>JAZDUA010000223.1:0-2477154 GCA_038098605.1 Gryllus longicercus | reverse complement strand
GCATATGGCAGGGCTTTGCCGGCACGGCAACTACGCTCCGCAGACCGTTCCCTCCAACAACCTGCCGCCGCACGTGCCAGGTCCGCTCACCCACGCGTCGCAGCGATTATCCTGCTCGGCCACGAGGGCGCGCCCACCAGCGTTTCACTGCCATTGCGGTGTGCACAACACACCACTGGGAAATACTTTCTGTGCAATGTTCATTCGGCCAATTCCATGTTGGTGCTGTAAAAATAACATCTGGAAACATTTTTGGAAGAGAGCTTGTTATAGAATGTTCAAGAGAAGCTCATCCTGTCAGACTAAGGTGTGAGAACATTTCTTTGAGGGCCTCTAGCTTCAAAATTTTAGTTTTAAATGCCTCATAACGCTTTGTTTAGGAAGTTAATTAACGATATAGATTCACAAATACTGCTGAGTGCTGCGAGTTGCATTCGACATGACTTAAGTTTTTGTTCTACTGTGTCCATCTTTCCGGGTCAATCCCATTTCCCATTTCCATTTTAATATTTTTGCTCTTGTACTGCGACTTTTAATTTTGACCTTTCTTCTAATCTCAACATTCTTGTCTCTGTCTCTTATATTGATGTTCAACATTTTCACATCCATTTTTCTGTCGCATATGTCTATCGCTCGCATATTTCGCTCTTTTACATTAAGATGCCATTTTTGTGCTAGGTAAATTAGGACAGGTAACCACACAGTCAAATGTTTGTCTTTTTTATTGCTGTGTCTTCTTTTTAGTTGTTCATTATAAATGATAAACTATAGAATTTCCGCAGTAAAACAGATCCGAATACTAATTTATTTTCTTGTCTATTTTGGAATCATACTATTTGTCCCAAATACACATATTTTTTAACATAGTCTATTGTACCGTTATTTTTTGTGATGGGTATAGCTGAGCAGTTAGTCATAATGTTGGTGTTCACTTGTAAACGTACATTGTTGCACAATATCTCATTAAGAGCGTCTCCCAGTTCTTTTGGGAATTTGCGAAGATTATTACGTCATCTGCAAATCTTAAATTCTATATTTTCTTCCATTAACGTTTAGGCCGTGCTCGTTTTTGAAGTTTCTAAAAAATGATTTTAGTACACTTTATGAAAATATACAGAGATAACGGATCCCCTTGGCGAACAACCCTTTGGAGTTTGAATATTGGTCCTACTCAGTGTTTACTTTTGCCCAACTATTTATATACATTTTACTTAAAAGTGTAACATACATTTTATTAACACCTTGTATAGTTAATGCTTGTAGATCTACAGGGAGTTCAATTTCGTCGAAAGCTTTATTGAACTGTATAAATGCCAGATATATCTTGAGGATATATTCTTGAGCTTTTTCTAGTAATTGGTTGACGACTTGATGGTGGTCGGTTGTAGATAAGTGTGAGCGAAATCGTTGTTCCATAGGTTGTCGTTCATTGAAGACGTTGGCTGGTTTTTTATATTGATTATTTCGGAGAATACTTCGTAAACACATGGCAATAAACTTATTGGTTTATAATTGTTTATAACATTTATTTCATTTTTTGTGAATTAGGATGATTGTACTTAAGAGCATCTCTTTTTGGCAATTATTTTTCAAGAATGAGGTTAACAGATGTCATTATAGATTCCGTCTTGACCTGGAGCCTTCCCCATCGCGTTCTTTCAAGAGATTTCATATAATATACTAACGGCACATTTCCATACACAAATTTACAAAATAGATGTCACGAATACATGACAACGGATATAGTGCTTGGTCCCAAACTGGGACTGAGACAGACTGAGACTGGGACTGGGACTTATCAGGCAACGCTTTTTCCATGTCTAACTAAAATTCGAAAAAGAAAAAACAAACAATTTGAAGCATTGACAACTTCCAAAAATCGCGAGTCTACGAAAGACAACTTGCACAGAATTCAGAGACAAAAACCTGCACACATTCTTGCACAGACCGCGCACAGTCGTCGGATCCGCACACAACCAACGAAACAGCCGAAAACCAACGTCGGGACGGCAAACAACGTCAGCGAATCCCGTGTTTGTTCTTCTAGAACCAATGCACCGGGAGTGGTAGCAGCGCCGTATTGAGACAGGGCGAGCGGTGTTTCCACAGCAACGCGATCGCATAGCGGGCGACGCACCCGGGGGCCTACGCACGTTTTCGTTTTAAAAAAAAGGCTGCCCTGTGTCTCCCACCGAACGTACGTACTTCACATTGCAAATTTTCCAGAGCTGCCGCCACTTCTGGCCAACTGGGGAGAACGTTGCAGCGCCAGTGGCAGCTGATCGTCGCGCGCCGGATATGAGGCGGAGGCAATCGCTCGTGGATGCGGGGCGGACGCGGACGCTCTGCCGGAAGCACGACCGGTGGTGAGAGCGAGGTGGCGGAGGCGAGGGCGGGTGGGCGCGGGGGTGAGGGCGGGTGGGCGCGGGGGTGAGGGCGGGTGGGCGCGGGGGTGAGGGCGGGTGGGCGCGGGGGTGAGGGCGGGTGGGCGCGGGGGTGAGGGCGGGTGGGCGCGGGGGGTGAGGGCGGGTGGGCGCGGGGGTGAGGGCGGGGTGGGCGCGGGGGTGAGGGCGGGTGGGCGCGGGGGTGAGGGCGGGTGGGGGGGCGCGGGGGTGAGGGCGGGTGGGCGCGGGGGGTGAGGGCGGGTGGGCGCGGGGGTGAGGGCGGGTGGGCGCGGGGGTGAGGGCGGGTGGGCGCGGGGGTGAGGGCGGGTGGGCGCGGGGGTGAGGGCGGGTGGGCGCGGGGGTGAGGGCGGTGGGCGCGGGGGTGAGGGCGGGTGGGCGCGGGGGTGAGGGCGGGTGGGCGCGGGGGTGAGGGCGGGTGGCGCGGGGGTGAGGGCGGGTGGGGCGCGGGGGTGAGGGCGGGTGGGCGCGGGGGGTGAGGGCGGGGGTGAGGGCGATTGGCGAGGGCGATTGGCGAGGGCGATTGGCGAGGGCGGTTGGCGAGGGCGATTGTCGAGGGCGGTTGGCGAGGGCGGTTGGCGAGGGGCGGTTGGCGAGGGCGGTTGGCGAGGGCGGTTGGCGAGGGCGGTTGGCGTGGGCGAAAGGCGTGGGCGAACGGCGAGGGCGAAAGGCGTGGGCGAAAGGCGTGGGCGAACGGCGAGGGCGAAAGGCTGGGCGAAAGGCGTGGGCGAACGGCGAGGGCGAACGGCGAGGGCGAACGGCCGAGGGCGAACGGCGAGGGCGACCGGCGAGGGCGAACGGCGAGGGCGAACGGCGAGGGCGAACGGCGAGGGCGAACGGCGAGGGCGAAAGGCGTGAGCGAAAGGCGTGAGCGAAAGGCGTGAGCGAAAGGCGTGAGCGAAAGGCGTGAGCGGGAGGCGTGAGCGGGAGGCGAGGGCGAAGGCAAGGGCGAAGGCGAGGGCGAAGGCGAGGGCGAAGGCGAGGGCGAAGGCAAGGACGGGGGTGAGGGCGGTTGGCGTGAGCGAAACGCGTGGGCGGGAGTCGAGGGCGGAAGCGAAGCGGAAGAGGGGGCGGGAGAGGCGTGGAGAGGGGCGTGGCGGAGCTGCGTGTGGGAGTGCGTGAAAACCGGAGCGCATCGCATCGCCCTCGCGAGCAACAAAAAAAAATTCTCCATTATCCAGATGACCAGTTCGGTTGGCTCGTGTTGACACAACTTTCATATAGACAAACCGGCGGCGCAAGCAGCGCGCGGCAGAGGCGGCGGCAAGCGGATCCAATTTAAATGCGCCGCGAACCGTCGGGCGGCGGCGGCGGCGGCGGCGCGGGTCCGTGTGGACACAGACGGGCGGCGATGTGATTGGGCCCGCTCGCCCCACCCGTCCGCCCCCCGGGCGGCCAGCCGGCCTGCCGGGCGGCCCTCTCTGTATTACCGCGCGCCCGCACACAAAAGCTAATTTGGATGGCGAAATCATTCAATTAAAGCCACCCAAACACGGCTGAGCCCGGCACAAACAGAGGCACAGGCGGCGGCGGCGGACGCTGTGGCGCGCGAGCGGGCGGGCGGGCGGCGGAGGCGATGCGCCTACCCCGCCCCCGAGCGAGCCAGCGAGCGACCGAGCCGCTCCGCCGCCGCCGCCGCCGGGGGTGTGTTTGCAGAGAGGAGCCGCGCGGCGCGGCGCGGCGCGGCGCGGCGCGGCGTCGGAGCCGGAGCCGGAGCCGGAGCCGGAGCCAGCGCCGCCTGTGCCTCCGCAGCCCAGCGACAGCAGCAGACCGCGCAGCGCAGCGCCGCAGCGATGACCGCGCAGAGCAAACACGCGCCCCGCCCCCGCCCCGCCCCGCCCCACCCCTTCGCCGTCGGGGATTACGATCTGCTCGCCAGCGGAGTCGTTCCGCTAGGGGCGGGGGCATTGGAAGAGTTGCGCGATGCGAGAGGCGGAAGCGGGGACGGCAAGAGAGCCGGCGAATATGGCGGAGAGAGGGGTCGGGATAGGCGACGTCACGGGGGCAGGGGTGTATATGGGGGCGGCGTAGGGGGAGAGGAGGCGGAGAAGACAAGCAAGCGGTTGACAGCGCTTGGCCAATGGGTTAGCAGGCGCTGAAGGTCAAGGTTATGCGCAGCAGACGGATGTGAACGAACGAAGAAGAGGGAAAGGGAAATAAGTGTAATTTGTTACAAAATTTGAACCAATGGAATATTTTCAGAGTTTATTGTAAAATAGCATCGTTACTTGAAGATATTGGACCTGGTATAACAAGTCCCCTATTTACATATTTTGTCAATGCAGCCAATAATGACTTTGAGAAATCAATTCTATACCTGTTCGTCAATGTGCATGCAAATACCAAGTAATGAAAAGTTAAGAACTGCCACAAGAAACGTTTGAAATTCATTAGCTAAATACGACAAAGAAAAGTAAAGTGAAACTGCAATCAAGATTTCTCAGCGGCAAGTAGAAAACTGGCAAGTAGAAAGTTGTTGAGGTGGTGCTGGCATTTATAAGACAAACTTAATCATCCACATTTCTATTTCTAAAATGAGATAATACAGAATTTAATTGTTAATAGCCCATACCTGGAGATGACGGGTTACACCTTCGAAAGCCGGTCATCTTAAAAAAATAATTCATTGAGGAGATACTAGAATTCTAAAGAAAATTAACTACTTTATTACAACTCACAACATCGCTACTCTTGGTTTTACAGGTCTAAATGCTACAAGAGATGAATAAGATCGATACCTCGAAGAGAGCAATGAATTCTCACTATAAAAATAATTACCGCGCTCTTCGTTGGTATCACTATTTATTACACAAAGAAACAATACAATCCTATTTTACTTGCTCGTATACGTAATCTACAAATAGTTACGTAATTCTGCAAAATCAATGTCGAGATTTCGACAGATGCAAGTATGTAATTTTTGTGTGTTCTTTATAAGAAAAAGGTTTTTTTTCCTTCAAAACTTCTGACTGCCCTTAAAGACGACTCTAAATCGTAAAATGTTTTTTTTCTCAAAATAAATTCTCCCTGGACGTTTTGGCTGACATGGAGGCCTTAAGAAATTGAAAAGGATCTTTTAATTTTTGGGGGGAAACTTTACATCAAGCCCCTACAATTTTTTTTAATGGCATCAAATTTGTTCTTTAAATTTTTGCTGGAATGTAAAGAATCACTAAGGCATTATAAAAGTCCTCTTAACGTTTTGTTGAGAATTACTATCACAAACCAAACTTCCTACGCACGTAATAGCATTTTAAAAAAATCGTGCTTTATCAGTCAATAGTGCTATTTCAACTGCAGAAATGGAAAAGCATTCCATCACACAAGGTTCAAATGTTTTATATCTCCAGCAATTAGAGTGTATGCGAACAATGAGGGCCGGGAGGACCTAGGTTCGAGTCCCGACGGTAGCAGGATTTTCGACACTAGCTAGAGAGCCAAGTCGAGTTCTGTCGCTGTCTGAAGGAGAAAGCCGGCTGCTCTGATCGGTGGTTTTCAGTGGTTCCTCCGATCAACACCAGGCGGTTCACATGTCGGAACAGTACCCTAACAAACGGGCCAAAGACAGCGCGCGATCTTTGCTTCGTCTTCCCTGCCTTATGCTCACCCTTTGCTAAGCCATACACTCTAACACTCTCTACACGTGCCGGGAGACCGACCGGGAGCTTTCAGCTTGTCCCGGCTGGGGCGGTGCCGCGCCGGTGGGAGGTACCTGGTCGAGGAAAACTTCGCTACTCGGCGGTAGGTCGGCGCCGGATCTCACCATCCAGCGGATAACGATCACCGCCAACCCCCGAGGAAAGAACATAAACTCCAGCTACAGTACTAATTATCTTAGCAGTTATCGCGTCCGGAATCATTAAACTAACAATGAGAAAGCACAACTTCAACAAGTATAACTACACAGATCTAATGCACAAAAAGGACAGCTGTATTGGAGAGTAAGTTATCAAATGTAAGTACACAACTATAATTTGCAAAAATCAGCTATTTGTAATGGACTCAATAGCTCAACGCAATTTCTGAGTGCGCCATTTGAATTGTGTACGGGAAAATTTCGACGTAATAGAAATAGGAATCGACCACTTGCATTAATCACAGTACAAGCAATTACTATAATTTTACTAAATTATTGTATACCATGACGCACAAACGTAAGTAGACATTAACATTTAATTTTATTTCATTATTACTACACTCAGTTTCATTCTATACCCATTGCTCCCTAGGGCAAAGAACACATTTCCTTCTCTAACAAAGCCACTCGCGTCATTTTGTGGAACATTTGCATACGTATGTATGAAACACGCAATGCTTTCGAAGACTGCGATAAAAGGGAACTATCTTGTAACTACCGCAGAAGCAACAAAATTTCTTCAGATTACGGCGCATTTGTAGAAAGATATAGAAATACATTACTTTTATCTAACCATTCCATTAAGACTGCGTCAACACTTTGACAAAGTGCTAAAAAATCATTAACTATAACGGGAATTTAAAATAAATCTATAGCTTTCGACGAAGAAACGTAAGAAGGGTCACAAAAAAAGAAAAAAATTGAAGACGAAATACTCGAAACCTGAAATAAAATAGCTTATACTAAATTAACAAGCCGCATCCGGCAGGTATTTAAAACTTAATTTTTTATGTCAGCGACCTAATCATAATAAAGGGACATTTTAAACATTATATGGCTCGTCCATCCACACCATTAAAAGACACAAGGAAAACGTCCGATAGAAATACTTCTGAGAACTTCTTAGGCTTACAGAACAAGATTTAATTCAATCTGATAAATCAAGATGTAGGATTAATTAACCAAATGTCTGCACAGTAATTCAAAGCCTTACATCTCTGTAGGTGCCATAGACCCTCCAAAAATATGCTATTTCTAGAATTTTTTTCCATTTTGTAATAGAGGAATCCGGGCAAAAATTGTGGCAATGTATTCCACTTGTCTAAAAAAGGACAGAACCAAATGCCGAATACTTTCCTTTAAAATGTGGACTCGCTGCATATGAAAAGGCAAACGTTTCGAAATCTGAAAAGAATTACATGTTGTAGCTCCGGAACTCAAGGCAGTGTTCTTACGATAAATATGATTTCTTGAGTTCATATCCTTAAATAAAGGAGTGTTTTTTTTTTGTTTTTGCTGGGAGCTTGTCTGGTAAGTCAGAATTCCAAGTTCAGTTATCGGAGAAATGGGCAACTAGTTGCCCAATTAAAGCCATATAAATTCCGCTTAGTAATTGCTGAGAGCGCAAGCTAACTCTCTCGGGCGAAATAAGTTTTTTCCCTCCAGTTGCCCTGGAGAGGCGGGAATTTATTTATTAATTAATTGGGAAACAATACAAAATATGCTGCAGCCCATCAGACTTCTGCAGCGGAGGTTAAATAAACTAACTTAAGTCTCAAAGTGAGTCATCTTAATAGTTACGCCATGAGCAAATGGTGCCACGCGATGGGCACTGAAATTCAAAGGGCTGGCACTCACCGTTTCCAACAACAAGGAGTATCGGAAGTCTGGTAATGTGACTAGGTTCGATCATAATGGATCGGTGTTCGTCCGAATTCATTTCCGGGCGAACACGGCCGTCTACGGCCGAATACTTCAAACACTCACTAGAGCCCACCTATGTTTTCACCGCGACCAATATTTCCCGGCGAACCAGATCAGCTTTCCGTGTCGGCAGAACAGTTTCAATGAGTTAATAATTTTGGTCAATCTGAGCCATTCAACACAAACATAAAAATGGTCTCTGTTAGTTCATTAACAAGACGTCCAATGGAAATTCTCCGAAACAAGGTACAACAGGAACCTCATAAAATTAAGGCATGGAAATTCAGAAGAAATAAATGAAATGGATGGCTTGCATCCACTTCAGCCAAATATGAACCTAACCTCACAGATGTAATAAAAGTTTAACTAAAAAAAAAAGTATCTAATGTTCAGTTAAAACCGACCTCTTTGCCAAGCATTTTAATAGTTCTCTTCTACTACATGTCGTTTGTTCATAATGTCTTGCAAAACAAACATTAGTGCATTGGAATACAGTGTGAACACAACCATTCAACAGCATCAGATGACCGTTCGTGTGCTAAGTTTTTCACTTCAACAGACGACAGGAGAACTAAAGGAAAAGGAATAATGAGATTTGTCCTTGATAAATATAAGAATGCCACTTCAAGAATTCAAAGAAGATAAAAAGACGAGTACAATAATGGTGAAGAGGGAGGGATTATCAAACTCTGTACATAAGCCGTAGTGATTTATAGAATACTATGATAACATCCAAGGGGAAATATTAAGATGAAATTAACAACATCCAATGCATTCTAAGCGAACTCTGGACTTTAAGATATTTCATTTTTCTTCTTCAGGTATAAAGTTGCTTTGTAGTGCTGTGCATTTGGAGAGTAATATTGCTTTGTAATGGTGCTCTACCATATACATTTGAGTTTCTTCGTTGATCTTTTAATTATTTGCAATGGGGATCGAGAGCTCTTTTCATTGACTTTTATTGCTGCCAATTTTTCGTAATTATTTAGCGCTTTGAAAAAGCGAACACTTTTATTGAATAAAATTTTTTAAAAAACGCTTTAATAATTGCACCAAATTATAACATTTAGAACGTGTGATTTAGGAAACAAAGCTTCACCGTGGGATGCACACTGCACTCGCAGCCCCCGCGTGAGGGGGTACAATGCGCACAAGGCCTAAGAGCCCACCTGCAGCATGTGGAGGTCGAGCTCAGCGACGCGGCCCAGCAGGCGGATGGTGGCGGCGGTGACGGCGACCGTGTGCGGCGGCAGCGGAGGAGGCGGCGACGCGCCGGGCCCGCGGGCCGGAGCGCCCTGCTGCAGCAACATGCCGTACAGCATGGACACCGCGCCCACCAGCTCCGTCACCTGCAGCGTGGCCGCCAGCTGCGTCGCGTCGTCGTGGCCGCCGCCCCCACGCACCCCGCAGCACTCGCTGCACCTGCAACGCCAACCGGCTCGCTCGCACCCATCATTCTCGCACACCACACATGGATGGCGACGGGAGCGTGAGCGGGCGCCGAGATCGTGAGCGGGCGACGGGAGCGTGAGCGGGCGCCGGGAGCGTGAGCGGGCGACAGGAGCGTGAGCGGGCGCCGGGAGCGTGAGCGGGCGCCGGAAGCGTGAGCGGGCGACGGGAGCGTGAGCGGGCGCCGCGAGCGTGAGCGGGCGCGGGCGACGGGAGCGTGAGCGGGCGACGGGAGCGTGAGCGGGCGACGGGAGCGTGAGCGGGCGACGGGAGCGTGAGCGGGCGACGGGAGCGTGAACGGGCGACGGGAGCGTGAACGGGCGACGGGAGCGTGAGCGGGCGACGGGAGCGTGAGCGGGCGACGGGAGCGTGAGCAGGCGATGGGAGCGTGAGCGGGCGACGGAGCGTATGAAGGCAACGGGAGCGTGAGTCGGTGACGGGAGCGCATGAAGGCGACGGGAGCGTACGAGGGCGTACCTGGCTGCGAGGGTGGTAAGCAGCTGCAGGCCGGCCAGCAGGAAGTGGGCGGCGGGCGGATCTCCATCGATGGGGCCGCGGACGCCGCCGCAGTACAACGCCAGTTTGTCCACTACGCCCACGCTCACCGTATAGCTGCAACATAAACAGCAACACTTCATTACATACAATATACTTGTAGCGACGACACTGACAGCTTCTCATTCATTGCAATCACAACGAACCAATGCAGATGGTATGCAATGGTAATACCATTTTCTTCGGTTTGTATACTGTTGTATACTGTTTGTATATTTTTGTTTGGTTGTTGACAGGCAGACTTCAAATTGGGTTTTTACAGGTTCAGTAGATGTCCATAGACATTCACTGTACATAGTTTATGGTGGGCAATGTTTACATTTAAAAATTGCCTACTACAAAACTGATATGTAAAATTTCCCAACAATAAATTATATTGAATTAACATGCCCTTCTATTAAACCTGCAAAACATCACTTCAATGTCCGACTGCCATACGATAGGGGATCATAACAAAAAGTATAATCGAACACTTTAGTCGTAATTAACTATAATGAATCAGAAAGAGAGCATCAATAGCATCACAGAAAGGTGCAACAATACAGTATAATTATCGATTCGCACCAGAACTAGGACCCAACAGAATATTCGCTATCAACATGTACATATTATTTTCGCTATTTGTGATATCGGCCATGTGTCGTTCCTCTTCGTAATACCAGTTTCTTAACAGAAAATCATAAAAAACTAAAAATCCCGTTTTTGGAACAGAAGTCATATGCCATATTTAGTTACAATTCATTTGTTTCGGCTGTTCTTAACGGAGGGTGCATTGTTAAAATCCTTAATGGAAGTCGGACGTTATGAGTGACTTCGTTTCTGTTTGGTTGCGTTAAGTCGTTAAAGTATTAAACTTAGTTATAACACAATTACGCGCTCATTTTAAGTTAATTTTTATTTATCATTTATATGAACTTGGTTAACATATGAAAATAGTACAAAATAACAGAAAATTAAACTACAAGCACATTGGAATTCAATTTCTCTTCTGGAGTATGTCACAAATTTAAATAATTATAATATTATTATTCATGTATATAAAATTAATAAGCTATTCTTCGTTATTATTGTTATATATTCCCAAATAAGAGGATATACTCTTTGGCAGAATGGCGACCGAAACGTCGGCACCTTTGCCATTGACGCGGCGTCACCCGGACAGCCAATTAAATACTGGCTCCGGCCGCGAAAGCCTCCTACGCAGTCAGGAGGGGAGGGATATTGAAGTATAGGTGCGCGTTGCAGGTGACAAGGCGCGTCTTGTAGTCACGGCTTGTACAATGTTAGGCTTAACGTAGTAGGCTTCACAAACTCGGCATATTCAGACACTGTATGCGCTGCAAACAGAAATACCTTGCATGCGTTTGAAGGGAACCGCGCTGAACAAAACGTCGCTTGTAACTCCCCGCGTGGTTTCCTTCGGTCCGAAAAGTTCAAATAACGAGCGACACTAGAAACATAGTAATTCACGATCTTTTCGTGTTACATCATCCTTGCATCCGCTTACCTGTCAATATACAACGTCAATTCATTTTTAGAAGCATCAGAAACACTTCTGTTTCTCTAATAATTGCATTATTTAATATTGTTTATATAAAAATTAAACTAAATCCACACATGACAATAAGGATTTTTTTTTTAAATTTTTGATTCGTTAGTGGCCACGAACTCGACCACTTCACATTGCTTAAGCAAACTAAATTGCTTAAGCGCATTGTAAGCAAAGAATGACAATCTCACGTACTAGGATTCGTACGCTTCTGTAAAATCGTTAGATATCTGTATTCATACCCTACTGAGCTACTCATCGTGAAGCTGACAGAAAGTTCTTTAGCAAATAGTCTTAATAACTGATATGAAATTTTGAATAAACGTTTCACAGAAAAGCGAAAAACACTTTCACAACTGAAATGTTACAAGTCTCTCAATTACAAGTATGTGCTTAAATTACACCGAACATAGCTTGTAACTTACAAAATAAGAGTAATGTACCGTATTTTAGATGAAATTAAGTGATTTCGTAGATTTTATACACCAAACACTCGACAAGAAAAGTAGTAAAAGGAAATTAATCTGTTAAAGCCCATCTGCTCAATAACTAATCTCCATTCGATAAAAAATCGGAAAACCAAACAGTTCTTTGTAAACTGCCACTAAACAAACTTTTTATTTCCATGTAAGTGGATGGAAAGGGTGAAATGCGACTTGGAATGATTTACTTACTTCATTTTAAACCTACTATTGTGATAAATGACCCATTTAAAGAAATACAATGTAACAACGTATTTTTCTTATGTATCATCTCCACTAGCTCTCGTTTTCTATCTCTTGTTCTGTCTGGGCATTCATACCATTTTGCGGAGTTTAAGAATGTTGAAAATGGTTGTGGAAAGGGTGTTAAATTTTTTCTCCAAGAAAATTAACAAATAAACATAATATTTTATTTCCTAAGATTTCAAAACAATATTAGAATGACAATTAGTATGTTATTCAACTAAAGGCTTCATAGACAAAAAAACACTATCATCTAAGGTTGAGGGCCTTTGCGCATAGCGACACGGCAGCACCCACGAAAGCCGAGGCAGGAGCTCAGGTGGACCGAGTGGAGAGCGATGGCGCCCTGCCTCCACGCGCGCACCTGGCGGCCGGCGGCGCGGCGCCACTGCGGCGGAGGGGCGGGGCAGCCAGAGATGGCAGGCGCCTCCGCCTCCTCCATTACCTCAGCCTCCACTTCTACATCACCTCTCCTTCTCTACCTGTCCGTCTCTACCAGCAACACCGCCTGTACTATCGGCATCGCTTCTTCCATCGACATCGCCTCTAAATCTCCCTCTCCGTCATCTCCATCGCCTCCGCCTCCTCCTCCACCATCGCCCGCACCTCCACCTCTGCCTGTGCACTGCCGCCACCATTAGCGTTAAAATGCGCTTAATGCAGCCGATGCGCGCGCGCGCGCGTGAATTATACAGCGTGGCGCGCGCGCGCGCGCGCGGGCGAGCGGGCGAGCGGGCGAGGGCTCCATTTGCCCCCTCAATTTGCGCCGCATATGGAACGGAGGCGGCGCACCAGAGCAGAGCAGGGCTGTGCGCCGCGCTGCACCGCACCGCACCGGCTGGCTGCCACCAGCAGCGCGGCGCCGCCATGAACGAGAGCCGCCCGGGACGGGGGCGGCCCCGGGAGGAGGAGGAGGAGGACGCGGCGGGCGGGCGGGCTCCAGGGCGCCGGCGGTGCTGATGGCGGCGCGCGGAGGGCGAGGGCGAGGGCGAGGGAGAGGGCGAGGGAGAGCCATGAATTTTAATGCGGCGCAGCCCCATCGTCTCCGCGCGCCATCTCCTGCTCCTCTTTGCCCAGCGGCGGACGCCCGTCACTGCCACCGCGTGCATAATGAGGCGGGCACACGACGGGAAACTGGCAGGGCGGGGCCATGTATTAAAAGGACCAAGCTTACCCAATAACCAATCTGCTTTGATTTACCATAAATTTATTGAAATTGCACAACGCTTCCAGAAAGTATGTTTCCCTACGTCAACAAAAATAAAAAGCAATT
Source organism: Gryllus longicercus (assembly GCA_038098605.1). Lineage (NCBI taxonomy): Eukaryota > Metazoa > Arthropoda > Insecta > Orthoptera > Gryllidae > Gryllus > Gryllus longicercus. Next base: position 2,463,641 of record JAZDUA010000223.1, on the reverse strand, counting down.
TCATGGAAGAGTTGTATTGTAGCAGATACAGCACAGAATACACAATTTTCTCACATAATCACCATCAGAATGGAGACATTAGTCATACAGTGGAATCAACATTTGTATCTCTGTGCCCTCGAAGTTTGCCGCCTGGGATAAGCACCGTTCTTTGACAGCCTCTTGCAACTCAGCGTCTCTGTGATACGCGTGATGTCTGATCGGATAGCTCTCTGATCCGATAGGAATTGCTCGAGGTGTAAGAAAATATTTATTTACTGAAAGTTAAAAACAGTTAAAAACTGTGTGCGATGTGCTATCAGGAGAATTGTATTCTGTGTGCGTTTTCTGCAATTCTGGGATTTGTATTCTAACCCATCAACAAGTTGAATTCTGAATACAGATAAAATGAGCATTTCTGGCAAGAATTGATAAGAAAATTTTAATGAGTAATAATAGGTATTTATGCACGAAAAGCGTTGTAAGGATTCTAATGATCGAGAGAAAAAAATGCCGAGGCTTTTTGTCGCCCGAGATCATTAGAATCAGTTAAAGCCCGTGGTACATCATTTTTTTACCTATTTTATTGATTCAGATTTACTTATTTACTAATTCACAAGATGTTAACTTGACTAGGTTTGTCTTTTCATATTTTCCTCTTATAACTCCCTCAATAAGAGATCATATAGTATCATTTAACTGTTTTCGTATTTCCCACGATTTCATCGATCCTATCGATGCAGGTAATTTATGCAGTGAATGTCGAACTCCGTATCACAGGCAATAACAAGCTATAACGTAACAGTAAAAAATAAAAACTATTTACAAAGGCAAATCAGCTACAGAGTTTGGCTGTCATCCCTCTTCGTGCCCTTCGTGAAGGAATCGTGGAGAACGTCCTGCCGTGAGAACATGGAGCGGTAATGTGAAGTACTATTTTACCCACAGAACTCTAAAGGACGAACACAGACAGTGAATTGACATTTATGCCCAGAAGCACAACAAGGGGCCATCTCAGCATTTTCTCGAAGGATCAGGGAAAGTAGATAAAAAACCTGAATCGCTTAAGGCAAGATGCGGACTGTAAAGGGTGGGTGGTCAAACGGTCGGCCAGATACGGCTCGGCTTACAACGAAGCTCTCATTTTCTGCAGCAGTCCCACTAGGAGGCGTTTGGCCAAACTAAGAAAACTAACATTTAGGATCGACTCGTGTGTTTCACAAATAAATTGAAAACAAAACGAACGATTGGTAACAGAAAATTGAATTGTGAAGTAGAAAAAACAATCTTTACTGTGCAAGGAAAAGAGATGCTCCCCTAGCAATCAAGTCGGGTGAACGGATGGGTGAACGGTCGGAGCGTATCCAAAGAATAAGAAACACCAATTCAACTGGAGGAAGCCCATCAGGGAGAGAAGAGAAGTTAAATGGAAAGAAAATAGCATTACATGTGTATGAACGGCACATCAGTAAAACACAACTACATCAACTTGCATCGAACTTTCTGTTTTGGAAAAGTAAGGTAAGACGAGAGTAAAATACTCGAACCTACATGATATAACAACCACATGCGACATTGAGAATGTAAGTAGAAGTCAATATGGAAAAAACGAAATAAGAAATGGGCAAACGCGAGACCACGAATGCGATGAAAGGGAAAAACAAAGAACAGAGGCGATGGAGAGAAGGGAAGCGACCGTGACCCCTGAGGGCCAGAGCCACGAGGGCGTGGCCATGGTGTGAAAAGGTGTCGCAACGCTCCTGCGCAATGGGTGGATGATGCGTGGGCGAAGCTCTTGTCGACCTTGCTTGTCTAGGATCTAGGCCACATCACAGAGAAAAACACAAGCTGCGGTGTAGTTGCTGATTAACATAGATCGGAAGAAATAAACACAGAAGCGGAATAGTGGGAAATAGTGGTGAAATCCTAGACGTATCACATCTACATATAAACAAATTGACACAGAAACAACATATGAAACGATCCCATCGGCCAAAGAAAATGCGTGTGTAAGAAGTTTTACAAGTTCGACATATGTGACAGATTTTACTCGTCCAACTATACACGCAAAAGACGAGGGGGAAAATTAGAGTAAAGAGTGGCTTCCACTTTCATGAAGGGGTACAGCACTCGTAATTATGACGGACACTACTTTAAATACAAAAAAAGCATAAATTCGCAAGTTCGTTTGGTAAAAGTCGTAAAAGGCTACAGTAAAAAGTACATTTTAACTTTGGATAACTCTTAACATGTACGTAATCAATAAATTAGCTACACTAATATATACTTTCTCGCATTAATTGAAACGTTTTAAATTTTCGAAAAGAAAAAAATTGGAGCCGTTTTTGAGAAAATAAATTGCCTTTACCTCTCGCAAAAATTACCCGGAAACTACTATTTTTATAAAAAAATTGTGTCTAACCTTATTTAAAGATCTAAAGTTTTAGAACAGATTTTATTAAGGAAAGCAATTTCTATCACCAATACTGTCCTTTTGCAATGTTAATTTTTGGCGATTTTTAAAATAGAGTTCACCAAAAATGGGACATGCGCCGTTTTATTAAGTGTACGTACTTCGCTCTAAATTGAAAAAAATAGCTCTCTTAAGAAAAAGAAATTGGAGCCGTTTTGTTAGAAAATAAATGCTTCAAAATTTTATGATTGTTTAATAATGTTCACGTCAACTTAGGCGAATACTTCTCATTTTAAAAAAAAAATGTACATGATCTTACTTCCCTCTTGAAAGAACAGATTTCATTGAAGAAAAGCATATATCTTCATTATGATACTTGTAGAAAGACTCTGAAAAAACTGAAGTTTCACAATTTTCAAAAATTCAGAGTTCATCGAAAATGGACCACCTGCGTTTTCTTAGCGCTCTTTACTCTATCCGAGGAAAAAATATGGATCCAAATTTTTAGATTATTTTTGAGAAAAGTTTGATAAGGATTGATACAAAATATCTAAGCCAAGGATGCCAAGGATCCAGAAAAGTTGGATTCGGACTACACAGAATGATAGATGAAGTAATTGACTACATTAAAGAATAATATTAATCCACTTTTTCGACATCAGAGCACTAAATATGAAGTTTCTGTTAAAAATAGCAGCTTTTTGTCGTAGAATTAAAATAATATCTCGACTTTACCTAAGTAGCATGCGAAAACGTAAAAATGTTGAAAAACGATTGCAACGACCAATGACAAGCCTTTACAATATTCGATGATAAATGAATTTGGGGAATTCTCAATGTTTCTAGAATCGGCGTCAGCATTTACAAGCGGAGTTGCTTGTTTACTTTTTCAATGGACCGTTTTGCTGTTGTTTATCTGAGGATGCCTAAGTTAACCGGATTTGCAGAATCGGTCGGCGGTCAGATGCGGCGCACACTCCCAAGCAGCCCGGCCTAATCCAGGAGCGGAAACGAGCAATTTTAAGGTTCCGCCCACAACCCGATCGTAACCCTCTGGCGCAACCTCTCCCCACGGTCCGCGGGGCGCCCTGCGGGCCGTGGCCGGGCCGCGGGGGAAGGGTGGGTCCGCCGGTCGATGCACCGCTAATGGACGCCGAGTTGCATCACAAAGCGACGTAGAGAAATATTGCGCCTATTCATATCCCTCGGCCGCCTCGGAGCGGGAGTGAGTGGGCAGGGGGGGGGGCGCACACGGGGCAGCGGGCAGCGCCTCCGGGGGCCCTCGCGGCCCTTTTCCTTCCTCCCAAGGCGTCCCGCGGAGCTCCAGAGCGGTCGCCCACGTCAGGGGAACCCCGCAACGTCTCAACACACACGACCGAAACTAACCAACCAATTTCAAATTTATACAGTACGGAAATGGCTTTCGTCGTCCATCGTCACCTCCAGTAGTGGGGCCGGTGAAATAGTGGTCAGACCGTTCACCACCTCTGTGGAACCGGGTTAAAATCATAGTCCCTTCGTGTGGAATTTGCAATTGGAAAAAACGGGTTCGTAGCTTGTTTTCTCGATGTCCTGCAATTTCTCCTGTTTTGCATTGCACCTCATCTATATAACCCTAATCATGTACATCCATAATTTTCCGGCGTCACTACCACATTACTCTTGCGTTTCTCTCGTTTACGTTTCTCTAGAAGTTTAAAATTTAGTCAAATGGAGAATTCAACGAAGAGCAGAGTTTCCGCAATCAAAACATACGATATACGTACTATAAAAATAAATGAATCCCTTCGTAATAGGGGAAATCTTCGGTGAGTGGTCGGGAAGCTCACGGTCGTTCAACCGCCGTAAAATGGCCGATGATCTCAAAGATTAATCTTCTGTAGAAATATCGCACAGGAGAAGAAAGACACAAATCAAGACGAAAAGAAAATCCTAGAATTGAAACGCTTCTTCCAAAGTTTCTCAGAGAACGTCCGCCTGAGAATGTCCTCATGCCCTGGATTTCACCGGCGTGAATAGTGGCGATGAAGCATTTTTTTTAAAGGATAATGAATACAACGTATCTAGAAGATACAAATTTCGGTAAACAATTACTAGTACAGAGCTCACCGTAAATGTTCGTAAAATAAATCCTTTCTCAGATACAATATTCAAACACAATTTAACTTCAAAATTAAATAACTTCTCTTGGTCTGTAAAAATTGCCCAAAATTCCCCTCCACGCCCGCAAGAAAATCGCAAAAGTCTGCGACCAACCGAGCTAGAGCGAGGCGGCCGCTTTGAAATTAAAATTGGCGCCAGCCCGCTTCCTTCTCGCCGTTCGCCGCCACCGCACCGTGTGCAGGGCGGCGCAGGGTGGGCCAACGCGGCTGTTTGCACAACGTCCTTCCTCCCTCCCTCCCTCCCCCTCCTTTCCTCCGAGCAATCCCCATAAAACGCAATCCCGTGCGCGTCCCCGCGCTATGAGAGAAATATATTCAATCATCGCGGATGCGAACGCCGGCGCGGGAGGGGAGGAGGGAGGCGAGCCCAAAGCGCATTGGGCGCGGTGCGCGGATTTTATTCATAGAATCTTTATATTAGGGAGCGCGGAACGGAAAGGTTGCGGCGGCGGAGGCGATAGGCAAGGCGCGCCGGGCACGAAAGAGGAGCAGGAAGAGGAGGAGGCGGACGAGTCTGAGGTACAGACGGACGAGGCTGACAGAGACGGGCGAGTCTAAACCAAAGTATGCAGGAAAAGTGGAGATGGAGGAAAGCAACAATACGAGGAGGAGGATGTTGCGGAGGTGGCGTAAGCCGATGATAGGAGGAGAAGGCGATGGAAACAGGGCGACAGGGATAGAAATGCAATTAGGAGGAAGTAGGGCAGAGGGAGTTCCGTAAGTGAAAGTGACGCAAGTGCAGTAATGCTGTTTTCAAAAAACCATGTGACGGCGCCTAGCTGAGAGAAAAATATATATCTCCAACTTTTTTTATCACGTTTATCATCTTTCCACGAGACAGCAGTTTTTCAAACCTTTTCAAAATAAGTGATTTCTTTGGTAAAAAATTTAAACTGCACGATTCATTTGAACTGCTGCTAAGAATTGCTTAAGTCTTATTCGTTTGTCCGGACATTCGATTCCAAATTTCTTAACGAAGAAGCAAGCACTCTCACGCGTGCATCATGGTAAAGGTAAATGAGAAGGCAATTTAGTCAAAATACAATAAAATGTGAAAAAATATATATCTCATAGAGATTTAGAAGCGGAAAGAAATAAAACCAACGAATGAATGGGAAAACTTGAAGAGGATAAGAGTTGTAACGTCGGAGCGGAAGTGCCTCATTTAAAACAAGGTGCTATATAACGACGTTCACAAAGTTTTCAAACTAGTCCTATTGTGTGACCTCTCCTGTAGTCTAAGTGGAGCGGCTTATCGCCAGCGTCGGGTGGATCAGCAGCAACAGGGCAGCGATTACGGTCGGAGCAGGACAGGTCTCGGAGGCTGCTGGAGCGGGCGACCTGTGACCCACGGCCATCGCACCGCACCCCGCCCCGCCCCTCCCCTCCCCGCCGATGAGGCTACTTCCGAGCAATCCCCGCGGGGGACAATCGAACTGCGCCGGCGGAGGACGATCCTCGGTCTCCACTTCCCCCCCCCGCCCCGCCCCGCCCCTCATCTCCTCTCCTCACCCGCGGAGGAGGCTGGCCGCCACCGCCGCCGCAGAGCAAACACGCGGGGGCAGGTCGCCCCAAACGCCGCCGCCGCCGCCGCTCCTGAGTCAACATCATCAGCAGCGTCAGCCAGTGACCTCCTTAATCAGCGAAATTAGTTTGCCGAATGCAAACAGCGGCCGGACCGCCCCCGAAGGGTTGGAGGAGGAGGCGGCGGTGGCCGCGCAGGTGGCCGGCGCAGACGTTCGCACGAGGCGGGGGGGATGAGGCATCCCCACCCCCACCCCCGCTCCTTCCACACGTAAATTACAACACAAATGGTCCACAAAGCTACTTCAGGAAGACAGAAGATCTACTGCGGAGTATGAGGATTATTCATTATTTACGTAAGTATTATTTATTAACATATCGTCAGCACCCTACAGAAGTGATGCCTCAATTCTTTTAATGTGCAGAATGACTATTTTATTATGAGTGGCGCCACTTATTTCGCAGCCAAAACATCGATGAACAAATTATATTTTACAGAACGTAAAGTATCTTTTTTTTTCTTGTTTCCGTACTATTTTGGTTGTCTCAGTCTGGTTTCACAGTACACCGCGCCGGTAAACACGTCCCTGCCAAATTCCATAAGTCTCGTTGAGTTAATCATTCATCAATGCCAATAATTCATTCCTAATGTTTTCAGACATGACAATAGTGAAATTATAGCGCTACGGCGAGATAGGACTGAGGAATAGGAATATTCTCCAGTGTTGGGAAGAAAGCCAAAAAGTCCCAGTTTTTTAGCGTGCTGTAGAACGTACACCATTTTAGGAAAATTATAATTAGTACATGCATTTTGTAGGATTTGTGTCAACTTCAATGTTGTAAAAAGTGACTCAACAAAACGTAGCTTTACAGATGTAACCAAAACATTAAAAAAAAGTCCAAGTCTGGCTATTCATAGTAGATGAGTCGAATAGGTTCGTGTCAGTCCTCTCTCCAGCCTGTTAGGCGTAAAACAAGGTTGTCGCGGTGGTGGCAGGTCGGCTTTTAGGAACTGATAATGGTTCATTTGTTTACATACATTTGATCACAATATGACAGATGATTTTGTTGGGATTCACAGAAACGTTTACCAACACTCCTTTTTATTGATAAATACATCATAGTTAACATATACTGTTCACTTCAAGTGCACTCGAAAAAATATTCTCTTAATTTTCTGCGAAACGTGTATCCTTAAACAACTTATTATATACAACTGTTTATAACTTTGCGTTCTACAGAGGTACATTCTTTCGTTGTAATGAGTAAGAGTAACTTCAAAATAGACATCGAAAATACCTAAGTGGCGTTTCCCGCTCCCCCTTTGCCAGTGGCATGCCGGCCACACACAAGTTACGCCACCGCTCGTCGCCCTCGTGCCCAGCCCGAGCGCCGCACAACGGGAGCGAATCGCGGACAAGCTGTCGTGGCGCGTGGGCGGACGCGCCCACCCCCGCATAAATCAGCCGCGCGCCCGTCCGCCCGTCGGCCCGCCCGCCCGCCCGCAGCCGCTGACAAAGGCGCGGGTTTGCGCGTCATTGTGCGCTGCGGTCCCCCGAAGCGACTTCATCTGGAGAGCGGGGGCGGCCCCGCCCGGCCCGGCTAGGCCCGGTCCGGTCCGCGGCGAGCGCCGCGCAGATAAGAAACGGTCGGGCGGCCGGCCCCCCTCGCCTTGGGCCGGACACATGTCGGGCGGGCACCGGACAATGGCCAGTCCGCCGGGGGCGGGGGCGGGGCGGAGGCACGCGTATTGTGCGGCGCCGGAGCCCCATCCCTCTGGCACGCGACCGAAATCACTGCGGCGGACGACTGTACTGCTTGTACTTGAGGAGGGGGAGAGGCTGAGGCGGAGGCGGCCGCGGGAAGGAAACGGAAGGGAGGGATGGCGGAGATGGAAGCAGACGTAAAGGTGGAGACGGAGGGAGCGAAGGAGGGGTGACGACTGAAGAGGTGACGGATGTTCGCAGAGTCGGTGACGATGGCGCAGGGATAGAGAGAAGAAAAGGGTCTGGGGGTGGCAGAGTACAATTTCGGACGAGAGGCGGAGGTGGCGACGTTGGTAGTGACGATCGGAAAGGCAGTGTCGGGCCATGCGAGCCGCGGGCGACATTTGTCAGGCGTCAGTGATTACCCGTTGTAACCAAATAAATGGTGTAATGCCTTCGTCTTGTTGACCATTGTGCCATTCAGGTTGTTTGACATTCAATGACTAACAATTCCATCGACAAGTACAGAAACAACCTTTTGCTTTAGATAACAAAATGCAGCAACAATCCTGTTCGGGGCGACCACAGAACCGCAGTACTTCATAGGGGTGTCACTTTGTCGAGGGGGTTCGTGGGAGACACCCACTTCTCTCACAAACGTCGCCCAGAATAAACCACATTCACAACGCCACTGAAATTACTATAATAGTGATTCCTTTTAGCTCACAATGAGATGGATAATTTCAATTGATGGTCCGCTGTTGATTAAACTGTCAATGATAAATACACAATAATGGGATTAGATGCACGAGAAACGACAATCTAGAGAAACCATGAGGCAAACCTATTGTGCATACCATAAATTCGACACTGATCGACCAGGAAATTTATCACAAATACCAGCGGCGTAAAGCGACAGAACTGTTACGCTTTGAGTCTCCGTGCGTACCTGTGCTGGCACAAGTTTCTGGCTAACCCTTTTGCCGACGCTCGCCCTACCTCTCGAGCGGGTTTCCGTCACCACATAATGCACACGTGTGGCGCATGGGTTGGGCGAAGCAAATCCGCTCAGGGTGACCCCTGCTTTCATAGAACAAATGTCCTCCACCGATTTTACTGAAATTGTCACACCTTGTTCTCAATGGGAGTGTTAAATAGTGGTTTGAATTCAATCGCGCATGTGGGGACGTTGTTGATGGTTTATTGGTTTATGACCTCTCAAGCCCTCCTGAACTCTACGCATCCCGCTGCACAGTTAAGGATTAAACACATCACTGCATACAAGTATTCTGCCTCTACGATTGTGAAATATCGGCCGGAATTATTACTTGAATCTCGGACAAGTAAATCAATTTTTTCATAGCAAACGCATGCCCAAATTCGAGGAAGAACGTTTTAACGATAGGTTACCTGACAACCACGTCCAATTCAGGACATAACAGACCTGCGACAGTCTTTCATCTATTACAATTTTTTCCCAGCTTAGCGTAAATCGTGAATAACAATCACGCGACCAGTAGTGTAATGAGTAATACACTGCAACAGCGAAGCATTGCCAGGTCCACTAGTATTCAAGGAAGGCTAGACTTGTGAAAATGATACTCTTTTGTCACCTCTGAATTCATAAAAATGGCAAAATTAATAATGGTTTCTTAACAAATAAAAGGTAAGCCAAAACATACCGCAGTACTGATTTTTTAAGGAACAATATCTAGTAGAAAATATATTTTCCGGGCTGGTAGATCGTGGTCTAGTTGGCATTGTTGGGCCAAACGTTTCGTCCACGTCTGCGGTGGACATCCTCAGTGGCGGCAGGGTCGTGGGCGCAATGTTCGGGGCGGCGGCTGGCTGGCGACTGGCGTCTTTTGGCAAAACAATGCCAACTGGACCACGGCCTACCAGCCCGGAAAATCTATTTTCTATTGACTCCGGCCGTGAAAGCCTACGATACTATATAATATCTAGTAGTTTTAAAATCCTTCAAAATTGTCCCAGACGTTCAATTGTTTTCCACAAATTCCGCGATTTTCCAGATCAACGAAATGCTCTAACTTTCCCCAGTTCCCCAACTTTTCCAGAGCGCGTCCACCCCGCCGCAGCCTCTCTGGGAGCTTCGCAGGCGCGTCGCGTCGCGATGGCGCCAACGCCGCGCCGTCGCCCTTTACAGCCGGCCGTAACCGCGCCACAGAGCCGCCTGGCGCCGACGCCCGGAGCGTAAACCTACTTGCGCCTTCCCTCCCCTCCCCCTTTCCCTCGCCCACTCACCGCGCACTGCGCCCTCCACGACCTTGCCTCGTCACGCCCGCAACCCTACCCCTCAGCGCCCCGTCGGCGTTTGCGTTTACGAGCGCTGCTAGAGCAGCGCGGCGCTGCATGCGCAAATGCATCTTCGGCGCCACGGAAATCTTCCTTCACAAGGGAAGCGCTTAGAACCAGCATGGGCAGGGGCGGGAAGTATGCTTTTGACGAACAACTAAAGCAAATCGATAAATGGAACACGTATGTAGAAATACTTTAGGAGCTTATTATTACAATTATATTTAAAGTTGTTGAATTGGAGTGTCGTGACGTGTTGTGAAGTGTAGTGCAATAGTGAAGTCAAGTGCAAGTGTAGTGTAGCGAAGTGAAATGCAAGTATAGTGAAGTGAAGTGAAGTGAAGTGTAGTGAAGTGTAGTGAAGTGAAGTGTAGTGAAGTGAAGTGTAGTGAAGTGTAGTGTAGTGAAGTGTAGTGTAGTGAAGTGTAGTGTAGTGTAGTGTAGTGAAGTGAAGTGTAGTGAAGTGAAGTGGAGTGGAGTGGAGTGAAGTGCAGAGTATTTATTACTTAAAAATTCCGTGCAGGACAGTCATAAAGTGTATAGGTAATGCTGTTATTGTTATTATTGTTATATTATTGTTATTATTGCCTTAAAATGCTTTAAAATTACAGTGTATTAGCATTCTTAGTTGTAATATGTAAATTGTAGTGTTCTGCCACCAGGTTCTATACCTATCTGCAGGAATAATAAATCTATCTATCTATCTATCTAGCTGTTGCACCAGGAATGTGAGACCAGATATGCCGTGTGTATGTTTTTACGTAAAATGTACTAAACGTTTACGTGCCGGAACGAAACGTGTGCCGCGGAAGGTCGGCACCTCGTGTTAACTTGGAAATACTGACCGAAGTTAATAAAACAAACTGTAAACCAAAGCTAACTCAACGCAACTTCCATTACACGAGCTACTTTTAAAATTACCACTCATTATACAATACATTTCACTGGTGTTTCATTTATTCTAATTTCAAAGATTGTGTCTTGTGCTTGCAGTTTTACCTATGTTAGTAACTTCCAATGCGCAGTCATATGAGAGGTGAGTACGTTTTCGTTAGATACCCAGGAACACGGGAAGGATTAAAAAACAATGACTGAATGATTTTCACTCAAAATGCAAATAAAGACTAGTCTGGATATAGAGATCCCGTCACTGATCCCGTTTCACTAACATTACAAATCCACACGAGAAGAGTCGGCGACTGAGAACTCCGAACATCAATTATAATTAACATAGGAAATAACCTACGTATTTATACACCATTCACAAAATAAAATTTCGCCTCAGTGACACGAATTCCAATAACACTAGATAGCCTAGAAACAAGTCAGCGAGTCAATGTCCTCTGCGGTGGCGGTGGCAATAGCAGTGGTGGTGGTGGCGGCGGCGGCGGACAAAGGAGTGTGGGACCTACGTGATGGCCTACTGCCACCCTGTTTCGCCATGGAAACTATGGGATTTGCTAGCGCATGATATTGTTGTAATAATAATAGTAATAATAATTGTAATAATATCTATACAATATTGTACGACCAACATAATTCAAACGGATCGCACGATAGTAGCAAACAATCCGGGTATTGTTATCCGGGGTTTGGAGACAAAAATCATGTCTACTTGTAGATATTGCCGTGCCTTGCGATCAAAACGTCGTAACCAAGGAGGCAGAGAAACGGCTTAAATACAAGAGTTCGGAAATCGAGATTAGAAGTATGTGGGGCGTGAAAGCACAGGTCGTCCCAATCGTCATCGGAGCTCTGGGATTTGTTCCGCAAAATTTATGTAAGAACTTGACTAAACTTCCAGGCCTGGGAAGACTGGGAAGTGCAAGAAATTGCTTTATTTCGAACAGCCCACATTTTGCTCAACGTATTGTACAGGCACCGACAGTCACTAGACCTGCTCCTTAGGTAGCTGGTGGCAACTTGGAGTAGATTTAACAGACTCATAACATTTAATCGTGATATAGAGGAAAAATAATAATAGTAAGAATAATTGTAATAATATAACAAATATCGTTATAAGAATATTTAATACTCAACCGCGACCTGCTCGTCCCTTCACAAAGTACAAATTGTTTTCGCGGCGTAGACAAGCAATTTCGCAGCGAACTATTGAGCCGCGACACCCACGTTGACAACTACTGCTCTAGCAAAATCAAACGCGAAAACTGACATTCAAAATTATCGCTTAATCAGGCAATATCGTACCATCAAAGCACAACGACGATAATTATTACCATCGAGTTCCACTTCTAACAATAAGCACCAACAAAACGAAAACTAAACCCACTTCCAAGCCACTAATACAGAGTGAAAGAACACTGCCTTCTCACTCTTTGAAACCTGCATTTAACATACGCAGAAGTGGTTCCATTGAGTCTGTCACAATAAAAGACTCACGATCTCTGTCATAACTACTTACGATCACAACATTTTCTTGAGCAATTAAGAACACTATTCTCGAGCAATTAAGCACAATTTTCCTGAGCAATTAAGAACAATGTTCTGATCACGAAAAAAGAGGAAGGAATTTGATGATGAGGGTACCCGGTAGCGAAGCCGAGGAATGCCATTTCGGGCAAAGTGACTGGGACCGCTCCATCTCAACCCCTTCCTTCTCTCCTATAATAGCACTTAATAAAAGTGTCGTCTGCGTCGCGAGACATCTACAGAACCACACCACACTCACGTGTGCATTCCATCCACGAGGAATGGTTCAATAGTTTGCCACTGTGCAGCGGCAACATCGTCACCACTTTCAACCCACCTATGTTTTATGTCTTCATTGTGGACACCTACTTGTATTCAGCTATGTCATTAGGAATAAGCTCGCGTAAACCCGATGGCCGTGCAGTACAGTGTACACACAATTAAATTCTGTTTTGTATGCGTGTCCTTTACAAATTGCATTGATTTCAGGAATGAAATGGATTCTCTAATACACTCTTATCACTTTATGTTAACGCGTATTTAATTTTCCTGGGTGAGTGGTTCATTTTTCTGTTAACTACCCTCGTCATCAGCCCAGTGTAAATAGTACAAGCTATAGCCGGGACGTAGCGCGGTCTTTCCCCTGCCGGAACTTAAGAACCGGCGCCGACCTGCACACTGCCTTGCGGGATTTTCCTCTTCAGCATCTACCTCAGCGGGGCAACTCCCGGGAGGGGGAAGGGGAGACTGCGGGTGGCCCGTTTATTAGGGCACTGCTCCACCATTAGACTGGTAGTGTTCGAGGTCACCTCAGAAAACTACTGTTGAGAGCAGCCAGCCGGTAGACTTCTCGTCCAGGCAGCGGCTGATTTAGATCCAGCTCTCTACGCTTCTGTCGAAAATCCTCTACCATCGAAAATCGAACCTTGGTACGTCAGACGCAGCAGCGGAAACGGATGCCGTCACTGAGCTATCTCAGCGCGGCCCCCGTCACTTAATGGCATTTGCTAGTATCCTAACAAGAATAAACAGAATAGGCATTCCAAAGGGAGTTATTCGCTGCACCTGGAGGAAAACTTCGCGTGGTCGAGAGGAGTCCTGCGAAGACGTGTGCAGCAGAGGCTGGGAGCGGCGCAATCATTCGCGTGGGAGGAGCGCAGGCGCCTGTTCGAAAGTGACGCCCCTCGCGCGCCACCTTCGCCTTTCTCATTGCACCGGGCACTTAGAAAGGCGCCGCCGCAATAAAGCACTCGCACTGCAGGTCGCGGGTCAGCGACGATCTACAACCTCCGTTTCATCATCGCACCCCTTCCTCCCTTACACAAGACACTCGGGGTCTTTTTCTTAAAACGCTTCCAAGATTTTAGTTACTTCAAAATTCTTCTTTCCATTTTCTGTTTTATATATTCAAGACTCAAGTTGTAACTGAAATTTTTATTCCTAGGTGAAGGAATAATGGTTTTCTTATAGATAACAGTCCATTAGAAACATATTTCTGATAAATTATACACAAATAAAATTTCTTACATTAGTCATTTCATCAGAATAAATCGAGTAGAATGTCTAGACACTTAAAAAACCTGAGTTCAGATCACGTAAAAATAGTCATACAAATTAGATTTTGGATACGTTTTAATTTTAGAAACCAACTTATTTCTTCTCTCCTGCCGTTAAGACCGTCTGCCAACACAATCCCCATGATGCGGCGATTGGCGAGCTTTTAATTACCAGATCAGCATCTGAAAATACAGGATCCTGTGGTAAACACAACCTCACAATGAAAGCCCCCATCAGGCGCCGATTATGCACAGGGCAACCGCTTTATGAAGTAGCGCTCTTAGTAGCAGGAGGGCGACGAGGGCGAGTGGGTGCGCGATGTGCGAAGCGAGCAATAGCCCGCGGCGGTCGGCTGCAGCTGCCACCATCGCCGCCGCCGTCTTCCCCGCTACTGCTGCTTGCCCCCCACCGCCGCCGCTGCCGCCGCCACCAACTCAACATACGGGGCATTCGCAGCCGCCCCGCTTCTGCTGTCTCCACCCCTCCTCCTCCTCATCAGATCAGGCGCGTGCCAGCCCTCGGGCGAGGCGGGGGCGGGGGCGGCGGAGAGCAGTATCGGTAGCGCCTGGGCGTCGTCGGGCGTCGCCGCGGTGCAAGGGGGGCGGGGCGTTGCACGTGACTCAGGGCACTTGTCGCGGCGTTCCCACGTCGCCTCCGCGCATGCGAGTATACGGATCCTCCGCCAGCGGCGGCGACACACATCGCCCACCCCCGCGCCGCGCTCCACCCACCCCACCCCACCCAACCCCTCGGCCCCCAGCGGCGGCGGCGGCACGAGAGGAGCAGCCCTCGCATTAACAAGGGTGATTGAATTAAACCCAATCCCTCTGCACAAACATCAGCTGACAACCGAATAATGCAGCCCCCCTAGTATGTTTTATTTAAGAGGATTGCTGTAGTGCCCGCGCCCTCGCCCCGTCCTGCCCCGCCCCGTCGCGCCGCGCCGCGCCGCCTGGCGCAGACGGAGGGTAGGGGGGGTGTAGGGCGGAGGGGCGTCGGAGGGCGAGGGGCGCGCGGCGGGGCGCCACTCCACTCGGCCGCCCGCCCGTCGCCCTCCGCCGCGTCCCTCCTCGTAATGCGTCTCGATGCTAGTTTCGCTGCGAAATGATGGGGATGCGGCGGCGGCGGCGGCGGCTCCCCCGCCCTTCCCCGCAAGCAGCTGCGCCTGTGTCAACATGTCGGCGCCGGCGCCGCCGGATATGAGCGCTCGGACGCCGCCGCCCCCGCCCTCGCCCTCGCCCCCGCCCCCGCCCCCGCGCGCGCTCCTCGGTGGGTCACTGCGCGCAGGAGGTGGAGCTCCGGACCCGCAAGCGGCAACCGCTCGCCCCCGCGACTGCTCGGCGACCGAGTGCAGCGCATGCGATCACTTGAAACAAGCAGGGAACTGACTCTGCCCAAAGCAATCAAATGCATACAAGCGGCCACTTCAACACGGGCTGGACGAGCCACGGAAATGGCAACGCGACTCGGAATACCTCAATCAAATATTTTCATTTCATACTATGCCGCTTTTCGCTCAATTATGTTATTGATACCATAGTCAGGAAATGACACGTTTCAGTATTGTGTCTTAAAGGATTCCCGAATCACCCTCTAAACTTCAAAGGTAGTTACCATCTTAACAACTACATATCTTATAGCAATACACAAACTAGTGATCCTCAGACATATGATTATCTACCTTCATAGCACAAGGGGTGTTGCTTTCTACTGTCATTTCTTATCCATAAATAACTTCTTTCCAAAGAGTTGTATCTTCATGAAACACAAATTTACAGGGAGAAGTCTTCACATTCAGACTTATAATTTAATATCGGATACAACAAATTTCGAATATTGTTTAACATACGAGAAACGCAATTTTCGAACACTCATTTCAAATATTTGGAGACGTGTCTAAGAATGTATTGATAAATAAAACTAGCAAAGAAATGGAAACGCATTACTTTGGAAACAAGTATTGAGAAGTGAAGTAACGGCATGAACGTCAATTTCAATAGATTTAAATCAATCCAATAACTAATGCGGTAACTGGTGAAAGGCATTATTCCGTTACGATGGTCCGTTACAATTATATTGAGCACTATTTACATAATTTTCTTTTTTCTATTGGTCTCAATTTTCGGCAAAAATCTCCCATTTTCAGAAGAAAGGTGCCGTAGTACGAAATAAAACCGTGACTGGAAACAGGTTGTTGGAGTACTCGTTTGAAAATACCAGACACGAGTTGCGGGTTTCTCAACGTAAACAACTAGCACAGGACAATAATATGTTCATGTAAGACGAAGATCCCAGCCCCAACGGTCATGAAAGCACAACCTGAATGTGTATCTGTTTAAATTGAATCGAAATAGTGCATCACATAGTGTATATATATATATATATATATATATATATATATATATATATATATATATATATATATATACCAGCAAATACCGAACTGAAACCAGTCCAATTCACGTATATTAACACCAGCACAGGAAACATGACCGCACATCATTAGGTCAAGCCACATCGCTACTGAAGCCAGCATTTATCAAAATTGGGCCGCCGCCACCCGGTTCGCCCGGAGGGAAGGTGCAACACAGACGCCTCCACGCTCTCGAATGCCGAGGCTTCGCACTAATTTATGCACCTGAATCATTAATGCGCTTTTATGGAACGTGGAAACCGCGAAACTCAGCGATCATGCTGGGTAACTTCATTTCCCGAATATCTCCCGAATGCGAAGCACTACCTCATACAGCGGTGACCATATGAATTAGTACTCAAATAACACACGCAAACAGCACATTACGTTTGAATATGGAACCCAATACTGTTCAGGGTACCACAGAGTTCATAGAGTTCCCAATCCAATTACAATAAATAGAACATGTACCGTTACAAATTATGTATGGGAATCGCAAAACCACAGTTCACAGGACAACCTTAAACATTATTTCCCTGGTCTCTAAATCATGGTATGTTACAATGAATCTTCTCAGATTAGTATGAGTACTAGTATGAACAACTGACTCAACAGTTTTCCATCATTCAGAAAAATGTCCTACACTCCGACGCTTATAAGACTGACGAAACTATGATACTTCCTTGGATTCTCAGACCTGCGACAGTATAAAAAAGTGATAATGCAGTCATTGTCGAGAGAACTTCGAAAACTCCATCGAAATTCCATCTAAGATCAAGAAAAGATAAAGGTAATAACGCGTAATTAACGTTTTAGATTAATTCGAATACCTTTTAATCTAATCGATTCGATGAGGCAACATTGAAACCTAGTATCACTCAATACAGGCATTTTCTTCTTAAAAGTAATCAATAAACTTTGTGTGATAAACCCTCAGGTTTACATAATTTTCAATTTTCGTCGCAGCATGTATCTTCTCAGAAAAATATCCATGAGGCACAAAACACCGCTGAGACTCGTGAGTAAATGCCGCACTTCATCTTCGCAAACGTCATTGACACATCATAGATACGCTATCATTCGTTACAGTGCTTTCATTACATGCACACCATTATAATTAATTCACATATCGAGGGTTTAACGTCAAATAAAGCTAATTCCTGAAACACAGATCTATAGCAGGAAGAAAAAGTGAAATAAAGCATGTGAAATCAAAGTGTGATAAAGTGAAATAAATGGAGTTTCTAGGCTCGTGAATTAAAGCATCTAGAGTACCTTTCTAGAGTTTGGTGTCAAATTACGATTACTCTCCATTTTGAATAACAAACAGATTATAGAAAAAACGCCATCTCATCATTGTAAAATTTTTATTCAGTTTTTCCTCTTTCTTGTGAACTTCTATTTTTGGAATTCTTTGACTTTACATCCTTGATAAGAGCGTTATCCTTCGTTTGTATCGGAAGGAAACAAAATTATTCCCCTTGATATTAAACACTAGACTCGCAAACATTTATACACACAAACGATTGATCGTTACGGGACAGGACAAATCGTCGAGAAACTACAGTGTAACATCCAAGCCTTTCTCAGCAAAATGACACGTCCATCTCCTTTTCCAGTTCACATTCTTACTCACTCTTAGAGCGGAGCAGCTCATACCTCTTACCGCCTTTACGAAGTGAAAGAGACTCACAGAATAGCCGAAAAATTAACGGCCCACAGTGAATACAGTGAAATGAACTAGCCAGGGCACCGGCGACGGGAGGGGGGGGGGGGCAAAATCAACGTGGTGTCTCAGTAGCTGCTTGTGGGTGCTCCGCCAGTCGCAGGTGGATGTCACAGCGAACAATGCACTTGTTGCACGCGTCCCTCCGTTCCCATTGTCGCGCGCGCCCTCGCGTCCTTCTGCAGGAGCGCTGGCGCGAAACCTCATCCACGCGCGCTCGGCTCCAACCGCCGGCGACGGCCGAAAGCAGGGGAGGGCGAAGAAGGGCGGGAAAGAGGGGAAGAATCGACTGGACAGAGAGAGAGAGAGAGAGAGGGGGGGGGGAGAGGGCGGATGTGGGTCGTGGAGAGCGCGATGGAAGGAGTGGAAGGCGGCGAGAAGGGCTTGAAGGACGGGGAAGGACTGGGAAGGGAGGGGAATGGCGGAGACAGACAAGGAAGGCGGAAAAGGACCAGAGAGTGTAGGGCATGGAAAAGAGCGCCGGAGGGCCCCCGAGGGAGGCGGCGGGCGCGCGAGGTCGCAGGGGCGTGGGATCGAGCGCGCGAGCGGGGCGCGGGGAGCGGTGGCAGCCGCTGGCGCAGCAGGTCGCGCAGTCCATCCCAACGGGCGCGAAACCCGAGCCCCGCCCGCGAAGCGCGGCGCAGACGACGGGCAGTACACAAAGGCCCATTGTCGCCCGCGCGCGATACTCTGACGGGCCGTCCGTCGTTCGCCGGCGATGCGCAACCCCGCTCTGCCCTGCCCAGCCCAGCCCCACCCCCACCCCAAGGGACGCGCCTATTCTCCCGCCCCGCCCCGCCCCACCCCGCACCATCGCGCCTACGCCACTGCCGCACCGCAGCCCTGGCTACTTTTCCACGTTGTCAGCGCATTTTTGCAATCTTGGTCACTGCAACCTCCATTTCTGCCTATGCGTTCACTAGCTGTTTTCTTTTTCTTTCTAATCAGCCCTTTTACTCTAGTTTTTTTAAAACTTATTTCTACCTTCTCGATACCTCGCCACCATCTACAGCGTTTTTCATCATAAGTACCTCAACCTCTGTGTCACCTCCCGCGATGTCTTCTTTCTGATGAACCCTCCACCCTATTTTACTTTGCACTTCACGTTTTACATAGAAAATTTACCATTTTCCCTTTTTTATTATCTTCTATTTTATCTTTACTCTGTTGATGACCTCGGCAAATCACGACGCTGAAAAATAGAATCCGTCTAAGACATCCTTCATCTTACACAATGTGTCAACCGAAGACGTTTGTGAAACATTTAGCTATGGAACAATATTGACGTTGTATCGCCATAATTTAGCTAGTAATCACAACGTTTTTATATAAAACGATACGCTAATATTTGATAAGTGCACTCACATAGATGCTATAAAAAGTTTTATTACAAAACCAACTTACTTCGGATTGATTATAGCTCTTCTTTAACAATCACTTTATTATAACATTCCTTTTTTGGAAGTTAACTAAACCGATTATAACACACGAATATTATTATTTTAGTAAAGAGTATAATACACGAAACATTATTACACTACATGTAAAAGAAATTAAAAATCATTACAATAATAGAAGGTAAAAGCCTAAATGCTTGCTACACGTTGCATTATGTAATCAATACCAGTAATGATCCGCACGTATTACTGCACTACTCCTAATATCAGAAACCCCTAAACCGATATTGTATTCTTGTATTCAAAATTTCGCTTCCCTCCTCCCCACCCTTACCCTCTGCAACAGGGTAGCGGTGGCGCTCGCTGCTGGATGTACGGCGAACCAGTCCAGCCCGAGCGACGCGACGCCCCACACGTCACGTCCCGACCCGTCCCCGGCGCACGGGCGGCGCGAGGGCGCGAGAACGCGTCGAGGGGGAGGGAGAGGGGGCGCGGCAGGCAGTAGCATGTGTCACGCCGAGTGAGCGCATCCCGCTATCGCCGCTCCCCTGCCCGCCCCTCCGGCCCGCCCCGCCCAGCGTCCGACATGTGGACACGGGGGCGCGTCGCTCGCGTCCCGCACCGGCGTCGCGGGCTTTTTTGGCTGCTCCGAGGGGGGCGGGGAGGGGAGGGGCGGGGTGGGGTGGGGTGGGATGGGATGGGATGGGAGTCTGCTGCTGCTGCTGCCGTGGCCATCTGGCCTCGCTCCCGGCCCCTAGCCCGCTGCGGCGGAGGGCGCGACACCCAACCTGCCCCCCACCCCACCGCATTGTGCGCGGCGCGAGTCAGCTGACGGCGACAGGCGGAGGAGCCCCGCGCCGCGCCGCGACGCCTTTATTCGCGCGCGCCAAACGACGCCTGGCCAAACACGACGCCCGCCACGCGCGTCCACTCAAGGCAGCGCACTCGGATCCACAGCGTCTTCACCACCTTCTCCTTCTCTGCCTCTTATTTCTCCTCCCCTTCTCCCTCTCCAGTCCTTTTCCTATCACCGCGTATTTATTCTCCTCTCTTCACTTTGTTCTCCTTCTTCTCGAGTATAGTCTCTGGATTTAGAGGGTTTCAGAGGGATTCACAGGCTGAAATCTGTCCCTAACGTACCAAATGTGGCGGAACGATTTCACAGTAATCCCCTTCCACCAGCCAATATTTCTGAATGAGGATATTCTCATTCGACGTGCACCCCTTTATCCCGTTTGTGTCTCCTCCACAATAACAAGAAGCTGTTCACACATTTTGCCAGGAAGATATGACCCTGTATTACGTTTTACTCTTCTTAATATAAGAGTATTTCTTTGAGTATACGTATGCTTACAGCACCACACGCATTCAAATCTCCGTTAGAATTCTACTTGAACTAACCCACCTTTATTTATTTTCAATGGGTAAAATTGAGTTGAAGGGTTTATCAAACTACACTTTCATGCAAAGCAGGTACAATCCTATCGCCGTCTGTAATGCGATTATTCTTGAATCAAACTTACTAACAATGATTTCTCTGAAAATCTAAATGGCCGTCTCAGTCAGCGACATTTTAAAATCACTGATGTACGAGCGTTCGCAGAGCCACAAGAATCTATTTAATAATACGCATATGCTGTACGTTGTTTCATCTCCCAAATTACTTCTAGAAAAATTACCCAAGGCGTTATTGGCTTAAACCACCTTTATTTAGAATAAACTATTTTTCAGTGCTGGGTATTTATTTCCAGCCGTTTGCGAAAAACGCCAAAGAAGTGTCATGTATAATCAGAACAGAAATATAATAATGGAGAAACAACATATTCAGTGTTTTTCGGGATAAATATTGAGGTAGTGTGGTAAATAAGTGGTAATAATGTCTTCAAATTTCAAAACGACTGTTACACAAAACCCCGGCACCCGAAGGAAAATAAATCACAAGACAAACTCTATTATTCCAATAAAGGGAGATAAATTATCCGTAGCGCAGGCGGCCTCATAAAAAGAGGCGCACAATGGCAACCCCTGCCGGCCAAAAGCCACATTAGACGCCGGCGATCCCGGCACTCCTCCGACATGGCGGCCCCGCGGAGCGCGGACAATGGGCGGGGCCGCGCCGCGCCGAGCCGCGCCGCAACGCAAACAGCACCGCGGCCCGCAGGGAGCGCGCAGCACCCGATCATCGCACGCGCGGGCAGGGGGGCGGGGCGCAGATGAAGAGGTCTGGAGAGGCCCCCGCGGTTACGCCGGGCGCAGAAACGCACGCAGAAGCAGTCGGACGAGTCCTCCCTTCCCTCCCCCCTCGGCACAACGCCGCACTGCCCGGCGCGCCGCGGCGCCCCGCCGCGTCCGCGCCGCGGTGAAACAGAACGGGCCGGAAAGCGACCTCGGGGCTTCGCGTGCAAGTCTATTAGGGATATATCGCGTAGTGAAACGGTCATTAACGTCATTAGCCTGATACACATCAAATAACAGACGCGGCTGAAGTATGTAAACTGAGACGAAGCCGAAGCTTATTTCTAATGGAGTCTTATTTATATTGGCCGTGTGTCTTTCTATACATTTCGTAATACCATCAGCTAGTAAAAAAAATCATATAAACATGAAATACCATTTGTTAGAGTAAGTCTACTCACATGCTATTTTAAGTTACAACTACAGTAATTTTTTTCAACTGTATCAACGGTTGGCGGACTGTAAAATCGTGACCGTTAAAAGTTACTTTTCGTTCCTCCGTTTGTTTGAGATAAGTCTACAACAACAGTACAGTATTACGAAAAAAAACCTTAATGATGGGCGAGTCTCGCGAGGTGTAGGAAAAAAAAGCAGCAGGTAGGCGTGTGCGATTAAGATTGGGGCTACCCAACAGCCAAGTAATGGCACGCGATTGGCGCGCAATGCCCGTGACACAATCGTGCTCCTAGAGCATAGTCACCGACACCGCACGCGAGGGAACAGCATGTTCACAGACGGAGGGGAAATTGCCGGGCGGCAGCCGCGACAGACCGGCAGAAACGATGCCAACGGAGGTGAGGATCGGACCCGACACAGAGAGGTCGGAAGCGAAGAACAATTTTCGTGGGGGCGAGAATAAATTGTTACCAAAACGACACGCACGAAGCATAAGAGAAAGATATTACACAGGATTAACCAAAGAAACGCACGACGTTGAGCGTCGACATAGCAGGTTTGGGGACAGTGGATGAAACTATGCATAGGAACAGCCGTATAAGAAGCCGGTAGGTGTGAGCAGTGGGAGTCATGAGGACAGTAGCGAGATTTGAGCTTTGAATCGCAGTTGCGTATGACAATGAATTTGCATTTGTTTGATGTACCAATAAAACCTTACTTACGTATGGTTAGAGTACAGAGAAGGCACGCCAAATCAAGACAAGGCTCCTTACAGCAAGGGTGCACGCAGCAAGAACATTCCGAGAATAAGCCGAACGCTGCTCATGGAGCTCTGGAAATCGCCGAGAGGGGGCGTGGCGTCGGAGCAGCGGGAAAGGACAGGCAACAGACGCAGCTGATCGGAGAGGATGGGGAAGATGAACCGAGGAGCGGCGTCGGATGGGCGCGCTGGTCCAGCTGGGTGCCACGCCACGCCACCCCGCCGCACCGCACCGCGCGATCAGCAGCAGCAGGCGGCGCCTAACCGCGTTAGCGCGGCCCGGGGGACGCGTTTGCGGGCGGGACGCGACGCGTGCGCCAAGCCCTCCTCGCCCCCCTCCCCTGGCCCCCGCGGCGCGGGTGCACCCCGCCGACACCCGGGGCGACGAGCCGGCAATTGCCTCGAGACCTCATCCGCGCAATTATCTACGGGACACCAGATGACCACACGAGATGAAACACTTCTCAAGGGCGCCTCACAATGAATACTCCGTTGGACAACACTAGACAGCCCTGCTCACAATGCCCGCGATATCTCATTTATTTGCGTCGAAACAGTAATAACTATTATTAACGAGCAGTCAAAAGAGAGGAAATGCGAACATGTTATCCACGAAAATAAGGGGGAACCTCGGCATTTACTTGATCAACAGAAGTTGGGAAGAAACCCATCGAGATGGGTCATTGGCCAAAATTACGAAGATGACATTGAAAATCTCACACTGCAATATTATCATAATTATTTTGAACGCCAATGTTGACTTGTTGATAACTGAAAGAAATGATCTCTACTCTTAGGTCTATTAGAAACAATATATAAGATAAAAGAGAGGTAAAGGAAATTAGATGGCGAAAACAGTGAAAACTGATGTTCCGTTCACAGGGAATGATTTTCCTAGAAACAAAAGAAAACGTCATGGAGCACTTGTGAATGCCTTCCCGCTGGAGAGGAAGCGATGGCACGCTCAAGTGCAGGAGAGGAAATGACCACAAAGAAGGTTCCGGTAAGAACAGAGAAGAAGAACGTCGGCTGCGTCCAGAGCAAGTCAGAAACGACAAAAGAGGCACTCTACAGCACAAAGCCGCACTTAATTTATGAAGGACGGTTTTTTATTTCAAGCAATAACTTGAAGTTAACTGCACAATTAATTCTAGGGCGGAATGAAAGCGCAGGTAATTCTACACGCAGAAGCGAACCACGACCTTTTTGTTAGTAATACGTGAACGCACTTCTTGCTCTGTCAGCCCACTCCACTCACACCATTACGAGTTAGACATAGCGGCACTTCCCCTCTAATTATTTCAATGATTATCATGCGACCGTTCAGAAAGACGCGTCGACGAATGCTTTTTGGACCACGGGGAGACGGCGCACAGAGAAGGGAAGACAAACGTCAGGCGTGATGCCTGAAACACGAAAGCATGCAAAAAACACGACTGCCGGTCCCTTAAGCATCAAAAGCAGGAATGGAGCGTCGAAACAAACAGGTGCACACATGAATCGCACAGAATTCCCGCTCGCATTCCAATAAAGCCACCGACTACATTTAGCAATGTGCTTTGATATTGCTGCAAACGATCTGTCAATGCAATCTTAAAACAGGAAAAGGAAACATGGCGCCGAAGCATGGAATCGCGTCGTTTATTTCGATTTCTATGATCCCGGTTTCGATCGGAATGGAGGAACTTATTAGTTTGGAATTCACTTTAACATACTGCGAAAACAAGCTTCAGAGGTTGGTTATTCATTTTTATACAATTTCAAGAAAACATTCTTTTAGAATGTAGGATTGTGCGCTACGGGATATTATTTTAATGACCAAAACTAATAAAATTCGTATTCTTTTAAAGTTATTCCTTGCATCCTAGAAATAAAACAATGCTAGAAATATTTCAAAACAGAGTGGAATGTATCTTGAAGTTTGAATTCCCATTTATCTTTAAAACAAGCAATTTTTAAGTTACGTACGTATATATTGAGTAATATACGCAATAAAAGAGAAAATGTGTATGGCTGCAAAAAATAGATTTCTGTACTTTAAGGGAATTACACATATTGGGATCCTCTGACACCGAAAAATTGTATTTTTGTTCCCCGAAACGAATTTTAAACAAATTCAATTAATGTTATCTGAATTCATTTAAATGTACTTCACATGAAGCCCTTGAGGCATTTTCCAAAATTTTCTCAAAAATAGTTCCAACGTTTTTTCTTTATTTTTCTTGCTTAGAATAGACCAGCTGGGAAGAAGGCGGAGCAAAGGCGAAACCTAGCCCTGATTCAAGAGAATGGGAAACTAACTAGTACGAGAAAGTTTGTTTTTATTTTTATTTTCGAATGTCTATTAAAGTTCTAGCGTATATAAGTAGTATACACCCAATATATGTTGAAGTAATTTACATGCATGCTTTTAAAAAGAATCAAAGAGATGAATATTGGAAGGTTAAGAAGAGACGCGGTAACACGGGCGAGGAAATTAGCGCGTTTGTAGCCGCCTTTGGTGAGCGGTTTAACATGAGAGCTGTAAGCCTATGTGAATAAAAGAACTGGAATTATCTCGAACATAGGGGGCCTCATAAGATATCTGCACCCTCTTGGGCGCGACTTTGCACACCATCCTCTGCCCTATTTTCGTAACCACGCTGGAGCAGCAATTCATGTATTATCATTTGGTACCCATCATCCAACGTTAACTACGGCCCCAGGAATACGTAACACAGTGAAAGGACAGGCCGCGGGGCGCGGGGCGCGCACTCCGTGTCTTCAGCCTCCCTGCCCGACCGCTAACCAAACAGCCCGCTGGCGCGCTGCCGGCGGCGGCCCATGAATGCCAGATGATGGGTAATCAAGGGCGCGCCCCCGCGGGGGCGGGAGGCGGAGGCGGAGGTGGAGGGTGGGCATGTTTGGTCCGCCGCAGTAGCCAGGCAACTAATGCAGCGCGCCAGGAAGTAGGCCGGGCCGTGCGGGGCGGCGCGGGGCGGGGCGCTCGCTCCGATGACCCCGCGACCCCCACATTAGCCGGCACGCGACACGCTCCCGGCCCCGACCACGCAAACCCAGCATTCCCTCGCCCGGCGGCGCTTTCTTCAAGCAGTCTTTAACGCTTTCACGGAATACGTACCTACAAAGAATAAATCATGATCTAATGAACTAAATAAACCAAAACCTTTTCGTTTGAAAAGAATAACATGAGTAACCCAACAGAAATGTGGAATGAGTCGCTCATGTCATATAAGAACGATATTTTAACCCCGACTCAATTAGTAAAAATGAGAAAGCAACTCACCTACGAGGTCCGATTCATTAATATGTTGGGGAAGGAGGGGCAATGACACTTTAATTGCAGTCATGTTAGCAAATGCTGCTTCATTTTTTGGGAATTTGATACCGAACCGCAATTACTATCTAATTATGAAAAACGGTGCCGAAAAACAACACCCCTTTACATTATGTAAAAAGTGACCGTGTATACACGACACAACTAACTCACTTCTGCACAGAAGACAACGAAAACGTATCATCCTATGAAATATGCTATTATATCAGATCTATGTTATCTATATTATCTATGAAACTGGGAAGTAGTTTCCCTATTTGCAAATGGTTCAATCTCAACCCTCCTACACACGACGTGCGTGTACTACGTCACTAACATACAGCGACATCTAGAAATGGGCCTCGGGACCACAGAAACAAAACAGCGAACCTACAATCACAAAAACCATCTCTAAAATGATAACACAAGCATAAAAGTTCTGAAGAAGCTGAATTACATTGAAATCTTAAAAGTACCAGAAACATAAAAGAACTCCGCAAGAAAAAGCGGCTTTTCTTCCCGCTAAAGACGCCGACGCTCTCCGACGGATTCATTTTCCACGAGACCGCTAACGAAACGCAAATCTCGAAGCCATCGAGGCGCCGCGCCGTCTCCTGCGCGCGGAGCGGAGCGGGGCGCGGGGCGCGGGGCGGGGCGCGAGACGGGGGGCGGGGTGTCTACAGAAACTGGACGCTGGCGATCGCGCGCACCGGTAGCTGGCCGAGCTTCCGCGCAGGGGGGGAGCGAGGGGGGGGCGTGGGCGGGGCCGAGGGCGGGCGCGGGGGCGGAGCAGAGGGGCTTCGGGGTCGCCCTGCTCGCGCAAACATAATTAGCCCGGCCGCCCCGCCTACGTCTCGCCCTGCTCCGCTCCGCTCGCGCCCAACCCCGCCTCCGCGCCCCCCGGGGCTGGCGCCGCCCCGCCCCGCCCCGCCCCGTCCCGTTCCACCACTCCTCCGCTCGCGCCGCGCCGCCCGCACGCCGCCGCTGTTTGAGCGAGGATTTCATTCCAATTTTTTCCGTGTTCCGTCTGGCTTCGCAGTACTTTGAAGATACAAATTACCTTCGCCGAGTTTTAATATTTGCACAGAAAATACACAGAAGCAAGGAGAAGAGCTTGTTCCTTTTCATTCGAGGCGAAGTCGTCCCTCGTTGCCTCCGCCGTCGCTGACGACGCCCGTCTTCGTCGCCGCCGTCTCCAAGGCGCGCCTTCCTCGCCCGCCTAGCCCCCGCCTCCGCCCTCCCCCGCCAGAGCTCACTGCACGCACACGCCCGCACAGAGACTGCCTGCCGAGGCAAAAGTAATTTCGCCCAAGAAAGTTTTGATTTTAAAATGAGAGACAGGAGTTGTAATTTTATTTCCTTGAAGGAAGAAGCACTCTTCCATCTCGACGATTTAAAATAAAAATTTCGCCATTGAAAAGAAGAAACGGCGGAGGTGGAGGGGAGGGGAGAAGAGCGAGACGGGGGAGCGCGCGCGCGCGCCACCGAGGCAAGCCGGGCAGGCGGGCAAGAGGAGAGGAGAGGAGGGGGCGTGGCGGCCGCCGCTCGCAGTAATTTGGAGCCCGGGCGAAGCGAGGGCGAAGCGGGCGGACGGGCTAGGAGCGCGAAGGGGAAGGGGCGGGGCGGGGCGGGAGAGCGCAACGACGAGAAAAAGATGACGCAAACTATCACCGCCGCCGCAGGAGCGGGCGGGGAGGGGAGGGGCGAAGAGGGGCGGGCGGAGGGGAGGGGATGGCGCGCGTGAGTGCTTCGCCCCCGCGACGACCGCGGCCCACGGCGCTAATGCACGGGCCGCCCCGCCCCCACGCCGACGACGTTATATACATGCGCGCAGCTCGCTCGTTTACGACCGCCCGCGCTCTTTTTCTGCAGGCGGCTGCGGTGGTAGCGGTGGCGGCGCAGGCGGTGGAGGGGACGGAGGGAGGGGCGACGGTGGTCGCAGCAGTGCCGGTGGCAACAATGTCTAGTTGGCAGTGGCGGGGATGGCAGCTATGGTGGCAAAGGTAAATGTGACGGCGGCGGCGTGGGTGTCGGTGCTGGTGGTGGAGCCGGGAGCAAAAGAAGAAAAGCGGGAATGTAAGGCGATAACAGCAAACAAAGCACCACCTGCAATTTTTTGGCATTTACACCAAGTACAACGTAAAATGCAATATTCGATGCTTTGCTGTAAACGTGGCTGGAAATACGGGACATGTAAGTATAAAGCACTATTCTTTAAACTTTAACGTCAAGGAGCACATCAACTTCAAGGAACTTTCATTCAGAGTATTTAACCTTTAATCAACACTCTTGGTTCAACTCTGACCAAACTGAACCGAGCGTTGATGTTAGAGGATGTACTTATAACAATAAGTACATAAGAAATATGCCCGAAATGGCTAATTCCATGCTCCATTTTACAATATTGTGCACGTTCAGTTCTTTTCGCTTGCGTTGGTATCGACGGCACAGACGGCGACACCCAAAAACGTCCTTGATTATGAGCTGATGATGCCGAATTGACACCTCAAAGGAGCAATATTTCAGCGAAGCGACTCATCTTGCCTTGAGATTTCTCATGTGGTTGTGGTTGAAGCAGCACCTTCTGTTTTTGTTTTTCCTTCTGAAAATGATTAGTAGTCTCTGTGAATTGCTAAACGTCACGCCTTAGAATGTCGTGGGGTGCTGGTTTAGGGAGTCGGCACGAGGTAAGGATAGAAAGGAGGGGCCGAGTTATAGGGAGAGACTTGGGGTGGTGGTATGTGGAGACGGGAGTGTGGGGCGGGGCGAGATGGAGCGAGGCGAACCATGGCATGGCGTGACGTGGCGTGACGTGAGGTAGCGTGACGTGACGTGAGGTAGCGTGACGTGACGTGAGGTAGCGTGACGTGTCGCAGCGGAAGGGGAGGGACGTGGCGAAGCGTGTTGGGAGATGGCGTAGTAGGAGGCGGCGTAGTGGGGTGTAGTGCGAGGAGGCGCGGCAGAGCGGGAGCAGGGAGTTGTCAAACGCGCGAGCCTCCGTCATGCTGGTGTCGCGACAGCGGCACGATCGATATCGTCGCCTACCGCCCAGCGGTAAATACAATAAATATAAAACCAATTGCGTCCGCGTCCG
Source organism: Gryllus longicercus (assembly GCA_038098605.1). Lineage (NCBI taxonomy): Eukaryota > Metazoa > Arthropoda > Insecta > Orthoptera > Gryllidae > Gryllus > Gryllus longicercus. Next base: position 2,434,217 of record JAZDUA010000223.1, on the reverse strand, counting down.
CCGCGAAAATGATTGCTGTACGTACACACCGCAATTGGATAGCTCAGATCAAATCATACTTTGGAGCGCCTTCCTGTCCCCAAAAAACTATCTACTCAGAAGATTTTAAGAAATAGCAAAGATATAAAAAAACGATGGAGCGTTACTGTACGCCTATTCAAACCAATCAAAGAACAAAAAGTAACGCCATTAAATGGATGATATTATGAACAAATATCACTGTCGTTTTTGCTATCCTTCTTGAATGATCTTAACTGGATAGTAAATAAATTCACACGAATACTGAATAACGAAAAATGTTCAGATTAATCAAAAATGTTCACATCATTATGTAAAGTTGATAACAGAATTCAATAGAAGAAATTCTCAAAATACAGCAAATAGTAATGGACAAAAATTAACGGGAACTTTCTTTGTGGAAGCGAACTGAACCAATAAGCGTTATGTGCCATTAGAGCATTAATATGATATAAGTTCCGCGAAAAATGAAATGTTCACACAAAGAGATGATAACCGTGTCATCAAATATCTTGTCAATTGTACTAATAAAACTAAAATAACAGCACTACCAAACAGTAAATGATACTAAATAACTTAATAGGTGATATCAAAACATTTACAAACCTGGGTAATTGAATTTATCACGATGGACTATCAATTAGCATTTATGTAATCATTGTTAAAAGTCTGACAAAATTTCGAAGGCAACAAACCAGATAAACAAAACAAAATGAACGAAATTAGTAGACACAGCACAACAGTAATTCAATGAAGTCAATTAATCAGCAAGGAAAGCTAATGAAGTCTAAGCAGAGTGTTTGCTACAGTTAACCGTTCAATTACAGGAGCTATTTGCTGCAGTCACACAGGTAACCGAGTTTAATTACATTTCACCTATTTATGAACAATTAGGCAACAGTCAACCTGACACAATTCATTTACTCTGAAACTCGTAATAAAAGCACGAAACCACGTCCACTGCTCCAAAAAGAGAACAAAGATATTGCATTTTTAACTGGCAACGTACACAATAAGATTAATATAAGGCCACGCTTTACGACTCGAAAAGAATCAACAGATGTGAATGCTCCAACATTTTGATGGGAGGGGGGTGTGACAAAATAATTCTACATTATTCACTGTTCCCATAAAGCAACTGAACACTCTTAGCACTTGCTTCTACGTGATGACCACCTTCCAAAAATCAAAAGCGGACACTTGCAACCACAGAAGAACATCAAGAAATGAAGACTTCACCATCCTAAGTTAAACTCCACATCAATAAAATGTACAAAAATGTCGCCGAGTCAGATAATATTTTAGTAATTTGACATGAATTGCGCAAGTCCTAGAATGAACGATTGTGTATGAAAATGAAAGAGTAAAATTCTTCAGAATAGAAATATTACGCTGGATGAAGCTCGTCGAAATGTCAAAACACTCATCCTCGTCATGGTTACATACAATTACTTTTAATTATAAAATCGACAGAGATCTCTAGTTTGAAAAAGATTTGACTGAAACTTCATCCGATTATATTTTTCATACGTTACAACTAAGACGGCAATAAGGCTACTGTTCGAAGTAGCTAGTTGAATTGCACATTAGCCAGACTATCAGAATAAAGTTGTGAGAATGACGAACGGATCATTTCATCGGGCTAATGTTAGTACTACCCACAAGGTGTTAGTTAAATAAGATAGTTGTCCTAATTAGACGCCTGTGCGGACTACAACTCCACTGCTATTTATGTTCTATCAGAAGCCTTCCAGCTTGTGTCTCGGATAATAATATTAAATTTTGACTATAAATGGCATACCACAGTACATCCTATTCATAGATTCATTGTAGTAAAAGTTATATATTTCATTTCACCCCGAAATGTCCTAGGACGATCTACTCCCTAGTCGTTGGCAGTCTTTCACGTAAAGAACCATTTTTTTCACTAAGCTTTCCCAAAAATCGGTCACCCTGTGAGAGGCGTAGGGCCGGGCCTTGGCTGGGGGAAGCGAGTCACCCGCCGAGCGGCCAGCCGGCCGGCCAGCCTAAATATTCGGAACGCTCCACATTTCAAACACGGCGGGGGCGGGGGCGGGGACGATGCAGGGAGCTGCGCGAGGGCGTCGCCTCCCGGCGTAATTTGCTAATGGACGGCGGCGCGGGCGCGGGCGCAGGCGGGGGCGGAGCGAGTCGCCTGGAGCGGGCTTAAAGGGAGAGACGAGCGAGGCGCCCGCCGCAGGAGCACGGAGCGCAGTGGCGGCGGCGGCGGCGGCGGCGCAGGACGGCAAAGCGAGCGCGACGGCGGCACAATGGCGGAGGGAGCCCAGCGGCAGCAGCCGCCGCCGCCGCCGCCGCCGCCGCCGCCGCCGCCGCCGCGCGCTGCAATCGACGTCCACAGGCGGTAGGCGAAGGAGAGAAAGCGCGACGCGAATGAAAAGTAAGAGCAGAATGCGCAATGCTCACAAGTGATGGTGACTCGCGAGGTTGAAATTTTTACGACGGATGCCACTGTTAAGAGTGTTGAGTACAGGCTCGTACGTGTATGAACAAATGGAAGCGGGTGGTGATGGAGAACGGGAGACGGACGATGTATACTGACAACGAGGAATGGATGATAAAGGTTGGGCGATAGGAAACGAAGGACGAGGATGCTGAACGGAACACGGAGGGAGCAGCAGGTTGGAGACAGTGACCAGAGCCAGGCCATAGATGGCGGGAGAGGGAGAAGAGGACAAGGAAGAGGATGGGGACAACAGCTAGGACTGTGGACAGAGGCCGGGTGCAGAGGCCGGGCCAGTGCATTGGCAGGAGACGGGTGCAGGGGATGGGGACAGAAAAAGGGGCCGCGGGCCGGCGCGAGTAGTGGGTGGCGACGGTGGTAGGGGAAGGGGCGGAGGATCGGAAGATTGGGCCGGTCAATGAGATCAAAATGCGACGTTGCAAAAAGGGAGACTGAGCGAGCTAGGAACGGTAGCAAGTGCGAGGGTGGAGTGTAGTTGCGAAGCGCCACAGCGACGGCCGCGTGGGGCGTGCGCGGGGGCGGGGCGGGGCGGGGCGGGGCGGGGTGGGGCGGGGCGGGGCGGAGGCGGCAGCGGCTTTTGTCGGCGCGGACACAATGCACTTAGAGGCGCAGACGGCGGCGGTGATTGCGTTAGCGCGCGCCCGCGTAGTCAGGTGCGCTCAGCGTCCGGGGCGCCGCCCGACCTCGCCATCGCCCACGCCCACCCGCCCCGGGCGGTCAGCGCGCAGTGGGCCACGCGGACGCCCCTGCGGCCAACACTCCCCCTCCGCTCCATTCACACAATATTCACCGTCCTCCCCTGGCAGATAGGCGACCTGCCGCTACGCTCTTAGGGTACTCTTACTACACAAAACCAACGTTTTCCCCTCCCTACGTAATTTTCGGCAAGCATTACATTTCAAATATATCTGAGGTAAACAGTCGACTGAACCTACGAATGGTTTCATACCGTTGTTGTAGACAACGGGCGGGCGGGGGATGGGAGATAAATTCTTGACGATTTACATGATGAAAAATGTAACAGAAAAAAATTAAACAGTATCGAGCATGAGGTAAATTGATAGACCAGAAACAGGTCGAGAAAGTTCGGTCAAACGTCGGCGGATCAGTCCACGCAGAGGAAGTGCCCGTGTCCGCCAAGAACGCACATTTGACTCTGACCACGGAAGTATGCGCTTACTCTGCAGTGGCGCTGCGCGTGGGGAGACTAGGAACACACTATCTACCTATCAACGGAAAATACATGGAAATCATGAAATTTAATGTTTTTTCGATGAATGTGTTTTTATTCTTATTCAATTTCATGTGTCAAAGTGGGAAACAGAAATCGTCGCGAAAAAACAGATGAGACATCTCATGGTAGAGAGATCTATTCTCAAGCTTAATTCTCCGTAAGAAAATCCTCCGCGAGCATCCCAGTAGACACACCTTAAAGGTACACAGCAAAATTGCAAATATGACAGGTGGACAAGTCTTTCTCGCTTCGGCGACACTGCGCTTTGCAGATCCTCGGACCACATCTAAAATTCTTTGCCAAACGAAGAAAATTTACATTTTTTCTCGCGTGATACATATCTGACAATTGCGTGATACATATTCGGCGTCTCCGATCGAATATCCGAGTATTCTATCCACATTCACTGAACTGGTATTTACGGTGGTTTTAACAATACTTTCCCTGAGATTGTGGTTTTCCGGGATGGTGTGTCTCTACTAAAAATGTAAAACGTTTATTTACAATGTGTTCATACACGTGAACAATAATCTGATTTCCTTAACTAACAAGAATTGGAGAAAATGCTCAGAAATAACTCTCCATTCAAACACGTGATTTGCATGTAAGAATATTAGCATTTTAAAATTTGTAACCTTTTATAAAGGCAAACCTTCTTATATGTCTCGTTTCTGAAGAACCTAACAGACTTATATAAAAAAATGTAATATTTTCTAATTTTATTAACATGTTCACTACTATATTTTTATAACTTCGACTGCAGGATTTTAAAGCGCGTGTCACCTCATTTCGAACATACCAGAGAGAATTGGCAACGTTTCTTACAATTTTAAACTTAAATCAATGGATGACTTCCTTTAATATTGGATTTGGATAGCCTCAAGTTTACAATGCTTCATGGTAAGAGAGCAATGAACACAAACGCAGGCAAACAAATTAACTTGCTGATGGATGCATTCCCACCGCAAGCCGTCGGAATAGTTTCTGCTCCCTGACTGGTGCCGTTCTTGTCTAGCGGAGAGCTACAGGGCACGAAGGATAAAACGAAGTAGGTAAGGTAGGCGAGGTGGTGCTTGGCAGGTGGCGGCACGGCGGAGAGGGGTAGGTGGAGAGGGTAAAAGAGTATGATATAAGGCAGGGAAATACTGAGACAGGGCAGGGAAGGACAGGGCAGGGAAGGATAGGGCAGGGAAGGATAGGGCAGGGAAGGATAGGGCAGGGAAGGACAGTGCATGGAAGGACAGAGCAGGGCAGGACAGGACAGGGCAGGGAAGGACGGCAGGGAAGGACAGGGCAGGGAAGGACAGGGCAGGGAAGGACAGTGCAGGACAGGACAGGACAGTCCAGGACGGGACAGTGCAGGACTGGACAGTGCAGGACAGGACAGTCCAGGACTGGACAGTGCAGGACTGGACAGTGCAGGACTGGACAGTGCAGGACTGGACAGTGCAGGACTGGACAGTGCAGGACTGGACAGTGCAGGACTGGACAGTGCAGGACTGGACAGTGCAGGACTGGACAGTGCAGGACTGGACAGGACACGTCAGGACAGGACAGGGCATATCAGGGCAAAGCAATGCAGGGACAGGCAGGGGAGGGCGTGATAGGGCAGGGACAGGCAGGGGAGGGCGTGATAGGGCAGGGACAGGCAGGGGAGGGCGTGATAGAGCAGGGACAGGCAGGGGAGGGCGTGATAGGGCAGGGAAAGGCAGGGGAGGGCGTGATAAGGCAGTGGAGGGCAGGATAGGGCAGGGCTAGTTAGGGCAGAACAGAGGAACACAGAGAATTAAGAGAGTACGACAAGGCAAGGCGGGGCGTGGGAGGCAAGGAGAGCAAAGCAGGGCGGAACAGCCAGAGCAAGACTGAACAAGGATGTAAAAGCTGGGCAAGACTATGCACGGCTAGGCGAAGCAGGACCGAGCGCTGCGAGGGTGCGAGAAGTGTAGAAGGGAAGAGAAATTCCGCCGGCGCGGCGCGGCAGTCAGGGCAAACAGGCGGCGTTGCGTGGCGTGGCGTGGCGTGGCGCGGCGCGGCGCGGCGCGGCGAGGCGGGGCGGGCCCAGCCGCCCTCAGTCCACAGCGCCATCAAAACAATCCGACTCGCCAACAAACAGCGCGGTCGGAGGCCCTGAGGCAGCGGCGGAGGCGGCGGCGGCCGCGGCGCGGTGGCGCTGGCAGCGGCTGCGCGGCCAGATTTCCATCGCGCGAGCAAACACTCCGCTCCGCCGCCGCCGCAAAGTAGCCTTGTTCCAACACTCGCCCCCGGCGGCGCCACTGCGGCGGGGCGGGGCGGGAAAAGGGGTGGCGCGGCGGCGGCCGCCGCGCCCGAGGAGCCGGGCGCCAAGAGACTACTTGGGGCAGATGCGGGAGCCAACGGCACAGACGACTGGTGGATCACCATTGCGTTCCGGGACGGGTGAGGTTTCAGGAAGGAAGAGGAGGACACTGATTGTAAAAGTTCAATCGATGGATCGCTAGCATTGATGTAAATGCAATGTGTCTTAACTGTGTTTCTCTCGAAATTGCTTAATAGAGGAAGAAAACCAAAATAAAAAGAATGATCAAAACGCTACTGCGCCGCACAGCAAACGACCTTGAGGGCGGAACTTGGTTCTCCCGCCCTCTCGGAACTCTCTCTGGACTCCGAACGAGAGAAGCTCTCCCTCCGTGGCTCTTCGGGCTGTGCGTGTTGGCACGCGACTGGCGCCCTGCACGTGCTCCCAGAGCCATCTTCCGTCACCGGTACCGAATGCGTACCGACAACTCGTTAAACGACGAGCGGGATGTTTCCCAGCAGCAGGCTGGAGGGAGACCAACCGTCTAACAAATTTTGTTCTGCCCAGTTGACTAAATAGTTTCAAAAATGACAGACTGCTGATCCATTAAATCGTCAGGACCCAACAGTGGAATAAACATGTACCCGTTGAACACTAACGCTAGAACAGAAGTAGCGCAAATGAAGGGCTCCTAGACTCTATTTATCACTGCGCTTGAGCTACGTTTGGTGAACACATGCAAATTAATTCAATTCAATTCTATTAATGTCAATTTTCCGTAACTGATCACATTACAACGTGCTGACCACATTCCATTTATGCCTTCTTTCCCTCCTGACTACTTAAAATCCCCTACGCTCCTTTCACCATCTAGCAGAGAAAAAGGAGGCATCACTCGGGCAAAGAAACTGGCGATTTTAATTTTGCTCACAGGGTTTTTTTAGACTTCAGGATATTTTACATGCTGTCAACCTACAACATGGGGCAGCAGGCTTCGCTTTCCCTCAGAAGGAAGACACGCGAAGGATTTTTTCGCCCTTAAAACTCCACGGCTTCGATTGGGTTTGAACCCGCGATGGGTATTACAGTCCGATATGCTGTTACCACACCGAAGCCAAGAAGCCCAATGCCAGGAAAAACAGTCATGTGCAAGCCTGCTACACGACTAGAAAATTGGTCATATACAATGAAGAATGGGAAGGGGATTGTTCTGAGAGAATCGTGGTGTTGTCAACTTGAAAAAACAACAAATTATGGTTTATAACTATATCTCGCTGACTCCATTCAATTATTAAAGCAAATACTGTGTAATAAAACACACTGAAATAAAAATGAAGCACATCCGTGCTTTCAACCTACAGCGTCTACGAATTACGCTAATAAATATCGTGACAAAACGGGTCCATATGACGACCAAACGACAAAAACACACATCTGACATAAAACCGGATAGGTCTCGAAAGAATATACTTAATGGAAATAAAAAGTATTCCAATTAAATGCTACATGATGTAGTGAGATGCTCTCTGGCTTTTAAGTGGTCCAAGAGTTGGAATAAGAAAGGGAACAGGGCAGAAAGGGTAGACGGGCTCGGAGACTGGAACTCTGTCATTGTACCCATGCCGACGCAGGGGGGGAGGAGGCGGAGACGGAGCGGAAACGGGGAAAGATCGAGGAGGGACGAGCGGAGATGGAACGTTGAGTGCTAGGAGTGGGCAAGGGAGGGGCACAAGTAGATGTAGAATCGCGGGGGGGGGGGGGGAGTTGTGGGCGGGAGAGGGTGTGGGAGGAACAGGACGGGAGACAATGAGGAGCGCCGCGTAGATTCAGGGGCCGAATGCATGTGTATTGCTCACCTGCCTGCCAACCTATCTTCCCCACCCCCACCCATCATTAGCATCCCACGATGGCACTTTCGATAGCTGATTCGTCTCATTTACTGGACGCCTGTTTGTAACATACCATTTATATTGGTATGCAAGACAAATGGGTTCTAAACAAACAATTTAATTATAATTCACAACTGAACATTTGCAAATAAGTATTAACTTAAGAAAAAGTTGACGTTGGGCTTAGCGTTATGTTTTCATCTACTGAATCCTCAACCCCCGCCCCTGAAACAGCAAATATTCCCTTCGTGTAAACTCGTGGCTCTTTGAACACACTTCATTCACCAACACACATCGATTACGCCTTAAAAGTTTTCCATTTCGAATACGAATTCTCGCGCAGGAAAACTCGCGTGGTTTCGACTGCGCAAGTTTTTCAACAGTTTGCGCTACTTCGGGTCGCGTCTGGTTCGCGCCGCTGCCGCCGGCAGAGCTGCATGATATGGAGTAGATGATTATGGAATGGAGTAGAAGATGCAGAGGACTTTTGGAAACGATTGGTTCACGATTATTTTTAGTATAATTCTCACTTCGTAACCTTTTCGAGACACTCGAAATGAATGCTTTCGATGAATTCGAATTTGATTGAAGAGGATACGATATGTTTCGAATGGCATTAGAGCAATGTGGCAAGGAAAGTGCTAGACCCACGAGAAAATCAGCTATGTATCAGCTTTATTCACCATAAATTATATTGGCTCCACGATGATTTCAACCCAAATACCCAGAGGTGGATGGTGAAAAGTCTTACCACAAAGCCAATGATAAAGTCAATCGCATACGATCTACGCCTACTATTGATTGTATTTTCAAAGTATAAAATTATAAATTGTGTACTGTTTGGGTGTAAATAATGATAACTGATTTCGCGAGAAGATTAATCCTGTAATTTGAAATAAATTTGAATACAGACAGAGCTCTTCTATCTGAAGACAAACCATCTGTAATTCGTCCAAAAAGTCATAAAATATTATTTACTCCCAAACGACACAATACCAAGTCTCAGTTCGGTTTTGTTGAGTAGAGTTAAGTTTGTTTCGCAAATTCCATGGTACTACTCGCCCACGAACCTTTTCAGTTTGCAGTTAAACGAAAGCTGGACAACGATCTGCCTGAATCAATTGGGAAACTGTTTGGATAGCAGTTGAGGAACGCGCTGTCGCTGAATGGTCAATGCTGACGACCTTGACATAAGCATCTCCATCCTCGAACTTCACTGCTCAAGATAAAAATACAGAATAGCGCTTCGTGCAGGTTTTTACTGTCCAAAGAAGTTCTCAATGCGACTTTTAATTTGAAATGCTGAAATTCTCTCTTTCCAAAAGAATTCAGAAAATAACTCTTTCATAAGCACTGCTCTGTAATTCGTAGCTTGTCCGCATTCTCAAATTAGTTGAATGATTTTAGTTAAGTGAGGCAGTATTTCCCCAGCAGTTAGAATACTGAACTGAAAATGGAGTGCTGTCATAGCTGGAACACGCTTCTCAAATGTCCTTAGAAAGGGGACCAGCAACGTTAATTCAATTCTTTATTGAACGTCCCCAATATAACGCTTGCAAAGGAATCAAATGCTTAATCTATGAATCCTTTTATGATGTGCCGTTTACAGAAGTTCAGTGCATTCGGTTGCATCTACTCTTAAAACTATTATGCATCAATCTTCGTTAAAAAGAATGTGGCAGCCGGTTCTCATATTATTCTATTATCCCTCATTCTGAAGAGACTTCGCGAATAGCATTTTCAATCCAATTATCATCCAATCACCCATTCACACAATCAACCCAAGAATAAACATTTTATGCATCTTCACATTAACACAGAAAGCTTCGTAAATGCTCACATAATCTCATTAAGACTTAGTATGGATGCCAAGAAGAATCTCTCTGAAGTGACAATTTCTATGAACCCCATATCATAAAGCTAAACCAAAGGCTACAGGAAATAATATTATTGAAGATGAGTATTCCACCAACTCGCAATTATGAATACAAAACTTTAAATGCTGTAAAACTGCTCTTTTAGCGAACAACTTTCGCAAAACAGTTGCCACGATAACTCTTAATATGACCACGGCAAATTTTGTGTTTCGAACGCTATTCTGAACTTTCAATAACCGACAACAGTCTCAAACTTGAGAATGGGCCAAAATACTTTCACATTTCCGCCAGCAGGTCGACGATGTTGGCGATGGACGTCGATCAGATGAACCACTGTGGCTCAACCTACCCCCCCCCCTCCGCGGGCTGCTCCCCGTCGGAGAACGCGTCGCCAGACTCAGCCGGCCCAGCGAAAGAAGCTTCCTCCGCCCCCGCCACATTCGTGTTTTCGCAGCCAAGACGACGACGGAGCCCAAGCCGGCGGCGGCGGCGCAAGATTTTCCCGGTTTTAATACATCAAGAGCCCCGTCGGCAGGAGATGCTTACTCAAGCTAATTTTCAATTAAGGCCCTGATCCCAACTACTACGTTTCCTATTAAAACTTGGTCGGCGACGAAGGGGGGGGGGGCGGGCGCCGCCGCGCCGGTCGGACTACCAGGCGAAAGGAGGCGGGGGAGCGGGGTGCGGAACGCAGTCAGCGGCAGGGCACGGGCAGGCGGGCGAGTGGAGACGGCCGGCGCGGCAGGGATGTGGGCGGGAGCGGGGGTGAGGAATCGCAGGAGCAGGCGGGAGCGACTGAGGCGGAAGGGGCGCGGGAGGATGAGCGGTAGAGGAGAAGGTAAAGGCGGCGGCGGCGGCGGCCGGAGCGAAGAAGCGACGGGACGAGGATTACCCGCGCTATTTGAAGAGCGCGGGGCGCGGCGCAGCGGGGGCGGGGAGAGGGCGCCAGGGAAGAAGAGGGCGGAGGACGCGTCTCCAGCTTCTTCTTCTTTTTTTTCTTATTCCGTTGGCGGCGGCGCCCGCTCTGTGTGCTTAAGACGTTCCCAGCGAGGTGGATTTTTGAAAGCTTATTCTTTCTTACGAGAAATTATGAGCTGGTTAATATAAAAACGGGGGGAGGCGAGCGAGGGCCGCCCGTATAAAAGTCGAGATTTGTGCGAGCAAAAACGGGTTGCCAAGAACAACACGGCGTCTAGAAAGGAAGGGAAGTAAAGGGCGGCGGGCAAGTTGAGGCAAGGCGATGCGGAGCGATGGGCAAGCGAAAGCGGGCGGGGCTGGGGGAGACGAGATGTAGCAAGGCGAGGTGGGACAATCCAGGGAGATGAGAAGTGAGACGGCAATGGAGAGGCAAGTAGGCGCGGGAGAGGGTGAAACGAGGTGCGGAGTTGTAGTACGGGCAGGGGGAGGCGGGGTACGGTGTGGGATGACGGGACGGAGTACGTGGAGTAGATTAGGGAAGAGTGGGGAGGGTGGAGCAGGGTGAGGCAGGATAAGACAGGATGGGGCAGAGTAGAACTGTGTGGGCCAAGATTTGGCAAGGCGGAGTTACGTGGGACAGGACAGGGCGAGACGAGATCGTGGCAGGGCAGAGGGCAGAGTAGAGCAGAGGGCAAAGCAGAGCAGAGGGCAAAGCAGAGCAGAGGGCAGGGCAGAGCAGAGCAGAGGGCAGGGCAGAGGGTAGAGCAGAGGGCAGGGCAGAGGGCAGGGCAGAGCAGAGCAGAGGGCAGGGCAGAGGGTAGAGCAGAGGGCAGGGCAGAGGGCAGGGCAGAGGGCAGGGCAGAGGGCAGGGCAGAGGGCAGAGCAGAACATTTTACAGATTGGAATTTCCAGAGACAGAATCTACGCATTTTGCAGAAGCTCCGATAGTGGTAGGGGCGGGGCGCATGCTTGGAGAGAGAGCCACAAGTTGGGAAGGGGAAAGGATAATGGGCGTTCAGGAGTTACCAAGTAGACGAGCAACACGATGGGATTCCATTGATGAGCAGAACAACGTAAAGTGCAAAGAAATAGATGTGGGAGGTAGTCTGGATCCTCAAGCGAAGACTCAGCTTGATATGGCACTATTGGAGAATTCGCAATCAGTCTCCATCAAATGACATAGTTTCTTGATATTCGCCAATGAACCCTAAAACTCACTTCGTGCATGATACAATAGATCTTTCGACTGCGCTTTTATGGTGAAAACTGTTGCACAATTTCCATTATTTGTGTGAATAAAAGCTGTGAAATAATTTGCAAGGAAGAATCAATAATTTGACTCTTAAGGAAACTTCATGAAACCTCATTGATTGGTCATAAAAGGTGTGAATGTATTAGGCTAACGCGTTTATTTTAGAATTCCAAAACCGTAAATTCTATTAGATGTGTGGACGAGTTAACATGACAACATCAAAGACATTTCGTAACATTCTACTTATTTTCTGTTATCTTTTATCAGATATTCGAATTTTTTGTGGGTAGTATATTTTTGTATATAGTTATTTTATACGCATTTCATGCCCAAAAATTAAAATACGTCCTCGTGAAACTCTGAATACAAAATTAATTTAAAATATTAATGTTACCATAATTGTAGTTCCATTTAACATGCTTTCAAGTAACACAAATTATAACACACCTCTTTGGAGTTATTGGTATTTTTTCTTTTAATAACTTTTATGGTCTTTCGCCAATGATTAGGTCAAAATCAACATTTTGCAAAATTGTTCCTTCTTTAGAGATTATTATTCATGGTCTTCTGGAACACGGCAGGTAATACAACTTTAGGTCCAAACTGAAATTTAAGAAGCTACTTTCAGAAGCTACTCCGTTTTATAGGCAAAACAATTATTTCATTGAAGTTTTGCGTGCTCTTTGGAATCACCGAACTAGAAGATGTCCAATCTGACTGTCGTTCTCGAGCGCGAGTCAGCACGTGTCACATCTAGTGAATCCATCAACGATAGGGAGCGGCTGGCGGTGGCAGCCCCGCTGCGCGCTCTGGCGCTTTCTGCTTCCCTCGCGAGTGTGATATGCTGTCGTGGCCGTGCCGCCGCCCCTTCTCCTCCTCCTCTTTCGTCGCCCCCGCCACAGCGCCCGAGTGCGCTGCATAAATCACTCATCGCGGTCGAAAAACGCCACCGCCGCCCTCGCAACTCAGCGCGGGGCTAAACAACGGCGAGAGCCTGCGCCGCCGCCGCCGCCGAATCAAAGCGCGCCGCCCCCGCGCCCGCCACCCGGGCGTCGAAGGAGCCTCCGTCGCATCCGAGCAAGCGCCTCCAGCGACACACACAAAAAATTAAAAATATAGATACCGTGGATATAAGACAAAATTATTTTTGTTCATTAACTTTCTTCTCGGTTTCCGTCGGCTTTCAACATGCGCTTTATTTGCGAAAAATGTCCAATAGTTACTTGAAGATATGAGCGGAGGACCAACGGCGGTCGGAGGAGGGTGGAGACATGATGGATGAAGGGTGGAAGCCGAAGGTGGGAGAGCGGCGAATGGTGAGGCGGATGGTAGTACGGAAGAGAGGAAGGGTGGGGGATGATGCTGAAGGGGGTTGGAGAAGAGTGTGTAGGGGCGGAGGGCGAAGTGAGGGACAGTGATGGGATGGAAGGTACAGGGGTGAAGAGTGAAGGATAGAGGGATGGAAGAGAGGGAGGGATGGGCCGGCGTGCAGTGGTGACATTTTAGTGCAGAACAACGGTGTCGTGTAGACGTGCATTTCTGTCGCCTCGCCACGCCCCTACGGTGCGTCAAGTGCTCACTGTCGCGTCGAACCTCCGCAGTCGCACGCGCCATATACATAAATCCGGGCTCCAGACGGAACTGAGCACAAAGGGTGCAGTGCTGGTCGTTAGCGCCTTCGACATGCCCACGTTTCTAACACGGGACACCAAACTTTATCTTCAATGAAATCGTTACTCTCACAGACGGACGGATAGACAGTCGGACAGACAGACGGAGTTTTAAAAAACAGGGGACCCCAAAATGTGTATTTTCGTTTAAATTTCGAAATCGATTTTCGGCAGCATTACGTAACTTTCCCTATACTACATACATTATTCCGTATATACGTACGTATACGGGAAAGTAAAAATAGTTGATATTATTTCGCGTACACTGAACAGAATTCTTTTATCATTTTATGCTATGCTTAGATACGTAATGAAGGATGATTTGTGAAAGATTAAAAGAGAACAACTTTAAAGGAAAGCATTTCATCATATTTTAGTATCAACTTTAGAGAACACCAGAAGAAACTTGATTGAGAAAATTACTCGGTAAAAGAAAATGTATGGAACTATGTAGAGAAAAGTCGACAACTACAAAAACAAGAGAAATTATGACACTGGGGTCGCCAGGGACTATATGCAAAAGCGAAAATGGCTACGAGATTTAAAGCAAAACGTTTGCTCTGAATTATCGGACTATCAGCAACATGCAGAGTAAGATCGAACTTGCAGAACATAGATCTTGCGGAATAGAGTGCACGCGCCACAAATGTGAAAGAATTAGAAACAGACGATTTTAATGAAACAACTACAATACTAATTAGTTTGGTGATTTGTTGAACATTACGTTTTTCTTCAATCATTCAATTATTTTCATCAACCAAGTACAAATATAAATATGAAAATTTCAATCATATTTTTGCAAAAATAAAATGAGATATCGGGCATTCGTTTGCTAATATCGACGTTTTATTTCCGTCGACTTTTCATCTCGTTCGTTCAACAGTTTCCCAGTATTTAAGAGTTTGCAAGTAGTAAATCTTTTCACTTTCTTAAAGTTTTGATTGTTATGCAAGAATTTGAAACTGTAAACTATTAATGAATAAATGTTTGTTATTATCGAAGATAAAGCCGCGAATTCACAGGTTATCAACATAAATTTGAGCAACCATGTTTCCAATAGTCAACGCTTTCCGCTACTATTTAACACAATTGTTTAAAATAATAAAAGGAACATTCAGAAGTGTCGATGCCTTGGATGTCGCATCCCAGGGAGCGGAGGGGAACCAGCCGGCGGCAGCGCAAGGGGCAGCGAGGCGGCGGGCGGACGAGACGAAACGAATGAACATGAATAAATGAGGGGCATAATAAAGTGCGGGATTAAGGCCGCTCTTTAGAAGGGGCGGCAAGCAGCGCTGCCTAGGGAGAGATCGTTGGGGCTCTCGCTGGCGCCAGAGCTCACTCACGCCCCCGCACCACCACTACCCTCTCCCACACCAAGAAACACCGCTCCACGCCACACGCTATGCGATAACACGCCACGCCATGCCAAGTCATGCCATGAAATGCAATGCCATGCGATATAACGCCCAGCGTATGCCCACACAACGCAAGCAACCAAACTCAACTGTTAACCACATGTCGCACTCAATTGCAAGTTGAATGTCGATTCCACTTGACAGGACTTCATCTAATGTTTCAACGTCATTTCAGGAGTTTTGTGAAATAAACAGTCAATTAAGTTTGAAAATTGAATGTTCTATTTTGATTTATCTCTACGTGTGAAAGAATATCAAGATTTTTACATTTCAGTTTATGTTATCACACCCATTGATTGCAAACCTCAAATGTTTCAGCGCTGCAGTGCTGGTTCTCAATAAATTCCATTACAGACACTCCTCGTCCTCCAAACCCCGCTTTCATCTGGAGCATGTCGCGCCATCTTGTAGACCCAACGTTCCCATCCATCGTCCACCAACGCAACGCCAAGCCGCACGGTCCAACGCCTTCCTCTTTCACAATCCGCATTTCGCACCATCGCCACAATGGAGACGACGCGACGTATCCATAGTTGATGCCTTCCACCGTCACAAAACGTAGGCAACCTGCACCTCTCAGTTTCACCCTCTGGACTCCCCGTTCCCGCACCAACCCAGCCACACGAAGACACCACGCACACCTCCGCGGAGTGGGAGGGATGGATGGATGGATGGATGGATGGATGGAGGGAGGGAGGGAGGGAGGCAAAAGAGAGGACAGGAGAGTCCGAGCGTGGAGGAGCGTAGAAGAAACTGACAAGGCGGGGAGGAACGAGGGGAGGCTTAGAATGGTGCGCGGTATATAAAAAGGAGTGGGGAAGGGTAAAGCAGAAAGGAATGGAATGGGAGTTGTGGGCTGGAGCGGCTTGAAGCGGCTAGGGGCATGAAAGGAGGATCCGCTTCTAAGAAGCGGATTGGGACAGGTTGGGGAAAGAAGAGGGCTGGGGCAGGGAGAGGCGGGTTACGGCAAGGAAACGGGCTGAACCGAAGAGAGGCCGGTTGAGACGGAGTGAGGTGAGCAGGGTTGGGGTGAGGAGAGTTAGAAGGGGATCGGGTGGGTTGGTTTGGGGCTGGTCGGTGAGGCGGGAAGCGGCGCAGCGGGGAGGAGCGGAATACGGAGTGGCGGGGCGGAGCGATGCCGCGAGGGTGGCTGGCAGAGTGGGAACGATACGGCGGCGGCGACGGCGGCGGCGCGCAGGGCAAGAAGCGGGCGGGCGGGCGAGCCGTCGGGGCGCGAGGAAGAAGGTGGAGCGAAAAGCATCGAAAGATTTATACAGTGGCAGGCAGCGCAGGCGGGCGGCGGCGGCGGAGGAGGTCGCCCTCGAGAAAGAGGGTTGGCGGCAAGAAGCAGCAGCAGCAGCAGGAGCGCGAGAGCGGAGGGTGGCCGCTGCGCAAAAACGATTTGCAGCGCCGGCGGCGGAGGGGGCGCGGAGCCGCGCAAATGGAGGCGGAATAGGGGCGGGACCGCTGCGGCGCCGCCGCCGCAGGTGAACAAGCGCGCGAGGCGAGCGGAGGGGTCAACGCTTGCACAGCAACGCGTTTCCACCCTCGCAGCGAAGAAAAGAAGAAGAGAGAACAAAGGGAAAGGGAAAAGCCTGGTGGCGCAGGGGTTGGGGAGAAGCGCGTGCAAGTAAATGTTACTTGATGGTTGAGAGTTCGAATCTGCGAAAATTGATGTTTTCGTCATTCGTTCGTGACGTGGTAGCTTCTCAGTCTCACAGTCCACGTGTCACGTTTAAACATCCTGGCGGATAATCGGGCACATTGTAAAATTCTAGGCAAGATGGACCCACGGATTTAGAGAGGCTTGACGGAACAGACGAGCTGCATGCTTGCAGAGCCCCTAGAGATTCCCAGGCCCCTCCAGACGGCAGCCGTGTAATGTGTGGGGGCAAACCGTTAAGATATACCTAATCGTAAATAAAAAGATACATCGTGAGGAAAGAGAAAAGGGAATAGGTTGAGAATGTAGTTGATGAAAAAAATAGTCCTAAGACCCCTACTGCTTACCTCTTGCGTATGTGCCTGAGGGTTAAAATTACAGCAAGTTGCACACGAAATGTAAGAAGAAGAAGTATTTGAACATAGTACAATCATGGGAACGCGATTCGCCTAAGGAAATGCAGGGGCAGGTACTAGATATTGCTCCAGTGCAAACGCTGTCTTAAGTCTGCGGGTGGCTGTGCTGGCAGCGGCGCCTGGACGTCCCCTAGGGGAGGAGATAAGGGCTGATAAACTCGGCGCGTGACGCGAATTTCAGTCGGAGGATTAGGAGGTCGCGGCTCTATAAATGCGGGACGCGCCGGGTGACGGGCGAGGCGGTGACGAGCGGGGGCGGGGGTGTAAAGGGCGCGTGGGCGTTCGCCTTGAGTTCGTGGCGCTCGCGCCCGGCCCTGTGGGCGGAATGGTTCATTAGCAGCCAAAGCCTGTTGCTGCAGGCACGCTAAATGCGAGAAGACCTCCCTTAGGAATGTGGACAATGAGCACTCACGAACAGAAGGATTTATTCGAGGGGCGTTTCCAAATGTTATGGCAACGGTGTAATATCAGCTAATTCAGCGACAGGAATATAAAGTCACCAGAAGCGATCAAGGTAATTGAAATGACTTTCGTAAGGCTACCGGTTCTGGTGAAGTCAACGAATAGGGCAAATCTAAGAATACGTAAGTAGAAATCATTGTATTACTACGCTCAAAACTGAAATATCGCACATTAATTACAGCTAACACCTTTCGCCACAATCCCCTTAAGGCATCCTAACATCTTTGGCAACAGGCAAGTGTTGAGCAACACTGTCTGTATGGCATTCTTCTGGCTTCACCTCTCTTCCGCTGGGCAGTAGATCACCAAGTGCTAAGCTTGCATCCACTTTGAAAGGATTCCACCTAACATGCAACACAGTGCAGAACGCAGTATATCGTGATTATTCTCGAAGCTCGGCATGACACTGATTGAAGAGCATTTCTGCCTCCAAGTGTAATTTACACGTCTCAACATTGTTCCACTTTACTGAAATCCGTCTTGGAGCACATTTTCTCATGTACTACATTATCTAAATTTTGTGTTGCTGAAAACTAGCCACCAGCACGCTGACGTGATGCGAGAGAGGCATTTCCGACTGCGTCAAATAACGTTGACAAATGATATTCTGAGCGACATTACATTACATTTCTCTTTTTACGGAAAATGTTGATCCTTTACTTAATACAACGGCACTCGTTTAAAAGTTCTAAATTCACACAGTGTCCTATATAAAAATTTAAAAAATACAGATATTTAATACGTTATTCCAGCATTGTTAATGCTGTTTCTGCTCTCCAGTTTTTAAAATTCATGTACCAGTATTCCATTAATGAATCAACTTGGAAACATCAATGTCCACGTTTGCGAAGCAAAATCTCTCCCCGAAACGATGTCCCTGTGTAGCACGTGGTCACGTAAACTCGGCATTTTCAAGCATAGCGCACTCCGTTAGGGGGCAGCACTGTCTTGCACTACCTGCTACCAAGACACGGCATCAGCGTGAGCGGCGCTTCCGAGAAATCCTTGGATCAATTTCATTAAATGGAAAGGATGTCTTCTTCCTAATCTTATTTTATACTGAATTTTCAGAAATTTTCACAAGATTTTACTATTTGATATTACAAATATTTTAAAGTATTTTCAAACACTGTGCGTATACTTGTAATTTCAATGAAAATGAAATTTTGGAATATTATTTAAACATGGATTTCCACGTAATTTCAGTTTCTTTTACAAGCCACTATACTCCCATATTTTTTAATTATTTCATTCTCCGTATTGTTTTTCAAGATATATGTTATTTTCGTGTCAAGGTGCGGTTTTACCAGTAAACGCACTAGTTCCGATCTTGTGTCCAAAGCACCTGTCATGTCGTTTCTAATGTCTTCCAGGTACAATAATGTTTAATTCGATTCGAACGGGGTTGGTCGAGTTAAAACCGGATACTGCTTCGCATTTGGTCGTGACTTCCTAACAGACGAAATGCCGAACGCTCGAGTTCAAACAGGACCTCGCTTCGCTCGATGAGTGACGTATTTGGTCCAGCGCGAACCAATACAAAATGTAACAAATCTAAGCAATGTGCAAATAATACTGTTATGTCTACCAGAGCCATAATTTACTTCGGATAAGCATTTATTTCGGAAGCAGCAATTCATTGTTTCAGAAAATTGCTGCTTCTACCAAACAAATAATGTATAAAATTAAGATATTTAAAATATTATCATGAAAATTACTTACAGGAAATCAAACGAATATAAATTGTGTAGCAAAACACCCTGAAAAAGCAATTCCTTGATAGCAGAAACAAACTGTAATAATCTATTTTTCAGCATTTATGTCCGATTCTATTTTAATATTCCCTATCCATCTTTTCGATAAAATAGTTAGAAGTAATGTAAAATTAAAGTAAGAAAGCAATTTTCATGTTTCCATACTATATTGAAAATTAAAAAAGCCAACATATTTCCCAATTTAACAATCTTTTTTAGGCGCCCACAATATATTTTGAGCGAAAATCTGCGAGATACATTAAGAAAGTACAGCGGCCCGCCAATGCTCGTTCCACATAGCAAGTGCTAGGGCAGAGGCGGCGCGGCGAGGCGACGGGGTCATCGCGCACGCACGCACGCACGCACGCACACGGCGCCTCGGCGGCGGCAGCGGTGGCGGCGTGTGGGCGGGCGGCGGGCGCTGGGCGGGACTGAGCGGGGCGGGGGGCTATTTAGACGAAGAGCGGAGGCGCGGGCTGCGGGCCACTCGAGAGCTGTGCAAACGTTTTAGGCCGTCGCGCTGAAAGGATCAACAACGGCGGCGGCTGCCGCTGCCGCGCTGCCCGAAGAGCGGGAGACGATCGCGTTTCGCCTGCCGCCCGCCCTCCTCGGCGGGCGACGCCGTGTCGGCTGTTGCCGTCGCTCGGCCGGGCGAGCGACCGACCGGATGAGAGGACGGGAAGAAGAGAGACCAGGTGGGCGAACGTGTTGGGGCGAACGCGGGGGGCGATCGCAAGGGGCGATCGCGAGGGGCGATCGCGAGGGACGATCGCGAGGGACGATCGCGAGGGACGATCGCGAAGGGCGATCGCGAAGGGCGATCGCGAAGGGCGATCGCGAAGGGCGATCGCGAAGGGCGATCGCGAAGGGCGATCGCGAAGGGCGATCGCGAAGGGCGATCGCGAAGGGCGATCTCGAAGGGCGGTCGCGAAGGGCGGTCGCGAAGGGCGGTCGCGAAGGGCAAAAGCAAAGGGCGGTCGCGAAGGGCGGTCGCGAAGGGCAAACGCAAAGGGCGGTCGCGAAGGGCGGTCGCGAAGGGCGGTCGCGAAGGGCGGTCGCGAAGGGCGGTCGCGAAGAGCGGTCGCGAAGAGCGGTCGCGAAGAGCGGTCGCGAAGAGCGGTCGCGAAGGGCGGTCGCGAAGGGCGGTCGCGAAGGGCGATCGCGAAGGGCGGTCGCGAAGGGCGGTCGCAGAGAGCGGTCGCGAAGAGCGGTCGCGAAGAGCGGTCGCGAAGGGCGGTCGCGAAGGGCGGTCGCGAAGGGCAAAAGCAAAGGGCGGTCGTGAGGGGCGAAAGCGAGGGGTGATCGCGTGGGCGGGCGGGCGAGAGCCTCCGAGCAGCGGAGACCGACCGCCGAGGGACGGCCGACGGGTCGGAACAGGACGAGAGCTGCAGCAGAGAAAGCCCCACGATGACAACAGTTTTCAAGGCGGCAGTGCCGCCGCCCTCCCGGCGCAAACGTGAACAGTTCTGTTGACAAATATAGATAGAGCCGGTATGTGCCGCAGGAGTGTGCACACACACACGCACACACGCGCGGGGGGAAAGCGTCTTGAAATTATAGAAGACAGATTACTTTGCGTGGCTCGGTAGCCGGTGTGGGCGGGCGCTGTTTGCGTAGGGGGCGCGGGCGGGGGCGGGGGGCGAAGGCGGGGGGCGCGGACCGGCGCGCCTACGCATACGCGCGTGGCTGCCGTGTCCCCCCGCCCCCGCCCGGCGGGTGTCGCAGTCGCGCGCTCCGCTCCGCTCTGCTCTGCTCTGCTCTGCTCCGGCGCTCGCCCCAGACATCGGAGCTTCCGACTGCGCTTCTCGGAAGTGCGACGGCCTCCAGCTGCAGGCGGAATTGCCCACACTTCCTCAGATGCGCCAGTGCTCATGGTTTCGCTACAACGCTTGGACACTGTGGCCTAAGATGGGGATTTTGCTTTTTATTTAATGATTTTTTTCAAGTTTTCTAATTCGTTTCCACACAATGCTCAAGGTGATCCTCAACTGATATGAACATTAAAAATAAAATTTGAAGCATGTTTGTAAACACTAGTAAAAGTTAATACTTATATAATATGTCCATTGCATTCACCAACATCATTCTGGCAATGTACATCGCAATCGTTATTTTAGGAAATGAAAAGAGCATCATGTACTTATAATATCCTATGGCGAACATGGTATTATATCGTGGCCAATTTGTACTATATTTCTATTGTATACTAATATCGTTGCACACAGCACGAGAGCAGATCTGAAACAGCCTTAATTAATACAGACAACACTGAAAATAATAGAACATTCTCGAATTTCGAATCAATATCCCAGCTTCGAATAATTCCTTAATTTATCACGGTTTTCACCCTGGTTTTCAAGATTTGGAACACACACCCCTTATTGGTACATCGTTTCGAAGAAGGAAGGACGACGAATACAACGGGTTTTTCGAGGTAAGCACGCACCTTTCGCCTGAGGGTCAACATTCAGGGCTTGAATCACGAATCCAAGTCTGTTACTCACCCTGAACCAGGTCTATATACTGAATCACACTTAAAATATATGATAAACTCTAAATTCATTACCAATCAACATTCGAGAAAACGTGTAGTATCCTTCTTACCATACAGTATTGCGATCATACAGATTGTCTCGAGTCACGAATGAACTTATAATACCCACTCTATAAGAAGAACAGAGTGTGTTTCCCAGAGTGTGTTTCCCTACCTCTCAAAAACCGTAATATTTCAGTTAAGTGAAGAAATATAATTAGAAAATAGTACATTTCACCAGAAAAACGTTCATAAAGATAGCTTACAAAATACTCGAAATATAGAGTAACACGTTGACCATGAAGTTACAGCGCAAATTAAAACCGCTCTTCTTCAAAATGGATTTTTTTCAGATGGATCTCTCCTCTTAAGCACACACGAGATGCGCTCAGCTTAACTTCAACAAATGAACATCACGAGGCGGCGCTTCATAGACTTCACGGGCACGATCAAAATAATGCTTAGCTCACCGACTTCAGAATACTACTCTCTCTGGCCTACACTTTTGATATCAAATTGCCGTGCGCATTCGAAACGGCAAAAGAGATCATATTTTTTAAACCACTTGAGGAGCACTACCTATTTATTTACCATATACCTCCTTAAGCTTGCGAGCTCCAAAATCTCACAATTCTCAGCAATTGGTGCTCGTACTTACATTATTTTATTTATATTTTTTTTAAATTTCAACAAATTGAGTTATCGTTTGCCAAACGTATTTTGAGAAATCAAGTTTTTGCAATATGTTCCAGCCCTTGGAAAGATTCCATTATATAGTTGATAATGCAAAAACATCCACTTTTTGACCAATTACTCAATGGTAGAGAATTGGTAAACAGGTTATCATTACATTTCAGAAGCCTCTGTGCAAAACACGAATGACACCCTCCCTCAATACAGAACTCAAACCACCTAAATCAGCAAACAAAAATGCTACGCAGTATCTTGACTCGCATTATAGAGTTCACAATGCCTGTTGTAGTATGAGGTGAAACATTTGTTGAAAGTTGTCTTCTTTTGCTCAGAATATTAATTCCGTTAGTAAATATTGTTTGTCCTCTTCTGATGAGATACCTCAAGTCCGCTAATCGTTTGTTTAGATCGTGCAATCTAGCTGCAGGAACAGCTATTCTGTCATGTACAGAATATTTTCACCTAAAATTTGGCATCCAAATGTTTTTGGAATACTTCAAAACATTTCAAATCATAACAAATTGAATTGAAAATTTGTTTTTGCCTAATTCATATAACCTGATATTAAATTGTCGGAATTTTAACTTCTCAACTTTAAATTAAACGTTGCAATACAACTACCTACATTTGAATAAAAATGAATAACGAATAATAATGTATAAAAAACGCTGAAATATACACAACAGTAGCAGTAATTCTTAAGGTAAATTTGAAGTCATTAGTGCTTTTAAGGCAAAAGGAAGTAAAAATACATATATTAATGTTTTAACCAAAATTTTACAACAACCAGTGTTTATTATACTAAGTTTTGATATTTTTTCGTGCCTCATCCTGAGTCCAAATGTTGTCCGTGCGTATCCTTTACATCTTACAATATGGCCTTTCAAGCTGTAGGATTAGTTATTAATTGTCCTCAAACAACTTGTAAGAAAACAAAAATATCTTCTTTAACCTGCCATCAAGTTCTTGTCAATCACTAAACGAATTAATCACCCATTAAAGTACTTTCAATATTCGTTATTCTCCCTCCATACAAGATTAAATAAGAATATCAATGAAAGTCGTAAAAAATCTTAATTTCAGTCCATGAAGTTTCTGACTTTGCAATTTACAGCCAACCGTCGCGAGTACCACTCCAAACAGAAATTGGAGGTAATACTACGTTTTTACAACGTACAGTAAAATACAGCAATAATTACCGTTCAATTCGCAAAAGATATCTCTTTTTTCTTTAATATTCTTTCAATACTTCTTTGCAGGCTATACAGCACTTTTAAAAAGGATACGTCACCGTGAATGATTCATAAAGAGAAACACAAGAAATAAAAGATACTTTTAAAAGCTACATCGTGCATTTTATTCACAAAAAGCTTCTGCGCAGAGAAGGTATCCCTTCGATACACACACTCCCTTGAAAAGAAGTATTCTGTCCTAAATCAATCGAAAAGCGCTAATGAATATTTCAAGGTCGAGTTGAACACCAGCAACCGTCACGATACGCGTGTAGGAGGATGTATCGTCGTTTGAATTCTCACGCACTCGCAAAGGTGTTTCGTGACTCTGAATCAATTCACCACTGAATCGAAGAACTGTGAAACACTTCTGCAAAAGCAAATTCATCCGAGAAATAAAAGAAGATAACGTATTCGATTTTCTTCCTGGGAATTGGTATTTCAAGCTCTACAAGTGAAAACACCGTTCATACTACCAGAAATCTTACTCAAGACGGTGGTATAATGTCATAATTCAATTTACAATCACCTACAACCCACGACAAATCAATACATTAACACACACTAAATGTAAGACAACAAAAAATAACGACCCAACGTATTCTGTAACTAGTGTGTTTGCATCACATACTTCCTTAAGTGTGTATTGTTAGTCTCGCATCGAGTAGTCACTAGGCTCGTTAGGCATGCACAGTTTCGAATTTCCATGTAAAATGATAGCACAGTTTGTTTGGTAAAATAGTAGAAGGATACATTATTACAAAGGTAAATTTGTGCAACGACATAAGTATACCAAAATTAGTTAACAGTAAAAACAGTGTTTCCGGAACAACCTAGTGAATGTTGAACTAGTCTACAAAAAGGAGGTGGTGGTCATTTGTATCCCTGTATTGTAGGTAGCATTGGTAGCATTAGTTTGCGAATGTTAAAGGCTAATGTGGGAATCAAAGTCTCTTCGAAACAGGTTAAGAAGCGAATCCGCGAGGTTGATAATTACGAAGATGATACTTTTCAAATGGCGAAAAACATTTTCTTAAAACAACAGGTAACGAGCATGATTTGACTTATATTTATATTACTTATAATATTTTTATATGCAGATTGTGTCCGATTTGGTCTTTCTCGCGTGGAGTGGCTGCTCCAGTGTTTGTTTGTTTGTTTGTTTGTTTGTTTGTTTGCTTGTTTTTCTTTCAATACACCTTATCATAAACACGTAGACAAATCAGTGTATAAAATTCTGTTGTAATAGCGTATGTAGTAGCTAGTCTTCAATTGAACCTTCAAAGACAAAGAGACCTTACGTTCGAGACCTGTAAATTGCAGGATTCTGGAGGCTAGCATAAATGTGCGTCACAGCCGACCACTGCCCAGATGAGAATTCTAGAGGCCGTATATTATCATTTCCGTTTTCCTCTCCGATCAATTTCAGAGGGACACCAGAGACACACGGCCTGAGCGCGATCCTTCTTTCCCAACCCTCTCGCTACTCCCATGCAGTGGAGGAGTGGTCCGGGTGCGAGAACGTCACAATGATATTGAATGCAGCAATTAGCACCGAACTCTCGAAGCCACTATTTTACACTCTCGCAGGTACGCAGGTTTCAATATTTCGCTTTGAGTAAAGAGGTTTATAGCAAACTATTAAGAAACTTTTAAAATTTTGACGAAAAAGGACAAAAACGCATAAAGACACACATTAATATCTAAACGCAGAAAACTCAAAACATCAACGAAAAAAATCAATACGCGAATACATAAAATCAATACACAAATTGATAAATGAATACGCAAATTCGTCAATCAACACTCAAACGCATAAATCAATAACCAAATAAACCAATATGGAATTGCTGAAATGAAGGCATGCCTAAAAGTAAGCGCGCAGAGGCGGAGATGCTCACGTACCTGATGACGTCCTGCACGCGCACCCAGAGGCCGTCGGCGCGCGCGTCGCGGGAGGCGTCGCGCGAGGCGACGCTGGCGCCGCCGCCGCTGGCCGCCGACCCGCGCCGCCCGCCGCCGCCCGCGCCCGCGCCCGCGCCGGAGCCCGCGTCGGAGCCCGGGCCGGGGCCGTGGCCGGCGGAGGCGGCGGACGCCGCCCCCTCGCGGTCGGCGTCGCACACGGCGTGCGTCAGCACCAGCGCCAGCAGGTTCATCAGCGCGCCTACGCACGGGACACACACCAGTTACAGCAGGTGAAAAAAAAGATGCGAATTGTGAAAGACATGAAAAGTAAGGAGGTGTTAAGTCTAGCGCGCACTGGGATGGTTGGGGCGCGCGGGATAGATGGGCGGGAAGGACGGGCGGGGAGGTCGGAACGGACGGGACGGAACGGAACGGGACGGAACGGAACGGAACGGAACGGGGCGGAACGGGGCGGAACGGGGCGGAACGGGGCGGAACGGGGCGGAACGGAACGGGGCGGAACGGAACGGGGCGGAACGGGACGGGACGGGACGGGCGGGGAGGTCGGAACGGACGGAACGGAACGGAACGGGACGGGACGGAACGGGACGGGACGGAACGGGACGGAACGGGACGGGACGGGTAGCGACGGGACGGGTAGCGACGGGGCGGGTAGCGACGGGGCGGGTAGCGACGGGGCGGGGCGGGACGGGACGGGACGGGACGGAACGGAACGAACGGACATACCTTTCCGTCCCTGCGTGGTGCGCGCGACCCACACTAAAACAGCCGTCCGCCAGTGCCGAACCCAGCCAGTGCGCGCGTAGCTTTATGCCGAAGCTCGGCTCTCCGCGTGGCGCAGTGTCGAACGCTGTGATGTCCACGTTCCGACCATCTTGACGCGATCTTTCGCTGGGTTGAAGCGTGCAACGATGGGTGCTCACAGCTTTCGACGCGGCGTCACCCGGACAGCCGACAGCATTCGCCTGACTGGCCGCGGAAGCCTTCGACATCACTTATGGTACTGTCAAGGACTTCTGCAGCACATTTGATACTGCATGGTGATCATTTTTGTTCAACTAGTTGAAAAATTCTCATACGGGTCCTGGCGGTTGGCTAAGGCGGCGAAGAAATACATCACTGTTCTCAAATAACGAAGAGTTGTCCACAAAGACCCCTTTTTGACGCGTACGCAGACGAATTCGATCACATCGGAGGCAACACACAGAACTAAATTAAAAGATTCTCAAAGAATCTTTCAATTCGCCGAAGATTGGTGTCAACGGGCAAAAAAGGGAAATTATGTAGACAAATCAATCTCCAGGGTTGATATCAATCTCCAGGGTTACTATGGCATTACGACGGCAACAGCCACGGCCACCACCATTTCCAACTCGCATGCTTTCAGTGTACTCCGGATTTTCCGTGTCACAGGTAACGAGTAAGTCATCACGAATACAAAGCAATTGAAAAGCTCCGATGTATAAGTTCTACATCGTTCGCGCAAACTCGCGACGTCCTGGAGAACCAAGAAGGTATTACAGAAAAGCGTCACACGCTTTTACGGAAAGTAATTTTGTTTTTATAATGCAAGATATATTCAAGTTTTAAACTGAAAGTGTGTTTATTACCGCATGTAACGTTGTTTAATATTAAACTAAAAATGTACGTTTTATATAGTTTTCACGACCAGTGTGTTTCTGTAAACAGGGTGGTCTCTTACCTCGGATAATTACATTACTACTGTAGCACGGCTCACAGAAGTAATTTAGAATCTTATGATAGGAGGTGATGATGAATCCTACACTGTCAATAACAATTTTGTCACAAGAATAACAAATGTACATCACAAACATTTAATAACTGAATAGTATTTTATCATAGGTAATATCACAATAAGTTTGAAATTCATTATTAATTTCGAAAGCATTGAAAAGATTATTTCGTGAATGAAAAATTTAAATCAGTAAAACATTTTAATAAACACCACCACTCAACCGAGTTTTACAAAAAGCAACTGCTGATCATGGCGATAAAACAGCCATGTATAACTAAAAACAGGTGTACATCGCTGCTGCAAAATGGCTGTGATAAAAACAAAAAGGATAAAATTGCATTGATAAAATATCTTACTTCAAGTGACGGATGGAACACTTAAACATCATTGTAGATAATTCATGAGTGATATAATGAACTGTATATCTAAATCGACTAACAACTAATATAAGAAATTATTCATTCTACAAAAGTTTCGCAGAGTGTATACAATTCTAAATCGTGAAATTATACAATTCTAAATAGTTAACGTTTACATAAAACTACAGACGTTAGACGGCACCTCGCAGTAACATCCGCGGAAATAAAAGTTCTGAACAATCCTAGATTAACACACGTCACAGAGTCCCTCGTCTTTGAACACATCATGAGAAAAGGCAAGGAATGTTCTACCAAGGTCGGCAGCGACCTTGCGGGCAGACGGGCGAGCGGGCGGGCGGCGAAAGCCTTTGCGACGCCGCTCCACTCCGCTCAGCACCACACCACACCACACCACACCAGCGCACCAGTGCGTGTGCGCGAATCCCACACCTGACTTCTGAATGGAGCTCTGCGTCGCCCTGGCCGGCCCTAACGCCACCGCTGCTCCGTGAAGTGTTTTCTCTCGCAATTTGCACGGCAACTCAACCTATGACCCGTCCCCCCTCCCCCGGCGGCTGGCAGTAGAACTGCGTGAATGAACCCAACGCCGACACGTCATTCAGGATTCTGCTATTCACCCACCCAGAACATCCCCCCCCAATGGTTTTCATACAAGGAGGAATATACATACGACATGAGTGGGGAATGTTGGATTTAATCGACATGATACTCCAATAAGATAACTATTTTGAAAAATAAAAAATTCCGTAAAAAATACTGAATAACCAAAATGTCATTGGGAATAGAAAGATCATTTAATTAATAGTTGCTTTGTGTGTAATTCATGCGTTCTTTGCTGTTTGTATCCTGAATTCCTGAGAATGGTAAAAAAATTTAATCAAAGTGTTGGAAGTAATTCTATAAAATAAAATTAGACGCCAATAATGCAAGAACTGTGATTTTACTACGATGTCTGACAATCTTTCACGATTCATCATTATCCTGGAAGTGTTTCTCTTCACTCTTCCTTTTTCGAGCTATGTTATTCATCCCTCCTGCAGTAATTGAACCATCCCACACGATTGCAAAGTGAAAACATTTATAACAGAAACATACTTCGATGTAAACATACTTTTCGTTTTATAACGTTTATAAATATAGAATAATAGGAGATATAAATGAGAAGAGTCGTATTTTGAGCTATATCATCCGAGCTTCCCTTCTATTTTTATTATGACTCAAAATTCAAATAACTAAGAAAATGCGCAGGCACAGAATTCTGTTTCAAATACTCTACTGAAGACTTAATAGAGTTGGAAGGTGAATACGGATTTTCCGCTACTTTAACAGAGTTCCATACTGTCAACTCAAAAACAGGCCGCCGGACAAAATGTCAAAATTTACTTTAAATCTAACAATAATTAACGAGTTATAAGGACTTTTTTTCACGAATCCGTACACAGAATATGGTATCTGAATAAAATGTTCCGATTCCGTGGCAATTCTCATCATCGTTGACTATGACAGTATGCTCCCTGCGAATATGTTATCGAGATGAATACCGAACTAATAAAAACAATCGAACCCGTCGAAATTCACTCGATCATTCACCGCGGTGATGTCCTTTCTAAGCGTAAGAACACGGCATCTGAATGCATGCGTGGAACGGATAGGAAACCTTCGTTGACTGCGGCGGCGGCCTGTCTATTAATAGAGCCCCATCCACTGGAGGCCGTCGGCGGCGGCGTCGCTCTTCAGATTCCGGGCCGAGTCGTGGGGGCGGGTGGGGCCAAAGGCTCCGTTGTGGCGTGGCGTGGCGCGGCGCGGCGCTGAGCCGGAACCCAGCGCCCTCTCGATCGCAACTCTTGCGCGGGGGCGGGGGCGGGTCGCAGGAATGCGCCGCGGACAATTCGCGCTTGTGCTGCGACGGCGGCCGCCCGCGTACAAACGCGGCGCGCGCCCCAGCCACGGCCGATGCCGCATTCCAGGCGCCGCTCGAGAGCCGCGCGCCCCCGCGCACAAGGCGCCACCGCCCCCGCCCCCGCCTAACCCACTCCCCCGACGCGCCGCTCCACAGTGCGTCTAAACCTACCGCACATCACGAGCGCCATAAGGGTCATTCATGCAGACATTTTTCCACGTCACTTTTTACCCCCATGTCGCGAACAAAGAAGCGGCGATGACGCAATACCGCGTTAATTTTGCTTTAATTTGTTTTGTGACAATAGGTAATAAACAGCCTTGGATGAGGGTAGATGTATGAAATATAACAAATAAATGACAAGTTTTTATTCAAGAGTTTTTATAGCGTCAATTTGTCAAATTTCTGACGTTAGTTTGCATAAAGAAGGGAGTGGCCCAGAATTAATCACGGTACAATATTTGTACAAGTCAATAAAAAACTCACTAGATTCTTTCTCCTTGCGCTTAGAAACACTCAGACATTTTAATGCAATTTCCAAAAAAATCGTGTTTATATTGAAAAAGTAAAAACTCTCTTGTCATTCCGTAATCCATGCCAACTATTTTATATCTTCCCCCCTCCCCCTCCCAAAAAAAAAACGAAAAAATACACACTGGTGGCGTCGTCCGGCACAGCCTAGACGAGATGCCATCACCGAATTGATCCTGTGCACAGTGGTGGCCAGGTGCCACCATATACCAAAATAAGTGTGAAAGAGGCATTACCTTCCCAAAGGGATTGCTTTTTTTCGTTCGGGATAGTTGTGAGAGACAGCCCTTTGGTCGTTCCGCATGCCATTTTCCACCCAAACTTCTCCTGAAGGCTACCCTCAGGGCGGGTGTATGGATATGAGCAAGCGCGCACCTTGGGCCTCCCCTGAGCACCTACGAGTGACTTTCACCTTATTAGTAGGGAGGAGTGAACAGCTTTCAAAAGTCACCCGGTAGAATGAGATCTCACTAGATTGGGATATTGATAGAGTCGTGCAATTTTGCCTGGCACGTGCCAAGGTTCATTCACTTGCCAAAAGCTTGATGTGACACTCTGAAGAACTTGTGCTCCTTGAACATCCACTGTGCCCAGAGGGAGTGAAACTACGAACGTGAATTTTGGAGGTCAGGGTGCTAGGCGCCCCCGCTCTCCTTCATTCCACAGGTGACGAACACGATTGGCAAATAAATAACGAGCCTATCAATGAAATGGTAAAGTATATTTTACACTTCTCTGTCTCTCCCCCTCTCTCATTCTTTCGGCCTATCTCATTCTCTCCCTTTTCCTTTCCCTCTTTTTACTCAACTTCAGAAATGGCAGGATTTGGCTTGGGTCGCCTTCTCCCCCACCCCGCCCTACTTAGATGCGTAGGCTGAAAGACTCAGGAGAGTTGAGACCTACTGAAGGTTGCGCTCTGAAGTAAATCCAGATGTCGAGGAGTCCGAGAGGCAGCCGTCGTTACAGGAGGAGGTGGGGACAGTACGGATCAAGCGTTCACATCCGGGGACTCGAACCCCCCTCCCCCCTTGTAAGACGAACGGATAGATCTGCAGCAAAAATATTGATCGCGCATTTCTTAATGAGGCAGTGCCATTAATCAGTTGCGGATGCTGTCGCGTTGCCTCTCCGCTCAAGTTCCCAAAGTTGCAAAACTATGTGCGTGGGCTCTCGAGACCTTCGGCGAATCGCCGCCGCCGCCGCCGCCGCCGCCGCCGCCTCACGACGCCCCCGCGCCAGCCCCAGACTTCGTTTTCCTTTCTCATATGCGCGCATATTGGAGCCATTGTGATGCCGCACAAAAATTCCATTCCCACATCTCCACGCGCACGAGGGCTCTTACGTCTGGCAGACAGCTTTCAAAGGTTACAGTGTATTAGGATGTGCATGCTGTTGATCGAAGGGAAGGACAGGAACTTCTTTCCGCCTAAACTTAACATCCTCGTGCATAATTAGCGGGAAGAAACATACCTGATTTACATTTCGACGTCATGCTGACCTTTCGACTTGGTGATAAAGAACCCCAAAGTGTAATATGGTATATCTTAGTGTGTAGAACTCAAAGTGCACCAATACATCTACTATTTTATAAACGTTATTCTAGACTTTATAAAAAGAAAGTAATTGAAGTCCTTTCAGAATTATTATCTACCGGTTCCTGTTTCAAATTCACAAATATTTTACTACATCGCAAAAATCTCGCATACTAATTTACCAAAAAGTCGGAGCCAAAGAGCTTAAATCGATGTTCGGTTGTACGTGAGAGGTCTGTGTAACAAAGTATTCAGGGAGAAGGGTAAGCATCTGAAAACATTAACATTATCATGTTTTAACACACACACACACATATCCCCTATACTAACACACATTTTTGTTCATGCAGCCAGCAAGGGATTCAGGTGTGATGGCTCTGATACATCATGCGACTCGTGGGCAACCTATTGTTTTGTGATAACTATTTGTTTTTACAGATTAGCATCGATTATTGTTGTTGTTATTATTATTATTATATTTTTGTTATTATTATTATCATATTTTTGTTACCATTATTACTATTATTATTATTATTATTATTATTATTATTATTATTATCATCATCATCATCGTTCTATGTCAAAAAGTCGTTTGAACTAAGGATGATATTGAAATTAAAGTAACCTTGGATACGTCGAAAGATTTTGATTTAAATGATCACAAAATTTTCCTTTGCAAATTATTAGTCGATTTATATGGCATTTCAAACATTGATTATAATTATTTATCTTCATATCCTAGCAATTGGTCACAAAGAGTGAATACTCATAACCAACTGGTAAGTTTTGACGAAATAGCCATTTGACATGAACGATCATTACTTTCTAATATTTCACCTGAATGAAGCCAACACTGAATGAAGTTCCACAAGAATCTTAAAGCCTGTTCTTTTTCTTCCCTATGTGAATAATATACCCTCCGCACTCATGGAAAAGCATTTATCATTGCCTATGACACTAATACTCCCTGTAAAGAAAAAACGGAGGAAAGTTATATCACGACACGCCTCACCTAAGGTTTCCTCCATCACACAGAACGTGGAGAACTATGTTTCAAAATACTGATGTACTGTTCTTGATAGAGAGAAACGCACTAACTACAATATATTTAAAGGTTAAATCTGTAAGCATATCACACAGTTTTGATTTCATTCTGGGCTTAGGGTAGATAAATACCTCGCCTGGTAAGGATGTGGAAAATATACGGAAAGGGCATGAAAAGGGCATAAGAAATACGTGGGAAAGGCCCGGAAAGAGAATAGAAAGGTCAAAAGAATAGGAAGGGAAAGGGGGGACGGTAATGTAAGGTAAGGGAAGGTAAGATCGCGGTTCGTGGCCCATTGTAAAGAATCAGCTCCGGCACATACCTGGAAGAGATCAGCAAAACCTCTGAAACCACTGATGTTAATCAAATCAAGCAAACTTCTGTTACCATGTCGCATCAAACCCACGACCTTCCAATCACCGGTAAGCTAGACCGTAAGTCGTGGCCTTTACCCTTGTTGCTACTGGTGTTGCCACACTACCCAAAATGATGACGTTCGGTATGCAATTGATTCTACAATATTACTTTCTTTGTATTTCGTTATTTTGTTTTTTAATCTGTATATGCAGTGTATAAATGGTTAACACAAATGTTCCTACTTTTCAAGACACGATTTTTAAAGTTCAAACAGTTGTGTAAAATCGGGATTTTGTACTAAATCGATGAAATTCGGTTAAATGTTCTGCAAAGTTAGTAACTTCCAACAATTACAAAGCAGATGTAATTACCGCTAGCAGCAATGAGACGAAACAAAAGCCATGCCCTGAAAAGTAGGGGCTTTTGACTGAGCCACTTATTCACTTCGCATACGCGAGATGCACATATTATTCGCATACAAAAAAACTCCACCCTCGCCAAAACAACGACCACGGACGTGCCGGTACGAAGAAGCGCTGCTTACCGGCCACGGCGTCCACGGGCAGGTTGCCGCCGCCGGCACCGCCCGCGCCGCCGCCCGCAGGCCCTCCGCCCACGCCGCCCGCGCAGCCCGCGCAGCCCGCGCCGCCCGCGCCGCCGCCCCCGCCAGCGGCCCCGCCGGCGCCGCCCGCCCGCGAGCGCTCAGGAATCAGCACCTGCGCACATCGGAGCAAGTACATCAATAGTAATAATACAATAGTATAACATAATAGTAATAATAGTATTAATAATAATTATCAGTAATAATTTCATTAATATAATTATCAGTAATAATAGCATCAATAATAATTAGTAATAATATCATTGATAATAATATTAATAATGGCATTTATTATTATTATTATTATTACTAATTATGTGCAGTGCAATTGCGTTGTGAAATTGAGGGAAACAAGTGTGAAAGAAAGGCATTACAGCTCAGTGATCCGTAGTGAAGTGTGGTGAGGTAGAGTGTTATGAAAGATTGCACGGTGAAATGTTCACATTAATTTATAAGGTTTGTAAATTTTATAAAGTTGTT
This sequence comes from Gryllus longicercus, assembly GCA_038098605.1. Taxonomy (NCBI): domain Eukaryota; kingdom Metazoa; phylum Arthropoda; class Insecta; order Orthoptera; family Gryllidae; genus Gryllus; species Gryllus longicercus. Next base: position 2,399,905 of record JAZDUA010000223.1, on the reverse strand, counting down.
AAGTTCTTCAATGTTAAGTTAGTATATTCTACCATCAAGTTCTCAAACTTAATTGCAGAATAAGTGAGAAATCTAAGTTGCACCTCAAGCCTCTGCAGTCACCAAATGCAAATGAAAAGTAATCACGTCAACACAATTAATTTCACTGTTGGAGGAGAAAAAAGAGACAGCTAGTGAATCTAGTTCGGTGTCTGACCTAACCTTCACATTGTAAGTATATCAGTGCGTGTAGAATTTTTTTATCAATCGTGAACCGTTCATATTGGCCATTTCAATATTTTTACATATATATCCAAATTCAATAGGGTTTCAAAAATATTTAGTTCTTTTTACATGTTAAGCAAAATACGCACATAATTCACCTAATTACACCAGATATTATATTACATAAATTGCTGTCAGCAGAGCTCCCTTTCATGATGTGCTCATATTTTTGACAAACGTTTAGTCAAGTTTACAATAAAGTAAGAAAAGTGATAGAGAGGGTACAGAGAGTAGTTGTTTGAATACAAATTCCCATTCAGTTAACGGCAAATAGTGGGGCATCACACTAAAGAAGGGGGAAATAATCAAAAGAGGCTTTAGTATGTATCCTAGTACAAATTGAAAGACCTGAAGGCAGGAAACGACACCTTACGCGGGATGTGATTATGATACTGACACATCATCGACCCTGGTCTACATCATTGCTCAAGGATTCAGTATTTCTAATCCTTGCACATCAGTGGGTCTCGTGCTTCTGTCTTATAGTTAGCAGCGCTAAAAATTCAACCACACACTCGAGCACACACGCACACATATATCCGTGTAGAGATCGCTCTTGAGAAGGGAAGTTGTCTCTTGCGCGGGGGTGTTTCTCCGAGTTTCTTGGAGATGTGTCACTGTGAATCGAGGCCACACAAAAAAATGCATCAACTGACGCCGATACCCAAACTCATGGCAACTCAACGGAGGGGAAATTACTGCTTGTTGACAACCGATTGTCATGGAGGAAACGCAGCTGTCATTTAAAATTTGAGCGCAAACACAATCGAAAGTTATTTTTTTCCGCACGGATCAGTGATCTCCAGTGATATATATATATATATATATATATATATATATATATATATATATATATATATATATATTAATATATATATTCATTATATATATATATATATATAATTTTCATCAGGGAATCCGGAATCCATTCACACTACGCAAATTAGCACACTTCTCTACACCGAAAATTCCGTCTCCTAACCAACTCCGCTCTCTCTTTAACTGCCATTCACTCTACTCCCTTTTGAATTACCTTCATGAACTTTCAGGACACCACCTGCTTCAATGCCCTTTTAGCAAGCCACTTCTTCTTCGGAGATCTCAAACAATTCGGAAGCGCCCAGTTCGTAGACGTAACATTGCTTAATAACGTGAGTTTTAAAAAATACAATAAAAAAACTTAAATCCATGGAAGATAAACATGCAACATGAAAGTATACGAATAAGGCTCAATAGCACAAACCACGTACACCAAGATTCGACTGGTACAATCAGATGGTACATGCAGTAGAAAATTAAAATGTGTTTCGGTGGTAAAGATAGCGTAAAAGAGTTTAGTATTGTAGAACTGAACAATATTTTATACTAATGATTAATATATTAAGCATAGTGCAATTATTTATAAATTATTTTTTCAGGTCTTATGCACGCAAACTAATGGTTACCTTCACTGTTTATTGACTGGAAAGTATTATTTTGCAGTATGCATACGACAAAATACACGTCAAAGAAATCGTGGGCACTCCTCAATACTGTGAACTAAACAAAACACAGGAGAATTGTCATGGTTGCCGCCACGAATGTTGATGATGATCCCCGAAGTATATAGTGTAAGTTTTCATGAATTCGTACTAAAACACAACGTAAGCCACTCCAACGAAAGATAGTTTGGAGCACTCACTTTAGACAGCAAAATTTAGGTTTTCAAAATTCAAAATTTTTAAAATGCAATTTTTCTTTTCATATTTCCAAATTCAAAATTTAATTTATACATCAAAAACTCAATTTCTTCACTGGTTAGGTAAATTACTATTAATTTTCCTCGACTTCGCTCATAGGTTTATAAAATACGCACAGTATATTCATGTGTGAAAGGTATTCATTTTTGCTGGTAGGCTCATTTTCTGTTCATAAAACTGCTCTGCGAAAATAAAATCTTTTGTAGCATACTATACAGACATATATCCTGGAAAAAACACAAAATTGCTTCAAAAACATTAGGATAAAATAAAAACGAGAGTTAAAAGTACGCCATAACACGGCAATAACTGTGAAAAACTGCTCATGTTAATTTGCATTTTTTAAATTTCTAATCACCTAATGAACATATTTGGTTATTTTTTGTCCGCCGAAATACTTTTGTGATTATACACAGGCGCGCCTTTTTTATCATTTCAGTTCACTTCACCGCGATCACAGGGTAAAAATGTGCGACGGTTTCATCCATCTTTTTTCTTAAAATGTCCCCTTTCAAAAAATGTTCTAGGCCAGGAAATATCGGAACATTTGCTCTGGTGGCACTTCGGCCAGCTCCACGTCCTTCATCTGATAGCTTGTCGGTCCATCCGTATGTATGTCGTCCGTCCTTGCGCCAGTTCTGTCTGACCAGCTGTCCGTCCGCCCACCCGTCTCATTGTCCGGCCGCCTCTCCCTCCGTTCGTTGGTCTCTATGTCTTCTCGTGCGCCCGCCTGCCCGTTTATTCGTTCGTTGATTTGCCCGTCGTCGCCCGCGCCCGTCGTCAGCCGTCTTCCTTCACAGTTGATCGGCCGGCGTGGCGCAGCGAGTAAACAACTGGCCGGGAGCGCGAAGGCTGCGTGGGAGGCGGGAGGCGGCGGCGCCGCTGCGCTGCTTTATCGCGCGGAACTCGGCCAAGCGCGGGCGGGGCGGGGCGGGGCGGGGCGGGGCGGGGCGGGGCGGGGCGGGGCGGGGCGGGGTGGGGCGGGGCGGGGCGGGGCGGGGCGGGGCGGGGCGGCGTTCGGTCAAGCGCAGCGGCGCGGCGGCCGGCGATATTCATAAAATTCAATCGCTCAAAAGGAGCGAGGAGGCGAACCACTTTGCATGCAGCGCGATAAATCGGCGCCGTCCCCCGCCGCCGCTGCGTCCTCCGGCTTCCTCCCCAGGCGATCGGCCCCGCCCACCCGGCCAGCGGCCAGGCACCGCGCATAAATCCGCTCCACCCCCGCACGCTCCGCTGCCGCCCAAGAAACTACGAGGGCGGTCGGGGTGGGCAGCACGAGCAGGACAGGATAGGGCCGGGCAACGTAGGGCAGGGCACTGCGTGGAAGGAGGGGGTGGGAGAGAAGGGAAAGGCAGGAGGGAGTGGCAGGAGCGCAGGGAGAGTAGGGCAGGAGCATAACGAGGACATCGGGGCGGGAGAGCACAGGAAAGGTAGGACGGGAAGGCAGGGAGGGTACGATGGGAGGGCAAGGAAGGTAGGGCGGGAGGACGGGGAGAAAGCACACGGGGAGGGCAAGGAAGGTAGGGCGGGAGGACGGGGGGAGGGCACACAGAAAGGGCAAGGCGGGAGGCCGGGGCAGAAAGGGAGTAAAGAACAGGGCGGGGAGAGACGGTAAAAAGGAAGCAGAGGGCAGGCAAGGCGGCGGCCGAAGGCCGGCCCTGCCCAATGCCGCATCCCTTCCCTCCCTGCTTTCCGCAGTTCCCAACGATTGGCACAGCCTGGGAGAACGAGGTTGGTCCATGGGCGCTCACCACTCAACTGATGAAAGCATATAATCTCAATGTTCTTGTATCTAAGGACTACATACCGGTGTTGCGACAATTCCGGGGGGCCACTCTGTGATTCGCCAGTGACAAATACAGAAGCACTGGCTAGAGAAATCCGCATTATCATTATTAAGCTGAGGCTTTATAGGCACGAAAAACTGTAGAAATACACAGGGATAATAGGCATTTAAAAATCTAAATTAGACATTTAGAAATGTAAAACAGACATTTAGAAATGTAAAACAGACATTTAAAAATATAAAACAGGCATTTAAAAAGACACTATATTGTTTTCTTATCTGTATTTATATACTTGTGTAGAAAGTATCTGAAGTAAACAATGTAGTTACCTTCATGAAATGTTTGCTTTCGTTATTTTTCCGACAAATCCTAATAGAAATTCTTTCTGCCATTGGTGCGCATTTCGAACAAAAAAATGTGAATTGCAGTAGTTACCTTTTTGCTTTCATTAAATGCAAGCTAATACTCTAATGCTGCACATCTTTTCCCTCACATTTAATTTATACATAATTGAAAACCTTGTACAATTGTTTAATCGCCGTGCTTTACATAAATGTTATAACTAGTGGTGTTACAACAGCACATACATTATCACATTATGTCTAAAAATATTTCAAAATTTTCAATTTTCAAAAGTTCAGAGAGTTTAACGAAAACGAGACCTGCAGCGTTCTTTTGCGCGTTCCTTGCTCTATCCTTAGAAGAAAAATTGTACAAAAGATTTGTAGCAGTTTTTGAGATTTTTTTTACAATTTGCATTAATTTCAAGCAGAAATTTCGCAAACCACTCATTAAAAAAATATACATGAACTTTTTTCATGAATTTCATTTACATGAAATATATATGTGATTATATTTCATTTACGACAAAAATCTCTGTATTAAATATTGTAATTTTTCAATGTTAACTTTTTCAATTTTTCGAAAGTACAAAGAGTTCGCGAAAACTGGGACCGGCACCAATTTTTTACCGCCCTTTTGATATATACGAGAAGAAAATTATTTTTTTTTAAATTTGGATCCGTTATTGAAAAAAATTTGGTTAAGAATTCGAAGTAAAAAGTAATTCGACTACCACCAGTGACTTTGCACGTGTTTCATTATACGAAATACACGCTGTAAAACGGAACATAGATTTATCGGGAGTATTGTATTTCTAGGCCAATGACCCCATCTCGATCAGGTTTTGTTCAGTTTCCCTGGCCTTTGAGCAAATGCTGAGATGGTCCCTTGTTTGCTCCTGAACAGTAATATAACTTCGCTCTCTCCACCCAAGGCATCATATTGACTCGTCATACACGATTGTAATTGTATATGTGACTCAATAAATATTATTATTATTATTATTATTATTATTATTATTATTATTATTATTATTATTATTATTATTATTATTATTATTATTATTATCGATTGTTGTTCGATTTCTGTGTATCCCGAAAGATAAAAACGAAAAAAACGCACAATGTTTAATTTTTGACTAAGAATAATTGCATTTTGATCAATAAATACGAAAACAGGCAACATTTAGGCATTTAGACAAAAACTAGGCATTTACAGGCACAATAAAATTTGCATATAATGCTCCTAAAGCTTCAAAATAAATAAGTAACCTAAAAGATTGCGTTTTCCATGGAAGAAAAAATAGGCAATTAGGCAAAAATCCGTAGCTTAATCATAATCATGCAATCAAAAGATAGTTGGCATGCCATATACAAGGCGTTGCTTGGGTTTGGAATAAAGATGCTTCATATTAACACCAATAATTACACTTTCGACGCTAATTTACGTGAAAATACATGAAGTATAATCAAATTCACAATTTTTATTGAAGATGTATTTTAAACTGTTAATATCAAACCCCATGTTCATTTTTCCCTATCTATTAGACGGCAATTCTATCTTCCTGTCCTGTTCGTCCACTTCCATCTAGTCTAGCACATCCCCGCCCCCACTCAGTCTTTCCCCGCCTTGCCTCACCTTGTCCCGCCTTTCCCCACTTTGCCCTGACCCCACCCCAAAACCACGGTCTACCTCTCACTTTCTAAAGTAATGAAGAAAACGGTACTAAAAGAAGAATAAAACTTATTTCTTGACGTCTATGTTTTTTGTGAAACTTTATACAATCAAACCAATACAATAAAGCACACTTCCTTACAAAAATCATCAATCTGTCACAGTTTGAGCATTAATATAATTTTTTATGTTCTTTAATCATGACATTTGTCCATTAATTGCATTTCCTAACACCTTAATTCATGCACACCTAGATGCAATTCATTCTCTGTTCACTTCTTTGATATTTCGATTTTTATAGTGGGTAAACAGCCATACTTGTGCTGCATTTTGCAAACAAAGCAATTTGTTGTTTTTTTATTTATGTTTTGTAAAAAATAGCACATTTGGGGGGGGAATTCTAAAACGAAACTTCACTATTTCTGATCGCTTATTGGGCCCTACTCGCGCCCAATTTGCGGGGAATCACTTCAATAGTATTATTTTTTTCTGACACATACGGTTTATAAGCAACTTCCATTTTATGTAATATATCGTGTTTCATGGAAGCCATGTCGTGGGCCTACCAGCAACGCATTACCTAATTTTTCTTCATACATTGGAAGCCCATAATCTTCAAAACACATTACACAATTCTCTCCTCTACCATATTTGCACGACCTGAAATTCCTGAAATTATACACTATCATTCATAAATTTATTTTCATCCGTGTATCTAAACACACATACCACTAGTTTGCACGTCGCGCTAAACAGAACATGGAAAAATGTAAAATATACTACAGAGAAAAACCTGGTAAGAAAGAGACTGGCATACGTGCACGAATGCCACAATCAAGTGGTCGCATCAACCTATATTTCTCAAAACAAAAAATGTGTTTAATTTAAAAGTACAAGTTCGTAATAAAAGTGTAACGCGAATGGAGATGGCCCCTTCTTGCACATTAATCTTTGTTACAAAGTTACTTTCTTGCAGTTACCTACCTGCACATGAATCTCTTAAATCGGATTTTGAAAGTCTACAAGTGTGCTAAGTTGAGTATTCTCGTTAAGAAAGAGAGAATTGGGAAGGAAATAAACGGTTGTATCATTCCCTAATCTAGAAAAAGAAACTTCAAGGAAAATGTAAATAGTGGAGCAAATAACAAATATACACTATAGGGAAGACCTAGTTATCCAACAAACAAAAAAGCGGGATAACTCCCAAATGCAAAAGTTAAAGACAAGTGAGAGAAAAAGAGAGGAGAGAGAGGAGAGAGGAGAGAGAGGGGAGAGATGGGAGAGAGGGGAGAGGGGGGAGAGAGAGGGGGGAGAGGGGGAGAGGGGGAGAGAGGGGAAGAGAGGGGAGAGGGGGGAGAGGAGAGAGGGGGAGAGAGGGGAGAGAGAGGGGGAGAGGGGGGAGAGAGGGGAGAGAGGGGAGAGAGAGGGGAGAGGGGGAGAGAGGGGTGAGAGAGGAGAGGGGGGAGAGAGGAGAGGGGGAGAGAGGAGAGATGCGGGGGAGAGAGAGGAGAGGGGGAGAGAGGAAAGAGACGGGGGAGAGAGGAGAGGGGGGAGAGAGGAGAGAGACGGGGAGAGAGAGGAGAGGGGGGAGAGAGGAGAGAGACGGGGAGAGAGAGGAGAGGGGGAGAGAGGAGAGACGGGGGAGAGAGGAGAGGGGAGAGAGAGGAGAGGGGAGAGAGAGGAGAGGGGAGAGAGAGGAGAGGGGAGAGAGAGGAGAGGGGAGAGAGAGGAGAGGGGAGAGAGAGGAGAGGGGAGAGAGAGGAGAGGGGAGAGAGAGGAGAGGGGAGAGAGAGGAGAGGGGAGAGAGAGGAGAGGGGAGAGAGAGGAGAGGGGAGAGAGAGGAGAGGAGAGAGAGGAGAGGGGAGAGAGAGGAGAGGGGAGAGAGAGGAGAGGGGAGAGAGAGGAGAGGGGAGAGAGAGGAGAGGGGAGAGAGAGGAGAGGGGAGAGAGAGGAGAGGGGAGAGAGAGGAGAGGGGAGAGAGAGGAGAGGGGAGAGAGAGGAGAGGGGAGAGAGAGGAGAGGGGAGAGAGAGGAGAGGGGAGAGAGAGGAGAGGGGAGAGAGAGGAGAGGGGAGAGAGAGGAGAGGGGAGAGAGAGGAGAGGGGAGAGAGAGGAGAGGAGAGAGAGAGGAGAGGGGAGAGAGAGGAGAGGGGAGAGAGAGGAGAGGGGAGAGAGAGGAGAGGGGAGAGAGAGGAGAGGGGAGAGAGAGGAGAGGGGAGAGAGAGGAGAGGGGAGAGAGAGGAGAGGGGAGAGAGAGGAGAGGGGAGAGAGAGGAGAGGGGAGAGAGAGGAGAGGGGAGAGAGAGGAGAGGGGAGAGAGGGGAGGAGAGGGGAGAGAGGGGAGAGGGGAGAGAGAGGGAGAGGGGAGAGAGAGGAGAGGGGAGAGAGAGGAGAGGGGAGAGAGAGGAGAGGGGAGAGAGAGGAGAGGGGAGAGAGAGGAGAGGGGAGAGAGAGGAGAGTGGAGAGAGGAGGGGAGAGAGAGGAGAGGGGAGAGAGAGGAGAGGGGAGAGGAGAGAGAGGAGAGGGGAGAGAGAGGAGAGGGGAGAGAGAGGAGAGTGGAGAGAGAGGAGAGGGGAGAGAGAGGAGAGTGGAGAGAGGAGAGGGGAGAGAGAGGAGAGGGGAGAGAAGAGAGAGGGGAGAGAAGGGAGAGGGGACGAGAAGGGAGAGAGGGGGAGAAGAGAGAGGGGAGAGAAGGAGAGAGGGAGAGGAGAAGGGAGCAGAGGGGAGAGAAGGGAGAGAGGGGAGAGAGGGGAGAGAGAGAGGGGGAGAAGAGGGGAGAGGAGAAGAGAGGGAGGGGAGAGAGGGGAAAGAGGAGAGGGGGAGAGGGGGAGAGAGAGGGGGCGAGAGGGGAGAGGGGGGAAAGAGGAGAGAGGGGGGAGAGAGGGGGAGGGGAGAGGGGGGCGGGAGCGAGGGGGAGGGAGAGAGAGAGAGGGGAGGGGCGAGCGGGGGCGAGGGGAGGGGCGCGCTGGGGAGGGGAGCGAGGGGCGAGGGGGCGGCGCGAGTGGGAGGGGAGAGAGGGGGGGCGGAGAGAGGGGGAGGGGAGAGAGGGGGAGGGGAGGAGGAGGGCGAGCGGGCGAGGGGAGAGAGGAGAGATAAGCGCGAGGAGAGCCGAGCGAGAGCCCCGACGCGCGGCGGAGCGCGAGGAGAGAGAAGAGAGAGGAGAGAGGAGAGAGAGAGGAGAGAGGAGAGAACGAGACGGGGCGAGCGGAGAGAAAGGAGAGAGGGGAGAGAGGAGAGAAAGGAGAGAGGGGAGAGGGGAGAGAGCGAGGAAGGAGAGAGGGAGAGAGGAGAGAAAGGAGAGGGGAGAGAGGAGAGAAAAGGAGAGAGGGGAGAGAGGGGAGAGAGGAGAGAAGGAGAGAGGGGAGAGAGGAGAGAAAGGAGAGAGGGGAGAGAGGAGAGAAAGGAGAGAGGGAGAGAGGAGAGAAAGGAGAGTGAGGAGAGGGAGGAGAGGAGGAGAGACAGAGAGAGAGACAGACAGGGACAGAGAGACAGACAGAGACAGAGAGAGACCTAGACAAGAGAGACAGAGACAAGAGAGAGAGACAGAGCAGAGAGAGAGACAGAGACAGAGAGACAGAGAGACAGAGACAGAGAGAGACAGAGACAGAGACAGAGACAGAGAGAGAGAGAGACAGAGAGAGACAGAGACAGAGAGAGACAGAGACAGAGAGACAGAAACAGAGAGAGACAGAGACAGAGAGAGAGAGACAGAGAGATCAAAATGAGTCAAGACCCGAACAAAATCTCCGAGTTCCATTAGCATCGAATTCGGTAACGCCCGAGAGACTGTTCTTCGATCGTCCTCAGGTGACCATTCGCCGTCGCAGTGCCCGTACGGAAAAAGGGGGCGTGGTGATGGCTGGGGCTGCGGCCGCTACCGGCGCCGTCAGCCATCAATAACCTGCGTGGACAGGCCCGCACCGCCGCCGTTGCCGCCACCGCCTCCGCCGCATTCGGCGGCGTCCGCGTCGGGCCATCCGTCTTCCGGCCATTACCTCTGTGCTCCCGCCTCACACCCCACCACAATCTGCCCCTGCCTCCCTCACCCTTTCCGCCTCCGCCTTGTACTCGTCTCTGCCGCCACCTCCGCCTCTGCTCCCGGCGCCTTTCCGCCTTTGCCTTGCACAGCCCTCGCTCCACGCTTCCTCCACCCCCATCCCCATCTTCCATCACCCGTCCCGCCTCCACCCCCGTCTTGCAACGCTCTCCCGTCTGGTCCCGCTCCCGACTCCGTCCCTTCCTCTGTAGCACCCCGATCCTGCCAGCATCGCGGCTACGGCTGTCGGATTCTATCCCTCCGCCGTCCCACCACCCATCCCAAACCCAAAGTCTGACCTCCCTACCTCTTTCCTTACCGCAGTCGACCCCGTTACATGGCGAGTGAACACACCGCCTTCCATTCCCAGCCCCGCCCACCCCGCCATCTCCGCCACCCTCCGCCCCGAGCGCGCAGGCGGGCGGGCGGGGGCGCACATCGATCAAATCGCGCGAGCGGAATTCGACTGCGGCCGCGACACACGGGCAGGAGGAGGAAGAAGAAGAATTCAATTCCTGGGCCTAATCGAATCGTGGGCTGCCGGATTTGAATGCGAGTCAATCGAGAGAGCGGGACGGGAGGGAGAGCGAGGGAGCGGGGGTTGGCGCGCCCGGTGGAGCGAGAGGGCCGCTAGGGGGCTCGGACGATTTGTTTTATTTCGGGGGAATAGGTGGGGGGGGGAGTCCGATGCGCGAGCCCGGCCCGACCCGACCCGACCCGACCGATCCAACCGATCGGCCGGCCGGAGGGGCTGCGAGCAAGCCCAGCAAGCCCGCCAAGCCCGGCCTGATCTGGTCTCGCGCGGCAGTTTCACGCTCGGGCGCGGGTCTATGGATTATGCCCGACGCGTCGCGTCTACTCGCAGCAGCGCAGCGCTGCGATGCGATCCCCGCGAGCGGCTGAAAGGGGTGTTATTGTGAATGCAACGCCGCCGGCCGATACGTGCGCGCCGCCAGCCGATTGCAATAATTTACGGGCGAATGACCCTCCCCTGTCTTTCTTTTTTTTTCTTTTTTATTCAATGCGAACCTCTGGATTGCGAAATGTTTCGCTCTTCATTGCGACGGCGCGTAGTGAATTACCCTGGGTCGAGAAGGGGAAGGGCGTCTCTGGAAAACGAAATGGATTTGCGGCGCGGCAGAAATGCACGCCCGGCAGCTGCACGGCCGGTAGCCGTCGCTGCAGAAGCGGCTACGGCGATCGCTTTGGTGCGACAAAAATGATGAACACTTCCAAAATGTACTGTTTTCCTAACACGTACGTACGGTCCCTATAGATATCGGGTGGTTGTAATTAAACTGTCCCTATTTATCACTCTAGACACGAAAGTACAAGTGACCCTCGAAATGGCACAGATTTGTTTCACGTATTAAAACTGGTGAATCGAGCATTTTTCTTAAGATGTGGAAAGACTGCTTCAAATGGAACATATTATAAATTAGAATGTATGCGTGGGATGGGATAAGACAAAAAAAAATATCGGTTCGGTTTGTCCGTTCACGAGACCTTCCGGCAGCCCACGCAGTTACCGTGCTCCAGTTGCTACATTCACTTCCGGACGCGTCCTAACTCTGGCTGGCTTGTGCTGCCATGCGACGTCGCCTTCATCCCGTGAGGCGTTTATCTAATATCTACTTAAAAGACATGCCTGCAGATGGGAGTTCAGGAGAGGAAGAGATCCTCCCTGGGCTCTACACCTCTACTAAATTTTGCTTTTTTCTTCTGGCTGCAGGAGCGCTATGAGTTTTGAACAATTCAATAATGCGGTTTTTACATGTCGAAGCTCAGGTCATCAAGCCTACATCAGACCATGCAAATTTCGCTACGCACTTTTCGCCTTCTAACAGAAAAATAAGGCATTACTCAGGCGACGAAACAGACAACAATTACAACAAGGACAGGAAAGGCGGTCACGTCTTCATTAGAGCAATTAAAAATAGGTTTTCGTGTCGCCAAAAAGCGATTTTGCTCTCAGAAAATGTCTCAGGGGCTTGTGTAAAGTACTCCCAAACATAATATTTGCGGCACAAGCAGATCTTTCTCGTGACGTGTGTACCAAGTTTGAGCTCGAAAGCTTCCGATCTGACCAAGTAATGTGTGACACCCATCCACTTATACCCGATTTTTCGAGTATAAATTGCGGGGGCCGATTTTTCGGGTATAAATAACCATCTTTGGGACATCCCCGAAAGACCTTAATCTTGACATAAGAGCAAAGTTACAGGTCGAAAGAACCCCAAACACTGATTCTAGGACCGAAAAAAAAATATATATTAGAGGTGATTCCAATACTTTTCCTCCCTATACTATAGTGTAGGGAGGTCAAGTAAAAAGTACCAATTTACGAGGCATTATCGCAATGCCAATATTAATATGGTGTTTTCAAGTTATTCTTTGTATACAAAAGAAAATACATAATATCTTTCAGCATTTCGCCTTTAGAAAGGGTAACTTCACGTTCTGCAAGTGTGAAGCACGTAAAAAGTCTCGTATTCTTGATTTTATTTTTAAAAATTTTGTGCTTGAAGTGACGGTACTGATATATTTATCCCAATATAATATAATGTAATATACTAGATGGGTTTCGTGTAAGAATTAGGACTTAGTAAATTATTTTAAAAGTGAAAATAGCTTCGAATCCAACGTCGGGAAGTCAGCCCCTAATCTTCGCATTCAGCATTGTAAGTCCGCTTCTGTGTGAGACCCCTTTGTAAAATTGCTACGCGTTGAAATTAAATTGTTCAGATAAGCAAATAGTTCATTTAGTTTCATCGTGAATGGTATTTTTGTCATTTTACATGCATTTCAGGTTTCCACTCTTTTCTGTCCAACCATGCTAGGTACTCAAAAGAACATAGAACAACATACAACAAAGAACTCCCGTTTTGTAGAACACTGCTTCAGAACCATAATTCGGGCCCCGCATATCCCTCAACAATCTCCTGTCTGTCCTCCACATCTATTTACCAGCTGTTCTTAGTGATTTTCCACCTATCCCACATAACTTGTGACCATTTAGGGACATGAAAACCTACCTACATTTAAGGGACTAGAAGTTCCCGACATTTTGCGATTATAATGTGTGTAGCAGTAGCAGTTTATTTTCAAGGTTGTCTTTCTGTAATAAGTATATTTTGAGTCGCTTTAGTTAAGTCACTGCACCTGAAAGAGGTTCAATGAACGCTGGACGAATAGCAGACTGTCTGTGGTAAGACGCAAAACAACTGCGTAATACTTCAAATTTATCCTTTAAAAAAAAGCTAAAGAGTTTACGAGCGAAACCATCAAAAAGTTGTAAGTAAAATGTGTTTTCCCATTAGGAGAAACATGTACCCAAAGACTTCTAAGAGGTACATTCTAGCATTATTTGCACGAAATATGCAATGTTATGTAAATAAACATTTAGTGGTCGTATTATCGCATGCTGCGCTACTCATCTTTGGGGCTGGATTAAGGGCGGAAAAGATCTGAGTAACTCCCGTTTACCGATTCAAGAAAAGGACAACGGGTCCTCTATCTCAGCGGGCGGTTTCTTCCTCATGTTCTGGAAGAAATTACATTCCACAGTCTGTGCGGAAATAAAAAGGATCAGCAAAAATAAGGAATGTTTTAAAACAGCAAATAAAGAAACAGCGAAATATCTAGTGGCAAAAAGCGATACGCTATCCTTTTCTAAAAAATGCATAGAAAATTACACTTAACTTTCCTTATACAAAAGTTTATAATTATAAATACCATTACTGTCTAATAACTCGTCTAAAATAGTGGGGCTACAGAATGGCACAGACTTTCCCGGATTAGTTTTTTATTTCCTTTGGTCTCGGCTACCTATACGAACTTGCCACATGCTTTTGTCAGCTGCCATCTATGGCCGATTTCTAATAACAGAACGGAAATATTATTTTATGAATATAAAAGAACAGTAAAACCTCGTCCTAAATTGCAATATTTGCAATTTGCAATTCGAAAATTTTGCAGCCGTTTTTTAAGAAAAAGGCGTTAAAAACGTTACTGTAAATTCGAAATTTGAAGCTTTTTTTTACAGAATTTTTTTGTTTTCAAAAAACTTCATTTGAAGTCATTGGAAGTAATTTAACTCACAAATATAATAGTGTTTACAAATTGCTGAAAATGTACATATTAACGGCTCTTTTTAACTTTTCAAGGAAGTGTATTTTACTAATTAATATTCAGTGTCCTGAAATGCTTAAGAAAGCGTTTTTTCAGTCAGAAGGTCGATCTCGGAGCTGATGCAAACGCAAGGTTTAAGTCGTGTCGGCCCTACCGTGAATAACAGTTTTAAACATGCAAATAGAATTTTTTCAGGCATCAGAAATGTGAAAATATTAACCCTAAAGAACAAAAAAGCTACTTCTAAAGAAGCAAGAATATGGTAACGTAAAGAGCTCCAGGTGTTTGAGAAGAATTATCTGCGCAGAGAAAAATCTTGACATGAATCACTCAGAAAAAGCGAAAATGACACCTGTAATTGTAAAAAGCTCGTCGAATGAACACGGGGTCTGAAACACTGGACATGCGGAAGACTGGACGAACGTGCTTCAGTGATGAATCATTTCACTAAATCTGACGCATGTTCCAGAAATGATCTACGTCGATCTTACGAGGCAATCAAATTGTAAACACTACAACAAACTATTAAACATCCAATACCCGTTATGCTAGGGGACGTATGTCTTCTAATTGTCCTCGGAGTCAAAGTCATAGAGGAAACCATGATATAAAACCAATAACTTAAATCACTTAAGGAAACCTACTGAAACAAGCAGCAACCAGGTTTAATGATTACACGTACGTATTAATGTACGACGGCGCGCTCAGCCATTAAACTAAAATCGTAAAAAAATCATGGGGACGGTTTTTGCAAATTTCCATGGCTGGGGAGCAGCTCCAACATGAGGCCCATTAAAATGTTTGGAGTTTCATATGGATAAACAGCAACTAGTGGTGCTAGAACAGCAAATACTTCCTCGCTCTATTTCTAACTTTTGCAAGATTCCAAAATTCAGTTCAACGAAACTTAGACTTGTGGATTTTAGACTGGCATAGACTTCCTACTAGTTAGTTTTCTTATCAAGTTAGTCTACGATAATGAGTACAAAACATCGTAGGATGTACAAACGTCAAAGGTAAATATTAACGACGTCAGATTTCACAAAAATTAGATTTGTGGTTTTTTTTAAACTCCTAAGAATAAAACACAATGGCATTGGTGTCATTTTATTCAGTGCATTTAGCACTCTCCTTACAAAAAGTTTAAAGGAAAAAGTTTGAAGACTTTTTTGGAGAAAATGTTCGAGTATTTCTGAAAATTCGAACTTTAAGTTAATGCAAAGATGAATACAAAACGACGCGATAAAAAATTCAATTGTGATTCTTGGAGAAACAAAATAATACAACAAAATGGTGATTATACCATCTTATGCAGGGGATTTAGCACTATTCATCCAAAAAATTTGAAGAACACATTTGGAGTCATTTTTGAGAAAATCGTGTTTTTAATTTTTTTAACTATTGCATTTATTTCACTCAAAATTTCTCAAAAACAACTAGAATTTTGAAAAATGAACATGATATTGTGAAGTAATCATTGTAGAGAATTTTACTTAAAGAAAAAATCTCTATCTTCAATATTATTTTGTTAAAAACAGAAAACGAAAAAAATAAACTTTTGCTATTTTCAAAGTTTCAGGGGAAACAGTGGAAATCGGATTTAATCTTTATAAGAGCGTTTTACTATATTATTAAAGACAAAAAAATTAAAGAAAAAATTGAGGCCATTTTTGAGAAAATTTGAACTGTACATTTTCGAAAGAGTAAGAAACTACGCATGGTGTATGCGGCAGTGTAGTTCAGGAATGGTCGGATTTTTTAAGGGAAAAAGGTTTTCCCGTACTAGGGTACTCTAAAACATGTATTTCCGTTAAAATCTTGAAATTGATTTTCCACAGTATTACATATTACGTATATTACTCCGTACGTGTACGAGAAAGTAAAACCAATACGGAAAATAGCCTGCAGATGTCAGCGGTGCAACAAGAGCTATCGCACGGCAGAATCACGAACCATCTGCGATCGCAGCGCCTCTACGTGCAATCGTTCTTACTACATTCAAGGGAAACACGAGGGCAAAGAAAAACTAGTATGCGCCAGGCAAATACACGGAACCAATTATTATTTTGTCGGTCGAACGACAAAATTAATTACAAAACACAAACAGTACACCAAAAACAATATCAATGTTTTTGGTATAATTCTATAAATATTTCGTGCTGAAAATCTTTTACTTATTTTACAAACACACCATAAATATTTTCGCAACATATACAATCTATATTACGGACTTTCAATGAGGTTGCATTGATAGAAATCAATGCAACCTCCCACCATGTGAAGGGTGTCTATGGTTTCGACAGATACCCAGGAAATTGAGGGGCAATCCAAAAGTATCTACGTTATTAATTTCGTTTGCGCGCAGAAATTGAGAAAAGTAAATTAAAGTAAAGTTTATGGCATTTGAGATGTGACTAGGGTTTTGTTAAATACTCAGGAAAAAATAAAAAAAATAAACAATTTTCGATTTTGTCTGAAAAATGTAAATATTTTATTTGTTATTCTATTCTCATACTGCGCATATCGGCTGAATTATTATTCTCAATTCGCCACTGCTCACGTCACTGACGTCATGCGACAGCAAAGCTCAAGAAGAGGTCACCCAACATGAAATATTATTTGCTCTTTAAATTTTTATGGACAGGTTACTGATTTGATATTTCTTGTTTTCAAGCATTATTTATATAGGTATAGTAAAGAACTCTTCAACTGTAAACATACAGTGTTTTTGCACTAATTGAGAAGATTGGTTCACTATTAAAATTTTCAATAAATGGAAATGTAACAAGAGACTTTTTTTATACGCAGAGTGCGTACTGCTTTTTGAAAAATCATTTTGTGTGGTTATTCAGCAGCATTTTGCTACAGCAGGGGAGTTGCAGGGGCTATGATGTTCCCAGTAACTCACTGAAATAACTTCAAGAGTTACATTCACGGTTGACTTCTATAGAGCTTTAGGATTCAAGAAGATTTCAATTATAGGTCATTATTTGAGCATGGAAGTTTGGCAAAATGCTTTTTCATTGTTGTAACAAGTTTATGACTTAACAATAGTAATTACTTTATTCTACTTCTGGGGTAGTTTTAGCAAATTTTTATTTTGCCTCTTTTTTCCGAAGCCTGTTTTTGTCATTTTGCTTTTTTCTATTTTTAATTCTTTACTTTGCTTTTTTCTCCTGGCACCATTCTCAAACAAGCGGGAAACATGTCTGCAAGCCTGCACAACACGAAGACATGGTTGTGTTTTGTCTCCTTCTGTGGAAGCAGAGGCTCCAGGATCAGGTAGTGTTAAAAATCTAAACGAAAAAGGAAGATAAAACCTGTCAAGATATTTGGTTTTTTCATTGATGCCTACAGGTTTTTTTTGTTCACAAGGAATCCTATTCTACTTTCAGTGAATTCCGATCCCTTTTGAGGACAGAGTAGTATATGATACAACCTTTTTAATGCTGGCATTTAACCAAGGTGACAAAACGAAAAATATCATTCAGTTTTCACTGATGCCAATTCAAATAAGAGTGCACAATAGCACTTCCCACAGACAGCGTCATTTAATAAATTAAAATAAATTTGTAGGCATCTTTTCAAATGGTCATTTTGAATTATGATTAGAAAGAAAATATATTTTCCTGACATGTAACTGCTGCAGTAAATTTTTGAGTTAGAATAAAAATGTGATTATTCATTGTTTATCAGCCATTTTTTGCACCCCTACTTTAGCCAGATTAAAGACCTTTTTGCATTTTAGTAAAAATAAATGCCTTTTTCACCGGGCTATTTCACATAAAATACTTGCAAATTCCCGAACTTCCAGGCTCTAGACATTATAATGGATGCTTTGATTCAGTCGTTTCAAATTAGTATGGGGAAGATCCGTTTGATCACCCAAAGTACCTAGCGAAGTAAAATCGTTATTTAAACTTCCCCAAGGCAAAATTACTTCAAATATTTTCAACAGTTATTCCACACACATGCATCCATCCACAAGGACAGGCGTGAAATGTCAATTATGGTGAAAATCCTCTTTACCGTTTAGCTGCTAGAGTTATAAGACTGATGGGCATTTTGTGATAAACCAATTTTTTAGCATTAAGGAACCACAAAATGAATTGTGACTTCACAATGTGATAGAGGCAGTAATTTATTACATACGGGGTCAAGAATTATCCATTTTTAAATTATGTTTTTGGGTTTTAGAACATACAATACCATTTTTTCTCACAAAAAAAAAATCGACATTTTCCGCAGCACTACAGAACTTTCTTTACACTACATAAGTAGCATGAAAGTAAAAATACATGTAATTTTAGAAAAATTAAGGAGAAATTCTTTGAACTAATTAAATTTTCAGAAGGTTGACTGAAATGTAAGAAGCTACAAAAACTTTGTTAAAATTCCTACACAAAAAGGTGAAAACAGCTGTTAATTCTAATGTCAAAAACTTCTGGAGATTTATTAATAATTGTAATGAGTGAGACACAGGTACACCTTCAACTGGGTCATACAAAATGTCCTATCCAAAAATTCTATTTATCAGGCCGGGCTTTGAGCTGATGTTTTGCAGTCTACATTTTGCACTGAGGACAGCATAGTGGTAACTGATCATCTGCAATCAGAGTCAGGAGGCTCATAGCTATCTGAATCATTGGTGATACCTATAATAGATGTTTATGAGGTCAGTTTATGAAGCTGGATGACAGTAAGTAAGTTGGTCCTGATGGTTGCTCAGACGAAAAATTATTTGTACGACAGATATTAGGCTGTTTTTGTGGATGATCGGTTGTTACAATTTTATGAAACTCCATCTGATGTTCCACAAGGATCATACTTGGAG
The DNA here is from genome assembly GCA_038098605.1 of Gryllus longicercus. NCBI lineage: Eukaryota > Metazoa > Arthropoda > Insecta > Orthoptera > Gryllidae > Gryllus > Gryllus longicercus. The sequence continues at coordinate 2,381,101 of JAZDUA010000223.1, read as the reverse complement.
CCTTGCTGGTTTAATATTTTTATCAATGATCTTGTTAACTGTATTTTGAATTCCAACTTTCTACTTCTTGCTGATAACAAGATTTTTATGAGTATTAAATCTGTGGTGGACTCCAAAAAGCTACAATGTAATTTAGATAATTTTAGTAACTGGTGTATCAGTAATAAAATGGTCTTAAACATTCAAAAATGTTCACAAATCACCTTCTCTCAAAGACAACACCCCATCACTTTTCAGTATGGACTGAATGGGATAGAACTGTGGTTAACAGCATTGTTGATCTAGGAATCATATTTGATACCAAAATAATTTTTAATCAACATGTTGCTGCAACATGAAGCTTCAAGAAAGTAGGGCTATGCTTAGAAGGTGGACAGAGTTTTGAGATATGTTGGATCTATTACTTTATTGTTGGCAACTTTAGTAAGACCTTTACTAGAATATTGTTCGGTAATTTAGAACCCATCTACATCCAAGCTAAAATCTTGCCTTGAACATATACAAGACAAATACTTGTTTTTAGTATTCAAAGCAAGAAGAGCCATGGATAGACGTTCGCCTGACTATTCATTCGCATTCGAGATGTTGGACCAAAAGCTTCTTCTTGAGCACAGGCACAGCATGAATGATCTGAAATTCTTTATTTTAACTTGTCCAAGAACTTACAGATTGCCTTCAGATTCTTGAAAATTTTTATCTAAACATGCCAATAAGTTCCTTGAGAACTCACAAGGTTTTTAGAGTTACGCCATTTAAAAGGAAGTATTTGGCAAATGACACCTCTATCAGACTGCCAACGTTGGCAAATGAGTATGCGAACTAGATAGATTACTTCAATGACTCATTGGATTCTTTAAAAACAAGTTGTTGCGTCAGATGGAATAGGGTAATATGTTACATTACTGAGATTACTTTACTTTTTATCATTTTCAGCACATGTTTATAGTTAATTCTAATCGATATTGTAATTTGATCTGTGTCAACATTTTTTCTTTAATTTATATTTGAAATACTTTTGTAAATGGGAGAAAATCTCATGTTGTTCAAAATTAATAAATAATAAATGTAAATAATAAATGTAATTAATTTAACTCACCGTAAGCCTATGAAGCAACAAGTCCAATACTGTACTGATTTTGTTGCTAAGGAGAACATATTTGCAGTTTGCAGTATTTTCTTTGCAGGCCAGACTGTAAGTGTTACAGGTTGTAACAAAGCACCTGTCATAAAAAAAATTACTGTAAGCAAAGTTATAAAACTTTTTCAATACAAAAATTACACAAAAAATAAATAAAACACATTTTAGATCCATAATAAATATCTTGCAATAATTTTCTTTGTAAAAGCAAATTCCATATAAGGTAGAGAGGGGAGTGTTCTGTCCCCTTAGACATAGACATACTGCAATAGAATTTATTTTTTATCTTTAGAAATAAAAAAGTATGTAATTTGTTATTAATGAAATTCAAGAATGGTTAAAACTTATAATGATTGTAATGATGTCACCTAACATCAATAAACCACCCAATCAGTCTAGTCGCATTTAATTACCATTGGGAAACTTCGGTTAATTACAATCGTATGAATGGTAAACGTATTTTTGTATTGTGAAATCGCAATTCAGTAATCATCATTTCAGAAAGAAGTATTACAAAGGACGATTGCTAAAAGAACAACAGAAAATCTGATCTGAAGACACAGGAAATATCAATATCATATTTCAGCATCTTGGTGAAATGAGCCATTATGATATCAATGTCCTGGAAAGTTCCATTAGAGTGACAGAATGCAGAAAAATTGAAGCCAATCTGCTTTTTTTTTATATAGAGAACCAAAAGACAGACAAACTTTCAGATAATGTTGCTGTGACAGTAAATGATAACCATTTTCCAGATATTTTTAAACAAATTTTTTGCAACAATGTTTCAATTTTCTTTTGAAATAGGACTCCAAAAACAATAGGAATTGGACCTTCTGATACATCTGTTACATATTGATAAATATTCAAGGAATGTATATTGTAGATCGTGGAGTTTGAAGATGAATTTGCAGAAGATAGTTGCATAATTTGCAGTGTAGGGTTTTTCAGACAATTATAATATTTAGATAATAATTAGAAATGCTACAACGTCAGTCACAAAGAGTTCACTTTTCTCTCTTATTTTTATCTTCATAATGTTCTCAACAATACAATCAAGGAAGAATTCTTATTCAAGATTACTCTGTATATAACATTTTGTTATTAGTATTGCATAATGATAGCAGATTTGTCAAACAAACCATTCTGTTCAGACAGCAAGAACAGAATGAAGTTTAAACAACTTGCAAAAGTTGATGGCCTGATTGTGTACAATGTTTCCAAATCATACTAGACCAAGGACAAAACTTTACATGTAGACCAGTCTTCAAATGCTATGCAAATGTCTGTTAAGTAAGAACATTAAATAAATAGAAAATCTGATAATAAGAGCACTTACTTTTGAGGAAGGTAAGGAGCCATGTTTGGAGGAACATCCAGAGCCAAACTTAAAATATTGGATAGAACCGTAAAACCATTAAGTGCTTGAAACGCCAATTGATCCATTGCATTCTGAAACCAAGAAAGAGTGGATTCTTGTCACAAATTCTACTGATATAGTAAATATAGTACTGATATAGTAGCACATAAAACACAGGGACACCCAGTAATGACCGAGTATCAATAATAAAACATCAATGTTACGAAAAATCAAGATTCAAAATTCAAACAACAATGTTAACCAATTTCCTACCACATCCTCATCTGGGGATCTAAGTTTTATATTCAGTACTTGCTAGAAGCAGGGACTGTAGGATTTTGAGAGGGATCATTGAAGATTTTTGTTAAACAATAAACATATTTATAATTATAGTGTATATTATTACTGTTCTGTATATATACTATAAAATATTACTGTTTAAGCAATTATAAAATTCAAATATAAATGAATATTTAAATCAATTCTGCCAAATAATGGAAGGTAAACAAAAACTCGAGGCCCTTTGGTAGGGCCATAGGGGCTAATTTTAGTGAAAATGACAATATTTAAGTGGAAATAACAAAAATAAAAATCTGATAGGTAATGGGTTAATAATACATCAGCCAAAAACAATCAATGTTCTTAAACATTAAATTCATATGCAAAAAATCTTAATTGTTAGTGTCCTCGTTTACTAATTTATAATTAAGATTTAACTGAAAACAAAGTTAAATAGTAATAATAAGAACAAAGGACAAAACTCTGCATGAAAGCTTGAGGATCCAAGGTCAATTGGTGAGATGAAGGGCAGGAAGAAAGAGAAAGGCCCTACACCCGTGGCTTCTCCATATGCAAAAGTATTTTTCTTAAAAGACATAGAGAATAGCATTAGAGAAGTAAATAATCAGGGTCATCTTGGACGAGAGATAGACTGCTCAATGAAGGTAATACAACAGTGTTCATTTTGGTTTGAAGATGTAAGCTGGAAGTGGTATCATAAATTATAATTTTATATTTTAACTTTTACAAATGTTATTAATGGCAATATTTCATTCACAAACAAAATATTGAACATTTTTAAACATCAAGCACAAAACATTGGCTTTAACACATAGATGATTAAAATATCGATGTTGCTTTCCTAGCAGAGAAAATCTATAGGCCTAAGGCAATAAACCCAAGGAAGTCCCTTATTTCAAACAGCTCCCCTTCCCCTGCATGAACAGATTTCATTTCTCTATGCAACAGAAATAATTTATAGAGGTTAATTTGAAATAGAAGTACATTCATTTTTAATTTGTTTTAAAGAAAGGGAAAAAAATTTGGGGCCTTAAGTAAATCGAAGGCTTGGGTAAGGTGCCCCAACAGACCCCGCCCTCTGAGCCCCTGGCATGTTTAAGAATACTTAGTTACCTATTCACAACAACAATAAAAAATTAGAGACAAATTGTCACAATTGATTTCCAATATTTTTGTTAAGTGCACTGCAAAATGTGAACAAGTACAACTTTTTATAATATGCAAAATAAACCATAGACAAAAACTAATGGTGCAGAAACAAAACAGACTTTCTAGCATTATTTATAACTCTTGCAATTTTGAAAATTCACAAAGTGCAATGATAATGAGACCTGCACTATTCTTTTATGTCCTTCACTGAATATGAGAAAAATATTTTAAGAAACAATTTGGGACTGTTTCAAGAAATTTGCATTATCTTCCAGCGGAAATTGAGAAACTATTTGTTTTCTCAAAAAATTGCACATGACCTTTTTTAAAGATCTAATTATTTAAAACATTTTCATTCAAGATAAAAATGTCAAACTTCAATATTGAACTTTTACACTTAATTTTTTGCTATTTTCAAAAATACCAAGTATTCTCCAAAAACAGGTCAAGAATCTATTTTTTTTTTTTTTAAGGAAAAATTGAAAGAAAAAGTTTGGAGCAAATTTTGAGAAAATAGAAGACTTCTCATATTTCCAAAAAGTTGTACATGACATTATTTCAAGATCTACCTTTGAAGAGCAGTTTTCACTATGGAAAAAATCTTCAATATTGTAGTTGCAGGAAGACTCCGAACATTTTTTAAACATTTGCAACTTTTGAAAATTCAGAGATTTTAACGAAAATGAGATCTGCACCATTTTTAACCATCCTTTATGCTATCAGAGGAAAAGTTAAATCCAAAAATTTGAAGCCATTTTTGAAACAATTTTGAAAATGTTGTTGACATGAAATTTAATGAGATGAAATTTAAAGTAACCCCAAAAATCATGGTGCGGGAGGGAGGCCAGGCGGGCGCTAGAAAAGAGTTAGACCGTGAATTGATTTGTGGGTATCAAAACCCACTGAATTTACTACATTTAGGAATAAGATTTATTCACTTTTTCATTACCGGAATGCCTTAATACAAGTTTTTCTGTAAAAAATTGCTGATTTCTACCACAGCATTCCAATACTTTCTCTTTACTATGTAAACACATAGTAAGTGTAGAAAGAAAAAACAGAAGAAAACCCAAAAAGTCCACAGCAAAATGACATACATTTGATCATAATTTCAACACATGCTTGTTTACTACAGATAGAAACACAAAAAACAAAAAATGATCCAGTGCTAAATGACATAATTGTTTTCATGATTTTAACACATACCTGTTTAGAGAGGATTCTGCTGATCTCACCCAGTGCTCGCTCCAATCCCGTGATGGAGTTGTTGGACCACTGACCCTTGCCCTGGCTGGTGTGCAGCTTCTCCACATCCCTTAAGCACTTCAACAAACGCCCACGGTTGGGAGACTCAGTCTTAGCTGGTACCTCTCGCCGAGATTCATAATCTTGACCTCTGCACACAAGAAACGTCTTCCATCAAATAATGGTTCTAATACTTACAAGAGGGCATCCAGGATCAGAAAGTATGGAATTTTACAAAACTTGATTTCAAAGTAGTCCTCCATGTAGAGTTGATGTATGCGAGTTCAAAAGGCAGTTTTTTGGCCATTAATTTGCCAAAAAGCAGGTTAAAAAATATGAAGCAAATGGCCAGATGAACAAGTGATTTAATTGCAGGCACCGTTGTCATTCCTCAAAACACAAGTGGTAGCAATCAAAAGTACTGAATGTTTCTTGTACAAATCCCATGAAGAAACATTCTGTGATTTAGCCAGGCTTGTTACTGCCTACATCATCCAATAACTTCATAGAGTTTATTCAGGCAGAATACTTGCACATTGCATATGTTCACGAGTGATTTTTAACTTTCTTTTCTCCAAAAGGCATGGCAACTGTGCTCTACTAATACATATATGTGAACTCAGCATGAAGGACCATCTTCACAGTAAGTTTTATTTCATTAATTACTTTACAATTCTGTACGTGCTCTTACACTTATGAAAGTCCAAACAGAAATAATGTACACTAGAATAGAAATCCAGAAAAGTATCTGCAAAGAAATATGTGTCTATACCAGAAAAGAAAAAAAAATTATCATTGAGCAAATCTCTTTGAGTTTCTTATTGATTATGGTAGGCAATTCAACCGCATCCACACACACTTCCTCACACCGCCTTCCTTGGGAGCCCCATACTCCTTCAGGAATGAACAACTTCTCCTGACCCCGCACTCATTTCCCCTTACAATCCAGAAAGGAGTGTACATGCACAAGATAAAGTGGCACAAGGTGTTGAATAGTGGCTTCATATGAAAACATGTTTGACATATTTTTTTCAATCAAATAACCAAGTATTGTATTATGTTTATATTCTTCACTACTTATTACTATTTGATGATCATTTTCTTACTAAATCATCCCTTGTACAAACATTTTTGCTAAGTGAAAGGGATATATGTTTGAATGGAAAATTCTTTCCTTGTTTTCATTTTGTGTGTTATTAAATCATTCAGTTATTTATTGTATTAAATTATTCAGTATTAGCATTAATGTGAAATAAATTAACAAGTCTCTATAATTTAATAATTCTTGCTTACAGACGGATAAGAATATTTGTCTGATAAACCTCCTAACCTGAAGGTTTAAAAGTTCATGCTTTTATACCACTCTTAAACAGGATTACAATATCAATATACTTTTGATTCAATTTTTTTAAATTTTACTCTCAATTGAGAATTTGAAATCTGACATGATTTATTTCATTTCAATGGATAATTTCTTTGCCTTAAGGAGAAAATGGGAATTAATGTAGCTCAATTTGTGACAATAACTGTCAAGTAATATGTCCCAAAGACTGTCACGGGTTACTTATCCAATGGCATACCGCAATTGCATAACATTTGTACAACCCATTCTTTTAAATCTTGTGCCAATTTCTCAGGACGCAGAGCCGCAACCTTGACATGCCTGAATTATGGTAATAACATTAGTGTCCATTGATGTTTATATTTTTACTTGTCCTTAGACATCTCGTTTTTGTAACAATGTAGAAACAATGCAGAAGAGGAGGGTGACTTCAGTGCTACTACCCATCCATGCCATGCTCAAATAAAGTTCCGTGACAGACACTTCCCTTTGATATGTGTTGTTATTACAAATAAGCAGAATCTTTAGTTATTTCAAAAAAATAATTGAACGGTCGATTAAAGATTACTTGGATGGGTGAAAACCAGATCAGTTTAAGTGACATTTTATAAATTCTGAGAAAAACTAGTTTATTTTAGGCAAAATTTCAGCGGCAATGTATTTTCATGGTTTTAATGAACACCTGAAATGCAGTGGTTTTAATGAACAAAGAACCACCACTTACCAGTGATAATGACTTAAATAAACAAATTTTTCAGAATTTATAAAATGTCACTTATACCATTCTGGTTTTTGCCCATTTAACTGACATCTTAACAAACAGACCTTGCAGCCATTCGCAGTCTTATTTTCTTGCAGCGTTTCTTCAGAGCTTTCTGTCGTTCCTTGTCCAAGGCAATTTTAGGATCAATCTGGTCAGCAGGGGCATCAACAATGTGTTTGATGTTGTAGGAAGTGAGCTCCTCGTGAGTGGGGTTAGGTCCATGTTGCTTCTGAATTTGCTCCATGTGCTTCTTACCACGTAAATGGCTGATAAGATACACTTCCGAGCCAATCTAGAAATTGTACATATTAGAACATAGAATCTAACAATAAATATCAAACAATTTCTGGACAAAACAACCACAGCAATAATTCTCAAAGAATATTGCTTTTATAAGAAATATTCATAACACTTTTTAGTCTTAAATAAAGTTCTATACAACTATTAAGATTCAATAAAGTCTGCTAACACACACTGAAAATCAATGTTAATAAAATTCATTCAACAACAATCTTTAAAGTAAATAAAGCACATTTTGGATGGAAAGCCACTGAAAATAGAAGATTTTGTTCTCTAAGAAATGTTTTTCCTTTCATCATTTTCATGGTCGAAATTAAAACAGGGATTGTACCGCAGATAGCTTGTAAGTATTCTCAGATTTTATTATAATGACTTCTGATGTTCGATCAGCTGTGACGCTTATCCAATTGGAACCTTCAATACCAAAAATTAAACCCCAACGAAACTCCCAGTCAGATAAAACTACGTCCAGATGATTAAACATGTGCGCGGCGCTGGTGTAAAGGTTAGCGTTTCAGACTGGTTTACCCAAGTTGGCGGGTTCAAACCTGATTGAAACCGTGAATTTTTAAGGGCAAAAAAAATCCTTCGTACACCTTCCTTCGGAGGGAATGTAAAGTCGGCTGTCTCATGTTAATAGATGTACTTGCATGTAAAAGATCCTCAAGCCTAAATGACGCCTCTGAGCTAAATTCAAATCACCTGTTTCTCGCTCAAGAATACCTTCATTCTCTGCTAGGTGAAATTTGTGTGGTCAGACGGAAGAGCAGGCCTCATGGCCGAGTCTTGCCATGCAAAATAAGGCACTAATTCAATTCAAGTCAATTCAATGAAACTTCAGAAATCACTAAAATTAAATTGGAGTATAACAGGAGGTTTTAATCACAAGTAACAGGAGTTTTGAGCCTCAGACAAACTTCAGTTTCTGATTATTCATTTTCATATGAAGTGAAGCACTAATCAACATCATATTCCACTCAGTTGAAATCTATGTAAACACTGTGGGTCAGTAATTTAAATGGAGTATTGGGCATAATTAACGGAAAAAGCATCCTCATATTTTGAAGGCAAAACTTTAAGAAACTAGTGGTGCTACAACAATAAAATTTTTCGTGTAATTTGTAGCAGTTTCATAATATTGAAATACTACTTGAACCTGCATAAGCGTTTCAATCGGCAATTTTCTTTCCCCCCATGCCGTGATCCAATTTCAGGTATTTAGCCTTGGCACATCAAACACACTACTCCTTCCCCACCAGTTTCACAGGAAAAACAACCTTCCTTATGTTTTAATAACAAAATCTAACATTTACATTTGCAATTTTCAAAAGTTCAAGATTTTCATTGTTAATACTTAAAAATCTAATTTTGAAGCACAGATTTCATTAAAAAAATTGCTAAAATAATATTGTAGTTGTAGGAATATGCCTAACAATTTTTATACTCTTACAATTTTCAAAAACACAGAGATTTCAGCCAAAATTAGACCTGCATCTTTGAACAAAAAATTTAACTTTTGTCACTTTTTAAAAACTAAAGAGAATTCAACAAAAATCAAGCTCAATCAGGTCACTGAGTGAGTCACCTTGTCAAGTGATCCCAAAAATCAAAATATCTGTTTCAGACTCAAGGGGTTGTGGCATCAGTCAGATCGATCATAGAATATCAATTTCTAAAGAATTCTGCACACAGTAGCTCAAATTAGGAATCTCCTTTCAGACAAGGAGCATAAATTGTGTATGATCCCCTAGTGTGCCTATGGTGGAGTTTGCAGTTTGTAACGCCTGCCCGGCAAACTGAAGTGATCGGAGGATGGAGTCTAAAGTCGCTAATCTTCATATTGTTACTGCCTTTGTCTTGCTCAGAGAAGGTTCCAAATACAATTATTTCATCTATTTTCCTGTCTATAATATTATCAGTTTTGTGTAATTTTTTTCAATATTTTGTTTACAGTATATAACTGAATCATTTGTCTTAATTGCTCCATCAATAAAAGTATCAATTACAATGTTTTTCTTCTTTCTGATTTCTTTCCTTCAGATGGAAAATGTAAGAACCATAAGTTAAACTCAAGTTATTCTTAAATGATTCACAAACTATAAATTGTTCCCACAACTGTTTTATGAGGGGTCTGCCAGATACAAAGAGCATGACAAAGAAGCAATAATTTGTACTAATCATAAGATTATTATATTCTTTGAAATTAGTGCACTAGAATTTCTATTTTCTATGAAAATACAGTTGACAACTAGAAGCTGAAGATGCTGAAGTAAATTTGAGGATCAGTTATTTTCATTTACTAGAGGTCTTTTCTTTCATTAGGTCTCACAGAAAAGAAACAGAGTGCCTGTGTTGTTTGTTAATCCCAAACCCACAAAGTGGTTTCTGAGGCTTGCTGACAGCCTGGCCAATGACAGCCTGGCCACTCACATACGAACATATACATAGGCTCAAGAAAGAGGGGAGTCAAGGAGTCCTGGAGGGGGACCCACTCTCCTCTCTTAAAAATCCCTGGCACGTGCAATTGGAGGGAGATTTCTAACTAGCTCACAGACAGCTACTCGCATGTTCACAGGTAGATGGATGGACAGACAAAAATTTTGCTGTAAAACAACTTTGGATATCTGGGACCCACAAAAATATAAATTTTGGCTACATAATTTATTAGAGGAAGTATTCTAATACAAACAGGAACAAGAATTTTATCCACTTTTTCCATATAAAAGATACTCAAATCAATATGTTGATAAATAACCTTTTTACTGCAGTATTATAATACTCTCTCTTTACTATAAAAATATGTGATAAAAGAGACAGTAAGACAAAAGAAAAATGAACATTTTTTCTATTTAAAATAAAGTTGAAACAAATATTAAAAGGAGACAAATATAAAAGAAGTAGATTATTAGTTCAAAGATCCTAAAAAAGAGAGAGACTGGTTGCAATGATGCAGAAGCAAGAGTACTCTAAAATTGGACATAAACAGAACCATGATTCTTAGATGATGATGATGATGATGATGATGCATTAAGATTAAGATAATGGTTATGATTTTCAAATATGAATCGAATGTTATAGTTCAAAATAATCATAACTGTGGGCATTGTTAGAAAATTAGCAAATTAGAAAAATAATTAGAATTTCAAAATAGGTGTAAGGGATATTTTAAAATGAATTACCAGAACATTGCAGGCTTTACAAAGTTTCAGAGTTTCATAGGGGGCCAGTCTAGGAGCCAAGTCATCTGTAGCACAGCGCATAATGCTTGACTCAAGTGCTCGTTGCCGAATGTGTTCAATATTTTCTTCATGACGACGAGCTGAATCTTCCTGCTTCTGTTGAATTTTTCGTTGTAATTCTTCCTGGGTTGCTAACTGAGCAGCATGAAGGGCTGACAGACGTTCCTCACGATCACTAAATCCAAACACACAATTTTGTAATGTTAAAAAAATGCCAGTACTGTAACAACATATGAAAGTTCAGTATTATGAGTTTGTATTATGAAGTAATAGTAAATAAAATAGTAGAAATAAGAGTAAATGAAGTGTCTGGATAAATAGGCTGAACAGAAATCAGCAGCGCTGTTTCTGAAAAATTGTTACCTGTTATGTTCCTTTTACTTCCCCACTTTAAATTCAACTTCCTCAACCCACCAAACTATCTCTCTCTTTGAAATATCAAAGAACAAAAACAGATTTAGTAACCATGAGGCAAGAAAAAGGGAAAATATGCAGCTTTTTTGAATACTAAATAGTTTAGTACACATAGCACAACACTATAACTAAATACATCAGATTCATGAATGCACAATGTTCCTTATACTCTTCCTTAATCCTTTCAAACTACAGTTCAAAAATTGGATATCTCAACTTTAGGTGACAAAATGCATGATAATAGCATATTTATCCAGATATTTAATATCTAAGTAGGTATGTAAAACCTAGGAAATTCTGATACTTCATCTTTACTTACACTACTTCACTTATTAATTAAATTTAAAACTCCAGATTTCACATTTGAGCTTCTACTCCCAGAACCTAGCTATGCAACTGATTTAAAGTGCCAAAACTTTCTTTTGTATGACTATTGCATTAGTATGAATGAGTGCAGTAAGTGCTGTGTACTGGACATACAACAAAAGGGCACATATATCTTGAGTTTAAATGAATAAATAAAATATAAACAATATTCGTTCTTACCGTGCTTTCTCACGAGCAAGTTCTTGCCTTTCCTTCTCTCGCTCTTGTTGCTTACGGCCAACACGTTCCTCCCGTTTACGACGTAATTCTTGCATCTTTTCAAGACGTTCCTATAATCACAACATAATGCTTTAGTGCAAAAACAAAATGGCATTCAAAAGTCAATAAAATATTTTTTTAAATGAAAAAATAAATAAAACAGGAATATGGAACACAATTTAAATATTGCATATTTAACAACAATAACATACAAAACAATCCTCCTCCAAACAAAAAAATCTCGTATAATACAATTACACTTCCTTTTAAACATCTTAACACATTTTTGTCAGAGCACACTAATTTAGTTTTTTTGCATATTTGTTATTTTTTAGGTGTCTATGTATTGGATTTTTCATGATAATTAATTTTGTACAAATCTAACCCTATGGCTGCTCCTAAAAAGGCATCTAATTACAGTTTCATAATTCTCAAAGAAAAGAAACACACCTGTCGTTCAGCTTCCAACACTCTCCGTCGTTCCTCAGCAGCTGCTTCTTTTGCTGCCTTTTCTTCAAGACGTCGCTGGCGTTCTTCCTGTATTCCCTGCAGTCTCTCTTGTTGTTCTTGACACAGAGCCAAGAAGTCATGGCGCTTGTTTTGGGCCTCCAGTTCATTGATGAATGCAATCTCCTTCAGCTTCTCCTCTTCATCATGAGCCTTTCGAACAATGCCTCGCAAGTGAAGGTTGCGATTAGCTTCGGCGCGGCGTAGTTTTTGTTCTAAACGAGCACGCTTGTCCTCCAATAGCTGAGCTTGAGCAGCCTTCACTTCTTCAACCTGTTGCAAATAAAAAAAAGATTTCATTTCTCAACAAAAGAAATATGAAAACTATCTGCTCTCTGTAGCGAAGTCGGTGAAGGGATTAGTTAATACCCAGAGAAGTGGGTTCAAAAACTGCATAAGCATGGATGTATCCATCATGTGTTTGTCACATGGTAGCTATTTCAAACTACATGCATCTCATTTGCTGTCAATCGTTCCTAATCATCACCCCCTTCCTGTTTAAAGGTAGACATGTAGCCATGAGCTGTCACAGGGCTATGGGCTACGCAGCACGTTAAGGAAATAGAAAACTGGCTGAAAGAGCTTATGAACTGTCAACAGTTGAAAGTACCAAAAGGTTGCACTGAGATGGGCAAAAACTGGACAGAAAGGTATGAAATGAACAGTAAAGGATTTTGTATTGAGATAGGTAGATGGGGATGTGGGATGGGTTTCACTTAAGTGAACATTAAGCGAATAAGAAAAATTAAAGAACTTCCAAATAGTACAACTCAATCCAGCAAAGTACTGTTGAGTGAGCTATATACCCAAATTCACTAAATAATTTTTATTATTATGAATGTTAAGTAAAAGTTACACTATTAAATTATTCTATTAAGATACAAATCAGAGCACGTGCTCAAACAGCAGACAAAACTTATGCTTAAATAAAAATATGAAAAATGTACAGATTAAATCAACTCTCTTTGAATTAATACCCTCAAGTGAAAAGAACAGAAGTAATAAAGAGAACAGAAAAAAAAAGTTTCATAATTAACCATGATATCTCTTATGATTTTGCTTTTATTTATAGTCACAAGTTTGTTTCCCAGTAATTCCTCTTCCCTCTAAAAATTGACTTTGTATCAACTTAAAAATGCATTACAAAAGGACCTTCTGGAATTTTCAAAGCAGTAATTCTTGCTTTGAAGTAACTTCTCTCAAGTTCAAATAAATCAATTATTAAAGGCACAAAGAGAAACTGAAACCACAAAACAGTAAAAACGACTTCTTCCATTTTTCTAAAGGTGCTGCTAAAGGTGATTTTTTTATAGTATTGTTAAGGAACATTACTGCATCACGATTTAGTCAGCAATGACTGTTTATTTTCAAAAATTAATTTTTGTCAAACGTTCACCCCATACATCGAGCTGTGTGTAAGCTTCCCTTCCCATCCATCTGCCTCAATCAGGACTGGGTCAGAGCTAGTCCCAACCCATGTGACATCAGTAACTGGCGCGAGCAGCAGGGTATGTTTCGGCACAACAGAAAGGCTTCTGTTACTACCAGAGCAATAGGATTACATCAGGGCAATGGCGATCACATGCCATTAGTTTGAGTTCTTACAGCCGCTGGGTAGTCTGTATTTCTTGGTGAATCTCGCAGATGTGCCACATGACTCAGATATAGATGGGCAGAAAAGCTGTGCCGGTTTGCTTTGAATTAGAAACATCTATCCGTGCAGGTCACAACACTCGCTCAAGGAGTCACAATCTTGTGATAGGTGAGGGTGTCTTGGTGAGGCTCCACAAGGCGACAATCCAGAGTAGTGCTGAGGTATGTGAGTCACTGTGTACACACTGTGTACATATAAACAAAGTACAAATACTGTAAAAAAACTTGTTGCTTGTTTGCGATTTCAAATACCCACAAGGACACAGTGACTTACATAAGGTGCGAAAGGACTGGGAAGATGCAGAGATCACCCCACCTATTAAGAGACTGGTGTTTACTGTTTGTAGAGACTTAATTATTCATCACTGTCAACAACACACTCCCTTTGATATTTAAGGTCTGATTTTCTAATTTTGAATGGATCAAATCAAGGAATTTGGCTAAAGAAAATTTCCAAAGATCATTCTTATGGCAGGAACATGTCAAAGTAACATCAATGCACAAGGTTGCAGTACATGTTTCCATAGCAATTGTGGGCAAACTAGCTGAATAAAATGCAGTGTTGGTTAATCTTCAGTTTTTGGTAAAACAGATCGAATCAACATGCAAGTAAGCAAACTTATTTCCTTAGCTTATGGCTGACAAGTTGCGTGGAAGACATCCACAACAATAATAATAATAATAAAGGTACCAGAATAGGGTTTTTAGAGGAAACAATAGAGTAGAAAAATGTGGCATAAAATTTCAGGAAAAATTCGTGCAATTACTCAGATCTAACCAAAAAAAGATTTGATATTATTTCTTTTACACAAACTGATTGCAGTTATATTTGTCTGGAATATAAAGACAGATACACAAGGAGAAAGCTTTGCAGAAGTGCTAATGCAGGTTCAGGCAAACGTGAACACAGCCTTAGAAACACAATAGAAAACATCTGTCTAATGTCATTTCAAGTGTGAGTCATGTTGTTCCAGGTGCGTGAACTACGTTGGTTGCTAAGTTCTGTGAAAGTAGAATATGCTTTAGTCAAGACGGTGTTATTCCTCCACTGCTGGAATGTAAGATCCTGCACAGATCTACACGTTGGGTTGGGGAGTTTTTCAGGGTATCTTTTTAAGTGCCTCCCCAGGACAAGCTTTAAGTTCAAACTAGTATCTCAACATTGGTGGTAGTGTGGGGCACGGAAATGTATGAAGGGAGATAGAGAGGGTCAAGGAGGGAAAGATCGCCCACTATCTTTGGCTTGTTTCTTATGATACTGCACTGGCATTCCCCTGGTATTAATGGAAGAAACTTCAGACCCTAGAACCTGCTGGTGAGAGATGCTACCTGCAGTCACAGTTGCTGACACTGGGCCCTCCCAGCCGATCACATCACAGCAAACGCATATCTCGTAAGAAACAGCTTTTATGGAGGATTTTTCCTCTCTTTCACTTCCATCACATGTCAGCTATTAGGAAATTTTTGTACAGCATAGTGTACAACAACCGACTGCAATTTCAATCTTCTGCGCATGCGCAGACGCACAGAAGTAGAAGTAATGCAAAACTTGAATTGCGCATTCTCTCAACGATAGTGGCGTCGATTACTGTAACCTTTCACTGTGGCTTACCGGGCAGTAATCGACTGCAGAGTCTATCTTCTGCGCATGCGCAGATGAACGAATGTGTTGCGAAACGTGAATTGCGCATGCGCAGAAGATCGTCAGTGCTTTCGAATGCTTTTCCGTTCGAGGGGGCAAAAACCGCCTATTATTACTAATAATTAACTAATTAGTAATTACTACTATTAATAACCGGCCGGTACCGACCTTGTTGAGGAGCTCGCGCAGGCGCTGGGAGCGCGCCTGGCGCAGCTGCTCGCGCTTCTGCTTGGCGCGCGCCTGCTTGGCCTGGAAGCGGCGCAGGGCCTCGGGCAGCGTGAAGCGCGTGAAGCGCCGCGACGGCGACGACAGCTTCTGGTGCAGCTCCAGCGCGCGGCCCGGGTGGCGCGCCACCAGCGCCTGCAGCTGCTCCAGCGCGTCCATGCGCTCCGCCCACGACATGCCTGCGCACGCACAGCCCTCCTCTCAACACACACACACACAAACCTCTGCGTCCGGCGACAGGCACGTATCACGAAAAAGAACAGTTGCAGTATACCAGACCCATGATACTGTAACAAGTTCCCTTGTTGCTCATGGATCTGGTATACTGCAACTTATTTTTTTCCGCATTGGTCCCTATCATCAGTTCTTCATGCAGTGTGTTAGACAAATAGTTATATGTATGTCTCTTGCGAGCAGATACCTCCCGATGGTTGTCATTTTTTTATAAGCTACACCCCTCAAACCTAAATGTTCAATTTCTTTAATTTCGAATGTGTTTCGCAGTGGGATAACAACGTTTACATCCGCCCCCTTCATACATTCGTTAGGAATGCTATCTTGAGACGGCACGTTTTTCCTTTTCGCGGCTAACCTTACCCATGCATCAAGTTTGTTTGTTTGTTTGTTTTGATTGTTGTTGTTTTTTGTTTGTTTGTTTGTTTTGATTGTTTTGATTGTTGTTGTTTTTTGTTTGTTTGTTTTTTCGTACGTGGCGGGATGACTGGAGACATGGGGGTCGCAATAGCCGGGCTTTGAGCTGACCTGTTTCCTCATTGACGCACACAGAAAAGTATATAAATGTTAATCTCTCCCTCCCTCTCTCTCCTTCAAAGAACCTTCTAGAGAACTCTTGCCTCGCAGAGGCATGGTGCGTCAAATTCCTTAAAAGTTGCAAACAGAGAGCAAACGTTAGGTGATTGTACGCTTCTGCGGAAGATGCTATCGACTTCTAGACTCATGTAGACAGATAATCACCTTGGAACTGAAAAAAGGCTACGAAATAAAGTACGTATCTTCACGTTGAGATTTAATTTCAATCCAAAATATTAACTAATTTGCAGCCTAAATATTTGGTAAATGGCGTAAATTACATGCGACGATGCATAAACGAAGTCTCATATTTCAATCAAAGCAAAAATAACGAAGGTTGGATCAGTGAAATATTTAAATGATCGTCTTAAAATAACGCCAAGATTTTAAAATATATAATAATATTAAATAGTAATGAAATGAAAAAAAAATAATTACTCTTACTGGTACTGTATTGTGTAAGAATACTGTCTTCCAACTAGCGCTACAATATTAAAACATTAGCGCACTCAATCCGTTCGATTTCTAAAGGGGCAATCTACACCACTCTTGACACACGAGTACCGCGGGTTGCATTCTCCCTCCCAAGTCTCCGCGTGAAGGCGGGTATATTCGCCACGTGAGACGATTCTGCATCGTCTTGGATGTTACATTAACATTGTTCCTAAGTGGTCTGCTACAATTAAATATGGGGTGGACTGTTCATTAAATTCACATTATCAGACATCCTATCGGCGTGCACAACCTCGTATTTCATTTGTTCGCTTATCAGATTACTTTTGCGATGTCAACAGACTTTGCGTTGCAAGATGGATACATTTTTAGTATCGTAACGTTATTGTTTATATTACAGGACTCAATCGAGTGGAAAATTGTATTGAGATGTGAGGTTGTGTATGTATACTTGTTTATGGTATATTTATTCAGAGATATGTGGTATACCGATAGATACAGTTAGATGCAGGGCACAACACGAAGTAAAGAATCGTACACGTTATGCACAAAGAGCATGTACGCATGAGCCAATCTGAGCTATACATGGGAAAACTACATTCCACCAAAATTACTGTGTGTACAGTATCTGACCACATGACATGCACCATTCACGATACACGTCACATGGGGGTGCGGGTAACGCTAAATTGACATGATGCCACATCATATTAGTGGATAACACTAGTCGATATGGCACATCGTTAGTTACGCACCAATTGCATTATCGTAATCTCAGAAAGAAAAACGTATCATAACAGAATCTTAACATGAAACTAAGGCGGTAACTTGGATGCATCTAATGTACTCGTAGTTATTGGGGGAGCGGGTAAACTCTCACACAACAGATATTTCTACCCTTAAGTTAGAATTCGTTCGTGGGAACAGGCTACGCTGCTTAGCGTTTACGCTACATGCTTCGTAGAAGAATAAAAGGTATTGGAGCAGTAGTGTGCCACTCACCTTCGAGCATGTTCTCGTAGCGCTCCTCCAGCTCGAGCGCGTCCTCCTCCCGCTCCCGCGCCTCGCGCTCGGCGTCGTCCTCCTCCTGCCCCGGCCCCGCCCCCGCCACCGCTCCAGCCGTGGCCACCGCCGCCACCGCGCCCGCGGGCCCGTCCACGGCGCCCACCGCCGTCGCCGACAGCGAGGCGCGCGGGGTGGGCGGCCCGTCGTCATCCTCCTCGTCCTCCTCCTCCTCTTCCTCCTCGTCGTCATCGTCGTCCTCGTCATCGTCGTCGTCGTCATCCTCTTCCTCCTCCTCCTCGTCCTCTTCGTCCTCGCCCTCGGCGTCGCCGTCCTCGGCGCCCGCCGCCGCCTCCCCGTCCGTCTCCGTCTCGTCCGTCTCCGTCTCGTCGGCGTCCAGGTCGCCGCGCGTCTGCAGCTCGTGGATCTCGGCGCGCAGGCGGGCCTCGGTGGCGCTCAGCTCTTTACTCTGCCGCAGCTCGTCCTCCGACAGGTTGCGCTCCTCCAGGATGTCGGCCAGCTGCTGCTCCGCTTCGGACTCCGTCTCCGTGCCGCCTCCAGGCGAAGCCGGCGTCACCGCCGCCCCCGCCGCCGCCGTTGCCGCTGTCGCTGTCGCAGTGGGCTCCGCGTCACTATCAAAAAACATTTACACAACACTCAAACCATTGATTTTGTACAATTCTGTTTTCGACGCTTATTTCGTCGAAATATTTCAAAACGCCCCCGCCACTCGGTATATTTTGCTGATAAAAATGTGAATTAGTGATGAATAACATAGATTCCAGAATAACAATTTAGGAAAGATTTTGTTTGTATTATGCAGCAAATTAGGGAAATAATATTCTTCCAGAGGTTATAGGAAGAAGAGCCCCTTTGTTTATCTCTATTTGCTCTAATAATGTTTTAGCATTTACATTATATTTTTTATAAATATTTCTTATTAATTTACCTGAAAAAAGCTGGTTGGAAATAAAATAAAATTTGGTCAAAGAAATAATTTTCATCTCAATTTCTATTGCCTAATTAAGAACCTGTGACGCCTACTTTAGGCGCTTAAATGAAAGATTTTAGTGCCTAAAAATCAGATGTCCAGTGTTTACATCGATGAGTTATTGTGTCCACGGGTGGATTAAAACATAAGAAGCCTAAGCACGTGCCAGGGCGGGCCATGCACGCACGCCAAGTTGGTTAGCGTTCTGAAACAAAAGCAAATGATTCCTACGTGTTACTCGCCAAATACGCTCCCAATTTACTGTGGAGTGAGTGAGTGAGTGGTAAAGGAATCGCTCATTAGACAGTGTGTTTGTCAACAAGGGAGGCGTGAGGGCGGCACTCACCCGGCGGCGTGGCGGTGCGCTGCGGCCGCGGCGCGCTGGGCGGGCAGCGGCAGCGGGGCGGAGCGCGTGGCGGCGGCGCTGCCCGAGCGAGCGGCTGGTGGCTGCGCGCGGGCGGCCAGCGCGGGCGACGCGGGCGCGGGGGCGGAGCGACGCGGGCCCGCCGTCGCCCTGGCGCCCTCCTTCGCGGGCATCGTCCTCTCACGGGCCCTGGCGGCGGCCGCGGGCGCCGACCTGGCCGACGGCGCGGTCGAGACCGAGGGCTGCTTGCGCGCCGCCGGCCCCGCCCCCGCTTGCTGCTGGGGCTTGCGGGCGGGGGCGGAGGCGGGGGGCGGGCGCGGGGGCGGGAGCGGGCGCGGGGGCCGCGGGCCGCTCGGCCTCCACCTCCAGCAGGGCGAGCGCGGGCAGTGACGTGGCGGCGCTGGGCTGGTGGAAGCGCGACTGCGCGAAGGAGGCGGAGGACGATGCGGGGCCGCGCGGGGGCGGGGCCGAACCCTTGCGCTCCAGCGACGCCCGCCCGACGCCGCCCTTGATGCTGCCGGCGCTGCGGGACAGCACGGAGGTGCCGGCCGCCGCCGCCAGACGCGCGCTGGTCGCCGCAGACGCGGCCGCCGGCGACATGCGCGACCGGGACCGCCCCTTCACCGTCTCCCAGCCCTGCGAGTCGTCTGCGCACGGGAAGGCGAGGACGCCCGTCAGGTGGCGGCGGCAGCGGGAGCGGGAGCGGGAGCGGGAGCGGGAGCGGGAGCGGGAGCGGGAGCGGGCGCGGGAGCGGGCGCGGGAGCGGGCGCGGGCGCGGGCGCGGGCGCGGGCGCGGGCGCGGGCGCGGGCGCGGGCGCGGGCGCGGGCGCGGGCGCGGGCGCGGGCGCGCCGAACCGCCCGCCCGCCCGCCCGCGTGCAAAAATCAATGAATTGCGCGCGGGAAACGCGCGAAATGGGGCAGCAGGTCAATGCAGCGAGATGCATCCAATCGGGAGCAGGGGAGGTGAGGATGGGACGGGCGGCTAAGGAGCACGCAATGCGCACGCGAAGCAGATTGCTATGTGCTAACGAGAGACGTGGCACATGACGTGAACGCAACTGAGCGCTAGGGCGGAGGCTATCAAAACACGAGATGACACCAGAGAAAGGTGGGAAAAGTTGAAGATAGAAAGATCATAACATCGGCATTAATAACATTGCCAAACGCTGAAAGTTTGACACTCCTCAAAAAGGATTATATAACTTTTAAACCGAGAAGCACTAAAAAACGGATAAAAAGCGTGACAAGAAGAATTACAGTATGCTATTCACAAGACGTTAAAAAAGAAAACAATTCACAAAATTAAGCTTGCAATGATTGGGACAGCTGTCGACGAGACTCAAAATATTAATATGTAGAGAGATTATTGTAAGAAGGTTCTGCTTTGACAACTTGACCACTGCTGGCAACATAACTGCACGTAATGTACGCGCTCTCGTTTTGTCAGTGCGTTCGATTACAGATAGCTTTCATCACTACCTCTTACCATGTCATCGCATTGCATGACATTCATTTGTTTCCCCTGTAAAAGTGGTTCCTTTTTAGAGTAACTATATTAAACACTATATTAAACGAGCACATAGTCTACTTAAGTAACGTGCCTTTGTACCTTAGTCAGAAATACACATGAATACGGTGCGACGGGGACTGAAAATGAGGATGGTGACCAAAGGTTGGGTAGGTGAACTGAAGATGAGAATGGGAGTCAATATCTTGGGATGGGGATTGAAGTTCATTCGGAGTAATGATAATTAGTATTGATTTGGATTAATCCGTATTATTAGCATTGATGAGGGCTGCATGGCTCAGTTCATATTCGTTAAATAGTGAACGAGATGAGACTGGAGGGTGAGAAGACTGACAGCGAGGCGAACGCCACTCACCATCGTCGAGGCCGGCGCAGGCGCGGGGCAGCACCTCGACGGAGACGGCGGTGGGGCGGGCGGCGACGGCGGCGGCGTGGGCGGCCGCGTCCCCGCCGGCGTCTCCGCGCACCTTCTCGGCCCAACTGCGCGTGGAGGCGCAGCTGTGCAGCGACGACGCCGAGCCCTGGCGCCGCTCCAGGCCCGCCCCCGCGCAGCCCACCAGCGCCGCCAGGCCGTCGGTCGAGGCGGTAGCCGAGGCCGGCCCCGACCCCGGCCCCGAACCAGGCCCTTGCCCGGCCCCGCCCACGCCCACGCCCGCGGGCGCCGACGAGGGCGGCGCGCGCCGGGCCAGGCTGGGCGCGGCGGCGGGCGCCGAGGCGCGGGCCGAGCCGGGCGTGCGCACCTGCCACGGAAAAAGCCCTCCGTCAGACGCCTTGCTTCCACACTCCGCTGCGAGCCTCGGACTTTGGCCTTTTGGAGGATTGGGAAAATTAGAAGCTTCTAAGCGATACCCACGTCGTTAGTGCCACAGTAAGGTGGGGTATGAGAATACGAGTGGGGGCCCAACCGCTTCGGATTTGCCCGAGAAGGTCCCTGGTCGTTTCCCTGTTTCGTCGTGGTCCTTGACTCGAGATTAATTGAGGGATACGTCTCCCACTGCGACCTCAGAGTAGGCTGAAAAGGGGCAACGCCCCACTGAAATTCAAAAACCCTTTGGGTTGAGGAAGCAGTCACGATGCCATCCTTTAGAGTCCATGCGTCTCAGAGCCTCCCAACTCGTGAGATTTGTCTTGGGTCTGCATCTGGCGGTTCTAACCTTGGCGGTTTTATGATATTCCCTTAATAGCAATAGGTATATTCATACACAATCTGATGCAGTTACTATATACAATGCCATGATAAGCGCCCAAAATATCACATTTCGAGTAAGTTGGGAAAGGTGAACGAATCATTGCAGTGGGGGCGAGTCATGCCGTCTGAACGTGACTCGGAGTACGCTACACGGCCCTTCACCTACCAGAATTCAATTTCGGAAGAAGAAAGAAGAAACACGAAAATGACAAAACTGAGAAACTATATTCGGTTACTTCCCTCACGGAACAGAGGAATTCTTAAAAGCAACATAGACATTTTTTTTCCAACTTGAATAGGGCGACCTTCACAAATAATTTCATTTGAGATTTATTTTTATGTAAATCTAAGAAAGTTTTCAATAGCACCGTACGTTAAACTAATTTCAAGGATGAAGATCAGATTTGGTTTTTAGATCTCTACTTGTGTTGTGCTTTCTCCGAATGGGATCACCGGCCGTTTCATAGAGAAATGAGGGGCCCACCTGGCGCATGGCGAGCGAGGAGCGCTGCGCGCGGGCGGCGGCCGCGGCGTCTGCGCCCGGAGTGCGGCGCAGCAGCAGACCTCGGCCGCCCGCAGGCCGCACGTCGGTGGAGGTGCGGCTGCGCACCAGGCGCGGGTTGGGCGCGGGGTGGGCCAGAGCGCGCCCGGCCGACGACGTCGTCGACGCCGTCGCCGCCACCGACGCGGGCGCTCGGGCAGGCGCGGGCGTCGCGGGCGCGGGGGCGAGCGACGCGGGCTGAGGGCGCGCGGCCGCGCGGCCCGACGCCGAGGTGGCGGCGCCGCCGGGCGTCGCCGAGACCGGAGGCCCGCGGCCGGCCGTCCCGCCCAGGCGCGACACCGTCGAGTAGGCCGCGCGGCCCGGCGCCGGGGCGGCGGCGGCCGGGGTGGTGGCGGCGGGGCCGCGGGCGCCCGGGCGCGGAGCGGCGGCCGCCGCCCCGGACGTCCGCCCGCCCACGGACGAGAGCTGCCGGGTGGGCGGGGCGCGCGGGGCGGACGAGACGGCCGTCGCGGCGGCCGCCACCGCCACGTACGACGCGGGCGCTGGCGCAGACGCCGCGGGCGTAGACGTTGCGGCTGTACTCAGGGTTGTGGAAGCAGCTGCGGTGGTCGGGACCTCTGCGGGTCGTGGCGCTTCGGCAGAAGCGAGTCCCGGGGCGGGGACGGCGACGGGAGTGGTGACTGGGGCAGGGGCGGGGGCGGGGGCGGGGCCGGAGCCGGGGGCAGGTACGGAAGCAGGTGTAGGGGTGGCGGTCGAGTCCGGTTGTGGCAGAGCGAGGAAACGCAGCCCGTCCGAGTCCTCTATGCACTGCTCGAGGTCTGTCTGCGACGCCTGGTCCACCATGAGCACTTGCAGCGGCGCGGCGCACGCCTCCGCTTCAGCTAGGCAGGGGCTGGGGGCGGCCGACGCGGGCGCGGGCGAGGCCTGGACGACAGCCGGGGAGAGCGGCGGGGGCGGCGGCTCCCGCGCCTCCTCGGTGCCCACGCCCACCTCGCGCCGGCGCGCCGCGTCCGGGCTCTCGGCGCCTGCCGCGCCCGCCTGGCACGCTGACGGGAGGGCAGGAGAGGAAAGGGGCGGCGGAGGCGGCAAAATGCGTGCTGGAGCCGGAGCTGCGGACGCAGCAGGGAGGCCAGGGGCGACGGCCGCGACGCTAGAAACTGACGAAGCGACAGGAGGTGCTGACGCCGCAGGCAACACAAGTGCCTCAACATCGCTGACATGCACTGCAGACGGAGTGGAGCTGGAAGGCTGGGAGGAAGTTGAAGAAATTGCAACCTCCGCAGAAGCTGCACTAGCTGCGATGGAAGCAGGCGCTGGGGAGGGAACGTGGGCGAGAGCTGGAGCAACAGAGGGAGCGGGCGTGGGTGTGGGTGTGGGCGTGGACGTGGGCGCTGGCTTTGGCGTTGGCGCGGGCGAGGGATTGGGCGCGTGAGCGGTGGCGAGAGTGGGCGCGGCAGCGGGGGTGGAGGTGGGGATGGGGTCGTGGTTGGGAATGGCAGCGGGAGCGGGAGCGGAAGCGGGGGCAGAGGCGGGGGCAGAGGCGGGAGCGGGAGCGGGGGCGGGGACGGGGGCGGGGGCAGAGGCGGGGGCGGGGGCGGGGCCGGTGCCCGCCGTCGACACGCCCTCCTCCCCGTCGGCGCCCTCGCCAGCAACCAGCGTGCTCTGCTCCACATTCATCACATGGCGAATCTGTGAACAAGCCAACCAGTGACCCTACAGTCCAAATGTCGTTTAATTGAAATTATGTAAATGTATGTAGGCGACACAAGCAGATGCGTGTGTCATCCGTCTGTACGTCACATAGTACACTAAATTCTCCAATCAAAAAATGAAGAATGAATTGTTGATAGAGACCAGAAAAGGATGGCCATGATTTTATAACTGCTGAACCTTTGTGAAAACTTTGAGTACGAATAAACACCCGTAGAATTCTGTGTAGAACATTATATAAGTACAATTACTTATATAGTAAATATTTACATTTTGTACACAAATTTGTTACAAAACATGTGCTTGGTCGATACAATCTCCAGCCAAGAAGTCGCAGAGATAGCAAGCCGCAGAATTAGAAATATAATAGGAACACTCGGGCAATAGACACTTAGACGAGCAATAATCACGTAAGTAAAAACGGCTTCTCCCAGGCAGCCAAATACGAGTAGTTACTGACACCGGCTGCGGAAGCCTACGCTCTCACTAATCATGTAAGAACACGCCCAAAATGAATTGAAAACTGATAGAATGCAAGAAAAAGACCACAAATGTATAATTTCCGAAAGGTAAATTATAAGATCAGTTATACGGTGCATCAGAAAGTAGTACTTGCTCGCACCACCTGAATAGTGTAGGAAACATGAAGATCGTGTTGTGAAGAATGTGACAATTTTGTGGCATAGCCAAGAACTGAATAAAATCTTCCTCCCGCAACCCCACTCCACACTAATAATGTGTGACTGCACCTCCACAACTGTGACGATTAACTTCATAGGTAAGTCCAGCAGATGTTTTACTGTTCATAAGGACACGAAACGTGTGTTCATATCGTATTATGAAACGTGTATTGAGTCCATTCACAAGTAAATCACACTTTGTAACATGACTTGCAAACACAGGTCACACTTTTCAAGCTAATGATATTAAGAACCTAGAAATATAATAGCGATTTCTTAACCGTACGTTGGAAATATTACACAATTTTTAAGTCATTTCCAGGCCAAAATTTAATATTCTCCTGAATGAACAAACTAACTTCCTTGTGTACCGGCTGGTATCTACATTACACACCCCAACCCCAATGACCGATTTACAGTAGAACCCTGAAAATCAAAATTTCTGATAATCTAAACAAAATTCGGGATAGAGGAAAAATTAAACAAAATAATGGAATTTATGTAATTAAAAATAATGTAATAATGCATATTTGTAGTGTAAAGAAATGATTTTATAATAACTATAGAACTAAGCGAGTAATCACTGAAACACAAGTTGTTGGAATGAAACGTTTATTGAACTGGTAACCACGGTGCGTATCATATGTTTATGTAGCAGTAATTATCACTCGTCGATCCGGATAGCCGAGATCACTAAGCCAATAGTGTCGTGGCGATCTCGGATCGAAGGATCGCGGGTTCGAATCCCACCTTGGGCATGGATGTATTTGTTATCGTCCATTCACCCTTCAATATCATCATTCTATCACTTCATTAAAAGAAAGATTAGTAATTCCCTGCGCGAGCAGGAGTCCCTTGCCCTTAATGGGTTGTGCAGTTGGCTAACAAAAAAAAATATCACTTAGAGGAGCTTGCAAAATCGGTACTCGTCCGTGCAAGGAACTGAATCTGCTTAGTGATGCGATCGGTACGCCACATTGCCATTTGTCACATCGCACGCTACATGGCATTGTGTCGGGTAATCCTGTTGATGTATATGTACGATACATTTTTTTTTAGGATAATCCGAACATATCACATCCCCAAGTAGTTTGGAATATCGGGGTTCTAATATATTTCAAAACCTTTCTTCGAAAACTTGACTTATCCATCTCTTTCCTCATGTCACTATTCCCGGAAATATTATCTCAACGCCCATCGACATGCTTTATCTGAACAGTTTCTTGACTCTTATCCTTGCACGGTAAGCAGGTCAACTTTGCTTTCGAATCAATCTTTTACATGATATATAGATCTTAATAACTATAGATATTGTGTTAATTACTATTTTTACGACCGGATTCTTCCCTCGTTGCTCCATCAGGAACATTCACCAGATCACTTCTGGTCTAAGCTCGCGACACAAATTCAATCGATTGACTTCCAATAATCAGTACATCCCTGGAACTCTCTCACAACTCTGCTGCTAACGTGTTCAACTGATCCACATTGCACGTTTTGTATATTTCAGTTTTATTTCAGTCGTGATTGTTGGTAGTATGCTGACATTTTAAGTCTCCTTATTCCCTCTTGCATCAACGGTACATTCTTAAGGGCTTTCTTGTTGTAAATTGAATCCTGACTGTTATTATTGACAATTGCATAATCGATAATCAACGTTGTTTTCTGCAACCTGTTTAGAACTATTATCTCCGGGTTATTGTTGGGATTAGTTGTGTCTGATGGGCTTCTGGCCTAATGAAGCTTTTACTCATTTTCCGAGATTCTAGAAGAATAGTATTTGTACGAGGGGCATCCAGAAAGTAGTACCAGTTTTCTAATAAGAAAAAAACTAGTATATTTTAACAAATATTAATATTTTATTTGTAAAAAACATACTTTAAACTACTTCCCCACATAGATTGTTGAGAAATCTAATCACAGTCCTAATTTCACAACTGGCTGCGTTCTCTATTTTCTTGAACATTATAAACACTCACAGAAAGAACACAGTCAGTACCAACGAGGTGTAATTTTGCACACTGACAGCTAAAATATAACTGAAAGTGATAGAACTTGTCCGGTGGTCCTTCTACTCACCAGTGCTTCACACAGTACTAACCGGTACTACTTTCCGGACGTCCTACGTAATATGGTATATCATAGAACACCAATTCATACTTTCGTGATTTGTAAATGCGAACGTTCGCCCATAAATGATTTTACCCGTATTGTCATGTCAAGCTTTGGAGACTGGGTGTTTTCATGCTGTGCGCCACGTCTACATCACTTTTTGGGGAGGTGTCTGTTATTATGAATAGTAAATAATTTCTCGTTGCAATTTATTAATGATAATCTACTTTTGAAAAGTTTTCATAAATCCTTCTGTTTATGTGTACAGAAAAAGTCATTTGTTACTTGCATTACAAACCGTATTCTTGCCTGATAGTTTATTGGGATACCTACGACGTTACTCTTAAAGGCATCACTGTTGTACTATACTTTCTTTGTTTATTTTCTTTGTTTGGAAATGAGCATTTACCGGATTTAAGGTAGTGAGATTTAAATCAGCCCCTGTTGAGGCTTTACGCAGTATTTATGTACTATCTAAATTAGGGTTGCGTCCGGAGCAGGCACTCTGCGGTTTATCTTAAGATCATTTGTGAGAGGGCTCCCAAAACCGCTATCAACGCTAACATGGATACAGACTGTGGAAGCGGGGATGTTTAGCAACTTATGAGAAAGTGCTTTCAAAAGGGCAAATGTCCTCAGACAATACTGTCAGTTTATTGCGTCCAGGACATGAGTTCTGGCGGAGGTGGCGTAATGACCTCATAAATTTCCCTGTTTTCTATACAAGGCTCCTCTAGCGCTAAAGACGGGCAGACAGCCCAGAGACAGTCACACACTTTTTAACGTCACATACAGGTTTCAACTGTTTTTGACGTAAATAAATAAAAAAAAGACTTTGCTGTATTAACTTCACGCTGCTCTGCAACTCTACTTCTTTCATGAAACTTATTTTCATACTTCATCGGACTTGGTCTCTTTATGCGAAACCTCGCTACTACCACGCTCCTCCAGGGAACTTAGCTTCCCCGCGAACTCAATATTTTTGCATCCTGAACTGGAAGTATTTGTAATTGCCTGCAATCACGGCTAGTAGCACAACACCTGCAGCAAAAGGCATTACACGGACCGATTTCGAATGATCACGATATTGGATCATTTGGTTTCTCGCTTGCCAATCCTTTGCTTTAAAGCCTGTATGACTCCGTTTTATATTCACTGAGAACGTGAACCCAAGAACAGCGTATAGGACTTACTTTACAGAATTACATCATTACATTTGGAACAAAAATTTAAAGTTTCAAACTATAGAATTTTTGTATTCAAAACTTCAAAAACAAAATATATTTCTGACATTAAATTCATTGTATAAGGTATGCAGTGTATTCACAAACATATCGGATGAGTTTTTTTAGCCTTACAATATTCTTCGTAAGCAGTATGCGAGAAAGTAAAATAATTAAAACTTAATATAATTTCCATTTTAATACAATTTCAATGCCAGTAAATGTCAGCTATCAATAGATAAATTATTGCTGACCAAGATGGCATCTATCCTTTCATCCTTCCTAAACCAAGACAGAAGATAGTGCCCAAGATGATGCTAATGGTGTCAATGGTGATGCTAATAACGAAAATGAAGAGACAATATTACTTCATTATAACTAGGCTCATAAGTTTGCAAAATGGCATTTTTAATTATTATTAATTTGGTTTTAAGACTGACCTTCTTTTTAAATGGATTAGTCTGGCATTCTGGAATACTTTGAGATTTTCCTTTGCCTTTTTTGGCCTATTTTAGCTTCTGATGTCTGTGTTAAGTATTTTGTCTTATTTAGAACTTTTTCTCCATTTAGGTTATAATAATAATAATAATAATAATAATACTTATTATTATTATTATTATTATTATTATTATTATTATTATTATTATTATTATTATTATTATTATTATATTTTTATTTTTTCTTCAGACACATTTCAAACAAACAGAAAACTTATCAGCAAATATTGGCAATATTTGTTTTATCTTCATCTGAAAGCTGAGGTTTGATATCAGGTAAATGTTGAAATCAGGCTTCAGGGCCAGCAGAAGTTAAAAATCAATTCAAAATCAATCATTGATGCTGAAATTGATGCACTCTTTCAATGATGCTCACAGATTTTCTTGGGCCATTAGAAATTCCACTCCCTCCATGAGATCCCTTCAATCCCTTTCAAGGACAGCCCTTTGTTCATAACACACAATATGAACCACATCAGTGATGCAAATTAAATGATATTGATGAACAAAAACAATACACAAGAATATAGCCTTATTGTAAATATCATAAGAAAAAGTAAATTACTAATTTCTTTTTTTAAAAAAAGGTCATTCCATTTATTGTAATGATGGTTTTGAACCCTTGATGAAATCTGATGTAAAAAATGTGTCATCTCAATGCTGATTTTTTATTGATTCTCGTCTGAAATTGAAGCTTAGGGATGATTAAAGAATGACAATAATGGATTGCTCAATGAGGAGTCAGATCTGGACTACAATAACACCTAACGTATGCTCACTTTTTCCAAACTCAAGGTAGTAAAATGAGCTTGGAAGTCCAAATTCAGCAGAATTATTCAGTCACACAATTTCAAGCGCATAAAATCATTGTTTTTATCATTTACAAAATATTTCAAACATCAGTAATATAATTAAT
This sequence comes from Gryllus longicercus, assembly GCA_038098605.1. Taxonomy (NCBI): domain Eukaryota; kingdom Metazoa; phylum Arthropoda; class Insecta; order Orthoptera; family Gryllidae; genus Gryllus; species Gryllus longicercus. The sequence continues at coordinate 2,351,261 of JAZDUA010000223.1, read as the reverse complement.
AAATTAAAAATATTAGTATTTTTCTTATTGCTTTGCAATAAACAATTTCCACTTGCAAAACCCTTAACCTTTATTTTTATTTCTTTACTTATTCACATTTATAAATCTCCAATATATTAATAACAAAAAATAATAAGGTACTATAAGACTTACAAACCTGGGTCTGAGTAATAAAATAAGTAGTAAAAAAGAAATAACAATTCGAACAGCTTAATTTATTTCCAATAATATTCCTTCATAATCAACTGTTCGAGATTCACAACAACTCTGAAACGGTCGTTAAAAAAAAAATGTTTTCGAAAAATACTTCAACATTTTCATAAATATGATGTGCAATCCCATAAACAGATTATTCATCCGTAAAGTTTAACTTAATAATCTTAATAATGAAACTAACAACATAAAATTTTCTATTCATTAACTGTTATGAAATTACGCAGCTCACTTTCACAATATTTAAGTTAAAAATCTCTCTCTCATCTTCCATAACAGTTCAGCAACAACATTCTTCAACAAGTTCAGATATTAATTTACACAACAATAATATAACAGTACGAGTTCACACTGTTAAATTTGAACTTTTTTTTATGATGTGAACAGCTTAATTTCTGCCTTTGACAAAACCACCCACCTAAATAATATATATGGTTTATTGCACTTCTATATTTTTTTTCTATTCTATTAATATAATTAATACACAAAACATGATCAACATACCTTTCCAGGAGATGATTTGCGCACCTCCCAAGCAAGAGATGTTGGTCTTTGTGGTGGTGGGGTGTTTTCATACTCCCATTTGAGTTTGAACCATTCTATCAAATTGTGAAAATCACGAGTATAATTTTCAAGTACCAGAATTACTTCCTGTTACCACAGAACATACATTAATTTATGAAGAACATCAAACTTCATTAAACATCACACACTCTAAAAATAAAAATGAGATACCTTGCATTCTGAAACATTTTCATCAGTTTCACAAGTTTGATATATTTCATCAACAGCACGCTGGAGATTTCCAAATAGAAAAGCCCAATAACGAGCTTGTAATTCCGATTTCTTGTCTCTGCCAGTTGAAGCAGAACGCACTCGAGATCCTGCTTTCAGAGTTTCACATGCACGTTTTGTTGAACGCAAGCCATCATCTCGCTTGATATCTCCAGTTGGTCTGGGGGATGTTGGTGGCTTGCGTGACAACACTCTACCTGCTCATATATGCACCAGTTTATTAATTCATTAGCTGAAGAAACAAATATAATAAAATACTTTTAACTTGTTTTTATATTATCTTACCAATTTGATTAGTGTCTGATTGAGACTGATCAACAGGCACATTAAATGCTATTAAGTTTCTAGCAGCCCTTCCTTCTTCTTGAACAAGAAGTCGTACTTCTTCCATTTTTAATTCACCATAGTCACATTTACGACAGAAAATATAACGCCTAATCTTTCACATGACACATCTAAGTGACACATAACCTCACCATGAAACAGCTTTGGCAGCAAAGAAGCCATGAACATAAATTTGTCACTATTGAATAGTGTCTTGGAGATTCAAAACTGAAATTCAAAATATGCTATAAGTATAATAATGGCATGGCTACGTAAATGTACAGTATTCAAATTATCAAAGGATTATTGTGACAGAACAAAATACATCTGTACCTGCATGGTAGCCAACTTCTCAGAATTCCAGAAAAGATACGCATTCTACAAACAAACAAAAACGGAACAGAGTATTAGGTCATAAATCACGTTTCTCTCTATTTCACAAATGACGTAATTAACGAACTCTATTTAAATCATTTTATCAAAGTTTTTGAAGGGATTATATAACTATTGGTGAAAAAGAAATGGGTAGGCGACGCGCACATCGTTATGAAAAACGATGAACAAATCTTTTAGAAATCTTAAAGAAAAAATTTGAAAATGTTGCTTCGAAATTCAAAATTATCCAAAACGTACTAATACATTGTAACTGGTCATTTATATTACGTTGCTTCTTGTTAAACTCTTCTCTCCCTACACATTTGTATACTGACCAGCTCCTATCTATTGTAGTCATAACTTGGTCGTAACAGGTCCGATTTAACCAATATAACTACCTAGCTTACGAAAAACAATTGATTGGCTTTACCGGATTATAAATTAAATATTCCATCAATTAACATTTCTTATGTCTATAATACTCTGTAAATATTAATTTTTTCCTTTACTTCTACGATGACTATCGACTGTCTCTACAGGCATCATGTTGGTAAACGTGAGTGTCACAGCGGAATATTTTCAATCCCGGAGTTCCCCTCATTCAAATTACTCTTGGGAAATGCGTTAGTCGGATTCTAACGTTAACGAATGTTGAACAAATAAATATATGGCAATTTCTTTCACTTTGCCTTAGAATTTTTCCCTACCTGCGACTTAGGTAGTCATAAAGCCTTCCATGCATTTTGCAACATAAATTTATTAATTTCCCTTTTATTTCCACAAGTCATCAGCAACCAAAAGGGGTGGTTGGAATAAGCAAGGGCTTAATTAAAATTAAATAATACATCCATTTGTATAGTATTTATTGATAATTTAATCTACAGTGATTTTTCATACCCATACAGCATCACCAATGTCAAGAAAGTACATGGAAGGATTGTTTCAAAGTCTCCTGACTGCAAGACTGACACATTTCCATTGATGGGATATTGAAGTCAGAATTGCTTGCATTTGTTTTTAGTGCTGAATGATTTTGCATATACTTGTATGCTCTGAAATGCTTCACTCAAATTTCTACTCATAACAAAATGAAATTACTAGTATTTTATGTATCAAGTCATCTGAAAATATGGAAATTATACAGCATAGAGCAATGAATTTCTATTGTTAGCCATCAAAACTGATGCCACAATGGCATACAAAACTGAGCTATGCAGCAAAAAATATTTTCCCTACAGTACAAATAATTCAACTCTGATGTTTGCAGGAACTTCAAAATATTTACACACATCCTGCTGACCAGATAAAAAACAATTATTGTTTCAATAAGTAATCTTTGGTTGTTGCTATTAATCATAAAATCACATGATTCTAATGAAACATTAAGACTTGCACCATAACAAATAACACACAGAGGTATCTCTAAAGTAACTTGTATTAAACATATTCTGGAACCATTTTAAAAATGAAAACTGGAATATCCATACAAAATCCAAGAGGAATGGCCTTATACAAAAAAAATCAAAAAGTGTTGCTCATTACACTCTAAACTAGTTCAGATAACTTTTCAAATCTATAATTTTGCTCTAATAGTTAAAAGTCATACTCGGAAGACACCTTTCAAAGGCTTTTAAAAGTTTATCACAACAAAATGATTTGAAACAAAAATGAACAATCAAGACATGGATTGATTTGATAAAATAGCTAAAATTGAAAATTACTAAAGCAAGAGCAAGCAATGTACATACAACATATGCAATATACAACTTCAAACTGAAATATTTTATGAAAATTAAAGCACTCTCCACAATGGGAAATAGAAACAAAAAAAATGTGACACAATGGTCAATGAAAAACCTGCATTATGAATGATCTCCTATGCACATTATTCGGCACAGTAGTAACAAGACAGTATTAGCAATATCTTGTAACTAAATTATCTGAATAATGTAAGGGTGAAAATTTTCACTTTAGGCAGAAAGTCGATGCGGAAACATTTTGACCAGTACAATCAGTTATAACACACCATTCACAAGTGTGCACAACGGAAAAACTTCAGCAAATATCAATGCATTCTATCAAAATCACCAGTATCAAAATGATAAGTTCAAAATTCCAATCAAGCAAGGAATGTGGTATTTGTTTGGGGAGATACTGGCAGAGTGACCCACTGAAGTGCAGCTCCCACAAACAAAGAAATATTGGAATAGTGTTGTCTCCATTTAAAATGAAACAACACTATAACATTGAGTTGGAAAGACTGCCATACATTATTTACACATATGAATCCATAATAGAGCACTGTACACGAACAGACATAAGTACTTTACATAAGAGCTTAATATATATATATTTAAATTGGTCCTCAGAAAATACATAACTTAAGATTAGGTGAACACCAATTGAAATGTACCCAGGTACAAAACATGCACAAATACTCCTTTTCAACTATAATAAGTATATAACATGTCCTTTTTCAATTCAAGTATACAATCTGTCAACAAGTCATTACTGAGAAAAGACTTAATAAATAATACAACACATATTTTTTTCATATTATTTTGTATACAGGTAAATATACGTAACCAAAGTACCCAAAATTACACAATATTTTTGATGGCAGCACAAATAAAATAACAATCAAACAAAATTGCTTTGCAGTATAAAATTTACAACAATACAGAAGCATCAGTTCAACATGTGATCTGATTTCATGAGATTATAATACACTAAAATAAAAGGAGTATATAATCATTAAATATCATTCGCTATCAGACAAAATACAAACAAAAAAGTCACAAAAACAAATAGTATAGATTTAAAATGATTGTCAATAAATTTATCTTCTTTCTTAATATGTAAAAACTGGCAGGCCCCCCCACACAATTCTTTATTCTTTTCAGTCTCTTTACAACATTTCATTGACGATGACACAAAAGCACCAACTGTAATTACAGCACAATTCCAAAGTGGTAAAACATGTACCTAGCAATACACACGCAGGTCACTCTGTTCTATTTTGATCTGTAAAAGTCTTATATCTTTTGCATATTATCTAAGTTTGTTGCAATTGATTCAACTATCACCTCTTGCTTATTCCTGAATAACGCCTCGGCACACCAAGAGCCAAGGCCATCTCCCACTCTCACTATGTACAAAAAATGAAAGACGTACACACTCTGCAAGAAATCTCAACACTTGCTTATGTACAAATACAGAACACAAATTACAATTAACCAACAAAAAGATCACAGTCACTGACACATGACTCATGACTCATGATGCAAATAACACTTTGACACAAGTTTGTACAAATCTACATTTCCAATACACAATATAATGAACATTGGGAAGAATAATGTAAAGAATTAGAGGAAAGATAATATATATACACTATAATACAGGTCAGTCCACCTTTGAACACAGGAACATAGATTAGTCCACTCCTGCAAAACCTTGCGATCCTTCAATAGCTTTGACAAGCTTGTCTCGCAACTGCTGATAACTATCATATGGAGGAAGATCCAAGCGATTGAAACTGCAACAAGATACATCAAATACCATAAATCAACTGAAGAAATACCAACACTAATTAAAATACACCAAAACTGCTTAAAAACATTAAGGTCTTACATATAGAAATATTTTTCTCACAGCATTAAATTTCCTGAATTGTAATAATGAAATAAAACCTAAATTATGCAATATACATCACTGGTTAGGGAAGGGGGGAGGGGAGAAAAACGAAGTATGAAAGAAAGAAAGCAATACAATTTGTAGAAAGAGAAGAAAAAAACAAAAAAACAAAAAAATGGAAAACAAATATGAAATCTATTAGTAATTTATAAATTCTGAAAATATTTTTTAGTAAAAACTTAGTTGAAAGAGATACCTGTCACTACTTAAAATTCAAGAAAATCATGTATCTATAGAAATAAAATTTCTTCATTGAACATACCATGTGTGAGCCCGAGGATAGTTCTCAGGCTGACCCCATTTTTCTATAGTAAATAACTGAGGTCCATTGCTACCATACAATTCCTTAAAGCCATTCATGGGCACTCGAGAAGTTCCTGTCACAAACTGAAGCAAGCGAGCTCTCATTTCATTGTTGAAGGACAGCACAACCTGCAGGAAGAAAAATTGTTATTTGTATTAATTACAAAGTGAATAGCTTCATGAATTAAAAGAACACAGATGGACAAACAAACAATTTTATATACTAAAATACCATGTTAACACAGTAATGACTTATATAATCCTATTACATAAAAAAAGATAAACACTAACAAACTCTCTTGACTAATAGTTTGACAGAACAGAAGTCAGCAAGTCCAAGTATTTTTGCACGCTTAATATTTCAGAGTTCTTACATAATAATCACCAACACCTATTAGTAATAGCAATATTACAAGGAGGTTTTGAACCTTCAGGTTCAGATTTGAGAAAATTAAAACTTTCCCATCAAAAAATTATTAAATTGATAAGCAAGGTGCAGATTTGTAGGCACGAAAAACTGTAGAAATAGGTAGGCAAAATAGGCATTTAAAATTGTAAAAAAGGCATTTAAAATGTAAAACAGGCATTTAAAAACTACAGATTTTAGTTTCTTTATTTAAGAACTTGTGTAGAAAGTTTCTGAAGTAAACGTAATTCAGATATTTTCATGAATGGTTTGCTTTCATCTTTGTTCTGACAAATCCTCATAGAAATCCTTTCTTTCATTGTTGGGCAATTTGGCCAAAAAAAAGAAAAAAAAGGCTGAATCATATTTATTTGCTTTTCATTAAATGTCAGCTGATCCTCTGATGCTGCACAGTATCATCCTTTTTCTCTCATTTAATGTAAAAGATAATTGAAAGCACAGAACGATTTGTTTTAATCGCCATGCATAACACAAATGTAACTAGTAGTGTTACAAAAGCACATATTTTCTCAGTTTATTTCTAAAAAATATTTCAAAATATCCAATTTTCAAAAATTTACAGTTTAACAAAATATATTCTGCCATTCTTTTAAGCGTCCTTTGTTCTATATGGAAAAAAAATTGTAACAGTTTTTGAGAATTATTTTTATAATTTGAATAAAAGTATAAAAACACATTAAATTTTCTACCTTAGGATCCAGTTTCTTATTTACAGTGAGTCCTTTTCCCCCTCTTATGCTCATGAATTGACTGCTTCTATTGACCCTGAATCTTTTGGATGTTTATCAATACGTCTACTAGGCACACTGAGTTACCAGGTGTTTTGCATTTGGGTACGAATTGCTGCAGTGCTTATTCAGAAATTGCCACCTTATTTTCTACTCATTTTTTAATCAATATACTAAACACACTTTCAAAAATATTCCAACTACTACTTTCGACTTTCAACATCATTCTATGATCAGCAATATCAAATTTACATTATCTGAAATTCTTCTTGCTCTAAGGCATTTGAATTTAGGTAAGAGTGCTGGAACAGATGAGATCCCCAATAGTTTTTTGAGCAATTGCAAATTTGCTCTGGCACCATCACTAAGAGCACTCTTTAACCAATCCTTGGACCTGGAGATTTTCCCTACAGCTTGGAAATATGGTTGTCCCTGTATTCAATAAAGGAGACAAAAGTGATATTTCAAATTACCGTCCTATTTCCATTCTCAGTGCTGACTCAAAACTTTGACAAACGTGTGGCAACAATTTTCCACAATTATTTCTCACTACCAACATGGTTTTACTAACAATGGATCTACAACTAATCCAGCTATATTTAAAAACTATATAATTAAAGCATTTGAATTCAGTCCTCAAGTCGATGCTGTATACACAGATTTTGCCAAGGCTTTTGACTGTTTTAATAATGACATATAGATTGACAGGTTGTCATACTTAGGCATCAATGATCCACTCCTCACATAGATAAGCTCATATCTTTCCAGCAGTCTGTATGTCGTTACTGGCCATCCATCTAAGCCATTTGCAGTTAGTTCTGAAGTACCTCAAGGCTCTCATCTAGGTCTAACTTTGTTTAATATTTTCATTAATTATAATTATCTGTCATCTGTTATCAAACATAGGAAAATCTTATAGTTTGTGGACACCAAAGATTACCGAGTTTAATGACACCTACCACTTACAGGAGGATCTCTCTGCCTTCTCACAGTGGTGTTCTACAAACAAAATGGAACTCCACTGATAAATGTTGTGCAATGACCTTTGCCCGGAGATGTAATGTCATGAGCTCCCATATTCTTCAAACAGTGAATCCCTGAGCACTGCCTCTAACATCAAGGATCTCGGAGTGATTTTAAACTCTAAACTGGATTATAATATACATACTACTGTTACAGTGAATAAAGCTCTGCGTTCCCTGGGTCTGATTTTTCGCAACACTAAATCCTTCTGGTCCATTGATAACTTATTAATTCTTTATATAAAAATTTGATTCGCCCTGTTTTAGAATACGCTTCTCTCATTTGGTCACTTTGTACTTATTTATCTATTGATTGTTTAGAAAAACTACAACTTAAATTTTTACGCCACTAAGCTTTTTGAAACATGATACCAATTCATAGATTTGATCATGACCTTTCCAAATTCTACAATTTATTTAAATTGGAAACTCTTCAGAATGGGAGAAAATTTTATGATTTCATTTTCTTCCATAAAATACTACATTGTCTCATCGGATTGCCCTGAAGTTCTTTCTCACATCCCTCTGAATAGAACAAGAAATCCTACGTGCTTCTGGGTGGATGCACCTTCTACTAACAACAGCTATTATATCTTCAATAGGCTACCTAGAACACCCAATTTCTACGCTGGTAGGATTGATTTTTTCAATTGTGACTTAAAACATTTTTGAGGTTGTCTTAAACTTCTTTCTCAATCCCGACTTTAAGTGATTTGAAACACAACTTAAAATTATTCTTTTTAACACTCTTGATACCAAATATTTTATTTTTCTTACAATCTCTTATCCTTTTTATGGCAATGACTTTATTTTAATTTTTGTGATATTCATATTTTATTCTTGTATGATTATTGTTCATACAATATTTTCAGCAACAGTGTTACAGTATATTCACAAATTTCAAGCTTTTGCTACAGTTGTTCTGAAAACTGTACATTTAACAACCTTTACCATGGTTAATACTAGGAGAATTTCTGTATTTTGACTGTCATTTTGACAGGTGACCTACTTTTTATCTAAAATTCTCAACAATATATGTGATTTGTAAATTCAGCGCTTTGTGACATTTAATATTTAATCATATTCTACACATTCAAAGAAAAATAGTCATAAACACTAAAAATTAACTGCGTTATTTACAAATACTACTTAAAGGACAATGACCTATCATTTTCACATGTAAGGTTTTTGCGCAACACCTTTGACATCCTATCAGGAAAAAGGAAATAAAAACCTGACTGTTAGTATATTGCATGAAACTTTACTATTAATGAAAACAGCTTCAAGAAACTTCCTGAAACTGTACAATTCTATATTAAAACAAAATGTGACATTGACATACTTTATGCGCTGGGTGCGCTTGGGTAGGGTAAAATTCAGGAGTAAACCGTGGTCAATGCACATATTTTTCAATGTTGTGGACATAGGGGTCATCAACGCATGTATATTATACAGAGAAATGATGGGAGGGGAAAAAATCTCGCTAAGATTATGTCTTCAAATTATCACAAGAACTGGCAACTGCCATTTGTAACTCTCCTTGCACTGAGCACTCTTGCAAACATCGATACTCTTAAAGTAGCGATATTTGCAAGACTTGTCTGATCAGAGGGTGTAAAGGCAAGAACTAGCCCTGGAGCATTTGCATGCACTGCAACAAATAAGTAATAGCGTGCAATACCTTTTATACCTGTGCACGCTGCTTTGAAGCTTCTGAAAGGTTTGATTAATTACAATTTACTGAGCGCCAAGAATTTCACAAGATAAAAATGAAAACCTTTTTATTATTCTAAATATTAATGTTATGTATTGTTGTAGGCATCCATTGTTACATATGTGAGAAAAATCTTAGCACAACAAAAAAAAAAATTCTTTAACAATACAGAAGCTGCAGTTAAAATCCAAATGACTGTATTGATGATTATGCTACAGAAACTTGTACCTGTCAAAATGACGGGTTTGTCCTACTAGGTAGATAGAAAATCACTGTGTTAAAGAAGTTTTGAATTTAAACATAACAAGAACAAAGTAAAAAAAAAAATTGGAAGGTCGAGAATCACTCTCACTTACCCTCCAGAACCACTGAACAACTATGTGATTCGGATGATAATCTCCTTTATAAAGTGAATTCTGTTTCCAGTCCTTGACATCAATATTTTGAATACCACACATCAGTAATTCTAGTTCATGCTCATCAAATATTTTCACCAGGTTAAGAGGAACCAAACCATTGAAACCTTCTAAGAATGCATTCATCTGATCTTCAACTCTTGATACAAATCTCCATTTAATTACCAAGCTGAAGACAAACACACATTTAATCGATTTTTTCCTTCTTTTTTATAAAGGTATAAGGTACAAAATGCATATTTTCCAAAACTTACTTAATATATTCATCTTTATTTTCATTAGTTAGAGGAATATTTGCTCCATCAGGTTTTAATTCACGTTGTGAAAAGTGACCAAAGCTTTCTTCATCAACACAAAATGTTAATTCCAGCTCAGATGGGTCATTTTCCTTAATCCATAACAATGAATTATAGTATTCAGAATCTACACTCTCCATATCTTTCAAATCAATAGTCTTCCCTAACATCATCTTGTAGAAGGGACGGATGAAAAACGCTGCAAACCAATAAGAATACAATTAAAGTTTTATTTATGACAGCAAGAAACTCAAACTTATGAAAGAAACTTATGAAAGAAATTTATGAAAGAAACTTATGAAAGAAACTTATGAAAGAAACTTATGAAAGAAACTTATGAAAGAAACATGAAAGAAACTTACCATCTAATAATTTCCCATGATATACAGCCATTCCTGCAATTCTTCCTATAAACTTGAAATAATTTAAATGTTCCTCGTTACAAACACCAGAAAATGGATTGATTTGTAGAGTATAATTATCCCTAAAATAACGTACAATTAAAATAGTATTATGTAACTCTTTTCTTTTTGTAAAGTTGCAAAAAAAAAATGATGAAATTGAACTTACATAGCAGAATATTCAAAGAGGCCATAGTAAGGGTTGAACATTTCCTTTGAGAGGAGGAAAAACCATTCACGAGCCAAACCTCCATAGTCCAGACCCACTTCCCCTTCAAATTCCACCCAGAGTTTCGTTTTGAGCAATTCCATTCGATTAACACTACTAATGATGCGATATGAATCTTCTAATATGTTTTGTCTTCTGACTTTGATCTCAAATTTATTGGGCACATTATTCTGATCAAAATTTAAAAAATTATGCTTATTTATTGTTAAGTAATACATCCACACAAAATAAATATAATAGCTTACCGGTTTTCTTAATTGAGATTTCAAGTATTCATACTTTCTCTTGTAATCACGAGAATAAGGAACAGCCTGTTAGAAGATTCAGAAATAATTAAAATGGCAAAATTATAAAGCTAAAATTCTAAAGTTACTATTCACAACTATTACACAAGGGCACTACTCACAGGACCAGCAATTTGTGGGTTTGACAATCTTGGATCTTCCCACTGTGTGGTGCGTGTATCTGTAAAATGTGTTTCTTACAGTATTAGTTCTCTATTATTAACTGAAAGTATACAACTTTCATAAAATGCCATTGGTTAAAAGATTAGGATTTTAAACAAAGAAAACAAAACATATTATAATATATGTAATATATTATGTTTTTTTGATATATTCAAATTTTATGTTATATTTATGTCAATTCAAGTAAAATGTAATGAATTTGAAAACAAATTTCAGTACAATTATTAATAAAGAAGCATAAATACATAATCCAAATGTTTTACTCTATTATTTTTGATTATTTCAAGACAAAGAAATAAGCAGGTAAATCAGACAGAATCAAAACAATAAAACAGGATGAGTAAAAAGACAGAGCAAGAACGAGGAAGAAAGAAAGAGAAAGAAAGTAAGAACGAGAAAGAAAGAAAGAGTAAGAAAGTAAGAACGAGAAAGAAAGAAAGAGAAAGAAAGTAAGAACGAGAAAGAAAGTAAGAACGAGAAAGAAAGAAAGAGAAAGAAAGAGAAAGAAAGTAAGAACGAGAAAGAAAGAAAGAGAAAGAAAGAGAAAGAAAGTAAGAACGAGAAAGAAAGAAAGAGAAAGAAAGAGAAAGAAAGTAAGAACGAGAAAGAAAGAAAGAGAAAGAAAGAAAGAAAGAAAGTAAGAACGAGAAAGAAAGAAAGAAAGAACGAGAAAGAAAGAAAGTAAGAACGAGAAAGAAAGAAAGTAAGAACGAGAAAGAAAGAAAGTAAGAACGAGAAAGAAAGAAAGTAAGAACGAGAAAGAAAGAAAGTAAGAACGAGAAAGAAAGAAAGTAAGAACGAGAAAGAAAGAAAGTAAGAACGAGAAAGATAGAAAGTAAGAACGAGAAAGATAGAAAGAACGAGAAAGATAGAAAGAACGAGAAAGATAGAAAGAACGAGAAAGATAGAAAGAACGAGAAAGATAGAAAGAACGAGAAAGATAGAAAGAACGAGAAAGATAGAAAGAACGAGAAAGATAGAAAGAACGAGAAAGATAGAAAGAACGAGAAAGATAGAAAGAACGAGAAAGATAGAAAGAACGAGAAAGATAGAAAGAACGAGAAAGAAAGAAAGAACGAGAAAGAAAGAAAGAAAGAACGAGAAAGATAGAAAGAACGAGAAAGAAAGAAAGAACGAGAAAGAAAGAAAGAAAGAACGAGAAAGAAAGAAAGAAAGAACGAGAAAGAAAGAAAGAAAGAACGAGAAAGAAAGAAAGAAAGAACGAGAAAGAAAGAAAGAAAGAACGAGAAAGAAAGAAAGAAAGAACGAGAAAGAAAGAAAGAAAGAACGAGAAAGAAAGAAAGAAAGAACGAGAAAGAAAGAAAGAAAGAACGAGAAAGAAAGAAAGAAAGAACGAGAAAGAAAGAAAGAACGAGAAAGAAAGAAAGAACGAGAAAGAAAGAAAGAAAGAACGAGAAAGAAAGAAAGAAAGAACGAGAAAGAAAGAAAGAAAGAAAGAAAGAACGAGAAAGAAAGAAAGAAAGAAAGAACGAGAAAGAAAGAAAGAACGAGAAAGAAAGAAAGAAAGAAAGAACGAGAAAGAAAGAAAGAAAGAACGAGAAAGAAAGAAAGAAAGAACGAGAAAGAAAGAAAGAAAGAAAGAAAGAACGAGAAAGAAAGAAAGAAAGAAAGAACGAGAAAGAAAGAAAGAACGAGAAAGAAAGAAAGAAAGAAAGAACGAGAAAGAAAGAAAGAAAGAACGAGAAAGAAAGAAAGAAAGAACGAGAAAGAAAGAACGAACGAGAAAGAAAGAAAGAACAAGAAAGAAAGAAAGAGAAAGAAAGAAAGAAAGAGAAAGAAAGAAAGAACGAGAAAGAAAGAACGAGAAAGAAAGAAAGAAAGAAAGAAAGAACGAGAAAGAAAGAAAGAACGAGAAAGAAAGAAAGAAAGAACGAGAAAGAAAGAAAGAAAGAACGAGAAAGAAAGAAAGAACGAGAAAGAAAGAAAGAAAGTAAGAACATGAAAGAAAGAAAGAAAGTAAGAATGAGAAAGAAAGAAAGTAAGAACGAGAAAGAAAGAAAGAAAGAAAGAAAGAAAGAAAGAAAGAAAGAAAGTAAGAACGAGAAAGAAAGAAAGAAAGAAAGAAAGTAAGAACGAGAAAGAAAGAAAGAAAGAAAGTAGACAGAGAAAAAGAAAAGAAAGGAAAAATGAAATGAAGGGAAAAACGAAAACAAAAGAAAGAAACCTTAAGAGTGTAATGAAGTTAAATGAACTAAGTACTGACTGTGATCAATGAAGAAAATACGGCCATCAGTATGAACACGCTCCTCCCAGCCTTCAGGTAAGGGTCCAAGCTCATCCTCAGGTCTCCTGCTTGGGGCAACATTCTGGTTGGGCATTGGACTAGCACGCCCAGTCCTTGGATCCACCCAGGTTGTGGCACGCTCATTGTGATCAATGAAAAAAACACGACCATTAGGTGCAACCTGCATAGACCACCCTGTGGGCAATCCTTCTGAATTTAGTCCAAGACTAGGCACTCTTTGCTCTCCAGGTTGGGCTTGTCCACTTGGACGGGGCTGAAAAACATCAAGCAGTAATTCACTAACAATACTGGTTTAAAAGAAAGCAAGTTTTGAACCGATTTTGTTTAAGGTAATAATTTGAACAGTTATTTTCAATCTTATCAATGCATAGCAAAGATTATTTTGAAATTACTAAGATGAAAATTGAGTTCATAGAAGTTTGCACAGATTATAATAATCACTAATAATTGAACTCGAGTTCTTGAACTCTCATACTTGAAATTCTGTACTTAAAGGTACATTTGTTAACAAATTTACTTTATATAAATCTTCAGGTCTTACTTTGGTATTGAAAAACATATTTGCCTTCCCATGATAATGGTAGACACTTAGCCATTGAAAGGGAAAGGAGTGGGTTGGGGTTATGATTTACAACAATCCACACCTAGTAGCATCATCAATTGAGTAAGAATATCACTGTGAGGTTGGCAAAAGTTTAATTGCATTCTGGATGTATATGATGCACAGTGGCCAAGAACAATCTGCTGTTCTTCACAATTCTGCAGCAGGATATTAGCTAAAGAAACTGTTGAGAGGGAGATTGTTGAAACACCCCTATCCAAAAGTAAAATATCTGACCATGTTATCTTTATTGGAGACTATATGGCCTCCTGGACCTCCTGTAAGGGCTGAGCTTAGCTGTCAGAATGGTGTACCTCCAGAAAAGAGTTGTATAAATGTCGGATGTGACCATTTCTCAACCTTATTTCACATTGATAGTCACTCAATACCTATAAGAGACAGTCCTTTATTCTTTTTCTTTATGGATTTAGCAGGTCCAACACATCACCACCTCTGCCCACGTCAGGCAGGGAATAACAAGGTTTGACAGTGTCCTCCAAAAGAATCCACACTTCATGGGACTAGTTGGAGATTTCCTGCAGTCTGTCTCCAGTCATCAGGTTACAGGCAAAGCTGAGAAGAAATGTTTCACGGCTCTTAACAGAGATGATATAAAGGAGGACACTTTGAATAACCTCTGCTATCAGCTTTTCAAAAATTTGGCAATCAGCACAAAGGTTTATCTCATTCATTTGCCTTCAGAACAGAAGATTCAGCAAGACATCTTTGTCATCAAACTTACCACAAAGTTCAAAAAAAAAACTAGAGATTGGAGGTGGAAGATCAACCATTAGTATCTTAACCCAGTGGCTATTTACTACACAGACTCTTCTCTCTTGATATCTAGTCCATACAGTAAATTATCTAATGGGGGATGCAGCTTCCCCAAGCCACATTAAAATACTCAGAACTATAAAAATGTCGCTTTTACAAATCATTCCTCATGTTCATCTGTACGATACAGATGACGATGTTCCCATCCCATACCTTCACCAAACGAAACAAGGCATCTTCTCTGCTCAGGAAGTCAATGGAAATTTTACAAAGCCATGTACACAACTCACTTTAATTTTGGAAGTCACCACCTTCCCACTGCCAGCCCTAGAGATGTCTTACCACTTAGTTGTTTTCCTGTTGTTTGTCTTACCCTACGTGTGTCTTACATTGTATGTAATATTTGTGCTGTTTGGTTAAAATTGAACCAATGTTATGTTAGATCTCACATGCCCAGATATGCATGACAACCCCACACACATCCCAATTTCTCCTTAGCTCTTCATTTACACAAAATAGTTTTTGCTACTGCATTCACTTATTCATGTCTTGACTGTGTACGAGATAACACTTTCTAGCCAATATTGTCAATCTTTCCAGAATAGTAGTGCAGCTTGATGGCCTCAGAACAGCAACCGTAACATTGTCAACACTGTCTAGGATCTACTGCCTCCAAGCCAACTCCACTCCATTAATTCTGACCACAACAGCCTCCTTCTACTATGTACTTTTGCTTAGAATTATAAGTTCAACTTACAACAGGAGTAGGTTCTCTGCGAGTCTGAGCAGGACTAGGTGTAGCTGCTCCATCGCCTCCCTGAAAAGGAAACAAAAACCTTTTATTTTTATTTTATTTTTACTCTACTTTGAATCTCTGACACAAATAAATAGCCTCATCATGCATATGACAGGGAAACAATATTATGACAAAATGAAGGTTATCGAAAATAAGTACATGTGCTTCTCACAAAAGGTTATTTTCACATGGGTTTAAAAAAAGAAAATTTTAATAGTATGTTTTCAGAAGGAAAATGCAATAGAAACCTTTAACAAATAAAACAGAAGATAAATATTCAATGTCTTGGAATCTTCTTACAATTTTTAAGGCATTACGTTACATTTAAATCTTTCATTTCCCCCTACATTTTCTAAAATCAAAAAACCTTGTTTTATGTTATCATGATTGTATTAAAAGTAACATAGACAGATGTCTTGTGAAACAAAGATGCAACTGACAGTTTAATTCACACAATGTATGAATCTCTATTTTTAAAATAGCACTTAAAGAAAGACAATAAATGTTTAACATTTTGGTTTAACAACATCATTAATTCTATACAATAATTTCCTGATATTATCAAAGAGAATCCTTAAGAACATTTGTTGAATAGTATTCAGTGTTCAACAGTAACTCAAAAAATTTAATACTTTTTTAACCTGTTTATTATTGCTCTAATTTATTACTGGCCTTTATCGATAACTTATAAGATTTCATCAAGCATAAATAATAATCATGCTAGATTTCAATGCAATTTCCTAGGAAACTAAAAATTTTCAAATTTTTCTTACCTGGACCCCAACTACAATATCCTCATACTACATGCAGCAAACATTTACAATGCAAGAGAATTCATAAGTATTTAGGCAGATTTTAAAGAACTAAACAAACCGTAATCATTGAAAAGAAGCTGAAAAACATACTTTGAATTCCAATGGTCCACAAAAGAGTTAAATTCTTTGCATAGATTATTTAGCAACTTTTTCTCAAAAACTTGAAATGAAGTTTTTAGATGAAAATATGTAATAGCAAATAGGAATGTTACAATGGTGCTAAAATTGTAACAATAAGAATAAAAATGTTCCAATTCATTCTTAAAGCAGTAGTTAAATCCATTAGTGAAATAGAAACAACAGAACAAAAATGTTAGTGCTTCCTTCCAATGCAGTTTCCAACAAGTTCACCCTTTAGTAAATATATGGGGCTCCATCAACCAGCTCCCATTGCGTACCTCAGATACAACAGTCCCTCCCCCTAAGTCGTTCTCTTCAACATCTTCAACGCCTTCATCATCAGGTTCACTGTCTATGCTGCTACTCTCCTGAGGCGAGCAAGGTAAGCATGCACAAAATAAAACCTGCATCAGCTTCCAGCGGCGCCAATGTCACCATGACCAAAGGGGGATTATGTTCTAATGTGGCCACAATATGCACAGAGTAATGAGAAAATGTCCAATACTTCATAAACCACAATTACTAAATTTCAGTCCAGAAATAATTTTTAATTTGACTCCCAAACAAAATTTTATCCAAAATACTAAATATATTATTTGCATGAATATAGAATTTGCATGAAATTAAATAAATTATTTGCATGAATTTAGAGTAAAATATTGCAATGGTCTTAAATTATCTTTACTGAATATTTTTGTCTTTAACTATTTTGCCCTTCAAAAATGTTGAATTCTTAGGATTTCTTGAAATGTGACCACATGGAACTGTTATTTCATTATTTCTAAATGACAGGAAACTTCCTTTTGTAGATAATCCCTTAGATTTAATAGTTTATTGACGGTTCCCCTAAAATTCATCTATAGTGAAAATTGTCAGAGCAGCCACCTCTATAAGTGGTCACTTCCACCATCAACTATTTTTTCATGGAACCAATTGATGTTTCTATAAGACCCAAATATTCCCTCTTTTCAGCAGCCACCTGGCTATGCAACGAGCAGCAAGGCACATTTCGTAGATTGACTTTTATTAAGAAGTCACCTCAAGCGATTTTGAACTGTATTATATAAAGAAGCAGAAAAGTGGAGAAACTGTTTTTTAAATAGCGTCGCAAAAGGGGACTCATTCTCAGATTACTTCAAATAATGCCATCCAGTATCTTATCTGGCATAAGGTTTTCTGTTCCAGAAAACAACAGATGACTTTAATAAATATCTGTTATTGAAACAACATTTATTTCTGTCATTTCACAGTATTCTTTTAGATTGCTAACTCATACTTTCCTTCTGTGGAATTTGCTACAGACTCGCAGAGCACATTACATACACGAATCTGATTTAAATGTCGGTCTTTCACCATCTTCATCAGACAGCTCAGCTGTGAAGTTTCTACAGGATATGAATTGCATATTCAAGTCTAGTTTGCTTGTTTGACTCGGCAAGGACGGTAAGCAAGGTTCTTCAATGAGAGAAGTCAAGGGTGTGTTATAATAGTAGCCAAGAGGAGGCAAATAACCCTAATTACGTTGTTTAAATTGAGTTTGTCCATTACATAACATTTGTCCAATAATTAACAGTCCATTTTTTATGCAATCACTGATTACTCTTTACATCAGGTTTCAGTGTATATATTAGGAACTGCAGAGTACTTAATAAGATGGTATAATTATCAATCTATATTTTTGAAGAGAATAAGAATAGGACCCAAACAAGTTCTGAGCAATATACGATTAAGACTAATTAAATCCTTTTGTAGTGTCTCCTCCTTGGTCTCTTCCACTTGCTTGACAATATACAGGGTGATTCATTTCAGATCATATTGTTATTGGAATTATTTTTTAATATCTACTAGCTTAAATTAATAATTTTTGTACAAAAATAATGAATTTTTATTGATCAAAAATTTTATTTGCCTCTTTCATTCAAAAAAATTAATTTCCTCCAACCACTTTATACAGATCACAAAAAGATCCAGGACATGCATTGAAACCTATTAACTTTTCCTACTTGAAAATGATTTTTAGCAAATCTACAAGCTCTTAAGAATTTTTAACTGACATTTGAATTAAATTTTTCAATATACATTAATGCACTGTGCAATGTAATAATATTTACAATTATACCGTCATGAGCTATTTTAAATAAAAGTGAAGAAGTAAAATAAAAAAAATAAAACTTAACAGCAAAATTGAAGATGCAGAAAAAAAAAATTTGCAGCCACCTTGCTGTGCCAAGAATTAATTCCAAAAAAAAATCAACAAATATTCAAATAATGTTGAAAAATCATTTTTTATTTGGATTGATAATCAAACAACACCAAACAAACCATCACTCTGAAATTCAGAACTTTAAAGATTTATAATATATTGAAGAAAAAAAGGGGGGGAATAGTCTATAAAGCCTATTATTTTTTCTTCAAGTTATCCAATTTTAGCATATGACAGTTCTACAGTCCATTAGCAAAAAAGGAAACTCTGAACATGTATTCTAATATACCTTTATTTTATTTACAAAAATATTTTTTCAGCAGATAAGAATTAAGGGCTAATTAACTGAAGGGAATTTATGTAGCATGCATACTACACTTGTTGAACTTTTTTGTCAACCTAACAATCGTAAATTTTCTGTATATTGTTTTGTCAACTGTATGATGATTGAGGTGTAGCATCACAATGGCAATTAATTGTCTGAAGTTAATAGAAATTGTGAAAGACAACAAGAAATGTTCAGTCCACTGTGCAATTGCCTACCCATGATTGTAGTACCAAATGATTATAATTATTTAGTTTCTAATAGTAATGTTTCAAATATTCATGATGTTTAAGAAAATCTTGAAGGCTGTATACCTAGTTGCTTTGGAAATGCTTAGGAAATTATTGGATAAACTCAAGGCTGTTTTGTATTAATCGCGGAGGGTAAAAAACTGGAGCGTCATCTAGAAATTGGACACGCATAGTTACGCAACCCTGTGTCTTACAAGTCATTTACTTAATTAAAGTATGATTTGTAAATAAAATGCATTTCTGCTCCCAGAGTATTTATCATACAAGCTTACAAGAATATACTAGTTCTGTTATTTTTGCTAATTCAATCTACAATTCCCCTCTAAAATCCATGAGGTTCGTACTATGAGAGAGGATGAATGAGTGGGGTATTCATTGCCAGCAAGTAAACTACACCCAAAATAAAAAATTTAAGAGCAAAGCTCAAACAAGAATATTACAGAACTTTCTTCTTGGGGAGTAGTAGAAAAACAATTTGAAAGGAATGCCATAAAATGATAACATAGTCTTGAATTACATTTGAATTAATGTGACTTATGATAATGCTCCTTTTAAAATCTGTAAATGGAAACCAAGAACAATCTGCACATCATTACATCAAAACAAAATGAGGAGACCACAATTAAATTTCTATTTACACAACTTTCAGAAGTAAAGTATATTAGCATGATGAATGAAATGAAAAGAAACATTCCAAACACTGAAAAGTGTTTTTGAATTCCATCTTCCATCGTCAAGGGGGATAAAATATATTATCTCATCAAGTTTTAACAGGCTTTAATTAATAAAAGCAAAATATTTGAATGTACCAGTGTTGTAACTATTTTGAAATTTAAGAAAATACTGAGTCTTTTAAATGAATCACCCTGTACAAATATTTGATAGCTACTGAACTGTAACCTCAAAAGTAGAAAAATGTCTACAAATAAGAATTATTAATATTTAAGATAAAAACATGCCAAAAAACACAGGTACAAAGGAACATTTAATTATTTTTGTAACAAGATGCAAAGAACACCAAACTACATCATTAGAATATTCTGCAAAAGAAGTTTGAATTTTCTTAATAGTAAATTTTGTTCTGCAAAACAACTATCAGGTAATTCTACTCCTTTCATTTTGAATTTCCTCTCACAATAATGAAAATACATGTTGTATTTTCATAAAACATGTTACAGCAAAACTCAAGAGAACTTGCTATCTGCCTAAAAGTCATTTCAGATAATTTTTCTAGGAAAATCAAATTCCATAGCAAATATAACAATAATTGTTTACCTGATTTTTACTGTATTATCATTATATTTACATACTACAGTACCAGCAGCAAATATGTGACTGGCAGTTCAATCTATTGTTGACACACATTACTACGCACATGGCACCAACTACATCCTAGATAAATGAAATCTCAAAACATTTACCCTTACTTGTAGGCTATGACACATCTTGATATCATGTTCATAACTTTCGCCAAAGCCAAAACTTCTCAGCAACTTCATGCGAGTCAGATGAGCAATACTGAACATTGGCTGTCAGAAAGTAAACAAATCCTTGGAACCCTATTGCATCTGAGCAAGTCACATGATGTACCAGTGCTAGTGGAGAGAGAACTGTCAGTTTCTTATATGCTGCCCACACTGTAACCAGCTTCTGCACTTAGATGGTATACATGATCACCAAACAATTGTCAGGAAGATAAACAAAATAAGAATCACAAAACTATTTTTCATTATAAAGAAATCCCATTACTTTCCTCAGATCCCTGCCCAGACTATGTATCCAATTTCAGTAATGGATTTGGTGTGTTCATCTGGATAGAAAACTTCTAGAGTAAATGTGAGCCTTGTCATTAGTGTTTCATAAAAGTTCAAAATGTGTGATAAAGTGTTGCATTTCAACGTTTTCCAATCCTTTTAATATAGAAAAATACGAGGCAAAACGTTCCCAAACTTGAGAAAAGTGAATCCAGTAAAATTACACAAGTTAAATAGAACTGATATTAATCTGTCCTCAGTATACAAGTTGAGATTACTTGTTGGATGTGAATTTTGAAAATTTTCACTATGAGAAATGTGACCAAGAAGATGATTCAAGAAGTGTGAATGCACCTGTTCCTGGCATTTCCACAGAACTGGACAGTATTATGAGTAGCCCAATGTTATAAAATAAAAGTGTTAAGAGACTTAATGGAAATCTTGTACTGCTCTGCGAAACTCCAATCAAAAAATCAAAATTGCTAAGAAAAAAGTATTCTGTCTAAAAATAGTAGTTATAAAAAGTTCTAGGAAAAATAAGTATTTAAATTATCCAAGGACGAAAGGGAAGAAGATGATGTACATCAAGATCTGGTGGAAAAACAGAAAGAAGCATTTCATGCAACTAAAGACAAATGAACAAATTAAGAATTCTCACATCATTTGAAGGTTGGTCTTACAGACAAATTCGAGATCATTTTGATGCATCATTTTACATGATCACAGCAGCTACACAAGTAGTAAGTCAAAAGGGCTGTCTCTCAACTTCTGACCTGAAAATGGGAAAGCCTTTGCATACTGATGTGGCAACAAAAGTAAAGGCATTTTATGTATCTGATGAAATAATCCACATAAGGACTGGCAAGAAATATTATATATCCATGAAATAGGATGGCAAACGATTACAGATGCAAAAAAGATTGGTCGTGTGCAATTTGAAAGATGCCTTTGCACTGTTCAAAGAAAAAAATCAAGATCGTTAAATAATGTTTTCACAGTTCATAGAACTTTGATCAAAACAATGTATTTTAGCCAGAGCAAGTGGCATGCCTTCAGTTTAAGCACATGTCAGTCATCAAAATGTAAAAGTAATTGTAGACTTCGCACATAATCCAGAAGACACTTTCACAACCGTTAAAAAGTTACAGATATTGCTTACCATAAATTAAATGCAACTCCCCTCCAATAAATTTTTTCTCCAGAGCATTGAGTGCCCTGAATCCTCTGAGCTAATACAACAAATGCAGCAGTTGGTTGAAAACCACATACCAAAAAATATAACATACAGGCAATGGGTGTCAACAGACCTTAAAAAAATTGCACTTTTTTTAACGAACCGAAACAAAAGTTGAGAAAAAGGATTCACGTCTTGTGTGACTTTTTGGAAAATTATTAATTTGTTTTTGACGGTGCAATTGAAGGCATTCACTGGAACAACAAACAAGTTACAGTCCATTCACTAGTCAATTATTGTAAGCCAAACACTGAAATCAAACATACACCACTTTTGCCGCCATTTTGAAATATTTAAAACATCTGTTCATTTACTCCAGAGACATTTAACAGATTTTATTAAAGGAAAAGCAAATGACATTAACAAAATAATAAATTTTTCTGATGGTGCAAATTCTGATTGGTACAACAAAAATAATTTGAAAAATTTGGGTCAACATAAAGAAGACTGGAGTCTCTGAGAATGGCTCTTTTTAGCAACATTGCATGGTAAAGGACCCTGTGATGACGTTGAGGGAATAACCAAACATTTGACACTACGGTCCAGACTTCTGTCACACAGGACCAATAAACACTCATCGCAAGTTCTACACAGGTTCAGAAAAACATCCTGAATATGAATTCTTACTTTTTATGACTAAAAATAAAGCATCCGAGGAGAAAGCACATGAAATTAGATTATCAGCTGCATGACATCTTACACATCTTTCACACGTTTTTACCAGTCTCAAAAAGTACCACAACAACTGAAGTATTTTTAAAATCTGAAGATACAGTATCTATAAGTAGTCGTCATAAATGAAACTGTGTTGTTGAATTGTTAGAAAAATGTAACATTAATTCAACTGAAAAAACAATGTTCGGAACATAGCTTCTGCATGCCAGTATCTGCTTGCTAAGATATGAAGGCAGGTAGTAAATAGACCTTTGATTTACACGCATTTACTAACTTTTTTCTGTTTACAAAAACATCCCATTTCAACAAATTGTACATGTTTTGAGGTATTCAGAATGAATTTAAGCTATTTTTATTTCACATATTTTTGCAAATATCACCATAATTGCATATATTTGTGTATTTGGACCATAATTTTATATTTTTGTTGCATATTCACCCCTCATCCATGAAAAGAACTCTAAAAGTTACAGTTCCGTCAGTATGTAAGCGGCACCAACAGTTCTCTTGCC
Source organism: Gryllus longicercus (assembly GCA_038098605.1). Classification (NCBI taxonomy): domain Eukaryota; kingdom Metazoa; phylum Arthropoda; class Insecta; order Orthoptera; family Gryllidae; genus Gryllus; species Gryllus longicercus. The sequence goes on along the minus strand of JAZDUA010000223.1, from coordinate 2,327,529 downwards.
ACTTGCTATGGTACATCATGTGACCTGCTCTAAAGCAATGGGCTCCCAAGGATTTGTTTACGTTGCCATAGTCACGAATCAGAGTTGCTGCTCGCCAGGCTCGTACAAAGTCACTCGAGAAACACGCTAAAACCTGTCATCGACAGTATCAGTTGAAACGAAATGTGCATCCACGGAGCACCTATGTGTGCCAACACTGAATCGACTGAATATAAAATTATCCTCTAATTTTAAGACGTCTCCTGAGGATTTAAAAACTTTTGACACATTCTCACTCTGAGGTCAATAAAATTGCAAATTGCCTTGTTGATGAGAATGTTACAACATATTACGTGAACTATCGCTATTTTCTTGTTCTTTAAAAATTACCATTTTCAAGGTTATCGTCAATACCCTCTTTACCTTTACATGTATCATTGTTCCTTTCTTTTTGTTCTCTTTATATACTGTGACATCCTTTGACTTTTCAGACCCCTCTGAATATGCATTCTTAGTCTTTAATCAGATGTCACCTAAGAACACTTCCTTCAGTGTCACTAGATGTTTTTCCATCCTTTGTGACCTGCTCTGTTTGCGGCTTTCAATTATTACATATTGTTTTCCAAAATATATTTGACATTTGCAATGTTTAACAATCAAGATCAATTTTTGACAGGTGAACTCTTACATCTCCTGCACTCCCTTTCGCAGATAATGTAGGAGATAGCAGCAAGTTACCAAGTTAGTAAGATTTTGCTAAAAAATATTTTTTTATCACCCTTCTCAGTGGTTTGATGTTGAAATCTTATTTCTATCAACATGAATTTTTTTCATTTACATCTCTTGCAAAATTCAGATTTGCACTCACCAAGCATCGAAATGACAGTCTCTAAAGCCTTGTTGATCAGCTGATCTTATAACAAAATCTCAGCAAAGATTCTCATTCATTTTCAAGTTGAGTTTCACTTGATAAAGTCCCATTCATTTGAATTTCTTTCTTTAATGGCCTATTCAACAATATCGAAGTCACTAAGCAAATTCACGGTCAATCCCATTAATATAATTATCTATTATGGTCTGTAGTTTATGAAAAACCATACTTTTAATTATAAGCTTTATAATATAAATAATTATAAAATGAACACTGAATTTCTTTTAGGTATCATGGCACTAGTAACAGGAAACGATTTGTTTGATAATGAATTATGTCATAATTTATCTTCCATAAAGAATATCTGGCATTACTCCAACAATAATATAAACAAAATCATTATATTTTATTATAAAAATTATAGCTAATAAACTAAGTGCGACAAAAATGCAAAATTAATTTTTCAAATTAAAAGTTTTGTAATTGTTCATGAATATATATAAAACTGTTAATCATTAGAGCATATTTCATTACTTCTGGCACATATTTCCCAAATGTTAGAGCATATTTGCATGGAAATTTCTCCTTTAGATACAGAATTAACTTTTAAGCCTTGACTTGCCTCATATGATTATCATCTTCATAGGTTATTGTTAAGTCAAGATTTACCACGTTCATGACCTGGAAAGGCTATGTACAAACATAAATCCTAACCAACTAGACTTAATCTGTGAATGTAAGACAACTACCTATTTTTCAAATGAGATATTTAGGATAAAATCTTGCCTTATACTTGGGTAAATAAAGAATTTACATTGTCAAGTTAACAAGAAAACAAGATGACAAGAAAAAAGCTAGTCATGTTAATTTTATAATACCTGTCATAAAGCAATTACATTGACATCACAGAAGTCAAGTTTAAAATTGATGTTGGATTTTACATGACATGCTAATGAAAAAGAAAAAGATTACACTTAAAATGCATCAATACCTCTCAATACACGATTCAAACTGTTTTTATTCATTTACAATGAACCTTTCTTATAACTGAAGGTTATATTTCTAAATAATATGTAGAGAGATAAGATATCTCTACCCCTGAATCAAGAATATCCAAACATCATTGCTGATGGGGGAGGGACAAAGGTATGCCATTGAAACAATTCCTTCTATTTCATTCATTATTAAATCTCTGATGACATATTTCATTCACAAAGCTCAACTACAAGGATTTATTTCACAAATTATGCAATTGACTGGACACAAGCAAAAAACTATCTACACAAGAATGTAGTGAAGGAGGAAATTATCATCAACTTACTTTCTCCTTTCTGATGTTCAAAATCGCTTTAGACTTCCATGCTATATTTATACCTATATTAAAAAAAGAATTCTGATCCTACATTTTACCTTATACTACCTTATGAAGGGTTCCTTCTACAATTCTCATTTCAAAAACAAAAATTAAACAACAAAATGGAAATCAGAGGGAAGTTTCCTTAATCAGCCTTTTCCTCCATTACAACAAACTTGAATGTATTTGATGCATGCAATTAGTATTCCAAACATTAGCAAGCCACAAGTCTTCCAACAAATTTTGGGTGCACCAATGTTTAGGTAATGGTAATTTATTTTACACGATATTCCAGTCTCAAACTTATTCTGTTACAACAGTCTTTGCACAACCATTGTTATAATTTATTTATATTTATTTGAAAATTGTAAAGAGAAAAATCTAAAGCCAAACTCCAAATTACTTACTCTAATATATTTGCACAAAACATGCAATATGTGACCTATGAATAGAAAAAGAGTTCAAGACGGAACAAGAGGTGCATTTACGAAGAGCAGTACTGCATAAAGCAACCCATGCTAATTAACATACAAAATAATATTTTACCTGATGAACTGTAGCATTGTCAGGTCGTTGGTTGGAATCTACATCATCTACACTAATATGAAATCGACGCTGGAATTCCGTTGCAGCAGACTCCAAATTACGTTCTCTGTCTATCTGGTCTGTTTGGGTGGTATTTCTGCAAAACAAATTTATTCTTAAGCACCATAAATTGGAAGCCTTTAAGATCAATTTTTTACCTACATCATGCAAAAATCAATTCTATATATGAGCAACGGCACAAGTGCATTTCATTACCACATTACAGAAACCCATTATATATTCAATTCAATATTTTTTTCATTATGAAACTCCTGTAATTGTTAAGGAGGGAGGTTTAACTTTACAATTCCTTATAAATTTGCAAACAAATTGAGAAAATCAGAGGAAAAGGTCAGAGCAGAACTAAATGTAATAAAGAAAGATAACAGGATAAAATATTATTAAGATTTTTATTTTCATATTATAAAAATCTTGAAATGAAATTTTCTTAATTTTTCAAAAACAAATTTTTAAAATTTTATTTCCGTCAAAATTAAAACTTTTAAATGGATTTGAAAATTTCGGAAATTTTTTAAGAATCTTTTATTCCGCCGGATGCACAACAAAATTCTCAAATGTTGCCATAAAAATCAGCTATCTCCTGGAATTTTTTCAGATCTTTCTGATTGGTGGGCCATGTTTAAAAATTAAAATACAAATTTTTGTCCAATTTTACATATTTTCAGGTATATACAATTGTATAGAGGTATGTAATGAAAGCATTAATTGTTTTGTAATGACATTATTTGCAATATTAAAAGACAAATACCAATAAATAATTTTGTTAATAATATTTTGACTGATTGATATAACCTTGTCGGATAATGAACATTTTAAAATTATTTTTAATTACTTCAGAGATACGAAAAATTATTAATTTGAGAGGATTGATTGTAGCTTAACTGAGAATTTCTTGAGAATTTTAGATGTGTAAAATAACAAAATAAAAAGCTGATAAAACAGATTTTCTATCATTTAAAAAAAATTTTAAATGATTAAATATCAAAACAGTAACTTACTTTTATCTTTCTACATTTGACTTCAGCATTTCTTGCATCAACTGGACCAGAAATTCGGCTTTTACCTTAGAGAGTAGTATTTCTATTATTATTAAAATGGGAAAAATTTGTATTTTTAAATATAATTATTCGCTATCACCATCAAGTGTATTTTCGAATTCATCTATTGATGAATCTGACATCTGGATTAAAAAGCTCAATCCCCTTAAATGTGACAAGGTTTACAGCGTGCGTTCATAAACTTTAAAAAAGATATATACAGTGTTCGAGACAAATAAAACAAATCTAGTGTAATGATGTGTCTATTCTCTTTATCTATTTGCATTAATCAGGAAGAGATGGTCAAATCAAGTATAATACATATTTCATTGTTTTCAAATACATACATTAGGTTTTGAAGTATGAAGGGTTTTTCAGTACTCGCTGCTCATACAGAACCCGGTGTTAGAATAACCTAAGTTATTCATGAGTGCAAAAGGAAATAGGGTAAACCCTACTCAAAATTTTAAAAACCAAAAGGTTTTTTGTCATTGGTCATTGGTCATTTTTTTGCACAAATGATAGCCCAAATATTACATTAAATATTGTTCCCTGTTGCTATTATTATCTACTTATCTAATTAATATGAACGAAGAGAGAAAAAACTATTATGTAAGTGTTATTTAAGATACTTTATCACATTTGCAAATACAGAAAAACCTCGTGTAACGGGGGTTCTACAAGTGTTCAATATGGCCTCCTCCTGCATGATCGCAAGGTAGGCATCTGTGTCACATGGTCTTCATAGCAGCTTAACTTTGCTGAGTTGTAGTACCTTTATTTCTACTTCCATGCTTTCAATGCTCTAAAGAAGGTCATCACGGTCCTCAACTTGAGTAGCTTAAATGCAGTCTTCCATTAACCTCCAGCTCCAAAAGCGTTGGGAGTAACAGAGTTATAAAATTCAGAAACTGAACTCTCTTAAACGCTTGGGTATGAAGTAAGGACTGAGGATAAATTCATCCACAGTGCCAACCAGTGTTTTTTTTTTTTTTTTTTTGCATTTATGAAGGCAATGTCTAAAGAATACAAAATGACATTATAAGTCTCTTCTGCGTATAAATGCTGCACCCACTGGAAATGGAAAAGTATTCTCTTCGCATGAATAGTTCACTAGATGACAGACAAGCTTTGACCTCGCACGCTTTTTGTTTTGTGCTCTCTTCTCGGGCTTCGTGGATAGTATTAGCAATTGAGTTTTCCAGCAAAGTGGCAAGCCCCCTAACGTGAGGTGAAGTCACTTGCTCATTTGCCCTAACCTATGTTACACAAGCACAAGCGCATAGTCCAAAACTTAATGCTAATTATTTACAAAACTGAACAAGAGTATCAAATCTTGGCAAATTCACTCTGTACATAAAGATGATTGATTTCATTAATCAATTAAACTGAGCAAAAGAGACACCAGTGTGCAAACCATTTACAATTTGCACAACCAATGGTTTTGTTATGGATACTTTTGGATCATTTTATGCCACTGAAAACGACACTATGATGAGGAAAAAAGTAATATCCAATCTACAGGGTTTGAAAAGCTTATTACAGGGAAGATACTTTTGCATGGTATACAGAGGTTTTAGAGACATCGAAAAAGATTTAGAAGATCGAAAGTACATCATTCTTATGCCTACACTGAAAGGTAATTGTAAGCAGTTAACAACTGAGGAATCTAATTCTCCTTGTTTTGAAACAAAGATTCTCTGGGTTGTGGAAGCAAATCACGGATTCAATGGTAAAATATATAAACTCTTGTACCACCAATTAGGCAACAAATTATTACCCATGATAGATTTATATTGTAAAATAGCATGCTATTTAAACAATATTTTTGATCAAAGAATAATTTCCGATGAGAGCAGAACAGAAGATATCGCTCAAAAAACATAACTTCCACAACCTACAACTAATATGCTGGTATCCGAAGATGAAGAACAAAGATAGGATGGACAAAAAGTGGATTTCAAAAAGATTTCTCTAATGAAGATTCCTGATTTTCCAGAGCTGACAGAAGAAGATTTGATTATTATTTTTTTATGGAACATATCAATTAGGTCAGGCAATTTCATACTTATCAGAAATGTTTACCAGAAACAACATCGATTTTCAACATCTAAAATTAAAACCATCCTGAATTTCAAAGTCAGATCACAACACATCAAAACACATCAAATGGTCTTCGCATAATCAGATATTGCTCGCACATTGCTGCCATAATTTACAATAATCAAAGTGTGATTGTATTATGATGAGTAAAGTTTTTCCTAAAACCTTTCTTTATAACATCAATTTCTAATGTTTATTATATATCTATTTATAAAATAATTAATCTTTTTTTTAAATTCCATTATATCAACATCAATTTAAAAAAAAATATATAGTCAGTTTGAAGTCAGGAGAATCATGTAATAACAAAAATAAATTTATATTTAAGCATTTATATATTTTTTAATATGATAGAAAATCTGTTTTACCTACTATTTATATTGTTATTTTACAAAACATCTAAAATTCTCACGAAATTCTCACTTAAATTAGAATCAATCCTCTAAAATGGATAAATTTTCGTACCTCTCAAGTAATTAAAAATAACTAAAAAATTTTGTTCAACATCTGATGCGGTTATATCTAACGATCAAAATATTGACAAAATTATTTATGGATATTAGCCTTTTAATATTGTAAATAATGTTACTAGAAAACAAATATTATTTGAATTACATACCTCTATACAGTTGTATATACCTGAAAATATGCAAAATGGGACAAAAAGTGGTATTTTAATTTTTTAAACATGGCGCACCAATTTTAAAAATGTCTGAAAAAATTCGAGAGATAGATGATATTTAGGGCAACATTTGAGAATTTTGTTGTGCATCCAGCACAATAAAAACTTTCTTAGAAAAATTTCCAAAACTTTCAAATCCATTCAAAAATTTGAATTTTGTGGCAAATAAAATTTAAGAAATTATTTTTGAAAAATTGAGAAAAATTTCACATAAAGATGCATTATTTTCCATGGGAATTTGTTCAAATGACAAATGAAATATTCATAAAAAACTGAATATTCAATGGGGGGGGGGGGAGAAAAACAAGATTTTGATATTACAAAGGATGTGAGGGGGGAGGAATCTAACACATTCATGAAAAAATGTTTCTCATGGTCACAATCCTTGGGAAAAATTGTATTTTCGATTTTAAGCAGGGGCACTTTCTCCCATCTTAACCGGCTAGAGCCTTAACATGAAATTTCCAAAATTGTAATATGAAATTAGTATTAGCTTTGTTATTTCAAATGGTATTGGATTGACCGTCAAATGAAATAAATAAATCTTAATATATAAATGTATAGATCAATTTTTTATTATTATTATCTTTTTATTATTTTTATTATTATTATTTTTTATTATTATTATTTATTATTATTATTTTTTATTTTTATTTTTATTTTTATTATTATTTTTATTATTATTTTTATTATTATTATTATTATTATTATTATTATTATTATTATGAAAATTTAAAATTATAAAATTTATAAATTATAAGACCAGAATTCATAATGAAAGGTTAAACAGGATGTATAATGTATGTAAAGTAGTCAAACAAAATTGGTATTCTTTCTTATTGTTTTTTATGGTGATGGTGAACACTGCCAATGTAATTCTTTTGGAAATAAATTATTATTGTTATTATTATTATTGTTATTATTATTATTATTATTTATTAGCATTATTAATAACAAACACACTCACAAGAAAGTTGGTCGCTCCCATTGAGTAGTGCGGGCAATGTGATTGACGTAGTACGTGCGTCCATTAGCATCTTGTCGTTCTTCCCAGCCTGAAGGTAGTGGCGGCAGCTGCTCCTGGCTCTGAAGAAACATCAGCTACACAACATACGTACACACTATGTCACTGCTATATCACTCACATGCAAAGCAATAAGACAAATCAAAAAAGGTCAACATTTACAAATCATTCCAGGGAACACAGCAACACAAGTATACACACATGACCTAACACACATGACATGCATTAAACTGTGTTGCCTGGAAATGAAAACAGCTTAATTAATGAACTGGCATTCAGGATCTCAAGTACTTCTGTACTACCAATGAGGCTCCTTACATTTATGAATAACTGAAAATTGAAAAAGCAATAGGGAACAAAAAATTATTTTTCATTAATAACAAAACTCAGGCCTTAATGATAGGGCTTAGCAATGAACCAAACATGAAGGTATGAGACTTCTAATATGCACATCATGCTATGAAAAAAATCTTGTACAAAAGTATGCCAAGCAAATATTGAATACAAATACGAGTAATATTGTGACTATTAGATTTCTTATTACCCTTATCTTGAAGAATATTTGAAAGGAGAAATATTAATTTTAAGAACTTACTTCTAGTAATTACTCCTCTCTTGAATACTTTAGAACAAAAAATTGCATAGATATGTTTGAAAATATCATTTTTCCAATTAGATCATTTATCTTGTTTTTAATTTCATTAATGAAAAATAAATCTTACTGCAATAGTGAAGTATGTATTTTTCAGGCACAAACAAGAAATCTGTTAGGTCACTTATTGAAATCACATTTCAGAGCACAAATATGTGTTTAAAGTAAGTTGTGAGCTTATCGCCAACTAAACATTTAAATGTCCTTAGAAAAAGTATTTAAATACAGCAAATGTGGTACACATGAAGCAATGTATCAGTTTAATAGTACTTACTGCAGGGGTCTTATCAAAGAAAGATATGCAAGAAAAAAAACAAGTTCTGAAACACTTAGGCCTACAGACAAAAACGTGGCTCCTCAAAGTTACAATTAGCACAGGTTAAATTTAAAAGAAGCTTTGTGTTCCCAAAACAAAAACAAAAACCACACAATAATTCAAACCTTGTTAATGTGCAGTACAAATTACAAGGGAACATTACAAGGTTAGCAGCCCAGCCAACACCATGATGTTACTCTACAAGCAAATTGTTGTAAAGAGATCTTACAAACCTGCAGTGTAACACCTCATAGCTACCATCCAAGACTGGATCTGCTCCCAGGTGTCAAGCCCTGCCCCCCTCTGCATTAATTCTTTTCCCCTGCCAATCAACCACTGCTTCACGTAATTTGAGAACAGAAAGTACACATCTGCATGAAGTGTTGTACGAGGGATACAGTTCCAAATGCACTGCATAATAATTCAACATCTATCTACTCCCTTTCCCATACTTTACCAAGTGCACATCAGCCTTCATGTGGAATAAATCGCTCTGAACACCCAGCCTTTAGTTTAGTAGAATAACTGATCTACGCATAATCTTTTACATTAAAAACAAATGCACTTATATTTGCATGAAATGAGATGTGCACAAAAGCGAGGAATTCCTCAGACCATGTGCTTCTTTTGACAGGGCCCTGAGTAAAGAGCAAATTACCTGACGATTAACAACTAAATTAACATCGTTATTCAAACCCCAAAATTAGCAAAATAAAAAAAATAACTATTCCTTTCATTAAATAAAATAACTTTAATACTATTGACATTCAGCAAAAAAGTTTCTTCTCAAGAGCAGTCACATTTTTGCTTCAGTTGCAGAGAAATAAAGATTTACCCAGAGCCCTGATTCAAGTAATGCTTTCTATCTTCTCACCAGAGTATGAACTTAAGAGGAAAGTTACAATTGCACTGTTTCACAACAGTAATGTAGATGTGAAAACTAAGTAGCAAAAATTTTCAAAAATATAAATTACAGACCGTAAATAAAAAATTAAAACATTAAAACAAAATCTAACAAAGTCCTTTTGTGACCCCTCTACTACAACCAGATTAATAATAACTTTTTCACAATCCACACTATCAAAAGTGCTTCCAATGAAACTGCCATCCATTCTCCAATGAGAAGTACTACGTATCCCCACAATCATGCAGCTGTCTACACTTGCCCCAGTTACCTGTGGCAGGGCTTGCTCCAGGATCTCCCAGTCCTCCCAGGTTGCATGGCGGTGGAGTTGTGCCCCTGCGTGGCGCTGGGCTCTCTGCTCCGGCTGCAGGAGTTGGTGGGGCCTCTGCCGGGACACTGTCAACTGCGGCACCCTCTCCCCATGCCCACTCCTTACCACCCGAGAGCGACGCGGGGGCCTCTGGGGCCTTACCTGCGCTGGTGTCTCTACTGCCTGGGAAGTCTGCTCTGACTCCACAAGCTCCCACTCGGACTCTGCCCCATCTGCAGAATCTGGTTGAGCAGTAGATGGATGGGAGCTCTCAGGCCCAAGAGCAGGTTCTCGAATAAATGCCAGGTACAACTCCAGATGGCCTTTGACCCGTGACCGCACGCTGGGCAAAACAATTACCCAAAAGGGGATTAACATGGAACAAGATAAGTTAAAAATTTCTTGAGAATGCGTTTTGATATAATCTTGTTACATGCTCAAATATTCTTTTTCATCATAAGTTTTTTTTTTTTGTTTTTCTTTCTTGTATTTATATGAGTAGGAAACCACTTAACAGAAAAAAAACAAGATTATTTAACGCCCAAGAAATCTCATGCCACAAAAATTTACAATTCATGCAAGAATTACAAAATAAATCATGTACACAGCCGTGTGGACAAATACAAATATACTTCTAAGAATTCAATATACTAATTTCTTTTTTTAAAAAAAAAGACAGAAAAAAAAGAAAACAAAAACCAGATTAAAATAAAATCACTAATATTTAGTAAGAAGAAAAGAGATGAGAAAAGAGAAAAATAAAAATGTTTCAAAAAGAACCACAACCAATTCAATGGTCATGCGGCTGCCCCAGCAGCATCCTCTGCCATTCCACAGACAATGAACAATGGCTGGCATGCGTGGTTTCCACAAAACGACCGAAAATGCCTGATAGCTCATTCTCCTCTTTCCTCGCCTCTTCTCTTCTCCTTAGAGTAAGAGAAGAGGTGCAGGAGTGCCCTACCCTAACCTGCGCGGCCGCAGGATGTGCTGTTTCGGAGGAATGGTGCGTCCTTCTTGTTCCTTGGGGAGATTAGACAGGGGCACTTCCACCATGCCGAGGAAGTCATCACGAGTCAGCCTGTTCTCATCAAACACTTGTAGAACTAACTTGTGCTCTGCTGGCCGCACCTGGAACAATCATCATGCACTCCGTACAAAACATACTCTTAATATATAATTGTGAATAATATTTACAAGAACAGAGAATATAATTTAAATCTAATATAGGCTCAAAGTGACCATATAGTTCCACTAGAAAAAAACCTTTCCAGTGAACCTCAATATTTCATAACATACTACCGTAAATAATACAAAACTATTAGCCCCAGATCCGCATGCACTTCCATAAATAATGCATTGCAGAATCTTCACCCATTCAAAAATGGCAACTGCTTTAGTTTATGTGACTCAGTCACTACAGCTTTAAAACACCCTAATCACAAAAAAACTATTAAAAAACATATACTGTGTAAATGAGTATGTGAAATGCAGCATGTATGAGCACTGAGTGTAGAAAAATACGAATGATAAGAGAAAACTAAATGTCATACTAATATTTTATTGAACCAATATAACAATAGTTTAATTCCTATGAATAAACGAATTTTACAATCAATTAAATCAACAGCATCTCTGAATAAATGATCAGCAGAGGTAAGAGAAACTTGCTCGGCTCTATTTCACACAACAAATACAAAATTTGTGCAAGCCCAATACCATTTCGCAAATTTCTTCCTTTCAATATACTTAATGAGTAGAAAAATTCAGAAAACAGAAAGGAGAATGATTTTGTATTAAAAACAGTGACTGTGTGTGAAGAATACAAAATATGTTTTACAATTTTAGTACACCTTTCCTTGACAAATTCTGGATTACATCACAAATAGGATATTTGGACAACAGTCTTTGTCAAGGAAATTAGTAGCAACAAGTTCCATGCTAACAATTTAAATTAACTAGACAGTGATATTAATTTAAAAAAAACAAAATTAACATTTACCAACTACACATGTTGAAACAACAAATCAATAAATTGAAGTATTAGTCAAAAAACGCATCACATTAATTGAATACCCTCAGGAATTATTGGTTCTGACACCAATAAATGGTCTATTTCAAACTTCAGTCAGTTGAAGATAAAAAATAATGGATTATTAGTACAGTACATTATTATACTTATTGCAATTTCTTGTTACTGTACATAAAATTTAAAAATAAGATAATAAAGAAAATTCAGTCATTGCTCTGGTCTAATTACATAACTTTAATTTCAATCCCTTAATGAGTTTAAATGGTAGTTAATTTAATTTTATTAAAAAATATAATACTTCAAGTATTATAATGTAATGCTAAGAAATACATACCCGGAAAATAAATTCTTCGTTCCACTGAGGATTGAGGGTCTGAAAAAAGTGAAGTATCAGTGTAATGTGTGTTTCAAATTAATAATGAATGTACCACGCTTTCACTACAAAATATATCTTGTACTTGCCTTTTTCTTGGTTTTAGTAAGAACAGAGTCAATTGTCTCGTCTCCATTGACAGTATTAAGATCAATTTTTACATATGGATCACTACAAAAGCAAAAGAATGTTAAGCATTCACTACAAACACACTTATTCTGTAGCCATGTGTAAAATATACAAGAAAGGTACCTAGCCCCAAATATGTCCTTCTTCGCTAACTGATGGCCAGCTATAACACGCAATCTAAGTTCACAAGTACCTTCCTCCATCTGCAAAAGGAAATGAATACATTTCATACTACAATAACATTTTAAGAGGATTCCTATCATAGTACCATTTTCAAAAAATATTTATATAACAAATGTATGCACTCTCTTTATTCACATTACAAAGTAGTGACACATGAAATATATTGGACATCTTCAAAAATATATTTTGATGTCATGTTCTTTCACATAGTGTACTTAACCTCGAAAATATAATTTTGGTCAGGTACAAAGAGAGTTTTCTACCGATTGTAATTTAAAGTAGTTATTTTGTTCTTAAAACTAAAGTAATTTACTAAAAATTGAAAGAACATGCAACTTATAAAAAAAAATGACAAAAGCACTTTAGTACTAAAATAACGTTTTAAAGAGCATTCGTAGCATATTCTTTGGACAAAAAATTAACAATAAACTCCAGTAAAATTGGAAAAAACATTCAACACTATAAAGCTCACAAACAGGAAAGTTTATTTAAAACGATGTCACTGTCTCCAGTCGGCACATTGTATTTTATTAATTTCTGGATCCATTCAATGTATACTAAAATACCACATAATGATATATAACCACTCAAAAAATGCAGCAATTACGTAAAAGATCACTGGAAGTGAAGTATAACTGGATTTGTGACAGCAGTATAACACACCTAGATGTCAAATTCATCTAGAGACTTACACGTTCGTGCATTCCCACAGACGGGACATAGCCGTATTCATTTCTTCCTGCCATCAACCTAGACCTACCTTCTTCAAATGGCATTTATTATTTTATTATAATGCTTCCGCACTTTTCCCTATCCCATTCGCACGGGGGTAGGGGAATAGGCCTATTCTGCAAACAGGATATTGTCCACCGACAGACATGTCTTGCAACAGCTGGATTCGAATTGATGTTAAAGACACGAGAACTCAATAAAATATGGGAAACTTCTTCATTTTAAATTGAATATAATTGTAAAATATTTTTCTGTTCTCAGAAGAGATACGTCAATGGTTCATTACGACATCCCATAACATAACTGACAAGTTGAACAATGACGTAATCGCCCAACAAGACACTTGCTCGCTTATTATGATACACAATCACATTATCTTTAGGTCATGAGGAGGCGTATTGGTAGTCTTAAGCCTAATTTTCAAGCAATTAACATTATGAGAATTGAAAAAACATCTATTGCAGCAATAATATGCCCTGCACCTATTAACGTAAATGTCACGAGAATCGCTTCAGGGCAACATCAAGACAGCCGCACGCTCACATATCAGAACTAATTCTTGTAAATTGTCACGTGTAAGTGTGAGTCAGTTGCAATGACTCATTAGGAATGGGATTTCTGAAAGATCAACTTTCAAATAGTTTCATGTTAAAGTTTATTATTTTTCATATTTCACACATTGCGAACAATGTTACACAAGTGTTAGTAATTACAAGATAATCGGCAGCAGGTGGATAGCGAAATATTTTCTCTTTGAAAATTACATGTAGGTATTTAATTTCGTAGTACATGAATTCTACCCAATGACAACCAAAATGTTACAGAAACTCTCACTAAAGGAACTACTAGAAATACTTTTGCACGTAGTAATATTTCCTTTCAGAAGTTCTTATCGCCCACTATATCAAATTGAAAACACTTTTTACTTTCTTTTTATTATTATATATCGACTTGCTAGCATACAACCAAATGCCTTCTTTGCCAGGTAATGCCCTGAGAGAAAGTTCCAAATAGGTACGGTTTTTTTCGCTATCAATCGGCGGAACGCGATTCCCGCGGGTCATTGTGTCACACGTCCTCAATAGCGCCGCTTTATCGCCTCCTTTATCGTTGACGTTATCTCTTTTCCAATCCCTCAAGGTATTTCGCCTACTTAGGAGAGATTAGAGAGCGGGCGCCGAGGTTCCCGCCGATCAGCGCGAGAAACTCCCCGCCCCCAAAGCCACCCAGGGGCGACCGCCCGCAACATCCCGGAAGGAACAAGTCACGCATGCGCGTGCGTGCGAACGAACAAACGAGAGCTAGCACACTCCTGTCGAAACGCCTCCCCTCGGCGCGGCGCGGCAGCAGCGGGAGCGACGTCCTCGACCCCTATCCCCTGCGAGGGGGCATTGGGCCTCCCATTCCCCCCCACACACACACACACACACACACACTCACGCAAGCGCGCTCGGCCCATCTCCGCGGCGCGTGCGCTAGGTTGCCTACAACAGAAGATATTCACCGCAGGCGCCAGGCCGAAGATGTTGCGTCGCTGAGACAGGGCAATAGCGGGCGCGGACGATGTGGACGAAGTGGTGGACGAGCGGCGGCGGCCCGTCCAGGAAGCGCGGCGACGCGGCGGCGGCTGCGGGGGCGTGCCCGGGTCCACCACCACGGGCTCTGCGGCGGACGCTGCTGCAGCCATGGGTGCGAAACTGCATGCTCTCCGGCCCGACCGATCCAATCCACTTCCCTTCGCTCAGACGGCACGATGACCCTCCGGGATCGCCGCAGCCGCTGCCACCGCCGTCGCCGTGGCCGTGCCGGACGGTGACATGACGCCAAGGACGGGCTCCAAATGAGCCACAAGGTCGGCCCCCTCCGTCTGATTGCGGTTTATCGTCGAGGCCCGGAACGAGCCACGAGCGAGCGACGTAGCGGGCGCTGGCGCGCCGTCTCAAAGTTCGGGGGCCTGTTTGTGAGAGCGCCCGCGAGAGTGCTCCAGCGGCAGCAGCAGGTGCATTGGGGAGGGAGACAGAAGACCACACGCCACACCTCGTGCGTGGGACCATGAACGGGAAGGCTAGGTATCACATGTCTGGCCCGGTGATTCCCTCGTCTATCTTACCAGATTTCCATTGTTTCCCCGTTGCCTAAATGCTTAAAGTGTCATTCTTTATAAATCATTGTACTACTGCACTCGCTTTTCCAATAAAAGCAGTCAAAAATTCCCTCTCTGATGACGCCCATGCTTCGTAAGGGGCAACCGATACGTAATGCAAATTTGGAGTATTTTGCTTACTCCCTCTCTGCTCTGTAACGCACTCGTAACCAGAGGCGTATGGCATGAGCCATGAGTGCCACTCACATGGGACATATTGAGAGTATACCCGCTAAAACAAATAACAAAAACATAATTTGAAGTATCTTGACAGGAATAAATTCTATGCTTGCCATGGGTGCCTGAATACTACGATACGCCTCAACCCGTAATGTGCCCTTGAATCCCCCGTTCTTAATAATTTTGTAAATCTTGCAACAACATCCTTCCCACATTTACAAGAAGTAAACACACATAAAATCACAATAAAAACCAATTGTAATTAATTTCATTTGTGTTATACATTAAAATTAAAAGCCACAAAAAGTTTTGCATGATGCTGGCTGCACCTAGCAATAAGATGGGGGCAATTTTTATGCGAAAGGAGGATGCATAGATGAGACAATTTTTGATATGTATGTACTCACCGTCATGGATATCACATGGGCAAGAGTCTTCTGCACCAATTTAATTGGATTCTACAATACAATTTATATCAGTTTTGAAAAATTTCTGTTTAATCTAACAGATACAATGTACTACTGTTAAAAAAATTTCCATTTATTGTAACAATTTGTACATAATTACTTTTTAATTTATATTTTTTTAACATTTAATTAGTTAATATTTTTATGTTTCAGTAGTCTAAAAAAGGAATTATTTCAGCCAATTTTGAAGAATGTAAAAAAATAAATATCAGCATTACAATAACTCTAAACATTTCCCCTACCCCTACATAATACAGCTTAACACTGCATTATGCAGTGTTTTATAAGTTATTTGCACTGCACACCGCCTCCCCCTCTTTACAATTACACAATTTTTTGGAAAAAACCCTTATCAGAAAGATGTAGGCCCTCATATTTGCTAGTAAATGCAATTTTAGTAAATATATGTTAATGTAACACTTCTAAAATTGTATTACATATTTCATTGGTAGAAGCTATGGAGCCACTAAAAAATCATTTGCTTTTACAGAGGCAATAGGGTGCTTACAATGTGACAAAAGCAATCTAGATTTGAAGAATACTGAACTTTCTCACTAAATATTTTTTACTTTAAACTATAAATTATATTTTCTTTTACTATCTTCTTTAAATTAGATTGACTATATTAAAATATATATTAAGAAATTATTTTTAACTCGTTAGAAGGGGTGTGTTTTGAAGGATTCATTCACAAGTCTGGACAAAAAAAGTTAATTTCTGCCAAAATATAAAAAAGTATTTTCTAAAAATTCTCTAGTGATAAACACATTAATTCCAAATGTTAAAATACATTTCAAAAAAGCTTTCATTCCTATTGGTTATTAAAAAAACCACAAAAGTAATTGAAAGCCCTGGCTCTAAAATGTTGCTACCACATTCACCAATTTTCTTATCACCACAATTCCTCAAATAAATGTTCTTTAGAGCCACTCACCTAACTCAAAATCTTACTAGGCATGTGGGTAAGAAATGAAAAAACCTTATGGGGATAAAAATAAAAATTTTATTTTTCAATTAAATTTTCACATTGAAAGCCTTCCAGAACCATAAAATATAAAAAGATAAATCTAAATTCTCCATAAAGTAACAGCTAATTTCAATCTGATAAACCAGAGTAAGTTTGGCACAGATCTAAATCCTATTAATAAAAAATATGGCTTTCTTAACCTTAAATAAAACGACTTAGCATCTGAAAATAAAAGAATTGCACAAACATTTTATAGTATTCATGAGCTCAAAATTCTTCCAGGAAAGGTTTTTTTCCCTACAACAACTACTTTTGTAAAATGTGACAATGCCACAAAAGCTAACAGCAATTAGAGAAAAACTACAGCCAAATGACATGCATTACTGTTTTACAGGTAAAATAAAAGTAAGAAACAATTCTAAATTAAGCACTTATGTGATAAACATTCACTTTTAAAACCTTTGTAGAACACTGCTAAACTGAACTAATTAAGTATAAAAACCATTCCGATTACCGAGTCATGTAAATGTAACAAGTAATCTGTATAGAAATATTTGACAAAAATGCAAACAGTTTCTTCATTAAATACTGAACTTTCCAAACATTTGCATTTTGGGCATTTTAAAAATAATTTTGATATTAACAATTACTAAACATTCAAGCAATTTTGATACTACCAATTTACAATAAATGTAAAATACTGCTACACAAACTGTTAAAAATTTTACAATCATGTTTGTTAACATATTTCGAAAACAAAACTATCTACATTTATTAAGTTTTCAAAGCATATATTTATTTTCTTTACACCAATTTTAATTTTTAAGAAACCAAAATTCAGTTTAGACTATCCAACATTTAAGATTAGCAGAGTTCCACTATCAATGAGAACATCATTAAACAAATGGACCAACCATGCAGTATTTTCATTGCACACTCTCCTAAACAAAATGAATACATATAAAATGAAATTACAAAAAGCAACTTGACAAAAAGTCTTAATCTTTTACACCACACTGCTGCTTTACTAACCATGTTGCTATTTCATAAACACATTACTAAAAGCAGCAAAATACTGAAAATGGCAGTCTTGTTCCAATTGCGTCAGCATAATAAGTGCAAGTATTAACAAAAACATTATGCAATACTGCACATGAATTAAGGTACAATTAGAGCATCTCAAATTTGCACCTTCAAATTTGCCAAGTTATCACTAAATATAAAAACTTAATTATTTCTATTACTAATTGTATGATGAAAAGGACCTCTTTTTTACAAGACAGGATCCAAACATAAATCATGGTCCTGTTAACTCATTCTAGAAGATAAAAATCAAAAAAAAATAATTTATATATTTTTGTTTCAAACTTCAAAGAGCAAGAAAATATCTGATATTAAAAGAGCCTGATTAAAGTAATTAAAGTTTTTTTCGTATTTAATGATATGAATACTTAAAAAGACCTAGGGAAGTATACTAAATATCTGGAAAAGATTTTCCCAAAAACTTTTCAATTCATTCTTTTCCTCAGAATAAAACATCCAAAATAATTTTAAAAATTTACAGTGGATGGGCAGATTCTCAGTCACTACGCTAATGCACAATTTGTTTCTTCAGGGTTTTTTTATGGCTAAGAAGTTTGCCATAGATCTTTTATTTCTTGACAAACTTACGCCACAAAAGAAACTGTTCTTTCACAGTGGTGCTGATAAATCTTATCAGCACTTGTGTAATAATAAAATTGTGTGCAATTCAGAACACAAAGATGGTATTGTACTGAGTCAAAATGCACACAGTCCCATAAATGGGAACCGATGACAATTAAAAAAATTGCTTAAGACCAAAGACATACAGAAGAAGATGGTCAAACTCCTTCCAACTTGTTTGTCACCCTTAGAGGTAAGGCATCAATGTGGAGACTTGTGACCAATGAAATTAAGAATGTGGTTGGCTCTTAAACTTACTGAGGCCGTTTTATGAAAACTGTTAGCTTAATGCTAAAAGAAATGCATTTCACCAATTGAATCACTGCAACTGGTTGTTTTGCACAAGTGCCAATCTCATCCTTATCTTTAACTGGAGACATGTCGAGGTTAATATGAGCCTATTTCTCAGAGAGTGAAATAGGGTTTTTCCCTTGAGATCCTACATTTACACAGAACAAGCATGCATTTGTCACTTTCAGAAACACTTTCATGTGGTAGCATTTGCACATACGGGTGTTCAAATATGCAAAAACGATTGTTGTAGTGCATCCATCATACAATAAATATCATAATCTTTCTTACTGGAATCAAGCAACATTTCTACTTGAACATCCATGTGCAAATGTAACAACACAACAAATATTAATATCTTGAATAATTGTACTCAACATTTAAGAACCTTTGGCCCTTAAAATGTCCAAGCTGTGAGCTAGGTACAGCTATGATAAAAGCCTGAAAAGTGATACACTCAAATTTGTACTTTTAGAGAGAAGATCTATAAGATACTTAAATCAATTAGTCAGTTTGAATTATAACATAGTCTGACAATGTGTTGAATGAAGTCTAATACTTCATTTCATACAGAAAGTCACAGAGTTATTGGATGAAATTGCAACTCTTTCTTCAGGAAACATCTATCTGAATTATCAAAATATATCTCTTTCCTACATCAATGACTTTCTAGTATTTATTTTAACATTTTACTTTCCTACAAAACTTCCAAAATATATATTGATTTTATTAAAAAACTGTATCAATAAAATCAGTCACAAACAACATTAAAATTTCGTTATAAAAATTGCTCAGGTGATGTTAACATCCAAAATTTTTAAAGCATACATATTATTCACACATTATAAAAGTTTTATTACACTGAGTCTATGGATAAAATGAACATTCACTTACTATTTAAAATTTAATATTAAAATAAAAGAAAATAAATTAATTATCAAATCATGAGAACAACAATATTTAGATTTTTCTTAAGTAATTTCTCCATATGCACACATTCACTCACACACACATCTTTTATCAGTACAAAATGGAATTTGGTCAAAAAGACATGCAATTCGCAGAATACCACACTGAAATTTCTAGCATAAGAGAGGAAGGTACTGTTTTTAACAAATTTTTCAAATATGTTTTGTTAACTTCCAAAAACATTCCATTCATTACAAATCTTTTGAAAACAAATCCTCACAGATAAAACCAATCAGTTCACATGGTACACACAATGAAATGTGGAGGGCTTCAAACATTTCATAATACTCTTATTCTGCCTCTTTTTTCGACAATATAATACAGGACATAAGCTTCAGGTAAACTACAGCTGTAACAAAATCTCTGATGAACATAGTAAGTGTACTATTTGGTTCTAAAGTATTCCAGACCCTTATGATGCAAATAGATAAAAGATGATTTAATTCTATGTCTTGGAATAAAGTAGTATACCAATAAAGATCGTATTTCCATTGGACTAATTTTTGGAAGGATTCCAAACATCGAATTGCATATTGAAAGGTTACGAGAGTTGATATTCACAAGGGTAGAGAAAATCTTAAGATTCTCTTACAATATGACTCTCCGTCATCCTGGAGAATTAAATATAAGAGCCTTACTCTCTAGACACCACAACGAATCCAACTGATTTCTATAAACATTTAAAATTGAAGTTTATTATTATTGCAATTTCACTGATATCTTGAAAGCAATATAGAGCACTACTATTTCCTGCACAATTTTCTTAATATTTTGATTTCTTACAACAATGCACTTCCCATTTATGAAATCCCATTCCTCTGTGAGATTTTGTTTAGAACATTAATTTTTCCAAAATAAAAATTCACAAAACAGGCATCTGTTTTAGGATGTTTACTCCATATAATCAGGGAAAAGTTTAGATTAGATTTGAATCAGAGAGAGAAATCTTAAAGAAATCTAAACAAGCACTATACAACTCAAAAGTGCCCCAAAACAACCCATATTCAAATGCTCTCATTCTTAAGTTTTAGCTGTAAATGGCTAAAACATAGAAACTTTGTTAAAACCCCCATATGTATCATTCCACTACAATATACATAACTATTCATGCAAAAAAGGACGAGGCTTTTATAATCTCATCTGAAGAAAATGGAGGAAAAAATATTTTATATTGGGGCCTCTTTTTAACTAAAAGGTTAAATAAATAAGATGGAAAAGAGATTATCACAGATAAGATTGTACATATTTATGGTATATGCAAATGACAAATTTAATTCGTTATATCTACCTGACTTTTAAGGTGCTATAAAACGTTCTGTATCTTTACACTGAGCTACTTCAAGTACTCGCTTTTGCTTTCATATTTGCACCCATTTAATACAATATTTACATTAACATTTTCAATATTTACATTACCAATATTACCACATATTGTCAAGCATATATTCACACAATGGAATATCATCTTCCTTCAAGCGTTCTTTTCCATTCACACACAGACAAAATTGACAAATAAAACAAACCTAAACCGATATGCCACATAGGCCTTCATGCAAAATTTGCCAATGACAATATAAGGAACAATTACTATGCACATCTTTTGTACAACATATTTACATAAATGAAACATCAATATCCTCTTTAAAAAAGTTCATTTAAATTCAGTAGCATTGTTCACATGACCAGACCAAAAAAGTTCATTTATCACACACTGTGGTGAAGTAGCTTTGTGAACAACGTTCTGCAACATTTAATGCTGACCAGAGAAATAGAATGCATTTTATTTTCTCATTATCTGTATCTTCATTACCATTGTAAGTATGAAAACATTCAGCAAGTTTAAAATCTACTTTTTTATGTACATATTATACATAATTTACAGTTTCTCAATATAATACAAACATAATTAGGACCTTCTTTGTTCAGGATAAAAATAAATGCACCTATTTTCAACCAAAATTAGAAGAACCAAAATTAAAGAACATAGAAAAACAGTAAAATTGTTTAGTACACCAAAATACCTTCTTAATAATCTTCATGAAACACAAATTAAAACAGAACTTCTGCAAACTTTTATCAATGTCACAAGGGCAAAAAATAAACATATGATCCTCTTGAAGAATAGCATCCCAAACCCATTGGTTCATGCCTCATTGGGATGAAGAGGAATCACAAACTTGGGCCCAAAAGGTGATGTATACTTTATACCAACATCACGAAAAACCTGCACAGGGCATGCCAAGTTGCACAGGTACAGTTTCCCATTCTCAGGGCGATGGGCTAAAGGAAGGAGTGGCAGTAGAGAAAACTTTGTATTGAGGCCAGGAGTGCTACTAGCAGGTGGATCCAGAGCCATCACAGCTGCACGATTGTCATTGGCCCACTTAATGGCTGCCAAATATGGTGTGCTGAGCATAGTTGGTACGGCACCTACGTCACCCACCAGAGCTCCCAATATCAAATCCACAGGCCCTGAAGGTAGATCTGCAAATTCCAGAAATGTATTATTTGTTTCTCATAGGCAGTTATAATACCCTCAAAATTCCCACATTTTTTAAGTAATGAATTTTTCTCTCTACATATTTTATTTTAATGAACAAGTATAGCCAATGGGCAAAAGCCCTAACAGTAGCATAACAAAGCCATTCCAGTTCCCAGAGCGCTCCAATGGGGACAGGGTATAATTGAAGCTCTATCTTGGGGCTAAAAAGGTTCTAACAATAAAATCCTAAATGATGAAACATTGGTACGTACCCCTCAATGGTATGCAACTAAGTCAATGAAGGCTTCTTACATTCTCTATGAAATTTTCTGGATGAGCTTTCATAACAATTATCTTCACAATTAAATGTACGTTATTTCAATCATTAATCATTATTTATTAATCTTTACTATCGTTTATTTCACTTTTTGTGGAAACTTCACCAACTATTTTTTCTCAAAAAAGTTCGAAATTTTTGTCCACTGGAGAGAATTTTGTTTCACTGTTAATACAATTTTTACAAATAGCTCCTGACAATTTGTTTACAACTCCTTGACTCCACCTACATCTCATTACAAGACAAGATGTGTATCCCTACAGCATTTGTGTGGTATTTGGGTTTATTTGTGGTATTTTATTTTACGTTCCTCAATTCGGTTCACAAAATTGTCATGGTTAAATAATATAAGGCACTCAACAGCAATAAAGCACCCATGAATTAACAACGAACTTGCAATGGCACAAAGTGGATGGTATCTACGTTTTGTCTTATCTGATTATCTTTTTAGGATTTGCAACATTTTTTAGCAGAATGTGTATATTGTGGCGTCATATCTGTCGCCAGTACAAACGTACTATAGCCGCCATGTGGACAGCGCTGGCGGAAGTGACGCGGGGCTGCACAAAGGTATGCCGTGTCGTGAATGCAGGTTTGGGAACCCCAAAGCCGGCGGAGGAGCGCTGGCGGGCACTGCGGGTGACGCGCTTCCGTCAACCTGCCACAGGGTATATAAGCAGAATTCGACTTGAAAGCAGCCTTCTATTCTTATGATTCTTCAGAGGTGAGCGCGTCGGTAGGGCGTCGTGAGGGTTGTGCGCGGCGTTGCATGGTAATGCATAGGCTACCGAGGCGGGGAATCGAAGCCGGCGTGCTACGTCGTGACAGCAGGTGCGGCATACTCGCATGTATGCTCGCGTAAGGTACTGGTGCATCACACCGGGGATGGTAATTAATTATCGGGCCAGCGGTGGTGGTAACCAGGGAAAGGTCCTTCTTGTAACGGTTAACTTCAATTGTAAATATTGTATATAGTGTTATGGTGTCGGAATATCTTATTTCTAATAAATACTAAATATTTACAAGCCGTTCACGTCTGTAATTATTTGCCCCGGCAAAGACGCCACAGACGTAGGAGGGATAGAATGGTGGCAGCGGTTAACGAACTACCACGCACGTAGAATGGTGGCAGCGGTTAACGAACTACCACGCACGTACAATGGTGGCAGCAGTAAACGATCTACCACGCACGTCTTGTGTAAGCAGCGGTTTAGGAACTACCACGCACGTGTAGTGTATGCAGCGGATCACGAACTACCACGTAGGTGTAGAATGGTGGCAGCAGCTCAAGAACTAGTCTAGTTATAGTGTAGGCAGCAGTTCAGGAACTACTACGCAAGTGTAGTGTATGTAGCGGTTCAAGCAAGCAGTTTATGGTTAGTAAACGACCACGCAGTTGTGTATGTGCGGTGTTTGTCTGTGGTAGGCAGCATCACACGGAAGCACGCCAGGAACGGCAGGTAGAATAATTACGCCAGTAAGGGGCTTCATCCGTCCATGGGTAATTAGTGAGCGTAGAAGGGATAGAATTCTGCGGTTCACGTTCTAGGTTCGGTCGGTAGTGTAGCAACAGCTATAGAAACGAACAAAACACCCAGCAGGTAGGGCGCTTAGTACCAGCGGGACAGTCATCCAGAACAGCGGATCGTGCACGCGGAAGTGAAAGTAAATTTGGCCGCAGGTATCCGCCGGAGAAAGATTAAATAGTGGGCGAGCGAGCAAGACTGAGCCAGGGAACAGTTTCGACGTACAAATATTCATAGTGCGCGAAATAAAGTAAAACGCGAACGAAAACGTGCGAGTACATCGGCGGGGCGAAACTTCAAGAAGAAGGACGGGAAGGAAGGACGAGTTGCAGCCAATCCATCCATCTCATCACGACATCCGTCAGCGCCGAACGTGCACGCATAAGCAGCAGGAAGCAGCCACGTGCAAGCAGTGGAAGCTAAGGGTAAGTGTGTTCTTTTGCAACGCGTAGGGCACTGTTCGAAAGCAATGGCGCATTTACTGAAATTTCGAAAGGAGGGAATGATCCGAATCGCCAGGGATTTGGGAATAGAATTAGATGGATCGGAAACAAATCCGACTTTAAAGAAATTGATAGTAGAGCATGAGGATTATTCAGTTGAATTAACGGAGGAATTGGGGCAACAGCACGAAAGAGATAGGGAGGATAGGAGAATATTAGAAGAAAGGCAATATCAGTTAGAACTTGCGAGAGTGCAAAATGCCCAGACGGGCGAAAGAAATTCTGAGATTCGTTCGGAAGCGCGCTCGGAACACGCGAGAGATTATATTAGAATAGGCCAAATAATTGGTAGATTTAAAGGAGAGCAGGACGACATCACTTCTTATCTGAGCGCGTTTGAAAGCCAGTGCAGGCAATTGAAAATCTGCGAAGAAGATTGGGTTGTTAATTTAATCGGATTACTTCCGCATAATGTTAACACATGGCTTACTTTAGATGAACAAGAAGAAGCGTTAGATTATGCGGAGTTGAAATTGAAATTATTAGAATTGTACCGGTTTGATGCCGAGAAATTCCGGCAACTATTTAGGAAACATAGCAAAAACGGAGCGACTTGGAGCATATTCGCGAGGGAATTGCTAAACTATGCCAGAGAGTGGGTAGCGGGACTTAAAATAAACACATTCGAGGGTTTATTGAATTTGATTGTGGCCGATCAAATGAAGCATAAAGTTCCAGGGGATATGCGGGAACACTTTGTGGATAAATGGGCCCAATTTTCGAATCCGCTTGAGTTCGCGAAAAGATTAGATGCGTACGAGAATGCGCGGCAAGGGTGGAAGAAGCCACAGTTACCATCTTTCCGGCCGGAAAGAACATTCCGGAAAGAACACGGAAACAACAGGGCACCTGTTGCTCCTCACGTGGCCCCCAAGCCGGCAGGAAGTACTAATGGGTTAGAGAAACATAGCGCGAAGAAAGAATTCGAGGCACCTTATGTCCGCAAGTGTTATGAATGTCAGTCGACAACGCACTTGATAAAGAACTGTCCGCGGAAACAGGGCAATCAAGTAAATCACGTGTGTGAACCCGAGGCAAGGGAATTCCTGAGGCAGCACATTGTGACAGGGACCGTGAATGAGCAGCCGACTGAGATCTTAAGAGACACGGGCGCGTCATTTGATCTTGTATCCGCAAATTTAGTCACAGATCGTGATTATACGGGCGAATCGGTCTGGATCAAACAGCCGCTTCATTCGACTGCCATTAATTTGCCGGTGGCGGAAATTCGCCTAAATTCAGAATTAGGTAGTGTAATCACTAGGGCCGCTATAGTGCCGAAGGAAAATCAACTTAGTTATTATCTATTAAGTAACAGAACGTATCAACTTCTGCAGGATATTAAACAGGGCTTAGTAGAAGAACAAACTGTGAACATGGTTATGACGCGCAGTAAGGCTGCGGCAGAAGGCAGAACAAAAGCAGATGATTCGAGGAACTCGCAGGTAAAATTGCCGGAGGCGGAAGGCGACCGCACAGAAAAGCCGGGCGAAGACGAGCATGAGCCGTCGGAGGAATTCCCGGAAATCTGTCTAGTAGCAGACGGAGAAGAATTAGAATTGGCAGTGCCGATCGCTGAAATGTTGAAAGTAAATACGGAACAATTCAGCGCGGCGCAGAAGGGAGATGAGGGTGTAAATACTTTGTTTGAAAAGTATAAGGATGTAAGAGCAGAATCGGAAAGAGATACCTATTTTGTTAGGAATTCATTATTATTTAAGAAACGGAAGAGCAAAAAAGGTGACATTTATGAAATGTTAGTTGTGCCCGGTAAATTTCGTGGGCCTATAGTAAGGATTTGTCATGAAGTTGTCAGTGCTCATCTAGGAATAGCTAAATCGAAGAACAATTTGTCTAAGCACTTCTTCTGGCCAAATTGTTTTAAAGAGATGGAGCAATTTGTGCGTTCATGCGACAGCTGCCAGCGCGTAGGTCATAGTGGTGATCGGAAGAAGGCACCTTTAGTATTGGTCCCAACTATAAGAGAGGTCTTTTCGCGATTAAATTTAGATACGATAGGCCCGTTTCAGAGAAGCAGTACCGGAAATGTCCACGTACTTACTGCTATTTGTGTTGCGTCGAGGTACCCCGAAGCAATACCGATTCCAGATCTTCAAACTCCTACTGTAATTGATGCGCTTTTGCAGTTGTTCAGCAGAACCGGTTTCCCACGGGAAATTCAAACAGATCAAGGCCCGTGCTTCAGAAGCACGCTGATGGCAGAATTCGCAAATAAATTTGGAATTAAATTGATCCATAGTTCGGTTTATCATCCGCAGACCAATCCGGTTGAGCGTGTACATAGTACTATGAATAGGCTGTTCAAAGTTCTGTGTCTTGAAGCTGGAACTGACTGGGAAAAACAGATCCCGGCCATATTGTTCGCTTTAAGAACAAGTTTTCACGAAAGTTTTGGATTCTCGCCCGCAGAATTAGTATTCGGTAGAAATTTAAGGACTCCTATTACGTTGCTTTACGAGAATCTCTCTGGAATAGAGCCGGAAAGTAGCGAAGTAACGGAGTATATATTTCGTCTGGCGAATAGATTGAAAGTAATTAGAGACGCAGCTCATGAAAAACTGTCGGCACTTCAGGTGAAAAGAAAAACCTGGTATGATAAGAAAGCAGTGATACGCACATTTAATGTAGGAGACAAAGTATTAGTGTTTGCTCCGAACAAGGTACGTAAATTATCTGTGCAATGGATAGGACCGGGAGAGATAGTAGAGAAGGTGTCTGACACGAATTACGTCATACAAATGCCGAACAAAAGTACAGGCAAGGTATATCATGTCAATATGATCAAAGCACACGTACAAAGGACAGAGTATGTTAACTTTATTGTCAATCAAGAACAGATAGGTGAATTTATGGAGGACGGAATAGAGAAATACGCCTTAAAATTAGAACCGGAGGAATTAGATGTAGAGGCAATGCTCGCAGGCACAGAAATGGAGCCGGAAGGAAGTGAAAGGCTGAGAGAACTTGTAATTGAGTTCAGGGACATCTTTTCTGATAGGCCAGGGCTCACTAAAAACGTTCAGATGGACATCGAGTTGCTGGACGAAAATGCAAGGGTGAGGAGCGCTCCGTATCGCACGTCACATCGCCAAACAAAAATCCTCCAGGATGAAATCACGAAAATGCTAAGGGATGGTATCATCGAGCCTTCCGATTCTGATTTCACATCCCCTATGATTTTGGTGGAAGCACCCGGAAAAAAAACCAGGCCATGTATTGACTACCGCAAGTTAAATCAGGTTATTCGTACTGAATATTTTCCGCTTCCGAGTTTAGCCGAGCGAATTGAAACAGTTGCGAGGGCCAAAATCATAACCACAACGGACTTATGTAAAGGATTTTGGCAGATCCAAATGAGCGAGCGCGCTCAACGGTATGCCACCTTTACGACAAAATTCGGGTCTTATAAACCCCTCAGAATGCCTTTCGGCATCAAAAATGCACCATATGTTTGCAGCAAGCTTATGGAGGCATTACTGAAAGATTGCGCGGAGTTCGCCGTCCCATATATGGACGACATTGCAATCTTTAGCGACAACTGGGATGATCACTGCAAACATCTCAGAATCGTATTCCAAAAGTTACGTGAGGCCAATTTACGCGTGCAACCGGCGAAATGTAAGTTCGCTAGGAAATCGGTTACGTTCTTAGGATACGAGATTGGTAGTGGTCTGATGAGACCTAATGAAGCCAAAGTTCAAGTAATAAAAGAATATCCACGGCCTACGACAAAAAAGGAAATCCGTAAATTTATAGGTCTGATATCGTATTATAAACGGTTCATCAGAAATTTCTCGGAGAAATCAGCTGCGCTCACTGATCTATTGAGGGGAACACATAGGCAAGGCAAAATCCGGTGGTCGGAAGAGTGCGAAAACTCGTTTATACAGCTTCGCGACGCACTGTGTCAGGGGGCAGTCACTCATGCACCTGATTTTAGTAAGCCATTTTTACTGCAATGTGATGCGGCACTTAGGGGAGCAGCCATTGTGTTATCACAGTTAGATCAAGAAGGGAATGAAAATCCGATTCTTTTTCTCAGTAAAAAATTCTCAGACGGGGAATTAAAATGGAGCACCACGGAGAAAGAGTGTGCTGCTTTAATTTGGGGTTTAGGGAAGTTGCGTTACTATTTAGACGGTAATGTTTTGCTAAAGATAGAAACGGATCATAACCCGTTAGTCTGGTTACAACAGAATGCTGGGAATAATCCTAGATTGCTTAGGTGGTCTCTGGCGATTCAGCATTACAACATTATCATAAGCCATAGGAAAGGGATATTAAACGTAAATGCTGACATTCTCAGTAGGGTGTTTGAAAATGAGCGCCAGACAGTGTCCGAAGTTGCAGAGGGGCACACTGCACCCGGCAATGCCGATACGTGTGCGCCGAAAACACTGGAACACAGTGCAAAACAAATAGTGCAAGAAGAATGATGTATAAGTGAATGTGATGTTTGTTGTGTTGTGTCAAGATTGAGTAAACTTTTCCCAAGAAACCTACGAAAGAATAGTTTCCAGCAAATATCATGAACTTTTGTATTCATTTATGTTCATTCTGGCAAGAAGAAAACTTTGTACAATCCTCCAAGAGAGAGATGTAAAAAAATTGTTTATTTGTTTCATTTTAAGTGTATCACTGTATGTGGTTTTAAATGTAAAACAGGGTAAAAGTTAGTTTATTGTTTGTTTGTTTTTGTGCATTTATCACTGTATAGGGTTTTGTCATTCAGTGTGTCAGTTTGTGTGTATAGAACTGTATATGATTTTGAATGTTTATTGATGTAATGTTTGTGGCTATATTGGTGATATTGTATGTGTCATTTTGGTAGTGGGTATTGTACAAAATTGATTTAATTCAAGAATTGGGTTGTAAAAGGAAAAGGAACATACTATGGTTATTTGAGGTTACCATACCAGGCTGAAAATTCTTAACAATGCATAAGAGGGACCGACCGTACGGCAAGATTTTTAATATTTCAAGTACAATGTACAATGTAGAGTAAAAATATGTCAATGGGGTAGGTTAGTAGGGCCTTCTCTGTTTGTTTCTTTATCTGTGTAATTAGCCAAGTCAGGCGCAGTTGTATATAATGTGAGCCGATCGGCCTAGGACTTTCACACTTGTGGAATTTTCCTTCTGTGTTGATTGCAACTGCGACGAAAATTCCCGGGGGGGTATAGAGGAGTTTGTGGCGTCATATCTGTCGCCAGTACAAACGTATTATATTAGCCATGTGGACAGCCCTGGCGGAAGTGACGCGGGGCTGCACAAAGGTATGCCGTGTCGTGAATGCAGGTTTGGGAACCCCAAAGCCGGCGGAGGAGCGCTGGCGGGCACTGCGGGTGACGCGCTTCCGTCAACCTGCCACAGGGTATATAAGCAGAATTCGACTTGAAAGCAGCCTTCTATTCTTATGATTCTTCAGAGGTGAGCGCGTCGGTGCATGGTAATGCATAGGCTACCGAGGCGGGGAATCGAAGCCGGCGTGCTACGTCGTGACAGCAGGTGCGGCATACTCGCATGTATGCTCGCGTAAGGTACTGGTGCATCACACCGGGGATGGTAATTAATTATCGGGCCAGCGGTGGTGGTAACCAGGGAAAGTTCCTTCTTGTAACGGTTAACTTCAATTGTAAATATTGTATATAGTGTTATGGTGTCGGAATATCTTATTTCTAATAAATACTAAATATTTACAAGCCGTTCACGTCTGTAATTATTTGCCCCGGCAAAGACGCCACAATATGATATGAATATTGATTTCAGCAACAGCAATCCCACGATATGCAACATTTGAGCTCAATATGAACCAAAGTAGGAAGCAAAAAAATGAAGAAAAGAAGAAGAAGAAAGAAGAAGAAGAAAAGAAGAAAAGAATAAGAAGAAGAAAAGAAAAAAAGAAGAAAAAAGAAGAAGAAGAAGAAGAAGAAGAAAAGAAAAAAAGAAGAAGAAAAAAAGAAAAAAAGAAGAAAAAAGAAGAAGAAAAAAAGAAGAAGAAAAAAAGAAGAAGAAGAAAAAAAGAAGAAGAAGAAGAAGAAAGAAGAAGAAGAAGAAAAGAAGAAGAAGAAAAAAAGAAGAAGAAGAAAAAAAGAAGAAGAAGAAAAAAAGAAGAAGAAGAAGAAGAAAGAAGAAGAAGAAGAAAAGAAGAAGAAGAAAAGAAGAAGAAGAAAAAAAAAAAAGAAGAAGACGAAGAAGAAGAAAAAAAGAAGAAGACGAAGAAGAAGAAAAAAAGAAGAAGAAGAAGAAGAAGAAGAAGAAAAAAGAAGAAGAAGAAGAAAAGAAGAAGAAGAAAAAGAAGAAGAAAAAGAAGAAGAAGAAAAAGAAGAAGAAGAAGAAAAGAAGTAGAAGGAAAAAAAGAAGAAGAAAAAAAAGAAGAAAAGAAGAAGAAAAAAAGAAGAAAAAAGAAGAAGAAAAGAAAAAAAGAAGAAAAAAGAAGAAGAAAAGAAAAAAAGAAGAAAAAAGAAGAAAAAAGAAGAAAAAAGAAGAAAAAAGAAGAAAAAAGAAGAAGAAAAAGAAGAAGAAGAAGAAAAAGAAGAAGAAGAAGAAAAAGAAGAAGAAGAAGAAGAAAAGAAGAAGAAGAAGAAGAAGAAAAAAGAAGAAGAAGAAAAAGAAGAAGAAGAAAAAAAGAAGAAGAAGAAGAAGAAAAAGAAGAAGAAGAAAAGAAGAAGAAGAAGAAGAAGAAGAAGAAAAAGAGAAGAAGAAGAAGAAGAAGAAGAAGAAAAAGAAAAAGAAAAAGAAAAAAAGAAGAAAAAAAGAAGAAGAAGAAAGAAGAAAAAGAAGAAGAAAAGAAGAAAAAATAAGAAAAAAAGAAGAAAGAAGAAAAAGAAGAAGAAGAAAGAAGAAAAAAGAAGAAAAAAGAAAAAAAAGAAAAAAGAAAAAAGAGAAAAGAAGAAGAAGAAAAAGAAGAAGAAAAAGAAAAAGAAGAAAAAAGAAGAAAGAAGAAGAAAAAAGAAGAAAGAAGAAGAAAAAAGAAGAAAGAAGAAGAAAAAAGAAGAAAGAAGAAGAAAAAAGAAGAAAGAAGAGAAGAAAGCAATGAGCCGTTTTACCAAACTCTGAACACGTAACTAAATATCATATAAATGTGATTGCAAGATAAATATGTATTATATGAAATTGTGATAATTATTCCTCTCATTCCCAAGTCATGTCTTAGAAGCAAACATTCTCAATTGGGTATAAAATATTTTACTCTCTTGTGCCATAAATTACTACAGTCGACTTGTTATAGTGAACTCAGATATAGTGAACCCTTGGTTATTGCATACAAAGTCACTGGTCCCGTTACACTTGCATTACAAATAAGCATAAGAAGATTCGGTTTTCGTGAATCTGAACCTTTGCAACAGTGAACATTGGAAACACAATTAAAACCCTCCTGGAAAAGAATATATTGCCTCAGTGCCACAAATTCCAACACTAGGCTGCTTGGAAAAAATATAGTCAAACAAATGTCATAGAAGTCTCCCCTGAGATGAACGTAGCGGACCTAGAATGGAGATTTTTACCGATTACCTTATGCCACTCAGTTTCACACAACAAAGACCATGTCCTGCGTGAGCAACAACTGGTGGCGGTGACAAGCAATTGCTTGCAGATTCAAGATTAGAGTTATATTCCGCAGGTCAGTGAATGTTGTGTTCTACATAGGCGTGTGACTGCCACAGCCCCACAGCCTGGCAAAACCCCCGCACCACACAGAAAAGCTATCAGTTTCATTAACCTCTTGCACTATCCCACTACCAAAAGGATCTCTTATGTTATTAGGAGAGTTAAAGGGCCTTCGGCATTCCGACAGTGGAAGAGGCAATGAAGGGTGTCAAGTCTGCATTACATTACTTAGAGACAGTGGGTAATACAGAATCAAGTATGGAGAGAGCACAAACTCTGGAGAAGAATCTAGAGAAATTACTAACAAAAATATATGAAGCAAATAATTGAATTTTTAAGGACAAATAAAGATATTTCAATTTTCAGTTCATGATATTGATGTATGTTGAAGTATCTCTATACTAATAAAATCAATCATTGTGGAGAAAATCTATTTGATTTTGACATCGTCAGATATAGTGAACCAAAAATGTTAATCCCTAGAAGTTCACTATCACCAGAGTAGACTGTATTATAAATTTCACATACGAACCGGTTTCAAATAATTAACAAAAACATAAAAGCATTTTTATGTCTTAAGAAAATTGATTCAACTTACCATTGGTATTTGTAATAATTGCATTATGGGTGAGTTTGTAGAGTGTAAGCTCTGTTGTGACAAGTGGTGAAAGATTTGCTGAGTCCAACAGGTACACAATAGTCTTAACTCCATGGCTAGCCAACTGGCGTGCAGAGTTAATGCCCACTACACCTTGTCGATGAGAGCCACACAAAGCCACAACAGTGGGCCACTGATGTGAATTTCGAGGGTTTAGTCTGAAAACCATTAGATTTTTCATAATCACTCATAAATGAAAAGAAGTATACGATTGCACTCTTCCCATCACTTCGAAAACACTTTTTACTTATTCATTTACATGCTTCTATACAATACATGGATTAACATACATAGAAATCAATTTCTGCAACATTACATAACTTATGATTATATAAGAGGAAGTGTTAAGAGACAGTTCATGTAAGAGAATGTTGCAGAAAATAAATTTCCAGATTTTAATACACATTTTGGAGTACTCAGATACCAAAAAACAGGTTTTTATTTTTCAAAATTGTCATCTGTCAACCACTTTAGTATCTAAACTAGTGTTGGATTTATCCCAAAATGAATATTAGGGGAATATTATATAATACAAAATGATAGTAGGAATACCAAACCACATTAGCATACTCAAGTATAAACCTGATGTATGTTGTATATATCAGTTTTACTGCACATGGATGCAATGTAGAAAATGACTTTCTTATCAGGTATTTAGTAGCTTATTGGCTTTTTTGGTAACAACATCAGGTTTATCCCATTTCAAATTTTGATACAGAAGCAAAAGAATACTTACTGATGTATTCTTTTGCTTTTTCAAAAATTACACTCTTACATTCATTACAGGTGCTTCAATCTATTACTGCATTTGAGAGTGCAAATGCTTCAAATGATTTCTTATTACGTTTCTAGAAAACTCAAATTTTTTGGTGGAAATAAGCTCAAAAGGGCACATTTTCGAAAACACTCAAACATTTTTCCAAAAATGGCTCCAAATTTGTCATTGATAATTTCCACATAAAACCAGGGTATAATTTCTTACATACTATTTTCTCTCATTTGATGGCTGCAACCTGTTGCATAATGATACTCATTACAATACTGATTTCATTATGATACAGGATGATTCAGGAAATCAATCACAGAGAAGTTTACAAACCAAGTATTGACACTTCATTGTATTGTTCTCAATCATTGAGAATCAAGCACATCGAAGGTCACAAACACATAAAAAGGTCTGTTTTATTAACATTATTAGTTTTATCAAATTATAATGTTTTATAACTGGAACTGTTTTACAAATGGTACTGTATAGTGATTCGGCCTCGTGAAATAAGAGCATGGAGCATGTGAGCCCAAAATTGTAGACATTAAGGCTGTGGGTTCGACTCTCACATAAAGCATGTATGTTTTGAAGTTGTGTTCATGGCACGGGGGCATTCCGAGACCCTCCTATATTACATTTATATCTTAAACCTTCCATAATCTTTTGGCTTGACATGGTTTTGTATGTACAATCTGCATGTTTAATTGTGGAATTGAATCCCTATGCCTACAATATTACAAGCACCAAGATGAGACCAAGAGATACAATGGGCAAATATACAATCATACAGGATCAAAGTAGGCCAATGCAGCATTTAGGGAGCAAAGGTGCTCTTCACTAGGAGTTACCTCAGAAAAGTGGTTGCAAGTTGCACTGGTAGGTAAGAGTTTGTAGATAGCAGATTAGAAGAGAGTGAGGGCAAAACCAAAATGTTTTCCAAGACTCAAACGAAAAGGAAACTAATTTCCATGAGAAAGTCCAGGCCATTCTTTAGCACCACTCATTAATATTAGCAAGTGGTTCATGAATAATAAAGCGTTGTATATGCAATTTGAATGAAATTTCTCTTAATATTTTCTAGGTTCGACAATCAATAAACCTGAAACTAGTATCACCAAGTGTTCCTCCTTGGAGTCAAACCTTATTTCTTTTTTGTCATTCTTTTTCACTTTTCTTTGAAAAATATGAATCTGGATTTAATTTGTCTGAAAACTTACAAACTAAACCAACATTCAAAACCTGAACATTTAATTTTTTATTTAGTCTCATCTATTTGATCCCTTTATTGTGCATTCAAGCATTCAAGGAACTTGCAATGGTATTTACTCGCACTAAATTTATTACAAATAATTTACTTTATTAAGGTTAAATTAAGTAGGCTTTTTTGAACTTTATTTCTCTTGACACATTAACAGAAACAATGGGGTAGAAGCTAGAGTTGTTCATAACAATGTCATATTAATCTATTCTCGCATTGTCCAGCAAATTTTTCTATAAGAGATTTTTTCTTTGGACCTAACCAGATTAAAAAAATTGAAATTTTCAACAATAAAACACTTATTGTATACGTGGGCCAGACAGAATGGAAATCAATGAGACTTCAACAACACAT
The DNA here is from genome assembly GCA_038098605.1 of Gryllus longicercus. Classification (NCBI taxonomy): domain Eukaryota; kingdom Metazoa; phylum Arthropoda; class Insecta; order Orthoptera; family Gryllidae; genus Gryllus; species Gryllus longicercus. Next base: position 2,292,005 of record JAZDUA010000223.1, on the reverse strand, counting down.
TCTTTCTTGCAATTTTGTATAGCCTACCATTTTCGAAAGAAGAGTTCACTGAAAATGGGATCTGTACCATTTTCATCAACAATCTCCACTCTGTTTCAAAAAATTTACAAGCAGTTATTGAGAAAATAATTGTTTAAAAATTGCTTTCATTTCAAGCAAAATTACGCAAAAACTACTCATATTTCTATTCTACTCATACCTTATATAAAGATATGACCTTAAATATATTTCATTATAGAAAAATGTTCTATATTCACAATTGTATTGTAGGTAGACGCAGGAAAATATTTGAATTATTGTTATTTTGGAAAATTCAAAATTTCAATGAGACTGATACATCTGCCATTTTTTAAGTGTCTTAACTCAAGGAAAATGTCTTAATACGAAAATTTAGAACAATTTTTGAAAAAATTTTCAAAATATAAATTCTTCTCTCTAAAGTACCCCCAAAAATCAAAATATCTTTTTGCAGGGTTCAAGTTCAGCCTGATCAATTGGGCAATATCAATTTATGCCAAAATAGACCGAGAAGTTTAAGCACTAGTGTTGACTTTGGACGGATGGACGTTTTGCTGTCAACCAATTTTTCAGTATCAAGGACCCACAAATGTCAATTCTCAATACCCAAAGTGTTAGAGGTAGACATTTTCTACATACCTATATTACTAATTACTAATGTATGCAGAAATTGAAAGAAAAATACGCAGCCTCCTGTCCGTGAGAAGTATCTATGGCTTTGTTAGAAACCAACAAACTCGGAAAAAATACAAAAGCAATGAAATAGTTTTGACTTTGATTGAAAAAATACAAATACTTGATTACCTTAATTTGTAGTTTTTTAAAACCTGACAAAATAACAGATCTTTCTTAGTGTATTAGTGCTTACAGACAAGCTGAAGTTACGTGATGAAGAAGAAAAACTTCAGCATTCAAATTTTTGCTGCTGAGACCCCATTTTCCACAACTCTATGGCAGCATTTTTGTTGCTGCTGCCGCTAGTATAATATATTTATTTCATTTAATATTTATCCCCTTTTATGCACAATAACAGGACCCCACACATTGATTTATTTACTTATTTATTTACAACAAAAACGGTTAAAAACCGTGTGTGACTTGCTTGTGAGAGAAGTTAATTTGAAGTTACATTTATCTACTTTTATCCACAATATCAGACAACAAGTCTTCAAAAAGTTTTCTGGCAAAAAATCATCTCTTTCCACTGCAGCATACGTTTTTTTTCATATAAGCACTTAGTATAGCAAGAAAGTAAAAAAAAATAAAAAATTATAAAATAATTTTTATCAATTTAAACCACAATATAGATGGTTCCACACATGTCCCGAATATTTTCTTGTTAGTCATTTCTGACACACAAAGCAGGGAAGTACTGAAGGAATGCGTTCCCTCTCAGGAGAGGCATCAACTGTTAGATTTCTAGGCTTTTCATTAGCATGGAGACACTTTCCATTATAGAATGCTTTAAATTTCTTCACATGCAAAGTATATTAATTCATGTAAGAGAGCAATTGATTTTTATGATTGTAAATTACAAAATGTAATGATGGTTTTATATGCTCTAAAAATATAAGTTCCTATTATAAACTCAAAAAAAATGCTGTGAATTTTGTTTTCCTAAGTCTAAAAGTATAATAATTTAAAAATACTTTCAGTTTGTTTAATTTAAAAAAAGCTAGATAAAGTTTGTATATAAAGATAATTTTTCCACCATTACAACTTAATACTTCATACGGTAAAACTGAATTTTGTGTGATATTCCATGAGTTACCTATGTCCTCCTCCAAGGAGTTGCAAAGCCATTTCAGCTACAGCACGACCCATCATTTCAGTCTGTCTCTCTATAGTCAGTCCTCTTCGCTCTGCTGCCATCAACAATTGCCTTCGTACATCAGCAGTTATGCTTGGAATAACCAAGCCTTCATCTGTAATATAAGGTACAAGTTTTTAAAAACAATCCCTACACACTGAAGATAAAAGGGGAATGATTTGCAGAAGAGAAGCATCAGTTCACTTGCATTTTTTTAAATTTGACAGACAATATTAGTATGTGCAATTTCAGCTACGTAATGTTAAAAAAAATTATCAAAATTCTAGAGGTTTTATTGAAAGTCACACCTATGTCATATTATTAAGCAATATTGAAACTATTTGTGCAAACAATTTAAAGAAAAAATTTGGAGCAATATTAGATTCAAAAAAAATTGTTTTTTGGGGAGGGGGGTCAAGTAAGGCTCCAATTTTTTTTCTTTACATAATTCCAAATGCTTTTTTAAAATTCTTTTTTGGTCTCCATTCCTCTCAAAATCCCACAATCTCATAATTTTGAAAAAAAAATAAAAGTGAGATTATTCAGGGAGCTAATTTTAGAGAACACATTTCATTAAGTAAAATCTATATCTTCAACAATGTAATTATAGAAAAAAGTCCCCAAAAAAATTTTACTACTGCAATTTTTGAAGAATCACGAGATTTTAATAAAAATCTTACATGTACCATTTTCTTGAGGGTACTTCTCTTTATTTGAGCTAAATACGTAAAGAGTAAATTTGAAGTGTTTTTGAGAAATTTTTGAAAATGATCTACAAGCTTTATATAAAGTACCCCCAAAAATTGGCAAGATCCATTTCCGATTTAATATCAGGAATCTCTGAAATGAACTCTCACATGACAATGTCTGGGCAATGTTATTTGCAGTTTCAAAAATCAATTTCACTATCAGCACTCCACATCCCCACAGTACCATATTAAAGTTAGATTAGTATTCATAGAAATCTTGAAGTATGAAAGTAAGTGGAAAGTAAAGAAACCCAAAATTAATGCAATATGCATTGCATTATGCAATGCATAATGTTCTTTGTCTTGAGTGGAAAAACAAATAGAATTATCTTTCATGTCAATGAATACTAGAGATTAGGTTAAACCAGAAAAAACAAAACATTTCCGCACACTCAATTAAAACTAGTGATACTAGTACTACTTCCTCACATCAAGAACAGTTACATCAAATTGTAACATTGTAATTTCTGTCCATATTAACAAATCTCAGCACTAAAACTCATTACTAGGAAGTGGATTTCTACAATTTTACAAATTTATTTGTGAGTATCCATTGCTTCTGTGCATAGTTAAGTGAAATTTCTTGAGATTTGGTAAGAATATGATGCTAATTAGATTAATATGTTAGTGCATATTTGTGCATATTTTGTCTATTTTTCTTGTTGGTGATATTTGTGTGATTATAGGCGCATATTTTATATATTTTGTTAAAATAGAGACTTATCTCTAAAACATATAATCTTTTCATAGAATCTATTTATTTTTGAGTGTTCATTGATTCGAAAGAGCTTGTCTCAGTTTGTTTTTTCCCCCTTATAGATAATAAAATACTTGTGCAAACGTACAATATTTCTTGACATCATAATTTTTTTAACTAGGCAGAAGAAATAAAGAACAAGACATACAATATGACTTCACTAGGTGAATATTTACTTCAATTATTTCTACCACAAAGGTAGATTATATTAAGTGTGCACATTTAATTATTTTTTTTAAAAGATGGGAGTCATTTAATAAAAAAAAAACAATTGCGAATAAAAATAAAGAGCCCATATTTACGCTAAATTACGGGAAAACTTTTCATTTTCAAAAAATTGAACAAGACTTTATATCAAGATTGTCTTTAAAGATCTGATTTCAAGAAATTAGAGGAACTAAAACAGCACATACTTTCTCGCCCTTAGTAATGGTTACGTAATACCAGTGCTTGATTACAAAAATCTTAGGTCCCCGAACGCGCCCCAAATAAATAATTAATTTAATAAAAATACTTATATATATTTATAACATAATGATTATTCCCCCGGTACTAGAACACCGTTCCAGAGCGTTCCGCCAGAAATCAAGCCCTGCGTAATGTTATTTAATTCCGTAATTTCTCTCCGAATTAACACATCGGAGTCATCGTTTCTTTGTTAAACTCGTTACAAACTGTAGAACATTAGGTTCGGGCCCGTCGGTCTGCGGTCAGCATACTCGGGACTTCCGCGTCAAAACATGTAATATGCGTTCATTGTCTTCCGCGGCCGGAGTCAATGCATTCTTGCCTATCCGGGATGAGCCGCCTCTCGGTCAATTGTGCTGACGTTTTGGTCATCTTGCTGTGGTCTTCTTCAGTGCTATACTGAAGCTTCTTCAGAACTATGCTGCTGCTGTACTGTATAGCTCAGAAGGCCACAACAAGATGGCCGAAACGTCAGCCCAATTGACTGAGACGCGACTCATCCCGGATGGCCAAGAATGCATATATTTGAAAGACAAGGGACAACCATGCCCACAGACGCACCCTTCAGACCGAGGCGAAGAGTCGGCATACGCTCTACTTCCAGGTCGGTGGCAATACATACTTTCTGGTCGGTGCAATTATAACTCCGTTTCATACAGCTAAATCATGTCCCAACAATGAGACGTAATTCACAGAACTACAACTGCCATCTCGCTGGGCGGAATGCCATTGTCGCATTCCAAACTCATTTCCTGAAATCTAACAATTTTTCCTTCAAAATAAAATTTAAATCTTAAGTTTAGCGAGTAAATCTCATTGGGCTAATTTCAATTAATGTTTGCAGATTTCTTAAAAGAAAATACATAAAAACATTGAGAATGCAAATACAGCCCTCGCAACAAGGATAAAACAAAAAGAGAGATTATCAAAAGGTTTTAAATAATTTCTAAAAGATTAATTTGTAAATATATAACAAAAATTCAAATGAACGAAACGAACGAAGAAATATGAAATAACATACACATTCTAACTTGCGTAGCATCCAACTGCCTGCAAACACATTAAGCTCCAGAAGCGCAGGAAATTCGAATCGGGGGAAAAAAATGTTAAAGAAAATAAAAGTTGCCCAAGTTTGACACAAAATTTCACAAAAAATACTCGAAATTATTTTTGAAAAATTGAACACAATATCTGTTTATGATGAACACATTGAAACCAAATTGAATTTTTGGATATTCCAAAATACAGAATATTCAATGAACATATGACCTGCACTCGCTTAAGCGCACTTCACGCTTAACGAGACCAAAATTTAATCAAAATTGTTAGTGCTATTTTTGAGAAAAAATTGTTTGAATAAAATTAAAAATTTCTATTTTACGTAAAATTACGTGAATAATACTCAACGAACAAAGAGACCTGCAGCATTCTCTTAAACGTCCATTACACTATCCAACAACAAAATTTAATCAAAAACGTTGGAACAATTTTTTTGAAAATTTTGATAATGTTCCAGAGGCTTCATGTAAAGTACCCCAAAAGGTTTATAGGTTTCAAATTCAAGAGGACGCCACATCAGCCACATCGATTGTGGAATACCAATTTGGGAGAAAATAGGCTGAATAGTTTATCCACCAGTGTTGTTCACAGATAGATGGGCAGACGTTTGTCCATTTATTGACTTTTAGGTATCTAAGACCCACAAATATTGAATTCTGACTACACTACACTTTAATTTACTCTATATATATATATATATATATATATATATATATATATATATATATATATATATATATATATATATATATATATATATGTATGGGATCATATTTTTGAAGTGATACATATAAGCAATATATGCCCTTTTTCGATTCCAAAGCATGGCAATATAAGTTTTTTGATCGAAAATTCGCCATTTCCCGGCGCATGATCACAATATTTTGTTGTAAGAAAGTAAAAATTGGGGGCCATTTAATAATGTTCAGCTAATTATTCATGAAAATTCTGAAAAATGTCACAGGGACTACTTAAAGTAGAACCTACACCTGGGAGTAGAAAGACTACATTTGCAATCAGGAAGAGACCCAAAAAATTAAATATTTTAATGATCTCGAGAATCACAAATAGTTCTTAATCCTGAAGTATTTATGAAGTTTCAACTAAAAACCTAATCTGACTGAATTATGAGCAATGCATACCAACATGGATCCTTTCTGATTTTCAGTCCAAAATTGCATCTATCTTGCTACCAGTTTTGGAACCACACCAATAAACCTTAATTCTGATGTGCATGTGAAGTTACAGTTTAAAAAACTTTAAACACAAATTTTTAAGACCGAAAATATGGGATCATATTTTTGAAGTGATTTCAAAATTTCCTCTGGAGCAGGACAGAAAACCCAGCCATTAGATTTTAGATCAGAGCTTCTCTTCCCCCCTGTACTACAGGTATATTACATATATATATAATTTATAAATGTATATAAATTTATCACATCACAACTTACCAGGAGTAATTACACCTGGAAAATATATTAACACTGCAGCTGTTGTGTGCAGTTCACAAAAAATTTTTTTCACTTTCAGTTCTTTGTGTAGGACAGAATACGAATAACATGACTTCAATACATTCCTCCCAATTTAAAACAGTTGCTTTAAATTATCCTTTCGTTTTGGTTTGATCAATGCAATAGTATAAGAGCTGCAATGGTATTTGAGACAGCGGAAATTCTACTTCTACTTGACCACTGGCGTTATAGTGTTTGCTCAGAATGTTTAGATCAGGAAGAAAAGAGTTGTACAAGCAAAGCAAATAAAATTGATGAATGTGGCTTAAATTGATAAATGTTTTAATTTATAAACGTGGTGTACAATTTTTGGAATAATTTCTTCATCTTGTTTGATTTGGTATAAATTATTTGTTGCAAATTTCAGAAATCTGCTACATTAACTTTGAAATATTTCTCAGTTCATGAACGTTGTAAAATTGACCCTCCATTGTTATTAACATTTTATTAAGAGATTTTGAAGATATACTAGCCTTTCTTGTTTAGGTACCTTTTATACCTAGACTCATTGGAAATCTCTATTCTACTACTATTTAATGGCCTTCATCCAATTTAAGCTATGTGTGGTTTCTTAGTCTGCAGCAGCTACAGAAATTTCAAAATATGCCACAACTACTGCCGATAGTGACAGTCAGTCTGAGTGGTCATATCAGCATAAAAACTGAAAACTGACCCACAAATGATTTAAACAATCTTTACAACTCATAGGCTCATGAAACAGTTTTATAAAAATTGAAAAAGTCTAATGACCTAAGGATTATTCATATTTAATTCAATGTGATTCAATGAAAACCTTTTCAATTTTCTCTTGAAAGAATGCTTTTCTTTTGTGTTTACAAACTACACCGTTTTCAATGCTTACCTGTAACATATTCTTTGGAACCTGGTGATGGAACTATTAGTTGCCGATACTTGGCAGGAGTTGTGGCAAGTATGTTTTCATCATGTCTATATTTCTGAACACGTCTTACATCTGTTTGTCGAACTAGATCTGGACGCTGAGCAGCAATTTCATCAAATACTGCCTGCAATATGACATTCATTATCCCATCCCCCTTTCACAATGAAGAATATTATTGAGCTACAGTCAAGAAAAACTTACTTGTTTATCAAACAGAGCTAAATTTTTTTCAAAATCAAAATCATGATGCAAAAAATTGTCTATTGGTGTACCAAAACAAGCTTCATCCTTTTCAGAGAGTTTGTGACGGCGATCCTTCTTATTTGGGCTCTTGCGACCCTCCAAGACTGCAAAGAAACCCAAGGCTAAAACAATGACATTTAAATAAAGAAATATGAAGAGACAGTAAATATGTCATGTACATGAAAATACTTCACTCACTATTATTGCGACCATTTGTTTCTTCGTGTTTTCTTGGGGACTCACGAAGTTGAATACCTTTTCCAGTAGCAATGCTTTCACTAATAGATCTCCCTGGTCGTTTTGCTAATGGTCTCGTAACAGCAACAGTACTTGCTGACACATTTGTTTCATCAGTCTCCTGAGCTCTCTCAATAATTGATATATTTTTTATATCTCTGGCTCTGAGAGAAACAAAGAAGTATACTTGCAAATGCACTTACATTTCATAGTTTATTCACTTTATATTTCACCAACAAGCTAAAACACTCACTTCAAAACTATTTCCTTTGTTTGTTCAGGTATTCCATTTCGGAATGCCTTTTTCAAAGTTAGGGTCTGGACTTTAGGATCTACATGACTTATTTGACCCTGATAAATACCCAGACCATTTTCACAGTCTATTGATACTATGTACCCAATAAACTGCTCGGTCATGATTTAGAAATCCTGAAAATTTAAATTCCCTTACAAACAAAATCAATAATCATTTGCTCACAGCACCTCACAGTCTTTCAGGAATGAAATCACCATTGAATATTTTCAGATTTACTTATGAAAACAAAATAATCATTAGAGATGTGTTATAACTATTGTTCATTGCAAATGCATGATAGTGTCCTTTGCAACATTTTATCACACTTACCACGATGTGGCCTTATCACAATTTCAAAACAAGACGTCAAGCCAGCTGCAATCAGCTGCTTCGGCTGGATTGCGGCCTACATACAACGTAGTACGAAATCTCTTTCCAAGCTCTAGTTTCTCCTTCAGATGTGCCAACAATCGAAATTATTGAATGGCTTTCAGCAATTATTTCCAAGATAATGGATCTCGCGGATCACTTCCGAACATCTATTCACTATCTAAATCCGTAACAAACGCCAATGCGCCTCAGGAAATAGAACTGAAACGGTCAACTCAGGAAAACATCAACCAGCTGTCTTGACACAAACCTGCGCAGGTTAGCGAAGTGAAATCAGGAAGTCATTGGCTTTGGTGTTACGTTGGTAAATCTTTAAATTGCAAAGGAGAGCGTAATTCAAATAAAGGGGAAAAGTGATTTAAAAAAATTTAGTTTTTAAGTAATTAAATTGTAGATAAATAAATAGTTTATGGAAAACACCGGGTTCGTGAGAGGATACAAGAGATAATAAAAAGTAAGTAATGCTTCTTGTGTTATGAAAAAGGTATGAAAGGGATAAATAATCTTTAAACTAAATAAATGATATAATGTGTAATAATATTATCATGTCTGTTATTATACCTTTCCCCTCTCGCGATTTAACCCCCGATAGTGCAGTCAATGTGGAGCAAAAAGGGGGGTCAACCTTGCAAGAGGTAGATTTTTTTTTATTTTGTTTATATTGTTAGTAGTAAGAAAACCCTAAGTTTTGCACCTCGAAATACTTCGGAAAAAGTTTTGGTAGCCCCCAAAACAAAATAAGTTGTTTTTTTTACGTAATAACTTTTTAATGGCCGATCTTCACGCAAACATTGTTATGTGCAATTTTAAAGATCATAACATTGGCTATAAATCTGCATTACATATTATTTCTCTAAGGCAAATAGTACCAAAGCTTCGAGATTTTAACATTTCACCAATTTTTTTTCTTTTCATTCAAAAATTGTCCAAAATCACAAATGTAATATTTCTGAATTGTTAAGGTCTTTATAAATAAAAGGCGATTTAATACCAATGTTTTTAATACTTACTGAAGTTAAACACGCGTTCGAAAGTTCAGGTAAGAGAGATAGCAGGCCTACACGTTCTGGCAAGTAACACGATTTACTTACATGAAAAGCATTTCAATAGAATAAAATGACGGTCGCTTCTTCTTTTTAAAACAATAATAGCCTATTTATTATTATTATTATTATTATTATTATTATTATTATTAATAATAATAATAATATTAGAAGAAGAAGAAAAAGAAAAAGAAAAAGAAAAAGAAAAAGAAAAAGAAAAAGAAAAAGAAAAAGAAAAAGAAAAAGAAAAAGAAAAAGAAAAAGAAGAAGAAGAAGAAGAAGAAGAAGAAGAAGAAGAAGAAGAAGAAGAAGAAGAAGAAGAAGAAGAAGAAGAAGAAGAAGAAGAAGAAGAAGAAGAAGAAGAAGAAGAAGAAACATTAACACATAAATTTAAAAAATTCAATTTACACATGTCGACTGTTCTTTTATTTCTCGGTTATTTTTTGTTTCTGGACAAATATATTCATTTCTTTTGTAAATAATAAACAATTTACATGTTTCTGGAGTGTTTTTATGCTTCTGCAATGCAATTTTTTGCCTAGAAAGCATTTTTTTCAAACCAACTTTTGAGTGTTAATTGCGAACCATTCGGAAAATCCCAGTAGATTATTAGAAAAAATATGCTTAAAATTGTCTTCAGAACTTATATGCGACGTTTGGACGTTTCCTCCCCGGACACCTGTATATTTCTTTCTTTCATGAGTCAATTGCAGCGTTCTAGAGTTTTAAAATCTCTAACTCAAAGAGTAACGGTAACATATCTGGCAAGACCGATTCAACATTCTATTAGAAATTGTTTGCTGGTAGGTATTCCTCTATTTAATTCACCTGTAAATAGGTCAGCTATTGTTTTAAATACTTTGAGAAATGCATCTCCGTTATTATATTTTTTACGGGGAGAGATGGTTCAGGGCATCAACTGATGCCCCTCTGAGGTCGTAGTTTCGAGTCCAGACGGTGGCAGTATTTTTCGACACTAGCTTGTTAGGCAGGTCGAATTCAATCGCTGTCTGGAGGTGAAATCTGGCGGTCGGCTGCTCCGATCAACACCAAGTGAATGCCGAAGCAGTCTCGTAACAAACGGCCCACGGACCGCGCGCGATCTCACCTTCCTCTTCCTTGTCCTATCCTTACCCCTTACATACGTACACTAACGTGCACTACACTACCACAGATGCCGGAAGACTTGTCGGGAGTTTAGACATTGTCCCGGCTGGGGCGGTGACCCGCTAGATACCTCAAGCTTGCTTATTGTAGGTCGGCGCCGGATCTCGCCATACAGCGGGGGAAAGATCACCGCCCTCTCGGGCAAAAAACATGCAAGTACACTTCCGGGACTAATGGCCGTTGTAGTTGACGTACCCGGAATTAGTAAACTATCAACCTATCATTATATTTCTTGTTTCGATACCAGAAGTTATTTAATATTTTTTATTCAACATGTCGAAAATATTCAACAAATATTTCGTTTGCTGTCTGATACAATATGGCTCCTTCAAACTATTGAAGAAGGGACGATTTTGCTGTGCGACTATCAGTAATCTCACTGTGTTCGCCCATCAAATCATGAAGAAAGAAAGTGGCATTCATCAAAGATGCCTTCAAGGTAAGAATACACAAATATGAAGTGCATGGTTTCATCAACATTAGTGGCAAGGCGAAATACCTTTACTTTCTTGTTGTTGTTGTTGTTGTTGTTGTTGTTCTTCTTCTTCTTCTTCTTCTTCTTCTTCTTCTTCTTCTTCTTCTTCTTCTTCTTCTTCTTCTTCTTCTTCTTCTTCTTCTTCTTTCTTGTCGGCCTGAACAATTTATTTTGACAGAAATGATGGTACCATGCTTCTTCTGAGATCAAATTCTCGTTACCAATGCGTCGTATTTTCAGATTCCATTAATATTGACGGTTTTCATCTGTATTAATAATAATTATTGATGGTTTCAATGAAAACTTCATAACCTGATGTAAAAACTTCTTTGTGGTTAGGGCAGTGTTTCTTGTGATTATGAATGATGATAATTAATAATAATAATAATCATTATTATTATTATTATTATTATTATTTTGTTATAAAGGAAGAAGAAACGAACGCCATTTTATGCTTTTCATGTAAGTAAATCGTGTTAGATGCCAGAACGGATAGGCCTACGATCACTCTTACCTGAACGTTCAAATGCGAGTTTAACGTCAGTAAGTATTAAACACATTAGTATTTAAGCGCGTTTCATTTATAATGACCTTAATAATTCGAAAATACAGCATTAGAGAGACCATTAGTAATTTTGGCAAAAAGAAAATTTGGTGAAATGTTAAAATATCGTAGCTCTGTTACTATTTTTCTGAGATAAATAATATATCTAGCAAATTTGTAAAACATTTTATGACCTTTAAAATTGTACATAACTATTTTTGCGCTAAGATCAACCATAAAAAATTTATTACGGAAAAACCAAAACATTATCTTTTTTGTTTTGGCTACCAAAACTTTACTCGAAGTATTTCGATATAGAAAAGTTGGGTTTTCTTACTAATAACAATATAAACAAAATAAAAATAAAATATTCTACCTCGCCTTTTGCAAGGCAAAATGACATCGACTGCACTACGATGTCGAAGAACGAAAGAGAAGAACAACAAATGTAACGAGGGCATTACGTATTTTAGTTTGAATGCTCTTAGTTGCACTTCGTGTTTAATTCCTGATAATGCTTCTTTTAATTTCATGCGTTTGTGCGAAATTTGATTCATTATAGAGAAAGGTTTTAAATTTCTTCAAGACCACAATATTGTACACAGAGTATGAGAACAACCATCCTTTAATGTTTATTAGTATTAATAGAGCCCGCAAGGTTAATGCATTTACTGTCTAAAAAAGGCAAATAATAGTGATTTATGTAACAAGTCCTTAAATACTAATAAAGGACATGTTACAAACAATGGTTTTTGTTATTTCTAGTTATTATTCTTATTCTAAATAAATTTTTGACATTTTCATGAGTTAAGAATATTGTCATTACTCACCACGCTCTGTAGCAAGGGTTGCTAGTACAGGGTTTGGTACCGTTTTTAAATAACACTTGCAGTGTGCGGAAAGACAAAAAGGACAAAGGGAGACAAGCAGAACAAAGCTGGGAAAGGACGAAAAGGGCAAGGGGGCAAAACGGAACAAAATTGGTCAAAATTGGAAAAGGGGAAGAAATGGCCAAATGGGGAAGGGGAGACAAATTAGTCGAGGGAGAATGGGACAAGGGGACAACGGGAGGAAATGGGACAAGGGAACAATGGGACAGGTGACAATATGGGAAAGGGGGTATAAATGGGACAAGACACGCAATGAGACAAAATGACAAAATGGAACAAGGGAACAAAATGGTTCAAAGGAACAAATGAAACAAGGGAGCAAAGAGAGACAGTGGGAAAAATGAGCATTTCATCGGTCGTTGCTTTGGACGCGCTCTTAAAGCGGGTTTTAGGTAGTTTGTTGCTACATAGCTATGTGCGTGTTTACAGACGTAAAAACTAATAAAGTATTTAATTTTACTAAGGGGCCGTCCATAAATTACGTAACGCTGAAGAGGGGGAGGGGGTTTGCGGCTGTGTTACGCTGCGTTACAAAGGGGTAGGAGGCTTATAGTTTAGTGAACGTAATGCAGATATTTATTTTTAAAATCTTTCAACATCAGCTGAAATAATTCCATTTATTCAGTCTCATACTAAATCATTAACATATTAACAAATTAAATTAAAATATAATAAATTAAAGAAGTTATATTCTATAAATTGTTACAATAAATGAAAATATTTTTCATCAATGATATATTGAATGAATCTTGGGGGGAGGGAGCCTTGTCGCAAGCGTTACGTAATTATTTGAGGGGGGGTTAAGTGCTTGTTACACGTGCGTTACAGGGGGGAGAGGGGGTATTCAAATTACTCCAAATTTGCGTTACGTAATTTATGGACGGCTCTTTAGTATGAGTAGACAAAAAGGTAGAAGTACGACGAAAGAGCAGTAAAAAGGATTTGGAATTTAAAAAAAAGTTTTTAATTAAAATAATTCCATTAAAGTATGTTTGAGCACTTACATTGAAGGAAACGTGTTCTTCTTTGTCATCCTGATTTATATAACCAACCCCTACCTGCCGCCAAAGAGAAACCCTGAAGCAAACCTTTCAATTTTGGGCGATATAAAGCCTCGAAACATTTTCTATTTAAAAAAAGACTCCATATTTATGCTTTAGTTTTGTTGTTAAAATAGAGCAACGAACCTTTTTAAAAATGGCGCAGGTCCGATTTTCATTCAGACATCTGAATTTTCAGATATTCCAAAAGTATAAATTTTTTTGGACCTAAAATATATTATTAAAGGTATATATTTTTTTCTAAATTAGATCTTCAATTATTGCCCATTATTTTTTAAAGTCGTTTTCGCATTTTTCAATATAATCAAGATCACTATAAAAACATTATACAAGATTTTCTCAGAAGTAGCTCCAGTTTTTTAGACCCTTCCCCCTTCGAAGTCTGCTGCCGCTTACACGAGACCGCTGGGTCTGCCAGAGGCGGTCCTTTGGGGTAGGCAAGGTAAGCAGCCCGTGAACGGGCTCAGGCTTACCGACGACGTCCCTGCCTCTCGGCCATGGATTACGGGAGGTACGTGTGATTAGCACGTAGTCATCCCCACGCCGTATTACGGTCTTCTCAACCTGAGAAGTGAATTTTCTCCTCGTCACACAGCAACATATACTGGGACATTGCAAGGAAACGCACACTATAATCTTGGCTGGACCAAGAATCGAACTCGGAGCCGCGTAGTGGAAATCGAGCACGCTGACCAAGAGCTTGCCAGGAGCCCAGGCAGTACATATGCTGATATTTACTAATTAAATACAGTTCACACCTACTATACTTTTAATTGCGCTTACACTTTGAGTATTTTTCATCTAAAAATATAAAATAAGAAGAAGAAAAACGGAATCAGCTTGCACCACACTTGCTTAGGTGACACTCGATGCACGCGCATTCTTAAGCAGAAAGAGATTTATTATGATTATTATGATTTGAACAGCCTGCACTCAGGCCGTGCGGCGCTCGGAAGTAAAGTTGCCACCTCTTCGGGTTTCACCCGGAGACTTCGGGTTTCGTGACCAATCTCCGGGCTCCGGGTTTACTGCTTTCATATCCGGATCATACTCAATATTGAATGTACTACGCGTTCAAATTGTTACTGATTCTTAGATTTCAGCAATTTGCACGCATTTTCTGTACTTTCATTTTTTTTATTATTATTATTATTATTCAATTATTAAATATTCAGATCATTAGATTCATAGCATCAGATTATTTTAAAGAACTACCCAAAATTGTTAGCAGGGTTTTGTCCATTCCCGTAAGTAATGCTTACGTAGAACGGATTTTCTCAATTATGGGAGACATTTGGTCCGATTTGAGAAACAGGATGAGAGTCGAATTAGTCAAAGTCAACTCTTTACAAAACTAAACTATGATATGTCTTGCGCCGAATTTCACAAACTCATAAACAATAAGAAGAAAGTATGCTTACTAAAGAAAGCCGTTTCAAATAAGAAATATACTTGGAAGAAAAGTTAGTTTTTAAAAATAAATATTACAGAAAAGTAATATAGAGGTTCTATTTGTAATGTAATCTTTTATTATTTGTTTTACAGATTGTTGACTATGGAAATGTAATTTATTTGATTGTTTCTAAACTAATAAATTAAAATTATGATTGTACAATTAAAAAAGTATGTGTAAATGTTAAATAAAACATATGAAAATCATGAAAATCTCCGGGTGAGTATGTATCAATAGGTGGCAACTGTACTCGGAAGACATCGCTTTGCAGCCACCATAGCAGCGTGGCGCTTGTTCAATTGACGAGTTTACAAGCGGACAATCGATCGATTATTACGCGTTTCCAGAGGCGTCAACTGCTATGGCCAATAGGTGTGTAAGTGTCGTGCATATAAAGGCAGCTCCACACATGCGGCATTCGGCGAATCCCGAGCAACCGCTCGCCGAATCCCGAGTAGTGTGGTCGGGTTGCTTGCGATTCGCCGAGCGCCGAACATCCGGTATTCGCCCTACCCACCGCGTGGCGGTTTTTAGGACACATGAAAGGGGGCGAACATTCGCCGAACACATCAACTATTCGGGATTGGACGAGCTGCTCGGCTAATGCCGCATGTGTGGAGCCATCTTAACACCTCGAGAGATGGTGGAGTTCCTCCACAGCTAGAACGTGAGATTAGACAGCACCGACTTTCAAGGAAGCTTCGAGTTTCCCTCCTCTTGGTATCTTTGTCATGAGCCATTAGAGTTCTCCGCCAGACAGCGTCTAAATACGACCTGGATATTTAGGTGCCGAAAATCTCCATCGGGACTCGAACGCTATGACCTTCAGTTAAATACATTAGAGGCAATGGTTATTGCCATGAATTATCTCAGGTGTTAAAAAGTGGAAAAAATTATTATGATGATTATTTTGTACCTTATTTCTAGATTAAATAGACGATACTTGATACTTTTAGACTGAAATAAGTTTTTTCGACATTATGACTGATCTAGTGAGAGAATTATTACGTAAACCGTTTGCATGACGTAGCAATGTAGATAAGCGACACAGTTTGGATAATTGTCGTCCTATTCTTACATTGAGTACGATCGACATCGTGCTGTCGAGAAAAAATGTGAATATATCATTCGGAAACCAGTAGGTTTAATATTAAACATTAATTCTTAAATTTTATAAATTAATTAAATAAATTAATAAAATAAAATAAACATTAAATATTAAACAAAAATACATTCTCCAAAAATATTTCAGGGAGCGCACAATCAGTTAGGTCCTGCCTCTTGATTTTTTGAAGAAAAAGTATTTTACTTTATCATGTACGTATCTAGTATAGATAAAATATAGTAACGTAAGAAAAAGTACCGATTTTTCGACAGAAAAAAATGAATGCCATAATTATAAAAAAATTGTTTTCTTGTTCCTGAATATAGTAAATAACTCGAATGAGTAGTGTAGTCCGAATAATGTTTTGTGGATCCTTGAAACCGAAAAATTGATTTTCGATAAAACGTCAGTCTATCCGACTAGCTGTGGACAATAATAAAACCTAAACCGATTTACAGCATTTCTTCCAAAATCGATTTCTTCCAAAATGGCCACACTCGAGGTCTTGCGAATTTGAAACATGATGCTTATTTTGTCTACACTTATAAGAAGTCCTAACGGCATTTTCAAACTTTTCTAAAAAATGATCCAATTTTTACTTCTCCCTACTGAGTAAAGAGAAAGTTATGTACTGTTGTGCGAAAAAATCGTGAATTGTTGGCAGAAAAACCCTTATTACAGGGCCCTAATAACGAAAAAGTGAAGATATCCAGTTGCTAAATTTAGGGGAAAATCCTGTATCACGTGGTGTAGTCAGAATTTTTGTTTTAAGTGTCCTTAATACCGAAAAATCGAATGACCACAAAACGTGTATCTGTCTGTCCGCCCGTCTGTCTATACGTCCATCTGCGAACAACGCTAGCGGCTAAACCGCTTACTCGATTTTCACCAAAATTGGTATTCTCCAATTGACCTGGCTGATGTCGCAGCTCCTTGAATTTGAAACATATATTTAAATTTTGGTAGATACTTTACGTGAAGCCCCTGAGACATTTTCAACAAAAAATGGTTCCATCGTTTTTTAATAAATTTTGTTGTTGAATAGTGTAAATGTCGTTTAAGAGAATGGTGCAAGACTCATGTCATTTAAAAACTCAGATTTTTTAAAACTGCAAAAGTTCAAAATTTTTTTGGAGTCTTCCTTCAACTAAAATAATAAAGATATAGTTCTTTCCTTAATGAAATTTGTTCCTTAAAGATAGATTTTGAACTATGATCATGTACAATTTTTCGAAAATTTGAGTACTTTTCGTGTGATTTTGCGTGAAAATACGGGGAAGGGAGTATGCTGTATTAGCACCACTAGTTTAGTTTTTCGCACTTACCTCGTAAGAAGAGAAAGGGGAGAAAGTATTGTAATTGGGCACCGGAAAAAGGCAATTTTTCGCCAGAAAAACTCTTCTTTCCAGAACCTGGTAACGAAAAATCGGGTTTTCCTGGATATAAAAACTAAATCTTGTTTCACCGGATATAAGAAGAGCAGCAAATCTCAACATTAGGATCCAAATATACTTTAGTCATTCCACAGTTCATAGTAGTTAGTTCAATGACCTCGATACAGAAGACCTCTGTATCGAAACGAGGTTTCCTAAGGATAATTTGCAACACTCACGAAGGGTATAAACTTCCTCTGGATTGATTGATTGATTAGGAATTCAACTACTAAGTACATTAGTCCCGTAAGTATAGTTATAAGGATGTGTGGGGTTTCCCCCTTCTGAATAGTGAGATCCAGCGCCGACCTACCGGTCGGCCTGCGGGAATTTTCCCCAACCAGGTATCTCGCTCCATTCTATTCTCGGGGCAATTCCACTGTCGGGACAAGCTCTAAGCTCCCGCCATATGTGGTAGTGAAGTGCGTGTAAGCGTGTGTAAGTAAGGAGAGAGGATAGATAAAGGAAGAGGAAGGAAAGATCGCGCGCGGTCCGGGGACCGTTTGTTAGGGTACTGCTCCGGTATTCGCTGGTTATGATCAGGTGCCAAGGAGGTCGGAGGGAGAACTCTCAGGAGGTGTTAAAAGAGAAGAATGGCCCAAGAAGGCGATTCCCAATTATTCAGGGTAATACGTCAATGCCAAACACTTGTTGACATCGCCATTCGATCTATTCATGGATACTCTTCCAAACCTTCCTCCTTCCTAACCCGTGGAGACCGATGACAGCCCCCGCAAACCAAACTTCAACCGCGAGTATGATAGAAAACATGTCATGAACTTTTTTCTATATGTTGAAACAAAAAACAAGTGTGACACCTTACGCTTGTCTCCAAACCAAAGGGTAATAGGCAGACTTCTGAGGATTTTCTTAGATATGTGGCTCAAATTTTCACTAAGGGGTGAGATTCTTTTATCTATATTTTAACGGGGAAACAAATATGACATTTCATTTTCTTTTTGAATTTTGTTCATTGTGAAGGGACAATGATTTATATGTCCTTGCTTGTATAAAACCAACAATAAAATTCAAAATGAGCAAATATTACGTTTATCATTGTTACATCCATATCATACGTATAATTTCCGTTATATTTACCATAAATGTAATATTTACCTACATCTATTTCTAATGCAATAAGCTATTATAACAGTATAGCGCACCCTATTTGATGTGATCATGCTGTACTAAATTAAGACACATACCCCATGCCAATATATTTTTAGACCACATTTAAACTTCATGCGTAAAGTACTGAATTGAGTTCAATTAATTGTCTACTTCTAAGTTCTCGTTTCACATTGCTGACTTCCAACCTCAAAGTTTTTATAATGCAAGCCTATAATGTTGAGTAAACGATGATAACCCCCCTTACTCTTCCTGCTTGAAGTTTCAATTTTGAATGGCGATTGGAGTTCCCGCAATGCCAGAATCCCGCACTTCTTGCCTGAGTTTGCCCTCGAGTCGTACACGACGTCAACACAAATGCAAAATGGATTGTAGGCCTAGTTTAGAATGTATACTGAAAAATAAATTCACGACATAAATTTCGGAAATCCATTTAAATTGCTTTCCTCTTCATTTTCTTCTGTTCGTGGTTCGTGACCCCATACTAACAAATTGATACACAACATCGATAGTAAGAAGTGAAACATGAATGTTTTAGTTATTTTTCTGAGCAAAACTAAATACAGTGTATTTAAACAAATCGAAATGTTTAAAAAAAGCATGGTGTTCGAGAGACCGATATAATCGCTGCCCTCTTGTCTATCCTTAAGGGTCTGAAGTCGTGGAACCGTCACATGTTAGGAAGAGTCAACCCAAATGTTATGCTTCTTGTTGGAAAGGATCGAGGAAGCTATGATACGCAAGATTATAAGAGATTATATTTCTCTACACCGTTGATCTTAGAAATAAACCATCAAACCTTGCGGCAAGATTATATTTGCAACCGAGCACCACGATTAGTCGTGTTTAAGCAGAAAAGTCAATCGTATTGTTACATTCATGAAGCGCACCGGCCTAACACGAAAATATACTTCGTTTTTCTTATAACCATCCTTACCTCTATTTTCGTGCAATTTTGTACTACGCCAGCTACTGTCTTGCGCACTAGCCAGATAATCTCAGTTAAACAGAACAACAGCGCTTCTAGAAACTTATGAACTCATATATCAAAATGACTGGCGCAAGTTATTAGAGGCCCAGTTTGTTGGACTCGACTTACAAACGTCTTACAACCACATCTCTGCCCCCCGAGATGCCGAAGAAGCTCAAAGACCGAAGCTCGAAGAAGAAGCTTCAACGGCGAGGAAGTTTTGTCTTTGTCGTCGCCGGCGGTTCAAGGCCAGACCCGCACTCTCGCACCTGCGCGTGGGTTGAAATACAGAAATATACCACAACAGCGTCTCAAATCCAAACACAGAGCCTTCCGCGTCAAAAATCTCTTGGCAGGCTCTTGGAGACCAGTCGCATACCTGCTCGCGTGGTTTGAATTGTAGCGGTGATCTACGGCTGCATCTTTGTCCCGAATACATAATAATCTACGTAGAGGTAGAGGGTGCCATGGCCGCAGCGGTGCGCATGCAGCATGTGCGAGGATATGATGGTCCCAGAGGGCGTTTCACGACTAATTGCACACCTATGAACGTGGGTTAAAATGCAGCGGTGTTCTATAGCAGTACTACGCCGGATTCAGTGCCTTCTGCATCGAAAATGTCGTGGTCCCAGCCGGCACGTCGCGACTAATTGTACACCTAAACACGTGGGTTTAAGTGCGTCTGTGATCTATCGCAGCATCTCCGCCCGAAACAGTGCTTTCAGCATCAAGGAAGTCATGGTCCCAACCGGAGCATCACGACCAATTGCACACCCGTGTACATGGGTTGAAGGGCAGCGGTGTTCTACAGCAACATCACCGCTTTGTATCCAAAGTCTGCTCTGTAATCAGCACTTGAAAGTCAGACGCACATCTGCGCGTGTAAGTTAAAGTTCAGAGGTGTTCTGCGACACCTCTGCCGCGGATACAGAGACTTCTGAGAATACAGAAACTTCTGGGGATGTTGTGGTCCCAGCTGATGCTTCGCGACCAGTCGCACAACTAGTCACGTGGGTTGAAGTGCAGCGGTGTTCTATTGTAGTATCTCCCCCTTGTATCCAGAGACTTCTGCGTCGAGGACGTTGTCGTCCCAGCCGACACTTCGAACCCAATTGCACACATGAGCACGTAGTTAAATGACAGCGAATTCTGTGGCGGTATCTCCGCGCCGCATACAGACCTTTCTGCATCGAGGATGTTGTGGTCCCAGATGGCGCTTCGCTACCAAAGACACACCTGAGCACATGGGTTTAAGTACAGAAGGTATCTATGGCACTATCTCCTCGCCAGATACAGAGCCTTCTGCTTCGAGGATATTGTGGTCCCAGGCGGCACTTCGCGACCAATTGCGCACCTGAATACGTGGGCAGAAGTGCAGCGGTGTTCTACGGCAGCATCTCCGCCTCGTATCCACTGCCTTGTGCGTCGAGGATTTTTAGGTTGTAGCGAGAACTTCAAAGCCAGATGCACCCCTGTGCGCGTGGGTTGAAGTGCAGCGGTGTTCTATTGCAGTATCTCCGCCCCGTATCCACTGCCTTCTGCGCCGATGACGTCGTCGTCGCAACCGGCGCTTCGCGGCCAGTCGCACACCTGCGCGCGTGGGTTGAAGTGCAGCGGCGCTGGGCAGCGAAAGACGGCGGCCGCGGCGGTGGCGGCGCCCCACAGAACTGGCTCACACTTGACGAACAGGGAGCAGTCGCCCGGATAGGGCAGATGCCAGCGGGAGGGCGTCGCCGCTGAGCACACGCTTGTGACCTCGCGTTGCGGCTCCGCCCCGTCTGCGGCTGAAAATCAGAAACCGCGTGAGGCTGACGTGGAAAGGACGGTGGCTCGTCAAGAAACACCGCTGGCACAAGAAACATGTAAACTATGAGTGGCGGATCAAGAATTTTGGACCCGGGACAATGCTAAAACGTAGCCCTCTCCCCTCCCCGAATAAAATCTAAAGTGTGAAAGTTATTTCAAGAACCTCTTAGAGTTGTTTTATTTTAACAAATAAAAAATTACAATGTTTAAGCTAGAAGACGTTTTTGGAAAATAGTTTGAATAATAGTCGTGTCAGTCGGATTGCCAAGATTGTTAAGGCAGTAGTGCCGATGATCGCGGGCTCGAATCCCGCCTCGGGCATGTGCGTATTTGTGATTGTATGTGTGTCGTCCTTTCCCCCCTTATAATCATCATTTCATCTTTCATATCCCCAAGGCATATTTCAGCAGAAATACTGATCCCCCTAATCACGTTTCATGTGAATACTTCCAGGACAAAATTTGATTGAGCCTTGGTGGGTATAACTGAACGTTCGCGTTGTCTAGTATACGTTTTTTTATTGCACAATTTTCAGACTTTTCTGACATTTTTCATTACATAGAGTTCTACCTTATAAGTAATTACTCTAATAAACTATTTAAGGTAAAAAATTAATTGAAAACTTTATGAAATATCAATTATTGAACCGCGATTTCAAAAACGGTAACAGATTTTATTAAGGGAGAAAATCTCTATCTTTAATATTTTACTTGTACGGCTTCAATTTTTTCAAAGAAAATTGCCATTTTGGCTGTGGTTTTACTATTCTTTAATAGTCTTAAAATAATATTTCCGCTCTACAAGTAGGAAATCAAAATATCAAGAAGATGTTAAAAAATGTACTTTGGGCGGCGATAGATGTCAGCTGGCAAGAGTATGAGGCAAGTCCACGTAGCTAGCCGAGACCAAAAGAAACAGAAAACTAACACAGAAAAGTGTGTCATTCAGTGGCACCACTAGTCATTCTTTGTATACTGCTTACTAAGAATATTGTATGGGTAAAAAACTCATCCGATACGTTCGTGAATACACTGCATATATTATACAATGAATTCAATGACAGAAATATATTTTCATTTAAAGTTTTGATGACAGTTATATTAATTTGGAGAGAGATTGCGATATAAATAGGATTACACAACCATTACTAAAAGCGAGAAACTACGGGCTGTTTTAGCTCCACTAGTTTGTATTCGTCGTAGGCTTCCGCGACCAGCCATGCAAATGATCTTGGCTGTCCAGGTGATTCCGAATCGATGGCTGTGCTGCCGACATTCGACCATCGCGTCGTGCACTTCCTCAGGGCCGATCTGCCGAAGACCAGCCTAACAAAAGGAAAGAACACTTGAAAATGGTTGAAACGTCGGCACCACAGCCATCGACGCGGCGCACCCGGACAGCCAAGATCATATACATTTCGTGAATTTATTTCCAAAACAAGCGTTCTGGCCGGACGAGTGGCTCGGCAATCTGCCAAACACGAAAACAGTCAGATGTCGCGGCTGACGCTCTGAACCCCCACACTCACGCACTTTTGGCTATATTTTTGTTGCATCGCTAAACAATTCTTTCATCTCTAATTGTAGCAAAAATAACTTAATCAAATATTTGGTTGACATGCAATTCGTTTCGGAGTGTTTGATTTTGGAATTCTCAAAAAAAATTGAAAAGGAATTCCTATTAGAGAAAATAACCTTTATTGGGGGACGGCGAGCGTCGTCATTCCGGACCCTTGGCTTCCGGGACCCCGGTGCCGCGCCCCATTGCTCCAGCCCAGCTACACCACTGATAACAATCGCGATTAGAGTTAAGGAGAGGACAAGCAAGAGAAGGAAAAGGACACGTAGACAAATTAATGCATTCAATATATGTGCTCACATCTGGAACAGATGTTAACTAAGAATGATATCCTCAAACGAATTAGAACACTCGTTTCATGTATCGCACCTGCTCAGTCATATTTTCAGGTCCCGCAGATTATATAGTGGCAATAGTTGTTTAAAATGTTCATCTAATGGGGAATAACCGGAATCATAAGATTCCGGTTAGACTGCTTGGTCTCAGGAATAAGAACTAATGATTAAGAACAAGAAGACGACGGCGAAGAAGAAAAAGAAGAAGAAGAAAGGAGAAAGAATTAGTTGATGAAAAACAAGGAGCACTAAGGAAAAGAAGAATTGAAGGGGGAGAGGGAGATCAGGACAAAGAACGGAAAGATGAAGGAGAAAGAAAGGTGATCAGTAAGAGCGGAAAGAAAAAGAACGAAGAAAATTGAGGGAGGAAAAGTTGAAGAATCGAAGGAGGACGGAGATGAAAGGGAAAGATGCAAGAGGAGGGATAAGGAAGAGGAAGGGGACGCGAAGAAGGGTGAGGAGAAAACTCGTAAAAGCAAAAGAACGAAGAGGAGAGAAAAATTGGAAAAAAGGAGATTAGGAAAGGTGAATAAGATGAAGAAGAAGGCAAAGAAGAAGAACGTTCTCGCCGCGGCGAATGAAGCGTTGAATGAAACCGCCCGCGAGGCTGTCGCCAGTTGCTTGGAGATCGCGCAGTTCACCGCCCGTGGGTGGGCGGGGGCGGGGGCAGAAGGGGCGCGCAGGTGGTTTGCGACGTGACGCGACACCGCGCATGGCTGCCTATCTCGGTCACGTAACATGGCGTGCTTCCTCCCTGCTCAGGTGCTCCTCCATGGCAGCGCGCTAACTGCATTCCGTGCGCTTCGCAGCTGCATTCACTTGTACTTCGAGGAACAGTTCTTTGGGTCTCTCAGGAATAGTTAGTCAACGTGTTTCCAATTTTTTTCTCCGCTTCCTTCTTTTGCTTTTACGAGTTTCACCTGACCCTCCTTCGTGTCCCCTTCCTCCTCCCTCTCCTTTCTCCTCTTGCTTCTTTCCCTTTTATCTCCGTCCTACTTCTCCAATTTTCCATTCTTCATATTTTTCCCTTCAATTTTCTTCGCTCTTCTTTTTCTTCCCGCTCTTCCTGATCACCATTCTTCATCTTTCCCTTCTTTATTCTGATCTCCCTTTCACTACTTCTTTTCCTTAGTCCCCCTTGTTTTTCATCAACTAGTTCTTTCTCCCTTCTTCTTCATATTATATGTTCTCCGTCATCTTCTCGTTCATAGTTCTTATTCCTGAGACGTAACACTCTAACCGGAATATTGGCTTCACATCCCTAAGTCTTTCGCCCTACGGTGCCAACCCCATTGGATGAATATTTTTAACAACAATTGCCACTAGACAATCTGCTGGACCTGAAAATATGACTAAAATAGGAGCGATACATGAAACGAGTGTTCTATGTCGTATGAAGATATCATTCTGTGATTATGGACATTAGTATCCTAGGTAAATATATGATATCTTAGTTAATCTTAGTTAACATCTATTCCAGATGTTGTGAGCACATATATAAAATACATTAATTTGTCTCTGTGCCCTTCTCCTTCTCTTGCTTGTCCTCTCCTTAACTCTAATCGCCATTTTTATCAGTGGTGTAGCTGGGCTGGAGCGGGGGGGGGTTCGGCACTGGGGCCCGGAAGCCAAGGGTCCGAAATGACGACGCTCGCCGTCCCCCAATAAAGGTTATTTTCTCCAATAGGAATTCCTCATCAATTTGATTCAGAATTCCAAAATCAAAGAATTTGAAACGAATTGCATGTCAACAGTGTAGACTCTGTAAAGAACACAGCGGCAGTACCATACGAAAAACGTTTGGTCTCTCTAGCAATCGAAAATTGCACAAGTTCATTTTTTCAGTATCTTCCTGTAATTACAATATTGAAGATAAATTAAATTTTCTTAATGAAATCTGTTATTCAAAGACATCTTAATATAAGGTAATCTACAATTTTTGGAAAACAATTAATTTTCATGAAATTTTGTGGTTAGATTTTTCTCAAATAGAGCAAAGCGCGCTTATAAAAATGTCGCGGATCCTGTTTTTGGTGAACTATATTTTCGAAAATTGCAAAACTACAATATTAATGATTGAAATTTTTCCTTTATGAAATCTGTTCTAAAAATAGATTTTTAGTTATTGAGAGGTCATGTACAATTTTTTTTAATATAAGTGGTTTTCGTTTAATATTTGCATAAAAAAATACATTAGAAAACCATCTTCTAAACAACTGCTCCAAATTTTTTTCTTTAGTTTTTGTCAAATAGGACAAAACACGCTTGTAAAAATGCTACACATTCCATTGTCGTATAACACTATATATTTTAAAACAACAAATAAACATTGCAAAACATAGCAATATTGATAGAGACTTTTTCTTAACAAAACCTGTTTTTGAAATTAGATCATTAAATAAGGTTATGTTCAATTGTTTTGAAAATATGAGTAGTTTTCGTTCGTTGTAATTTTTAGTTTATATTAGTTTATATAATTCTCAATATGAAAATTTAAAATAATTTCATGTATATTTTTTTCGAAATATGGGTAGTTTTCGTTCGTTTCGTGAACATTTTCGTAAAAACAAAAAAAACAAACATACACACACACACACATGTCGATTGTCGACAAGAGAAAAGAAGGTTTTTTTCTTAAGATGCTTCTTTGAGAGGAGTAAAGCACTCTTACAAATATGGTTAAAGTGCATCTATCATTTAAGCATTCATCGTGTCTATGCGTCTATCATATAACTTCTCAAAATTGCAAATTCGAATTTTACGCGTTTCTTTTGGTGAAAAGAATGTATCACTAGATAGCAGTAGAGTTACTTGGATATAATTTGCAATATTATGACACGATCATTACGTGTTCGTTACAGATAAAGCAACAAAATGTGCTGTTGCAGTTGTTTTTAAAACAGGCTCATTAGTACTTTTCGAATTGTCACCCCGGTTATCAGGCCGCAATACGAGAATGGTAACACCGTAACAAGGCAGTGGGAGAAATCAATTCTATGAATTGCTTTACTTAGCGATATTAAGCATTATTATGTTTCTTGCTGTACGGAACGAAGTTGTGGATTATTCAATCTGATTGGATTATTCAGTTGATGTTTTAGCTTTAACAGAGGTGCTTGTAGAAATTATTCTTACTTCTCTGTATAATGTCCTGCGAATACTTTTACAATAGATTTAATCAAACTTGTTTTGTAAATGGGTAAGAAATGGCAACTGTATCTTTTTTAATTTATGGTTGCTTAGCCCGAAGGCCTTCAACAACTGCTTCTGGATGCCGATGTAGTTTCAAAGTTCGCACCTCTATTCTACTAAGGAGTTTTGTTAATAATGACCAAGATGTGTTAATATTGACAGAAAGTGCAACATTATATTATGTATCTGTTACTAATACCAGCAACTACGTGTTTTTGTAGCACTACTAGTTTTTATGAAAAGTACCAAAACCTTGGCTGTAAATGACCCATCGTTTGCTTTACACTGGCCTCTCCCTGCGACTTAACCACAGGCATAGAGAACAGCTAAGGTCGATTTTACTTCTAGCTGCTACACGTCCTTTAATGTGATATCTGATGCATTATAATGTATTTGGAAGTGGCTGATAAAGGGGAAGGTCAGAGGGTGAACCGAAATTCTGAACTGATGTAACGCCACATTAGTAACCACAAACAAATTCATCGGTTCAAGGTCAACTGCAGGGCCTACCGCTGGTGTTACCGCCTCCTCAACCACTGAATTTCCCTTCAGCGACCTCTTCTGTATTCGACCCCGTCTAGTGTTTTGGACGGGACGGCGACGGGTGAAGTTCATTTTGGCATCCGGAGACGGGATGTTGCAGCCCGGATGATCGAGCGGGGTCTGGAATTAGTGAAAAGTGGAGAGATCTCGATTGATTGAATGTTTTAGTGATTCCGGGCACGTCAACTAACAGGGTCATTAGTCCCGTAAGTGTAGTGCATGTTTCTGCTCAGAAGGTGGCGGTGATCTTTCCCTCGCTGTGTTGTGAGATCCGGCGCAGTCCTACCGTCGGCTAGCGGGGTTTTCCCCAACCAGGTATCTCCTCCCCCAACCAGAGTATCTCCAGGTACTTCCCTAGCCAGGCACCGCCACAGCCGGGACAAGCTCCCGATCGGTCTCCCGGCATGTGTGCTTGTGTAGTGCGAGTTAGTGTATTTATGTAAGAGGAGAGGATAGAACAAGGAAGACGAACGTGAGATCGCGCGTGGTCCGTGGCCCGTTTAGTACGGTACTGCTCTGGCATTCGCCTGGTGTTGATAGGGGAAACCATGGAAAACTATCGGTCAGAGCAGCCTGTTGCTAGAATTCTCCTCCAGTCAGCGACATAATTCGACAAATCGGACAAGCTAGTGTCGAAAATTCTGCGACCGTCGGGACTCGAGCCCAGGACCTCCCGGTCAGAGGGACTTAAGTGACATCAGTGACATCTCTCCCGGTGAGAGACCTCGAAACTTTGTGCCGCTGATGTGCTCTACCCTTTAGTCCATCTTGCCTTTACCTTGAGATGTTGACTCTTCCGACGCATCAGAAATCGCTGCCAAAACCAGCAACACCACAGTCACAATCCACCCAGCGCTCTGGCCTGCAACGAAAATTGAATTGTTCTACTGGTGTAACTCTGCATCATCACAAAATATACAATATTTAGAAATTAATTAGGCAAAAAATCGATGATCGTGTAATAAAGTTGTTCTCTTCAGACATTTATAATTTGGTGACTTATTTCCAATATGGCAAAAAACATGAGACAGGCCCGCAGTTTAAATACTTCATTGATAGGAGTGCATATTAGTGTAATGGAATGTTGTAATTTGATAGAGGAAGAACAAAAATAGAGAAAAACATACATTATCGTTAAAATCAAATGTGGATATTAGAAGTGTTTAAAAAGTTTTCGGTAGAAAAGGGAAATCAATGCTTCTGCAATGAACGGTTCGTGTTTAGTGTTCATCCGGGACAGAGCGGGGCGAAGAGCGTTACTGAGCAAGGTGGAAAGAGGCGGGGTGGAGATGAACGGGGATGGGGCGAGGCGGAGCGGTGTAGGGTGGGTAAACGTTGAGGAGCGGGAAAGAGCGGTCTCGGCTGAATGGGGCGGGGCAGGCGCTGAGGAGCGGCCTAGGTTGAATGGGGCGTGTAAGCGTTGAGGAGCGGCCTAGGCTGAATGGGGCGTGTAAGCGTTGAGGAGCGGCCTAGGCTGAATGGGGCGTGTAAGCGTTGAGGAGCGGCCTAGGCTGAATGGGGCGTGTAAGCGTTGAAGATCGGCCTAGGCTGAATGGGGCGTGTAAGCGTTGAGGAGCGGCCTAGGCTGAATGGGGCGTGTAAGCGTTGAGGAGCGGCCTAGGCTGAATGGGGCGTGTAAGCGTTGAGGAGCGGCCTAGGTTGAATGGGGCGTGTAAGCGTTGAGGAGCGGCCTAGGCTGAATGGGGCGTGTAAGCGTTGAGGAGCGGCCTAGGCTGAATGGGGCGTGTAAGCGTTGAGGAGCGGCCTAGGCTGAATGGGGCGTGTAAGCGTTGAGGAGCGGCCTAGGCTGAATGGGGCGTGTAAGCGTTGAGGAGCGGCCTAGGCTGAATGGGGCGTGTAAGCGTTGAGGAGCGGCCTAGGCTGAATGGGGCATGTAAGCATTGAGGAGCCGGAGGGAGCAAAGCTAAACAGGAGAGAGGAGCGTAGAAAGCAAAGCGGGATAGTGCATTGCAGAGCTCGTGTCCGTGCAACGCGGTGCGGGAAGGGACGCTATGGGGCGGGGAGTGCCTGTGCGAAGCGGAGAGAAGCGGAGCGGAACAGAGAGGAGAAGTGTGGGTTGAGGACGAAATGAGCACATGGTGGAGGGACCTGCAGGTGAAATGATGCGTTGTGGATCGGCGTGATGCAGGGCGGAGCGGGGAGAGATGTGGTGGAACGACCGAGGTGGTGTATGGCAGAGCGGAGAGAGGCGTGCGTGAGAGGATGGGATTGGTGTAGGAGAGAGTGGACAGAAATGTGGTGCAGGGCGGAACGGAGATAGGCGTGGTGCAGGACAGACCTGTGAGTCGCGTGGTTGAGCGAACGGGGTGGTGCGGGACGGAGTGGAGAGACCCGTGGCGGAGCGACTCGATTGGTGCAGTGCAGAGCGGAGCGAGGCGTGGCGCAGCAGGCCTGTGCGGGACAGTGTTGATCGCGGCTGTTGCTGGCGTGCGTCACTCACGTGCCATGTGGCGGCTTCTCGGCGTGACGGGGCCCGTCGCGTCGGAGCGGAGCGAGAGGTGAGGCTGGAGCCGCGGCTGCTCTGATGCCTCTGGCCCGCAAACGTGTGAGGTCGCCCCGGCGCAGCGCTGCCTGCGAGACGAGAGCACGCGCCGCTGCGAAGTGCTGATAAGCCTCTGCGTATTCCCACGGAAGCGCAACGCTTTGGAGCAGCGGTGCGGCTGACTTGCAAAGTTGGTGGGTGAATAAATCAGGTTGGGATTGTTTACAAACTGTGGGCGACTCAGTTATCTCTGTTAAGGAATTTTGCCGAGCGCAAATTAAACAGACAAGAATTTCCTCCCGACTCAGACATGACAATGCTTTTCTTAAAATACTGTAAGATGAACAATGCGTGTATAACTAGTATTGAAATTTATGAAAAACATTCAAATGAAAATAGACACTAAAATATTTGTGTAAATAACTAAATGTTTCTTTATGAAAATTCATTTGCTGCGCCCAATTCACAGATTCCTCATGAAGATTGCTCACAGCCGCTGAAGCGGCTAGTGCCTGAACAAACTGATGGTTGCAGCTGCATCCAATGTAATTTCCAAACTTCAGAACACTAACAGAAACCGAAATAAAACGTAAGCAATTCATGTAAAAAATTATTTTCTCCTTATAGATTAGGCCAAACTGACGTACATTACTTAAATTATCTACCCCTCATATATTTTTTCACTATTTTTCTTGCCCTTGCTAAACTACGGTGGTAGGAAAACGCACGATTCTTGCTCGATAGCGAATTATTTCCTTCAGAACGCCCGCCAACCGCGCCTGGGTCCCTACAGCCTTGAAATGAGCCCTTTTACTCATGACGGCAGGTTCGCGCCGCTGCGAGGAGGCTACGTCTCGGATGGGGTAGAAGTTTTAAACGTAAAATTTACGAAACGTATTTCGCCACTGGCGACGTCTCCAAGAACGACGTGCGATTGCGCACGGAGAAACATAACGTTCGCAATGCCCAAATTTGATTGTGAACTCAATTTTCATCGGAGTAAGACCTCACGCCGAGACGTGAAATGCCACCATGCGTCTATACTTCGATTAATACAGTGTCCCTTTAAGACCACGAGCTGAAAAGAGGTGGGAGGGAGATACTGACAAGCGGGAGCTTCAATATCAAACATTTAAGTCGTTACGAAGCTCACCATTCGAGAACAGTGTCCCTCTTCCGTGCCAGCTCGTGACCTTGAAAGGACTTCCGGTTTTAATCGGAGTATATTGCTATCGGAAGGATTGATTGAATGATTAGTGATTCCGGACGTGTCAACTGATAAGGTCATTAGCCCCGTAAGTGTGGTGCATCTTTATCCAGGAAGTAGCGGTGATCTTCCTCTGCTGGATGGTGAGATCCAGGTTCGACCTACACGTCTTCTTTCGAGGTTTTCCTAAAAAGCCTTCCCGACATGTGAGGTAGTGTAGTGCATAAAAGTGTAAGTGAGGGGTGAGAATAGGACAAGGAAGGGAAAGGAAAGATTGCGCGCGGCTCGTGGCCCGTTTGTCCGGCATTCGCTTGACGTTGATCGAAGAAACCACGGAAAACTATCTATCAGAGCAGACAGCTACTAGAATACCCCTCCAGACAGCGGCTGAGTTCGACCTAGCTATGCAGCTAGTGACAAAAATCCCTCTCCGTCGGAACTCGAACCCTAGGACTTCCCGGTCAGAGGCACTGCATTGAAATCAATTTACACTCTGAGTCCGTATGCTCGAGCCGTAACTCGAGGCCTTACCGGTCCCCGCTTCTGGAGGTGGACCAATGATGGTATTACTCGCGCAACTTTTCTTGAACGATGACCTTGCTTCCCCCCTCTGACAGAATAAACAGTTGAAGACAAAAGTTCGCAGCGTGCACTGATTACAACACTCCAAACACATCTTCACTGGCGCGAAATATAAAGTATTATCCGTTGAAGACGAGAACTTCTGTCCGTGATTTTCTCCAAAGAATCTAAAGAAATGACCGAAGTAGGTGAAGATCCATCACAGGAGATACCTCGAACTCCTGAGAAAGTTAGAACGCAAATTATTGAGAAAGTTGCGAAGGCATGACTGATTCTCCAGAGATTGGCATTGCTTCATAAAATCTAGTGGCCGATTTCGTAACTAATACCGCACTCTACCCGCATTTCTTCAATCCATCGTTCAAGAAAAGTGGCGCGAGTAACATTGCCGCGTTGCGCACGCAATCTCTCTTATCAGATAATTAAGCCTGAAAAGGCAGATCGGGATCTCTCTACCCTGATCCACTAACTAGGATTTCTTGTCTGTCAGTCACACACTAGATTTCCCTGTCGTCTCCGCATAATTTGTTCCTCTCAGCAAACAAACTCGCAATTGAGGAATATTTGATATAGAAATATATTTAGCTAAATTCCAATAAAGTTTTCCTTGTATTTATCTTCATATCTTCCATTTCTCCAACCACGCTATGACTCTGTTAAGTATTTCCATTATTAGTATACTTTTAACACTGACAGACGTGTAGTAGCTTTGAGTGCTGCACAATCAGTTCGTATGACTCTAAGGGTTTCATTGCAGAAGGGGTTCCAGTTATCCTTTGAGGTATTATCATTTGGAGGTATTGGCTAGCAGTTGACATCGACCAATGTTACAGCTCACCGGTTAAGTTTTATAATATTGTTCTACTTTGTTAACAGGGTTTCAGAACAGCACTCCATGCTCCATGTGCCCGCTCATTCTTTGTTCAAATATTTGACAGATTGTTGTAATTGTTTACATTAACTTCACATATTCAGCTATCAACCTATGTACTGTATTATATTATTTTAATACATTTTCCACTTTTGGCAAGTTCATCACATCACAGTTCTCCGTCTAATGGACGTTCTGTAAAGCCAATTGGGTTGGGCTACACTGTGAATGTCCCCGCCCAATAGTTGGATTCACCACAAACATCTCTCTCTGAAGTGCGACGTGGCATTGCCCTCTTAAGGCCCATTCACAATGCAAACGTAAACATAAGCATAACGCATAGACGTAAACATTAACATAAGTGATAGACTGAAGTATTCACAATGTCTAACATAAACGTAACCAAATAAGAATTTCTATTGGCTGTTGAACATTCTAATTTACTATTGGTTGGATGAGAAAATCGATTTCAAGGTATCGACTGTGTCCATGGCCCATATGGCGTTAGATCATCTATCGACTTCGCGCCTATTTCAATTCTCGATTTTGAGTTACCGTCCTGTGATTGGTTAATTTCTTATGTAGTACTTAAGAATAAGAACAGAAGCTTGCAAGCATTTAAGTTAACGTCTTACGTGTTTTGCTTATGCGGACGCATTGTGAATGAGCCTGCTTACGAACGTAATCCTAACTTTTTTATATTAGCGCCATGTTTATGTTTATCTTTGCATTGCGAATGGGCCTTTGGTGCGTCGCTATAGTACTAGCTTGCGTCACTATGCAGACTGCCATTCCCATAGCCGCCACATCCACCGCCGCTATCAAAAGGGCTCGCCGCCGAGGGTCGGGGGAGGCCATGGTCACCAAGAATACGCAAAAGGGGAAGAAAATAATTAGATCTTTAAATAAGATTATACGCTTTTTTAATGAGTCGTTTCGTATATTTTCGAAATTGGAAATTCGAATTACCTGCGATTTTTTTAATGAAAGTATTTCACGAAATATCAACTCGCAATACTACACAGGTAACACCGCGACACCACGCAGTTTGAAATTCATAGAATTACTTATCATCGAGATGTTTCTCGCTTTTCTGTTGTTTTTTTTTCAGTTTTGAATTTTATAAATTTGTGTTGATGTTAGGGTTACCAGTTCATCAAGAAGAAAACATTTTTAGATAAAAAAAGTACATTTCATCGCTTGTCAGAAAAGAAAAACTGTGATTTTACGATTTTTGCAGTATTACCAATAATAATTCTTTACTTTCTGTATTTTGTTCCGAAGTAGGCTTCCTAACAATCATTATGATCACTTTTAAAAATCTCATAGATTTTATTTTAGAATTTTTTTGAGAATTCAGATTAATTTTCAATGATAAAACCTTGCCAAAATAATGTTTTATTACTTTCATTTCATTTATACGAATCATAGTTAACAAAAATTAATTGAAATTGTATTCAGTGTGAAGCGGAAGAAACCTTTTGAAACAGTCATTTATTTATCTGGAAAATTACTGCAGAAATTTTTAAGAAGATGTATATTGTATCGAATTTATATATATATATATATATATATATATATATATATATATATATATATATATATATGTGTGTGTGTGTGTATATATATTCATACATTTGGTAATCTTAGCTTTAAAGGAATTGGTTTCTGCATTTCATGAGCTTCGATTTGTAAAGCATCAAAGAACATTAAGAACGTGAGTTTCAAGTTTTAAAGGTGGTGGCTTACTAATATATATATATATATATATATATATATATATATATATTAGTAAACACGGAAATAGTGCTGTGTATATATATATATATATATATATATATATATATATATATATATTTCATTACGTGTAATATTAAGTAACCGTTTTTATGCGAAAAAGTATTTGCTATTGTATCACCACCACTATAAATTTCATATTTTTCGTTTTGCGTGTTTCTTTCTTTCTCTCCAATGGAAAAACATTCAGGACTTCCCCTCGGATCTTATTAACTGCTTATGCAGATAAAACTCCCGTTATAAACCGAACAAATAAAATAGTTGTGTGCACCTTATCTTAAAAAGAGAGGCGTTTGCTTTTTAGAGTAATTATTTGTCCTCCGGTGTGAATTCCAACACGTTAAAATGGTCGCATGTCTGCAGCCAGAATTCAAACGTCACCGTTGCGACAGGGCATTGAACGACGCTGACATTTAGATGTACTGATGATGATGATGATTATTACACATTCAATATGATTTTTGTGACTTCTTTCTCAGTGTAATTGGTTACGCGCAAAAATAATTTTTTTAATTGTTTAAGTAAGATTTTCGTAATTTTTCATTCACGTATCCCCACTTCCATATACAAAGCTGTCATCGAATCGCACCCACATAACTTGTATGTACTACACAAATCATTTTTGAATTCCCAATTAAATTCCCCTTTTTATTTTTTTAAATGTCTATTAATGCAAATGAATTATCACGCAATACAAATATTTGATCACGCAGAAATCAAGAGTCGGGACCTTTTGTTATCCAGGCAGATGCTTATAAAATGCTCGCCTAATAAATAAATATCTCTCTCCCTCTCTCTCATATCAAATGAAAATAATTTTGTCACACATTCTAAATAATTCATTCAATGTCAAAAGTTAACTAAATTGGTGTTCCCTTCTAAAATTAAGTCGCGAATATACTGTGATATTTTCACAAAGAAAGAAAATGGGTATTCCCCAGATTCTTTCAAGGACAGCCAGCGATGAGATTCCCAGCGCTCTGCGCGACATCCTGTGGAGTTTTCTGATATCATTGCGGTACGGAGTATGACTTAAGTACTCACATCTTAATGCAAAGGGAAGTGCAGCCAGTCGGATGGCTCGTGCGTCCTTGATTTGCTTTAAAGAAGTCCAAGTGTGAGACATCAGGTATTGCTGAGCTGTCAATCATAGATTTTCATGCTATATTTCGAATATTAAATTACATTAAGTGGAAAATATACATTCCTAACTTTAAAGTTATTATTTTCTTTGTATATATGTTATTTTATTACTCATATTTAATATACAAAGTAAAAGTATTCATAAACGTCCGTAACAAAGCAAGCCTGAACACGCACAGCGTCCACTGACTCGACAGATCAATTCAACCAGTTCTTAGCTCAAAAAGTTCTGAGAAACATATACAGATAGCCTTACGGTCTGCATTTTCTTTTCATATTAACAAAAGTATTTTACGTTTATCTGGAATTTGTGTGACCTAGCCACGAGCCACCACTGACTCTTGTTCCTTGTGACTGGAACGTATTTTCACATATCTTGGCACGCTTGTGTTGGATAACGTGCAATTAATAGAATTTAAGTCCGAAGTATGCTTCGAAGTAGTCATAGCTATTCACCCATTTTGGATGAAGTAATCATTAACGGCTGATTCACGAATAAATGAGAAACGGATATTAGACGTACTTATAGCCCTCCTTATAATTCACAACGGCACTACTTTAAAGCAAACGAGTTTCGGCAAGCAAACGACTGTTTGAGATTCACATTTAGGTTACGGTACGTGTGAATTCCACGGACTTTTGGGTAATAGCGCCTCGTATATGAACACCCAAACACATTTCTATATATCTATTATCTTAACTCCCTCAATGAGTCGCAATGTTATGGTACAAGGGAGAAAGTACCAGGCAGTGTAGATATCACCATTTACCACTCAGCTGACAATTCAACATTCAGCAATAATAAGCGGTAGGCAGTAGTACTGTTGTAGAAGTTGAATAATTACATTCACAACAAAAATAATTTCTTCTTCCTGGGGATGATAACTCAAATAACTTGCACTACTCACTATTGGGCATTATAACTCTCATAACTAAAATAATAGAATGTTTTGAGCATTAGTTTTTAACCCGGGAGTGCTCGCAATAGATCTGTGAGATCCAAGACATGGACATTTTATGTTCCTGAATTATTGCGATGCATCCGCCGTCTGATATTTCACGTATTCCTTCATTGTACTTTTCTGATATCGTACCGTTCTGTACCGTGAGCATGTTGAAACTTGAACTCTGCGCTGCGCGATACGTCATATAGACGAAGTTGGGTGCAATGGTGCCAGTGCATTGTGAGCGCCTGACCTAAGCGGTACTTATCATGGCATTATTTTCAGCCGTGTCTATTGCAACTGCCTATTCACAAAATGTAATAATATACCTTATCTACAATGGTCTGTCACAATTTCTTTCCAAAGAGAAAAAAAGTGCGTTTGTAGATGATTGAAAAAAATATGAACCTAGCAAAATGGAAAAAAAAGGCTAAGACTTTCTAAATATTTTTGTGAAAAAGTAAAATATATTTGTTTAGAACATGACAAAATAATTTGTGGAAACTGAATTTAATATTATTTAAAAGGATAATAAGATGTTTAATGATTTTTACATATACTTTGTCAATTTTTACCTTCAGACAAGACTTCTACAGTGTAAGATTAATTAACAATTGAATTGGGGGACATGTACAAACTGAATGAAGTACGTATATCAGTCAATGAACCTTCAGATCATTTGCATTCAGAAAAAAATGGCAGCTATGTCTGAGAGATACATTGCGGGCACTCCCAGGTTAAGAACATATCTCATGAGAGCACTCTGACACTTGTTGACAAAGACTAATGTGAGTGAGAGACATTGGATACACATGTGTAATTTTAACAGAACGTGAGCCAATGAAAGAGTGAAGATACGTCATTTTCTTGCTTCTGTAGGTGAACTATGGTATTCTTTGAACACAGTTATTTTCCACCACAATGGTTTAGTAAAAATATTTATAATACTTAAAAGGATATTTCCCATCAGTTTAATTTATATCAACTTCACTATCTTTCACTGTATTTTTGTGAATAAAATTTTTTAGGCCAAACTTGTATTCAATTTTTTTTTAATTTTCCCGCAACACTAAATACTTCCCCTTAAAAATAGCTTTCAACTGATTATAAAAAAATAACAAATTGGCATTGGATAATTGTATCTACTACCAACATAAATACAACACATAAATCAACATTTAAAATACAACAACACATAAATCAACTGAAAACAAAAAAACATTTTCTTTTGTAGTTGTGAAATTCAAAGTAAATTACTCTCGTAATCATAGGCATGTGCACAAGGGATCTGTAGCCCCCTGAAAATGTCAAAAGGGGACCTGTAGATATATGTAATAAATCATTTTATTTCTATAAATATGATCCATTCCTGATTTTCCTCTTTTTTAAGCTAGTATTTTGGGGAA
This sequence comes from Gryllus longicercus, assembly GCA_038098605.1. Classification (NCBI taxonomy): domain Eukaryota; kingdom Metazoa; phylum Arthropoda; class Insecta; order Orthoptera; family Gryllidae; genus Gryllus; species Gryllus longicercus. The sequence goes on along the minus strand of JAZDUA010000223.1, from coordinate 2,254,391 downwards.
TTGATTTGCGACATTTTAGGTAAGGTGCTCTCCACACCATCTGGCAAACCTGTAAATGTTTAATGGAACAGGGATCCCAGACTCCTGGATATGTAGTTGCTCCCTCTGTTATAGGCTGCACATGCCTATGCTTATAATTTACAAGAATAAGATAATTTCAAGATAGATTGTGTATATATATATAAGTGAACAAAATACAATATATATAAATGCACAAAACCTCACATTTATAGGAGATTCAGTCATTGGAAAAGTAACATGATACATATTTATTTTTTATTATGTTTGGAGTCAAAGCATCAAAGTTACTAAAACATTGATAATAAGTACCATATATACCATGATCAATTAACTTCATGTTCACTGTAATGCAGATAAAGAAGATGATTAATAATTATTCTTACAATAATATTCATCAAATGATGAATTTTGGAAGTAATACATTTATTCTCCAGCACACATTCAGCTGCAGTGTATTATCATCTAATTCTTTCTCTGTTTTCACTGTTACCATTCTATTATTGTATAAACTTTAATTGAGTATAAATTATCTTACATTTTATAAAATATATTTTTTTCTGTCACAATCACAAAATATTGTCTAATATTTCAAAAATATGGTACAATTATTTTCGTAATCAAATGATTACTTTTGATTTTTCCGCCACATTGGAATACCTCTGAAACAGAAATTTAAAAATCATTAAGACACACACTTTTCATGTTATTACAGGATAATAGGTAAGAGGCGGATTTTGATGACCTAAAACATTATAAAAAACAATCAATAAAATGCTTTAAAAACGCCCTAAAAACAAAGAAAAATGACGTAAAAAATTGATAAAAACCACTTTAGTTTAACATCTTAAGCTGTTGGATATGTTACTGATGTAATCGTAGGTTCTTTCTTTTGTTCAATGAACTCAGCTTGTAAATTTTGGGTTTGGACTGTTCTTCAGAAGAAAATATCTGCCTTTATTCATGGCGAAATCTGCCGAACTGACACCGGCGCCATTAAACGTCACAGGAACCTTGGATTACATAGTACTCACAACGGCTGACATAATATATGAGAGAAGAAATAAAAAAAACTACTCAGGAATTCAGTAAATCACATTTGTTGAACATCGTAAACACTGGGTGAAGCAAATGCCATTAAAATATTAAAATCAATGAATATTAAAATCAGTAAAAATGACTTAAAAACGCAAAAAATGATTTAATAGTCGAAACCGACGAAAAATGCAAAAAAATGACCTTTAAAAATAGGTTATTTCAATTCGTCATAACATAAAATGAACTTCTATACAAAACGGCATTGTTCTGACGTGAAAAGAAATCCGCCCTCTAATAATAAGCTACCTCATTGTACAAGAGAATTGGTACAAAACACAAAAATGTGAAAATATGAATATATATATATCTATATCTATATCTATATATATATATATATATATATATATATATATATATATATATATATATATATATATACACACACATAATCACTTCCTCGTCTAAGCCGTTCAGAGGATAGATTCCTTTATCGATTCGACCTGATTCAAAATTCTGTGAATTTCAAACGATTATTTTGATTTTTTGGAGTAGAGCAACGTACGGTTATAAAAAGGGCATAGACCCAATTTTTGTTGAACACAGAACGAGATATCAAAGATGAATATGTACAATTTTTCGAAAACATAAGTAGTATTCGTTTAATTTTTCATGGAATAACGGCAATTTTAAATTAGTAAGTTCTCAAAAACGACTCCACAATTTTTTCTCGATATGTACGCTTATTAAATGGCTTAAACATTAATTTTGAGAAAATTGTCCAATAATGAATGCGATTATAATATATTTTAATGCTAAAAAGATTTTTTTTTGCATTGCCGCAATGGGTATGGATAGCGTCAAAGTAATTAAAGTATATTTAATGACGAAAATTACACTGAAGGCCAAATATAGATAAAAAGGACTGACGTAAGTTAGTATTAATTTATCAAATTATTTTTACCAAATCGTAACAGGTTTACAAATATGGTCAAATGATTCGGGCTCATGAGACAGGGGCTTGGTGCAGATGAGCCCTATTGTGTGACCACTAGGGCTAACGGTTTGGAAGCTGTGTAAGGTATGAATGTTTTAAGTTGTGTTCATTGTATGAGAGGCATTTAGAGTCCCTCGTGTGATACATTTATACTCAAATCCTATGAGTGAGGTATATGTATATAATTGAACTAGATCTCTACACCCAGAACAATGGTACAAGCTCCGAGATTGTGCCAAGAATACCATAGGCAAACGAGTAAAGATATGTGACATACGCCTATGCCATGTTCTTGGAGCACGAAGGTGCTCCAGAATAGAAAACTACCTAATGCGACAAATTATGAGCCCTTCTGTAGCACCGCATTAGTTTGTATTGCGGCGTCATATCAGTCGCCTTGTACAAACCATGACAAAATATTAACCACGTGCATTCCATGCTCATGGACAGCGCTTGCGGGATGAGACGCCGGGCTGACCTAGGCAAACCTAGGGAGCGTGTCGTGGGTGGCCACTTGTGAACCCCGTAGACCACTTGGGGCAAACTTGTGAACCCCATAGACAGGCTGGCAGTGGAAACGCGTCGGCGGAAACAGCGAGATGACGCAGTTCCGTCAGCCGGCCCCGAAGGAAATATAAACGGACCCCGGACCTAAACTTTTTCTGATTCTTGGGCGCGTCGGTAGGAAGTGTGTAGGTTGTGCGCGGCGCTGTATTTCAATGCATAGGCTACTGAGGCAGGGAACTGAAGCCGGCGTTCTACGTCGAGACGGGATGTGCGGCATACTCGCTTGTATGCTCAGGTAGTCTACTGGTGCATCACACCGAATAAGATATTTAATTATCAGGCCAGCGGTGGTGGTGACCAGGAACATTCCTTCCAGTAACGGGTCAATATTGTTTATTGTAATTGTTGTACATAGTATTTAGGTGATGGAGCACATTTCAAATAAATACTCAATAAATTACAAACCGTTCACGTCTGTGATTTATTGCCCCGGCAAAGACGCCACAGTATTATAGTCAAAACTTAAAGTTTCAGCAATAGTTCTGTAAATGTTGATTTCATATTTCCCTCAAAAAGAATACCGGAACTCTGGTCTACCATCAGTGCAATCCTGAATAAACGGGAAAAAGGCCCCTAAATGTGAACTGTAGGTAGGATTTTCACCAAATAGCTCTAGCCGGATAAGATGGAAAAAGTCCTACTTGTCCTGTCCTAAAAGTCCTGCTTGAAATCGAATAGTAAATATTTCCTAAGGATTATGTCCACACATTTCAAAAACCGCGGCAAATAATTTTTTTAAAATTATATTTGAAAATTTTAGAAAATTTCACATAAAGAATCATTATTTTACATGGAAATTCATACGGCTATTTCAGTTTTATAAAAAGCAACACTTTTTCGTTATTACGAAAGATGTGAGGAGGAGGGATCTAAAATGTCAATGAAAAATGTTTTTTGTGGTCACAATTCTTAGGAAAGATTTACTTTTCGATTTCAAGCGGGGGCACGTTTTACCGTCTTATCCGGCTAGAGCCTTTGATATTTGTCGATTGACTTGGTTCGTAACGCGGCGCCTCGAATCTGAAAAGGATATTTAGATTTTTTGCGGGGTACCTACTTAATGAAGCCTCGTGGATATTTTCAAAACTTTGTCACAAATGGCTCCAATTTTTTTTCTCCGTTAGAACGAGTATACTTATAAACGAGAGAGAGAAAGGGAGAGAGATATAGAGAGATGAGAGAGATATAGAGAGAAAAAAGAGATATAGAGAGAGATAGATAGAGGGAGAGAGAGAGGGAGAGAGAGAGAGAGAGGGAAGAGAGCGAGCGAGAGACTACAGAAGAGCTAAGATTCTACTTACAAATGAGGCATTTGATGAACATTGAGAGGCACCGCTAATCGAGTACCCGCATCTGCACTCCTTGTAACTTTGGTACGCTCCCTCCAAGCGCCAGTCGGTCGCAGCAACCTGTGAGGGTCTCGAGCCGCTTCAATGCGCACCGTCTCCCGCAGGGCTTCCAGAGCTTTTTGCTTTTTCGTTCTTTCTTGCTGAAGTTTATCTTTCATTTCTTTTTGTCGCGTAAGAACTTCCAAATCTCTCTGCCTGTAATCCACAGAGAACCATGAATCGTTGAAAGTCGTTGAAAGTGTAGTCTACACTTTCATCGAAAAGGCAGAGTTATCGCAATCCCATCAACGCATATGCGCGCAAGCGTGTGCACACTCACACAGCCATTCACACGCACACACAGAAGCACGCGCGCGCACTCGTGTGGTTTTACACACACACAGCAGTTGGGTGAATAGTTTTTCTCAGGGGTGGGAGGGACACGCTATCATTTTCTCTTCATGCTTCAACTCTTAATTACCAATAAAATATTTGCTTTGGTGTTTGACTGAAAGGGGGTAGTCGGGGCGATGAAAAATGATTGGCACAACAATTGTTTTGTGTTCACAGAAACCATTTACTGAACGAACAATACAGATAATTATATTACAGATTTTCCAGACCAATGTCTATGCAATTTAGTCATCGTTCTAGCAGCTTCAATATTTACGTTGCAGACCATTCTTTAGGTGTATACCGGCACCACTTTTGGTCAACTGCATGAAGTTCGTCATTGGTGGTGAACTTCACATCATCCATGGCCTCTTTTCATTGCGTCGACTACGGCATCATATATGGAGGATGTGGCTGCACAGAAAACCCTAGCAACGCACGGTGGCCACATGGCAAGTGGGCGCGAATTGTCTTGTTGGAGAACGTCACGTCCCATTTACCGCAGCGGCGGCGTTGTATGCGTCGACGGAATTGGTGCAGTGTACTGCAGTAACGGTATCTGTTGATGGTCGAATTAGGAGGAAGCAAATCCACTAGAATTATCCCTTCCTGATTCCCGAACACTGTCGCCATTTGTTAGTGCACTACCGGCCGTGACGTCTTGGAACGAGAGCCTCCAGTACGCTTCCGCTCCATAGACTGGCGTTTATTTTCTGGAATCTCGAGTTACATCTACACATGCTTCTGTTTATGCGCAATGGTGAGGGCATGGAACACCCATTGGGTATACACCATCTTCAAATCCTTATGGATGGTTCCTCGTGATAGACCTGTTCCCTTTTCTTATTCATGAAACTTGAATATCTGTACGTTGTTATCAAGTCATTAACACGGTGGGCATTGCTTGGTTGGCGCGCAGCTGCCGGATGCCCAGTGCTTTTGCGTTTTCCAACAGAGTCCGTGCCGGCTTCGAACTCTGATACTCATCGAAACACAGATCTGCGACTTGCTGATGTCTTCCCACATATCTACCAACCTACTGAGGATGTCTGAAGCAGTCACTCCGTCTCTCCAGAGAAACAACACTGCCCACCGTTGCCCATACTTATCTGCTTCCACGCTGTCTCATCGATGTCCATCAGCATACTGGCAATCCGGAACAATTGCTGCTCCAATGAGCTTCTTACGAGAAGCAGCAACACCATATGGTGGCGTTAGATAGTCATGCATACATCGATTCACATTTTAAACTGATTCTTCGCAGGAGTTGTAGGGAGAATGCAAGTCAATATTGAACAAAATATATTTTTTAGTTGACAACTATGAAGAAATTTACTTCGATCGAATTTAAAATAATGCGCGTTTTAAGCGCCGTAAAAACAATCAAAATCTCTCTGACAGAGACTGTCGGCATTTCTCTGTGATCTCTGCAGGTATCCTAGGTGTCTCAGAATAAATTTTACAAATTTTTAAGGCACAAGAAGGGGTCACGGGTATTCTTTGTACAATTGTTGCCCTGAGCCGCTTGTAACGTGTTTTAATACGATTTAATTATGTGAAAACTGAATGTGTGTGTTGAAAGAAGAAAAAGAAGAAAAGAAACAAAAAAAACAAACAAAAAATATATTTTTTTTATTTTATTGAATTTTATGCAAATAAATAAGAAAGATAAGAGAGATAAAATAAGAATAAATAAATAATCTTCAGTAAATTAATATAACAAGAAAGCTATTTTTAAAGTTTTTACCAAACTGCTTGCATGCAAGGAAGGATAATTGGTAGTGGATCTTATATTCGCATATTTTGTTCATTCCCTCCTACTGCTCAAATTACAATTCATGATTATTTACAATCTAATGAAGTCAGAAGTATCCATTTTGTCTTGAAAGAATCCTAGTCCACATGCTCTCATTTCAGACTGAAATTGAGTTTTAAGGCCAAATGTGTCTGATACTCCCATAACTATAAGGAATCTTTAAAAAAATGTACTGTGTTACTCTGCTAGTTATTCTCAAAATTTAAAACTAGAGTCAAACATTACTGTGGGCCAAATAGATACTGCTTATGAATTTTTGCCAAAACATGGTATAGGACTATCTGATCTTAAGCACTTCAAGTTTACAACATGAGGAATCCAACCTTTACATTTAGACTTATTATTTTCTTAAGAGCAATTTAAAAGTATAACTTGGAAGAATATTACCTGAAAACTTTCAATGACTTGTTGGCATTATATGCACGTTCTTCTGCCTGAGCATTTTCTAAAGCTTGTTTCTCTAAAGCCACAGCAAGCTCTTCCTTCAACTTTTTCTTTTTATATTTCTCTACTTCAGCCTTTTGTATGGCCTGAAAATGTATTTGGTGATAAAAAACTTGAAAAATGTTTAATATGAATCAAGATAAATTCATGGGCAAAAATAGGATAATTACTTGTGTTCAAAGGCAACCCAGATTATTAATACATTATTTCATTATTACATATATGATCAATATAGTAACATTTTTCTTTAAATAGTGGTTAAAGAATAACATGGACCAATATAATTCAATAAAACAAATGGAAATAGTTGGCTGAATCGAAAACTTCCTATTTATCACAAAACATGTTCCCACCCACATAAATGAGGTTGTTGGATCTTAGTCTAGGTAAATGATAGTTGATACACAGAAGTATCAATTTTCTCTAATATTCTACAGCTTCTCTCACAGATTCCCTTCTGACACTAAAGTAATGAAAAGTCTTTTCATTCCACCACCTGTAAGACAATAAATTTGGTTGCAATATATTTAAAAAATATTCTTACATGTCGAAGTTTTCTTGTTTCCTCTTCAATTAACTGTTTCTGCTGTTCTTCTTTTTTCTTGAGAACTTTCATTTCTGCCTCAAGTTCTTTCATGTTCTGAAAGAGAATCAATTTTGACAGTACACAATTGTTTTTCTAAATTTTAGAATATTAACACACAAAGGTAACTTTTTAGATTTTGTTTTTATACATGTCATTAATATTTTGCATAATCATAAATCTTTACCTTCCATTGTTCTAGTTGTTGCTTTTGCTGCTCTCTGTACTCACTAGTACAAAAATCAAGTTTCTTTTCTTCTTTGGCTATGGTATGAACTGGCAATGGTGCAGAACAGCTCATTGTTTTACGTAAAGAATAATTTTTAGAGGCACGCCAATCAGTAATTGCTTGCTTTTGCTTTACTTTAAGATCTTCATACTCAGCAAACCATTGACAGTGTTCTTTAAGTTCCTCCAGTTGTTTATCTATTGCCCACCAATGTATAAATATTATTACACAACCAGAACGCACGTGAAATACTTTGAACCATGTAATATTTACTTGGCAGTGAGAGAAGAATACCACTGAAGTTTAGAACAGGATACAAAAGAGAAGAGATGTTTTCAAGAGATTAGAATAATACTTAAATCAATAAAATTTCCTGAAAAGAAGCATATAAATATTGAAAACTATGAAATAACGTTCAAAAAGTAATTATTGGTAACTCAGTTTTTGTCCGATGAATTATTTAAAAAATGCCAGAAATCTTCTGGATAGCTGATGCTCAAGACTCAATAGAAGGTAAATATAACTATAAAAACATTTGCTATTAGATGTAAAATTATCTATAATTGTCACTAAAATATTCTCAACTCAACACAATTTAATTGAATGTCCTGAAAGATGGGGGTGACACAGTTACACATAATAATATAAATAATCATTCAAGAAGATCATTGTACAAGACTTTGTGGCCAGAGAAGAAAGCATATTACTTACATGGAATGTTTTAACAAAGTAGCCAACATTTAATTTTAAAATAGATATTCTGCTATCAATATGCTTCAACCTCTTGAAATTTAGGATGTGCAGTTTTTTTGGGAGGTACTTCACCCTGAACTCCTAATGCATTTTCATAATTTCCTTAAAACTTGCAATATAATAAAGGTTAATTTGGAGATCTAGACCTTTAGAATTCAGTCTACTATTGAAATAAATTCTTAATTTATTTCTTGAAGTCTTTTATTTCATTGCCCCCACATTGTCAATTGTAGCCCTAATTTGGTCAATGGAAGCTTAACATGCTTGTAGGGTTTGTTGACATGGCAACAAAGTTAGATGAAGGTTTTTTTAGATGATTTGACTTTTAATATTATAAATTATTGAGAATTTGAGCAGCAAAATGTTCATATTTGCTTATGAATTGGGTCTCACTATATGTTCAGAATTCAACACTACCTACTCTGCACCACACATGATGATTTGATGAAGTGAGATGGATTGAAATATTAGTTATTCATAAAATATTACTAGTTCAATATAATTATTATAATTAAACATGACTGTTGAAGATGCTAATAGACCAGTGTTTTACTTTATATCCCTAGCTGTCTCTTCTGAATATAGTTACCAATGTAATCAAATAGCAAAAAATGTGTTTTACAATTCTGGGGGAAATTGAGTTCAATGTACAAGCACGATCATCTTGAGGTTTTAGGGACAGATCACAAATTAGATTGAGAATAGTGATGTATAATGTGAACTAGCTAGAAAGTAAAGCTTCTCAAAGAAAGATCAAAGTGAGCAAGAGAAGAAAAAGAAAAAAACATTAACTTACAATTTTTAAAAAAATACTGAACTTTATGACATATCTTATAACTTTTAATAAATACTCCAGAAATACAAACAGGATAAGCATATTATATATAAGTGAATTGCATCCAGGATCAGATAACCCAGATCACTCTCAATAAACCATTGTTGGAGAAAAATTAAATTGCTTTGTACAACAAATAGGTATCTCAATATATTTGAATGTAATTTTATAAACAAAACAACAACACAACAACAATAAATAAGTCTGACCTGGAAATTCTTCTTGCAAATGTGTGTAAAGCATTTGTTTATTTGGATATTTTCTTAGCAAACGAATGAAAGTTATATGGTCACCTTCATCCCAGCCACCGGAATGACCACCATGAATTTGAAGGAACTTTTGAAATGAACTAATATTCTTTAAAATGAGAAAACAATTTTTAAAAAAAATTATAAATGTATCCAATATTTGTAAACATTTCCTCTACATAAACCACAAAAAGGAATATACCTCATTATAATTACTTCCTGAATTGAACAAAACAGCAGTCTGATGGACACTTGGAAGCACCGCATCTACTTTAATTGGTTTAGCCCATTCATCAATTTTATTTGATACTGATGTCACTTGAACCTGTAGTTCCTGTTCTTGGTGGCGCAGAAAGGTGATTCTGCTCAAACAACAAAAACTTATCACATCTCATAAACCAAAGAAACTCCTCTAAAACAAAATTTATAAAACCTGTGTTATTTTCACAGTTAAATGTCAAGATATGAATCCATACATACTGTTTCCCACACATATCCTTTAACATTGACATTTTGTTATCCAAATCCATCAGACTTGCCTCAAAATGAGCTATATCTAAAATCAATAACAATCAGTTTCATTAAATAAATCAATTAAAATAAGTGTATTAATAAAATATTCAAAAAATCATACCAATTACAACATTTTTTCATCTTGTGGGACTTTTACATTAATTACAGCCATACTCACTTATTTCCTTCAGTTTTTCAATAGTAACATCATTCTTTATGTTTTTCAACAATTGAACAACTGCAATGACCTCCTTCTGCAACTTTTCACTTTCTTGCAATCTGAAAATTGTAATAACTAAAGCAAAGACAAAATTTCTTCATAAAATGGTTATTAAAAGTAATTTAGTATTACCTTTTTTTAATTGATTCTTCATTATAATCATTTAAATCCTTTATGTGATGTGGTTCTAAATTCTTTAAAGTACATATCAAAATCTTTTGTGTTTTTTCAAGAAAACTTTGCTGAACTTTTAGTCGGAGGGCATCACACAGTTGTGCACTACGTGTTTTAGAAATATTTTTCAAAGGCAGGGCTGAAGAGACATGTTGAAGCTTTGATGATTCACTTTTAACAATCTGATATGAGGAACAGGCTACTTTTGTATGTGATGCCATTGAAATTCTTCATTCAAACAAAGACGCATTCAACATAAAGATAATATAAGTCACTCCAAATCTCCACTCCTTATTTCAATATATAGACCAGTCCTTGGTGTGTATTAACACATGAAAATCCAATATATTCAATATACTTTAAACATTATAATAAAAAAACTGATTAACAAAACATACAATTCAATACTCGATATATATACTCTATATGTAAATAAATAAGAAGAAAAACAGCAATATTCAAGTTAATTACCTCATTACTAATTATTACTTTAAAATAAAAGTTCAGATAAGTAAATCTAGTAACAACAAAGTTGAGATAAGTAAAAATAAGTAATAACTATAGTTGTCATGTGTCACAGTGGATTAATCCACAGATTCTAACAACTTCGCATTTCCCTATGTCATTTTCCGTACGGGAATATATTTGCAATGAAACTTTTTTCACAAATGTACGACACATTCGCTGCCAATGTCTTAATCTTCCTTGAAGTGAATGATCTAGCAGCTCTGCCATTTCGTAACACTTCAGAAGAATTACATTGTTATTCTGAAAAGTAAACTCATGTGCTTTGGAGATACACTCTTTAGTGTTCCGCAAGCTTCAATCTTGTTGCCATAGTAACCACGAGGTGCTAAGGAAGGTTCATATCTTCCCCATTTTTTTAAAAAAAAGCTTCCTCATTTCCACGTTCGTGGCGCTGCTGTAGAAAATCCAGCAGTAACATCTACGTACTTCGAGCGCTATTGATAGGAACCTGAGCAAATTCAGAAAATGCATTGGTTACCAGATTTATGATCCGTATGACCTGTAACGCTTGGATTGTTTTCAAGTGGTTTGTGATTATTTCATTACTGTTATCTACTGAACTAATTTGCGAACGGTTTTGGTGTGAGTAGTAATTCAATGTAAGAATTTGGGTCATTTTTCTTGTGTATTTTACTTGACGTGGCGAATCAAATAATTACGTTCAACGAATTACTCGTACATTTAGTACAAGAGATTATTATTTCTTCTTTACAAAATAAAGAATAACCCGAGAATTCCTCAGTCTTTGGCTGTATTTATTTTCGTCACAAACAGTTTTAAAGAGCTGTGTGACGTGCTGTGAGGAGAAGTTAATTTGAAGTTACATTTATGTAGAGAAGCAAAACAAGGGGCCATCTCAGCATTTGCTCGAGGATCAGGGAAAATGCTGAGATGGCCCCTTGTTTTGCTTTATTATGTGCTTGCCGAGATGCGTGTGATTTATTACATATGTTATTCACAATATTTGTTTTCTTTCAGTTTAATTAGGTTCTCTCTGCGAACTTTATCGACAAATTGCATGTAAAAAAGCATTATTTTATCAACACACGTTAGGTCTATACCTTTTCTTTTTGAAACTGTTCGATGTAATGTAGAACGGTTCGATGTATCATGACCTTAGTGATGATACTAAAGTGCTGCTTTGTAATAAAATGATTGTATAAATGGTTCTACGTGCCCTTTCATCGATTATGAAAAGTGCCAACGCATTTCGACCCCTGTACTATTAGCGTAGAAGTGACTCCTTCCGTATATTTTTATAAACTGTCGGTTTTTTAAATATTTATTTTAGGAATTTGTGTTAATTATCATCAAAAGAAATATTACCTACGTTAAACTTTACGGATTTTTCACCAAATGATTATTAATGTTCATGAAATTCAGTTCCAATTCTATGAAGTTCAGTCTCAAAAATGTTTGTATTTTCACGGAGTGGAGGAACTTTCAGCTCCAAGTTAACCAGAATTTAATGTAATTTAACTATTAATTTGTCAATGAATTAATTGTAATAAATATGATTATTTAAAATATAAATATTGCACTTTTTATCATATTTAAAAAAAATGTAGTTTCCTGTGCTGGATTCAAAATATGATGGTTGAATTTCAATATTCATGTAAAGCACTTAAATATTACTTGTTATCTCCAATGATTTTAATGTTAACACTTTTTATGAATAGTATTTTCTATATCTTTTGTTTCAAGGTTTGATGAACATTTGATGACATTTCTTGCGATGCAATTGAGACTCTACTAGTTAAGCCCAATGACAGAAGAAAACAATTGATTTTATGACCTACATAATACTTGAGCTTAGCTCTTACACAAATAAAGTCGTGAAGAAGATGGCTTAGCTTTTACACAAGTAGTGTTGAAGATTCACAAAATGTTAATGGCTCATAACATATTATGTTGCTTTGTTTGTACAACACGTTCAGGCAATGCAAGTAAATAACTTATTTATTGAGAGCTATGTCGTTTAGTAGGTAGTGGGTTGTTTATATTATTGCAAAAATATGGAAAATCTACACACGTTTTCACATGAAATGTTTGAGAAAGTTAGGAAAATGTTTGGACAGAATTGCTAATTACGAGGATAGCCGGTCGCTGCTTGGCTGTTCGGAGAGACCGCGACCTAGGCATAGGTGTCAATGTTTCGGCCGCCATTCTGCGGCCGTCCTCAGTGTGAAATTTCAAGGGTTTCGATTTCGCTCTGGGGAATGTTGCAGATTGGCGACTGAGACGCTGTCACCTGTGCCTAGAACGCGGCACCTCCACATCTTAACTTTTACACAAAATAGTCTTGAAGGCTTACCAATATTATGACGCTGGGTTTGTCCAACACTTTAAGACAAAATTGTTTAAATGACAACTTATTTATTGTGAGCTAAATGGAAAGGTTCTCTTTAGTTGGTAGTTTATGTTATTGCAAACATGTAGAAAAATCTGTATTTTTTTTCAGTGGAGAATGACATGAAAATGTTTAGACTGCGACTTTAATAAATGGACACTGTAAAATCATATTTTACTTTTCTCACTCCAAAGCAGAAACCCACTTTCGTCTCTTTTGTTCAGGAGGATGCAATATTTTTCGATTTCTGGACAAAAAGCAGCTAATCTAAAAAAACTTACTTTGTCCCTCCTGACCTTTCTTGTGACAGATCCACTAACGTACACAATTTGGTTACAGTAAAAACATAAGTTCATTTTAAACAAAATGAACTCACTTTGAGAAAGGTATCTACAAAAAAACGTTTTTAGTTCGTACAGAACGAGGAAAACCTCCAAGGAAGAAAGATCTCAATGCACGGAAAGAAAGTCGACAAATACTGTATTTTAAACATTAGACAGGGGCTTCTGCCTGCCCAGTGTTGTCAGACTGTAATTTTAATATTCCAGCAACAAGTTGTCATTTACCCAACGAGTTAACTCTAACTCGTTGCATTTACCCCCTAGATAATGAAATAATCTTCCAAAGTTCTTGTTACTTCTTTTTTAAAATTACATAGTAAATTTAAAAACAAATTTTATAAGTTACTTTATTTGCTGAATATATTAACTTTTCGTTTACTATCGTATTTGACAGACGTGTTTTGGGCACACCAATTTGACGGACTGGCTTCATTTGCGAAACATAGCCGAGTTTGATATTGCCTCTTCTAGTATTCATAAATCCATGATAAGAGTTAATACAGGACACTCTTTGTAATAGTGGGAGACATTTGACGCTAGCGCTTCTAGTGGCCTGACCTGTCGTAAATTACGACTCGTAATCATGTGATTGAAGTATGTTGGAAATATCTTTGTACGTACGATTACAATTACTTACATTTAGACCATCTTTCCGCCGTGATTTAGACGAAAAATAGAATAAGTTTTTGGATGAAATGTTGGAATCTCTCAGGAATATTGTTATTTGTAATAAGCAGCATGGCGTAGCACATTGTGACTGGATGGATGGAAAACATTGCTGCTTTGATTGTGGAAAGAACTACAGAGAGATTTTGGTTTTAGTTATCTCTTAACAAAGACGCCTCACTTAAGACTGTATTGAAAATTTGTTTTCAGCATTTAGAGGCAAAATGGTAATGTTACAGGGGGCTCCACACATTCGGCGAGTAGCGAGCTACCGCTCGCCGAATCCCGCATAGTGTGGATGTGTCGCTTGCTATTCGCCGAGCGACGAACATTCGGTCCTCGCCCTACCCACCGCATGTTGGTCTTTAGGAGACATCAAAGGGAGCAAACATTTGCCGAGCAGATCAGCTGCTCGGTATTGGGAGAGCTGTCGCTCGCGACTTGGCGAATGCCGTATACACCTGATGCATCTAAATTTAAAAATGCTTTGAAGTTAGCAATGACAAATCAGCGGTTGGAGCCTTCAGGAGTCAGCAACTGTGCTGTCTAGAACCTATGATGTTGTAGAGCTGCAGTAGATCCCAACAAATTTTGGTTTTGTAATCAGATTTAGAAAAAAATCCCAACTAAATTTTAAACCTGTGTCAAAAGCATATACTGAAATACATACTGAATCAATCCCAGAGAATGTGATTCAGGACTGTGCTCTCTCATATGTGTGAGGATGGGTTTGTAGAAGAATGCTTCATGAAGAATGTCGCAATGCGTTGTCAAATGAAAATTATACGAATGATTAAATGAATGTGAATATTGTACTAAAAGAACCATAACACTTATAAATTCTTATACCCTAATGCATCTGCAATAATATTTCATAAAGAAATAAATATTTAATGGCAATTTTCAAAATTACTTCAAAGTAAAAAAGTATAACAAATATTAAAGCAAATTATAAATATTTAGCCCCAGAAAGATGTTTATGTTGAATGTATATTTGTGGATAAAAGCATTAATATTTTGATACAGACTTTTTTGAATAAAGAAAATAAGCAAAGAGAAGTGAAATGTGTAAGCAACAATAGAAAAGCAAAAGTAGCAATGAATGAAGAAAGGTTTTTGACAACTTTATGTGCTGTGTGCGTTTTAATTACTTCCTTAAGTTTTACAGGAAATTCAAACATTCTAGATAACTTCAATTGTTTAAGTAATATGAAGAGATGGAGGAATATAGTATTCTATATTCCTCCATGGTAAAGATGTGAAAAATGCTTTATTACAAACTGTAGAACTCCAAAAGGCGTTGTACACGTCAGGTTAGTTTCCTAGAAATTATTCTCCTGAGTGTCCTAGAAAGAAGTTTTTGTAAATGTATTGAAATTTGAATTTGCCGCCGGTGTGCAGGTCCCGCCACTAGGTTCGCTAGTGAGGAGTTGTTTACCAAAGCGCGCCGAACGGTAATGTTAATATAGCATGGTATAGACTGCTGCAGTGCAAATGCAGTCAATCGCACAGAATCACTCCTGAGTGTTTTCACACACGGGTGGTAGAGTGTACTGGAGTGTACTCGAGGAAGAATTTTCTCCCTAGAGAACCACTTTGCTTTTTTCAAGAAAATTAACTGAGCAAATCGTGGCTACCTTTACTCTAGGAAGCTACAGCCCAAATACATAATTATAATATAATATGCGCGATCTTTAGACACGGTCGTGCTTTAGATTTATTAATGAAGTATCTGTAAAAGCCGCCTTACCATTGCAGGAATGTCAGACTGTCGAACTGTGTAAAGTAAAAGAGAAGCGAAAAGCGCGTCAACTGTGCAATCTGCATCTGCGCAGAGAGAGATAGAGTGCGGAACCACAGAGTGGGCCAGAGGCACATAATCGTAATACTCTCTGGACATAGGTAGAGCGAGATAGAGAAAGTGGTAACAAACAGGGTGACAGTGGGTGGACTATGGGTCTCGTGTTACTAATTATCACAATAAATTGAATTATTCTCTTTAGTCATGGTCGAAACCGGATACGTTAAAGATGAATTACGCCAGTTTCGAAAAATATGAATCCTAGGTTTGTACTTGTGTATCTGTGATCAAAATGTATAGATTTCCGATTGCCTTGTTGCGATTTTCTCGCACGTTTTATCTTCAGCAAAACAATTCGCCGTTAATTCAAGGGTAAGCATTGTACGGTATTTAACATTATCTGGATAAAATATATTGAAATAAAAATTTTGAAGGGGATTTGGAGCGGTGTGTTCATTGTGGAGAGGTTTTCTTTAAAATTGAGAAAAAAGTAAACATATTTTACATTTTCAGGTGTGGATGTATTCAGACCAGATTAAGATCTACAGTATCACCCAACCAACCAAGTAACAAGATAAGGAAATATGTCTTCTCTAGATTTTTGGAATTTGTACAAAATTATTCTGCAAAGTTGGAATCCAAGTTCCCATCTGCCATACGTACTTACAGAGTGTTTACAGATGGCATGAAGGACTTCTATAGTGACATGAAAGCTTTTTTAAGAATTGCGAAGAAAGTTCGCAAATCCAAAATAGGAACAGCATGTCTGACTCGCAAGGAAATAGAAATTTTTCATCAGATGCCTAGAGACATGAAAAAAGTAGCTCCTCTCTTGGTGTTATCTACACTTCCTTTGACGAACTACATCATTCTCCCTCTTGTGTAGGTACTTATAGAAAAGAATCCTACTCATCCTTCCAATTACTGCTTTAAAAATTTCATAATATACCATTTTATCCTTCATTTCATGAAAACATTGTTAACTAAAATCTACAGCTACAAACAATGGTAGTATAAATTATTCTTTAAGAAATCAGATTGAAGGTTTCAAATATTTTTCTTGTATTTTAATAAATGAAAAATGTCTGCCTGAAGAAAAGGAAGAATGATTCTAGTTAATAAAAAATAAAATAATCTTAATACCATTCAATATTTTAATTCTGTATTAATTGTTTTCCTCCGCAATGTTGATATTGCTTTAATTTTCAGTTTAACTTCAAGAATTTTAATCTTTTTAAAATAAATTCTACTTGCTAGCATTGAGGAGTAGCTGTAAAATTATATATATATTTTTTGTTTCATTGCAATTCATCAAGAACATATCCTGTTTTAGTTTAATTACCATTTGGTTGTCCTTTGCAGTGACAGTTAATGTAATATGCACCTCTTTAGGTTACCATCATTGACGCCTAATTGGTATGTGGCTGTTAAAGTGCATCTTCATGTGCTTATTTTCTATTGTGTAAACAGTACTACTACTAGAGAATTAAAAATACATTAGCAATAATGAAGGAATGAAGATCTCACAATTCAGTGCAAGATGGAATGCTATAAAACAAACAAACCAAATTTTTAAATTTCCATTTGTTAAAATATCATTTACTATAAAATTAAGAAGATAAATGAAAAATTGAATGTTACTTAGTATTAAAGAAGCTTATTTACGAGATCACTCTTACAAAGCTTTGTAATCTTGTGACGTTTTTCTGATATCCAAGTAAATTGTAATAAAACTGTGTTGCTGTACAGCATGTACTTCATTGTTATATAATAACAATATGCTACTTTGAGTAGGTGACACTTCTCTAGAGTTATAAACTGTGAACTGTTGAATTCATAAGGTTTTGTGTAGGTGGAGATGCCTACCATTCATTTAATATTCTTATATTATAAATACTTATGTTACATAGTATTTACATAATTATTGAATTTGATACAAAAAGACAAAAGGTGGTCACTGTAATAAAAAGGCCTTCAATTTTTTCCCAAATTTTGACAGTAAAATATCAGGTGTATTTTTAATGATTGCCCTTTTAGAAGGTAAATGGATAACATCATCATTTGACTGTATGTTATATTTTTTCAGGTTCTGCTTTCCACGACAACTGTTGTGTACCCACTTCTGGACCTTGCAGCAGCGTTTTGAATTTGCTACCCAGGTTCATCGGCAGCGACTCTATAACTATCGCCCTGTTTTTCGAGCTCTTCAAGAACAGATTGATGGAGAAAATTTGCAAAAGAATCCTTTGCAAGAGTCGTGGCGAGTGGCCCTGGATTGTTTGGGTAGTGGAACTCACCCGACGCCAGAGGAAATTCTAAAGTTTCTTCCACTTTTTAGTGGCTCTCCTTATAGTTTACTGCAGATCTATTCAGGACATGTGGTATGTAACAATATATCATTGATTGAAATAGGGTAGTTTACATGATTGATTGTAACCTCACTTCTGTAGTGATATACTGGTAAATGAAACGTGGCACAAGAAAGTTAATAGATTATCACATAATGACCTTCGAGATGTAAAAATTTGTTTTGATGCTCAATCTTATGCTGAAAATAATAAAATTACACACAATTTCTAAAGCATCAATCAAAGCAAAACTAATTTTGCCATATTGGATGTTTGCAATAATTGCTGTGAAGTGGAGAGCATACTTGTCATTGTTTTTAGTGTAACTAATACTTCTCCGTTATAAATTGTCTTGAAAGTATTGTTTGCTTATTTATTTCTTAGCCTTATTATCCAAAGATAATTAAGTTTTAAAATAAAATATGATATATAATAAATATTTTACATTACATCTTGATTGAATCATACATTTTTAGTTTGAAAAACGTGTGTTAACGGTTGACTGGTAAGGAATATTTAATAAGTTCTTTGTCACCCATGTTTTATCTACAATAAAACAAAATTACTGCTAAGCTGCAATAAGCACTTAGTTTTCCAAAATTTATGGATCCTGAAAAATTTTTGAACAGCAATTTTTGAACAGCACAGGATTAATAATCCTAAGGTTAGTCACGTACCCATAAAGAATAACCGATTAGTGTTGGATATAACTCATAAGAAAATGTTCAAAAGGTTTGGAAAACAGTTTTTGAGTATTAAAAAAGAACATAATTTGGCACAGAGTATTTTATTGCAAAGAAAATTTTTGTTATTTCATTTTTGTCTCTCTCTTGTGCCTTTAAATATTTCTTCACATTGAATTACTTTCCTTTTTACACACGTCACTTGGCATACGTATGTGTGAAGGAAATACCATGTTGTTCTGTGGCTCTAAATACTAATTTTCTCTTTGCTATGTATTCTGTTGTTTTGTACTTCATTTGCAGTGCTTTGTAGGTTTTATGTACTGATTGAGATTTGAGAAAATGAGTGAGAATGTAATATTTGTTCCCACATGCAAACAAAATGGAAGCAAGGACTGGTATGTCTTCAGCATTTTTCCCCCTTCTGTATATAAAAAATCATAGTTTATTGATATATACTGTGACTTTCACAACTCTGCCCCATGGTAGGTATCAGTTGTTGACAGTTTCATCCAGTCGGGAGCTTAAATGACATCATAATGGCGTCACTATGGTGATGTTCATGTTCCTGATTGGATGGGACGGTCAACAGCTGACACCTGCCAGGGACAGAGTTGCATAAATTGCACTATAGTCCATTTTAGTTTTACAAGAGGTTCTGGTTGTGAATATTCATTTGTATTGTTGAAAGAGGAAAGTTCAAATATAATTTGAAAAATTTTACTTCCTTATTCTTTTTATAAATATACATGAAATGGTAAAACATACAATTTTTTACATTTCTATTAAATGCTTAATTTTTAACATCACTATTGATACACCTTGCAACCCTCAAATAATGTTGTTCTTTCCTGTACACGTCTTTTATTAATACTCCAACTTCCAGTTGCATTGGAAGTCATCATGACTAAAAGGCATACCAACAAATTGACATTACTTATTAAATTTTTCAATACACAAATACTCTGTGCCATTGTGAACCACAAATTTTCATATTCAATATTGCTTGTTCAAACTACCTCATCATTTTAATTGCATTTTGCAGATAAGTAATAGGACAGTGTCACTTTTCAAGTTTTATATGCTTTATTTTCTTTTCATTCAGATACATACAGATGTTAACTTTGTTTGTTTTTGGTGTTTCAGACAGCTCTTCTACGCATGCATGGGATGCATGTGGGATTCCGAAGGCGGAAGCGATTAGCTGATCGAGCTCAAATGATTCATTGTATGGATCAAGCTATCATTCGAGAAGGAGGTCCTGAATCCATGACATACGAGGAGCTTCGATTGGTATATTTTTGCTGCTAAAATTTAACATTATTGTGTTTTCAATATCAGATTCACTGAAACAAGCAAGACATGCTTTTTTGTTTTGGCATCTCTCTTCTAAAATATCCATCTCTAAATATGATGTGCGATATAATTTTGGGGAAAGTGAGAAAAGTTTGGAAGACGCATAATTTTTTTGCATTTGATTTGTATTCTAAATTTGCCATATTTAGAGTCGTAGCTTTTAATCCACATGTATAGATATATGGCACAAGATAGCAAATGAAACCTTTTCTCTTCAACAAGTTTTCCGACTGATACTTTATGTACCCACATCTTAGATTTAGACCATATTCTTGGGGTGTTGGGAAATGATTTGGACAACTGTTATAAAATCCAAATATAAATTTTATTGCTAAATGAGAGAGATGAAAATACAAGTATTCTCCCCTTAAATTAATGCACAGCTCCTATTTTTTTAGAATGTTTCCTAATGACTGTAGCGAACCATTCTTTTAGTAATGTGGCATCAGTTGTGGACAGTGTCTTGCATTTGTTTGGCACCTAAAAATTGTCAACCTCCTAATACTTCCTTCCTGTTGTTGAACAATAGTTGGAAAGGGTTGTAAATCTGTAAAGTCTGGAGAATGAGTAGGGTAAGAAAGCTTTGTAAATCCCATTGCAGCCAAAGAGTTTGTTGTCTTACAATTAGCACATGGTCTCTCAATATCATTTTGAAAAAGTACTTCAAGGGCCTATTTATCAGGCCACCGCTGCTGAATTGTGCATTGCAATTTTCTTAGTGTTTTTGCAGGGGCTTTCACTATTTACAGTTTGTTTAGTGGAAAGCTAGTCCACCAGCAAAATTCCATATTCATCCCAGACAACTGTAACAATGTGGTTTTGGGGTGTAAGCCTGGAACAAAACTTCTTGGTGTGAGGAGTGTCTACTTCTAAGGCCTCAAGGACCACAACTAATACTTTTAATGTGGTTGCGAGCCATATTTTCAAAACTTGGGCGATCTACTCCTGACTCTCCTGTATTATTGGTTTCAACAGTTTACCCTGCTCTGAAAGGGGGAAGGAATGTGTGTCCCTATGTCGCGCTTATCACGCCATTCATGCAAAACGCAGGGAAACACTTTGGGATGATTTTGGATTTCTGAATTTACCAAAAAAATTCTTAAATCTAAATTTAATTTATTTTTACATTAAGGGGGTTTTGACCCCGTCACAGCGTGTGCAGAAGGGCCTCAATGTTCTCGTCCAATATGGATGCAATGGACTTACGCTCATGACTAAAAACCTTTGATGAGCTGCAAAAAATATCACCATGGGTTACATGCAGCCTGCAAGTTGCACAACCCTGATTTGCTTCATTGACTGCCTCTTTTTCCAGAATCTTAACCAGGAAACAAGACTTACCACCAGTAACCAAGGCTTCTAAAAAAATTCCTCTATTCTGGTTGTAAAACGTGTAGTAATTCATAGTAATTCGTAGCTCAAGTTCACTGGTTGTTTCTCTGCATTTCTGTAAGATCATGGAGCAAGCAGCAAATACTTGTTCACACATTCGAATGCATCAGCTTTAAAAGTTGGTCAGAAATTCTCTCGCAGTGAAAATAAGAGAGAAGTTATGATAGAATGTAGCACTGCCAATGTCACCATCATTCATCATTGCATAAGCATTCTCTTTAAAAGTCATTTATTCAAAAGTCAGAGCAGCATGGATAGTCCAAATCATTTCTGACTGCCCTTAATAGTACACAATTTGAAGTGAATCTTGGTACCCAAACTTCCTAATTTAAAGAATTATACGAAGACAAACATATTGAGGTATTTATTATAACTGCAAGAGGATGAGAATTGCTTGCATCCTTCATGAAACTGCCATATGCTATCATTAACTGCATAACTTAAGCTTTATTATCTCTATCTATCTTTTCTCTTCACTGTGTCTAAACACGTTGCCAATGCATTCAAAATAATAAAATACAACATCAAATTTTTTGATTTACCATTTGACTTTGATTGATTTCTGCTTATGACTTCAATGCTCAGTTCAAGTTACATTTTCTGTTAATACAATTTTTCAAAAATTATTAATTATAAGCATGTAAATGCTTTAACTGCATTAAAGAATGGCATTGGGCCATGGCGAATCAAGGCACATCAAAAGTGAAGGAAACAATTAAAAATTCTTGCAATTTAAATTTATGTTTCTGTTTGTTTCATTGAAGTGAAGAGAATCTTTCTCATAAATTCTAAAATATTAATGGATAATATACAATTTCTTTTTCGATTTTTCACAATCCATTTTTTAAGATTCAGTTTTTATTAATAAAATAATAGAAGTAGTCAATATTTTTGATTGTGCATGTATTTCATTCTAGGCATGTTTTATTCGAGGTCTCAACCCTGCTAACATGAAGACAGAAGACATTGTGGAATGGCTTCAAGACTGGTTGACTGTTTCACAGGAAGTGGATAAAAATTCATGGTCCCTTCTCCTCCATTGCCCAATTCTTTTGGGTTACAACCAACCTTCAAACTGGTCTCTTCTGAAACATCCCTAAACTCAGTGTTGTAGATGTTTTTTGTGAATTGTTCCCTGTACAGCAGAATCATAATTGTTTAAAATAGTGTTTTTGTATTTCTGTTGATTGATGTTACTCCCAGTATTACCAAAGATTTAGTGCAATAAATATTCACATTTCAATGCTTTTGTTTTATTCTATATTCTTTCCAGCTGAAAGAATCTGTCTGTATTTGAACTTCACCATAGGTGACCATGGTTGATCTCACTGCCTCAATGTTTAGCAAGTAACACAAGTTGTGTAACACAAATTTCAGAGTGGACCAAATTTGGGGGTAAACATTTTGGGATCTCCTCGTGTTTTTTCTTGGCTTCTTGAGAGTGCAGTGCAACATTTGAGAGAATTCTTAGTGGAAATTATGCATTGCACAGACTCCAGATTGTTTTATGTAAATGTAGGTCTTGTCAACTCAACTTGGAAGTGTGGCACTGAAGTATTATGTAGTGAGGTTAAGTTAGTTCGTAATGAGTATTATTAGAACAATGGTGACACAGTAGTATTCTGAACTTTCACATCTGGCCTCTCATTAGCCTTAGAAATGTCCCTCCAGCAGGTGAATCTTAGTTTTATCACTTAGGCTATCATCTGCTATTCCTTGTCACTAAACTTAATTTCACCTACCCTAGCCAAATTTGGCTATTGTCAACTTCATCCAGCTAAACTCAAAAGAATACTTCAAATCTTTTCCTACTTTGATTGTGTACACTCAGTTTGGGTAATAAGAGATTTGCATATTAGCTGTTCTAGATGTAGGATGTCTTGCCTTCTTAAACCAACAATAAGAACATAGATCTGCAATTACTTGTAATGTTTTTCCTATCAATTTTATTAGATTTGTTACACACAATTGGTAGAATTAGTAATTTGGTTATTTGACCTACAAAACACACAAAAATATGTGTTTAGTATTATTAGACTACACATCTTTTTACTTCTCTAATAAATAGAGCCTGAAAATTCCGGAATTTATTTTACCTAAAATAGGGAAGCAAAAAGATATTTATTTTGGGTAAAGTATGGGTACCAAAAAGCAATCAAACAATGAAAAATCACCATTTCAAAGGAATGAATGTTAAAAATTACAAATCAAATATTCACATTATTCTAACTCAAAAATTTACATTCGTGGAAAGAAACAATAATTTTTTTGTTATCTTGATTGCACATGACCATCCGGTATGATGACTGTGAATTTCTTTTACTCACAAGCAGTGGCGGCTCATGCTTAGGTTGCATGTTTGCACAACCCTCAGAAAATGAAAAAGATATCATGACATTCAGTATTTAAGATATTGCACCAATATCAATGTACATGAAATAATTTTGAAACCAAAGAGAATCCGGTTGCCGCTCTCTGCTGCCTTGCTGGATATTATACCATGATCTCGGCTGTGTTACCACAGTATAACAGTACGCAGATGTACAATTATACAATTGAAATGTACGATTGTTAAAATATGTGTCAGCATTTTGCTGATGCCATAAGTAAATTTTCACAAAATCATGGATTTCAAGAAAAACAAGACCTATACCACTTTCAAGCATCCTGTACATGGAGGAGAAAGTTTAATAAAAAAAGAACTCATCGAAAACGGAAGCTACATCACTTCTTTATGCATTTTTGGCTCTGTCAGAGAGGGAAAAATTGGGAATGTTCAGGCTGCATACAAAGTTCTCCCAAAAATCAAAATATCTGTTCCAAATTCCAAGGGGCCATGACATCAGTCAGATTGATTGAGGAATATCAATTTTGGTGAAAATCCTACTTATGTCACTTGTCATGTTTATTCACTTGCATTGCACACACATTTTAATGCAGTCGAACAGGGTTCACCTGGCAAAAGATGAGGCAGATTTTATTTTGTTTATATTATCAGTAAGTTACCCATCTTGAAACACTTCGGAAAATGCTTTCGTAGCCAAAAAACACATTTTCAGGCTTTTTTTTTTCTTAAAACCTTTTTATAGTTGACTTTTTGCAAAAATAATCAAGTACAATTTTAAAGATCATAAAATTCTTTACAAATTTGGTTCATAAATTAATTTTTACAAGCAAATAGTACCTAAAGCTATAAAGATTGAAAATTTTACCAAATTTTCCTTTTTATTGTGAAATTTCCCCAAATTATTAATGGTCTCCCTCGAGCAGTATTTTTGGGTTTGTAAGGTCATTTCAAGTAAAACACAATTAAATACTGTTTTTAATATTTACAAGGATTAAACTCGCATTTGAAAGTTATTCTAATAGTGGCAGAAACCAACTAGTATGATTTCCTTACATCAAAGCCATTCCAACTGAATAAATAGAGTTCATTTTCTTCTTCTCATTCTTAAATTCAGTGTCGTATGTAAAGTCCTCCTAAATTTCGAACAATGTGTTCCTAAATTGCAGGAAAGACATCTCAGGGTCCTCAAAATGTGAATTTCCATTGAAATCTTGAAATTGATATTCCCCAGCATTACAAAATTTTCTCTAAACCACACATATTACTCTGTATTTACATACGTATATAAGAAAGTAAAAATTGTAAGCAAGGCACAGGACAATTGTTTGCCTTTCTGTGCTTCAGGGAATTAGCTGATAGCTTTAAGATTCTTATTTGTTACATTGGAAACTCCACAAAGAACAAAATTTATCTGAGAAGAAACACTATAGAATTCCAAGAAATTTAAAATGTGATTCTTTCATTTGAAATGAAAAAATAATCTCAATTTTGAAAATTTCACAAGTAGCTTTCCTTCTGATGTTTCCTGAGTAAGCCTCTGGTATATCCTGTGTAGTTCATGAACCTTCAAATTTCCCTTTAATTGGTTACAACTAATGATTTGCAGGTACACAGTTAACATCATCTGCCTTAACAAAACAATAACAACAGTATCTGCTTCTAAAAATTTTGTAATATATTATTAAAAAACTAATAATTGAAATTGCAATTTTAGAAGTTTGGAATTTCTTTCATAGAGAAAAGTGTAGTACATGAGCAGAAGAGTTTTGCTTGAATAGGACCCGTACTTGGAAGTGATTTTTAAAACAGATTTCTACGTAACTCCACCAACCAGAAGATCCGTTCTTGGGTTTGATAATTTATTAAATTACTGATTTCAAGGTTTGAATTTTAGTCACAAAACATTTTTTTTTTATCTTTGCCTAATGCATGCTCACTAACGCAATCATTTCAAATGTTCTTCAAGTACTACAGGTTAAGGATTTTTGGGATATTAGGAACAAATTATGTACACTTTTTATGACCTCTTCTCGAATCTTTCTTAAAATAATATTATCATAATTTAAATGTAAGTGGCTTAAAATAAAACTCCAATTAAAATCATAAAATGTCCATATTTATTTACGAATCAATATTACATCAATTATAAAATACATCACATTCAACTCTCTATATACTTAATGAACACCGTATTTTGTACTTTGTCTTTAGCACATTGAGCAGACCACACATTTTTATTGCACAGAAATCTCATTTTGGTATAAAGAAATAAGAAATATGGATCTTCATGGACTCTTCACTTCCTCCCACCCCAAAAAAGTATACAAGAATATTTACAAAATACATGTACAGAGATTAAGTAAAAAGACAAAAATTAAAGTACTTTTGTTATTCATAAATTAATCAATTTGGTCAGACTCACAAGACTCTAAAGCAATGAAGGATGGAAGAGAGCCTATTTTAGGCCTTCTGCTCATCCCTACACTGCCAGGACACTCGGTCGTGCTCTGCTCAATATCGTTTGCACTTGTGTCCACATCTGACTGTGTGTCATGTGAACCTTTGCTGACAGTCTTTGTTTCATAATATCGTTTCCTCTTGAGGTTAAGGCTACTGATCTGATCTTCACCGAGTTCATCAGATTCAGCCTCGTAGTAACGTTTCCTTTTTAGAGGAGCAGGGCTATTGGATTGTTCCTCACTATGTTCTGAGAATGTGATGGGAGGTTCCGAGCATATAGCCCGTTGAACCCGAGGGGCAATGGAATGAGGGTAGGGGCAGTACTTACCTTTGGCACAGGAACCCTTCTTGTCGAACTCGGGACACAGCATGATGTGCCGCTTCAGACACTGCTCGTATTGATGAAAACAGAAATGAACAATTGATTTTAATGAGAGCACAATGAATCAGATTAGCACACTCAACCACCACATCACTTTTCAAACACCCCATGAAAATAAACTTCTCTCAGCATCCATTACAAGAAACAATAAACTCAGTCGTTGCTGAGGCACCTAGTATCCTGGAGATCCTACAACTGGCAAACAGAGCAAATTTGAGAATGATTGAGAAAGTAGTACAACAGCTAGGAATAATGCATTATTTCATCTATTGTGATTCACTTCTAAATGTTAAAGTATGCTCTTAGTTGTTTCTTGTAAATTAAATAAAGAGTAATGCGAAATGGTATCAAAAAATCAAACTCGCTGCTGAAAAACAATAAGTCAAATTAGTTTCTTGAGTTCTATGTTCTAGAGAGATGCAAATTTTTAGTTGCAACTTGTGAGGAATCTGCCTGTAACTTAAAATAGCCAAATTGTAATTAAGAATATACAAGAAAGTGGGATAAAATTTGAAAAAACCTACTTTTGCCAATTTTTCAGATTTTATTGAAACATTTCCATCTTTTTAAAGGATCTGAAGGAACAGAGAGTAAACAGGGCAACTGCAGTATGCCAGGATCTTACAGACAGAACATATACAATTATGCTTGGACAGTTATGGTTAAGAACACATCATTGTATATTTATTCATTTAGATTCAACTTTCCATTGTCTTTGAAATCATGTAATGGAAAGTGCCTTGTATTTTTAAATAATTAATTAAAAATATATAAAACTATTACATATTATTCATGAATTAAATTTTGTTTTTAATTTTTTATTAAACAAAGTGAGAATCTAGATTTACTCCTGTTATCAGTGAGCTTAATTATTGTACAAAAATATATGGATGGAAATTGGGTTCATGTACTGTTACATATGATGTTTGTTCCCTGATAT
Source organism: Gryllus longicercus (assembly GCA_038098605.1). NCBI lineage: Eukaryota > Metazoa > Arthropoda > Insecta > Orthoptera > Gryllidae > Gryllus > Gryllus longicercus. The sequence continues at coordinate 2,226,644 of JAZDUA010000223.1, read as the reverse complement.
TCACAATTATCAACCACAAATTATATGACAAGTCCTACAACTGTAGAACTTCCATTAGACTGTGCCTATTATGCACATATTTGTTGGATTCATTTCATTCCAACGCAATTCACGTTTAAATCAAGGTTTCCACGTGATCCTTATCTCAGCTATACTGAAGCTTCCCTTATAACGATGAAAGTAAATACTTAAAACATTACCGCAGCACACAATACTAATAACACACATTATGATCTCCTTAATTCCAAAAGAGTATAAAAATAAAAATTATAAAGGATATCGACATACAAAAGGATCAACCACACTTACCTCTGGTCCATCGGCACAGTAGCCTTGTAGAAAGTTGCGACATATGGGTGCCCGGTCATTAACCTTTACATGCAAATACGGACACAAGTCACGAACGCAGCACCCCTCCAGAAAAAAGCGACAAGTGGGCATCTTCTCAGGGCCCACGTCATGTGACAACAAGCAGCCGTCAAGGGTACATTTCCCTTGCAGAAACCTGCACATAATCAAGCTCCTTTACTAACTGCAGCCCTTTCATGAAGACAGAAATAGTTATTTACGTAACTAGAACAGAAAGTTCTAACAGAAAGTTGATCTTTGGCTTACAAATGAAATGTTGATACAAGTGGCAATAGGCAGAGCCAAGTCTAACGTTTTGAAAAGAGTATGCCAAGGACACTTTACTAATAGCATGTTTTTATTTAGCATGAATTCATGGAAACTTACAAGTATATAATCTTGGGGTCATTCTCAACTTGAGGCAGCAGCCATACTGATTCGTGTCACACTGGTGATTTTTTTTTTTTTTTTTTACTTTTCAGTACTTAATTGTTTTATTTGATAAGATATTATTGTTTTACATGATTTCTTTGTGGTACACATAGGGCAAAGTGGACTCTGCCATATGCAAACTGTGCAAAGTAACACTTTTCAATCGATGAATAATGAAGGTAAGTACTAGTTTCCATGTATGACTGCTAAAAAATATTTTGACTAATTGTGAATTGAAACCATGCATAAAGCAAGTTTCATACAGATTAATTCATACAAAATTAAGAGAAATTAGTCACAGCAAAGCTTATACATTAATGACAGAATTGACGAAAGAAGGAAGCGTGTTCATATAATATTACACACAAATTCTGAAAATAAAATTGAATAAATTAATTTTCCAATTTTTATTACATTGTCAATTATATTACCACTACCACAATATAGAAAAGACTCACAAATAGGACTTGTATAATTGCAATTGCATTGTCACGTAAATGTCTAATTGAAAAAAAATTAAAAACCTACTATTACTACTAATAGCAGTATCAGTAGTGGTAATAGTAGTAGTAGTAGTAGAAGTAGTAATGATAATGATAATGATAATAATAATAACAATAATTTTAAAAAATTGAGCCGGCCCTGTGGTGCAGACGGTTGCGGCAGCCATTGTCTGCACAGGGGAGGCTGCAGATTCCAGAAACAAGTAGGCATGGTCGTATTTACAATTGTCCCTTCATCCCCTATTATCCTATCACCTCATTATTCATAATTCAAGGCGTAACAATTTTGTCTTATCACAGGATACAGCCATAAAAAGCTGTTCTCACTGGGGCCTCAGAAGATAATGTGTAGTGTGGTCATAATATGCTAATAATAATAATAATAATAATAATAATAATAATAATAATAATAATAATAATAATAACAAAAATAACAATAACAATAATAATAATGAATGATATTGGAGCATCAATATAATAAAATCTTCACTGAAATAGACTAACATGACTACATTATACAACAATTAAAGAAAACAAAATATGACAGGCCATAACACCCAAGCTGTTAGTAAACTTCTTATAACTGCAAATATCCAACATTTAATGCCAACCTCAATTCAACAATCAGAAGTTATTTTCAAGCCAAACAAAAAACAAATGCCACCAGCAAAACGCCATTTTTCAATCACACCTATTCATATAAATTTGATGGTATAGAAAAAGTTTAAAGAGAAAAAATAAGTTTTTCCTTCTTTTAACTTTTTCAAACGAGTACTACTTACTTTCTGCAAATGTCAATGTATTTGGGATCATGCACTAGTTCACATCGTCCTTTCTCAAGACGTGGACAGCGACCAAAACGCCGATAGAACAAGCAAGGGGTATTGATTTTGCGCATCTTTTGTGCAAGAAATGCAATGCTACGTTGTTTTGCGTTGCTGTAAAGAAAAATTATACAATAAATTACGAAAGCTGAAACAACAGAAGAAAACAGATAAATAAGAATTATTTTTAACAATTAATAGACCTTTTTGCAAAGATGGATTGTGCATGGGGGACTTATTGTGGGGCCTTCCAGATAGCCTGATGTGAATTCAATTAATATTTTTCACTAGTGACATTTGATATCCTTAAATTATGCATCTTGTGTAATAATCCTGAGACAGCCTATCCAAAATCCATTTGAACAAATACAGAACACTTCAGTTTTCAACAGAGAATACAAACGTGTAAAACGCAGTCTCAGAGCATGCATCAAAGCTGAAGGAGGTCACCTTTTTTGTCAGAAAATGGTGTGATTTCTATCAGGTCTACATATTTTAATATATTTCAAGAACTTTTTGGAAAATAATATCAATAAATATGCATTTTAACTAATAAAATATTTAATATACTTGAATAGTTGTACCAATAGCAATAGCTCTGAAATGGACATGTTCCTGATTAATCTTCATACAAATTTTTTATTGTATTGATGATTCTTGAAATATTTTAAAAGTCTATTTACACCCCATGAATATTGTCCTATCTTACCTAAGGACATTCCTTGCGGTGTGTGTATTTGTTCTGACCAACACAGTTGGAGTTTTCTGAATATATGTAACTCCTCCAATGTCAACACGACTCACTCGACTTTTCTTTCTTTCTTGAGATGATGGAGAAGACATGCCCGAATCTACTACACGTTTCAACGTCTTACCACACTTATCCAGCACAAACTTGTTGCCCCTCATGTAAACAGTAAGCCCAGCACTTAAACTCTGACCTGAAATAAATTCCATATATTTCAAACAACTACTTTTTGATAAGTACATTCTTATATGAGAATAAAATTGTCATTGCAGTAACAAAACATTAAAAAAATAACAAATAAAAAAGTCATTAAATTAAAAAACTGAAGAGAATATGCAATGTACAAAGATATTATTTATTATTGAAATGTTGACATAAAATCATCAAAATGAACTTACGCTTCACAATGGTACGTGGTTTCAGAGAAGAACAAACATTCTTTTCTGATGATCTACTAAGAATAAGCTTGTTACGGGATGATTTATATAGAAGTCCTCCAATTCTCACAAGGGCAGAGTTCTGCAAAGAATTTCTAGATCCTGGATTACAGCCTCTGCAAAAGGTGTAATATTGTATGAAATCTGGAAGCATAAAAAATACTTGCCTGTGCAGCCAACACAAAATAATACTTTTACCAAATCTCAACAACAACAAAATCAATTTTTAAACAAATTTTTGCATATGTTTGTTAACACTCAATTCCTAAACCAATATTTCTTTTTCTAGAAAAAAATGCTAAAATTCTCCTTAGATCCTAATTTCAAAAACATATCTGCAGATCAAATAGCAGATTTTCAACCCCCATCAGCATCCAGGGGTAATTTCTCTAATTAGAACAAATCAAGTTATAGAAATATTTAATTTTATATGAAATATTTCTGTTAAAGATCAACTAAAATAAATGGGAAATTCAGAATTAATTTTATATCGTATAAGACAAGAAAGATATTTAAGAAATAAGTATTGAAGTTATTTAACAAAAGATCCATCAGGCATAAGCCTTCTGCAGAATTTCTGTATGTATTATAAATAATGGAAATTGTATTTATTATAATTTGAATAAATTGAAAGAAGTTTAAGGTCCTGCGTACAACAAAGCGATATATTTTTAAAAGAATTTGCTGTTGAACTTACATCCTTGAAAGCTTCTTATGAGAGATGGCAACTTTTTGAGTTGCACGAGGAGTTCCAGCACATGTCCAAGTCCGGTTACAGAAAGGTGATTTTCTGAGGGGAGAAAGAAGAAGGTGGCTGTGGACCCGACTTAACTTGGGAGGTGTAGATGTGCGGTGGTCCACTTTGTACTGACTTCGACCACTACTAGGCTTTCCCTTCCGAATCGTTTTTGCCGTTCTACGATCCAGATGATACTTTGAATTCACCCCCAAAACTGTCATGATTGCAGTACTTTTATATTTTGAACACACCTTACGTGCAGTGCGAATAAGGGGAGATGATTGAGAAGATGCTGACATACGTCGCAGGCGATACCGAGATTTGGTTACTGTCTGGGAGGTACTTGTAGTATCAGATTTCGATGAGCTTGATCGACGGGTTTTTCCTGGTAATCGGACAAGTTTGGTTCGGCTAACTGCAAGCAATGTTCCTCCATGGGGAGTTTTAATGGTTTTTGTTACCCCCTGGATATTTGTCGGGGTTACTGCTTTCCTGCTTGGTTTACAGGTTACTGTACTGTTCACAAGAGCTTTCACCAACTTTGTCTTGCTGCGGTAAACATATTTTTTTCTTGATGTGGGAGTTCGTATTGGCACTGATATATTTGTTACCTTCTCTGATGAAACTTTTGGAGTTACCTCTGTAGGTTGAAGTTTGGAAATACTTGGCTCAATTAATGGAACACACTGTTCTTTTTCAGATTGTGAAGTGCTTTCCAGATGTTCATTAGTCATGATTTCAGGACATTTACATAAAATTTTCTTATAATCTGTAGTGGCATTATTTGCAACTTTGTCCAAAAGCCTTGGATTTATGTGAACTGATTTGCAACGGAGAGAACCAATTTCTCGCTGATTACTTTTAACATTAGTAAAGAAGTTAGGATTTATGTGAACAGATTTAACATTACCTGCCACTTTTAATGTTTCAGGGAGTGAATGTTCATTGTGTTTCATTTTATCAACATGTATAACTTGCAGATTTCTTGGAGCTGTTGACATTTGGACTTGAACTTTGGGTTCTATTTTCACAATAGTTGCTGGAGGTTCTACACACATTTTAGGAGTGCTTTGTGATTGGGTACGATTAACTTTAGAATATGAAGTTTTCAAATTTGGAATTGGCACTCTCCGATGGGATCTTTGTAAACTCATATTTACCGTCTTCTGGGAATGGTAGGTTGATGCAACACTACGTGATAAGCCATTCTTATGCTGCCCAATAAGTCCTATAAAGTTAAAAAATGTGTATATGAAAAATACAAGTTGTCATGACAAAATAAACCTTACTGAATAAAAAAAACTTTCAGTGCTTGAATAGGTAGAAAAGGAAAGAAACGAAAATACATTTATAAACTATCTTCTCTTTCTACAACCCCATCAAGTTAATTAGAAAGTATTTGTGTTTATATATGTACATTTATCAACTTAAGACAAAATATTTTCTGGAAAATTACTACAAGAAATAGAAACAAAATTTTACATAACAGTGATTTATTATTAGTCCAGAAAAATATGTTTATAAATATGTAGTGAAAATAAAAATAATATATAACAAATATGTGAAAAGGAATACACGTAATATCAAATTTACAACCAAATAAAAATCAATTTCCAATATTTGAAATTACATTAACAAAATATTTATATAACCGTTTTTAAAAATAAATATTACTTGTCCCCATTGGATAAACTTTATAAAGAGTACATTTTTGTCTTTCAGAACAATGATAGCTATGATATAAATGTGGGGAGACAATGATTGGCAAACAATCTCCGTCACGTTGTCTTCGTAGTGTTACATGTCTGGGACAACCAATATTTCATAGAAATTGGTGTTTAAGATTTAACACATCACTAATTTCCACACCTAAAGGTAATATTCTTAACTCTCATATGCATATGTCACAACATATATGGCATGCAGATAGATGTTAACCCAAACACGCATTGTGCATCTCACCACATGTGGAACACCCCGCAGTTCTCAATTTCTTGCAGGAAAAAGAAAGATGTCAATTTTCATCAAAACTATATTTGAAAATTCATTGAATGTTTTTTTGTGAATTAAATTTCAAGAAAATTGCTCAAATAATATTAGGTTTTGGAAAATATGTATAATATTGTAAAATGCAAAAATAATATAATATATTAACATAACCAAAAATTTGGATTTTGTAATAGGATTGTCATGATTTGTCTAGATCACAATTTTCAGAATTGAACACAGGAAGACAAAAAATACATAATTACATAAGAATCCATACTACTTATTATCCTCATCATTGAGTCTAAGATCGAAATTGAAGTGATTAAGCAAAGAAAATATTTATCAAGTAACAAAATTCTGAATTAACTGCTGACAGTTCATTCATTCAGACAGACAGATCTGACATCTTTCTTTTTATTTTCCATTCAGTAATTCCATTTTTATTATAACTTGAACATAATAATTAATGATATGTACACACCCAACTCAGGCGTTGCAGCAACCTGGGCCACTACTGCTAGGTCGCAGCCACAAATTGTCAAAAACAAAAAATAGTATTATAAATTCAGGTTTTGAGAAATTTAGACCATCTGCCTTCATATGATGAATTGAAATTTTAATTTTCCCACTGAATTCAAACCCATTAAAACACTTTGTGATCTACAGCTTGTCATATTTAATCTACAACAATCATTGCGAAATCCTCAGATCTCAATGAGAAAAACATATTGAAGGTAAACACACATACATACAATGGCATTTGTTGTCAACTAAATAATTTCATTCTAGGTAACAACATTCTCAACATTAAACATTTTTAACATAAAAAACTGAATAAAAATGTATTAACACATATTACATAATTTTCACAATGAAAGAAGATGGGGAAAAGTATGTTAGTTCAGAGATTTTGGTTGTACACTCAGATGGGTATCAACAGACCCATTAGAAAACAGAAATGTCTGGATGAAATCAAACTCCCTTATTATTAATTCATTATAATGAGTGGTGGAATAGTGAAGGGATTAAATTCCTTCAATATGAAGGTCCTCATGAGGTCTGAGAAATGGGAAAAAATTTTAGGGAGACCATGAAGGGGTCACCAGGTGCAATTTTTGGCTATGTGCAATTATTACCACTGGACGTCATTACTCAAGGAAGAAGCCAATTTATTCCTCTCATATTTATTATAGTCATTAAGCTACACTATATTCTTGGCATCCAACGTGTGTATCAATCAAGATTAGGTCTATTATGTTTCCCGAAGTCTTTGCGTTTTGTGAAGAGTCAATAATCTTCTGCATTTCAATTACACAATTATTAATTTATGTAATATCACTATTTTTATGTTTTTACTTCATCTCCGATATCCAATAGTTCATCCCTAAAAAAATTGTCTTTTGAAAGACAATAAACTAATTGTAGTTCATTGTAGTAGAGGAGCAAAGCAAGCTAAAACAAATTGAAAGACTGCCTTGCAAGAATCTAACAATTTTTTTCCTTCTTCCCACACAAAACCAATTTGATCAATCAAAAACCTTTTTGAAGTTGCTTTATTTTGCAAATTCCATTTCTATGACTAACTCCAATCTTAATGAAATTGAAAAACCAAATTGCACACCACAAAAACTATTGAATTGTGTGACTAGAGGTGGAGGCAACGGCACCACAATTTGTAACTCCGGTCGGTTTTAAAATTTATATTAAGATGTCCTATCTGCCAAATCTTTTTTGATAGCATATTTTTAAACTGCAAAGCAAAAACTTTAAAAACAGAACAACATCCATATTCCTATGATTGATTTGACATGCAAACATTTGATCCCAGCCCAGAACCAGTTAACCAGACAGATGCTCTAACCAACTAAGGCATGGAATCAAACAATGCTACAAATTGTCATGTTTGCAATTGATTGCATTGCTCAGCGGCATAGAGCATCTGTCTAGATAATAGGTCTCAGGCTCTGATACTCATGGGTCAAATATTTACACTTCATGTAAATTAATTTTCGGTATGAAATATTTGACTAGTAGTTATTACTATTACAAACACAAAAGAGAGAAAGGGCTGAATCAGGATTATCAGTAGGACCTCTGTTCATTGTCATATTCAGTGTGATTGGTACAGATGTGAGTAGTAGGCAGTGCCAGAAGGTGCAGATGCATATATTATACAATTAAAGCCAAGGCCTATTGAAATACCTCGTAAGTATTATGATTTACCGATTCTCTTAGTAGACCGGTGTGATTCTGGCGTGTGTCTGTCATGGTTTCTTTTTAACTACATACGTAGTGGTTTTAACAGAGTTATGTGATTTTGGAAGTATTAAGTGTGCACTAAATATTTCAGTGAAATGATGGTGTTGGTTCTCCAATAAGAAGTTTATTTGCTTTGTGTCGTATGGTAACATGCACCTATTATTACAGATCTAATACAGTAAACAAAACATTGAATTTCTTATTAAATGTAGTTCATAAATCAAATAGACAAGAAAAACATTTACTGAGATGAGTCACTAACCCGCCTGCAAAACTTTCATTCAGTGCAGGTAATACAAGCACAAGTAGTGCTATTACCTTAAATAATAGAAATATCCTTTTAACTATTCGAAAGTCTGTTTAATAACCAATAAAGGAAAAATCTCTATTTAATTTTATGAAATGAAGACTGTTATAAAACCTAAATGAATCACTCATCTTTAATGATAATTCATTTAGGGGCACGTAAGCTACCAAACTGGTAAAGATCATCCTGAAAGATGGTGTTTTTAATTTGTTATTGTATCAACTATTACAAAGTACCAGAGAAAGTATCAAATAATTAATATTTCTTACAATCGCAAAATCTTCAGCCTAAAAGTAGGCCCTCGTTTACCTGGGCCTGTCTGCATTGCAGGCCCAAACGTTATGCCTATACACAGCAGTACAAGGAGGCCACATAAAAATTTGTATTTTTGTTTAGTTTTAATTGTCTACAATAAATGGAGTGAAAAAATACATTGCATACGTTGTAAATGATTGGAAAAGCAAGCAATGACTGGAGGCTTTCTTGAAAAGTGATGTCTTATAAAGGTGAACTGGTAATTATGCGTTGGATAGACTCAAGGATGTTTATAGTGAATGCGAGGGCTGAAGGCCTGAGCCTCGCTGTGACTTAGATCTGGGCGAGCGAAGCGAGAAAACTTGCCTTTGAAAGTAAATTGGTGTTACAATGCGGTGGGGACAAGCATATGAAGGGCAAACCATGAAAATCACCATCTTCAAAACCAAACCAAACCAAACCCAACCAAAATCACTATCCATGAGTTTTATTCATTTCTATTAGAGCACGTACAGTAATTAGGGCTTAAGCCCCGCCACCATGCTTCTCTAAGGGTATACCATATACTAAATTTTAACCGACTTTTTATTTTTTCTATTAGATTTCGCAACACTGTTTACTACAGAATAAAACAAAATATATTTTATCATTACTATAACATTCTATTTAAGAACAGAAAATGTTAACTAGCAGCGTGATAAAGTTGGACACCATGGGTCAGATAATTGAAGTGAAATACGTGCAGGTGCCCACACAGCAGTTAATCAGCTTTTTGTCAAGAGTTGCCCTTCACAGAAACGATATAGATTAATGAACACACAGCAGTACGGCTTAAGAAAATACATGATCCCCATGGTTTCAAAAGCATCAATGCTGTAGAAAAAATGTAGAATAGTTAGATTTTTTCCAATAGCCGAGTACAAAGGAGTAAAGTGATTCCTGATTACATTCACATATTTTAATTGTTCTACATTAACTTCAGTTCTTTCTCCTGCTTTGTCCTTAAATAAAAAATTACTTTATTATATTTTGGCGTCATTTAGAATTAATCTTGCTTGCATTGCACGATATCCTTTTCCAAATGTCATAAAAAATGATAGGTGGTCCACACACTGCCATGTTATATTTATAACAAAATATTAGTGCTTTATAAATTGTGTAGGTATGAGTTTGAGAATACAAGAGTATAATATATTCAGTCATTCTGAAACAAAGCAGATAAAATTAGAATTGCTCTACATTTAGCTAAACAAAATAACAATCTTTCCTCCTCTCCTTCAAGCACTGAAATAAGGCACGTTTATTACTCACGACTAAGGAACGTTATTTCCTTCAACAAATCCTTCTCATCCATTATTATTCATTCCTGGTGAAACAATGGAAAATTAATCATCTGACACATGAAAATAACGAGGAATAACGCGAGTATTTTCTCCATACTTACGTGCCAGATGTTTTCATAAAAAAGTACTTAAAACTCAATTTCCAACAGTGAAAAATTGAACCAAAGATTCGTGCTGAATAGTAAATTGTGTCGGATACAATTTTTATACTCCCATAGAATAAATGCTCGTCATTTGGTTCCAATACCCTGCCACAAAAATATACGATAGATATTTTAACGCTGAAGGGTAAATAGCAGGATTGGCGAAACTGATGAAATGTGATGCAACAATGATACAATTTATCAAGAACGCCTCATTACAAATAGTTACAGATGACAGGACAACGAAAATATAATAACCAAGACGACCAAGTCTCCGCGAGTCAAGGAGTTGACAGCAAGGCGATGGAGGCGACCACAGTATATTATGCTCGGTATAAGCAACGCCCTCTACAATACAGAGGGCGCTGATATACGCAGATGCTTAGTTGTCGATTTTTTGAAATCATCGAAAGAACTCTCGATTTTCACATACGGAGTCATACATACATATATATTTATATAACTTTCGAATTTGCATTTCATATCTTTTAAAATTATCAGTAAATTAAATACAATATTTTAATTTTTTCATCTTATTTTGAATAAATCAGAGTTCTATCCTCCATCAAATTTGTATTACAACGAAAGGTTGCGACTTAAGTAGTTCACTTTCGTTCAGTTCAGGAATCGGAAGTCTTTCTGTCGACACCAAGATGGTGAGTTGTGTTTGCCCGAAATTGAATTTGTGTTATTTAGAAGTTTAAGAAAGTTTGTGGCATGAAAATTTAATATTAAGTGAATATGTGTACATTTTTGTCGCCGTATAAATAATTTTCTGAATAACCCCTTCACATTTGTTTCATTAATCTGATAAAGAACCTAGCATACGTTTACCACATGGCCGGTTTATTCTTGTTTGTAGTGAATTTGTAATACATTTCTTCATTGTATATCATTTGCCCTGATTATTTTCTGGCTTTGATGACACTGAATTTCTGTTTGGTAAACAGTGCGTTGAGGTCGTTAAGTTTTACTTGTGCAAGTGTATTGTAGGTGAAATGTAGTGAACATACAAGAGTATGAATGGACCCCCATAGTGATACGTACTCTTATTACGGCGTTAGATTTAGGTTTTAATATTTGAGTTATTTTTTTGGTAGGTAGTGAAGGGCTAAGGGCATACATAATTTGATGCAAAGGAAAATATATCAAGAAAATTGTATATCTGGTTTGTTTTCAAATTAGACTCATTACTACCATAAAAAATTATTTGATTTGTTTCAGTCGTTCAAAAGGTTTGTGGAAGCAGGGCGCATTGCTTTCATAGTAAATGGGCCCAAGAAAGGCAAGCTGTGCACCATTGTGGATGTCATTGATCAGACTCGGGTGAATATGCAATTGAATGTGTACCTTAAAGTTATACTGTAGGATAAGTATTTGTTTTATTTGATTTGTATTTCATGCTGCTTCAAAGTGAATGGGCAATTGTAGTATTTTGAAATGATGTAGTAGCTAATTTAATTTGAGTTTACCAGACTAGTTTTCAAGTAGTTAGGTTTTGCCTTAAAAAATTGTTACTTACTGAAAACTTCCAAACATGATGAACCTTTACATTGATAGGAATGGCCGACTGATCGATACATGAAGCCAATTGCATCTGATATATATTAATTATATTATCATAATTGATTTGTCATCATTGGAATCTAACAAGTTTTTTTCTTAGGTTTTGGTGGATGGACCATTAACTGGAGTGGAAAGACAAGCAGTCCGCATTAATCAAATCAACTTGACGAAGTTCTGTTTGAAATTCCCTCGTGGTTGTAGAACTGCAACTGTCCGAAAAGCATGGAAAGATGCTAAAATTCAAGAACAATGGGAAAAGAGTAGCTGGGCAAAAAGCTTAGTGAACAAGAGGAAGGTAAATAGATTTTATTTAGTTTCTTAATGCTGAAGTATGAATCAACACACATTTTTGAAAGAATGTTTTTTTGGTATAGAACCATTCTCTTAAGATTAATCATTATATGCATTGATTTCAGCGTTTGGCAATGACGGATTTTGATAGATTTAAGCTAAGGAAAGCTGTATCTGTGAGAAATAGGATTCGTTCAAATGAATTCTTTGTATTAAGGAAGTTTGCCTACCGGAAGCATGCATTGTATGGTATGAAGAAGGTATGTAATTTATATATATATATTTTTCTGATGCTTTATCGCATTTACTTTGTTTTGTACAATGGTATGAAGTAAGATTTGTTAGGTATGCGAGTTTCTAAAATGTATCCTTTCTTTAGGCAAAGAAGACAGAACAGATGAGAGAGAGTGCCAGAAAGAAGGCAGTAGCCAGAGGAAAGGCACGAGCAGCTATCAAGGCAAAATGGGCTGCCAAGGGAATTACAGCAGTTTTCAAGAGGACTCTTGTAAGACCAGCCTTATTTCCACCCATGCAAAAGAAGCCTTCTGACAATTCTGCTAGCAAACCTACTGGTAAAACACCACAGAAACCGAAGGAGAAGGCAGCAGCCAAAAAGTAAAATTTTCTACAATAAGAAATGTTGATGTAAATAAAAAAGTTGAAAAGATTTGATTTGTTTTTTCTTTCAATTTTCATTTAGTTTAATATTCCTGATAAGGAAAGGACCCTACTTAACAACTTTGTATTCCTATGCTGATTTAGTTCCATGTGCTAGAGCATACATCCTTGTTTCTAAGAATGTCCAAACAATGGTTGACAATTGCTTGCAGAAAGGCAACTAACAAATTGGGTTTGTTGAGAATTAAGGTTGCTATAGGAGCCTTGAAGGCTGTCAACATGCTACATTGCATGACCAGAGTTGATTAATTTGAGAATGGTTACTGGTTTATCAGATGACAATAGTTCAGATGATAGTGTAGAAAACCTGCATTCTAGCTTTGATGCAAATGATGTGGAACAAATCTGTGAAGCCATATTCACACTTATTCCTGAAGGTAATTAAGAATTTAATTGCATACTTATATTGTTTAAGATAATGATGCTTAGTTTGGTAGGATTATAAATTATTTACTTTATCATGCTTTCATGTTCATGGTTAATTTGCTTCCTAGTGTCTCGTTTAAAAGAACTTTTCCTATGTTGGAGTTTGCTTGATGCTAAAGCCAGGGCAGAAGTAGATGCTCAAGTGTGCAAATGGGGTTCCCCAGAGCGAGTACAGCTTTATAAACCCCTCAAAGAAGCTCTGCGGCGATGGGAACTATTGCAAGACACTCAGGGTGAGGACCAAGCTAGTGAAATATTTGAATATCTCCCTTTGAAAGAAGTGAGGGTTTACCCAAGTAAAATTGCATCACCAGAACTTACCATTTGATAATGTAATTAGGACAAACTCAGTTTTTGTAGAAGTATGATATGCCATTCATTGTTAGATTCTTGTCCAACAAAATACAAGATACACTCATATTTCATCAGATTTGCAGCTAAATGCATGTTCTTTCATCTCCCTAACCTTTTTGCCAGTAACTGAATATGTTCCTCAAATTGCCAAATATTGGTTATAATTTGAATATTCACTTTGAATGAGTATCTTAAGTGTTCAATTGTGGAACCAGAGCTATAATTTGGTTAGATATAAGGGACAGGAATAAGGTTTACATGAGAACTCTTGTAATTGGTGGTATGTGTATCCCTGTAATGAGTAAATGCTTAGGATATTCTGTTAAATAAGTGGTAATCTTTGTAAATATACATTTTTTTTCCTATTATTATTTCAGTGAGTGACTTTCATAGTGATAACCTTTTTTGCCAAGGACATTTTTTTATTAGCAAACATTGAAAAAAAGATATTTTAAATTTAATTGATTGGTACAATATGTTGTTTGAATCTGGAGTTTTTGGTAGAAGGGAGAGCCCTGATTGAAACACTTATTTTAAGACAGAATTTTCTGTTAAACGTGTCGACCCAGAGACAAATTTTTGAAGGGGAAATTCAAAATGTTTTGGTTGAATGTGTCATATTACAGATACTATAAAATGTAGGTTACACTCAGCTCATGCTGTGATACGATTCAATTTGTATTAATTATCGAAAATTATTTTTTTCTTGAAAGTTTCCTGATAAGTTAAAATTAATAATTTCTGAAACATTTTAGGTGGCAATTTCCCTTCTCGTGGATCTGCGCCTGTGTTACAGTTATATACTGTAAAGTTACTATATAGGCCTAAATTGAATGTATGATAATACGAATTTTATGAGAGATTTCTATCTCACTTGCTGCTTATGCAGTAAAGAGGTGTAATCTGACAGTAATGTTGCTGGATGTTTACACAGAAAAACTCCTATTGCTGGGATCAGGTAAAGAAATGGTGGATAATCTTGTTCCTATATGTAGTAAATTACTTCCTCGAACACGTTTGCTGTCTTTGGTGATCAGATCTTAAAAACCAAAAATGAGTCTTTGTGGCTCTTTCTTGACTAAAAAAGGGACAAACCGGGACCCATGCATTTAACAAAAAGCAACATTACACGTTGAAGTAAACTATACTTTGTAAACATTAAGGGAAATGACACATTATTAACAAAAAGAAAAATAAGTCCGCAATTTAAAATTTATTTGTAGAAATTACTTTCTGTATAAGTGGTACTCGCGCACGTTTTCTTGAGCCCCGGAATACCTGCCCGCAATCCCGTTTGCCAACATTAGTTGAATTAAGAATACATTATACAACGAGCGTTGTAGACAAAATATGATAACCAGAAATGTTAGCTTCAGTGTAATAGAAACTATTTTGCTTCGAAAAACGAAGTACAAATTTGATACAAAATTTATTTTGTCAAAATAAACAAACTCCCCCACTCTCGCAACTAGCGAGGCGAGGGCTCCACAAAACTTGCGCGGATAGTATATTATTTGCAACGCAATCTCGGAATTCAATACAAGATTTTTGAAAAATTCAGCAGAAGTTTCGGATTCGTGAATTTCGAGAATTTGAAGGTTCGGAATCTTGAATTTGTAACGATAGCAATAGCGATAAAGCATATACAAGCTCAAATGTCGCTATTATCCTTTCCATCAATGAATCTCTCCCTTTTGATTTCAGTAGTCGGTAAAACACTCTTGATACCATATATACGAGCGTACGATCTACTCGCGGTTACTTTTTTGATAAAATAATGCCAACCCAATTAAACAGAATGCATTATGATAAATTAAAATTTGTTAACGGTGTTAATGTTAAATATACCGATTATTCATTGCCACAAAAACGGGACATTTTGGCGTCCCGTTTTGCTTTCAAAAATTACTGGACAAAGACTCGAGAAAAGGGACTGTCTCGATACGGTCTGGTGCAGTGAGAATCCACGTTTGTTAGACCCATGGTGGTTGTTTCCACCATGGATGGGCCCTTGATACAAGAAAATTGGATGACGGCAAAACGTCTGTGCGTCTGTCTGTAAACAAAGCTAGCGGCTGAATCGCTTACGGGATTTTTATCACAATTGATTTTACACGATCGATCTAACTTACGCCGTGGCCCCTTGAATTTGAAATGAATATTTTGATTATTGTGAGTACTTTGCATGAAGTCCCAAAATTTTCTGAACTAGTGATGATACAACAACACGTACTTTCTCGCTATATTGTTAATGGTAATGTAATATGACAATTTATGTCTTACACTTCAACCACCATTTGAAAAATTCTAAAACAAACGAGGTGTAAAAAATTCAAATGTTTAAACGAAAACAGCTCTGTCATTAAATTCAGTGCATTAACGTTCTACTTTAATATACCAAGGATGCACCATGCGTGTTTTAGCTGTAAACAGGGCCGTCGCCAACTGATTTGTCGCTCTGGTGCAAGTACATTTTGCCTTTAATTACCACTTTAATTACATACTTTAAATGCTAGAAAAGTTAAGTTTTTTAAAATAGTATTTACTGACGTGTTTTTATAGATTTATTAAATAGTAACTATCTGTGTAGAACATAAAATAAGTCACTTTTCGAACTTTCAAACATTCAATTTTTTTATTACACTAAATATTATTGCAGATTTTACATTCAGGTAGTAACATTACTAGATCTGTTAATATTTCTTGTGACATGGTTGATCTTAGGAAGTTTTTAGAAAATAATTTTTAATTTTGAAAACGATCTGTTTCCACTGGCAACATTTATAATATCACAGTGATATTAGGGAATGACCCGCTTAATTTATTAGTTTCTCGCAAACACTGTCTATCGGAACTAACGGACGTATTGAAAAGATAGGTGACGGAATTTTATGAAAACCGTTTACACGGCTTAGGCGTTGGCGTTGACGGAAGGACGGACAGAACAATGCCGCCCTATAAATTGCTCTGTTTATTTCATGAGGTTGGTGAAATATGAAACATGAAAGAAAGAAAAGAAAAAATGAAATGTGAAAATATCTATTTTTTTATATATTGCTAATCTTGCGATTTTTAAAATTAATTTTTATTTATCTTTAACTTTTACTCATACTTCAACTATTTATAGTTAAAATGACGAGAAGGGATTCTGGAATTCAAGAAAACGTGCGCAGATAATCTTCTCCCCCATATGTCACACAGTTTTTACTTTTTTTTGACTAAATAAATAAAACTTTTTGAATGTATGTTTATACTTCTACGTAGTTTAGTAACTCGTAGGACTAAAGGTGTATTGCTCATTGATATACATTTCAAATTTTGTTTTGTTTCATTTAAAGTTTTAAATATTCTAATTTTTTGCGCCCTGGTTCAATGCACCTCTCGCACCAGAGCCACGACGGCGCTGGCCGTAAATAAAATTATTAGTTTATATTAACGCGAAGGAAAGTGGCCGTCAGTATCGCCTTCTGTTATCAGTGCAGCGTTACAACAATGGGTTGGAGCAAGTTCGAAAATGAAAATGGATAGAAAAATATAATATTTAAATATATATTTAATATTCATCAAAATTACTCGTTTTTACATGCACTATCCACATTTTCACATCTTATTATCCAAACTAAAATCACCTATTCGTTTTCACATTTAATTCAATTAAAGGACGCAATTTAAAATAGGTTTTAAATAATTTCTAAAATATTCATTTGTAAACGTACAACAAAATCTTCATGAATGTAAGAAAGAAACAAAGAAATATGAAAAAATAAACAAATTCTAACTTACTTAGCATCCGCCTACCTTGAATTACCTCTATTCCTTTCAAGAAGCAGAGTAAATTCGGAGCGGGTGACTATTTTTGTCGACCAATTACACAAAAACACTCGTATTTTCAAAAAAAATCAGCATGACCTTATTTAAAGATCTGTTTTTGATGAACGCATTTCATTAAAAAATAAACAACTATATCTTCACAATTGTAGTTGTGGGAAGGCGCCGAAAAAAATTTAATTTTCGAAAAATCAGGCATTTCAACGATCATGAGATCTGCACCATTCTCTTAAGCGTCCTTTATGTCTCTTACGAAAAGGCGTTTAAGCGCTACTGTAAATTCGAAGTTTAAAGCTCTTTTTCACTGGAAATTTTTGTGTTGGAGCACTTTATGAGAAAACTGCGTTGAAGCGTTTCTGAAAATGCAGAATTTTAAGCTTATTTTCACCGACAACTGTTGAGTTTTCAAGAAATTGTATGTGACATTATTTAAATGAAATATTCTTATTAATACAATTATG
Source organism: Gryllus longicercus (assembly GCA_038098605.1). Lineage (NCBI taxonomy): Eukaryota > Metazoa > Arthropoda > Insecta > Orthoptera > Gryllidae > Gryllus > Gryllus longicercus. Next base: position 2,208,713 of record JAZDUA010000223.1, on the reverse strand, counting down.
TGAACAAATTTTCGCTAATGTAAATATTAATGACGTGAGAGACTAGTTAAAAGAATTATATTTTTGTAATTTTTGAAAAAATAAAAGACTAGAGCAATATGGCGTTTCTGTTCTTTAAAATTCCAAATATTGCGCGAAAACTGCTAAAAGTTAAAAAAAAGAACATTATATTAATGAAAGAACTAATTATGGACAACAAAGTCAATCCGAAGAAATAATTTGTCTTCAATTTTGTAGTTGTAGGAAGACGCCAAAAAATTCAAACTTTTGCAATTATCGAAAGTTTAGAGTTAACAGTGAAAATCATACCTATGCCACTTTTACGTGTATTTCACTCTATTCTTTCAAGAAATTTAAAGATAAAATTTGGAACTGTTTTTGAGAAATTTTTGAATATATCTCAGGGGCTTCTTGTTAATAATCCCCAAATTTTAAAGAATGTTTTTTAAAATCTCAAAGCTTCGACCCGAGCCACATGGACAGGGATGGACATCCAATTTGGAAAAATCCTATTCATTGTTTTGGCGCTAGTGGTCGGACGCCTTAAACGGACGGACAAACTGACTTTTTTGCGTATCAGGATGCACCAAAACGTGTATTTCCGTTTAAATCCCGAAATCGATTTTCCGCAGCATTACATATAACTTTTTCTACACTACGTATATTATTCGATATATACGTACGTATACGAGGAAGTAAAAATTGCCTATGTGTGACACCAAATTCTCATGTTTTCGAAAAATTGAACATGACATTTTTAGATCCGTTTTTTCACGAACACATTCCATTAAGATAAAAAATGTTTATCTTCATAATTGTAGTTGTAAGAAGACGCTGAAAAAAACCTTGAATTTTTTCAACTTACGTAAAATCAGAGTTTCCAATGAACACGGGACTTGCACCGTTCTCTGAAACACCTTTCACACTATCCAACAACACAATTTAATCAAAAAAAGATTAAACTGTTTTTAGAAAGAAATGTTTGAATAAAATTAAAAATTGCCTATATTTCACGCACAAATACGCAAAAATATGCACATTTTCGAAAACATGTACATGACCTTATTTCAAAATCTATCTTTGAAGAACAGATTTTATTAAGGGAAACATCTTTATCTTCATAATTGTAGTTGCATAAAGCCTCCAATTATTTTTAAATTTTTGCAATTTTTGAAAAAATTAGGTTTTTCAACGACAATGAGACCTATATTATTCTCTTAAACATCTTTTACACTATTCAAGATTAAAATTTAATCAAAAACGTTGGAGCCGTTTCTTGAAAATTTGGAAAATGTCTCAGAGGCTTCGTGTAAAGTACCCCACAAAATTAAAATATCGGTTTCAAATTTAAGGGTCCGTGAAATCAGTCACATCGAGTAGAGAATATCAATTTTGGAGACAATCGACTGAACAGTTTAGCCGCTACCATTGTTCACAGACGGACAGACGTTTTGCCGTCAATCGATTTTTCGGTATCAAGAACTTACAAAGTATGGATTTTGGCTACAACACGTGTTAGAGGATCTTTCCCTATATTTAACAACTGGATTTATCCACTTTTTCATTACCAGGACCCGGCAATAAGAGTTTCTCTGCCGTAAAAAACCGGCTTTTCCCCGCAGAATTAGATAACTTTCACTTTTTAAGAAGCTGAGAATCATTTTGGAGGGGGCCATCGTAGATTTTTATTAAATAATAAACATATTTGTTATTATATTTTATATTATTTATGTACTGTAAATGTGATACTATACAATATTATTTTTTAAATAATTGCTTAATTGGAACAAAAATAAATATTTAAACCAATTTTGCCAAATAACAAATGATAAACGACAACTCCAGACTTTTCTTGGGGCGTGCATGGCCCCCCTTGAATCCGCCAGTGTTAAAAAGTTCCTTCTCGAGGGCGAGAAAGTAAATTAGCACCAAATGTGTACCTCAGAGAGAGCAAAAAACGTTTAAAGAAGTGTTTTACGTCACATTTTCAGTTAATTCATTCTGGAATTAATCCTCTTTACAAAAACAAATTGTCTCCGTGGGGGACATGTGCCAAAGGTATGGAAGCCACGGTGGGAATCAAATCTAATAGCTTTCCGCTTCTTTCATTCAATTACATTCAAAAGAAGACGACCCTTTCCTCCCCTAAGAAACCGCCACGGATTATGGCCTCTAGGATATGGTGTAATAGTTTGAATAAATTTATTGACGATGTCCTTCTTACCTTCATGTAGGGAAAAGAACAGTGAGTTTTATCCCACACTTGCAATGTCAGCCTTTTATTGATTCATTCTGAATAAATTCACATACTAGATAAGTACATTTTGAGGTAAAAGCTACAGACGTACATTTGTGAAGATGGTTTAATTGTCAGAATGTACAGATATTATTTCACGAAACTTATTTTTCAATTTCAATTCAATTTTCTTCAGACATACGTTTATTAATTATACATTTTAGCAACATATTTTTGAAACAGGAGCACCAGGCTGTGAGCCAGGCACTGTGACATTTGTGTGTGATCCTCAACTAGAGGAGGAAGTAATTAATGTAATTTGTGCACTGGAGGGACTATTAAAACAAATTCATCAAAAGAAGAAGGATACACTTTCATGCACACGATCCAAGGTAAATCTTAAATTACAACTGAAAATACATTACTAACTGGAATGATATGTTGTTTAAAATTATCCAAACCTTCGTATTGTAGAAAAAGGTATCCTTTATTTTAGTATATCTGCCACATAATGAACAAAATAATCCTGCTTTTGAATGGGAACTGTAGCATTACTCGGTCACACCAATGTATGGGCAACAGTAAACAATTTCTCAAGCTTTTTTATTCACAATGAGAGGAAAGATATTGAATTTACATTTCAGTGATGGGATAAAATTTTAAGTGGCGTGGTGTGGTTTTCTTACCAAGGGAAGCTTTCGCTTTAAGCCGTGGGTCGCATATGTTGATCCATGGTTCCATAGGTAATTCAGGATATGTTTTGAAAATTGACTCATCAAATTATTAATTTCGCACGCTTGCAAGCGGCGTAAATCGCCACGAAATTCGAGACATCATGGATACCTAGGCGGGGTGACCGTCTGGGAACCCCAGTTATAGTGAGATTATTATAAGAAGGGACCGCTTTGACAGATACTGCTGGTAGTACAACTGCAAGTTATGCTCATGCACTCATTTTGTCAGTGCATTCGCTTTGGTTAGTTCACTTGCAAATGCTTTCGACACATCTTGTAATGCTATCGTCCAACATGATTTAATTTTGTTTTCCGACCTGTCAAACAGGCCCCTTCTTAGGCTGACTGCTCTCTATTAGCGGCGTAGAGTCCCTGGCCGAAGGGAAAAAAGCACTGACTGACCGCAGTGACGTGACGAGACTTGACGATAATCCATAACGGAAGCTTACTCGCTCAAGGCCCATGAAGGGTTCTGAAACGCATTGCGTCAACGTAGACGCAACAAATTTTTTAAAAAAGGGGCCATCTTTTCTTGGAGCGTTCCTTTCAACTGTGGCTCGACGTGGACTTCTTTCTGAACCCACATCCCGAGAGTCGTAGGTTTCACCGCTTGTGCCCGCCGAATTCTCCTCATCTAAGTTGGATGTGATTTTACCAATCGTGTACATATACACAGATTCACTTGTCTGCATTAATGTTCAATGAAAAATCATCACTTTCTAATTTTTTTGAGAATACTTTATAAAATATATTCACAAACTAAACTACACTAACCCAAATGAATCACTTCGATAGTGAATGCATAAGATTAAAAAATCAAAGCAATAAGAAATAATATAAACCACTTCGCTCGCCTTCCTGGAAAATTTCCGCAGTCGACCGTGGCGAGAAATGCTGGGATTGGATCATTCTTTTAATGTGCTTTAGCACACATTACACTGTGACTAAGGTTTTAAACTGCGAACCATCGGTGAACAGCGAAAGTTCAGAATGTAATTCGGGATTAGCGACAGACCAGTTTGGGATGAAATGCAACGAAAAAAATACTATTTCCAAATATAAATGTCGTTAATTGGATTGTTGGTGATGTAGATACCTTTTTATTATGATAAATGACTAAAGATATTGTCTGGTATCAATTTTAATCAACTTATGATCATTTCGATCGCGTTGCGATCATCATCAGAGCTTGCAGCTTCTGGGTCGAAAATTGCAGAACTTTGTTTTCGCAGAAAAGAAAAGCAGAACTTTGTTTTCGGCCCAGAAGCTGCAAGCTCTGATGATGATCGCAACGCGATCGAAATGATCATAAGTTGATTAAAATTGATACCAGACAATATCTTTAGTCATTTATCATAAATGTCGTTCTTTCAAATTGAATGGGAAGCGGCGCTTTTAACACGTCTTTCGACGATTGCCACTGGCAATTTGTAAAATAACATTAATAAATGAAATTGGAAAATTACAGGAGAGTAATTTGAGAATTTTAAATGATTTTACGAAATAAATGTATTTTTTGATAGTAAATAGTTGCACCAAAATTACATACTGAGTGATCTAATCCTTAGCCCTTACTAAATGAATTATTTCATCCAGTGGCTGATTCCTTCTCATTTGCCATTCTTCTGGAAGAAAATCATGGATTATTCTATTTGTTTAATGTATGAGTAGATTATAAATTAGCATTTCTTTTGTAACATTTTTATTTTTTGAGCAGTGATTTGGCTATAGATTCTCGATCTTCTTTGTTCATGCGAGTGAGGTTATTTGCCATATCGGCAAAATGAGTTGTGATCAAATTTCCATTTGTCATGCGGGAGCATCTCAGTTTCACAAGGGTCTGGAGACGCGATGTCATATGCGTTAGTCAGTGGGCGTTTTAACATCGTTGCGGCTAGTATGGAAATTTTCGTTGCTCTATAAAAGCGTGCATCAAGGTTTGTTATATATTTGCTGATATTGCTGTGGTAAAACTAAGTGTAGTATTTATTAAAAAATCAGCAGATATATTCGATTTTTTAAATTTTAAATTTGCGTTGTGGTTTCACATGTTGATTTGGTTTATTAGCTGGATAGGGGCTCTCTATCAAAAACCCGATTTCATGGGTCATAGTTGTAACCACTTAAACAATATTTCATGAACTGCCACTGATTTCATCTCAACACTAGTAAAGACAGTATGAACACTATGAACATTGTTTAAAAACAGCAGTTTAATGTTATTTTGCTTCCACACTGCAGGCAGATCCTCTTCATGGATTGCCAGATGGTCACACGAAGATGTTCTCCATATTTAGAGAAGACGAGATTCAACAAAATGATACTCAGGTGCACCTGGTTCACACAACTCAAAGTTCCCCAGGTTGCATGGCAACATTTACCAGCAATGACCTTTCTGGATATGAAACTGAATAACAAATCATATTCCTTGTACAAGAATCAGTATGCACAACCTGCAAGATTATAATTTTTGATTCATAGAATTAAAACAGTTTTGAGATCTATTCTTTATTTCCATGTTTGCTTTGAGTTGGACACACAAAAACCTCAACTGCCTGTTACGTGAATTGCTGGAATTTTGGAAATGTTTAATATTTAATTTACAAGAGAAAGTAGCTTTGAAAATATAGTTAATAAAATATACTACATAAATCATTTAAAGGAGTAAACACATTCCCGCTGATACAAACATTGGTATCAACGTTTTAGAAAAGGCATCGCTTATGTAACTACACTGATACTGTTCATGACTTTAAAATAAAGACATGAAATAAATGTTCTAGCATTATTAGTTTTTACTTTCTCATATACGTACGTATGTATGGAGTATATATCCACAGAGTCAGGCATTTCTAAAATAATCTTTTTCAAAAACCCTCTGAAATTGTCTTTTTCCTATCTTTACATTTTGTGCTATATTTAAAGTTCTCAATGGTGTGACAAGTTATTTTATTCTCAGTTTTTCTTCATTAGAAAGCTGAGTAAAACTTTTATCCTGTAAACCCTATAGAGAATTTGCCAAAAACTCACTTGTACAGGTGAAGTGTTCGTTGCTAATACGCCAGGACTTTATCCCTTATGTGATGTGCAGACTGAATTTACCAAAATTGGATACTCTTCCTCGTTTCGATTTGTAAACAATTAACGTTAAACTTTGGACTACGCGCTTTTGTTCGTGTTACACGGGCTCTGGCAAGTGAGCTAACGGCTTCATCTCGTCTTGCCACTTCTCTGGAAAACTCAGTTATTACTACCAACAGATTCTAAGTCCCGGAATCGAGCGCAAGGCAAACGTGTGAGGTCGCATCAAAGTCAGTCACCTAGTGAACAATTCATGCGGAGAGATTACGAACTTACATTTCCAGCGGGTGCAGTAGACACTTGAAACGTTTTTAATTTTCTAGGCATTTCGTACGCAAATGCAAAGAAAACCAGGAATTTCATTCTTTGGTCAGATGAAGCGTGTTTTACAAGAACTGGCACAATTAATGTGCATTATTTGCATGTGGGCCGAGGAAAATCCGAATGTTGTACGAAGTATAGCTCATCAAATGCGATTCTCTAGAACTGTGTCGGTTGGCACTGTGGATGAATTTACCCTGGATCCTCGCTTCTTCCTCGAACGTTCCAAGAGGCGTTCAGTTTCTGAATAAACTCAGGTACTCCCAATACTTTTGCAGCTGGGGTTTAATGTAAGGCCGAGTTTATGCTTCCGAAGTCGAGGATCGTGATGACTTTCTTCGACGCATTCAAAGCGTGGCGGCAGAAATAAAGGTAAACAAAGTCTAAGTTGGGCGCGTCACGGAGACCGTGCGACTTGCCTACACACCGTTTTGAACACTTCTAGAGCCCCTGTTACAAGAGGTGAAAACGCGGAATCTTGACTGCATACTCATAAATGACAAACTATCCTAAACAATACTTAAGTTTTTTTTTCACTATCCTCTCATATTCACGTAGGCAAAAACAGCAAGAGGGAAAAATATTTAATGTAATATTTGGGCTATCTTTCTTCTAAAAGATGACCAGTGACAAAAAACTTTTTTCTTTCTAAACGTTAGTAGGGTTCACACTATTTCCTTTTACACTCCTGAATAACTTAGTTATCACAGAGTTCTGTAATAGCAACGCGGACTGAATCATCCTGTATAAGCTCCATAAACCTATTGATTACCTAACAAATAACGTTTGACTACTTGTAATCACAATAATACCCTGCACACTCAAAAACAGCTCACACAGAACTCGTCCACGAGGCATACCAGCATACGCAACAGTGCCATCTTCCTAATTCCCTGTACCTCGGTTGCTGAAAACAAGAGGTGCTGCTCAACGTGTCGATGTTGGGAATCATTTGCAACACATTAGAAAGAGTATGGGATAATACAAATAAGTTTGTCTCGTATCTTACGCCAGGAATCCCGGTTGTTGTAGTTAAATCCAACTCCCTCAATAACGTAACCTCACGGACGCTAGCTGGGGTCTCTCTTCGTCTGTTAACGCTTGTAGATAAGAAATTTATTAGAAGACAGACCACACGTTATTAAAGTGATTTCGTTTGAATATTGACATATCAAGGGACATCGGTAGAAAAGTTCTGGCTGTTGTGCAACTTGCTGCCACTTGTTTCTTTGTAATAATTCATTTGAACGAGCGTTTATTTCTTCGAAGCTCTTTGAGCAACTGTCCGTAAATTGCGAACAATCTGTGAAATTGTTGATTAAGCTTAATTTGAAATTTCTGAAATCACTGCACATTGGACATGAAATAGTAAATTTAAAGTTAATTTCATATCCGTTCTCCTTATTGCAATAATTTACTTCTATTCACTTTGTGCATGCATATCCCCATATTGTCCGTTAAATGACAGTTATTTTATGTCAAAGTCAAACATTACACATTAAATCATTTGAATGGATACTTTGATGTCCAGGAGATGTCATATCTAGGCATAGTTGCCAACATTTCGGTTGTCATGCTGTGACCTTCCCCACGCTGAAATGCCTGAGGGGGCAAGAAAGTGAGCGGAAGGATATTAATTATATCCCTACAAAAACAAAAGTTTTGGTTGTAATAAGTAACTACCAAACGTTTTACAAGATACAGAAGAAAGGAAGAGGGTGGGAGAGTGGTTGTTTGACCACATTACAGAAGGAGACATTGGTAATATGTAAGCAAATGACATTCCCTTGTATTGTGTATATTATTGCTCATGCACAATTATACTTGCTATGCTAATGTGTGCAGATTATACTTCTCACCCATATCACATACAGTTTCTACAATTTTTTTGATGAAAATAAGTCAAATCAAATCTTTTAGAGAGGTCCAGACTGTTGCCATAAATGAAGAGGTGTTCAATTTGTGATGGACTAAGCGTAGATACCACACCCTTTTGAAGATTCCTGGGAGCCCGGGAATTAGGACTTAAAAAATGATAACATCAAGATATTCTAATCAAAGAAAGGGAATTTATTTGTGCAACTCGGTACAAATTTTTCGATTTGCAACAAGCCCTTTCCCAAGAAGTTATTGAATTATTATTGTATCAACGATCACAGAAATCTGATATTTGTATCTAAATTTTTTTAATATAAAACGACATATTAACATTGAAATATTAAGAAATAAAGAAGTTTATATTTGGGTGTGTATTTATACACATGCACCTACTAATACAGCAGATAGAGTTGTAGATTGATTTTCCAGATCCTAAATTATTAAAAAAAACCTTTCTATTTGTGTATTACACATAGCACAAATTTATAAAACTTGAAACACAATTTTCAAAAGTTGGAATAACATGTAAAAGAACTGAAAAGGAATGAATTTTTACCACTAGCACATCAAAGCTTCCGACTCCGATTAAACTTTGAGTTATTCCTCTGTGTAACAGACCCCCATAATGTATTTGGTCCTTCTTCATCATCGCTTTCCTCAGCATGATCATTCATACCACTGAACACTGAACTGTTACCACAAAAACTCTGGTATGGCTGCAGGTCTCGACCACCAATGATGTGTGGAAGTACACTTGTAGAAAGAGGATTCACCTGTCATTAGAGCAGAAAAGATGAGTATCAATAATTACGATAAACATTTACAAGTGATACACTCAAGAATACCCACTGTCCATTTATAACAAAAATACCAACAAACTTAAGACACTTGACACATTAAGAAATCCTTGCTTAGTTGAATATACCAACTTAGCAACAGACACCTTTGAATCAGTGAAACATTCCATCAACAACGCAGAACTATCATGCACCATAGGTTTCTGCAACATTGCACCACCAGATCCTTCCTCAGTTCATGTGCTTCAATGCATCCACACAGTGCTGCTACAACAGTACATACTTTCTTGTATAATTGGTAACAGTTACGCAATATTACATTATATTAGAAATTCTTTCCTAACACTATAGCCATCATTAAAAAAGCTCCTAACTAAACAAGGTGCGAGAGGTTTGAAAAAATTAATATTATATTTTTTTGAAAATTCGCATGTTTAAATGAAAATGCTTTATGCCCTTAAGATCAGTGTATACACGTACATGAAATTATGTCCATCCAAACTGTTCAACATGTATTTTAGCTGTAAAAGAGTTAGAGGTAGTTTATAACACAAAGCAGCAGCAGGTGTGGCTACTGGAGTGTCATGCACCCTTGCTTCTCAACAATATTTCTTTCTTTTGCTAGATGGTACGTTTGTATAAGTTTCCTTTCACTGGTCTACTAGCAGTGCTGACTGGAAGAATGATATAATATACGTGATGATATAAAAAGTCTTGTTATTAAATATTATATTGTAATACATTTCTCAAAACTACTTGTTTTAACAGTAATTCCAATCATTCTCCATCTTAAAACAAAGAAAACGTTTTTTTAGAGGCATTTTTGAGAAAATTTTGAGGTGTTATGTAAAGTTTCCCCCAAAATCAAAATATCCGTTTCAAATTGAAGGGGTCGGGACATCAATCAGATCAATGAAGGATTATTAATTGCGGTAAAAATCCAGCATATAGTTTATGCTGGCCTTGTTTATTGATATGTTTTTACATAAACAAATTTTTTAGTGTCAAATACCCACAAAACATGGATTCTGACTAAATAACTTTAAGAGGAGGTAATTTACTACATTTAGGAACAAGATTTGTCTGCTTTTTTGGTTCATTGATTGATCACCGATTCCCGGGTTGTCAACGGCCAAGGTCATTGGTCCCGTAAGTGCTGTGCACATCCCACCAGGAGGTGGCAGTTATTTTCCCCCACTGGATGGTGAGATCTGGCATCAATCTACCTGTCGGCTAGTTGGGTTTTCCCCAACAAGGTAACTCGTCAGCAGGGCACCCTGTCCCTGCCGGGACAAGCTCTAAGTTCTTGACCGGTCTCTCAGCATGTGTGGTAATGAAGAATACGTAAGTGGTGTGTGCAAGAAGTGAGGATAGGGCAAGGAAGGGTAATAAAATGTCGCATATGGTCCATGGCTTGTTTTTTAAAGTACTGCTCCCACATTCGTCTGGTATTGATTGGAGAAACCCCATAAAACTACCGACCAGAGCAGCTGGCCACTAGAATTCTCCAGACAGCGACTGAATTCGACATAGCTATCCAAGCGTGTCGAAAATCCTGCTACCATCGGAACACAAACCTAGGTACTCCCGTTTAGTGGCACTGCTTTGACATCTGTTGATGAGCCACCTCTCCTTTCACTTTTCGATATCAAGTCTCTACAAAAAGACTTTTTCAGTCGAAAAATCATTGGGTTCTGCCACTGCTGTGTGTGTGGATGAACCATAGCAGGGGCCCAGGAGGGTGCAAGTCCTTACAAATGTTTTTATTTAGGATTGTATTTATAGCATGGTAAACATTATTTGTCCTTAAAGCAATATCAGTAACCCTTCCTACATCGTTTTGCTATTTTAGTCATATGGGTCACATGAAAATTTTGAAACAAATGTTTTTATGAAATTGTTTTCAATGAATCCAAACAAATGAATACAATCTTATTAAGAGAATAAAAAGTTGTAGTTACATCACAAGAACTATGATTGGTGTTTTATTTTGTAATTAGACAGTAAATATTATAAATGTTGATTGACTATTGATTTTTTTCCACTTAACTTTTATAACATAAAAAAATCAGTCAGAAATATTTTAAAGCACATGAATATTCCAAACAGTCTATTTAAAGTTTTAATATTTTATTTTTATTATTCATTATTTTTAGCTATGCTTCAATTTTATAGTTTACATGATAAATGTACTTTATATTTCATTTTTAACATAGTTAATGTTGTGACTAACTTGAAGAGAATATTAAAACTGATCGCTTATCCATTTCAAACAGATTTAAAATTCATTGTTTTATTATTTACTTCGTTATCCACCTAGATCCCCTATTATTCTAAATTAATTGTTCAACCTGTAATTAATTATTTTCAAGAATTCTAAAATAAAAATTGTGTTCTTTTATTCATCTGTTCTATTTTGGCATAACTTTAAATCTGTAGTAATAATGAGAAGAAAAAAAGAAAAAAAGAAGGAAAAAAAAGAAGAAGAAGAAAAAAAAAAAAAAAAAAAAAAAAAAAAAAAAAAAAAAAAAAAAAAAAAACAACCTAATTGCAGTTTGAATGATGTATGTATTGATTTAGAATATATTATAATTTGATTTTATTTTCAAACCAATTTCTGAAGCCAAAATTGATACATGGGATGTGGAATTTTATAACCTAAAAGTTTTAGAAATTAGCATGCATTTACGATGATTCAAATTATTAATTTCTGAACATTTTATTAGATACTGGAAGATGTATTCTTTTTCAGGAACATAGCATTTGTACTGTCATGTGTTATTATTTCAATATCACAAACCTTGCATGCAATATTTGAGCAAATCAATTTTATTAATACTTTTTAGCTATTGAGTAATTAAAAAGAAGAAGAAATGTGAGAAAACTAAAAGTATGATGAATAAGTGCAATACTGTATTGCACTGCAATATTGCATTGTGATGCCTGTATTTTTGAAAGTTGCAAAAGTTCAAAATTTTTTTCTGTGTCATCTGACAACTACAATAATGAAGATACACACTTTTTCTTTAATGTGATCTGTTCATCAACAACAGATCTTCAAGTAAGGTCATGTTCAATTTTTAAAGAATTATTTTCTCAAATAGACTGAATATATTTTCATTCAATTTTTTCCTTGTATGTAGCACAGAATGGTAAAGAAACTGGTGTTGGTCCCAGTTTTGGCAAACTCTCTGTTAGTTTTGAAAATACCAAACAAAACATTAATATGGGAAAAATACAATATAATGATGAGAGGTGTTTTTTTTTAAAAAAAAACCTGTCATAATAAATAAGTTATTTAAAGTAGCTAGTGTACAAATTTTTTTGAACATTAATTGTTAGCATAATTTTTGTTAATCTTCCAAATTTGAACTTCAAATTTTTCATGCGTCAATTGCTAATGTTTTTCACAAGATACCAGATTGCAAAACATTTTGCAACACTGTGCGGTGACTTCTTTTCACTTCGGAACAATGCTGCTTAGTATAGAAATTCATTTTATGTTATGGCGAAATGAAATTACCCATTTTTATAAGTAATTTTTTTGCATTTTTCATTGATTTCGGTTAACAAGTCATTCTTTATCTTTTTATGTAAATTTAACTGCATTTTTTCACTGATTTCATTGATTTTAATATCATTTTAATGGTACTTGCTTCAAACAATATTTATGAGGTGCAAAAAATGTTTACCACAATTCCTGAGTAGCCTATTCGATTTATTTGCTCATATATTGTAATGTCAGCCCTTGTGAGTACTATGTAATCTAAGGTTCCCGTAAAGTTTATCAGTGCCATTTTCATTTCGGCTGATTTCGCAATGAATAAAAGCAGAGATTTTCTTTTAAAGAACAGTCCAAATCCAAAGTTTGCTCGAACAAAAGGAAGAAGCCTCCAATACATCAGTAACATATACAACAGCTGGAGTTGTTCATCTGAAGTGGTTTTCATCAAATTTTCGGTGTCATTTTTCTTTGTTTTTAGGGCATTTTTAAAGCATTGTAAGAGCATTTTATTGATCATTTTTGGCAAAGTTTTAGGTCATCAAAATCTGCCCCCTAATTATTACATTGTTACTATGTGCAAGAAAGTACCCACTGTTGTAGCACTCATTTTCAGTCGCTTGAATTATTAAAATTTTAATTGGTCTTAACCCCAATCCCAATAATGGTTTATATCCAGTTACAGCAATTTTAAGAGAGATTGCTTCACTTCCCTCAAATATTATAAGTGGTATAAATAGTGTGCAGATCACAATAAAATATCCAACTTCCAAATTGAAAAAGAAAATTATACATACCTTTTTAAATTTCTTATAGTTAACAACTCCAGTACAATCAAGAGATACTTCTTCGGAAGTCAAACTACTGTTTTTGCTCTTAGTAATTAACAAAGGTTTAAAAACAACTGTCACATTACATGAAGGTTTCACATCCAAACACTCATCTTCTTTCTGTAACGGAAAAAAAAAATAGAACATAAGTACCTGTCAGAAATCTGCATTATGTGCAGAAGACCTGAGAGAGAGGCAGGAGAGAGTGGAAGGTAGAGAGGGAGAGAGAAGTGAGAGTGTGAAAGGTAGAGAGGGAGAGAGAAGTGAGAGAGTGAAAGGTAGAAAGAGGGAGAGAAGTGAGAGAGTGAAAGGTAGAAAGGGAGAGAGAAGTGAGAGAGGAGAGAGAATAGGAAAGAATTGTGGATAATTTGAACACAATGTGAAATGCTCTCTACAATACGAACTAAAATAATTAATAATTTCAAAAAAATTAACCAAAGATACCTTTTAGGAACTAGTCTTCATTACAGATTTATAAACAATAACAGCAACAAACGTTCACATGCCCACATGATCATTTAAACCCTCATGAACAATTACTGTTACGCCAATGAATGAATGATATTTCTACCATGAGAAGTAATACATTACTTTACATACTTTTACTTGTGATGTAGACATGAAATCCTCTTCATTGTTTGTTTCTTCTTCCAGATGTGGAACCGTTTCATGATGCCTGGACACATCCAATTTTGCAAAGCGTTTTTCAGGCGGCTCAGTTTCATCATCTGATGGAAAATCCCTTTTGCAAGCAGGGGATTTAGGCTCTATAGATGTAACAGAAGGTCGAACTGACTTATTAGATCCTCCAGACTTATGAAGAGCTGAAGGCTTGACATCCTCTTGGAAATCCGCAAAGAGTTCATCAGCATCCACATCTGGAGATTCTGGACGTTTTAAATTAGTGGATTTTCTTGCTTTTGGTCGAGATTCCTTGAAGTCAGCAAACAATGCATCAGGATCATCACTGTCTTCATTGTGATTTAATGTCTTTGAAGTATTCCACCTGCAAAATGTCAACAGTATAATTTGTTCAGACTCTTAAAGAGATGCACAATCACTAATATTCAACAAAGCATAATAGTTAATTAATTAATCAAAAATAACGAGGCAATCACTGAGGTGCATCTGATATGTAATTATCATAAATGACTAGACCAATAAAAACAAAAGAAAACAAACAAACAAACTCAATTTACATAAGAACTAAAATATGAAAATGAATGAATGAATGAAACCTTCTCGATACTTAATTTTGGTACTCATTATTCGCATAGATAATTTTATTAGAAAATCACAGATTTGTATGCAAATGATTTTAGATTTTGAATTAATTTTTGTTGTTGAAAATGAATTATCCACACTGCCAACCATTTATCAATTTTAAAAATTTTGAAACACACATTAGCTTATCTGATGTCACATCAAAAATAAAAAAGATCTCCTATTGTGCCAGACATATTGTCTTTTTAACCTGTGGTGCAAGTCAGTAGATACACCAGACCTGTTTACAAAAATAATTGTCATGTTGATCCACATTACATGAATAAGCCTAACACAAATATTGAACATCCATCATTACACTGAATATTCAAAACACAAAATTAGAATTGTGATTCACCACAACCTCATGCAATGCTTGAAATCAAAATGAACTATCCAAACAACAGTAACTTCACAACTCTGTCAATGTTATGTTTCAACTACTTTTAACATTTTTTTTTTTACATATTTGTCAATTCACCCTAGACACCTTCTGCCAGTGAACAAATCCATAAGACTACTTAGTAGAACATCGATTAGTTCATTCATTCGTTGTATCTTTAACCTCCCTCTGGTCATGGCCTGATTTGTAACACCAGTGGTTGCGAATTCAACTTCATACAACACCAGATTCTCAGTAATTTTTCACTACTTTTATTGCTGTTATATTCATTTTGTATGTGAATGTATTTGTGAATGTTTACTATTTTAATTGTTTTAAAATTTTTGCATAAAATAAAGTGTTAAAACAGTAAAAAAACAAAACAATGTATAACACACACTGTCTTAAACTACCCTATAAAATATTTCCATATTGCATAGGTTCTTTATAAAATAGTTTCTCTTTTGCTGACATATGCATGATCATCTGTTTATAGATAGATCTACTGGACCCATAGTGATCATTTGACAGGCACCAAAGCTAAATTCATCGTTTTTCAACATTTTTTGACATTAAATTGGCTAATATAATTATACAATTTTTATCCTTCAAACTATATTCTCAGACTGGGTATTTTGAACCACCTCAAATTCGTCTAAAATTTACATTTTGGGGTAAATTTCACAGTTTAATTGAGATCTGAGGTCCATTTGTTTCAAATGCATGGTGTTTAATCATTGCCTACCTAGATACTCTTGAGCTGCAAGCTGTAGATGAAATATTAAAGGAATCTTCCACATCACTGCTACTCTCATCCACTGTTACCACAACAGGATTTCTCTGCTTGGCATTAGCTGGACCAGCTGGAATCTTTCGAGGAGTCAGAACTTCCACTTCATCATCACTTTCATCGATGACTCTCAACCTACAACAGTGTTATTACTTTTATGTTTGGGTGAAACATTTTCTTCCATTTTTTTAAACTAAACAATGCTTATATAATTATTGGTAAGTTAGTTAGTAAAAAGTTTATTCAACTTCTGTTGAAATATTCATAATCAACAGATATATTTCCACAACACTCCTAACTTACTCTCATGTGTTTCCTCAGATTTCAAATTTATATTAACTTGATTCCTCTCAGTGCATAAGTTGATAAATTAATACATTGTTTACAATACCAATTTACAATTACAATAATAAAAAAATCAGTGGTGAAGAATAAAACACGAAACACAGTTGCCCTTTTTTCTGAAACAAATTAGCCACAATTTTCCAGTATGTACATTCTTTAAATTTTTCCTAGATAAAACAATTTCAAACGTTTACAAGAGCATCATGGAGTGGGGAGAAATAGGTTTGTTTGCACATACTTTTTCATTTTCATATATATATGTATATATATATATATATATATATATATATATATATATATATATATATATATATATATATATTATATATATATATATATGTATATGTATATATATATATATATATATATGTATATGTATATATATATGTATATATATATGTATATGTATATATATATGTATATATATATGTATATGTATATATATATATGTATATATATATATATATATATATATATATATATATATATATATATATATATATAAAAACAACAAAAACCACCCAGTTCAAATACTTGTTAAAATTGGTATTCTGTGGCACATATACTTTTGAAGAAGGAATTATTCGACAGAACACTAAATAGAAAGCAACAACAAAATACTTTTTGGAAATGACACCATGATGTGAGGTTTACTTGATCATTTTCCAACAAACTGTTCTATATTAAACAGGCCATGCCGAACTGTCGGAGTCGCTTTTACTCTGCTGATACTGTTAGCATGTAACTTCAGGTGTATGGAAAAAAAAAAAAAAAAAATAAAGAGATAAGAGTGAGGAAAAAAACAAAAAAGAGATCTAACTGATGAGAAAATATAACTTTTTTTAAGAAAACAGGTGAATTAGTACTTAAGATTAAAATTACGAAAACATTTGCTGTGGAAATATGAAAGAATTAAATGTTTAACAAACATAGAATGGAGTGTAAGGCAGACCTGCTTGCCTGGATATGTTGCAAATGAGTGGTCCTTCCCTGTTAAGGATCATGAATCATAATTGAAAACAGCCAAAAAAATCACCTTTTCGAGTTCCGCGCAATAATGTTTCTATTAATTGCACCTTGTGGTTGAGACTGAACTTGAGAACGTAATTGTGAGCTTTTTGATTTTAATTCGGCAGACTGAGTTTCTTGTCCTTCAAAAAAGTTCTCCGTGTCTTGAGAATCTGGAGCTCCTGAAATTCTTTCTTCAGTCAAACTCAATCCCAACTTTGATTCGCAGCCACTGTCAGGAATAATTTTACGCTCACCAATAAGACATTGAGAAGGTTCTGCAAATGAAGAGAACATTCAATGTTAGAATGTACTAAGAACAGCTGACTTGCGTATACAGTAAAACCCCCACTTTTACATTCCCGCAATTTACCACTGTTTCACATAAGATAAGTGTTAACCTGCGCAGCTGACATCTTCAGCGTTAGGTAACGCATGTCAACGCAAAGCTCATATGACACAGGTCTAAGAAAGGTAACCTCATGATCATTTGATAATTTTACATCATCCTCCCTCACAATTTCACTTTCTCATTTTAAATAAACGTAATTTGTTCCCATCCTTTAAAAGCTCAAACTCCAAATATGGAATTCTCTGTACGTTTTAACTATAAATTTGTTTCATGAACCCTCTTTCTATTACTTCATAAATAAATAAGTTTAAAAAAATTACTAGTGCAAAATCAATTCAAACTATCGAAAACAAACATTTTATCAAATTGGGAAAAATGTTACCTTTGCAATTTTTTTTCCTACAGTAGAAATACAATTTCCCTCCTTTCATCCAACAATGAGTACATTGTTGTATCACCAAAAGCTACCATCAGTGGATGGCAAGGACTTATGGAAATGTCGTTCCGACATTTAAAATTCACTAAGCTTTGATTAACATACCTTCGTTTCTAATGTTGTAAATTTCGATCACATTTCTATTTGACCTAGTAATATTGTTTATTAAGTATCAATACTGCATATGAAAGCATGTTCATTATATACTGTTCTCATAGTTCAAAGAAAATATCATTTTTCCTTATTTACACAATTTTCCCTAGGGTCCCATGAAAAGTTTAAAAGAGGGGTTTTACTTATTTACTTTCAAGAATAACAAACGAGAAGAAACATAACAGATTATCTTATACAACAGTAAAAGAAAAGATTTCTAACAGAGGAGGAGGTGGAAACTACATAGCAAATAAAGATTTGAAAGATTATTACAGGAAGGGGACAAATGTAACAGTATTCACATTTTAAGTATTCAACCTATCAGTGATTAACTGAAAAATCAAAAATCAGCAATGCCCTAGGAAACCAGAGTCCATCAATGGAAAGAACTTGGAAAAATAAGGAGGAGAAAGAACAAAGGAAGAAAAGAGGAGAAAGAAGTCACCAGAAAGAAAAGAAGGAAAGAGGAAGAAAGATTGTTGAGGAGAAGGAAAAGGAGAAAGAAAAAACACAACTATTAAAATACCTGAGTTTTCCTGCGTTTCAGTTGCTAGAATTTTCTCTGGCACAATAGGTTGGGAATCCTTAGAATTACGAAGTAACATGCTTGAGAAACTGAAATCTGGATTGCAATATTTCTCCACTGAGCAGTGTAAGACAGCAAGACCAATCTCTGAGGCTGGAATCAACCGCTTACCATGCGACTTCAAAAAATCTGCGGAAAATATAAAAATATGCCGAATAAATGTAAAATAACTAATGGTGCTACTACAGAACACACTTACGTTATTTGTAAGTTTTACATGTTTTAAAAATCCACAAAATTCAATAAAATATAGATCTGCACAATTTTTGTAAGCGCCCTTTGCTTTATCAAAGAAAAGAATTTAAAGAAAAAAAGTTGAGCCTTTTTGAGAGAGAGAGAGAAAAAAAAGCCTTTGCATGAAACAAAAATTACATGAACACTATGCACTTGTTAAAAAACAACAACAGTTTTTATTATCTGATTTTTAGAAGAGGATTAAAAAAAATCTCTAGGATCAATGTCCAATGTCGTTTGGCAATGCCAATTTTTTGCAATTTTCGAAAATACAAATTTGACATGCACTGTTTTTATAAGCTTCTTTTACTCTATTGGAGAAAAAAAATTTGAAGCTGCTACTCTCAGTAATGTCTGTGAAATGAATCTTGCTCTCCTGCCATGAGTTGGTTTAGAATTTCCCTCTCTTCTTACAACTTGCGAACTAAGAATTTTTTATTGAAATTAAATTTCAATCCATAACATCATGTCTTGGTTAATTTGAATCGTTTCATTACATTATTCTGAAAGTGATATCTTTTTAAGGCTCCATTTTCAGGATATATTCCCTTGTACAGTCATTATTAAAATATACATTCGATGACTTGAACTCCTCTTACATCAAGTAAAACCCCGTTTTTACGTTCCCGCATTTTAAGTTTTCCTGCCGTTTACGTTATTTATCGTTGGTCTCATTGAAAAGCCTACATTTACAATGCATTCTCTTCCTGCAATTTACAACTTGATATGAAGAGTGCTTCCTCTCTTTTTTTAAAATTTATTTTATTTCATTTTTGTTTCCTTTCTCGTATACGTACGTTTTATACCTAGTGCTGAAAAAGTTATGTAATACAGCGGCAAAAAACAGTGGTTTTTCGACAGAAAAACTCGTACTGATACAGAAAAAGTGGATAAATTCTGTTCCAATATGCAGTAAATAACTATGCAAAAGTTTCGCGTTCGTTCAGATCAATCGAGGAATATTAATTTTGGAGAAAATCTGCAGGTGGTTTAGGCCCTCGCGTTGACCACAGACAGGCAAACAGACGTTTTCAGCCGAAAAAACAGCAGTCAATCGATTTTGCGGTTTCAAGAACCCATTAAACAGGGATTCAGGCTACACCACTTGTTAGAGGAAGTAATTTACTATATATAGGAATATGATTTATCCACTTTTTCATTACCAGGCATGTCAATAGGAGATTTTCTAATGAAAATTGCAGATTCCAGCGCAAGCTTTCACTTTCTCTTCTTACAAAGGGCGAGAAAGTGAAAACGGAGTAACCGTAGCAGTAAATAATGAAAGTACTCGCCTACCCTATCATTTTTCAACTTTCCTGTATTTTACTTTCTTGCACTTTACACTTTTTTTCATTGTTCCCCTGAAAAGTGTAAAAGAGGAGGTTTATTGTACTTCATTTTCACTAATCTTTATATTTTACTAACTTGTAATTTCATATAATTATTGTTTTTAAATTAGTTTTAAAAATCTTTGGACTACATCAGGACTTAGTAAGCTGTATGTTTTGGTTGTAAATATCCTATTGTTAAGTGATATTGCGTGAAATTCGTGTTTCACATATCTGGAGTCATGGAGAAAGAGTTTTCAAAAATAGTACTAAAGAAAGACACCATACATTCTGAATGTAGAACAAATTAGTGTGAGATTTGTGCAAGAAAAATATAACTGAGAACAATGATTAACCATAGCCTGCTAGTAAGCATTGAAGCCAGCTGTTGCTTAACTCAGGAGGCTTGGCAAAGCAATTTCATCCTTCTGCAGGGAAGGAGCACAATTCTCCACGAGGAACACTTCGTTTTGAAACCAAAAAGCCTACTAAAGTTGGGTTTTTACACAAACATTTGAGCTCTAAGAATAATCGATAATTTAAATCAAACACTTTAAATCTTCAAAACTCATCATTTGTTTCTATAATCTTTTGAAAATGACTTTTTAAAATAATTAATTTTTTGAAAACATAAATTCAAAAATTATAACTGTAAAGTAACACTCACCGCACACTTCAGTGTAAACTTCTGGAGTCTGAGAGAGAGTTAAACTCTGAGAATTTATGGAAAGCAACAACATTGCAACAGCATCTGGCTCCATAAAACTTTTCATCTGAGAATGCCTTACAGCTCTTACCAGCTTGGCTGCACCTCCTGTAGAGTGAACAAATAAAAAACACACAACTTGATTAAAATTGTTCTCTTCAAGATGATTAGAATAACTATTTCCAAAATATTATTTGAAACATTGATTCTAGAAGCCAGCCACATCTATGCTGTATACGGTTGGTCTTCTTCCAACAATTGAGGGTCTGGATATTGTCACTCTTGAAAATGTGGATATCTCTCCAATCACAGTTGCTCAGATGCTATGTGGACTTGATGAAAGCTCAGCTGTAGGACATGATGGCATCCCTACGGTATTTCTGAGAAGACATGCAACACATTTCATTTTTACTTTGACGAAAATCTTTATAAAGTCACCGAATGCTAGCAAGGTCTCGTAACAGAGGAAGTCAGCTGCTGTCACCACAATTTTTAAGAGAACAAGCAACTGCCCAATAACTATCGCCAGTCAGTCTGACCAGCAGAGTGGATAAGGTAATGGAAAGGCTTATTGTGTATGAGCTGCTTAAACATACAATGAACAACGAGGTTATTCTGTGGTGACATAGTTTTATACCCGGCAGATCCACGACCACTAACCTGCTCAATGCTTTGAATGACGACTCGGGTGAGTGATGAAGGTTACCCCATGGATGTCATTTACCTAGATTGTGCCAAAACCTTCAATAAGGTTCCACGTAGGAGATTGCTGAGCAAGCTGTGGGCTATAGAGATTAGAGGAAAATTACTTCACTGATTGAAGATTATCTGACTGGCAGACCTTTTCAAGTTCGTGATGGAAGCACCCTCTATTTGCCGAGACTTTTTACAAGTGGTGCTCCTCAAGGCTCTGTTCTGGGACACATCTTGTTTCTTTTGTACCTGGTTGACTTTGGAAAAGGCCTGAGATCAAAGTGGAATAGTTTTGCTGATGATAGTAATTTGTATCGAAACTTGATATAGCAACAAGTGAACCTTCAAGGAGATTTGCAAATGATAGAGGAGTAGTCCGATTCGTGGTTACTCCCATTGAATAACAACAAATGCACAGTCCTTCATTTGGGCAAAAATAACCCCACAAACCTGTACCAAATCGGTGGATGTACAATACAACCAGTGACAGCACAGGTTGACCAAGTTAAGGTTGTAACCCAAGATCTCAAATGGAACAGACAGGTTTCTGCAGTTGTCAAGAAACCAAATTCTACACCGTAACTGATGTCAGTGTTCCCAACAGTTAAATCGACAGAGATGAAGAAACTGTATGTGGTGTATATCAGATCAATTTTGGAACACGCCAGTTCAGAATGGTTCCCTGATTACAAAAAAGACACTGAGGCCTTGGAGAAAGTTTAGAGATGAATGATGAAGTCTGCTATTGATCGACAGAACAGATCATATGAGGAAAGATGTCAGGCAGTTGAACTGCCCAATCTGGAGCAGAGGAGACATCACAGAGATCTAATTGAAACATTTAAGATTATGAACGGATGATATGATCAAAGGATCATCACAAATTTTTTTGAGAGAAGTCTGGAACGTCGCCTCAGGGTCACTCCTTGAAGTGGCACTGAGAGAATTCTAGGATCTTGAAGCGACACCACTTTTTGAGTAACGAGTGGTTAACTCGTTGAATGGATTGCCAGCACAGAGTGTCGACAGAGCTACACTGGAATCTTTTATATCAACCTTACAAGATATGTGGTACACAGGACGTGTATTAACTTTTGATATGATAGTCACTTCTTTGTTTTATTGCTAAAGGTATATTATATGATGTGTGCTACATGAGGTATTGTATGATAAATTTGAAGATTAATATTAAACATGTACAGTTTGATGATATGAGTGAAGCAAAATTGCTTCTGCCATTACAAATTAATAAATAAATAAATTTATCATTATGATTCTAATGAAAAATTATTTTTTCAATTACAGTAATCTTGTTGGTAACTTTTTCCTTAGATATTTCTCTTTTGAGGAGCTCCCAAATGTTTTCAATGGGATTCAGATCTGGGGAATAACCCAGCCAATTCAAAAGAGGTATTCCATTGTCTGAAAGAAATTTCCTGACATTTGGTGGTGTGACATGGTGCTCCATCTTGCATAAAGATGCACTTTTCGTTGGAGAACTACTCTTTAATCTGAGGTATAAGCCTCTCTTAGAATCATCACGTATTTGGCTTAACACATTATCCCTTTTATGATTTGGAGCCTTTCCAAACCTCAACCACAGATAACCAACCTAATCATGATTTTTGTAAGATGCTTAACTGTTTGAATCACACACTCTGGCAGGAATTTCTCATCTGGTTTTGATTCGCAGACTAATTTTTGTTTGATAGAATTTCAAACATACTCTTGTCAATGAACATTAAAGAACAAATTACTACCTTCACAATTATATTACATAATTTATTTAATTTAATTAATAATACAGTTAAATATATGTCCAACTTTTCTCTCTATTTCTTTGCTCAATCTAGTCTTTCTTTTTCATATTTTTGATCAATATCTACTTCACAGGACGGCGGCTGTTAAAATTGAGTTCTTATAAACGCCGCCGCCTTAACCGCAGTGATAAGTCAAATCCAATGATAAGTCTGTTCTATTCTTCCTTATGATGTAGGTCGATTTTAGTTTGCCATGTGCATTCAACCATAATAGCCCACACGTTTTGGAGTCAAACCTTTGCCGTTCTATAATTTTCTGGCAATGTTTGCTACTGATGTCTTAGAAGCGTGAAGTTTTTTGGTGATTTGATGTTGTGAAAGGTTTGAAAGTTATATTAGAGCTTTAATGTGTCTCTTTTTCTTTGGAGACAGGTTTTTTGGCCTTCCCATTACTAATTATAAACAAAAACCTATGGTTTAGGTAAAGTAACACAAAAAGCTATAAAAAATACAAATTTATAAAACAAAACATTAAAATTACAAAAGTTTAAGATAGAAAGAATAAATATTAAATAAGCACCCAAAACAACCTGTTCTTTTTGTAAAAAAGATTTTACAAACACTTCCAAAATTTATTTGTAAAAACTTTATTTTTACAAACACTTCCAAAAAATTTACAGGCTGTCATTTCTGAAACCAATATGGTCTCCCACAGGTCCAGTGTTGCCACAGGAAAAAAGTAACAACATAGATGCCAAAAGTTCACAAAAGGGTTGCCACTACTCAAAAACATCAATTGACTGAGATACAACTTATACCATAAAAAAGAGGCAAAAGCAAACAAACTATGAAATTTTGCAGGTGGTCATGGCCAGGGACTGTTAATGATGTCTAAATAGTGAGTTTCCCCAAAATATGGAAAAGAGCCAAGATAATTCCAATAGTAAAACCAGTAAAGGATAACAGAAAACACGGACATATTAAAATATAAATGCTAAAGTAAGAAATGGTCATATAATCATATTTTTATAGAAAATTTTGTAGCTGTTTTTGAGTAAATATTGTTTGAATATTTCTGAAAATGCACAAGTTTGCAGTTTTGCATTTATGCACAGAAGTTTTCAATTTTGAAAAAAATCATACACTAGTGCAGCTATTTTAGCATATACTTTGTCACATTATTTCAAACTTTTGCTCTTTTTGAAAATTCATAGAGTTTAATGAAAATGAGACCTACATCATTCCTTGTTCTATTAGAGAAAAAAATTTAAAGAAAACATTTGGAGTGGTTTTTGAGAAACTTTTTTTTTTTTTTTTTATAATTTGCATTAACTTCAAAACAGAATTGCGCAAAAACTACTCGGTTTCTTAAAAAATTGTAGATAACCTTTTCAAAAATTTTGATTTTTTAGAACAGATTTTAGGTTACAAAAATGTCTATCCTCAAATTTGTAGTTTTGCAATGTTGTAACGTAAAGACTTTTTACAGTTTACAAAAATGCAGAGAAATTGCCAGAAAAGGGAGTTACATCACTTTTTTAAAACTGTTCTTTGATACCTATGAGGAGAAAATTTATAGAAACGATTTTCAGAAAATAGGAGATTAAAATTTTCTAAATTTCACGCATTATCAAATCTAACACTGCTCATATTTTTATCAACATTGCAAGGGAACTATTTTTGAAAAAATAACTTAACATTAATAAAAAATTTCACAGTGAAAATGAGACCTGTACCATCGTGATAATTTCACTCTATTCAAACAAATTTTTTTTAAAAAAAATCTAGTAAGTTTTGGAAAAATTTCCTAGCAGCTTGACATGACGTATTCACAAAATTTTATAGAATTCTTTTCAAAATTGCAGGTCTTATAGTTCGGCCACATTGATCTCAGAATATTCATTTTGGAAAAAGCCAACAAATAGCTTTTTCTAAGATTAGTAGACAAACAGAGTCCTTTTTATGAAAATCCATTTTTTCTGTAATAAGAGGTCCCAAAACAAATATTTCTGTTGAAATGTCAGAATAAACTTTCTGCTGCATTACATTACTTTCTCTGTATTTTTCTGTGTACTGCGTCTGAGAAAGTAAACAAAAATCTTCAACCAACACCCACAATTTTTTTGAATTTCTAAAAGCAATAGATTACGAAACATTACCAATAAATTAAATATGAAATATTGATTTACAGAAATATTAGATATTATAGATATTACAATAAATCAAATGTAACTAATAATAATAATTAGAATATAATTATTTATATTAATTAGGACAAGTAATTCTAATAAATCAACATTAGAAAAAATAACACTTATAAAATGTTATTATGTTAACCAACTATAAATTATGAAAAAGATAATTCTCGAACTAGTTAAATTGCAATTGCAAATAGCCAACTCACGGGCTATTGTAAGCATTGAAATTGAAAGCATTGAGCAGAAAACTAAAATAAAGATCACAAAGAATCTATTACTGCTGTAATAGAGCACACTGCAAATAAAATAATTAAACATCCCGTCACCCTGCACGCACACATAAGTACCTTTAGTTACTGAGACACCAAAACTGCCAGTGCATAACAATACAACATTTTTCTTAAAATGGTTTTTCCAAAAAACAAGCTTTGAAAGAGGAATGTTTATATCTCAATGAATTAAAGGTAGTACAACACTTACCAGCAGCTTGAACCATGCATCCATGATCTTTAAATTGTGGCTCAGAAAAGAAGTAAAACGTTTTGCCAGAAAATAAAGATTTCCGCTTTGGATTAGCCAGGAAAGAAACATTATGTTCGTTCAGAACAGTTTCTCCTATAGGTGGAACATAATCTTCACACTTTGGAATATTTCCCTTTGATGCTATGGCTGTTTTCAGAGATATCCAATACTGAGGGGTAATAATATGCTTTGCAAGCGCCAAAGCATTAATAGCCTAAACAAACAAAATTTGAAAATAATCTCAATTATTTAGTTTTTTTCTTAATTCTTAATTTTCACATTTAAACATATACTTAAGTACATAACTGAATTATTTCCAGAATTTTCCATAACCAATGGAAGCAGTAATAGAATCTATTGAATTTATATTACTAGCATAATATATTTCAATTTTTTGAAACAAGTTTTACAAAACATTTCAGGAGACGTCATACCTTAACAGTCATAGTAAAATTTGCCATAGTGAGATGTGATGTTTGTGCATGCCATTCATTGACTACAAAACCACCCAGTTCACCAATGATTGTTTGCACCTTCTGCTTTTCTGCTTTCGGCAGTGATGATATCACAACTATCAAAGGTTCATAATTAAGCCTACAAACAAATCAGCAATGATTAAAAAAAATAAAACTGTTTCTTGAGTGACATAAAGCAGTGTAATGATGCAGTAGTCGAGGGAAACCTGTAACTTTTTGGCTTTGCTTCATAAACGTAGGTATTTTTCAGTTAAATGTACATTACAATGTGCAGAATAAAACACTAGATAGAAAAATGTTATACTGCACACAGCTAACATGCTATAATCTGAAGTGACTCCCAACTAACATCCAATTATTACTATCACTGTTAATATAAATATTATTTTTTGTTTTCGAGTTTTAGTAGTCTCTAATTATACAGAAACAGGCAGTAGGAAAGGTTTTACTTAGGATTTAATCTTGTGAATTGATTTTATTTATTTAATATTGTCTGTCAATGTGTTGTACCATATCGAGCATGTGTTCTATGTGGATTTCTTTGAAACAGCAGTTAATATCGACATCTAATGAATACAATTACTATGACTTGGTTTATTAATAGAAATCTGCATTGCACAAAAAAATATGTCTTCCCCTGTTTTTAAACAACTTTGACAAAATTCACTGATTTATAAATTACGAGGTAAATAAATACAAGAACATTAAATGAATATAAAAAATATGATTCATGATAATACTCACCACCACTTATTGAACTGCACACCAAAGTGAATCATGTCATTCTCCTTCAGATTTTTAGTAACATTCTTTTCTACCTTGGTTGTATTACTTCCTGAAGTAAGAGTTGTTCCATACTTGGAACCAGCATCTTTTAACTCTACAACTGGTTTCTTTTCTGGATTTCCCTAGAGATGTGCATTCATTAAAATTTTCATGTTAGTAAGTTGTATTATAAAATCTCTTAGATAAAAAAATTCCAATGTAATGTCGTTCTTTAAATCACATCAAATAATACATGAATAATTAATTGATAATGCTTTGGAAGAAACTGTATCTAATAAAAATATTGAAATTATTATAGATGATCAATATACTTTTAGATTACACAGTGAATCAAACGCAGAAAATAATTTCTTGCTTATAAACATTTACTCACCCAATTGCTCTGGGGATGTGTCACTTCAATTATAGCATGAGTTCTGCTAATGGATTGGTCACTGCCAAATACCAAATCACAATTTTTCCGACCGACGACGTGTTTTCCAGGAAGTAAGTAATAACATTCATCTGAAAATTCGGGTACTTTACAATGTCTGAATCAAATTCAAATACCAACAAATTTAATAATAAAATGGATCAAAATTAATACCATTAGGTCCTTTCAAGATCCACATTTTTAAATTTCTAGCAATCCTCGCATCTAGAAAGAAGTGACAAACCCATATCTTTTCATTCACCACAGAAAAAATAAATTATATTACACTTTCTTGTATACAACAGTAACACGATATCTCGTCTTCACGTCAAACAAAACATTACTGAAAACATCGAAAGTGGTGGGAAATCACAAAACGTGAGAATGAAAAACATGTGACGAACATTTCGCGACATCCAAGGAAGCAACTTACAAAACTATATTGTATTTGATAGGTGCAATTTAAAGTAATTTAGGAAAACATTAAATCAACATGGACATGAATAATTTATTTTAGAAACACTTATTAAAGTTTTGTATATATGGATGATTAAACAAAAAGAGCACTCACATTAATGCAAAGTTCAGGTGAAGATAGTAAAAAACCGAGGGTGGTCATTCGTATTCCAAATCGTCAATCAAATGTTCTCTCTCCCCGCCAGGATTTAATTCGTCCGTAAGTCAAGCACACTAAATTGGTGCTATAAGAAATACATATGTGTTAGTAGGTGACGGTCTTTTAATTTTATTAATTGCACTGAAAACGCAAACAAATATTCAATATCACCAATTATATTTTCGATCAGTAGATGAACCCGTAGCTATAAGTACTATAAGAAATAAATATCTGTTAGCAGGTGACGGTCTTTTAACTTTTTTAATTGTACTGAAAACGCAAACAAATATTCAATATCACCAATTATATTTTCGATCAATAGATGAACCCGTAGCCTGAATCCATTGGCGGCTTGTGCCACACCTAGCCTCAATAAACTGGAACTGGTTGCAACTCCGTCAAATGACGGAAATGTAATTTCCAAAATTCCTAACACTAAATCTACAATAACACTTAAGAAATTCATGTAGAACAGTGAAACTACTGAATAAAAGTCTATCTTCAAACTTGACTTACATAATTTTATGTGTAGTGTCCGTGTCACGCATATTCACCTCCTGCGCTCATGGTACTGGCTTTGTTTTCCAGTGGGCACCTTTTTCTGTTGGTGTTGTGTGGTCAAATACTACAGAGAGAGACTCTATAAAGTCTCTATAGTATTTGGTGTGGTGGACACTCGAGTTTTTGTATCAGTTATGCATTGAGACTGTCAGAGCAAGCTATTTTTTATTCTCATAATTATATTTTTTATACATTTATAAAGACGTACATCTTTTGAAGCTCTTACACGATGGTGCAACTCCTCGCAATCATGCTTCGTGTAAGTTTGCAGATAGCCACGTGCGCCAGTGTCTCAATTCTTGGAATTCCGCTTACGCCACAAGAATGCAAGCTGGCGCAAGGAGGCGCGCAGCTGCACGCCTTGGGATTCCTAGAATCTTACAGCGTCATATTGCGCAACATGCAGAAATCATTTCTTGTAAAACGCGCTAGCGCCCAACGACTGCGAGCGGACCCGGCCTCCTTGCCGCCCCTCCGCCCGTTATGTCTCGTATTAATTCCTCCTTCGGCCACCAGAGCGCACCAGCTCCCAGCGCTGCGCCGCCCGCTGGCCGCCCCGCCAGCGCCCCCCTCCGCGGCGTGTCGCCGGAGGGTGGGGGCTGCCCCCACTGCTGCCTGCAAGCTGCGCTGCGCCACCGGCATGTCTCCTTTGCATGAGGCTTCCAGAACCTTCCGCCGCCATGCGGCCAAGGTCCCCCCACTCCCGCCTCGCCGCCTGCGCTCCGGCCGACTCAAAGCCTTCTGGGAAACTTCTGGAAGCTTCTCTCTGACGCACGAGGCAACGGACGCGTGCCTCGCCAACGGTTTTCGCCCAGCGGCGTGAACAAGTCAGTTCTCGTCTGATCTCCGAGCTGAGCGGATGGGCTCCGCACTGCCTTCCTTGCGGTGCGCACTCAGTATTTGCTCTGTCCCATGTCATGGGCAGACATGCTCCACGCTGCTCTCCTTGTAGCAGTCTCTCCGTGCTTGTCCGAGCCTGCAGCTGCACGGACGGGCGGCGCCGCTCCTGGCGTCACTACCTGGGCCACGCTACGCATGGTGTGCCTCTAACAATTACTTCTCCTGCTGAGCAATTTTCTACTTCTACAACGTGGTTGGCGAGCATCCTGTCCTCGCCGCACAACCTTGCGGCCATCCTTGCCGTCTACACTCAACACGCTACGGGTGACTATTGCGCCTACTACTTGCTACGTGCTCAATTGCACCTTATGCTCACGATTCATGTGTTGCATATAATTAACCATTCAACAAACTACTGCTTGCCATGTGTTCACGTTATGTGCTGCATGGTTAACTATTCTACAAACTATTACTGCCACGTGTTCAGCTAACTTTGTATTCACATCTGTGGCGCCTGTGATTTAACTATTCTACAAACTATTACTGCCACGTGCTCAGTTAATTTATATTCACGTCCACGTGGCGCCTGTGCATCTATTTTACAAACTATTGCTCGCCACGTGCTTAGCCAATTTATATTCACATGCATGTGCTGCCTGTGATTAACTGTTCTACAAGTTGTGTTGCCGACATTACGTGTCTAACTGGTGTTTCGCGTTCTCTCTGGTGCTACTTACGGCACTACAATTCCACGAACTGCATCTGCCCCTGTCGGGCCTGGCCTAATTAGCCGCCCGCAGACACACCAACTTCAGCAAGATACAAGAGGAGCAAGTTTTGTGCTACCGCACTAATATTGTATTTACATTGTGATTTGTGTGCTGCAGCCCTTTGTTCCTTCTCCCCGTATAGCTTAAGATGTATTTTTATGTATTTTGTTTTTAGAATATATGTTTACATGCCTTAGACTACAACTCTTTTATGGTAACAAGCACTCTCCTTCCTCCTCCATCCTTGCAGTCCCAGATCTGCAAGAGTGGTTACAACCTGTTCTCTCTTTACAGGAATCTGGGTGGTCCTTCGAAATTAATCTAATTAATCTAATTAATGGGCTATGGCAGGAATGTTTGGGAGGAGTTGAAGTTTCATTATTTCACAAACCAGTCCACTTTGCTCGACTCCCCCATCCATTTTGTTCCTTCGAGCTCGGATTTTGAACTAGCAGACCTATGGATACTTACATCTATGCCTTTATGTTCTGTATATGCTCTGCGGACCATTTTGGACCTTCGAGCTTCGGATTCTACCAGCAAATTTATATATGCCCACATATATATGCCTAACTTCTATTTTTAATGCCTTCCAGGTACCAAGCTGATATTCACATCAGCACATTCTTTTTTGTACTTCCATTGTCAATGTCTACCAGGCATTAAAGCTGATACTTACATCAGCATTCACTTTGTATGTGCTTTCCGAGCCATCACATTTTGTCTCTTTGAGTGTGCTTGTTACTATATATACAAACTTGTGCTAATTGCATATCAATGTACTTGTTTTTTGTGTAACATACTTGTGTTAATTGTATTTGCTTTGTCAATGTGCTTGTTTTATGCAACACACTGATGCCTGATTTAAAATGTTACATGTACTTACTGTCCTGTATCGTGTAACGAGGCTGTGCTCCTGTATCGTGTAACGAGGCTGTAGGCTGTACCACTTACTGATGCTGTACTTCCACTACTGATGCTGCACCACTCAGCTGTTTTTTCAACAAATTTGTAAGTGTAATAACTTCATAGATGTGCGTCTATTCAGGGTAACTTACTTGCTTGCTTGTAAAGATTACAATCACTGATTGCTACTTTAACTTCATGTGTATACATTCTCACTTCCATTCACAAGTGTTACATGTACATTTGTGGACTCACATTGTATGTGGTCCTTTAATTTCATATGTACACTTGTATTTATATTTCATGTGTGTATCTCTTTAATTTGTGCACACCACTCATTCACATTTCTGTGTTTACATTTATGTGCTTCCTTAATTTTATGTACACTTGAGTGCAATTTTTTTAAATGTCTCATGTATACACATCAGTGTTACTACTTGCTTCTTTTGTGTCACATGTACATACAGTGTGCTTTGTTTAGTATTAATGTATTTTGGGGGAAGGTTTAGTGTCAATTAATGTTAGGTTAGGGCTCCCTTC
This sequence comes from Gryllus longicercus, assembly GCA_038098605.1. Classification (NCBI taxonomy): domain Eukaryota; kingdom Metazoa; phylum Arthropoda; class Insecta; order Orthoptera; family Gryllidae; genus Gryllus; species Gryllus longicercus. Next base: position 2,176,671 of record JAZDUA010000223.1, on the reverse strand, counting down.
TGATCCCTCAACATTCCTGTTCTATTCTGTGTCCATCAATTGCCGATTGAGCTTCCAAGATGGCATCACAAACGCTTCCTAAGAAGGTTGTTAACGTAATGGCCAAATTGAAACGTTATTGCACCTTAACTTCAAATTTTCTTGCAGAAAATGAGAAACTCACTTTACTTGCGTGCCAACAGTTAATCGTCAGAGAGGAGACGCTGATTAAAACTTTTGATAAGTTTAATAATTTAATTGATGACATTGATCTAACTGATGAGATTACTTCTCAAATAAACGATCTCTTTGATGTATATTATGATGTTCTCGCTGCAGCTGATGTGGCAGCATCTAATTACAAATCAGCTCCAGCTGACAATGTTTCTGTTTCCAACAGAACAATCTCCCCAAAACATACTTCTAGGAATTCCAATTCTCACGTTAATGACAAGCCTCACACCGCCAGGGCAGGCAACGTCAACAGCACGGGAAGGAATATACTACCAATTTGTCCAAAATGCAATTCGGAGCACTTAAGTAACGACTGTCCTTCATTTTTAGAATCATCACCTAAAGCACGCAATGACTTTACTCTTAAGCAAGGTGCAAGTTCTAAATGCCTTCATCCGGAGGCCCATGGTCATTCTTGTCTTACAAAATGTACCATCCGTAGTGAAAATCACCATAAACCTCTGCATCTTGGTGATGAACCTCCCACTAATCAACAGGCTGCATCAGCTGTTGTGACCAGCTCAACTACCAACTAGAATTGTGCTTGACGCCTCAGCCAAAACCACTACTGGTATTGCTCCTAATGATGCACTGTTAAATGGTAGCAAAATTCAAAACGATCTCTCTGATCTTTTACTCAATTTTAGATTTAACAAAATTAGCATTTCCGCTGTTCTTAAAACGTTTTGTCAAATTAATGTAAACCCATCTGACTGGAACCTACAACGTGTTTTATGGAGAAATTCTCCTGAACCCATGCAGGGCCTTGCCTTAACTACGGTGACATATGGTTTAAAACCAGCCACCTTTCTTGCTGTTCGCACCTTGCATCAGCAAACTACAGACGAATGCACTGGCCTCCTTATAGGCTCACATGTGCCAATGTCTAATTTTTATGACGATGATTTTTTACATTCATCTCCTAACCTGCATGCTGCCAAACAATTCACTTCTGAATTAATTTGTTCATTGTCAAAGGATGGTTTCCTCCTACGCGAATGGGTTTCAAATGACAAATCTGTTTTGTCAGATCTTTCAGATCACCTGCTGGCCAAGTCAGGCCACAAAATTCTTCAATCTAAAGCCCACGGAGCAGCAAGCTATGTACGCTCTCCAAATGAACACGGTACTTACACCGTAAACACCTTTGGCACTGTGGGGGTGGACTATATGTTATCTGTAATATGTTCTTTAATTAATCCACTCCGCCCACTGGCCACTTGCATAATTACATGTAAATTGTCATTTCAAGGATTCTGGGACTATTCCCTCAATTGGGACCAACCGCGCCCACCTGACATTGCCCTTAAATGGCAAGTAGTGTTCACGTCACTAATTGACATACCTACAATTAATGTGCCACGATGCATTCTGCCATCTGCACACTCATTAATCGAATTTCATGGCTCTTCTGACAGCAGCCTGACACCCTACGGAGCAGCAAGCTATGTGCGCTCTCCAAGTGAACACGGTACTTACACCGTAACACTGCCTTTTGCCAAATCTAAAGTATTGCCCTCTAATGTGAAGTGTAAAGGTAACACCTTTTGTGTGTTAATCACCTCTGGCATTGTGGGGGTGGACTATCACATGTCAATTCAAATTTAAATTTAGGTAATTCATAGTTATTTAGTGTTAGTTATTTAGAGTTATTTTGTTTATTATTTTGTTAGCTGTAAAATTAATTCATTATTGCACTTATCACCTCTTCGAGGTGCATTCTCTAGTATCTCATCTGAGATTAGTCTTAGTCATTAAGATTTTTGCATTACTGCATTTGCAACCTCTCCGAGGTATAACATCTCATCCGAGATATGCCTTATTAGCTTCGCTATGGCAACATTTTGCATTATTGCACTTGCGACCTCTCCGAGGTATAACATCTCATCCGAGATATGCCTTATTAGCTTCGCTATGGCAACATTTTGCATTATTGCACTTGCAACCTCTCCGAGGTATAACATCTCATCCGAGATATGCCTTATTAGCTTCGCTATGGCAACATTTTGCATTATTGCACTTGCGACCTCTCCGAGGTATAACATCTCATCCGAGATATGCCTTATTAGCTCTGCTATGGCAACATTTTGCATTACTGCGCTTGCTACCTCTCCGAGGTACTAACATCTCACCCGAGATATGCCTTACTAGCTTTGCTATGGCAAAATTGCTATTTAGTGTTAGTTATTTGAGTTATTTTGTTTATCATTTGTTAGTTGTAAGATTCACTGTATTATATTGTAAATTTGTTAGTATTTAGGATTCTGTGTCATATTAAGAATTTTGCATTCTTGCACTTACGCCTCTCCGAGGTCTTACTATGCCGCTTACATGTCTCACTATGTCGAGATTTCGCATTATTGCATTTACAACCTCTCCGAGGTGCATTCCCTCACATCTCATCCGAGATATGCCTCATTAGCCTCTGCTATGGCAACATTTTGCAGTCATTTAGTGCTGATCCAAAACTATTGTATTATTATGTATTATGTCATTGTACTTTATTACATCGTGTGCCATCGCACTTGCCATCTCTTCGAGGTGCTTACTTGTCTAAGGTTAACCATGCCTTTCTAATACCAATGCCACATTCACTATTACGGCTACATTCAATATCCCTACCACATATCTCCATACACCCTACCACTCCCATCTATACCTAACTACCTAGCTTGCCCTAACATCTTTTTTGTCGAACGACCTAATCGTTCTGTGGGGGTGTATGTCAGAGCAAGCTATTTTTTATTCTCATAATTATATTTTTTATACATTTATAAAGACGTACATCTTTTGAAGCTCTTACACGATGGTGCAACTCCTCGCAATCATGCTTCGTGTAAGTTTGCAGATAGCCACGTGCGCCAGTGTCTCAATTCTTGGAATTCCGCTTACGCCACAAGAATGCAAGCTGGCGCAAGGAGGCGCGCAGCTGCACGCCTTGGGATTCCTAGAATCTTACAGCGTCATATTGCGCAACATGCAGAAATCATTTCTTGTAAAACGCGCTAGCGCCCAACGACTGCGAGCGGACCCGGCCTCCTTGCCGCCCCTCCGCCCGTTATGTCTCGTATTAATTCCTCCTTCGGCCACCAGAGCGCACCAGCTCCCAGCGCTGCGCCGCCCGCTGGCCGCCCCGCCAGCGCCCCCCTCCGCGGCGTGTCGCCGGAGGGTGGGGGCTGCCCCCACTGCTGCCTGCAAGCTGCGCTGCGCCACCGGCATGTCTCCTTTGCATGAGGCTTCCAGAACCTTCCGCCGCCATGCGGCCAAGGTCCCCCCACTCCCGCCTCGCCGCCTGCGCTCCGGCCGACGCAAAGCCTTCTGGGAAACTTCTGGAAGCTTCTCTCTGACGCACGAGGCAACGGACGCGTGCCTCGCCAACGGTTTTCGCCCAGCGGCGTGAACAAGTCAGTTCTCGTCTGATCTCCGAGCTGAGCGGATGGGCTCCGCACTGCCTTCCTTGCGGTGCGCACTCAGTATTTGCTCTGTCCCATGTCATGGGCAGACATGCTCCACGCTGCTCTCCTTGTAGCAGTCTCTCCGTGCTTGTCCGAGCCTGCAGCTGCACGGACGGGCGGCGCCGCTCCTGGCGTCACTACCTGGGCCACGCTACGCATGGTGTGCCTCTAACAATTACTTCTCCTGCTGAGCAATTTTCTACTTCTACAACGTGGTTGGCGAGCATCCTGTCCTCGCCGCACAACCTTGCGGCCATCCTTGCCGTCTACACTCAACACGCTACGGGTGACTATTGCGCCTACTACTTGCTACGTGCTCAATTGCACCTTATGCTCACGATTCATGTGTTGCATATAATTAACCATTCAACAAACTACTGCTTGCCATGTGTTCACGTTATGTGCTGCATGGTTAACTATTCTACAAACTATTACTGCCACGTGTTCAGCTAACTTTGTATTCACATCTGTGGCGCCTGTGATTTAACTATTCTACAAACTATTACTGCCACGTGCTCAGTTAATTTATATTCACGTCCACGTGGCGCCTGTGCATCTATTTTACAAACTATTGCTCGCCACGTGCTTAGCCAATTTATATTCACATGCATGTGCTGCCTGTGATTAACTGTTCTACAAGTTGTGTTGCCGACATTACGTGTCTAACTGGTGTTTCGCGTTCTCTCTGGTGCTACTTACGGCACTACAATTCCACGAACTGCATCTGCCCCTGTCGGGCCTGGCCTAATTAGCCGCCCGCAGACACACCAACTTCAGCAAGATACAAGAGGAGCAAGTTTTGTGCTACCGCACTAATATTGTATTTACATTGTGATTTGTGTGCTGCAGCCCTTTGTTCCTTCTCCCCGTATAGCTTAAGATGTATTTTTATGTATTTTGTTTTTAGAATATATGTTTACATGCCTTAGACTACAACTCTTTTATGGTAACAAGCACTCTCCTTCCTCCTCCATCCTTGCAGTCCCAGATCTGCAAGAGTGGTTACAACCTGTTCTCTCTTTACAGGAATCTGGGTGGTCCTTCGAAATTAATCTAATTAATCTAATTAATGGGCTATGGCAGGAATGTTTGGGAGGAGTTGAAGTTTCATTATTTCACAAACCAGTCCACTTTGCTCGACTCCCCCATCCAGAGACAATTTACGGTAATATAATGCATACAAAACAAGAAAGAAGTTGATTTCGAAAATACGGTGATCGCACTCCAGCACTTTGCAATAAGCACAAATGTTTGGACACGTTTTACAGAAATTAAATTATTTTATTTAGAAAATGTCACTACCTCAGTATATATTGCAATAATGAAAGATATTCCACACACTCTCGTATTCGCATACCATTGCAGAAAATCACCATGGTGATGGGATTCGATAATGCCCCAACAGTTGGAGATGCACATACCGTGAGAAAAAGAAAAGGATTTCCTTCCAGAATGGCGAACTTTACACAAAGGTCTCATTATATGTATATTTTTAATCCAAAACCTAACATAAAATGAAAATAAATTCTCCAAACATCATAAATAATGTATTTAATGCCGTCAATAATTGATTCAACTTGTGCACTTTCAATAATGCGTGAAATTCTTAAAATTAAGTTACCGCTAGAGTCGGGCGAAAACAGAAAATTGGTATACCCCTTGGACGCCACTGAGTGCTCGGCGATAAGACATTTCATAATTGCAAGTCAAAGAAAATACATCCAAAATTAAAGGCCAATTGAAAGTTCTAGGGAAAAAATTGTTCAAGCCCACTTTTTTTTTCAAAAATCAGGGCCGTAAAAAGAAACAGGTAACTTACGTTCATATGGGCAAATATATACGAAAATTTAAAAGTCTCAGAAAAATATGAAACCCTACCCAAAATTAAAGGCTAGTTTTAGGTTCGAGATAAAAATTGCTCCAGTTCATATTTACAAAAAACCGGGTATGTACGCATAAAACCACGTAACGTACATTCTTATGGGCGAATATATGAAAAATCAAAAGCTCCAGAAAATAATATGAAACTCTATCCGAATTAACATTAGAACGCCCATCTTACTAGAACACCCTAACGTTCAGTGGAGTCCCTTCGTTTCCTGACATTAAACGGTACTTATGTCATGATTTCTTTTAAGCACGCGAAAACTGAAATTGGAACTCGGAAAATAATTGTCGCACCCCATATTTTCCGAAAATCAGAGAAAAAGGTAACACATTCTTTGGTCATTATTACATTTTGGGTGTTGTGGTCAATTTATTGAAAGATATCAATTTTTCGCTCGATTCACATTCATTCAATTTTCGTATTCAACGAATACGATAAAATAAACGTCTTATTTACTACATAGAAAAACATTTTAACGTTATTATATATATATATATATATATATATATATATATATAAATTATAATTTATAAGGTTATTATTATATTCAAATATTGGAAAAAGGTGTTTCGATGAAGTAAATTATTGTCACCATTTAGTTTTCAATTTTAAATAAAAAGCTTTACTACAAGTAATATATTTGTAATCTTAATATAAGAACAGTGTAAGTAAATTTCAAATGATCGCAATAGATGTATCATGACTAAACTGAAAGCTAATTCATTGAATTAAGGGAGCCGCTATCCCACTCCTGTTCGGGTAGACCAAATCAAATAATCATCCGGTCAACTATAGCTTTTGACACGTGACAGCTGCTTCCTTTGTACCTAGCATTCAATGTCAAGAGAGCAAACAGTCCACTCGTTTTTATTGTCAAGAGAGAAGAGTTACATTGGGATCCATTCGAAATTTCATTTGCTTATAGAGTTTTTCTCACGCAAGAGGATTGGAGGTAGTATTCTATAAAGCGTTGAGTGTTTCGAAAGGTAAAAATGCGTTTTACAAAGTTTAAAGAAATGTATTTTCAAGAGTTTTTTGATAGTGAAGTGAAATTCATTAAATTCTTGCAGATATGATTTTAGCCGTTCTTTATTCCATATTGTTTCATTGATTAAATCAATACACGAACAGAAAGTGGAATGTTTGGTGAAAACAAAATGATAGGATTGTGTATAGGAACTAAAATCAGCGTAAAAACGAGAACGAGACAATTCACTGGAAATGTAATTTACCATTTGCGTTATTGTGTGTTCTAAGACTGATTCCAAAATTCATGTTCACAAACTTTGGGAAGTGATTTGTGACAGGCCCCTGTGGAAGTATTCGAAAACAAATTGCGAAATTGAGTTTTATTGCTCTTCTCTTGGTAACAACTCGCAATACTTACAAATCTATCCCTCTGAGTTGAATGTTAAATTTCGTCCCATCCCAGGGTCGAATAAATGCTTTAAGGGGATCGACGCATGTCCAAACTAAGAGACTTAATAATATTAAAACATAAGCAATAAAAATTAATAAGAAAATTAAAATGATAAATTTGCAATTATTAAAGTGATAAATACAATAGTATATATTAACAGAAAGTGATTTTGAATAATTTTCTTCTATATTTTTTGAGGGCAAATGTTTTTAAATGCCATAAACAAGTTAGGAAATCTGAATTATTTAACTTTATTACACATTTGGTGCACTTTGTATATAAGATTAAAATTGTATTTTAACGTATTTCTGAGATAGTACAAAAGTCTCTATTTTTAATAAGTTACTTGCGACACCTATCTAGAGGGGGGTAGGCAGATTATGCATTAACCACTCTTGCTCCATCACTAGCTCCTTCATTTCAGAATGACGATTAGGCGATTTAATTAGATACAAAAGTTTAAGTCCCAAGTACAATCTTCTCTGATGTACAACTGTTTCTATACAATTAAAGACTATACCGAGGATCCAAAAGGAAAGTAATATTAATTTTAACAACGACATTTAGTGTATTATTACCATTTGGATTGTATAATTCTAAAGAACCTGTAAGAAGTATTGTACTTCAGCTTCTCGGTCAATGACCCCCATATCGATCAGATTTTCGTACAGTTTCTCAGATCCTTGAGCAAATGCTGAGATGGCGCCTTGTTTTGCTTCTAAACATTATTGTAACTTCAAATTAACTTCTCCCCACAGCACGTCACACACAGTTTTTAACTGTTTTTGACGTAAATAAATAAATAATTAAATGAACTTAGTAAAGATGACGAAGTATCAAACAGAATCTGAACATTATTTCTGAAAATTTTAAAAAATAGTATTAAATTATTGTAATATTTGCCTATCTTTAAGTTACAGGATGCTTTGACTAGACATGTCTTAATAATCCAGCCTGTCTCGCGTACGTGGCACAAGGGCCAGTTCGGTCCCAGTTGACCACATCGGCCGACGACGCAAGGAATCGCCACCAAGTTAGTTGTTCATCGCGTGGGAAATGGTGGTTCCACGTTAGACAAATGAAATGCACTGAAACAATGACATTTTCGAGGCTTTCTAGTATATTTTCCTTCCACGAATCAACTATCAAAGTTAGATCCCAAACTTTGGAATCATCCGAGACTCACCTACCACCAATAATATCTCACCTTTAGGACTTTATTAACTTTTTCAAACACATTCATACGGATGCACCTTTCTCTTAATTAAAGAAAACATTTTTTACAGAATCTGTGCAGTTTTTCCATCAGTAAAATATGTACAGAATTTTATGGATATTATTTTCTCTCTGCATTCGTAGTAATTACAAAATGCAGAGACATCGAAGAGAATAAAACAGACCTTATAAACGCGGTATCAACGATATTTAAGAAAATGGGCATCGATTTAGAACATGACAATCTAACATTCATAGACAAAGACTGGAAAGAGAGAGGTATCGCGCTCTTCAGTGTGGGGCCAAGAGAAAATAAATTATCAATAATGAAGAATAAACAAAAATTGAAAGGCTACGATTTTTCATAGAAGATGGCGTGAGAAGGAAAGAAAGGCTCATATAAGCAGCAATAAGGGAAAGAGCCAGGAATGAGCGTCGTAATGGAAACACAGTCAAGACAAGTTTTCAGAAGTTGGAAGTAAATGGAGAATGAGTAACGTTTTACGACTAAGAGGAATAACCGTTAAAAACTAGAATCCTTTTACTGTCATACTCTGTATTCATCCATAGCCATACCACAAACCATGACAAAAACAAAATGAAAGGGAAACTGAAAACAGAAAATTGTACAAGTGCTAAAAAAGAAGAAGCAATTCGGATATGGTCTTCAAATTACAGAATCAGAACACTGACGCGAACGTTAGAAATCCATTAATGTAAATCCATTAACTTTATCAGAAATATGGCACAACAGTAACGTTATACGAGACAGAACAGACACACAGAAGTGTGTATGAAAAGATACAGATATAACAGCGGAAAGTGTTAGGCGGAAAAAATAAAGACAAAGATCAAGTAGTATAGTGTAAACAGTTAGATGTGTAGGTTTCCAGATTAAATCCATTATAAGTACTATAGTTACACAAGAGTGAGTACAGTGCAGTCTAATAGAAGTGTAATATTGAGAACTTTGCCTAGTGTAAATAATTGTAAGACCCACAAACATTTCTCAGTTATGGGAATATTACTAGGAGCAATCCTTCATAAGGAGAGGCCGTTGCCCACTCTATAGGGATTCTCAGGCTTTCTTATTCTTGTTATTCGTAGTAACTATTTATACTGCAGTACTGATGCATGTTGATTTCGTTTTAGGATCTGAAGATATTTTGGGGGAAGGCAGCAAAATGATGTTGTTAAATGTTATGTTAATATTAGTAATCAAAAGTTCGATGAACCGGCCAATTGAGAATTGTGATAAATATGAAGATATTGAAGGTATGTTCATTTATGTTTAAATCATTTACATCTCATTGCATGCTTGAAATTTTGAGATGACCTGCATTCTTTCAACTGGAAAAGCAACTCCATGTTGGGACTTGTTTAACTTTGAATTTGCAAGATAAATGTATTTTTATCTATTTTTTTTTCATTTTTTGTAAACTAAAACAATCACAATATTTGGCAAATATATTTTTATATTACTTTGAAATTTTGCACTATTTTGTAAAGTACTAGTTATTTCTACTATCATTTCCAGTCGTCTTCTCAGGATACGTTAAATATTATCTAAATAACTAAGATAAGATCTAGTTGCGTATGCTTCCGCGGCCGGAGTTTGTGTTGTCTAGGCTACCCGGGACTAGCCGCGTCACTGACATGGTGGCTAACGTTTCGGCCAGTGAATTGTGGCCTTCTTCAGAGCGCACTGCTGGTACGTTCCCGCAGAAGTTGTTTGCTCGTGCGTCGGAGAATGCGTTGGGCGGCCGGAGTCTTGATGTGGTGTGGCGAAAGGAGAAATTTAGGGACGACGTGAGAATTGCGGCATCTTTGCAAAAAGGCGAGTTGACTGAGCCTCTTGGCACGTACAATCCTCAGATGGGTGAGCTTGGTCGTCTGGTATGCTTGAAGGTCCGCTTTAGTTTTGTAACCAAATCGCCCGTCATCCCCTCCTAACACAGCGGGATCCCTAATTTACGCCAGCGTCCGAAGACGTGCTTCGGAATATAATGTTATGGAATGCTTCGGAATATAATGTTTTCGGATTTTAGGCTCTAAAATCTGCTTCATAGGCACGTAAAATAGGTTATATTAATACAGATAGATTATAATAAAATATTGAAAATAGGCGTAAATGGTAAAATAGTTACAGCAAATTGATATGTACAAAGTTTCAGAGTAATACACTTACCTCTAAAACTTCCGGTACAACTCAAATTTTACTTTTCCGGTTCTGTCTATCAATCATCTAAAGGTTTTTGAATTGTACGCTCACGTCAATCATAAAGAAAATGTACACTTTGCATTTACTAATAATTTAAATTAAAAATAAATGTGTTATTTAAGCAAAATACATAAATAAGTACATTTCTGTGCCCCAAACATGCAAAATGTGCAAAATCTGCATTATAAGTAAGCATTTTTCGATCTCAGATTTAATATTTTGCCATGAAACATAGAAATTCCAATTTCTTTCAGATAATATAATAAACATGCAATTGCATGAACGTATCAGTTTTAGTTATGACCAATGAGGTTTTAACTGCGCCACCTGATCCTGTTTATGCCAGTAAGAGAATAAATGCGTTCCTGTAGAATAATGTTTTACTGCCTTTTCTATCATCGTTTTGATAAACATTTACCAGAAAAAATAATGGGAATTAATTGTACTACATGTCTTCAAATGCCCTTAATTTTATTATAAAAAGAGAAACAAAATGTGATACTGGTTTATTTATTTACCTGGGAAATTAATATATATTGTCGGGTTTGGGGTACTATTTCAGTACGTCAATTTTATGGGTCAAAACAGCAACCACCCAAAAATTGAACCACGATTCGCCACCAGTTTCATGGAGATTTAAAATAGCGCGTCTCTGCAGGAAATTCGTTCTGGGGATTTTTTGTCATTTATTTCTAGTGTTCTCCGTCAGATGTCTCGCACTGTCCACAGGTCGCGCGCCTCGTGAACGTAGGAGATGGTTTTCGGAACCGCCACATAGAGCGTCAGCTGTCACAAATCGACATCATGGCGGCGCAAGCAACCTATCGACAACGCTGAACATAAGCACTCAAATTACGGTCGTGGACCACAGGAGGACTGATGATTTGGTATATACACTTCTTTTCTTTCACTGCCTTAATTTAATTTATTTTTCAGTATTTAGTTGTCAAAAACAGTAAAAACTACGAGACGTATGAGGGAGAAGCTAGATTGTTATTTTATCCCAAGCAGCAATTGGATAAAAATACATTTATTAAACCCACATTTTCGCTAATCATGTGTTAAGAATGAACAAAAATAATTTTTTGGGGGGTACTGAATCTTTTTCTCTATTTCTGACAATTAAACCCTCCGATGTCTATGAATACGGAATAACGGTTCTGTTTGCCGATGACACGAATGTTCTTTGCAAAAAAGAAACAATAAATAGTACGATTTTAGAAGTTTCAAATTGGTTTTGTAATAAAAAATTAATAGTTAATGAAGGAAAAACATTTTGAACGCATTTTTGCCCTTCAAATCAGCAATCGCATGCTCCATTGAAAATGAATAATATGCAATTAGATGATGTTCCGGTAACAAAATTTCTAGGTCTGTCAATTCAGTCAAACCTCACATGGAATGTACGTATAACAAAATTAAACACTAAATTAAGTTCATTGTGTTACGCATTCAGAATTCTATCAAATTCTGTCAGCCTTCATGCAGCTCGTTGCGTGTATTTTGCAAATGTACATTCCCGCCTGAGATATGGTATAAAATTATGAGGAAACTCATCATGTAGTACTCAGACCTTTAAATTGCAAAATAAAATTATTAAAATCATATTTTTTTCATGCAATACTGATATTTATAATTACAACACACGTCGTAAAAATCACGTTCATCAAGTGTTAGTATCAACAGCTCACTATCAGAAATCCACATACAATACATGTACGTTACTTTACAACGCACTGCCAGATGATATTAAACAATTGCTGTCGGTTCACAAGTTTAAGTTAAAAGTAAAATCTTTTCTGCTGCATAACTGTTTCTATACAATTAGAAACTATACTGATTATCAAAAAGAAAAATAATGTTTATTTTAACAAAACAGTGATATACAAGAATTAGTTTACATCTGTATTGTATATTTAAAAAAAACGTAATATGTTTGTAACAAATAATGTACTTTAGCTTCCGGGTCAATGACCCCCATCTCGATCAGGTTTTTGTCCAGTTTCCCTTATCCATTGAGCAAATGCTGAGATGGCCCCTTGTTTTGCTTCTGGGCATAAATGTAGCTTCACTATGCGCACGTGTTGTTGAACTCTCTTTTTGCTTGTAATGGTAAGAGTAGAGGTAAGGGCGAGTTGCTATTTTGTTAGCAATGCAGAAAAATCATACTTGCAATTCGTGTACCGATGCAAGTAAGTTTTCTATAACTCAGAAACGAAAATGACTATTTTTCAAATATTGCTAATCTTGCGATTTTTAAATTTTATTTTTATTTATTTATGTTAAACTTTTGCTCATCTTTCAACTATTTATAGTCAAAATGCCGGGAAGGGATTCTGGAAGTCAAGAAAACGTGCGCAGCTAGTCTTTTCCCCCCTATGTCACATACAGTTTTTTTTGACTGAATCAATCTAATCTAATCTAATCATTACCCCCATCCGAGAGCTAGCTTCTAGTGGAACTGCATCGCTTACTTAGCACCTTCTTCGATGTGCTTCGTGGATCCAAGACTGTCTAGATCATACTCTCCAGAATCAATGTAGTTCAATGCTAGAATTGGCCTCAGTGGTGGGGAGCTAGATTGTAACCAGATGGTTTGCTGACCACCTAAAAAGCCCTTGCGACTCACGCAATCTATCATTCTGATACTAATTTATCTAAGTTGGAATGGGAATTAGAGGAAGGATTCGGGCTCAGAGATGATACATCGTGTACTGGAAATGAATTCTACGCCGTAACACAATTTTCAATTTTTGTTACTTACTCGGGATTTAAACCCACAGCCTCAGTGTAGTTGAGTTTACATGCTCTCGTAATTCCACCAGGTCGGCGCCTTTTATAATGTGACATTGCTTTACTTTTTGGGAAAGTTTGGAACGAGAATTATTGTGCATGATGTAATTTATTCTTTCTTCACTAAGGTGAACTCGAAAATCTAGAAATACATTTGTAAATGCAAAGTAACCAACATAATAGCCTCTCTAATAATACACTAAGGAAATATGACTTTTGCACCGTTTATAGGAAACACATAGGCACAACATTCCGAAAGTGTGCTATTGCCAGAGAGTGATTTCACTCCAATTCTGCATTAAACTAACGAATGACGAAACATTATAATTTCGCAGATCATGGCGTAAGGAGAAGCGCAGGCCCAACTTACGAGTACACTACTGCAACAACGTTACCGTTAGTCTTCGCGTCCTCAAAAAGTCCCGAGTTAAATTTCTTATGCCGTATCAACAAAATGAGAGCTTTTAGAACGTCTGTTGCATTTTTGGAAGATACCCTAACTCCATAGCACAGGCTGTCAGAAATGTTGGAAGTTACAAAGTGCAGAATGCTCGTACGGGCCCAAATGGTGTATACATAAATTAAATTGATGTTTGATATTTTAAGTATTACACTTATAAAATAAATTGTAATTTTGTAGTCACAAAAATGCAGCAAAATTAATTTTTACATAGTTTAACAGGCTTCAAATTTATGTACTTCTCTTCTTGATTATGAAGGTAATTTTACAGATTACACCATCTTTTACGTTATCGACACCATTCCCTGTGCCATCTTTGTCTTCTCCAAGGAGGGGGCTGTGGAAGGTCCACAGGGAGCTCTGGTTGACCAGCAGCAGTGGTCCTCCAGCTCGACAGAGCTTCAATTTGGAAGGAAAGGTCGTCCTCATTGCAAGGACTCCAGTACGTTGCTGGCAGAACATATAATTACTTTGCTTTCTAATACTTTTCTTTCTTATTAATATTTTAAAATATTGTTATTAATATACTCTCCTTTTAAATCTAAAATTATAGTTTCTGTAGCAGTATAGTTGTAATGTTCTCCCACAGTACCAGGTTCGTCAGAAAATAGTTTCGTTGGTTGATTTTGACTTCGCGATTGAGGAAATACTGAATTTTTCTTTTCAAATTCTTCAAGCTCTATACGATAAAATATTCTATTGTTACCCTTAAGACGGGCTTGTGCGGGGAGGTCAATGTGTTCTTGGCTGTCCCAAAGACGCCGCACCCAAGCAGAGTTGCCAACTACTGGACAGCGAAGGTACGAGGTACAAAGTTCCGCTGCAATATAATTAGTTTTATTTAGTTAGTTTTGGACACCGTATGCGTTTATTAGATATCAACACCGATATTTAGTAAAGGAATTATTTAGAGGTGCTACAGAATGGCGCAGACTTTCTCGTGAAATTTAGTTTCGTATTTCCTATAGCCTTTGCTAACGTTTCGGTTTTGCCCCATCTTCTTCCCAGATAATATATATCGGCACCTAAAGAACATACTAGGGCCTCTCGCAGTCATCAAATATCGCATAGGCCTATCTCTGTCCTAAACCATGCCTATTACCCATAAAATCCCAAGGTCCCATCTCGGTGCTTGTTCTGAGCGTAGGAAGCAGTTTTCTCAAAATTAAATAACTAAAAACGTTATAGAGTATGTTTACAACACGCATCAATTCACACAATCGTTTAATTATATTTCATGTTTTTATTGAAAAATTTCATAATTGTATTTTATATTTTTAGTAAACTAATCGTGTTTTTATTAAAATACGCACTTTTTTAACATTTTCTCAATTTCTCAGTACTTTAATAGTGGAATTGAGATACCTGTATGAATAAATATATCACATGGTTCTACATACAAAGTTTCACTCTTTTTTCACTCCAATTTTATATTATTAGTATCTTACCCATGTCACTGAGTTCGTGTAGTAATGTGCCTTGAATCAAAATAACCAAAGATTCATTTCACCTGATTGTGACTTTTCGAAAAGTATTTCGCGTGTAGTACCATGAAATGCATCTGCCTGACATTTACACATTATATTTTAAACAATTAAATAACGTTTTCCCTGAGGACTCTTCTTCAAATGACACAAGCACACGGTGAAAGTATTACTTCTTTGAGTCATCTGTCTGTAAATTGTACGTTCAAAACTAAAACTTCATTTGAATCTTCAAGGAGTTTTAGAAGAAACATAAGTTGTAAAATAAATATTTACATTTCAACTTTTCGCTTCTGTGTACTCAATACTTTCAAATGTTTAGAAATTTGGATTTTTGTCAAATAATTCAAATATTCTCTTTCACAGGCAGCCAATTTTCAAGAAGGAGGAAAGGGGAGCGGAGATGACGTGGTTCTTGATCTACTGAAGATAGTTTTGAATTTCAGGTACGAAATACGACTACTTTTTTTGTCTTGAACAAACGAAACTCGTACGTTACAAACGAGAATAAATCATTTCAAGATGTTTTGATTTATTCAAATACTATTTTCCTTCAATTAATATTCCATATATTTGATTTTATAAACAAAATACATGATTTTCACCGACTTGGCTCAGTTGGGTTGCAGGCTACAAATCAAAAGAAATCGTTCCTCTTCTATGTATATGTATGAGAAAAGTACTTACGTACTTGTCTGTGCGTATAGTATAATACATATTTCGAGACGCAAAGGTTTCATATAAAGGACGAAAGAACAAAACGTAAATTAAAGCAATTACGTTTTTTCTTGAAGGGTTGTATTTTGAAGACTAAAAGTTCAATCGTTTTCTTCAGCGAATTTTCATGTCAAAGTGCTTTTAAAAGGAATTGACGCATTTCGCAAGCGTACGTATATATTTGCTTATAACATGTTATTATGTCAGCAGGTTCGTACGACAAAATATTGTTGCTATTTTAACAACCGATCCCATTCCTTCATGTAAAAATAATTTATTTGGATATAAACAATATTTTTTTGTAAATGATGAGTAATGCGATTATAAAAAATAATTAGTTTTATATCTATGTCAATACTGGCCGAAACCGTAATTGCCTCGGAAATGGATTCAATGACAACACGGCTCAAAACGAAGGAAATAGATTGAGGAAAAGTTAACTTTAAGCACATGGAATGTTAGATCTTTGACAGGTAAAGAAAATGAATTAGTAAGAGTGTTGAAAAAATACACATCTGATGCAAAGAAGAAACGTCAAGGCAGTAAATACGTAGATGACTATCTCACGTTCTACATTGGCGTGCAACAACAAAATGTGCCAGTAAGGGTGTCGCAATTTTAGTAAATAAAGAGTTAGAAAGTAAAATGAAGAGACCTACGAATACATCTCAGACAGTATTGTCACTGTACGTCTGAAGCATGAGAGAGGAAATCTTACAGTATTCGGAGTATATGTTCCAGAAGATGGTAAAGTTGAAGGACCTGAAAAGTTTTGCAGAAAACTCCAGAAAGTACTGGAAAAGTACTGTCAAAGTGGCCAACTGTGGCTGGAAACTTCAATGCGAGAATTGGTGATAAGCAGATCGCTAAACTACGTAGGTTTATACGGTGAAGATACAATCAGTAATAATGGACATTTGCTACGAGATTTTGTCAGCTTCAATAAATTAAACATTCAATAAACGTTTTTCAGAAAGAAAGATATCCACAATTTTTCTTGGTCATCAAGGGGATTAAGATCAATTATTGACTATATTATATCAAATGAGAATTTGGCTGGCCAGATTACTGATGTTAGAGTGTATAGAAGTGATGATATTGATTCTGATCATTTTGATGTCATTTATAAAGTTAATATGTATAAAAGGTGGAGAGTTTCTCATACAAGAAAATGTGAACAAGCAGACGAAGTTTATAAAGTTCATTTATTATTTTATTGAGATAATCAGTACCTCTATGAGAAACGATTAAATTAGGAGCTCTAAAGAAGAGGCTAAAGAAACAATACAAGAGGAATGGAATAACATATAAGTAGCTGTACATAAAATATCTTAGTCCTTGGCGGAAAGAAAAAAAATGTAGTAAAAAAGGCCTTTAAAAATGGACAGAAGAAATAGAGCATATCATTAAACAGAAAAATTATTTATATAGAAGATTTCTTAATAATCCTACGGAAGAATATATAGAGCTGTATCAGCAAAAACGTAATTTTGCAGAGAGGTTCGAGAGGAAAAGCCAACAGGAGTATTGGGATAGATTTATCTCAAATATTGAAGACGACTTACACGGCCGTCAAACCTTCCCATACAAAGCCCTGAAAACATCGGGCAGCGATAAGAGAGACCTGGTGAATTTAGATGTCATCGGCGATGAAGTACGGACAGATCACTACAAAAACTTATGGTATGAGGAATCTCCAGAAGAAGTATCATCCCATGTTAGTACACATGATTGCACAACATCTCAATGGAGGAGGTAACAGAAGCCATTAAATGCTTAAACAATAGGAAAGCAACAGGATTAGATAAAATAAATACTGAGCTAAAATTGCTACATTTGTTATACTTGTGCTGGAAACCGAATACCACAAAACTGGTTAAAGTCGAAAGTAATCCCATGTCTTAAGAAAGGTCCGTATCAGAGAAAACTGTGAGAATTATAGAGGTGTCTTGATGGATAGCGCATATATGATGTATGCTAAAATATTTAATCAAAGGCTGAAAATAATCCCCGATTGCTTAATAAGCGAAGATCAAATGGGATTTAGAAAGAATCGCGGCGCGATAGATGACATATTTACTATCAAAGAGATCGTAGAAAAACGACGTGAATTTAACTTGGAAACTCTGATGGCATTTATTGGTTTTGAAACAGCAATTGACAGCGTAAATAGGGTGTAATTATGGAGGATACTTATTAGAAGAAGTTTATCTTTCCATCTCATTAATGCTATTAAAAGTCTGTACCAAGTCACGACAGTTGTTATTGATACCGGCAAAAGGTTGACAAAAGAAATCAAAACAAATAATGGTGTTAGACAGGGATGATGTATTCCTCCAACATTGTTTATTTTATATCTTGGCGACACTTTTTACAAATGGAGAGTCGTTTTAAATTCATTTCAATTCTGCCCAAATGAAACTCAACCATCTTGCATATGCAGATGATGTAGTAATGATTCAGCAAATTGAAGACATGCTACAGAGAGGGATAGATATATTGCAAAGTATATGTGAAGATTGTAACCTTAAAGATGGATTTTCATGGAAAATAACCAGTCAGATCAAAAATTATATTGATTGGGAAGTCTGCAGAGCAAGTGAAGTTACTTGGAATGTGAAGTATCTTTTGTATTTGACGACGATGTCATAAAAAAAATTAAACACATTTAAACATATTTGTGGGACTTAAGTTCTATAATACAATGGCAGTATCAGTAGTGTTGTATGGAAGCGAGACCTGGACCCTCTCAAAAAGAGAAACAAATCGAGTGAGAGCAGCAGAAATGAGATTTCTTAGAGCTGTAAAAGAGTGTGCTTTAGATGACGAAATTTGGAGTGAAGAAATGCGTAAAGAGTTAGATATATTTGGTCTCGAAAAGGAGATCAGTGACACTAAAACGAACTAGTGCAGTCATCTGGAGCGAATGAGCAGAAGCCGAATTTCTCGACTGGCAAGGGAATACAAACCAGCTGGCCGAAAGATCACCGGTCGCCAGAGAAGATAGTTTCCGGAACAGGCAGCCCAGAATAATCCATGAAATGAAGAAGAAGAAGTCTATAAATACTTAAGTCTGAGTTTGAATTCTTAGAACTAGAATTAAATGTAAACTCCCCTCAGACCCTTTAGTACAGGATGTCTGCTCAAGAATTGTGCTGATCTAGGACTTCGGACACTTTACGATGGATACTCGGTTTCGCGAATCTGACTAAGCGATGGCCCCTGCTCGCGACATTAATCTAAAGCACATTTTTAAAATCTACGAGCTAACCACACGTACCCCCTTAACCCGTGGCCGCGAGGCAGGGACGTCGCCGGTAGGTCTGAGTCCGTTCACGGGCTGTCGCACCAAGTATATACATACATACAATCTTAAAATGCATTTTTAGATATAAATTAGAAAAGTTGTGGGTTAGGCTATTTTGGCAATTCTCAAATATATCTTAATAGAGGCTTGAGCTCAGGGGGCTGGGAGGTAAGAATGATTGGATTGAGAAGAATATACTTTCATGTTTACACATAATAATTCAAATTTGGCGCCTAATTTCGAATGTAAACAATTATACCGTCTCTTTGGGATGAATTAACAGCAAAGAGCTTACATTTCAAACGCCTGGCGATCGAGGTAGTTTATTTTTCTCAAACCGCCGACTGCAATACAGAGAGAAATCAATTTTTTAATATTTTTAAATACAAAATATCTGACACTTTGGTGAAATGCATGCAAACAAACACTTCAGATCTTCCATCTTTTCTCTTGCTATGAATCTTCTTGTTGGGTTCAAAGTTTGAAGTTCGTAAACAACTTCCATTCTTACTCTTTTCATGTTAACACGATCAAATAGAACCATTTCATTATTGTAATACTTAAAATATAAAGCGAAAGGATTTTCTTCTTAAACGCCCATCCATTGCATTTTCATCTATTCAACCTTTTGATGGTCTGCACCCTTTTTACGATTTGTTATATGAGTGTTTCTAACTGTGTAGTTGACTTAAAGTCTTCAGTTTTCAAATTTTTAATTTTAAATGGGTTTTTCTTCCTAGTACAATTGATAAACTTAATCGAATCATTGGGAACAACAATATTTTTATGATATCGATTTTGTTTCTCAATTAGGCCGAAATCTTGATCACAGGAAAGAAAGGAATGGCCAGAAAGGTGAAACATGATGTCTCACGCCAAAATTAAGTCTTTCTATTTGAATTAACAAAATGCGGCTGTGGGGTGTGTGTCGACTACAAGTGAGATAGGTCGATCTGAATTGCAGAAAGCGCGCCCAAAAACCGAATACCAAAACAAACTACCTTCGATATCTATCGCCAGAAGTCGGATTTAAGGATTTATCGTGCTTGCACACACACACACCCATCCCTTTTCCGTAACCATTTCGAGCCTGCAAAACTGAAGAATTTGAACGCAAGATTTTGAAGGTTAGGCCGTTTTGACACTGAGCTCAAATAATATTATTATTATTATTATTATTATTATTACATTGTACGGATCTCAAACTGAGCATAGTAATCGCGGCGTGGCCCGCGCAGCGCAGAGCATAGCATCGCCTTGCGTGCGCAGTGGGCGGGCAGTGAGCGCGGGTTCGAGCCCTGCGGAACGCCAGGTGCGCGAGGGCGCCGCCGACCTCGCCGCCCCGGCCGCGCTGCCCCCGCCCGGCGGGGACCCGCCCCCGGGGGGCGCCCACCGCAGCCGGCGCCGGCCCCTCGCCTACACGCTGCCGCTCGACTCCTTCAGGTGAAGCGCGTGCCCCCCCCCCCCTCCCAGGGCACGCCACGACACATCACGCACCTCGCGGTATCATCTCTCCCGGCACCTCTAAGACCGTTGCGCACCCACGGCTGTCCTAGACAAGTAGAAGCAGTTTGCTCAACTTCACAGCACTTCAAAACCACAGCTTACCACCCACTTCTCTCTGCACTTTACGGCGCTTGACGATGTCTCGTGGCACTTCTCACGGCACGACACGGCTCCTCGTGTCACTTTGCCAGGAACGAAGGACCACCACAATTGGAAACTTGTATAGCGGAAAACTAATTAATTGGAAGTTTGTCACCATCACTTAGAAATAAATAGAGGATATATAGTTAATACATGTAATTGAACCATGACAAACCATTGTTACAAGAAATTAAACGATGAACCTGGTATACTGCATGATATCATTCTTCATTGATTTAAGAAACACAAATAATGCAATTGAATGTTAGCATAATATGCCGTGATTAATTGTTATGCAACCGATATTCACAGTCTATGATTGGCAATAAATAAATAAATACATTTATGAGGGATTCAAAATAGAAGAAAAGAACTGGAAGATCTGCCGTGCGTGTTCATGCACAAAGTATCTCGTTCCCAGTCACGTCCGGGCTGGGAGTTTCTCGTTGCGCCCAGAGGTTGAAGTAGGCACGTTGGAAAGCCTGCCAAACGGCAGAATACACATGCGAGTGTTTATGATATATAAAATAACCATATTCTCAATAGAGTGTTGCTCGCACAGTCACTGTTTAAGCAGGAAGATCAACACATACCTTTGTGCAATGTGCTCGAATGAAAGAAATTGCTGCAACCATAAACTAACTGTTCTGAAGCTTGTACATACACTCACGTGCGATGTAATTAGTTTACAGTCCTGGCGATTGTAATTAGAACGATTAGTTCGTTGTAAAACACGTTGAACTTCGGAATTTAATATCTTGCACACGTGAGTATTGAATACACAGCGATGTGAAGTAGGCACGAAATGACCGCGGGGTGGCAAAGCACAGGAGTGAAAATGCCCTTGTGCTGTAATTAATTATTAAAGCAACATAATCAGCACATCGTACAATACACTCAACTATTCCACTGACTTCGGGCGCTACCCAGAAGGGATGGAATTGTTGAAATTCTGAGAACCATCTTGCACAAGCTTGATTGCACATGCAGTTATGAAACCCTTTACAGAAATTATTTGTACTGAAACCTGCATTGATGTGCGTGTCGAAATAAATATAATTAATTTTATAAATAAGTTGCTTGCACAAACATGATAAAAAACGACGCAAAAATACGATAAAAAACTATAGTGTATTTTTAAATGCCAATTTTACATTTTTAAATGCCTATTTTCCTTGCCTATTTATACAGTTTTCTTGCCTATAAATCCGCAGCTTAGTGATAATTAAATTCGTGGGCAACGCCGGGTTCTTCAGCT
The DNA here is from genome assembly GCA_038098605.1 of Gryllus longicercus. Lineage (NCBI taxonomy): Eukaryota > Metazoa > Arthropoda > Insecta > Orthoptera > Gryllidae > Gryllus > Gryllus longicercus. The sequence goes on along the minus strand of JAZDUA010000223.1, from coordinate 2,154,593 downwards.
AGTCCGAGATTATACTGAATACTTTACCGAGTATAGATTTTGGAAATAAAGTAGGAATACATATTGTTTGTTTATTCATTACTTTGTACCTTTTATTAATTCATTATATACCTGATGATGCGACCAAGTAGTTTGCGAAACGTTATGATTGAAATATAAAATTACATAGCTATTTTACACATTATTTGGAAAAAATCAAACTATTTGGAAATAAATAAACTGATTGTCTCAATGGTTAAGATACTGAAAATATATAGGAATAAAATATGTCATAAAATAAATGGTGCCTATTAAAAAAAACTATTCGATAAGTTCTGTAATGTTCTTTTAAAACACGTTACATTAACATTTTCCTTTGAGATATATTGCAAATAATATTTGAACCAGTTAAAAATAATAACAATTTATTTCGATGATTTTTGAAGGTGAGGGTAGAGCAGATGGCCGCCGTCACAAGTGTCGAGAGTGAGGTTAATTGTATTGAAGTGTGGTGCATGAACGCGAATTTTGAGGAGCGTGTACTGTTAGTTTCGTTGCTGTCACTTATTGGAAAATGTAGCATGTAAGTACACGTGTATATCGCAGCGTGGTAGAACGCACGGTAGTACATGACAATGCATTTCCCTCGACCCCAACAGTCAACCAGCTTCTAATTGAAATGTTCGAGGGAAGATAATGCTAACCTTCATTTCATAAATTAAAAATAAATAAATCTTCGGAATCTTCTAAATACGAACATTTTACAAATATGTTCACAAAACCACAGAATATGAATGGAAAAAAATACCTAAGACATGTCTGTATTCACAAAAAGCTTGTTTTGTGAAATGGCTGACAAAAATGGAAGGCATTGTTCATGACACACAATTTTCAAGGAAGGGAAAGTATTTACATTCAAACTTATACGAGTAGTTGAAGAAGGGATTCAACGACTTTCGGACACCTTTTACAATAGGAGAAACACAATTTTTGAATATAATATTTGGATATTTTATTATGTAGTATAATGGAGAAGCATCTTAAGAATATATTGATACGTAAAACTAGAAAACAACGGAAATGGAAATACGCCCTTTCGAAAATTAACTTTCCAATTACAGACATGTGGGTTAGCACTATTTTGCCTCGATCTCTTCAGTTTTATTCGGATCTTATGCGGAGGTCCAGATTGGGGAGTTGTGCTCGCAGGCCGGCGCTGTTCTACAAGGTGCGCTCTCTGCGCTCGACGCGCAACATCTACGTGCTGCCGTTCACGGACGACGTGTGGGCGGCGCTGCTGTCGCTGCTGCTGGCCGCCACCGTGGCGCTCACCTTCATCCTGGGCAGCGAGCGCCGCCTCTCCCACGCCGAGCCACAAGCCACGCAGCCACGCCAGCAGGCACACCCGGAGCCACACGCCGAGCCACACCCGGAGCCACACGCCGAGCCACACCCGGAGCAGCACTCGCAGCCACATGAGACAGGCCCAGCCACCGCCCTCGACTCTGCCCACGCCACAGCTCCAGGAACCCTCCCCGACCCTGCCTCCGCCACCCTCCTCACCTCACTTCACACTCTTACACCCACTCCGCTCCCCGCTCCCCTCCCCATCCCTAACCCAGATATACAGTCCGCCCCCACACCCTCTGCGCTCCCCAGCGCAGCTACTACCCTCCATACTCCCACCCCCACTCACGCCACTGTCCCGGGCACGCTTCCCGCTGTCGCTGCCCGCGACGCTCCTGCCACCCCCGCCGCCGCTCCAGGGGCCAGCACCTCCGGCCCCGTTCCCCCGGTCGAGCCCCAGCAGGGCAAAGGCGACGCCCCCAGCGAGCAGGGGGTGAGTGGAGGGCTACAATCATTCCACTACTGCCTTCAAGTGGATTTAAAATTATCTGTTGCATAGAAAACTAACATGAGATATACTTGTAAACTATTACGATCCTATGGTTCATAACGAATAAGTAAGTCGACATAAAGAATTAGCCAATTCTTGGGCAATAACCTTTTTGCTTAAAATAATGTAATTCACAGGCCAGCGACCCGATGCCAACGAAGCCATCGATGCCGCTCGGAGGCCTTAAAACTGTTTCGATTATACTATACCGAATAAAGTTGGGGAGGATTTTTTAAAATATTACATACAATATACATATACATGAATGTCCACTCACACATACACCTATAGCACGAACATACAAACATTCTCATTTGTATGCATACATATTTAATATTCACTTCGTTAAGATTCTACATACTTGTCCCACATTCATGCATATACACACATATACGAGTATAGTTGTGTGTTCGCACTCAATATTGGTTTACAAGAGGCGTTCAATTTAATTACTATAAAATGCAAAATACAATTGCAAAAATTAATAGGCCAAACGGAGTAAAAAAGTACATTCAATTTAAAAATATTTCAGGGAATCGATGATCCACAGAAGCCAAACTGGGATCTGAGTGAAGTGATGCTCGTGACACTGGGGGCTCTAAGTCAACAAGGTGAGTAGCTCAGACGAACATTTTGGGTGGCACCGTAACGAAAAATTGCAACATACCACGATACCTGTCATATGCGACCACTATCGGTTCCGGAGAAAAAATAGCTGTTAGTAATGGCGGTCGCTTAATGGAGGTTAATCGGAAATCTGGTGTAGTAGAATTGCTGTTTTCAGTGAATGTGTATGTTGCATCTTTTTATTTGCACAAAGGAAAAGAAATATCGGAAGTTTTTTGGGGTATGCACACTTGAACAATTCGTCAACAAAATTATTAAATATTTTGGTTTTCGAACTCTTTAGTTTTTTTTAACACTTTTGCAGTGCACAATTTCATCTCCTTCGTGGTTGTGAATCACAAATTGATGCGCACTAGTCGCACACTGAAGTAACTACAAAATGTTCACGAAAATTATCTTCCGAAAACTAAAAAAAGTTAATTTCTCCGCTTAATCAACTTCTTATAGTTTTCACTTCTCATAGTAATCTGATAATGAGGAGGAATATCAAAAATAACAGTAATTTCCACCGTTATTTCGCCTCGTATGGTATTCGTATACACTTCTTCGTTGTATGGGACAGGGCGCATTCGTGTGTCAACGTTTCGGTCAGCAATTTTTGCCTTCACAACAGTCATGTTTATATGTTGATGTTGCCTAGAGGAGCCTCCAGAAAAGGTGACGAGCTGTAACAATCGGCAGTGTTAGGGGAGGACTCTTGTATGTTTGTCTCAAATATTGGCATTTTCTTGGCATATAGATGTAAACTCTATATTGAGATTTTGGAAGACTTTCACTTCTTCACGTCCTCCATCGGTCTTCGCACGTAGGATTCTTCAAAGTTAAATTCGAATGCGATTTTCCAGGGCGACCACTAAGAGAGTTTCTGTACAGCGTGAATGCTAGGCAAGAAAAGTGCTATATCTCCCTACGTTACCAATTTGCAAAAGAAAGGTAATCTAAGCAGAAAAGTTTACCAACAGCAAGAAAAGAGCTGCATCTCCAATTTGCTGGAGAAAGGTAATATGAGAGGAGTTCATTCACAGCAAATAATAAAGTGTATTACTTTACATTGCGGTTGTTTTGTGATTTTCATTAAAACATTTTTACTGGTAAAATTACATTATGATTCAAACATTTATTGACGATTTTTGATATGCAAAACTTTTATTGAGTACCAATGATATTGAAAAAGGATAATTTGTTTGGAACTTTCGGGAAAAGATAGTTTCCTGTTTGACATATTTGCGACCACAACTGCGAGAGCTGAGAGAATCTCCAAACTCGAGAGAGGCGGAAGCTGTTATTTAACTCGTACCCAGATTTATTAAAGCTTGTTGGGTGCCTTAAATTATCCTTAGGGGGAAAAACGGGCGAGTGTGTGTGGCTTAGGGTCGGCGCGGGACCCCAGCACGTGGGCGGCGCGCTGCCTGTTCCTGGCGCTGTTCGCCCTGGCGGCGCTCGTCTTCACGGCCTACTCGGCGGCTGTCATCGCCCTCATCTCCCAGCCGCAGCCGCCCGACCTCGCCCTGCGCGACCTGCTCGAGCCCCGCCCGCGCGCCCGCCCGCGCCCGCTCGCCCTGCAGCGAGCGCGCTACTTCCGCCAGCACTTCAAGGTGCGTCCCGCTCCCTCGCTCCTCCACGCCCCTCTGCATATCTCCCCGCCCCCTCCATACCTCCTTCCCACCCCTCTTAGCTCTGCCCACGCTCACCCCATTCGGCATGCAGCGAGCGCGCTACTTCCGCCAGCACTTGAAGGTGCGTCCCGCTCCCACGGCCCTCTGCATATCTCCCCGCCCCCTCCATACCTCCTCCCCACCCCTCTTAGCTCTGCCCACGCTCCCCCCATTCGGCATGCAGCGAGCGCGCTACTTCCACCAGCACTTCAAGGTGCGTCCCGCTCCCACGCCCCTCTGCATATCTCCCCGCCCCCTCCATACCTCCTCCCCACCCCTCTTAGCTCTGCCCACGCTCCCCCCATTCGGCATGCAGCGAGCACGCTACTTCCGCCAGCACTTCAAGGTGCGTCCCGCTCCCACGCCCCTCCACGCCCCTCTGCATATCTCCCCACCCCCTATACCTCCTTCCCACCCCTCTTAGCTCTGCCCACGCTCACCCCATTCGGCATGCAGCGAGCGCGCTAATTCCGCCAGCACTTCAAGGTGCGTCCTGCGCCCACGCCCCTCCACGCCCCTCTGCATAACTCCCCGCCCCCTCCATACCTCCTCACCACCCCTCTTAGCTCTGCCCACGCTCACCCCATTCGGCATGCAGCGAGCGCGCTACTTCCGCCAGCACTTCAAGGTGCGTCCCGCTCCCACGCCCCTCCACGCCCCTCTGCATATCTCCCCGCCTCTCCATACCTCCTCCCCACCCCTCTCAGCTCTGCCACGCTCACCCCATTCGGCATGCAGCGAGCGCGATACTTCCGCCAGCACTTCAAGGTGCGTCCCGCTCCCACGCCCCTCCACGCCCCTCTGCATATCTGCCCGCCCCCTCCATACCTCCCCCCACCCCTCTTAGCTCTGCCCACGCTCCTCCCATTCGGCATGCAGCGAGCGCGCTACTTCCGCCAGCACTTGAAGGTGCGTCACGTTCCCACGCCCCTCTGGATATCTCCACGCCCCTCCACGCCCCTCTGCATATCTCCCCGCCCCCTCCATATCTCCTCCCCACCCCTCTTAGCTCTGCCCACGCTCACCCCATTCGGCATGCACTGAGCGCGCTACTTCCGCCAGCACTGCAAGGTGCGCCCCGCTCCCACGTCCCTCCACGCCCCTCTGCATATCTCCCCGCCCCCTCCATACCTCCTCCCCACCCCTCTTAGCTCTGCCCACGCTCACCCCATTCGGCATGCAGCGAGCGCGCTACTTCCGCCAGCACTTCGAGGTGCCTCCGGCTACCACGCTCCTCCATATTCTCCACAACTTCCATACCCCTCTACGCCTCTTTCCTCCCCTCCACGACCTCCACACCTCTCTAAGCTCTTCCGCGACCTTCACGCCTCTCCCCAACCCTCTTAGCTCCGCCCACACACCAGGTGCACAAATTTGCCCCGCAATGAGCGCAGTGCTTTCGCCAGCCATTTCAAGGCGTGTCCCGCCTCCATACACTTCCACATCCCTCCACACCCTTTCACGTCCCCTCATCTTTCCTATCCCTTTCACGAGACACTCGGGGTGGGGGAGCCCCGCGACAGACCACTCCTCTCCAGGTTTCCGAACGCCCCTCTACGCTCTTCCATGAACCATAAGTCCAATCCAGGTCACGTGCGTAAAACCTTCCCCGCCCCTCTGCTCATGCACGATTCTCCACGCCACTCCATGCCCCTCCACAATATCAATACTCTTCCACTTTCCAAACAGATGTTCATGACTTTTATTGCCCTTTTAAGTTTTTCTTCCTTCCTCCACACCTCCTTGCTCTATCATGCTCCTCCGTGTCCCTCCGCCCCGCTCTCAACCCAGCCCCTCTCTTCACGGTCGAGTGCACCATCTGCTTTGTGAGGAGCGCTATCGGACGCAAACAATATATCTCCGGAGACCACCACAAAATTTTAGTTCTCTGGCTTCTTTTTAAAACGAATAAAAATAATGAAATGGAGTTATCTTTCCTATTCAAAGCGCAGCTTTCTCATTACTTAATATGGTAATGTATGTATTAAACAAAGGCGAAAGAAAGTATTACTGAAATTCATGGGAAGTATGAATTTGAAAAAGAAAATTCCTTCTCTTAAGAACGCTTTAAAAAAGTATGATTAAGGAATAATCTACTCATATTAATGAATTCAAAGCAACATTTATAAAGTCACTACAGGAAATATATGGCAAACAATCACATTTGTCCTATTTCTCTTACCATGAGAACATTTTATAACACTTTACCATACATGAAGCAGAAGACTGATTTATTCTTCCACTTTCCTTGCTTCTCGTCCTATTGTATAGTAACCCTTAACTACAAATATTGTTATTTTATTGAGGAGTTGGTAGAGTTTTATAGCCGCTGGCAGGTAGGTAAGTTATAAGCGAGGTTGTCGCGTAAGTATTGCGAGTTTTCTAGTCGTTTCTATGACAACGTGCAAGAGTTGGTGTTACTTTAGTAATAAACCAAATCTGGGAAATATTATACTGTTTAAAAAAGCAAGAACCGAAAATGTAAAATAAAAAAGGTGATTTCCATTATTTGTCCGTCTCTTTAGTTAAACACGTTTAATATTACTTACATTATACTGTGCGATATGCTCAAAATAAAAGAAAACAAAGAAGATTCGAGGAAATTCAGATACACAAACAAGTTTAACAGCATGCTAGAAAATCGAACAGCTTCTATTACTTTGCGAGAGAAAAACAAATAACACCGCAGTGGATGAATTTAAAACTTGTCGAAATGCGGAAACTTCGCCACTGGTCAATTGTTCGAAAACTAATAAAAATCAGCAAACTGAAGGCGAACAGCAGCTACTCAGGATTCAATTAGAAAACATTTATTTTCAGTACACGTTTTCATTAACTCGGCTACACGCACACAAGACAAAGCTAATCAGGAAACTTCAACTTGACATAATTTACTCACTTTTAGGGAATTATCCTGATTGGTTTCAAATCACATCGGTCGAATACATAGAATAATATTTGTTTTGTTAATTTTATTTTCAATCCAGGATTTGTTTTGCCTGAAAAATAATATTTTTCTCTTATGTTTATTCCTGACTAGTAGATATACTTGTATGGGATGAATCTTATTCAATATTTTCTCTCTTCAATGGACTTATCTCTGAGTTTTTACGTGAAAGGAATAGAAATAAAAGTTTGGGATGTATGAAAATTGTTGAAACATTATGTAGTACATACGTAGAGAATTATTCATATTTTACTGAGACACATGTTTTACTGAATGTAAAATAACTTATCGAGAAACTGTAATTTTCGCGATCGCAACTACAATGAAATAATGCTAGAGATGACATAACTATACTACAGAACCATCAATAATAGAGTTCTGTAGAGCTTTATTCGCAATGTTTATTCAGACTTTACACACAATGCCGGCAATTTCACCATCTTTGGAAATAATTTAATTTATTATCTTATGAGACAGCTTAATTCTTGTTTTTTAATATTTAATGAAACTTAACTTTCAAGAAAAATGGCTTTTGAAGCATCTTAAAACTACATTCTTCAAAATCATTAGTTTAAAGATATTTTAATTTTTGTTCAAATTTGTAAATCGGATTTAAAATTTATTTAGCTATATAATTTATTCATACAAATTGATTTATTTATATAATTTATTATCGTATTTATAATTTATATTTAGAAAATGTAATTATTGTTCCACTTACTTGTTGCATAGGACGAAGTGAATCCTGTTTCGCAGAAACTCCGTGAAGCAGAAACAGTACCCGAAGTGCTGAGTTTGAAGGAAGGTCTGGATGCCACCCTTCAGGTTTGCTCAGCTTGTTGATCTTTTCCTTTTCAATTTTAACGCTCGGGAGGTCGGCCGACCTGGGAAGCCAAGATCGATAAGGTGGGTGAGCCTTAGCAATCTTGGTTCAAAGAGTTGCGGATTCGAATCCCATCTTGAGCTTGGATGTTTTCTTGCGTTGTGAAATGAGTGGCTCTCCCATGTATGTAAGGCCTGCTCTACAGAGCGGCCATGAGTAGCTCCCGCTGTCGTGAACCCAGAAATTCGCCTGCGAGTTGCGTTGTGATTGATAGAATGATTATTTCGTGAGTTTCCGGGTGCGCAGACTGCTATGGTAAGTAGTCCCGTAAGTGTAGTTCATTTTCTATTATGGGAAGTTGCGGTGTTCTTCCTCAGCTGGAGGTGAATTCCGGCGCCGACCTACACGTCATTTTGCGGGGTTTTCCTGATCCAGGTATCCCCACCAGCGGGGAACAGTCGCAGTCGGGACAAGCTCTAAGCATCCGACTGGTGTCACGACGTGGATGGTAATGTAATGCGTGTGGGTAAGGTGTAGGTGTGTAAATGTGTGTAAGAATGGGCTGAGGATAGGGTAAGGAGGAGAAAGGAAATATAGCCCTCAATCCCTTGCCCGAAACACAGGCAATGGCCACCTGCCAAGGCTGTCGATCCCCTCCTTCCGTCCCTCCCCCCTTCGCTCACTCTGCTTCTCCGAGTGCCTACTGGCGGAGGGGAACGCTGCCCTGACGTCATTTCTCCACCAGTTGCCAAACACTGGTCAACAATAGATCAACTCATAGATCGAAAGCTCGGAAGATCATTGAGCAGGTGTTCACTTGGTTTATGCTTTTCCAAAAATCCCTTTTTGTGAAATTAGTAACATAAATACATTTTTCCGTTCAATACTTGAACTTTCTCGTAACATTCTATTTAAAATTAGAAGGAAAAGAAAGCTTTTCGTTTTCAGAAAGCAAGCACAAAAGAATGTTACCTTTATAAGTTAAAAGTGACCAGTAGCTAATTACTGTGCCGGGTGGCAGGGGAAAGCTACCTGTACGGATGCACGAATCTGAAGCCAAGCAGCGAGCAACAATCTGGAATGTTACAAAATCAGCCTCCCGGACTTGCATCCATCAGGCAAGGGAGGCACTGACAAATCATGTCACCATCGGCTGCCGAAACCGGATATGCAATAAGTAAACCGATCTGAAAATGGATTGTCACGAAGTGAAAAATATTTGATTCTTCCGGGACTTCTGTTATCCGACAGACGCTAGAACTGACGGAGCTATGAAATCAAAAATTGCAATCGTGAGAATTTAACGATCTTAGAGAATTTAGCGACTTTAAAAAAATTGTCGCGAAGTGCCAATATTTCAAATTGTTAGCCTACAATGTGTGTGTTATTCCATCTTGTCCATCTTCCCTCTTCATACCATTTGTATTTCAAAAGAAATATTGCGTAGTGGTCTGAAGTGAATGCCATGCCCTCGACGGGCGATAGTTCAAGTCTGAAGTATGGTAAACCGAACATTTTTAAATTACGAGTAATACAAGACGGAGATATGAAATCAAAAATTGCAAAAAGGGTGAAGAACGAAATGGTAACTACACACTAATTGTAGAGTAACAATTAAATCAGGCGGGTTTGTCTCGAAACAATAGTTGTCAAGACGGTAAAACAATGCTATATGCGCCACATAATCACACAATCATACTTAAAAAGAATTGTCACGAAGAGCAAATATTAAGACACATTGTTAACCTACAATGTGTGTGTTATTCCATCTTGTCCATCTTCCCTCTTCATACCATTTGTATTTAAAGAACTACTGCGTAGCGGCCTGAACCGAATGCCACGCCCTCGATGGGCAATAGTTCAAGTCTGAAGTATGTTAAACAGGACATTTTTACATTACGAGTAATAGAAGTAATGCAAGCAAATGCAAGAAATGTATCTGCAAGAGAATTTAAATAAAATTTGAAACTTTTAATTGTGAAATATGAATTAATGGTTTTATTTGAAAAAAAAAGTTAATAATATAATCGGAAGCTACTTAAGGCTATGCAAATTTCGCATAGTGCTTAAAGGGGACCGCAAATATTTCTCTACAAATATAACCGGTCCTTGCATTCAGTGAGACCGAGTGTGGTTGAGTGTACTCGTGTGCAGGGCCGCGTGGCGTTCGTGGCGGGGCGCGCGGAAGCCAGGGCGTATCTGCTGCGCGCGCAGCTGTCGCCGCGGGCGCTGTGCGCGGTGGGCGAGATCTCGCTGCTGCGCGGGCCTGCGCGTGGCCGCGCCTTCGCTCTGCGCGCAGACTCGCCGCTGCTGCGCCCCGTCAACTACGGGTGAGCACTCGATCAGGGCCACGCGGCCACCTTGCCTTCCAACCCGCTCGCGAAGGCATTGCAATTGGTGGCCCGGGTGGGACAATGGAATATTCCCATTGTCCTCCATGCTCCGTGAAGGCTAGGGACAGAGAATTTCCTCCGGGGGGGGGGGGATTGATGACTTTGAGAGAGACGCGAAGGTCATGTTCGCTGTCTGAATGTATTTTTAGAATGCTCTTCTGAAAGTTATCAATTTCTACGTCCTTAACGTTAATTCCTTGATTTGAAGTTTTTAAAGGCCTGAAATCACAAATAAACCACCAACATAATATTACTGTGTTCCTCGTGGAGACTTGTTAATATTTTTATATAACGGGACATTACACTTTTTAAAGGTGGGGAGATCCCCAGCTCTCTCTCCTTGTGACACTTTTAGGAAATACGTTCTACACAACCCATCGTTTCCTTATTTAACGCTATTCAGCTATAACAGCAAGGTCATTATAATAGTAATATGTAAAGTAGCTGCCATAGTTACTTTTTGCTTTGTTTTTGCACGTAAAATGTGTGTACAATCCAAAGTGAGATAGCAAAACTCTCTCGTATATTCTAACCTCACATTTCGTGCCAGCGAAGTCTCTATGTCAGGTTTACTTAACTGACCTTAGATGAGCGCGAGCCTTCACGATGGCTCGCAGCTCGGTTCGTCAGCTGAGAAGGGTTTCGTCGCGAGGAGAGGCACTGAGGTTGGTGGTGAGGAAGGAAATGCAGAATAAGCAGGGCCTTCGGACAGAAAGCCACGCAAGTGACCAGAATGGTTTGGTGCAGGCCTCGAGCACTACGGACACGATGTCAAGTTCCCGAAGCGAGGATTCTGAGAATTGGCGGCGAGAAACACGTTGGTAATTCATAGACTCGTTTATTAAATCATACAAACGTTTTAATATCAATTTCGTTTAAACAAAAAACATGTAAATTTCATTAGTAACCAAATATTCTTTACCTTAAGAAAATGGCACTGCCGGATATACAGTAAAAGAGGGAAACAAAGAAAGAAGATTTGAATTGTGATTTTTGATGGAAAGTAAATTTTGAATTATTTCTTATCTCACTTTACAGCAGAAAGCGTGGTTTCTGTATTCCATTTTGTAGTGTATTTATGCATAATTCGTTTTTTAATAAAAATTCTGTATGACAATTTTTGAAAAATTTTGATTATAAATTCAATAAATGTTTTTTTACTGAATTGAGTAGGACTAATCTAGAGTATTCTGAAAGACATTGCCATTTGTTAATACTTCTATAAGCATGAATAAAAGAGACAGCACAAATAAAATGCACAGCAAGAATAAATAGCACAGATCCTTCCAGAAGGACGTTATGATCAACTCGGATATAATACTATTCATTTTTGCTATGAATAATGTTACTACTGAAATGTTAAAAATGTAACAATAATTAATTATTTTAAAAATAAATATCGAACTAAAAATAATGAAAAGTAAAAAACAAGTAGGTACATACAAGGTATTTAATTAAAGAAAAACTGGGATGTTTGACATTTTCTTAAAAACGCCTCAATTCTTTTAAGCTAATACTTTAAAACAGCACATCATTTTGTTTTAGTCAATAGTGAATATTTGTTTAATAATGAATATTTATAATAACAAAATATGTTTGTTACAATCGTTGTGTTTTCCCATGTTTATGCATATCCTTTATTTTTTTTCTGTAGTTTATGAAAATTAAACTTTTATTTTTTCTCTTTCATCCATTCTTACCATAGTAATTAATTGTAAATCGCAGTTTGTTCACTTTATCATGCAAGAGTTCGGAAACTGCGGGAAGTCTAAAATTTAATTACTTTATGCAAATGAGTATAAAAGTTTCCCCATCTACAGTTGAATGCGAATCAGATCATGGTCTCTATCTTCCACAAACAAAATGTGGTTTCGTAATCATATCTGTGAAGTATCAAAAGACAATATAACTTTCCAGAATCTGCCGCTTTGCTCGTCCTCACAACAATAGGCCACTTGAATTGTATCGACTTCATTATTATTATTATCGACCAAACTCGAGTAGTTAATTTACAAACGGGGATGTACAAATCTCAAGGTTTATAAAAGAATTGTCAAGAAACTGATACAGGCAAAATACATTCACATGCATTTATTAAACTGCTATTCAAGTAGATTCGGAAATGCGAATTACAATATACGATAATACTTCCAAATTTGATAGTAAATAATATTCTGTACTAGGCTGAAGGAGTTTTCAAAATCTCATGGCAACTTGTCTTCAGCATGGAATGCTTCAATTTTATAAAATTCAGCTTTGGTCTATCCAAATAATTACATTTATTATAGTATAATAATAAACAAATACTATAGTATAATTGAGGGGTTTCTTACAATAACCAAACAATTAAAAAATTCCATATTTTGAGATATTTTACTAAGTTATCCCCTACAACTAGCGCTATCTGCTGCGATATTTCCTTTCACCAAGTGCCAAACACATACAAAGATATATGTCGAGGAAAAATCATAAAAGACATTACTACGCATGTCTATGCTATAACATTTTTGGTGCCTCTTCTCTAACAATTGTCCACAGCTTTTCGAAGTCCTTTACGATCAGGGGACCATATTATCGAAACGTATTCTAATTTAGATATCCTATTATTGTCACAAGTTTTTTCATTTGCATACGCATTTACCACGGTAAACCATGAGAATCCAAATGATTAGCAGGGCGCTTTGCATTGAACGTAGAAGTGCATGGAACTTCTTGATTTGATTTTGGTTAGTTAAAAAAGAGTAAAAACTGTATGTGACGTATAGGGGACGTATGCGACTTATCAACTGCGAACGTTTTCTTGAGTTACAGCACCTCATTCCAACACTTGAAGTATAAATAGTTAAAAGATGAATAAAAGTTAAAAATAATAATAAAAATGTAAAAAACCGAGCGAAGTGGCTCAGTGCGTAGCGCACTGACTTCGTAATGGGGAGGTCCGGGTTCGATTCCCGGGCCGGCCATCCTGACCGGGGTTTTCGTGGTTTCCCTCGGTCATAAAGGCGAATGCTGGGATGGTTCCAAAAGTCCACGATCACCTATCGCCCCCTAATCCATTCCTATCATCTTTCATCTTCCATACCCCCGGGCTAACAACCATGGGGGATAAAAAATCGGATCCAGCTAAAGTGCTGGTCCCCCCTAAGAATTGTTGCAAGCACCTGCTACCGCGATAATAAATAAAAACTGAGCCACGGTAAATGCAGGATGCTTGCTTGCGTGGTCCTAGTCGGCCGATTAACGAAAAAAAAAAAAAAAAAAAAAAAAAAGTAAAAAAGCGCGAGATTAGCAACATTTGTAGAAACTAGACATTTTCGTTTCCGAGTTATAGAAAACTTATTTGCATCGGCAAACGAATTCCAGATTTGATTCCTCTGTATTTCCAACAAAATAGCAACTCATCTCCAACTCTACTCTTACCACTACCACCACTAGTACAAGCAAAAGGAGAGTTCAACAAAACGTGCACAAAATGAAGCTACATTTACGTCCAGCAGCAAAACAGTGGGCCATCTCAGCATTTGCTCAATGGATCAGGGAAACTGGACAATAACCTGATTGAGATGGGGTTATATCACTTCAACAAAGTTTTAGCGTAGGTATTAAATACCACAGGAGTTTCTGAGTTTACCGAAAAATTCACAGCACTTGTAGCGGCTCCTTCCTTTTCTTCTTCTTCTTCTTCTTCTTCTTCTTCTTCTTCTTCTTCTTCTTCTTCTTCATCATCTTCTTCTTCTTCTTCACCTTCCTCTTCTTCTACCTTATCTTCTCGATTTATCTTCTTCTTCCTCTTCTTCTCTTTTGTTTTCCTCCTCTTTCTTCTTTCCTCATTGTTTTCCCTTCTTCTCCTTCTCTCTTGCTCCTTATTCATCCTCCATCATTACTTTTCTAACCACTGTGCGTGTACAATACAAATGTCTCCAGCAGTTGCAGATCCAAGGGGGGAGGGAAGGGGATGAGACCCCTTCAGTCAACATTTGCTATTTTACTCAAATTATTCAAAATAATATATACATCCACGGCAGTATTCCCATTATGAATATACTCAAACATTTTTAATTTTAAACCAACAATTTAAAAATATCAAAAATATTTATTGGTGAGAGTGGGTTCTGAACTCCCCCCTCCTCTCAAACACACCGCAATCCAGCTGGCCCGGTGGCCGTGCGGCAGGCTGCTGCGCCTGCGAGAGCTGGGGCTGCTGGCGCGGGAGCGCGGGCGGCGAGCGCCGCCGGCGGCGGCGGCGGGGGCGGCGGGCGCGCTGTGCGAGGGCGCGGCGGTGGCGGCGGACGGCGACGAGGGCGACGAGGACGGCGGCGGCGGCGGCGGCGCGGACGCGGGCGGAGGCGGCTTCGTGCGCGTGGCGTTGCGCGATGCGCTGCCCGCGCTGCAGCTGCTGGGGGCCGGCGCCGCCGCCGCCCTCGCCCTGCTGCTGGCCGAGCAGGCCCTGCACTGCACGTACGCCCGCGGCGCGCGTCGCTGCTGTTCGCGCGCCATCACGCGAATGTTGTTGGGAGAGCGGCTGCGTTAGCTCACAGTTGCCACTGCAGCGGTTTTGACCGCGAAGTTTCTAGGGTTCGAATCCTAGTTCCTAGCTGGGTAGATAGATTGAATGCGTTTGGACGAGAATGGAGGACGAGAATGACTGTCTGGAGGAGAAACATAGCGGCCGGCTGCTCTGATCGGTATGTTGCCCTGGTTTCTCTAATCATAATCACGCAAAGATCCTAAGAAACTAGCCATAGACCGCGCGCGATCTTGGCTTTCTCGTTCTCGTCTCGTCCTTTCAACGTACACACTGACATCTACACATGTGTCGGGAGACAAGTTGTATGCGAAGAATTTGTCCCAGCTTGGATGGTGTTCCATTATCACTGATGCCTCAAAGGGTGAAACTCAAGAAAGCCGATGTGTAGGTCGGTGTCGGATTTCACGATCTGCCTGGTGAGAATAACATCCTTCAATAAAACGTTATTTAACCTTACGGGAATAATGACGATATTAGTTGAGAAGCTCGCAAACACCGATCAATCAATGAATCCATGTTTAAGGTGAACGCGGAATCCTTCAGCTCTTACCAAAGCCCATTCAGTCAGGTTGTCCAATATGAATTCATATTGGCATACATGTACCGTTGGTGGCCAAACTATTATACTGGTGAAGAAATTTTCAATATCACTGGAAAAGCGATGGTCAGAGCGTTGAAGAGTGCAAGGAAGGTTTGTAAACCTCGAGGTATTGGATCATAAGCCTACCACAACCGATGTCTATTCTTTGCATATCCATGAAGTAAGTTCCGCTAGAAACTTCTGCTAGGCAGGAGTTTCTCTTCGATGTAGGCAGGGGTTGACCAGCCCCTAGCGGACAGTGAGACATCCATACGTTCTCAGTAATCCGGCGCAATCCAAATCGGAATAAGCCAACCGGTCGGCAATGCTAAGCTCACCATCGGAAGATTAGGAAAGTTTACGTTCGCATCTTAGGGGAGAGACTGTCAGGCTTGCCTAATGTCTCTAAGCAGAAAGCTGGGAACGTTCTCTAGATTAATCTTATTTTCCAGACATCACCCATGTCACCCTGGACCTTTTCAGGGGAAAAATGAGAAATTAACCTAAAAAGCGAATGACAGATAGATCTCATGAATTGGAATTCTCGGAAGCAAAGTACCCAATTGTATTAATTTATAAATATGCATTTTGAGTCCTTTTGATAAATATGCATTAGTCCTTTTCTGAGTCACCTATAACTCAAAATATTTTATTTCGAGAAGAAATTTTCATTTTATAGAAATGACAACAGTGAGGTATTTGTAAAAATTCCAGATAAAATGCTGTATGTCTGCGAAAGCTCGCATCTACCACGTTTAATGTTTTTACAATGTATTCATAACTCAATGCCTTGTTTATTATTGACGGTCTAAATATTTACTACATGAAAATTCATTGCTTTAATTCAAACCATTTACAAACAATCACACAAGCGAAACATATTTGATATTTGACCAGTGTGATATTAATGTTACCTCGAAGTGAGAGCGTACACCAATGTAAATCTTGTTTTAAAATGTAAAATGAAAATTAATTCTGTCCAGCTTGGAGAGTGTATGACAGAAGTACCGAAGCCATAAAAAAGTGAATGCTTTTAAACGTTAATCGAATTCAATTGCTATGGCAATTTGGGATATAGCTCTGAAAAATAAAAATGAAATTCCAAGAAATGTTTAATTCATAAATTTTCATAAATTTTAATTATTTCGTAATAGTACACATTCCGTTTTACTTTCTCACTTTCGGCTAAATGAAACTTCTCGGTTTTACACAGACGATTTCCTGAGATAATATGTTTTGAAAATTTGACAGCACATAATGGGCTTCGATATCTTTTTTTAATGTCAATAATATTTTGAATTAATGGATAATTAAAAATTTTATCTTACAATTAATTGAATAATTCTGCTTTAAAATATTAGTTATTAACTATTAGTTTTAAGAAATGTTATGTCTATAAACTTTTGGGCATTTGACTTCAAATCATTTTCAGGGGGCGAAATTATTAAAACTGTTTGCTGAACTAAGAGGTACTCATGTTTGATATAACATGAGAGACTTTTCTTACACAAACATCACATCTCTTCTGAATTAGTGACGTTTGGACGACTTCTTCTCAAATGTGTTGTCATAATTTCCTGAAGAAGTCCTTTTGCTATACCTTGAATAGGAGATTTCCACAGGTCGTTTTGCTAATATCTTAACGAAACAAGTTTGTCTATCCCCGCGTTGAATTACTCGGTTTAGTCAAATAATTAAAGTATATTTGATACCGTTTTGCCGACAAGGACGTTCAGATTTGTATACTAGATTGCATTGTTATCTAGGACGCAGTGCAACTGAACATAAACAAAAATGTATATCACAGATTACGGCGGTCCGTAAACTTCATTTAAACAATTAATAAAACTAACTTGGTGGAGTAAACGTTAGTATGACATTAGTTGACTAATGAAGCAACATAAAATATTTAACAAGAATAAATTAAATGTTTAAAAAAGGGTTTTAGTATATTACAAATGTAAAAAATCTAAACGTCAGTTGTGTTTTCTGTTCTACAAAGTACGCCAACAAACCTGAATCAGAAGTGACTCATTTGTTTTACATTCCAATATCTACACATGTATTATCTTTATACCAGTTTGAACTTTTCGTGGGAAGCAACGTTTTCATAACGTCGTCAGTTTCTTCTAATATTTCATCCGGAATATCTACAGTATCGTCCATTTGCAAACATTTCTTTCAAAGAAACACAATGCAAGACCCACTATTATAGGTCTTTTTGAGAAGCAACACGACGCCATCAAATGTAAGCCACAAATGGTAAAAATGTGCATGAATTTCTCAAAATATAAATTATTCTTGAATGGAAACGAAAAAATATTGAACATAACAACACATGGACAAGGGGATGTAATTGCACTCGTGGTAAATAAGAAAACTTGCTCCTATCGTTCGTTTTCTTGATCATACCACTCGTCCAATTATATCCCTCTTTACCTACTCGTTTTGTTAATTACTATTAATTCACAAGAGAACACGTGTATGGACTATGTTGTCAGGGACGAGGATAAATGACGATTCAGAGAGACAAATGACAGTAAAACGAAATAAATGACTGTTTAGACTGCTGTAATGGATTGAAAATATTACAGTAAAATCTGTCTAAATCGGAATCGATCGGGACAAAAAATTATTCCGGTTTAAAGAGGTTTCTGTTTTGTGCAGATTTGTCCATTTTATGACACTTGTTTATTGGTATTTATGTCCTGAAACTAATAAATTACATGAATTTATTACAATTATAAAAATATATTCACATGTAACAAGTTGAGTGAAGAAATCACCAAGAAGTGAATATTAAACACATTTCTATCAATTAAAAGGAAAAACTTCACAACTTGTGCACAAAAACAATATTTTTTCCAACATTCGTTTTTTATAATTTTTGCGTTTTGCCACTTACTAACACGTTTTCAATTATGTTTTCTTAAGTTGAATAATGTACGGCTCCTACCCACGCTCGGCTTGTCTTCACGCTCAGAGAGCTGGGAGGGAGGGAATTCCCCCCGGGCTTACGCCTTGAAAGACAATCGACCCGGCGGACGAATTCTACGCTGACAAGTGAAGCTTCTCGCCTTCACTGTGCGGCTGTCACGACTGAAAGGCATATCACAAAGAGACAGAGAAATTAAAACAGACTTTCAGATGCATTCATTTCATGAAGAGTATCTCGCGTCTCTGCCAATTGCATTAAATTCGCAGAAATTACGTTTTATGAAGGTTTTTCTTCCTCCGCAGGACTTGCAAAACCGTTCCGTTTCCGCGTTGGACATATTCCGTTTTATGTCGTGTAAAATACCTTTAAAATTTACGAGGAAATTTTTCGGGTAAGGCAGGTTTCTGGCTTGTACAGGTTCCGGTTTAGACAGATTGTACTGTATTAGTAAGTTCCGATATCGTGTGCTATGCTATGTGCGGGCGTGTTGCAGCGCGCGCCGCTTGGGCCCACGCGCCGGCAGGCAGGCGCGAGGTGGCGACGCGCCCATGGCGGCGGCGGTGCGGCGGCGGGCGGCGGCGGCGCGCGAGCGGCGGCGGCGGGAGGCGTGGCGGCGGGGGCGGGAGCGCCAGCGCCAGCGCCACGCGGACGGCGGGCGGCGCCGGCGGGGTCGCGGGCGCGGGTGGACGAACCCGCTGCGCGCGCTGGAGGCGGCGCGCCCGCGCTCCCAGCCGCCGCCCCCGCCCCCGTACGAGTGGCCGCGCCTCTTCCCCTTCCTGGCGTGAGGGCGCTGCACGATGACGGCGACCACCCGCGGTCTCACCGCTCGCCTTCCATTTCTAAGTACAGAAAGATGAGTCTAAAGGAGGCTCCACACATAGCTTTAGCTTGTGTATGCTTTTAGCTTGCCCAAAGCGTTGGCACTTTTTACAATGGATAGGAAGCTTAGGTTTTGTTTATACAAGAACCCTGACAATACAGTAGTCTAACTTATTTAGTTTAAGAATTGATCTACCAGCAAAATTGTTCTGTATGACTACAGCGACAGGGCTGACCTATTTTTCCCATAAAGTCTTACAACTTCTAATATTGGAAATTTATCATTAAGTTCTTTTTTAATATCATTCACATCTAGATACTCCGATGCATCTTTTATTATAACTTCAAAGGCCTTATAGATGGATCTTTAAAGGAGAATAACTCTATTTCGTTATTTTCGCAAAATTTTCTTAATTTCCTGAAATCTTCAATGTTACCAAATTGCACTTTAACTTTTTTGTTACTGCATTTGACATGACAATTTTCAATTTCATTTTTCATAATATCCTCTTTAAGCAGTTTATAACTTAGCAATTCTCTTTTATTGCAATTGTGAATAATAATTGGGAGATTTATACTGCTTTGAGTTCACTATCATCATTTCCCTCTACGTCATCTAAAGATTTGAGTCTGTTTCGTACACGTACGTTATAAAGCGTTTGATTTACGTCTGTTTGTGAACGGTTTTGTCTTTTATCACTTAACACTTCACGAGAATCACTGTTTCTTTTTAAGATATATCTACCTTTTTTGGTTGAGGGTTGGAAGTTTGTTGAATTGCGCCCTGTCCGAGCGTCTCCAAGTTCTTTTTGGCGTTTTATTGCTTCTCGTCACGGTTTCGAAGTTCCGAGGGAGGTAGAAAATCCCCGGCAGTGCCATGATGTAATTGCTGCGGCTGAACTGTTTCTGGTTGGATTAAACCTTGTTATTGAGTGGGCTCCATGTTTTGCATTATACCCTGCTGTGGCAAGTTAACATTCAATTGTGACTGGAATGGTATGTACCCAGCCTGAAATTGCGGCAACAGTTGACCATTTTGAAATGCGAACATAATGTTATTGAGCTCGTACGAGAAGTCTCTCCAAAGGTTGCGTTTGTTGCGCAATAATAATATAAATGTTAGCTGCATTATCTTTCATTATATAACTTTTTCTAGTCATATGTTGTATTTTTTAAAAGGACGTAGGTTCGCATTATTCATTGTTCAAAATTTATTAGTAGAAATGTATAAGAACATATTTGTTGGTTATTTTATGGATTTAAGATTTTTTATTTTTTGAAAACACACGAAGTGTGACATACGTTCTTTAAAAAATATTGGATTCAATTATTTGCTGTCATTGAAATATTTCTGAAAATATTGCTGAGAGGTGGTGGAAATAAAAATAAGAAAAGATTGTAAGGTGTGGGTGGAACGAAATGGTTTAGGGGTGAGATGGAACAAAGGGAAAAAAGTGTTGAGTAATGCATGGAGATGCTACGTTGATGATTAATAACTCACAATAACATAATTAGTGATAGATGAAAACTACGTACATAATTACTTTCGACATTTTTAATAAACATGTACTTTTTGTTTATTGAGGGTAGATTATAAAAAATAATTTTACGAGCACTTGTAAAATTTGTTTCTGCCATTCTATTGTATTAGTAAATACTGCAATAGACGTTATAATTAGTATTTTAAATATAATAAAGTTACCGTAAATATTTGTGATCTGCTTGTACAAACTACGATATGTTAAAAAAATTATAGCACAAGAAAACATAAACTATGTATATTAGGAATAATACACGTATTATCCGCAACAAATCATTGGTATTATGTTTTAGAAATTCCTCTCACAAAAGGCCCTGAAGGTGAGTACTCTTTTATGTCTTCTATGTAATGCTAACGCTATAAAATATGTAAATTCTATTCATCTTTGTGCTAGGTGAGACAACGCAAATCTGTTCACAAACGAACAGGCAGTCCGAAAAGATTTGCCTCGTGTCGGTTCTACATGACCAAATTGAACACTAATGAGGATTGGGCATAGCACATGCACGACGTGTGAACAAAATTGCAGACTGTTCTACGCACAAAATGCAGTTAATCCAGGGATTATGTGAATCTGTTTTATAATACATCCTCAAAGCGGGCTTATTTATTGGTTTCCAATTTGTAACGCAACACGCAAAGGGGAATATTAAATATTTCGGGGTTCGTGGGAGCAGAATGTTTTCCCAATACCTAATGATTTTCAAACGCCGGTAGTAATGTAAAACAAAACTAGTGGCCCCACAACAACACACACTTTCTCGCATTATATCTAACTTATGTAATTTTCGAAAATTCAAAAAGTTTAATGACAATGGAACCAGTGCCATTTTTTAATCATCCTTTACTCTCTCCAAGGAAATATATTAAAGAAAACATTTGAAATCTTTTTAGAATTAAAAAAAATCCATTAACATCAAGCATAAATTACGCAAAACGACTACTATTTTAATTTTTTTTCAGAAAAGAAATTATTTAAAGATTGTTTAGAAGAACATTATATTAAAGAAACAGAGCAATACAAGAATAAAGTAGTTTTGAAAAAGGGACACAAAATTACGCGAAAACGTTTTGTGTTGTGATTAACAGCGGCATTCTACATTCGTTCAACAGGCTACGTAGGTTCCGGTTCCAAGCACACGACTCTCCGAGTTCGCTTCGGTGACATTCAACCGCTGTACTTTTCTTTCTTTGCTGCCCCAGGGTAGTTCTCGCAGTGCTGCGTCATTTCCCGTTCTCCATTGCTCCTCCCGGATCGCTACGGACAGGGAAATGAGGAACTTGCAGTCGAAAGGAAGGGATAAACAGTGATCGTACTTTGTGCCACCCCTCAATAAGCCTTCCGTATGTTTCTTCGGAGGTTCATGATTATCACGTTTCGCAATGACAAGATCAGGCCAGCGGTTCTGGTCCAGCTGGTTCTCCAAGAGCATAGTGCGTGCGTGCTCTGACATTATAAATAGTGGGTGCGTCAAGCGTACAGAATTGATGTGAAATTGCCTCTTAGTGGCAGTAGAATGCCTCGCGTAGTAAGTCACGAGCTTGTCAGCAGAATAGGTGACGTGGAATATAATGATTAGTAGGGGCGGATTTTACTGACCTAAAACATTGCCAAAAATAACCAATCAAATGCTTTAAAAATTTCCTAAAGACAAAAAACGTATTTTTTTTATCAAAACCACTTCCGATGAGCAACTCAAGCTGTTGGGTATGTTACTGAAGTATTAGAGGCTTCTTCCTTTTGTCCAAGTGAATTCAATTTGCAAACTTTGGGTTTGGACTGTTCTTTAAAAGAAAATCTCTGCCTTTATTTACTGCGAATCGGTCGAACTGACAATGGCGCCGAGAAACGTCACAGGAACCTTAGATTACATATTTCACATAACGGCTAACATTACAATGTTTGAGCGAAGAAATCGAATAGGCTACTCAGGAAATCTGTAGTGAATATTTGTTGCATCTCATAAATATTGTTTGAAGCAAGTAGCTTTAAAATGATTTAAAATATGTGAAATTAGCAAAAAATGCAATAAAATGACGTAAAAAGGTAAAAAATGCCTTAGTTGAAATCGACAAAAAATGCAAAAATGTGACTATAAAAATAGATCATTTCCTTTCGTCATAACATAAAATGAATTTCTGTA
This sequence comes from Gryllus longicercus, assembly GCA_038098605.1. Classification (NCBI taxonomy): domain Eukaryota; kingdom Metazoa; phylum Arthropoda; class Insecta; order Orthoptera; family Gryllidae; genus Gryllus; species Gryllus longicercus. The sequence continues at coordinate 2,131,723 of JAZDUA010000223.1, read as the reverse complement.
CTAAACGGCTTTGTTCTAAAGCAAAAAGAAAAAAACAACATTCCATTAAAATCCGCTCCCTAATGATTAGTGGGCACGCTAACTTATTCTTTAGAGATGGCGCTGTCAAAACCTGCAGGGGATTGTGCATCAAAAGATACAAAGGATACTTAATTCTTTGATTATGTGGAAAGAGGATTTAAAGGATGATAGAATAAATTAACACATTCTAGAGGATATGATATATTATATATACAGTATATAATAGCGTAAAATGAAAATCAAAATATTAATAAACATAACAACAGACGTAATCGGATTCAGTGTTCTAACCCAGAATTGCTGTCACGCCTGCTCTCTCGTGGTGAAATGGACAACTGCATTGAGCATGGATTTCATCGTGCCACCCGGGTCACGGAGTCGCCCAAGTACGAGTGGCAAGTCCTTGACAATGTTGTTTAGTGACTGGCTGCGCGGGTTGTGGGCGAGAGGACCCCAGCCTTAGAGGGGGGACATGACAGCGAGCGTGGACGAGGGCGTACGCGCATGTAGTGCGTGGACGGGAGCGTGGGCGAGAACACGGGAGTGGGCGGTGGGGGGAGACTTGTCGTGTGCGTCAAGCTCAGTGGTCGCTCAGTGGGCGTGTGCGTAGGCGGCAGTGAAGAGGGCGTGAGCACAGACGGGCTTAGTGCGGGAACGTAACATTGAGCGTGGAGGAGGGCGTAGGCGTGCGTGAGCACGGTCGCTCAGCGAGCGTGTGCGTGGGCGGTAGTGAAGAGGGCGTGAGCACAGACGAGCTTAGTGGGGCGACGTAACATTGAGCATGGACGAAAGCGTAGGCGTGCGTGAGCATGGTTGCTCAGTGGGCGTGTGCGTGGGCGGCAGTGAAGAGGGCGTGAGCACAGACGGGCTTCGTGGTGGGACGTAATAGTGAGCGTGAACGAGGGCGTAAGCGAATGTGGGCGTGGTCGCTCAGTGGGCGTGTGCATAGGTGGCCGTGAAGAGGGCGGTATCACAGACGGGCTTAGTGGGGGGACGTAACAGTGAGCGTGGACGAGGGCGTAAGCAAATGTGGGCGTGGTCGCTCAGTGAGCGTGTGCGTGGGCGGTAGTGAAGAGAGCGTGAGCGCAGACGGGCTTATTGGGGGGACATTGCACTGAGCGTAGACGCATGTCGTGAGTGGACGTGAGCGTGGGCGAGAACACGGGAGTGGGTGTGGTGAGGGGAGTGCAAGACTTGTTGTGTTCGTCAAGCGTGACAAGCGCTCAGTAGGGGTGTGCGTGGGCGGCAGTGAAGAGGGCGTGAGCGTAGAGGGCTTCGTGGGGGAATGTAACAGTGAGCGTTGACGAGGGCGTAAGCGAATGTGGGCGTGGTCGCTCAGTGGGCGTGTGCATAGGTGGCCGTGAAGAGGGCGGTATCACAGATGGGCTTAATGAGGAAACGTAACATTGAGCGTGGACGATGCCGCAGGCGCATGTGGGCGTGGTCGCTCAGCGAGCGTGTGCGTGCGCGGGGGGCGGGGCGGCCGCGCGGTCGAGCGCGTGCCGCACGGCGGCCACCGCCACGTCGCGGGGCGTCTGGCCGCGCTCGTTCTGCGCGCCGGGGTCGGCGCCGCGGGCGAGCAGCGCGTGCACGCACGCCTCGCGTCCGCCGCGCGCCGCCAGGTGCAGCGGCGCGTCGCCCTGGCGCGTGCGCGCGTCCGCGTGCGCGCCGTGCGCCAGCAGCGCGCGCACGCACGCCGCGTGCCCGCCCCACGCCGCGTGGTGCAGCGCGCGCCACCCGCTGAAGCGCAGCGTCGTCAGCCCGAAGCGGCACAGCGCGTCGGGGTCGGCGCCGGCGGCCAGCAGCGCCCGCAGCGCGCCCTCGCGCCCGGCGCTCGCCGCCCGCCGCAGCGCCTCCTCCGCCGCCACGCCCCTGCGCAACGCCCCCGCAATCATTCTATGGATGGATGGACTTGGCGCGACAGCCCGTGAACGGGCTCAGGCCTACCGGCGACGTCCTTGCCTCACGGCCGTGGGTTAAGAGGGTACGTGTGGTTAGCACGTAGTCATCCCCACGCCGTATTAGATAGATTTATTATTTATGCAGGTAGGTATACAACCTGGTGGCAGAACACTACAATTTACATATTACAACTAAGAATAGTAATACATTGTAATTGTAAAGCATTTTAAGATAATAATAACAATAACAGCATTACCTCTACACTTTATGACTGTCCGGCACGGAATTTTTAACTAACAAATACACTGCATTTCACTTCTCTTCCCTACACTACACTTGCACTTCACTCCTCTCTCTACGTCTCTTTTTCACTACACGTTACGACACTCCGGGCTCCCGGTACTCCGGTCTTCTCAATCTGAGAAGTGAATTTTCTCATCGTCACACAGCAACATATACTGGGACATTGCAAGGAAAACGCACACTATAATCTTGACTCGACCGAGAATAAAACCCGGGGCCGCGTAGTGGAAAGCGAGCACGCTCACCAACAGCTAGCCACGAGGCCCTCACAAACATTACATCTCATAATACTAGCTTTTAATACATATTTTATACTCTAATTACACAGGCACACAGTAAAAGTGTTGTCAAACTCAAAGACTTGACATATGTTTCTCTAAGTATGTTGACTCGCTGAATACGAATCTGAAATGAGAATTGCGCCACCACACTCCAGTTTTTTAAATGACGAAAAACCACAGTGAAGTTGTAGTGAGATTGTAAATTTCAGGGTGTTTTTTATAAATTAAAAAAACTGGATGGTGGTAGCCCAACTCTGGCTTCAGATTCGGATTCAGCGCGTCGAAATACATAGAGAAACATGTGTCAAGGCTTTCGGTCTGATAATTTTTTTGTGTGCGTGTGTTATCTACATCTTATACTCATATCTTATATTATCTGTTACAGTCCTATTTAATGCGGTCGATTTCTGATTCTTTTATGATCTTCGTTACAATGCAGAAAGCGTTTTTGAAACTACTAATTTAACTGAAGTTTTTGGCATGGAAATTTAATACTGCTTCCCACACAAGTATCTACAAAATTTATTGATAATAGACCAAAAATTGTAAACTATCCACAGCACTTCTTTTTAATGAATATATTAGTCAAAATTGTTAGCTTTTCATTAAATGCGAGAGTCTTTTGGGACCTTCTATTACTTTTTGGGCAATTTCGAGGACCCCCACTCCAGGAAAAGTGTGAAACGTGAAGTATCTCGAATTCAGAGACGCTAAGAATCGCGAATTCTATTAACATATGTATCGCAAAATATCTCCCCTTAAAACGTATGTTGATGGAAAGGGAGGGGAGGCTGGTTTCTACATGGTAGTTCTCCAAGCAAGTCTCCGTAGTTGGGGGTTAGGTACCGTGACCGGCTGTGGTGGAGGATTGGATCGCTCACCCAACTTCCTCAGTTCTCGGCGATACCCACATCATTAGTGCAGAGGGGCCTCCACGGGGACGGGATTCGTACGCGCAGGTCACCAGGTGATATCGGTTTCGACGTGGCAGTTACTCCGGGCACAGAGGAAATTGATGAATTGGCTACCAAACATAGATCTGGTAGATCCTAGAAGATAGGGGGGGGGGGGGGCTATCCAACTTTCCGAAACCGTTCGAGTGGCGGTCACGAGGAGATCAAGAGCGTCCGCCTTCTAGAGTTCATCCAGATTCCAGCCTCCAGGGCTGTGTGTGAGTGTGTGTGTGCGTGCGAGTTTGTGCCAATGTATCCAAAAGGCCTTGATGCACAATCAAAAACCTAACAGCCCTCGGGTATGTGGAAGAAGTGCGTGAAAAGTCATGACATACAAAACAAGTCCAGTAATGCAAATGGTGATTTGGAGAACAACGGTCAAATTTGGGGGTTTGATAAAGACCCTCAAGTTGCCATTTTGTATTACTTACGGGACCAGAAAGTTTCAGCGGTCTATCGTGCAGATACTATTATCTCTCATTACACTACATACAGAACATTTCTACAAGCTTTATTTCTGTTGAGTGTTCTGTGATTTTCACTCTTGGTTCTTTTGTTAATGACGATAAAATGCATGTCTCACCCTGCAATACTGATGAAAATATTTTGTAATACGGAATCATAGAAAAGAAACCATTCGTAAAAATATTGCAACTTTGATAGTTTACATAATAAACTACTACTCTATTGTCATTTTACGTTTTACAGTGGTATTCAAATTGGTTTTGTAATTAATGTAAACTAGATAGATCCAATGAACATTCTACACATTGTAAATCATTTGTTCGTAGAAACGAACGTCACTTTTGACAACACAAAGAAGGAATGAAGGTATCCTACATAAATTTAGCATTTAGATTTAGATTTATTTAGTCAAAAAAAAATAAACACACACAACTATGTGACATATGAGAAAGAAGATATTGTATATAACTACTCAAGGTAATGAAGTGTGTGGTTACGGAATGTGTAGCGAGTTGCATGTGCTATTTTACGAATCGAGGAACAACAATTTTTTACCTCTTGCAGGGCTGGGACGTAGTTTTCCTCCCTAGCAGTAACGGAGTTACGGAATTTTTTGTTGATGGTTTCTTACAAATGGTACGAAATCGTACTTTTTCATCAACAAGTTATTAAATACGTGACTTATTTCACTTTACAGTATTCGTATTATGTTGGTTATACTGGCTTTTTGGAATGAAATATTTTTTTGTACTCCCAACTCTATATCACTGTCAAATGATACTTTCAGAATGGACTGAACGTAAATTTACAGTTTTATTTCTCTGCAAGCTTTACATCGCCTGAAAACGTTGTTTGCGTTTATGAAAAGCTCTTTGTTGAGAACGTAACATAAATAAAATGAAAAATTTATTGTAAAACAAAGCTCTAAAATGTATCATGAATATATAAAAACTCCACATTCTGTTTTACATCAAACTATATCATACCACGTACATTTTATAAGCCATGTTTTACATTTGTAAAAAAACAAAAACATTAGTTTCTCTCAGAGTGTGTCAATCACGTTGAGAAATACTAGTTCACAGATTTTGAAAAAAAGCAAATTTAAAATTATTGGATGCCTCGAATAAGGAGTTTTGCATTTAATATTAACAGACGGATACACGGTGCAATATTTGTCTGATAATGAGAAAAGTTGATAGAAACAATTTTTTATTCAAAGTTTGTTTTTAATTAATATTTAGATTTCCCAACTTCCAATAACCAGTGTGCGTAACGCAAAACTGCTTCAGTGCCATCCTAGCTTCTTTTTTCTAAATCGGTCAAAGCCCCGATGGCCAAACGATCTTCGCTGATCAGAGAATAAGAAGATACTCTGACCTATCAAAGCTCGTGAGCTTTCAACTATACGTTGGATCATGGACTAGCATGCTACCAAAATGGTAGCCCCTGGAGTAAAAAGATTCAGTTGGGGGTACATAGACATTCGACAAGAATACCATCTTTCCACAGCGTCCAAATGTTACTAATATATTTGTCAATTTTAGAAGTTTTTGAAACCAGATAAACATACGTAACCTATTTAATATATGAATCACATTTTGAATGTTAAACACACAAAAAAAAGAAAACGTTTTCACTTGTTGAAAAATAATGATTTATATTAGTGATAAAGATTTTTGATTAGGTTTATTCTCTCAAACTTTGGTTGTCAGCCACTTTCCGATTAGAAACGTAGTTTTTCCTTGACAACGGTGTTGAACACAAAGTATCACCGTACTAACGTACTCGTCATTCTCTCACATACTTTCATGTCATAACATTATCGTTTATGGTTTTGAAAGTTCAATTTTTACATTTTCTGGAAGGAATGAGCTATTTTAACACTTGATTTGATTAGGTTTAGAATTGATTAGGTTTAGTGCCTCAATGTAATTGAGTTAATATTTGATGGCATATCAGGCACAACTTGTTTTTAGATATATACATTCATTGGAATGAATTGAATGATTTTTGGTGTAGGCTTTGATTTCACGAGCATGCGGGCGACAATTCGGAGTCATTACTTTTTTATGGAATTGAAAATGAATTTCAAATATCTTCGGTTGACACTTATCACGCCTGGGGCATCTACGGAGATCAAATGTGATAATTTTTTTCAAACGAACATGTGGTCAGAGGGGGAATCGCCCGACTGCATCCAGTATGCGCCCGGGGAGAAACGGCATATAACGAAGTCACTCATGTGAAATTTGTTCCTGATTGTTAGGCAACTCGTCATACACTAATGTCCGGCAGGTCACGTTCTCACGCAGTCAAGGCGATTTCGTGAAACTTCCAAATATCGACAAATGCGAAGTTGCCCCCACAACCAGGGGTAAATCGTATGTATAACTCCGTAATACGAAATTAAAAATTTAATTTACATTGGCAAAAAGGGATTATCTTCGACCCTCTACAACGTCCATGACATTTTAAACATTTATTCTGATACACCAGTGTAGAGTCCAAAAATACGAATGCGTTCGCAACAGGGACCTCTTATGGCCCGTAACCAAACACTTATACAGAAAGTCCTGAAGGTGGGTAGAGCCGGAAATTGCAGTTACAGAGGAATTGTAACCTTCGCTGGTCCTAATCAAATATAGCAACTCCGTATAATGGTGTGATGTATAAGGATAAAAGTTTTCATTACAAATCCTAAAAAGATGTAAACTGAATATAGAAACAAAATATTTTGGCTGTTAGAAGTGAAAGGATCTGGAATGTGAAATATGTTAATGCGAATCTGAATGCGGGTTGAGTACATGTTATCAGGATATCGCATCTCCTGTTTACTAGTACTAAACCCGCAATGCTTTGGAATTATGAGGTAATAATCGACAAGAAATTTGTCATCTTTCATCACAGAACTTTGAGTGCAAATTTTCGCCTTTAAAGAAATTCCGATTTTAACGGAACCAGATCCCCCTCCAAAACAGAAAAATCTACGTATTTCAATGTCATCTTTAAAACAAAGAATGTTTTGCAGTCGGTTCAAAGAAGATACAAGAACATCATTAGTAGCACACAGTAATGATTTTAATTTTTGGCATACCCATTTGTAATTTTTCGAATAATAGTCCTTAAAAGCACAAAATCTAAAACTTTCATTAAAAAGACCTAAGTTTAAACTTCTAGAAATCAGAGTTGATACCCATCGCGGTGTGGTGGGGGCTGGTCAGGTCGCCATTGAGCGCTGCTGCATCAGAGAGAATCAGCTGCCCACACTCGCCACCGCGTATCGCTATTGATACAGACGCCAACGCGCTATCGCCTCTCCATCACTGCCGCGCTGCAGGTGATTACAATGTTGCGTCGGCCAGCGGCCAGCGCTTCGAGTCCAACACGCGTTATCTGTGATTCCTGACTCCCTTTTCAAAAGCTTGCTTCTGGCAAAAATCGGTCACTTCCGGCGTGAATTACGTCAGATTTTTTTCAGAGAAATAGTAATGTTGCTCTCAGATCGTGATTCAATGCTATTCAATCAGTACATTTTAGAATCACTTCACGATTAAAACTAGCAGAACCATTTTTGAAGACTTTTTGAAGAATAAATGTTTTAAGTAAATAACATTTCTTGTTTATTAATTGAAATAATCACATCAATATTTTATTTCATTAGTCAAACGATCTTAAGTCTAATTTTTTTCGTTTGAAGAATTGTTTTGGGGTTAATAGTACTTTTTAGAAAAAAAAAAGTTTTTCAAAAATAAACTCATAATACACAAAAATATTTAAAATGTAAAAGTATTAAATCAAATTAAATTAAAAGTATATCAATTCATAGAATTGTTCTACAAAATACGATTAAAATAAAAACGCTGATAAGATAAGTGATTCATTAGAAAATTCTTATGAAAGATAATTGGAAATTATGCTTGTCGAAATTCTCAAGCAAAGTGGAAAAGTATTGGTTTTTTATTGTTAAAATTGTTAACCAGAATAGCTTTCAGCAAAAAACATATGTAATCGATGTAAGCATGTAATCGAACCCCTATGTTGGATTTTTCATTGTCACAACATACAATATTTCTCGACATTGTCAGACTTATGAAACGATGTTACGAAACAAGACCAGGAACACAAGATATTGTCAAGTACAGTATAAAATCTTAAAAAGAGTTTTTTCCGCCGACGTCAGTTAAGTCCTTTACTAGGAATATAACTGCGGCCTGTCAGATTGTGTGATCTATCAAGCAACCTATTATTTCATCCGTGGCCTTGAGGGCTTGGTGATGGAAGTCGCGACCTTAAATATACCTTTCAACACGCAAGGCCCCTCCCAATAATATGAGAACTGACGCCTCAATACATCCTCCAATTGGTCTCCCCATTTCCTACGCTTGACAAGCAACCTATATAAGGCGCTTCCCCAGCTAGAAGCCAGCAGCTCTGAAACAAAGAAAACTGCCTAAATGCCGTGGCTCCTATCGCACACCTCACTATTTACAGGGCGTTTGAAATTCAACGACTGTGTCTTTGAGACCTACAAATGACACTCTTCATTAGGGCGCATAGACCTTTTGGGATGACATCTTGATTAACGGGACAACGAGGCAGCAGGTATTCTCCTGGGAACTTTAGGTAGGTGGAAACTGACACCTCGGTTAGGGGCTATCAGTATTGAGTTTGGTCAGGTGAAACATTTATTCCTCCCTTTGGGATAGGAACTAAACTCTCTTTAATTTCCCCAGAGTAAAGAACTACTACCTTGACGAAATCGGAACTAATAAACTGAGGTTTATCCACATCAATTCGGAAGTATAGGACCCCTGCCCACCTCTTCACTATCCCATCTCTTGTCCGCAGCACTAACGACGAGAGTATAGCCAAGAAATGTAAGCGGCTGTTTGCAGTTCTTCCTTTTAGTTGGATCAAAACCCGAGCATCACCCTATTCGTCTTCATTATGATTTCAGTAGCATTGCTTAATGGCCGAACTTGGAAGGAAAGCTGATGAAAAAAGTAAATGATAGTGGGGAAAATAATAAAGCAATGATTGAATGCTGGGGATACGGAAAGCGGGGGGTACGGAAGAACCACGAAAAGATCTGCCATGAAAGCGATTTGTTCACCATATATTTTAAATGGATCAACCCGAAAACTTCACGTGGATCGACCTATGAGAGAAAAGTGAGCGGTATGATCTGGTCACTATACGATGAACCGATTTCTTTTGACGGACGATTCCGGAGGTTTAGCAAACGCGCGCAATGCGAATTTAGGAATACCATAAATGACTCCGCAAATGTGTGCTTGCGCTAAATGGCCACAATGGTTCGTCAAAAGGAAGCGTGTAAATTGCGTCTACTACTACAGCCACAGAAGTATACTACTACTACAGCCACTATAGCCGAAATGTCGGTCTTTCGTGACAGGACGACTGCAAGCAAAATCCCGAAATTGTCCGAATATTTTCATAATTCCACAGCTCATTTTATGAAGCTTATACAAGAAGCACATTCTGATTCATTTACATGTATTGCAGATTGCCTTGACTCAACAAACTGATTTCGGACGAATGGAACACGAAGAACCACACAAAACATCTTCGTCCTAGAGCCAATTTTTTCGACGCCATCGGAAGAGGTCCTTCCGGTTTATTATCATTTAAACCCCTTTAAACGAATCCAGCATATTGGACAAACACACCCGACGTCGGCCGACCGAAATTTCGGCCAAAATCGGTTGCACTACGACCGCCGTCTTAGGGTCACTTTGAGGGCCTTTCAATTCCAAAATAACTTGATGGAGACCATTACAGTGGCGCATTTTCCTTTAGCCCCATCTAGCAAGAACTAAAATACGAACTGCTGCCAAATATACGTATTAAAACGTGCGTGTTTGCGGGACGCAAGCAGGCAAGAATGTTACTAAAGATATGCGCCGATGTTCGCGATTTCTTCAGCGGTTTCTTTATGTATATACGAGTATTATGAATAATTGAACCTATTGAAGCTGCTAACATAGCATAAGTGTTTAAGAAATTGGTCCGAAGAACTGCTATACGTCTTTGTGTGTCCTTTTCATAAAAGGGAATTCTGAAAACAACAAGTAATAAGACCGTTAGCACACCTTGGCGCAAGAATAATTAAAATTTCAAGAAAATGTCAGTATTCCTGTTTGGACGAGAGAAAATGCTTGAAGTTTTGTGACAAGTTAAAATTAATAATTAACGAAAAATTTTGGGAGGGGAAATTTCCCTCATTTCCCTCACGCCCGCTTTTCCGTCTGACCACACAAATTTCGCTACGCTCCTTTGACCCACTAGCAGAGAAAGGAGGTATCACTCGGTCGACGAAACAGGCGATTTGAATTTAGCTCAGAGACTTCATTTAGGATTGAGAATCTTTTACACGCAGTAAATATACTAGCATGGGACAGCCGTCTTTACTTCCCCTCCGAAGGAAGACCTACGAAGGATTTTTTCGCCCTTTAAAAAATCCATCGCTTCGATGATATTTGAACCCACGTACTTCGGAGTAATCGTCTAATACGATACAATGGTGAACACTAACCGTTACACCATTGCCGCCGCAGATACAAGCGCCTTCTGTGGTATCACCCTCCAATTGTTGTCTCTTAGTGAGTTGAAAGACGCTGGTCATCATCCCTGCGAGGGGAGGTAACGCACCTGCAGGCGTCGGGGGAGGCGCGGGCGAAGGCTCGCACCACGCCGGCGCTGGCGGCCGCTTTGAGCGCGTGCGCCACCAGCGCCGGGTCGGCGGCGGCGCCGCGGCGCAGCAGCTCCTCCACCGCGGCCTCGTGGCCGCCGCGCGACGCTGCCTCCAGCGCGGACTCCAGGCGGCGGTTGCATGCCCCGGCCGCCGCGCCGCGCCGCAGCAGCCACGTCACCAGCTCCCAGTGCCCGCCCTGGCAAACAGCGGAACCACACTCATCAACACAGGCCTCCTGGTAGTTTCACCACCAGCGCCAATACCCGCCCTGCCAATCAACAGAACCAATGAAATTCATACAATCCTCCTGTCCAGCTCCCAATGCCCGCCCTAGCAAACAGCGGAACCACACTCATCAACACAGGCCTCCTGGTAGATTCGCCACCAGCGCCCTGTGCCTGCTCAGCCAACCAACAGAACCAATGAAATTCATACAATCTTCCTGTCCAGCTCCCAATGCCCGCCCTGGAAAACATGGAACCACTGTAATCAACACACACCTACTAGTAGTTTCACCACCAGCGCCCGGCGTCCGCTCTGCCAACGAATACAACCAGAGAAATTCATACAGTCCTCCTGTCCAGCTCCTAATGCCCACCCTGGCAAACAGCGGAACCACTCTAATAAACACAGGCCTCCTGGTATTCATGTCACCAGCGCCCAATACCCGCTCTGCCAACCAACAGAACCAATGAAATTCATACAGTCCTACTGTCCAGCTGCCAATGCCCCCCTGACAAACACGGAGCCACTCTAATAAACACAGGCCTCCTGGTAGTTTCGCCTCCAGCGCCCAGTGCCCGCTCTGCCAACGAATACAACCAAAGAAATTCATTCAGTCTTCCTGTCCAGCTCCCAATGCCTGCCCTGGCAAATAGCGGAACCACTCTAATCAACACAGACCTCCTGGTAGTTTCGCCACCAGCGCCCCGTGCCTGCTCTGCCAACCAACCGAACCAATGAAATTCATTCAGTCCTCCTGTCAGCCACATCGCCAGCATCCAATGCCCCTGCCAACCATCAGAACAACTGAAATGGACACTTCCCTCGTGGCAGTAGTACCATTAGCACCTAGTACCCACGCTGCCAATCAGAACCATTGAAATGAGCACAGCTCTCTTTAGTAGTTACGTATCCAATGCCCGTTCTGCCAACCAACAGAGCTATTAAATAGACACAGTCCTCCTGACAGACACGCCTCCAGCGCGGAATACCCGCACTGCCAATCATTAGAACCACTGTAATGGATTGGAGACAATCCATCAGCGGCGAATTCCTCAATACTTACAGGCGTATTAGGACGGAAGCACTCAATGCCCGCCCGTCAGACCAACAGATTCGCGCAATTGAGACAACCCTTCTGGCGAGCAACTGAACCACTGCAATGGACACAACCTCACTGGGGACAAGCCACCAGCGTCAAATGTCGCTATACTAACAGGTGTATTTACTAAGGAAGCACCCTACATCAGAGTTCACTCTGCGTAGATCATTCACATCGTGCAATCGTGAGCATCGCCAAGGTGACACGCGCACCACTCTACTTTTAGTCGTTATCTCAGGCTCTGTGGCACAATTGTACGGCCCCAACTGAACCAGTCGGTTGTTTGTTTGGTGTGAGCGGTCTGCATGCAGAGAGTGGCTTGCTTTCCACACAGAACAATTGCAATTGACACTTACCGGTTAGCAGCCAAGACTTGGTGCTCTGTTAGTAAGCGCAGATGTTCCCATTGGGGGGCTTACCTTGGCAGCGTGCAGCAATGCCGTGTCTCCGTCATCGTCAGCAGCGTCCACCGCCACGCCCCCTTGCAGCAGCCGCTCCACGGTGCTCAAGTCGCCCTCCTGCGCCGCTCTCAGCAACAGCGAAACCTCTGTCTCAGCACAGACACGAAATCAAGCTTGTTGTCGACATCTGTAGTGAACTATATAAATAACGTTTGGGAAAAGGCCATACGTCTAAATATATTTCTTGGTTTCTACCGTTCTACAGAATAAATGCTCTAGTAGTCTTACGTGTCTGGAAAATAAATAAAAATTTTACTCTATATTGTTTAAAATATTTATTTTCTACCTGTTCAATCGTACAGTTTAAATTTTAATTTACAATATTTACATAGGTAAGATGCCAGCATTAAATCTGCAGGTAATTAATGTTGTCCCAAACTTATAAGAACTAAAGTTAATTGTAGTATGTAAATAAATAGCAAACAATTTAAATAGAAGTGAATTGAAAAGGCGGGGGACTAATTATTTAAGGTGGGGAGAATGAAAAATTCTTTAAGGAATAATAAAATAATAGTATCCTTTAATAAGGCGAACACTCAAACATTCTTCTGAGAATGTTTTGGAATCGGTGGTTTCCCTTGCTTCATAATTTAACAAACCGGACACAACTCAATGATTTGGGGGTAAAGAAAATACAGTTTTCACAAGTTATTTACATAATTCCAATCTCGTCTCTATAGGGAATATTTTCAAAATTAATGCAAATCATGTCAAAAAAGACTAGAAGACGTATGCGTGTTATGAAGTCATTAAATGGATGTAAAGGGACAGCCTATGTATAACGACTACCAAACGGCCCGCGTCACTTAATCACGCTTTTAACTAAACCCGCAATAGAATAAATGTTAATCACATAATTACGCTGGCAAATAATATTTCAAAAAAATAAGTTTTAAAGTGTTCTTCTATTGCGTTCTAGCTACAGAATAACAGGGAATAAAACGGCTGTAGCACAAGTTAGCCAATGCTTGCGAAGTGAAAGTGAATCGTTTATGCTTGTCAATCATCGACCATGCCTTCCAATTTGGATTGGCATCAATGTGCGTCAAAAAATCAATTTCCTTGTTGACGGCGCCTGGTGGGTACGCTTGGCGGCTCGGGCAATTGGCAGTGAGGGGAGGGGCGTCGACATGTGCCTCCCCCACGAAAGGGGGAAATGGAAATTCAGGAACCTTCCGCTCCCACGCGGCAAACCTTTTAATGAGCCTAATGCTACTTTGTAATGCGCGCGAGCCAAGTAGAGCATAGTTATGCAGTGTTTCCGCACTCTCAAGCTATTTCTAATTAGTGTTCATCTGTGTGTATCAACAGTGTTGCACAAATATTTTGCATTTCACGTTTCTAAACAGTGACAGTGGGGGGGGAAATCGCGTCTAGTTCGGCAAGTTCTTATGTACACGACATCGGTAAAAGTGAACGATATGTCAATGTCAGCGTTTATCGCGGCGTCCAGAAAACAGCAAAAGAGTGATGATATTTATAATTGTGATGAGTATTGATGCTCTCAATGTCTGTATCTATGTCTATTTATGTTATTTGTTAATAAGTTCGGTAACAAATTGTTGTTTATCTGTGTGAACGAAATAAAAGCTTATAAACCAAGGGGCTTACAACTAATATAGTAATAAGCTTCAGACGGGGGAGAGGAAGGCGTCTGTAGACAAGGAAAGGTGAAACAGGCACGCGTATCCGCACACACACACACATCGATAGCTTAGCGCACAAACATTGTATGTCCACTCATGGGCATGTTTGAGTTAATATCATTTTCGGAATCTTTCGTTGATATCCACCTGGTGTACAAAGCTTGAATGTCCTTAAAACGGATCATACCTTTTTCTGGAAGTTAAACACTGATTTTTCCATAATAAACTGCACCTTTACTGTGACCACTTGTTTTGTCTATGACGTGGAAAAACGAGGTACGTTTCTCATCAGCCACAGAGCTATGGATAACTTCATAAAACGCGCGCCTCATGACAAGTGTCAGAACTTAACAAAAGGGTTCGCTAAAATAGGAAACAGGCTATACGATCTCTTGCCCTAGGAAACGCCAGATTTTTGTTACGAGGCGAGCGACAGGAACAGTCGTGGACACGAGTGACGTGAGGTTAACAGTGCAGCCTATACGGGCGACTTCTGGACGCTGTAGAAACTCCTCGTAGAAACTCAGAAGAGTTTATTTTTTTCTATTAATTGATTTGATTCTTCACTATTACATTGGTTTATTTCATTTCCTTCTTTACCTCATATAATTAGAGAGTAAAGAAAGGAAATTTTGGATACGCGAGCAAACACGGAGCAGGGAGCTACCCGGTTGCGAATTTCCATCCTCAGCTCAGGCAACCGACGTCGAAGCGAGTTGGAGGTCACGGGACAAACGCGAGAACGGCGACGTGCCTGGGTGATTGAATACACCCGACTTCTCTTCACGCTGAGATTGTATTCAAGTAAGAATTATTTCAATGTTATTATTATTATTATTATTATTATTATTATTATTATTATTATTATTATTATTATTATTATTTAAACTCGAGTAAAACCCATCTAACGTAGTAAAAAGATCAAAGAGGACTCGTCACTGATTAAAAAGTTTTTTTCAAATTAATTCTAAAAAATCAATCTTTCTTTTCAGAAATTGTACTCAGTTATTGAAAATTGTTATAAGTAAATAGTTACTGATTCACGGATGTGTGCAAACAGAATTAGAAGGTGCTACGGAAAGTAAAATACTTGTTACTTAATGAAAGTTGTAGTAATTGTGTGGATCACCATAGAAAGTGATTAATTGTGACTTATTGAGAGAGAGCATCCATCATAATCTTGGTTTTAGAATTTCAAGATTTCAATTTAAAAGAGAGTAAATATCTTCAGAAATTATTTAAAAGTATCAAAATATTTATCCTTATTTTATAATTGGAATTAAAGGAGGAACGATATTGGATTTGTGTAAGTCATTAGAAGTGTGTACATATTTATTAGTTACGTAAGATTTGTTAATTTCAGGAGAAAACTCAATTGAATGATGTTCTTTTGCATATTCTTTTGTGAATGTAAGTGAAGTTCTAGTATATTTTATGAAAATAATTGGGTTTAATTTGAATGACATTGGTGTTCAGAGTACAGAGAAACCATGTCTCAGAGCCCCATTAAATTATAATTTTATTTGGTCAATTGTCACAACCGATTGAGCTAATTTATTGTAGGGTGGATTTAACCTCCCATCCCGACAGTCGGTCATATTACAAACTTTCAAACTTAGTTTTATCGAAACTACGAATTTCGAACGTCCAATATTGTGCAGTGAGCCATCAATATTTTCGCGCCGCTTGCAAACCTCTGTACCTACCTCTGGCCGAGTGCTCATGAAGGGGTGTGGTTGGCGGCTGCACGGAGCCGCTGACGTCGCCGTCATTGCTGGCGTCCTCCCCCAGCGGCTGCGAAGGGCGAGACACGAAGGGCTGATCGCCGTCATGTGGCCCTTCACGTTCCTCGGCGAGGGAACCCAGCGCCGAGGACAGTGCTTTTTCCAGCACAGAGACGCGCCGTTCGAGACTAGTGTTCTCCCTTTGTAGAGTCACCACAGTGGTGGACAATGCTTCCACTCTCTCCCGTAGCAGTTCTACCTCTGTCCTTTTTTCGAGTGTGATCTGTAGGTCTTCCATTTTTCGTTCTAAGAGTTTAAATAAGCATAATAAAAATATTTGAAATAATACCGGCGTGTTTCATAATTAAAGTGACCAGGTAATTACTCATAATAGATATTTTAACTTTTTATTTGCACGTGATTTATTTCAAAATAGATGTTACTACACTAAGTTTGAAACGTAACAACTCAAAATAATGATTTAGCTTTCTTCAAAATAGTATATCACATTTTGTATAACAAAGTTCATATTTTACGAATTCTTTCACACCTACCTTTTAAAGATGAACAAAAAATATCCTAACACTTCCAAAAACTCATTTTATTAGTTGCCCTGGTGTTCTGCTTCAAGTGGTAGATGTATTACACAACAAAAAATCCTCGTTTGTAGACTGCAACATTAGAAAATCAGCGAACAGAGGTATATCGCAATTGTAAGTAATTGAGAACGTCTAGTCCTTTTATGTGAGACGCGTATCGGACTCAAAGATAAGACATTTCATCAATAAAGCAAAAATTGGTGTGGCTGCATCATCTCAAGGAAGACAAGATAATACGATTATTCTTAGAATATTCGAACATTGATACGAGATAAAAATCTTGAAAACACGCTAGCAACAAGATTAATCAAGCCTTTACCGACGTGACTTCTCTCCAATAAGCAAGGTTATTGTTTGTTGATTTGATGCAGACAGCTTGGCAGCAAAATTGTCACAAGACAATATATATTGAATATAATCTCAATAATCAATTTGCAAAGTTATCCTATTGTATAGATGACACAATGTAGCCTGCGAGTGACGTTTCGCACGGACGCTAGACTGTTTTTGCCGGAATGAACCGATGTCCCGAGGATGAACACAAAAAACGACGTGAAAAAAATACTAATTTAAGGAGGGTAAACTGTTGGATATTCATATTAATTAAAGAAAGATGTATTTAGTAACGTTTCCGAATATTCTAACATTGCACATTGCCTCCATCTCCTTTCCAATGTATTAATGCCATACAAGTCAGTACTAAAATATTATAAGACAGTCTGGTCGACGCATTGCACTCTATAATTTCCTCTATACTAGACTGCAAAACCCCGAAAGAGACCAAGCCATGTGTGTAGCCCGTGTGCGTGCTTTGAAGGGACAAGTGTTTACTGGAGCCTGTTGGTGCTGATGCAGTCCCAGCTGTTCTATCTTCTCTGAAAACGAGGTGCATCCATAATAAAAAGTTTCTCTCTGTTGTCAATGAAAAGAATACACCGTTTCCCGAAAAAATTGTAGCAGTGTTGTCCACGTGTGGTCACAAACCATAACCATATATATTATGAGATTTGTCGTACTGTGAAATCAACGTTTGTATTCTTGTGTTGTAAACTCATCTGACTGGGATAAGTTCTAGTGTTTGACAGGTACCTGCAATTCTGCGTCACTGTGATACGCATAATTGAGGCAGAACATGAATTTCATGAGGTGCAAGAAGAGATGGAAATCGCTAGGGGGCGCGACCCAATCGACACGATGGATGTTCCCAGCGGAACCGTTACAAATGTGAACAGAGTCGTGCATGGCCGATAGTTCTACAATCCCACGGAATGTATGTGTTGATCCTACGGTACGAAAAATATCTCAATTCTGGTGGAAATTATGTAGACAAATAGTGCGAAATATGCTGTACCTGCTAGCATAATGTTTTTTCGTGAAATTGTTTTCTTGTGTTGACCTAGGGAAGCTTACTTTCCGGATGCGCCTCGTGTAATACGCTAAGGATACATGACGGGTTTGGTCAACTTATAAGAAACCATCAGAACAAAACGTGGTACTACTTGATAGGAAATTATTCCCCAATCCTGCATCTAACATATTTGACGGAAAAGGTGAAGTTTACAGATTAGACCAAAAAACAGATGACTGCCACATATTTTAAAAACGCATCTATCTCGGAAACTCCTCTGAAGCCCATAAAACTAGGTTTAAGTGTCCCGAAGGTTCACGAGTTCTGTAGGTGAATTCAATGGGGGCACGCATTCACGATAGGTGATTTCAATGGGGGCACGCATTTGGGGGAACATGTGGGGAAATGGGGACAGGCAGAGGGCAGATTAGACCCGAAATATGTTTCTTAAGCAGTATTCTTCAAAATGAAATCTTTATAGCTCCCTATGTCATAACCTGCAAACTGTATTTTCTACTTTAGATCTGTATGATGCCGCACTGTGGAGTAATGTCTTATCCAGCAGTAGCAGATACCTTGTAAAAAAAAGCGTCTATCCTTAGAATTTTATTTTTGGAGATTTCATTAGGTAGGATTCTTATTTAATGAAAGGATTTCTCCGAATCTGAAAAATTCTATCTCAAGAATATTATTATTTTTAGCCAGTTATATTCTTCACATGAAAATAATCATTAGGACTGAAGATATTTAATAATAATGCTTTCAAATTATTTTTACAAAAGTTCGATGGAGAATACTCAACACAAGTTGATACTAATTTAGAAAAGTACATACTCAATGCATCAGACAGGACCTAAAGGGGATAGAAGTCCGGTTTTATTGACATTGAGAATTACGTTTCTTCGGTTTCCTCAGAACTTTTCTATTTCGAGACACCTAGACGTCTCTCTGCCTAACTGTCTTTAACCTTGGTCCAAAAACAGCCACTACGGTTCTTTTCAGATCACTCACATCTTAACGTAAATGTGGAGGGATAAGAGAGAGTTGTCCAAGAATTTTGCATGCAATATTTTGTATTTAATACTATTTCTACATTCAATGCATATTTAAATCTTGAAACGTATATATTTCTATTTTCTAACACTTAACGTACGTAACCCACGGTATTTCCATTTTATTTAATTCACAACAAGAAGAGAGTGCCTATAAACACTTCTTAACATTTCTTGAATCGTTTTTCTTATGTAGCTAAAATAATTATATTGTGTGCACGTATGAAACTTGTTACTAGATTCCTTTTTGTTGACGTCGATTCTAGTCATTTCTTAAAAAAAGATATATATGATAGAAATATTATAGAAAATGTTAATTAACTACTAATTAGAATACTCTGTACAAAAACACAGATTTGTTCCAGAATTCGACCATATATTGTGTAAATTAATAGTATTCTAACTTAAATTCACAAACTGCTATATGGCACATTAATATACCGAATAACCTCCTTAGTATTTGTTTAATTCAACAGAAATACAGGAGCAAAATCATTCTCGTACATATCTAAGAGCATTACGCTACCTATAGCAGCAGCTCGGAGTAAGATAGCACTTAATATTTACGACATCGTCATGCAAATACCAGTTGTTCTTCAAAATTGTTAATTTACCGCAGTTTAGAAATTAGCGTTTGTTTGCAAATTAGCGTAACTGCTGTGCCCAGCGTTCGCCGGCGCCCTTGAAGGGTTTTAACTGCCCCGGGGAGATGAAGGCCCCGCGCAGCGTCGCAGTTCCGCAGCGCGCGTGCAGTTCTGGGAGTAGAGGGCCCCGGGTAACAAAGTTACGCCACTTGATCGTGCGGCCAGGGAACCGGGAGTCACAAAGCCTCGGAAGGCGCAGCCTGGCTGGAGGAAGGGGGGAGGGGGGGCAGATTGACAATGGGACGCATTCGCCTGCAGGCTTCACAACTCACGGATTTTTAAACGCCTTTGGGTGATTTCTGGGTGCATCGTTTACTTTAGTCATTAGAACCGTTCGAGTATTGTGTGATGTAGGCTGGAGGGGGGGTTCCTCCCCCGGCTGAAACTTGAATTCTGCCTCACCTCGCCGTGAGTGGTTTTTGCCCCTCAAGGTCTTCTCCAGCGAGGCACCGCGCCAGCCGGGATGCCCTCTAGGCTCCCGACAGGTCTCCCGATATTTGCGGTAGTGTTGTGCGTGTAAGTGAACCCGTGTGGAGAGAACAGGGATGAGAAAGAAACAACATCGCGAGCGATTAGTCGACCTTTTTTGTTAGGGTGCTGCTCCGGCATTCGCTTGGTATTTATCGGAGAGATCGCGGAAATCGACCGATCAGAGCAGCCGATCGATATAATACTCCTCCAGGCACTGGGTGAATTTGACCTAGCTAGGGTCGGGCAACCAATTTCCATTCACAGTACAAAATATAAAATTATGTAGAAAATTGGCCGCCGTTGTAAATGTAAATTGTTTGTTGTAACCCCTAGGAAGCCGAAAAATTGGCAGTTAAAACAAATTGTTCTCTTTAACCTAAACTCAATAGGATACTACCCACTAAATTACAGTCAAGAACATTAGGATGCTTATAAATAGTGAGCTTTTAAGAAAAAAAATTATCCGACGAAAATGAAAATAAATATTTAGGGTTTTTTAATATTAGATTACGTATATAAATAATTGTCAAGTACATAAACAGACTTAATTGTTTGAATAATAGTAAATATTGAGCAAGAATCGTGGGCTGTTGTTTCTTCAGCTGTGAGCTCACATTTGGAGCATGTTGAACAGTGGTTCTCAACTTTTTCTGTTAGGCCTAACGCTTTGATGGGATTAAATTGTATACTTTATATAAAAATATTTAAAATGAACAAAAAAGGACATTATTATTCTAGGCAAATGCACAATTTGACAACATAAAGCACAACAACCGACCCACAATTATTTTGTTTCTCTATTACTTACATTGCGTTTTGTCATAAAAATGGCTGACTTCACCCATTGCAATTTGCAACCGCGCTGATGCACACTTGTGTAGTCGTACCTATACTCGTATGCATGCAAGCATGGCTGTGAATGTACATTTTTATGGATCGTTTGAATTGAATTGAATTAATGCCTTATTTTACATGGCGAGACTCAGGCCATGAGGCGTGTTCTTCCGTCTGACAACGCAAATATCGCTACTCTACTTTCACCAACTTGCGGAAAAAACAGGTATTTCTTGGGCGACGAATCAGGCGATTTTAATTTAACTCAGAGGCTGCGTTTAGGATTGAGGATCCTAATGCAGTAAATCTACTATCATGGGACAGCCGGATTTACTTCCCCTCCGAAGGAAGGCGTAAGAAGGATTTTTGGCCCTTAAAAATGCACGGCTTCGTTCGGTTTGAATCCGAGAACTTGGGTGTAACAGTCCGATACGCTAACCGTTACACCATCGCCACTGCCCCCGGTCATTTGAATGGTTTAATGTTAAGATTTTATATTTCTAGGAACTGTATTTGGTAATAACATATATAATGACATATTTTTTCCTACTAGTCGTGTATGAAGCAGTTTTCAAACAGCAGAGTGTTATTCCGCTCCTCCTCAAGAAATTCTTATCAACGATGAAAGAAAGATTACGCAGGTCTTCCTATCTTTGACGAGTTTCTGCGCCACAAGAAGGCGTCTGGAATCTCTTGCGAATGTGCACTCACGTATTTCGAAACATTCCATGTTGTTGCCCTGCTTATCTGATTCCAAACGACTACGCCAGATAAGCCAGATTTATACATTTATCAGGAAATCCTGAAAATGTCAATTCAAAGTAATAAGTTACGTGTTAAGTGACATTTTAACTATTCTTTCTGTACATGAACGCGGAAATAAAAAAGAAACATATTAAAATTGGGAAAGCAGTCGTTTTTTTCTCTAATTGAATTTCAAGTTTAAATGTAGAACATAAATATCTCACTTATTTGATGGGCGTGGCGAAACAGAACCAAACACAATGAAGCGTTTTATTCGAGAAATCTGATCTCGGTGTCAATATTTCTTTGTGGACTTTTTCATTGCGAGATATGTCAGGGCGTTCGTATTCAAAGACACGGAGAGCGTTTTTTTATTTTTTTTCTTCATGTCACGTGTCGCCTAGAAACAGTTTTGAGCTGCAAATCCCATGCCGGGTCGCGTCCCGCCCACCTCCGAACAGCATTCCACATGTACTGCGTGGCTGTACCGTCTCCGCGCTTCCACCCTCAGACTTTGCTCCCCACCTCACCCCACCGCACGCCCGTGGACAGTGGCCCACTCGCCGAAACCCTCGTGTAAACATTCTCGGTTCAGGAGAATGGTTTGTTATTACAGTTCAGCATCGCATGTTCCATTACAGTTCTGCACTGCATCACGGCGCGATATGTATTGTTCGGCTAGCGAGGTTCAGCGGATTTAGTTAGTTTCAATGCCTCACATAAATTGATAAAGGAAATTGATACAAATGTTGCCCGGAAGTACACTATGTGATCAAAAGAATCCGGACACGTCCAAAATGGTGTTATGGTGTGGTTGTTTTTTTCAGCGAGGGGGCTTGCACCTCGTATTGTTTCGTGTGGCAGTATCTCGTTGCTGTTTTAAACACATTTTTGCTTTCCACTGTTGAAGAGCAGTTCGGGGATGGCGATTGTATCTTTCAACACGATGGAACACCTGTTCATACTGAACGGCCTGTTGCAGAGTGGTTACAGGACAAAAACATCCCTGTAATGGACTGGTCAGCACAGAGTCCTGACTTGAACCGTATCAAACACCTTTGAGATGTTTTAGAACGCCGACTTCGTGCCAGGCCTCATCGACCTACATCGATACCTCTCCTCAGTGCAGCTGAAGAATGGGTTGCTATTCCCCAAGAAACCTTCCAGCACCTGATTGAAAGTATGCCCGCGAGAGCGGAAGCTGTCATTAAGGCCAAGGGTGGAGTGCGCTGTCCTAGAGTCGGTAATGAGCATGGGGCACTGCTAGGCAGGATTACAACTTGCAACTCCATGTTCCGCGCTTCCTTCAGCAATATTCTTACTTCTGCAGTCATTTGGATCAGTGACAGACTTTGCAGTTGATACGTAACAATTTTATAGTTATTCTAGCACTTCTCAACAAAGTATCATCGTATAAGAATATCAAAGGTTAAGTATAATATTCCAAAAACATTACCTTTTTGTGAATGTGGAGCTAAAGAAATATCTGTTCGTTGTAGGTCACAGTTAACTTCGCGAATCTGTGAGAGACGAAATTCCAGAAAATACGAGTTAGTGTTGAAATCCCGAGTTGGTTTTCCAGATGGAATAAATGTGAATAGTTGAAGAAATTTGAGTTAACAGCAGAGTCGCCTGTTACAGGTACTAAAATGTAATTTCTGCTTACGACAGCTTTAATTCAGGTATGACATCCTCAAGAAACTTCCATAAGAACAGTTATCACATTCAACCAACAACGGAATTACAGTGAATGTATTCTTCAAAGGTAATTTCATGAAATCTTTCTTCATGGTCAAGCGAGTTCGAATAAAAGCTACAGAATCTCTTTCCTCTGCTCATATTATTTGAATCATTATTTACGCTATCAGGCCACGCCTGATGAGTATCTACGGGCAAAGCTGGATTGGGGCAAAGCAGGGCAAAGCTGGATTATTTACGCTATCAGGCCACGCCAGCGATGAATAACATCGCTATCTCTCCTCACATCACCATCATTCATTGGTCAGTATATCATTTGTAGTGCGGCAGATGAATGAGCCAAAACATTTGGTGTGCAAGTGCAGAGGGCGTAACGTGACTTGGCGTGATGGGTGTGGCGTGATGGGATGCGGCGTGTTGTGATGTGCTGTGAAGTGACACGGCGTGACGTTGCAAGGCGCGATGTGGAGTGATGTGTCGTAGGCTGGCGGGGCGTGGCTTGGCGGGGACAGGAAGGTCAGAGCAAAGCTTGTTAAGAGGTACACTATAGATACAATTCTTCCTGTCTAATAGATAATTGTAATAAATAAACTGCCTAGTGGCGCGAGGAACTTCTGGCAGTAATAATATTATTTATTTTTATTTATTTATTTAATAGGTAATTATTACAAACAATTTGGCTTACTTGATTCTATGTGGCTAGGCCGAAGGCCTTTAAGCCATTACAATACCTACATCCTTTCGCGTTCTAATCTTTCGAATTCTGGTATTCACCCCAAATGGTCTCTCCATCGCATCAAAGCCGCGGAAAAGAGACCATACGGTACGGCTCAGGAAAAAACCCCTGAAGGGGGAAAAACCTGCCGTCAGAAGCCGAATACATACTAATCTATCCGACGTTTATTTTAACTATTTATTTTCTGGCGTGGGCGTCCCGCCGTCTTCTTCCAGTGCTTGGCCTCCTCAGCTCCTGAAATCAAACAGCGCCACAGAAGATCGTCCGCACCAGCGCCTCTGCCCTTATATTTTCGATCCCCCCTTACCTTCCTCCCCTAATGTGCTTATTACTATGCAAGTTTTATTTTATTTATTATATTGACCTGTTACTTACCAATTGACTACGATTTATGACTTATTTCTTAACTGTTTACTAACTTAACATAAAATTACTGATTAACTTACATATTGTTAGCTTATTGACTTATTTATTTCTCTCCAGTCTAGGCTCCGCTCATGCTAACCGGTGCTGTTTTCCCACTCCCTAATTTCAGTTTCCCTAATGGTCCGAACCTTTCCTAAAAATGTTCCTAATTCTTTCATGAATTTAGACCTTTTATCTCCTAAAATGTTTTGGGCGAGCGTTACGTTCCTGTTTAGGAAGTAGTAATTTCCCATTCCCATCCATTTTTTTTCTCCATGATTCGGTTGCACAGCAAATTAAGAGGATGTGGATCCAGTCTTCCCTATCACCGCAAAGCACACAGATGCCATTACCACTTGCGTCCTTTAGTCTACGCTGCATCCATCCCCCAACCCTGAACCAAGCGTATCCCCCACTTGCGTCCTTTCCGAGAGGATGAACGTAACTTTCGCAACCCCATAACGGACTCGCATGGATTTGAGCTACTAGCGAACGTTTTACAGCCGTTGCTGCTCAGATCTCTTGCCTTTTAATATCCGCAAGTCTATCGGAAATCAGCCGTTCTATCTCACGAGTTCCCCTATCTCCCACCATTTCCGGGGAGACGTCTCCCAACCCTGCGCGGTCAAGTAGCCGTTTAATTTTGTACGCCCAGTAGCGATGGTCGCTTCCCTGCCATTGCACTCTAAGGCACCTATGTAATAGTGTGTCACCCTGTGCATCTGCTAATTTAATCCAGAGTTTAATAGATTTCATTTTAAAATCTCTCCAAATTCCTATACTACCGACCTCTCTTAAGACTCCGGCATTTGCTGCGCACCTAGAAACTCCTAGAATTAATTTGCAATAATCTGTTTCGATGCTTTCTAATCGATCTATCCTATCGACTCCCCAGATTTCTGCTCCATAGTTCATAGCTGGGAGAACTAACGATTTGAACATTGTATCGCATACTTTTACCGACAATTCCGGAACCCTGCGCACTGCGCAAACGATTTCTTTGAGTGCAATTCTTCCTTTGCTGTGAGCGGTCAATATGTGATTAACTTCTGGCAGTAATAATAACGATAGTAGTAATATGTTCAATAATAGTAATAATAACAGTGAAAAAAAATTTCTTACATTCTGCAAAAAAAGGAAGTGTTGAACGATTTACTCACCGTGACCCACTAAAGTAAGATATTAAAGTTCTCCTTCTTCTTCTTTATTACCACATTACACACAACAACAGTAACAATAATTGTAGTAAAATAATAATACGAAAAATGAAAGTAATAAATTTACCCGACTTTTTGCGAAAACGGCACACTGTGCAATTCTGCCATCGTCACCGTTGCCTTCACTGCCCTTCGTCTCCTCTTGTCTCCTTCGGCTTCCAACGCATCGTCTGTCGCCAGGCTGCCTCTGGTTTTAAAGATGATATGCCGCTTCCCTGGCGGGAGCGATGGAGACTTCTGCCGTTCGTGTGCACTGCCATTAAGGAAATTCAGCACGAAGTCTGGCATCGACAAGTTAATTATCAGTTTTCTGTGACAAAAATTATTTTCTTTTTTTCGCAAAGAAAGCCTAAATAATGGTATTTCTGCCAGAGTTCAGTAATAGCTTCTGAATGTAAATTTTGAGAGAAAGCCCATACAATGGAATTTATATTTTCTTAATGGACTACGAAAAATGAAATGTGCGTTTTATGTTGCACAGTTACCTATAACAATGAGCAAAAAGTAAGATGATGAAGTGTGCGCGGGAGGTAAACAGTTTCCATTGAGATTTATTTCGCGTGCGTATGTCCCAACGTACGAATCCAAAGTACATATTTCTACATTAAGTCTTACACCATTTATCTCCCAGTTTAAAATAACGACATGATTACTCTAGACAATTAAGCCTTTGATCATATGTAAACGGTTTGCAATTAATGAATTTTTTAAATGTTCAAGCTCGTTTCTGCAGGCTACATAAACATTATATTTATAATTTTCCAGGAATGTACAAGAATACTGGAACAAATGTATTATGTTCGCCACAAATCTCTCTTATTTTAATGTGTAGATAGCTCGAGATGATTGAGACATGTTATTTTTCTGAGAAATTTCTTACCAAGTAAAGCGTCTGATTAAAAAATATTGATTCTGCCAGATGTTCAAAATAGTATTTGAAGTTTATTTTCAAGACAGTTTTGATTTAATACTGTTCACTTTAAAATGTAAATTAGTTCACTTTTTTGAATTATGTAATGCAGCGCATTAGCGGGATCTGGAATCCTGGCTCGACAGTATTGTATTGAAACCGCGTGTGGGATTAATATTAACGACTGCGCAGCGGGGAGGGAATTCCTCCTTTTGTACAGGGAGCAGCGCAACCGAAATTTCGGACATCCGCTGCCTTGCAAATGGGCCGCACACCCGATCGAAGCGAGTGCGCTGGCTGGGAGGGGCGACTGGCGGTTGGGGCTGCGGCTTGTGGCCGGGCGCGTGGGCACGGACGGGCGCGTGGGCGTGAGTGGAGGCTGGGGCCGGTACGGGATCTAGTGCGGGGGCGGGCATGGAGATGGGCACGGCGCGGGCTCGGGATGGGCGTGGTCGGGCGAGAGCGGTCGCGGGGATGGGTGGGCATGCGCGCCGGGGGCTGGTGCGGCGCGAGGGTGGTCGTAATCGGCAGCGGGTTGGGGTGGGCCTAGAGGTAAGCGTGGTTGGCGTGGGCGTAGGGCGGGTGTGAGCGCAGGTGATTGGGTTTTTTATTGATTCTTTAGTAATTTCGGGCACGTCAGGTATTAGGGTCATTTATCTCGTAAGTGTAATGCATGTTTTTTGCTCGGGAGGTGGCGGCGATCTTTCCCTCGATGTATGGTGAGATACGACGCCGACCTCCCGTCGGATAGCTGGGTTTTCCCCAATCAGGTCTCTCCCACCAGCAGGGCACCGCCCCAGTCGCGACAGGCTCTTATCTCCTGACGGATCTCTTGACATGTGTAATAGTGTAGTATATGTTAGTGTAAGTGTGTGTATGTACGGGGTACAAGGAAGAGGAAGGTAATATCGCGCGCGGTCCGCGGCCCGTTTGTTAAAGTACTGCTCCGGCATGTGCTTGGTGTTGATCGGAGAAACCACGGAAAACTACTGATCAGAGCAGCCGTCCGCTAGAATTCTCCCCCAGACAGCGACTGAATTCGACCTAGGGGATGCGCGGGGTTGGATGCAGGGACGGCGGCCGGGACTGATGCGGTAGTTAGTGCGGGGAAGGCGCGGAGATGGGTGCGCAGGCCCCAGTTGGGCGTAGTCGTTGTGGGCGCGAGGGCGGGCGTTGGTAGTGTTGGTGAGAAAGAGAAGCCTCAGAGGTATCACCCCAAAGCCTCCAATTGCACCCCTGATTGCACAGTCATATGTCTAAAATGAAGCTCATTTTCAGTATGCTGTTTATTTCATTAGCATCGTAACACATCCTAGATGCCGATCCACACCTGTGCAAACTTTAAAACGGGACAAATCAGGCTCTGGCTTAGTAAATTTAAACAAGCTGCAAACTAAACCACAAGTGGTATCCTGATTTAGAGATGTATTCAAAGATTACCGATTAAGGATTGCGCACTACCACCAAACATACTTTTCTTTCGTTTATTTTTAGAAAATATTTCTCGAAAACTGAGACATCATCCATTTGAATCTGATTCGAGACTGAAAGGAACAGCACTGAATTTTTGACGAGTTTTAAGAGGGCCGCAACTGGCTGACGGAACACCTATCCTTTGTTCATATTCTTCATACAAAAGCACGTAATTTAATAAACGTAAAAGCGCCTCTAAACAGTGCCCTGGGTAATGAACACCTTTTAATGTCTCCGCAAAGCCCTTGAACGGAAACAAAACGGAGGTGCTCTTTGGGAGTGTGTGACAGCGCGCTCGTTGGCCGCTGGCTGCCTTTGACGTGAGAGGGACGGGGGGCAACGCGGGCGCTGTAATAGCCGCTTGGCAATGCGAAACCTCGTCGTGCACACTCCAACCAAACTGCACGTGTGGGCAGAACCAATAAATTTCAAATGGGTTATAGTAACCTATAACTTTGGGCTAAAAAGGAAAAACAAAAACGAAAACCAAATTTAATCCCTGAGTTTAGGAATAAGGAAAAGCAAATAGTGCGAAGTACAATATCAGTATATTTTTAAGGTTTTAAAGTATATCTGTACCCTTAAGCTCGTACGTTTACTGTTGCCTTGACTTTTGATTTACAAATCAGTGTTGTTTGCTAAAAATGGTGAGAACATTTTCAGAGAATACAGATGTCTATGGCTAACATTTAACATAGTAATCATATGCCCCATGTATTTGTATCAGCAGCTCACTACAAAAAAAATCACACACAATACATGAACGTTATTTTGCAATACATCGTTAAATTACATTAAACTATTAAAAATCGACAGGTTTAAGTGTCAAGTAAAATATATTTTCTGCTGCATTACTGTTTATATACAATTAGTCTATACCGAGCATCAAAAAGGAAAATACTATTGATTTAACGATATATATTGTGATATTTACCACTTGTTCCGTATAGTTAAGAAAGACTAATATTATTTTCCAACATCTCGGTCTCGATCTGATTATTCGTCCATTTTACCTGGTACTTCGACTAAATGCTGAGATAGTCTCTTGTTTTGCTTCTGGAGATAAACGTGACTTTACTAGTGCTGCACATGTTTTTGAGCACAGTGGGGAATGTAATTATTAAATCCATCGTTCTCCGTGTCCTCGGGGCAGGAAGTCGATTCTTTCACAAAGGACTTAATTAGGGATAAATCCAATGTCTATCGCGGATTGTCTTTGCAAATAGTACGTCAAGGAAGCGAATAGTTTCTTACCAATTTTTGCCAAAAATCTTGTTGCTACGTGTGTTCCTAAAACCATTTAATATGCGAGGTAGGGCAGACATCCCAGATCTCATTAACCGTGAAAATTGCACATCCTCGTAAACAACACCAAATGAAGTTTTGAGTGTTTTTTGTTGACAAAACATATATAAATAAAAACTAGTTCAGACAGCTCTTCTGTTCCCCTTTGATCTCCATTTGAAACAGCACAAAGAAGGTTCATTGAAACCACCACCACCACAGAGGCAGACGACAGAAACGTGGAGATTTTAATTTTATTATTTATATTTAACAGTAGATTAGTTCATTGATTTTGAAAATGTAGAAACGGCGGGAAAATAATTGCAAATAACGATGTAACATTGCGAAATATGCTGGGAAATTAGCTAAATGATACTCCTAAAGGAGCAAAAGCATCTTGAAATATCTGCAATAGGATGCTTGCACAATTATTGAATTCTCACACTCTGAACATACTAAGAGAAAGTTGAAATGTCATTAATTTGTCAAATAATATATACAGACCAAGTAGTATTGCTTTTTAGCTTGATCGTTGAGCAATATGGGCCGGTTACCATATCATTGTAATTGTCAACAGACTAGCATTTCGGTTAGCAAACTGATGTACATAATACAACGTATAGTGCAGAATGATGCCAAAGAAAGCATTGGGTGGAGTACAGAAACCGCAGTTGCTTAGTACTTAGAAAGATAAAGAGAAGAGTACAATGTACTTTAGCATCAAGTGCATTGGTACCATGGTAATAATTATCGCCGGACCAAGAGATGAACTATCCGCACGAAGGTGCTAACTTTTGTACAATGAAGAATTTTTTAATTTCTTTTATTATCCAACTGCACATCCCATTAAGGGCAAGAACCTCCTGCTCGCACAGGGAATTACTAACCCTTCTTTGATGAAGTGATAGGATGATGATGAAGGGCAAAGGGACGATCACAAATACATCCATGCCCGAGGCGGGATTCGAAACCTCGATCCTTCAATCCAAGATCGCCACGATCCAAGATCGCATCTGCCTTAGCGATCTCTGCTATCCGGACGACACAAGGAAATATTAAGAGGTGCTTTATCTTCAAGTTGGCAACTACGGTGGTGAGACAATACCAAAATGGTTTCCATAAGCTAAGTCACGCGTTCCATCCCACTGGGGGCGGTGGATTTTTGAAGAGCGAAAACTCCCAAGGGTCAGAGTGACGTTTGTGGCATTTCAAAACACCTTGGCAGGTGCTCGACAAAATTAAACCCCTCGGGTAATGTCGTGTCCTAACGAGGTCTGACGTTCACCCGAAAGAAGTTTCGGATATTGTAAGCAGAAACCGACCTCTGGAGGAGAAAGTGAAAGTTACACGCGCTAAAATAAATGTGAAATGAGACGCGCCTGCTTCAAAGACGATCTAGAGTCACGACGGGATCAAATATTTTTTTTTGAAAAACAGATAAGGCATATGGATAACTAAAGTATGCATGGAATACGCTGTATTGATGACAGTAATTAAATTAGTAGGCGTTAAAATATTTAGATTACGTTAGGCGTTTGTCAAAAATGGCCCTGCTTAATGTCGCGTTTGGGAAGTTTGAAGTCTAAAACGAAGCTCCGGCTCTTGCCTTTTCAAATAGTGTAAACAATTTTAGAGTGCATTCAACGCAAACGTCTCAACGCGTTTCACGTAAGCTACGAGGTACAAATGTATACAAATGTGTTTAACTTGACCATCCCATGTTTTTTGAAATTACTACGAAAATAATTCTTTCTTCTTCATTAAATGAAATGGAAAATGAAATGTAAACCAGCTTTCACTGTCCTGATTGATTATAAATGTTTATACACTGACAAGTTAATTAACATACGTACATTGGTAGTGATTACGTGCCAATATCTGAATCATCGCGGTCTATACGGCGCATTCTACACGTGTAGCTACGTTCTTGGGGGGCTCGTTATAGAAAGTCGAAATGGGGCTCCGCACTGTCATTCCCATCTTTATTGGGGATGATTAGCGATTCCTGGAGAGTCAACGGCTATGGTCATTAT
The DNA here is from genome assembly GCA_038098605.1 of Gryllus longicercus. NCBI lineage: Eukaryota > Metazoa > Arthropoda > Insecta > Orthoptera > Gryllidae > Gryllus > Gryllus longicercus. Next base: position 2,100,477 of record JAZDUA010000223.1, on the reverse strand, counting down.
GCCCCTAAGTGTAGTACATGTTTCCCCCTCGGGATGTGGTGATCTTTCCGCGTTGGATGGCGAGATCCGGCGCCGACCCACCATCATCTAGTGTTTTCCCCAACCATGTATCTCTCAACAGGCGGGCACAGCCCCAGCAGGGACAAGCTCTAAGCTCATATGTGGTAGTGTAGTGCATGTTAGTGTAAGGGGTGAGGTAGGACAAGATGGAGAAAGGAAAGATCGCGCGCAGTCCACGGTCCGTTTGTTAGGATACTGCTCCAGCATTCGCGTGGTGTTAATAGGAGAAACCACGGAAAACTACCGATCAGAGCAGCCGACCGCTAGAATTCTCCTACAGACAGCGACAGCACTCGACCTATGTATCTAACGAGTGTCGAAAACCCTGCCACCGTCGGGACTCTAACCTCAGGGTCAGTCACTGCAGTGACATCAGTTGATGCCCTGAGCCACCTCTCCCGGTCGTAGGGCATCGCGGGCGGAAACGACCCAGGGGCGGAGGGGGGAGGGAAAGAGGGGGAGGGGCTAGCGACAGAGAGGCGCAGGGCTGCCACCCACAGGCAGCGCGCGCCCGGTGCAGCCAGCCGTAAGCCTCTTCCACTTCGCCGCGGAGCCGATGTCGTCCGCCCAGAAGTAATGCCGCCCCTTCCCCCAACCGCCGCGGCCGCGACTGCATTCCTCGCTCGCAGTTTGTTTGGAGTTAGTTGCCTCTTTATTCCAAAGCGGCTTGGAGCCGGGCAAACCGCACCGCAGGGCTCGGCTGCGACATATTAAACTCCTTTTACACAAAACTTCTCCTGTCACAAGAGGGACTTCTGGGAGTGAATTTCTATTCTCTGTACGTGATGGCTGGAATATCTGGTTACAAATGTTTGCGTTGTAAAGGAAACTTCCACAGTTATTATGAATCCGCAATTGAGGAGTGCGTGTTGTCACGAGTCTGAAAATAAACAATGAATGTGATTGGGAGCAAAATTAAAATAAGTCTAATAACGTTTCATAGCAATGCCATTTGTTTACTTTCATGTATTTAAATTGATGTTTGCATCAATGAATATCCATCACAGTAATAAGGTACAGGAGAAACGCGTTATTACATGACTAGCTTGATATAAACTGTCGCTTATTAGAGAGAGAAAGAGTTGTCTCAATCCCAAAATGCAATGTATTTTTTATGAACATTTTTCCTGCACGTAAGAGCCCCAAGTGCACGAGCTTTCCGCTGATAGTAAACAAAATATTTTTTTTACATAAGTTGTTTTCCCCAAGAGTAGTCACAAGTCAAAAATATATATTTCACGATTGGACGAGGCAGGTAGGTTATTGATTTTCCATTTAGTCCTACTGGACGTACGCTTTGGAAGACGGGAGTTACATTCGCGGAAACATTCTCATCATCAATGAATGATGAAAATCTGTTCCATTTTCCCACTACCTGTGCGGACCCTGTGACAAACTAATTGCTCGTCGTCCGGGTGGCCGAGATCGTTAAGGCAGTAGTATTGTAGCGCTCTCGGACTGAAGGATTGCGGGTTCGGGTCCCACCTCGGGCATGGTTGTATTTGTGTTCGTCCTTTCTCCCCCTATCGTCACCATATCATGTCATCTCTATAGTTATCATAACGTGGTCGCTAGTGGTCGCTAATGACCTAGATGTTCATGACCTTAAGTAACAATAATAATAATAGTAATAATAGTAATAATAATAGTAATAATAATAATAATAATAATAATAATAATAATAATAATAATAATAATAATAAGAGGCTGCAGGTTCGAGTCGTGCGTAGACATGGTCGTATTTGTGATTGTTCCTTCACCCCTCATCATCAACCTATCATCTCATAATTCACACTTCAAGGCGTAACAACCTTGTTGTAATCCAAGGATACCGCTGAAAAGCTGATCCTGGAAGAATTACACACGTTGGTCATGTAGCGTGGACAGTAATGGCCTATACGCCAATAACAATAATAATAATAATAATAATAATAATAATAATAATAATAATAAAAAACTAGTTTCCTGAAGCGTGTTTGACCTGGAGGTCCTAGGATATTTGAGATTAGCTGTTTAGCTAGGAGGAATTTAGGGCGCTGTGTGGAGGAGAATTGTAGTAGGCTACTTGCTCTGGTCGGTCGTTTTCCGACGTTTCTCCGATGAATACCAGACGAATGCCGGAGAAGAGCCCTAACAAACGAGCCACGGACCACGCCCAATATTCTCTCCCAAACCTTTACATACCCACACACTTAGTCTTACATTATCTACACATCCACACTGTGACAATTCTGAAACTTAGTTTATCCCGGCTATGGCTATCTCTGGGGCGGTCACAGAGGGGAAAACACTGAAGGTCGGTGCCAGATCTCACGTTCCAGAGTAGGAAGAAACACATCTTCCCGGATATAACTTGCAGTACACTTACAGAACTAATTGTCAGAGAAGTTGACAATGGAGCCTGGAAATACATTGTCAACTTACTTCTATTTTTCTAGTGTATTATTTTGTAAAGCACCACAGCGTGCGGTTTTTGTCGAGACTTTATCTATGCAACATGCCCGGAAACAATGTGAGCTGGGTTGTATGGCGTACGACTCATGATAGTATTAACGCATTGTGCACTTAGTACTGAACTTTTTACCATCATGATGATGTTGGTCATGATCGTACTTAGAATATTTAGCTTATTTAGAAATTTTGTTTGAAAATTCCAACTATGATGATTGAAGATACCAACTCTGAAAGGGAGATTAATATCAATGTCGAAAAAATATTTGACATCGTACGTCACGTAGATAGCAGTACAAAAGTGAGATAACATTAGATGAAAATATGCAGAGCTTCATTAGCATTTTCAATGAAGTATATGCGTGTTTTCGCAGACAAAAGAAAGCAAATTATTTGCCCCGATGTCTCTTACAACGGGTTGATCTGTATTTACGTTGAAGTTGTACAATTTCATTGCCGCAGAAATGAAATATATCTCATTGAGCTTCACAATAATGAAATATGAATGAAAACAAAGTGTTTAACGTGTCAGAAAATTAATTTAAGAGATACATGAAATATAAAATGGAGAGAATCATACGTTCAACATCATGAAATCATGCGAGCTAGAATATGTAAATTGCCGATATATCATCTAACGGTTCGCGGGTGTCAGACTTGTGAGAGAAAACGTTCCATACGTTGGGAAAGTGGAGTTGGGAGTGGAGTAGTTGAGTTGTGGAGTTATTTTCTGCTCTGTCACTGAGTGGGAGATCTCTCGAAGTTGCTGCCAGCGCCACAGCTCTCGCGTCTCTAGTCGATGTGACCGCCACCACCATCACTCCACAGCATCTTCATCAGCCACAATGCTTCACGTACGCTACCGCACCTGACACTTCCGCTAAAATATCATCACTACCACTGCATATCCAACCACTTTTTCCAGGCTATCGCTTCCAGCAAAACCACCACCCCCACTGCCACGACCATCACAACCTACGTTTCCAATCCTACCCAACCGACTCCCCTTCCGCCATCACCAACGCCTCCGCCAGTGGCAGCACTACTTCTGCGATCGTCACACCCATCGCTGACACTGCTGCCTCCCATCATAGAGATCCCCGCTTCCCTCCATCCCCAATACCGGCGTCGTTACCGCCAGCTCCGCTGCCGTCACCACCTAAGCGACTCCGCCAAGTCACTCCACCACCGCTACCGCAATCGACTTCGCTTCCGTCACCATCCGCAGAAGCATCTCCATCGCCTTCACGACCATGGTCACACTCAATCGTTTCAGCTATCGCTGACAGCTGCCGTCTCCTCCGAGACCGACGTCACCATCCCGCCATTCTTACCGCCGTTTCACCCCCGCTACCATCACCGTCGCTATCTCCACCACTAGCACTTCCCTTGCAGTCATCACCTCGCCTCTTCACCACTGTTTCCGCCTTTCACCGCCAGCCTCACAGTCAACCGCAGACCATCGTTGACTATTGCCGCCGCCGCCTCCTCCAGCGACATCACCATCACCACAGCCGCCGCACCGTTCACCGACCCCTTCTCCACCGCTGTCGCCACCGCCTGCCTTTCCGCGCCGCCCCCACCGCCCCCGCCGCCGCCGCCCCCCCGCCGCCGCCCCCGCCGCCGCCACCGCCACCGCCACCGCCACCGCCGCCGCCACCGCCGCCGCCACCGCCGCCGCCACCGCCGCCGCCACCGCCGCCGCCACCGCCGCCGCCACCGCCGCCGCCACCACCGCCGCCGCCACCGCCACCGCCGCCGCCACCGCCGCCGCCACCGCCGCCGCCACCGCCGCCGCCACCGCCGCCGCCACCGCCGCCGCCACCGCCGCCGCCACCGCCGCCGCCACCGCCGCCGCCACCGCCGCCGCCACCGCCGCCGCCACCGCCGCCGCCACCGCCGCCGCCACCGCCGCCGCGCCGCCGCTGGGTAAATTGATAAGGGCCCTCGCCGCACTGATTGCGGCTGTCTTCACGGCGGCGTCGGCGGCTGCAATCAGCGGCTTCGGCGGTGCGAAGGCGGCGATAGGAGGGGATGCGGCCTCACAGGAGGGATGGGCGCCCGGGAGACGATATCGCAAATCCCCAGGGCTCAGGCCGCACTCCAGGGGATGCCGAGAGGCACTCCCTGCCAACGAACGAACGCGGGGATCCTAAAAGTTTATTCACTTTCTCGTGTTATATCACTCACAATTGTTCCTTCAAGGTATATCGCAAAACCAGTTAATACAGTAATAATAATAATTACTATTATTTGAAGACTTTTGAAACTATTTAGCAAAAAGAATGGCTCAAAAAAGAAGAAAAGCACACGTAGCAAACTTACTTGCTAGGCAGATTAGAGTAGAAAGCATTGTAAAAGGACAATCGATTAGAAAATTAAAGGCTATGTAAAATAATGTACAGTTTACTCAGCTTGAAAAATTCTTCATCAGCGGTTTCTCTGTTTGCTAATATATCGGATGTCTGGTCTTCATGTTGATCAGTCTTACTCAGTACTTCTTATTGGTGGACAGTACCTAAATAACAACTATCTTTCAAAATGAATCCCTTTGAAGTCCTCTAAAGGACTGTGTTTGGTGAGTATCAGTTAGCCCTAAAGCTCCTGAGAAAGAACGCCTATTGATTGCTGCAGTATGTGATTGGGATAACTTGCAATATTTCATCACAACTTGGCGATGAACGTGTTATAACGAATCAATTTCCTCAGACCCTCCAAATAAACACTGGCGAGATTTAACGACTAACTTTAAAGTTTGAATTTGTCCCTAGTTTTAGAATCAGATTTTTACCTGAAGAAATATTATCGCCAGGGTACCTTCAAACATAGCAGAGCTCACTCCTGTGAGAAAATTAGAATAATTTTTAGAAAGAATAAGAAAAAAAGGATAATACCTACGTCGATGAGGATATGTTCTGCATACACAGATTCGAGTTTCACTGAAAGTTCGTTCAGATATCATACACGAGCGTAGACATTTTGTCGGGAGCTGATAGTGTATAAAATATATATTGGGCGACATCTTTGAACATTGATACAATATCTCTAGTGTTATCTACAGGCACAATTATTTTTTATAATAAAAATACTTGTAAATGTATCATAACATTTTAAAATATCATTCACTGTTATTTAGTACTTTAATGCACAGTGAACTGTTAGAAGTGTTAATTCTTATTAAATGTTTTTTCCTCCAGAGAAAAGAACGAGAACTAAAATCCATTTTGATACGTAAAGTTCAATATTCAGTATAGTATGTAATCAATCAACTTAATTGCAATTATTATATTATAGTCTCTTCTAAAGAAGAAATCCTGTCATGACATAATTGGATGTGGAGCTTTTCAGCCATACCGTTGCATTTTTATGTTTTAGGGGTCATTTGTTGTGTGGAGTTACCGAAGTGAAAAACAAAACAATGCGAACGAAAGAGCGCAACGGTCGAGATGCTACTAATGAATTTGGGTAACAATTTTTCGGTATTTGATGTCAATTTCTCCTTCAGCAGCAATGGACTCCTGCAGAGCTGTTGCGTTCGAAGTACACTCCTCCTAGGGGCGAGTACACATGGATTATATACTTCGTATCGGAGTATTCATTCGTATCGGAGATACCCGTCACTCAATGTCTCCAGTACAGCCTAACCGCGAATAACCACATAAGTGATCAGCACTCGTAAGAAAAAAATACAGCAACTTTACCCAAATTCCACAAAACATTTAAAAATATTATACGTGCAAAGTACTAGATTTATGAAAAAGAGGGGCAAACTAAAATGATTATTTGGGTTATTTTGAGCATAGATGTGTTTTTGCGACTTATAGGGCCTTTTAAAATTTACTGCTCTGGGATCATATAACCATTTGAATAATTCAATGAGAAATTTTAATTTTGGCTATTAGATTTTCATGAAATAAAATTTGAATTAGGAAAATGAAATTATGTAAGAAATCGTGGGGAAATCCACAATATTGAAGATATATCCGAAAGTTGATATTTTTTGGATATCTCTAGATTGGATATCGGGAGTTTGACAAAAATACCTACAGGTGAAGATCTCATCAAGAGTAGAGTCAAGAAATTTAAAAAGATTTGGAAAGAAATGTTATAAAAGAAGAAGAATGTTTGGAAAAAATACATTTAAGTGGTATGAAAAAATAGATGAATTCAAGACAGGAAAAAAAATATTACAGCAGACGTATAAGGTATTACATATTAGAAGAGAGGAGTTTTGGAAAGACAGGAAGAGAACATCTAAAAGGACGAAATAAAACTATCACGTGGTCACTAGCCGCTCTTAAAGGAGAGCAGGATAAGGAGGCGGGGAGGAAAGAGGAGAAAGAGAGGAGAAGAAGAAAAAGAAAAGAAGAAGAAGAAAAGGAAGGGAGGTAATTAAGAATAAGAAAATTAAATTGTGAAGACAATGTTCATGCTTAAGAAGCGAACAGAGATCCTGGGTAGTCGTCCAGCTGCAATCGGCATCGGGCCCAACACGCTGCTCAGTCTCTGGGGCGCGGGCGCGGGCGTGGGGCACGGAACGAGGGCGGGGCGACAGCAAAGTGACGAGTCAGCGCATCCCCCCGTTCGGGGAAGTTGCGCCTCGAGAGCCCCCCCCCCCTCCCTCCCTCTCCCACCACCCTGCCTGCACTCCTCCGCCGTCGCTGCCTAAACGCGCTCCCCGGCCGACGGATGGAGGAAGGGGACAGGGGGGAGAGGTGAAATTGACAGGAGCTGCGTCGCCGGCGGCGGTGATTGCGGGCGATACGATGCAAAACTTGCGGCCGCTCGTTGGCAACTTCTCGCTTCCGAAATACATACTCTCGCCGCTTTTCTTTTTGTCTTTTAAACCAGTTTATGAAGTTAGGCGGAGATGAAAACGTACGTCGAAATATCGCACTCTCTGTTTTAAATGGAACTGGATATTGAAGTACGTTTAAACTTCTACATGCAAAGGGAGGCTTATTGTCCCTTTTTGAGAAGTATATTTATTATAGATGGTAGATTTGCATTCAAACTTGTGCAATCTTTTTAATAGTGTTTTTCCATCGTGCTACAAACAAACAATAATAGAATAAATAAATCTATTAACATTTAAACATAACTATCCTCGAATTATTCTCACGTGTTTATTACTTATTTCTTAATTTTCTAGATTCTGTTTTCTCCTTTTCTATGATTTCTAGTGAAAACCGCAATCTGTAAAATAATGGCTGCGAACCTGCAGCAGAAGGGATCTTAATATGAGAAAGATGAATGATATTTTTTAAGTTTAGAAACCATACTTGGAAACAATTTGTAGAATCAACAAAATATATTTACGAGTATTTATGGTACATTTTCAAGATAATTTCCTTAAAAAAATCAAACTTAGATATTTAAAAAAAAATTATTCCATTAACTACGAGTATATCGTATCAATATGATTCTTAGAAAGCAAAAATCGACTCTCAGTAAAATACAATAATATATGACAAACACAGACTGGCGTGAATATCAATGAGAATTATACATTTATGAGAGTGATCTCCAAACATTTAATATAAGTTTAATATAAGTTACAAAGAGTTGTTATTCATTTTCTATCGCCAATTAAAACGTTTTGATAATTGTCACCCAATCACATAATTAAGAGCAATTTGAAACGATATTGAGCGAATATTATCTCGGAGGACTCTAAAAAATTCGAAAGAAAAGAACAAATACTTAGCTGAAACAAATACTACTGAAAGATTAGCTGGAGAAACTTTATAATAAACTACTTGACTGGCAAGAACTGAGCACACTGTTACATGCATCTTTGGATTGTTTGTTTATTAACAGAAGCATACAATCGAAATGCAATAAAACACATTAATTTCTCTGATCAGAAATATGTAATCCACTCGAGTGATTTAAAAAAAATTAAAAAGAAAGAGGTAATTTTTTAACGCCGTGGGAGATAAGGGAAAATTTCCGTGTTTAAAGCTTTACACCTGATAAACCTGAATGGTCATAAAGCGATCGGAGATTCCTAATCCCTCGGAAGCCGGTTGTAGCCGCTCAGGGCCAATGGCAGACCGTCGCCCTTTTTCACCTGATTGGTCGCCTCATTCGAGGCATGAACTGCGAGCGGGCGCCAAATCAGCCAAACAAATTATGCGCCGCCCGGCTGCCCGCGCCGATAACGCTGCTGCACTTCGACCGTGTTTTGTTTATCGGAGGCCACGGGGAAGGGGAGAGACCGCGGCACTGTGGGTCGAAATTATAATATGATTATTATATTTTTACTTTTTCGCATTTGCTTATGTGGCAGTGATGCAGGAAAATTAGTGGTGCTAATCAGCACTCCCTTGCCCCCTTAAAAACGGTTACGTAATAATATTATATGGCGTTTCTGTCTATATCAACACATCTCAGTCAATGAGCCCTGACAATAAAACGTGCATGAAGCGATGGGCACTGCCAACAATGGGTGCATATTTTCTTAAACGTTTTTGCTAAATGTGCAATTTTTGTCATAAATAGAACTGTTTTTCTATAGAATAGAATTGATTGTTTCCAATACAATTATTTTTCGCCATGTCCCCAAAATATTTTAAGTTCATTCCTAAATGATTTATTTTATTTTAAATAAAGACTCACAGTCAAACAAAATCACAATTAGCCTCTTCATAATTATTTAAGAAATTAAACTGTTACAGATTCCCTGGAGAGTAGTAAAGAAGAAAGCTCGATAAAACGTTTCATCTTTGCTGCCAAGTTCGTTCATCAGTTTTTTGAAAAAAAAAAAGAAATTGTAAACGAACGAAAACTATTATAAACATTTATTTACTTCCAGCACATCATTCAGACAAGCAAGGATGATTTCTCAAATAAATGGAACATTCAGAAATAAAAGCCATCCAATATATCCCATTATGAATGCATTCGGAAAAACGAATTCATTACCATGTACAATGTTTTTTTTCATTGATTCAAACAATTAATTTTTAAACATAAGCTAATGTTAATCACTTTACAATTTGTAAAAATGTAGTATTTGACAAATAATTTCTTGGCCCTGCAGGATTAGTTTTAAATACAAAAATAATTAAATACTCAAAAAAATTTAGACGTAAACAACGTAACGAATGTCACTGGCTTCAATTCTTTAGTAATTCTTTTCTAATTGAATCATTAACTCCAAATATTTCGTAGTGACGCAACGGAAAAACAAGAGCTTTTATGTGCAGTTCAGAGATGACATATAGGCGAAATTACTACAAGTGGGCCGAAGTGTGATGACCATGGAATCCAAATATATTCGTTTTCAAGTGACGAGTTTCTTATTTAATCTATCCAATGATTGTCTTTAATTAAAATATACGAAAAATAAATAAGTAGACAATAAATAAACATTAATAAGTGATATATCCCATTTTTAATTTGCATATTATAATTAAACGAAAAATAAGTCGGCAACACCTAGACAGCTATGTGAAAAGACTGCTAGTGAAAGAAATGCTCAAATGAATAAATATTTCAAATTAATCACCTGAATGTTTCTTCTGGAATTAAGCAATTAATAAAAAATTACCATCTCATTAATGAAATGTTTTAATGAAGTTCTAATCACCTGGTTACTATCACGTACATATACATTTTCTTTGTGGTGTTGCTTGCAGTCCACTGTTGTATGATATCTTAAACTGGATAATATGATAATTTTATGAATGATGGCGTTAATAAGATAGGTCTTTAAGAATTATTGCCTCCGGTATGAAGGAACGATTAAAGCCATTATACCATCGGCACACCGGCAACTTCATGTTCCTGTACATCAATACATTGATATTACATAGAATTGTAGAATTAACTAAAGTAAAAAACGAGTAAGCAACAAAAGAATTAATATTAGCGTTATTAATAGGAAATCATAAATAAAATTAAATAAATTATTTTTCATATCATTCATTCAATTTTTCTTGAGGCCCGTAGTTGGTGTGAAATAATTCCAACCAGAAATAACGGGAAAACGACTCGTTTTTTTTGAAATATTGTACATGATCCTTTTTGAAGTTCTAATTTTGTACAACAGAATTCGTCTGAGACAAAAATCTCCATCTCCAATTTTCAAGTTTTAAATTTTTCCCGAAAAATCGCGGATGTCACCGAAAATGAGACCTAAACCATTCTCTTAAACGTCTATTGCACTATTGATTAACAAAATTCAATCAAACAATTTGGAGCCATTTTTTTGAAAATTTTGAGAATATCCCATTGACTTCATGTAATGTACTTCGAAAATTTAAATTTCGGTTTCAAATATCAAGGTTCGCGACATCAGCTAGAACTATTGGGGAATATCAATGTTGGAGAAAATCGGCTGAATGGTTTAGGCGCAAGCGTTGACCATAAACAGACCGACACATTTGGCCGTCCGTCAATCGATTTTTCGGTTTCAAGGATTCTCAAATAATGTATTCTGATTACACAATATGTTAGAGAGAGAGTTCTCTCTCTCTCTTTCTCTCTCTCTTTCTCTCTCTCTTTCTCTCTCTCTTTCTCTCTCTCTTTCTCTCTCTCTTTCTCTCTCTCTTTCTCTCTCTCTTTCTCTCTCTCTTTCTCTCTCTCTTCTCTCTCTCTTCTCTCTCTCTTCTCTCACTCTCTTTCTCTCTCTCTTCTCTTCTCTCTCTCTCTTTCTCTCTCTCTTGTCTCTCTCTCTTTCTCTCTCTCTTTCCTCTCTCTCTCTTTCTCTCTCTCTCTTTCTCTCTCTCTCTTTCTCTTCTCTCTCTTTCTCTCTCTCTCTTTCTCTCTCTCTCTTTCTCTCTCTCTCTTTCTCTCTCTCTTATTCTCTCTCTCTCTTTCTCTCTCTCTCTCTTTCTCTCTCTCTTCTCTCTCTCTATTCTTCCTCTCTCTCTTTCTCTCTCTCTCTTTCTCTCTCTCTCTTTCTCTCCTTCTCTTCTCCTCTCTCTTTCTCTCTCTCTCTCTTCTCTCTCTCTTTCTCTCTCTCTTTCTCTCTCTCTTTCTCTCTCTCTTTCTCTCTCTCTTTCTCTCTCTCTTTCTCTCTCTCTTTCTCTCTCTCTTTCTCTCTCTCTTTCTCTCTCTCTTTCTCTCTCTCTTTCTCTCTCTCTCTTTCTCTCTCTCTTTCTCTCTCTCTTTCTCTCTTTCTCTCTTTCTCTCTTTCTCCTCTCTTTCTCTCTTTCTCTCTCTCTTTCTCTCTTTCTCTCTTTTCTCATCTTTTCTCTCTTCTTTTCTCGTCTTTTTCTTCATCTCTTTTTCTCTCTTTTTCTCTCTTTTTTTCTCTCTTTCCTCTCTTTTTCTCTCTCTTTCTCTCTTTTTCTCTCTCTTTCTCTCTCTTTCTCTCTCTTTCTCTCTCTTTCTCTCTCTTTTCTCTCTCTTTCTCTCCTCTCTTTCTCTCTCTTTCTCTCTCTTTCTCTCTCTTTCTCTCTCTTTCTCTCTCTTTCTCTCTCTTTCTCTCTCTTTCTCTCCTTCTTTCTCTCTCTTTCTCTCTCTCTTTCTCTCTCTTTCTCTCTCTTTCTCTCTCTTTCTCTCTCTTTCTCTCCTCTTTCTCTCTCTTTCTCTCTCTTCTCTCTCTTCCTCTCTTTCTCTCTCTTTCTCTCTCTTTCTCTCTCTTTCTTCTCTCTTTCCTCTTCTTCTCTCTCTTTCTCTCTCTTTCTCTCTCTTTCTCTCTCTTTCTCTCTCTTTCTCTCTCTTTCTCTCTCTTTCTCTCTCTTTCTCTCTCTTTCTCTCTCTTTCTCTCTCTTTCTCTCTCTTTCTCTCTCTTTTCTCTCTCTTTCTCTCTCTTTCTCTCTCTTTCTCTCTCTTTCTCTCCTCTTTCTCTCTCTTTCTCTCTCTATCGTAATGAAATGAATATCGTAATGAAAAAGTGGATAAATCTTGCCTATTCATATATAGAAAATTACTATTTATGTCTAAAATTACTTTGTTGCTGCCGATGTCACATCAAAGTGCTAAACCCACTGCAAACTCATTTAAAACACGAGACTGTACTTCTTTTAACAACCTATTCAGATCCATATACTCCATTTGGAAATATAAACATATATTATTATCATACATACGTGTGCACATTTACACTTTGAAATGACTAAAGAAATGAGTTTATTTAAATACTCTCCTTTCAGTTTTTTCTGCAGGCTTAACGATGATCTGCAATTATTCATCCTCGGCGTTTCAGGACCACACACACTTTTTTTGGCTAACTTTTTGTCTTTTATAACACTTAACCAGTGTAAAGGTTAAAATAAGTACGCTCAGCATTTTCTTACTGATTGTTTTTTCCACAAGCAAACGTTATTTTACCTGTCACTATATTCGGCTAATTTTACAAATAGAAAGTGTGTGCTCTCTTGATTACCGACGCTCACTGTTCATTCATCTCCTGCTTCCGACGGTCCAATTTCTGCCGCAGAAAGGGACAACATTGCTGTTCTCCAGTAACAAACCATTCATTACCAGTTCTCTTTTATTTGAAGTTAACTTATGGCTAACGTTGTGCATTATGGATTATTATTCTTACTTTTTCTAAAATTAAATTTACATTGTCCAGTTTTTCTGTTTTCTCCCTGTTTTTTCCGAGGCTTCCCAATACATACCATACCCGGCGCACTTCTGTCTCTTGTACTGTTGCCGGAATGGTACCTCTCTCTCGCCTCTCAAGTTGGCCCAAACTACCAAACTTTTAGGTAGTTTTCCTACTGCATTTAGTGCCGAGAGCCATCTCTGAACGGCTTGAAAGGTAGTTGGTGGTTCAATGACCCTCACCGATACCACACAGCACGAGGAACATTTACGCCATAAGCGTGTATCGAAACCACGACCCTTCGAGCCAAGAACATTCCAACACCACTGCCCCAACGACCTCGACTACTCGGTCGTAGTATAAATTTATTTGAATATTATTATCTGTGCTTACGATTAAAAAAATGTAATGACTCTGAATTGAAATATTTTATAAATTTATTGATGTGTTAATGGGATTCCCAAATAAAAGGCTTTGCCTTGGCTTTTCATCATTATCAGTGGGGAATGCGTAGTTCGGAAGCCCTATATTGAAATCTTCTATATTATTAATTTCCAGTGCGCGCAGAAATTGAAAGAAAACTATGCAGCCGCCGACCATATGAGAGAAGTGTCTGGTTTTGATAGATACCCTAGAAAATCGAAAAAAAACACAGAGTATCGATTGGGACTGGAAATGCGAATGTTTGTTTGTTTGTTTCTATCTATCCGTACGTATCAATTCTCGTACTGCGCGTACCGACTGAATTCTCAAACGCAGTAACCCCCTACTTGCGACGCAGCTGACGTCCGCTGATTTATTGTTCTTGAGCAGTTAGCGGTTATTTTTTGGAACACAATTTTGTGTTTTTTTTTGTTCTGAAGCATTTTTGTACTGCAAGCCACTGGTCTAAATTATGTCTGGAGAAGAAGTCGTACGAGTAGAAATATTAGATGTGCTACGAAGTGTAAATGTGGAACTTGATACAAGTGTATCGGGGGTTGCTAGTAGGCGAGTTTGTTTCTAAAGACACTGGCAAGCAATCGTAAGATCACGGATGCTTGACGATTAAGTGTTATTTAAAGTGAAATTTTTGTTAAGTCATCCAATTAGTAGTGTCTTCAATATTTTAGGACATTGGCAAAACCTTTGGGGGAGGTAGTAGATATAATTATCGGTGGTTCAAGAATACAGAACAAGATTCCTGCGAAAACGAGGCAGATAATAATTTGCCGATTGTTTAACCATCCAGAATTTATGAACAATGTATTTTAATTTTGTTGGAACTTTCGGTGTCTCAAGAGTGAGAAGAACAGACAGTGATGTGGAGTACGTGGAAAACAGCGGCAGCTGAATTAGTATTTTGGAAATACCTACGATCGCGGGTGACTGCGGGAGCAGATTGTGGGAGGGAAGTTCATTAGCTACGTAACACGATGTTTTATTTTCAATCTGCTATACTTAAAATACACACATAAAACGTAATGTATAAATTAGATTTTGCCGTACAAAATTTCACGTAAAACATAATCATTGAACTGTATAAAATGCCTCTCCCTTTGAATACTTTTTAAATCCGCTTTCCAGCATGAAGGAAATTCTTCTTCTTCTTCTTCTTCTTCTTCTTCTTCTTTCTTCTTCTTCTTCTTCTTCTTTTTCTTCTTCTCCTGCAGGTATATAGGCACTGACTGTTACACTCCGTTTCCGTCACCCATTTCTTCTTCGGGCGATCAGGATTTCTTCGTCCTTGTGGGTGGTATTGTAGAATTCTTTTCGGCAGGCGGTTGTCTTACACCCTTTGAATCTGCTGGGTCGAAGAATGTCGGTAGTAATTGACTTTCTCTTGAAGATTAAGTACCCTAAGTTCTAAATTGCTTTTCTTGTCCTTCAGCTTATAACCATCCACTGACCGCAGAAATCTCATTTCAGCACTTTGTAGTCTTGTGCTACACGTTTTGGTCGTCCCATTTTCCCTCCTATATAAACATGTTGGGATACTTAATACCTTATAGAATTTAATCATTGTGTCCTTTCTGACTTTCTTTTTCAGAGTTCTCAGTATTGTTACGTTCATACGATTTAGTTTTTCACTTTCCCCCAAATATATCTATTTCCCTTCTGTACTACATTTTGTATCCCAAGAAACTGAAAGTTGAATCTTGCTCTATAGGTGAATTATATACAACTAAATACTACAAAGGAAATCGTTGCGTGAAAGCCCATTGTCGTATTGCTGTTCGTGACCACTGTGTGTCGCCGCTCGGGTGGAGTGGGCGCCCAGCGGGCGGAGGGCAATCGAAGCGGAAGGGTGGAAGGGGAGGGGGCTGAAGGGAAAGGGAGGACGGGCGAGTGTGCGCGGGCCGTGAATTTGCGACAGCGCGCGTTTACTCTCTAATCAGCTCGGAACGCGCGTCGCTGCCGGTTAGTGCTGCTTTCCGCACGGAGAGGGGAAGAGGGAGGGGCATACACTCCCTCCAGACCACACGTCTATAAGCAAGAGAAGCGGAGAGAGCGTGCAGTTATTTTAATTTTATGTTGTGGATGCGTAAGCTTCCTCGGCCGGAGTGTGTGTTATCCGGGACGAGCCGTCACTGACATCGTGGCTAACGTTTCGGACAGCGTATTGTGGTTTTCCTTAGAGCGTATTGCACTGAACAGAGCAGGCTAACGTTTCGGCCAGCATATTGTGGCCTTACTTAGAGCGAACTGCACTGAACAGAGCAGGCTAACGTTTCGGCCAGCGCATTGTGGCCTTACTTAGAGCGAACTGCACTGAACAGAGCAGGCTAACGTTTCGGCCAGCGCATTGTGGCCTTACTTAGAGCGAACTGCACTGAACAGAGCAGGCTAACGTTTCGGCCAGCGCATTGTGGCCTTACTTAGAGCGAACTGCACTGAACAGAGCAGGCTAACGTTTCGGCCAGCGCATTGTGGCCTTACTTAGAGCGAACTGCACTGAACAGAGCAGGCTAACGTTTCGGCCAGCATATTATGGCCTACCTTAGAGCGTACTGCACTGAACAGTGCAGGATAACGTTTCGGTCAGCGTATTGTGGCGTACCTTAGAACGTACTGCAATGATCAGAGCAGGATAACGTTTTGGTCAGCGTATTGTGGCCTACCTTAGAGCGTACTCTGTTCAGTGCAGTACGCTCTAAGGAAGGCCACAATACGGAGGCCGAATCGTTAGCCACCATGTCAGTGACGCGGCTCGTCCCGGATAGCCTAGATAACTTAATTTTATGTTGTCTTCATCTTCCCGAAGTATTGGCGAACCTCATTCCGGTCATCAAACCCCAACTTTTTTACTGTATTCATTATACTAGGATGACGAGTTGGGTTCGTCTTTTGGAATCGAAGCGAATTTTACTGGGACATTCCGGGAGGGCATAACTTCTGGATCAGAGGATACCCGTTTGCTCCCACTTCTAATTCTGAGTTAGCCATAGGCTCATCTCGAACTTAGTTGATCATATTTTCTTAGATTGCGCATGTGCCAATCACTCAATTTTCTGCTTTTGACGGGGGGGGGGGGTAGTTCCCACATTCGCGTTGTTCGATTGTAGTCCTTACGCTCGTAACGGACAGTTTTTATTAATCCGAAATGAGAGGAATGGGGTCCTAATGGACGACTCGGGCCCTGGTGGGGTATACTGAGGCTCATAGGTACACACCATTAAATACCAGGAAAGCCCTCGTGTAATGGGGAGCCTTTGTTGTAAGGCTGAGTCATCAAGTCCCTTCCCAAACCTCCTCATGGTGGCCCTGGATGATTTGCGTGGTGAGAACCTACAGAGTAACGAAAAGGGTGAGACGAAAGGCGAGTTTCCGGCGCCTTAAAACGGGAACCATGAGCTAAGGGAAGGAAACCCTGACAGAAAACCAAGGGGGGAGGGGGGCCTCCGTAGGTGTAGTGAAAACAACCTTCTTAAGGGATGACAACCCTGAAAAAAAAACATCTACCTCCAGGATTAAACATGGGGGTTGGACGCAGGGCTAACATCCCGGCTCCATAAAAAAAACTTCAGTTCAAAGCGATTTAAATATGCCTCGGACCGGACCAAAATTAAATTTACGACAAAGGCTACGAAAACGATCAATGAAAATTGGAACATGGAATATACAAGGCCTACGAACAAAGCAGAGGGAGGTCATCTCAGAAATTGAAAAAATGAACCTGGACATAATTATACTTACGGAAACGAAGAAAAAAGTGACAGGGAAGAAATTTTGAATGAATATCTTCATATTTGAAGTGGTGTACCCAAAGATTTTAGAGCTAGAAGAGGAGTTTCTTTCCTTATTAAACGTAAATGGACAAAATTCATTTAACAGATAGAGAATATTAATGAAAGGATACTAAGAATAGACATGAACGTTTTTCGTCATAAGATAACAATTTTAGGGGTATATGCCGTAAATGATAATGCACTTGTAGATGAAAAGAATAAGTTCTTTCAAGACCTCAGCGAAAATATAGCGAGTATTCCGTATCAAAATGAAATAATATTAATTGGGGATGTTAATAGCAGAGTAGGTAATAGAGAACGTGAAGTAGTAGGTCAATACGGAGAGAAAAGTATTAATGACAATGGAAAAAGATTAATCAACCTATGTAAGGAACATGCACTATGTGTAGGGAATACGTTGTTCAGACATAAAAACATCCACAAATATACACGAATAGATCCAGTAAGAAATATACAATCTGTAATTGATTTAGTTGTGGTGAAGAATGAGAGAAGAGTTAAACTGAATGATGTGAGAGTATACCGTCAACCAGAATGTGGAACTGATCATCATATGGTAGTGAGCAAACATGTTTTTCCTTTTAGAAATAAACGAAGATGTACTGAAAAAGATACTGACTTTTTAATTGAAGAAAACTATGTAAATTTTAAAATAGACCTTTTAAAACAATACAGTGTTGAGATGCTCTACCAAAACAGAATTAAGAATAAGCTAGAAAACTCAGAAGATAAAAGTCCCGAAGAAATGTACAATCATTTAAAATAGGCTGTTTTTGAAGCAGCTAAGGAAGTTTTGGGAGTGGAGCAAGAAAAAAGCAAGTTTGTAGAGAAATTTAGCGAAAATTTAGAAAGCATGATTAAGGAAAAGAAAAAATTATATTTGGCATGGATCTCAAATAGGAATGACGACACACGAAAGGAATATGTAGAAAAGAGAAAAGGTTAAAGAATTAGTAAAAATCGAAAAAAATGAACACTGAGAGAGATTATGTAGGGATATAGATAGTACATTGGGATATAACAGATCAACTGAAGCATGGAAAACAATTAAAAAATGAGAAAAAACTGTAACACAAGCAAAATACAAATAATAACTCCTACAAAATGGATTGACTACTACGAAACATTATTGCAAGAAAATAGAGTGGAATACCAACAAGATTTGGAATGCACACATTGGCAAGAATGGGAACCTGAAATTAGTCGGCTTTATGTAAAGAGGGCTTTGGCGAGAGCCAACAACAATAAAGCTCCAGGACCAGGAAACCTTAGAATGGAACTTTTAAAATACGGAGGCTCTAGTATAATTGAATACCTCCAAAATCTTTTCAACAGAATTGAAGTTAGCGGTGTTATCCCGCAGGCATGGAATATGTCATACATCAGTTCCATACACAAGAAAGGTGACAAAACTAGTTGTGAAAATTACAGTGGAATTAGTGTCATCCCATCAATATCTAGGCTATTCGCTAGTATTCTAAAGGAAAAAATACAAAAAGGAATAACTTTCAGCGAAGAACAAAGTGGTTTTAGGAGTGGGAGGTCATGTTTGGATAACATCCATTGCTTGCGCCAGATAATAGAAAAAAATGGAATGCACAATATAGATACATATATGACATTTATTGACCTGGAAAAGGCCTACGACAGAGTTCCAAGATGTAAAATTTGGCCAGCAAAGAAAAGACTGAAAGTGCAAGAAAAATGGATTAATTTAGTTACAAAAATGTACCAGAATACTGAAGCGTGCATTAAAATGGGGAGGAAAATTACCCGAAGCATTAGAACTAACAAAGGGTTAAAGCAAGGATGTAGTTTATCGCCACTTCTCTTTAATATATATATATATATATATATATATATATATATATATATATATATATATATATATATATATATATATATGGAACAAGCTTTGGAAACCTGGTACAAGAAATGTTCTCAAATGGGAGTTCCCATAAATGACAAGTGCTTACATTCTTTGCTTTTTGCAGATGATCAGGTAATTATGGCAGCAGATCGGGAAGATATGGAGTATATGCTTCGCAAATTAAAAGAAGAATACGAAAAATGGGGACTTAAAATCAACTTTAAAAAGACAGAATATTTATGCATAGGAGGAGATGCCTCTAATATTAATATCGCTGATGACGAGATAGCTAACGTTTCGAAATTTAAATATCTTGGGACTGTAATTACTGACGATGGGAAAATTGATGAAGATATAACTACTAGACTTGCAATGGGGAGGAATGCAATTAAAGCTCTGCATGGCCTTATATGGAATAGTGTTTTAAGGTAAGACACAAAACGACACATATTCCACAGTATCGTGGAAAGTATTATATTATATGGAGCAGAAATGTGGCCGTTAACAAAACGCCGTAGAGACAGAATACGGTCGGTAGAGCTCGACTTCATGAGAAGATCTTTGCAGATAACAAGACTGGATAAAATATGAAACGAAGTGGTGTGGGAAAGAGCTGGGGTTCAAACAACCATAACCAGAAGACTAGAAAATAAAGCTCTTTAATGGTATGGACATGTCCAGAGGATGCGAAATGAGAGATGGCCAAAACAAATTGTAAATTGGATACCTAAAAGAAGACGTAGAATAGGTAGACCTGGTTTAACCTGGAAGACATATACATGAAGTAATGGAGGAGAAAGGATTGGAAGAGCGTCCATGGGAGGACCGAGAATTATGGAAATCGAAAACGGCAAATTCTAAGGGGTAGAAACCGTCGAAGAAGAAGAAGAAGAAGAAGAAGAAGAAGAAGAAGAAGAAGAAGAATGAAAGGAATGGAAAGAAGCGGGCTCAAGGGTGGTTCCTAGGGAGTCCCACTATGCTGAAATATACAAACAAACATCTGAAGTCGTAGGCTTCCGCAGCCAGAATCATGTGCGTGATCTTGGCTGTCCTGGTGACGCCGCGTCGAAGTCTGTGTTGCCGACGTTTCGGCCATCTTGTCGTGGTCTTCCTTGGGGCTGGTATACGCCGTGATGGTCAGCACTCGGGTGTATATGCATGTCTGGGCCGAGTACAATTGGATGGAGCAGCTGGCCAATCGGAAGCCGGCTGCTCCAGCCAATCCAGATCCAGACATGCATATACATCCGAGCGCTGACCACGGCGCATACCAGCCCTGAGGAAGACCACGACAAGATGGTCGAAACGTCGGCAACACAGCCTTCGAATCGGCGTGACCCGGACAGCCAAGATCACGCAAACAAACATCTGTGTTCTAATTGAAGTTCGTACCCGCGACTCATCGAATCGAGGAAGTGTAGCGTCCCGTCGAAACGATCGCGGCTAAGACGATCGGCAGCTTATAGTTACTTTTTCGGATGGGGGATAAAACTGATTATCATCAACGATAGCTACGACGGTTACCGTGACGTGATAGATAACATAAACTACTAGGTCATTGATAAAATTGCAGCTTAGATTCCGGGGAGGTGTAAAGAAATTCGCTTGGTGTGTTGAACATCCGCGATTGCCCCTGAAGGGATCGAGTTGTTAGGACAACTGATTTGATCGGAGGTTTGCACAGTCCCTTCCTGCATGCTTCCCTGGAAGTTCCGGAGCAGCAACAGTACAAAGGGCGACTGACCGTGCGCGATTCTTCCTTACCTTATCTAGTCCTCTGTTCAATCATTCAGTGTCCTTCTAATTATAGACAATCACTTTTTTGGGTAATTAATATTGTATGAATTTTTTGAGAACGTTCAGTTAAAACCAAATAAGGAACAAAGATAACTGGGGAGGGGATGTTTAAGAATATAGAGAGGAATCACTTTAACTTAACACACATTCTTGATAATACTTTAAAAATGTAGTAAGCCTAATTAAATGGGGAAAGTAATAGATCTTTCCTAAATTCAATTGCTTTCACCATACAAATATTTCTAAACGCGTAAGCATCCACGGAATTTTCTGTAGTGAGATGTTCATTTACATCTTGACACTCCTTACAATCGTGCTGTTTTCTTCCTTAGAACCTTAGAACGCAATATTAACTACAAACTGCAGAAAGATTCAAAGAATTGACAGAGTATTTTGGTCATGTAAAAAAGATATACACGGAGTAAATAATTAAAAATTTGTAATCTTGTGCGACGATTAAAAAAAATAGTTTAACAAAGAAAATGTATCCATTTATATTTCCCTAAATATGAAGTGATTTATCCCTCAATTTCATGAACAATACCACAAGCAATAGCTTTATTGATCTCTTCGTCATTAATACAAACTGCTGTATCGAACAAGTCAAATAGTGTAATTCGCAGTTAAAATGTACAAGAAACGCTTTCAGCTGATCTTCCAGTAAATAAATCATGTTATTACCGAACAAAGTCTGCAAGCAATATGTATTACCCATCATAATCAAGCTGTACATTTTATAGTGTTTTCCAGGGAATGAGAAGCTGCTAATTTACTCATACTAATGTGTCTTAAAATCTGTGAAAACTTTGAAATCTCTTTTACGTTTATAAATTCAAGATCCTACTTACGGCTGGGTGAGATATAGATTTTATAATTCCTCAAGAGCACATAATGGATCTGCTGTTATTAGATAGAGGGAAAAAAGTGATATATTATGTAGGACTGTTTCCGAATCTGTAAAAAAATAACTTTTTACCTACAGGATACACGTTACAAATTAAGACCTGTGACACTCCGGATATGCACACGTATCGTACCGTGTGCGAGTGAATTCCTCTGCCGTCCACATATGAAACCCGCACAAATTCGCTTCGCCGCAGCGCACACGTTGCCGCGTCACTCCCACGTGCCTCATTCGCAGATTTCGCTACAACTAGATCCGCGTGACTTTCCAACTAATTATGTGGCGCGAATGACGAATAGTTCCCGCGGCGAGGCCAGACGAGGCGCTGACGTTGTGGGCGACGCGACGTTAGCGCTCACAGCGGAAAAAGTCGGCAACTCGCATCGCGGTCCGCTACTTTTTTTTTTTTCCCACTCGGAAGTTTCTACGGAGCACTAATGAACCGCGCGTTCTCCCGTCCGCGTTAGACCAACGCGGCTCTCAACTGGGCCTTATACAACGCGCGCTCGCTGCTTCTCATTTTGTAAATGCGCTCAACTCCTCAAACATTATTTTAAAATTTGTGTACTTTTTTCGTTCGAGGAAGCCTCTCATATTGTATGAATAATGTTCTCGTCGGTATTATTTTTTAAAGGGAAATGTTAAAAGGATGCCGTTCATGTGAACTTTTTGGACCTTCTTATACATAGAATAACATTTTATTATACTGAAACTGAATATGATATTCACCTTCCTTTACAGAAACTTCGGAATTATTAACTTTAATTGTAATCATTAGGAACATTCTTTATTATACTTTTCAAAAACATGTAATGAGCCTACCCGTTCTGAGTGTATAAATATTAATAATTGAGAAGGATTGTTTCACATTCACCTTATGCATAGGCTGCACTTTTAAACGTACCGTAACCAGGTAGTACGCATAATGCATTTCAATTAGGAAATCACATTATGAAAACAACTTAAGATTTTTCCTTTACGTGTAATTGGTAATATGGAGTCCAAGTAAAATGCACTTATTCCTAGGGTGAGTTAAAGCGAAAGAATTGATGAGATAACTAATGAATTTAAAGTAGATGTACTCGAAAACGATAGAGGTTTTTATGAGGGTAAAATGTGAATATTGGTAGTTAAATTGTCGGGATAAAATTGCATTATACGATATTCAAAATGAATGTGTCAATATGTCACCAATGATCTATCTTGAATTGATAATAATCTGCCAGAAGACTACGATTACACGTGGCACCTGTCATTTGGACATGGATTGCACGCTTCTGTCCCGGGAGGAAACACTTGGTCGAACCCACCGACCTCATAGAAAGCAGAATGCTTTATTCCTGTCAACAATATACACCAATATTGAAATAAATGAAGTCACCTGTTGAATGTTATAAACAAGGAAAGATATGTGTTTTTGTAGCAAAATTATCAAATATTTTTCCATAAAAATTCTGAAACTACGAGGAAAATATTTACAACACATTTGACTTAGAAATAAAATTAGGGGAAGGTAGTGTTTGCTTACACTGCGAACATATACATAAATAAAGAGTAGCCATTTTATTAATTTGTAAGTGAATTTAGCTAGATGAACTTAAAAATTCTGTACCATTCGTTTTCTCTTATACGGTAATCATTTTGAATTGTTGCCTAGGGTCTCAGCCCTTTGACATTTGGTTCAGCGGATTTATTTAGAGAACAAAAGACAATGTAAACTATTCAGTTCATCATCATAAAATGTGTGTTGAAACGAATGAAAAACTAGTGGGAACGCGCAATGAACAGAAACTTTTCCTCTCGTTGGTGATTATTACTCTATAAATACTTTTTTATTTCTTAGGGTTTTTATCCAACAGACTACCGGTTACGCGTAACATTCCCTTGGGACATATATTCGACCATACACGAGGCACAACACACTTGCGGGCTGATCTGATGTGGGGTCAGCAGAACACGAGGTCCTTTACGAAAACATGTACATGAGAGACAAAGAATACACAACCAAGCCCAAGGGGGTGGGTGTTAGGAGCTGACTGAGGAGACAGTGAACTTTGATATTTTTCGGATGAGCTAACAGCCAGCTCCATCCACTTACCTTGGTAGCGTTGTTATTAATAGGGTTGTGATTTATATGCAATAAAAATCGCGGAATATGCACATATATGTGGAAATATATTTGGTAATATATGCAATTAAGAAGGAAAATATGCGAAATAGTGTAATGTAATTTAATGTGTAAGTGTAAAAATAAATAAAAAGTGTAATGTGGAACATTTCTTTACAACCAAAGAAAAAAAATACAGGAATACAAAAAAACATATAAATTGTCACAAGCGACAAACGAAGGCAAGGGCTTAATTTTGAAGGACATTCATTACTTAGGAAAATAATGAGAAATGCAGTTAATGTACATTTAAAAAATAAAAATATAGGTATTGAAAAAAAAAAGTTCTGAATTCACAACAAATTCACGGGTCTGGCTCTTTTAACACCACTCCACGTTTGCGCCGTGTGTGGGCACTCATAGGCGCTCGGCGGATGCATATTTCATTTCAACTGATACTGCCGATGTCTTGGCGACGTCCTGGAAGTTAGCAGGACCATTTCATCCAATCACAAAACTGCATAGTACATAATTTGCCGCTTTTTTGCCGTTCTTAAGATGTGGAAAAAAAAAATTTGCCGCGGGTCATTTTCTCAAAAAAATCTGTGGTCCTGCTAACTTCCAATGGAAGTTAGCAGGACCACACCTCTAAATCAGCTACTATTGTAAGTATATACCCAAAATTATACTCCAAATTTGCCGCTTTTTATTTGTAAACGATTAGTGAAAAAATCAAACTGATATCTCAATTCCTTCAAAAAATATTGCCAAAAAACCAAAAAATAAAAGATGCGCTACTTTTGCAAGCGCCGTCGAAGAAGAAAAGACACATCCGCTGGCATTCATTCGCCGTTGCAATTCATACTCAACGCCAAAATATGCCGCAAACACGGGCTAAACATAATCAGTAATCAAAACTTTTGCCGCGGACCGGTTATATTCAATTACCTGGGTTCAAATCCCAGAGTTTGCCTCATACAACAGCTCTGAGAAATTTAAAATGCCCGCTCCTCCTAAACTATCAGCCATAACAATTCATACTCTGCGCCAAAATTTGCCGTAATTAAGTGCTTAATATAAACTATAATAAAAAAATTTGCCGCGGACCGGTTAATTTCAATTACGCGGGTTCGAATCCCGCAATGCCCCTGTAAGGAACGTCCGGCGCAGGTAATGAAGACCATACCTCCTGAACATGCAGCCATAACAACTCATAATCGGCACCAAACTTTGACGCAATCAAGTACTAATTACAATCCGTAACAAAAGAATATTCTCCGGACCAGTTAAACTATTGTATAGGGGTTCGAATCCCAGATTTCGCCTTCCTACGAGAGCCCTGAACACGTGAAGAAGTCCGAAAGTTAAGAAGCCCGTTTCTACTAAACTATCAGCCCTAACAATTCATACTCTACGTCAAACTTTGAAGCAAACAAGTACTAAATACAATCGGTAACAAAAAAATTTGCCGCGGACCGTTTAGATTATATTATCTAGGTTCGAATCCCAGATTTCGCCCTCTTACATGAGCTCTGCGAAAGTTAAGAAGCCCGTTCCTCCTAAACTATCGGCAATAACAATTCATACTCTACGTCTTAATTTGATGCAAACAAGTATTCAATAAAATCTGTAACAAAAAAATTTGCCGCGGACCGGTTAGATTATATTATCCCGGTTCGAATCCCAGATTTCGCCCTCTTACATGAGCTCTGCGAAAGTTAAGAAGCCCGTTCCTCCTAAACTATCGGCAATAACAATTCATACTCTACGTCTTAATTTGAGGCAAACAAGTATTCAATAAAATCTGTAACAAAAAAATTTGCCGCGGACCGGTTAGATTATATTATTCCGGTTCGAATCCCAGATTTCGCCCTCTTACATGAGCTCTGCGAAAGTTAAGAAGCCCGTTCCTCCTAAACTATCGGCAATAACAATTCATACTCTACGTCTTAATTTGATGCAAACAAGTATTCAATAAAATCTATGACAAGAAATTTTGCCGCGGACCGTTTAGATTATATTATCCCGGTTCGAATCCCAGATTTCGCCCTCTTACATGAGCTCTGCGAAAGTTAAGAAGCCCGTTCCTCCTAAACTATCAGCCATAACAATTCATACTGTATGTCTAAATTTGATACATACAAGTTTTAAATAAAATCTGTAACAAGAAAATTTGCCGCTGACTGGTTAAATTACATTAGTCGGGTTGAATCTCAGATTTCTCCCTCCTACGAGAGCTCAGAAAATGTGAAGAAGCTTGTTCCTCCTAAACCATCCGCAAAACAATTTATACTCTACGCGAAAATTTGATGCAATCAAGTATTAAATACAATCTGTAAGATTCCAATTGGCCGCGGACCGGTTAAATTCCGAAGTTTGGGACCCAGATTTCGCTCTCTTAAGAGAGTTCTGCGTAAGTTTAGAAGCTCAGTCGTCCCAAACTATCAGCAATATTATTTAATACTGTACGCCAAAACTTGCCGTAAACAAGTGCTTAATATAAACTGTAAGAAAAAAATTGACAAGGGCCGGTTGGAATTAATTACACGGATACAAATCCCAAAAGTTGCCTCCAAGGTAAGTCCTTATCATACCAATTCATACTCTACATCAATTTTTGTCGCAATAAAGTACTAAATACTATCGGTAACAAAAATATTTTTCGCTAACCGGTTAATTTTAAATTACATGGGATCGAATCCAAGAATGACCCTCTATGGGATGTCCTGCGCAAGTTAAAGAAACCGTACCTTCTAAACCAGCAGCCATAACAATTCATTATCGACACAAAAAATATCGCAAAAAAGTGCAAATGTACTGGTAACCGGATACCTTCAATTACCAGGGTTCGAATATCCGATTTTGTGTAACGAGTGCCTGGCTACATTAAGATGTCTGTTCCTAGTAAATAATGAGGCATAACGAAGCGTACTCTTCCTCAAAATGTGCGGTAAATAAGTGCTTAATATGACAATTGTAATTATAATAAAATATTTTCCCAGGCTTACGTGTTTTCATTCGTCTTATATTTTAGAACAAATTACAATGGCTGTATATAATTAATAGTGTACTCACTACTTCCTTTGGAAAGCGAGCTTCAAAGTTTACCCATTTTTTAGTCATGATGCTATAGTGACATTTCTTTGGCTTTCTGAGACCATTTCCGTAACAGAAATTGTCAAACTGCGCAATGCATCAGGGCTAAATACACAAATAGATATTGCGAATATGAATCATCTACATGGCGAATTTTTTTCGCAACGTTTCCTGTTGCATCTGGACGTAAGTAGGCATATGGTTCACCAATGAACTTTTTATATAAGCTTATTTGGTGATTCCGTACACCTTCTCAATGTAGCCAGAGCTTTAACTGGATCTGGGTAAAATAATTCAGCGGGCAAAGATCCTCGCTATAGGAAAATGGACTGACTGCTTGTGTCTTTAAAGCTTCGAAGCAGCGATACACATGAGCAGATGTGTCTTCTAAGGTACATCAAACTGCATTTGTGGTTGGCTGGCGTAATTGCCGTTCACCACATTGTCCTTCTCCTTTTGATATTTCTCGTTCTGACAAGACATTCGGAGCATTATTCTTCCGATCAAATGTCTAGACAATTGAGAATTATGACATTTGCATTTTCATAAAACATCCATAATATTTTACAAACGCTTTAATTATCAATACTATTGTTTAATATATTATAGGAATAGTTAATGGAAGATGGTGATTTATTCCTAGAATTAATTGTGTTCTCGTGAATTCAAGAAGTATTACTGCTTAATATAGTAATTAAGTATTCTTTAAATTTATAATCTTATTTTTAGTATTCCTACAGCAGCACATACGAGTATATTTTCACTATTATTTGTAACTGATATGTAATCTTAAAATAAGGCAACATGTATTCTACAACCGAAGACGTCATCAAAGTCTTAGGGGTTTAATAAAATACCTATAATACCTTTAATTTTTCTGAATTCTTTTTTTTAATGAAAATAGTTCATCAATATTACTAATTTTTAATACGTGTATGACTCCTAAATCACAAGATATTCGTGCCCACTGAAGATATGCAAATAAAATTCCAACATTTCAGGAAGTTTGTAAATTCCCATAAACCTTGGTTCGTGTTCAGCCTTCTATGTTTCACTTATGAATACCGTAGTTATAATTTAGAACAAAAATGCATTGCGTCACTCGACAGTGTCAGTGAATACGCGGAGAAACGACGCTACGCACATCCCCGTTGGCAGACGTTGCGCCTGTCTGCAGTGATGCGGCAGCCGATCTGGATTTCGGAAATAAAATGTTAACTCAATACTTTCGCAGACAATTTTTTTTTCCTCGAAAAATCTGGATCTACTATTCCTCATGAACCCAAACACTGAAGGTATTTTTTGTAATGGAAGCTAAACCTAATTTGTAGAAGCAACATTTATCTTTTTATTCGTTACAAAGGCCTTCCATTACCAATTTTTGGTTTTCGAAAATTCGTCACTGCACCATTACAGTACTTTCTCTTTACTAGGTACACGCAGTGAGACTACAATGTAACAATCGACGGGTGCACGAACGGATGGTTTGAACAAGATCTATAGAGAAAATTCTCCAAAACTGTATATTTCCCTTTAGCTACGGATATCCATTTTCCCCAGCTCTACATAATGAATTACGTGCATATGGTATGTACGAACACGAGAAAGTAATATACAAACATATAAGGCAAGAACGTAGAGGACACATTGAACCATGGTTTGATATATTTTAACTTTCTCGCTCTTACGAATGTAATTGCAATCGTGCCCTGGAAAACTGCGAATTTCCGTCAGAAAATCTCCAATCGTCGGTTTCTGATAACGTAAGTATTACATATATTCGTATTAAATTTCTTCCTCTAACTCGCGATGATGATGGAATCGTTTTTTAGTGGGTCCTTCACAATCGCTTGACGGCAAAACGTCATAATTTAGGGGCTAAAAGCCAACTGGTCAAAATATCTCTGGTCATTACAAGACCAGTCTAAGCCGATTTTCTTCAAGATTGATATTGACTACTGATTGATACTGAAACTTTCTACAAGATTGATTACCCGATCGCCCTGAACGAACGGCTGAGGAAGTTTCAAAACTATATTTTAATTTTTGAAGGTATTTTCCCCAAACCTTTATAAACATTTTCACAATTTTCTCAAAAATGACTCCACATTTGTTTTTATTAAATGTTATCCTCGGATAGCGTAAAAGTGAGAGTGTGGTGCAGGTGCCATTTTTGTTTAAATCCCTTTTAAAGACACACCTTGAAATAATGTTTAATTTTTCGAAAAAAGTAGTAATTTTCCTCAATATAGGGAATTTTAAATTTTTTAAAATATTTTTTCTCAAAAACCGCTCCAAATTCTTTCTTCACATTTTCTCCATGTATGTATCAAGGGAGGGTAAAAAATATGGGGTAGTGTAAATAAAATCCTAGATTTTACTTCAAGTGTGAAATAAATGGTAAAAGCATTTACTATCGAGCAAATGCATTACTTCACTTGGTGTGCATAACCTTTTACTTGTACTAGGAAGTAAATGTTGGGAAAAGAAGTAAATATTTGTTGGAGAACGCTGGGGAAATTGGTTCATACTCGTATCGTGAGGAGCAAATTCGTGAGGGTTGATTGCTCAGCTTATTCAGTTTATTACTGTGATCACGAAAGCATTGAGCTCCTCAGAAAAGATATCTGAGAAAGACTACTTAGTTTCTCAAACAAAAGAGTTTCGTGAAATCATGGAAAAATATAAGTGTTATATATGACACAGTGTTAAATAAATCGTAGTTTCCAAACATTAGGACTTGAAAGGAAACTGCACACTCTGCGATTATTACTGTGTATGAACAGGCATGTGGAAAACCACTGATACGGCCGCAAGTCAAAGAAAAACCTAGTGGTGCTACAGGATGGCACAGACTTTCCCGCATTAGTTTTCTATTTCGTTTGGTCTCGGCTAGCTATTCGGACATGCCACATACTCTTGCCAGCTGCCATCTATCGCTGCCTAAAGTACGTTTTTTGGATATTTTCTTAATTTTTCTGTTTCCTAATAGTAGAACGGAAATATTATTTTAAGCTTTTTAATGAACAGTAAAATTTGGTCCTAAATGGAAATTTTCTTTGAAAAATTTGAAGCCCTTTATAAGAGAATGGCGTTTAAACGCTATTGTAAATTCGAAATTCGAAGCTCTTTTTCACAAAAAATTGTTGAGTTTTCGAAAAACTTCATTAGAAATCTTTCGAAGCACTTTAACTCATAAATACATCAGTGTTTACAAATTGCTGTAAATGTGCATATTAACCGTGGGGAAGTTGGGGTTGCCTGAGACGTTGGAGGTGGCGCGAGGACATTTTTGACCCCTTTAAGTTATTCCTTTATAATAGTATATCTGACAACAAATAAGTGTGAAATTAATTATTTTAATGATTATCAATCATTTATAAGGTAGTATTACCATAATGTACTATTATAAACAAACATGCAAATGAATAATTTAAAAATTTTTATTAGTATTTATATTTTTATATTAAAGGACAAAATTGTCAATTATCTTTTATTTTATGTAGTGACCCCAGTAACGTTTTTCTGAATATTTCGACGACAAAAGTATCAGAAAATTCAGTAAGTTTTTAATTTTCTAACATTGTCTCACACAAAAATAAGTAAACAATTTATTGAAAATGGCTTAGATCCAATCAGAAAAATTTAGAAAGAGTACAAAATATAAGATGTTTATATTAGTGTTACAAATATTAATAAATTAATTATTACATTGAAAAATTGGAAAAGAATATATAACATGTCAACAATTTATTACACTTCACACTAAACTACATTGTTTTCTCAAAACATCACAATGATCTTTACAAACTTTTTGTTATTTAAGGTCGCATCAACTTCTAGGACATTAGTGACCATTATTGCTTGTATCAGTATGGTAACTGTGAGGATGACACGATATGACGATGATAGGGGGCGAAAGGACGAACACAATACAACCATGCCCGAGGCGGGACTCGAACCCGCGATCCTTCCTTCCGATCTCGCTACGGCACTATTGCCTAAGCGATCTCGGGCCCCGGATCCACTTTACAAACTTGTTTTCTGCATTTAGGACAGAAAACTTTTGTTTTCCTGTCTGTACATTATAGGGCATGCATGTCATATTTTTTTATTTTTTGAGAGATTGCTACTTTCGCGGGTTATTCCTCTTTAGTAACAATGAATTGTTTGATTTTTGAAATCAGCTGCTTCGGCAAATTTGTGATCTCTATTGCATGATTCGGTGGACAAGGCTCATTGAAAGACTCTACTGGTACTGTCGCCTTGGTCTGACAGATATATTGTTTGCTTGCACAATGAGGATATTGAGGTAACATTCTATTTCGTAACCCAAATTATTCATAATGTGAAATAAATAAACAATACACTTCTCGTAGACACATTCAAGCAATGTAGCAAGACGATCGCACTACTGCAAGCACTTCGCGCTGCCAACGGAAGTCGTGGCGCGGGGTCAGACAGATCAGTTTGCGCGACGGCTCGGCTGTTATCTCTCTGCCAAGAACCCATGGCACAGTCGCAAAGTGCTTATATCTTTCAGGCAAAAGATAACACAGATTCACACAGGACACAAAAGACCCCGCGTCACCTCTCTCAGGTTAACATGAGAGATGTTTAAAAAAATTGTGTAAATTTGGAAAAAAATCCTCAAAATGAACTTTCCGTCATATTAAAGAATGCAATAATCACTATTCGTTCGAAAAGTTTACAGAAAAAATTGGAGCGGTTTTTGAGAAAATGGCATTTGAGCGTTTCTGAAATCCAGTATTTTGAGACCATTTTCACAGAAAACTGTTGCGTTTTCGAGAAAATATCTCTGACATTATTTAAAGCACATGTACTCGTAAATACAATAATGTGAACAAATCAGCGCTGATATAAATATTAACGATGTGAGTGGCTAATGAAAAAATTCAGTTTATATATTTTGCAAATAAACAAAGGAATAGAGTACTATGGCGTTTATGTCATGTCTTAGAGTGCATTAGGTACTATCCCTACCAAAAGTTAAAAAATAATTTGGAACCGTTTTTAGAAAATCTTGTTTATGTCATTTTTTAAACTATACGTATTTTACGCAATATTGCACGAAAACTACTGTAAGTTTTTAAAAAATGTGCAAGACCTTACTGAAGGAACAGATTATAGACAACAAATTTCATTTGATGGAGTAATCTCTACCTTCAATTTTGAAGGGTTTTTTGTTTGTTTGTTTGTTTGTTTTGTTGCAATTTTCCAAAAAAAGGGCAATACCCAAAAATGACACTACAGCTATTCTTACCGTTCCTTATTACATATGTGGAGAAAATTTAAAGAAACAATGTGAAAAAAATTTTTAGATATTTTTTCTTTGTAAATTTCAATCGCAAAATACGAAAGCTAGTTGTTTTTCAAAAAAAATTATATAACCTTTTCAGAAGAAGGAATTTTTTACAACAGACTTTGTCTTTGTCCAATTTTAAAGTGTTTTTGTTTTCAATTTTCGAAAAATCGGGGATGACTACGCAAATTGGACCTGCACCACCCTCTTAAACGACCATTGCACTATCCAACAAAAAAAAATGTAATAAAGACATTGGAGACACTTTTTGAGAATTCAAAAAAGGGTTTCCTGTAAAGTAAAGCGACATCAGCTAGAACAATAGGGGTATATCAAGTTGGGAGAAAATCGGCTGAATGGTTTATGCGCGAAGGATGCAGACGGACGGGCAGACAAACTGACGGATAGACAGACACACAGACAGACAGGCAGACGGTCTGACGGACAAATGTTTTGCTGTCAATCGAGTTTTCAGTACCAAGAACCCATAAAACATGGATTCTCCCTACACAACGTGATAGAGGAATTTTTTTCTATATTTAGCAACTGGATTTATTCAACTTCTCCGTAACACGGGCCGGCAATAAAAGTTTTTGTGTCGAAAATTCGCCGTTTTCCGGCGTACGATTTCAAATACTTCTTTTCTTACGTCAGAAATGGCGAGAACATCAATTTTGGAAACACTTCTACGTCTGAATTAGGCTCTAGTGGCGTTCACAGGCGAACGGACAGATGGGCAGGGAGACAGATAGAGTATCATAAAAATATAGTTATTGTAATTTGTTCAAAGAAATAAGACGATACAAGGCTAACTTATACCCAACATGGTGTCATGTTTCCTGGTTTGCGATTTTTAGAGGGTACTACTAACTGAATGTTGGTAGTTGGTCTTTCTGTGGGTTCTTGACGATTGACTGTATGCAGATGCTTGTATGATTAGTTCAGATCCCATTTTCGTTGAACACACTGTTTTCTCAAAAATTGAAAAATTTGTTCGGTATCTTACAATTCGTACAATCGCACAATTATGAAGATAATTTTTTCTTAAACAAATGTGTTCATCAAAAACAAATATTCAAATAAGATCATTTTGAAAAAGAGAATTCTACGATTCGAACCCGGGTAATCGAAACTTAAGTGTCGAAGCACTTTTATTATTACAGATTATATTTAGCAATAATTTACTGCAAATTTTGGCGTAAAGAATTCTTATGGCTGATAGTTTAGGAGGAACGGGCTTCTTAAATTTCGCAATGATTTTGTAAAAGGGCGAAATCTGGGATTCGTACTCGGGTAATATACTCTAACCGGTCGCGGCAATTTTTTTTATTACAGACATCATTTAATACTTGATTGCATCAAATATTGGCGCAGAGTATGAATTGTTAGGGCTAATGGTTTAGAAGGTACGGTCTTCATAATTTCCGCCGGGTTTTCCTTCAAAGGACATTCTGATATTCGAAAGTGCGTTATTGAAACTAATCGGTCCGTGGCAATTTTTTTTATTACAATTTATAGTAGGCATTTGTGTACGGCACATTTTGGCGCAAAGTTTGAATTGTTATGGCGGTTGGTTTAGGAGGTTTGGGGTTCTTAACTTACCCAGAGATCTTGTGAGAGTGCGAAATCTGGGATTCAAACCGGGATAACCTAATCTAAACGGACCGCGACAAATGTTTTTGTTACAGATTTTATTGAATACGTTTTTGCATAAAATTTAGACGTAGAGTATGAATTGTTATGGCTGATAGTTTAGGAGGAACGAGCTTCTTAACTCTCCCACAGCGCATGTAAGAGTGCGAAATCTGGGATTCGAATCGGAATAATATAATCTAACCGGTCCGCGGCAAATTTTTTTGTTACAGATTTTATTGAATACTTGTTTGCATCAAATTAAGACGTAGAGTATGAATTGTTATTGCCGATACTTTAGGAGGAAAGGGCTTCTTAACTTTCGCAGATCTCATGTAAGAGGGCGAAATCTGGGATTCGAACCGGGATAATATAATCTAACAGGTCCGCGGCAAATTTTTTTGTTACAGATTTTATTGAATACTTGTTTGCATCAAATTAAGACGTAGAGTATGAATTGTTATTGCCGATAGTTTAGGAGGAACGGGCTTCTTAACTTTCGCAGAGCTCATGTATGAGGGCGATATCTGGGATTTGAACCGGAATAATATAATCTAACCGGTCCGCGGCAAATTTTTTTGTTACAGATTTTATTGAATACTTGTTTGCCTCAAATTAAGACGTAGAGTATGAATTGTTATTGCCGATAGTTTAGGAGGAACGGGCTTCTTAACTTTCGCAGAGCTCATGTAAGAGGGCGAAATCTGGGATTCGAACCGGGATAATATAATCTAACCGGTCCGCGGCAAATTTTTTTGTTACAGATTTTATTGAATACTTGTTTGCATCAAATTAAGACGTAGAGTATGAATTGTTATTGCCGATAGTTTAGGAGGAACGGGCTTCTTAACTTTCGCAGAGCTCATGTAAGAGGGCGAAATCTGGGATTCGAATCGGGATAATATAATCTAACCGGTCCGCGGCAAATTTTTTTGTTACAGATTTTATTGAATACTTGTTTGCATCAAATTAAGACGTAGAGTATGAATTGTTATTGCCGATACTTTAGGAGGAAAGGGCTTCTTAACTTTCGCAGATCTCATGTAAGAGGGCGAAATCTGGGATTCGAACCGGGATAATATAATCTAACCGGTCCGCGGCAAATTTTTTTGTTACAGATTTTATTGAATACTTGTTTGCATCAAATTAAGACGTAGAGTATGAATTGTTATTGCCGATAGTTTAGGAGGAACGGGCTTCTTAACTTTCGCAGAGCTCATGTATGAGGGCGATATCTGGGATTTGAACCGGAATAATATAATCTAACCGGTCCGCGGCAAATTTTTTTGTTACAGATTTTATTGAATACTTGTTTGCCTCAAATTAAGACGTAGAGTATGAATTGTTATTGCCGATAGTTTAGGAGGAACGGGCTTCTTAACTTTCGCAGAGCTCATGTAAGAGGGCGAAATCTGGGATTCGAACCGGGATAATATAATCTAACCGGTCCGCGGCAAATTTTTTTGTTACAGATTTTATTGAATACTTGTTTGCATCAAATTAAGACGTAGAGTATGAATTGTTATTGCCGATAGTTTAGGAGGAACGGGCTTCTTAACTTTCGCAGAGCTCATGTAAGAGGGCGAAATCTGGGATTCGAATCGGGATAATATAATCTAACCGGTCCGCGGCAAATTTTTTTGTTACAGATTTTATTGAATACTTGTTTGCATCAAATTAAGACGTAGAGTATGAATTGTTATTGCCGATAGTTTTGGAGGAACGGGCTCCTTAACTTTCGCAGAGCTCATGTAAGAGGGCGAAATCTGGGATTCGAACCGGAATAATATAATCTAACCGGTCCGCGGCAAATTTTTTTGTTACAGTTTTTATTGAATACTTGTTTGCCTCAAATTAAGACGTAGAGTATGAATTGTTATTGCCGATAGTTTAGGAGGAACGGGCTTCTTAACTTTCGCAGAGCTCATGTAAGAGGGCGAAATCTGGGATTCGAACCTAGATAATATAATCTAAACGGTCCGCGGCAAATTTTTTTGTTACCGATTGTATTTAGTACTTGTTTGCTTCAAAGTTTGACGTAGAGTATGAATTGTTAGGGCTGATAGTTTAGTAGAAACGGGCTTCTTAACTTTCGGACTTCTTCACGTGTTCAGGGCTCTCGTAGGAAGGCGAAATCTGGGATTCGAACCCCTATGCAATAGTTTAACTGGTCCGGAGAATATTCTTTTGTTACGGATTGTAATTAGTACTGATTGCGTCAAAGTTTGGTGCCGATTATGAGTTGTTATGGCTGCATGTTCAGGAGGTATGGTCTTCATTACCTGCGCCGGACGTTCCTTACAGGGGCATTGCGGGATTCGAACCCGCGTAATTGAAATTAACCGGTCCGCGCAAATTTTTTTATTATAGTTTATATTAAGCACTTAATTACGGCAAATTTTGGCGCAGAGTATGAATTGTTATGGCTGTTAGTTTAGAAGGAGCGGGCATTTTAAATTTCTCAGAGCTGTTGTATGAGGCAAACTCTGGGATTTGAACCCAGGTAATTGAATATAACCGGTCCGCAGCAAAAGTTTTGATTACTGATTATGTTTAGCCCGTGTTTGCGGCATATTTTGGCGTTGAGTATGAATTGCTACGGCGAATGAATGCCAGCGGATGTGTCTTTTCTTCTTCGACGGCGCTTGCAAAAGTAGCGCATCTTTTATTTTTTGGTTTTTTGGCAATATTTTTTGAAGGAATTGAGATATCAGTTTGATTTTTTCACTAATCGTTTACAAATAAAAAGCGGCAAATTTGAAGTATAATTTTGGGTATATACTTACAATAGTAGCTGATTTAGAGGTGTGGTCCTGCTAACTTCCATTGGAAGTTAGCAGGACCACAGATTTTTTTGAGAAAATGACCCGCGGCAAATTTTTTTTTCCACATCTTAAGAACGGCAAAAAAGCGGCAAATTATGTACTATGCAGTTTTGTGATTGGATGAAATGGTCCTGCTAACTTCCAGGACGTGTCTTGGCGTGCTTCTCGAGCGACTTCGTACGAGTCAGATTAGTAGCAACTCTGATCTGTGGCTAGGGCAAAGAAAACTAATTCTCGGGAGCTCACTGCTTCAGATCAGGTTACATAATATACCATAGCAAGTAGCGGGATAACGGTCAGAACCGCTTACACGTAGACGAAATTGTAACTTATGGGCTTCTTTTCGTGGATGAGGGGTGAATATACCACAAAAATATGCAAATAGGGCTCAAATGTATAAAAGATATTGAATTATAGTGATATATGCGAAAATATGCAAAATAAAAATAGCTTATATTGATTGTAATTGCCTCAAAACTTATACAATTTGTTGAAACGGGATGATTCAGTTAACAGAAAAAAATATGCAAATACGTATAAATCAGAGCTCTAGTTATTAACAACTCGGAGGGCCACCGCGTATAATGCAAGAGGACGCATTCCCTGCAAATGTTAGTATCTACAGAGGACGTCACTATTAGATTGGGAGAATTCAATAGGCATGTATTAATTAAAGAGAAAACATGTAATTAAAACTAAGCAAAAAATACACTTGATTACAATTATAATTACATCGAAGTTGAAAGAACTTGAATTATTGTAGATGTAGCTGTAAGCATGTGTAGTGAGACTAATTCAATTGTTTACAGGTAACATTGAAAGATTGCAATAGCCGTAAACATTTACAATTGCAAACTGTGTTGGTTGCAGTTGGCATTTAACATGCGTTTGAATATGCAACATAGCATGATGAAGCAGTGCTAAAATGAAAACCATGGCACATTGAACACAAACGGTCAGCTTGATACAGCGTAGACTTGAGGACTGCATACGTCCGTACGGCGTATGATGTGATCCGCCGGGAGAGAGGATTAGGGCGACGGTTGGCAAGCACACTGTGACGACTGAAAGTCTAGGTATGCCATGAAATATGATTGGCGGTTGTAGAAGTTACATTGAATGCCCGTTATAAACGTATGATGCAATTGCGTAGAACACGTGGTTTAATAACTTCATGCCGGCGGCACACTCATAGTTTGTATGTTGGCATAAGTTCAATATATGTTTCACAGTACATTATGATAGAAAGATTACCATTATCACGTTCTAGCTCAAAATGGAAGGTTGCAAATCAACGTTTTTAGGATGCATGGTTCACTATAGCACTAACACGCCTCTGGTAAATTGTAATGCATGTCCAGTTTATGCTGAAACAATTGGTTATGTATTATCACGTGATGGCTGATAGTGGAGCTATTTAATTATGACACTTGGTTTACAATTTCATGCAGATATAAATGGTTAGACTAAAACTTAGAAGCATAAAACTTGCATGCTTTTAGTAACACCAGTTCAGCTTGAAGTAATATACAGTAAATATCAGTACAGGGAGTTAATCATTTCCACATAAAAGCTGGAGCATCATGTATTCGCGGAGCTGTACACATTGCACGTCACTCACCGTGATGCAACAAGGCGAATTACTGAAAAATGAAAACGTGCTCCAAGCATTTTTTCTAGAACAATTAGCAAAACCTTACCTTATTAGACCTTCGCTGCATATGCGAACCCCTTGTTTACTTTACACCAGTCTCTCCCGGCATTCGCATTACACGGCATTTGTGAAGCATCTAAACACGGTTTAGGATGAAGTTTTGAACCGATGCAAGTCACGAAAAACATCCTGGCCAGGAGCCTATAATGCTCTAGCGTTTACGGCTAAATCTAGCATTCAGAAATGCCACGAATTGCTTAATTATTTCATTTAAGATGTCTACATTGATTGAAAAATTAAAATTCGCAAATTATATTACACAATATGATACAACAATGAAAAATGTCTAAGATCCGTAATTGAGACCCATGACAGTTAATGGGATAATAATAGCATTCATATACCTTTCTTCTGACGTGTGCGAAGGTTCAGCTTGGAAAAAGCGTAACATGAGTTCTATAACAGCAAAATCGACATCGTTTAGAACCCCAAAATCGATTCCAGTACCTTTTCTTCCTAATATGTTGTAAGGAGAGGAAAAGTAAAAATAATTCTTAAAATTAATATATTGCACAATTACATTCAAGATTCAGCCCTGGATATGTTTAGAAGAAAATTGTAACAATGTTTAAATAAGAATGCTTTTGTTAAATCGCGACTTACACAGAAATTGGGGTGTTACAAGTATACATGGAAAATGTTTGTTGACACAATGAAACAGCGTGTACAATAAATTTATATTATTTATTTGTGTCATGTTGGTGATTAAACAGTAATTAGAGATATTAACTTTACCTACATTTTTATTATCCGATGATAATTGTCAAGCTATTAGAAGCTGCTGTTCATGTGAAAATGTTGCATTACTGAAAGAAATAAAATAGTAGGTGAAATTAATAAGACGGACTAATATTCAGAAATCAGCAACATAAGACATTTAACTTGAAAACACAATCTTCCACTCACTGGATACACATCTTCGAAAACTGTTGCGACATAAACTGAATTTTCCCGATACGAAAATGGAGGTCCCTAGCAACTTACAACAAGGTAGTTCAAATCGCCTTCCATTGAATACTACGATACAAGAACAAATTATCCGATTTCGTTTCTCGGAGGAACCTCCGCAGGAGCAGCTCTTCCGCTTCGCGAGTGCGATGGGTGCGCGAGTGCGAAAAGGGCGCAGCAAGCCCTTCGATCCGCCGGACCCGCCGTCCTGCTCAAGGGCTGCGAAGGGGCCTCGTCTTTCGCCGGCGCCCTGCCGCGCTGGGAACAGCCAATCAACCAGGTGGAAGGGCCTGAACAATTCTCACAAACAAGGAAGCTTTTGCGACTGGAAATTAATCGCTCCTTAAATAATATAATGTCCGAAATATGAGTTTGTGGTCTTGAATTGAATTAATGCGTTATTTTACGTGGCGAGATAGACTCGGGCCATCGGGCAAGCTCTTCCGTCTGACCACGCAAATTTCGCTACGCTCCTTTCACCACCTAGCAGAGGAAGGAGGTATTTCTTGGGCGAGAAACAGGCGATTTTTGAATTTAGCTCAGAGGCGTCATTTAGGCTTGAGGATCTTTTACATGCAAGTAAATCTACTATCATGGGACAGCCGGCTTTACTTCCCCTCCGAAGGAAGGCGTACGAAGGATTTTTTCGCCCGGCGGGTTTGAACCCGCCAACTTGGGTATACCAGTCCGATACGCTAACCGTTACCCATCGCCGCGCGCTGATCTTTCTGAAACAGCACGTGGTGAATTTCAATTGGTTTTAAATGTGAAGTACTCTTTTCATTGTGTGTATTCGTATAAAATAAAATTATGCTATGAAAAATAATTTCATGTTATGTGTAACATTATTTCACTACTTTTCGTATGATTATAAATCATAACTATGATAAGACACTGTTACAATGTCGTAAATAAGTAGTAGTTAATTGGGTTATAAATATAAATACATTAGCATCGAACACATTTATGGCTGCTTGCGATGTAAATTACTAGCTACAATACACGGTAGCTACTCGCCTCAGGAAATTTGATAGCAGAGTCTGTTAATATAGAACCGCGGTGAAGTTGCTTGCAGTCCACGTTCGGCAGTGGTGCATGAACTCGATAGTGGCGTAGCTTGCTCTGCTCAAAGAGCAAAGCGGCAGCGATACTGGAACTGCAGACCTGGGGCGAGTGAGCGTTGGCGAAGTTCAAGACGCCATGGCTCTGACGTCACGAATGACAGTGGCCGCGTGACGGGGTGAGTGCTGTGTTAGTCTCTGCCGCTTTGCAGAAGGGGAAATGAAGTGCTGCCGGCCCAACAAGTATTAATAGAAAAATGATTTACGGAACTTAAAGGGTTGCAGAATCTTCCACAGCAAACATTTTCTCAAATTGTAAGCTTCGGTTGCACACAAGAATATTAAATAAAATATGTAAAAGTAGCAGTTTTCTTTCTTGGAATTTTTATTAGCTACGTGGAAAGTAGAACATATTTTGATAGAAAGAGACTGTCAAAATACCATATTTATCTCGTGAGTTAATTATAAAAGTACAGATATACACGTACATTATGGTTCGAAAGTGAAACAAAATCATTATGATTAAACCCACTGAGATTAAAAAGAGTACTGTGAGTTAATAAATCGATTAGTCGAAGAATTAAAAACAAAAAGGAAAGTTTTAAATATGAGGCAAAGAAGAAAATAATACTTACTCTAAGAAATTGGACGAGCTATAACTTTTTATGGTTTATTTCACTTCTGATCACTTTTTTCATTTTTCACTCTTTTGACTTCTTATACCATTTCGCCATTCGAAGGAATTTCCTTTTCTTACCAGCAAAATCCTTCGTTCCAAGGGCGCTAGACTTATTGATTTGCAGATGGCAGCTGCAGAGATTCTCACGGCCATCGGCGGAGGCTGCAAAATTCCAACGCTTCCCGACCTCTCCCTTTCTCTCTGTCACTCAGCCCTTTGTTTTCCCTTTTCCTATCCTTTTTTTACTGGAAGGGCTAGGTCTCGGAGAATTTCCCTTATGACTTTGATCGATTAAACATTTGCGTTGACAAAAAGGATTTATTAAAGCTTCTTGTCGTTAGATCAAATGATAAAGCATCATCTGCCATTTAATTTTGTACGATCTGTAGCCGTTATAGATAAAACTATCGGTTGATTCAATAGAACCAAAACTTCTGTTCTAAACTAAAAAAAACAACTATTGTAATATTAAACGGAAAATTTGTGTTTATTTAAATCCATATTTTTTAAACTAAATGCGTACTTATCTTCCAATGTTTGTTTTCAGTTTTCACAGGAAAAATGAGTGTGCCCCCGGGTTAGTATTGATCCGCGACAGGTTTGTCGTACTATGCTTTGTGGGCCTCATATTTAGAAGACGCTTGTAAGGTGTGCTTTTTGCTATTTTCTTCATAAACTGGCCACAGACAGAAAAATGTATCTAACAGATTCTTGTAACCTCTTGTAGCCATCTCTCTGAAATATATTGTTTTCTCTATACTTTTAAAACTGAATATACAAGAAACTAAAACAGTTTGAATACTTTCTCCACAAGAGGCAGTCAGGTATCAAGTACTGAAAAGAAAATTCAAGGTACATATAAATCAAATTCTACATCAGAAAATCAAAGTTTACGGAACATAATGGGCATTTTTCATACGTTTGGAGCAGAAACACTCAGGAAATGGGACTTTCAACATAAAGACGGACAAAAAATGTAAAAATTTGATACATAGAGAGTAAAGGATGAATGCCTCCAAATGTTTCCTGAAACAAAGGATCGAATTTCATTGTTTGACAAATGATCGCTATTTGGATGAACTCTTCACTAAGTATGGCATTTTATCAAGGTTACTGACACTGCTGCTACTTTATCATTGAATGTGATGGAGGAAAATGTCGATTAGATCTGACACAAAGACTACAGATAAGCTGTAATAAAACAAAGAGAAACGAGTTAGATGTCAAAACATATTATTGTTTACATATTACTGTTTATATTAACAAGAATAATTATTTACCAGTTCATACAGAATT
Source organism: Gryllus longicercus (assembly GCA_038098605.1). NCBI lineage: Eukaryota > Metazoa > Arthropoda > Insecta > Orthoptera > Gryllidae > Gryllus > Gryllus longicercus. Next base: position 2,057,981 of record JAZDUA010000223.1, on the reverse strand, counting down.
CATTTATTATCGTTATTATCATTCATCATTAATATTCATTTATTATCACTCATCATATTACGCTTCTTCACTGTTTACTAATCGGAAGGCTAATCTTCCTTGGAGTTCCGTCCTCACAGTGTCGGTGTACTTTATTTTGACATAAAAAGGCCACATTTTTATAACTGGCAATTATTGTATTGGTAATTTAATTGCATGAACGGAACAACACTAACACATTGAATGAAATAATATTTAATTATATAATAATATTTAATATGCAATGATCTGGAATGAATTTAAATTTTAAAATTGAATTGTAAAACATGTGTAATAATTTTAAAACCTTATTTTAACATATGCAGTTTTTATTTACGTTCGAATATCCAACACATTTCGGTTAAGAATATTGAAATATGAGGTATGAATAATTTTCTCTCTTATTAAAAAACGAAATAAAATAAATTTATGGACTTTGTAAGTATGTAAGTGAAGATGTCATGCACACTCTTTTGATATTTGTGCTTTGAAATAACTAAACGTGATTAATATATTTTTAAACCAGACATATTTATTTAAAAAAAATAAAATACAGCATTATATTCCTGATAAGTAAGCAGTTTCAAACGTCATCACTCGTTCAGAAATTTGAACTCACGCAAAATGAGTTGATATCATCGGGGTGTTTATATATGCAGGTAAACAATTTTTGATATCTACATTTGGGTCATTCTACGTCAAATCGCACAAATTTAATGAAAATTTGACCTTAATGTCCCAGATTTTTAAACTCTTTTCTATGAAGAACATATGCACAAATATAAAACACGTCTTTTTAATTCTTTTCTAAATACTATTTTTCGAAATTGTATTAATTTTTTTAAAAAATCGAAAAAATGCTCGTATCTCTTAAGATTATTGTTTTTAATTCGTGTTGTAATTGTGACAGAAATTTAAGGTTCTGCGACATTAAAGAACAAGATTCTCTTTTATTTGATGTATATTGTTCAGGCAGCGAAATAGTTGAAAGGATGGCTGGGAGAGCATAGCATTGTTGATGAAAAATGAAAATGACAATGGAACATCGACTCTTCTGTCGCAGTAGTTCTTTTCGTCAGACAAGAATGTTCTGGAAAATAAATGACACACAATTTAAAAGTATTGTTACTTGGCGAAAGAAATAAAGAGTATTGAAGTTGTCACAGTTACCTCTGCCCAGACTAAAACTGCGCTTTCCTTACGAATTTCGTGGCGTTTAGCTGCGTGTTTAAATTACATGCAGTGCCTGGCACACTCTGGGTCGAATTCTGAAAACTTTCCGAAACGCTTTTTACAAAGCTTTCCGCACTCCTTGTCGTGACAAAGGCGATCAGCTGTCTGATATAGAAATTCTCAGCATTTCCCCCTTGCCGAATTTACGCGCGGGAGTGGAGAATCTTTCCCCAGGAGCTGGTGCGATCTTTCGGTGACGCTCCGCACTAATAACACAAGTTGAAATCGACTTCAAGGAACTTGCACGAAGAAATGAATGTTCGGACACCAGAGAAGAAACTCACGCGGGTTTTTTGGAGAAAATTAAGACTATCTCGAAGGCGCCAAGTTTAAAATGTATGATCTTTTCCTTTGAAACGCCTTCAAAGAACATCAAACGCCATGTTAAAAAAGACAAGGCGCCAAATTCGAAGTAATTTGGCCGGCAATGTGTCAACATATATATTAAATTCATTAAATTAATTAAATTAAAAAAATCATTTTTGACCTATTTTATTTTTAATTTTCAATTACTCACAAAACTCAACAGTTTAAAAATGTGAAAAAAATACTATTGTACAATAATTTGTAAAAAAGGTCTATATATAAGTTACAAAGTGGGATACCGAGATAATTCCCAAAAATTAAATACAATAGAAATGTCTACTTGCTGTTTTCCTGCAGCATCTGCTAGAGTGTCACCCCTCCAAGCACGTGTCAATCAGCAGTAGACGATTACCATGAATAAACTTTCACAGAGCAATAAATACGAGTATCCCTTCACATCTTACTGTGCCAGATATACGAGTATACGTACGACCTTCATAGCCGATTAAATTACAGTTAAATGTCAAAGAACTCAATTCAGAATTAAACGGACGGAATATTTATTCGAATAAGAGCATGCGATACAATTACTTAAATCTTATACTTCACCTTACGGAGAATATAATTAAGAAATCTTTTCAGAAAGAAATGAACTATGTATTTTCTTTCTGCCTTCTACTGTTTTTTATTTTATCATTATTGCAATAATCCTAATTCTAAGAATTGTTCAGCATTTCTAAAAATATAAAGGTAATGTTCTTCACATTATCATCAGCCAACTTAAATAATTTCAGGGGTAAATTAATAGGTTTCTGTGAGTATTGAAGGCTAGCTTTTATTCAGAATATTATAGTCTCTCTCCCCACTACATTACAAGGTCCCTTTCCACAAGACGTTGCGAAGCGAAGAATGGCATTCAGCACTGACATAGTGAGACATCATGTGGAAATATAAAAGACATCGTATGGATTAAAAAACACGCATTGTTTTGTAATAATATTGCTTGAGAATTGACATGAGTTTACACTGAGAATGGTGAATTGAATTCGTGTCGTGTTTCACGCATTTAGAAAAATATTGTTTTATTTTTTTCTAATTTCTTTGCTTCCTCTGAAGAATGGCACAAACGGTTTGCAGAGTAATTAAGGCATTAATTCACAATAGACACGGAATTACATCTTGAAGTACGAAAGAATAATTTTCTAAAAAAGTTACACTGGACAATAAAAACTCTATGATAATTTTTTAAGTTAAATTTAAGACTAATTTTATTTTTCTGAAAGAAACGTTATTTGCTAAAAAATTTATACATTAGCACGCCCATGATCCTTTGGAAAAAATAATTGGTAATATTTCTGAAAGGGGTGGGATATGAAAAAAGAAAAAAAAATACGTGTCACCTATTTTCAACCCTAAATCTCATAAAAAAACGTTTCAAGTCATTGAAAATAGTGATATTTTGTGAGTATGCGATTTGACGTGGAATTACTCATTTGTAATAAAGTCATCACCAGTTCGAGAAACAAGTCTCGATTTGAGTATTTTTCTGTATTTATTTAGGAATGTATTGTAAGACGTTGATGACATAAGAGAGGTAATGTTATTATTTGATAATCAATCACACTCAAAGAGGTAAAAAAAATCTCCATGGTTTTAATGGGAATCGACAGTATGCAGCAATATGAGTAGAACATAATTCTTTTTGCACGAAGTATTGAATGTTATATGTGCTTACAAAGCAATTCTCAGCACTAAAATATGCTATTCATATTGGCAGAATCCAGGTTTTCTCGATGGGGATATATGAACTAGAATAAAAAGGAGTACAAGCTTCAGGAATAGCAATTATTTACCGTTCGAAGTAAGATCACCAAACGTATAATCGTTTTTTAAAAAGTATTGAATTACAAGAATCCCGGGAACGCGCATAACTAATCAATTTAGTGCGAACTTTTTCGTAATTAAAGAATTGATTAATTTGTGATTCCGGGCGCGTCAACTGCTAAGGTCATTAGTCTCGTAAGTGTAATGCAGTTTTTCCTCGGGAGGTGGCGGTAGTACCTGCTTGATGGTGGGGAAAATCTCAGCCAAGCGACAGGTAGGTCGGCGCCAGATCTCGTCATCCAATGGCCGAAGATCGCAACCACCCTGGATAATAACATGCACTGTACGTACGGGAATAATGTAATCAGGAGTGGACTCGCCCGGAATAAATTAACAATCAATCAATCAACCCCGTGGTCAGAGACACTGCAATGATGTCGATTCATGCCCTGAGCAACCTAATCCGGACAGAAGTAGTTTTTTCGCTCTATGAATTGCAACATGCTAATTGTAAAAGTTCCGCATCTTTCAAAAAAGAACGCCCTTCACTTTTAGTAAGACATTGCCAAGAACAAGCGAGAGAGTTCTCTTTTCTGGATAGTTTGTGGATCAATTTAGTCTAAAATACCTTTTTTTGCACCATTCTTCAATTTTTTGGTTCAATAACCAGATTTATTTAAGATGTTGTGATTGGGTAAATATTTGTACGCGCTTACAACAGGAAGCGGCCGGCGCATACATTGCACAAACGTGTCTTTCACTTATTTGGTAGCGAAATATTGTCAACCCTTGGCATGTTTTTCTTCAAAGAAATGAAGATTCGCAGGTGTCGAGTCCGGGCATATGAATAAATCACGAAATGTTCCAGACCCAAAACGAAAGACAGTATTGAATTGTCATACAGATCAAACTGTTATTTGCTGTCGTAAAGGTCTGAAAAGTCTCATTTTACACGATGACAAATGTTTCAATGAATCTTTGATTACATTTCAAAAAAAAAAACAAAAAATGAAGCCAAAATGAAAATGTAGTTTTTTATCCCGTATTTTCCTGTTAATCTACAAACCGATGGAATCGCGCTCTCCCGTTATGGGGCCTATCACGGGGAAATATAATGGCCTTTCTCCGCGAGGAAAATCTTCCTGGACGAACTTCGCCGTCGGCTCCCGCGCCAAAGTTCGCCCAGAAACGCGAAGGTGGCCATCGCTAAGCCGATCAGCAGAAGTTGCAAGTGAGGCTGAATATCTCCTAGCACTAGGGGCGGAGCGTTTCCTCGCTTGGGCTGCTTTCTGAAATCGCCTTTGCTCGATCGATTGTTCTTCTCGCGATCCTCGAGCATGGTATACAGCTTGAATGTTCTCTGGAAGTCCTTCTCCCAGAACGTCCTGAGGCCAGCGCTGTCGAGGAGGAGAATGAGGGAATTGACCACGCCCGCCCACGGCCAGTTCCTGCGAAAGGAGAATTCGACTCAACAAGGCCTCTCGCTAACTGCATCATACCAAAAGTTTTCAACATCGCTTATATTTTCATTATTGCTATCAGGTTTACATCATTATTGTTGTTATCATCAACGTGATTCCAACGCGGTTAACTCCCTCATTGAGCTTAGAGATGACGTAAACATGTCTTTGAATTAAGAAAGCTACAAGGAGTCCTACTTTGATTTGAACATGTAGCTTCACATGCAGAACACGTAAATGTAGCTTCACTATGCGCACGTTTTGTTGACCTCTCCGTTTGCTAGTTATTGTAGGAGTAAAGCTAGGGAATGGACTAAAATTTTGTTAGCAAAATTAACAAATTAATTCGGTAGGTCGTTTCCTGATGCATTTAGTTTCCTATAACTTGTGAGCGAACAGATCAATTTTTCAAACGTTGGTAACTTTGCTTTATTGGTCCTTTTATTCATTAATCAACTAAATATGTTTAAAAAGTGGGGAAGAGAATCTGGAGAACAATAGAACGTGCGCGGATTTTACTTCATACTTACTCCATACGTCGCATACAGTTCTTAATGTTTTTGACGAAATAAATCAAATCAAATCAAAACATTTTTTTACACTATCTCGTAAATGAAGAGGTGTGCGGTGATTGCATTTGAACCGATGAAAATAAACACGTACGATATCCAGGAGCTGCAAATTTTTAAGAACAAGCAAAACTTTTCTAAGTTCCGGACATCGATATTTTTCCTTGACATTAATAGTTGAACACTCTACAAACGTCACGGAGTTCACAGATGACGAACATTTATGCACAGAAAGGTGAATATATATTTTAAGAACAGTTGCGGATTGCTTGTAATATCTCTTTTGGGTTCTCCTAAGTGGATTTAACAGTACAGGTTTGCGAAAAAGCAATAATGCTATCCCTAAAACACAATGGTTCGCCAAATTAGGAGTACCTTTAGAACATCAATTAAATATGAGTGCAAGGAGAGTGCTAGGTAGTAGCGCTGTTGTTGCGTAAATGTGCGGTGGTTATGGTCAACCTCCACATAAGGTTTCCCTACACTCCGATTTAAACTTAGTGGCACTTAAAGGTTACGGGGTGGTCAGAGAGTGGGACACTGTCATCCAACAGGGAGCGGTGTTATGACTTACATTTTTGGTTCGGAGCTCCTGAATGGATACGAATGTCCCGATCTCCGACAATATTGTGACCTAGAAGTGCCACTATATTTACATCGGAATGTAGTTTTTCGTTATTTATATGGATATTAGATGACAGGGGAGATATGAGCGAGAACCGTGCGTGTACCGATGTTCTTGCAGTTTCAAATTTTCAGGTACTTTTTCTCAATATGAATGATTTTTCTCAAAGTAGCGTACCTTTCTTATTGCATTCATGTGTTCAATTGTTAATTAGGCCACGCATAACCCGTCCTGTTGAAGTTTTTAAAATGGGACGACACTAACCGTTTCGCGTGTAAGCGAGAGTGGTACACTTTCATAGGCTCCTTTAGTAAATGCCATTTTTCGACCTGTCCCAAGTCTTTCATGTGATTCCAGTCTCCAACCGACAGCAGCCAGGCAAAGTTCGGGGTGGAACGCAGGAGTTTCTGCAAAATAATCAAGATGATTTATTAATTTAATTTAATGGAAAAACAGAAAAATCGTGTGTGACGTGAGAGGAGGAGAACAAACCTACAAGAACGTTCCAGAAACAAAGAAAGTGACCTTCTCAATATTTGTTCAATTAATCAAATGAATCGGCACGAACCTTATATGATTGTGTGGACACTGTGAGGTTGCCTTCATTAGCGAAATAGGATAGTGTTAGCCTAATGATATGGATGAGGAGACCTTACCCAGGATAAGTAGAAAAATGACAAAACGCTCCCAGAATGAAGTCACGGTTAGAAAAATTATTGTTATGAGCAGAAGTCTGATGTGTAACAAGGGGCAAAAATACAACCAAATCACATTTTGCAACACGTCTCATAAACACAGGCGAACTTTCCACATCGACAATGATATAAAAATACAAGGAATTATATGTTTATTTTGGAATATGGGCTAGGCGAGGACATTTTTGCATTTTATCAAGCCAATGATAAATTTGAAATTCTCTTCAAAGAACAAACCAGGTTTTGTATTCCACCAGTATCGCAACGACAGACAACTTTGGTAGCTTTTCTTGGAATACCGAGTTGACCTTCTCTGCACCTAACATTGAAGGATTGTCTTTCCCAATGAAGGACGCCGACGAACCACAATTATTTTATTAGGATCGCATTATTTTATTAGGATTATTAAAGACTTCTTAATTATTAATTATTAGACTTCTTAATCTTAATTATTTATTAAGATTATTAAAGACTATTTAATATTTTATGTATATTTAATATAGTACATTTCACTCAATTTGAGAAGACAAACCTTATAATATTTTCAGCATGAGAGGAAATTTTGCAAATTAGAGAAGAGTAAACCTAGCATTCTAGTTTCTAGAATACGCATGTGGGAAATTCTGATTGTTTTTTTTAAGGTAACGCGACATTTTTGACCTTAACCTTCATTGTAACAAACGTGAAGGAATTGGCTCACTTACACATGGTGAACAACTCAAGTCTGCGAGCAGAACGGCGTCGTATTTATAACATCAAACCAAGCGTGCCCATTTTAATGATGGGGTACCGGTCTTCGGACTATGCGGTTAGCATAAAACACACTTGAGTCAATCCAACGCATTTTAACCCCAAATACTTTTTTTAATTAATCGAATTAAACTATTCTTATTTGAAGAGAATGCCCTCGCTCCCGCCAATCTTTTTTCGTTTTTGTTCATCGATATTGCGATCGAGTTCAATAAGTGAACGTCGTCGGTACGTTGCGGTAACCATACCTTTTGTCGGTAACAGTTGTCGGTACCCATAACTTTAACATAATTGCTGATAAACGTTAGAGTGTGTAATTGTTTGATGTTTTTTCCCGGTCGTACTGTAGAGAAGCAGCTTGCTGCTCAATAGTGCATTAAAGCTTCTCTCTAATTTGGTACACATGTGAAGACAGGAGACCCTATTGGGAAGCGCGAGTTGCTCCTCGACCATCCAGCCGACCGGGAGAGATTCCTCCGGACCAGCCCGAGACGACGTGGGCGGGAGTGGAGCCACGGCTGCAGCGTACAGAGTCGTTTTATCTGTGCATCTGCAGTCGCCGTGGCAGCTACCCGGCTCTCCTTTGAATATCCCTTTCTCTAACCGCGCCCTGACGCTGACGCGCGACCCTCTGAGCGGTCGCGGCGATCAACCAGTCGTCTCGAAGGCTTGTGGGCCAGTTAGCAGCCATTCTGTCGCCCGGGAAAGGTACACTCTCAGTATTTACTAGGCTGTCCGGGTGACGCCACGTCCATGGCGAAGGTGCCGACGTTTCGGTCGACATTCTGTGACCTTCCTCAGGGCGTAATGCGCGGAGATGTACTGCGCACGAGTTTAAATGGGGCTCAGTTTCTCCTCTTCCTGAGTGCCGGTTAGCCGGGTGGTTGGCCAATGCGGAGAGAGTGCACCGGTCAATCAGGGGCGGGCTCCCCGCAAGGTGAGAGGAGGCGCTCCGTCCATAATCGGACGTTGCGGAGCAGCTAGAACACACTCAATCCAAGGTACATACGAATAGTGAACTTCACAGTATCTCAAAAATACGGTTACTCAAAGCGTCGCACCCGGATCGTTCTTGCGTGTTTAAAAAAACCTGTCCTTAACATTAACCCGGCGCATGAAGCAACGGCAAGAGTGTACTGCTCTGCCGCACCGACTTTTGCTCGTTCTGCGCAGCACCAGATACGTCACGAACCACGTGACCACAACTCGGGTACTTCGTTTGAAATGCCAGACCAGACATCGCTCGCCGCTTTGTGGTGTAGCAACGAGCAGTATCAGTGACAAAATGTTTGAAACTGGCATACAGGGACAATTTTCAACGGTGACCGAACAAAAAATAATACGATGAAGATGTACTTGAAAGAAAAGCCATAATAGTTTTTAAAAAATGCTTCATATATCTTTTTCAATGGCACATTTCACGGTTATGATGGTTATTTGGTATGTGGCGGTATTTAAGTTTCCCGCTAATTGTGACGCAAACTGGTGCATGAAACTCATTGTCAGAAACCGGATAGGGTGTGCAACAGCACACCCGGCACCCACAGAACAATTCGTGCAAAGTTCGAAGAGGGATGACGACCACAATGCAATTCAATTCAATTAATACTTTATTTTTCGTGGCGAGGCTCAGACAATCAGGCCTGTTCTTACGCCTGACCGCGCAAATTTCGCCACGCTCCTTTCACCGTCTGGCAGAGAAAGGAGGTAACATTCGGGCAACGTAACTGGCATTAAAAAATGCTCAGAGGCTTCTTTTAGGCGTGAGGACCTTTTACATGCTGTAAATCTACATGTGGCAGCCGGCTCTACTTTCCCTCCGAATGAAGGCGTACGAAGGATTTTTGGCTTTTAAAAATCTTCAGTTTCGATGGGGTTTGATTTCGCGAACTTGGGCATAATAGTCCGATACGCTAACCGTTACAACATCGAACCAGCGAACTCGAAACACAAAACCGTTACACTACGAACACTGTCACCCACCGGAGAGTCGTCGTAGGCGATGAGCCGGCGTGGCAGGCGCGCCACGCCCCGGCGCGCTTCGAGCTCCGCCGGCGAGTACAGCTCTGCCTTGGGCGCCGCCAGCTGCTTCAGCTGCGTCAGGTGCCAGCTCACCACCGGCAGCGACGCGGCCGCCAGCGCGCCGAAGCTGTCTATCTCCGGATAGCGCTCCGGGTTGGCGATCAGGGTGAAGAGGCGGCCCTGTGACAATCGAACGAGAAAGGATGCTTTAGACTGTGGACTCGGGGCACATGTCAGGTATATAAAACTACAAAGCCATTAACAGCAAAACAGAGTGAAACCTAGTGCACATTTTTTGGTTATTTAATTGCTAATTAATTACCATAACATTAATTTAATTGCCATTTATTTTAAAAAAACGCAGTGTTTTTCCAGATTGATATCACCACAAATTTTTGCTACCATGATATCAAGTTAGAAAAACACTGCGTTTCTTTTTTAATAAAGTGCAATTAAATACATTTCATGGTAATTAGAAATTAAATAGCCAAACATTGTTTAGTAGTTTTTGTTGTTTAAGGAAGTATAAACCATGAATGTTTAGCTACCTTCATATCAAGCTGGAAAAACACTGCGTTTTTTAAAAAATAAATGGCATTTAAATTAATGGTGTGGTAATTAATTAGCAATTAAATAGCCAAAAAATGTCCACTAGGTTTCATTCGGTTTTGCTGTTAATGGCTTTGTAGTTTTGTATACCTGCACAAGTGAGCGTGCCACTTGTCCGAGGGAGAGTCCATATTAGGGTCAGCCTATGTTACGTAAAACTACTACAAGGATTGGGTTCAGAGAAACGGACGAGTAGGTAAGGTTTCTCAGACTATGTGAAGGACCCTGATGCTCACAAATGTATGATAATACGGAGATTTTCCAGCTCCACAAACCGTGACATTCATTGGAACATTGGATGGCTTCACTGTACCAGATTTTGCTACTGTCTGTTGAAAAAAAAAAAAAAAAAATGTTTTCAACTAAATATGTAGAATTTAGCGGTTATTTTTATTGACTAGCTCAGGCATGAGCTATTTGCCCGCTTGGGAAGTCCGGCTGCAAGCATAGAAAATTTCTCCTGAATCTCATTGTCCCTCCAAAAGCAAACTAGTGGTGCTTCAGAATGGCACAGTTTTCCTTATTAGTTTTTAATATCCTTTGGTCTCGGTTAGCTACACGAACTTGCCAGATACTCTTGCTAGCTGCCATCTATCACCGCCCAAAGTACATATTTTTGAAATTTTCTTAATTTTTCGTTTTCTTAATAATAGAACGAAAATATTATTTGATGAATATTAACGAACAGTAAAACCGAGTCCTCAATTGTAATTTTCTTTGAAAAATTTGGAGCCGTTTCTAAGAGTATGACGCTTAAACCCTACTGTAAATTCGAAATTTAAAGCTCATTTGAAATAATTTGAAGCACTTTAACTGACAAATACAATAGTGTTTACAAACTGCTGGAAATGTGCATTTTAACGGCGTGAAAAATCTTTAAAAAACATTACATTTGTATAATTTTTGAAAAATAAAAAAATGGAATGACCTTAACGTCTTATTAAAAAGTTTGAAGATAAAATGTTTAGCCGTTTCTAAAAATACGGAATTTTGAGCTAGTTTGTCACAAAAAAGTTGAGTTTTCGAGAAATTTTGTTTGATATTATTTAAAGCACGTATGCTCAAAAATACAATAATGTGAACAAATTGCCTCTAATAAAAACATTATCAACGTAATAGACAAGTCAAAAAATTACATTATTGTAATATTTGAAAAAGCGAAAGAATAAAGCAAATGGTGTTTGTCATATTATAGAGTACATTTAGCACTATCGCGAAAACAACTAAAATGTTTGCAAAAATGTACATGACCTTAATGAAAGAACTCACTATGGAGAACAAATTTTATTTGAAGGAAAAATTTCAGTTCTCTTTAATTTTGTAGTTGTAGGTAGATGCCCGAAAAATTTTGAAAATTTCGCAAATTTCGAGTTAAAACTGAAAATCGGACGTAAGCCATCTTTAAAAGTGCATTTTACACTATTCTTATGAGAAATGTAAAGAAAAAATTTGGAGCGTTTTTGAGAAAATTTTGAAAATGTCCGTGGAGTTCATGTAAAGAACACCCAAATTTTAAAGAATTTTTTCAAAATGGCAAAGATTCGTCTGAAAGCTCGTAGACAGGTTTTTTTTTCAATTTGAAAAAAATCGCACGTATGGTTTAGGCGCTTGTGGTGATCAGACTAACGGTCGGACGTTTTATCGGCAGTTTTTCGGTATCCAGGACCCACGAAACAGGGATTCTGGTTTCATCACGTCTTAGAGGATTATTGTCTTAATTTAGCAAATGGATTTATCCGCTTTTTCTTTATCAGGGCCCAGCAATGAATTTTTTTCTGCCTCAAATCCACCATTTTTCGCGCAACATTACATTCTTTCCCTATACTACTACGATTATTAATCCGTATATACGTATGTATACGGAAAAGTAAAAACCCTCCAATCCAGACAAACTATGTTGTCTGTGAAGAGTAACGTACTTGATAGGCGGCGACAACGACGACGGCGGAGGCGAGCAGCGCGGCAGCCAGCTGCAGGCGCTGCGGCGTGTCGCGAATCTTATCCTGCGGGGCGCCCCCGCACGAGGAGAAGGCGCGCAGCGCGGCGGCGGCGCTGGAGGTCAGCGACACGCCCGCCACGGCGCACCACGCCAGGGCGTACCCCGCCGCGCACACCGCCAACGCCCCTGAGCGCCAACGCAGGCGACATTTCGCTTATTTATTTACTTATTTAATAATTCATTAAACGTCAAAAACAATTAAAAACTGGAGGCGTCATATGGGATTGATGTAAAATCTTATTACAGTAGCACATTACGTTGAATTCCGGAATCTCTACCCTCGCCCAAGCATTTTTGGTAAAATTTGAAGGTAAGAAATATTCTTTCTTATACTACTAAAACTTCCTCAAGCGTATATAATGCGGAGATACGTCCCAAATGCACATAAACCGTGGCCCTGGCGAACGTGAATTAAACAATATTACTTTGAATATTGCGAAAAATTTCAGGGAGATATCGTACTGTATACGTTTTTGAATTGGCAAATGAGCTGCAGAGATTGGTACTTAGCCTTTTTCGTATCTCATGTGAAAGATTTGACTCATTTTTGAGAGAACATGAAGAATAGTTATTCTATGGTACGGCGGACGATATAATTATTTTCCACCGATTCCCAATAGAGGTCAAGGAAAATCTGGAGATTGCGAAACGATGTTCAGAAGCAAAGCAAGGGGGTTCTCTCAGCATTTACTCAATGGAGTAAGAAAAATTGTTTGGAAAAGCTCACTGAGGTGAGGGTCATTGATACTGAAACTGAAGTACAATACTTGTTACAGGCATATTTAGTTCTTCAGAAATATTGATGACGGTGGCCTTTATTCGAATACATAATTTTGAAGAACCAATTTCATTAAAAACAACTATGTCTTTCAATAATGCAGTTGGAGAATGTTAAACAAAGATTTTCAACTTTTAAAAATTTACAGATTTCAATTAAAAAAAACTGCACCATTTTTATAAGCATTCTTCACGTAATTGTATAAGCATATGTTCTTAATTTTATAAGCATTTACATAAAGACTATATTTTATAAGCATTCATTACCTTATCAATTTTATAAGCACACACTTCACTTTTTTTATAATCATACTTTACATAAGCATTTTTATAAGAATATCTTTTAGAGCTAATATTAAAAAAAATTGGAATCACTTTTGAGAAAATTGCGAAAATGTCGTAGGGGCTTCTTGTAAAATACCTCCCAAAAATTAAAGATCCATTTCAAATTTGAAGGGCCCGCGAGAACATTCAGATCGAGGAATTTTAGTGATCATTCGAAAAAAAAGAAGGAAGGAAGAAAGGTACGAAATGAATGAAGGAACGAAAGGAAGGAAGGTAAAAAGGAAAGAGGGGGGAAGGAAGTGGGAGTGGGGAGGAAGTAGGGGTGGGGAGGAAGTGGGGGGTGGGGTGGGAAGGAAGTGGGGGTGGGGTGGGAAGGAAGTGGGGGTGGGGTGGGAAGGAAGTGGGGGGTGGGGGTGGGAAGGAAGTGGGGGTGGGTGGGAAGGAAGTGAGGGGTGGGGTGGGAAGGAAGTGGGGGGTGGGGTGGGAAGGAAGTGGGGGGTGGGGTGGGAAGGAAGTGGGGGGTGAGGTGGGAAGGAAGTGGGGGGTGGGGTGGGAAGGAAGTGGGGGGTGGGGTGGGAAGGAAGTGGGGGTGGGGTGGGAAGGAAGTGGGGGGGTGGGGTGGGAAGGAAGTGGGGGTGGGGTGGGAAGGAAGTGGGGGTGGGGTGGGAAGGAAGTGTGGGGTGGGGTGGGAAGGAAGTGGGGTGGGAAGGAAGTGGGGGTGGGAAGGAAGTGGGGGGTGGGAAGGAAGTGGGGGGTGGGGAGGAAGGGGGGGGTGGGGAGGAAGTGGGAGTGGGAAGGAAGTGGGAAGGAAGAGTTAAAAATTACGCACCCCAGACGTCGGCCCCGAAGACGCGCAGCGGGAGGGTGAGCGGCGGGAGCGGCGCGGCGCGGGGCACCGCGATGAGGAACGCGCTTCGGGCGTCGGTCGCCGGCAGCGCCGCGTAGAAGCGCGCGCCCCACACGGGCAACGACAGAACTACCGTCATGAAGTCTAGGTTGCCTATTGCCGTCTCGAACACCAGCACGTTCCCCAACCACTGGATGTAGTGGCCCGTCATGTTGGTGAAGAATTTGTGCTGAAACATTCCCATTCAGAACAGCCAGTAAAATGGACATTTCTCATAATATTACATACAGTTAAACCTGACATAAGCAGACAGCAGTAGGACCGGCAAAAGATGGCCGTTTGAGGAGACCATTTAATCAAGATTTTAGGCTTTCTGAAAGCGTAAATAAAATCTAATTTTGCTAATAGTTATGAAATTAAATGATGTATTTAGCATTTATATTTGCCATAAATGACGACAAAATACAATTTAAAAAGGCATTTAGAATCATTTTCCTCCTCTCGATTAATATCAAAACACATCTTTAACTTGCCACTCCTCTTAGTCGAAAAACTTATTTTCTCCCACTCAAACTCGTAGACCTCACAGAATAAAACAAGGAAACTAGATTTGAAGATGCAAATCATGTCATCTACAAAATTCACATTCTGACGGAGTTGGCGAATGATCTGTAGATCGGATTTGCGCGGAGTGGTCCGTTAGTCCTTAAAAGATTCCACAGAATTATCAAACTACGGGCGCATACTCTCCCGTACTTGTTTTCTACATCATTTGGTCTCAGCTAGCTATTCGGACTTGCCACATACTCTTGCCAACTGCCTTCTATCGCTGCCCAAGTAATTTTGTAAAAAACTTTTCTAAATTTTTCGGTTTCCTAATATTCGAGCGGAAATACTATTTATGAATATTAAAGAACAGTAAAACCTCGTTCTAAATGGCAAATTGCCTTTAAAATTCTTAGAGCCGTTTTTAAGAAAAAAGCGCTACTGTTAATAAGAAATTTGAAGCTCTTTTCACAAAAAATTGAAATTTTCGAAAAACATAATTTAAAGAAATTTGAAGCAGTTTAACTCACAAATACCACAGTGTTTACAAATTGCTGGAAATGTGCATATTAATGGTATGTGATATCTTACAAAAATATACATTTATAATTTTTGAAAATACAATACCAGAAATTAACTTTAAGTCATATTAAAGAGTGCCATTAGCACTGTCCGTTTGAGAAGTTTGAAAAAAAAAATATTTGAAGCAGTTTTTGAGAAAATGGCGTTTGAGCGTTTCTGAAAATGCGGAATGTTAGTTTTCACAGCAAACGGTTGAGTTTTGAGAACCTTTACCTGACGTTATTTAAAGCACATGTACTTATAAATACAATAATACAAAAATAATATAATAAACAAATCGCTGCTAATGTATATATTAACAACGTTAGATAGTAAAATAAATTATATTTCAGTAATTTTTGAAAAGAAAAGACTATATCAATATGTCGTTTATATCATCTCAAAGAGAACGTTTAGCACTATCACTACCAAAAGTTTAAATAAACTATTTCGAGCCGTTTTTGAGAAAATCTTATTTTTGTTTAAAATTGCAATTTACGTAATATTGCGCGAAAATTACTAAAATTTACAAAAAAATGTGCAAGACCTTAATGAAAGAACGAATTATGGACAACACGTTTTATTTGAAGGAAAAATCTATAAGGGTGAAAATCGGACCTATGCCCCTTTTACTCCATTCTCAAAAGAAATTCAAAGAAAAAAAGAGCCATTTTTGAGAAAATTTTGAAAATGCCCGGATCATGTAAAGTACCCCAAATTTTAGAGAACGTTTTTCAAAATCTCAAAGCTTCGACTTGAGCCAGTTGGACAGGGGTTTCTTCAATTTGGAAAAAATCCTATTAATGGCGTATGCGCTACTAGTGTTGACGGACGGACAGTCGGACGTTTATTAAAGAACCACTTTTTTGGTACAATGGCACCACAAAACATGTATTTTCGTCGAAATCTCGAAAACGATTTTCCGCAGCATTACATAACTTTCCCTATTCTACGTACATTACTCCATATATACGTACGTGTACAGGAAAGTAAAAATGAATGCGTTCTTGTTTTATTATTATACTTTTTAAATTGAAATACAAAGTAATTCCACTCCGAGGAAGAAGACTGAACATCATCATTCGAAGTAATCTGACAATGCGTTCCAGTCCTGTTAAGTAAGATACGTCAACAAATAAGAAATATTTAACTGAACCGAATGAAAGACACAAAAACTTACCAAACGAGGTTCGTCCTTTTCAAATGTAGCAGGCACCCAAAGCAAATTGAAAAACTTTTGAATTGCCCTCAATAAACAATAAGTGTCTCCTTGTAGAAAGCCATTGTATCCAAGCGATTTCATATTGGTCAAATAGTAACGCAATGAGGTTTGCACGAAAGTAATGACTGGAAATCTTTCGAGTTGACGAAGGCGAAGCTGCACCAGAAAGTGGGCGAGGAGAAAAATACTCTCTTTCTCGGAGGCGGAGAAAGGTGTGGGGAGAGACGCAGAGGAGAGGGTGCGGAGACGGGCAAGAATAGACGGTGTAGCGCAGACGGTCGCTGGAATGGAGTCAGTGTTCAGAGAGATGCAACCAGAACAATCAAAGGTGGATATGCGAGGCGACGAGGAGCCTCGTGTCGTTCTTGAAGAGTCGAACGTGGGTAAATTTGGGATCGAGGAAGGATTATTTGCTTTCGATTTAGATGCATGGGTGGCATGTATGTTGGAGAAACCACACGCCTCTGCCGAAACGGTGGTCTCAACTGGAACTGAGAAAGTTTCTTGTACATTGTTGGAGTGCTGTGCATTTGATGGTGGTTCAGATGCACGGGAAGTGACTTGGGTTGAGAAATCACATGCTATTGTCGAAGCAGTGACCGCAGCTTGGTCCGTCGAAGCAGGCTTTGAAGTGATATCAGATATCTGGGTAGACTGAGAGTGTGATACGGAGGCAAACGTAAAAGAGGAAGATACAGTTGGTTCACGGAGAGAATCTGCGGGAACTGCCTTGGCGGCGGCGGCGGCGGCGGCAGCCTGCGTCGCCCGGCGAGCCTGTCTCTCCTGCTGGTACCGCCGCGCCGTCCAGTGGACGGAGTCGACGAGCAACGCCGACCAGCCGGCGGGGGCCTCCCGCAACAGGAGGCCTCGGAAGGACTGGTGGCGCTCCAACAGGGATAGCAGCGCATCTGCCTCCTCCGCGCATGTCCCCGTCCTCTCCCCCGTCCTCTCCTCCGTCCTCTCCCCCGTCCTCTCCCCCGTCCTCTCCACGGTCTTCTCTCCCGCCCGCTCCCCCGCTCCCTCCCCCTCCTTCGCCCCCTCCCCCTTCCCCTCCCCCGCCCCGCCCACCGAGAGCACGATGGGCGCCGACGAGCTCAGCTGCACCGCGCGCTGCGCTTCGTATGTCAGCTCCTGGAACAGCGCAAGGGAAACGCTCGGTAACACTCGACGTCGCTTTTATTAGACTCCCCCCGATGAGACTTTCCAAGAAAGGAGAGTGAATTCAATGAATACAAGATTTGAGAAAACGCTGTATATTCGAATATTTTCCTCAAGTCTAAATTATTTCAATGAGATATTTTTTATGAGGAAAAGCAGCGATCGCCTTATATTTCACCTATTGGCATGAGCGTCACTTATATACTTCAACAATGGTTTATTAAAAACGTGAACGAATATTGAGTTCGCTTTTACTACCAAGAACTGTATTTTTTCGGCGTCTTAATACAACTACAATATTTAAAACAGAGATTTTCTGTTGGTGAAATCTGTTCTTTAAAAGTAGATCTTAACGTTATATCAATAAAAATATCTGAAGTTTTGAAATTTGCCAATTCAATTGTTAAATGTTTAATGCGTCGGGATATTTGAATGAGTGGTGGTCGGGAAGAAAGAGTATCGGCTGCAGAAACAACTACCATCAAAAATGGAGTACCTGCTCATTGGGATGTCAGGAAGACCCCTTGTTAAAACGTATTAAGTGGTTAGAACGCAAATGACACGTTGAATCGACAATCATACAAGTCTGCTTTCTTACGTACTACGCCATGTGCTAGAGACAACAATACTATCCGTTTTTATGCCACTTTGTTACTTGAGTGAAACTGACACTTTTCTCACTGCAGTGTTTTAATTAGCATATTTGTCGTACGTGCTTATAACTGTTCGAATAAAGAGTTTCTCAGCACATTCCTGTGTCTTCATGACGTGAGAACGATTATTTTTTTTGCGAAACATGATGTCTGAGGACAAATTACACTATCGAACATTTCACATACTATTTTTCTTTACGCTATCGAAGTTTACCCGAGCGGGACACAGCCGCAGCTGGGACAAAATCTAAACTCCCTACTAGTCTCAAGTCATGTGCGGTACTGTAGTGCATGTTAGTGTGTGTGTTAGGGAGAGAATAGAACAAGGAAGAGAGAGGATAGATCGTGCGTGGTCCGTGACCGGTTTCTTAGGGTTCTGCCCCGGCATTCGCCTAGTGTTGATCGTAGAAACCCCGGCAAACTTCCGAACCGAACGGCAGTCCGCTAGATTCCTCTTCCGGGTCGAACTTGTGCGCGGCAACATGAGAGAGAGAGAGAGAGAGATAGGGAGAGAGATATATAGGTAGGGAGAGAGAGATATAGGTAGGGAGAGAGATATATAGGTAGGGAGAGAGAGATATAGGTAGGGAGAGAGAGATATAGGTAGGGAGAGAGAGATATAGGTAGGGAGAGAGAGATATAGGTAGGGAGAGAGAGATATAGGTAGGGAGAGAGAGATATAGGTAGGGAGAGAGAGATATAGGTAGGGAGAGAGAGATATAGGTAGGGAGAGAGATATATAGGTAGGGAGAGAGATATATAGGTAGGGAGAGAGATATATAGGTAGGGAGAGAGATATATAGGTAGGGAGAGAGAGATATATAGGTAGGGAGAGAGAGATATATAGGTAGGGAGAGAGATATATAGGTAGGGAGAGAGATATATAGGTAGGGAGAGAGATATATAGGTAGGGAGAGAGATATATAGGTAGGGAGAGAGAGATATATAGGTAGGGAGAGAGAGATATAGGTAGGGAGAGAGAGAGAGATATAGGTAGGGAGAGAGAGAGAGAGATAGGTAGGGAGAGAGAGAGAGATATAGGTAGGGAGAGAGAGAGAGATATAGGTAGGGAGAGAGAGATATAGGTAGGGAGAGAGAGATATAGGTAGGGAGAGAGAGAGATATAGGTAGGGAGAGAGAGAGATATAGGTAGGGAGAGAGAGAGATATAGGTAGGGAGAGAGAGAGATATAGGTAGGGAGAGAGAGATATAGGTAGGGAGAGAGAGATATAGGTAGGGAGAGAGAGATATAGGTAGGGAGAGAGAGAGATAGGTAGGGAGAGAGAGATAGGTAGGGAGAGAGAGATAGGTAGGGAGAGAGAGATACGTAGGGAGAGAGAGATAGGTAGCGAGAGAGAGATAGGTAGGGAGAGAGAGATAGGTAGGGAGAGAGAGATAGGTAGGGAGAGAGAGATAGGTAGGGAGAGAGAGATAGGTAGGGAGAGAGAGATAGGTAGGGAGAGAGAGAGATAGGTAGGGAGAGAGATATATAGGTAGGGAGAGAGATATATAGGTAGGGAGAGAGAGATATATAGGTAGGGAGAGAGAGATATATAGGTAGGGAGAGAGAGATATATAGGTAGGGAGAGAGAGAGATATAGGTAGGGAGAGAGAGATATATAGGTAGGGAGAGAGAGATATATAGGTAGGGAGAGAGAGATATATAGGTAGGGAGAGAGAGAGATATAGGTAGGGAGAGAGAGAGATATAGGTAGGGAGAGAGAGAGATATAGGTAGGGAGAGAGAGAGATATAGGTAGGGAGAGAGAGAGATATAGGTAGGGAGAGAGAGAGAGATATAGGTAGGGAGAGAGAGAGAGATATAGGTAGGGAGAGAGAGAGAGATATAGGTAGGGAGAGAGAGATATAAGTAGGGAGAGAGAGATATAGGTAGGGAGAGAGAGAGATATAGGTAGGGATATATATATATATATATATATATATATATATATATATATATATATATATATATATATATATTGAAACACAGAATGTGTTCCCTTACACTAATTAGAATATTAGTGTAAGTAATCAATATATATTTTGGACTGCGCGGTACGTACGCACAGCGCTGCGAACAACGACGGGAGCTAGCAACGGTCGCTACCGCCACCGCCGGGAGGCCAGCGTGAGAATGTCGGTTACAAACTGGGCAGCGAGCACGTGCAGGCAGTCGTTGGGAGAACTGCGAAGAAGACAGTTGGATCGAGGCGGCCGCCGCCGAAGGATGTGCCGACGTGCGGCCGGCGAAAAGGACATTAGCGCGCGGACAAAAGGGACGTGCAGTGTATTATATAAATTAGTAGCAACTGAAATGTAATAGACATGCGAAGTAAATATTGAGAGTATCATTAAAACAAAAGATTAGTGCCGATAGAACAATTAATCGCACTCGTAATAATTAGCGTGGCGAGGACAATACGGGAATTGTGTTGTGCGGAACTGTGACCAGCATGTATGACGCCGAGGTGCCAGGAGCTGCATAAGGAAGAATTCGCCAGGTTACCAGCCGGGGCGACCGCCCCGCCATCAGCCGCCGACGGCACGCAGCTGCTGCCGAGGTCGGCGACCCCCTCGCCGACACGAGCTGCACTACAAGCATCGAAGGTATTTGGTCGGGGCCCCGAAGGTATGATAAATGCATATTACACCTAATCTTGGTACCAAGGCAGAGTGTGTAAAGGTTGTCAGATCATGTAATTAACCAATTTGATTTGCAAATAAACCTTGTTCATGATTGTATTTCTATTTCTGATTAACTTTCCCAATATTATACCAACTTATCCAGGGACCCATTCACGGAAAAGATACCCTCTTTTAGTGTTATATTGCAGTGAAATACCCGGCATCACCAGGTACGTCACAGCTGGCGCCCGAACAGTGTATTGCACTGATAGGTACGTCCCAGTGGCGGCATTGCCAGGTACGTCACAATATATA
The DNA here is from genome assembly GCA_038098605.1 of Gryllus longicercus. NCBI lineage: Eukaryota > Metazoa > Arthropoda > Insecta > Orthoptera > Gryllidae > Gryllus > Gryllus longicercus. The sequence goes on along the minus strand of JAZDUA010000223.1, from coordinate 2,036,883 downwards.
TATATATATATATATATATATATATATATATATATATATATATATATATAGGGAGAGAGGTAGAGTCGAAGCTGCAAACGTAAGGGCACTTGCGTAGTAGTCCGGCTCGGCGGTGGCGTTGGCGGTGTCGGCGCGCAGGAAGGCGTGCAGACGCCGCAGCCCGCGCGCTGCCACCACGTACCCCGCGCACTGCTCCAGCCAGAGCGGCGCGGCGCCGAGGCGCGGGCGCGGCGGCGCGCGCCACAGCAGCAGCGCCACCCGCGCGCGCCCGTGCAGCGCCCGCGCCCACCGCGCGCCGTCGCCCAGGTGCACCACGGCCACGCCCCCTGCGCACGCGGCGCGCCCGCCAAGCCCTCCCAGTGCTTTACACTCGCTAGTCGCTGCTGCTTGGTGGCGCTATTCGCTGAATCGCGTGTTCGATTTCACACATACTAGGCGCAAAATTCGAAATTGTGTAGCAAGAGAAGAGGAGGGAGGAGAGAGAAGAGGAGGGAGGAGAGAGGAGGGAGGAGAGAGAGGAGGAGGGAGGAGAGAGAGGAGGAGGGAGGAGAGAGAAGAGGAGGAGGGAGGAGAGAGAAGAGGAGGAGGGAGGAGAGAGAAGAGGAGGAGGGAGGAGAGAGAAGAGGAGGAGGGAGGAGAGAGAAGAGGAGGAGGGAGGAGAGAGAAGAGGAGGAGGGAGGAGAGAGAAGAGGAGGAGGGAGGAGAGAGAAGAGGAGGAGGGAGGAGAGAGAAGAGGAGGAGGGAGGAGAGAGAAGAGGAGAGAAGACACACGTGAAGGGAGGGAACACACGAGAGGGAAGATAGGTGGGAGAAGATACTAGAAAAAGATATGAGAAAGAGGAGAGATGAGATGAGAAGTTACTGTCATGCAATGCTGGTATTCTGAGTATCTCTATTATTTAATTATTGACGTAAAGTATTTATTGCTACTTACACAAGTTTTTACAAAAAAATCATAATAACAGGTCAACTGTTATCACAGTATCACCTTATCTAAATACATAGATTCTCGTAATTGATGCAAAATTTCATCGTGCCTAATATAATGCATGCCACTGATTCTCCAACTTATAAACCACGTTAATAATGAACTTTAGAGTTTTGTGAAATGTGCATCAAACAGGTGTGTTTGTTTAATTGCTCACACTGCATCTCATAAAAGATGCCGTACAACATTGCGAGCCGTAAAGCGTGCTTACCGGGTCCACCCGCCTCCGCCCACGCCAGCCCTGCCTCCGGCGGTTCCCGCGCCGCTGCCGCCGGCGTTCCCGCCAGGCTGCGTGGCCGGCGGCGGCGGCGGCGCGCGGCGACCTGTGGAATCGCGAAGCCAGCGCCCGCCCCCGCCCCCGCTCCCGCCCCGGCATCGATTGGCCTCGCGTGGGACGCGCGAGTGCTGGCGCTGCGGCTGGGGCTGCGGCTGGGGCTGGCGCTGTGCGACGACGTGGCGAACAGAGGGAGATCGTCTTTCACGACGTCCTGCGGCCGCTCGGATGAGACGGCATTTGGCGACGAGAAGGGAAAAGTCCCAGCTGCACTTGGTGAGCCTAAATCGATCGGTGACATGTCGAACGATCTGTCGGGAACCAACTTCGATATTTCCTCTTCGATCGTTGGCGATATGTCTACTGGATCGCCTTCCAGACCGGGTTGCGGTTTCGTAAACGCGTGAGTGCGTGGCGTTTGTGAGAGAACAGTAGGGTTTGTTTCTACCATTTCTTTTGGCGTGTCTGGCGCTGTGTCAGTCACGAGGGTCTGTTTTTCTTTGTGTAACGACGATTTGGCGGTGGTCAAGGGAATTTTGTAATTTGGCAGCGTATTGTGGAATTTTAGAATGTGTGACAGCGCCGAGCGAAATGAAGATGTCGTTCCTGGAGCCGTGTTTGTTGTGCGTTCAGTCTTCAACGGTGGTGTTCGCACGAGAAGTGATCTCGTGGAGTCGATCACAGTGTGCTCGTTCGTTAAACACATTTTCAGCTTCATGAATATGCCATTATATATCACTCTTGAATGCAATTTACTAGTTTCTGCTCCTGTGGGTTTCGGAGAAAAATTCGCATCTGTCTTGAAATTAATATTGCTCATTTCGACCTCTGTTGGATGCTGAGAGCTCGGAGTTTCTCTTTTAGAGTTAATACGTTTATTTGCAAGGGCTAGAGAAGGCGAGGTATGTGATGTTTCTCCAAAGTGGTTAGATTTCTTTTTGTCGTTCTGTACCTTGATCTTTTTCATTTCCAAATCGCTTTCAACCAATTGAAACTTTTTCGATTCAGAAGATTTAAGATTCAGCGGCGATTCTCTCTCATTACTCGAAACTCTTTGGTGCTGAGGTTTTAATTTCCTTTCGTAGGTGTCCAACCTTTGAGTTTTATTTTCTACTTTAACATTCATCTTTCTGTCAAAATTCTCAATTGATCCAGGGGAACTCTTTGACGTCCGTTTTTGAAAGACAGTGGTTTTTGTTGGGTCAAATCGTGACGAATTTAGTCTTACAGAGCGAAGTTGAAGTTGTAATGTTTTTGTTGGAAAGTCATAATATTCCATGAAAACCACAACTAGACACAACACAGCTATCTGATTTACATAGATCTTCAATTTAAACATTTTCTTGGTTCTGTTTTGTACAGGAAGTCCAGAAGCAACCTTGGAAAACAAACGGTTAATATTAATTCAAGAGTTCCAATTAATGATTACCGTTACGAACTTATTTAAGAAATAACAATAAAATTAACATTCCTGCACAGTGATTTTTCACCCCTATATTTAAGAAAATCAAAGAATGCCAAAAAGATGCACGAAATCATTATTACAATAAGTGGATTATAATTTCTGAATTTTTCTGTCGTATTAAAATATTCTACCAGAAATAAGTATCTGTATAATGAATAAATGTACATCGACAAAGCGAGAGTCGCTGCTAGCTGGACGCAGGAAGAGTTCGGAAAACCTTTACTTCATGCTCTAAAATAGCATGGAATAAAGAACCAATACATACACTTAAAAGTTTCAACGTTACACGAACTTACAATAAATTTAAAATATGACCATTGAAAAACATTTAGGGGGCTTATATTTGTGTCCCGCAAGTTCAAACAAGAGATTTAATAATTCAGTTTTAAAGCGCTCAATTGTTTTTATTTGAAAGACTAATCCCCAATAATGCATCGCAGAATAAGCACAGAAAGCGGAACAAATCCTATATTATTTCTGCTCGCGTTGGGGATGAAATATAAAATAACGAATGCTTTTGTATTTACAAATGCAGCAGAAAATAACCGTAGACCAACTACTGTCTAAAGAACTAGGTTACCACTTCGGGATGAAAAGTACACAAATAGCATATTATTTCAAGTTATAACTATCTATGTCATGTTATATTATTCGGGGTCCTACACTCTTGGCTGTGTAGCGTCTGTGAGTCCTAGTTTTGCATCAAATGTCCTTCACAACATTACGAAATTCTCACTGATGCAACATTGCAACAGTTGTGGAACGTCGTTTATAATGTGTTTTAGAGTGTACAGAGTGATAATCTCGTAATTTTGTTGATTATCTTCTGTAACAGTGGGAAGAAAAGATTTGCTTCTCTCTTTCCTTTGCAGCTAAATCTTTCAACGACGCTCTCGATCAGTTTCTTTAGTTTTGAGTTCCTTTTTCATTCCTACGGTCTTCGTAAATCATAAATACCGTTCGTGGTTGGCACTTTTCAATTGAGTTGATTGGCACAATGTAAACCAGACCCCCTCCATGTTGTGTGTGCAAACAATCGCCACAAAATAAAACTAATTTCCTGATATTTTTATTTTACTTTAATAGAGGCCGCAGTTAATAACATTTTCGTACTTTTCTCAAACTTATTGGGTTAAGAACTAATATATTTATATGGAACTTAATGGTAAATTAGTATGTCTTTTTGCGCAGATTTTTTCCTTAAAAATTCCCAATTTGTAATTTGTTCTATAAGAAAGTAAACAAAAGAATACTTCAAGTTGTATTATTGCGCTGCCATGTAAATAAGATAATTAAGATTACTATTTAAATATAAAATAAGGGAAAATAAATAAATTGCCTTTGTTCTAATCCTAACCACTAGAAGGCGTAACCTCTACGTTTTGCAAATACGTTTTGCTACGTTTTGGAAAGACTTCATTTCGCATCTTTCATATTTTGTAATGAAAGTATGTTATTCACGTAGTGACCATTACTGGTGTCGTTACCCTACCGCATACCGTTTTGAAAACGAAATTTTGTGTCGTTTCTGACATTTTTAAAGCAGAAACATGTATTTCCAAAACGTACCAACCTTTTCGTGGCATGTCGTTAAGTGCTTATGTTCAGTCCACTGCAGGGCAAGTCAGGCTCACTATCTGGGCTCTCCAGCCGCTCGTGGGATAGCGCGAGCGGGAGGCACATTTCGAGTAGTGGCTCTACACCACGCCGTCCTTCGCGCGATGGAAAACCCGTCTCAAGGGTAAGGGTTCCCTCCCTTTCGTCTCTCTTGCGATAATAACGACATATACATAGTTGGCATTAAAGTATACTTAAATTTCTGTTATCAACCAGTGATCTTTAGTTTTCTATTTACTTAAAAAACTTACTATCAGAAGTTTAAGTTCTCTTTAGTGTAGAACTTAAACAAATTGGATGCTCAATGTTCCAAATAAGACGAGCATTTAGATAAAAAAGAGAGAAAATAAATATTAACTGAAATTAAAGACCGTTTCAAATACTTATTTTCGAAACTACCAAGATTGCATTAGTAACCAATGTTAGGTTGTTCTGCAAAACCAACCGGTAATGAACTTGTTGCATTTATTAACCAAATCAATAAAAAACGATAAATTGTGACATGATTTATTAGTATTGTACATGCTCATGGAAGAAGTGTGCCAAACTATCCTAAGGACTGTAAAAACTAACCTCACTAGAGGAATTGGTTGGATAATTTTGACTTTGACTTTTAAAGACTCTAAAATGTCGTCAAACTTTCACGAATAAATACCATCAAGTATCCCTATAACTCTTCCATTGACATAATAAAACATGTCAAAGCTACTAATAGTTGTGTAAAAACATTACGAACTGCTAACTGGTGTCAACTAACCCGTCTTTATTCTACATAAATAATATTCTCTAACACATCTATATTACTTTGCGTTAGCGAAACTTTTGGACTAATGTTGCAATCTGTGAACATTACTTCCAACGAAGTATTAATACTTTAATTCAAAAAAGTAAATGATTAATCTATAAATACTATCAATATGTATCATTAAAATTATGGGAAAATCCTATTGTTCTTTAAAATTAATCCAGATAATTAATTGAAAATTCAGTCTACCTTGGTTATAGTTAATTCGGATGTTCAGAACTGAAGTCTCTGGACCTGATGCACAAACCTTACTAGTACCACTGACAAAAAGATTTGATTGTAGTGAACTCTCGCTTCCATACTGTGATTACATACAATATTTGACAGACAGGAAAGAGTGTTTGAAATTTATTTTCGTAACATTTATGATAAATGAAGGGTGTTGACGGAACCGTGCTATTAAGGAAATTGCTTCAGCTCATCAGTGACAGTTCTGTACAGCCAGAAGAATAAATGGACGCGAAGTTGAAAACTAGAGAAGTTGGGTCGTGCTTGAACATCGTGAATGTGGTGAACAGACAGAAGAGAAAAAAAGTGTGATGACGAATAGAATACAAAAAGGAATAAAGTGCTCCAACTGTACAAAAGACATTGAAGGGCTTTATACTACACTAAGGAACTTAGAGTGTGGGAACAATGTAGAATAAAGTATAACCAAACTACCAAGATATTGCTACTTTGAATTCTCAAAGATTAGATATTTTATAGTGCCTCTGCAGCAGCAAAACAAATCATACTTGAAAAACTGTAAAACTAATATATTTTGGGTTTATGGTTAATAATGAACCCCTGATTTATAGAAGCAAATATATTAGTCCACAAAGGTTCATATAACCGGAGTCGGCTGAATCAAATATTGAAACACAAAATGTGTGTAGATACATATTTGATCTGATATATGAACAACATAATATTGAACAATATAATATTTATGTTTCGAGTCCATGCATAAGTAATGAATTAATATTTTGAAGTAATATTACAATAGATAGCGAATGTAGATAAATTTGCTTCCTACATAAGAAACAAAAAATTTAATACATGTGTAAACAAAGCATTCTTGCACATTAAGTGAACTGTTATATCGAGTTGAAAAGTTTCATTGAGCTCGGAAGTAGTTATGACTAGGCTTTACCTGATCTCTTTGAAACACCGTGAGCAACAAGATATTCTAAATTCCTTTCCAACGAGAGTCTGAAGTTTGGAATGCTCATGGTCTCCAACAGCAGCTCTTTAGCGACATAGATCGAAAAACGTTTAATGAACACTGAGTCCAAATTTTCTTGATTTATATCCCAATTTGTCGAATGTGACCAAGATGCATACGCTAAGATTAGATGTTTCCTACTTTGGCAATATTCTCAATGTTTTGCATTTTTCTTTATGACTTACATTTATCAACAAATGTTTGATTTGCGAATAAAAGTAATCCGATTTCGTATTCGTAAAGGCATTTTGTATTTGAGACTAAAATGGTAAAACTTCCCATCACATTTAGTCCTAATCAGTAAATTTTTAATACAAATCGGAAATGTTTCCTGATTTCCTTTTAACAAGACTACAGAAGACCATTTTCATCAAGATTTAAAAAATAAATAACGTCAATGAATGAAGCAATTTATCATTTCTCAACATTTATGATAAATTATTCAGAAGTCTTGGGAAAAAGTACTTCCCTCTGAATTATACCTAAAGGCTTTAAACATTTGTAATCATTGGCCTTTTCCGAATCCATATGTCTTATGGAACTTTTGCGAGTGAGGTAAACTATTAGCGGATTTTTTAGACGGGTACAAGTATGAACGTTAATTTCAAAAAAAATTATTAGCACTCTTTTTCTACATGTTAAATGATAAATTTATAAATTGAAAGTATTCACTCATGCGAGTTAACTCCCTTGGTTTATATTGTCGCTTCAGAGGATTAATTTGTGCATTATATAAACTGAAATTATGACATTAAATGACTCAAATTCAGAAAATGTTTATTGAAAATAGAGTGATAATGATAATGAGACATTTTTTATAAAACTTCAAAACAAATCATTGCCAACCTTTCAGAAAAATGAACAAAATTATCGCCATAACAAGACAAGAATTGGCAAGTTAGATGGTTAAAGAAGGTTTGGTAGGTATGGAATGTTGAAAGTTGGTATGTTTTCCGTACTTTAGGGAACAAACTCAGACATTTGACAAAACTCTGAAGTACTCTACACTTTGATTTGGTCCTACTCCTACTTCTCATGGTTGTGTAGGCGACCGTAACTCTGTGATTTCCAGATTTTTGAGTAGAACCCACATATCTAGTAGCAATAAGTGAAATAGCTTAGAAACATGGTTGATAATTACAAAAACGAATCAGAAGAATAATGGCAATAAATTCGTCTATATCTAGTGAATGTGACAAACAAAAATAAAATTGTTCTATTAAAAAGATATGGTTATAGTTGAAACGGAATTGCAAAACGTGTCCTCTATGACAAGAGTGTCTGTAGCCACTATCCCAAAGACAGAAAAGTTGTCGACACCAATGTATGGGATTTAATTTGACTCCAGCAGTAGAACAGATGTTGAGTTGACCCTAGCCATAAGAATTAGGTCGCACAAGCAAGCGGCAGTTTTATCCTCACAGTTGATGAGGAAAGACGGACATAGATGCTAGGCGAGGACCATTGTCCGCAATGTTCTTTGACATACGTTAACCGTAAACAAAGGAGTACTTGAATGACGTGTCTGGCAGAAGTGTCATTCAAAGTTGTATGATTGTTGATAATGCTGCTTCAAAATTGGACTAAATATATCAAATTACAATCAGAAGTGTAAAGGTGGAAGTTGATATATAAACTGAACATAGTGATGTTATTAATGGTCTTGTAAATAAAAAAGTGCGTTGTCTCGTTTAGCATTTACTTATTAACTCTTACAATACCACAAAAGTGTGGACAAAAATTCACAGAAAAGACAGACCCAAAAAGGCAAACCAATCCGCGCAGCGGATTCCGCCAGATGATGCAAAATTCGTTACAGTACTTTTTGTTGTTAAAGAAGCTGTGGGTGAAGTTAGAAGAGTGGTTTTCAATCCAACGATTTGTGAGTGAATATACATCCAATGTCTAGCAACCGTCTGAGACTTGAGTTCTTTCACAAAAAAGTTTATTGGTTATAATTATATAGTGAATTACGTTTTTAAATTAAGGTGAACAGGAGGATTTCTTTGACATATTTTCCCATGGCATACAGGTACATGTCTTGGTAAATAAAAATAATTCATTACAGTTTGAGAAATATATTGAACTGCGGGTTCACAGTGCATAGTGATTTTAATGTCCAAGAATGTATAAACCTCCCTTATTTCATTAGTGTTTAAGACTTAGTACTGAAGTACATGAAACAATGTTTTTGGGATTTTCTATTTTTTGAATAACGAATTTGTATAATTTTTTAGATAGTCCACGTCCTTACTGCTTGGAATTTTACGATTTGTCTCAGCATTCAAAGCCACGTTTCAACCATTATTGATTCTTGTGGCTTAGCTGCATCAATTCATTCACTTGTAGATCTTTAAATGATGAAATGCACTTAAAAAATGAGTTGTTGAGCAATAAATAGTCGAAATAAGAGGAGGATAAGTTTCGGTGTGCCGCGCGTTGCCACTAGTTTCGTTTGGCAACCGCACGCAAGAGCATAAATCGTAAATAGGAGTACTTCCACCAAAACGTTTATTGAGAGCCAGTTAAACTTTCGCTTGGGATCTTGATTCGAAGATCATTGACGTTATATAATTTTTCTACCAGAATTAAACAATTTAAATTAACAACTTTAATTTAATTTCAACCGTGTGATGCACACGGTTGAAAATTATACTTACCTATTGAAAAATATGGAACTGGACTGACCATATTCCACACAACCATGATGATGGAAACTACGTTTTTTCTACTGAAAGTTTTCGCTTTAATGCCAAACGTAAAAGGAAGGACAGGAGGAAATTCTACAATCTTTAAAACGACTTTATGAATGATAGTCAAAAGTTCCATACACTTCATTTTTTTTCTATTTCAGTTCCGTCGAACATCTCGGAACATACATAGACAAATGTTCATTTAAAAAATACTCGCTTTCATAAATTGTAATGAAAAATGCATTCCAATCAGGATCTTGGCAGAAAATCTACTTTATTTCAGTAGACTTAACAGTGATTAAATAGAATCAAAAGCAGCAGTAGAAATAGAGTACAGCTTTTTATAACTAACACTAAGAAGAAAGATGTATTTAGTTGGTTTGCAAAATGACAAGTCCGTAATGATTGTAAATTTGAGAGTGAGGTTGAAAATTCAAAAGAAAAAATGCTTAAAAGTTAGCGTGTGCTAAAAAGTTCACAAAAGACAGCGCTGACGAAAATCTTGAGATAAAAGGAACATGCTTTGATTTCAGGAGAAGACATATTTAGACTCTGACAATGTTCTTCACCATTATGAACATTTCTGGAATAGACAACCGAATATGTCTGCAAAACTCGAAATGGTGTTCAAGCACGAGATATAAATGAAGTTCAGAGAAGACAGTAATTGAAATGAAATGGATTCGACTTAATGAAATCTCACATGCAATACCAGAAACTGTCGTTGTTCTGCAGAGCTAGACAGAAATAGAATTGGGTCTGGGGATGTAAGAAAACAATATCCCAGCTTAATCCATTGAAGAACGCTGTGAATTATGTTCACGCATCAACTATAAAAAATGTATAGTTTTAACTAGCATGAAGTATGCATTTGGAAATAGTCCTAAAATAGGGAAGCGATTGAAACTGTTGAAATGATTTTTTGATTTAGAAATTAAATGAATAGAAATTCGAAGTAAATTTGTTAACAAACAACACGTACAACAACATATTTTTGCCATTCAGATACTAAAATTACTCATTATTAATTGATTCACAAATTATTTATTTTGAGTGCAGAATGTACTTTCTGCTAATTAAAAATTGTCCTTCTTCTGATTCTTCTTCTTCTTTTCCATTTCAAGGATTAGGCAGGAATGCCCGTTCCGTCTTCACTTTGCACTTCAGGACCATCTCTTTCTGGGTCGGCCGATATCTCTTCTTCCCTTCGGTTGGTAGTTCATCACTCATTGTGGAATACGATCTTCCTCCATTCTTTCGATATCGCGCTGCCATTCTTTCCTGTTTTCTAAGATCCTTTCATTTATGTTGTATATATCTAGTTCTTTACGGGTATCCTCATTTCTTATTTGGTCTTGTTTAATGCAGCCTTTAACTTTCCTAAGAAATCTCATTTCTGCTGCTTGGAGCTTACTTTGGTCTCTTTTTTTCATTATCCATGATTCACTTCCATACAGGAGAACTGGAGCAGCCATTGTCTTATAGAACTTCATTTTTGTTTCTTTCCTTGCTTTGTTCTGTAGTGTTCTGTTTATTATTCCACATATTGATTGAAATTTATTAGTTTTATTTTCTATGTCTTTATCTGTGTCATAACTGATGTCACAACCAAGGTAATTATAATTTGAAGTCTGGTCGATCACTGTGTTGTCAATAACTATTTTTGAGCGTATGGGATATTTACCGTAATGGGCCATAACTTTAGTCTTCTTTTTAGATATCCGGAGATTATACTCATTTCTTCCCAGTTGATGCAGTGTGTATACAGCTTTTTGCAGATCATCTTCACTTTCTTGCAGAATTGTTACGTCATCTGCATAAAGTAGAACATTTAGGTGTTTATTCTGCTTCAACTGTATTCCAGAACTAGCTATGCATCTCCATTTTTAAATAAGGTCATCAATATATATATATATATATTGAATATGTTGGAGATAAACTACATCCTTGTTTAAGTCCCTTATTTATTAATATTTCTTCGGTCTTCTTTATGCCAGTATTTATTATAATTTTTGTCTCTTTATACATATTTTTGATGGTTTTTATGAGGTGTTCAGGATAGCCACTTTCGTTCATTATTTTCCATAGCTTGTCTGTCCACGCTATCAAAAGCTTTCTCGAAGTCAATAAAGGCTATATGGGTTTCCTTATTTACTTCTCGTCGTTTTTTTAATATTCTTTTAAGAGTAAAAATGTTGTCGTTACAAGAGCGTCCTTTCCGAAATCCCGATTGTTCTTCTTGTAATTTAGCCTCTGCTATAATTTTCAATCGAGCGTTGATAATTTTTGCAAATACTTTGTAAGCGGCATTCATGAGGCTGATAGTTTCCACATTCATTTCTTTTACCTTTTTTAAAGATAGATATGACCTCTGTTATTTTCCAGCTATTGGGTGTCTTATAAGATTTCCAGCATTCGTTGAATAGATGAAGCAGTCTAAGGGGGGTCGCTTAGGAGGGCTGCATATTTTATGAGTTCCATGTTAACTCCATCAGGACCACATGCCTTCCTGTTTTTTAGACTGTTCAAGGCTTGCTTTAATTCATCCAAGGAGATGGAATCCACAGTATAGTTGTAGCGAAGCTCTTCCTCTTTAGATTCAACAGTTCCAGTACACCAAAGGTTTATATAGCGTTCCTTCCATTGTTCTTCATTGATTATGTGTATATCTGCAACATCTTTCTCCGTCTGATTTAAATGTCTTAACGCTTTGTACGCGAACATTTGTCTTCCATGTATATCATGTTCGATGATACTTATAAATCTATCCCATGAGTCATTATGTGTAGATATTATTATTTGTTTAGCGTTATTCCTTTTTTGTTTATATTCTTCTTTAGCTTCTTGGGTTTTGTTTTGAAGGAATTTTTTATATGATATATCTTTATCTTTTATGGCTTTCGCTATACAATCGTTCCATACTCTCAGTCCCTTTCTTTTCTTATGCTTTTTTTTTCTTTCCTAAAGTTTCATATGCTGCCCTCTCTATGCATTCCTTTATATTCTGCCATTCCTTATCCACATCATCAACAGTTGGAACACTTGACAGAAATTGTTGTAATCGATTTTGATATATTCTTTTTATGCTTTCTTGTTCAAGTAAGTACACTTTGAAAATTTCCTGACTTGTCTCTTTCCTTGGTCTAATTTTCTTCCATTTTGCTATCATTACTATCGTTGCAATCACTAGGTGGTCTGAATATATATCACATCCTAGGTGTACTTGTACAATCTCTATTTGGTTACTAATTTTATCATTTGCGATTACATAATCTATCAGTGATCTGAGGCCTCTGGCTCTCCTCTGGTGAACTTGTGTATTTCTTTTTTCCTGAAAAAGGTATTAGCAGTTTTCAACTTTTTGAAGGCTGCAAACTGTGTAAGTTCTTCTCCGTTTTTATTCAAGTGCTGTTCTCCAAATACCCCCACAGCTCCCGGAATCGGAATGTTACCAACCCTGGCGTTTAGGTCGCCACAGACGAGAACATGATTATTTTTGTTTATTTTGCTTATTTGTTTTTGAAGATCGTCATAAAACGTCCGTGTGTCCTCTTTCCTCCCTTCTTCTGGGGCATACACGCCTATAATTATTAAGTAGCCCCTCTCTATTTTGAATTTGCAAGTCGCAATTCGCTCATTTACAAAGGAATACTCCACTATCCTATGTTTCCACCTCTTGTTAACCATAATTGCTATCCCACTATTTGCCCGTTTATTTTGAGTTACTCCACAGTAGATCATCGTATAATGTTTCATATATTTTGTACCTTTTAGCTTTTCTTTTTTTTTGGTTTCCGTTATGACAGCTATATCTATTCCTTTTTCGTTTAGATTGTTATCTAGTTCTTCTTCTTCTTTATTACCTAGCCCTCTGACATTCCAGGTAGCTAGTTTTAGTCGTCCCGTAATACCGAATCATTCATCCTTGGCATGCTTAAGTCGTTTCCATGATCCATCCAGTTGTGCACTGTGAAGAGAGCCAGTAGTTGTTGAATCCCCTGCCCGCGTTACGAGCGCTGCGCAGGTTAAGTTTGGTAGTGGGGCTGCCACCTCACAGCTTCCAAACAAGCTGGGTGGTATTTTGGGCCACCGACCCTAGGCGGATTGCCTTTGCTGGGCTAAGAGTTCCGCCTACCCTTTCGAGGACAGTCTCGCCATGTCGAAGCCGGAGATCTACGTCGGAACTTCCTCTTCTTCGTTCAGGTCCTCTTCTTTGGGGCCTCTTCTAACGCCGGTGTCCTCTTCTGGAGTACTTCTTCGTCTGACCCCTACCCTTCGACCTGTCCGGCAAGGGAGGCCCTAGCAGTAGCTACGCTACCGCCGGCATAGCTCTCAGGTTCACGGAGGTGCACAAGCTCCACCACCACGTCAAGGTCCTGTACTCCCTAGGTGGGATTAAAAATTGTTTAACAATTGTAAAACAATTAGAAATTGTTTAAACTTAAAATTAGTTTTTAACCTAATATCAGACTTATAAAATAGACAACTGAATTTAATATTATCGTGATACTTTTGCATAGTTTCCCCTTGCAGATATTCGAAATGTGAGGATGTGAACATACCTCTAGACCATTTTTTGCGGGCACCATTTTCTCCTATTCAATAGAACTTTGAAAAGTACTAACATTCTTCGCGCGTTCCCTGCGAGGCGAAAGAAAAAAAAATAATTGGAATAGTTATTTCCGAATTCTTTGGACTAGTTTGGCGCGTCACGTCCAACTATTTTCTCCATTTTCTGCGAACAAGGGCGCTATCGACTTTCCACCTTCCCCGTCTTTCTATTCGCGCCCCCCTTCTACTCCTCCACCCCCGCAGGAGGAGGCTGCATTGGCATGCAGGGGCGACGCGACGCGACGCGACGCCACGCCACGCCGCGGGGCGATCCGCCTCGCCCTCCCCTTCGCCCCGCCCCGCCCCCGCCGCCTCGCGGTGGGCCACATCCCCAGTCACATGGCCACAATCCTAAACACGCGCTGGATCAGCAGACTCGCACTGATATTGCGCAAAAAATTTGGTTTAAACTGATTTTATATGCAATATCGTTCACTTTGCTAATACACAGGGTCTTTTAGAAAAAAGAAAGTGAACATATGCAGAGGACCTCAGAGGCTACACGGACACATGGCTACAAACCTATAAAAATGCATGCATGATTGACTGAACATGTGTTTCGTGGTGAGTCAACTGTTATCATTAGTCCCGCAAACGTAGCGAATGTTATATCCGTGGAGATGTCGGTGGTCTTCCTCCTCCAGAACGTGAAATTCAGAATCATCTTGACCTGGCATCTGGCCTGGAACTAAAGTGGTCTATGAAACATTTTGACTAAAATGTATGGTACAAGGTGGTTCAAATATGACCGGGACTGATTTTTTTTCAAATACCCCGACATACGCATTAACTGCGCCGCCTGGAGAGAATCTAGCCACAACCCCCCACCTCCCTCCTTTGCAGGTTAGAACCTGTTCAGTCGCGTCTGGGTCTTGCTAGAACGATGAGTGAACAAAAGGTGCCGCGGTGCGTGGAACAACGCATTATCATCAAATTTCTCGTTGGAGAAAACGTTCAACCGTCGGAAATTTTGCAGAGACTCAAAAAACAGTACAGGGAAGAGTGCCTCTCACGGACCCGTGTGTTTGAATGGTGTAAGTGTTTCAGAGAGGGACGAGAGCGCGTTGAGAATGAACCTCATAATCGTCGGCCGCGAACATCCATAACCCCAACAAACATTGATCGTGTTAATGCTGTTATTTGTGAGAACAGGCGCATCACTATCAAAGAAGTTGCATCAGTAATTGGCATCAGTGTGGGTAGTGTAGAAGACATGATAAAAAAACACCTAAAATATAGAAAAGTGAATGCTAGGTGGGTTCCACGCACTTTGACGGACGAGAACATATTGATGCGCATGCAAGCTGCCAGTGTTCTTCTAATGCGGTTTGAAAATGAAGGAGATGCATTTTTGAAGTCCATTGTAACCACTGATGAAACGTGGGTTCACTATTTTATTCCTGAGTCCCAGCAGGCATCACGTGAATGGCGACACGCCTCTTCTCCAAAACCCAAGAGAGCGCGGAAGATCCGTTCGGCGGGAAAAGTGATGGCAACATTTTTTTGGGACTGGATGGGTGTTATCCATGTAGACTTTCTTACAGAAGCTAGCACCATCAATGCAGCTTATTATTCAGCACTTTTGGAAACAGAAATCAAAGAAAAGATCCGATCCAAACGGAAGAGAGGTGGGAAACGGGTAGCATTCCTTCAAGACAATGCACGGCCTCATACTGCTAAAACAACCATGGCAACCATCAGCAAATTGAAGTGGGACCTTCTACCACATCCGCCGTACAGTCCAGATTTGGCCCCAAGTGATTTTTACCTTTTTGGACAGCTTAAATCACATTTGCAAGGCATGCGATTTGCGGATAATGACGCAGTCATCCACAGTGTTCGGGAGTGGATATGCCGACAACCAAAAGACTTTTATGAAAAGGGCATTAGGATGCTCCCAGGACGTTGGAAAAAATGTATAGAATCTGGAGGGGAGTACTTTGAAGAATGACATGTACAAATAAATTTTTGCTAATAAAGTATTTCGTAAAAAAAATCAGTCCCGGTCATATTTGAACCACCTTGTACATATGATCTGAACAGGTGTGCATCTATATATTGTAAAGAGGCCTGTGTGTCATTTGTCGTTATAAGTGTCGAATAAAAAAAGTACCACTTCAGTATTGGCAGATGTTTTTAATTAATAGTAAATTCTCAGGTGGTGTATGTCACTTTGTCATTCGTACTATAGACCTAATTAGTTCTAGCCTATCCCGATGTCGACCTATACGTCGATTTGCGGAGCTTTCCCTCTCAAGATATCTCCACCTTTAAGACATTTCCCCCCGGTCCGGGACAAGCTCTACGCTTTCGACTGTTCTCCCGACATGTGTGATAGTGAGAGCGTAGGCTTCCGCGGCCGGAGTCGTAGGCTTCGAGCGTAGGCTTCCTCAGCAATTCGCCCTGAGGAAGGTCGCAGAATGGCGACCGAAACGTCGGCACCTTCGCCATGGACGCGGCGTCACCCGGACAGCCTAGTAAATATGTGTGATAGTGTAGTGCATGTACGTGTATATAAGTAACGGGAGAGGATATGTTAAGGAAGAAGGAGAGATTGCGCTCGGCCCGTGGCCTGTTTGTTAGGGTACTGCTCCGGAATTCTCCAAGTATTGATCAGCGAAACCAAAGAAAACTACGCTAGCTGTCCGCTGGAATTCTACTGCAGCAGCGAGTTGAATTCGACCAAGCTGTATAGCTAGTGTCGAAAATCCGGCCCCGCCTGGACTCAAACCCTAGGGACTCTCGGGCACAAACGCTTCAGTGGTAACAGTTGTTGCTCTGGGCCGTCTCAGCCTGTCACAACAAACGCAGAGGTGCCTGGGCGGGCGGTGGGCCTCACGCCCGGGCACACGGCAAAAAGCACAAACAAACTGATGAGTGGTGTGGGGCAGCGGGCGGTAACCGATTCTCAGCGCAAATATTTTTGTAAACCGTCGAAAATCCTAGACTTCATTCCATTTTTCCTTTCATTTATTCTCAATACTTATATTCAGGATGATTCAGGGGACAGTGTACAAACGCGAATGACATGTAGATGAATCAAGGGAAGTAGGTTTCGTTAATGAACCCTCAGTTTAAGAGGCTGAAGACGAGACTGATTCAAAAGACTCGTCGGTCACCGCGAGAGATTAGCATGACCATACCACGAATGTGAACGGTATTGGCGTCCAGACTGTGATTGGTATTCATAACATTGAGGTGAGAATCGTCAATGAACATAACTTTTTAGATGAGCACATTTGGTGGGAAAATGACCATGAACTAGTTTCTTGTCCACCAGGCTCGCTCTACCACATAACCGTGTGATAAAAAAAAACATTAGAAAAATATTATACAAAGTTTAAAAACATACATACAGAAACATTATTATATATAACACATTTCGTCTTATACCTGGGTTCCCAAGAGCGAAATTAGTTATTAACATCGCTATGCCGATAAAAAACAAAAAAATCAGTGATTGGTTATAAATCTCGGCATTCTACCTCCGTTTACAAACTTCAACCGTGTGTGCTCGTGTTATTGGGTCCTTATTATCGCGTTCTATACTTTTTATGATTCCATCTTCTTACATGAAAAAAATCATATGCTGAACAGCAATTAAACGTTTTGGAATAAGTACATTTTTCCTTCATCTTTGGCTTCAAATCTTTTGTTTCGACTGCTCTTAATGGACGATGGACTGTCTATATCTAATGTGCTGTGGTTAGCTAAACAAATCACGTGTTTTTGTACCCTTTCTGGAACAGGAAAATGCGACCACGCAAGTAGCGGCCGACTTCAGTTTATCGTATTTCGAGAACGAGAGCGCAGTTGTTCAAAATGTCACAAGCTGAACCGCTACAAGAAGTTGAAAACTTCACTAGCAAGAACACTACTGTAAATATGTGCTTTCTTATGCTAATCTCCACCCAAAAATGTGAGGATAATTAATCATACACGTGGTTGGTATTGCTAAACACTACCCAAAGGAATATTAAAGTAACCATGAGCTGTCTTCCAAAGAGTTACCGTACGCCATCCCAATTTCGATACTCTATTTGTTTCCTATAATTTTTGGCGTTAAGTACGACGTATTAACTATCAGTATTACAACAAGTCATTTCTGCAAAAAGAGAAATGAAAGCGCAGTTCAAAACGTCACAAGCCATATCATCACAAGCCATTCAAAATGGAAGTAGCAAGAATACAACACTAAATGTATACTTATGGATGCTAACCTCCACTCAAAAACGTTAGGATAATTGTCTAAATAGATGGTTAGTGATGTTACCCATCATCCTTCAAAAGGATTATTAACGTAACCAGAAGCTACCCTTCAAAGAGTTATAAGTTGCTTTCGTTCCTCCCTTTGGGTTTGTTAAGACGTATTAACAGTACAATATTAAAAAAGTAATTTCATTTACAGCCGAACATATCAGCTTTTCGCCGAGGCCAACTAGGAAAGACTCTCTGCACCGAACCGGATCAGTGCTTCCTATTAAAAAATGGATCTATATTAGTAGTATCAAAATCACTGGGGAAAAAGTGAAAGGAAGAACACTTCCAGCACCTATGATTGTAGTGTGTGTGGCAACTTATGGTTTCAAGCTGTAGCTCGAGCTACCGATATAATGTGTATAGCAAGTACTCTCACCAGCGTGGTGCCACTGCGGAGAGACTTCCCAGGTGCACTGTATTTGTATTTGAACCGAGGTGTGTGGCTCCCGCCTTTCGGCCAGCCGTCCGTGCGTCTGCTCCACTGCGGGTCCGGGGGCCGGGCGCGAGCCAGCAGCGTCCTTACGCCGCCCCGCGTAGCTCCTTTGTCCGGTCTGTCCCTCGCAGCCTCGGAGCGTGGTGCTGCTTCCTCCCTCCCCCTCCCCCTCCCACTTCATCCGCTGACGCCTTCAGAGGCGCTTCATTCTTCATTCCCGAGAGCCTCGCCCCGCTCCCACTGCACGGCGCCACCGGTCCACGCTCCTCGGGTTCCGTATGTTCAAGGAGCAGGGTGAAGAATAAGGTGCTATCTATTTACATGCTACTAGTGACCGGTACAAGAAAAATCTCTTTAACGCAAAGAGTTTTTTACTTCGGGAATAATAAAATGTTGAAATCTGATACCTTATGTCATCTTCAGCATTAAATCTGCTTCTTTACTTTGTTTTTGTGACAGAATACAAAGAGAAAGATATTTGGCAAATATAGGTTGAGGCAAACGACATTAGATGTTTACGGCTCTTTTGGCAGTTCCAGGGTATTCATTTCTAAAGTCAATCTAAAAATGCCTAATTTATTTGATAAAATTTTTGTTTCAAGTAAGGGTTGCACTTTGACAGTAAAGTTATGAAGGATTTGTTTAAAAAAACACGCATCTAAATATTCATGTCAAATGCAACCTGCACCACTCAATCAGCTATATCGTAAAATAATTCCTAAATAAAGTGTTCTAGGAGCTTAAAAACAAAAGTGGCCAAGAACATGTACCAACTCAGCGCTTCGGTTCAGAAGGCTGCGGGTTCGAGTCCTTGATCACGGTTGTTTGTCCTTTGTCTCTCGTGTATGTGTTGTCGCGGAGGGCCTCGCGTTCTCCATAACAGAGGAGCCCACACGTGTCGCTTCATGATGTGTACAGGTGGTGTTCGCCTGACCCCTTGCGGGGTCTCTTCGAACGGTGGGTGTTGTTCGCAGGTCGTTGTTAAGGGGGTTTTCGACTCCTCTCCCCCGTACGGGACGGGGACCGGGAGTCTTGGTTGTTTAAGGAGGGGTTAGTTGTCTTTTGGAAGATGGGTTATTTTATTAGGGTTGCGGATGACGGGGGGATGGGACGGGGGGGACTGGGATGGGATGGGATAAGGGGGGGGAGGGGTGGGGGGGGAAATGATTGGCAAGGGTTGCGCTCAGGGAGTGGCGGATATGTTTTCTGTTGCAGACGGCGTTAGTAGCGTGTTAGTCATTCTGTCGGTCCGTTAGTCGGTTGTGTGTTTTGTGGTTCGTATGTGTCCTCTGGCTTAGGTTATAGGAGGGGGAAGTTTGAGGATATCCAGGGGGTGTTTTTTGCGGGTATGTCGTGGCGAATTTCTAAGGATGTGGTAATGGGGGAGAATTAGGTTACGGAATAGGGGATTGTTTATATATTTTCGGATTTGGGCTATTGTGGAGTTGTGGAGGTATGTGAGGATATGGGGGATTTTATTTCGGAGACGGATGGAATTGTAGATGGTATACATGGGTGGGCGAAAAATGAGGCGGATGTTATGGTTTTCTACTCGGGTTAGTTTGGTACGGTTTGCGTGGGATGTAGTGAACCAGGTGGGATGGGCATATGTTAGGATAGGACGGATATAGGAGTTATAGGTTTGAATTTTCTTTTTGGTGGGTATGTGCGGATTGGTGAGGATAGGGTGTAGGGTGTTGGTGATTCTGGTTGCTTTTACTGTAATTCTATGGATGTGATGGGACCGAAGGAGCCTGCGGGAGAAGGTAACACCGAGGTAGGATATCTCTGTCGTCCAGGGGATGGGTTCATTTCCGATGGTTATAGGAGGGGGATTGGATAGATAGGTTTTGTAGGAGAACAGGATTGCTTGGGATTTGGAGGGATTTATAATGATGGAATTTTGGGAGGCCCAGAGGTGGAAGTCGTTTAAGGATTCTTGTAGGTGGGAAAGGGATCTACTTAGGGATTTGAAGGAAGATAGGAAAGCGAGGTTATCGGCGTATAGGAAGGTTTGTACACCTGGGGTTTGTGGCACGTCGTTAATGTACATGGAGAAAAGGATGGGGGATAGCACAGCGCCCTGCGGGACGCCGGCTTGGATGGGGTAGTTTGGAGAGGTTTTTGAAAGGTGTTGGATATGAAAGGAGCGATGGGTTAGGTAACTTTGAAGTAGGGAGTGAATGTGGTCGGGGATATAGGGTCGGATTTTCATCAGTAGGATTGGGTGGGAGACAGTATCATAGGCTTGTGTTAGGTCTGTGAAGATGGCAGGGATTTCTTTTCTGTCCTGGAGTGGGGTGGCGATGGTTAGGGCAAGGTTTAGGGTTTGAAGGGCCGCCGAGCGCCCTTCGCGGAAACCAAACTGGTTAGGGGTTATGATAGGGTCGAGGAGAGGTGTTAGACGGAGGAGAATTATTTTTTCAAATAATTTTCCAAGGATAGGTAGTAAACTGATGGGACGGTGGTTAGATGGGAGCCGATGATCCTTGCCGGGTTTGGGGATCATGGTAACGCGGGCGATCTTCCAGGCGGATGGGAAGTAGGATAGTTTTAGACAGGAGTTGAGGATTAGGGTTATTAGGTCTATTGCATTTTTAGTAAGGTGAGTGAGTTGGGAAGGGAGGACTCCATCGGGTTCGGGCGATTTTCCGCAGTCTATTGTCTTTAGTATTGTCTTGATTTCGTTGTCGTTCGTCGTCCAGGTTCGTTGTTGGTCGGGTGGTAGGGGTGGGGTTTCAAGGAAGTTCCATAGGACACTGTCTGGGATTGGGATGTTGGAGGGGTGGAAGCGTTCGGCTAGGGATTGGGCAAGGGTGTTGGTAATAGTTTGGGGGTCAAAGGTTAGGGTATTGTTGGAGGTTAGGATAGGGGAGATGGGAGTGGGGTGGTTTCGGATTGTTTTTATGATTTTGTGTATGGTGTTGGGGCTGCTATTGTCAGTTAGTAATTCGTCGTATTTATGCGTCTCGTGATGTTTGAGTAGGTTATGTATGGTTTTTTGTGTCCTTTTTAGTTCTCGCTTGTCGTCGTCTCGTCTGTATTTGTAGTAGCGTCGTTGAACTTGTCGTTTGTATCGTATGATCGTCAATATTTCGTCAGGGAGGGTGGGGTGAGTGTTTTTGGAGTAGGTTGTGTTTTCCGGTATGATTGTTTTAGGTGGTGGGTTAAGTGGTTTATTGAATTGTCTATGGATTGGGTTGTAAGGATGGTTGGGGGAACGTGGATTTTCTTGGACAGTAGGCGTTTGAATGTTTTCCAATCGGTGTTTGGTATTGGTGCGGGTTTTGGGAGTATGTAGTTGGAGGTTGAGGAGCTTGTGAAAATGATTGGGAGGTGGTCTGAGAGGTCGTATAGGTCGTATTTTGGGTGGGGGATGGTAATTGATACTTGGGAAGAGTGTAGGATTATGTCTAGTATGTCGTGGGGATTGTTTTGGACTAGGTGGGTGGGTTCCGTAGGTATTTTCAGTTGGATCTGGGGGTTCGTGTCTATAAAGTGTTCAAGTCGTAGTCCGGTTGCGTTACTGGTCATGCAGCCCCATGATGTTGATTTACTATTAAGGTCTCCAGCTATTATAAAGGGGTAAGGGAGGTTTTTAATGGTGTCAAAGTCGGAGTCGGGAATTGGTATGTGAGGGGTTTTGTAACAGGATATCAGGAGGATTTGGGATGTGGATGAACCTATGGCAACTGCTGTGCACTCTAGGGCTGTTGTAGGAGGTAGTTGGTACGGGGTGTGTGGGATGGATCTTCGGGTTAGGATTGCCGTACCGCCTCCAGCGGATGAGGTTCTGTCAGTTCTTGTTATTATATAATTAGGGATGGAGAAGGATCTGTCAGGTGTTAACCACGTCTCTTGTAGGAATAGTATCCCGATGGAGTAGTCTTTGAGGAATTGGGTGAGGATGGGTTTCTTCTGGTTTATGCCGCCTCGCGCGTTCCACGAGGAAAGGGTTAGGATTTTAGGGGGGGGAGCCATTAGTTGAGGATCTCAACTAACTTAATGCCACCTGTTATCAGTTTTGTGATGATATCCTCTGGGCCTTTAAGGATTTCGAGGAGGGGTTTTAAGTTGAGGATGATCTTTTTGATGGTCGGGTTCTGGAGGAGGGAGAGGAGTTCTTTGATGTCTTGGGTGGTTGATGAGGTGGATTGTTGTTGGGTTGGGGTTTGTGTTGGGTTGGTGGCAGAGGCGTAGGATAGGTTCTGGGGTTTTAAGGGTGGGAGGTTTTGGGGTGTGTTGGACGGGGGTGGGTGGGTTGCGGATTTGTTCAGTTGGGTGTTCCGTAGTTCACGGGCTTTGGCTATTACGGGGCATTGTTGGTCATAGGCAGGGTGGTTTTGGGAGCAGTTTGCGCATCTGGGGGTAAAAGGATTGTTGGATGTGTGGGAGGGACAGTCGTCAGTTGAGTGGAAGCCAGCACAGAGGGCGCAAGTCGTTTGTCTCCTACAATAGGCCTTGGTGTGGTATAGTCGTTGGCAATTTCTGCACTGTGGAATTCTGTCCGTCGCTTAGTAGTCCTCAATAGTCACTTTAAAGTAGTCTATGAATCGTAGAGTCTTCTTAATTTCAGTAATTTCTTTCTTGTTGGTTTCGACAGTGTAAAGGCCTATTGGGGTCAGTTTCCCGTCGGCGTCTCGTCTTTGCATTTCAGTTATATGGTGGGCAGTAATGTTGAGGGCGGTCAGGTTGGTCTTAATGGCTGTCAGGTCGTATTTAGTCGGTAGTCCTTTAATTACAAATTTATCACGTTGTTCCTCCGTTGCCCTGTTAAAATGGTAGGAAATATTCGTGAAGTACAGTCCTTTACGTCGTGGGTCTCTGGAGATCAGGTCCAGGTGGTCCCTGATCTTCCCGTGGGCAGTCACAGTCAGCGGTTGTATTAACAGTTCCGTCCGGGTACATTTCGCGGTCAGGTGGTTGTTGCAGTTATTTTTGAGCTCCTTTATGAGCTCCGTCGGGTCGAGTATTGTCGTTAGGTCGATTCTAAATAGTCCGATTCGTCCCTTGGTCGTTTTTGTCAGTTGCTGCGGTGGTTGTTGAGTTGTCGGTGCATCGTCTGGTGTGTCGGGGTCGTTGGATGTTCCGGGGTTCGATTGCGGTAAGTCTGGTTGGTATAGAGGGTTGAATGGATTTGTTGTCTCAACTGGGGGATTTTCTTTTGGGGGTTGGGGTATGGCGCCTTTGGTCACAAGTCGGAAGCCGTCATCCGTTAGAAATTTCTTGATTGGTTTGTCAGGAGGGGAGTCGGGGGAGGGGTCGAGGGGGCGTCGAAGGTTCCGCTGTGCGCCACGGGGTACCTCACCAGTAGTCCTTGAAGGGTCCGTGTCGGCCATCTCTTCGTCCGACATCTCGTCTGAAGAACTCGGCAGCGGCTGGAGCCGCGCCGCTTCCAATATTTTCATGTTCTCCTCCCAGAAGCGGCGGTTACTTTCCCGAAGTACTTTGCGGAACAGGCTTCTTGGTATATTGTCCAATGTCAGTCGTTTGCGCTCGATTTCGTCGGTTTCGTTGGTCGTAGTTAATCTAAAACAGATAGTTTTGCTGTGGTGCGTAGTAAATAGATAAGGTCGCTAGGCACTGGCGTAGGTGATGACGTAGGTCCTCACGGTGCGCGCGCTGCTCGCTCAATACGTCGCTGGGAACACGTGTGTTGGTGTCTAGTGTATGGTCGTTTATATGACTCATTGGGGAGTAAAGGGTAACGGACTGTCGGCTGGAAAAAAAAGCCTTAAGAAAACATACATAACACTTCGCTACGTTTTGTCCTTTTACAGATATTGGGGGGGGGCAGGGTGTTTATTTACATCCAAGTGCTCCCGCACGGGTTCGCTAGTATTATCATAATGATGTGCTTGTTTGGCTCCTGCTGCCACGTGGACACGCGCTGGGCTCGGCCCAGTGTGCACGGGAGATCTGTGGGCGTGGCAGGTGCCGGTGGAGGCGGAGTTCCCTGGGAAATGGGCGTACGGCTCCAAGTCTCGGGCCAGGCCTCCGCGGGCGTAGTGACCTGTTGCTCTCAATTAACGCAGTGCGGCCTCTTCTGCCCCCCCCCTTCTTCTCTGAAGTGGCCATCGATCGCTCCCCGAGGGGAGGACGCTTTGGGACGATGAACCCACAAAAGCAAATATCGTATCGGGCGGCGGCGATGGTGTGACGGTTAGCGTACCGGACTGTTATACCCAAGCTCGCGCGTTCAAACCCGATCGAAGCCGTGGATTTTTAGGGCGACAAAATCCTTCGTACGCCTTCCTTCGGAAGGGAAGTAAAGCCGGCTGTCCCATGTTAGTAGATTTACTTGCATGTGAAAGATCCTCAAACTTTCCTAAATGACGCCTCTGAGCTAAATTCAAATCGCCTGTTTCTCGCCCAAGAAATACTTCCTTTCTCTGCTAGTTGATGAAAGGAGCGTAGCGAAATTTGTGTGGTCAAACGGAAGAGCGGGCCTGATGGTCCGAGTCTCGCCACGTAAAAATAAGGCAAATTCAATTCAATATCGTCGCTTACGCGAAACAACATGGTATCTGAGTTACATTCTTTTTTCGGTAGAGCTAAAGGGGAGCTGGTGGAAGTGGACTCCTGAAAAATATCGATTTTTGTTGTCTTTGTTGGGTTTGTTGTTGTTGTTTTTATTTAAAAATAATTTCATTTTTGTTCTTCAAAATGCAATTTACATTTTTGGTTTATGTGTTCTGGAAGTTGAGATATCGTTATGTGTATGTAGCGCGTGTAGACGTGATTCGACGGTTTGACTTTCAAGATACGATATTTGATATGTGAATTATATTGGTGATGGTGGCACTAAAAGGTTAAATTGTGTGAAGGAATATAATCCATGGTACATTTCCCATAAGTTACATATTAGCCTATTGAAGTATTTCCTCCAAAACTATAGTTGGTAGGTGTACATAACTTTCACAGCTTATTAGCAGTGGTTCAGTATTAGTTTTAACAGCGGAGTTTAACAAACATTCCAATATTTTGAAAGCAAGGAACTTTTTTAATTCAGAAAAAATAGTGTGAAATAAAAAAATCTTACTTATCTATCCTAAATATTTAAGTTTCCCTGCGTTAGGGTGACAAGAAAGACTTTTTGTTCTACACACTGAAACTTTCACAGCACTATCTTAAATAGTTTCCGAGAAAAGGTCCACCAAAACTCCTCATTTAACATAAGCAGCATAGGCCCTTCCGGCCTCCCTACAATTCTCAATTATTTCTGTCTTTGTTCCAACAGAATTTCAAACTTTCAGCATGAAAGTGTTCCTGAACACTGTTACGTGACACTCGTCAGGAAATAGGATATCGCATTGGGACCGTGACCCGAGGAAAGTGAACATCGCCGTTTACACAAAATAACCTCCTTTCTGGGTTGTGCTTATTTTTCGAAATAGTTTAAAATCCAGTGTTTTATGATTTCGGCGGTCCCGATAGAATAGCAAAATTCCGGCATAAAAATTTCCTTGAACTACGCTCTGACACTCGTTACAGAATAGGAACACCAATAAAGAGCCGAGCGAGATACATGATGATGCTGTGTTTTTTGAGATATGTTTACCTCTAATACTCTAGAACTGCGTTTGCCAACTGAAGGAGAAATGGCGTCTGAGCCGAATTCCCCTCCCAGAGCAGATACACGGAGAAACAGTGCCAGCAAAGGAGGGTCGGAGGGAGATAGGGGCAGACGGCGGTCGCTGATAACGATGTTTCAGGGAACATGAGAGGGGAGGCCATCTACACTCGTTAATTTTCTTTCGATTTGGGAAGAAAGGTTTCCTTTTGTAGATACTGGAACAATGGCGAAGCGTTTAGTATTTTCAAAAGAACTGCAGTATGTTAAAAGTCCAACCTGCAGATGCATTACGTAGCTTTGCGACACAGAGAAACCTACGAGATAAAAATAAATCCTATGAATTGACAGATAGCCCGCAATCATGGAGTGAGTAAAGTAATTTGAAGATTGAAGATTATGGAAGATATACTAAAAATCACGAGGATTTACAAAATTTTCAAACAAAACAGTTCATCAAAAATAATCAAGCCTGTGATCCAAAGTCTCTCACGTGACCCCTACCGGGTACCTATTATCAACGTTCCTTGTTATATATTTGTTGAATTTATTATGTATTGCTTCAGAACGAAATAATTCGTTATATACCATTGTATAAATATTATTGTCCTAAATTATTAAAACTGTCTTTTCCAAAAACGTTATCTAATAGAAGAATGAAGTGGAATTACAGTACTGATTATGATAAAGAATCTGATATTGCTTTGAGTTATGTAGTAATGTATGTTCTATTATATAATCCTTCAGATTGTTATTGAATCATAAACATTCTAAATAATAGTTACCATTTAATAAAAGTAATTATCTATTTTCCAAGTGATCCTCTCCCCCCCCCCACTTGCATACCATCATTGGAACACTATGCACCCGGCGCATTTTTGCCCTCTTTCTTAGCTCGGCCGCTCGGCTCGGAGCAGGAGAGAGGATTTTGGTGCCGTCACAGAGCATTGAGTTGTCAAGCACTGCACTAGAACTATATTTGTTGAGAAAAGCACAGTCAGTGATGTGCTAAACTCACTTTTGTCAATTAGTGGGATGCGAAGTATTGCTTTGTAAACAATGATGTGCATTGGGTAGAAAGTTTTTGACTGAAAAAAGGTTGATGAATGAAAAGCAATTATAAATGAATTCCAAAGAAACAACTTCCACCGTGTATGCGTGACAATTTAGATGGCAGGGACAGTTGGTGCTTTAACAGTCCGGCCCACACAAAGGGAGCCAATCGAGATGCGTCAATTGACTGCTTCAAACCTGCAATCGTTCCTCGCATCCATGCGCCAACTCGCTATTTCGTTTCCAGGTAGTCAAGCGGAGAAAATGACAACTTCTGGTCTGGGATGCCACGCGATAGACTACGCCACGCGAAAGAAGCTCCGCCCATAAGCGGTTTTTACGACGCGGTATTCTATAGAAACTTATTCGATACGTTGAAGATTAAGCCAATATTATAAGAGACTGAAATCATTATTAATGAAGTTGGGTCGACAAACCGAAAATGAACCAATCGAGTCTATTATATGTGTTATTAACCATGTGTTGTTCAGTATTTTTCGTAACAATCATATGTATAATCATATGAACATATAAATATCATTTTTGCAAGTCATTTGTGTCAGTTGTTCTAAACAGAATTTAATCCTTAAGGCACCAGCTGATTTGTGTATTGTTCCTCCAGATCTTATGTTAAGTAGATAATATAACGAAAAGTAATAATCATAAGTAAGAAGAGTGTTAAGTGGCATAAATTGCCAATCATGATCGTGTACAAAAAAGATAATAGAAACATGGAAGAAAATCAGGAAAATTACTATTGAAACTTGTGGTGCTACAACAGTGCATACTTTCTCACATTATTGGGAACGGTCACGTAATACTATAATCTTGCAATTTCTGACCTATTAATACATCACTTGAGAAAGGCCAAACAAATTCAAACAAAGCGCCTGAGCGTACATGTCCTTCTTGATTGTGGCCAGGTGAGACAATATACAGTGTAAGTGTTACAGGAGTCTTAACTCATAAAAGTTGGGCGGAGTGTAGCAGTCTCGGTAGCTCAAGTGCTAGTGCCATTGGGCAGGCACCGGGATATGCGAGTTTGATTCCCTCCTGAGTCAGTCGAGTCTTTAAATACGTCAATATCACTTTTAATAATAATACTAAGTGTCGTTAACTTTTGCAAGTGTCTTGTAATACAAAGGCATTTATATTTTTACTATATTTTATGGTTTGTTGACTGGGTGAAGCCGCATAATGTGAAAAATACCAGAGTGGTACTAACTGAAGTTTTCTCTTCCGGTTTATTCGGTGAGACACCTGCCTTTTTTCTTTTTTTCTATCTTTCAGCTTGCCGCACCCGAACTTCCAGTCGCACCGAAACACAGAGAGCTTACTCCATTCTTTTTCACAATACAAAGGAAAGAAAACATGACATCAACTCACATTGTGAGAATTTGTGTCATAGGAGCTTCACATTCGCTTCGTTACACCACCGCACAGTTTTCGCTTCGAGTCCCAGCGACCTCTTGACATTTGCCCTTCCTCTATCTTTTTATTTTGTTTCTTTTCTCGCGAAAGATGAAAATGCTCTTCTTGGGTACCGCAGCTAATCAAGACAGAAATAACTTATAATTGCAGGGAGGGCGGAGGTGCCTATGCTGCTTATGTTAAATGAGGAGTTTTGATAGACATTTTCTCGGAAACTATTAAAGATAGTGCTTTTAAATTTTCGGTGTGTAGAAAATAGTCTGTCTTGTCACTATAACGCAGGGAAATTTAGATATTTGAGATAGATAAGTATGATTTTTTTTATTTTACACTATTTTTTCTGAATTAAAAAAGTTTCGTGCTTTCAAAATACTGGAATAATTGTTAAACTCCTCTGTTAAAACGAAGAATGAACCACTGGTAATAACCTGTGAAAGTTAGGTACACCTGCCAACCATAGTTTTGGAGAAAATACTTCAATAGGTTAATATGTAACTTATGGGAAGTGTATCATGTGCCTGTGCCCAAGAAGCTCATTACAGTGTCACAGAATAATGTATTAAAACACATGCACTATTGGTACCATATTTATAAATCGTTACACTATCTTTATTTTATAAATCCGATGAAGCCGGCTGCTCTGATCGGAAGTTTTCCATGATTTCTCTGACGAATGGCCCAGGCGAATGACGAAGCAGTACCCTGCCAAACGGGCCACGGACAACGCACAATCTTTCCTACCTCTTCCTGGTCCTATCCTCTCCACTCACACACACACACACACACACATATACTTACACTAACACGCACTCCATTACCACACATGTCGGGAGCTTAGAGCTTGTTCCGTCTGGGACGGTGGGAGATACTCGTCGGGAAAACCCCGCTCGCTGACGAGAAAGCCTGATCCCGATCTCACCATCCAGCGGGGGAGGACCACCGCCAACGCCAAAGGAAAACATGTACTACACTTACGGTACTAATAATCTTAGCTGTTGATGAGCCCGGAATCATCTATCAATCAAAACTAAACGAAAATGTTTAAGTTGTCTGCAAGATCGCATCTCGAAGGAGTCACAGAAGGTTGCGTCCTACGACCGAGAACACGCAAAACCACCGAAAGACAGATGAAAGGAACAAGAAACAGACGGCGCCATTGTGAACATGGAATGGGAAACGGCCAGTGAAAATGAATATGACAACTAATCCGATTACTTAAATTAACATTCTGTCATGTGAAAGTATTTCCAACAATATGTACTCGTAAGTTGTGAAATGTGCACAGCTACATGTAACATGTACTAATGCATCAACATGGAATTTACCTCATAGCTTTGTGGCGGAGATCACTTCAATAGTTTACAAACCTGTTGAAGCTGTGACGTACCACAAGGAGCCTTCTCTCCGCATCCCATTTCGCTATGGAAGTTTTCTCTCAAATCGAGAGGTTCTACTGTTTGATTTGACAAAAGCAAGGTTCTATTCAGCCACGACCTAGAAGAAAATTCAACCGGACAGCTGCTGGAATCAATATTTTTTGTTGGTTTCTCCGATCCACGCCAGATTAATACCAGAACATTATCTTACCAGATGGGTCACACATCCGCACGATTCTTTCTTCTTTATCTATGTCCCTTCCTCTCCCTTTCAACACACACAATTTGCATGCATTGTACGACCCACATCTCGCTAGACAGTCTGGAATTTAGGAGCTTGTCCCATCTGGATTGGCGTCATACTGGAGGAGATACCGCGAGGACGAAACTCCACACACCGGCATGTGTACGTCGATTTAAACATAATGGCACTTCAATGTCTCCACCTCGAAGGAGAGGGATAAATTGTCATTGCATCGGGAGCTTCGTTTGACGTAAATTTTGGATATTGGAGCTTCCGATTGGATGATAGTGTCTCCCTTTCCGTCCAGCTCGTGACCTTGAAGTGTCGCTATGTTTAAATCGGAGTATAGATCGGCGCCGCTCTTACATTGTAGGAATAGGAACACCACCACCGCTCGGAATAGCGCTCGGAAACTTGTACTAAGAGGCGAAGGGCTAAAGACGTTGATGCCATCGAAAACACAAAATAACCACTCAATCAAAGGAAATAATTGTAAACGTTGTCATTGCCAACAATAGTATTTAATATAAGAGCAGCTTTCGATGGCTTAGCCATCATCATCAGTTGTCTCATGGATCATGGTTGTCTCATTTCGATGGCTAAGCCATCGAAAGCTGCTCTTATATTAAATACTATTGTTGGCAATGACAACGTTTACAATTATTTCATGAAAAATGTCAACTATAACGCACCACAACACCTATACAATCAAAGGAAACTTGAGCCGAACCGGATGGCCGAGGTCGTTAAGGCAGTAGCGCCGTAGCGATATCGGATCGAAGGATCGCGGGTTCGAGCCCCGCCTCGGGCATGGCTGTATTGTGTTCGTCGTTTCACCCCCTATCATCAGCGTATCGTGTCATCCTCACAGTTGCCATACCGTTCAGAGGTCGCTAATGGCCTAGATGTTGATGCGACCTTAAATAACTAAAAAAAGGAAACGTGCGTCTTGGGCGGATTTTCGGCCCACTGCCCGCGGGGCTGTTCCGCGCCGTGACAGCCTTCACCGCAACTAATGGAAATGACACCGAGGGAGCGCCGTTGAACGCAGCTTCCAGTAATTAATTCCGCGGGTGTGTTTGCGTCGCTGACGTGCGCGAAATATGCCCACGGTATCGTGTGTGTGGAAAAAGTTCGTAATTGTACCCAGCAATGAAATTAGTGCACGTGTTTATTGGACGCGAAAGCCGAGTCCCTCTGTCCTCGCAATTGCGTAGTTCACAGATATTTTTGTTTTATTTTGATTGGTGACGTTGCTTTTGACGGTGTTTCCGATATTTCCTCGTCGTGTTTCCGGAGTCGGATATACCATTTTTCTTAGTTGCTTATTCAAAGTCTTTAATATGCAACATTAACTGAAAATGAGAATTGCACTATATTTATTCTACTAATAGACATGAATTTTGAGTCATTTTGGAGAAAAAATGTTAAATTTTGCCTACATTTCATGAACAAATATGCAAAAATGATCATATTTCAGAAATAATATAGATGACCTTATTTAAAGATATGAGTTTAGAAAAAGACTAAAATAAAGCAAAAAAAATATCTTCAATATTTATCATCTGGAAAGACGGCGAAGAATTTTTGAACTTTGCTCTATCAGAAGAAAACATAATCACAAAATCTGCAGCCATTTAAGAAAATTTAAGCGAGAAAGTGGGTTGTGACTTTGAGTGCTTCAACTGTGAAGTGTGAGAAAAACGTCTTGGAGATTTGTCGGAATGGATAGAAGGATTGGGAAAGAAGTCTTTAAAAGCAAACACACAAAAGAGAGATAGGAGAGGAAGAGAAAGGGAGAGAAAGAGCGGGAGAGGGAGTGAGAGGGTTGGAGAGGAAGAGAAAGAAAGAAAGAGAGAGGGAGTTACAAATATACGATAGCTAGAAGATAGATTAATGGTTATATGGATAGAGGGGCAGATGAATTTATAAATACATACATTTAAACTGTTATTGGATATGACCCGAAGATGGTTAATTAAAGAAGCTTAAAGGCACATACGAAGAGAAATAGGTTCCCGTGTATTTTCACCGCATGGCGTTTGGAAGCTCGCTCCGTCGCCCGGCTTCCAGGGCTACTTCAAGGGCCGGCGCCGCCAGTTCGTTCGCTCGCTCGCCCGGGGCTTTATTTCGTTAGGCCCCTTCGCCACTTTCAGCTGCTGCCTCGTCCCTCCCCAGCTCACCGTACTCCGCCCCGCCTCACGCTTTCACTCCGCCCAGCTCCCCCCGGCGTTGCCCTAGCCTCACCCCTCTCCGTCCCACTTGGCTCTTCGGCTCATCCCGCACTACCACACTCTACCCCGGGCTGCTTCTCCCCGCCTTACACCCAACGAGGTCCAAGGTCCGCTCCGCTTAACCCCGCTCCAAAAAAGCCTCACCTCGCCTCACCTCGCCTCACCTCGTCTCACCTCGCCGCGCTCTCCCCCTCGCACTCGCTCCTCCAGCGTCAGCCCACCATCCCATCCCATCCGCCCCGCCTCACTCTACTCTGCCCTGTGCCTAGCACGCTTCGCTTCTGCCTACTCCGCTCAGTGTCGTCCCGTCCCGTCCAGTCACGTTCCGTCCCGTCCCGTCACGCCACGTCCCGCCACGTCCCATCCCATCCCGTCCCGTCCCATCCCGTAACGTCCCATCCCATCCCGTCACGTCACGTCACGTCACGTCTCGTCCCGTCCCGTCCCGCCACGTCCCGCCACGTCCCATCCCATCCCGTCACGTCCTTTCCCGTCACGTCCCATCCCGTCACGTCCCATCCCGTCACGTCCCATCCCGTCACGTCCCATCCCGTCACGTCCCATCCCGTCACGTCCCATCACGTCACGTCCCATCCCGTCACGTCCCATCCCGTCACGTCCCATCCCGTCACGTCCCATCACGTCACGTCCCATCACGTCACGTCCCATCACGTCACGTCCCATCACGTCACGTCCCATCACGTCACGTCCCATCACGTCACGTCCCATCCCGTCACGTCCCATCCCGTCACGTCCCATCCCGTCACGTCCCATCACGTCACGTCCCATCCCGTCACGTCCCATCACGTCACGTCCGCCAACGCGTCTCGCGCCGCCCTGCCCGAGCTCCACGCCAACCGTCCCCGCACCGCCTCGAGCCAACCCCGCCTTGCGCCGTTCCCGCTCCGGCCCTCCCGGCGGCGCCTCGGAAGACCCCTCGCAAACCTCGTTTGCGCTGTTTGCTCGCCACGACACCTCGCTCGCGGGCGGAGCCCAAGACGAGACACTGCGCCTCCCTCTGAGTGGGCGAAGGCGCAAGCGAGCCATTGCCACGAACTAAAGCAGACCTGCAAAACGCGTGCATTTCGCACTCATCGATAAAGAGAAAACGCATTTGGTCAATATAATAATGTAGTAAGATAATACGTAGAGGTATTTAGTATTTTTAGTATTGGAAATTTTTGTCAAATAAATGTCACGCCGAAGCAGCGTGGTTGATACGACGTATGGTCACTGAACTGTGGAACACGGGTAAAAACCTCAGCATATTTAGAGATGTATTTCAATAATACCTTTTTAAGATGATTCTTAGTTCTACTCAGCCTTTTTTCCAACCGAGTAAATATATTTACTGCCTTCATTGCCGTAAGTATTGGAAAAACTAGTGGAAGAAATACGATGTTGCTCGGATGTTTATCACAATAATTTATTAGGCAGAAAAATGAATGAACACACTATTAGTGTAATACAGAAAGTAACTTGTGTTGATATCTGTTATGGGCACACAGTGTGTGATGTCCAGCATCTATCTGACTGTACCGGCACAACAGCTCCTGACGGGATCAAGACCTGCCAGCGGCGTCCCGACCTTGCGGATGGGATAAGGGATGGCGTGCGATTAGAATACAGACATCTCCACGCCGTATTCTGGTCTTCTCAACCTGAGAAGTGAGGTTTCTCTCCGTCACACAGCAACAGTAACTGGGACTTTGCAAGGAAAGCAGAGACTATAATATACCACGAGTAGGAATCGAACACGGGGACGATCGTAATTCACTTCCATAGCACTTACATTAGACAATAATTTGATGACATTGTGTAGCATATCACGAATTTGAGGTTAGTAAGGGTTTTCTAATGTACTTATAAATGGATTTGATAATATTAAGACTCTGTGAAGCAGATCGAGATTCTTCTTGATAATTTTTAGATGAAAATTTTCCCCGAATTCTCTATTTTCTTTATTACTGACTTGGCAGTTATCTTTATTCAATTACGTCATCGCCAAATACAAAACTGAATGGCCACAAGCATGTGAAACCAATTTTACAATTTTAAATGTAGTTTTCTAGTTTTTGTCGTGTAATTGCTAAGTGATTGCTCGTCAATGGCAAAACCGGATGAGAGTTTTTTTAAATAACTGTAAAATAATGTATCAAATTATAATGTATTCCCAAATTTCGTCATCTGAGGACATATAACTTTCAGAATACTTATATTAATGCTAGCTATGGCATCTCAGAAGTCTTGTCAACCATGATATGGGGGGAACAAATGGACACTCTTCATTTCGCGATGTACAAGCAGAAGCTCGCCTCATGGCGAACATGTCGCGTCTTTGGATGGGAAGCGTTGTGTCTGAAAAATATTATTTTCTGGAATTGAGGCAACTTCGGGCCGCTAGGTATAACTTTTTAATTTAAAATAATAACAATAATAATAATAACAATAAAATGAATCTGTGTTATTTTAACTGTGTAACTCCGTGGAACGTTGTTTATATTTACCGTAAAAATTCAAAGAAGTTTATGAAAACCTCGTATTATGTTCAAATACGCTTAGTTATGGATTATGCAATCAGAATACTAACTAGTGGGGATACAGAATGGCACAGACTTTCTCGGATTAATTTTTGTACTTCCTGTAGTCTCGGCTAGCTATTCTGCTTGCCAGATGCATCTATTGCCATCCAAAGTACGTTTTTTGAACTTTTATCTATCTTCAATTTGCAGTTGAAAAAACTCGCCCGCAAAAATTCAACATTCTGCAATTATCGGAAATTCAGAGTAATCAGTGAAAATCGTACCCATGCCACCTTTATAAGTGTATTTTACTGTACTCTTACAAGAAATTTAAAGAAAAAAATTGGAGACATTTTTAAAGAAAATTTTGAAAATGTCTGTGGGGTTTTATGTAAAATACCCTTCAAAATCACAGAACTCCGACTCAAACCACATCGACAGTGGTACGCCTACTTTAGGTGCTTATGTTTTTCTCATACACCAGAAAAGCTGACGGACGGACAGACGGACGTCGTAAAAAAAACAACACTTTTTCTGCATTAGGAGACCCCAAAACGTGTATTCCCTTTAAAATATAGTAATCGATTTTCCGCAACTTTACATAACTTTCCCTATACTAAGAATATCTCCGTATATACTACTCTCTGTATATACGTACGTATACGGGAAAGTAATAATCATAGTAAATGAATAATAATTCGGCAACAAGTTTATAATTTTTATTATGAGATGCTCGGAATTATTGTATTCAGTTTTAAATTAGACAGCGTCATTTTATTTCAACTTACCCTAAAATTATCTTTGTATAGTAGCTGTGTAATCGACAAAAAGGCTTTTTCGGTTCCTATAAATTCTCCACAAAAAATCCACAAATATAATTTCTTCATGTAATGATAACTTACATATTATAAGTGACAATATACTTCTGAATACATTCACCACGAAATTTGGTCGTCCGACATCGACGAGCTTTTAGATCATCAAACGCTTTCCAGGGCATAACATATGAAATATGTATACCAGCACTTTTTGGATAGTCTCACTCTCTATCACCTCTCACGTTCATGTAGCAAGAACGAAGAACTTCAATAGTAAATTATGGATTATTTTGTAGACGCCCAATATTTTGAATGACCTATGTTTATTATTACATAAACATGAGAAAAAAAGATTTCATATAGGTAAGAAACCAAATATTACAAGGAAAAAAAGAAATATTATCAAGAAAAAAAAAATTTATATACCCAGAAAACGGATAGTCATAATAATTGAAAATAACGGTCAAGAATATTTAAGCAAAAGTGTTCAAGTTTTCTTGCAAAACTACAGAATGTTCTACAAATTCTTAAATGACAGTTATTGCCATTGTGATGAAACAGTATTTTAGGATATCTTTTGAAAAAAAATACAAACAAAAATTCTCTCTACTTGCTCATATTATTTTGTACTTTAAATCATAAATAAGTCATGTGATATCACTACAGTAAAGAAGGTAATTTTTGGGAAAAGGACACCATAAAATTCCGTTCTGAATTCTTAAAAAATCAACAAGGGTTATCGGGTGACAATAATATGCTATTTAAATAAAAACTCCAGGTTAAATAAACATAGTTTATTTGATATCACGTGCAGAGAATTCAATTTTACGAAAGTACACTTTTATCTCTTCAATAATGCCAAACTCCTTAACAATTGAAGGCATTATCAACGTTATATTGTAGTGCGTAACCAGGCAAGTGCAACGTCCAGGGAGCGCACGCAGCAAAGGGCACGGCACGCACCATTCGTCGGGGCCTTGAGGAAGGTGTTTTAAGCGAACCAATCGAGAATCGCGGTGCAGCAACATGGACGGGGACGCTCCGTCCATTGGAACAATGGAAGTTACGTTATACGGAACTCCGCCGAAATACGAAGAAGGACTTATGAAAATCGGTAACTCCAAGACAGTATATGTATCCGTGAGAGGACTCTGTGACTGGAAATTGCAACTCCTGAAAGCAATAGACGAAATTGTGTCCCTGGAGCTCGAAAGATCTTGCTACAACATCAAGGAAGCGCTCAACATATGGACAAAAACATTTGTCGACGTGAATAATACGCTATCACCATGCACGTGTATTGCTTTTCGGGTGCAAACTACTGAATTAGAGAAATATTACACCGCTATGATTAACATTGCTGCCGCCCTCGTCATGTGGCAGAATCTGGAAGGATCAGGTGAAAGAGACTTGCCACACAATACTTCTTGTAATATATACGCAAGGGAGGGTGCAATCCCTTTGCGTAACCAAAATGAATTGACGGAGAAGGAAAACGCAGCAGGCGAAAGAGTTGAAGAGGAGGGAAGAGCCGTGAACGAATGTGTGAACAAAGAGACCGAGTCCTTGTGGGCGCGAGCCGTTGGATTTTTCTCTGGCCGCCGCCGCCGCCGCCGCCGCCGCCAGCGCACACGCCGCGCAGACGCAGCCCCCGACGCTGCCCCCGCTGCCGCCGCCGCCGCCGCCCGCGCTTCTTGGTGGAAGAGAATCCTTTGCGGATGCTTCCTCTGCGAAGATGAGTTGGAGTAGGAGAGTGCGCGAGACCTTGATTCATGCGAAACTTTCCATGACGAATATTTGATTAATTTTTGCGATATTTGAAAATTCACAACGGTATTCAATTGATTCATCTGTGCTTTGTTTCACCGTAGGTAACAAATAACTTTATTAATGTGTGGTACAACAGTTCCTAGTATGAACTATTTATGAGGTGCATGAATAAGTAATTTTCCTTATACAATACTTGATGTATTTAAAGATTGTCAATTCATGTATCTAATAATTAAATGAAATAAAGTATATATTTTTTACTTCTGTTTAAGTTTTTAATTACAGAATATGGAATTTGATTTTTTTGGTAACCTTTATATGTTGATCACGTGGTATAATATTAGCATACAGAATAATGTATAAAGAAGGTAGGACTCGAATAAATTCCACCTGAAAGATGAAATTGATCAAAAGGTATTGATGAGGTTATAGCTGAATAATTCGTAATTGTTGTTTTTGAAAGCTTCAAGCCGCGTGATACATATTGAAGTATTTTATTGCGACCTGAATGTGCCGATCTAACCGCATATAATGAGATGCGGTAACATGGTGCGAAGCAACGCAATCATACTCCAAACATGTCACGCAAATCATTTTTCAAAACGTTATTCTTTTCCAACTACCGGAATAAAATTGTGAATTATGAGTTTGATTGAAAAAAATATCTTTCAATAAATTCAACTTTTTCTTTCTAATTAATAAAAAGCAATAATTCAAATTTTATGAATGATTATTTTACACATATTCGTGTTATTACACATTTGTATTGTATATACTTTTATGGAAAAAGTCAATTCTTGGGTTGTTAATCTAAGCTTAATTTAAAATTAGAATTTCTCTAAATAATTTCAGCTCTGAGTGGGTGATTATTAACATTCAACAAATCAAATTATATGAATGATTGTTTACATATTTAATTTTTTAATAATCGATTTGTACAAAGAAAATACATTAATTTGTGCATATTTTCCCTTTTTACTTTCCTGTAGACATAAATATATCCGGAGTAATAGATGTAAGGAAAGATATGCATTGCTGGGGAAAATGGACTTTTTTTGGGTGTCCTAAAACCGCAAAAGTTGTATTTTGAAACGTCGGTAATGCCGTCTATTTGACCGTCCGTCCGTCCGTCCGCCCGTCTGTCCCTCCGTCTGGTGCATGTGAACAACACTACCCCCTAAACCATTCGAATAGGTATTTTCAAATTTAAAATAAAAATATCTGTATATTTGGGCAGAGTGAAAACTATGCGATTTTAAATATGATTCGTTAGTTTTGGGGGGTACTTTATATTAAGCCCTTGGGACATTTTCAAAGTTTTCTTAAAAATGTCTCAGATTTTTTTCTTGAAATTTCTTTTAGGAATAGAGTAAACTACACTTACAAAGGTGGCATATGTCCTATTTTCACGGTTAACTGAGAATTTTCGATTATTTCAAAAGTGTGAATTGTTTACGGTGTGATCTAACAACTACAAAATTAAGACTGAGATTTATGCTTGGAATAAATCTTCCTCATATGTCCATTTTTATTCAGGTCATGTACAGTTTTTGGAAATTGTAGTAGTTTTCGCGCAGTATTGCGAGCAATGTGAACAATTTAAAAAAAATACTAGGAAAGATTTTCTTAAAAATGGCTCCAAATTTTTTCTTAAAAATGTTGTTAGGAATTGTTCTAATTAACTTCGATAAGTTGATAGAAACACCATATTGTTTAATTTTTTTAAAAAAATTACAAATTTTATTTGATATTATATTGATTTGATTTATTTGATTTTATTTGTTATTTTATTTGATTAGTATCTCACATTGTTAGAATTTTCATTACGTGAAATTTGTTCACGATCTTGTATTAATGAGCAAACATGCTTTAAATAATGGCATATAAAGCTTCTAAAAACCTTAACATTTTTCCTGTCAAAACTAAGTCAAAAGTTCACATTTAAGGAAAAAAGAGTAATGCCGTTTTCGCAAAATGGCTACAAATATTTTCAAACTTTTTGGAGAGATAACGCTGATTGCACTTTTTACAAGACGTAAAGTTTGTCTCTGAGATTTTTTTTCCCAAAAATTACACAAATGTATTTTTTTGGATATCGGTGTAAGTAATGTCACGAAACTAACATGGTAATTTTCAGCAATTTGGAAATACTATTTTATATATGACATAAGGTGCTTCGAAAAACATTAAATACGTTTATCGAAAACTCCAAAATTTTCTGTGAAAAAGGGCTTGAAATGTAGAATTTACTGTAGTTCTTAAGCGCTATATTCTTAAAAACCCCTACAAAGTTTTCAAAGGAACTTTCCATTTTAGACGAGGTTCTTTAATATTCAGAAAATAATATTTCCGTTCTAATATTACAAAGCGAAAATTTTAAAAAAAATGTCAAAAAATATAATTTGGGTGGCTATAGATGACAGCTGGTAAGAGTATCTGACAACTTTGTATAGCTAGTCGAGACCAAACCAAATAGAAAAATAATATGGGAATTTTTGTGCCATTTACTACAACCACTTGTTATTCTATAGAAATTCGTACACTAATTATCCTAAATATGATCTAGATCAAACTTTTTTGACACTCTGTTAGAAAGTTTGCGGCACTGCTATATGTAATTTGTTTCAATGTTGTATTGCTCTTCATTAGAAATGGAAATTTACTTAATACTTCTGTTCTCTTACGTATTTTTGAACCATTACCCATCCGAGAGTCATTTGATATTCTTATCTGCACCCACATTATAGGAGGATCCCCTCGTATTACATTCAATATTTCACAAATTTACGGAAATTCACTCTGAGATTCGTCAAAGTTACCTGCGATACAAATACAAAATCAGAATGTCCTCTCTTAACTGGTTTGGCAGCATACATTTATACTGGTTTGAGAGATTCTACATACGAGAATCTAACATATTAACATGTATTCTTAGATGGCCTCTACTAGAGATTTGTACCTTACATCGATTTTCACTTTAATTCCTTAGTCTTTATATCACAGTTGCAATATCATTCTCTCTAATATGAAAATTGTGGATGATATATACGTTGATGACACAGGATGGTTATATGTTTTGGAATTAGGAATAATAACAATAATGATTTTAAATAAATAAATTTTAATTATGACACTTGTTTATAACTTTTCTTATGTGATGCGTAGATATATT
Source organism: Gryllus longicercus (assembly GCA_038098605.1). Classification (NCBI taxonomy): domain Eukaryota; kingdom Metazoa; phylum Arthropoda; class Insecta; order Orthoptera; family Gryllidae; genus Gryllus; species Gryllus longicercus. The sequence goes on along the minus strand of JAZDUA010000223.1, from coordinate 1,996,337 downwards.
GTCTTCAGTTTGAGTTTGGACAACAATTTTTTAAAAAATTTACACAAACGTTATCTTTGTGTGGTAACTGTTCGATTAACGAAAGCGCTTCTTTGGTTGTTATTAATTGGAAAACATTGCACAAATTCTTTAGATGCCAACTATTTTGATTGTGCAATGGTTACTATTCCATAAACATTAAATGCAAAATTATTTCTTGTAGCTTGATCCATACAAGAAGAAATAGTATTATTTTTCGTGCCCGGAAAACTGTTGGTCATAAACTTTGAAAATATGTTTGAAGAATATTTGAGAATATTAATAACGTTTTCTTTCAAACGCACAGAATGTTCAAGTTTGGAAATGAAATTTTGTGCCATTGTGATGATGCACTATTCTAGGTCATCTTTTGATTTAAAACAATAAAGTGTGTTCACTTGCTCATATCATATTGTACTTTTGATCATCAAAAGTCTTTTGACACGAATACAGAAAAAAATAACTTTCTTGAAAAAGGAATGGCATTAAAATTACGTTTTGAATTCTAAAAAATGTGAGAGAGCTAGCAAGTGTTCCCAGTATGCCATGTAAATAACAGTTTAAGGTTAAATAAACATAATCCATTTGATATCACGTTCAGAGAATTTAATTTTACTTTATATTGAGGTGAACTTGTATCACTTCAATAATGCCGAACTCCTTAACAATTGAAGGCATTATCAACGTTATATTGTAGTGCGTAACCAGGCAAGTGCAACGTCCAGGGAGCGCACGCAGCAAAGGGCACGGCACGCACCATTTGTCGGGGCCTTGAGGAAGGTGTTTTAAGCGAACCAATCGAGAATCGCGGTGCAGCAACATGGACGGGGACGCTCCGTCCATTGGAACAATGGAAGTTACGTTATACGGAACTCCGCCGAAATACGAAGAAGGACTTATGAAAATCGGTAACTCCAAGACAGTATATGTATCCGTGAGAGGACTCTGTGACTGGAAATTGCAACTCCTGAAAGCAATAGACGAAATTGTGTCCCTGGAGCTCGAAAGATCTTGCTACAACATCAAGGAAGCGCTCAACACATGGACAAAAACATTTGTCGATGTGAATAATACGCTATCACCGTGCACGTGTATTGCTGTGCGGGTGAAAAATACTGAATTAGAGAAATATTACACTGCTATGATTAACATTGCTGCTGCCCTCGTCATGTGGCAGAATCTGGAAGGATCAGGTGAAAGAGACTTGCCACACAATACTTCTTGTAATATATACGCAAGGGAGGGTGCAATCCCTTTGCGTAACCAAAATGAATTGACGGAGAAGGAAAACGCAGCAGGCGAAAGAGTTGAAGAGGAGGGAAGAGCCGTGAACGAATGTGTGAACAAAGAGACCGAGTCCTTGTGGGCGCGAGCCGTTGGATTTTTCTCTGGCCGCCGCCGCCGCCGCCGCCAGCGCACACGCCGCGCAGACGCAGCCCCCGACGCTGCCCCCGCTGCCGCCGCCGCCGCCGCCCGCGCTTCTTGGTGGAAGAGAATCCTTTGCGGATGCTTCCTCTGCGAAGATGAGTTGGAGTAGGAGAGTGCGCGAGACCTTGATTCATGCGAAACTTTCCATGACGAATATTTGATTAATTTTTGCGATATTTGAAAATTCACAACGGTATTCAATTGATTCATCTGTGCTTTGTTTCACCGTAGGTAACAAATAACTTTATTAATGTGTGGTACAACAGTTCCTAGTATGAACTATTTATGAGGTGCATGAATAAGTAATTTTCCTTATACAATACTTGATGTATTTAAAGATTGTCAATTCATGTATCTAATAATTAAATGAAATAAAGTATATATTTTTTACTTCTGTTTAAGTTTTTAATTACAGAATATGGAATTTGATTTTTTTGGTAACCTTTAAATGTTGATCACGTGGTATAATATTAGCATACAGAATAATGTATAAAGAAGATAGGACTCGAATAAATTCCACCTGAATGATGAAATTGATCAAAAGGTATTGATGAGGTTATAGCTGAATATTTCGTAATTGTTGTTTTTGAAAGCTTCAAGCCGTGTGATACATATTGAAGTATTTTATTGCGACCTGAATGTGCCGATCTAACCGCATATAATGAGATGCGGTAACATGGTGCGAAGCAACGCAATCATACTCCAAACAATGCACGCAAATCATTTTTCAAAACGTTATTCTTTTCCAACTACCGGAATAAAATTGTGAATTATGAGTTTGATTGAAAAAAATATCTTTCAATAAATTCAACTTTTTCTTTCTAATTAATAAAAAGCAATAATTCAAATTTTATGAATGATTATTTTACACATATTCGTGTTATTACACATTTGTATTGTATATACTTTTATGGAAAAAGTCAATTCTTGGGTTGTTAATCTAAGCTTAATTTAAAATTAGAATTTCTCTAAATAATTTCAGCTCTGAGTGTGTGATTATTAACATTCAACAAATCAAATTATATGAATGATTGTTTACATATTTAATTTTTTAATAATCGATTTGTACAAAGAAAATACATTAATTTGTGCATATTTTCCCTTTTTACTTTCCTGTAGACATAAATATATCCGGAGTAATAGATGTAAGGAAAGATATGCATTGCTGGGGAAAATGGACTTTTTTGGGGTGTCCTAAAACCGCAAACGTTGTATTTTGAAACGTCGGTAATGCCGTCTATTTGACCGTCCGTCCGTCCGTCCGTCTGTCCCTCCGTCTGGTGCATGTGAACAACACTACCCCCTAAAGCATTCGAATAGGTATTTCCAAATTTAAAATAAAAATATCTGTATATTTGGGCAGAGTGAAAACTATGCGATTTTAAATATGATTCGTTAGTTTTTGGGGGTACTTTATATTAAGCCCTTGGGACATTTTCAAAGTTTTCTTAAAAATGTCTCAGATTTTTTTCTTGAAATTTCTTTTAGGAATAGAGTAAACTACACTTACAAAGGTGGCATATGTCCTATTTTCACTGTTAACTGAGAATTTTCGATTATTTCAAAAGTGTGAATTGTTTACGGTGTGATCTAACAACTACAAAATTAAGATTGAGATTTATGCTTGGAATAAATCTTCCTCATATGTCCATTTTTATTCAGGTCATGTACAGTTTTTGGAAATTGTAGTAGTTTTCGCGCAGTATTGCGAGCAATGTGAACAATTAAAAAAAAATTACTAGGAAAGATTTTCTTAAAAATGGCTCCAAATTTTTTCTTAAAAATGTTGTTAGGAATTGTTCTAATTAACTTCGATAAGTTGATAGAAACACCATATTGTTTAATTTTTTTAAAAAAAATTACAAATTTTATTTGATATTATATTGATTTGATTTATTTGATTTTATTTGTTATTTTATTTGACTAGTATCTCACATTGTTAGAATTTTCATTACGTGAAATTTGTTCACGATCTTGTATTAATGAGCAAATATGCTTTAAATAATGGCATATAAAGCTTCTAAAAACTTTAAACTTTTCCTGTCAAAACTAAGTCAAAAGTTCACATTTAAGGAAAAAAGAGTAATGCCGTTTTCGCAAAATGGCTACAAATGTTTTCAAACTTTTTGGAGAGATAACGCTGATTGCACTTTTTACAAGACGTAAAGTTTGTCTCTGAGATTTTTTTCCCCAAAAATTACACAAATGTATTTTTTTGGATATCGGTGTAAGTAATGTCACGAAACTAACATGGTAATTTTCAGCAATTTGGAAATACTATTTTATATATGACATAAGGTGCTTCGAAAAACATTAAATACGTTTATCGAAAACTCCAAAATTTTCTGTGAAAAAGGGCTTGAAATGTAGAATTTACTGTACTTCTTAAGCGCTATATTCTTAAAAACCCCTACAAAGTTTTCAAAGGAACTTTCCATTTTAGACGAGGTTCTTTAATATTCAGAAAATAATATTTCCGTTCTAATATTACAAAGCGAAAATTTTAAAAAAATGTCAAAAAATATAATTTGGGTGGCTATAGATGACAGCTGGTAAGAGTATCTGACAACTTTGTATAGCTACTCGAGAACAAACCAAATAGAAAAATAATATGGGAATTTTTGTGTCATTTACTAGAACCACTTGTTATTCTATAGAAATTCGTACACTAATTATTCTAAATATGATCTAGATCAAACTTTTTTGACACTCTGTTAGAAAGTTTGCGGCACTGCTACATGTAATTTGTTTCAATGTTGTATTGCTCTTCATTAGAAATGGAAATTTACTTAATACTTCTGTTCTCTTACGTATTTTTGAACCATTACCCATCCGAGAGTCATTTGATATTCTTATCTGCACCCACATTATAGGAGGATCCCCTCGTATTACATTCAATATTTCACAAATTTACGGAAATTCACTCTGAGATTCGTCAAAGTTACCTGCGATACAAATACAAAATCAGAATGTCCTCTCTTAACTGGTTTGGCAGCATACATTAATACTGGTTTGAGAGATTCTACATACGAGAATCTAACATATTAACATGTATTCTTAGATGGCCTCTACTAGAGATTTGTACCTTACATCGATTTTCACTTTAATTCCTTAGTCTTTATATCACAGTTGCAATATCATTCTCTCTAATATGAAAATTGTGGATGATATATACGTTGATGACACAGGATGGTTATATGTTTTGGAATTAGGAATAATAACAATAATGATTTTAAATAAATAAATTTTAATTATGACACTTGTTTATAACTTTTCTTATGTGATGCGTAGATATATTGTCTTCAGTTTGAGTTTGGACAACAATTTTTTAAAAAATTTACACAAACGTTATCTTTGTGTGGTAACTGTTCGATTAACGAAAGCGCTTCTTTGGTTGTTATCAATTGGAAAACATTGCACAAATTCTTTAGATGCCAACTATTTTGATTGTGCAATGGTTACTATTCCATAAACATTAAATGCAAAATTATTTCTTGTAGCTTGATCCATACAAGAAGAAATAGTATTATTTTTCGTGCCCGGAAAACTGTTGGTCATAAACTTTGAAAATATGTTTGAAGAATATTTGAGAATATTAATAACGTTTTCTTTCAAACGCACAGAATGTTCAAGTTTGGAAATGAAATTTTGTGCCATTGTGATGATGCACTATTCTAGGTCATCTTTTGATTTAAAACAATAAAGTGTGTTCACTTGCTCATATCATATTGTACTTTTGATCATCAAAAGTCTTTTGACACGAATACAGAAAAAAATAACTTTCTTGAAAAAGGAATGGCATTAAAATTACGTTTTGAATTCTAAAAAATGTGAGAGAGCTAGCAAGTGTTCCCAGTATGCCATGTAAATAACAGTTTAAGGTTAAATAAACATAATCCATTTGAAATCACGTTCAGAGAATTTAATTTTACTTTATATTGAGGTGAACTTGTATCACTTCAATAATGCCGAACTCCTTAACAATTGAAGGCATTATCAACGTTATATTGTAGTGCGTAACCAGGCAAGTGCAACGTCCAGGGAGCGCACGCAGCAAAGGGCACGGCACGCACCATTCGTCGGGGCCTTGAGGAAGGTGTTTTAAGCGAACCAATCGAGAATCGCGGTGCAGCAACATGGACGGGGACGCTCCGTCCATTGGAACAATGGAAGTTACGTTATACGGAACTCCGCCGAAATACGAAGAAGGACTTATGAAAATCGGTAACTCCAAGACAGTATATGTATCCGTGAGAGGACTCTGTGACTGGAAATTGCAACTCCTGAAAGCAATAGACGAAATTGTGTCCCTGGAGCTCGAAAGATCTTGCTACAACATCAAGGAAGCGCTCAACACATGGACGAAAACATTTGTCGATGTGAATAATACGCTATCACCGTGCACGTGTATTGCTGTGCGGGTGAAAAATACTAAATTAGAGAAATATTACACTGCTATGATTAATATTGCTGCTGCCCTCGTCATGTGGCAGAATCTGGAAGGATCAGGTGAAAGAGACTTGCCACACAATACTTCTTGTAATATATACGCAAGGGAGGGTGCAATCCCTTTGCGTAACCAAAATGAATTGACGGAGAAGGAAAACGCAGCAGGCGAAAGAGTTGAAGAGGAGGGAAGAGCCGTGAACGAATGTGTGAACAAAGAGACCGCGTGCTTGTGGGCGCGAGCCGTTGGATTTTTCTCTGGCCGCCGCCGCCGCCGCCGCCAGCGCACACGCCGCGCAGACGCAGCCCCCGACGCTGCCCCCGCTGCCGCCGCCGCCGCCGCCCGCGCTTCTTGGTGGAAGAGAATCCTTTGCGGATGCTTCCTCTGCGAAGATGAGTTGGAGTAGGAGAGTGCGCGAGACCTTGATTCATGCGAAACTTTCCATGACGAATATTTGATTAATTTTTGCGATATTTGAAAATTCACAACGGTATTCAATTGATTCATCTGTGCTTTGTTTCACCGTAAGTAACAAATAACTTTATTAATGTGTGGTACAACAGTTCCTAGTATGAACTATTTATGAGGTGCATGAATAAGTAATTTTCCTTATACAATACTTGATGTATTTAAAGATTGTCAATTCATGTATCTAATAATTAAATGAAATAAAGTATATATTTTTTACTTCTGTTTAAGTTTTTAATTACAGAATATGGAATTTGATTTTTTTGGTAACCTTTAAATGTTGATCACGTGGTATAATATTAGCATACAGAATAATGTATAAAGAAGATAGGACTCGAATAAATTCCACCTGAATGATGAAATTGATCAAAAGGTATTGATGAGGTTATAGTTGAATATTTCGTAATTGTTGTTTTTGAAAGCTTCAAGCCGTGTGATACATATTGAAGTATTTTATTGCGACCTGAATGTGCCGATCTAACCGCATATAATGAGATGCGGTAACATGGTGCGAAGCAACGCAATCATACTCCAAACAATGCACGCAAATCATTTTTCAAAACGTTATTCTTTTCCAACTACCGGAATAAAATTGTGAATTATGAGTTTGATTGAAAAAAATATCTTTCAATAAATTCAACTTTTTCTTTCTAATTAATAAAAAGCAATAATTCAAATTTTATGAATGATTATTTTACACATATTCGTGTTATTACACATTTGTATTGTATATACTTTTATGGAAAAAGTCAATTCTTGGGTTGTTAATCTAAGCTTAATTTAAAATTAGAATTTCTCTAAATAATTTCAGCTCTGAGTGTGTGATTATTAACATTCAACAAATCAAATTATATGAATGATTGTTTACATATTTAATTTTTTAATAATCGATTTGTACAAAGAAAATACATTAATTTGTGCATATTTTCCCTTTTTACTTTCCTGTAGACATAAATATATCCGGAGTAATAGATGTAAGGAAAGATATGCATTGCTGGGGAAAATGGACTTTTTTGGGGTGTCCTAAAACCGCAAAAGTTGTATTTTGAAACGTCGGTAATGCCGTCTATTTGACCGTCCGTCCGTCCGTCCGTCTGTCCCTCCGTCTGGTGCATGTGAACAACACTACCCCCTAAAGCATTCGAATAGGTATTTCCAAATTTAAAATAAAAATATCTGTATATTTGGGCAGAGTGAAAACTATGCGATTTTAAATATGATTCGTTAGTTTTGGGGGGTACTTTATATTAAGCCCTTGGGACATTTTCAAAGTTTTCTTAAAAATGTCTCAGATTTTTTTCTTGAAATTTCTTTTAGGAATAGAGTAAACTACACTTACAAAGGTGGCATATGTCCTATTTTCACTGTTAACTGAGAATTTTCGATTATTTCAAAAGTGTGAATTGTTTACGGTGTGATCTAACAACTACAAAATTAAGATTGAGATTTATGCTTGGAATAAATCTTCCTCATATGTCCATTTTTATTCAGGTCATGTACAGTTTTTGGAAATTGTAGTAGTTTTCGCGCAGTATTGCGAGCAATGTGAACAATTAAAAAAAAATTACTAGGAAAGATTTTCTTAAAAATGGCTCCAAATTTTTTCTTAAAAATGTTGTTAGGAATTGTTCTAATTAACTTCGATAAGTTGATAGAAACACCATATTGTTTAATTTTTTTAAAAAAAATTACAAATTTTATTTGATATTATATTGATTTGATTTATTTGATTTTATTTGTTATTTTATTTGACTAGTATCTCACATTGTTAGAATTTTCATTACGTGAAATTTGTTCACGATCTTGTATTAATGAGCAAATATGCTTTAAATAATGGCATATAAAGCTTCTAAAAACTTTAAACTTTTCCTGTCAAAACTAAGTCAAAAGTTCACATTTAAGGAAAAAAGAGTAATGCCGTTTTCGCAAAATGGCTACAAATGTTTTCAAACTTTTTGGAGAGATAACGCTGATTGCACTTTTTACAAGACGTAAAGTTTGTCTCTGAGATTTTTTTCCCCAAAAATTACACAAATGTATTTTTTTGGATATCGGTGTAAGTAATGTCACGAAACTAACATGGTAATTTTCAGCAATTTGGAAATACTATTTTATATATGACATAAGGTGCTTCGAAAAACATTAAATACGTTTATCGAAAACTCCAAAATTTTCTGTGAAAAAGGGCTTGAAATGTAGAATTTACTGTACTTCTTAAGCGCTATATTCTTAAAAACCCCTACAAAGTTTTCAAAGGAACTTTCCATTTTAGACGAGGTTCTTTAATATTCAGAAAATAATATTTCCGTTCTAATATTACAAAGCGAAAATTTTTAAAAAATGTCAAATAATATAATTTGGGTGGCTATAGATGACAGCTGGTAAGAGTATCTGACAACTTTGTATAGCTAGTCGAGAACAAACCAAATAGAAAAATAATATGGGAATTTTTGTGCCATTTACTAGAACCACTTGTTATTCTATAGAAATTCGTACACTAATTATCCTAAATATGATCTAGATCAAACTTTTTTGACACTCTGTTAGAAAGTTTGCGGCACTGCTACATGTAATTTGTTTCAATGTTGTATTGCTCTTCATTAGAAATGGAAATTTACTTAATACTTCTGTTCTCTTACGTATTTTTGAACCATTACCCATCCGAGAGTCATTTGATATTCTTATCTGCACCCACATTATAGGATCCCCCCCTCGTATTACATTCAATATTTCACAAATTTACGGAAATTCACTCTGAGATTCGTCAAAGTTACCTGCGATACAAATACAAAATCAGAATGTCCTCTCTTAACTGGTTTGGCAGCATACATTTATACTGGTTTGAGAGATTCTACATACGAGAATGTAACATATTAACATGTATTCTTAGATGGCCTCTACTAGAGATTTGTACCTTACATCGATTTTCACTTTAATTCCTTAGTCTTTATATCACAGTTGCAATATCATTCTCTCTAATATGAAAATTGTGGATGATATATACGTTGATGACACAGGATGGTTATATGTTTTGGAATTAGGAATAATAACAATAATGATTTTAAATAAATAAATTTTAATTATGACACTTGTTTATAACTTTTCTTATGTGATGCGTAGATATATTGTCTTCAGTTTGAGTTTGGACAACAATTTTTTAAAAAATTTACACAAACGTTATCTTTGTGTGGTAACTGTTCGATTAACGAAAGCGCTTCTTTGGTTGTTATCAATTGGAAAACATTGCACAAATTCTTTAGATGCCAACTATTTTGATTGTGCAATGGTTACTATTCCATAAACATTAAATGCAAAATTATTTCTTGTAGCTTGATCCATACAAGAAGAAATAGTATTATTTTTCGTGCCCGGAAAACTGTTGGTCATAAACTTTGAAAATATGTTTGAAGAATATTTGAGAATATTAATAACGTTTTCTTTCAAACGCACAGAATGTTCAAGTTTGGAAATGAAATTTTGTGCCATTGTGATGATGCACTATTCTAGGTCATCTTTTGATTTAAAACAATAAAGTGTGTTCACTTGCTCATATCATATTGTACTTTTGATCATCAAAAGTCTTTTGACACGAATACAGAAAAAAATAACTTTCTTGAAAAAGGAATGGCATTAAAATTACGTTTTGAATTCTAAAAAATGTGAGAGAGCTAGCAAGTGTTCCCAGTATGCCATGTAAATAACAGTTTAAGGTTAAATAAACATAATCCATTTGAAATCACGTTCAGAGAATTTAATTTTACTTTATATTGAGGTGAACTTGTATCACTTCAATAATGCCGAACTCCTTAACAATTGAAGGCATTATCAACGTTATATTGTAGTGCGTAACCAGGCAAGTGCAACGTCCAGGGAGCGCACGCAGCAAAGGGCACGGCACGCACCATTCGTCGGGGCCTTGAGGAAGGTGTTTTAAGCGAACCAATCGAGAATCGCGGTGCAGCAACATGGACGGGGACGCTCCGTCCATTGGAACAATGGAAGTTACGTTATACGGAACTCCGCCGAAATACGAAGAAGGACTTATGAAAATCGGTAACTCCAAGACAGTATATGTATCCGTGAGAGGACTCTGTGACTGGAAATTGCAACTCCTGAAAGCAATAGACGAAATTGTGTCCCTGGAGCTCGAAAGATCTTGCTACAACATCAAGGAAGCGCTCAACACATGGACGAAAACATTTGTCGATGTGAATAATACGCTATCACCGTGCACGTGTATTGCTGTGCGGGTGAAAAATACTAAATTAGAGAAATATTACACTGCTATGATTAATATTGCTGCTGCCCTCGTCATGTGGCAGAATCTGGAAGGATCAGGTGAAAGAGACTTGCCACACAATACTTCTTGTAATATATACGCAAGGGAGGGTGCAATCCCTTTGCGTAACCAAAATGAATTGACGGAGAAGGAAAACGCAGCAGGCGAAAGAGTTGAAGAGGAGGGAAGAGCCGTGAACGAATGTGTGAACAAAGAGACCGAGTCCTTGTGGGCGCGAGCCGTTGGATTTTTCTCTGGCCGCCGCCGCCGCCGCCGCCAGCGCACACGCCGCGCAGACGCAGCCCCCGACGCTGCCCCCGCTGCCGCCGCCGCCGCCGCCCGCGCTTCTTGGTGGAAGAGAATCCTTTGCGGATGCTTCCTCTGCGAAGATGAGTTGGAGTAGGAGAGTGCGTGAAACCTTGATTCATGCGAAACTTTCCATGACGAATATTTGATTAATTTTTGCGATATTTGAAAATTCACAACGGTATTCAATTGATTCATCTGTGCTTTGTTTCACCGTAGGTAACAAATAACTTTCTTAATGTGTGGTACAACAGTTCCTAGTATGAACTATTTATGAGGTGCATGAATAAGTAATTTTCCTTATACAATACTTGATGTATTTAAAGATTGTCAATTCATGTATCTAATAATTAAATGAAATAAAGTATATATTTTTTACTTCTGTTTAAGGTTTTAATTACAGAATATGGAATTTGATTTTTTTGGTAACATTTAAATGTTGATCACGTGGTATAATATTAGCATACAGAATAATGTATAAAGAAGATAGGACTCGAATAAATTCCACCTGAATGATGAAATTGATCAAAAGGTATTGATGAGGTTATAGCTGAATATTTCGTAATTGTTGTTTTTGAAAGCTTCAAGCCGTGTGATACATATTGAAGTATTTTATTGCGACCTGAATGTGCCGATCTAACCGCATATAATGAGATGCGGTAACATGGTGCGAAGCAACGCAATCATACTCCAAACAATGCACGCAAATCATTTTTCAAAACGTTATTCTTTTCCAACTACCGGAATAAAATTGTGAATTATGAGTTTGATTGAAAAAAATATCTTTCAATAAATTCAACTTTTTCTTTCTAATTAATAAAAAGCAATAATTCAAATTTTATGAATGATTATTTTACACATATTCGTGTTATTACACATTTGTATTGTATATACTTTTATGGAAAAAGTCAATTCTTGGGTTGTTAATCTAAGCTTAATTTAAAATTAGAATTTCTCTAAATAATTTCAGCTCTGAGTGTGTGATTATTAACATTCAACAAATCAAATTATATGAATGATTGTTTACATATTTAATTTTTTAATAATCGATTTGTACAAAGAAAATACATTAATTTGTGCATATTTTCCCTTTTTACTTTCCTGTAGACATAAATATATCCGGAGTAATAGATGTAAGGAAAGATATGCATTGCTGGGGAAAATGGACTTTTTTGGGGTGTCCTAAAACCGCAAACGTTGTATTTTGAAACGTCGGTAATGCCGTCTATTTGACCGTCCGTCCGTCCGTCCGTCTGTCCCTCCGTCTGGTGCATGTGAACAACACTACCCCCTAAAGCATTCGAATAGGTATTTCCAAATTTAAAATAAAAATATCTGTATATTTGGGCAGAGTGAAAACTATGCGATTTTAAATATGATTCGTTAGTTTTTGGGGGTACTTTATATTAAGCCCTTGGGACATTTTCAAAGTTTTCTTAAAAATGTCTCAGATTTTTTTCTTGAAATTTCTTTTAGGAATAGAGTAAACTACACTTACAAAGGTGGCATATGTCCTATTTTCACGGTTAACTGAGAATTTTCGATTATTTCAAAAGTGTGAATTGTTTACGGTGTGATCTAACAACTACAAAATTAAGATTGAGATTTATGCTTGGAATAAATCTTCCTCATATGTCCATTTTTATTCAGGTCATGTACAGTTTTTGGAAATTGTAGTAGTTTTCGCGCAGTATTGCGAGCAATGTGAACAATTAAAAAAAAATTACTAGGAAAGATTTTCTTAAAAATGGCTCCAAATTTTTTCTTAAAAATGTTGTTAGGAATTGTTCTAATTAACTTCGATAAGTTGATAGAAACACCATATTGTTTAATTTTTTTAAAAAAAATTACAAATTTTATTTGATGTTATATTGATTTGATTTATTTGATTTTATTTGTTATTTTATTTGACTAGTATCTCACATTGTTAGAATTTTCATTACGTGAAATTTGTTCACGATCTTGTATTAATGAGCAAATATGCTTTAAATAATGGCATATAAAGCTTCTAAAAACTTTAACCTTTTCCTGTCAAAACTAAGTCAAAAGTTCACATTTAAGGAAAAAAGAGTAATGCCGTTTTCGCAAAATGGCTACAAATGTTTTCAAACTTTTTGGAGAGATAACGCTGATTGCACTTTTTACAAGACGTAAAGTTTGTCTCTGAGATTTTTTTCCCCAAAAATTACACAAATGTATTTTTTGGATATCGGTGTAAGTAATGTCACGAAACTAACATGGTAATTTTCAGCAATTTGGAAATACTATTTTATATAAGACATAAGGTGCTTCGAAAAACATTAAATACGTTTATAGAAAACTCCAAAATTTTCTGTAAAAAAGTGCTTGAAATGTAGAATTTACTGTAGTTCTTAAGCGCTATATTCTTAAAAACCCCTACAAAGTTTTCAAAGGAACTTTCCATTTTAGACGAGGTTCCTTAATATTCAGAAAATAATATTTCCGTTCTAATGTTACAAAGCGAAAATTTAAAAAAATGTCAAAAAATATAATTTTGGTGGCTGTAGATGACAGCTGGGAAGAGTGACAACTTTGTATAGCTAATCGAGACCAAACCAAATAGAAAAATAATATGGGAATTTTTGTGCCATTTACTAGAACCACTTGTTATTCTATAGAAATTCATACACTAATTATTCTAAATATGATCTAGATCAAACTTTTTTGACACTCTGTTAGAAAGTTTGCGGCACTGCTACATGTAATTTGTTTCAATGTTGTATTGCTCTTCATTAGAAATGGAAATTTACTTAATACTTCTGTTCTCTTACGTATTTTTGAACCATTACCCATCCGAGAGTCATTTGATATTCTTATCTGCACCCACATTATAGGAGGATCCCCTCGTATTACATTCAATATTTCACAAATTTACGGAAATTCACTCTGAGATTCGTCAAAGTTACCTGCGATACAAATACAAAATCAGAATGTCCTCTCTTAACTGGTTTGGCAGCATACATTTATACTGGTTTGAGAGATTCTACATACGAGAATGTAACATATTAACATGTATTCTTAGATGGCCTCTACTAGAGATTTGTACCTTACATCGATTTTCACTTTAATTCCTTAGTCTTTATATCACAGTTGCAATATCATTCTCTCTAATATGAAAATTGTGGATGATATATACGTTGATGACACAGGATGGTTATATGTTTTGGAATTAGGAATAATAACAATAATGATTTTAAATAAATAAATTTTAATTATGACACTTGTTTATAACTTTTCTTATGTGATGCGTAGATATATTGTCTTCAGTTTGAGTTTGGACAACAATTTTTTAAAAAATTTACACAAACGTTATCTTTGTGTGGTAACTGTTCGATTAACGAAAGCGCTTCTTTGGTTGTTATCAATTGGAAAACATTGCACAAATTCTTTAGATGCCAACTATTTTGATTGTGCAATGGTTACTATTCCATAAACATTAAATGCAAAATTATTTCTTGTAGCTTGATCCATACAAGAAGAAATAGTATTATTTTTCGTGCCCGGAAAACTGTTGGTCATAAACTTTGAAAATATGTTTGAAGAATATTTGAGAATATTAATAACGTTTTCTTTCAAACGCACAGAATGTTCAAGTTTGGAAATGAAATTTTGTGCCATTGTGATGATGCACTATTCTAGGTCATCTTTTGATTTAAAACAATAAAGTGTGTTCACTTGCTCATATCATATTGTACTTTTGATCATCAAAAGTCTTTTGACACGAATACAGAAAAAAATAACTTTCTTGAAAAAGGAATGGCATTAAAATTACGTTTTGAATTCTAAAAAATGTGAGAGAGCTAGCAAGTGTTCCCAGTATGCCATGTAAATAACAGTTTAAGGTTAAATAAACATAATCCATTTGAAATCACGTTCAGAGAATTTAATTTTACTTTATATTGAGGTGAACTTGTATCACTTCAATAATGCCGAACTCCTTAACAATTGAAGGCATTATCAACGTTATATTGTAGTGCGTAACCAGGCAAGTGCAACGTCCAGGGAGCGCACGCAGCAAAGGGCACGGCACGCACCATTTGTCGGGGCCTTGAGGAAGGTGTTTTAAGCGAACCAATCGAGAATCGCGGTGCAGCAACATGGACGGGGACGCTCCGTCCATTGGAACAATGGAAGTTACGTTATACGGAACTCCGCCGAAATACGAAGAAGGACTTATGAAAATCGGTAACTCCAAGACAGTATATGTATCCGTGAGAGGACTCTGTGACTGGAAATTGCAACTCCTGAAAGCAATAGACGAAATTGTGTCCCTGGAGCTCGAAAGATCTTGCTACAACATCAAGGAAGCGCTCAACACATGGACAAAAACATTTGTCGATGTGAATAATACGCTATCACCGTGCACGTGTATTGCTGTGCGGGTGAAAAATACTAAATTAGAGAAATATTACACTGCTATGATTAACATTGCTGCTGCCCTCGTCATGTGGCAGAATCTGGAAGGATCAGGTGAAAGAGACTTGCCACACAATACTTCTTGTAATATATACGCAAGGGAGGGTGCAATCCCTTTGCGTAACCAAAATGAATTGACGGAGAAGGAAAACGCAGCAGGCGAAAGAGTTGAAGAGGAGGGAAGAGCCGTGAACGAATGTGTGAACAAAGAGACCGAGTCCTTGTGGGCGCGAGCCGTTGGATTTTTCTCTGGCCGCCGCCGCCGCCGCCGCCGCCAGCGCACACGCCGCGCAGACGCAGCCCCCGACGCTGCCCCCGCTGCCGCCGCCGCCGCCGCCCGCGCTTCTTGGTGGAAGAGAATCCTTTGCGGATGCTTCCTCTGCGAAGATGAGTTGGAGTAGGAGAGTGCGCGAGACCTTGATTCATGCGAAACTTTCCATGACGAATATTTGATTAATTTTTGCGATATTTGAAAATTCACAACGGTATTCAATTGATTCATCTGTGCTTTGTTTCACCGTAGGTAACAAATAACTTTCTTAATGTGTGGTACAACAGTTCCTAGTATGAACTATTTATGAGGTGCATGAATAAGTAATTTTCCTTATACAATACTTGATGTATTTAAAGATTGTCAATTCATGTATCTAATAATTAAATGAAATAAAGTATATATTTTTTACTTCTGTTTAAGTTTTTAATTACAGAATATGGAATTTGATTTTTTTGGTAACCTTTAAATGTT
Source organism: Gryllus longicercus (assembly GCA_038098605.1). Classification (NCBI taxonomy): domain Eukaryota; kingdom Metazoa; phylum Arthropoda; class Insecta; order Orthoptera; family Gryllidae; genus Gryllus; species Gryllus longicercus. The sequence goes on along the minus strand of JAZDUA010000223.1, from coordinate 1,980,209 downwards.
GATCACGTGGTATAATATTAGCATACAGAATAATGTATAAAGAAGATAGGACTCGAATAAATTCCACCTGAATGATGAAATTGATCAAAAGGTATTGATGAGGTTATAGCTGAATATTTCGTAATTGTTGTTTTTGAAAGCTTCAAGCCGTGTGATACATATTGAAGTATTTTATTGCGACCTGAATGTGCCGATCTAACCGCATATAATGAGATGCGGTAACATGGTGCGAAGCAACGCAATCATACTCCAAACATGTCACGCAAATCATTTTTCAAAACGTTATTCTTTTCCCACTACCGGAATAAAATTGTGAATTATGAGTTTGATTGAAAATAAAATATCTTGCAATAAATTCAACTTTTTCTTTCTAATTAATAAAAAGCAATAATTCAAATTTTATGAAAGATTATTTTACACATATTTGTGTTATTACACATTTGTATTGTATATACTTTTATGGAAAAAGTCAATTCTTGGGTTGTTAATCTAAGCTTAATATAAAATTAGAATTTCTCTAAATAATTTCAGCTCTGAGTGTCTGATTATTAAAATTCAACAAATCAAATTTAATGAATGATTTTTTACATATTTAATTTTTTAATAATCGATTAGTACAAATAAAATACATAAATTTGTGCAAGTTTTCTCTTTTTACTTTCCTGTAGACATACATATATCCGTAGTAATAGATGTAAGGAAAGATATGCATTGCTGGGGAAAATGGACTTTTTTGGGGTCTCCTAAAACAGAAAAAGTTTTATTTTGAAACGTCGGTAATGCCGTCTATTGGACCGTCCGTCCGTCTGTCCCTCAGTGTGGTGCATGTGAACCACACTACCCCCTAAACCATTCGAATAGGTATTTCCAAATTTAAATTAAAAATATCTGTATATTTGGGCAGAGTCAAAATTATGCGATTTTAAAAAACATTTGTTAGTTTTTGGGGGTACTTTATATTAAGCTCTTGGGACATTTTCGAAATTGGGGGCTGCCCTGAGCTGCCCTGAGGAAGCCTGCGATATGTCAGGCGAAACGTCGGCACCCCAGCCAACGACGCGTCGTCTCCCGGATAGCCGAGAATTCCTGGTCTTGTTAGTTTCTTCTTTTATTGTCATTTGTAAGCCTCGATGTATTGTGGCGTTTGATACGTACCAAGGAGCATTTACAAATTTTCTTAAGCTTTTAGATTGGAAATGTAATATTTCAATATTTGAATTTTGAGCTGCTCCCCTAAGTTGTATTGCATATGTCCAGACTGGTTTTAATAAAGCTTTATACAGAAGAATTTTGTTTGCGATGCTTAAGGAAGAGTTTTTTCCTAATAGCCAGTTCAATCTGATATATTTTGAGGTTTAATTCTTTTCTTTTATTCTTTGTATGTGTTTTCCATGTAAGTCTTCTGTCCAGTGTAATTCCAAGATATTTTGCTGAGTCGTTTTGAGGAATAGGTTGTGATCCGATTTTTATAGGAGGGCATGTCTCGTGCTTAAGACTGAAGGTAACTTGGGCAGACTTCTTGTCATTTGTCTTGAGGCGGGAGCGTTTCTGCCACTTGTGAATGGATTGCAGATGTTCTTCTACGAGACATGATGCTTCTGCTGGATTCCTTATGTCGAGCTAAGATGGCTGTGTCGTCCGCGCAGGTTGCTGTCAATGCGTTTTCAGATGTTGGAATGTCGGCAGTGTATAATGAGTAAAGGAAATGTGCAAGCACACTTCCTTGAGGCACCCCGGAATTTATAGGGATAAGTTCTGGAGTTACACAGTTAAATTTTATTTGAAAATATCTCTCCGTGAGGTACGATTTTAATAAGAGATAGTAAAGATATGGTAAGTTTTGCTTAATTTTATACAATAAACCTGGGTGCCAGACCTTATCGAAAGCCTGGCTTATGTCGAGAAACACAGCAGAGCAATATTCTTCATTTTCTAGCGATTCACTAATTTCGTTTACTATTCGAGGGATTTGTTCTATAGTCGAATGCCTTTGTCTGAACCCAAATTGATGATGAGGTATTATTTTTGTACTGATGGAAGTGGATTCAAACGTGACAGTAGTAATTTCTCAAAAACTTTCGATAGTTTTGGTAGAAGACTAATAGGTCTGTATGATACTACTTCATGCGTTGGTTTGCCGGGTTTAGGGATGACTATTACTTGGGGTATTTTCCATTGTTCGAGGAAGTGTCCTAATCTTAGAATGGCATTGAAAATGGAAGTAATTAAGGCTATCCATTTTCTTGGTAAATGGCGTAGAATTGTTATAGAAATCATATAGTATCCGGGAACTTTTCTAATTACTAATATGTTATTTTTTGACTTGTCTCACACATTGTTAGAATTTACTTTACGTAAAATTTGTTCACGTATTGTATTGATGAGTAGATATGTTTTAAATAATGGCATATAAAGCTACTCAAAACCTTAACATTTTTCCTGTCAAAACTAACTCAATAGTTCATATTTAAGGAAAAAACAGTAACGCCATTTTCTCAAAATGGCTACAAATGTTTTCAAACTTTTCGGAGATATAATGTTAATTGCCTTTTTACATGACAGAAAGTTTGTCTCTGAGTATTTTTTTGTTTTTTCAAAATTTACACAAATGTATTTTTTTAGGTCTCTGTGTAAGAAGTCTCACGCCTCTAATATGCATATTTTGAGCAATTTTGAAATCCTATTGTAAGGTGCTTCGGAAGACTTCAAATTAAGTTTTTCGAAAACTTCAAAATTTTCTGTGAAAGTGCTTAAAATGTAGAATTGACTGCAGTTCTTAAGCGCTATATTCTAAAAAACGCTACAAAGTTTTCAAATTAACTTTCCATTTGAAACGAGGCCTTACTGATCTTTAATATTTATATAATAATATTTTGGTACAAATATTAGAAAGCGAAAATTTTTAAAATTGTCGAAAAATATAGTTTGGGTGGCTATAGTACCCAGCTGACAAGAGTATCTCACAATTTCGTATAGCTAGTAGAGACGAACCCAAATAGAAAAAAATATGAGAATGTCTGTGCCATTTACTAGAACCACTTGTTATTCTATAGAAATTCGTACACTAATTATCCTAAATTTGATCTAGATCAAACATTTTTGACCCTTTGGGAGAAAGTTTGCAGCACTGCTACATGTAATTTGTTTCAATGTTGTATTGCTCTTCATTAGAATGGAAAGTTACGTAAGAGAACAGAAGTATTAAGTATTTTCGAACCATTACCTATCCGGCCGACATTTGATAACCTTACCTGCACCTACATTCTTGGAGAATCCCCTCGTATTACTTTCAATATTTCACAAATTCACGGAATTTCCCTCTGAGATTCGTCAAAGATACCCGCACTGCAAAATCAGAATGTCCTCTCTTAACAGTTTTTGCAGGATCCATTTATAGTGGTTTGAGTGATTGTGTATACGAGAATCTAACATATTAACATGTATTCTTAGATGGCCTCTACTAGAAATTTGTACCTTACATCGATTTCCACTTCACTTCCTTAGTCTCTATATCACAATTGCAATATCATTCTCTCTAATATGAAAATTGTGGATGATACATACGTACTCATAAACGAAGCGTTCTAGGACTTTAAAAACTAAAATATGCTAAGAGTAGTGTAGAATTTGCAACTAAATGCGTATGAGAGGGATAGAGAGAGAGGGAGAGGGAGAGACGAAGAGAGAGGGAGAGGGAGAGACGAAGAGAGAGGGAGAGGGAGAGACGAAGAGAGAGGGAGAGGGAGAGACGAAGAGAGAGGGAGAGGGAGAGACGAAGAGAGAGGGAGAGGGAGAGACGAAGAGAGAGGGAGAGGGAGAGACGAAGAGAGAGGGAGAGGGAGAGACGAAGAGAGAGGGAGAGGGAGAAACGAGGAGAGAGGGAGAGACGAGGAGAGAGGGAGAGACGAAGAGAGAGGGAGAGGGAGAGACGAAGAGAGAGGGAGAGGGAGAGACGAAGAGAGAGGGAGAGGGAGAGACGAAGAGAGAGGGAGAGGGAGAGACGAAGAGAGAGGGAGAGGGTGAGACGAAGAGAGAGGGAGAGACGAAGAGAGAGGGAGAGACGAAGAGAGAGGGAGAGACGAAGAGAGAGGGAGAGAGGAAGAGAGAGGGAGAGACGAAGAGAGAGGGAGAGACGAAGAGAGAGGGAGAGAGGAAGAGAGAGGGAGAGACGATGAGAGAGGGAGAGGGAGAGACGATGAGAGAGGGAGAGGGAGAGACGAAGAGAGAAAGCGAGAGGTAAGGAGAAAGAGGGAGATGAAGGGAAGAACAATGTCTGCGAGGTGCCGCTAGTGTATTCATATTTATGCATCATCTCATAGTCCTTGTATTTTCGATTTATTTTATCAGGATATGATGTTGCATTCATGCCGACCGCATGTTATGGAGAATGTAAAATTTGAGTGACACATACGTGAGTAATAAAATGCAATTACCATTTTCAGGGGATTTTTCAAAATATTTTTCGCGCAGCAGAATAAGCCGTCCGAAACAGGTGTTTTATATTTAATCCACAGTGTAGCCACACCTAGTAACTTGTTTCTCTACTTCATGAAAGGGAGGCTCCACCCATTCTCTGTTTGACCCATGTCTGTTGCTCATCCCATTTGCAAGGCAACTACAGGACTAAACTGTGGAAGTCCTACTCAAAATGCACAATTATAATCTATCATAAATATGTATTAGTTTGTTGTTTTGCTGAAGAAATGATTTAGCAATAGAATTGAGAACAGTAGAATAAAATTTATGAAGAGAGGAGAGAAATCCTCCAAGTTTATCAGAGGTTGGAGCGGATTTAGAAAGATTTCCATTCGTAAAGGTTTAAATACTTTCTGAGGATTTCTCAGGTTAGTTTGTACAGGACTCCGTGGACATAACCTATATATCAATTTTCACATAGCGTTTCTTTTCTAGACAAGGAGTCTGATATCCTTTACCTCTTCTCAGATGACATAAAACGCCCTGAGTATGATTATTTCCTTATATACAAACCATGAAACAAATTTATTTTATATCATAGAATGTGTAGGATCAATACTTCAGTGTCATGGAGGACTAAAATAAGTCTTCTCAAAACTTTATGCATGTTCGTATCCTCGTTCGTAGGAAAGAGGTTAAATGGAGCGTTTGATTAACAGGTTTTAATTGTTTATGGCAACTCTTTATTATATTTTACAAGATACCGATAAATACATTTAGCTGAGAAATACAAAGGATATAGACAAATAAGGGGGTGAAAATTGCCCCCAAACCAAATCGATAATCGCGATACTCATATGAAAGAGAATAAAAAATGTAGATTCCCAAAAAATCAGTCTTCTAGGGCAATGTTACAGAGATACAATGTAGATTTAGATTTATTCAGTCAAAATAAAAACAACAGTAAAACCTGTATGTGACGTGCGCAGATAATCTTTTCGCCCCTACGTTTTCTTGAGTTCCAGAATTCCACAATACATAGAATAATATACAATGCAATATACAAAACTAAAATACATTACTATACAATACAATGTTCAATAAATACAATACTATACAATAAAATGTACTATACTATATAATATATACTCTCTACGTCCGTCTTCCTGGCCGCCTGGACATTGCCCACAACATTTGCGACAACATTAACTTAATATCGTGGCTCAGGTCCAATTTTCATTTAGGCCTCTGAATTTTCAAAAATTACAACATAACTAAAGTTCAATTTTTTTAACCCATTCATACAACTGCATAATTGAAGAGAAATAATTTTTAAAAAATGAAATCTATTCTTAAATATTTTACCTTTAAATTATATTGTTCACATGATTTTCAAAAGACTAATAGTTCAAAATGTTGAGACAGAATCTTCCGAATTTTTCTTCTGGGTCATATTTTTAGTGACTGGATTAACTAGAGTAATAAATTATGATAAATGTGTAAAAGTGTACCTGGTTTTTGTTAAAACCCAATTTCCTGAATTTAAATATTAGAATATTGAACTAGTTTATTCAATAATAAATTTATAAATTATTCGAAAATTGCAATTAAAACATTTATCAGGGTCGATGATTTCCTACGATATAAATCTATTCAGTTGTTATAAATTAATATGGCAAAATTTCAGCTGTGAAACATACTCGTTATGTTTTTGACTTCAGATAAGCGACCCAACAATTCTACAGAATTCGAAAGGTAACTGTAATCTGCCTTCGTTGCGGCTATCCGTGAATGGCCCGCTTTGCCGCGAGTCCGCGGGGAGTCTGGGCCTGGTCGGGCGCGGGAGGGCGAGGCTGCGAGCGAGCCCCGCTGCACACGCTCCATTCTCCATTCCGGAAGAAAAAGTGCTTCTTCCCGGGCCCTTAAGGGCTGGCATTACCAACCGCCGTACGACACCGACATAAGTCACCTGGGCGGTCTCTGCACGGCTTTCGAGATTTCGCGGGTGAGCCGGCGAACCCCGAACGACGGACCGAGTGGCTGGAGAGAGTGAGGTTGGAAAGCGAGATCACACCGCTCGAATTCAGGGCGCTATTCATGGCACTTACAAGATGACAGCGTACAAATACTCTTCGACAAGGAAAGAGGGGAAGCCTATTTGATTGATTAATTGATTGATTAAATGATTGATTTTCCGGGCGTGTCAACCGCTATGGTCATTAGTACCGTTAGTGAGGTGAAATATTTTATCAGAAAAGTCACAGTGATTCTTTCCCAGCTGGATGGCGATATACTGCGCTAAGTACATGGCGGCTTGCGGCAGATGTCCTCCTCTGGGTATCTCTCCACAGTTCGACACCGCCCAAATCGGGACAATCACGAAGGTTCCGACTTATCTCCCGGCATGTGTGGACGTGTAGAGCATGTACGTGTATATATAACGGGAGTGGAGGGGGAAAAAGAGGAAGGAAACATCGGGGGCGGTTCATAGTCCGTCTATTAGAAAAGTGCTCCTGCATTAACCTGGATATTAGAAACAAGAACAACCTCCAATTAGATCACCCTTAGAATTCTTCTCCAGACAGCGTTTGAATTCGACCTAGCTATTAAGCTACTATCGAAAATCAGCCTCTGTCGTAACTCGAACCCTTAGACCTCGCGGTCAGAGTTGCTACAGAGCCAAGGGAAATGCTGGCTCTGAGGTAATTCAAGTCAGTTTTTGTTAGAAATACGAGTGCGGGAATCGGGATCTAAACAACGTTCTTGACGCTTATAAAAGGCTATGCGACTGTTGCAGCAGGTCCTTTTTATGAATCTTCTGCCAATGCGTTTGTCTTGGAGACCAAATTTGTTGTTGCACATTGGAAAAGCAATCACTGAAAATGAAAAACAAATATCTTTTGAAGTAATTTTTTTGTATTTTTTAAACATCTCTCAGGACGTTAATATGCACATTTCCAGCAACTTGTAAACACTATTGTATTTGTTAGTTAAAATGTTTCAAATGTCTTCAAATGAAATTTTTCAAACACTCAATAATGTTCTGTAAAAAAAGGTTCAAATTTCGAATTTACAATAGCGCTTAAACGCCATTTTCGTAAAATCGGCTCCAAATTTTTGAAAGGAAATTGCCATTTAGAACGAGGTTTTACTGTTAATTAATATTCTTAAAATAATATTTCCATACTAGTATTAGGAAACCGAAAAAATAAGAAAATGTCAAAAAAGTACTTTGGGCGGCTGGCAACAGTGTGCGGCAAGTCCGCATAGCTAGCCGAGACCAAAGGAAATAGAAAGCTAATACAGGAAAGTCAGTATTTCAGTGCCAGTGCCATTCTGTAGTTCCATTAGTTTCTTACTTGTAAATTATATGTCACGTTGTTACTCGTATCATAAATAACGTTTATCTCAAACTTATATTTCTTGAAAAGTAACTTTAGTATGTAGAAAAATTGAGTTCTCTTTAAGAGAATTAACACAGATTTAGAAGAAAAATTAAAATAGTCATTGTTGAATAAATTGAATATATTGAATATACTTTTGAGAAGCTACTAAACGTTTCGAAAAAAACATGACTTAACCCATTAACGCTCAAAATAATTGCGTGCGCATAGCACTCGCCCATTGTCGTGGCATCCGAGGCATTACCATAGTCCACAGTCCTAGTTGAGGCTCCATGATAGCAATGTTTTTGTTATGTCTAGCGATCTTGGCTAAATCGATATTTAGCACCAGGAACGGCAAAACTTGCTTATATGTTTCGTTTAGGACATCTGTGTCTTTTGATAAAATAAAATTCGTTCATTGTTACGAAAGAAGCAAATTTGAATTGACTAGAAATGTGCGTCCTCTAATGAGGACGCTGGGCGTTAATGGGTTTAATTTAATATTGAGACATAAATTTCATTAAGAAGGAAATATCTATCTTTAATTTTAAAGATAGAGAACTCAAAATTTGAAATATTTGTTCCAATATTTATGTAATCATTAGAAGAGGACTTTTCAAAATTTATTTTATGAAGACGTAAAACAGTTCTGGATTGCAATGGGAAGTATACAGGAAGAATACTGCACCCGGCGATGGTGTAACGTTTAGCTCGGTTAGTGTATCGGACTGGTATACCCAAGTTGGCGGGTTCAAACCCGATTGAAGCCGTGGATTTTTAAGGGCAAAAAAATCCTTCGTACGCCTTCCTTCGGAGGGGACGTAAAGCCGGCTGTCCCATGTTAGTAGATTTGCTTGCATGTACAAGATCCTGAAGCCTAAATGACGCCTCTGAGCTAAATTCAAATCGCCAGTTTCTCGCCCAAGAAATACCTCCTTCCTCTGCTAGTTGGTGAAAGGAGCTTAGCAAAATTTGCGTGGTCAGACGGAAGAGCAGGCCTCGTGGCCTGAGTCTCACCACGTAAAATAAGGCATTAATTCAATTCAATACTGCGAAGCAAGCTGTATTATTCATCTGACCATAGCAACGACGACGATCATAGAGCAGGGACAAGGCTGGGAGAGGGTGGGGTGATGTGAGTCCTTGTGGATCGCACCGGGTCGGGGCACAGTGGTATTAAAGATATTGGTTGATGTTCCGGAGCACGTATGGTCATTAGTGTTGTATATTCAGCCAAAGGAAACAACAGTTCGTATCAACAAGTCACTTTATTCCACAATCAGAAACATAAACCAATATACAAGCCAGGTCGCCGTTAGCCAGAAGATGTCCCATAAACAAGCTTTCGTCACAATCACCAGGAGAAATAGACTTATTACCAACTAGCCACTTGCTAACACTTGACACGGACTCGCACTTACACTGCACTGGCTCGGGATCAACTGTGTCCTGGCTCTCTCCCCTCGCTATGCAGCACAGTTCCGTGTGGCCGCTAAGGTGCAATGCAACCACACTTCCCTGCTGTGGAGCCATCCCTATCCTTTCGGACATCTATGGCTGATCTGAAAAATGAAAAGAAAACAGAGGTCAGAGATGACAATAGCCTTTCGGCGCGCTTTTGGCGTTGTTTACCGCAATTTTCATGCAAGTATTGGCGTCTCGCCTATTGCAGCATATCTCTCGGGCGCTTGTACGTAGCCGTGGGATCCGGCTCGTACAGATTTAAATTTAATATTATGTCATTATTTGACGTATCTATTTTGGAAAAGAAATTTTCAGCTAAATTTTTAAAGTGCTCTTCGAGGAGCGGTAACTTTACTGCAGCGTGTAAATCTGCGATTCTATGTGTCCTGGCCTCACGGGCCGGCCGCTTTTATACGTCCCGAGCCAGTGGAGCGAGTCTTCCTTGTTCGCTGTTCCGGCTGAGTGGGTCGCCTTGCCGCCGCTGCCGCCCCGCTCCCTAGCGGCGCCTCCCAGAAACTCTCAGTGCTGGCCTGTGCGCCGTCGGTCACGGTGCGCTGCTAGGCTGCTGACGCGGCCCTATCCACTTATACCATAACAATTAGTACCGTTACAGTAGTAATGTTTTACCATGGAAGGGTGCGATGTTACTTCTCTGCTGGTTGGTGAGATCCGGAGCCGATCCGCACATCGCGTCGGCTTGGGAAAGTTTTCTCCATTCAGGTATCACCGCCGCGGAGCACCGCTCCAGCAGGCACGACCTCGAAGCTCCAGACTGGTCTTCCGACATTTGTGGTTGTTGACACATTGCCGGCCAAATTACTTCGAATTTGGCGCCTTGTCTTCATTAACAGGGCGTTTGATGTTCTTTGAAGGCGTTTCAAAGGAAAAGACTATACATTTTAAACGTGGCGCCTTCGAGATAGTCTTAATTTTCTCCCAAAACCCGCGCGAATTTCTTCTTCTTTGGTGTCAAAAACATTCATTTCTTTTTGCAAGTTCTTTGAGTCGAATGCAACTTGTTATATTAGTGCGAAGTGCCACCGAAAGATCACACCAGCTCCCGGCGAAGGTCCACCGGACTTCTCCCGCGTATATTTGCCAAAGGCGAGATGCTTAGAATTTCTATATCAGGCGGCTGATCGCCTCGTCACGACAAGGAGTGCGGAAACAAGCGTTTTGCACGTTTTCAGAATTCGACTCGGAGTGTGCCAGGCACTGTATGTAATACAATCACGTAGATAAAGGCTACGGAATTCGCAAGGAAACGGCAATTTTCGTTGGGCAGAGGTAATTGTGACAACTTCAATACTCTTTGTTTCCTTCGCCAAATAACAATACTTGTAAATTGTGTGTCATTTATTTTCCAGAACATTCTTGTCTAACGAGAGAACTACTGCGACAGAAGAGGCGATGTTCCACTGTTATTTTCATTTTTCAACAACAATGCTCTGCTCTGCTCTCCCAGCCTCTTTCAACTATTTCGCTGCCTTAACAATGGTGCCAGGAAACCCGGGAGCAATAAGTTTTGTGCTAGTGTATCTGAAAGTCTTATCTTTTGTGTTTTTTCTTTAAGTAGTGATTAAATATATAATTGTGAAATTATAAGTGACACTTTCAGTTGTGTGTATAGTGTAATAGTGGTTCTTTCAAACATCTATCTTTGTTTTGGTTAAAGAAACCAAATATCAGTGATTTTCTGTATAGCTTAAGCACTTCACAAGCTGTAAGTCCAAAATGCCTCTAAAAAGACGTCAGATTTTTGCTAAATGGCTACATTTAGATTCAACATTGACTAGAATCGAAGAGAATTTTAATTCTCTCTCAGATATAAGCAGACCAAATTTAGAATGTTTCTTGGACAGGGGTGAGGAATTATGGAAAGATATTAGATTTACAGTTGAAGATGCTATAAAGCAAGAATTTTTAGATGATTTAACCCCCTCATTTGAGAACTTGGAAAGCAGATACATGCATTTTAAAAGCCAATGTCGTTCTGAATTGGCAAAATTATCAGAAAAAACACATGTCGTTAAGCCTAGTCCTATGGGATGCTTACCACATGTGAAATTGCCTACTTTCTCAGGCATGTATGATCAGTTCATGCAATTTCATGATATCTTCCTAACGGCAGTGGTGGAAAATCATTCACTGAGCCCTATCGAAAAGTATATGCATCTGCTTTCGCATTTAAAAGGGGAACCGTATATGCTTGTCAGTGCTTTAAATGTGTCAGGTGATAACTTTCATACTGCTTGGGAATTATTAGTCCATAGATACTCTAACAAAACCAAAATAATAGACACCCATGTCAAAGCTTTGCTCAATTTGCCCCAAACAAAAAGTGATTCTTCTTCTCTCAAACAGTTCATTTCTCAAATTTCCACAAATTGGTGTGGACTTAAATCGATATCACTCGATATAGATTTAAGTGAATTAATCTTGCAACATTTAATACTCTCCAAACTAGACTTCAAAACTAGAGAATCGTGGTATCTTAGTAAAGGCTCGGCACAAAGAATGCCAGGATTACAGGAATTATTAGATTTCTTAAACCATAGGGCAAATGCATTGGAATTTAATGAAGGCATTTCTCAAAAATCACAACCAAATTCTGTTCCAGCTGGAAAACCTCATCAAACAGCACCTAACCTCAGGGCGTTTGCTATAAATGTATGCGATTCCAGTCAGTGCATCTTGTGTCCAGAGAAACATCCGTTGTTTAAGTGCGTGAAATTTCAACAGTTAACGGTGCAAAAAAGATTACAGGTGTGTCGTAAAAATTCATTGTGCATGAATTGTTTGTCCAAAGCTGTCAAAGACCACCCTTGTAGCAAAGGGACATGTAGGGTATGTACTCTAAAGCATCATTCTCTTTTGCATGACCCGAATCATAACAAACAGGTAGTGAATTTCAACATAACCTCAAAATCAGATGTAGGAACTCTTGTTAAAGTACAATCTCAATCTTCCCCAGAGGAAGGAGAATGCTCTATGGTTAGTGCTGAACCGCGAGAGGCTGAAAAAGTTTTCTCTCATATGGTCTTTACTGAAGCAAAGAAATTTCGGGGTTTGTTGCCAACTGCTATAATTTTGGTCACTGACAAAAGGGGTAACGATATACCAGTCAGAGCATTGCTAGACTCGGGTAGTGAAGTTTGTTTTATAACGGAAGGCCTTGTCCAACTACTAAATATTCCAAGAACAAAGTGTCACTATTTGATACATTCTGTTAATTATCTAAAATCAGTATCAAATGGGGAAGTGAATGTAACCATCAAATCTCGGTTTAATGATTGGCAAACCGGGGTGCAATGTTTAATAGTTCCATCTATTTCATCAAAATTGCCTCAAACATCCCTTGATTTGTCAAAATTAAAAATTCCAGCACATCTCAAACTAGCAGATGACACGTTTCATTTGTCGAACAAGGTTGACATGTTATTAAATTCCTCAGTGTTCTTTGAAGTTTTCAAAGAAAAAGTATCACTACCTAATGAAATCCCTGTCATTTTGGATACCCTGTTAGGTTCGGTCATAGCAGGATGCACTAACATACAATAAGTAACTACATTCTACATTTCTGTGTATAGAATCCTAATTGCATCAAGTGTACTAATAATTCTGTCGCTTATGGTTTTTTATTTATGAGTTATTTATTCCTTAGTTATTTATTTATTATTTATGAGTTTTAGCCACACGATGCTGGCAACAAAATTGCTATTGACAAGAAGCTGTCTTCACAAAGTGAGCATTCGACATTTCAATTTAATGTAATTGCTACAACTAGATTTCTCAACGGAATGTGCTGCCTGTGATCGATGAAGGTGGTAACACTATTTCATTACTACTTCTTAACGTTAATTGCTAATTCATTCAGAATACCTTTCTTACTACCCCTTACGATAAGGAGGAGTCTCTATCTTATCAGAATCTATCAATAAGGTTCAATTATTAGCACAAGCTAATGCGTACCAATTCGATCAAGTCGGTCATTGGTATTTGCAGGGCACGTTATAAACCTTGGGTCGTGGTACGCGCCTGTCATACCACTAACGAGGGATCTCCACTTAATTACAGTGGAAAACCTGGCCACAAGTCAATTTATAACGGCTCTGAAAACATTGGGTTTCACTAAGGCTACCCAAGAATCATTTATCGAAATAACGTGTGAGAGGTAACGTACAATTGATACCTCGTTCACATACTTTCTTACTTCCCCTTATGCTAAGGAGGAATCTTATCATGCTAGAACTTTTCAAAAAGTTCAATTCTCATCATAATCTAATACAGATCATCTCTAACAAAGTCAGTCATTAGTAAATGCAGTGCACGTTGTAAACCTTGGGTCGTGGTACGCGCCTGTCATACCACTAACGAGGGATCTCCACTTAAACACAGTGGAAAACCTGGCCACAAGCTAATTTACAACGGCTCTGAAAGGATTTGGTCCCACAGGACCTACGCTCCTTTATTATCCAATTGTCAAAAAACAACACTTAAAACGCTCTCTCATTCAAAATTGTATTTCACTTTCTGAGTTGCTGTGTAAACTTGCAGAGATCTATGAGATCCCTCAGGGGACAATATCGATTCTTAGATATTGCCACGGGCCTTGGCGCTCCCGGGGACCTGAAACTACCCGAGCCACCCCCGATTCTAGTTGTCATTTTTTTTCTTGTTAATTCATGTGATTAAAACAGGATTAGCTAAAACACTGTTTGCAGTGCCAACTTGGAGCTCACCACTCACCCACACAGGGCGTCTACGACTCTTCACTTTTCGGAATTAAAATGACACGCCCAATCATTTTAATAAAAATTAGGTCTATCGTTATCTGCTGGTAGGATTCTTTAAATATCCAGCCAAGAAAACGTCTGAATTGGGAAACCTTTGAAAATAACAGGCTCTAGGCGCCCTGGTCTGTGTGCAAGAGTGGTGACGACAGAAGTTGCACTGTAATAAAACTCACAAATACAAAATTGCATCGATCACAGCACGAGGCAGAGAGTTCATCCTTTCTCTTTGATTATTCATTCGTATTGTCGACACACATCGCCCAGAAATCGAACAGTTTTTATCTTTTTTATTTTCGTTTTTATGGTGCATTGAAGCATCGACCAATACATTTGGTTTACCTACTCTTAATCTTAATAATTTGATCTCTTGTGCGTTTGGGGAGTTCACAGCTCCAAACGATGTTTGTTTTGTTTTGAATTTCAGGTTCGTGAATCCGCTCAGTGATACGAACTACAATAATTATATCTTAACTCGTTGTTGTGTTGTTGTTTTTTTATATTCTCTTTTTTGTCTTTGAATTGGCACCGTCAATTTGGAACAGCGCTCGGGAAGATGGTATTCGTGACATTCGTTCGCACGAAAAACCGTGTTTTGTTTCGCTCAGTCTTAGTCCTTTTGTCTTGTCTTGTTTTGTATTGTTTAATTTTGTTGCTGTTTTTCTTTCTCTATCAAATTACCAAGGCACCGCCCGGTACCCAATTCGTTCATTACTTATTGCACTCGGTCATGGAACACCGACTTTTTATATCGCAGTTTCTCTAATCTCGCCTTTCGAAAACAAGCTTTTCAAAAAGCATATTCGAAGCAGGATGGCAGAATTCGCTGCTCGTCGAAAGTGACAGTCAGTTCTACAGCGTCCTGGCCCTGCGACTCGTAACCGGGTTCGACGCCCTTCGGGGGCGGGAATAATGTTGACACATTGCCGGCCAAATTACTTCGAATTTGGCGCCTTGTCTTCATTAACAGGGCGTTTGATGTTCTTTGAAGGCGTTTCAAAGGAAAAGACTATACATTTTAAACGTGGCGCCTTCGAGATAGTCTTAATTTTCTCCCAAAACCCGCGCGAATTTCTTCTTCTTTGGTGTCAAAAACATTCATTTCTTTTTGCAAGTTCTTTGAGTCGAATGCAACTTGTTATATTAGTGCGAAGTGCCACCGAAAGATCGCACCAGCTCCCGGCGAAGGTCCACCGGACTTCTCCCGCGTATATTTGCCAAAGGCGAGATGCTTAGAATTTCTATATCAGGCGGCTGATCGCCTCGTCACGACAAGGAGTGCGGAAACAAGCGTTTTGCACGTTTTCAGAATTCGACTCGGAGTGTGCCAGGCACTGTATGTAATACAATCACGTAGATAAAGGCTACGGAATTCGCAAGGAAACGGCAATTTTCGTTGGGCAGAGGTAATTGTGACAACTTCAATACTC
The DNA here is from genome assembly GCA_038098605.1 of Gryllus longicercus. Lineage (NCBI taxonomy): Eukaryota > Metazoa > Arthropoda > Insecta > Orthoptera > Gryllidae > Gryllus > Gryllus longicercus. Next base: position 1,964,720 of record JAZDUA010000223.1, on the reverse strand, counting down.
TTTGTTTCCTTCGCCAAATAACAATACTTGTAAATTGTGTGTCATTTATTTTCCAGAACATTCTTGTCTAACGAGAGAACTACTGCGACAGAAGAGGCGATGTTCCACTGTTATTTTCATTTTTCAACAACAATGCTCTGCTCTGCTCTCCCAGCCTCTTTCAACTATTTCGCTGCCTTAACAATGGTAGTGCATGTACATGTACGCATATGTAAGAAATAGTGAGAATTGGGCAAGGAAGAGGAAGAAAAGATCGCGCGCGGTGAATGCCCCATTTGTACGGATACTACTGCTTCACCATTCGCATAGGAATCGGAGAAGCCACGGGCAACTTCCGAACAGATCAGCCAGCCAGCGATTGAATTCGACCTAGCTATTTAGCTAGAGTCGAAAATCCGCCTTTGTCCGGACTCAAACCCTAGAACATCCCGGTCAAAGTCGCTGCAGAGACAACGGCAATACTGGCTATGATTTTTCTCCGGAGGTGATTACAGAAATACAATTCAGCACTTTAACTAAATTAAATTTATTTATTTTATGTCGCCTCAACTACAAAAGGTTATTAGCGACATCTACACAATAAAATTATTTTGTACATGGAGTGTACATGTCACGTTGGAGTGTACATGGCAACATTATGACACATTGGGAGGGAACATCCATATCAGAATATTAACCAGTTTATACCTTTTTTCTTATATATCGTTGAACACGTTTATGCCCTTCAAAAAATTGAGAAACCGACTGCATTGTTCTTTCCCCTTTAGTACATTTTCCAAGTCGTTATTGACACCATGTCTCGTCCGGTTGGCCTCAAACCTTGGGCACAGAAATAAATGATTAATATACATAGAAACATTACACATAATAGCCGTTTTCCCGGTGATCAGGTGGTCATGTGTGAGGTTCGTGGCTATTTTGCATCTAGTTAACACAACCTAGTCAGCTCTGCAGATTGATGTGGCTGGATTATAATAATCTTATTCACATATACTTCTTAATTTGCAGCGCGCGTATTCTTCTATTTATGTCGGTCCAATTCTTGTAGTTTTCTCTTGATGTTGGCGTGATACTCCTGTGGTGTTACGGGAAGGTTGCTTCTTTCGCCAAGTTGTGACACCTCTTTTGCACATCTGTCTGCCAGCTCATTCTCGACGATACCCACATGAGCCGGGATCCATCTAAAAGGTATCTCTTTACCTTTAATATTCGAGTTCTTTATTATACTAACAATGACTAAGGCTAACGGATTTCCAAAGTAAAAGGCATTTCCAATAGCCGACAGAGCCAATTGGGAGTCTGTTACGATTAGTCCTTTACTGTCTACTGAATGGAGCGCAAGCGGCGATGGTTTAATGGTTAGCTTGTCGGAGTGTTGTGTCCAAGTTCGTGGGTTCAAACCCAATCGAAGCCGTGGATTTTTTAAGGGAGAAAAAATCCTTGGTATGCCCTCCTTCGGAGGGGGAATAAAGCCGGCTGTTCCATGTTAGTAGATTTACTTGCGTGGTCAAGCCTAAATGACGCCTCTGAGCTAACTTCAGATTGCCTGTTTTGTCGCCCAAGAAATTACCTCCTTCTCTGCTAGTTGGTGAAAGGATCGTAGCGAAATTTGCGTGGTGCGCAAATTGCCTGCGATGGAAGAGCAGGCCTCATGACCTGAGTCTCGCCGCGTAAAATTCAATTCAATGGATACGATTAATCATTAGGCATCACCGAATGTCTCAGGTAGGGATGCATATTGTTAAGCGGTGCGCAAGCCTTTTAGAACTTCTTTCGCGGGCGCGAGCATTCCGACGACCGGTATGCTCAGGGATGAGTCCGGTATTCCGACGCCCTCAGCTCGCAACCTGCGTTCGACACACGCGCAGGGGACGGGGGCAGGGACGAGTGAAGGGGGAGGTCCGGCCGCGACGCAACGCACGAGTAAACCCACGCGATTACATTTAAAACTACGACTTGCAGGAGAGAGAGCAAACAAAATTTCGCTTTCTCAAATGTTTGTATGCACAACATCAAAGGCGCCAAGTGACTTTGATGTCGGGAGAGGGAAGAGGCAGAGGAGACCGGAGAACGAAAGGACAAAAGAAGCCTCTGGCAAGAGAAACAATCGCTTACGGCGGTGAGTGGAGGGGACGGAGGTGGATGAGGAAGAGAAGGGAATGGCAGTGAGGTGGAGAGGTGGAGTTTGTTCGATGGAGTTTGAGAATTGCAGAATTTACTGAAGCACGAACTTTGGCTCATGCCGCGAGGGAATTAGAGACCTGGTAATTGCATATGTGTGGCAAAATGAGAATTCGTGTCAAAGAATCGAGTATTTATAAGAAGCTGAGATTTAGCAAAAATGTATTCTCGTGTTTTTGGCTGCCCCACTATTTCGTGTAAGTGGCATGCATTTGTATACTAGTTTCAGTGACTACTGGTATTTCTGGCTATTCACTATTTTAAGCTTTTCTTTTCGAATTATGCTAAAGCTTAACCGTCTAAAAGAAATCTTTATTCAGCGCATGCGAAAAAAAGTTGAATGACAATTCTTCATAGGCAGACCCAAACTGCTGCGGTCAGTAAGACAGTAGTGCTTAAGGACAACGATGGGTCGCAGTTCGAGTTCTTACTAGGAATGGAGGCCTACAGCCTGTGTTTTAGTATGATTGACTTTTCCACTATTCATGCATCGTCTTTCCTCTCATGTCCAGCCGTTTCTGGCCGTCTCGGATGGCGGAGGAGCTTGTATGTGAGTGAAGAACTCGTTGCGTAGATTTTACGCCCTCCGTAATCCCTCGAGTTTGTTCTTAGAATGAGGTAGATGTCTAGAACGCTTGTTATGACCGGTAACTTGGTGAGTGATCGACAGTTGATCTGTCGGTGTGCGTGAATAAGAACTTTCTCTCCTCGTTCACAATAACAATAGAGATGAGCCAACGAGCCACTTCAGACACTAATGTAAAGATACGGAACAGAGATGGGTCTGAGGGCTGCTTCGGCTTGATGTTCAGGGAGCATGAGGGGGAAGTTTCTAGGAAGCGGTAGAGTCCGCAAGAGTCTCTGGTAAGTCCCTCAGTCGCCGGTAGATGGTAGTCTGGAATTTGTTCGGACAAATCCAGCAGGTTGTCCCATGCCAAATGAAAAAAGGAATGTAGCTGTTCGTTTCCATAGCCATCGACCGCTTCCATTCTCTTGCTGTCTTGTCGTTCTGTGTTGTCATTAGACTTTCTGTCATGATGTTCTTCGAGTACGATTGCGCGACATCGGATGTACGCGACTCCAATCGCGCGACATCGCTAAACAGTGGCGTAGCTTTATCAATCGCTCTCTCACCAACTTGCCTATTTGTTGGGCGATTGAAAGAAATGAATATCCAATGCTGGAAGGGAAAGCTTCTCTTATGTCTCGTGTAATAGGATCTGTCCTCAGGGGTTTTTTAGTATGCCGTTAATCTGTAACAGTTTTTGGTGGCTCAGGGGATGCGCACTTTGCTAGCCTTTGGGACTATTGCATTCTCTCTTCTTCTCAGAAGCTTTCGTGAATCGCTGGTTAGCTGTGAACGTCACAGTCAGTATATTTTTTGGAGAGAAATCAGGGTACTTTCCATATAAACAAATTTGCAAGGAGCAGGCGTACGAAAAATAAAGACATCTCCAATGCGGCTTCAATGAACAATGTAGTCGAAGAGAATGTAGGAAAATAGGTAACCCAATTTTTTTTGTTTTCGTTCGGATTTTCCATCCAGTACGTGGGATGAATAAATTTTAAAGAAACGTTATTAGGATACATATGGTGGCAGAATAAATTGGAAGAACATATTCTGATATATTAATCTTTATGTAATGGAATTTTGAGTTTAGAAGACTTTTGAACATAAAAAATGTTAATAAATAAAAATTAAAATATTGAAAGTTTCTTCCATATTCAGCTCACATTTTCAATTCTGGTTTCTTCAAATAGTTATTTCAAGCATACTATACATTTTTTGACTGCAGATCCTTACAAACAACTAGGCATTCTTGATGAAGATTCCATTATATTTTCTACGTGTATCAGTACTTCATCACACATAATTATCCGTACCTATTACAGAGCAAAAATATATTTATATATCAAATAACTAAAATGTTTAAAGAAGCATAAACAGAATAATAAATGATAGAAATAAATAAGTTTTTGAATGTATTTACATGCTAATAGTCACATTCATAAATAGAAATTTAACTGAATAATTTAGTTCGGCATTGATTGCATGATTAAACGGAATGAATTGCGAATTGCAATACATATAGTTTCTTTTGTTGTTGTCACCAAATGGTCGGTCAGAGTGGCGAGTGCGTTGGCAGAGCTCTGGCGAAGGCAGCAGCGTCGGCGACGGCGATCGGCGCTGCCGCGGAGGGATGGGGGAGGGAGGGGAGGGCGCGCCAGGAGCGTCAAAGGCGACCGCTGGGTGAGGGGCAGGCACTTGGCCTTCCCTCTGCTTCCTCCGACGCTGACTCAGCGCGTCGCAGAATCTGCGCGAACTGCTCCCGAAGGAAATGCGCGGGTGGAGGCGCGGGGTGGCGCAAGAGGGGGCGCGGAAGCGAGCGCAAGAGCGGGCGGGGGTGGGGGTGGGGGCGGGGTGGGGGTGGGGGTGGGGGCGGGGTGGGGGCGGGGGTGGGGGCGTGGAAGCGGCGGAGGCGCGGGCGGAGGCGGCGCGGGGGCGGCGCGGGGGCGGCGCGGGGGCGGCGCGGACGTGGGCGCGGACGGGAGAGGGGGTGCGGGTGGAAGTGCGGGCGCTGGCGGGGGCTAGGGCAGGGACGCGGGCGTTGGCGCGGGCGGAGGCGCGGGCGGTAGCGGGGGCGCAGGCGGGAGCGGGGCGCAGGCGCATGTTGTTATCGCGGCGGGGAAGAGACAGGGACTCAGCGGGACTGCGGAAATTGTGGGGGCAGGCGGCAACGAAACAGGGAGGGTCACAGAAGCACGATAGGGCCGTGGCAGGGTTTTGTGTGTGGTTAGTTCAGGGATGGTACGGAACGGGGGTGGGGTGGAGACGGGGGAGTTGCCCGGAACCGAGAAGCGCCAATGGCGAGAGCAGGGACGAAAGCTGCTGGGTAGAAATGGCATTGGCGGCGAGCGTCATGGAGCGTCAGCCTGGAGGAGGAGGGCGAGGAAATGGAAAAGGGAGAAGTTGCGCTGGGAGGGGAAGGCAGCACAAGCACAAAAGGCGGACGTACCCGAACAAGATCTAAGGAAGCGGTGGTGAATGCTAGACCGATGAGGAAACGGAAAAAGGGAGGAGATCACAATGAGGACAAAAGAAACGAATAGGTTGCAATAAATGAGACAAAACGGCCGTGGAGCTGCAGGAAGGGCCAGAGAGCTGGCTGCGAAAAGCAGAATGAAGAGAAGATGGATGCAGCAGGAGAACCACTCTAAGGGCGAAGTGCAGGATGACGGGAGGGTTGTGGAGGCTACGATGCGGAATGGGGACAGAAAGGAGGAAAAGGAATCAAAGCGACGACGGGGACAATTTCGGAGTGGAATAGGGTGGGGGTAGGCGCAGGTGAGGGCGAGTACGAGAATCTGTGATGCGAGGGAGTGTTTGAGGAGCAGAGCGGCTGCGGCGTGTCAGCTCGTAATCAAGGCACGGTGGCAGCCTCTAAACAGCGGTGGCTGACTCTAGCGTTTGGGAGGAGTAGGGCCGTGGTGCAGGCGGAGGTGGGGCGGTTCCCAGACGACTTGGCGCCAGGGAGGGGGGTAGATGAAGGCGCGGAGGTGCTGGAGCAATAGAGGGCTATTTGAGACCGGGTCGAAAGTTGCGATATGCCGGTGCGATAGCGGAGCCAAGGCAGATTGGAGATTGCGATGTTTTGTGGAGAAGGGGTGGAGGTGGCGCTGACGATTTCAGTGTGGAATGGAGAGATGGAAGGAGGAAGGATTGCTGGGAGGTGCTGGGCCGTTGAGGTCGATGAGGTGGAGGTGGGTTTGTAAAGGGATGCGATGTGGTGTCGGCAGGGTGGAAGCGTCATGGGGTCGATGACGGGGTGAAGACGGGGTGGTGAGGGCGGGGAAATGCAAAGGTGTTGGCAAGAAGAGATGAGGGTGGAGATGGCGGATCAAAAGTAGGGTTATAGGTGACGGGAAGCGATGGTCAGTGTCAGTACGGAGAAGAATTTGGAGATGGCAGAGAGATGTTTGTCGATTGCAGCGGAGCGAATGCAGTGGGTGGAGAAGAGGTGCCGGGGCGAGAGGAAGAGGTTAATAGAGTCGGTTCGGAGTCGGTTCGGAGTCGGTTCGGAGTCGGTTCGGAGTCGGTTAGGAGTCGGTTCGGAGTCGGTTCGGAGTCGGGTCGGAGTCGGGTCGGAGTCGGGTCGGAGTCGGGTCGGAGTCGGGTCGGAGTCGGGTCGGAGTCGGGTCGGAGTCGGGTCGGAGTCGGGTCGGAGTCGGGTCGGAGTCGGGTCGGAGTCGGGTCGGAGTCGGGTCGGAGTCGGGTCGGAGTCGGGTCGGAGTCGGGTCGGAGTCGGGTCGGAGTCGGGTCGGAGTCAGGTCGGAGTCGGGAGGTTACAAAGTCGAAGCGCGCATAATAAACATGGGTGGCAAGGAGCAAGTCGTGGGGGTGGGAGACCGGCAGAAGTTGGAAGAAAAGAAGCGGGAGGCACTAGAGGATTCTCCCAGGCGCATGCTCTCTGCCATTGTGCCTTTCAACGCCACCCCACTCCTCTTTTCCCTCTCTTCCCGCCGTACGCTGCTCAACGTCAGCCAGCAAGTGTTTTGGCGCTGCACCGGCCGAGGGGAGGCGACCGACAAACAAGCGAATGCGAACGTTGAGGATATCGGGGAACTCCTCAGAGTCGACACGAACTCCAGAAGTCACCAAATCGCGCTTCTCCTCCAGAGGATAGGACACGGTGAACAGACATGGAATTGCGTTGGGCAATCTCTAATACGATACGTATCTGATTCTGTTTCTACACAGTGGACTATAAGTATTTTGAAAGGCAAACGATAACAAATTGTTTTAGAACATTAAATTGATATATTGGTAGATTTAGACGATACCTGAGATGTGGAATCATATTTAAAATGAAGGAGAAGACAGAAGCAAAGCCGAAATGTGTATTAAATAGCTTGTTTTTTACTAAAAATTATTAAAACATTAAAAAGAACGCCAACTGGTTTCTTGTGATTTTATGTTTCTTCGCCAAGTTATCTGAAAGTTTATACTGCGGTTGGCTGAGGTAGGGGAAACTTAGTTAGGATTTATTAATAGTTTAAATTATTTCTTAACCAAATAAAACATTTGTACATAAATTACTAGTATACTAGTCACTTTCTCTTTGCAGCAAATTAATTGGTCATTCACGATTACTTCAAATTAATCGCGAAACATCAATTGTGCTCACGTTACGTCGTACGACCACGCTCACAATACCGGCAATGAGCAGAGATGTGAAAAAGGTGGGAAATATGGAATAAGAAAAGGAAGAAAAAGTAAAAGTGATGCACAGATGGAATCAGAAAAGCAGGTGCAAGAAGGAAAGACGAGTAAAGAAAGGACGAGAGGGAGTGGAAGTGAAGAAAAGTCATAGTCTCGCCAAAGTAATTGCTGCCGTGCACGTGTGCCACCGCTCCAAGTGCTTGAGGCGGCGCGGCGCGGAGCGGCGTGGAAAAAGCGACCCGGAGCGGAGCGCCCGAACCGCTCCCCGGGCTGCCCCACCCCCTTCCCCTTCCCCCTCCCCCTCCGCGCCTCGCGCAATAGATCGGCGTCAATAAAACGCGCGCGCACAGCTTTCGCCCGCGCGGGATCATTTGCGCAGCACTTGGGGCGGAGGTCAAGAGAAAGCAAATGCGGCGGCGAAAGACGAATGGAAGGCGGAGGAGAAACAGGGGATAGAAGACAACAGACCGAGAGGGAGGAGATGGGAAAGGAGAAAGAGGAGAAACAGACGGCGGAAAAGGGCAAAATGAGAAGAAAAGAGAAGAGGAGGAAAAGAAGAAGAAAAGCGAAACAAACCGCGGAACAGAATAGAAGGAGAGGAAGAAGGAAGAAAAGGATAAAGGGGAGAAACAGATGAAGGAAGAGAGCAGAAGATGAGGAAGCAGGAGGAAAAGGTGCCAAAAGAGGAGAAAGAAACAGAAGAAAACAGGAGGAGAGGGAGGATGAGGAAACTGAGGAGATGGTGGATGGGAAATGAAGAAATACAAGACGGGGAAAAGGAGGAGAAGAAGAAAGAGAAGAAGGGCAAAGGGAGGAGAAGAAGAAAGAGAAGAAGGGCAAAGGGAGGAGAAGAAGAAAGAAAAGGTGGAAGACAAGGAGGAGGTGAAGATACAACCATATTTCTGTAACCGATTTCTCACATGGCGGGAAACTAGATACTCCTTCAGGCTACTCAATTCACATGCACGGCTTCCCAGAAATATAGGTGGGCGTCTTTGGATAGTTTGGAGCTTGAAACAGGCGGCCTCTCCGCTTGTCTTGCAATCTCTTGGTGAGCGGAGCGCGCCGCTTAGGTACTGCTTCCGTCTATCCCATTTCACGCACAGCGAAGCCTACGCACCACGCACTGAGCCTGAGATGGCGTCCTCGGAAACCCTCACAACCCTCGGGGTTAGGAGCTAATTTAGGCCAACGCCTTGGGTTTCCTATTAGTTTTTAATTTTTTCCGGCTACACGTCGTATACAAGCCAAACAAAAATTCGATGTTGAGATTTTCACGTAAACTTCATTTTGAGGCGAAAAAGTGGGTTTTAAAATGATGTCTGTACAGATGTTTGGGTAGGTGTTGGGATGTATGTAAAAGTTGTGTCTCATGCGTAATTCGGACGAAGTAAAAGCTTTTAAGCTGAAATTTGGTAAACACGTCAATAAAGTGGTCTCATAGATCTGTTCAAAACACGGTCAAGGTTGAGCAAAAGAAACAAGTCTTTTTTTACAAAAAACAGCGACAATCGTGAAATTTTCCGCTTAACCAAAAACCGAGAACGGGAAAGGGATAAAATGTTACGTCCCCACTTCCAGTCAATAATGTTCCTTGGAATATAAAACTTTATTGGGAAGCATAAATGGCAGTGTCTTTACCAACATTCTTATGTAGTAACAGAGTGTGAATCTCACTGCAAATCACAGACATAAGCTGAACTAATTACAGGTTTATTTACAAAATTACATACAAGCAATAATTAAAAATATATATGTACAGCTCTCATAGGCCGTCTCCAAATCGCGTGAGTTATCCCTAACTACCTGCAATTAATTGTATGACTCCTTGCCCTCGCCACTAATGAAAGTCCTAGGCACCCGGCGTACCACCACGTGACCACTGTCACAAGTGGAAGTGATATTCCACTTTCCGATACACGGGTTGCCATATGAGAATCGCTCGTCAATGCACCGCCCTGGGCACACGTTTTGTGCATCCACGCGAGGTCTACCACTCAGCTGGAGACACCCGCCCGCGACTCGCTCTGTGAATTTTATATTCTCGGCTCACTTGACCCGCGACGTCATACTAGCGCTCGCGCGCCAAGCGATCTCACGTGATTGGCGCAACGCCACGCGGCGTGGCTGCTGTAAGTTCCTCCGATTTGTACAAGTTCCCAAAATATTTCTGGAATGTTCTATACCTGCACTCCTGGTCTTTAAAGCCCCCACACGCTGGCGACACCAAAACCGCTTCTGCCTAAGCCTTAATCCTATGGCCTCAGCGCCGGTGCGACGCCAGACTTCCTGCCTGTAGCGAGTTATGTTACCAAGTATGTTACCAATGTAACCTTTGTCAGTCCGACTGTCCGTCACTCACGATTATGTCCCTTCCTGTCCCCCAATCGAGGGAAATTACAATGACAATTTCACTCAAGAAAAAGAGCCAATATTCGTAGTGCCTAACTATACATACAAAATTCTTCAATGAGGACGGTATATCTAAAAAAGTTTCTCGCTTTTTCTCTCCGATAATTCTAACCGCTTCTTCCTACTGACTAATCATAAACTGTGACTCTTCTATCTTAGGAGGTGGTGTTGTACATTGATCGCTATGTCGATGTCCAATAAACAGCGTTTGTACTACAACATAACCTAGTTGATTTTAACATAGCTTTCAATTATTTTCAATATTTGACGCATTTTGAAACTTTGCTGAAGATAATTTCACTCGTGAAATAGTCCTGTTAAATACTACTCGTGCTTTGGAAATTCTCAGATAAATCTACCTCTTCGGGAATTTACCCCAAAACAATTTCCAAAGCACTCGTGGTTTTATCTATGATAATTATATTGACAGTTATATTGAGGATCCTTCCAGATTATTCTAGAAAAAATATGAAATGTATTTTATTTTTAAACAAATAAAACGCGTTTTGGATTAATTGCGGAATTCGCAGAAGCAATCAATAGCTCAATCGATTTCTCTTGACAAGACAAATTGATTGATAAAATGCTTAGCCTTCACAAGCCTCACCTTCACTAGAATACTCTGGTAGTAAAATAGAAAAACATGAGTTTTTGGTTTCAATGTGCCTTCGCCATACATTGATAAAACACTGTGATTTCTAAACTCTCTTTACGGCTTTTACATGAATCTTTACCATACGATTCATCAGATTGACCATAAGTAAAGCTAATTTTATGGTAAGAATGGAGACAATTATTTTGGTTGATCCTTTGGCAAATAACTTGCTATTCCCGAAAATGAACGAGCCGGGTACCTGTAATATGATTAAAAGCAATTTTTATTATGAACCTGCAAAGAACAAATGAAACTTTTTATCATGAAAATATCCACCATAGGCCCCACACTGAACTAGTTTTTATTCATTTTATAGTCAACTTTCGACTACGTTGTCATGATTACTATCTCTACTCTCTAGAAGCCACAATTTTCCCTAAAAAAATGGCTTGTAGGCAGCAGATCTAATAGGGCTGTAAGCTGTCAAAAATCCTCATTTAATGCCCATTTATTTAAATATTTGGAATTAAAATATTTAAAAATTGGGTATTTATTATGACCGCGAATGAGAAAATTATTTCAATTTTTCTTAAAGGTACTATGTGATTTGCAAAATCTAAAGTTTTCTGATACTCGTTCCAAGCCTTACAGATAATGAGTTGTTAAAAGAATAGAGTGATGCTCGAACACTATAAAACTTAGCCGTTCTGGAAATGCTTATGCTCTTGGCATAAGCCAGTGATCATACCCTTTTGGACGTCAGGTAAATCTCCCCGTTACAGCATTGCGTCCGTACTATAGTGTTTTCGACTTCCACCCGACACGTTTTATTCGAGTATACCCTCCACTGCTGCGTCACCTGCCTTCTATAAGGGGTTATTGCACGTTTACGTCGAACATAGGCAGTAGTCACATTAATGTGACTGTAGTCTGTACAAGAAATGTTAAAATATATACATATTGTGACAGTCGCAATGTGACGCTGTACAATATTTCGTAAGAAGACGCAGCTGTGCTTTTGAGTGATTTCCGAAGCGGCCGGGGTGCTGTCTCTAGAGAGTAGTCAATATGACCGCTCGGTCACTCGCAACCTCGCGTGCTGTTAAAAACAAACGCATTCAGAAAGTTGGAACATTCTGACGTAGTCTTACGCAAACGGGAACTTCACAAAATTCGGAGACCAACTCACCGAGACTCAGGTTGTCCAATCCAATTACGGACTGACCCAACATCAAACTTTTCCCGTCAAGATAGAGTGACCGCCAGAGAGATCGGACGTAAAACGGGTTCAGAGAGGACGGACTGCTACTACATTGTGGTGAAAGCGACGGCCCAGTATTGACGACCACGAGTCATCCGAAAGGTTCCCCACAACCGTTCTCAAAGTGCGTACAGCTAAAATACGCATGAGGAGGTTTCAACGGAGCCCCGCCTTGACCGTCAGCCCGAGGTATCCCCGTCCCCCCCGCACTCACGGTCCGACCCTTTCCCACAGATTTGGTGAGTTCGTTCACCTCTCGTTGTCCCGCTTAGCGCCGGGTGCCTGCTAACACTGCACTTTGAGAGAGATCCCTTTTCACAAGATATGTGTCGCCCCATCTGAGCCCACTATCCGCAGTCTGGAATTAAATTCTATAACACAAAAGTAAGTAGAAAATTGATCGCTGATTCGGGAAGCCGAGATCGCTAAGTCAGTAGTGCCGTGGCGATCTCAGACCGAAGGATCGCGGGTTTGAGACCCGACTCGGGCATGGATGTATTGTGTTCTTATTTTCACCCCCTATCATCATCATCATCATCATATCGTGCCATCCTCACAGTTACCATGCCGTTACAAGCAATAGTGGTCGCTTATGACATGGAAGTTGATGCCACCTTAAAAAACAAAAAAAAAAACAAGTGAAATACAAAGTGACCAACAAAAGTGACACTAGAATGAATCTGAAAACTGAGGGCTGTTATTATTAAATTAGCATATAGTGCAATATACAGACAGACTAGTACTAGATAGTACTTTAGTGGTAACATTAAATCTCGTAAGGACTGGTTCACTTAAAGAGATAAGCAGAACCACCCCTGTGTTCTGACAGGAAGCATCTTCCCTTGGAGTGTGCTTATGTAATCTTCATCATCATTTCAAATACAAGGATTTAGATACTGCCCAACCCTGTTCATTACAAATCGTACAACATTTGGGGCAAATATTAAATATTTCCTACTAAATATCAATACAAATTTGACGACTATAAATGCTATTAATTCAGGTAAATCATATCCCAACAATGACATAATTCACAAAAATTAGTCCCCGAGTCGCCGAGTCATTGTTACATTCCAATATGATTTTACCTGGAGGCTAGGAAGTTTTATTTAATATCAAATACGTGTAAATAATTTCTAAAAAATTAATGTGTAAATGTGTAAACGGTTGAATGTAAGAAACAAACAAAGAAATATGAAGTAATATACAAATTCTAACTTGCGAAGCATTCATCTGTCTGGAATTACGTTCAAGAAGCGCAGTAAATTCGGGGCGGGGCTAAATTACAATTGTCGCTAAATTACAGAAAAAACAATCATATTTGCAAAACATTGAACTTGTCCTTATATGAAGATCTATTTGTGATAAACACATTTCATTTCAAAAATAATTGTATGTTTACAACTGTAGTTACAGGAAGACGCCAAAAACTTTTAGCACTATTTTTAGCCAAAAAGCACTATTCTCGTCTTTTATGCTACTTAACATCCGAATTTAATAAAAACAGATAGTGCGGATTTTAAGGAAAAATGGTTCAAAGAAAATACAAATTGCCTATGTTTTACACAAACTTTAGCAAAAAATTATGTTTTTGAAAAATTGAATATGACCTTACTTGAAGATCTATTTTTGGTGAACACATTTCATTAAGAAAAAAATGTATCTTCAAAATTGTGGTGGAGGGAAGATGCCGAAATTTCTTTTGTTTTTTTAATTTTCGAAAAATCAGTTTTCAACCAACATGAGACCTGCACTATGTCCCTTAAATCCTTCACAATATCCAAGAAGAAAATTTAATCAAAGACGATGAAACTTTTGGAAAGAACTCTTTTGAGAATAAAATGTTTAAGGAAAATTAAGAATTGCCCATATTTTACGCAAAATTATGGGAGAAATTCTCAAATTTTCGAAGAAATTTATGTTGTCTTATTTCAAAACCAATCGTTAAGGAACATATTTTACTAAAGGAAAATATCTCTATCTTAAATATTTTAGTGGTAGGAAGACGCGAAAAAAATTGAATGTTTGTAATTTTCAAGAAATCTCCGTTTTTTTAAACGAAAATGAGACCTAACACATTATTTTATACTATCCAACAATAAAATTTAATTAAAAACGATGGAGCTATTTTTTGAACATTTTAAAAATATCTTTGGGGTGCATGTAAAGTACCCTCGAAACTAATATATCAATTTCAAATTGAAGGGGCTGCGCCATCAGCCAAATTAATCGGAAAATATTAAATTTGACGAAAATCGGCTTCCCCTTTCAGCAGCTAGCGTTGTAAACAGACAGACGGACGAAGAGACGGGTTGCCGTCAATCGATTTTTTGATATCAAGGACCCACAAAACATGGATTCTGGCTACACCTCGTGTTAGAGAATTAATAATTAAATTGATCATCTAGATTTATCCACTTTCCGTTGCCAATAATAAGTTTTTCTGTCGAAAATTTGCCGTTCTTTCGCGCAGCATTACATAACTTTTATCAACCGCGGCAGCGGTGGCGAGAAAGTAAAATGGAGTGTGCGAAAAACTAACGCCGAATATGTAGAAACGGGAAGAAAGGTTAAGATAAAAAGTAAAAAAACTGACCATCAATCAAACCGGATTTCGTTGTGTCCTCGAACACAAGGATTCACCGACACCACCGCCGTCACTAGAACCTTACAAAGCAATCAAACAATCAAAACACAGAAACTCCCAAACTAGTTGCGGGAACTATGGTTAAGCAGTGATCCAGAACCTTCCGAGATGTGACCGCGCAACCGTGCAGTTCGTTACACAGGAAGGGAGTAAAGGCCCATTCACAATGCAAACATAAACACAAGCATGGCGTTAACATAAAAGTTAGGACTACGACCATAAGCGGACTCATTCACAATGCGTTCGCATAAGCATAACACGTAAGACGTTATCTTAAAAGCTTGCAAGCTTCAAGCTTCTGTGCTTATGCTTACATAAGACATAAGAAATGAACCAATCACAGAACGGTAACTCAAAATCGAGAATCGAAATTGGAGGGAAGTCGATAGAAGAACTAACGCCATATTGGACAAAGACACAGTCGATATCTTGAAATCGATTCTCTTATTCAACCAGAAAGTCTCACAGCCAATAGAAACTTATTTTGCTTGTTTATGTTTATGAATACTTCAGTCTATAGCTTATTTTAATGTTAATATCTATGCGCTATGCTTATGTTTACGTTTGGATTGTGAATGGACCTTAAGAGTGCAGATAACTTGCGTGCGCCACACTCGAGTGGAAGGTGGGCGCAAAAGAACCACATTCGCTCTGACCCGTGCCCTTAAGAGCCTTGCCGTAAGGGCTCCCGAGTATGGACTCGATCGGTGAGCATATTCGCGTCGAAACTGGGCCCCTCTAGCCCTGAGGGTTACAATATTATGAAACAAAAATACTACTGAGTCATATTATGTATTTTATACAATATAAGAGCACTATACCTCATGATGTGTGAAATACAAAAAAAATTTAAATTATTTAAGTTTATACGTTTAAAAAAATGTTCTTGCCTTTTGGAAAATGAAGTCTTGTCTCAGTAGCAAGAAGCATCATGGAACAACGTTTGAGCAAGTTGCTCTTCGTCGAGAGAAGCCAAGTTTCTCTAACTTGATGAGAGAAACACCAACTCTAATCGAGTTAAGAGCTAGTTAGATCAGGACTCCTATAAATAGATTTCAGGAGTAGTTTCCTTATTGAAGACTTTGTACAGAAAATTGATGTAGCAAGACGATCTCGGTCATAATTCGTTAATGAACGTGCAAAAATTAAATTCTTTATTATTCTTCCAGCATATCAACTTCAATGAATAGTACATAACGTATCTCTGGAACATAATGCATTAAATTCAAATCCAGTGATAAGAAAATCGGCTGGAATGCAGTCTGTACGCAACGGTTCGTTCACGCGGTGAATTCGCGAATGATATACAAAAAATATTAAATTACTTAAGTTTATACGTTTAAAAAATGGTCTTGCCTGTTGGAAAATGAAGTCTTGTGTCAGTAGCAAGAAGCATCATGGAACAACGTTCACGCGCGAGTATATGCGAAGCAAAAACGTGAGCTAAACGTGAGGCAACATAAATAGATACTTTCTTGGAAAACATTAAGAATCCATCCACATCAAATGATTTTCAAGGAGAGAATTTCCATTAAATGCATTGGTAATTATGCGTTTTGCATAAAATGCGTCGGTAACTATGGGTTGCGTAAACTCGAGGATGTTTTACGTTAACTCGAGGGCTGGAGATCCGAATCTTCTCCGAAATTTGGAGCTGGATAGAGAAACGTCACTTTCCGCTGGAGAATGTGTCGGCCGCACACACCGAGGGACTCATTTTCGGAATCGAAAGCGACTCGGAAACGAATCGTGCCACAATGTACATTTCTACCGGTAAATCAAATCAAATCCTGAGCGTTAAGCAACAAGAAAGCATTCGAAAATCAGGACACGCAAAATGAGATCATTATCTCAGCAGATTATTTTGGTAACCGTGCTAAAATACTCTTAAATGGAATACGAATAGAATGTATATACATTAATGCGGGAAATGCTTTTAGAGCTAGTTTCGGGAGAGAAACGAAACAAGATAAATTGTGTTTGTATTTTAGCTTAAAATGAAGCGTGAATATTGTATTTGGCTGGATCAAGGAAGTTTTACATCCATCGCAATGATGAAAAGATATTACATAGCTTTTGAATTACTACCATTTATTTCACAAGTTATATTTATCAATATGCTGTTGATAAAACGTTACTGGAGACATGGACAACTGCGCTTGCGTATAAATCCTGTCTGAACTGCAGCTCATAGAGAGCTCTAACGAATGTAAAGTTCCGACTGCAAGTGAGAAAGGAACGCTTGGCTGAATGTGTAATGATTAATTTAAACACATCGCTCGACTCCTCACAAAACATACTACGCAGTTTCACTAATTCAAAAAGAGGTTGCTGGCTCATACGATGGGGTCGGTTAGAGTATAAAATATTAAGGTTCGCATACTGCCTTGGTATATCTTTTCGCATTTGTGTAGCATCCTTGATGGGTGTGGGTGGCCTGTGTATATTGTGTGTTCAACTATGCAAGATGTTAATGTGTGAATCGTGCCATGTTAAAATGTAGTTACATTTTTTTGAAAAGAAAGTTAAACTGGGATTACCTTTTAAACATAGTATTTTTTAATTTTATGTAATTATAAACAGAAGTGCATTTGCAAAATCTGTAATTTTACTTTAGACGAGTCCCAGGAGCAGCCATTACGGTACTGTGTTCGCGTGTCCCTGCAAGTTCTGTAGGTTAAAAATAATAACTTTGTATTTATAATAAATAAAAAATTGAATGTTTTTCGGAATGCAATTTTATTTTTATAATATATTTCCATCTGCATCCTATTGTGGGACATTTTATCTTGCACGAACTGCTTGCCCAACTTGTGCAATAAACGCAAAATTTCCAAAAGATGAATTTAGACCACCAGAAAAAATGTTTATTTCATTTATTATTTATTAAAATATTTTCGATTTACAATCATTTTAATATTTAACATTTACGTAAATTAAAAATGTATAATGACAATAGTTTCCTTATCTTTCCAGGCGTAAATTTCGTATTCTTATCCAGTATATAAACAATCATATATTATGAATATATACAAAATTTTGAAGAAGGGCGAGAACAGACATGAAAATGTTATCGGATGAAAAAATGTAAAATAATGATTTGTATAAATTGTACAGCTCCTCGAAAGGCTTCATAGTCGAACGAGAAATAAAGGAATTTAAAAAATAAGGATAGACATATCAGGCAGAAAACAAAGAGTCTCCCATGAAATCACATCCAGAGCTTACTTTGTTTTGTGCTTTGAAAAAAAAAAAGGTCTGTGGTGGCGAACTAAATGTTGAAGCGGGTAAACATGAGAGTGGATACGAGACCGGTGTATGTTCATGCATCAGTTGCTCCTATTGCAAAACAGCGCTATGTAGAGAGACGTGGCGGTGGAAAAAATAATGGGTTGATTTTCACAACTATCCATGTAGAACAGCAGAAGTGAAGCAGTCATAGTTTGTTTTATCGGAACAACTACGTTTGTTTTGCACAAAAGGTAGACACATTTATTTAATTAGTGATTTTTTCACGGCGAAATACACTGAAGAGGCAAAAAACGGGTACATTGGCCTAATATCGTGTGGGGCCCCCGCGAGTTCGTAGAAGTGCCGCAACACAACATGGCATAGACTCGATTAATGCCTGAAGTAGTGCTGGAGGTAATTGACACCATGAATCCTACAGGGCTGTCCATTAATTCGTAAGCGTATGAGAGGGTGGAGATCTCTTCTGAATAGCACGTTGAAAGGCATCCTAGAACTGTTCAATAATGTTCATGTCTGGAGGTTTTGGTGGCCAGTGGAAGAGGTTAAATTACGAAGATTGTTCCTGGGGCCACTCTGCAGCAATTCTGGACGTGTAGGCTGTCGCATTGTCCTGCGGGAATTGCCCAAGTCCGTCGGGATGCACAATGGACATGATCAGACAGGTGCAAATGATCAGTCAGGATGCTTACGTATGTCAGCTGACGAATCAGCCATCCCATATCACTCCAACTGCACACGCCCCACGGAGCCTCCACAAGTTAGAACAGCCCCCTGTTGATATACAGGGTTCATCAATACTCATACGCGTTCATCCGCTCGAAACAATGTGAAATGAGACTCGCCAGGCCAGGCAACGTGTTTCCAGTCATCAACAGTTCAATGTCCTTGTTGAAGGGCCCAGGCGTAGCATAAAGCTTTGTGTCATACACGAGTACGAGTACACAAGTGGACCTTCGGCTCCGAAACCCCATATCAATTATGTCTCGTTGAATGATTTGCACGCTGACACTTGTTGATGGTCCAGCATTAAAATCTGCAAAAATTTGGGGAAGGGTTGCACTTCTGTCACGTGCAATGATTCTCTTCAGTCGTCGTCGGTCCCGTTCTTGCGCGATCTTTTTGCGGCCGCAGCGATGCCCGAAGTTTAATGTTCTACTATATTCCCCATATTCACTGTACACTCGTGAAATGATCTTACTGGCAAATCCACATTTAATCGCAACCTCGGAAATCCTATGCTCCTTCTCTCATGCGCCGACCAGAACACCACGTTCAAACTCACTTAAATCGTGGTAACCTGCCATTGTAGCTTCTATCAACTGTGCCAGTCTCTGGTTGTATTATACAGTCATTTGCGACTGGAGCGCCGTATTCAAATTGGTTCCATTTCTCTTTATTTCGATATGCATTGTTGTATGGCTCTTCAGTGTACTTTACAAATCTTGAAAGTGAATGTGAGTATAACGTTTAGGAAATAGAATAACAAAATTAAAGGTAGTCTAGAAGCGGAAGATAATAAATAACTTCACTTAAAAATTGATTCATTTCATATTGTGGTACTTGTAACGGAGGACAATGGGAAGCAACAATGGGAACATTTTTCATATACGAGTTCAGAAGCGGTACACAATATTGTATTTTGATTATGCCACACAATCATATGCGCTGCATACAACTCTTTCTTAAACACAAGGCTGAGGGTTGGAAAATATGGATGAGAGTAGGGTTCTTCTTCACTTAATGGAGGAAAAATAACTCAACCACATATGAAAAATGCACGCCAGTTCTTTATTATGATCCTTAGTTCCTAGTGTTTCCGATCACATCGGAGATGACACCCTATACCAATATGGGTTCACATTTGGGGCTTGCACCATTGTATATCATACTAATTTACTCTGCCCTCCACTGCCATCGATCTCACTGTTTGTTTTCACCAGACAGTATGTCCGTTTTACAAGAAACGATTTTAGACATTTCGAGTCATACTGCCTGTTTAGACATTTCGAGTCACAAAAGAGTCTGTGCAACTCTGCAGTACAGTTTAGGAAACTCGTTCGAAATTTTTTTGAAGAAGGTGAGATTAGAAAACTTATTAATTTAACTTTCTAATTTTTATTGAATAGCTCATACTAATTGCAACATTACAATATGCATTATTGTTAATAATAATAATAAAAAGCCTATTAATTCTGGTGCGTATAAATTCGTGAGGATAGTTTGTTATAATTCGTTTTTCGTCTATTGTAAACTGCGCTTTACGAACTTGATTCTTGACTAGACGATTGAACGGCGATGCCCATAGAACAGCTTCAGCAATGACACTGGAGTACATTACTGTAAATAAGAAACGCATCTGTCCACAATGGGATTTTAACCCAACAACCCGAGAGCATTTCATTTTAAAGCGACGCGAACTACATCTTGCTCCGTGGCCGAGCGAGGGGTGGGGTGGGGGTGGGGGCGGGGGTGGGGGTGGGGGAGCGCAGTGCACTGAGGGCCTCGCCTCCCACGCAGCAATGCTGCACTGCGCGCTGCGTCGCTGCGCCGCTGTTGCCGCGAGTTGGCGACGTTGCCAGAAGTTATGAATTAGCAGCACTCGCCTCCTTGCCAGGCAGTTAAATGTATGTTCTCGGCACTATATAGTCAACGTGTAAGACGATGTATTATCTTCATAGGCTCCAAAAGGCGGCTCGGGAACTGCCAGCACGGCAACAAAACTGGGGTCAAACTACCAGCATAACTGTGCTTAACGCGCTCGTATAAATTATTAAGTCTTGATTTATGCATTGTTCCCAAGTATTTTGCGCCCTCGTGCTTTTTCTGTATGTATTGAGACGAGACATTTATGACGAACTCAAGGAAGCCGAAAACATGTAAAATATTTCATTTCTATTACGAAAATGGCCATAAAGAATGACAAATGAACCATTAATGGGACAGGTCAATAAGTTGTGATCAAAAGAATAGAGAAGTGTGTAGATGAAATTACGAGGGTAATAAAATAATAATTAGACAGTGTTTTAGCAATGTTGGAACATGCATTAAATGATTTCCATGTGAGAAAAATTAAACATGTAGAATAGTAATTAGTAAGAGAAGTAGCCATTGACGGAAACCATGTATTTAGTAACGTTGAATAAAAAACCGAAGGAAATACAAAGAGGAGTGGACCAATGAATATAGCTGCGTTGAAAGAGGATAAAAGAAACATTGTGAATTTTCTGGACGGAGAGGGAAATAGAAATAAGGGTAAATAAGGGCGAACGTGTTGGTGTGATCAGAGGAGAACGGAATAAGCGCTTGTAACGAACGGTGGAGTTACAATGCCCATGCGCGAAATGACAAGTTATGCTTTAAAGTTTCCAAAAATAATTTTGTGTGAGCTGAAGTTCAAAACTGATACTTTAATAGTGGCGAATTATTAGCTAAATTAATAGCTTCATCAAGCTAAATCAAGCTTCGACAAAGATATGGAATTTGGTATGATTTTCGGAAATTTGGATATGGACCAAGGAGGGTGAAAGATTGCGGTTACTATACGGGTATTTTGCCGAACGAGGTAAAATCATATTTTTCGTTGGACAAGACGGCAGACCACACCAAGAATTAGGGAAGTGCAAAGACATTATTATAAGTTTGCATGAAGACGAAGTTAATAAAATTCACGTAGAGTTCAAGAACTATGGTTAATGATAAAAAAATGATTATTGTAATAGGTTCGTGAGCGAACAAGCGCTCGTTTAAATTTGAAACGTAAATTAATTTTGAATAATTACAAATTTTCATAAAAATTAGGCAATGTTTCTATTTTGGGAGAAATCAAAATGAGAAAACCCTGTCACAAAATTCACATCCTGAATTCTCTTAGGGCGGCTCTATCGCAGGGTTTGCCAACTGGTGGAGAAATGACGTCGGGCAGCGTTCCCCTCTGCGGAAGGCCCTGGGAGAAGCAGTGCGAGCAGAGGGGGAAGGGACGGAGGGAGGGATCAACAACCTTGGCAGTGAGCCGTTGCCAGTGTTTCGGGCAAGGGATTGAGGGCTATATTTCCTTTCTCCTCCTTACCCTATCCTCAGGCCATTCTTACACACATTTACACTTACCTACACCTTACCCACACACATTACATTACCATCCATGTCGGGACACCAGTCGGATGCTTGGAACCTTCCCCGACTGCAACTGTTCCCCGCTGGTGGGGATACCTTGATAAGGAAAACCCCGCAGAAGGACGTGTGTGAAGGCGCCGGAACTAATTTCACAAATGGTACTAATTTCACTACTTAATTCGTAAACTTACGTAAACGTAACTTATTCACAAAAAGGGATTTTTGGAAAAGCGAACACCTGGTCTATGATCTTCCGAGCTTTCGATCTGTGAGTTGATCTATTGTTGACCAGTGTTTGGGAACTGGTGGAGAAATGACGTCAGGGCAGCGTTCCCCTCGGAGAAGGAGTGCGGGCGAAGGGGGGGCAGAGGGGGAGGGGGATCGACAGCATCCACAAGCAGAGAGCCATTGCCTGCGTTTTAGACAACATAAAGAGTTCATTTACGCCCGTTAATTTTCTTTTAATTTGAGAAGAAATGCTTCTTTTTGATAACGTAATAATGGCGAAGCTATTAGTGTGTTCGGAAGAACTGCAGTGTGTTAAAAATGTCAACCTACAGAGGCATAACGCAGCTTTGCAACCCAGAGAAACCCGCGAGATGAAAATAATTTCTTAGAATTGACAGATACCTCATGAGATGAGTAAATAATTTTGCAGATGGAAGACCATGGAAAAGGTGTTGAAAATCACGAGAATACACAACATTCTCAAACAAAACTGTGCATGAATAATAAACCCTGGAGTTCAAATTCTCTCACGTGACCCCTTCCGGGGGTCTATCTGTTGAATTGAATTGAATTTGCCTTATTTTACGTGGCGAGACTCGGGCCATCAGGCCCGCTCTTCCGTCTGACCACGCAAATTTCGCTACGCTCCTTTCATCAACTAGCAGAGAAAGGAGGTATTTCTTGGGCGAGAAACAGGCGATTTGAATTTAGCTCAGAGGCGTCATTTAGGCTTGAGGATCTTTTACATGCAAGTAAATCTACTAACATGGGACAGCCGGCTTTACTTCCCCTTCGAAGGAAGGCGTACGAAGGATTTTGTCGCCCTAAAAATCCACGGCTTCGATCGGGTTTGAACCCGCGAGCTTGGGTACAACAGTTCGGTACGCTAACCGTCACACCATCGCCGCCGCAACATTAATTATTGGTTTGGGACGAACTAAAATTGTGATATTATATACCATTGTATAAAATATTATTTGAACTAGAATGTTAAAACAGTCTTCTCAAAAAAAATTTATGTTTTGGAAAAATGGTAGTGGAATTACAGGTACTGGTTACGATAAACAGACAGATATTGCTTTTAGTTATGTAATAATCTGTTTTATTTTTTAATATTTTATTGAATGATAAACATTTAAATATTAATTAGTATTTAAAAATGAAATTATTGAGCGAATGTCTTTTCCACTTCAAACAATGCTCTATTAACTCACATTACAAAATGCTTTAAGTAATACAATACGTATTTACAACATTAAAATATTTCATTAGACATTAATGAGAGAAATGAACTAGTCACGGTGTAGATAAATTTGAATTATTTATTTATGATTTGGTAATGTAGAAAGTGTTCTATTCAGACCTCAGTACGGTGGTCGTATGTGTACAGCTTCATACGCAATGTGGAATTAAAAGTATTCAAATGAAATTTCAATTGTCTCTTCAACAAAGAAGCCACAAGACGCATTTGCAGAATAGAACATAGTTTACTAATTTCTTCAAAGAGGTAACACTCGAGAAAAGAGGATTACTGGCGAAGTCCGTGTGTGCCATTTATTTAATTATTCTAAAAGTGTTTTCACATTTTAGACGGTCTCTTTCTCCGCTTTTCAAGGAGGTACTTAGGGATCATCAGCAAAAGGGAGTCCAGCAGTAGTACACAAAGCTTAGAAGGCATTTCAAAAGTAATCTGGGTAACATGTTACTATTTAGATAATCTTCTTTCAGATTTTCCAACCCGAAAAGAGTGGGATTTTCTTTTGAAGCGCAACCAAATGTAGTGGAGTTAGCCTCAGAGTTCGATATGAAAAGGATCCGAATGTTAGAAGCTCAAAAAGGACAATGGCAAACAGTGGCAAACAAGATGTTGAAATAAATAATCACGTTTTGACAGCAAATAGACTGAATGTTCGATGTATCACTAGAAGAACGTCAAAGACTTGAAATATATAAAAAAAAAAATTCTACTAACAGTAGCAAATTAAGTTGCGACATGGACACTGTACTACAGAACAACGATAACAAAGAATATATTCAAAAATGAAATATCTCAGGATAGTAAACGAAACTAATACAATTCGTAATAATAAGCTATTAGAATAAAATAAAATTTATTTCGATCGTGAATAATATAAGTGAGTTCTGGACCGACCTATCTATCGGCTTACGGGGGTTTACCTCATCCTATCTCCTTCTGCTGGAGCTCTGCTCCTTCAGAGACACGCTCTAAGCTCCAGTCTGGTCTTACAACGTGTGTGATGATGTAGTTCATGTGCGTTGTGTGAGTGTGTGAATGTATGGAGTGAGAATGGAACAAGGAAGAGGAAGGAAAGATCGCGCGCGGTTCAATCGTTAGGACCGGGAGAGATGGCTCAGGGAATCAACTGTTGCCACTGCGGTCCCTCTGACCCGGAGGTCTTGTGAACTCCCGACTAGCACTCCTGACGGGGCAGGATTTCCCACACTAGCTTGTTAGCCAGGGCGAATTCAGTCTGGAAGAGAAATCTAGCGGCCGGCTGCTCTGATCTGTAGTTTTCCGTAGTTTCTCTGATCAACACCAGGTGAATGCCAAAGCAGCACCCGAACAAACGGGCGACGGACCGTGTGCTACCTCACCTTCCTCTTTCTTGTCCTATCCTCAATCCTTACACAACACGTACATTAACATACACTACACTACCACACATGTCGGGAGGCCCATCAGGAGCTAAGCGCTTGTTGCGACTGGGGCGGTACCCCATTTGTGGGAGATACCTGGTTGAGGAAACCTTTGCTAGCCGACGGTAGGTCGGTGCCGGATCTCGCCATACAGCACGGGAAAGCACCACTACCTCTCGAGCAAAAAAACTTGCATTACAATTACGGGACAAATGGGCCTGGTAGTTGATCTTCCCGGAATCACTAAAAATCAATCAACCGATCGTTAGGATACTCCTCTGGCATTCCTCTGGAATTGATCGGAGAAATACTTGGTAACAATAGGCCGGTAAGCCTTACATCAGTCGTATGCAAACCTATGGAACATCTAATTTCAAGGTAATCAGTAAAGAATGGGAGGGCGGGGAGTTGCTTTATCAGGGTCAGCACGGTTTCAGAAATGGTTTCTCATGCGAAAGCCAGCTAGTCTCACTTCTACAGGACCTAGCCGACGTAGTTGATGAAGGAAAAAGGGTCAACGCGATAGTAATAGATTTTCCCAAAGCTTTTGATGTTGTTCCACAGATCGTCTTATAAAGAAATTAATAGATTCGGGTATAGACACTAGAGTGGTAGCGTGGATAAACGAACTACTTCGGAACAGGGAACAGAAGGTCCGAATCGGAAGCTACTTATCAACCTCGAGAAACGTCACGTAAGGAATTCCACAAGCAAGTGTAATCGGACCACTCATGTTTCTGGCCTTCGTGAATGAATTGCCGACTAATTTAGCTTCAAAGGTACGACTGTTTGCAGATGACTGCGTAATCTATAGGATTATCAACTCGGTGAAGGATGAGGATATTTTGCAGCGAGACTTCGACAAATTACACATCTGGACAGAAACAAACGGAATGGAAATAAACAGTTCAAAAAGCAAGTCCATCACGTTTGGTAGGGGTCGAAGTTACAATGAACATGCGTACAAATTGAACAATAATATTATACCTCGAGTCACGTCTTGCAAATACTTAGGAATACAGCTAGACAGTAAATTGAGCTGAGAAAATCAAGTCAATTTCGTTGTAGGGAAAGCCTGGAAATCTTTACATTTTATTATGCGGATACTGAAAAAGTACAGTGAGAGCGAAAGAACTTGCATATATGTTATTAGTGCGACCTGTATTCGAATATGGCGCGGTATGTTGGGACCCATACACAATTTTGCAGCAAAGGAATCTAGAAAAGGTCCAGCGTAGAGCATCAAAATTTACTTTCAGGACTACCAAGAATAAAGAGGTATGGGAGTCACTCGAAAGGAGGAGATCAAAGTCACGTCTCTACGCAATGTATAAAGCGTACACAGGCCTTCGAGCGTGGGAAGAAATTCAAAGTGGATTAGGGAAACCTAAATATTTCGGCAGAGCGGATCACATGCACAAAATTCAGACAAGAATTCAGAAAACAGACGTTGGGAAATATTTATTCGCGAATCGAACTATTAGAGACTGGAACGGTTTGCCTGTGACAATCTTCGATCCCTTTCCTCAAAGCCTGAGCAAATTCAAAAATAAATTAGTTTCCTGAATGTGGATATGTGTGTGTTATAAATATATTTAATAAAACTCAGTGTAAGTATCTATATCTTCTATGTAATTAAGTATTATTATTATTGTTATTATTGTTATTGTTGTTATTATTATTGTTATTGTTGTTATTATTATTGTTATTGTTGTTATTATTATTGTTATTGTTGTTATTATTATTGTTATTGTTATTATTGTTATTAATTATGTGCAGTGCAGCGGCTGACGCTCTAGTGTTCAAAATATGAAGATTGGCCCAGATACACATACTGCGTCTACTTTAAACGAATACATACGTGCAATGCAAAGCCCGCTTGTAGTCATTGAATACACCACCTTATGCGCACTCGGTACAGGTTGGCCACCCCTGATTAGTGTATTTCGACAGTACAGGCACTGTAATAGCGCTGCCTCTAAAGTCATTTTACACTGTAAAAGTTTCAACCCAATTTCGCAAAAGCATAACGCAGTCTGACCAGACTGACAAACAACGGAAATTTGAACAATTTGATCACGGCGCTGCAGCTACACACTACAACAGTTTCATATTTGGCGTCGCCATGACGTGATTCTTTGCACGATTTTAAGTTAGGTAACATTAGATTAAGACCAACGAGATAGAATATACTACATAGAGTGACTGAAGCGCCTCTATCTTTGAAGCAAATTGAATTCGGCGATCCACCAAGAACGCTGAAACTATAGGGTCAGCCACTCTATGTAGTATATTCTAGCTCGTTGGTTAGGACACGGGCACATTCAGGTGGCCGTGACCACCTCACCACTAAAGGTGGCCTTGATTACCTTCGTGTTTAATTCTTAGGCTCCTACTGACAACACCACTCCAGGTACATCTACGTCAAAAATAGCAAATGAAACAACATAAGTATCACGAAGCAACATAACTATAAATTTCAAGCATAACGCAGAATTGAACGCTCAGGAAACGTGACTACACGGTATTCAGCATCTCGGAGGGTGAGAAGTCTGACAAAATATTGTTATCCTAATTTCAAAAACTACGGGCATTATTTCTTCAGTTGTCCTGAAACAATGTAATGTAAACACCGCACGTTTTTTGTTCATATTGAAACAAACACTGGATGGATACTGTGCCGTGTAAAACTGGCATCTAAAACGTAAAAAAAAGACTGGTGACAGTGAGTTAGAAGAAAGATGCTAAAGGAGAACACAGGCCATTATGACCGAGAGGGCCATTCATGAAATGAATTCGTCTCGATGGCCAACAAATACCGTCGTGGTTCATTCGTTGAATCGCCGGCTTTGTTTGCAGTGCGGTGGACTGGGTGGTGTAGGGGCGAGGGGCGAGGGGCGAGGGGCGGGGACGAAAAGAGCGGTGCGGTGCCGCGGGCGTCCGCCTGACCGCAAGAGCATTAAGATATTGAGAGCGCGGCCAGCGGTGAGGTCAATTAGCCAAATTGCGAATGAGTGGTAGAGGGGGCGAGGGAGGCGGATTCGAAAGTGACGTTGGGGGCGGAGGCTGTGGCGCTGTGGAGGTTGGCGGCAGTGGAGGCGGAATGTGTATTAGAAGTGGAAGTGGAGATGTGGTGGCGGTGGTAAAAGAGACATCGCTGGATTTCGTGAAATAGGCACCGGCATTGGTGGCCGAGATGACAGTGGCAGGGCAGGTGTGGGTGGGGAAAGAATACGTAGCGGTGACGGTGGCGGTGACGGAGGCCGTGACGGAGGCGGTTATGACGGAGGCGGTTATGACGGAGGCGGTTATGACGGAGGCGGTTATGACGGAGGCGGTTATAGCGGAGGCGATTATAGCGGAGGCGGTTATAGCGGAGGCGGTTATAGCGGTGGCGGTTATAGCGGTGGCGGTTATAGCGGAGGCGGTTATAGCGGAGGCGGTTATAGCGGAGGCGGTTATAGCGGAGGCGGTGGTACAGGAGAGGGCAGCAAAGTAGGCGCAGCTGACGGCGGGGGCGGTGACCCAGGAGGCAGATCCGAGCGAGGCTGTTGGTTGATGTGGAAAGCAAAGAATGGAGAATCTCTCTTTCGCGTTCCAAATAAGAGAAGGCTTTACATTGGAGCCGTAATGTTTTGCGAAAATAACCAACGGAGGTCAAAGAAAATAGTGCTTCACTTGCTGCTGAACACAGTTGAAAAAAAATTTCGAAGAGCGTTTATTTCTTAGAAATAAAATTCCACATTTCATCATGAACTGAAAAAAATATAGAAAAGCAATATGTAGTGTAAATGAGTTAAATCAGTCAAATTTATTTTCTGAAATGTGTTTCTGGAATCTCAACCATTTATATAACTTAACATTTTCTGTTGTAGCTATAATTTATTATTTTCTTATTCTGTTATAAATACACTTAAAAAAGTGTGCATACAATGTATTCCCAAAGTGTTCTCAATGTATGGATAAGCTCTTACATACGTGTTGTTTGCTTAGGCTCCCTGATGATTAGAAGACTCCGTGCAGCTGTCAATCATTGTCACTGATAGGGTCGGGACCAGTTCGGAATGTCTTTCGGAAATTCGAATTTTAGAGGTATTTTTATATTACATAAATAAGCTGCCGTTAGTTGAAACGACGTAGAATAAACTTATACTGCCCGTGTGAGGAGCAGTTATCACGATGCTCAATTGTTCTCCGCACGTGGGCGTCGTTGAAGTCAGCAGATGAAACCCAGCACAAAGGAGAGAGTTCTCCTGCCACTAAGTTACTTCTCGCACATGCGAAATTCAAGTGTGTTTGTGTATGTGTGTGTGTGTGCGTTATTGTGGAATTTAGATGTTCAACTGTTATTTACAACCTAAATGAATCCAATATTAATTAACTCATCAATGAATTTTTATAATAACACCGCCAGAAGTGAAAAATAATGTAAAACATTGATTACGAGCCAGTTTTTTGCAATGGTGCAACCCAATTGCAACCCAATCACGCTCCTTGTCGACATGTAAAGATAATTTTAAGAAGAAATGATTCTGAAAATGTACCATAGTGCTCGAATCTCTCGCCACCGCCGAAGAGTAAGAAGAGCGAGAATGGGAGTAAAGTGCATCATTCAGGATTTTCCATCGCAAAACGAGCAGGAGGAAGGGAACGCGGAGAAGGGTAGTAGAGGGGTAAATGGGCAGGACAGCAAACCAGCACGAGAAGTGAGAAGGGCAGGAGGGATGGTGTGGATTTACAAACTGGGTGGAGCAAGGCGACGGGTGGGCGTGAGAACAAGAGAGCAGGAGAGTGGAAAAAAAGAACGAAGGGCAGGACGTTGGGAGGGCACAACGTTAGGAAGGGAGGGTTCTGAGAGAGAAGGAATGACGGTGGTTAGAAGGGCAGGGAACAGAAGGGCGGGAGGTCAGATGGGAGGGTGGAACAAGATAGGAGGCTAGGATGTCAACGAGGCAAAAGGGTGGAAGGGCAGGAAGGTGTGGAGCAGGAGCAGGGGGATAGGAGGGAAAGGGTGTGGGCTGACGGGAAGCTGGGACGTCGGCAAGTTTAGAAGTCGTGGAGGTGCGACAAGGGAGCAGGCTTGGAGAAATAGACTCCTGGAGGTTGCGAATACGGGAGGTTGCGAATACGGGAGGTTGCGAATACGGGAGGTTGCGAATACGGAGGTGGGACGACGACTGAAAAGTGGGACGACGACTGAAAAGTGGGACGACGGCTGAAAAGTGGGACGACGACGAAAAGTGGGACGACTGGTGGGTGGAACGGCAGGCGGGCATGTGGGCGGGATAATCGAAGGTGAAACGGATGGGATGGTTGGGAGGCGAGAGCACAGAACGGCGGGATGGGAAGAGGATAGAAGGGCGGGGGTGGAGAGGTCGCCTCGGCGCCGGAGGGCGCAGCGCAGCCAGAGCAACTGCAGCGGAGCGCGAGCCGCGCCGCCGCGCCGCCGCGAGCGCTGCAAACAGGGCCAAAGCCGAGCGCGGGCGGAAGGGGAAGGAGGCAGATCTTGGCTCCGGGAGACTTTGATAGATGTGCTGACGTGCTGTCGGAGGCAGAAACGCAATGTGGTGCGTTTTGACTGCCGCTCGCCGCTCCCGTCGAAACCTTCCTCAGCAATGTTTCTCTCAGAGTTGCCGAACGGTCGCTTCCAGAATAAATATGGACAAGGATATTGATGGCGAGATAATATTTCGGGACGTATTGTTAGCGGAATATCTGCTCGCAAATGGGCCGGAATTAAGATTTACGTCGCGTGAAAGCCACAAGGCATAACAAATGGTTGCTGATATCGCGGGCGCTTTGTATCGGACGTAATTGCGTGTTTTATTCGCAACATTTCTTCCCTCGGAATTATCGTGCTGAAAGAAAACGAGAATAAAAGATAAGTGTGGTAGGAAACGGAACAATTGCCCACTCACAGAGAGCAATTTTGGATGGTTGCCGTAAAAACGAAAGGCTAAATGTTGAGTTTCTTTTAAAAATGACATCATTTAGATTTTTTCCAATGAGCACAATGCTTCTTTTGAAGCTCTCTTTCATAATTCATCTCAATGTAATTTTGTATGTAGTAATACAACTTTCAGTAGAATCGCGTGTTTTGTCTCTTAACGTGGTTGATTCTTTTCGTGAACTTCTATTGAATAGGTCTATATCACATAATGGAAACTTAAATAAAATTACGAAGTAAAAAATAAAAACAATATATTTTACTAAACATTAGAAATATCTTTTGTTATTTAAGGTCTCATTAACGTTTAGATCATTAGTGACCGCTATTGGATTTAACGTTATGGTAACTATCATCGTTATGGTAACTATGAAAATGGCACGATATCAATAACGGACGAGCACAAACACAACCATGCACGAGGCAGAACTCAATCTCGCTATCCTACGGGCTAAGATCGCTTCGGCACTACTGCCTTAACGACGTCGGCCACCGGATCGGCTAGAAATATATTGTTTCAATTTCAAATTTTTTCTTCTACGTTTACAAAAAGAATGTACAGAGGAAATTATGGCAATGTAGACGCATTATCGCAAAATATAATAAATAAAGTAGTATATTTGAAACGAAGTTTATTCTTGTCGCAATGAGATATTTCGTCATTTATAATGTTGTTTTTTAATAGACAGTTTCAGAAAAGATGCTCTATTTTTTCTCTAACAGCATTTTTGTAAAATTTATGAAACCCTTCCTGTTCCGATCGATTTAAAACAAAATAGCAAGTAAATTAATTTCTGTTCTTTTTATTTTCCGAGGCCCAAAACAATTCCATTTCGTGTTTATGCGTACTACGAGCCTGAGAATTACTTATTTCACTCCACTGTGGAAACCGTAGTCGCTGGAGGTCATACGCGAGAGAATCCCCGGAAACTAGGCCTGGACGAGCGTGGGCGGCCGCGCAGAGAGCTCCTAGGAAACCTCTGATTTAAGGGAAACGACGGGCTCTCACGTGGACGCCGCGCGGACGCGACAAATAAAGTGGCGAAGCGGAGAATGAGAGAATTTAATTCCGACGCGAGGAATGAGGAACATAATTCGCCGCCTGGCCGGCTGCTCCTGCCTCATTCTCATCCTCATCCCCGTCCTCATCCTCTCGGCATGGCGCGTGCTCTGCCTCCTCCCCCTCCGCTTTCCCCGCTCCCCCTCCGAGTCCTCTCGTTCACGCACAGTGGTTCAAAGGGTTTGCGAAATGGGATCACAACTTTTTATGGCAAGCTTCAACCTTAGGTTAGTCGCACGCGAAATATTTATGTTCCTTATTTGATTATTCTTTTAAATATTTCGTTTTAGAAAAATAGGAAATGCTTGCGTAT
This sequence comes from Gryllus longicercus, assembly GCA_038098605.1. Taxonomy (NCBI): domain Eukaryota; kingdom Metazoa; phylum Arthropoda; class Insecta; order Orthoptera; family Gryllidae; genus Gryllus; species Gryllus longicercus. Next base: position 1,932,835 of record JAZDUA010000223.1, on the reverse strand, counting down.
GTGAGTATCAGAGTTTTTAAGTTTCGTTGTGCAGTTGTAACGAGAAAAAAACGGAGAATGGGTGGCAATTCAAATCTTTAGGTTAATTATTCCACAAATACTCATATTTAAAAAAATGCATCATTTAAATATCTAATTTTAGTGTATTATGCGTAAGATATAAGTATAAGATGTATAAGATAAGTATAAGATATACGAATACGATAAATTGCATTGAAAAAAAGATGTCACTTTAAAACTTGAAGCGTAAGATCAGGTTCAAAAAAATATTTGAAATTTTGCAATTTTCAAAATTTCAGAGGTTTTAATAAACATCTACACTGTACCACAGTTATTAGCAAACTTTATTTTATTAGAGAAAAAAATTAAAGAAAAATATTGCAGTCATATTTCAGAAGAAATCGAAAATATCACAAGAGCTTCACGCGAAGTACCTCCAAAAATAAAATATCTTAATGATTTCCGGAACGGCACAACTGGAGCTGACTGAGCACAATGAGCGATTAACGTGATTCAGCTGAAATACTTTTAATTTGATTGTGTTACGCGAGACGGTATCAGTTCATGCAGACATCCCGATTTTGTAATACACAATTTCGTGTATCTCCTCACCCCTTCACCAATCTTGATTATCTTTGGATCAGTTTTAAAACCCCTTAATCTTGATATGTGTGTTTAGTTGTAACTCATAAAAATCGTCTACGTGGATTTTAGAACCGAAAATATGAGATCGAATTGTAATTCCAATAGTTGTCTTCCCTAAAGTAGAATTCACAGAGTAAATTCAATAAAATGTAAAACATTGCTTTTTATACCCGTTAGTAAGGAGATACAGGAATTAACTTTCTGACTGTGCAAGTTATATTGATTCACTCCATGAAACTATTTCTAATGGTTAACTTCAATTTACTGAGTCGAAGGCGTTTCCGTAATCCCCTCGACCACACCCTTTCTGGGTCATAAAATGTGGTCACACATCGCAAAGAACGTAATCAGCAAGTTTCATTAAAATTCAAGAAAATAAAAATGTATATTGCATAACAAAAGTTATTGCAAAATAAAAGTAGCGATTACGTAGTTCCAACACAAATTCAACTCGTTCGCATAATGTCGTTTCTTTACAAGAACGTTACTTGGCCACTGGCTCTGAAACGTCTATGACATACAACAAACTCAAGTTTCATTTCTTTGAATGAATAATGATTTATTTCGATGATAGTTTACACGAGTTACATTTCCAAGTATTCATAGTTTCTGGGAGATATTGTAGGTGACATCAAAATATACGCAAGTTATAGAGATATTGGAGCTGTCCAGTAGGTAACAATATCGAGGAAAGAGAAATTAAATGTAAGTTTGACTTTTCGATGGGCAAGCGAAATATACATTATTTTCATAATTTCATTTACGTATTAGAAATTCACAAACTCACAAAAATTTGAGAACTTATAACAAAATTTAGAACATTTTGAGTGGAAGCTCTACTGGGGGTCAATTGATATTATTTTAATAAACGGAATAACTCAAATATTGATTCAAGTTGCGTGTATTTTCTGTCTTCAATAGAGCGTACTCCTTTAAGCAATTTTGAACAGCGAACACGAGAAAGATACTAGCATTAAATTGCTCTAAATGCAGTAAATATTTTGCGTGTGTATTTTATTTCTTGTGTGTATGTATTTAATTTGTTAGAACCATTCCTGCAAACACAGATCAAATTTTCGAGCTCTGACATAATTTCAAATTCCTATTACTTCACCATGAAATCCAATTCAGTTACCGTATCGTTAAAATAATTACATCGCTAGCACCGCTGTTACGTCATTGTACCACTGTGTTGTTCATTCTACACCGCCCCTCCCCGATCATCCCCTCCCTTCCCACTCGCTCCGCCCCGACACGTCCCCCCTCCCCGACGTGCCCCCTCCTCCCCCGCGCGATGCCAACTCCGCGAGCCCACTGAGAACGGAGGAGTTGAAGACGCCAGAACGAAGCGGCACAACTTTCTCAACTTCCCAACATCTTGCAACCAGCGAAAGGGACCCAAGATGCTTCTCAACACGCTAATGTTTCCCACCTAGTTGGTCGCACCCAGACAACAAATATCAGCTGTATTTTAATGTGAACAAATTGATCATCGTTTCGCAGTGTTGTCCTGTAAATTTGTTCGTGCAGCATAAAATATTAAGAATAAAAATGTGAAATGTGAGATGCATACATTTAAAAGAAAATAAACAATAATGTCACCAAGCAAATACTATTTTTTAGTACATTTTTCAATAGAAAAATATTTCCTGTGTAGGATATATTTTATAATATATTGTAGACTATTATATTCACTTTAATTCATTTTGATGTGTTAATAGGTTAACAGGCATCGTTACTTCTCAGGAGAACTGTTGTAACGCAAGAACACTATTTTGTAGAGGAGAGCACAATTTAAATTAATGGCAATTTCATTTTGTTTACTGTTAATTGATAAGTAATACCGCCTTGCAAGTGATGTAAAATATGTTTCTCTTGGTTTTTTAATTTGTTAAAATGGATTTTTTAACCTCTGTATTTTTGGTAACAAATATTATTCCAGAAACTTTATGGCGATTCGGCGGTCAATGGCGCCTGTTTCATCTTAAAATATTTTGTTTGCTTTTTAGGATAATAACTGTATTTTGGAGAAGCGACAATTTTTTTGTATAAAAAAATACTTCATTTTGAGCTACAATATTTTTTACTTATATTATTTTGTCAATACAAACTTCTCTTGAAATAATAGCTGTATGGTATTGTTACTTAAAATCTCGTCACCCGTACGTACGGTGAGTACAAATGTCATAAAGCAGAGATTTGGATAGTTAGGAGACTTAGACGGTTTCGATTACGATCAGGATTATTATTTTCAATTTTACCGAAGTGAGGAACACGTACTTGGTTCTGATATTTTTCAAAATTGTTCATGTTAATAATTTAGAGATGTATTCTTTTTTTTTTGAGAATAATAAGTTGCATTTCAATTGACTTCGTATTCGAAATGGAACGTATAATAGGAAAGAGTGGTAGACGGGGGTTGTATTCAATACAAAATAAAACCATTAACTATCTGATAATGTAATACTTCGGGGACTTTTTGCAAACCGATTTTAACATTAGGAGAAAAAGCGGTAGGAGGGACGTGAACAACGAATAGAGAGAAGAGAGAAGATCCGGTGTAACCCGAGAAATCAACGATACGAGCGAAGATTGTAGTAAGCCATGAATTTTAATTCCTGATCCGTACACAATTATAATTATTGTATACGAGAGAAATAAGATTAGATCATTTCATGAGCTCATTTATAACGTATAATCAAAATTGTAAATAAATGTTAAGTTATTTATTTGGAAAAAAGACTGATATTTTGTAGCTAGTTGCCGACACGTAAACGACCTAACAATCAATTGTGTCATAGCATAGAACTAGTTTTTGGGAATATGAATTTCGAAAATCGTTACGAGAAATTTAAAATGAAAAACAAATACATTTTCAGTAAATCCCTTCCCACTGTAGGTTCGGTGGAAAAGAAATAGCCAATAAATTAGCAAAAAGAAACACAAATAATTTTTATTCAAATACACAAATTACACGACTATAGCAGGAATATGCATTGAAGGCCTAGTAAAGACAAGAAATGGAGTATCACAGAATACGTATTTATTCAATAGTGCAACTCGGTGTTAAATGCCCTCTGACGACGTGTTGGTCAGCGACTCTAGCGGTCCGCGCGGCGATTATGGAATACTACGCCGCCTTACAATATTCATAATGCAGCATCGTTCTGCTAAATCTAACCAAACAGTAAATGGTTTTTATATATTTTTTAAAAACATATTTATGCATATAACTTAAGCAACATGCGAAGTAGAAGTTTTGAACAATTTTTAAGGAAAGAAATTATGTAAATCTAATGAATGTTGTCTACTGAAAGTGAATAGTGGAATCGTGATTCGTGAGGGAGAACAAATATTTCTATACTGTTCATGAAATTATATATAAATGTACCTAATCTAAGTAGTAAATATGGGCATTTCGGAAATAATAACATTTCTGTGAAAAGGTGATAGCAAATTTCCGTCTTTCCTTTTTATGTCTATTAGATAAGTAAAAAACAATATAACTCTTCTTGAGTTCTTTTCTTCATTATTGCTGCATTTAATTGCAGAATAGTGCGCTCCTTTCGACACATGCATTGTTATTAAGGTTTTAACTGGAAAAGTGTAAGAATTCAGTTGGTGCATCTCAAATATATTCTTTTACACGTCAAGTGTAAGGTTAATGACTTGCCCTTGAAATCCTAAGAATATAAAACCTAGAGGTCAAGAATTAATACGAATTTTCTTGTACGTTATCAACCAGCACGGTGCCCTTTAACAGCAATGTTTCCTTCATTACACCCTGTAGACTTCTTGTTTTAATGATCTCCAGAGGAAAAATCCAAGGGTGTTAAACCAGGAGACCTCGCAGGTCCATTAACGAAGCGGCGGCGGGCGTGGGGCGCTGAGCGGAAGTGGCTGACCGTAGGCGCATGTGGCTACACGCCCATCTCATAGTAATGATGTTAATAATAAATAAACTCTTAATATAATGTTTTTGCGCATTGTCCGGCATGCCTTGTAGCGAAATCTCTTCGGGGCAATTTTGGCTGATATAAAAAAATCTGAGCCATTGAAATGCGACGCAATCGGGTTAACATCAAACTGCTTCGTATAATCTTCTTAACCTGCCACCTCCTCAATGCTTTTACGCTTACTGCGATATGGTTACTTGGAACACTACAGTGCGTGGAAACATTCGTGAATATTTCATTTCTTAGTACCTTTCAAAATGTTTTTGAAATGATTGCTCGCCGAAATTATTAAGAAAGCTCTTCTTTGTCCAGCAGCGTGACATTCGAAGTTGTTAAACATGTTTAGGCATTAAGACTGAAGAACAGTCGGTTAAATGATAATAGAGCCTGGAAACAAGAAAAAATGTCTATATCTTCCAAACGAGGGATTTAAAAAAATGTAAAAACAAAAGATGTTTGGAACTTGTGGATTATGATCCCAGTGTTCTTTTTCACATGAGCTGGGGCATCCTGTACAATAATAAACAAGGTAGGTCGCAAATATTATATCCTGACAAATTTATTGCAGTCTTAAATATCACATTATTATTATTATTATTATTATTATTATTATTATTATTATTATTATTATTATTATTATTATTATTATTATTATTATTATTATTATTAAATTAATTAATAATGATTAAATATGATTATAATAAAATATTGGAAATAATATTGAATACCTGATGGAATTAAAATATGATTTAACCATTTTCTTTGTGTTTCATCTTTTCCGTATGGCTCTAAGAAAAATCTTTCTAATTCAGAAGATTTCATTTATTATATTATTTTTGCTTTATAATTGGAAAATACAAAATCAATTTGTACTTTCCGATAGCAACTGCCAACTGCGTTCTACCCTGACACGTGAACTGAGGCGTCACCAAACGGTAGAAATTTCCGCGCATTATGTTCCCAACATGAGAACACTGTACATTCAGAAATTGCATATCGCTCATTTGTAGAGAAAATATTCCAATCCATTGTCAAATAAAGTTTTGAAGCTGGGGTAATTCTTGCAAAATGAACTCGTTCCCGAAACAGCATTCGGAAAGCAAACATATCGACATCTCATTCATTGAAGAAGACTTCAATAATTCAGTTACTAATGGCGTTTAATCAGTTCGTGGAAGTGGGATAAAAACAGCATCAACGTGTAGAGTAAAAATTAATTCTGCGGTATGTGCAACATCGCAGAGTGCAGTGCAATTTTATTCCGATTTTACCACAATTTTATGAATTTGTATACACATTCACGTTCACAATTATAATCCGGAGAACAGAGTCCATTAACAAGATTGCATTATCTCGTAATGGAGAATAAACCCTGCGCGGGTGTTAATGAGTTATTTCGCTTTTGTATGACGTTTATCTTGTCATGTGATGCACAACACAAAACATTTTCACCACGTGTCAACGTGAATTAAAATAAAGATATTGTTGACGCTCATCTGTGCGCAAAATTTTAAAAACAAAATACAACTATCTGCACTTTTTCAGTAGACGTTAATGGCAATCTATCTGACTGTACTTATCGCGATAGAGCCTACCAGCAGCGTGCCGACCTCCCGGCCATGGGTTAAGGGGTACGTGTGGTTACCACGAAGGATCCCTACGCCGTATTACGGTCTTCTGAATCTGAGAGGTGAGTTTTCTCATCGTCAAGCAGTCACATGTGCAGGAACATTGCAAGAAAAACGGACGCTATAATCCGGGAATCGAACCCGGGGTCGCGTTATGGAAAGCGAGCTCATTGACCAATGAGCTAAACCGCGAGGACGTTAATGACAATAGGAAAGAATAATGAAATACATCGATTATCAGAATTTAAAGAGCCAGCCTGGATAACCGAGGTAACTAATGCTGAAGGGATGTAGCTGCTTCGTGTTAGGAGAGACGCGGGCTCAAATCACGCTTGGGGCATGGATATTTCTGTGTGTCCGTACTCGGGTATGCGAGTTCTCGAGCGAGCTACTGTTACTCCAAAGTTACAACAGCACTGCTAATTACAATGGTCCTGCATGATCTTTGTAGTTGAAAAGCGATCTTAAATAAGTAAACAAAAATCATGAATGCTTGCCCTTTAATTTAGAAACAATCTTGTGATTGTTTACAATTTCGATATAGTATTTACAATTACTAACATAGCTTACTAACATGAAATTAGAAAACTCTTGAAGAAAGTTCACAACAACGACTTTTCTAAACTACAGTGTCAAAGTGACGTTGCCTCTACGGCGTTTTTGATTGGGAGGTACTCAGGTTTGCGTCCCGGTGGTGGCAGATTTTCGATACTAGTTATTTAGCTAGGTTGAATTCAGCCATTGTATGGAAGAGAATTATAGCGATCAGTTGCTCATATCGGTAGTTTTACATGGTTTCTCTTAAGAATACCAGGTGAATGCTAGGGGAGTACTCTAACAAATGGGCCAAGAACTGCGCGCGAGCTTTCCTTCCTCCTTCTCATCCTTTGTCACCCCCACTTACAAATACGCGTAAACTACACTACCACATTAATGCTATGTCGGCTCAGTCGTGATCTTTAAGACCGTTCCAGCTGCAGGGGTGTCCCGCTGGCGCAGATATGTCAAGAAGGAAACCACGCATGGCGACTAGTAGGTCGACGCCGACTATTAACGAAGGATTCTTCCGTGATCGGCACTATACTTACGGGAATAGCTACCACAGTTGGAACTGTATGAAACACTACATAATGTGTGTTACGAAGCGTTTTTCTTGTGGAACGAAGTTCGTTAATAACTCTTATCTCAAAAACTACTAAACAATTGCATTTATAATAAATACTGTGTTATTATTACTGTTATTATTATTATTATTATTCTGTTATTGTTATTGCTATTATTGTTACTGTTATTACTATTAATGCTATTAGAAAAATATGAAGGGTTCGAGTTGATAGAATTGTTTTTAGAATTTGAACTCCAGAAGTGTTAAGACAAATGTCTCGTGATGAGAATCGAAAGATGTCACAACTTCAGAATCTCACACTCTAGTATTCGGTTTTTAGAAGATACATCGAACGGGGCGAGTTAAGTCTGGGGCCTCAGGGAACGCGACGCAAGAGGAGCGGACGCGGCGTATCTCAAGGCTCTCCCTTGAGACGCCCGTCCTCGGCGCGGACGGCTCGGCGGGGGTGAACGGGGCGGGGCGGGGACGACCAGGGCGGGGTGGGGCGGGGCGGGGTGTATATGGAGCGTGGTGTAGAGCGGCCTCCGCCGGCAGTGAAGGCTTTCGCCGTGGGCGATCCCCGCGCGCCACGTCAAAGAGCCAATGCCGCTCTGCGGAGCCTCAGGAGCAGCTGCGCACTGAGGTCTTTCATATTCCGCAGGATTTGGCGCGGGCACTCGCGTCTGCGAGGTGAATGTAGGCGAGACGGACAACTGGATTCGGAAGCGCGAGAAAAAATGCATATCGTCGGTGCTCAAGAAAGGTACTAAAATTGGTGTCGGCAAACGTAAAGGGAGCCTCTTGCGGCACCAGCGCACCGATGATTGGGTGGTCGCGAGTTCGATCCCAGGAAGGCGAGAGAAATGTACTTGATGCCTGTACCATTGGTGATTTATGGTACATGCCGAAGGCGAATTCGTGTACATTCTGCTCTGATCAGTGGCTTCCGTAGTTTCTCTGACCACTTCCAGGCGTATAATAGAGTGGCATTCAGTACCACGGGCCACGAACCGCGCGATTCTTCCTTCCCTGTTGCGACCTCACTCTCAACCTTAGAGCCGAGTTATGGGTTGGTATCTCCATTTTCAGATGGACCAACCCATTCATTCTGAAAATCTACAAGCGACGGAAATCTGGAAAGCAGTGACATGCTGCACCAGATGAAAGATGAAGCACCGAATTCGGGTCTTGTTGGTAAAACAACAACAACAACAATAATAATAATAATAATAATAATAATAATAATAATAATAATAATAATAATAATAATAATAATAGCAGCAGCCGCTCAACAGTCGATTTGATGGCCGAGATCGCTAAGGTAGTTGTACCGTAGGGATCTCGGACGAGAAGATCGCGGGTTTGAGTTCTGTCTCGGGCATGGTTGTGCTGTGTGTGTCGTCCATTCATCCTTCATTATCATCATCATTGCATCTTCCATCCTCCCAGGACTATCAACCCTGGGGAATAATAATTGGATTCAGCATAATGCTGATCCATCAAAAAAGAGTCGCATACACTTGCCGCGGAATAAATATCACTGAACCTCGGTATGTGTAGGTTGTATCTCCGCGTGGACTTAGACGGCCAATTCCCGACCAAATAATAATAATAATAATAATAATAATAATAATAATAATAATAATAATAATAATAAGGTAAGTGACACATCTTTAAAATGGCCATTTTGGAATAAACGGAATTGTACTGAGTGAAAACACAAATTCTCGTCGGAAGACGGTGTTTAATTCCAAATATACCCAGTCTTGTGAACTACCTTAATGAAATTTTACATGTGAAAATACAGTTTTCTTAACTATTTTTTTACTTAATAGAGGTGTTTGAGATGTGCCCCTTCTTGAACACTGGCGATAGACCGCAGGTCGTGCAGACTTTATTCTTCGTGCGCCCTTCGGGGACGCAGCACGAGAGCCACAGGCAGATCGATTCCCTGCTGGGCGCCGTCGAGTCTCCGGGGAGCGGCATGTGCCTTGAGGCAGGACAGCGATGATCTTTTCATGGCAGGGGCGGTATTTTTTTAGAGATACACATGGAGTGCAGGCCGCCCCTTTAATATAGCGAGCATTCTTAACAAAATTTTTGACTACCACACTTAGTATTGTATTCCATTATGTTATTATTCAAATAAGTAATTAATAATAAAAACGAGATCGGTGTAAGAAAGCGAAGAACAATTAACGTAATAAGGCGTTTTGTTTGCGTAGGTCAAACGACATTTATAGAAGTTAATATTTACCAATTGAATACTAGTAAATTATTGCACAAGCGGCGGCAAGCCGCGGCTTAGTACATAAGCACTTCTCTAACTTGCATGGCCACGTCGTTTAATTTCGCTTTTGTTAATTTCACACAGTTCATGACACATCATTTATTAAAAAGAAAAAAAATCGATTCATACGCGTAGCTTTTATAAATATTTTAAACAATAATAATAATATTTTATTATTATTAATAATAATAGTACAAATAATTAACAAACATGTTTTAGTAACCATCTTTTTAGTGTATGAAGTACATTAACTTCATTTCATAATCGTGATTTAATTTAACAAGAAATCAGGATAAAAATTATTGTGTATTTATATATATTAAAACAAAATAATTTTTAGGTATCATCAAGCTTTTCACATTTACAATCAGGAAATCTCTTTGCAATTTTTAAAACTTGACAATTAGAAATGATGTGTTGAAGCTGAATTAGAAATGATGTTTTATATTAATCTCGTAAGCCGAATGTCGGAGCATCGTCACCCAACTACGACTTGCTTAGCGAAGTCTTAAAATGTCAATTTAAAAGTGTTCGGCAAAAAGTACTTTGGCATCAAATGTATTTAAATTAGGTTCCACTTTGTATCCCTATGTATAGAATAAATGTCGCCATTGAAAAGACACTACGACCTTCTTCAAATAGCGAAAACGAAAGAAGTTAACAGTAGCAACAATTTAGAAATAAATTTGGTTGTTTAGGGTCTTCTGTGAACACTTCCATAATTAGTTAATATTTAATTGTAAGCTAAAAAATATATATCAAATATCGTAAGTTATCAACTTTGTATCAAAATATTATTATGTAGTATTCTAGACCTTGAAAAGCCTTACGGGCCAAACAAGGATTAAACAATTAAAAAATAATCAAAATGACATTAAATGCATTGGAATCTACGCTTTGAACAGTCGCAAGGAAGAGTTGTTAAAGTCGCGTAGTTCGAAGCGAGTTGCAAGGCGGAGCATCACTGCGCCTTTAACGTTCGATGATATAAATACGACACTCTTCCTCTCGCACTGGCGCGGCGCGGTGATGTCGTTTGTCATGTTCTCGTGGAAGTAAACCGCTTCTATCTCGTTCGTTTCTATACGGGGTAAGAGCCAAATAATTTCGTAAGAAGAATACCGAATGTATATTTATCTCCTGCTACTTCCTCGCACATTGCGAGGGCGGTTACAGATACCGTCAGACCAACATTTGTCTCAGTCACTGAAAACGTGTGATTAGTGCGAAGCTCATGTCACAATCGGTGACACCCATCGACGTAGCTGGCGCAAAGTTCTAGCGACGCAGTATCGACGCGTAGCTTGCGGAGACGCGTGCGATTTAGCGCACGAGTCTCCGAGCTTCGAGCACTTTTCGCGTTTTATTTGTTTCGCGCGGAACTTCTAAGCAATGACATCCAGTAAGAGTGTACTTACTGAATTGAGAAGACGAGTGAGCTTTTTATAGCGCTTGAAATTTATGTTGACGTCTTTCTTTAATATAGGGTGTTTTTTAATTATACACTGCTCGATATGAAGAAATCTGTTTGGTTTGAAACAATACAAGTATACTTGTATAATGGCTTAAAATCTACGTGGCTATCCAGGTCGCGGCTACGTGGGCGCGATCTAGGCATAGTTTCGACTGCCATTTTGCAACCGTCCTCAGGGCGAAATGTCCATATAATGACTTATTTTGAATATTTATAATGTAATGACTTATTTTGAATATTGAATATTTATTATACAATGACTTATTTTGAATATTGTTCGTGATTGCTTTTTCTTTCAAGACAATAACTTATATCCGGAAAAACAATGATATAACAACAAAATTGGTTGAAAGGGAGTAAGTGCATCAGAGAACTTGGTGACGCCCAATAGGACAGGGGAAATATCGATATTATTTAAATCCCAGCTCTTTGCATTCCGCTTTGAAAAAACAGTGACGCATTAGTCAGTCGGTTTCAAACTTGGTTGTCGTTACTGCGCCTACACCGATGCATCTGTTATTCGAGAAGTGGAATTGAAGTGTTTCATAATATATTACCTCAACATCGAGGTAGCTGTAATATTAAATTAGCTTTACATTTGTGTACATGAAGTTAAATAATTACACAAGCCAAATAAATAAATTACACAATTAAATGCATTTTTTTCGGCGGTGTCACTCAAAAACTCTGATCACTTCGGATGTCACAATAACGTGATTTTAGGCGCAGCAGTGACGCAAATGCAAAACACGGTTAACGGAGGTAGTTTTTTAAATGAAAAAACAGAAACTGAATACCGCAGTCCAGCGTTTTAGAGTGTCTCATCGCTTTACAAAATGTCAATGCTAGACAGTAGTGATTATTACAAAAACCGGTTTATTATTTGTTTCTTCTCTAAAATTGTTATTTTGTAGATATTTCATTATTGTTTCGAATAGGCAATTTTTGATCTGAAATATCAGTTATGTTACTGGATATTTATTAACATGCATGCACTGAGATACCCACACATGAAGGAGAGAACTTAATCGCACCGCCCAGGTTTAACAATAAGAAGGTTGGAAAACAAATGAAATTGCAGCAGGTGTACGTGAAATTTCTATTACATAAGATTGCCACCTCCCTCTTTTTTCTTTGCCTCGTACGTTTCAGTAGGCGTTGGGCAAGGACAGGCATTAGGAGGTCCGCCAGATTGACGCAACCCAATGCAACAGAAAGTGGTGTCAGGGAACGATGCAAGTATCAAATACAATATCACGGAGCCCATTGTTATGTCCGTACCTGATGGACAATATAGATTCAAAAATGGTTGGTGACAATCAAATCATTCACATTTGACTCATTGATCTTTGATTCATCCATCTTTGATTACCCATTTTCAACTTATCCATCTTTGGCATGTCAGGAGACAAGTCAGGAGATTGGAGCTTGCCCCGACTAGGGTACCTGGAGAGGTGGATCAGGGCATCAATTGGTGTCAATGTAGTGCCTGTGACCAGGAGATCCTAAGTTCGGGTGGTGGCAGAATTTTCGACACTAACTGCATAGCTAGGTCGAATTCAGTCGCGTCTGGAGGAGAATTACAGCGGCCGGCTGCTCTGATCGCTACTTTTCCGTGGTTTCTAAGATAAATACCAGGCGAATGCCGGAGCAGCACTCTACCAAACGGGTCACGGACCGCGCACCATCTTTCCTTCCTCTTCCTTGACATATCATCACTCCTTACCTATACACACTTACATGCACTTCACTGCCACACGTGCCGGGAGACCGGTGGTGAGCTTAGAGCTTGTCCCGTCTGGGGCGGTGTCCCACTGGTAGGAGATATGGGGGGAATCCCCGCAAGCCAACATACAGTAGGTCGGCACCGAATCTCACCTTTCGGGGGAGGGAGATCACAGCCATCTATTGAGGGAAAAATGCTCCACATGTAGGGGAACTTGACAGAAGTCGTTCACAACGCGTAGTTACCAATTATCGAAGAGATTTACCAGGGGCTTGCAAAATTCACTATGATCCAGCGGGATGTCCAAAAAAGAAGCAGTAGTCACAATACCAATATCCTGAAGAAAAAAGTCCGAAACTCGCGCCGGCAGCGTAGACACTCGATATTCGCACTCACTAAGCTCACAACACCGCGGGAAGACTGGAGCTGCCTCACCGCCCGCTGCGCGCCTTTTATACCCCTCAGGGCTGAGGGCTCGCCGACTGGCCCGGCGGTACGGCCAGAAACTCGCTCGGTCGCGATGGCTGAAGCGAGGAGGTTCCGCTGCGTCCGGCCTTAGCGACCTCTTGTGAACGGCGCCCGTGTTGTCCTGTGGCGCCGCCGCCTCACCGCTGGGTCCCTGTGGCGGCTCTTTCATGGGGTCGCGGGCGACTACTACACTAATGACCAAAGTATTTGACGCTCCTGGAAACCCGTTGTGTTGGTAAATAAAAATGCGATTTCGTATAGATTTTATCCTGCTGCGAAAGACCGAGAAGTTGTCGAATTGCTTTAAAAAACCCTTTCCCATTGGCACTCCATTTCGCCGAAAGGAACCGTGCCGAAATGAAACGCGCCCTTCGCCTCCAATCCGATGATCAAAGCAAAGGGCGACGCGAGGCGAGCCGATCCAGAGGTTCCCCGTTGACGAGACCTTTCTGCTGCCAATTCATCCTCTTACACGGCGCGCGCCATTACATCCTGCTCCGGACGGCTCGAACCCTCACAATGACGAACAAGTCTTCCCTTGCACACTGAGCGAGCGTTTATCTCGAATAAAGACGTTTTCAGGAAAGGAAACAATCAAGGCATCATGTTTTAAACAACGTTACGATCTTGGTGGAGGATTTTCATAATAAAACGTTTGGGTTCCAGTTCCGAGTTCGACTTTGAAACATTTGCGTACATTGTTTCGACCCTTTAATTCCGAAATTTAATTATATTCATTAAATTATATAGCTTCAATGAATTGAATTAATTGTTGTCAACAAAAAAATTACTGCAGTAACAGCAATAATAATTTTGGAATAATTATGAAACAGTAACTCTATCTGTGGAACTGCGTTCTTATGACTGCTCCAACTTTTAAGTTGTTCCTGCGTGCCACCAGGACTGTTTTGGTAAAATGTTTTTGCACAAGTGATATTGGATGGATAGTGTATCATACAAACAAACTTTACATTCAGTATAGTGTAACAAAAGTTGCCCGAGTTGGAGCATAACATTCTATAGAATATTGTCTTTTCTATTTTTTTCATGATCATGTTTTAGAGGCAGAACTGCACTTGACTGGAATAACCTGAGTGTCATCTAGTAAGTATTTAACGTCAGTTGTCAAAATTACTTTTTTTCAACTCTTTGGAATATGCTATCTCCGATGTGTATGTAGAGCTTTGCGAATGTGATATCCTCCCTAAATTCTTTAAGAACCTAATCCCAAAATCGTTACTAAGCTTCAAAACTTTTGCAATTTCACGCGTTGATTTCATAACTGTGTCACGATTTGGCGAGATTTCAAACAACAAACGGTTGTATCTTCATCGAATATAATAAATTGCTTAAAATTATTGGTACGTTCCTCCATCGTTATCCCTTTCCCAAAAAGTATGCTGAGAAATTGACACTGACGTACTGATTTTAAAAATTCGAACATAGCATTCATTGCATATCTTAGTAGATACTTCTCTGCAGAAAAATGAATTCTTAATATTCTCTACGTCTTTGTACCAAAGCATGAGTGCAAGAAGAGTGAGTGTAATAAATACAGGCTGGAAATCAAGAATTGACAGTCAGTCAAAAAGTCAATTAATTCATTCAATCAATCCACAGATCAATCGAGTTCCACCACTCATCATTCGTCACTGATCATTCAATCATTCGCCTCAACATTAATCAATTTATTAATTCATTAATTAATTTGCCACACCACATTCGAGAACATAATAAATACAGGTTGGAAATTATGATTATACAGTCAGTCAAAAAGTCAATTAATTCATTCAATCAATCCACAGATCAATTGAGTTCCACCACTCATCATTCGTCACTGATCATTGAATCGTTCGCCTCAACATTACTTAATTTATTAATTCATTAATTAATTTGCCCCCTGCCATTCATTCATTCGTTTACTCGTTCATTTGTCACTCCCCATTCATTCATTATTCGTCTCACTATTCATTCGTCATTCACCATTCAGCCAGTGTTGGTGCCTGTAAACGGACCCACCCTCACCGCCGCGCTCTATTTCTGGAACTGGGCGGCCCGCACGCGTGGAGGAGAGGCGAAGACGCCGCGAATAGGAACACTCGTCAGCGGTGGGGCGGAGGGGCGGAGGGGAGGAGGGGCGGAGGGACGGAGGGGCGGAGGGGTGGACGGTGGGTGCGCGGTGGACCGCTGCAATTGCGACCATAATGAGGGGGTGTCGGAGAGGCTCGGATTCCAGGGATTAATTACAAGGGCTGTTTGCGGTAACGAGCGACGCACGGGAGCGATGACGGATGGCTAATCGATAGCCCTGCCCGGCCGGGGCGAGGGTGGGGGCGTGGGTGACGGCTGAGTGCCCGCCGGGGGTGGGCGGAGGCTGAGGGCGAAAACAACCGAGCATTTGTGCCGCTCACGACGGACGGTAGCTTTTTTTTTTAAACTGGAAGTGAACTCAAGTGCAAATTGCCTTGCTTCGTCGTTTATCGAACTCGTCTCTACCGCTGTGTTGCAAGTTAAAATGTACATGACTTGTGGTTGAGCCACACTCCACCGTTTTTATCTTCGTATATTTTTTACTGCAAAGAAGGCTAAGGAGAATATGGAAATTATAATTTCTATTACTAATTATTTCGTAAAAAACGTAACATGAGAGAGAAAGGAAAATTTGTGTAATTATCGATAAATGTAATGGAAATAACCAATTTTAACCAATTTTATGAGTAACATTTTCTTCTAATATGATATTTTCCCCTCACGGTTAAGTACTTCATAAACTAGATGTTTCCGACTTTATCACTTGTTCGACGAATCCCGAAGCTGAATTCGTGTAAAAACTACTCCATTAAGCATCCAGGTGTATTTGGCATTTTGGGTCGATTTTGCCGGCCAGCTAACTGTGTCCCCCATGACTGCGCCTAGTTAAATTCTCACGCTTGGAACTACTTCTGTATAAGGTATTTTAAAACAGTTTATCATTTGCCTTTATGAAAATAAATCGGACAGAGTATGATTACAAAACGGATAATAAGATAAACTAAAGCATAGAAAGCACTACCAAAATAACCTTTCCACAATGTTCATCTACGAAATATATAGAAAAATATTTTAATGTTATTTTTATGGCCAAGATTATTAATAAATTCCTTTTCATGAAACGACTGATTATAAACATCTAATGTAGTATATTGACAGATCTTACTACACAAAAGAGGGGAAGAAAATAGAATACTAAGTATGTAAGCAATAAAACCCTACAAGAAGCGAGGCCTCACACTAGATGTATGAAAGCGACAACCAGAGGCAAAAAGGGGCGGAGAGAAAGCGGGAAGGAAGGAAAAGGAGAAGGCAGGTGCACATCAAAGAGCAATACGTTGCCATTAAGGGAAGTGCCCGACGACTCGCCGGCGGCTATGACTAATGGTGCTCGGCTCCAGGGAGCTTCCATTAGCCACCAGGCGAAGCGCTGGAGAGCCACTGCAGCCGCAAGTGCTTTTGCTATTATGGTATTTTTAAACGCCTTAATTTAGATTGCGGTAAACTCTCACAACGACAACTTTTTATATATTTTTAAGTTCGGCTTGTGAAGTTTTCAGGATATATGTAACGTCGATTGCAATACATAATTATTTGTCTCCCATACAACTTTCATGTAAATGTCTTAACACACTTTTAAGTATCAAGTTCAAAATTGTTACCCTTATAGTGTTACATTTAACTTGCATTTATTTTAGATATGTTAAATTCAGTTATTTGATATCTCTCCCACACAAATGTAAAATTATCAAATAATGACGTTTTGGATTAAACTATTTAAAATTATTCTGAAAAATTCAGCTAAGAGAAGACTAATGAATTTAGCTAATGTATTATAAAAGAGACTCATGAAAGTTCGAGAATGTGCATAACTTCGATGGTAATGCAAGATTAATGCATGATTTTGAAAGATCTCACATCTATGGGAACATTGTAAAACGTTTACGGGAAAAGTGAAAACTAATCACATTTCTAAGTTTGATTCAGGAAACTTTGAAGAGATAATACGAGTGTCCTGGGAAATAACAATTGAACTTCGAAAATAAGCCTCTTATGCAACTTTAGGCATATTTTATCTTATTAACTCCTGATATATTATAAATGGTTCTGGGGCAAAAAGCACGAAAAAGTTGGGTCTGTAAAACAGGTTAAAACACTTATCTTGAAAATCATGAAACATATTAGAATTGTGCAAATTGTTAATTATTGAAAGACAATAGTTATATTTGTTTTCAAAGCAAAAGTAACACAGAAATAAACAAGAAACTTGACTGTGTCAGCAATCACATACCAATGTCATATGCAACCAGGGAACACCAGTGAGATTAGGGGTTCACGGCGCACTTCAGAATAAATTACAATATAATTGAAGAAAAAAGGCACGGTCTGACCCCACGGAACCTAACCCAGCAAATCCCAAATTTCGGATAATCCGCACCAAATTAGGGATAGAAGAAAAATAAATAAAATGCTTATTTGTGGTGTAAAGTAAGGAATTTACAATCATTATAGAACTGAACACCTAATTTTTGAAACAAGTTGTTGAAATGAAACGTTTATTGCGCTGATAACTAAGGCGTACATCATATGTTTATGTAGTAGTCATTTTCACTCAGAGGAACTTGCAAAATCTCCGGTGTAAGGAACTGAATCTGTTTGATGATGCGATCGCTACGCTACGTTACCATTTTCTCACATCACAAGTTGCATTGTCTAGTAATCCTATTTGATGAATTTGATGAATTTGTGTATGTACGGTACACTTTTTCGGATAATCCGAACATTTGCGAATCCGAACGGACCATACCCCCAATTGGTTCAGAATTTTGGGGTTCTACTGTAATTGTATTTAATTTTTATACTTGTAGAAATATACTTTCAAGTCTGGGTTGAAATATTTTAATTTTTTTGGCACTACAGAGGCGTGTATTTTGAACTGTTTCAGTGTTTGCGGCATTTTTTACGGCCCTTTCCCGTCTCTTTTTGAAGAACTACGGAGGCAATCCAGTAAGTAACTTACGTTTGCGCCTAGCGTGATGTTTAGGGACCTAACAGTCATCTTGGCGTCAAAACGTTTCTACACTCGGTACACATCAAGCTGTCGTAGCGTGTTGACTGTGATGTTTTTATTTTGTTTGTTGCGAATTATTGAAATGTGCGCTTCAATAGAAAATCTCGTGAGTTGTCAGGTGCGTTCAGTGATTAGGTTTTTACTGGCAAGAAGACTCAAACCAATTGTAGCTTCACTATGCGCACGTTTAGTTGAACTCTCCTTTTGATTGTAATGGTAAGAGTAGAGGTAAAGGCGAGTAGCTATTTTGTTAGCAATGCAGAAAAATCATACTTGCAATTTGTGTACCGATGCAAGTACGTTTTCTGTAACTCAGAAACGAAAATGACAATTTTTCAAATATTGCTAATCTTACGGTTTAAAAAATTAATTTGAAAATTTATTTATTTATTCATTTATTTATGTTAAACGTTTACTCACCTTTCAAGTATTTATAGTTACAATGACGGGAAGGGATTCTGGAACTCAATAAAACGTGCACTGATAATCTTTTCCCCCCTATGTCACATACAGTTTTTACTGTTATTTTGACTGAATAAATCTAAATCTAAACTGAAATGTATCCCAAAAATTTCACTCACAAAGATATTGTAAAATATTTAAAAAAACTAAAGCGAGGAATACAAAACAAGCGTCGGGGAAAAGTGTTGTTTTTCCACGACAGTGCACGTCCACTCATGGGTAATTGTACTCGAGAGCTCTTTGATGGTATTGGGTAGGAGGTATTTGATCACCCCCCGTGCAGTTTGGCTTTGGCAGCGAGTGATTACCATTGATGAACACAACTTTATGGACAACCAACAAGTAAATAAAAGTACATTTTAAATTAAGTATAAGTGTAAAAATTCTTTATAACACAACAAATCGGAGATATTATCTACAGAAAATATCATATTTACGTCACTGGTTATAATGGATGAGTTTCAAATGTAATCGTAAGGGTCATAATAATATATTACAATATTTTTTACGAATATTATCACTCATATAAAGTAATTTCAATACTACGGAAACAAGTAATTTTGTCGTAATATAATGTAAGAACTGATTGAACGTTATATTCTTCGAAGGACCTTGAGAGACACCTGTTGCTTACTCCAAGACGAGCAAACGTAGAATTCGAGAATAAAATGGAGGTAAGTCGGTCGCGTGGGCCTATTTCCAGCGCTAATGAATGAACGCTATTCTGGCACGCGCTCTCGACGCGATCGTCGGGACTATTTCCAGGAGGGCGCCACCGCCCATTACACTGTCGCTCACGTCATCTGTCTAGAACTTCCCCTCCCCGGGAGGGCGGCACAGCGTTTAAAGTAGGCTCTCGCTCTGATATAGCGCTAGGAACAAACTGGAATATTGAACGTGAAAGGTAATTACACATACAGATTTGCATTATTAAGCGATTACCCCAGTGTTGATGTAAAAAACAAGAGTGCTGCAAAATGTGTATTTGTTTGCTGATAAAGAGCTTTTAAAATACCTTCGTTACGACCGCTTTTGGAATTATCAGAATTGTAAATTATTTCAATAAACGAAGTAAACATTAGAGTTGTCATTATTTTGGTAACAATAGATTTTTTATATCTTCCTTTACATTATTTTTAAGGTGTAAAACAAATTTTGAGAACGATTAAGCAGTATTATGTCATGGTGATAAGTACTTTTAGTTTTCTTTAGTACTTTTGGATTTGTTCATGGAAACTTAGACTACATAGGTGATGATTATGTTTAGGTGCTTTAAACGAGCTTACCCTTGACTAGTGTTAGGAGTTATATCAAGTGTAAATATTGAGTTTGTAATTAAAAGTGGTAATAGGAATTAGGTCTGTATGGATGTGATACTCGCCTAACGGCTCAATGGTGCTCTGTTCACTACAAATTACACATGGGTCAGCCTATAATCGATCTCGCGCATTAGAGACGGAAAGGGCAACTTCCAGTGGTGTTAAAGGTCGCTCTCTTCTAACTCACAAAATTCAATCCACAGAATTCGTGATACACATGATTCGATTGATACCAATACTCACTGCTTAAGTACCTGATAATTTTGGTATACTTTTGTGCGTGAACTCGGCACATGTGGTAAAGGTTAAAGATTATTCTTCGCTCCAAATCATCGACATGTCAGGGAAATATAATCGTATATTAATGTTTCATCAGTCACTTAAAAACGTACTTTTTACGTGTCTTAGAAACGTAAATTTTACTTTTCATAACTTTAAAAAATCCAAGAAAAATGTTTCTGATTACAAACTATAGGTAGAATAAAAATAGTAGATGAAATGTTTGGTTGAAAATATTGGACAAAAATTTATGAATAAGGCAAAAGTATCGTGTCAGTTGTGATGGATATATATTCTGTCTGGTGTACGGTACATGGTGATATTTTCCGCAAAATTGTTTCATAAAACGTTAATTTTATAAAATCTAGCTTTTAGGCAGAAATGTTTTTAAAAATGAAATAAAACATTTTCTATTTCCGTCAAATAATTTTACGCAACAACCAATGAGTATTCGCTAATTAAACGAGAGCAGCACAAGTACAGAGAGAACCGCGGAGCTCAAACGACAAATTGCATTATACTTTCGTCCAGATGTAGGTTAGGTTAATTATTCCAAAGATGATAGAAATGACGAAGGAGGTTGGTATCTTTATTTGGAAGGAGGGAGAAGTATCTTTATTTGTAGATTGTCTCTGACCCTAATTCTAATTCAAGACAAGAGGCAGAAACTAATGTTAGTTCACATTATTTCCCACACGTGTCAGGCCAAGCCATTTCACGAAAAGGTTGTCTGTGTGCTACACTCTTGTGTTGTAAAATGTTTCGTAAATTATTTAATGAATATTTCATAAAACTCGTTTTCTTAAAAATATGACTGTATACAACAGGCATTACTCATTACATCACTATGATTAAGGCTAACATGCAAAGGGTTAAAGACTGCTAAATGGTTCATTACTAATTTTGGGAGTTGAAACCGCATGGATACTTGTTTCACGCATGCTTTAAAGCGCTAGTACCTTCGAGGGGCATTTTATGCAGGATCCTGGAGACGAGAAATTCGTCACCCCACGCCCTGCAATGTCACAGCACGACCCAAATTTCTCGTCTAGCCCCGCCCAATTCCCCCCCCCACACACACACACACACACAGATCACGTTCCGCCTCGCCTCCACACGTCCGCACTCCGTTCAATCCATGTGCCACCAACGCAGCTCCAAACCCCGCCTCCACCCTATTCCGCCCCCTTTTCAACCCACGTCTCCCCAAAGCCCCTTGCGCCCCACTTCCAACCCAGCCCACTCTGCCCCTGCCCCGCCAACATCACTGCCCGCCCACGCCTCCACTTTACCCATGCTCCTCTGTCTATCCTTGCGCCCGCCTCCATCCACTTTGCCTGGTTGCGCCCCCGCCCGTTTCTCCCTGCCTCCATCCCCAACCCTACCTCGACCCTGCTACTTTGCTCCTGCGCGACCCGCTCTGCTCCGTCAGCACCCCAACCCGGTCCCGCCTCGTCCCGCCTCGTCCCGCCTCGTCCCGCCTCGTCCCGCCTCGTCCCGCCTCCCCTCCCCAAACTACCCCTGCCAGACCCGCCCCTCCCCTCCCCGCCCCTCCCATCCCCACCCATTCCCACCCATTTCCATCCATTCCCGCCCAGCCCCGCCCCGCCCGCTCCGGCCCCCGCCCCTCCGCGCCTCACCCCATCGCAGCACACCGCCGCCCGCCCCCGTGCCACGAGCCGAAGTGGCGTATTCCGGCAGACGCAGCGGCGCGCCGCCCCGGGTCGTTCCGCCAGGCGTAAAAGTGAGCGCACAATTTACGTTTTCCGAGCGAACCGAGAGGAATAATTCAGCTTTACGTGGCAGACGCCGTAAAGACAGCGTGACGGCATTCCAGCCGCCAAGCAGCGCAAAGGGCCACGGGATCTGCAGTAGAGAAATGAAGGTCGCGCTGACTCACTGACGAACCTCGTCGACGACTTCCGCGTTCTCTTTCCGCGCCGCCGCCCCCGCCCCCCCGCCCCCGCCCCCCGCCCCCGCCTCCGGCTGCGCTCGTTACGGCGCTGACAGCCTCGAAATTGCTTGTATGGCACGCGCAGTCGCTTGCGGCAACAACCCGGGCAAAAACCGCAGCGCTTCGGCTGGTGCTGCACGCGGCCCCCGCCTGCAAGAGCGCTTCGACCCCCCTTGCCCGTGCGGAGGTATCAGCGCCTCTAGCTGCCTCTAAATGCTTAAGCCGCAAGGCAGCAGTACAATGTAAAAAAATTAAAGAGAATAAATTCCCCTTCTCCACAGGGTTACTGTAGAGGGGACAAAAGAGGTATCAGCGCTCCAGAGCTGGCTCGTCGCTACAAGTGGGCCGAAGTTTGCATTTTCTGCATTGATTGATTATGTTGTGTTTCCTGGATAACTGCTGTGGTTATTGGTTCCGTACGGTTAGTGAATGTTATATTTTGCCCCAGCGAAGCGTCACGGCAATCGACAGCAATATCGATATCAATAGATGGTAAAGTCGAGAAAGTTTTGAGCTGTGCCGACAGAAAGCGCTAAATTCCCACAATGGCACATTCTCTTGATTCACAATTGTTCAACTAGAGCTGCTGGTCAATTAGAATATAAATAACTGTTATAATATTAAATAAATATAACTAATGCCATGTATAGAGATAATTGTATGTACTGATGAATGCCAACGTCATGTTGCATCATGATAATATACAGTTTGCATCACACACTGTCGCCATAGTTGGGAATAAATTCGATTGAGTATGACCGAGTGATCGATTAGGATTTGCCATAAGTCGCCACTAAATTCTGTGGAAGAGTGGGTTCTGGCATCACTTCGAATTCGATTACGAGTTGGCTCATTCGTAGAGGCTCAAACATTAAGACCATTGATGTACGCTCTCCCGTGCTAACTTCCTAGTGTATCCCAGGATGTGGTGCTCCCCCCTCCAGAACACGAGATCCGATAGCGACCTATACTCGGCTTGCGGTCAGTTTGCCCTCTTTACGTTTCCTCAGGGGCCCACCCTAGCTGGGAGAAGCTTTGAACTCCCGACTAGCCTCCGGACATGTGTGGTAATGTGGTGCACGTAATTGAGTGCGTTTGTAAGGGGAGATGCGGTGAGTAGTATACAGAAGGAGAGATCGCGCGCAGTCCATCCCATATAAATAGAGAATATTTGCACTATTTCACATCGTACTTTTGCGCTATTGAATCGCTATATTGTATACGATATGAAAGCCATTTTTACGCCTCTGCGTATGCGCGAACTAAGATATCAGAAAATTATACATCGCCAGAATTATCATGTATGAAAATGCAACTTGTATCGTGAACTAATCACGTGATCACGATTTATGAAATTTGTTCCCGAACAGCAAGCTGCTCATTCTATATTCCCATGGTGCAATAGCATGTTGGGCTTCCCTCATCGAACAAACGCGAATAAAGATAATCTGCTATTATGGGAATTAAGCGTTAACAACACATTCTGTCGCCACAATCTGAAACTGTTTTCATTCATCGTAGTCTTACAACTAAAACGTGCTAAACGAATTTGACACTTCAAAAGATACAGGTCATATGATTGCCTCTCATATATTCGGACGGATAACTGAAATAGAAAAGGTGAGAGGTCATGTAAATAGTAGTTTATGAATTGATATTTTGATATATATTTGCCAAACTAACAATTTTTTGCTCGGTATGTTGTTAATTGAAAACACCAATTTTATGTTGGAATCAAAGCTTTTGTTAAAAAAGAAATTTGAGATTGAACTGATGCCTGATAAAGTGATTGTGTGATTAAGTAATATACGTTCACGTTGTTACAACAAACTGATTAGTATGTTTGGACAGTTTTTCACTTACTATCTTTTTGCAGCAAACAAGAATTTGTTGGCTGCAAACAAATATTTTTTGCAGTGCGACATCTGAAGAGTACACGAATTTCAATAACATCTAAATTGATTGGTAAAACGAATCCCAATTTCAGGGAATATTCTGAAATCGGAATTCCGAAAGTTCCAGAATTCATTCCTGGAAGTCCTACAAAATTGGACACTAGCACGCCGCATGATTTCCTACGAAACGATTTCCGAAAATATTTCAAATGGTTGATGTTTCGGCACCCCGAAAGTGTGGCCGATCCCAATCTGCACCGGGGTGAGCACTGGGTGGTGGTGCGAGAATCCATTGCGGCGGCTGAAGGAGATCTCGGGATTGGCGAAGACGCGTGCTCGCCGCGAGTCGCTCTGTCCCCTCGTTTGCAAATCGCTCCGCCCCTCCCCCTTCCCGCCACGCCCCAACTGGCATCGCCTTGGCCCGTCGGGTCCTGACTCGACCTTCGCGTTCCGCACTGATTCTCCCCCCTCCCCTCCCCTCCCCTCACGTCGCTCACACCACCACGCCACACCCGTTCCATCCGCCCTCCCGTTCCTCCTCCTCGACTCGTCCGTCCCGTCCTCTCCTGTTCCGTCCTACCCATGTTATCTCTCCCGTCTCGTCCCAAAAGGCCGGAGCGAGAGAGCGAGAGAAAGAGAGCGAGAGCGAGAGAGCGAGAGAGCGAGAGAGAGCTAGAGAGAGCGAGAGAGAGCTAGAGAGAGCGATAGAGAGCGAGAGAGCGATAGAGAGTGAGAGAGCGATAGAGAGCGAGAGAGCGATAGAGAGCGATAGAGAGCGAGAGAGAGCGCGAGAGCGCGAGAGCGATAGAGAGCGATAGAGAGCGAGAGAGAGAGCGAGAGCGAGAGAGAGCGAGAGAGCGAGCGAGAGGGCGAGAGCGAGAGCGAGAGAGCGAGCGAGAGAGCGAGAGCGAGAGAGAGCGAGAGAGAGAGCGAGAGAGAGAGCGTGAGAGAGCAAGAGAGAGAGAGAGAGGGGGGCAGGGCGAGGCGGGCGACCTGGTGAGTTCCCGCGCATTCAATGACGTCTTAATTGCTTTTATTGACGTCCTGTCCGCCGCACGCACGCCGCGGCCGGCGATCGCTGGCGCCTCCGAGGGCGCAGCTGTCTGCGGCTGCGGAGATGCAGCGAGGGGCTCTCTGCGCTCGGTCTTCAAGCAAATGAGCTCAGATGCACCATGCACTAATCATAATAAAAAAATTATTACCAATATTTAATATTCTAAAGTATTAATTATTATATCAAATAAGTATTAATTAATAATACAAACTAATAACAATTTATTACTATTGTAAAATCCTTTCATATTCGTTATTTTTAGCGACTTTGAAGAACATTTCTTCAATTTATGAAAATCGGACAACATATTTAGTCATGATAACCAATTGACAAGCGATATTACGAACGTCATAGAGAGTTACAATACAATAACTATACAATATAGGCCGTTGTATTGCAAATATACATTTGGCATATACATATCTCAATTCAACAGCAATAACAACAAAAATTCCGCAAATACAACAATTTTTATCTAGCCCCTTTTTTATCTTTCTGATATATTATTTTCTAAATCCCTCCCCTTTCGTGCATGACCAAATTTCTTCTTTTAATTATTAATGTAGAATTCTTAAAATATGGACAGAACTTGCTTCCTACAATTGTGAATTCAAAATGTCCCCCGTTTCGTTACTTCCTTTTTCTGTAGAGCTACTTGCATTCTTTAACATCAAGATATTCACTCCATTTCCAATTTGTTGCAATTATTCCAGACCAATAGTGACAATTTTATCCATACACGCGATATTTCCCGTTTCTTACTGCGCGTTATTCATACTATTCAGTTATTCTCAGTGACGTTACTAACTTGTAAATCAGACGTTATAAGCCCCAAATTCTATCCTGGACAATTATAAAAAATTAAACTTCAACTTTGACTACATCGGAACATCACCTTTACTTCCGACTCCTTTCGCGCTAGAAGTTCGTCTGTCTGCTATTTATCTTGCGCGCTCGTCAGCTGTCTCGTCCTGCGGAAGATGCTCCCAAAACGTGACTCTTGTTCCCTTGTAGCGCGCAGACCATTCGACCTGTCGCACACAATCTTATTTCTGATTGGACCCTCGTAATTTTACGCTGGATCTGTTTATTCCTTGATTCCATGTTCGTAATACTTCTCGTAACTTATTTCCACACCCACGGAAATTACTCACGCGTCCTTTCATGAATTTAATTATTAACATATTCTCTCTTTCCTCCACTATCACTTGTGTTGACATTCCCTTGTATCATCTTTCCCACATTGTTGCGGTCCTTATTTACATTTAATATGCTTTTACTTTTCTCATTTATTTATGCTTATGATTACTTATCACAGGAATCATGTTGAAGTGTGCCGAGAAGCAGGCACATTAATACGCTGTATTATATTCCATCCTTCTTGGAAGGGAGAACAGATTCAGGTTTTGCGCGTTCTTTAGCGGTGTCTTCGCCATGTGATGTAAACTGATTCTAAATATGATTCCCATATGAGTAAGGAATGACACATACAGTCATACACGTCTTACACGTCATACAAGTCTTCTGAAGTCATATATATATATATATATATATATATATATATATATATATATATATATATATTGAAACACGTAATGTTTCATTATGCTAATTAGAAACATTAGCATAAGAAATTAGAGTTCATTTTGGACTGCGTAGTACGCACGACAGGCGCGACGGACAGCGGTGGGGGGGAACCAACGGCTGCCGCCGCCGCCGTCGTCGCCGCAGCGAGACACCGTGAGAACGATGAGCGACGGTTGAAAAACCGAGCGTGGAGCGGCGGAGAATTCAGCCGTTACGACAGTTGCGAGGAGGGAGACGGGCGAGGCGGTCGCCAGGGGTCGGCGGTGGCCGAAGTGTGGCCGGAATGTGGCCGGTGAAGTAGAACGTTAGTTAATGCAAGATCTGTTGAAACAATAGTTAGGAGGTCGGAAAAGTGACATGTAGAAGAGATTAGTGTGAGCAGAACAGTAAATCGAGCTCATGCCATTTAACGCAGTGAGAACAATACCAGAACTGTGTGTTGCGAAGCTGACGCGGGCACGCATAGTGGCCGCGTGCTATGTAGTCATGTTAAACGGTGAATGGTAATTAGAGGAAAGTGCGACGTGCCAGCCGGAGTACCAGGAGCTGAGATTGAGGGATCCAGGAGGCCGCCAACCGAGGCGACTACTACATCACCAGCCGCCGAAGGCGCCGGGCTGCAGCGGAGGTCGACGACCCCCGCCAATGCGAGCAGTAATCCGAATAACGGAGGTATTTGTTGGGGCCCCAAAGGTATGATAAAACTCATGATAAATCTGATCTTGGTACCAAGGCAAAATGTATAAGTGTACTGAATCATGTATATAACAAATTAGTTTGTGAATAAATCATGTTCGTGATTGTATAACATATGTTAATTGAATATCCCAATGCCATAACGACTCCTCGTAGGGACCCATTCACGAAAAAGATACCCTCCTTTAGTATCTACTTTGCAGTGAAAGTACCGCCAAACGCAGGTACGTCACAGCTGGCGCCCGAACAGTGTATTGCACTGATAGGTACGTACAGTTGCGGCATTACCAGGTACGTCACAATATATATATATATATATATATATATATATATATATATTGAAACTCAGAATGTTTCCCAGAATGTTTCCTTATACTAATTAGAATCATTAGCATAAGAAATTAGAGGTCATTTTGGACTGCGTGGTACGCGCGACGGACAGCGGTGGGGAGGGCCAGCCGCTGCCGCCGCCGCCGTCGCCGCTGCGAGGGTCGTGGGAACGACGGTTGAAAAACCGAGCGTGGAACGGCAGGGAATTGCAGCCGTTAGAACAGTCGCGGAGAAGTTGTCGTTGGCTGCAGACGTGTTGTGAGAAGCTCGCCGCTTCGCATGGACAAAGAAAGCACGCGGCGGGTGTTAGAGAATATTAACCAACGTAAGAACAATAGGCACATTAGGTAGAGGCCGGGAAAGTGACAAATATAGGAGATCAGTGCTGGGAGAACAGTAAATCGTGCTTATGCTATTTGACGCAGTAAGAACAATGCCAGAACTGTGTGTGGCGAAGCTGACGCCGACACGTGCAGTGGCCGCGTGTTAGCTAGTTATATCAAAACGGTGAAAGATAATTAGAGGGAAGTGCGACGCCGAAGTACCAGGAGCCGAGCCCGAGGGATTCAAGAGGCCGCCAGCCGAGGCGACCACTATACCACCAGCCGCCGACTGCGCCGAGCTGCTGCGAAGGTCGGCGACCCTTGCCGATGCGAACCGTGATCCAAGCAACGGAGGTATTTGTTGGGGCCCCAAGGTATGATAAAAACTCATGTTAAATCTGATCTTGGTACCAAGGCAAAGTGTATAGGTATTATAAATCATGTAATTAACAGATTTGGTTTGTGAATAAATCTTGTTTATGATTGTACCACATTTACTAATTAAATTTCCCAATGCTATATCGACTCCTCGTAGGGACCCATTCACGAAAATGATACCCTCCTTTAGTAACTTATTGCAGTGAAAGTACCGGCATCACCAGGTACGTCACAATATATATATATATATATATATATATATATATATATATATATATATATATATATATATATATATATATATAGACTCAATAGTATAAAAGGGGTAATTTTATAATATTTTATTTAAGTTCATGTATTCATCACATAAGATTATTTTACATTTTTGTTGTCCCCGACGTATGCCAATTTTTTCCGTACTATGTATTTATACCGTTATCCAGGGTTAATTTGTGCCGCACAGGTGACTTTGTGCCACTACGCCTTTTAAAAAATATTGTCTTAAGCTATATTGTATTGTCTCTATCAAAGGCGTTGATGGATACATAATGCACTTGATGAGTAGTGCTATCTGTATATCATTTAGAAACTGCATTCTCACTACTGTGTTCCCGGATTTTTGGTACTTAACTTTGCATCAATTGACGCTGTGCCTCGAAAAACTTATGTTGGAACGCAAAGTACAATTACTTCAAGGAGAATAAAGTAAGTTCACGGTTTTACAGCATTATTCATTAATCTAGTGGTATAGTGTAAACTTAATAACTTTATTAGCTTTTTGTATTTGAGGGAAAAATAATCTAATGGAAAAATTCAGGGGTGTTGTTGGATACGTCTTGGATATTCAGTACGATAGTTTTAAGAGTTTTTGACACTTATCTTTAAATCAGTTGAACTACACATTTAGTTTCTTGGGAAAACTGGAAATTGTATGATTCAGAAGTAAGGTTGTGATAATTCCTCCCGTAATAGCACTTGCAATTCATTATCTTTTCAACACATATCAGATAGAGAATTTGCAGGAAGAAGAGATGTTTCTTGGACAAGTCACTGCCACTGCGATTCCGCAAGATGACTTTTCGCAAATATGAAGATATAATCCAGAAATTTCAGAACCCTGAGTTAAAATTAAAACTAGGACTCATTGTGATTCTAGAGTTAAAACGCTTGGGTAAATGATACGATTTCTGTTATTGTTACCAATGTCAAAATGTTCCATTAATAACTTACAAATATCCATTTAATAAACTTGGTGATACTATTTGATTCATTCCTTACTACAAATCAATCACGAAGGGGTGAAACTGTGCCACGCATCGTGCAGCATTGAACGCCGCCGAATAAATGAAATATAAAGTCACTTCATGAGGTGACTTTATGCCAAGTTTAGGTAATATTTTTGGTTCAAAGATATTTATTTAAATAACTATCGCCACATAAAATAGACAAATCCTTTTTTTTCAAATTTCTAGCACTGCTATAACTTTGTTAATTTGTAACCGTTCACGTATTTACATTCGTAAAATACTTCTCTTCCCTCTCATACCAAAATAGCAACTGACTTGCGTAGTGTTTGACACCGCCAGCAATATGCTTAGTAATGAAAAAATCACCGTAGTAGGTTTGATATCTCGGTCGACTTGAACGCACCGCTTCAACGATTCGCTATAGTGAATCAGCCCATTTCATCAGAGGCAGTTAAAGGTCAGGACGCTTTCGTGAACGGAGGAAAGGCAAGACCTGATATCTATTTCAATCTATATTATAAACCACACCAGAATGTCTATGAATATGAGGTAATTATTCTATCTATAGTTTTCTTCTTTGTAATACATAATTCGTGAAGTTTTGACAAGAAAATGTGTGAAATTATGACGTGGAAAATTAAAGCACGTGGAAGACATTAAGTTTATAAAACGTTTTCTCTTCCACAGCCTTTCTTTCGTTTTCTTTTTTTGCTTATTCTAATCTGTCACTTGCATTCCAACCACCTAATCCATTTATGGAGGAAATGGCATTACTGTAAA
The DNA here is from genome assembly GCA_038098605.1 of Gryllus longicercus. Lineage (NCBI taxonomy): Eukaryota > Metazoa > Arthropoda > Insecta > Orthoptera > Gryllidae > Gryllus > Gryllus longicercus. The sequence continues at coordinate 1,902,138 of JAZDUA010000223.1, read as the reverse complement.
AAAACAAACAAATTGGACCTAACTCGCAACTACAGTTACTAAACCCGATATACGTTTGTGACGACACGTGGCTGGGGAGGCACTTTCTCGTACTGCTGGATACCTGAACCAATCTGTCAGTGAGAGTCAAAACTGAATTACTCACCACGAGGCAGAAATTGTTAAGATCAACGGCAGAAGATGTGTGATGCGAGAGCAGTGCGGCCAACGGACTACAGGAATTCTTCACAGGAGGTTTCATCGCCCATGCCATTCATTCTTCGAGGTTTTACAAAGTAAGCCACAACGTTTTTTCCAATATTTTTCTTTGCGTCAGTGCCCGCTGTAAATGCATAGATCTCAGGACAGCCAACTTCGTAATTTGTACGCTTTGCAAGCCGATGGTTCCAATAGTTCTTTTGGAACACTCAGAAAGGGGAAAATTATTTCGCTATCTGTGCCCGCCATTTGGTCAAGGACGCGCGGCGCGCAGTGTATATCTCACCGATTCATAGAAGAGGGAGTAGAAAAACTAAACGGAGATCTGTGAAACTTTCGCAGTGAGAGATCATTATATTTCAAAGGGAAATATTATATATCGTACTGTGTGGGAATGACTCAAGTAATTTTTCATTATATATATTAATGTTCATGCCAGGTTTTTGTAAATAATTTAATTTTTAAAAGAAAATTCGTGTAGAACATAAGTGTAAATTCAAATTTATGAACATTGTGTATGTCAAATTTTGTATTATAAGGAGAGTCATAAAAGCAAAAGCTCGTACACTATTTAAATAGTAATTCAAATTGTCAAACAAATGTCCTATTTACTACAAGAGTAAAGAGAAAAAAATTATTGAGAAGGAATTTTTTGAAAACCTCACTAGACAGTTTTGAGTAAAACATTTAGAGCACTGTTACAATTAAGAATGATCCTTAGGGACATTATATACAAAGTGTATACAAGTGTGTGTAAATTTCTTCATGGGTTTCACATTTCTTTTCTGCTGTGTATCAGTGTATTTATATTTTTGCAGTGCCCATTTTATGTGTTTCTGTTTTCTATCGATTTTTTTGTTGTTTATTCTTTTTTAAGTGTATCGCAGTGACTTCAGTTATCCTATGGTTGATATTTCAATCATGTCTAGGTATTTTGTTGACAGTTTAAGTGACAGCAGATTTTCCACTTTCCACAGTTGAACTGGATTATTTGCTTGTATTTCCGCGGAAGGGAATCTCAAGTTGTAAAATTAGGTGCCTCAACTTCTGTTTCTTAAGCCCGGGAAGAAAATTCCTTTGGGACCCAATATTCTGTCTACTACAGACGGAGAGCTCTTATAAGCGAGCCTTTTGCATGCGGGAAAGAAATGTCTATAATTTATAGGCGAGACTCGCGACGGTCAGTTTTGTCTGGTGCAAGCGAGGTTACACTGTTTCTTTAAAGCGAGGTTCTTCTGTAGTTCGGTACAGTATCAAGGCGCACTCCTCACACACTCAAAGTACGTGAAGCAAACCACATCCCACGTTTGTTACTTTCTCACACTTGCTTCGTAAGAAGAGAAAGTATTATAATCGTGCGCCGGTAAACGGCGATTTTCAGCAGAAAACTCTTATTGTCGGGCAATGAAAACGAAACATTGGATAAATCCTATTCCCTTACAGCCCTACCAATAAACGTGGTGTAACATTTATTCTGTGCTTAAGCCCTGAATAGCAGGAGAATAGCGAAAACTCCTACCAATAAACATGGACTAACTCGAGCGCGTAATAAGTGAGGTGTAGTTTCCATGGCAACCGCTAAACCTCGGAGACACGTAGTTTAAGTGTGGAATAAGGAAAAATCGCGACTAAAACAAGCGCTTCGCAATAGTCATTTGTTTCCAGTTTGTGGCCAGCTGTTCGTGCGTGTGTTTCGTGGTTTCTTTTCAGTCTTTTCATATATTTCGACCTTTGCTTCCGTTTTTGGTACTTTCTCCGGGATATTTATTGACTTGGCTGCTTCGATTGGAACTGTGATTTTATTTTCTGACTTTCTTGTAAACGATGTCTATTCGAGATATAGAAAGTGTGGAAGAAGTTGTGTTTATGGACGAAATCTTCGATTGTGAACAACCGAGGAGGAAGAAGAAGAGTTACCGGGCACGTGTGAGTCCATTGGAGATGTATTCTGATGCAGAATTCCGCAGGAAATACAGATTTTCTAAAGAAGGAGCAATAAAATTAATAGACTTGTTCGGGGCACAGTTAAAATCTGACGGAAGGGGAGGGAAACTTTCTCCTGATCTTCAAATTTTAACTGCTCTTCGCTGCTGGGGAAGAAATGAAGTTCAAGATGATTCTGCTGACTTGCATGGGATAAGTCAACAATCTATTACCAATGTGTGCCGTAGAGTGGCACTGTCTATTGTCCAAAAGAGGCAGATGTATATACGAATGCCTGCAAATTTAGACGAAGAGCTGCAGAAAATGAACATGTTTTCGGATATTTGTGGGTTCAGAAGTGTGGTCGGGTGCATTGATTGCACTCACATCCGCATCCCACATGTACCAGGCAATGAAGGGCACTATTATATTAATAGGAAAAATTTCCCATCATTAAATGTACAAGTTGTGTGTGATGCTTCATTGAAGATAATGGACATTGTGGCAAGATGGTATGGGAGTGCACATGATTCCCGAATATTTAATGAATCTGCGTTGAAATTGAAATTTGAAGGTGGACAATTTCATGGGAGGCTTTTGGGAGATTCTGGGTATGCGTGCACACCTTATTTATTCACCCCAGTGTTGAGGCCCAGGTCAAGAAAGGAGGTGCGCTACAATGCAATGCATGTGCGCACAAGGAACTCTGTGGAGAGATGTTTTGGTGTGCTGAAAAGCCGATTTCGTTGTCTCCAAACAGGCTTCAGAAACTCCCTTGAAAATATAAAGCTATATATTGTGGCACTCGCAATATTGCACAACATAGCAATCATTTTTAATGAAGAGGAATTTCCTGTTGAAGAAGAAGTGGTTGAAGAACAGGAATTGCAACCAATTCAAGCTGTAGGTCGAGGAGCAGCAGTTCGGGCAGCTTTTATAGAGGAAAATTTTTAGTGATAGATATCTGCTTATTAATTTAAGTGTAAAAGTGATGTGAATGGAAATAAAAGTTTTACCTGAAATATGTCTGATAATAGTTTTGTTTCTAATTGCTTTGTGGTAGCAAAACAATACTTGTTCCAATATTCATATATATCCCAAAAAATATATTTGACTGAACTAAGAAAATTTCCCATTTTAAAATACTTCCATATTTCATGTAATTCTTCCTAATGGGGATTAATAAGCATTTGCAGAAATAATATGAATTTGAACTTTTTGTTGGCATTCTATAGAGCATACCTCTTTTCAACCTCTGAGGGGAAAAAATATTAAAGAAGGTATAGTAGAAAGGTTTTAAATACAAATACAAAAAATTGTTCAGAATTTTATTTGCAGACTCATATTTTCCTATCAATTTCATATAAAATATTTCACTTTTATACGAGTCAATTTTGATTTAAAGTGGTAAAAGGGAACCTGCTCAGCGCAGTGAAAAATTGTTCTACATTCATTTTAATTTCATTTATGTTATCCCCTCCTATATTACCTTCGAAAATGCCTCTTTTCATCGAAGACTACGTGCTGACATGAGAAATCCATTCTAAAAATTAATAGACCACACTATCAAAAATCTTACCTTTTTAAAGTCCTACAGCTAACTCATTCTCAGAAGGCAATATAACAATAATTATGATCACAAGTTTGGAATTTATGTTAAAATCTACTATAATGATTTTGGCCAGCTGTGCATCCCCCCAAAAAGAAATACCACAGAAATATTCGCAACTTTGTAATATGCTATTAAGTCTTTGCTTAACATTATGATTAATCAGTACTTATCAGAAAGATGAATTTGTTATAGTGCCTAAACCAAATTTTATGAAGCCCAAAAGAACTATTCAATTATTTAACTATTTATTAACTCTACTTCCAACACAATGGTATAAAAAGCTAATTTAAAATTTTATATACAGGTTTACAACTTTTCTATAGAAAAATCTAGTTTCAATTTGTTTCACTTCAAAAAAAAAGAAAAGTGAAATCAATATTTGAAAACTATTCCCCAAATTCGTACTATGTTCATTGCGAAACGAAAAACAAACATTACTTCAGCATAACCTAAATATATTTTGTTTTCTTTCTATTGCAAATTTTACTTAAGATGGAATCTAGGCTTTTGAAAGCGACTCATTTAAATACTCCAACTTCCTACAAGAATTTCAATTTACATATAATTCACTTAATATTTGGTTCACTAGGCTGAAATGAAAGAAAAGATAATACATTTGTGAAAAAATAATTTTATTACAATTTACTTCTGCAATTGCTTATACAAAATTTCTTCTTGCAGACTCAAAATGCTCATTAACTTATCATGCTGCTCTTTTGCCCACTGCACTCTTAACAAATGTTCTTTTTCCAATCTCTCATTTTCTTTAGCTCTGTATCGTTCCACTGATTCAAAACTTCTTTTCTTGAAATCAAATTCCCCCATCTTTCGATCTCTTCTTAATCTTGACGGAGTAGCAGCTCCAGCAACAGGTGTGGGAGTTGTTGTAGTTGTAGTAGTAGTAGTAACAGCAGCAGCAGTAGTAGTAGTAGTAGTAGTAGTAGTAGTAACAGCAGCAGCAGTAGTAGTAGTAGTAGTAACAGCAGCAGCAGTAGTAGTAACAGTAGCAGTAGTTGTAGTAGTAGTAGTAGCAGCAGCAGCAGCAGCTCCCGCATCACTGGAAGCAGTGAAACTAGCAGTTGCAGGGGGCATAGTAGTAGCGGTGAGTAGTTCTGCATCACTACAAAACTCGCTCACAACACCAGCGGCAGCAGCAAGAGAATTGCCTGAAGTGGAGGCAATTGCAGCATCGCTCCTTTCCAATGCAAAAATATTTATTGCTGGACGCAACACAGTATCCTCGATTTCTATTTGTGGTTCGTAAGATACCACAAAATTGTCAGAGTCGTATGGATTCTCTGGATATAAAAATCCTGTGGGATCCAGACTCACCATTTCCAGAGTCTCGTGTGAAGGACTTGTTGGCTTTGGTTCCCCGCCAGTCAATCGACAATGTTTCTTGTATTCCCCCATTTCTTTCTTTGACTTTGTTTTCATTACTTTCCATTGGTTATAAATTTGTTTCAATTCCCTACTCCGAAAGTTTACATCATTAAATTTTTTTGTAATTTCTTGCCAAGCTTGGGCTTTTCTTTTATTAATAAATGTATCATTGTTTTTCACATTCAATACATTTAAATGTTCCTTCATTATTTCTCTCAGCAGTTGCTGGAAAGAAAAAGAAAACAGGAAAAGTTAACACATTCAAACATCACACTTGCAAAAAAACAATGCTAAATATTTATCAAAACAAAATATTTCTTACCTTTTCTTCACTATCCCAGTTCACACTCCTCGCGCGCTTTTCAGCCATTGCTTAATTATACACAAAATGCAATTTAATATATACTAATAAAAAACTATTCAAACCCTCCTAAAAACAATAACCAATCAATAACTCGTAAATATTAAATGTAGGAAGACACGCGTCGCACACCACGAACTTCTTTTCGCTAACACTCGGTAATTCGTAGTCAAATGGCGGATGTCGTCGCTCACTTCTTGATAGCAGAGAATATGCAAAATCACCAAAGATGCTACAAGAAGCAACGTTGCCAAGCATTATTTTCGGTTTAGAGAAGTTTTAGTTATTCCACGGTTTAGGCGCCATTATTAGTAAAAAGTTATTCCGTTCTTACACCATTCTTAAGCTAGAACTAACTAGTCCCAGAATAAGCGTGGTATACCCATGTTACACCACGCTTTTATTAGTAGGGCTGTTATAGTACATTACTCGTACTTCTTTTAACACGAGTCATAGCTAAATCCATGTTGTCTGGGTCCTTGATACTGCAAATTTGATCAACGGCAAAACTTCTGTCTGTCTGTACGTCCATCCGTCGCGTCTGCCCGTTTGTAGTCAACGCTAGCAACTAAATTATTCAGCTGATTTGATCGAAAATTGATATTCCCTGATCGATATTTATAAACACGAAGCTTTGAGAGTTTCCCACGGATACTTTGGTTTTTAAGGGTCCTTTACATGAAGCCTCAAACATTTTTTCAAAATTTTGTCAAAAATAGCACCAGAGTTTTTTATTAAACTTTGTTCTCGGATTGTGGAAAGAACGCTTAAGAGAATAGTTCATGTCTCATGTTCGTTGAAATCCTTGATGCTTCGAAAATTACAAAAGTGTAAGCCAAGAAAATCGGCTTAACGGTTTAGGCGCAAACGTTCACCAAGGACGGACGGACGGACGGACGGACGGACGGACGGACGGACGGACGGTTTTGATGTCCATCGATTTGTCGTTATCAAAGACACATGAAACATGGATTTTCGTTACATCATGTGTTAGAGGAAGTAATTTACTACATATTCAAGAATAGGATGTATCCCCTTTTTCGTCAGGGTTCGGATATGAATTTTCTGCCTAAAATTCGCCATTTTCCGGCGCACGATTATACTTTCTCTTCTTAGGATGTAAGTGCGAAAAAGTAAAAAAAAAAGATTGATCTTTTTGAAGCACTAGGTGAAACAAGTGTGAACGTATTTGCTTAATGAATCTTTATGAATAAAAAAATTTTCTACTTACAAAATCCAAAATCGTGGGTCGTGTAAAAATATTGTGCTGGCTTAACTTTTAGTTTTTAGATGTTTTTTCATAAAATAATAAACCATGATACACGCAAAAAGACACAAATGACGTACTCTCAAATTTTGGTAGATAAGAAAGGTATTAAAATATTTCAATTATTTAAATGCTCATGGTACACTTATCGTAAATGGTTTTAAGGATGAAATGTGATGTTATTAGTCATGATTGATGAAGGATAATGTGATGAATAGTCAAATTATTTTGTAAGGCTCTTCAAAATATTAAATCATGCACATAATAAAAATGCTTCGAAAGAATACCCAGTAGCAAAACGGCATGATTTCTAGATTCTTTCTTCGTAACATTTGATACGTTCGTAATGTAATACGGATTAGCATGGGAACCGTGGAATTATTCAACTGTCTCTGGATGCGTTACTGATTAGCAGAGAAGAGATAAATAAGACGAGATACGGAAAAATTGGGGTGGCTGTAGGAAACGCATACTAGTAAAACAGCTGTTTATATTACATTGCTTTTCATTTAAATTTCAAAATGGGTAGGATGGCATCTGACACTCAATATCACATTCTTCCCGGAATATCCCTGGTCAATAAAACAATGTGTGCACACAAAATCATGATATGCTACATCACTGCAATATAAAGCAAGTAAATTAATGTACGCGAAATGTTCTTCCAATACGGAAGTACAAATCCATCGGAATGTTAGTGGAATATTCGACATTACCTGGATTCCACAAATTACATGAAATTAATTCAATTACATTTTTTCTTATTCAGCCAGCCAACAGTAGGATTTCCTTTTAACATCTCACAAATGATAATGTCTCGGTTAGCAAAATATGACAATAGTGGTGTACTTCACTGTGATCCATTTTTATACTCCAGCCATTCATGCTGATTGGAGGTGAGCGTAAAACATCCTCTTTATATTGACCTGCAGAGCTCCTTATGCTCGGTGTGTTGGGTGAGAGATTTATGTTTGTAGTCAATTGTGTATTCGATCAATGAATATTCACGGGAAAGTCGGGAAAGTATTTGCGTTTCTATAAAACATGTTTAAAAAAAAGAGTAAGTTAAATATGATCATTGATGAAAATTACCAGTTTTAGGCAGATTTAGGTAAAAATATAGATTAAAATGGGCATCAACCTCCGTTTGAGGACATTTTAGGCACTGTTAGACGCTTTCAGTAGATCTATTTTTCTTAATTCGTAAACATCTGCAATAACATTCCACAGCTTCCTAAAGGAACTAAATAGGTATTTGTCCTAAAATCCGAGGTCTAGTGATGAGCACTGCTCTCTTAGCCCGTAACAGTATGGATGATTTTCTGCACACGTCAAAAGCGAGGGTCATTACCTCCGATAGTGTAATAAATGTTCTATTATGGGAGATGACACTGCGTCATTAGATGATAGATCTAGCGCCATCATACACGTCCGCTTGCGAAGTGTTTCCCTATCCAGTATCTCTCCCTACTTCTTTAAATGAAAGATAGTGGATCCTAAATGCATTGTTACTTGGTATCAATAACTAGTTCTGTAATAAAAACATTGAAATTTAATATTAGTATATTAAAACTCATGGGCTGATAGACATATATGTGATCATTTGATAATTACGATGTCTTCAAGATCAACCAAACTTCAAATTAACTTCTCATTGCACGGAACATACAGTTAACTGTTTTTGACGAAAATAAATAAACAAATCATCCAATCAATCAATCAATAAATCAATAAAGGAAATGAATTAAATAAATCAAAAAATTAAATAAAACCAAACTGCAATTGTAGTTGGTCTTAATTGATTAGTTTTGCGAGTTGCAATCAAGATTTCGAAAGCAGTTGATGTCATCTCGCGCAAGCATTTTTATTTAGAGCAATGCGAGTTTATTAAGTTTGAAGATTATCTATTTTTAAATAAAAATGTGTGTGTGAATGAATAAATGCAATGTTAAGCAAATGTTCGAGGAATGTGTCTCTGTACAAAACAACTTCAGTAATTACCATCATAAGTGATGCATTATGTTTTCAAGTAAGGAGAAAAGCACAATAAAACTACTTCAGTCCACCACAACAATGTATAAATCGTGGTAGATAAAAAAATATTTCAATAACATTTTCAGAAATATGTTTAGCTCTGTGAACGCAATGAATAGTGATTGTATTGTTTCAAAATTGTCATTTCATCAGTTTAGGAGAATAAGTACTGAACGATATGAAAAAAAAAAATTGGGGGGGAGTTCGTATAATGAACGAGCAGTATTTTTCTGTTGATTTTTATTGGCGTTTCCTTTTGTGCGATGTAATTGCAAAGTTTCTGCTAGTTTTTTATTTCTTCTGAGTAACAATAATGAACTGTGTTATCAAGAATGTGGACACGACTATTTCTTTTTTATGTTTAAAAATTGTCTATTTGCTCTTCTTTTCTATTAATGGTTGCTTCATTAGCTCCCTAATCCACCATGGTTTTCTATAGTCTTGTCCTTCTCTTCATCGCTGCACAGAATTAATTATAAAACATTCCTATTCATATTATTTCTCTTTAGATCTTTCAGCTAAACAACCTGCTTTCTGATAAAGCCACAAGACGATTTGTAAGTCTTTATAACTCAAAATAGGATTTAAGTGTCTAGTATGCATCTTCTGAATAATTTAATTAATTAATTAATTCAATTACTTTAACGCCAAAAACAGTTCAAAATTGTACGTGATGTTATGTGTAAGAGTTTACAATATTTCGGTTTCATCTATTATTAGGTTGACGTGGCCTTGAGGTGCATACTTTTTTCTAAAGATAAATAAGATGAATGGGAACAGTAAAGGTAAACACACCAATGGCGGTGACGCCTTAAGGGCTCTAGGGCGGCGCCCCCCCCCCCCCAGAAAAAACAACCTTCGGAAAAGTTGCAGAAAGTATTAAACTTTCAACAAATCGACTCGTTTAATTATCGCATACCATCGTCACAATTTCGAAGGCGTATTTAGTTTCAGCTATCTGCTGAAAAAAAGACAATATGTTTTTAGAACGGGTCGTATCGTGGACTTCCGCGAGTCCGTCCGTAACTGGTGCATGCAAAGCAATTGAATCTTGGGGAAGAGTGGGGTACTGGAAATTGGGTGGGGGCAGAGTGCTGCTATTAGGGATGCGTTTGGCAGAGTCCGCGCCTATTATCTTGGTTAAGAACACCGACCTTGACCATTTGATTTCATAAATTACTGTATTCTTGGCTGGCAATATTAAAAAAAAACACTTTCGAGTGACCACAATTGTAACTTTCGTTATCAATGTAAGTGTTTCCTAAGACAAGGATTAAAATATCGATGCGTGTAAATCGGACGTACACTACATGTAGTTTCCCTCATTCAAGAAATACATTGAAGAGGTAAAATGTATGTGAGAGTTTGAGCTGACATGCCGCACGTCTTAATTTGCAACCTGCCGGCCGCCACTGAAACAGACTAATCAGCATGTCTGCAAACACACTGAGCATGCACCGTTGTTTCCGGAATGAAAACAGTCTTAAGCAGCGTGTAATAATACCTAGTATTTTCTCAGCAAGGAGAACAAGGAATTTATTTCTCCCCGGTGTTCGTGCTAGACACTGAAACTTACCACTGAGTATAAGCCTCCCACGACGAGTGTCAGCAAACGCCTTCAAGTGAGAAGTACGAGCTCACAGATACAGCAGTCTACAAACTTCCTTTTGAAAAATGCGTATGTGAGCTCCCACTTCTGTACTACGCTCTATAGAATTGGTTTGTGATGTTTCTGTGCGTTGTGGATCATTATCTCTGCTTAACTGCGTCGCTTTGAATATACGAAGAACTAGTGATAACATACGGGTTGAGCCAACATTGCGCCTGGACGCTGCCACAAAATGTCGCAATATTCACCCACGAACGCGCAACAAGTGCCTCCGGCAAAACTGACACGAAGCACACTCGGTATACGTGAATGTGTGCACTAGAAACACGACGTGCTGTCACTTGCAGCGACATTAGCGTCTACAGAATTAACATTCAACAACCACGGAACAAAATCGCTTCGAAGTTTGGACACCTGCCCAGTAACAACGAAATACGAGAGAGCGAAATTACTTCAAACCGAGAGCGTCACTCATGACTTAATTTGACTTATGTTTACTACAGATCACATACCCTACGGCTAAATAAAATGTGTATAAGTACTACAATTTTTTGCAAGCACAAAAGAAAAAAATCAAACAACTGGAGCAATGTTATCTTCTAGGAGGTTCACCAGACGTGGTGTGAGGAACATTTGCAAAGGACCCCCCCCCCCCCACTACAATAACCCATGTTTGTTAATGTAAAGAAGTTATTTTCATTTGGTGTCGCTTAGTAATGCTTCGCGTGGTTAAAAAGGAATAAGCAAACAAGAAGCGGCGCTTAGCAGCTGCTGAAGCATTTGAGAAAAAAGCTCTCCCGAAGGTCTCGACATCCACGAATCGATTCACGGAGCCAAGAACCCGGTCGCGAACTCCTCTCATCTCTGAAAGCAAAGAGCTCTCAAGGTGATGGAGTACCCTTGTTCCTCAGAGAAGCTCTTTGCGCTTATTTGTTGACGGACAGAACAGTACTCGAATGATTTGTGTTGATTTAGTTGATGATGGTATGGAGTCATTAAGAAAGCTATAACTCTGGGAAAAAAAATTGAAGAAAAAATAATTGTAATTATATAATACCATCGTATTTTAGACTAAAAGTAAGAGAAATGGCGTTTGTTATCGTCAGAAATATTTGAAAATATTTCATTGCATCTTTGAATAGTTTATTTATAAATGAATTTATAAAAAATAATATGACATGTAAGATAAAAATTTGCACAGCAGTCAATATTTCTTTTTTATCTTTGTGAAATTAATAAACCCACTATCAAAAGTTGTCTACTGTCGGTCATCTGTCTTTTCTCAGTTCATCTGTGCTCTTCACTTTGCTTTACTCTTACATTGTTTCCGCTTTCATGAGATGAAATGTTTCCATTAGTCGAACCGCTACAATGGGCATAGTTCAGAGTCACGGACATTGAAAGTTCCATTTCCCTACCCTGACTGTCCACCAAGAGAATACTTCGCCTGTGAACAGGATACCTGAGAGTTCTCTGAATAGTTACATCCGCTTTTAACCCTCCAAAGGCCAAGTGGCTTAGTCGGGTTTATAGAGTTTGTGCCAGTAGAGAGGCAACAGTTCATATATAACTGCGCTAGGATCTCTAATTAAATTACTGATCGGAAGTAATGATGCATTATTCTGAATCTGCAATTCTGAATTTTGCTTACCGAAGATAAATATCAATTTTTTTTCTTCTCAGAAAGTTATACCAAACATTATTATTTGTAAAAAAATATTTTATGCTGGCTATAATTTTCAAGGACATTTTAAATAGTGATTAATTGTGTATATTGGGGCTTCACAGAAAAAGATAAGATACAAAAATCCATTAGATTAAAATTTTTACTTTGTTTATAAACGAGTACTTAATATCACTAGAAAAGAGATCTAAACTAAACGAGTTATGCTACAGAATGGCAGCTACCCTGCCTTGCCACATACTCTTGCCAACTGCCATCTATCGACGCCTTAAGTACATATTTTTGATTTTAAAGAAAATTCAGTTTCGTAATAGTAGAAAGAAAATATTTATTAAGAATATTAAAGGAAAGTAAAACCTTGTCCTAAATGGTAGTTTTCGTTGAAAAATTTGGAGTCGTTTTTATAAAAACGATGTTTGAGTGCTACTGTAAATTCGAAATTTGAAGTTCTTTTTCTCAGAAAATTTTTGACTTTTAGAAAAACTTCTTTTGTAGTGATTTGAAGAACTTAAACTAACAAATACAATAGCTTTTATAAATTGTTGAAACTCGTTATATTAACGGCGTGATATTAATTAAAAATATTACATTTCCGTAATTTCTGAAAAGAAAAATACTGAAGGAACTTTCACTGTTGGCACTACTCACGCTGTCAGATGACGTTCACCGGGCATTCGCCATCACACATCCTGCCATCGGATCGTTACATTGTGTACCGACATTCGTCACCCCCACACCCCGTTTTTCCACTGTTCAATCGTGCAGTGTTTACGCTGCTACACCAAGCGAGGCGTCGTTGGGCATTTACCTGTGAGAAGTGTGGCTTATAGGCAGCAGCTTGTCCCTGAAATCAGTTTTTTCACCTCCCGCCTAACTGTCATAGCACTCTTAGTGGAGCCTGATGCAGTTTGGAATTCCTGTGTGATGGTCTGGATATATGTCTATTACACTTTGCGACCCTCTTCAACTGTCGGCGGCCTCTGTCAGTCAACAGCCGGGGTCGGCCTGTAGGCGTTTGTGCAGTATGTGCCCCTTCACGTTTCCACTTCACTATCACATCAGAAACAGTGGCCCTAAGCATGAGTGTGGAAATCTCGAGTACAGACTTCTGACACGTGTGACACCCAATCACCTTACCACTCTCCAAGCCCGAGAGCTGATATGGAGTACCTGGCAGTAGGTGGCAGAACAATGCACCTAAAATTAAAAACGTATGTTTTTGAAAGTGTCCGGACACTTTTGATCACTTAGTGTACGTAGGTCAATTAGAAAAAAAAATGCCTCCATTTCAAGCTATATAACACTAGTTAAGTGAAAAAGTTGAATTTAGCACTATTTCCCAAGCCGTCTGCTACAATCCACTGCAGTAGTGACTATCAGCGTCAACACGTGTCATTACAGCAGTCGTTGTATGATAGAATTCTTGAATGCAGAAGGTGAAATGCCTGTTTCTCATTCACGAAACTCAAAAAAATGTGTGGGGTGATGCACAGTGGATGTGAGACGTTGGGATCGTAGATGCAACGAAGGCGAGATTGTACCAGAATGTGTGAGAAATAATACCAAATTCAATTTTTTAAAACTAATTTTATTTAATTAGAAAAATAGGAGGCATTACTTTTCGACTGACCCTCGTAATACGACCTCTTGTCTAAATGTGTGACATCCTTATTCTTGAAAATATCGAATTATTTAGAAACGTTTGAAAATGAACTAGTTGGTTTCAGACCAAAAAATGATTCTGTAGTGTCAAATTAAGTGAAAACAAGAGCAAGACGTGAGTCAAGCAAAAATCAATCCATTTGCGGAGGTTACTACAGGGACTACATCCACAGACACTAATCGCCTCATGTCGCTCGGTTCTACAGTCCAGCATCTTCTCGGCAATGTTTCTCTCTAAAGAGGCAGACAGTGGTATTTCAAGGAAGAGGCCACCAGCCATTAAATATTTGCTTATTTAATATTTTTGGAAAAGTTACAAAGAACTCAGTACTGTGTTGTATCCGCATATAGTTTATTTCAGCACTGGTGAAGACTATTGTGTTAAAATATTTAATGTATTACAGTGTTATCGGAGAGTAATTTATTTATTATTCTTGGGGAGTGTGCATGCTTCTTTCCGAAAAACAATTTTTTGTAGTTATCTTCTTCTTTAGCAGCATTTTTGTTGCTAAATTTAATAATAATAATATAAATTATTATTATTATTATTATTATTATTATTGTTATTATTATTATTATTATTTATAGCAGACGTATTAAAAGAAGGGCAGGAGGAAGAAGAAAAAGAAGCTGCTGAATTTGAATCTGCACTCGCCTTACGATAAATCATGTAGACTCCGGCAACAACAAGCTCACAACTTCCGAGTGACATCCCTTCAAAATTCCTATGAAAAATATTGTTTCTAAACTCTGTTGGCATATTCTTCAATTAACTGTTGTCCCTATACTAGTAGAAACTGACTTTTCAAGCCTTCTATGAAGCAATGAGACATATAGGATTCCAAAACAGCAACTTCGCCATGCAATTTTCTATAATATAATTTTAATTATTCGATTGATTGATTTATTAATTGTGATTCCGAGCTCCCCGTCAACTGCTAAGATAATTAGTCTTGTAAATGTAGTGTATGCTTTTCGGCACCTAGTGTCACGAAATACGTGTCTCGACACTATGAAGCTAATATCGAAAATCCTGCCACCGTCGGGACTTGAACGTAGAACCTCCCGGTCTGAGGCATTGCAAGGACATCAGTTGATGCCCTTAGCCACCCCGGTTAACAATGTTAACTATTCGAATGTAATCAGAATTGTATAAAGTAAACACCTTAGCGATGCAAAGAAACGAGCATAATGTGTGACCTGGGAAATGGCCCAGTCAACCTAGCGTTTTTCTGGTTTGGCTGCAATGGGGGTCACTTTAAATAATCATCTCTGGGATTATACAGATATGACAATGAATTATCTTCTTCTGAACAGACAGTGTGTTTAATTTCGAAGAGAGACGAGAATGATAATTTTTTTCGTCCTTACTTCGTAAAAGATAAAGTATTATAATCGTGTGCCCAAAAAAGGTGAAGTGTTGAAAGAAAAAAATCTTATTTCTGGATCATGATAATGTAAAAGTTGATCAATTTGTAGCTACTTATAGTAAATTACTTCTTGTAACCCATTGTGTACTCATAATGCGTGGTTTGTGGATCCTTGATACCAAAAAATGTGATACTGTCGTTTGTGGCTGCACCCTCTGACCTAGAGGTCTTAGGTTCGAGTCCCGACGGTGGAAGAATTTTCGACATTGGTTTGTTAGCTAGATCGAATTCAGTCACTGTCCGGAGGAGACGTCAAGCAGTCGGCTGCTCTGATCGGTAGTTTTCCGTGGTTTCTCCGATCAACACCAGGTGAATGCCGAAGCAGTCCCCTAAGGCCCCTAGGCCACGGACCGCGCTCGATCTTTTTCTCCTCCTTGTCCTATCCTCACCCCTTATACAAACACAGACACACACACTAACATGCACTACACTACCACACATGCCGGGAGACCCGTGAGGAGCTAAGAGATTGTCCCGACTGGCGGTGCCCCACTGGTGGGAGATACCTAGTTGGGGAAAACTCCGCTAGCGTCGACGGTAGGTCGGCGCCGGATCTCGCCATATAGCGGGGCAAAGATCAGCGCCACCTACCGTGCAAAAACATGCATTACACTTACGGGACTAATGACCTTGGTATTTGACATGCCCGGAATCACTAAGAAAAATCAAACAATAAATTGACGCTGTTCCAATATTTAGGCACTTTAGGAAAGAATAACATGGTGAACGTCGTCAGATGCAAATCCACCTACTGCTTTTATGTAGCGTAACTTTCAGCCACTTACGATAATTCAAACGTGTCCACAGAGACTCTCTTTAGCTTTCATGACGGAGTATTCGCGTGATGACGCACGCAAAACAGCTCCTCCACCTAGCGCTCTCGAGCAGCGCGACGTGCGGTCACTTTAGATCATCTAAACGTGTCCAAAGCGTCCTCTTTGAAAGGCATCGGGACGTAAACACGCTGCCTCGAGGGCGCCTCGCGGAGACGGCAAGGCGATCGCGCGATTTCCATGGCAACAGGGCCGCGCAATCGAGTCCCTCGGCGGAGTCCAGAGAGAGGTCGTGGAGAAGGGAGGAGGGCGGGAAGGGCGCGGGAGGGGGAGTGCGAAGTTTGAGGGAAGGGTCGGATCGCCTGGGGAGGGGGGATTGTGGGGAAGGGAAGGAAGGGGAGGGTGTTGGAAAGACGGGCAGGGTTTGAGGACTAGAGGAGGCGTGGAGAGCGGATAGGAGGGTGGGGGTGATAAGGGCGATGGAGGACAGAGGACGGGAAGGGCGACGGCCCGAAATGGTGATGTAGGAAAGGGGGATGAGGGAGAAGGCTGCGATGTGCGAATGCGAGGCCGGGGAAAAGAAGGGTCGGTGTGGAAACGGGGGGTGGGAAGGAAGGGCAGGGATGGGTTTGAGGAAGGGAGGAGAGGGCTCGGAGTATGGAAAGGATGGCGGGGGGAAGAGAGTAGAGAATTGCTGAGGTCGAAAAGGGTGGGGAGAGCGGAGGTGCGAATGTGAAGCCGAGGGGAGGGGGCGATATGCAAAAGGGGAGTGTGGGGAAAGGGAGGGTAAGGGTTTGAGAACGGGAGGAGAGGGCTCGGAGTAGGGAAAGGAGGGCGGGGCGAAGAGAGTAGAGGATTTCTGTGGTTGGAAAGGGTGGAGAGGGCTAATGTGAAGTCGAGGGAAGGGGGGACGATGTAGAAAAGGGGAGTGCGGGAAAAGGGAGGGTGGGGGTTTGAGGACGGGAGGAGCGGGTGAGCGGTGAGGGCGGAGGAGGACGGCGGCGAGTCGCTCGCGTCGCCCGGCGCGCGCCGGAAGGCTTTGCGGGGCTTCGCTTTTCACTCGTTACTAAGCGATTAATGCCCTGCCTGGCCCACCGGCGCTCCACCGTCTCCTACTCTACCTCCTCGCCGCACACTGACCCACAGTGGGCCAAACCGCTCGCATCGCAGAAAATGTCTACGAGTAAAATATTATTGAATGCTATGCCAATCTTGTAGCCATCTCGAACGTTAAGGAATAATTTTGGCGGATTGGCGATAATAATGGTCTGATATGTAAGAGTAATTTAGAATAATGGAAGAATGAAACGCAAGGGACACGAGAGAACCGTGATAGATCTTCAGAGAACTCGTTTTGTCCACTATCAATTCAACAAACAAAATAGTAGAATTGTGGGAAGACTGATGAGGTGTTGTTGACATTATTAAAAGATGAAATATTTTGTCATATTTGTCAACTTATATTTATTAAGAGCCGGCATTAGACAGTAACAGTTACTCGTATTGTGTCTTGACCTTCTCCACATACAGCGAGACTGATGATGCCGGAAACGTTTCGGAACGTAAGCTCTCTTTACAAATCTAAGGTGACAAAAATGATTTCCGTTATTTCATCTACAAAAAGTAGAAGGCGAGTGGTCTCATCACGGGTAACCCGACGGGTTGCCGCTCTGTGTGTCCGTGTGTTTGTGCTCAATGCTGCCGTCCTCGTCTTTCTCGTTGATGGAAAATAGCTTGATAAAATGTCCTTAAAATACTTGCAATACTTGCGCGTCTGACCTGAGTGTGTCCGTGTGTCTGTGTCTCTGTTCGTCACTGACTGTTAGACCTCTTCTGGTACATCATTAAAGTAAAGGAGATATTATTGGTCTTGGTCTACTGGAAGGTTACTAACGACTTTTTCAGCTCTTTTAAGGGGAAGGGTTATAAAGTAATGGTTTAGTGTTGGTAGAGGCACCTATGCATGTGATCAATAGCTCATGCGATTCCTCCTCTCAAGAAAAGTCATTTGACACTGACATTATTTTGAAGCGCAATCAATCTAAATCATTCTGAAATAATTCTAGGAAAATAAAGTTTCCACGGGTTTGGTGTGAAGGTGGTGTTCCAAAATATTTGCAGTAGTGACGCGCTGTAAATTTATATATGGCCGAATAGTTACTACTCATTCCTCACAATGACTATAACGAAACCTAATTTTGTAACAAAAGAAAGTATTTTAAGGATATTTTATCAAGCTACATTCCATCAATGAGGAAGACGAGGACGGCAGCATTGAGCATTATTATGCGTAAAATATCTTTAATCATAAACTTCGCTACCTCAAATAAATTTTTGAACAAACTACCGCTGGATCTACCGTGCTAAGAGAGTATTTAAATGAGTTCTTTGTGACGGCTGTTCCACGTAAAGTTGGTGGACTTCTACATCTTAATGTCCTGTTTAGCCAACTATTTACTAAATATTTATAATTAACCTAAACATTCAATGAAAAACAAGAGACCAGCATCGAATCTAAAATCCATTCAATATATATTTTTTTAAATATGCCATGCACGTAATGTGCAGCTTTTCTTAAGCCACTACACCGAGAGAAAATTTACTTGGATTTTAGTAAATGGCATATTCCGCTTGCTAGCCCTTGTGGAGATTTTATTGTGAATAATCTCTTCCTCCACGTCTCCCAAGTGGAAGATAAGGAGTTGAAGAACGCATTTTTAATTATTAAATGTGACTAGAGCGTCCGTAATACGTCTTTAGCCTCTAGTCTTAACCTTTGAAATTGTTCGTATATTTTATTAATTTTTTAGTGTTTGGAAAACGAAACCTATTATATATGTATGTATTTGGCATGGAGTTTTCTAGCTGTCTAACGGTAACCCCTATGCCTGGGCCTAGTTACTTTCCATGTTTGAGGGTTGGAGATGTGGCGAACATGATATATTTCCTTCCCCGTAACTAGCAAACTCTGCCTGCCCGAGCTTTTTTTCGTTACAGCTGCAGTGAGATGTAGTTTCATTTTTCTACTTCATAAAAAAATTTCCATTGACTTTACAATCCTGGGTTTTGCATATAATACTTTACATTCTTATTTTACTATTATATGTGTACGTGCGACTCTTTACAGAGCCGCAATTCCTGGAAGTTCTGCTGTATTATCCTGGTATTAAAAATATGATGTCGACTTCTACAAATTATAAGCCTTTTTACTTTGATATTAAAAAGTTAACATTTATTTTACAGATTTACAGTTTTTAATAATTAATGAGTTCATTAATGACTTGGTTCATCTTTACTTTGTACATTCAAAAATTCCGCACGGTCTTTCTTTCGCATACATTTTCGTAAACTTGCGGAAATATCTTCTACGCTGACTTTCAAGATGTTTTCCGTCCTGATGCCGTCTGTGGAATGTCCTCGCGGTTTTCGTGCTATAGTCGTAAATTCTGGCCACGGGAGAATTTTTGTATTATTCCCTGAAAATACTAAATGTTTGATAATAATATTCTATAATACAATCTATTCAATTAATGCAGTCCGCGAACGCGACTTTGTCTTCCTGCGCCTCGGATGAAGCGCCTACTTGCGACTGAGACTTGCCGTTTAATGTAACTTAAAACAATAATATGGTAAAGGAAATAATCTCCACAAAAGTTTGTGGAGATTTGTGTAAACTTTTGTGGAGATTATTTCCTTTACCATATTATGGATTACCACAATATATCTTCTACCACCACGGAATTTAACTTAAAACAATTTATAATGTCTAGTTACGAATCTACTCTACACTAATTATTCACGTACGAGGTCTATTTTACACGAATCTAGAAATTACTACTCAAGCGAAAAATGATACCCTCAAATTACTAATTACATGCTATTCATAAAACAAATCACACAATTAACGTAATTTCCCGCACCCTAACATCAAAATTTTTTTCCATTAAAACCTGCAATGTACAGTCCTCGTAGATTGCTGCCTAGAGAAAGCGTGTACCATTCTAAATAGTTACGGAACCACGATTATCAACGCCCTCTTGTCATTTATTCTAAATTGTGTTCCGGGGCCATGCTTCGCAAAACAATATCGCGTTGAGCCCTCAAGCATCGAACACAAAGTTTGTTGACTATCTGTCCTGACTACGTGTATTCTTTGCTCTAGACTATTTTTATGCATTTAATTCTAAAGTAATCATATGTTATATGTACATTTCCCTTTATTAAATGCCTTGGGAGAGCTTATCTGGCTTGTCAAATCAGACACTGACGATTTTATAAGAAAGCTACATTATTTTCGCCCCGACCGGGAATCAAAACCGGGATCGCACTGCGGGAAGCTGGTAGATTGCCCGTGAGCCCCCCTAGGGCGCGAAACAAAACTGCCGATTTAGTTTTTATGTATCATTGTGAAATATTTACTAATTATAAAACTGTTGGGACGATCCGTTTTTATCTTGGCGGGACGTGTGCTCGGCGAGGGCCCCACTGCGCCGTCGCGTGGCGTCGTGCGGTCGGCGGGGGTGACCTGCGAGGAGGCGGTCAACAGCTCTCGGCTTGGGCCTCGCCACGCCTGGCAGCGAGCCGGTCGGGGTGGGGGCGGGGCGGGGTCCGAAGCGGGGGTGGGGCGGGACCGGGGCGGGGCGGGACAAGGGCGAGGCGGGGGGTGGGGGGATACAGAGTCGGGACGGGGGGCGGGGCGGGGGCGGGGCAGGTCGGGGGACCGGGATGGAACGGCACGGAGGGCGGGGCGGGGTCGGGGCTGGACGGGAGACCGTGGCGGGACGGGTGGAGGAGCGGGGGCGGGGCGGGGGTGAGGCGGGGCGGTGGACCGAGGCGGGACGGGGTGCGGAGCGGGGGCGTGGCGGGACGGGAGGTGGGGTAGGCGCGGGGCGGGACGGGGGGCCTGGTCGAGGGGCGAGGGGGGGGCGGGGAGGGGGCCAGGCGATGTTCGGAGCGAGAGCGGGGCGGGGGGCGCAAATAAGCAACCGGTCGATGCAAGGCTATCGTGGCGCAGGGGCACGGAGGACGGGCAAGGTGGGGGCGCAGACGACGGGAACGGGAGAGCGGCGAGGAGAATACAGGGCGAACGAGAAAGGGGGGGGAGCGACGCGACCAGAGGGGTAGGGCAGGGTAGGGCAGGGTAGGGCGGAGTCTGGAGGAATCGCGGGTTGGAATGACGGTGGGCAAGGGCACGGGGTGGAGGGGGGAGGCGGGGGCAGCGGGCTGTGTGCTGACGGGGGAGCGGGCAGGTAGGCGATGGGCGGGCGTGATGGTCGGTCGGCGGGGTTTTGATGGTCGGGGTGACGGCAGGCAGGGTGGTGGTGGGCGGGGCGTCTGGCTGTTGGCTACGGGCAGAGACGGGACGGCGAGTCGGTGGCGAGGAGATGACGGTCGCGCGGCGAGTGGGACGGGGGAGATCTCCGGAGCTGCTGGCTCCTGCCCGAAAAGTTTGGAACAGCCGCGCGGCGAGGGAGGAGGAGCCGCCCAAGGGGCTTTGCTAGGGCTGCACTCCGTCTCAGTGCTCGGGTGACGAGCAATTGAAAGGGAAACCGGTGCTGACTTTGGCAACTGATTTTCTCATTTAACAGAAACCTACAATGGCTGGGGTTTATATACGTCAAGAAGCTATTAAAATTATTTATTTGCATTTAGAATGTTGACACACGAAAGTGCTGTTTTTTTATTTTTAAAATGTTTGCTGATATCTTTATTGCTTCAAATTGTGATGTTTTTTCTTATTTTTTGTAAGAAATACTGACGCACTTGCATATTCTTGTACCTCTAAATACGTATAAGTACTTATTTAATAAATGTAATTAATATGACTTAACTTTGCGGCACACCCCTTCGAAAAGTCGATGAGTTTTAGAGTAATTATTGTTTAGAGGGAAATACGTCATTCAAATGTGTGTGGGATGTTATCCGCATCGAAGAACCACGAGATCTTCTGGGCCCTCTCCAACCGGCTTAAAGGCTCATGGTACCAACTGATGTCAGTGCAGTGCCTAAGGTTCGAGTTTCGACGGTGCCAAGATTTTCGACGCTAGTTAAACTGCTAGGCCCAGTTCAGCTGCCATCTGGAGGAGAATTCTTGCCGACGGCTGCTTTGATCTGTGGTTTCCGTGAGTTCTCCGATCATCACCAAGTGAATTCCAGAGCAATAACTTGCCAAGCGTGATATTTCCATCATCATCCTTCTGTTCTCACTCCTTACTTACACTTACACGACTTACACACTAATACTTACATGCATTACACTACCACGCATGCTGGGCGAACAGTACGGGGCTTAGGGTTTGTCCCGGCTGGGGCGGCGCCCCGCTGGGGCGAGTAGATACCTATTTGGGGACAATACCGCACACCGATATGTAGGTCGGCGCTGGATCTCACCATCCAGCACGTGAAAATGGCCGCTACCTCCCACGGTAAAACGCACTATACTTACGGGACTAATGACCTTAGCAGTTGACGCGCAATCGCTAATCAATCAATCAATTGAAACAAAGCATTATGTCGGGCAGACCGATGTGCAGTTAGAAATACCTCGACCAACCATTAAACGATGCTCAGGGCCATTCGTAATGTTATCCGCCATCAAGGCTAATCTTTTAACAAGTCTTTTAGTGCAAATCATATTTCTTGCGCGTAAGAGACAACGCTTTTCATAGATTGGTTATTATGTGATGTTATTAATGAGGTTGGTAGAGCAATGCCAGAAAGCGAGGCAAAAGAAACTGGAATATCCTCAGGAAAATCGGCTGTAGACACGCTTTGACCACCATAGATTCCACAAGGAATGTCCGGGATTTCAACCCCCGTTCACGGAGATAGAAGGCCTCTGACCACTACAAAACGGCCATTTCCACAACTGCACGGCCGGCCGAACTCGACCCATCGTTACTGCGCTGCCCGAGCCATTAGCAAGCGCTTCGATGAATATTTAGTCTAAGTCGCCCGTTACATGACCCGCCATTGCCACCCAACTACTGCGATAATGGAGTCCCCTAGGCAGAGATGAAGTGTTCGCTACTCTACAAGTCAGGTCCTGTAAACAGACAAATAAAATCAACGTTACATATCTTTTATATTGCATTTACAACTAAATTATCCAAATATTCTTATTTAAAATAATGAAGTGAACTGGCAAAAATATGATTCATTGTACAGCTTTCTTCATTATTCATTACGTACTTCTATGTCTTTCTCTATTTAAAATGAGACGCTTTTTGATGACTATCACTACAATGATTTTGGCTTTAATTTCTGCCTAGCCTCCCATATTAAGAAAAATTGGCTACCATATCGAGTTGAAAGCTTGGTAGAATGCCGACCTCCCAGGGAGAAGACACCTTTTTTTACTCAGCCTAGCGCCCAGACCCGACCTCCTAGATCCAGGGATCAAGGATGAAAACTGCTTCCCTCGATCCCCTATACTTCTAATTTGCGCTTGCGTTGCTTCCGTTTGAATTATTCTCTATGTCGAAAGGGCATAAACACAACAAACATGATGAAAAAATTTGACTAACTATGATGCATTCGTTACCCTCATCCTATTAGGCTTAATGAAATTCAAATAACGTATTCACGTTTAACCTATTTTGCATGTCAGTGTTATTATCATATTCTTCCTCAACTCAACTCCCTAGTCAATTGATATGTTAAAATAGATTAAGGAAATATCGTAACTTTCAGAGATCTGAAAAATAATGAAAAAAGATTGCCCAATTATCTGGAAAAGAGCGCAAAAAACGCACTGTATTCATCTAGATAGATAATAATATATTAGTTTACACTGTATTGACTGCCCAATTTATATTCTTTTTCACTGCAAAACCGTTTCTTAATATTAATATAAAGTCATTTAGAATTCCTCATGAAATATTTGGAGGAAATAATTATCTGAGCTGATATCCAAAATGTTATGTTTTAGTGTATTGTACACTTTCTATCGCAAATTAGGGTTATAGGAAGTACATCACTTTAGGTGCCAGACCAATAATTTGTGTCAAAAGTACTTCCTCCGTTTGCTTATATTCTGACGTGATGTTGGAAACTCTGAACAGAAGGCGGATAGGTGGGAATGCATACAAATTGAGAATTTGTTTTCATTGCATTTCAATTTTGACCTGTTTTCTTCAATTCCAGCATTTTAATGATACATAAATTTTTATATACATATTTACAGCTAGAAAATGGTAGCGTCGTTGTGAATGAACATCATTTGTATTCTCTGAAGCCATTTTAATATATCATAACCGTTAAGCCGTTTGCATGTCACAACTATTTCAAACAAAAAGATAAAACATTGTAAGTTATTTCAACGTCATTTATATACCTCTACTGATTCACACCATTTCCTCATTTGTCATCTAGTAATACTCCAATGTGTTAACTCAAATGGAAAGGGTAAGAAAAATATATCTTCACGAATGAACTACACGGGCGGAAATTTTGTTGCAGAACATTGCTGGTAACAAAAAAAAGCCTTCTTATGTACTTTACAGATATCTGTATCACGGAGTTGCCAACTACGAAACTGCTTCACCCGAATTGAATCTGCTAGCTGCTTTTTGTGAAAGCAATTTGGCAAACTGTTTTATAGGTAAACCTACGCAGGAACATTTCTAAGAGTGTCCAAAGTCCTGAAGAGGGAATGCTGATCAACGTTTTTCAACTGAATTGTCACTTGCAAAACAACAAAAAACAATATTTAAGAATGCTTTTAGTCAGATTTGACACTGCAATCTTCGATTTATGAAACAATTCAAATCCATTTAAACTGCAGATATGAATCTTTCAAGTATCTTTCGCCAAAAAGACTTAGGGCAAACCCTTTTGAAATAATAAAATTACAATAATATTGTTTGTTCTCTAGAAAAAACCTTATAACAGTTCTTCGCAATTCAAAAACGTGGTGCATCATCGATCAAAACTATATTTTTATTCTATTATGTAATGAATCTTTCTTCCCTAGAACCATAACAACCACACTACATTTCTCTACCTTCGCTAGTCCTTCGAATAATGAAAATTATATTTTCTTATCTTTAGGGCAACTTACATGAAGTTTTCGTATTCACATTATTCAATTTATTCTCCACCAATACATAACTGGAGACTTGCCAGACTATTAAATGACTAAGCTCATTTTCCATTTAACCAAATGGCTCTAATGTGTCCTCATCCGACGTGTACGTACGCTTTAATGTTAAAAATTTCGAATATTTTTCGTTAAAATATACTTTAGCCTTAATGTCTTTTTATGGCAAACTGCGAGCATAAAGAGTTTGAATCAGTTTAAAATAACAATTTATGGAAATAAAATTAACACTAATAGAAATTTAATAGAAAGCATGAACAGTACTAAGAGAGTATGAATGGGGATTCTAATAAGAGATTGTAGATAGTAAAATACTGTATTCTATAAAGATTTTTATTCACACATTTATTAACAAACATTCTCTACACTCTTACTCATTAGTGATAATTATTTTATCATATGAAGAAAAAAAAACTCATAAAAGCTTATACTCCTATCATGCTTATATAATACCCATATTACACCTCTCAAACTCAGTAAAAGAACACGGAAAATTGCACAAATAACTAAAGATGAGAGCCATTAAGACTGGACAGAAGTAGAGAAGTAATGTATTTTAAATAGTTGAGGTGTTGATTGCTAGAGAATGTTATTTGAATCACATGCTGGATGCATTAAGGGTTTTCGAGAAACTCCAAAAGACTGTTCCAAACACAAGATTAAGTTTTTAAAATTAAAAGAAATAGTTAATACTATTAATATTCCCTATGTTAACATTTTTAAAACTTACACATGTGAATTACAAGTATTTCTTTTGCTTGATTTAGTTGTTGAAAATTACGAAAAAATAGCACTTGTATCGCTTGTAGACCACTTGAATATGTAAAAATCCATTGTTTTCAGTAATAGCAGTGGTCTAATGCTACTACGTTATTGTTTCTTAATAGAAATGTTTTGTGATACAAACGCCGGCATCTGTTTGGAAGAGTAGGATTTGAATTTGCATGATTTTACAATTTGTGGGTATCCACTATTATGAATTCAAGGGCTTGGATGTGATTATGATCCTTCCCTTTTTTTCTACGTTAATTGCTGAGAGAACTTACGTCAAAATAGATTTTATGTTTCTTGAAAATATTCTGACCTTTTTTGTTTCTTCTAAAATGAAAGATTTTTTATAAAACCCTGACACAAATTTAAAAATCTATTGTATCATCCATCCGTACTTCTGATATAGAAAGCTTTCTTGAACACTGCTTGTAATAATGATGTTCGTAAGTTTGTGTACCACGACAAGTAAATAGGACTATACAGATATCTGAAGAGATTGTAAAGTATACGTTATTATACATTATTATAAAGTATATGTTAAGAGCTTATCAAGTATACGTAATTTAAGGTAAAATAAGGTATTCTGTGATAATCGGGTCTTCCCTATCGTAGGGTAACTACTAGTTTATGAAATGTATCAATAGATGTTTATACGAGAATATACACTATACGAGTATTATGACCACTCGGTTAAGACTGTTTATTCATTCCAATTGGGTCTTTCCACCTCTATATTGCCTAGAGTGCTATGCAGTGTCTGATAAATAATACTGTGTAGGAAGTGTAGCAGGGCAGTGTAGGAAAATAATTACTTTTACAATCATGACGTAAAATGATTGTTTTTTTACGACTGAGTTTTTTACTGAGGCCAATTGGTCAATGGAAATGAAATTCGGGATCGTGAAGGAAACACTGTTTTTACTTACGAGATATAAACATTATTATAACGATTGTGTACAAATACTTTAATACAACTCGGAACTTGTTTAGTCCCTAGTCTTCATATTTTAAATTTCAAAGAATGTCATAGCAGCTTTCGATGGCTTACATTTTCTAATTCAATTTCATTCCCTTTTCTTGTAGTATTAAATGACTTCACACCCCCTTTCTGTCTTTCAGTTCTTAAAATGTTAATTATATTTTCTAAAAATTGTAAATTATTAGTAATCTTTTATTATAATTTTGTTGTCAAATCAAAAACTATTCGCGTTTTAATGTTTCTTTGTTTCTTGTACTAGAAAAATGATGGCTAAGCCATTGAAAGCTGCTATTGTAATAAATAATATTGTTGGTAATGACGACTCATATAATTATTTCATTGAAAGGAAAAACTGAAAGGCATTGGAAGAAATATTACCGGTGCTTTTTTCTTACACAAGACAATCCACACTTGATCAGTTATGGGACCCCTAAATGGGACATTTATTCTTATTAGGACATAAGACAACAGTTTGAAGCATGCATGACCCCTGAGCAAGAACGTTCGGATGATGAAAAGTGCGACCCACACGCAGGAGGGCCCCCGCAAGAATTTCTCTTAGCGTAGCGAGCAATCCACCCTCGAGCAGGCATTCATTCCCCTAGGACCTCAGACAACGGCCTGTGGAGTGGCCGGGGCGGGGGCGGGGTCGGGGGCGGGGCGGCGCAGGTGGGACGGCGCGTGCGTGGGCGGCGGCGGCCGCGGCGACTGCGCGGAGCGCGCGACGGGCGACGCGACGGGCGCGGCGCCGCCGCCGCCGCCGCCGCCACCGCCACCGCCACCGCCACCGCCACCGCCGCCGCCGCCGTCAGTCGCCCCGCGCCTGCGACCGCTTTCAGTCGCCGCCCGCCCGCCCGCCCGCCCGCCCAACATCGCCCGGGCCGCGCGCGATCGCCCGGCGCTCGAGACCCGCGTCCGCCCGCGTCGCTCCGCGCCGCGACGAACTGGCGTACCCCAAGGACGCGCAGCGAGGCTCGTTAGCGCTCCGAGGAGACCTCTTCGTTTGGCAGCGCACGTGAGAAACGACTCTTGACGGTCGATTTGCGTCGGCAATGGACTAATGAATGTAGTACGTGCGACGGAGTGTTTGATCGGGTGTTGTTTACTGTTCCCCAGTGTTTATTTGTAATTCCAGTATGTAAAGCTACGTTTCAGTTTGAACAAACTGAAAAAAAAATTTGTAGGACAAACTGACCTTAGAGCTGAGCGTTTTGTGGTGACATGATCTAAGTTTTCCCAGAGTGAAAAAAATAATTTCCAAGAATATTCTTTCATTAGATTTTTCTCACATTTAACTTTATGTATGTTGTAGGTCAGTGAAATTGTGAGCTATTATTTTAACAAAATTTGACACTTTCCTCCAAGCAAATTTTAGTTACGTAATTGGTTACTTTTTATAATCGATAGTTTGACAATTTTAAGTGTTATATACCTTAATGTCACGCATTTGTGTTCTTGAAAATAGATAATTTCTTGGTTTTAATTATTTAAAATGCTTAAAAAGTTAGATTTTGTGATCTATACAAAAATATTTTAATTTTACTGCTTTCATTAACATCCGGCAAGTGACATCTTTAATTAATTTCCTTTT
Organism: Gryllus longicercus; assembly: GCA_038098605.1. Classification (NCBI taxonomy): domain Eukaryota; kingdom Metazoa; phylum Arthropoda; class Insecta; order Orthoptera; family Gryllidae; genus Gryllus; species Gryllus longicercus. The sequence continues at coordinate 1,873,761 of JAZDUA010000223.1, read as the reverse complement.
TGGAAACAGTCTCAGCTAAAATCCTTTCTTTGGAAGCGAATATCGTAGTCGAACGTAGATATCAGTATTTCCACATACTAGTATCCTTAGCCCCCTTGACACCCTGAAGACAAGAGGCTGTGAGTGTGTGCCCAACTGCGACAACCAAGTGGCCAGCCGCAAGCGCCGGCGGGTGACGGCGGGCGCCGTGCCATGGTGAAGCGGCCGGGCTGCTCCGGGTGGTGAGCCGCGAGGGCGTGAGCGGAGGCGCCGCCAGCGTGGCCGCGGAGCGGAGCGCCCGCGAGGCAGCACCCGCCTCACCCGCCTCACCCGCCTCACCCGCCGCCGGCCGCCGCCGCCTCTGCCGCGCTCGCGATGAGCGCCACGGCCAGGGCGAGGGCGAGGGCGGTGGCGGCGCGGGCGGGATGAGCGGAGCGGCCGCGATGGAGGAGCGGGCCCCGGAGGCCGGCCGGAGGACGACGGGGCGCGGGCGGGGGCGGAGGCGACGCCGCGCGCTGTCCCTGCTGCGCGCCTGCCTCGCGCTGCTGTCGCTCGCGGCCACCGGTGAGCGCTCTTCTGCTTCTTCGCCTTATGACAAGCTACAGTGGGACTCCGTTATAAAGAGATTGCTTCTGAGATTACCGCTTATACGATATTCCCCTTTATAAGAGATTCCCGCATGTACGAGAACTCCCACTTTTGCGAGAACCCCTCACTTTTGCGAGAACCCCTCACTTTTGCGAGAACCCCTCACTTTTGCGAGAACCCCTCACGTTTACGAGAACCCCTCACGTTTACGAGAACCCCTCACGTTTACGAGAACCCCTCGCGTTTACGAGAACCCCTCGCGTTTACGAGAACCCCTCGCGTTTACGAGAACCCCTCACGTTTACGAGAACCCCTCACGTTTACGAGAACCCCTCACGTTTACGAGAACCCCTCACGTTTACGAGAACCCCTCACGTTTACGAGAACCCCTCACGTTTACGAGAACCCCTCACGTTTACGAGAACCCCTCACGTTTACGAGAACCCCTCACGTTTACGAGAACCCCTCACGTTTACGAGAACCCCTCACGTTTACGAGAACCCCTCACGTTTACGAGAACCCCTCACGTTTACGAGAACCCCTCACGTTTACGAGAACCCCTCACGCTTACGAGAACCCCTCACGTTTACGAGAACCCCTCACGTTTACGAGAACCCCTCTCGTTTACGAGAACTCCTCTCGTTTAGAACCCCTCTCGTTTACGAGAACCCCCTCTCGTTTACGAGAACCCCCTCTCGTTTACGAGGGTGCGGTTCTATGAGAATCCTACTTCCACGACAATCCCTTTTCGAGACTTTCCACTTGTACGAGAATGCCACTTGAACGTTAACTTGTCCTTAAGTTGGAAATAAGGTAACTTCAAAAAATAAGGTTTGTGCCGTAGGAACAAAAACTACGAACAAGTTAAAACTGAAAACAATATCACATTTTTATTAATCATCTGTGTATCAGCTTTCTTAATTTTAACTTTAATAAATATTACATCATAGAAACATAATACAACAAATCTGATTGTATCATAGGATTACATAGTTAGCGTTTATATATCTTCGAAGAAAAGTACTAGAGAACCTTAGAAAGTAATCCTCAATTTTACTATGCAACAGCATTGTATTGTTTAGATTAGGCAAGTATAGCCATCTGCATATTAATAAGTTTAATTTGGTTTGTTCTGTACAAATCAATGTATCCTCAACGTATACATAATCACAAAATCGTGAACAACTACGTTAGTTTGTGAAGGTTGCCAGATCCGTACTGACAAAATCTACTACGAGAAGGATGAAATCGGGTCCAATTCCTGCTATTGAATGACACAATAAACCTAAAGTGTTCTCGATGCAATACTGCTTGGAGTCATAATTTCGTAACAGATTCATGATCACGACGTATTCACAACTAAATGCCATTCCTATTCTATGTAAGAGATCTTCTTAAAAGTTTCCTGCAAATGTAGACGAAATCTGGTTGCAGAGGAGGTTTTCTTTGTGTTAAAGTCAAAAGATCAACCAAAACAAAATACCACGAAACGAACTAGATGAACCATTGGTTTTACTCTCAATCATCTTTGACAAAGACAGCAGAAGAAGGAATTCCTGCGAAAATACTATTGCAGAAATAACCCAGCACAGGTTATCTGTTATCACTTTGTGTGTGCACTTAGGTTAGCATTTCCCACTCATAAGAGATTGTGCATAAAAAGCCCATCAACATACAACCAGATGTCTCTTATAACGGGGTTGTTCTGAACTGTTATAGTGGACTGTGTTATAGAGGATTTTTTACCTTACGTTAGCGATTGTTACCAATGAAGCAAACCATTGTTGAATTGAAGCAAACCATTGTTTAAAAAGAGGTCGAAGCAAGTAAAAGGATGGAAACCCCTGGTTTAGTTACACTAATTTGACATTTCTTTTAAAATTTGATTTGTTTTTCGTCAAAATCTGTAGAAACTGATTGTGACGTATGGAGGAGTCTGTAAAATGTGCGCGCGTTTTCTTGAGCTTCAGAATCCCTTCCCGCGATGTTTACTATACATACTGAAAGATGAATCAAAGTACCAGAAAAGCGAGGTTAGCGTCTTTTGAAAAACTAGGCAGTGTCACTTTGAATGTATGGTATTTCTAATAAAATAGCTACCTACAACTCCAGATTTTCTCCCAGTACAATTTGCAAGTGGGGACCTCAACAAATCATGCCGAATCTTCATTTATGTCCAGAAGTAAAACAAAGAACCAATTCAGAATTTTCTTTGTGGATCAAAGAAAATGGACCGAAAAAACCGACCGAGATGGAGATCATTGGCGTAAAAACCGATAAACATTTATTGATAATGAATATTTTAAAATTATACAATACAAAAGTTAATTCTTTAAACAGAATTGTTAAAATAAATATTACTTTTCATTTTTGATATTCTGTATAGTAACAGTAATTATATAGAAACAGTTATGCTTCAGAAAGCATTTTACTTGGCGCTTAAATTTGTGTATCGATTTTAATTGTTTAATGTCATCTGGCGAAGAGTGGTAACGTGCCGTATTACAACCACAAAATACACGCAACGAGCTGCGTGAAGGCTGACTGGATTTGAAAGAATTATGAATGCATGTATGAACTAAATAATGAACTAACTAATTTAGTGTTCATTTAATTTATAATATGGATTCTTTATTTAAGGTAGGGCTGAATTGAGAAACCCAGAAATGTCTTAACTTCAGCCAATTACATATTGTTAATTTTCAGTGGAGAATGCGATTGCCAGTTTAGAATGTCAAATTGAATTGAAACCTTTTTCTTTCCTTTACTATTAATTTGTTTTCAAGAAACAAATTTAAAACGTCTGAAATCGCATTATTTTGTTTCTTTTTTTAGGATTATTCGTGTCATCAGCTAACAGAACTATTATTCCGTTTCGAATGGACTTCGGCTGATCGTTTACGTGCTGAAAGTACTTAAATTGTTTGTGGTGACGCCGCGATACAAGACGAGCTGAACGTTCGCGATGTTTAGATGTATACCGACTCATTGCCGCGAAAACCAGAGGATGCTCGACGTCAAAACGTTACTTCGTGTTTACAAGTAAGACCCTTCTTTATTTTTTTGGACGATTTCCTTTCACTGTGGGTGACTAGTGAAAAACCCATCTCAGAGAGATGATAATCTTGAGAGATCAATGCTATCAGTCAAATGACCTTTGTATATATTTACTTTTCCCAAAATATCGAGAAGGATACATTGTTTCTACGACTGATATGCTGATCACTTTCCTTTCACTTTTCTTATTTAGCGTTTAAATTCAATACAAAACATTTCAGATCGTGGTTTTATTTATAATGTTCATGGGAAGAGGGATACTTACCTTCTTTTCCTTTTCCCCTTTTTTTGTTTGTTCTTTTAAGAAATTTCTTACCGAACGTCTTGTATTGAATATTTTGTTTCAATCAGATAGTCTTGCTTTTGGATGCACTCCTCAGATAGTCTTGCTTTTGGATGCATTTGAGATTTAAATTATTTTTCAGATAAAAAGTAATATTGGTCCAATAGTGTTTCTGAGAGTGCTATGTTTTGTTACAAGCGCTCAATTATAATCCAACTAATATGCCCAATTTTCCATTTTGGTTTCTACATTTTCTATATCCTCAGGTAACTCAATGGGGAGATAACTTATTCCTATGGTTATCATCATGTAACTGACAACTCTTATTTTACACGTTTTATATATTTTTTCGACCTTTCTTTTCCTATTTAATTGTTGTCAAAAATTATTCGCGCATGTTTTCTCTCACATAAAGAAGTACGTGGGTACATTGCAATGTACGTTGGTCCGAAGATTTTTCTTTTTTAAATTACTTTTGGTCTATTATTTCCGTGTGCAGCATAAGTTTTTAATTTGCGGTTGCGAATGATGTAAATTGATTAGTAAGATGAAAAGGTAGATTGCTTCATATATGAAACGTCTATCCCAGTGTTCTTAGTTTTCGTCATCTTCCTGAAGGTTTTTCACCTGGAGCTGAGGGACGTATTTTCTTACAATATGATTGTCTCTATTCCATTTTTTCAATTCTCTATTTTAGAGTGGAAGTTTTGTATGCGAACGTTTTCATTTTAATATCGAATGAATCAGAACTTGCTCTGTGAGGTAGGAAGGGTCAGGAGATCTTTCTTGTTTCTCCGATTTCCATCTACATATTTTTCAATATTTGTATGTCTTTTACAAACTGAAATATTTCATCGATTTCCGGATATTCATTTCCTCATATCTCCTCCTTCTTTCTTCTCAATTTTTCTTTTTCTTTCTTTCTTTCTCATTTTCGTTTGTGAGTACTAGAAACATGTACTTGTTGATAGATTTTAATTGAGCCAATAGTTTTCTACTCCAGGGAATGAAAATTAAAGGATTCATGAATTTAACAAAATGATCAAGGGAGCAGAATTTAAATACTGTTCTTCCTATTTTCCTTTCCATTTTCTAAAACATAGAAGTTTCTAACGTCACAGAAGAAAAGGTTTGCAGTCAACGTTTGGGTATTTTATCGAATTTAGTTTTTACTGTAAGAATAATTCCTTTTATTCACAATAGCGGTCTAAATAGCTGGTATTTCACTTCTCACTTGTGGAATAAGATATCTAAACATTGCACAATAATTATTGACTCTTAAAATATACTTAATTTTGTTAATTAAGTTATCTGGACTGATAAAATTTAAGATATGTATGTAGACCATCTGTACATTGGTTAGTTTCACTTCCCGTGGGAATTTGCTGGTAAACAATAGCTCAGAAAGCTTACGGTGTGTTACATTAAGAAAATGGCCTGAGAGTAGTCTGCGGTAGCAACTTCGCTTGTTTCGTGGGATGGGGAGAAATTGAGTTTCAAACGACATTTTACCAAAACTTCTCCGACATCTTTCATTTCACGACAAGGGAGATGGCGCACTGCAAGTCAAATTGTCAAATTAAGTTCGAATTTTGTTCGATACTCCACTCCTTTCTCGCTTTCTTCTTTTAGCATTTAAAATTCTTCAGCAAACTTCAAAAGAATCCACCAAATTTGTAAAACACGTGGATAGATATTAATCCCGGCTCTTTGCCCTAAGGGTGAGACAAAGGAAAGGCTTATCTGTATAATCTACACAACTTACAAACAACAATACGTAGGACTCTCTTTTTTTTATTACATCTGCTTTATTTGCAATTTGTTCTACTCGAACATTCGGCAAATACAATTGTACATACATTATTGACATGTAAAGAAACCATCCAATTCTGGTTCTTTCTAAAAATGGTTTTAAACTAATTGTCCAATTCAGAGAGAAAAAAAATAACAACAATAAACATCACATTGAAATAACAATAACACAATAACAAACAAACATACAATAGTGCAAGCATTGTGACAAAAAAAAATATCTACAGTAACAATTATTTTAAAAGAAAAATATTATTTATATCTGTGGTCCAGATCAAGAGGATGTACTCTTTTCAATCTTCTTGTCATTGTGCTGTTATCTAAGATGTTTATGGCCAGATGATTAATATGATTTTCGAGTCTGTGTTGGTATTTGTGAGATTTGAGAGTGTTTCCTCTTTAACAGTGGTGATATTGAGATCTTTATGTAGAGTGGCGTTTGATACAAACCAGGGAGCATTGCTTAATAGTCTGAGACATTTGGATTGAAATCTTTGAATTATTTCTATATTTGAATGTGATGCTGTTCCCCAGAGTTCAATTCCATAAGACCAGATAGGTTTGAGTATTGTTTTGTAAAGTAAAATTTTGTTTCCTAGACTTAAACAAGATTTTCTTCCTATTAACCATATCATTTGTCTACTTTTCAGTTCTGCTTCCTTTCTTTTAATCGAAATATGTTTCTTCCAGGTTAGCTTTTTGTCGAGATGTAGTCCGAGATATTTGACGGTGTCTACGTTTTCAATTAGTTTTCCGTTTATTTCTATTCTTGTATTTCTTGTTCGTCTGAGGGTAAATGTTATACATTTGGACTTTGTTTCATTCATTCTTGTTCTCCAGAGTTTACGCCATTTATTTATAAGCTCGAGGTGATCTTTCAATGTTCTTGTTGCCGTTTCTTGGTTTTCGTGCGAAGCTAGCAGGGCTGTGTCATCTGCATATGTTGCAGTGGTGACATCTGGGGACTGAGGTAAGTCAGCGGTGTACAGCGTATACAGCACTGGTCCAAGGATGCTCCCCTGTGGCACTCCTGATAATATTGGATGAAACGCTGTTATTTCATCTCCGAATTTTATTTGAAAAAATCGATCTGAAATAAAGGATCGAAGTATATTATAGTATGGATGCGGCAGACATTTCTTGATTTTATATACCATAACAAGCCTTGATGCCACACTTTGTCGAAAGCTTGCGCAATATCTAGAAACAAGGCGGAACAATACATTTTATTTTCTAGAGCTCCGTTGATGGTGTCGACTATTCTATGAATTTGTTCTATTGTAGAATGACGATTTCTAAAACCGAACTGATGGTCTGGAATTGCGTCATTTTCTTTAAGTAAAGGATATATGTGAAATAGTAATAGTTTTTCGAATACCTTAGACAACGAAGGCAATAAACTTATTGGTCTGTACGAGGAAACATCTTGTAGCTGTTTTCCTGGTTTTGCAATTACAATTAATTGTGCCAGTTTCCACTGCGAAGGATAGTGTCCGATGCGTATTATTCCATTGAAAATGGATGTTACAAGGGCAATGAGTTTCTTAGTCAGTTTTTTAAGCATTTCCCCTGTAATACGATCATGTCCAGGAGCCTTATGATTTGGTAGTAGTTTCAGCCCTGCTGTGACTTCTTTTGTTGAGAAGAATTTAATTGGTGGCGACATTTGATGGGGACATTCCAGGAATTCTATAATTTCTTTTTCTTCTGTGAGTAGTGCTGAGGAGTGTGGTTGAAATGTTTTTGCAAAATATTTTGCAAATTCTTCTGCCTTATCGTTTTCCGTTCTAGCCCAGCTTCCATCGGTTTTACGAATAGGGGGGACATGTTTTGTAGGCCTTTTTAATTTTTTAGTAATTTTCCATAAGGAGTAATCTGTAGCTTTTGAGGGTGACAACTTTTCTATTCTTTCCTTCATTTCCTCCGAGTGAAATTCTTGTAATTTTCTTGATAAGAGGCGGGAAGTTCTGTTGAGTATTCGTTTGTCGTCCGGGTGATGAGTGCGTTGCCTGGTCATCTTCATCTGTCTTTTCTCTTTAATCATTTTTAGTACTTCTGATGGGTATTTATTTTTTTCAAACACTCTCATTTCTGGAGTTGCATATACGGCTGCCTGTTGAATGTGTTGCATTAAGTATTCAACAGCATCGTCGATATCTTCTGGACATTTTAGACGGACCTTGGCAGTGGTGTTATGGTAAAGCCAGTTGCTGTATTCTTCCCAGTTCGTTTTTCTGTTTGTAAGGTATATGTTTTCTTTCTTTTTGATTTCAGAAGAACTGATTGTCAGTATTTCTGGAGAATGATCAGATGACAGATCAAAAGACGGCTCTATTGTGTGATAGGTCTGTGCCATTCCCTATGTGACGAAGATATCCAAGACATCAGGTACCTTGTTACCATCCGTTGGCCAGTATGTGGGATTTCCTGATGAAATTGTTTGGAGTTTTAGTGTAGAGATGGCTCCTTCTAAAGCGCGACCTCTTGTAGTTACCAGTCTTGATCCCCATAGTTGATTTTAAGCATTGTAGTCTCCTCCAGCAATGAACCTTGTGCCGAGCGTTCTAAAAAACTTGATATACTGATCGGTGGTTATCTTGTGTTTTGGTGGGGAGTATATAGCTGAAATAACGAGCGGACCGAACTTATCGTATACTTGTATAGAGGTTGCTTGCAGATAGTCTTCAGCATTATCTTTGTACATATTTTGTCTGATTCTTGTTTTAATTATTACTGCTGTGCCTCCATGAGCTGTCCCATCTGGATGATTTGTGCAATATACGTCGTAGTCAGGTATACGCAGATAGCTTCTTTCGGTAAAATGTGTTTCAGACACTAGGAGTATGTCAATATTTTCTTGATGTGGAAACACTTCTAACTCTCTTCGATGTTGAAGTATTCCGTTGGCATTCCAGGAGACAATTCGCAGTAAATTACTCATAGTTTCTTCATTATTGCAGTCATGATATTAATTAGGCTGGAGATTTGTTCAGCTTGCTTTGCTAAGATGGACTCGAATTTTTTGAATGATTCTTGCATTATGGATATCAGATTATTTTCATGCGACACATTTTGATTATTGATTTGCGAATGTTGGGCCATTTGTGCATATGTGAGCTGTCTACCTGTTCCTATGGTTTGATTACTTGTTATTGAACTTGAATTGTTACCTTCAGTTATGTTTTGCGTAGCATTTCCACAGTGTTGACTTTGACTAGGATACTTGCTGTTACGAATTTTTTGATAGACTTCGCAGCCTTTATAATTTGCTGGATGGTCACGGCTACATAGAGCACATGTAGCTGGTGTGTCTCTCGTTTTAGTACAGGTTCGACTATCGTGATTCTTTCCACATTTGACACAGCTATACGGAAGCGTACAATAACGAAAACTGTGCTCGTAGGACTGACATCGCTTGCATTGTACTACAAGTATTTCTCGTTTTTTACGCGGTGGTTCAAAACTTCTTTTTGCATGTAGTAAGTATTCGACGTCATATTTTTTTTGTTGTTACTTTGAGGTTCTAAGTCCACAAAAAACATTGATAGAGGTGCTTTTGTTAACCGATGCTTGATATTATGAATTTGTCTTACTTTGTGGCCTTGTGCTTCTATAGCTTCTTTAAGTTCCATTTCGTCTGCTGTTGGGTGCATATTTCTTAACACTACCCGAAAGGCTCTTTCTTGTTTTAACTGAAATGTATAATGAGCAATATTTTTCAGATTCAGATGTTTAACAAGCTTTCGATAAACATCCGGTGTTTGAGGTACGATTTTCACATTGTTCATTGTAATTTTGACTTCATCTTGATAGGTTTTGATTAGTTTATATGAAAAGTCTTCATCTTTAATGACTTCTTTAATAGATCTGATCATATCAGATATAACTCTAACGCCTGGTATGAAAATAGGCGGTGTTCGATATTTGTCTTGTTCTTGTATACTGCCCTTGGTTGTTGTATCATTGATATTCTCAGATTTCGAGGTTACTGCTAAATTTTCATCACAAGAGATGTTCATACCTGTTTTTTGATGATACGGCGTCATGTTCACTGTTAGTCTTCTTAGAGGGTCCTATAGAGTTATCATTGCGTCTTTTTTGTCGACGCAGCGGGATTGTTTGCCATGAGCTGCTCAGGGTTGAAGCCGTTTCCTGCGTTGTAGATGCTTGGCCGTTAGTTGCTGTAGCTTCTAGCACGGTAGCTGGGATTTCTTTTTCACGCAGATATTGCTGTATTTGAAATTGTAAATGTTGTTTCTGTTGCACTAATTGTTGTAAGTGTTGTTTGAACTGTTGATGTTCTTGCAATAACACTTGATGCTGTTGCTGAAGGTTCTGTGTTACGTCGCTGTATTCTAAAGTCGATCCGTTCGTACTATTGTTGACGAATGCTTCACTGTTTTCTTGGTTATTTAGTATTGCTGCTGATTGTGTGATTAGTCCCACGAAGGGGACGTGGTCAGTTAACATTATTCACTTCACTATATATGGGCGGTATTGATTTGTAATAGTTCTTGATACACCACTGTTCACAAGACAATGAAGTCACCTTTGTTCACAAATAAAAGCGGTCACCACTGTTTCACTAGTAAATTTGAACGGTAAGTTGAAAACGTTCCTAATTCACCACTGTTCACAAATAAATGCACTTCTTTCTGACCCCGGACCGGCACCAGTAGCGGCCGGGGCAGTCGGACTTGCGATAAGCGCGAGCCTTCGGCTAACTAGCGGAGCTGCGGAGCACGTCTGCTCGTGACCACTGCTGAGCGAGAACTAGGAAGCTCTTTAGGTTAGTATTTTTAATTTGGATATAAAAACCTGGGACATTTCAAAATTTTTCAAAAAATGATTCCATCGTTTTTGATTAAGTTTTGTTGTTGTATAGTGTGAATGACGTTTAAGTCATTTTCGTTGGAAATTTCGTTGAAATAGTCATGTACTATTTGTCGAAAATTTCTTCAGTCTTCAAACTTACAGAACATGGTTACGCCTTATAGAGGCGAGATATCTAATAAACATCTTTTCACAAAATATCGTCTTGGATACGCTGAGGCGATATAATATCGATTGGCCATTACAGACTCGACTGTCTGACCACTTCCAATATTTTGATGTTTTAAATTGGCCACTATTGAAACAAAATCGAAATTTGAAAATAAGTTACAACAAATTAAAAATTGGCCATAATTATTCAAGGGATCGATTCAGAAGTAAATTGCTCACTGACTTTTACAAAACGAACTTAATACTGTAGTCCAAGCATTTTGAGAGAACTTCAAAAATGTACTTAACTATGGCCACTATTGTTAGTTCTGACTCTAAGTGTGAATAAAAATATCAGAAAAATAGTTAGAATTTGCGGAGGTGGTTGGCAGACCGAGGATAGGGCTCGTTGATACAATGCCAACCCAATGGAAATGCGCCAACCAGCACCGAACGGATTCGTGATTACAGATGACCGTAGATGTGACAAAGTTATTAAAAAACTGATACATAAAAATCAAGAACTGATTAAAAGTTTTAGGCAAAAAGGAAGCGAAGTAATTCTTTTTTCAATACTGCAGAAAAAAATGAATGAACTACGAAAATATTACTCTCTAAGCTCTAAAACATATTTGAGATTACGGTTCCCCATAGTTGCATTGATCATGCTGAGATAACTGTGGGAAATTCTTTAGTTTGTGAGGGAGACGTGACAGAAATCTAGGGCTCATGGAAGTTACGTAGAGGTGGTAGGAACCCGAGTGCTAAAAGTCTCGCTACTACATTAGAGCATCGTGACTGGAATTCAGTATACCTCTAGAGCGTTAAGTGAATCTATGGAAATGAACACTTTACAAAAAAGTGCATACGACATTTTATTTTATGATGCTGAAAGTAATTTGCTGGGTCTGGCTCTTTCTTCCAAAACTCTCTACATCACCCTATCTCGATTAAATTTTCCGATGGGTTAGTAATACTGATAATATGTTATACAAAGTTAGCAGGGTCCAAGGTTTACAGACGACAATATAATGTCTATTACCCGAAGTAATTGGAAGTACTTACTTACACAAACTGCCTACTCTCTTCTCAGAAAAAGAGGTATTCAAAGAAAATATACATTTTTCAATTTATATTGTAGTCGTATTTACTGCTTTTTACAAACACGACTTCTCTACGTAGGACCACCTGCATTACTTATGCTGACTGTATGTAACCACTGGGTTGTCTGTTGAAAAGCTATTTAATCTTAACCATGTGAGTACTTAAAAATGCTCTGAAGAGCAGGTGGGGTGTTTTGACGATCCCCATTATTTATAATCAAACTTTCGATGTTTTGATATTATACAACTATTTTATGAAAGGAAACATGTTTAATTACTCACAATTGAGCACTTTAATACATACCAAGTTGATTAAAGAATCTTGTAGGTAAATGACCAAAATACCGCTAATAAATCTTGTAGACCGAAAAATGAAATTAAGGTGCTAACATTTGCACCAATGCAACAAGTATCAAAATTCATAAGTAAACCATGTTATTAGCAATACTAAATTACATTTATCATTGAGCAAGAATACGAGAATCAATAGCAACAAATATCATGTAAGTTACTTCGACAACCCGGTCATTAATAACTAATTTTCAAAACGAAAAATGAAAATGGAGCTTTTGCTCCCAAGTTTAAACGAGAAAGTACGTGACACATGAAACAATCTTAGTAGACAACAATTTTTTTTTCGTTAATCGGCCAACTAGGACCACGCTTGCAAGCATCCTGCATTTACCGTGGCTCAGTTTTTATTTATTATCACGGTGGCAGGTGCTTGCGACAATTTTTGGGGGGGACCAGCATTTTTGGCTGGATCCGAATTTTATCCCCCACGGTTGTTAGCCCTGGGGGTATGGAAGATGAAATGATGATATGATGATAATGGGGGTGAAAGGACAACACATACAGACATACACAAATACATCCATGCCCGAGGCGGGATTCGAACCCGCTATCTTCTGGTCCGAGACCACTCCGGCACTACTGCCTTAGCGATCTCGGCCATCTGATCGGCTAGTAGACAACAATATTATTTAAAAATTTAATTTATATTGTTTGATTGATTAGTGATTCCTGACGCATCAACTGCTAATGCAATTAGTCCCGTAAGTGTAGTGCTTTTTTGCGCCGCAAAGGGCGATCATCTTTCCCCGTTGGATGATGTGATTCGCCGCACACACACCATCAGCCAGCGAGGTTTTCCCAAACGGATGTCTCCCATCAGCGGGGCGCTACCCCAACTGGGAAAAGCTCTAACGGATGTTTAACTGAATGTCTCCCGAACCGAACTCTTATCATATGTAGTAGTGTCGTGCATGCTAGTGTAAGAGTGTGTATGTAAGGGGGGCGAGCATATAATAAAGAAGGGGAAGGGAAGATCGTGCAAGGTCTGTGGCCGTTTGATGGGGTACTGCTCCGGCATTCGCCTCGTACTGATCGGCGAAACCACGGAAAACTGACGATCAGAGCAGCCAGCTGCTAGAATTGTCTTCCAGGCAGGGACAGAAAACACTGCTATCGGCTAGTGTCGAAAAACCTGCACCGACGGGACTCGATTCTAGGACCTCCCGACCCTCCCCGAAGATTAGAGACACTGCAGTGACATCAGTTGTTGCCCTGAGCTATCTTCCCCGGTTTTAACTTATAAAAACCATTTCTTCGAGTGCCTGAACACCCCGCCCGCTCCGCAGAGGGCCGCTGCTAAAGCCTACGCTGTCATTATCATTGGTGCAGGTGGACAAAGCGCAGCGCCTGAGGGCGACCGACTCCGCTTGCATCGACCGCCCCAATCGCCCCCCCCCCCCCCCCGACCCACCCTCTCGCAGCCAGCACTGTCTATGAACTGAGCAGCGCACGGGGAGACTTCCCTCTCTGCTCACCATAGGATGTTATAGCACGAAGAGAGGACTGCAATATGATATACAAAAAAATCCCATATACTCACAATTTTTCTCTTACTGTGAAGAATATCGAATCATATAAATGTGGCTAGGGATTTAGAATGTTTTCACTTAAACAATCACAATGAATAGCTGACTACTGATAAATTATCATTATATATAATGCGCTAAGGAAAGATGACGGTTTTGTTCCAATTATAAGAAACCCTCGATACCAAACTCCGAAAGTGAATGAATTGAAGTGAATTGAATTAATGCCTTATTTTACGTGGCGAGACTCTTGCCATTAGACAGTCTGACCCTCAGACTGTCTTCCGTCTGACCATGCAAATTTCGCTATGCTCCTTTCACCTACTATCCCTCGGGCGACGAAACACGTGATTTGAATTTAGCTCAGAGGCTTCATTTAGGCTTGAGGATCTTTTGCATGTAGTAAATCTACTTACATGGGACAGCCGGTTTTATTTCACCTCCAAAGGAAGGCGTACGAACGATTTTTTCGCCCATAAAAATCCACGGCTTCGATAGGATTGAACTCGCGAACTTGCCTGTAACAGTACGATATGCAAACCGTTACACCATCGCCGCCGCCAGCGAAGACTAAAAATTATCAGTTGGTAGACTAAGACACAAGGGAATCATCATGCACACATACAATTGCAATACATATTGTAACACGTTTCGATCGTGCGTAGCTCAAAATCGAAGCGCCCTAGGTCCTTAAACCCATGTTTTTGTTACTAACTTAAAGGCACAGAGTTGTGCTTCTGTTGCCGTAATCTACAAAATTATATATTTTGGACTTTCTATTACAATTTGGAGAGTATCTCAATTCCATGGCAAGGGATGGTACGTTGAAATAGATGTTCGTCTCAGCAGAAAAGTGCGGGAACATACACAGTGACACGGTGGATTGTGGATTATAATTAGGACACTGGGTCAAAATTCGGTAGTTTTGGACAAAAATGGATGATGGAGTTTTTGAGGTCTGATGCTGTAGGTAATGCAATTAAAATCTTTTACAGGGCGACCCGTGCTGTTATACCCACACTGCTCGCCTTCCATCTCTAGGTAACCGGGTCGGATCCCAGTCAATTCATGTGGAATTTGTGGTTGACAACGTAGGTTAGCGGCAGGTTTACGCAAAGCTACAGTTTCCTCTGCTTCTCATTCCATTCTCGCTTTGTCAAAATTCATATCACCTACACTATGTGATCAAAAGTATCCCAAAACGTCCAAAATGGTGTTATAGTGGGGTCGTGTTTTTCATGGAGGGCTCTCCTCGTTGTTTTTTGTGGCCCTATCACGGCACAGGGCTTCGTTGATGTTTTAAATACCTTCTTGCTTTCCACTGTTGAAGTGCAATTCGGGAGTGGCGGTTGCGTCTTTCAACACGATCAAACACCTGTCCATACTGGCCTTTGGTGGTTACACGACAATAACATCCCTGTAATGGTCTGGCCTTCACAGAGTCTTGACTTCAATCCTATCGAATCCTGTCGCATACTTCGTGCCAGGCCTCAACGACCTACGAGTACATCGATATCTCTTCTCAGTGCAGAACCCCATGAAGGATCATTCTTCAAGAAACCTTCCAGCACCTGATTAAAAGTATGTCTGCGAGAGTGGAAGCTGTCATCATGGCTAAGGGTGGGCCAATGCCATATTGAATTCCAGCATTATCGATGGAGGGCGCCATGAACTGGTAATTCATTTTTAGCCACGTGTTCGGATACTGTAGTGTATATATCAAAACACTACATCTCAGATATGGTAAAATAATTAGGAATTGAGGATTTCAGTAAATATCTGAGTAGAAACATACTATCGTCAACAGAGGCCTCAATCCATTTTGGACACTCGCCAATTGAAATTGCATGTTTTAGAATTCCACTGTTGTTAACATGCTTCAACTGGTGGCGTCAATAGAAAATTCATTCCATACTTTCAATATACGCCCTAGATTTTGTTTGCGCCCCTGTTCACGAGTAAAAACTATTTGCCATAACTGAATCAGTCCAGATATAAACGTAATTATTAGGATGAAATGGAACCACATTTACGTTATTCATCAGTGAGTGAAATTCGCTGATGCCTTTGAGAATAAAACTATTTTTCCAAGTCATGAGCCACGTTAATGAATGATTTTAGGGGTGGTCTTTCAGTTTCATGCGGTCAGTGACAGTAAGAAATATGAAGCACATGTAATTATTGAATTATTATTACGTTGAATGTAGAATGTTTAAGGGAACTTAGTATTTTGAGGAATGTTATCTCAAAAGAGAAAATAATTTCTAAAATGTTAAATATTAAGTACAAAATTGATATTTAATTAGTAGTAGCACATCAAAAATGCTGTCGTCAAATAAAACTCCCTATTAATACATAATTATAATGATTTGTAAAACATTTTATCTCTTTAACAGTAAATTTAGTTTTTTTTCAAACATTCCTTTGTTATCAGTAAAAGGTCCTAACCGTTTCGCTCTAGGGGACTGCGAAGCAGTTTTAGGGAGCCCATGAAGGTACCACAAGTGAAATTTTGTACTATTTGCGATTGCTTCTACTGATTGCCGTGATAGAAGAAGGAATCGAAATTAGTTCCTTCAGAATTTATTGTCGTCGTTTGGGCACACCACGTTTTCAGAATACACGAGCTTGTGTATCAAAGATTAGGCGCTTTTCAGGAAGTTCCCAGTGTGTTCCCAAAAATCGCTCTCTTCTGTGATGTCCTCCCTAGTCAGTTGAAATTGTATACTATTTCTTATTCTGTTCTCATTTATTTGTTTTAAAAAATAGTTTTTCACTATGACATACAAGTATATTATTCCAAATAAATTAGTATTTGAGTTTATTTTGTAACTGATAGTGGATTTAATGAAGCCTGACAATTCCTTGAAAAGGTTTGTTTTGAAATTACAAGATCATTGACGTAGTGTCATTTATGCCACAATAATGCAATATCATGGAGATTCACTTTCAATAGTTATGTTTCGATCATTATAATTTTAGATCACAAGCATAAACCTTATCCATTAATGAATTATTCATAACTTATACAAAATCCGATTTTTGAGTACTAGTCAATTATGCAACCTACTAAAAATTTAAGTAAAGAGTAGAATCATTTTGTGCCAACCCATATTCTGTCATGCCATATATATGTCAACATATTCATATTATGAAAATGTTTTGAAATAATTCATTATTAAAGGCTAAAGTTTATTCCCAATTCTCAATTAGTGTATCGTGAATCAAATATTGGTAATTGGACGATTTATATTTAAAATAAATTTAATGCACGTAACTTTGAATTAAATCTTTTGATCACTTTAAATTATTTCACTTTACCCCAAGTTCCTTCAAACGTCTCTAAAATTATCGTTATTGATGAGTACATTATTCTGGGTTATATTGCGTATTTTTCTATTTTACAATTATATGCTTTATTTCTTCCTCATCCTTTCTTGTTACATCTGTTCCTGTATGTATTCCTAAGATATGGGTGAAATTAAATATCTTCCATTTATGTTATAGTTTATGAAATACACTACCTAACAAAAAAATGTTGCACCCAGAAGGAGCGGTTGGATGTGATTGAATCTACATATGCTGAAAAACCATGTGCCTGTATTGAGCTGATTACAATTATAGGATGAAAGGAACGAGACCGTTAGCGATTACAGATTGAAAAGTTGGCGTCAGGTCAGTAGGGTGTCGCACCTTTTCTGGCTGCAATGGAGGAACTTATGCAGTTCGGAATGGTGTTAAACAGCCTTTGGATCCTCTCTTGAGGTAAGTTAGTCCACAACTGTTCCTCCAGATCCTGCAGGTTGGTACTGCTACGGGGCACCTTTCAAATGTCATCCCACCTGTGTTCAGTGGTGGAGTCGCGACATCTTGCTGGCCACGGGAGAACCTCAACATGCTCTAGGCAGTCTATAGACACACGCGCTGTGTGTGAGCGTGCATTCTCTTGTTAGAATACTGTCCCAGGGTGCTGTGTCTCCAGAACCTGTAGGTTGGTACTGCTACGGGGTACCCTTCCACAGTCATCCCACCTGTGTTCAGTGGTGGAGTCCCGAGATCTTACTGGCCACGGGAGAACCTCAACGTGCTCTAGGCAGTCTGTAGACACACGCGCTGTGTGTGAGCGTGCATTCTCTTGTTAGAATACTGTCCCAGGGTGCTGCGTTACAAGGGGCATGATGTGCAGACGCAGAATGACTGTTACGAATCGCTATGCCGCAAAAGTCTGCAGAAGCACTGTGCAGAGGTGATTTGAACGCATATCCGATGGCTCTCCTCACCACGATGCCCAGGGTTACTCCTGTGTACTACCCTACATTTTGCACAGGGTCCAGTCGCCCACACCCCTTGAAGGAACCGCCGAATTCGATTTCCGTCGCCGCTCAAGAGAGGGGGACAGCAGCAGCCGTCTCGCACGACTAGGCACCGCAAAGCGCGTCATCACCCTTATCCGGGGCAAGCCAGCGGACCCTCAGCCTCAGCGGGCTATAAAGCAACGCCCAAACGGGCAGTGGGCAGTGAGCGCCAGCAGCAGTATCGTGCAAACGTGTGATTAGCGATCAGTGTCGACGAAGCCGCAAAGTTGTACGGACTCTCTCTCTCCTGGACGATTACATCGAGGCTACAGCTATTGGACATCTCCCTGGATAACGGCTATTTTGTCTTTCCCTATCACTTCTTCTGGAATATTGTGAAACTTGCTTGTTAACGGTTACGCCGTACCGGTGGGAGGTCGGAATAAACCTATTTTTACGCAATTACTTTTTTTGTGGGCATAACAGTGTGCCCTCAGCCCTTCACGCCGCCACACGCTGGTCATCGGAGGTTTTGTCGAAGGAAGACACAGCACTGAACATGACGCGACGCCATTCGCTCGCTGCCCATGCCTCCCGGGCACGGCACCAATCCAAACGCCGACGTCAGTCTTCTGGTGTCAATGGCAACATGGAGCGGTGGGACCCCAATTTGGCGGATGCGAGTCGTCGAGCCACTGTGCGGGAACCCAATTTGGCGGATGCGAGTCGTCGAGCCACTGTGCGGGAACTCACAGGATGCTGTAGAGTCGCCAGTACACGTTCGGGGATGGCTGGTGCCGACGTCAAGGGATTCCGCATTCCTTGACAGTTCTCCCTGGATTGTGTGTTTCTATATCGATCCGAACATGGACGTCGTGCATAGATGCCCTCATGTTCCCACTGATTCCAACATAGATCACTGTGACATCTGAATGGCCCACATGTCTGGCAATTGCACGTCCAACCAGCGAGACCAACCAGTTTCATAAAGTCCCACAATGCGGCCTCTGTCAAATGCAGTCAATTGGATATGCTGTCGCCGCGGTTTGGGTCCGCGGGTGCTTCTTTAAGTAAAAGTCGTTCTTCAGTCATGCGCGTACACGAGTTTGTATAAAGGCTAACAAATTCCGAATTTTAATTTGTTAGTGTAAGCGTACATATTCTTAGAGTAGAGAAAATATGTAATAGTGAGTGTGTTAAATACTTAAGCATCTTTAGAGAAAAACTTGTGTTAAAAAAAGCTCCACGGTTTTCATCAACATACGAATACAATTTGTTATGAAGAAGAAAATGAATAATGCATAATTTTCCGGTACTTTGAAACAGTATTGGTATGCTTAGAAAGTGCAAAAGCGTATAACAATCACCAGGAAATGAATAATTAGAATATTGATTTCGTATGGAATAAAGGCTGTGTATCAAGAACGGCCTCGTTAAGGGGGTACACAAAAAATAAATATTGAGATGGCTTCTTCCGATTAGCAGATACAACACAATACAATGTAATAATATTCATGAAGCAGGTGAAAAAGTCTTGAGTGGGAAGACTATTCCTCATTTACCTCTATTGTGTGAAGGAAGATGGGAATTCTGCGAAACTGGACGCAAAGCAAGATGGAGAAAGCTCCGAATGGACAAGTGAGAATAGCCTGAATTACGCCTAGGGTTCTCATGCCAACAGAAATAACTAAGGAAGCATATTAACAGATTCAGTTTATCGTAACAGGATAATAAGATTATACGAATACAAACAACTCACTGAAGTCTTATGTACTTTGCAAACTGAATATGATAATGCCAATTTCCCTTTGATGCTTGTATCACAAGAATCCCGTAAACTTTAACCAAGTATCTTTTTTCAGATGCGACGTCTTTCGAAATTGCGGCGAAATAATATGAATACAGAATGAAATGAATTATGGGACCATCAAAGGGGAAACGAGTTGCATGCACGTATCAAATATTTACTTTTCAAAATAAAATGGCCTAATACAGTTACTGAAGTTTTCAACGCACCTTTTATTAATTACACATGGTACATTCTGGTTCGCTCCTTGATTTAAATAGTTGACTTTAATCGTCACGTGTTTTAAATATGAACGCACAGAGAGGGTCAAATAATGAATCTGAATACGCGCACTCTCAGCACTTTTGAGAGGGCCCTTAAACGCAAATAAAATATGCAAATGGCGCTCGACATGACGCATTAAGTCGGCGGTGGAGGCACCTTTCAAAAACGTCTCGGAGCCGGTGAAGCGGGAACGGTGGCGGGAGTGGAGTCGGTGGGGCTGGTCGGAGACGGGTTAGAAGGTGGGATGGGTCGGAGATGGCGTTGGAGGTGGGATCGGAGAACGGGTAGATGGGTCAGAGACATTGCGTATAGGCAGAGGCAGTCAAGGAGACCGGCAGAGATGGGATCGGAGGCGGATGAGAGGGCGGGAGGCGAGGGCGGGAGGCGAGGGCGGGAGGCGAGGGCGGGAGGCGAGGGCGGGAGGCGAGGGCGGGAGGCGGGGACGGGAGGCGGGGACGGGGAGGCGAGGACGGGGAGGCGAGGACGGGGAGGCGGGGACGGGGAGGCGGGGACGGGGAGGCGGGGACGGGGAGGCGGGGACGGGGAGGCGGGGACGGGGAGGCGGGGACGGGGAGGCGGGGACGGGGAGGCGGGGACGGGGAGGCGGGGACGGGGAGGCGGGGATGGGGAGGCGGGGACGGGGAGGCGGGGACAGGGGGGGAGTCGAGGGCGGGGGCCAGAGTCGGGGGCATGCTGCCGAAATTTGGACGCCGGCCACTCTACCCGCTGTTTTTAAAAGGCATCTGGAACGAAAATGAAATATGCAAATGGCTATCCAGGGCGCTGGCGTGGCTGGGGCGCCCCCGGGCGCCAGCGGGCAGACCCAAGACCTCTCTTCCAAGTGGAGTGTTCCTCTTTCGTTTATCCTCCGGCCGACAGCCGCGCCACCGTCGGCTTCTCCCTTCGCTCGACGACTTTCTCGGCGCCACCGCCGCCTTCTGCAAGTCCCCGGAGACCGCGCCGGCCCGCCCTCCGCCCCGCACCGACTTCGCTCTTGTTAGGGCCGATCCTAGGCCGGATCACGCCTACCTTTTGCCCTTGTTAGGGGGAAACTTAAAGGACCCGCGCTGGCTAACGTACGTGTGGCTGGGGATGGGTCGCGAGGCACGTTTTCGTATTAAAATGTACAGCCGCTGCGGAAGGGCTTTTATGCAAGGGAAAAGGGAAGAGTGTGCGACGTGACGATACGTAGAGAGCTTAATATCTTGAAAGCCATCAACTTCTTTTCTTCTTGGAGCTGATCAATAATTCATGACGTCCGCTAGGCGAATGGGTTCTCTCGATATAAAGGAAAGGCACGTAAAAGAATATTGTTGATCCGCAAGACAAATTCCTTGCAGCTACTCATCAAATACTGAGTACACCATTTGTATGTAAACATATTTTTAATTCAAACGTATATTGTTATAAAACCAATTAATATATTATTATTTTTTGTTTTGAAAATAACGTTCTTCAATATGACTTCAAGGTACTGGTATTAGAGTTCCCACAGTGGCCGGATTTTCGATACGAATTAAATGGTTAGGACGAATTCACCTGCATTCTGGAGGAGAATTCTAGCGGCTGCCTGCTCTAATCGGTAGTTTTCCGTGGTTTCTCCGATCAACACCAGGGGAATACCGAAGCAGTACCCCAACAAACTGGTCGCGGACCGCGCGCGATCTTTCCTTCCTCTTCCTTGCCCTATCCACATCCCTTACTTACACACACAATGACATGCACTACACTACCTCACATGTAAGGGGAGACCAATCAGAATCTTAGAGCTTGTCCCGACTGGAGAGGCGTCCGGCTAATGGAAGATACCTGATTGTGGAAAACCTCGCTAGACGACGCACCTCTCTGTGGGGAAAGATCACCGCCGCCTTCCACGATGCACTACTCTCGTGGAATCACGCACTACACTCGTGGAATAATGCCCCTGGCAGTTGACGTGCTCGAAATAACTAAGGAGCAATCAATCGCAAATCATTCAACGTTCATCCAATGTAAAAGAAATTGCTTCTTTTGTCTATTTGCACTGATGATAAAGATTTGACAAAATAACCACGAACTCTAAAGCTCACATGTTTTGTAATGGCTTACATGTTTTGTAATGTTGGTAATGCTTACATGTTTTGTAATGAGTGTTTACGTTTCGTCCTTATACAAGGAGGGATCAGGGAGGCGTACAGGGAGGAAACATATTGTAATCACCTCAACAATACGATCTCGAACTTTCAGCCGTAAACTCCACGAATAAAATACTTTTGAGCTGTAACTCTTCATACTATAAGGTTTAAAATCATTTAACATTATTTCAAAGATGGCTAAGTTTTGTGCAAGGGACAGAGAGATACACGCAATTTGGTGCCCGAAAATCGGGGTGTCTGGATGGATGTGTTAAGAATAAGTGTGTCATATAGTAACTTTTGAGCTGGAACTTGGTAAATACGTCAGGAAAAAGATCTAATTGTGCCGTTTCGGAGATAATAAAGATATTTTAGATTTTGAGTGTATTTTATATAAAGCTCCGGTTACATTTTCAAAGGTTTCTGACAATCGGCTGACTGTTAGTTCCTGAAATTTTTGCTCAAATAAAAAACGACCATGTATAAATTTGGTGTAGTTCTTATCTTCATTAAAGTCCCTGACAAGTAGGCAATTGCAAAATCTTTATTCGTAAAACAACAAGGGCTTTCGTCAAGAAAGAAGTTTGTTTTCTACACAAGCAAATTTCGTGATTTCTACTTTGAATGAAAAGAAATTGTATCCAAATGTTTTATCGCTTGCTGTTATTACCTGGCTTTATGTAACAATCAAGTGTTAATAAAATCATAAAGTCCATAAAATTTCCGCTTTACTTGTGGTCACTTGTTCATTATTTTAATCTGTGAATTGTAATAGAACTATTGAAATTATTTTACATTTCCTCAAAAAAAAGTGCATGAGAGGTAATTTTTAGCAAAAAAGTTTTCTCAGGTTTAAAGAATGTTTTTAAATAGTAAATGTTTATTGGTAATTATAAAATATTTCCATTTCTTTTAGGAAGCATCACAGTTTTTTATTAAATTTTGTTTGTCGGATAATGTGAAGGACGTTTAAGAGAATGGTGCAGGTCTCATTTTCTTATAAACTCAAATTGCAAAAATTCAATTTTTATTCCGCGTTTTCCTAGAACTACAATTATGAGGATCGAGGTTTTTTCCTTAGTTAAATCTGTTTGTTAAAGATGGATTTTGAGATAAGATCTCGTACAATGTATCAAAAATTTCAATACTTTTTGCGTAATTTTGCGTGAAAATATCTGCGAGAAAGTACGTGCTGTTTTAGTACCACGATTTTAATTATGATTTGTTTTTTCAAGAATCATTTAACCAAAACTGGAGAGCGTTTTCAATCGTTGATGATGAGAGTGGTGATGATGAGAGAGATTGTGACTCGATGATGATGAGAAATTCAATCATTATTCGAGTGTAGGTGAGGGAGAAGAAGAGTGTCGTAATGCCTTCCCGTTCCTTGGGACAATAGGTGGTTTGTTATTGTCTCCTACTGTACGGATGATAGTAAAGGGATCATTAAGGTTGAATGATGACAGATGAATTTCTATATGCGGAAAGTTCGTTCATACGTGATAGTATGTGGTGAACCGTGAAGCCCCCCCCCCCAGCCAAAAATGGTGCAAACCACCATGCTTTACGCGGGATTCGAACCCGCTGCACGCCTTCTAGAAAGCTTTCGGTTGCTGCTACTCCTAGAGGCCTAAAATTAATATTAATAGTCGGAAATCGTCCGAACATGAAGTGTCTGCCGCGCAGAGGGATGGAGCAGACGCGCGGGCGCTGAGTCTCGACTGGAGCGGAGGGCGCGTGCGACAGAGATTGATAGCGCGCGCCCGCAGGGGTGAGGGTGGGGGTGGGGGAGGGGGAGGGGGCGTGTGTGTCGGCTGCTCCCTCAAGCGTCGCGCCGCGCCGCGCCGCGCCGCCGCCACCGGCAAGAAACGCAATTTTGATGGACACGCTCTGTTTGGACAGCCGCGTTTTGCGCCACCGCGCCGCGTCTGCGATCCGTCCCGTCCTTCGTCTCCTCCACGGAACGCCCCGCCCCTCGGCCCCGCCACGTCCGCCTCGGTCTTCATTCCCTCCACTAACCGCCACGCCTCTCGTCCCCCGCCGCGGTCCGACCCGCTCCTCGTCCACGATGAGGCCCGCCCCGCCCCTGGTTCCCACCATGGTTCGCCCCGCCTCTCGCCACGCCATTGTCCGCCACGCCTTTAGTCCCCTCCACGAGCCGCCACGTCCCTCATCCCCACCGCGGTCCTCCCCTCCTCTCGCCCCACCGCGGTCCGCCCCGCTTACCGACCCCGCCATGGACCACGATGCCCTTCGTCCCTTCCACGGTCCTCCACGCCCTTCGTCCTCACCGCGGTCCCCCCGCCTCTCGTCCCCCCACGGTTCGTCACGCTCTTGATCCTCGCGGATCGCCACACCTCTCGACCCGTCGCGGCCCGCCACGCCCCCCAGCCATGCCACGGTTCGCCCCATCCCTCGTCTCCGCTAAGATCCGCCCTTCCCTGCGTTCCCTCCATTATCCATCACACCCCTGACCCTGGCGCGGTCCGCCCCGGCCACCTCACTCCCACTCAGGTCTGCCCGTCCCATCCTGTTCTCTCCCTCTCTTCCGGTCCGTCTACGCCTTTCCCCGCCCCCAGACCCCGCTACCATTCCGCTCTTCCCCATCCTTTCGTTTCCTTCGCCGTTCCCCGACGCTGCAGCCCCGTCTCTCAGCGCTCTCGGACTTGCCCGTGTACTCAACGCCGTTGTCGTTCGTACTCCCATTCCGTCCTAATACTCGCTTCCGTTCCGTCTCTACCTCAGCAACGTTACACTTCGCCCCCTTTAGATCCACCAGAGTACTGCCCCCCGCTTCGTGTCTCCTATCCCCCGCCTCGGCCTGCCTCGCCTTGCGCGCTTTTTCGTTTCTGCTTCTACGCCTTCCACTTATCTTGGACTCGCCCCTTGTTGACTCGCCCACCCCCCGCTCACCGCAGCTCGTCCTCTCTGGCTCACACGCCCGAGGCGTTCTCGACAACACTCCGACTCGCCCACTGCCGCCCCGTTTCTGCTTGCTCACTCGCTGCGACACGCCCATCTGACTCGTTTGCTTGTCTCTCCCACTTGGACCCTACCTAGGCGGCTCGCTCTCCAGACTTGTCTTCTTGGCTCTCTTCCCTGTTCTCATTCCCAATCTCCATTCTAGCAGATTATGCGACAGGCTCGAACTCTTGATTCGACTCCTGACTTGATCTCTTAGGTTGTTAATTCTGGCTCGATAGCCAGATAGCTACGTAGCTGCTCGAAAGTAGATAGCTAGATAGCTACATAGTTAAATACTCACAGAATTGATGCTTTAGCTGAAACGCTTCTCGCGACCTAGGTACAGCTATTGGCTGGTCAACACTGCTTTGCTTACTTGCAGCTCACATGTCGCTGGCTCCCATAGTCACATTATAAATAATTTATTCACGTTTGCCCATCTCCGATTCCGTGATGGTGCCTTCAAATGTCTCTCTTGATGTATTGCTCACTCCTGCATCGTAGAGTCCGGAAAGACGCTTCCGTCTATTCTCGGCTGGACTTCGCCAACAGGTTCCAGAAGATTTCTTCCTGCGAGGAAAGCCATTCCTCAACAATTTTTCTAAAGCAACAGAACTATAGTTACTCCTTTTGTACTTCCACTTTCTTTCACAGAGTTTCCGCTTCCTCATTTACCCTGCTGAAAAATGTTTCTGTCGTTATCTCTTTCCTCGCCATTCTGTTCTTTGCAGATTTTTTTTCTCCACAAGATACTTCATGCGAATTTCATCTTAGGCGATTACGAAGAATTGTTTTGCTGGATTTAATTTTGGTATTCATCTATTTGAAAACTGTGCTTCCATAATTATTTTCTCTTCTATCCGAAATTTCTTTCTTCATTCTAGACTCTCCATAATTTTTAACCTGCATCTGACAATATGAGATGGCACCCGTTTGTTCTTTCAACCGCTAGTGTCAGCTGAAATTGGCCCGCAGATGAGCCCGCAACTAAAACTTCGTTGAGCAGGAGGCCCTATGTTCGAGTCCCGTTGGCCAAAAGCCAAAACAGGCGTATCAAACCCAACCACCGCCTGAATGAGAAACCTAGATTTCCGACTGATGTTATCGCGCCTTTTCATGGTTTTGTAGGAGCAATTCTAGGCGGATGTCGCAGCACCTCTCTAAACAACAAACCATGAACCGCGCGTAACCCTCCCTTCCCCACTTTTTCCGCATTTCCATTGCTGGAGCAGGGTGATGGTCTGATCTATCCACATAAGTTATAACCACATCTATTGAACAAATTTCGACCAACGGTAGGATATCTACGATGAAAGAGCCAGCAGTAAGTCTCCCGAGACGCCTTAGTGCCGCGTGGTAAGAAAATCGAAGTTATAAAAAACAGGTCCTATCGGATCAGCTCGTCAATCCATACATGAGCCCCATCAGGCTGCAGCCTTCACCCGCTAAGCCGCGCCATGCGACACCTCTCCGGGAGTTTCATCTCCTCTTTCCGGCGGGTCGCCCTCCCCTTCTCTCCGTCGCTCGGCGTCGCGCGGAAAGCGGCTTTTGTTCTGCCGCTCGTCTGCCGCCCCCGACGCCGGCGCCGGCGCCTGCAGCCGACGTCGCCTGAATGCCCGCTGCGAGCGCCGTTGTCGTGCAAGTCCCGCCGCCGCCGTCTCCAGCGTCGTCTTGGCCGCGACGCTGACTGCCGCACATTCGCAGCGGATGGCTGGCGGTTTTTGGGTAGCGGCTTCTGTTCGTCGAGCTACTTGGGGCTCTTTTTAGTCGTGCTTCTCCGTTTTGCCTTGGGCGTCTTCCTTTTACTCCCTTATATACCTTAATGTTCTTGTTTTCCTCTTTTTTTCGTACATCAATCTTACTTTTTATTCATTAGTTTTCACCATTTTCGTTTTGGTTTTATTTCATTTGAATCGTAATATAATTTTGTTTTCTTGAATTCTGTTAACCTCTCCTTGTGGTACGAACATTTGTTTGTTTCAGTTTTCTCTTCGAGCATCTTCTTTTACTGGCGTTTCGCTATTTTCTTATGTTTTTCTCGTACTTTCCTTTCATATTATTCCATTCGTTCCGCCCTTTCTTAAGTCAAAGCATCTATAATGATGTGTATTCTACTGTCTTATATTTATTGTTTAAGTTGACATTTAATTTAGAGACTTAAATGGATCCAAGAGTTTTCTTTTCATTATTTCATAGGATATCGCAGAGTAGAATTTCTCTCGTTGTGTGTACAAATCTATTTCAACTAGAACAGAATCATTATTTAATAATAATAATTCACACTGCAGTTTTACTTTTTATTTACCATTTCCGTTTTCAACTCAATTTCATTCAATTCGCATCATAATATAATTTTGTCTTCTTTACCTTACTTTCATGCTTATTTCGTTCTCCTTTTCCTCAAAGTTAGAACATGTCTTCCTTTTATTTACCATCTTTGCAATTATATTTATGTTTTGCTTTGCTTTCATTGAGATGTCTCGTATTTTACTTTCCTGTCTCCCCTCGAAATCCGGCCATTTGCGCCTGGGTAGGGTTGGCAGCGAAGACCCAAAGCGTTCCAGGAAGCGTCCGGAGCTATGGAATAAGAAGGGGGTGGGGGTGCGTTCTTTGCTCTCCGATGCAGACGTCGCGTTGGGGATTCAGAGGTATACCCTCATTCAACATCGCAATTAGACCTTTAATTCATCTTCTCTCTGCGGGAGACGTATCAGCCATTTGCAGTTGGAAACTTTGTAAGGGGTTCGTTTCAAATATGAAAACGTGAAACTCATTTGCGAGAGTCCGAGGGGCGGGCATTTTCACTGGGCGCGGAGGGACCGCGGAGATTGAAATACCATAATAAATTTCGTGCGTTACGCCGAGAACACACGGCAGAATAAAATAATATTACATTGCCTTAAAATAATGTATGATATTTTACTTCAAGATGACGAGTTGGTTTAGAAATATTGACTCTATCTCTCTCTAATGATTTTCTACTAATCTAACTGCTGATTCAACTGATCTATAAAGATCTCAGTGTATATGAATACTGTTATTATTTTCAACCACCATTTTTTTAAAAAAAATACGTTATGATAAAATAGCAAGTACGATCATTTGTTTCTTGAAAAATAAAACAATTACGGATAAAGAAAAACAGAAGTTCTAGGTTCACAATGTAATGGATGTATCTGATTGTTAAAGCTTCGATTATATTAAATAGAGGCAGTATTTCATAATCTCTGGAACCGAAGTGACGTGTTCGTGAATGCTGCTCAGAAGAAATGGATTAAGTGCTTCAACTCACAAAGAGTGTAGAAAAAAAGGGGGTTCGAAAAAGGAAAGATCTGAAACAATATGAATTTCAAAAAGGAAATCATGTCAAAAGACAAGAGGAATGTGAAGTGAATAAAAGCAGATATTTTCATTAAACATTGATAATCATTGATAAACATTGATAACTCAATCTACTAATGCTATAAAACACATTTTATAGTATACAACACATATATTTTTTTTCTGATTTGTATCGTAATGCAAAAAATATTAGTACAATATAATATTAGTATAATGCAAATATGCTTGGGAAATCATTACAACCAATAACTATCAATATAAAAGTTGCACCGGTTTCCACCAAATGCGTACAAAACGGGAATCAAATATTTAGAATCCGAACCTATACTTCGCTTTCAACTTGGTAACTGTATTTTTTCAGCAAATATACAGTCGCTCCCCTCCAGCATGTTAAAGCAAACGTTTGCGAGTTAAATGGCATGCAACATGGGTAGTTAAATATTTATGAGTGATAGGCGCGCATACTAGTGCGACTTTGCCGCGAGAAAATTTATGAATGAAACGCGGCACTAAACTTAGCGTAGAAAAATGACTGGCTGGGTGCAGCCACTTCGTTCTAGTGCTAGTCTTTCCTGGCGAAGTTCGCTTAATTTCCCTCTCAAAGCAAATAGGACTGAGTTGCCAACTCAAACATTCCGATTACCCCAAAGGTAGTCGGAAAGCGGCGGCGCTTCCCCGGTGCAAATATTAACTTCTTCGAATGGGCCGCTCTGCGTCTACACATCATTTAATATCACAAAATTAACGACTTGCCGACCTTTGACCTTCGGTGTCCCGCAGGCGGCGCGAGGGCCAGCAGGTCGGCGCTGAGCCTACCCCTCGCGGCCTTTCGCATCGGCGGCCACTCACGTGCAAGGCCTTACATAGTGAGGCTTCGGCAGTGGGGGACGAAAGAAGGGACCCAACGGGTAGGGGGCATGTCCTTCCCCCCCCCCAACAAACGGTTTTGTGTTCACTGAATGTATTCAAAGTAATTATCTTAAATTAATCTCATCGCATCTAATTACGAATATACCAACTTTTTTTTATTTCGTGCTAACAACGAAAAATCATTATTTAAAAAAACGTTTATGGGGTGTCCGGGTGAAATTGCCTCCCCCTCCTCAAAATACTTTAAAGATACGACCTTTCGATTTTATAGTGTTGACCTAATTTTGCTTCTATGCTCGTATTCGCTGGGTCATTTTTTTAAAATTTATGTATACCAAACATTTTACACGTACATTTTAATGAGATTTTAAAATCAAAATTTCCATAAAGAGCTAGGTGGCGCTCGTTTGATATCGATTGTGCAGCCCTTAGACCCCTCCCAGAGGAAGTTGAGAGCTCATATGCAAAATGTGGCCAATCTAAAAGGATTCACCAATTAATAGAGCGTGTTGAGAGGCAGGGGTATTCCCTAGCGTTGAAAACCGATTATGACGCCACCAGATTGCGTAGAGAGAAGATCGCTCATTTGAAGGTTTGGGAAGCGTTTGATTAAAGTTATGTTCCAAGGATTTGGCTACATTAAATTTCAATTTAAAGTCGAACCTTTTTAAAACGTCAAATGTACGTCAAATGGGTTATTGTATTCTTTAATTGTAGACGAAAAGGTAATAATCTTATTATGCCCATCTCTGACTGTTTAAAGAATACAATAACCCATTCAATTTAGACAGATGGTCACTGGGAAAACCTGATTAAAATGTACATGGACTACCTTTTCCTCAAATTTTGGTATAATAAAAGGTTTCAAAAATGTGTCTTTGAGCAAGAAATAAATTGGCAGTAGTGCCAAAATCAACATACGTGTGTATTGTTAAATTAGTTATCTCTTCAAACGTAAATTAATTGTAATCAAATGAAACTAAAATGTCACAATGATTTTAGAAATATCTAGAAGTTTAGCTTGTTACATTTGATGTGTTTCATTAGTACATATGAACACCGTCTACAGAAGTAAAACGCAAAAGTAAAAAATAAAGGAGCACGCCCACTGCTTGGGAACAAAGAAAATACTCTTAAAACACTACAATAAATTAAATATTTTTGCAAGAACAGTCTTTACGAATACTGCAATAACATGGTATAGATAATTCATTCAATAGAATAGTTTTTGCAAACCAAGAATATAAAGAATGTTGCTGTTTAATAACGTGACACTCATTATTTTTAACAAATGTTTAAATATATAAAGTGGTGTTCATTACTACCATTATCAAAGCACTTGTGAGAGTGGACGTTCGATCGAATGTTGTTGTAACAACACTGAGTAACGTAGCAATGTTGATAATACGCAATATTTAGGGTGTTTAAGTAGAGTTTTGCTCACGAGAGAGGAGAGTTAGCGCGATTGTGCTATATACGAAATTATTTTTTTTAATCTTATTTATTTAATTACTTAGTTTCAATCATGTGTTCATGCTTATGCCATATTGGTTAGTGGCAATGGCAGTCTTCTATATTTAGGAGGTATTTCGGAAGTAGTGATTGTGGCAATCAACTGTTATGACTTCAAAGACAATACGAGTATAAGAATGAAGCCATTCTTTGTAACAGAAATGCTCAGGAGGAAACATTTCATTGTAACTTGTATATCGAATTTAACTGTGCCAGTATGACAAGAAAGAAGTGAAGGCATAGTAACACAAAGGGGCATAGGTGAGTATTGGTCCTGGGAGCAGAACTTTGCAGAGAGCCTAATGTAACAGTATGAAGGTGGTAGGCCTGCTCTGTTGAAGGGGAGGGGAGCGATAGGTCGACGGCAAGGGAACATGTGGGCGGCGGAGCCGTGCTGAATAGTTATACCGGATTTGAATCTCTTTGAAATGAAAAAGCTGTTTAATATAAAAAATACAAAGCTATAGGAACAAAATAACTCCGAGTTAATTAAAAAATGGCACTCTCACTAGGTGCTTTATAGTAAATAGTGCAACTATTAATGAAACTGATTATATTACTACTTTTTTTGATAATAATTGCTTAACAATTCTAAGTTGCTGTAAGAAAAAATAAATCAAATGAAATTAAAATGCGTCATTGTAAATAAGCTAATTTATTTTGCCCCTTATTTGAAATATGCTATTAGTACGTAAATTTTATATTTTGTGAATGTGAAAGTTAGAGTTTAAAAAAAAGTAAATTCCATTTTCTACAAAAGCTCCTAAATCACCCTTAATTTTCCAGAAATACCAGAATGAGAGCCTACTTCTTGCTTGTCATGAGTAATTTATATTCTGAAAATACTTGACTTCATTTTATACATCTTTCAATAGAGTTTAGAGATCTAAAACACGTAACCCACTTGCTTGTACTGGAGAAGGAAGAATGAAGATTTTTTATGCGTGGGATACGAAGGATGAGATAAAATTAAAGATTGCAATTCACAAAAAAGAAATTTAAAGTTGACGTACCTTAATTCTTTTTACGAACGATAGTGCAAATCACCCAATTGCACAATAATCCCTTGTAGCAACGCAAATCAGGATTAAAGAGATTCTGAGTTCAACGGTAGCATTGAGTATGGAGATCTTTACGTCGTAGTTGTGACCAAGGCAAACGCTGTTAAATGCGAGATTTGGGCCAGACTGTCCGCGGCACCCCGCATGCCATTCGCTTTCACTAGGCTAGAGCCACGTCAGATATAGATTAGCGCTGAGCCAGGGCACGCCAAAATGGCCGCCCACTTCAGGAACCATGATGTAAGCAAAGACTACTCCCACGTTCTGCATCTGAGGGGGATGGTTTCATACCCCCCAAAATTAGCTTTTCTCTGAAAATGAATTATTTCTACAAGAATAATCTTGTCATTAAATTCTAACAGTATATTATTTTCGGTTTTTTCTCAAGTTGCCGAAAAACATTTTATTTTTGACTAGTGCATCCGGCAATGCTTCTCTGAAGCAATGTATTACACTGCACCCGCTACCGGTCACGTGATTGTTAATCATCGTTTACGCTACGCTCTGCAAAAATATGGGTCCTGGTTTGGACGTGGTTGTCAAGTATCCTATTGTTAAAACGTTCTCCCTCAATTTTGGACATGATGCGCTATAGCACTGTCGATTATAACACTGAAACCATGTAAAATAAAATGTGAAACCAATAATAATAATAATAATAATAATAATAATAATAATAATAATAATAATAATAATAAATTAATAATATTCGGCCCCGTGGTGCAGACGGTTCCGGCAGCCGTCGTCTGCGCCGAGGAGGATGCAGGTTCGAGTCCTGCGTAGACATGGTCGTATTTATGATTGTCCCTTCACCCCTCATCTTCATCCTATCGTCTCATGATACACACTTTCAAGCAAAACGACTTTATCGTAATAAGGGATACAACTGAAATGCTGATCCTGGAAAAATTACACACATTAATCGTGTAGCGTAGTCAGTAATGACCCATACGTTAATAATAATAATAATAATAATAATAATAATAATAATAATAATAATAATAATAATAATACATTGTGTATAATTCGAAATAGAAGAGAAAATACTCAAATAATCGTTGGCATCTGTTTGAAAATCATAAAACCGAAGTTTGCAGAGTTTGAAAGATACACCATCACGTAATCGTTCTAATTATAATACATCATTTCGTAATTAGCTAAAGACGTGTGCTTTAACTACTGTTAAAAAGTAATCGTGCACTGAAGCAAATTTCACAAAAATGTTTATAGAGTTTGCTCCATTTAGATACATGTGTGTGTATGTATGTATGCATGTATGTATGTGTGTATGTATGCATGCATGCTCAGGCCTACCGGCGACGTCCCTGTATGTAAATTTTCGCATTGTCACACAGCAACGTATACTGGGACATTGCTAGGAAAAAACACACTATAGTCTTGGCTTGATTGGGAATCGAACCCGGGGCAAATAAATGTGTAGATAACAAAACATTTTTCCGAAGTTGAGGCACATACTTTTAAGGCTCATTTCCAGTGTATTAACGGGGATATCTTTCTTTAATAGTTAATTAAGTAAATAATTATTTGTTTAACATGAAGAGTTAGCTTTTATTAAAATTATTAAGAAGTGAAGTTGTTAAGAATTTTAAAAAAAATGCGTATTTTTTGAGTGCATATTGTGAAAGGGCTCAGAGCCCATGCATATACATTCATGTAGTTTCATGGTCCCATGAATCTTAGGGTTAAAATATGAGTATACTACCTTTTGTTTTCAATTACACCATCATTTGTATGCAACATTGAGTTATTCATACACTCCCAGATTACCATAGAAACAATATCATATTTCTCTATAGGTAGAATGCTCCAGTTCTGGATTAAGGATTTTGTCATACCTGTAACATACGTCTCACGTCGGAGCCAAACGTTATTTTTGCTTTTGTCTAAAAAGTGAAAAAATGAGAATGAACGTGCAGAAGGAGGAAGAGGAGATGGAGGAAGGAGAAAAAATTCAGAGAAAATGAAGAGAAGACGACATGAGGCAGAGAAAGAAAACATGAGAAAGATAGAAGAGGAGAACCAGAATAAAGCGAGGACGAGTTTAGAGAAGAGAATCTTCTTCTTCTTCTTCTTCTTCTTCTACTTCTTCTTCTTCTTCTTCTTCTACTTCTTCTTCTTCTACTTCTACTTCTACTTCTACTTCTACTTCTTCTTCTACTTCTACTTCTACTTCTTCTACTTCTACTTCTACTTCTACTTCTACTTCTACTTCTACTTCTTCTTCTACTTCTACTTCTACTTCTACTTCTACTTCTTCTACTTCTACTTCTTCTTCTTCTACTTCTTCTTCTTCTTCTTCTTCTACTTCTACTTCTTCTTCTTCTACTTCTACTTCTACTTCTACTTCTTCTTCTTCTTCTACTTCTTCTTCTTCTTCTTCTACTTCTTCTTCTTCTTCTACTTCTTCTTCTTCTTCTACTTCTTCTTCTTCTTCTACTTCTTCTTCTACTTCTTCTTCTACTTCTACTTCTTCTTCTACTTCTACTTCTTCTTCTACTTCTTCTTCTACTTCTTCTTCTACTTCTTCTTCTACTTCTTCTTCTACTTCTACTTCTTCTTCTACTTCTACTTCTTCTTCTACTTCTTCTTCTACTTCTACTTCTTCTTCTACTTCTTCTTCTACTTCTACTTCTTCTTCTACTTCTACTTCTACTTCTACTTCTTCTTCTACTTCTACTTCTTCTTCTACTTCTACTTCTTCTTCTTCTACTTCTACTTCTTCTTCTTCTTCTTCTACTTCTACTTCTTCTTCTACTTCTACTTCTACTTCTTCTTCTTCTACTTCTACTTCTTCTTCTACTTCTACTTCTTCTTCTTCTTCTACT
Organism: Gryllus longicercus; assembly: GCA_038098605.1. NCBI lineage: Eukaryota > Metazoa > Arthropoda > Insecta > Orthoptera > Gryllidae > Gryllus > Gryllus longicercus. The sequence continues at coordinate 1,839,001 of JAZDUA010000223.1, read as the reverse complement.
TCTACTTCTTCTACTTCTTCTACTTCTTCTACTTCTTCTACTTCTTCTTCTTCTACTTCTTCTACTTCTTCTTCTTCTACTTCTTCTACTTCTTCTTCTTCTACTTCTACTTCTTCTACTTCTTCTTCTTCTACTTCTTCTTCTTCTTCTTCTTCTACTTCTTCTTCTACTTCTTCTTCTTCTTCTACTTCTTCTTCTTCTACTTCTTCTACTTCTCCTACTTCTTCTTCTACTTCTTCTTCTACTTCTCCTACTTCTCCTACTTCTTCTTCTTCTTCTTCTTCTCCTACTTCTTCTTCTTCTTCTTCTTCTTCTTCTTCTTTCAAGGATTAGGCCGATGCCTGTTTCCGGCCTCTCAGTCCATCTTCTTCTTGGGCGACCTAGATCTCTTCTTCCTCGGGGCCATATATTTCATAGCTTCTCTTGGGAATCTTCCATCTGCCATGCAGTCTTCGAAGAGAGTAAAAATAATATAACCTGGTGATGGAGATAGCCAAGAAAGAGAACGGGGAGAAAACGTAGAAGAGTAGAAAGGGGACGAGAGGAACCGCGCTGCGTCGAGAGTGTTGGTGCGGTTTCGCACGAGGGACTTTGGGCGACGCGGTGCGGCGGGCCTTAGGGCTGGGGCGGTGGCGAAGGTCCTCCCCGTTTTAATTAGCTGCGCGACCGCCGCGGCGCGCCTCTGCGTCCCCCACCCCCTTTCACTCAGCCCTCCCCTCCCTTCCCCCTCCCCCCCGCTTAGATGACTCCGCTCGAGCGCACTTCCCCAGAAGCCTCTGCGCTGCGCAACAGCTCTTCTCTTAGCGACTGACAGGCACTCCGCCCCCTCTCCCCCCGTCTGCGCCAACGGCTGCTGATGGGGCCCCGTGCGTTACTCCAATTTACACGATACGCTTCCCAGCCAATGTTTGGTCCACACGTCCACACAAATTAACGGCCACCTTTGTTTATATCCAACAAACAATTACCAAAAGATCTGAATATAACATCCATTACTTAACGCATAAGCCACCTCTCCAATACCTTTTACTTAAACATCAACTCTGTACCACACGCAATCCACTATAATCTAGCCGCAACATACTTAACTTCAACGAATTAGAAACCGACACCCATTTGACGCCTTCCTAAGCATATTCGCTAATAATTTTTAACAGAGGGTGCTGATTTTAGAACCTAGTATTAATAGTTTAAAAATTATGAATTAAGAATATTTTTGTAAGCAAACTAATGCATATGATAAGGTGTATACTGAACTGTGTATTAGCGGAAGAAAAATAAATATGGTAAAAAAACAACACAATGACAGGCGGTGTTTGCAGACTAGTTAACATGTACTTTATATCACTTCCTAGCATGTTAGCCATGTCTCGTAGCAAAAGTTACAAATAATACGAGCGAACGAACGGACGATCGATCAATTTAACGTACGGTCGAACAGACAAGGGGCAAACATTAATTCGAAGTCGGCAACACGCTACTTAGACGGACGGGCAAATTATATCCAATTTAAAACTTAATTAAAACTTATATATACTAACATTGAAATTTTTATTCAATCAAAATAATTTGTTTATTAGTTTGTTGGAAGTTTTTAGGCTATCCATTTAACAACAGTCATATTAGCAAATTTAATAAATAGATAACATGATTTTGCAAAAAATAGAATAATAATTATATAACTGCATAACTACCGTATAACTGCAGCATAATTAGCAGAACTACCGTAATGACTTAAGCTCGGGCTGCGAACACTTGAGTCGCACTTTCAAATACTGGCCCCGGAATTGTAATGCACGTTAATTATACACGTACAAAATGAGAAAATGTAACATTTTCTTAAGATACACAGTATCTGAAATATTTAGCTCTGCTGTATTAATTTGTTAAATAGACTAGCGGAAAGGGTCCCCATCAAATTTCTGACCCGGGACTATAACGCTTTAAGAAAGAAACGAATAAAGAAAATTAAAAATACAAATTCCTTGCAAATTCTGAGCTGCATTGCAGAAAGACGAATAAGGTTTCCCGTGGCGCCAACGTAACGTAAAAACATAATGTAATACATGTTACATAATCAATGTATCATAGTTTTTAATTATTTCATTGTAGTACTTAAAACGTTTCCACCACAATAAAAGTTAAATCTAATAAAATTTGCAACACAACTTTTTTGAACGTCTCATTTGCAAATATCTATAAAGAGTGGTCAAATCAGGTGCGGTTTCACATCCTGTTGCAGGTTTGTACAACCATCTCTTACTCCTTTCACTGATTTTAAATTAATTTACGGATTATTTAGAAGGAGAAAACGAGGTAGGCGAAGACCATAATGGAACGACCAGATCATAAAGGTAATCGAGAAGTGGAAAATACCTCCTAATTCCTGGAAGAACAGAGAAAACTGGAGAAGAAAATTAGGCGCCGTAAGACCGCGGTTAAGAAACTGGCAAGAAGATGATTTTAATTTTTTATACATTTATTAATTTATTATTTCTCCAGTAGCAAATTCATTTCATCAGCGATTCACTTAAAGGTTCCCATCATTTTGATCCCCCGAGGTGGTTTGCAGTCAGGTCTCAAAAGCAAACTGTACATCATGCTATGATTCATTTTTCGTGCGAGCACATCTTCTAGGCTTGGTCCATTTTTCGAAATGTGTTGACATATTTGACCGATACAATTTACAGTGAGTTTGGCATTCTCGCGACGGACAATGCAAGCAGAGGGCGTGTCGGCGTGCGAATAGACGTTTGTATTGTTTCTTAGGTTACTACCATTAACTATTAATAATAATTTATCATAATTAATACATAGATACATGCAATTAATACCTATTAATTTGTATGAGTGCATGAGTATGAAAAGAATTGATGCATTCACACACCTAACGGTTCATTACCTTCTTTCCAGATTTTCTCTAATTTTATCTAAAAAAAATAGCCATCTTTCTGATACAATTTTTTAATAATATTGAGAGTTAGACAATAGTTCGGTGATTTGGAGATAGTATAAGTAAATTGTATGGGTTGTACAACTTCCTAGAAATTTTAACATGAACGTCATCCCATGCCAAGACAAATGTTATAACTCATGCACTTTTTAAGAAAATAGTGCAGTCATGAGCAAATTTTATTAACTTCATTCTCCCGCCACGTGCAGATTCTTAAGTGTTGGCAGTTATTTGGTCCAATGTTCCAACGGAAAATGCAATGGCCCCTAAAAGCCAAAAACACCATATTTGTATTAGCTACTTAAAGTAATTTATATCTTAAAAATATTACGTATGAATGTACAATAAAACTATTAATTTAATATTTGAGGAATAGTCTTCAATTACGATAACTGTTATCCGCAACATCTAAAGGGAAAAAGTTTCTGAAGATATTTGTACCAATTTTCAGAGTTACTGGCAATACAAGATAATATGAATTTTTATGAATGTATGAAACAAATTTAGACAATACATCATGGGTGTGGTTTTGTAGCGCATGACAACACGTGATTTTATTCGTGTGTACAGATCACACAAGACTGCGTCTGTATTTGAGTGACGTGCTGGGACGTGCATTTGAGAGACAAACGAATGTGAACGCGATGCGTGTGGAAAAAGGAATGAATTCGCTGGATTATTGGCTGCATGCTCTCCCGAAACTCAGCATTGTACACATTGAGCTTTCGGGCCGAATTAAAATAGTTTAAACTTATTCACGAATTATAATTATTTTTATATCTGATCGAACCGCATTTTTATATAATTTTGTTAATAGCAATTTTTTGGGGGCAGGTGTAAAGACAAGGGAGTAGTTTCGCATTTGTTGCAGATTGAAAAATAAGGTTTTGCATTTGTGACAAACGGACTAAGGTCACCCATTACAAGCCTATTTGTATACGAAACAAATACCATACATCAATACATTAAGATAAAAAAAACTCATTCTAAGATAAGCGAGAGGTACAAGATATTATATTTTTATACAGACTTCCAAAGTGTGGTTGAATGCTTGAAACACAACAGAAAATAACCTAAACTCAAAGAAATAGTAAATGTATACTATGACCTAAATCAAAAAGAGAAAAAGTAATTATTCTTTGGATTTCATCTCATCTTAGCATCAAAGGAAATTCAATTGGTGATAATGCAGCAAGAGAAGCCATTAACTTACCACCACAAGAACACTCAGTATCACATACAGATATTAAAAAAGAGCTCCACCTTAGAAATAGAAAATTTTGGAATGAAGAATGGATTAAATGACCTCCAACCACACTATTTGAAGTAATGAATTCAATCCTTGATTGCCAAGTTCCTTATTTTAAGAATAGAAGAGAACAAAGTATTCTCACTTGTCTACGAATTGGCCATTAAAAATTAACTCAGGATCATCTAATTACCAAAGACCCTGAAATATGTGACTATTGTAAAATTTTACTAACTGTACCAGATATTCTCACACAGTGTCAGAAGTACAATAATCTGAGGAGAAAGTATATTTTATCTAATGACATTAAAAGTTTACTGAATGACAATACTAAAATTAGAAAAGTAATGAAGTTTTTAAAACAAATACAAATTATTTGCCTCATGTAAACTTATGTTATGGCAATTATTATGTAAATTTATTATTGTGTTAGGTAACTTAATTTCATCTTCTCAACATTTGGCTTAAGAGATATTTGGCTGTACGGTAGCCTTTTCCTCTTGAATTGATGTATATAATTTTTTTTAACAATAATATTGGAAGTTGACATGTTCTTGAATAAATTTTGTGCTTTTATGTCATAGAGAAACTAATTAACTTATATGATGCTTCAAGTCAAACATATATGTAATGAAAATATGTGACATCATGTGAAATCTCCTCTTGGTATTATGTAATATACAATTTATTTTATCTATTCTTGTTATTGAAATGAACAATATAAAAATATTACTTGCAATTTAAATTAAGCCTAGTAACTCAGTAACATGGAAATTGACTGATGTTATTAATTTTTTAAATATATGATGGTTGTTTTCTAAGTACTATACACAAATTATAATTAACAATGGATATATTACTTTGGCTTAGATATTCATTTCATTTAATCATTTCAATAAGACTAATTAGGAAATTTCTCATTAAATGTACAGTTGCCCCTAGCATATGCAAAAAATGTTAAGAATATAATCTTATACCAATCCAATGTTCTAGGAATATGATGTTATGGCAAGTGTTATTTTTGTGTCTTGGCAAGTGTTATTTTTGTGTCTTGGCAAGTTAAATACTAAAAATGAAACCCCTTTTTTTGAGATTAAATTAATGAAATAAGAATTGTTCATGTTTTTTGTGAACCATTTTGTTATATGTGTGTGTGTGCGTGTGTTTGTGTTTCATATCTTTTGTAATACTTCTTTACTTCAAATATTGTTAATACTTTGTACAAACAGTATGGTCGTTCATGATCTCGATGTTTATGCGACCATAATAGATAGAGCGAAAAAAAATTATATTTTATAGAATATCAGCTCATTTCTCGGAAAGAGAAAGAAGTATTAGAACAATATTTCTGGTGTGTCAAGTGAAACGAATGCAATATAATATATTGAAATGTTCATCAACAATTTCTGCCACTTTTCTCGTAACTCTCAATATTTTTGTAAATCGTTTATCCTGAACTTAAAAATATAAACAATTAATTTTGTATGGAGAATTTAAAATCAGGTGTATTAGTTTTCACTCGCATTTGACATCGGTCTTGTGATTCGGAATAATGCGACTGAGGATTACCAGACTACATACAACAGAAAATGTGTAAAAATAAAGGGGGAAGTATATATATATATATATACTTCCCCCTTTATAAGGGGGATATATATATATATATATATATATATATATATATATATATATATATATATATATATCATGTTTTAGGTTATGAGTAGAGATGAAATGTGAGTTTATCTTTTTCATTTTATCGTCAGATTTTAATAATTTCTGCAGTGAATGAGAGAGTTTCAATGAATCAACTTCACTAGGCACAGATAATGTATCACAGACGAAGAAATTTATCGTAACCGCGTGGAAAGCAACGAGAGAGAAATAGTGGCAGTACAGAAATCTCGATATTCACTCCTCTTTCCGCCCATCTCTCTTCAAAACGAGATGACTGTAAACATGTAACCGCCACGTTCGCTCAAATTGCAGCGGGAGAGCCGCAATTACTCAAATTATTAATTACGCTATTATACACCCCAATCATGGGAGAACGTAGTTACAGGACGCGCTTGATGAGTATATACGATATTACTGCTCCCGCTCACAGTCGCTCCGGACGTTTAATTCAAGATTTTTTTTTGGCGGGCTCGTTCCCCTTTGATTATGTTTTCGGTAATTTCCACACGGAATTGAGTGGCCGGCCTTAAAAGTAGTATCATTAGAAAAGGTGGCAGTATAATCATGTGGGATTCGTTGGACAATATATTAAGCGCAGTTCTATCTGCACACAGATTTTTTGACCTCCAGAGGGCCTCCCGTGCTTTTCACCAGACTTAGTTGAATTATTAATAAATGAATGAAACGAGCGTGGTTGACAACATTTGAATATTTCCATGAATAATTTGCATTGTCAAAAGAGATACAGATTTCATTTTATAGTTATGCCGTCAAAATAGCAATACTATCCACTGTTCACACATCCTCAAAACTAAAATTCGAGATAGCGTGCGCAAATAGTAAATATGGGAAGAAAAGATTATTAAAATTTTGGTTTTGGATCGAAGTCGTCAGTGAAAAGGAGCGAATTTTTCCTCTTGTGATCATAAAAATAATAGAAACAGCAAAAACTGAAACCACGTAATGAGGCCAGAACTTTAAAATCCAATTATATTTTTTAAACGACTGTAACTAAAATATATCAACAATTTTCCGATAGGAGGAAAAACAACTAGCGCTGCATTTGACTTGATTTTAAAATAACCCTTTTCTCAGGGGCGGATTCAGCCTGAGGGGCAAGGCTTCCATTGCCGCACAAGCCAAATTTTGTTTCTAAATTTTATTTCATTTATTCAAAACAATTACTACATATTATTCTCATGAGACATACAAAATACATTTATTTACTAATTTAATATTACAAAATTTTTAAAAAATGTTGAAATGTGTTGAAAATTATTGAAAATAAATATTGCAGAAATTATTGTTTGAACATAATCAGTTTGCTACAATCTACATACGTCATGACCATATTAGAATATATAAGAGATAACATATAAGAACAAAATAAAAATAATTTCTACAATATTTTGATTGCGCATAATCAGATACGTCAAAAAATAATCATCTTCGAGGTCATGACATTTCTTATCAGTTTCGGAAGAGAGACTGTTGAAGAAATCATGATATACGGCTGGTACATATTGTAAAAGTTCTTTGATATCTTTCAATTTATTGGCTTTGTTTGGTCTTGAAGATTCGTATTTTACACGAAAATTAATTTGTGGGAAATCAAAAGTGTGTTTCTTTCTATGTATTTTGTCCTTAGTGACATTTACTGAACTGTAACTATCTTATTCTGACAGTGAATGTTTAAAGAAGTATTTGCATGGATATTCCTTAGTAAATTTCAAACATATTTTTTTCTAAAATTCACAGGAACATTATCTCTTTTAGTGAATTTTCTATTACACATTTTCCACTATTAGTTGTGCTGTACGTAAAGTGCCCCCAAACTTTAAAGAATGATTTTCCATATCTTAAAGCTTCGACTCGAGCCAAATATTTAGGGGTTTCTTCAATTTGGAAAAATACCTATGCATGGTTAAGGCGTTAGTAGTGTTCACAGACCGACGGACAGACGGACAGACGGACGAACATGTTTAAGCTATAAAAATTAAAAAAAAAAAATACAAATTACCTCTAACAAAAAGAAGGGCAAAGACAATAATTTCGTATCAACGTTTTGCAAAACACAGGTCACTGTGTCTTTTCGGCCATCTTCAAGGGAAGCAAGGTTTGCGTTACTGTCTAATCTAGAATTATTCTTGAAGTTGAAGAATAAGTACTTTTATTTTCAAAGACTGATAGAGACGAGTGTTTCCGTGGAAATCTAATTACGTCGAACTGATGAAGTCGTTGCAGTTTTGATGAACCACTAGTAGAACCTGCTTGGAGTGCTGTCAGCGTCTGGTCCCGATGTTTGCTCGTGTGTTGTTCTAGCGAGTCCACCAATATTGGTCGATGAAATTTGGTTAGCTACTCTCTCCGGGAGATATCTTGTGTGCTTGGAAATTCCCAACGCTCCTCGAATTCAGATGCGAACGATTGGAAGGAAAGGGAAATTCAATGACGATAATTCAATCTTACTTCCTGCCGTGGAAAGAGGGTTGATATCTAAGCAGATGGAAATGCAAATTCAACGTCATACGCTTGGAACAAGATTCCGAGACTTTTTTGTGACAATATTCAACATGACTTGTATAAGGTAAAATAAATATTATTTGATAACTTTTTACTGTGACCGGTCTTCAGTGTATGTACCGTTTTTGCATTACTGTTTTTTTTCGCAAAATAATCACGAATTTTCGAAAAAAATGATTTGCTGCGGTAATATGTGTGAATTCAAGGCTACATCAGGCTAAAGCGTCGAGTGTCTGGGGTGGTAATGTTAGCATATGAAAACAATTTGTATTAACTTTAAGCAATTTTTTATTTTTATTTGTCATCCGTAAGACCAGATCATGAGAGTAAAATATTGTCCTAAGATATTTTATGTAACGCCATATTTTATGAATTCAACGTAAAACATTTTGTTCACCTAACACTTCGCATTATTAACAAAAATAATAGCAGATATTTTCCTAATATCTTCCTAAGGCAAACGCACAGAAAAACGTCCAAGCAGTTGACGGATGCAGTTTAACGTTCCCTCCGCTGTCTGCGCCACAATTTTCCTGCTCGGGAAGCAAGGTCGCTTAAGATCTGGATGCTAATCGTTTCTGACATACTCCTTGTAATTAGAGAGACAATTTTTGTAACTTAAAAATGTGTAAATATGCCAACAAATTTATAATCTATAAAGTAAGAATATGATTTTAATAAAAAAATGTAATTTATTGTTTCATCGTTATACATTTCAATGTCAAACTTTATTACCTGATTCACAGTATGAACGTTAATAATTAATCACAATGAGGCACTTGAAAGATTGGAATAAAAATCGAAGAACATCCTTCAGCTCCACCGAACGCAATTATACACTGATAAGCCAAAAAGAAAAGAGCCGGTACAGCCATGCGAATTGAAATAAAGAGATCTGGAACGGATTACAATATAGCGCTCCGGTCGGAAAGACAACTAGAGTCTAGTTGTTAGGTCGATTACTGATGCTTCAATAGTAGGCTATCACGAGTGAAGAGAGATTGAACGTGGTGCAAAAGAGATGGGGCATAGCATCTCTGAGGTGACGATGAAATTTGGGTTGTCCCGTACGACCATTTCACGGGTGTATCGTGAATATCGGTACCGGTAAAACATGAAACCTCCGACATCGCTGTGGCCGCAAAACAATCGTGCAAGAACGGCACCGACGACGACTGAAGAGAATCGTTGCAAGTGAGTGAAGTGCAATCCTTCCTCAAATTGCAGAATATTTCAATTGTGGGCCATCAACAAATTTCAGCGTGCGAAACTTTCAATGAAACAATATCGATATGGGGTTTCGGAGCCGAAGGCCTACTCATGTACCTTTGATGACTGCACGACACAAAACATTAAACTATCTCACTCATCGTTGCATACTAATTTCACTCTTTCCATTGGCACCGTTGTTTCACGTACAATGAATGTCAATTGTCATGTTTTTGCTGTTAAGAACCAGTTGACTGACAGTAATTCGCATTCGGCTATTTACTTAAACATTTTGAAGTTTCATGACAAAGCGTATCAAATTGTCGTAATAGCAATTCATGATAAAACTACCATAAGTCTATTGGTTCCCACTAGTACATAGAATCTCTCATGGAATTCACAAACATTGCTTATTTGAAAATGATCTCATAACCGGGATGATGAAGTGTTCTATTTGCTTCATAATGCAATGACGAACATTGAAAGAAGAATAATGATGGCAGGAAATTAGCATTCTATTCCTCATTTGCTATCAACAAATGACTCTAGATGAGAACTATCCCCGATATTTTTGCAACCTACTGATATTTCTAATGTTCTTACTTCGAGAGGAAGCATTTATAGTATTTACAATGTGTATGTGTGTGTTATACTAAAGTTTTGCTCACTTCAACTCAAAAGCTAACTTGAATATGCTTTTAACACATTAATGCAGATGTACAGATTCAACGAGATTCGTTTAATATTGTGATCTAGGGACAGTCCCTAGAAATCTATCTTCTTTTTCAGAGTAACGAGACTCTAATCCCAGGCGATCTAAGTGTATTTTGTGATGGAAAACGAGGGGTTCGCGGTAGGTTTTCTGAGGGTTCTCCTGTTCTACCATCTTTTATTCCACCTTTGATTCATTCCACCCAACATCATATCAACATATTCACCACCCATTATTCTTCCACCAACATCATTCATCTCAGGTACAGGGATCATAATCACAAAATATAAGAAATGAAAAGTAGCATTTATGTCATTTGGAAATGTTTACGGTCAATTTACTTTCTCAGCTACTCTCTGTGAAATAACGTACGCGTGCGAAAACTTCAGCATGTTAAACTCCATCCTCTTCTCTATCATTCCATTTACATATTAAGAGGGAAAGCTATTAACGAAAGTATATTTGTTAAAAAATATGTATAAAGGTAACTTCCAAAGTACTTGTAAAATTTCAAATAAAAATAACAAACAATAATATTGTTTGTAAAAAATTTAATAAAGAATTGTCATTGTTTTCTTGACAGATTTTCTTGGAGTAATTCACAGCAATTCCTTAAAAACAACATTGAGGTAATTTGACAATCTTGCTTGACTCAGATGATCAAATTGGCTAGCACTTCGCTATTGTTTCAAACTACATGAAGTAATAATTAAATTTGTTCAGATAAGTATCACCGCGACTGGGAATAAAATCCGGGTGTCCTCGTCCCCGGTAACTTAGCTTTTGGTTTCCTGATTTATGACCAGAACGGCAATTTTTTGAACATAGACTGTAGTAGTATAAGAGGAGGTAAATGTGCCCCCAAGTTTAATTCAATTTTAAATGGAGGGCATGTTTAGTGTTATTTTGAAAGTCGTTTTCTCAATATCTCAGATCGACAGCTTGATTAGTTTGCAAGATATCAGAAAAAATACGAATTTTCTGTTTTTCAGTTTTTTTGATACCATTACTCGTATATAAAATTCTGAAAAAACTTAGACGTAGTTGGCATCTACAGGTAACTTGAAAAGTATTTCAAAAAAAGAAGAAAATTTAATTTAATTGAATTTAAATTTCTAACCAATTTTTTTAAAAAAACCTCTCCAACATACGTGTAGATATGAACTATATCTCATAATTTTTCAGATTTTTATCTTTGAGAAATGCTATGAAAAACTCAAAAACAGAAAATTCGTATTATTTCTGATATTTTATACTCACACTGTCGTTCTGAGATTTTGGGAAAATGACTTTCAAAATAACATTAAAAATGGTCTCTACTCAAAATTGAATTAAAATTGGGGGACGTTTTACCCTCCTCTTATTCTGATACAGTCTATAATTATTAAACTACTTCTTTGGTTTCTCAGTAAGAAGTCCCAGTCTTAGAATTACATAGCATTATGATAGTATTTTCTATGCGGTACATATTTTTGACGTAATTGCACTAAGTAATAATTGCCTCTCCAATAAATGACAGGATGATGACAGTTGGATATCTGAAGTAAAGAAGTTTGAGAAATTGCGTCAAAAACATCTTCTTGTGTGTAAACCCAGGAAAGCAAATCCGGATTGTGTTTTGTTTTTCCGCAGTCTGTTCACGTTTCCAAGAGTAAATTGGTTATTGTTGTGTTACATTTGTCTCTAACCTGTTTTCATAGCAACGCGCGTTTCAAGCATCTCTTGTTTCCTGGAGCAGGGATCTGGCAAGTGTTGGTTGAGTCAGGGATATAAAAATACTTGTTATAAAGCGTTGAGGTTATATTAATATGCCATTGAGGGGAACCACCATCGATTAAGAGGGAAAACCTAGAAACGTGTATCATGTTTAGTTTATTATATGTTATTTGATGAGGCTTACACTCAAAAATAAAATTGAAGAGTGATACAAAAATACGGATGCCACCAAATTCAATAGCGGAATTTTAAAGCAATTAAAGGCAATTTTACCCAATAAAAATGTTCTCGGTCAAGCTCGCAGTACTCCAATCAATAACATATAGTATTTGATTGATATCGTATAATAACCATCTGTTCCTTTACAACGGCGTGCGCAGATAATATTTTCCCACCTTACGTCACATACTGTTTTTGCTGTTTTTTTTTTTGACTGAATAAATCTAAATCTAAACAAAAAGAAAGGAAATCAAAATTAATTAATACAGAAATAAATGGTAAATAAAGTTACCCGGACTAAGGGACCTACAAATAAACTAATTAAAATACAAAAATTATATATTAAATAATTATAAAAATGCTGCTCTGTACAAAAATCGGTTGTATATTATTTCTGAAAGTAATGAGATGACACTGATATTCATTTATTGTCTTACGTAATAAATTAAAACTCGAGGCTCGTTTTCATGAAAAAAAGATCGCTCCCCGAAGAGGGTAATTTTTTGTGTGCCTTGAGACGTCATCCTTGATGGTTATTCGCCCTCCACCCACGCTGTCCGCGCTCCCGTCACCACCTGACGCCTCACTCGTCCACGTTCCTCTTTCTCTTTCTCTGTCTCACTTTCTCTTTCTCTCTCTCTCTCTCTCTCTCTCTCTCTCTCTCTCTCTCTAAGTCTCAGCGTCTCCCGGCCTCCACCCCCAGCCATGCCACAACTCTCCCATCCTATCCACTTCGCCCAACTCCGCGCTACCCTCCTTCCCACCTCTCAACACTCCTGCGGCAAATTGGTTTCACTCCATCCCTCCCGCCCCATCCACCCGCACTCATTTTGCCCAACTCCGATTCTCTCCCCCCGCCGCTCACAACTCTGTATGCATCGCCTCGAACATTTCTCCCCTCCGCACTGTGCCCTCGCATTTCCTTCGTTTCGCCGCCTTGCGCCTCCCTGCCCACCCCACCTTCTTAGTCGCCCTCCTCCCTCCCATTTCCTCAACCTCAAGCCACTCGCTTCTGCCAACACTACTATTCGACTTCCTCCCTGCCCCCTCCACACCCCATAGTCCTGACCGTTGCGTGTTTGTTCCCTCTACCCTTCTGCCATCTACCACCTTACGGTATTCATTCGTCCCTCTCTCGCCCCTTTCCGTCTCTTCCTGTTTCTCGGTGCCCTGCGAACTCTCCGGTGCCCTGCGAACTCGGTGCCTCTCCGCACAGCAACAATCCCTCCCTTTCCCGTCCGCCCCTCTTCACCCGTTGCCCTCCTACTCTCTTACCCCTTTGCCAAACTCTTCTCTTGTCGCCCTACATCGCCCCTGCCCCACCCGCAACCGTCCACTCCACCTCCACTTGTTTTCTGCGCCGCTCCCCGCCCCTTGCTCCGCTTCACTCCCCTCCGTCACCCTCCGCCCGTTTCACCCCATTCCATACCCCGACACTTTTGTCCCTCTTTGATCTCTCTTCTCTCCGCACTGACTCTATCTCCCGTAACCCCTCCGCACCCCCTCTGCCCAACATCCGACCTGTCGTCCATTCCCCTCTCCCCCTCACCCCCCTCCACCGCGCGTATCGGCCGGAGCTGCCTTCGACGCTCGCGCACCTGCACTCGGCAATACTTCTCCTCCCCCTCCCCTCCCCTCCCCTCCCCCCCCTCCCCTCCCCTCCCCCTCCCCTCCCCCCCCTCCCCCTCCCCTCCCCCTCCCCACCCATGCTCTTCGCACGGGGCTCGTGTGCAGCGCTGCCGCGTCTTCTTGGAGGAGCGGAGGTGCACGGCTCGAGAGGTCTCAGACACGTCGCAAGAACACGGAGACGCAAGGACGCTCTTTTCTCTTTACCCTGGCAATGCAACCAGGAGGTGCCTTGAGAAGAGAGGCCTACGCATCGGAAAAGAAAGGTTTATGTTTTCTCAGCAATACATAGATTTCTTTAACTTTCTTGCATACGAATGAAGGCAGGGTGTAAAGATGGGTTGGTTTCATTGTTCAAGACCTTCATTATTAGACCTTTTAGTGACAGTTTCGTCTTTCAACTTTAGTTCTTCTTTGTTGTTATTTTTCTGGGTCTTTTTTCCAGTTTTCCGCGCCTAGTACCCGCTATGTCCCTTATATCCCTCATGGAGGCACATCTTAATCTTTACACTAAACATACATTACGGACTCCTCAGTCTGTGTTCAGTAGACTCACAAGCCGTTCCGCGACAGCACATACTTGAAAGAGATGTTACAAACAACCGTGCCCACGATGAGACCAAAAACCGCGACCCTTCCAACCGAGGCGCTGAGGCGGCACACGATCTAGTCTCCTTGGACATCTGTGATAAATTACTAAATTCATTTTCTGTTAGTTCCTAAATATATAAATTCTTCTTCAAATTCTTTCTTCAATGTATTTGAATTTTATCACGAATGCCATCTACAGAAATCACTTCGTGTGGGAAATATTTTCGTACCATAAATGTCATTGATCACATACCATGTGTTACATGTCCCATGTAATCATAATCACCATATGATTACCATATTACCATACCAAAGTAGCAAACAACCGTTAAGGTGGATCGTGTCTCTTGAGGGAGTACTCTACTAACTTTCTAGGCGTGGCTTAATAGCTATGCAACGACCAAGTGAGATATGCTCTGGGAGATGATTGTTGCTCTAGGAGATGATTGATGTCAAGGGGTCTGTCAATCGCTTCGTTCAATTGCAAGACTTTTAACTGGGCCGGAACATGGTAAGTTTCTAGTGAGAAGGACTACGTACTAGTTTAACATGGCGTCCCTTGCGGGTTTCATATTCAGAATTTTAAGTTTCGCTACGCAATTTCACAATAAAAATAAATTTAATGCATAATTCATTTTCCTGCCTTCTCAATCCGTGGGTTTAAAAAGTATCGATAGAAATACTTTAAAATGTTTCAATACAAAATTACACTTAATTATGACAATCTAATGAATGAAATCAGGAAGATTTATGTTGTACAAAAAATAAATAGTTATTCACAACGTTTCACGACTGTAGGTACCCCCCCCCCCCCAAGAACTGGCTTTTTAAAACATTTCTCTCAGAACATTATGAGAGAATAGGCTAAAATTATGCTCAATCAATTTATCATATCGAGAGAAATTGAATGAATAATGATCACCTCTGGAGATAGTTTCAAATCTCCCAAAACCGTTTTTTAAAAATTCTCCAAATTAGTATCTCGTGTACCTATTCTATTTATGATTATTCAAGGAATATTATATTTGCTAACTATAAGCTATAGTCCTAAATTATATAATGCACAGAGAGTGGCATATACTGGTAGGTTTGAAATGAAAAAAAAACTGGTTGCACATACTTAAAAAAGGGGTACCTTAGAGGTACCTTGTTTCTCGCACAATTTGGATAACACAGAAAATGTACCTAGAGCTATTTAATACATCTACTTTCGTGTTATTATAGTATATTACCCCGAAAGGGCGTAAAGGCAGTTTGCAAAGCGGGCGTCGTGTGCTCTTGGCCAGACGGCGCTGCAAATCCTCACCTTTGTGAGAGCGCCGCTTGGCTGATGAGCGGGTGGGGCCGAATTCGCTGCCCCGCACGTTAAGTCGTGCGTTCTGAGTTCTTTACTCGCTGTAAATCCACGGCGTCGGCGGTGTAACTTCTCCTGGAGCGCAATTTGCGAGGGGGATTTTCGAGCGTGAGAACAGAGGGGCTGAAAGCGAGCGAAATAAAATGAAGATGAACAGAGTAGTAAAATGCAAAAGCACGTCGTAGAGGTAGATAAAGTCAAAAACTTCAGAGTTGGAAACACACTATGCAGTACGCACAAGGGGGGGTATTGAATTCTAAGATCTTCATTTGCATATTTTATTTTTGATGGAAAGTTTGTGGAACATTTTACGTTTATTTGTGGAGTAAACTTAAGAACTCATATGATTCATTTAATAAAGTACACTATATTGAAAATTGTAATATTTTCACACAAAAAGCAATCTGAATGAACTACTCTACATACAGAACTATTGTTGAGTGAGGAAATAATTCAGAAAAGTGATACTATTCAGTAGAATAACAATTAAAATATTTCAGTACGTCAGAAGATCACGAGACGTAAATGGAAAATATATATTTTATTCAAATCACAATTTTCTTTCACCACATGTTGCTATCGCCTTCTTATGATGCCGCATCTACCTTCAGAAACCAACGTTCGCTTGATCTAAAGCAGGGCTCGAGAGGATTGACCTGGCTGAAACGGCGTGAGCAGTCGTGGGAGAGGAACATGGAGGGGGAAATTCCTCGCAAGCTGACGTTTCGGTTGGTCCGATTCTCATCATCCAGTTGGGGAAGAACAATGGCACCCCCCTGGATTAACATTGACTACACTAAAGGGATTAATGACCAAAGCAGTTGGCGTGCCCGTAAACATCAGTCATTCAATACAGGGCATCTCCAGGTCACTGGGGGCCGTGGGGCCGTGGGGTCATGGGGCTGACCAGAACCATCGTTTGGGGTGGATTAAAGTATTGATTACATATTTAACGAATTGAAAAAAGTACACCAAGCAAAAGAAATTCACGTCGTTTACATGATTTCAGGCTTTAAGAATAGTATCAATGAATCAATTACTACTTCAGATACTCTCCACACATAGGAAAAATTGTATAGATGTGGTCATAAATGATGCAAGAAATAATCAAACAGCTAAATTAAATTAGCTCAGCCAGCAAAATTAGCTAATGAGCAAAGAGTGAAAACCTAAATTAGGAGTATGTACGCCAAAAAAAGGAAGCCTGCCTCTCTGAATGAACGTGCAACAAATCGCAGAGGCAGAGCCGAGAGGAGAGGCGAAACGGAGCAACGTAAATGGAATGGGCGAGCGACAGCGCAGGCGGCCGAGCGAAAGAAGTGAAAAGGCGAAAAATCGGGGGGCGGGCCGGGCGCGCGGGCAAAGCAAAGCGGGGCGGGGCAGGGCGAAGCGGGGCGAAGCGGAGCGTAGTGGGGGGCGGGGCGGGGCGGAGCAGGGTGGGGAGTGGGGGGGGCGGGCAAAGCAAAGCGGGGCGGGGCGTAGGGGAGCGGGGGGGCGGTATAGGGTGTGGCGGAGTGGATAGCGGGGCGGGGAGGGGCGGGGCGGAGCGGAGCGAGTGGGGGGGGGGGGCGCATGAAAAAGCTCCACGCTGAAAGGGCGACGCTTCAGGGAAACGAGCTGCTCGCCCGACGCGGCGCGAGGGGGGCGGAGGCGGAGGCGGAGGCGGGGGCGGGGGCGGGGGCGGGGGCCAAAGCAGGAAACGGAGACGAGGGCGCGCGCCGAGGAAGGTGGAAAGGTGCGATCAGGAGACGACGCCCGGGGCGGACGGAGTCGATGTTAAAGGGGTGCGTTGTGGGAAGGAAGCCGATTAAAGGGTTGGGGTGGAGTGGGTGCGGAGAGGTAACAAGAAAGGGAACGTGGGCGGAGATTGGAATGGGAGGGCGAGGGAAGGGTATTGGACGGAGGTAGAACTGCTGAAAAGGGATGGCGCATGAAAGAGAGGACTGATTGATTGAATGATTGGTGTTTATGGGCACTTTAATTGCTATGGCCCCGGTTGCATATTAAATGTTTATCACGGGAGTTGGTGGGGTTTCACCTCAATAAATGATGAGATCTGCTGCTGACCTACACGTCGGCTCTCAGGCAATTTATCTCTCCAGATGTTTCCCCACATGTGTAGAAGTGAAGTGTGTGTAAGTATAAATGATGAAGTTAGAGGTGAAGGGGATAGATTTGTAGAGTGAGGGAGCGATGCCAATGGGAGAAGAGACGAGAACAAAGTTGGCCGGAAAGCAAGGGAAATTAGACGGATGTGATAGTACGATTGGCACTCGAGAGGTTTGCGAAGGGAAGGGGTGGTAGAAGGAAATGGTGACGAAGGCGGAGTGTAAACCAGTGAGATGCCGGATGTGACCGGGAGCTGACCACGAGGCAGGCTCGAGTAAGCAGATTTGCGGCGGGAGGTGAGAGCACGCGGAAGAGAGCGCTGAAGTCTGAGAGAACAGTAGTGACAAAAGGAGACGGAAGAGGAAACGGAGAAGAAGTGGGCGAGGGCGTTGAGGGGAGGGGCGATGGGAAGAGTCGCAAAGCTATGGCCGGAAGTAACTGGAGCGTTCATGATAGGGTGATAAAAAGAAGGGCGGGTAATGGTGGAGATGCAGCCGGCGACTATGACAGACAGCAGGAGTGGGTGTTGGTCGGCTGGGAAGAGAACGACCGACCACTGAAGGCTAGTGGCCATAGAAGACGAAAATGGGTGCGCTCGCGGTAAGGAATCGGTGGGAAAGGCCCGATGGAGGAAAGTAAGAGTTGGGGAGAGGAAGCGAGGATGGGAGGGAGGGACGAAAGTAGATGCAAGCGACCGAGGAAGAGGTTGTGGAAGGAAAGCGTTAAGGAGCTAGAGGGTTCGCGACAGGATAGCAGAAACGAGCCCTGGTGACGTGGGCAGCGCAGGCGCGCTAATGGAAAGGCAGCCGAAGAAGGGCCTCCGGGCGGCGAGGGGCCCGAGGGGGAGCGCAAAGCCCGAGGGGTGGCGAAGGGGCGAGGGTCGGGGGAGCGATCCGCATATCCCGGCGCGGCGCAGGTGCAGAGATTAGCGCGCAACGCCGTCCATTTACCCGGCGCTCCTTGGCTCCTTGGCTCCCGGCGCCGCCGCCGCCGCCCCGCGCCGGTCTTTTCAGCTGCCGCCTTCAGCGCCGGGCGAGCCTCTTCAAAAGGCCGACCCTGCGCGGCGCGGAGCAGCGTTCGCAAATTTCCTTCCGGTGAAGGAGTGGCCCGTCGGGGAAGTGGGGGGGGGGGGGAGGGCTGGCCTCCTTTACGAGCATCAGTCACAGCTGGGGGGACACTTTTTGGGTGTTGCGCGATCTTCGGAGGGATACACCGCATGGTTAAGGACGAAGGAATGCAACTAACAAGTGTGGGCAGGTGGTGAAATGTAAAGTGTAACCGTCACACGGGGCTTGAACTCCTGAAGGCAGTTCAAAGAGATGACTGTCACAATTGCGAAATTGGAAAAATATTCCTTCGTAATAGTTAAAACTCACAACTGGGACTAGCTGGGGAAATGAATAATAATAATAATAATAATAATAATAATAATAATAATAATAATAATAATAATAATAATAATAATAATAATAATAATAATAATAATAACTGGATCAGTGCGTAGCGCGTTGACTTCGCAGTCGGTAGGCCCGGATTCAATCCCTGGGATGGCTATCTTGCCCGGAGATTTCGTGGTTTCCCCAGTTGACACATGATGATCCCCAGTTGACACATGATAATCTTTCTTCTGGATAGAATATTAGGCCACGGAAGAGGATGTTTGACTTGGTCAAAAATGGCCGATATGCAAATATTATTATTATTATTATTATTATTATTATTATTATATTATTATTATTATTATTATTATTATTATTAAGAACACATTTATTTACTGCCAAACAAAAGGCGAGTATCAATTAAACCATTTGAATTTGATTTACTGACTAATCTTCAAATATTTGTCACCAACGATGTGTAGTGGTCTGCATGCCAAGAAAGAACGCATTTACGAGAAAAAACAAAAATTCTAATCTGCACATCTGGGTGGGTCGGTACTGTACCTACAAGTATACTTACACACTTGTGCAGGTAGGTATATTCCAAAAGGAATATTACTAATTACTGACGTCATGCAAAGCAAGGTTGCAAGAAATAAGTATAGGTATTGTGGTGAGTTATCGTTGGCATTTCCAATGAAATGATTATATGCGTCGTCATTGCCAACAATATTATTTATTAAAAAAGCAACTTTCGATGGCTTAGCCATCGCAAAGCAGCAGAAAACTGATGATGATGGCTAAGCCATCGAAAGCTGCTTTTTTAATAAATAATGTTGTTGGCAATGACGACTCATATAATTATTTCATTGCAGAAATAGGCCGCCCCGCCATTAAATATTTGCTATTCACGTGTTGTGTTATGGAACAGCAACTTTTTTATATTCTTGGTGGTAAGGAAATGTACTGTGTATCCGTATATACTGTATTTTTAATTTAGTATTGGCTAATTGTTATATGCATTATTTTGATGAATATAAAATATTATATTTAATTACTATATTTTTCTATCAATTTTCTTTTTTTTGCTAGCCGAAGCAACAATGGTAATTGGCAAAATGTGGATCCCATACGCGTTAGCGGTTATTATTGCTCGTTGCAACCCATTGCTGTACCGCCGCATAACAAAAGGTGATAATGACGGCTCTTTTGTCTGCGTTAATATAAACTAATAATTTTATTTACGGCTAAAATACGCATCGTACATCCTTGGTATAATTTATGTAGAACGTGAGTATACTGAATTCAATGGAAGAAGCAGAAGAACGCTGTTTTCGTTTAGGCATTTGAATTAAAAATATATTTTTTACGCTTCCTTTGTTTAAGATGTTTTTACGTGATAGTTGAAGAGTGAGACAGAAATTTGCATATTATAATATACATAGCTATTAACAATATCGCGAGAAAGTACGTGCTGTTGTAGTACTACTAGTTCCACTGTTGATTTGGTATCAGTTGTTGACAAAGTCACGAAGATACACATAGATTCATCATACTTTCTAGGCCTCGTATGCTTATAATAATGTCGGTTTTGTTTCAATTATTATCTTAACAAATTATTAATGTTGCATAAAAGTAACAGGTTTGCAATTTGAACAAACAAATGATTTCGCCTGGTGAGGTTGATACCAAGGCATTGAGTTCGAAACTCACACGAGGTTGCAATTTAAATTAAGTTCGTCATGGTGGGGACATTCCGTGTGCCTCATTTCAGTGTGCCATTTTTGCCATCAATAATTATTTATTTAGCTGAATTTTGAAGAAGAAAAATACGAATCAATTTCTTTAATGTAACTACAATTGCGTGTGATGAAAAAAATTACACATTCAGTTTTCGACGATGAATTGGAAAAGTGAAAAATGTAAACATGTGATTCTATTTTATTGCACCAATTACAAGTCATTCAGTTTCCAGTAGACTTCCATGTGCCATGTGCCATGTACCGTGTACCGTTTACGTCCGTTCGTGATTCCGGTCCACATCGGACTGGCGCTCTCGATGCGGGCAGTCGAGTGGAGTGGAGTGAGTGGTTTGGGGAGGGAGCTGCCACCTCCGCTCGCGCTGTCTCCTAGTTTCCCCAGCGGACGCGTCCCATGGGGCCGTGGGCGGCGGGGGCGGAGCCCGACAGGCAGGTCTTATCGGAAAGGAATGCGGGCTTCGCTTGGCTGTGCCGATCGGCACGCACGCCCTCCCCTACCCGCCCCGCCCTTCGCTTCACGCCCTCCCCTCCCCTCCCCGCCCCACCCCTCCTCTCGGGCCCGCACCGCCCCGCCAGACCGCCCCGCCAGCCCGCCCCATCCCGAACGCCTCCCGCCCCGCCCTCCCCTCTCCGCCACGCCCTCCCCTACCCACCCCGCCCTTCGCTACACGCCCTCCCCTCTCCTCCCCTCTCCCCGCCCCGCCCGCCCCTCCCCGCCCCGCCCGCCCCTCCCCGCTCCGAACGCCCGCCCCGTCCCGAACACCCTCCCCGCCCCGCCCCGCCCCGCCACGCTTGCCCGCTCCGCCACGCTTGCCCGCTCCGCCCCGCTTGCCCGCTCCGCCCCGCTTGCCCGCTCCGCCCCGCCTGCCTGCCCCGTGTGCCCGCCCCCCCCGCCCGCCCCGTGCCCCCCCGCCCGCCCCCCCACGCCCCGCCCGCCCGCGGAGACCCGGGCGAACTTTGTGATCGTAGCTGATTGGTATTCCTGTAGGCGGCCGGAACTCGGATTGGAATGGCGGGGAGAGCTGGGGTGTCTGTCGTTGGCGTTCGGAATCCTCTCGGCTGAAGCGGCGCGACGCGACGCGACGTAAAGGGACGATCAAGGGAGCCGCCGGCACGAGGGATGTTCATTGCTAGGAGCTTCCAATGTGTATCGCAATTACACCCGATTGCGACTAGTTAACTGCATACGATTTGTTGACTAATTGCAATTATGTTTTGATGTGCTGATAACGAGCGACCTTAGTTGTACTCCATCACTTACTTTTATTTTGGTCATCCAGTGCATTTTATTAAAGAAATAAGCTGGATAACGTATTAATGCTGAAAATAAATTACAATAACAAGATGAACATGGGCTGATGTAATTCATATCTCGTGATAGTTAATTCCGTTTTATAATGTGGTAGTGATGATATAACGTAATGCTCGAAATACCTACAAAGAAAAATTTCAATGAGAAGTGGAAGGGAAAGAAAAATACATCGTCGATAAATATGAATTGTAACGTATTGCTAAATGGCTTTATATTGCTCAGAACCCAAAAACTTTTCTCGTGTATTTAAGACTCTAGGTTCTCGTATCTAAGTCCATATACTCGTAGTATCAGCCGCTTTGCTTATTGCAAAAACGGTTGAAAGTAGAATAAAATGGTAGAAACCTTTGGTTTCAGCACATCAAAAAATATAAAGTTCTGTTTTAATATTTCATGCAAATTTTCGAAACATATTTTACAAATATGCATTGCTACATAAGGGGTAAGTATTTAAGCCATCCAGTTCCAATAGATGGATAAATATTTCTATTTATTTTTAAAGTCCATATCTTCTTTTGGAATAACAAGAATTTCTAATGAAGAATCGCCGTACAATAAGGAGTCGACCTTGTTGACAGAGTACGCAGATGGGTCGGAGTACAAGTCGAAATCTTCCGGTTCGAATCCCAGGAAAGTTATGAGTATTTCTGTTGTGTAATTGTGGTGAAATTAGTTGTTCACGAGACCACGTAACATTTCCCCAGATTGTTTATCCAATAATAATTAATCCCCTCCCCAATGATTAAACCGGCAATTAAATCAGAAAATATCTCTTTTATATTTTAATGTTCCTTTCGCCTCATTGATTACACTGGTTTACATAAAACACTGTTCTGTTACAAGAACAAAACACATCGGACATAAATTCTGAAGTTATATCTGAATTGAGAGTCAAATTATTTCTGTATGGGCCATATGGTTTATATGATGGTGGTTTTTGTAATTGCGTATGTCTCCCTATATTTTGTATGTCTTTGGCAAAATGACACACGCTAATAACAACAGATTCACATATATGGTACCCAATCTTAAAGAGACTAGTATTTTGAATCAGGGCTCGGTAGAACAAACACGAACAGAACAAACATTCACGATCCATCATATTACCCTTTGCGTTTCCGCAGTCGGGAAAATATTACCCTTAGTGTTTGCACAGTCAGGTAATAAAGTATGCATTTTACTGTTAATTTTTTTTGTGCGTGTTTTGTATTTGTATTTGTGCGTTGTGATTAAAATGGAGCTTTGATTCCAAATGAATTTTGAATTTTATTGTCAGTTTATTTTGAACTTGTATTGTTTCTTATTCTTCGTACAGTTTTTTGGTGTTGTGATTATATTTGAGTTTTTAATGAATTTTATACATAACATTATAGACTTTTATTTCATCTAAAATTGTTGAAAATCATTAAAACATTTAAGTGTTTGTTTTGTTTTTTAAATTTATTAAACATTTTTACATATTTAAATGGTGGGCTTTCCGGGGCTGGAGAAAATTTAGCCAACCCTTGCAGTAATATTGCGTACTGGTGATCTCAAATATAAGTCGTAGTAACGCAGGCAGCTAGGGCAGTCTAATAGAACATTGACAAAAAATATAAGATTGAAATGTCACAACTCAAACGTGAATTTTAATAACTGAACGCTTCAATTAATTAATTAATTAACAATACTTATAATATCCAGACCCACATACAATTACGACTGCGAACAACTACGGCAAGATAAGTTTTTACATCAATTCCGTGCCAAACGACTAGCAATGGTCCGATATTTAGTTCATAGAAGATGGTTTGAGGGCTTTTAAGACAAAGGAGCAGAATCTCCCCAGCCGTTTAAGAGTTTCAACAGTAATTAACATAATTGGACCTATACAAAAGCGTATGTGCACAATTATTCAACGTACATCGAACATAATATAATTGTACTCGTATAATTGTATGTGCTCCGACGGACGTATCGATTTCTATTCGTTACCAGAGTTGTCTTCACCTCTAAACGCACTCTACAAAGGACAAAAGTATTGCCTTTTGCCTGAATTTTGCCCACCGCGGAAAGGTCCTCGATTCGATGGTTCCCCGGTTTGATGCATTTAGGAAGAGCTATTTATTATTTGGTCAAAGCGTGTAGTGACTACCACGGGCGCTTCTCGTGCTAAAAGTACCCGGTTCGAGAACGGGCCGAAGTATTTATGCAGTAGAGTATGGAAAGACACTTGCCGACTTGGATGGCAGAGGTGGCTAGAGCGTGTGTCGACTCCGCGCCTCGGTCTGATGGTTCGCGAGTTAGAGTTCCGCTGAGGGCATTGTTGTTTGTCCCTTATCATTTATGTATGTGTGTTCCGCGGAAGGCCATGTGAGTCTTCTGGCCACAGACCGAGTAGTCAGCAAGTGTGTCTAGTGAAAAAAAGGTTAATATGTGTCCCCATGAGGAAAATAATGGGTTCCCGGCGCGGATAGTCGAAATCGACATCCCATAAAGCAGGAAAAAGCCCCAGAAAGAAAAAAGTCGTTCACAGCTTGTGAGAGTCGTGACGTTCTATTAGTGCTGTTGACTGATTCGGTTTTGCGACATCCCCTGAAGCAGGAAAAAGCCCTAAGAAGAAAAGAAAATCGTGTACAGCTTGTGAGAGTCGTGACGTTCTAATAGTGCTGTTTACTGATTGATTCGGTTTTGCTACATCCCCTGAAGCTGGAAAAGACCCAGGAAGAAAAACAAAAGTATAGAAAGGCATTTATTATTTAGTAGCATTTGAATAGTGCAAGTGAGTGTTCTAGAAACTGAGCACACCTTAGGCAAGCGCGAGAGGCTCGTTTGCATCCGAGGCAGCAGCGTCGTGTCTGCTCCGGACGGGAGCTCCTTCGCGCCGCGGCGATAGAGCACGCCTCGCCACGCCGCGCGCGCACACTCGCTCAGATTCTCGTTTAAAACGCGCACTTTAGTCCCCTCGGCGCGAATCAGATGCAAAGAACATCAGCTTTAAGTGCAGAAGGGAGGAATATGTAAGATTTATTCGTTGAACTTTACGATCGTGGAATATAAATCCCCTTGCGCGTATTAAAAATAAAAAAGCGAAGGTAAGGAACCGTTTTTAATTATTTACGCGTTAAGTACTTTGAGACTTTGTTTTGAAGTGGAATTCCGCTACATATGTTCGGGGATACTTCTAATTTTCGCGGACGAGCACTGCGTTGGGGGACGCTCGGGGGGGGGGGGGTTGCGGCTTTCCTCCCCGGCGCGACCTGGCCGGCGCGCCCACCGGAATCGCAGCGCTGAATGGGAAATTACTTCGCGTCCCGGGACAGCGATTTCTGCGAGTCGAAGTTGGGCAGACAATGCGCGCCTTAGCGCGGCGCGTACGGCGCGGGCGGGCAGCGGAACAGGGAAAGCGGAGGTGCGAGAGCGAAAAGGCGGAGCTGGCGGGTACGGTCGCGGAACTGACAGAGCAACGGGAGGGGCGGGTGCGGGTACGGTGACGGAACAGAACAAGGTGGTGGGCGGGCGCGGGTGCGGACGCAGGTGCGGACGCAGGTGCGGACGCGGGTGCGGACGCGGGTGCGGTCGCGGGTGCGGACGCGGGTGCGGACGCGGGTGCGGTCGCGGGTGCGGTCGCGGGTGCGGGCGGGTGCGGGCGGGTGCGGGCGGGTGCGGGCGGGTGCGGGCGGGTGCGGGCGGGTGCGGGCGGGGTGCGGGCGGGTGCGGGCGGGTGCGGGCGGGTGCGGGCGGGTGCGGGCGGGTGCGGGCGGGTGCGGGCGGGGGCGGGCGGGTGCGGGCGGGTGCGGGGCGGGTGCGGGCGGGTGCGGGCGGGTGCGGGCGGGTGCGGGCGGGTGCGGGCGGGGTGCGGGCGGGTGCGGGCGGGTGCGGGCGGGTGCGGGCGGGTGCGGGCGGGTGCGGGCGGGGTGCGGGCGGGTGCGGGCGGGTGCGGGCGGGTGCGGGCGGGGGCGTGCGGGGGCGTGCGGAGGCGGGCGCGGGTGGGCGGGGGGCGGGCGGGCGGGGGGCGGGCGGGCGGGGGCGGGCGGGCGGGGGCGGGCGGTAGGTGGAGGACGTCGGTGGGCGAGGGGGGGTGAGCGCTGCCGTATGCGGGGAGAGCAGGGGCTAAAGAGCGAGTTTGATACGGGTGGAAACTGGTGGGTGGCAGGAGAGCGTGCAGCTAGGTTAGAGCGGGCCGGGGTAGTGTGAGTTACTGCATACGGTCAAGGGCGGGTGATAGCACACATAGGTGAAGACGGGTGAGCAGGCGGTGAGGACGGAAGCTGGAGAGTACGCGTGGGAACTGACGGGCGAGGATGACGAGCTTTTAGAGGGCGGGACGGGGTGGGGTGAGTGGTGAGGGATAGTTGAAGGCAGGTACTAGCGTGCGTGGGCAGACGGCGGGGGAGTGAGGCGGCGGGTGGCAGAGGTCACGGGCGTAACTGGCGGGCGCCGGCGAGCAGTTACGAGGGGGCGGCGATGGGTGGGGTGAGTGGGTTGAGAGGTCAAGGTCTGGTACTAGCACGTTTACGAGAAGGCGGGGGAGGGGGAGAGTCCGAGGGTAAGGAGGGTAACGGGAAGGAACTAGCGGGCGCGAGCGTGGTAGCACGATATGGCGGTGCGGTGAGTCGGTCCGAGTGGTCGACGGTGGATACTACCACACATAGGCAAAGGCGGGTGATCGGGGGCGGACGATGCTAGACTTGTGTGGTGCAAGTCGGAGGGTGAGCTACGAATGGGAGCTAGCTGGGCTGAGACGGGCAGTCACAGGCGTGTAAATACGATAGGGCGGGGAGGATGGGTTGGGTGAGTGAGCGCGGGTGGTCAAAAACGAGTATCGGTGGGTGAAGTCGGGCGAGTAGGGGCGGCGAGCGGTTGAGGCCCAAGTCGGCGAGCGAGGAGCGTTGCTACGGCAGGATCCGGCGGGCGTATGTGCAGCTGCGAGGGGGCGGTGATGGGTGGGGAGCGCGCGTGGGTGGTCGAGGGCGAGTACCAGCGCGGGTGGGTGAAGGCGGGTGAGCAGGGACGGCAAGCGGTTCAGGCGCGTGCCTGATGGCGAGCGGGAGCTGGCGGGCGTGGTCTGAGGCGGGCGGGGCAGCTGCGAAAGGGGGCGGGGGGGCGGATGAACCGCACGGGACCGGTCGATCGCGCGCGCCCGCAGGCGGGCAGTGGGCGGTGGGCGGTGGGAGGGCGGGCGGACGGACGAGCGAGCGGCTCCGCCGGCGCCCGGCGCACCTGCGGCTGTTTGCAGAGCGCCTCCGCCAGGTAGCGCCGGCGACAGCGCCCTCCGCCACCCGCCGCGCGCCTCGTTAATTTCCCACGCGCCCGCCCTCGCCCCCGCCCCCGCCCCGCAGCGCTCGGCTGCTTCCTGCGCCGCGGCCCCGTCGCTGCCCCGTCGCTGCCCCGCGCAGCTGCCGTCCGCTGGCTCCCCTCGCGAGCGCCGCGTCTCCCACTCGTGCCCCGATCCCTCCTGCCTTGTTCCGTTCACTCGTTGCATCGACTTCCCTTGTCCCCATCTCATCCGGCTTTGTCCACTTGCCCCGTCTCATCCCGTCTTCTTTCCTCACCTCAATTTCACCCAGTTGTGTTCTATTTCAACTCCGTTCCACCTTGTTCGTTTACAATGCATCATTCACATAATACCTTTTTCCTTAACCCACAATAAGGGAAATAAATGTAATAAGGGAAATAGGATGAAATCATTCTCTCTATTTCCTCTATTACAATCCCTCTCTTCTTTCCTCCGGAAACGTAATTCCAATCCTACCTTGTTCCGTTGCTTGAGTTACGTTCTCCCTTGTTCCTTTACTACATTTCACCCTACCGTGTCGGCTCATCGCAATTCCGTCCTCATTTGATCATTTACTTTATCTCTCCTGGCAGTCACCTTTTCGTCCTTGAGGTATTCTGTCACCCCCGTATGGTTTCCTCGTCATATGTTGTCATTTCCATCCAACCTAATTTCGTCGACTCTTGGCAGTATTGCTTATTTTCGTTCCCCTCATTGTTCAGTCAAAACTATAAGAAGTGTTCTTTCCAACACAGTATTAGATATTGTTTCGAATCCCGGTTTTTATCACATCAAGTTACCATTGGTGAGAAATAATTTTTTATAAGCAAATGTCTAATAAAGTTGCGACAATTGCCAGACAGTATATGACAAGTGCAGAGTAGAGAAAATATGCGAGATTGTGCCACATATGAAACTGATATTATTTAAAATTAAATATTTGTAACACTGTTCTTACAACCGTATTGCAACAGTATTATTCAATATAACAAAAATATTACAAGTTTACTTGTCAACATATTATTTTTTCCATTTTCTGACTCATTCGCTTCTATATATTCCTTTCTATTTCATCTCACAGAGTAATTGGATCCAATGGCAAGAAATGTTTAAAATATTTTAAAATGTGACATAATACTTCTATTATATACTATTTTTTTTTATTCTGAAGAGTGTTATACTGCCGTAAACGAATATTTTTGCAATATTTCTTCTTAAGAAGTATCGTTGAAGGCTCGGGGTTGCAACGACTCCCCTGGCGTTCTTGAGAGTTACTGGAAAGCCGGGCGTTCCGGTTTAGGTTACTTAAAGAAAATAGTTTTGAAATGCTTATCGATCTTGTACACTCCTTGCATTTTCCAGAACCCCCGACATTAATAGTCGGTGGATCCACTCTGCCATCCCCTCTGTACGTAATGTCACTTCTTGTTAACTGAGTGGTCGCTCGTACCCACAATGTGGTGACATCCTTTCCGTTTAACGATCCACCACTTTATGTGATGTCACTTTCGTTACATGCAATTGGTTACACCTGAAGATATTATTTGGAGGGCGGGGACGATATAATGACCTCTGTACCTCTCTGAATGTTCCTTCCTATCTTTTGCAAATGCAAAATCTCCAGAACTTTCCTTTCCTTTCCTTCCCTTTCCTCCCCTTCTCCCCGTGCCAATTTGACTTTGTCGTCCTCACAATGCTGCGGAGGTTTCTTCTTTTTTGTCCAATTTTTTCCTTATCTTCTATCAATAATTTTTCATTATTTTTTTTACTTTCTCTGAAACTACTCACGTAGTAACGAGAAAGTATTGTAAATCTGCAGCAAAAACGATGATTTTTCTACAGACAACTCTTATCTGATCCTTGACAGCGGTAAAGTTGATAATTCTTGTTTCCATACTTAGTAAATAACTTCCTCTAACGCGTTGTAAAGTGAGAATCCACGTTTTGTGTCTTGATACCGAAAAATTGGTTTACGGCAAAAATGTATGACCTACAGTGATCAATGCTACCGGCTAACCTGGAAGAACTTTCAAAAAGAATTTTCACCAAAATGGATCTGTCTCTTCCTGCGATCCACCTCTTTTATTAGAAGCGAATTTTGAATTTGGGAGAATATAATGAAGCCAGAACAGTTCAAATATTTCTCAGTAATGGATCAAAATGTTTGAATTATTTTTTTCTCAGTTATAGCATAATACGCTTGTGAAAAGCGGGAGCGCCGATGGAGCGCCGATTTTTTATTGAACTCTCGGAATTTTGAAATTGCGAAAGTTTAAAAGTGTTTGGTTTATTCCTTCAACCTCAGTATTGATAATATTTTTTTCTTAATGAAATCTTTTCTTTAAAATTAGATTTTTAAAGAAGATCACGTATAATTTTTTGAAAGTATTACTAACATTCATGCAATTTTGCATGAAAGGATGGCAATTTTAATTCCAAGATGTTCGCGAAAACATCTCAACATTTTGTCTTTATTTTTTCACGAATAGAGCAAAAAATGCTTTTAAAAAGGTGCAATTTTTGTTGATGCCATTAAATATTCGAAATTTTTCTAAAGTTACAAGTAATACGAAAAAATATGCGAGTTTTCTTCGCACGTGCTAAAACAATGATGGTGCAACAGCGCATAATTTTTCGTACTATGTATCGATTACGTAATATTATTTTTTTGCAACTTTCATCCTGATATTTTGGTAATTTCTTCAAAAACTTTCTTTATCACACGAAGTGCGGCAGATTGAAAAGCAAT
Source organism: Gryllus longicercus (assembly GCA_038098605.1). Taxonomy (NCBI): domain Eukaryota; kingdom Metazoa; phylum Arthropoda; class Insecta; order Orthoptera; family Gryllidae; genus Gryllus; species Gryllus longicercus. Next base: position 1,808,606 of record JAZDUA010000223.1, on the reverse strand, counting down.
ACATATCTTAAATTTTTGTGATTTAGTTTTGTGATATATTTTAAATTAAAACATTCAAAAGTGTTAATAATATTGTGCCATGTAAATGTCGCAATTAGGCTAAAGAAATACTTGAAAGCGGCTAACACTAAATGCGCAGGGTCTCTCACAATCGTCCAGATCAATCAAAGAATATTCGCAATACACGCGCACCATTCCCCCTCCAAATTTAAAGCGGATAAAACGAAAATTACACATGAAAAGCACACCGGAAACGCATGGGAAAACATTCCGAACACCAGCGCAGCGGGCGCTGTGTTTGAAACTTAAATTGTGTTCCAGCTCCAGCGCCCGTATTCGTTCCATTCGCACGTCTGGAGCCAACGCGTTCTCCTGTCGTCACGTGATTCCCCTCTAACTGGGTCTCCAGAGGCTCTCGGCTGCACCTCATTTTCGCTGGCTTCCCGCGCGGGCGCTCTTCGTCTAGGAGACCTCCGCCTGCTCGCGGACCTGCCTCCGCGTGCCACGCCCACCTCCGCGCCCCACAGTGGGCCTGAAACAGCCCAAGCGCGCGACGCGTTCACTTTTGGTTCGATTCATTTTCCACAAATACAAACGTACCTACTGAGAAATATGTTTAATGTGGAATGTTTGTGATGGAGAGCGAGGTAAAAGTAGATTTAGTGATGGAGGTCCTGAAGCATTGTGCTATCTCCCGGTCAAGAGTGCATTAAAACTCAATATCCTTCACACAACTCTGTATACTTAGTATATAACTGACTATACCACCCACATGTTAAATAATTCACAGTGGCATACTCAAAATATGACATCATAAGTATTGTTGTATTTATTAGAGATGAAGATGATGGCAATAGTTTTCCGGCTCACTATTTCAGTGTCAGTTACAACTAGATTTTTGCAGAAAAGGAGGGCCATTAATGCTCCATTATTTATTGGGATTGCAAATTTTATATATAATATCGTTCTTTTATGATTATAAATTTAAACTCATGACGGGGATATTTTAAATATTCCATAAATTCTTTAGTATTAAAAAATATAAAGTAGGTCTGCCTGTCTGTAGCGGCACAACATCTTCTGACGGGGCCAAGGCCTACCAGCTGCGTCCCGATCTTGCGAACATTGGTTAAGAGGTACGTGTTGTTAGCACATAGACACCCCAATGCCGTATTCTAATCTTCTCAACCTGAGAAGTGTCGTCACCCAGCAATATATACTGGGATGTTGCACGGAAAGCGCACATTATAATCTGCCCTGACAGGGAATTGAACCCGGCATCGCGTCCTGGAAACCGAGCGCGCCAACCTGTGAGCTATCCTGAGGGGCTCATATAAACTAGGTACTTTGTACATAATATAAAATTAATGGGATGTTTTAAATACATTTTTGATTCACTGTATTATCAAACTTACATTACGCAAATCTTACTAAATAATAATTCAAATAAATTTAACATAATAGATTAATTGTAAGTGTTGTTTTAATTCATCAGCAAAACTTATTTAATTAATACAAAATACAAACAAGATGGCAAACGGCAGTTGCATATGATTTACCTTATTTCAATTTAAAAACAATATACATTATTCGCTTGAGAGTTACAATATAATTTAGAAGGTTGGATGTGATTTATAGAAATATAGAAAATATGAGGGAATTTTCATTTCAAAGGACGAAAAGTTTTATAGAACAAAAACTTCTAATTTTGAACACGTCCTTTAAACGAACACGTTAATAATATAAAATTATTTATTTAATAGGTAATTATTACAAACAAATTAGCTTACTTGATCCTACATGATAACTTACTTGATCGGATCGATTAGTATGTACTCGGCTTCTGACGGCAGGTTTTTCCCCTTCAGGAGCTTTTTCCTGAGCCGTACCTTATGGTCTCTTTTCCGCGGCTTTGATGCGATGGAGAGGCCATTTGTGGTGAATACCAGAATTCGAAAGATTAGAACGCGAAAGGATGTAGGTATTGTAATGGCTTAAAGGCCTTCGGCCTAGCCACATAGGATCAAGTAAGCTAATTTGTTTGTAATAATTACCTATTAAATAAATAAATAAAAATATAAAATTATTATTTTAATATAAATTAATATTTCTAGTTCACAGTTAATTGGTTCTGATATTTCCAAAAACATCCTTTTTCACATATCCGTGTGATTGGACGCGCTTCAGTCCGGGGCGAGTCTGTCTTTCCCTCTCCCTCTCCTTCGCGGAGTCGCAATCTAATCCGCCGCCATCTTTGTTTCCATTGCCATTCCTGCGTCCTTCTCCGTCGCGGTCTGATTTACGATCTCACCCTCACCCCGGGAAAGCTTTGAAAGTGGGAGGAAAGAGCTCGCGTGGCACGCTCCGGGAAAATAAAAGGAGAGGAGACCCGATAAGATGTGGAGTTGTGGAAAGTCATAAATGCGGAAAGTGTTGGACTCTCGTGAACTGTTAAAATACTCCCTCGTGTGCTCTTATCTGATATGACCCCCCGATATTAGCTGAATTGCGCTCAACCGGGATGAATCGAATAGCGAATCGATCGTTGGATGCTGTGAAGAAATCGAACATGTAATTAAAAAAATTTCAAAAACCTATGAGCCGTCTAACATAGTGTTATTGTATGACAGAAGGATAGTAGTGTCTAAATATTTAGTTACTCTTTCATTTACAAAAGATATTCAAATTCTTATAGTATGAAAAACTTAAAAAATGTAAATTTCGAATATCCGTGTTTTCCCGCTATTCTTAACCGAAAGAAAACTTTGAATTTTGAACTTTAACGAATATTTTTATTCTCCCTACTTCGGGCTAGCTTTCTTCACTTACTGATTGTGAATTTTGGAAAGATGGCATGCACTTGATTAATTTACGTAGATGATCAAAAGCCTGACGGTAGGAGGTTTGGAAAACCTTATCTAATGGATATCGAAACGTTTTTTATAGTGTTGCCTTAAACTATATGATTGTTCTCTCTTGTGTAGAAGAAGTTCAAGACTGGATTCAACGCTACTCAAGTAATAAGAAAACTATTTAGGATTTTCGTTTGTTTTCGTTTTTCTTTTTTTTTCTTCCAAATGTTGAATTTGTGTTCCTTCTGCCTTAATATCTCCGTCATTTGCAAAATTGCCGATCAATTCCAATGTAATGGAGGAGAGCACATTGTTTTTCAAAACAGAGCGCACGGGTCTTAATCCTGCTGATATGCATCATGTCACACCGGCCAAATGTCCAGTACAATGGAATCCTTCGACTATCTCCGTCCTTGTCAGATCATATATGCACTCAGTCAGAGTTTGACGTAAGTAACAAATATATATTATATTTGTTTTATTGGTTCCTCACAGCGAGATGGATGTGGTAGCGTTGGCTGACCAGGTGGTGCCAAATTGAAAAATGCTCCAATGTCCAACATGAACGACAACGATCGAATAGGATGAAACGATACGAAATGTGATGTAATGATACATCAAAGAACTGTAATGAAATGTTCTGTTTAAAAATACAGAACTACAAGTCATAGAAATTATTTACATAATATCATAAAATATTATTACAAAATAACTAAAAACTGCTCAATGCAAAGGGTTGTTGTACTACTGTCCTTAAACGCGACACATCCACGAATGCAAGAGAGACGCAAACAGCTTGAAAAGCGAAACGCGACAACATAGAACGCTGCGAAAACAGTGAAATGCAAGAAGAAACACCAGAAAGGAAACCGGGCGCGGACACAAACTGCGCGTATCCTCAACCGAAAAAGGCCTCACGCGAATAAGCGGCTGCTGCAGGAAAGCGAATATCGCGCGGTGCCCGCGGGAGATGATGAGACAATACGGCCGGAACAGGAAATGAAGGCTGCTCGGCTCGGCTCGCTTTCGCTCCGAGGCGCGAGGAGCGCCGCGCCCGCCCGCGTGGAAATTGAGCCTCGCGCGCGCTCGCGCATGCGCAATGGGTCGCGTCGCGTCGGGCCACCCAGCGCCAAGCAGACAATTGAGAAGCGCCGAGCGCACGCCGCGGAAGGCGCCGCGACGTGGGCGGATATGGAGGTGTGCGTCGTCTGGCGGAAGCGACACAGGAGGGGCTCGCGTTGCGTCGCAGAAGAACGCAAAGAAATTCATTTATTAATGAAACCCCAAAATGTCGTGGTGGCTGAAGTGGCTCGTGTCACCGAGGACAATGTCGGGGAGGCTGAAGTGGCTCGTGTCACTGAGAAGAATGTCGCGGAGGCTGAAGTGGCTCGTGTCACGGAGGAGAATGTCACGGAGGCTGAAGTGGCTCCTGTCACGGAGGACAATGTCGCGGAGACTGACGTGGCTCGTGTCACGGAGTACAATGTCGGGGAGACTGAAGTGGCTCGTGTCACGGAGGAGAATGTCACGGAGGCTGAAGTGGCTCGTGTCACGGAGGACAATGTCGCGGAGGCTGCAGTGGCTCGTGTCACGGAGGAAAATGTCGCGGTTGCTGAACTAGTCTGAGTAGGAGGTTCTTGTTTGTATTCTTTAAATTTATTTTACCAGATCAGTGGAATTACCGCTTTACAGCATTAGCATTAATTAAAATAATTACAGTATTAGCAATAATTAAATTCAATAGTGGCTCGAAGTTACAATTAATTGTAAATTAGCGCGCTATCTTACTTCTATTTACTCGTATGAACGAGGACATCGCAACTGTGTACCTCTCTGATGATTTTTTTAGTTTTGAGAAATTAAATCTAACACGAAAGTAAACACGATATAGAGAGATAAGGGGTTCAAAAATTTCTCTAACTTATGGGGAACGGAACAGATCTTTTCGGAGATGAGATTTTATTCTTGTTGGAGCAACGCTGGCTATCCCGAGGTTAAAATGGCTAGTGCAAGGGGCAGATTCGAGGTTGGAAAAGAATTTGGACGACAATAAAGAAATGAAATTGGTTCTGTGTCTGGTTCTCTGTGTAGATGTCTAAGGCCCAGATGTTGACAGAATTTTCGGATGTAACTACTTAGCTAGGTATAATTCAGCCGCTATCTGGAAGAGAATACTAGCAGCCAGTTGCGTAGATCAGTAGTTTTCTTTGGTTTCTTCGTTCAACATCACACGAATGCCTGTGCAGTACCGTAACAAACAGGACACGGACAGCGCACGATTTTTCTTTTCTCTTCCCTTTCTATCCTCACCCCCTTACTTACACACACTTACACTTACATGCACTACACTACCGCACGTGTCGGGATATCAGCGGAGAACGTAGCTCTCCATCCAGAGGGCAAAGAATCCCGCAATCTTCGGCGGCAAAAGCACTCGCTCACTTACGAGACCAATGGTCCTAGCAATTGAGCCACCCGAAAAAAACTAATTAAACAATCAACCAAAAATGTTGGTAGTAGCGGGTATGAAGGCAACGGCTTCATACTACCTCAGATTACCTTTGATCAGCGTACCTTTGATTTGAAGGTCACTAGTTCGATCCTCGCCAGGTGTTGCACGTCAACTGTCGTGTTTGATATGCGCTTTATTGACGCTTGCCGGAATCGAATTCGTTGTCTGGTTGCTCTTATCAACAGAGTCCGTAGTTTTCCTGTTGCTTCCAGGTGAATGCAGGAGAAGTACACTAGGAATACGCGCCGAGGAGCTTTCTTCCCTCTCCTGTCCCCATCTACCCTGTCACCTTTAGAGCGAAGGGCTTATCATCTACCCCACCTCACCCTAACCTACCCTACCTCACCCCACGTCACCCAACCTCACCTTACCCTACCTCACCCCACTTCACCCTACCTCATCTCACCTCACCCCACCTCACCCCACCCCACCTCACCCCACCTTACCCCACCTCACTTTTCTAGCTCTGATGGACTATTCCACTGTTTTCGAAAATCTCCGACAAGTTTCAAAGACAGAAAACGATGTACCCTCTGTGAATCTCCAGTGGTTTGTTGTGGCTCGTGATATGATGGCTGGAATAAAAAAAACACCCAATGAGGACTAGGACTATTTCTGACTATCATGTTAATCGTCAGGATCACAATCAACACTCTTAGTCCTATTATTATTATCATCTTTTATATAGCATTTGGTAATCTTCCGCGTTTGCTTCAACATAACAAGTTCAATCAAGTACAGCTCTCAAAAACTGTTTTACAAAAACGTCTTGTTACTATTACTCCATTTTAAATCTCCAACATAAACAGGAAAGGCGTTTCGACAAAGAGATTTCCTTTCATGAGCTTTGTTGATTCGTAGCTTTTTGAGATTTGTTACTCCTTGCTTTCTTATCTACTTTACTTTTGTCTAACTGATTCGGGAATATGCCATTTTTTTCGTTTCCAGATCTTTTTCTCTTGATTTGTTTTTTCTCTCTGTTAAGTTAATGGTACCGGCTGGCACGTACAGTAGGGTGGCACCAATATCAGCTTTAAAACTGGTTTAATTCAATTTGTTTCTCGTGGAAATAGAATTTGATGCTTTTAATTTTTTGACGAAACTTTATGTTTTATTTGTCATTTCATATTTTTTCCTTACTTTGCCTGAGTCATTACCTCAATTGTAATCCTTCATCTCATCTCATCAATCACTTTGATGACCAGCCCTTTTATCATCTATTCGGTAAAAGACAATTGTAAACCATTGCCATGATCATCTATCCCAGAAAAGGAAGGGCGTGGTAGTATATCATCTCCCTTGACTATGGGAGTGGACCAGGTGTTGCTACTTGTGGACCAGGTGTTGCATTTATCAACATTATGTATGCAAAAATTATATACATCTTGTGGTTGGCAGCATCGCAATTCCTTTCGTTGAATGTATTGCAAATGGAGTATTGGAAAAAGGAAGAATTAGCTGTTTTGAAACGGAAAACTATAGTTATTTACGATATTAGTGTCGTAATACATCTGATTACAATACGATATTGGAAAATTGCCAAACGAGTCCGTTAGGACGAGTTTGGTAACCAATTGAGTATTGTAATCAGATGTTACGACACGAATATCGTACAACGTTTTATCCACTTTGTAAAAATTTGTTAGATTTAAGATTAAAATTTTCATTTAGTATTCACATTTTTTACCTTTAAGTGCCGACACTGTTCTTTACAAGGAGAACAATTGAAACGCGCATGGTGTAAATATTTTGACAACATGAGCGAATGCAGTTCAGACTCAGAAATAGAAATAGCAGCAAATGCTGCTATAGATTCTTTGTTACCATACAAATCAAAGAAGAAATATGAACGTGAGTACTCAATTTTTAAGGATTGGTGTGAAAACAAAAACGTTCATTGCATATGAGAACGAGAATTCAGTCGGTACACGCAGTATTAAAATAGGCGGAATAACGCAATAAAGTACTTGCATTTTTAGTTAAATCAAAACGGTTTCATTGCTTTTGTAATTCACTCGAGTTTCTGGGTATCTACTAAAACCATAGACACCTCTCACATGGCCGCAAGTTATGTAACTTTCTTTCAATTCCTGAGCGGATAACACGTGTGAAATGCACAATGGACAATGTCCGAAAGTCTTCAGAAATCTAATTTTCTGTGCGTCTTGGACTTTTCCAATCACTAAGCAAATTACGTCTTTAATTAGACAGAGAGAATTGTAAATAGCTAAATTAATTGTATCCAACAGCCAGTAAGGTATGTTTAAATTTTAGATCAGCTTACACTGAAATTGTTCACTTCGAAAGAGCTTCTTATTTAATTCTGGTATATGTATCTTAAATAAGTGTATGTAAGTGATAAGATAAAAGAAATCAATAAAAAGAGAAGTGAAAGAAGAAAACTATCAAGAACTGACGAAGATAACCAATAGGAAATGGTATAAATGGTATAAATAATATACTATATTATACTATATAAATAATATATATTATATATACTAATATATAATGGTATAAATGAAATATATACTATGTGTATTCATATGCCAGATGGATTCAAATTTACATACGGAATTGTTTGGAATGACGCCGCTTTTTATAAAGTAATTTATTCATCGCACGAGGTGTACTGACTGAACTAGGTGTGTTTTATTTGTCGTGGTACGCTGGGTAATCGTGGATTGTTAGCACGGTCGCCCTTCATAAAGCAGTGATTCCGAGCTAGTTAAGAGTTGCATTGGCTTAAAGTTTAAAAGGTGGAACACGCGACGTAATATGATATGTTAGCTTGTATTCATGAGTGCTGGTTTATTCACCATGGCTTTCTATATTATTTCCGAAGTAAAATGTGGAAAATGTTCATTAATATTTCGCAACTCGCATGCATGTAAATCTGACCATATAAATCATGAGCCTTATTATATTTTTATAAACCGAAATAAAACATGAGATATTTCGTGTACCAAAGGCGCAATTTTGTAATAAATGTTTTTCTTGTATAGATCTCGTGAAGAGACGTTCTTGAAAAAGTATTGCAAGTTGACTTTGCGTTACCAACTTTGTGGTTAAAGTAATGAACTTTCAATGGCTTAGCACTATAAAATATAATACTAATATAAAATTATCGAATAATACTCGAGAATTCAAGGGATACTTATTACCAGTTTAAGATGATACTGGAGTGTACAGAAATTCCTAACTGCTACATATACAAACTTCTCCGAATCTCAAATGTGTCCTAATATCTATGAGACAAATGGAAATTTGTCATAAACCATCTTCCGGGCCGGATGATTGTGTGTGTCACGCTCGTTTCCTCTGTTTTTTTACTATTATTTCGATTATTTATGTTGTATTTATACATTTTAATGTTCATAAAATCTTTGTGTTCTTAGCGTTCATATGGTGTACAATGACTAGTTTAGTTTTCTATGTTTTATTAAGATATTTTAAGGATTTTTACATCAGCAAGAAATTTACTCATAATATTTGTTTTTCCTAGATTTTCTTGCACGACTCGAACACATTTTTGAAAAGTATTGTTTTGAATTCAGAGAAAGTGAAATACAATATAAAACAATATACGTCCCTACTACCCTACTACCCCACAATCCCTATTAGTAGTGTCCCAATGACCTCACCACATACAGCAAACCTTGGCGCCAAATACCCTCAGCCGCACAATGAGAGAATCTTCTGACCTCTCGTCTCGTTGCTAAGGCAACCGTTTCATGTAACAAAAAGTGTTATCAGTAAGCTGATCAGCAGATTCAATCAGAACTATAAATGCCCCACGTAGGCGTATGTTTACGTATGTGATTTACATGTCATTAAGGAGTGAACCCAATGGAAATATACGACTGATATTTTTTATTTTATATTTCCGTTCTACTATTACAAACCTCTATTTTGTTGTAACTTCGCGCATTAAACGTTGTGATTTGTTGGGATCTTCCAATTGAGAACTTTCAAATTCTTTGACCTACATTGAAGTGGAGTGACATAATCAAAGTTTTTCCGGAAGTTATGACACATGATTACCACTTACATTAAATCTCACAAATTACTATTTTATATTAAAATGAATTACAGCGAAGGGATTTGAATAGATTAAAATTTAAAGAAGTATTTTAATCACGCCAATATCTGTATAAAGAGGGATAAAAAGTATTACAATATCTTCCAATAGTTTGTTAAAAATATTTTCGAACATATTTTAAACAAAAGTTGTGCCGTGAATAGTAGAAACTCAAGCTTCACTTTTTGTTATCTAAAGTTGCTAGTTCTAATTTTATAAAAAATCATGCATATCTTCACTGGGTAACAGAAATGGAACATGAAATCTCTACGTCAGCAAACATTGTCAAGTATGTCTCATTACCATAAATGATATCATCTAATCGTGTAAGACAACAGGGTTGCCAATAGCTAAAAACTTGAATAAGGAAGGCTGGGAAGCACTTCAAGATATTACAGAATTTGCATCTAAGGAGCATGAGTTCTCGAAATTCAGGGAAGGAGCGGTGACCACTTAGGTAAACGAATTCAAGGCGAAGCCGCAAAAGGCAGAAGACAACGTGTACGCAGGTAAAGCTGCATATCCTGCTCGACACTCGAGAAGGCACACCTACGTTACTTCATTGTTTTAGAGGAATCCCATTAGAACACCATGTACTCAACGCACCCTTAAACCCTTACCTTAATGTAATAAGACATTTGCTAATGAGAAACATTCATACGATATCATGCCTGTATCTAAACACGAGACATATTCACAGTGTTTTTCTGATCTTCTATTTAAATATATTAGTATTCTTGGCAAATTATAAGTCTCGAAATACACTGATTTTTATATTCACTGTGTGTTTTTTGTGACTACAGAAAAATTAATAAAATAATTTCCTACAACTTTACGACTGTAATTTTAATTTTGAGCAATTAATATTTTTTGCATATTATTAAGTATGGTTGGGGGAATTGTTGCCAAAAAAGATAGTTGAAATTTGCGTCTTCATGAGCAATAAAATATAAAAACCGAGCGAATGGATACAAAATGATGGCATAATTTAGTAAATATCCAGCGGTAGAATTCGGTAGTTTTTTCTAAATTGATTTCAAAATGCATTCTTGATTTTGTGAGACGACTCGCGACAAAATAGAATCAATTAGGTTCAGTAAACATGTGAGAGTTACACTATCAGAGAACATGTTAGGTAAACGTGAAGACCAAAAGGCAGAAGGGTGAGATCGCTAGAACGAGAGAGAACACTGACAAGTGTTCCTTTTTTCTTTTACGGTTTTTTATTTTTTAACCTTAACATTTAAACTAACATTTTCAGAAAACTCGGTTTTTCAGTTTCCTAACATTTGTAACAATTTTGAATAATAGCTTTCTTAAATGTAATAGGAATATTCTCTCGTACAACAATTGTTATCTTTTATCTTTATTCAAATTTATCTTAATCCTTATCACACACATTCCAAGGAACCCAGACCACGTTTCTTAAGTATCTGATGAAAAAAGAATAAGAGGTGGTTCCACGACTTTCTTTTGCTTTCGTTGTCAAATTAATGCGAATAGATGCGTTTGTCATTTTTTCACTCTCGCCTAAACCGTTCACAATGTAATCAAAAGTATCCCGACACGTGACTGAAAATAATTTATCAGTTCGTAGCGCCCTCCTTCAGTAATGCTGGAATTCAATAGGGTGTTGGCTCACCCTTAGCCATGATGGCCGCTTCCACTCTCGCAGGCATACTTTCAGTACATTAAGTGGGTACATTTTTTTGAAAATTTCTTAATTTATCGGTTTCCTGATAGTAGAACGGAAATATTATTTTACGAGTATTGAAGAACAATAAAACCTCATTCTAAATGGCAAGTTTCTTTGAAACATTTGGAACAGTTTTTAAAAAACTGGCGTTTAATTGCTACTGCAAATTCGAAATTTGAAGCTCTTTTTCAGTTTTCAGACAGACAGAAAAGTTTTCAGTTTTCAAAAAACTTCATTTGAAGACATTTGAAGCACGTTAACTCACAAATACAATAGTGTTTAAAAAACAGCTGAAAATGTGCATAATATCGGCGTGAGAGATCTTTCAAAGAAATTACATTTGTGTAACTTTTGAAAAAGAATAAAACCCCAAAATGAACTTTACGTCATATTAAAGAGTGCAATCAGCACTATTCGTTCGAAAAGTTTGAAAAAAAATTGGAGCCATTTTTGAGAAAATGGAGTTTTAGCATTTCTAAAAATGCGAAATGTTGAGCTAGTTTTTACAGAAAACTGTTGAGTTTTCGAGAAACTTTATTTGACATTATTTAAAGCACATGTACTCATAAATGTAATAATGTGAACAAATGGACACTAATATGAATAGTAAAACGTAAGAGACAAGTCGAAAAATTGCATTGCGGGGCGGGGCGGGGTGGGCTGGGCTGGGGTGGGACGGGGCGGGAGGCGCGCCAGGTGGCCCAGCGGCGGGCGGTCGAGCGGGAGGCGCGGGTGGGAGCGCAGCACCGCCAGCTTTCAGCCGGTGCGTTCCGGGGCGGGGCGTTGTGTAACGATGGACACGCTGGCGAAGGGAGGATGGGGCGTAGGCAGCCTGCAGGCGGGGCGGAAGCGAGCAGGCCTGGGGGTGGAGTGAACAGGATGGAGGAGGGGCTTGGGGCCGACGGAAGCCGTACCGGAGTCAGGCCGGAGACGGGGCAGTCAGGCCACAGAAGGGGCGGAGTAACACCGGAGGCGGAGCGGAGTCAAGCGGGCCTGCGGGTGGAATCGAAGGGGTGGAATACGGCAGTTGGGGCCGACGGAACCGTTAGACCGGAGGCGAAGCAGTGACAAGTGGGTCTGGGGGTGGAGTGAACAGAATGAAGGACGGGCTTGGTGCCGAAGGAACCAGGGATGCTGCCCAGGGAGTCAAGCAACCCTGGGGTGGAGTGGAAATAACGAAGAGTACTTCCGTTGGTGCCGAAGGAACATGGGGTGTAATCAGGCTGTAAACAGAGCGGAGTAAAGCGATCCCGGGGGTGGAGGATGGAGTTAGGGGATTAGGACGGAAGACGAGGCTGAGCAGAAGAAGCTTGTTCGGGGTTACGCGGGACCTAGATGCGTAGGTGCTAAAGAACAAATCGAGAACAATCGAATTGGACGGAGCACGGTGTGGGAGTGTCGCAGATTGGCAGGGATTGGTAGGTGGGGCTGCAAATCCGGTTGTGACGGTAGGTTTGACGACATTGTGCGACGCAGAGTGAGAGTGGAAGAGGGGTAGGGGCGGGAGCAGGGTGCATGGGGTGGTAAGGAAGGAACAAAGTGAAGAGAGATAGGCGGATAGACGATGGCCTGTGTGTGGAGGGGTGGAGCGGCAAGGGTCAATCTGGAGGTTGGGGTGGAGGTAGGCGTGCCGTGGGGTGGAAGAGGTGGCAGCGAAGGCGGAGGGAGAGTGTCGGCAGTCACAGTGGGCCTCGATTGCGAGGGGCGCTCAAGAGGCGCGATGGATTGGGTCTGGCTGAGGACATAGAGGTGGGGAGTGAGGCCGGAAGCAGGAAACAAATGGAGAATGAGTGGAGAAGAATCAAGTAGGATGGACAGTGTAGGTATTAAGTGGAGCATGAGGCGATTTTTATTGCAGTAGTTGATGGATCTCCAGTTGGAACGGAGCAGGGCCTAAAGAGCGATGACCGATTAGGGGTGGCGTGTGTGTGGATAGAGGCAAGCCGGAGGCGGACCAGATGAGATAGTACCAGGGGAGGGAGAGATGATGGTGGTGATGACGGCAGCGACGGAGGGGGAAGACGACCAGAAACCAACAGCCTGGACAGCACGGGGAGGGGAGAGAACGGAGCAGGTCGGGCGTGACGGGTCCGCTGGCGATGGTAGGGCAGGTCGGAGGATGGCTGGTGCAACGCCGAATGGTGCGGAGAGGTCGGGGCGAGGTGAGAGAAATGAAGACAAGGTGGAGTGGAGTCAAGCGAGCCAGGTGGCTAACGCTCTGGAGCGAGGTGGGGGCGGGGAGGAGGTTTGGGCGACGGCAAACCGGAGTGGAATGGAGTGGACCTGGGGGTGGCCGAGGCTGTGGTCCCTCAGGCTGCGAGCGGCGTGGGCGGGATGGATGGAGTTTGAGGGGCGGAGAGAAGTCCGCCTGGGCGCGAAGGAGGGAGGGGAGAGCGGGGTTTGGGGGCGGTGCCGTGGGCGGTGGCGAAGTGGCTGCTATCAGCGAGGGAATTAAACCGGTCGTTTGCGGCGGAGGCCTTCCCCGCTGCATCCGGCCTCGTCGGTCGCGCACCAGCGCAGCTCAGCGCCCAACGCCGCCCTCGCCCCACCCCCACCGCCCCCGCCGCCTCCGCTGCAGGTCGATAGCGTGACGCGCGTAAAGCGATACGGCACTCGGGGCGAATTATGAGATTGGCTTTTTCGCAGCGCTTCTTTTTTGCGAGTGCGGAGTGGCGTGTTGTACCTTTCCGGAAATGATATTCCCGGAATGATCTTATTACGTCTGCAAATTGTACTGCTGCCTTGTCGTTTCATTTTGCATGATCCGTGTTTCCTGGTAATAGCATTGAATTTAATATTTGAAGGCGGTACTTCTTTTGCCTGAAATACCGCCACTCTGCAGCATCAAAGGGAAACAAGTAAAGAGAACATACGCAAAGTTATTCTTTTATTTAAAAATTCGTCCGGATTTTCCGTGCACGCAATAAGATGGCTTCCGGAATTCTTTTCTTCGTTATTAACATTGGTAACGACACTCTTAATTCGGGTTTTCAAATTTAATCATCTCTTTGACTTTTTTTAAAAAAAGTATCGAATTACTTGTCAGGTTTCCAAACAACAATTTTGAATTCACGGGCCAATGATTTAGATAAAAATGTTTCTTTCACATGCAATAGCTTCATTCCAAGGACATATCTCAGGTTGACGTTTATTTTCCGTCTTTCACATCCGTACCAGACCGTTGGAATGTCCATCACTTTGTACAAATGCTTTTCACCTTTTTAAGGAGTATATTTATTTTGGAACCCCCGAGCCAAATAAATCTTAAAATAAGGGGTTAAAAGGAAGAACATTTTATGGAAAAGTGACTAATTGGGCTTTCACTTACCTACAAATACTAAGGATTTCTACAAAACCGTGTTGAGTCTAGCCAGGCGCGACTGCAGTCCCGCAACACACCGTCAATTAATATTTAGGGGAAAACAATAATATTGCTGTTACATCGAGTTACAGAAAATGTGCGATCAGTCAATAAATCAATCGAATGTTCGAAAAAATAGCGTAATCTTGCGAGGACTCTCGCAAGTGTAAAACCGACCCTCTCGTCCTTCGTCTGTAGGAAGAAGTTACGACACGGTGGCAGCATTTTCGACACCAGTTAGATCGCTGGGTCGAATTCCGCCAATATCTGGATGAAACTTCTAGCTGCCGGCTGCTCTGGTCGGTAGTTTTCTGTGGTCTCTCCGATCAATCTACGGCGAATGTCGGAGCAAGTACCCTATCAAATGGACGACATGCTACGCGCAAGCTTTGCTTCCATTTCCTTGTCCTATCCTCACCCCTTACGTAACGCACTTGCACACATACACATGCTCTGGTTATTTGCACAAAAGAAGTGAGTAGATTTACTGTAAATTTAATAATTCTGCAACTTTTCCCGTAATTGAGTTTTGGGGGG
Source organism: Gryllus longicercus (assembly GCA_038098605.1). Classification (NCBI taxonomy): domain Eukaryota; kingdom Metazoa; phylum Arthropoda; class Insecta; order Orthoptera; family Gryllidae; genus Gryllus; species Gryllus longicercus. The sequence continues at coordinate 1,793,570 of JAZDUA010000223.1, read as the reverse complement.
AGAGAGCCGCCTTAGAACCTTAAGAATCATTTGCCATTGATGTGAAGTATTCGTGATTATTTACCCTGAACGTTTCCACTATTCTGCTCACAGATGCACTTGATTGATGAACTGTGTGATTGATGATGATGCCAAAAATAAAAGGAGACGCCGTCGATAATGACTCGCACGCGTGCGCAAGCGTGTCTCTTCGCTGATCTTGTATGCGCATTCTTACAAGTGGCTCGACTGAGCGAGGGGAGAGATAGCTAGGGACAAGATTCTGTTAGTGAAAGGCGAGTCTGTCTTATAGGCGGGATATTTGATCGAGTGTTTTGTACATGAGTATTAATATAGTTTATTAGTGCTGGCCTTCACAAGTATATAGAGGTTTAATATTTCAGCATACCAAGTCAGATTTGCAACGGTTTTTGGACGTTGCCTTGTTGGCGTCACGAAATCGACTAAATGAAAATAAATGCTGAGAGAGAGAAATGGTATCGTCTTTACCGACATTTTAACAATATTGGTAAAAATGATTACCCTGCATTTCTATTCTTATTTAAGAGCCAACTATACCTCTCTATAAAGCTGATTTACTAAAGGCTAATTTCCCAACGGCTAAGAATCTAGAATTCAGAAAGATCTTAAAGATAATAAGAAACATAAAGAAAACACAAACATCCTACAGAAGACGTTTCTTGTGATTGTGCAGGGGATCCACGTTGTAAAATGCAATTGAATGTGATACTAAAAGATACTTCTTCCGCAGTATTCGAGAATATTCTCACACCTTGTGGCACCTCTGGTTATTTTCGCCGCCGGTGAAGTCACAGTCAGCCGCGACCGCCTGCCGGCAGCGATAAAGTCTTCGCCGTTAAACGTGTCATTCTCGAGTATTCGGTCACAGGCGAAAAGCGAAAAATAGACGTGTTCGGCATCTCGGGCTACTGATAAGACGTGGTCTCCTCATTCCCGGCACGTGCCCGCCCCTCCCTCTGCCGTCGCCACCGCGTTGGACACGGATGCCAACATAAACCGTGGAGTTGTTGTTCATTTTATTGTTGAGCTTTTATGATTCAAGTAAGCGTTGCAGATACAGCGTCGTAAAACTCCGATAAAGTTTTACGAACACCCGCTATTTCTCCAAGAGAGAGATACTTACGAACGAATACTTCTGACGTGAGTCTAAGGGGATATCTCGCCAAAGGCGCCATAGAAAATAAGATAGAGCTGAACTACTGCCAATTGTGTTTTGAGCATTAACGTATGGAGTTGCTTGAATTACAATTTTACTTCAGGAAGCCTCCCTAAAGGTAGGCGGAATTTTCAAACGACACAAGTATGACTTAAAATAAGTAGTGAAATATGACATACTTAGTACATTTTACTGTATTTTTATAGGTATTCCAGATGTAACTTATCGGAAATGTTATGGAAAGTTGAAGTACTACCAATGGTAGTAAAGTAAATAGAAGCAGATCGAAATAATAAAATAAAAAGTAAGGAAGGAAAAGAGATCTCCAGGAAAATTCCGGGATATTGGAAATCGTACTATTTCAAAACGGTATGAACCCAGAGTGGGTTCAAAGTAATATTTTCTTATAAATTTATGTTTATTTTTATTTTTTAATAAGTTACAGTTTGTGCTTTTGAATTTACCTGAAATATTTTTAAACAATAATTTATATACATATTCATGTATTGAATAAATAAACTTTAGATTTTTCTTTCGAGTTTTTCAGTTGTCTTAAGACGATTTAGTTTAGTACTCAATAACGTCTGGGCGAATGACGAGGCCAAGGAGAGTAAAAAATCATTCCCATAACTATTAAGCAATATTGTTATCTGAGTGGTTCACTGATAGAAATTTTTCAAATGAGATGGTTAGTATTTTGAGAAAAATCAATTTAATTAATGATGGTAAGAAAAGATAATTTAAAATGCCATAATTAAAATTTGTGTTCTCATTTCCAAGAAGTCAAAATATCACAAAAAGGGTAAAGACAACTATATCTCATCTACTGATTTTCGGATCTCCATAGAGATGATTAATTAAACCAAAAAATATAACAAGAAAACAAACAACCATCTAGTATTGCCTTGATCATAATCACTAGAATAGAAATAGTCATATTAGTTCTGGAGTTGTAATCTGCCTGATAAATTGTAATCTGGCTTTATACTGAGCTACGAGTTAGCTTTTCTTTGGACAATATACAATGTCATCCAACTCGGATTTGAAAACACGCCTATGTTGTCCTCACATTGTGATGAACAATGTTGACAGCGGTAAAACTTTTTGTACTGCACTGCAGCTTGTCGATTCCTGTTGTTCCATAACATCAAATAGTTCTTATGAGTGAAATCTGTAAGCAGTGCTAAATATCACCAAACATAAAATGTACATTATTTCAATGTAACACAACAAAATAGGTTAATTTTTGTACCGATGAAATTAGGGTAACGTATAACGGTAAGTACTAAACCTGAAACAAGTTCTATATATACCTCCTCCAGCCTTCTGAAGTTCAGGAGCAGCAACTCATGTTCCTGGATGTGCAAATGACACCCGAATCACAGTGGCTCTCATGTTTCGAAAGTGTCTTTTTTCACGACATATTGCCAGGAAATTTAAACTACGGTCTAGAGTTTACATGGCTTTGAGGGCAAAATGATAGAGAGATAAAATTGGTATTATCAAGAGGAGCATGTTGTGTGTATCAAAGCGTTATATGTAGAGATCATGTTGAGTTTTTTTTACTCTCGAAATTATACACGCTGCACATACTCACATCCTATCGTCGTAATTGTGAAAACGCTTGAGGCACTTGCCTTGTAAATTTAACGGCTCTGGTTTAGACAGGATTTGGTTTACTGCATTTTCAAGTGCAAAAAGTGGACGACGACATTCATATGCACGGCGTGCGACAGCATTGAAGAGTGTCATTTGGAAATGACTATTTAATTCCCAATTAAATAGATAGTTGTTTGAATTTCTAGTTTGTTATATGACACCATGACAGTAAACGTCAAAATGCGCAATGTGTTCGCACAGTCAAGAAATACGAAAACTAAATTGAATTTTTTTTGTGAAGTAAAGAAACTGAGATTTGCAATATGTCGTCAGTCTTTTCTTGCACCGAACACGAAAAATAAACAAATTTTAGAATAAACAAGCTGTACACTTGCGATTACATGGCACAAAGGGAGTAACTGTGAAAAAGGTAGATCATTTGAACTCTACGGAAAATCGAAAACCTCAAATATATTGTTTCATGACGTTCAGTACTTACTCTCTGAGACCAATGAAATGAGTGATTCAGTCTGATCACAGATTTAATTTTTTTTTTAAATTTAATAGTAAAGTTTCATATTTACCGAGATCTGTTCATGTATGTTTTCTTGGACTACTTCAGGATATCCATCTTTAGATAAATAATCTCACCACATTATCGTATTATAACCATTTTTTGTAAAAGGGCATTTTTCTAATGATTGCTGAACATTGTGTTTATATACTCACTTATCTGTACATTCAAAACCATGACAGTCTTCCAAGTTAAACAAATAGAGATATTTGTTTCCCTAACTTATAATCTCACTTTCACTAGTGCTCACACGTTTACTCGAGACAAGACGTCTCCTGCTTTCGATTGATTGCAAGTTACGTAACAATACGACTTGATGAACAAATGACAGCTGATAAACTTTCAATGTGTTAATTTTAATAGGTCATTAAAATTTTTAATTTTACGCAATTTTAATAAATATTATTAACATCTAGTGTTTGTATTATAAATACAGTTAACCGTCAAGTAATAATATACCTAAGACCTACTACACTTCATTTAAAGATAAAATCACATGATTTCGTTGCCGACGGTTGGTGATCTAGTACCCCTATCCACGGGAGGTAGCTCTTGCTATTGGTTTCTTTTATTTTTAAGATTATTACTTACTTTTATGTGTAAAGCTTTTTCAAATTAGTCAGACTGTATTTGGTCCTTATTTTCAAGACAGAAAATTATTATAAAATAACTGCTTGTTGCGTATGTTACATGTGATACAAATAGTAACAGCAACGTTTCGGAAATAATTATTTCCTTCTTCTTAACGTAAAATACAAATAATTAATATAATATTTTAAGCAACGGATGGGAGATCAGATTTCAGCAGAAGAGTTACGTAAACTAATGGTCACAAGTTTTATTATTATTGTGCAATCCAATTTTGTCGAGTCCTCTCTCTAATATAGTGAAGGGGATCGGGAATCTGAAAGACGGGATAAAGGGTTATTTTATAAAGAAATATGAATTATGTTGTTAAGGATACCTCGGCGAAGAGTGGGAGAGTGGAGGGATGGGTTACTTGCTGAGGATGGGAATGGTGTTGGGTGAGAAGGGAAGATAATGTGGTAGGAGAAGAGACAGAAAAGCTATCGGGTATTTTTTGAGATGTCTTAACTCGTTGCATGGTGGTTATCTTTGTCCCGTGTATCTCTTCATATTCTGGCGTAGGTTATGAGAAGAGGTAGACGCAGAATGTCACGATGGTGATTGTTTCTGGTGCGCCGGGGCGGGTTTCTTGGGATATGGCGGCGGGGTAGGATTAGTTAGCGGAAAAGTGGGTTATTTATGTACTTTTGGCTGTGAGTATAGGAGAGTTATGGAGGTGTCTTAAGATGTGGGGATATCATTTTGGGACCTTAGGATGTTAAATGTAGTGTATATAGTGGATCGGAAGACTAGACGAAGAACATGGTTTTTTGTTCGGGTGGATTTCTTGCGGTTTATATGAAAAGTGGCGAACCAGGTAGGTTATACAAAGGAGAGTGCAGGATGGATCAAGGTATAATATATTCGACTGATAGGGAATAGATTTGTCAGAATGCGGTCCAAAGCACTGGTAGATCTCTTACAATATACTTTTGTTGAATAAAAAGCTCAATATTATTTCTAAGCGCCCTCAATTTTATTCCTTAGTGCCCTAAGTACAAATACTACGAAAATTTATGTGAAGCCTGCGTCATTACATATCGGAGAAATAGAAATGTAACACAACTGGAAGTCTGATATGCTAACATCTGTATTTTAAGATTGCAGAATGTGTTAGGAGAGATAATATACTAATGACGAAAATACCGTAAAAAATAGACTTTTGAAATCTCAAAACTTATTCGGAGTTCGAGTGGTTTGCAGAAACATTGGTGAAAGTACCCCATCTCTACTGTTAATCTGGTCGACTAAAGTAACCGCCACTGAAACAAGGCACCTCCCCCGCGTGCACCCACAGCGCGGGCGGACCGCGCGGGGTGGGCAGGGGGGGAGGGGGGGGCTTCGGCCCATTATGGAGATCAACAGGTCTCCGCTTGCGAATCGACGGGGCCGTGATTAGGTGGGAGTGTCGGTGAGGTTCAGGGAGGGAACTGCGGAGCAGTGGTGGGGTCCCTGTTCACCGCTCGCCGCCACGCGACTACTGAAATTCTACTTTAAACAACTACGAATGAAGAGTAGTGCTTGCGTTGAATATTGCACAAAACTACGTGACAAGCGCTCCTGCCTTTATTAATTAATGCTGGTAAGACTTTTTTATTAACATGGAAATTAATCTCACTCCAGCATTCATGATTAAAAAGCTGATTGGAAAATTAAAAACAACAAGAGAACATGTTTTTTCTTTAAACAAAAATTTTAAATTCAAATAGTATTTTGTGAAAATAATGTTTTGGTTAAAATATTTTTTTTTCACTTTTTCAATAATATATTTGCTGTTGCAATAATGTACAATAATGCATTTTTTCAATGTCTTTTGTTTTAATACTTTTTACATATATATCAATTTTCTTGATACAAATGTAGTATTAGTACAATCGTTTTACGTTTCGCAAAAATAATTCAAAAATGTAACACTTTGTTTTCAGTACTGAAAATAGATCTTTATTTCACAAAACCAGGTGTAACTCTGACATACAATAAAATAGGAGCGGGAAATACTCAAATATGTTTTAGTTCATTGCTTATAAAAGATAAAGAAATGATATGTTTGTTGAATATAACATAACATGATTATAATTTGAAGACGAAAGTAAATAAACTTGCTGGAAAAATAAACATTCAATTTGAAACTTGTAGAAAAAATAAATAGTAAAATATTTAAGGAGAGATCAAATCAGTAAATTAAAAAGTACGTCATCATTGCTAAAACGCAGCATTCATGATAGGCAGAATAAAAAATATATATTTCATCGACACTCTCCATAAAATTAGGCCCACTCAGTCATTACCGACTTTAAATGCCTTATTCCATCCCAATTTATGTTTTTATAATTTTGACTCCAATAAACCAAAATAAATAAATCATTATTCACATTTAACAAACAAGCATGTATTGTGACCAACTTAAAAAAATTGTGTATGTATGTAAAAATGTGTGGGTATATCCATGAGCCACCCGAGGGACAATAAATAGTTTTGAATGGTTAGTTTTATAGAATTATAGTTTTGAAATTATTTATACTACCCTGAAGCAACCCCCCCTAAAAGGAAACGTGACAAGATATTCTTCTCTAACGCAGTGTGTGCATCGTATTATAAGGTGTTTTCCTGCTCACTGAAGCGAATAAGACGATTGATTGAATAGTAATTCCGGGTGTTGTCTTTGTCAACAACATTATTTATTGAAAGAGCAGCTTTCGATAGCTTAGCCATAATTTCCTTCAAGCAGGAAGCTGACGATGGTACCGATGATGACGAATCTAAGCCATGGGAAGCCGGTAATTCAATAAAGAAAATTTTTGGCAATGACAACATCTCCATTTATTTTATATTGAATCCTAATGACAAATCCCCAATAAGACAATAAAATGCAAAGGACCATGTAAATGTTTATCTTCATGGTAAGTTGTCTACTACTAAAAATTAAAGGAAGTACTACTGAAAAACGACTACCTTATAAAGGCTTTGAATTGAGTCTACCCTTCAGTTGATATGGCAAATTAAGTGCAACTTCTCTAAACGACTAATGGCATCGACTAACAATCATCCCTCTTTACGACTGACATTTTTGGAAAGGAATATAATGTCCCTGAGATCAGTTCTCTGTTAAGCGACCATTTCGTAAACGGTTATGCCCAACGACCGTACTTTTGTTCCTCCTAAATACCTGTTTAATGGTCAGAACTCGGATGGTTCAACATCGAAGTAAGAATTATTGGAAAAACGTTTCCGTATGCTGTAACTTTCTATCGTTGTTCATAAGCCAACCCTCTTACCTCAGTATCGGTCCCATCGTATTATTATCGTGTAATACATAATCATAACCATCTAATAGCTTCACACAGGAGCAATTTCAACGTAAAATTCAGTGGATCACTACGAAGTATAGTACTCGAAAGATGTTCTTACACCAACGCAACCAGCTGATGGCTAACAGCACACTCAGCAGTTACTTATCATGAACTGGCGGGATAGCAATGAGTGCATTAGTTTCTTTACATAAAAATAAAAGTTTCTAAGCATTGAGCAAAATGTAGGGGCACGCAGTAAAAACGTTTTGTTGAATTAATTTTTAATAAATGGAAACCATTTTTTAAAATGTTCTTATTGGTCTTTATATCCCAAACTATTCTAACAGAATGTTTTTCAATTATTCCGACAAAGAATAATGTAGTTTTTTTATTAAATTTGTTCAAGGAATTCCACAATCGACGAGTAGCGATCCCGGATCATTCGGTTTACGCCCAGTTTCTGACCTCTGACCTACCTAGACAGCCAATTCTTTGAACGGTATCTTAGGTATTATGTGTTGCCCGTTAAACAATATTCAATTTTCACCACCCTGTCGTACTTTAGGAGAGGCAATTATATCGGAAATATGTTCCGTACACGAATGTTTTCATTATACAACCATGTTAGTGTGTAACCAATGTAATTGCTCTAACCACTGATCTACCGACACCACCAATTCTATAGTTGGATGGCCAAAGAATTAGTCGTCCGGGTTACTCAATAAATCAAGATTTTTGGCTGCTGACTGCACACCTCTCTTGTATTCCCAAACGCAGCACCGCTGCAGGGCGTGTCTTAACTCAGCTCAGAGTATTTGAGTTGATTGCCAGGAAGCAGCAAAAATGTGTTTTTCTAATTTTTTGACAGGAAACTAATTATACCAAACTTTCTCAATCATCAAGGGAGTTTACATAATTTTTGTCGATAAAATAAGAGAATATCCTGGATAATAAAAGCTAGTCGGTTAGTCGTTTATTACCCCTCTGTATACCTCAACACAAGGTTTAGCTATCATATTCTGCCTCTTCAGTCTGTATTTTAAAATTAAAGCCAAAGCGATTTTAGTTCTGCATTTCGGGTATTTTCCTCGTTATCGTGGTTATTCCACAGTAACATCGGGAACGCATTAGAAGGATGATCTCTGAACTTTCCATAACAGAATTTTCTCGCAATTCTCTCGTGTAGCGTATGTAACCCAATGTGAGCGCATTATAGGTTTCGACTATCTCCGCGCGCCCAGAGAGTTTTTAATCTGGAAAGCACGCGATGGGGAGTAATAATTCCTTTTACTGAAAGGCAAGAGAGAACAGGACGCTCTCTTCGTCGTTGTCTAATCTCCTCTATAATTCCCAGCTGTGGAAAAGTGGTCAGTAGTCAGGAGTAAACCTCTCGTTTCTATAGCCGCCACAATGAAATTGCAGAGCTTTAAATTACCATTTTTTTTTAAATTACCACTTTTTAAAATGTATCCTGAAACATGTAGCCTCATGTTGTTTTCTATTACCCCATTTCAGTAAATCTGTCTCGTAAACATCATTCCCCTACAATATCGCAAAGAGCTTGAAAAGCGTCGAATATTCTAAAGTAAACCGAGCTCGAAATACAGTCCCCTTGTTTTCTGGAATTTATATGACATTGGCCGCACGCCGCACTATCATTCCATCGAACATGAAAGATGCGTGTTCGCCGCAGTACTAAGCAGCACAATCGACGGCAGTGTTTATGAAGGACGCGGGTGTGGCGCGGCAATGCAACAAGCACAAAGCCGGTTGTTTACTGTAGGGAGCGATTGCCAGGGATTCCACTTGCTCGAGCAGAACGCTGGGTGATTTGCGATCGACGACATTCAGAGAGGCTGCTGCTGCGAATTTCATTTGCCTTTCTACAAAGTCTGACCGATGAAGCACCCGCGGCTAATCAGATCATTTGTACACTTGCCTGTTCGCTCGCTACATTTAGCTTTCCCGCGTCGAAATGTGAATATGCGCTGAGCGCTTGGAGGAGCGATAAAAGTTATGAATGGAGCGCTGCAATGTAAGTCTGTAACGTGTTCGTTCGTAACCACTCTGTTAGTTCGCTTTAAATCGGGAGCCTAAGGCTGAGTTTAAGCTCTTTTCCGATGTTGCGTCGCATATAACAGGAAAAAGTTTGAAACATTTTAAACACCAGTGCATCATATGCTTGTACTCGTGTTTTGATAACTGCTAGGGGGTTAAATCTCTTGTACATTCGATTGCCGAAACATTCTATACACACGTGCATCAAAAACACGTATGTGAGTTCATCATAAATGATATGATGTTTATTGTCTTGAACATTCAAAAACTGATTTTTTTTGTAATGTATTTTTTCGTTTCGAATATTCACAACAAACAGTATGGCTTCTGCGTTCTTGAAAGTTTGCATCCGCAGCATATTTCAGCCATTGGTTCCCTACCTTAAATGGAAATGGAATGACTTTACTGTAGTTTTGGGATGTTTGGAATGTGAAACCCTCCCCGACCAGTTCCGACCCATGTCTCTTCAACATCTAACAGCTCCCCTCGCTCTGTCCCGCTAAGTCTCGCCCAAACTGCTCCGTCCGCTTCCTATCCCCGACTACCCTTGTACTCACCCTCCCCGTTTCCACTGTGTTAGCTCGCTCGATTCGTCCTGATTCGCACGATTCTGTCTGGCCACACTTTGACCATTTCCTGTCCGCACTGTTGCAAGGTAGTATGTATTTAGTGTGGTACTCTATAAATTGAGAATGGGTTGCATTAAAACTTTGTAAAATAGTTCTCTACTCACCAAAGGCGTTATAAGGATTGTAATGATAGAGCGGTGACAAAATGCTCGAAATGTTGACTCCGTTTGGCTTTTATTATTTTCCTCCCATAATCCCCTGTCTTCAATTCCCTACATAAAAGAACATGTAGCATGATTCAACTGTTTTCAAATATCCCTCGTAATCACGATCCTCTCGATGCAAGTACGTTACGCAGAGTATATCGAACTTCGTATCTGAGGCAATAACAAGATATAACGTATGTGTAAAAAATAAAATATATTTGAGTTTTGCGTTTTGAATCTCAAACCCCGCTACTTTAACTCTCGCTTGCTAAAAAGTATTTGCGCTAAGTTTGAAAGCAATCGCAAGTGTTGAAGTGTTAGAGGTATACACACACCCACCAAATGAATCTACTTACTGTCACTTCTATACAATAGGTTCGTTTGAGAGATACAATATATTTCTTATAGAATTTGAACGGCAAACCTGCTCTTGTAAATTTTTTATTTATTTATTTATTTATTTATTTATTTATTTATTTATTTATTTATTTATTTATTTATTTATTTATTTATTTATTTATTTATTTATTTATTTATTTATTTATTTATTTATTTATTTATTTATTTATTTATTTATTTATTTATTTATTTATTTATTTATTTATTTATTTATTTATTTATTTATTTATTTATTTATTTATTTATTTATTTATTTATTTATTTATTTATTTATTTATTTATTTATTTATTTATTTATAATTGTACGTGATGAGAAGTTGATTCAATAAACGTAGAGAAAAAACAATACTGAAGAGGATTTGCATTTCTTAATTATCGTTTTGTTGAAACAGGTTTGAGTCGCCAATGAGTAGCTGAAAAGATAATGAATGATGTATTATTATCAAAGTGTAGGCAGTGATGAAATGAAAACGGCAACAGCACAATATAACGTACCATGTTTATGGATCGTGTGATGAAGTGCATGTGTGGATGCATGCGTAGCGCGTAGGAGGACTGAATGCGTGTAGGCCGCGGTTAATCTTCCATGTATGGCCGAGTGAATGTGCGAGGATCCTCGATCAATATTCATTAATTGAAGTGCTTTGTATGTTAATTGAATAAATATGCAGATGCTTTTGTCTATACGTGTAGGGAATACGTGCAGGGTCTGGTTTTCATATGGATCTATTACATTCAGAGTACGTGGCTCCAGAAATAAATAGAAAAATATGAATTCCTACCGAAAGAAAGTAAATATTTACAAAAGCACCTCTTGTGAGCCAATTAAGGCTTAATCCGTAATTAAAATGTGTAGTAGGTAAATTAATTTCAGTACAATAATGAAAAATGTAAACATTAAGAATCGTTTGTTTGTTGTTCCCTTTCACAAATATTTAAATTACTTTAATATTGTAGTGTTTGAAAGTTTTGTAACGAGAATCAATTATGGTGATGTTAGAGTAACGTTACTTTGTATCATGATCCGGCAGTGAAAGAAATGTTACTTACATCAAGGCCTGAAATAATAACGTTTTGTAACAATGAGTAACATACCGATACTTTTATCAATTTGTAATTTTACGCCTTTTCCATAACCCCCCCCCCCAAAAATGGTTTTCTTGTTCTTACGTTGTCAAAGTATAAGTACCCAATTACCAAAGTAAATTGGGTCATTATTGCAAAAGAATAAAAGCTGAATATCAATATCCCCTCGTGGCACTTCCAAAAGTTGTCTCAAGAGTCAGAAATAATGACGCAGGCTGTGCGATGTGGAGGCGGGGTGGTGGTGGGAGTGGACGTGGCGGTGGAAGCGGTGACGTGCCGGAACCGGGGTCGGGGCCGGAGGCATGGGGGTGGGTGGTGGTGAGGATGTGGGCGAGGTGGGTTTGGGCTGAGCGGGGGTGGAAGCGGAGCGGGGGTGGAAGCGGAGCGGGGGTGGAAGCGGAGCGGGGGTGGAAGCGGAGCGGGGGTGGAAGCGGAGCGGGGGTGGAAGCGGAGCGGGGGTGGAAGCGGAGCGGGGGTGGAAGCGGAGCGGGGGTGGAAGCGGAGCGGGGGTGGAAGCGGAGCGGGGGTGGAAGCGGAGCGGGGGTGGACGCGGAGCGGAGGTGGACGCGGAGCGGGGGGTGGAAGCGGAGCGGGGGTGGAAGCGGAGCGGGGGTGGAAGCGGAGCGGGGGTGGAAGCGGAGCGGGGGTGGAAGCGGAGCGGGGGTGGGAGCGGAGCGGGGGTGGAAGCGGAGCGGGGTGGAAGCGGAGCGGGGGTGGAAGCGGAGCGGGGGGTGGAAGCAGAAGCGGTGCGGGGTGGAAGCGGAGCGGGGGTGGAAGCGGAGCGGGGGGTGGAAGCAGAAGCGGTGCGGGGTGGAAGCGGAGCGGGGGTGGAAGCGGAAGCAGAGGCGTGCCTGGGTCGGGCCGGGGGTTGGCGCCGGAGGCGGTAGCGGAGGCGGAGGCAGTTGAGGAACGGGTGGAGGGGGAGGGGGCCAGAGACGTGGTCGACGATGGCGGCGCAGGTTTAGAGTGGCAAGTTGCCAACAGGAGTCATTATGTGAAATCCACGGCGCAAGCAAATTTCGCCTCTAACGACCCACCTCCTCATGGGAGAAGGCGCACTTACGTTTCCACTCTCGCCTCCGCGCTCTTTCCGGGGGTGCGAGAGAAGTCGCAGCTCGCGGGACTCTGTTGGAAGAAGAAAAGGGAGAACCTACTCATCAACCTGGATATCCAAGTTTAGAGTTTTTTGCATATAACCGGTAGTTTTCAATGCATTTTAAACTCATAATAAATAAATATTTAGTCATATGAATTGCAAGGCACTTAACTGACGTATCCATTTCAAAATATGTTATTGATAACTGCATACCTCAGATAATCGCATTTATTTGAAAATTTGTATTGGAAATTAATAACATTTCTCTTTAATATTATAAACGTATTCTACTTCACACAACTACTTGATTACTAAATTTGTATGCGTAAGTCACGTATCAGTGTAATTTAATATAATGTCATTGTATGGGAGACCGGGGCTGCTTGGCACTCGGGTTCCTACATAGAGCACGTAGCTTTCATAAGGCCTATCTTTGTGCAACGTATCCTTCACAATCTTACTAACTTCCCATAGAAGTCTCGGTGTGATCAGTGTTACGACAAGGAACAGTGATCTAAAATGTGTTTTCGAGGTTGGAGAATAATATTTGCGTAATTCGTTGATTATATGTTCGTTTTTATTGGTGAGAAAAATGTTGCGTTCCTCTATTTTTCAGCTGAAACATTCATTCCATGGCCGTTACGATAGTGACCCATGCCAGGCTCTTCGGAAAGACCAAATTATGATAAACGTGTTTCCATTTATTGGTGCAAATAAATCATTGAAAATGGTACATTTTGACACTGATTTACTTCTCCAGTCTCACAAAAGTAGTATTTCACCATACCTCAAGAACTGTGTTAAGACGATTGCCCCAGAGTTGGGATCAAAATTGTCAAAAATAAATCGGAATTGCGAAAAAGTGAAAAATACCAATCATCCCAGGTCTTTCCTACCTTTAAATGTATCTCGACTTTTTATACTACGATCTGTCTCTTAAAGCAATTCTGATACCTGTGCAGGCATATTATATCACTTGACAATGATAATTATAATGAATTCATTTATCATTACCATAACAATAAATATGAATTTCTGCTGATATGACGACCAGAGATAAATATATTATCCAAGTGGTAAATTATTATATTAATTCAATGTGTACATAATAAAAAACACTTCATATTCATTCAGAATTATGCAGTCAATATATCCATGTATTTTTTATGGACGAGTTTTGAAAATCAATTAAAAAATAAAGCAGTAAAATTATCAAAAATATTGATTCAAATATTCATCTGACATGACTATTCAAGCGTTTATTTTCTTTGCGTAATAAAGTACAAATATGATTATCAGAAAATACACTCCTTATGCTTTAATAAAACTTTCCAACGGCTATTTTCACTTTTATCGAGAATTTTTTTACTCTTCGTTTTTCAAACTGGATCCCCGAGTATCTTGCGAGTGCATCAGCAATCTAATAACGTAATTTCATCGCGAGATAGGAGTATCTCTAGACGGGAGAACGAGAGTACTTGGCGACTCGTCGCCTCCCCTAGGGGCCGTCTTGGCGCGGCGGGACTCGCCTCGGCGCAAGGAATGCTCCGCATGTCTTTACAAGACTCAGCGCCTCTCGCCCTGTCGTTTGCACTCACAAAGACGCAACTCCAAACAAAATGTAAATGAGAGAACGCGTAGTCCGAAGCGCGGGGGAGGCGGCAGGGGCGGGGGGAGGGGAAGGGAAGGGGCTGGATACGCCGCACAGTGTGTTGACGACATGGATCAAAAGATACCAAAAAGAGAAAAAAAATAAAATGTTCCTTGAAATAAGAGTGGAAATATCAATAAAATTATAAAACAAAATTATTACTTATAATAGGATAACCTGAATGACGTGGGAAAACTCACATTTTTACACAAGAAAGAACGCAAAAATCAAAAGTTTGACCACAGCTTAAATCTCGAAAACATTAATTCTTTTCAATAAAGTGTTTTGGACACATCGTGTCCACTTGAAAAATTGGCTCTTGTTTGGGACATGCTGCCAAGGAGGCTTCAGACTTCAGCCTACACTACTTGCGTAAAACAAGGTTGAGTCTGCGCGACGTATGGCCGAATAATTGTATGCCGTAAAATGGCGTGACAATAAACTTTAAATCAGCCCGGAAAACTATCTTGTAAACCGCAATCAACGCATTGGACTGCTACCGTTAGCGCCACCGGAAAAGATACGTATCCTACTAACGTATGCAAATATGGAATTGTGTATATTTTTCTGACCACCGAAGTAACGGTGTCGCTAACGGTCGTCGTTTACATGCATACTTATACTTACAATCGTTAATTACTAAATAAAGGTGCTCTGTTACACAATAAACAAACACAACTATGCATGTGTTTGACTAAAATGGCTACGGTCTTTTCAATTACCTTTAAATATACTATATTATTTTTAAGTCTCAGTACGAGACCTCTGCATTCTCTTGAAAAACAACCGCCCACGACCGACCGACTCTGTCGCCTAGCAGAGGACGCTCAAGCGCTTTCTGCTGTCGATTGCCTCTGATAGAGGGCTGGTGACCGTCTAGGCGGAAAAGCGCATTGCAGTTTCATACCTTCAGTCGTCGCAGACTTTAACAGTACTATAATGTGGTCCGATTTACGAAAATAATCGTGCTGCCGGCCCATTTTTCGAACAAATTTTCAACTCATCGATGGTAGTGGCTTTAAATGTATTTTAATCAAAAGTTTTCTTGTTTAACATTTCATAATCATTTATTCGCTATCATTCGCATTCATTCGCTATCAAAGGACACTTTTGATGTTAAAAAAACTGTTGGTGTTACCCTTAAGTGTAAGTTAAATAAGAATAATATAAAGAGGCAGTTATTGCCATTTCTTTTTATTTTCCAGTAGTGACAGAGGTGTTGTTCCAATATGCGCCCTTTGATTTACATTTATTAGAATTCACCAATATTACTAGGTTTAGGTAATGACAGGATGAACATCTACCACTTGCAATATAAAATTACTCCGGCAGCGCAGCACAAATAGGATTAACCTACTATGTTTGATATATATTTTAGTCATTCGTAATAAAACGCAACTTTCGGTAAAACTGTTGCTTTAATGTCATTCAGCATAGGTAAATACCAATTGTATAATCTGTACGTTGCATTACTGTACGTGACAACTCGCAAATTCCTGTTCGAATTACGTCCGAGCTTCAACACTACAGTATTGGTTGCCGAGGGCAGCGCGGTTTCCCTTCCCCGTGAGTGACCAATTGATCGTTCTGCGGTGGCACAGCGTTGCCAAACGCACGTTACAATGCCTTTCAGGCGGTCGACTAGCGAGGTCGGGCACGAACGATTCAGGACTGTCGTAATATGTCCCTCAAATATAGCAATTCACAAATTTGCGTTTTTCATTTTCAGTACAAAATAGGTTTGCTCTTAACGGTACTTACAAGTGTGATTAGTGCTTTGTCTCACTTTAAGCAAAACCTTCTAGGTGATAGAGAGCTAGAGAAACAGTCTAGAAATTACTATGCTGTTAAGAAGCAAAATGACATTAACATTTGTCCATCCTAGTTTGACAGAAGACGATAAACAAAAAAAATCAATTTTTTTTTTAATTTGGCACTCAATCGTCAGAACATCGAAATTTTATATTTCTTGTCCCCTGTTCTACTGTAGGATATCATATTGCAAAATTGTAAGCCTCTTCCCGACACCGAAGAACATAACCACCCCAAGGAGACAAGACTTTCTATGCCCTCGACAAAAAGAGATCCCTGAGTCGAAGAGCTTAGTGTTGCGACTAAGACACATAAGTTGTTATACTTTTGTCATCAGAATCAAGTATTACGCATTATAATTACACTTTTTACCATTTAAACACATGTGGCAATAAAATGTCAGCGTGTTAATAAAAATAAGGAATTCTGTGTTAGGGAAGTGTTTCAATTTCATAGCTTCAAACAAATGATTTCAAAACGAGTGATTTCCAAATTATTTCCTCAGAAATTGTCTCATTAACAGAAGCCACATGTCTCAGGTAAGAAAGCAATATGGAATCGTACGTGTAGTAAATCTCAGAAGACCATCCCTATTACACGACCACCTCTCCCAATGACCGATTTTTCTTGGAATGGACACTGAATCACATATATTGAATGTAACAGACCACTCCTCTCGCCCTCTAAGACCATTTTCTTCATAGCAAAGTTTTTAATTTCTCCCTTTTAAGAGACCACAAACAAGGAAAAATTTACGAATACAGTGCATAGAATTTTTTGTTTAAAATTAAAATTAGCTACATTGTAAATGGTATTTCCGGGCATATCCTGTACCTCAATCCTCGAAGAAGTCGCGTGGCTGGGGTAGTCCGGAAATCAGGGTAACACTAGAGAGTGATCGCGGATATGGTTCTTCAGATGCTCGCTCCATTTTAGTTTCATTTCTTTTAATGTGTCGGCAGATATGACAGTGACATAACGTTTAATTATTTGAATTAACATAGTATTCCGTTACCTTCTTAAACAAAATCTTATGCACTAGAATACGAAATCAATGTCGGAGGTGAAAATAATCGACTTTCCCCCTAACACATAAGTATTGAAGTTGCATTCAGAATCTGTGCCAAGCGCTCACTCATGACCCATCGCTTGATGTTTTTGTTGTAATTTGCGCCCAAGAGACATTAAGCAACCACCCCTCTAAACCACTGCTTTTTCCTGGGACTAACAGACATTTTACTGGATTAATTGTTTGTGTTTCCGGGCACGTTATTGTTATTAGTTCGTGCTTCCGGGCCGACCGAATTGACGGCTTGCGGGTATTTTCAACCTGAAACATCGATATTTTCTTGTCGATGATTTCTGCGTATCGATATATAATCCAGAACCGGATCTTTTCAAACAAAATTGTCATGTTTTTTTTTTATTGTGAAATGCTCAAAACCAACGGCCACTGTCATATATCAGTGTCGACGACGCGCAGATGGAAGGAACTATTCATGATGTTTTTCCAGTGTTGCCGCGATAGGGCATTTATAATTCGGATGTGTATCCTCTTTTAGAGACAAATCGTGGGAGACGTGAGAGGGGATGTATTTATGGTTATTTATAAGTGATTGTTCAGAATGTCTCACTTTATTATAATTTTAACAAATTATTTATCATAAGAAAAAGTACATTGTGATTTTAGTATTTTAACGTGAAAAGTAAACGATCAACGAAACTCAATAAAATAGTTCAAAATCTGAGTAGCTGTATATGATAGTATATGAACGTCTTAACGCTGAATATACTTAAACTAATATTTACGTTTATGTATCACATGTGATTCAAAGCGTTTTATTTCGATGATTTATGAATGAAAAATGAATAACAATGTCCTTTAGTTTTAATTTTATTCTTTACATTCGATAAAGATTATTCTTTAACTTATTATTCATACGTGACCAAATAATAAAATATAATATAAATTTAAGTATTATAATTAAAACGGGAATAAAATAGGAATATACCTCCTGTTTCATCATGCTGAAAACATCGATGAATTTTTGTCGACCGACATCGAAAGCCTTTTGGTGATGTATCGAAACATAGATTTATCTACGTTTGGATAAAACCGGGCTTTCGTCGTTTTAACTGTCTAGTGTTACTCGTTACATATATTAACATTTCTGGTCAACTCGTATTTTGCACTAAATCGCAAATTTTATTTTTTGAATAGACGAAGACCTCCTAAATGAAACATATAAACGTTTTATGAAACATATACTTCTTTTTCATTCGTGAATGCCAGATTACGATTTAGCGGTGATCGCTAAGGCTTTGTACATTCCTGGCCAAGGTGTGGATATGACTTGGATCGGTTCGAATCTTCATCTAAAATCGTGCACAGACTACGCAAAGCACAGTCCTCCCGCCACTGTATGCGGGTGGCGGGGGGGGGGGGGTGTCGCGGCGCGTTCAGGGGGGGCCGTGGCGGGGTCGTCTCGCGGACTTTCCGCTCGGGCGCCGCAGCCGACGAGCTCTCGCGGCGAACGACGGAATTTCTCCGCGAGCGGGAGGGGGAGGGAGTGGGGGGAGTGCTGGGCTTCTCACGCGACGCGCGCAATCTGCCGAATTCCTGCTCCTTAGCTGCGGTTCCCTCGCGCTCCTTGCTGCTGCCTTGTTGTGCCGTGGCGCGCTGCATTTAATTCCACTTGATGGGCTCGAAAGAAATTCTCACCACTGTATGGTGCCGGTGGTTAAGGGGCTGAGATTCTCTTGGATGCTTCTCGGATTGGTGTGGGGAATTTAAAGTACGAGTTAAATGGATGTGACGCAATCAAGTTTTATTAACACGGACTCTGATAACATAGCTATACGCCGGTAGGTACGTATATCAAGTTCTACGTAGGTATTCGTTACTACGTAGGTACAAGTATACGTAGGTATATCAAGATCGGGCCTGATGGCTCAAGCCTCGCCATATCAATAAAAACATTATTATTATTATTATTATTATTATTATTATTATTATTATTATTATTATTATTATTATTATTATTATCATCATCATTGCCATTATTATTATTATCATTTCACAATGCTTCGGTTTCCATTTTAATAGACCTAGTAACACAACTTTAAAACAATGTTAAGGATGTTGTAACAACTATAACAAAGCATGTGAATGCAATTAAACGCATGTCTGCCGTATGCCATGCCTCTTTCTTACTTATCTTGATACGTATAACACACGTCAGCCAACATCGTTTACGCTAAGTGTCTACTGCTACCGTTCTTCGTCGTCAATTTTCGGGTTTCTATTACCACTTGCTTGAGAGAAGTAGTTGCCACGACTGTGATCAACTAGTGAAGTGTTCTACTGAGCTATTTCGATTTTCATACCAGTTTGATAGGCTGTTTGGGACCTTAAATGACAGCGAGTGCTCGAGAGTTGCATATGGATATTTTAAAGTTATGCCATATTTTGAAATTTTAGCAGCTATTGTAGCAAATCATGTTTTTTGAAAGGTAAAATTTACGTTCTGGGAATTGGAAATAGTTTTGTAGAAGAAACTTTTACGCTACATACTTCCGGTAATTTGCTAACACAAGAATGTAAATCTAAATGTAAAATTCGCTGTTGTACAGAGCTAATGCTTTCTAACATCTTACAGATATATGAAATACGTACTACGTTATGTGGCAATCGCACAACACCGTTTACATTTCGTAATTGTGATTTACTTTTTTCATATAGATCGAATTTGCAAAATAATTATCCTTCTAGACAAATTATTAGAAATATTGCCTGAAAATAATTTTTGAACAATTTAACATTTTTTATTAAATTTTAAGAAAATATGAACTATCAATAGTTTTGAGAAAAAACTTTAATGATTTTTTGTGAAATAATAATGGCGGGTTAGTTATTTCCATAACAATATCAAAACAATACATTTGAGTGAATGAAAATATTGTGTATTAGGCTATATTGTATAATACAAATCTTGTTTATCATGTTGTAAGAGACACTAATGTTCTCGCTACTTTCATGGCGTTAACGTGTTGGAGAACGAAGAAAATTAATGAAAGGAGATTTTGTGCTTATGCATTTGAA
The DNA here is from genome assembly GCA_038098605.1 of Gryllus longicercus. Lineage (NCBI taxonomy): Eukaryota > Metazoa > Arthropoda > Insecta > Orthoptera > Gryllidae > Gryllus > Gryllus longicercus. The sequence goes on along the minus strand of JAZDUA010000223.1, from coordinate 1,773,324 downwards.
GCATTTGCGATATTTTGTTATGCCTGATCATATCACTCTGGTAAATTTGAAACATAGTTGCTAAAATTCGTAGAATTTGAATGTGAGAAATCAACCTTGTTATTCAATTCACTGTTTTGTAAAATGTTCGAATTGCTGAAGTGGAATGAATTTCATATTTTCTGTTTGGCCTTCGATCTAGCCACCCAGTACCAAGGAATGCAATTATATTTATAACAATTACTAACGAAAAAAATGTTTTAATATTTGGTTTCTTTCGTGTTAATGCAATTTCATAAAGTAAATTTTCCGTATTTCATTCAAGTAAATTTCGAGATAAAAATATTAAAGTATATTTCATACTGAAATTTATTATTGGAATGAGAAGTTGACAAAACCAAAAACTCACCTGCGCATCTACATATTTATTTTACTATACAAATAATAATGATAATAATAATAATAATAATAATAATTAATAATAATAATAATAATAATAATAATAATAATAATAATAAAATAATTAATAAAAATAAACGAAAGGCTCGAGGAGCATCTTGCTTACTTTCGAAGAAATAAAAGCTCTACCCTCTTCCTTCATCATCGTCGTATCATTGTTTTCAAAGAAACTCGAAAAACAAACGCAAAAGTGCGCGTCGTTTCGGGTTTGCGTTGGCAGCCCTGCGCGGCGGAAGGGCCTTTGCCTCGTCGCCCTTGAGCCCTCTTCCGGTGCGGGAGGGGGCGAAAGGGGCCTCCGGCGAAGCCCTCGATTCGTCCAATCCTCTCGCAGAGGGATTTCGGAGCCTTTTTAATGAACTCTCGCGGGAAGGTCGCGGCGCCGGCGGTGGTGGGGCCGGCTGCGGACGGTCGGACGGCAAAGAAAGAGCAGTCGAACGCTGCGGCGCGCGCTGTCTCTCGCGCGAACCAATCGCGTTCTTTAGAATGGACGGATGGGTGGCTGTCTGAAGGAGAGTTCTGGCCACCGGCTGCTCTGATCGGTAGTTTTTCTGAGGTTTCTCCGATAAACACCAGGGCGAAAGCCGGAAATGTACCCCTGGATCGCAAATGGTCTTTCCTTCGCTCTTCCTTGTCCTATCTTCGCCCCTTACATACACTTACACTTACACCGGTCGGGAGCTTAGAACGTGTCCCGACTAGGGTAGTGCCCCGCTGGTGGAAGATACCTAGTTGTGGGCAAAACTCAGCTAGCGGAACTGATAGGTTAGTTCCGAAATCTCACCAACTGGAGACGATCATCGCCACTCCTGAGAGAGAACCGTGCACTACACTAACGGGACTAATGGCGTTAGCAGGTTGACGCACACTAAAACCATTAATCAATCAATCAATCACTGGCGCTAATCATTCCACTCGCGCTCCTTGGGAAAGATAGATGGATAGATGGATCGATTGGTGTTTCGGGCACATCAACTGCTATGGACATAAGTTCCATTAGTGTAATATTTATTTATCCTAAACAAGACGGCTGTGTTTTCCACTTGTGTGTGAGATCCGGGGCCGACCTGCACGTTGATTTGAGGGGGGAATTTCTCCTCTCCGCCAGAGGGGACACTTCCTCAGCCGGGACAAGTTCTAGGCTTCCGACTGGTCCTCCGGCGTGGGGTGGTAGTATAGTACTTTTAAGAATATGTACAAGTAATGGAAGAGAATAAGACAAAGGAGATGAAGGAATGATCACTCTCGATCTGTGACTCGTTTTGTCTAGGTTAGTGGTGCAGCATTCGCCTACTATTGATCGTAAAAACCCTCAGAAAACTTCTGAACAGAGCAGCCGGCCTTGGAATTCTCCAGACTTCTTCATAACTTTTTTATCACATGGAACTGTCTTGAAAAGTAAGCACATTTTTAAAATAGTGGAATATAGCATATTTTCTTATGTAACTCCGGTGTATCATCATGCTTATATGGTACGGCACAAAATGTATCTTTGATGTAATCGTATTTTGATAGTTTTTGTTTAAATTATTTTTTCTAATTTAAATAAGGTTTATTTTTAAGTTAGTTCATGAAACTTATCTTTACACTGTAGGAGAATTTATCGGGGACTGGAAAATAATAAATCTTTTGAATTTACCATATGACAATGAGGAGGAATTAGTAGTGTCAGTAAATTTGTGAGGATTTTTGAAAAATAAAAGGCTCTCTTCTTTCTGAAACTTTGGATGATATCGATACACCTGAGATACCTAAACAAACCAGAGAGAACTTATGAACAGGTAAAATCAATCAAAACGCACAATAAAATTGTTTCCTTCAATTCCGAAATGACAATCCCCTGAAAAGTATTAAAATACTCTTATCTAAATTTATTATAATATATTCTACACAAAATTAATCTGTTTCTTCCATTTCCATGTTTTTTGAATAATTTTTTATCATGTATGTAATCAAGAAACAATATGAAGAGTAGTAGAATTTTAAACTCTTACTTCATGATGTAACCTTAATATGTTTTAGTGTTTTTCTGAAGCAATATTTACTTCTGACTTTTTAAATTATTTTTACCCTCAATTATAATAAATAAATGAAACAAAGTATAACTGTTGCAAATAAAAATAAAAAAAAAGCATACAATAAAAGGCTGGGGTGAGGATCAGGGACGTCATCGAAGATTCCATAAATGAGATAAATTCATGAAAAGGCTACGAATAGAGTGCAGCAAACAGTTACTATTTCTCAAAAAGAACTTTATTAAATTATTCAATCGTTTTTACTGTCAATTTACGTACAAAGAGAAAATGTACAAATTTCAGTAGTTGTAAAAGCTTTATTCATTTTACAAAAAATGTAAAAAAAAAGAACTAACGCTTTATACCATCCTGTGGTGGGGTGATTCCACGGATCTTGTGTAATGCTAAGGGAGTTTTTGCCTGCTCTCACATATCCACAGAGCCTCGCGGACAGCTAGGTTTGTTGAGGGAGATTACTGGGACCCTCCACCCCATTTTTTAAGCCACTACGGGGTTTAAATTGCAAACCACTTTCTTTTGAAGACACCAACCGCCACTAGCCAGTCTGCTTCTATTATTCTCTGGTAAGTACTTAAAAAAGTATTTCCAAAGCTAGTGCAAGAATTAATGATATTCACTCTCCGCTCATTTTTTCTCTTCTCAGATATTGTAGTGCTAGTGCGAGATCTACAAGTTTACATTGAATTTCATGTAAAAATGAAGCAAAATTATTTTTAATTATATCATAATTATCTATATAAACTATTATTTACCATTTTCTTGGTTTTGCAAACATAAGATGGGTATTGTTCTTAAAACTTTACTAATACTAGCAACTTTTAAACCCTCAAACTCATTCCATTTTACATATTGTTTTATAGTATTTTTACCATGACTGATTTTTTTTTTTCAAAATTTCAATTTTCGAACGATAATACATCTACTATGTATTTTCCCAAAATTACTGTTCTGCTCAAACACTATATTCAAACACATTTCATTCTACGACAAGAGGCAATCTCCGTTGCGAAGCAAAAACTCACGGTCAAAAAAGTTCAGTTGACCTACAGAGATAACTGAAAAATGTCAATTTCCTCTTAACACACATCTGAAATACACTTAAAGCAGCGAAGCACATTGAGCTTTCGTCAGGGTCTTTACTATTTTGATCGTCATGCGAAAGAGAATTGTTATTAGGCCGAAAACGAATTATCGGGAAGAATGGACAGCGCACGGCAAAATGAACATTGCCTACATTATTTATAATTGCATCTTACGTAAATCAATTTGTTTGAAATGAAAAGGCTCCATCATCTAACTTGTAATAAGATATACGAGGATAGACAAGATAGTAATCTTTGCATGAATGGGTCTAGCAGGGAATTTAGGTAAGGAAACCCTCTAACAGTGAACCATGAAACAAGGAATCTCATGAACACTACAGTTTTTACAAAGGTGGGTGAGGCGAGCAGGGCGGGGCAAAGAGAATGACTGCTTAACAGATGACTGATAAATACTCCGAAAACGGAAGGTAATAATTGAGTAAGTTAGTGGTGACGCAAAGATTGTTTGCCGAAGACCATTTTCTTTAGTGAAATGAGTTAAAAAACATGCATTCTGTCTACACTTCATATTGAAGGAAGTAAGTTACTACGAATACGAGCAACAAAAATTCACTTTTTCGATAACAGGGACTCACAAACCGTGCTTTTGTGTCGAAAAATGAATCAAATTTAACAATAAATTTAAAAACGAGAAAAAAATATATAAGGAACTGAAAATTCACGTACGTGTATGGTCGAACTCGCAGTGTTATCAGAAATATTAACTTTGTATTCCAAAAATTTTCTAATTTCAATTTGAAAAAGTACAATTAGAATTCGAAATAGTCTACCAATATACAATGAATATTATCCCACTCACTATTTATAGTAAATATGAATATGTGAGTATTTCAAACTGAAATTATCAGTTATTTACGCCTTAGTTTCCGTAATGAGATTTCATGAGTTTGAATGCCGGTGCGACTGGTTTATCTGCGGTCTGATATTTGCTGATCAGACTCAACTATTCTCCCTCTACAATTACTACTGCCCACACAATACACGCCCCCGGCTACCACATGAATTTCAATAATCCGAGTGCAGTAAACCCAGATGAAACATCAACGAATCTGCTATCTCATGGACGTGCTTCACCTCCGCTGGAAGGCTGCGCTCAACTGTTTCTGTGTGATTATTCTCTTCCCGCTTGACCTCACAGTCTTCCGTATGGTAGCCATACACGTTACGATATACTTGCGCAAGTTTAGACTTGTACAAGTATATCTTAACGTGTGTTGGAAGATTTTCGCACTAATTTATAGACTTGTACAAGTTTAAATATCGTTGCGAATTTCGATTGCAAAACCTGTGCAATGCTGCGTTTGCGCAAGTTTACTTGAACGTCTGTGGCAGCACACGTCGTGTTTCAGTAGTAGACAAGCTGTTTTTGATAAGTACGTACATCTTGCAGTCGGATTACATGCCAAAAATGACGACTTGTGATGAGATGCGTGGAATTCGAGAGATTTTGGAGGAATTCATTAATATTATGCTAGTCTTTGGATGCAAATTTCAATTCAGTTAATAAATTGATGTGCATATACTGCTCTATTTTTCTTAACCAGTCTTTACACCATATAGAACGATTTCTTTCAAGTCTTTTCAACTTTTTTGTAGCAAATATTAATCCAAATATGGCCAAAGCGTAATCCATCGCTGCACAATACACCTGGACGCTCACTACAGAAATGGTACCGTTCAAGCATACTTGAGCCACCTGTAGTCACTTGGAAAATACGTGTTTGCGCAAGTTTAAACTTGCTCAAGTATATCGTAACGTGTATGGCTACCATTACGTTAAAAATTAAAATTCGAAATTGCGAATTTCAGTTTGAGTTTTTTTGTTGGAATATTTCGTGTTTTCAGGAGCAACAACTGCCTGGGTCATTAATCTTCTAATTGTACTGCATGATACACCGGGTTCTCCTCCTCCGCTGAAACTCGAAATCTCCGCCAGAGGGGCACTGTCCTAGCCTAGCTAAGCTCCAAGTTACCGAGATGTTCGGGAGAGTAATCCATGTAAGTGTAAGCGTAAGGTGATAGGGTGAGACAAGGAAGGGGAAGGAAAGATCGTGCTCGGTCCATTGCTCCTTTGTTAAGATACTGTTCTTGAATTCGCCTAGTATTGATCGGGACCACGAAAAACTATCAGAGCTTCCAGACGCTGTATTTCTACTGCAAACAGCGGCTGTATTCGACCTAGTTACTGTCGATTATGCGACATAGTCGGAACTTGAATCATAGGATCTTCTGGTCAGAGACTTGACAATGGCAACAATTGATGCCCTGAACCCTCATAGCCTGTTTCACTCGCTGACACAAAAATTTTACACGAAAAAATCCATCGTTCTAGAAATATCGTATTTGTAGATTATCTAGTCAAATAAATCCTGACAAAATTGATATGTGAGCTTTAAAAAATAAAATCTGGTTTTCCAAATTATGTTTTCAGTGATACTGTGAAATGTAGACCGTCTCGTCAAAAAATCCTTACATATGTTTTTAATTCACCGCCATTTCTAACTGTAGGGGTGAGAGACACGCTTATCCTCGTTCTAAGGCGCATATATTTTTAGTTTCAAATTTTAAAATTTCTATTTTATAAAACAAATAGTTAGCAATGTGCATTTAAACAGTAATTCTGCCAGTCATTCTAATTCGCATTTTCTCGAAATTCTCAAATGTGCCAATGGTTCATGGAAGGGAATGCTGGATGAAAGGTGGATATTACATTACAGTTTATAAGGTCTTTTATTGTTTTGAAACATTTATGGACTTTTCCGTGTGGTTTAATTAAAAAAAATAGGAGGAATGATTTTCGTATGTTTAACAACGACATTTATAGACAAACTAAATTCAGAACCGTTCAGGTATAACGAACAGCACCTTCTTTTGCTCCATTAAATATGTCAGTTGAGTTCAGCTCAGAACCAGCTCTCCTCAACGATTCTGACAGTGGTCTGTAGTTCGAGACACGACGGTGGAGGATTTACGTCACTAGCTGTAATAACAAGGTCGAATTCAGCTGCTATCTAAAGGAGAATTCTAGCGGCTGGTTTCTCTGATCGGTATTTCCTTTTTTTACTATCAATACCTTGCGACTGGCAAAGCAGTACCGTCACAAATGGGCCACAAATCTCGCGCAATCTTTCCTTCCTCTTCCTCATCTTCCTCTTTCTCTTTCACAGACACACACACATACATACAAACAAATACGCACACTTGCCCTTTCATGCTCTACATACACTCATGACGGGAGCTTAAAGCTTGTGTCGGCTGGAGCGCTGCCAAGCGGTGAGGAGATACCTGGAGGTGGAGATGCCTGTGCTATTTTGTAGCACATCCGGTTTATTTATCAATTTTTTCAATGATTGCACTGTATCTTAAAATATTTAAAGTTCCACTCATCCGTATTGACCCATTCTAATGTATAAACTTTTATTCTGCAAGATGATTTAAAAAACAAATACATAGGTTATTAACACATCAACATGTTTATTCACATTAAAATATCATAAGTTTAATTCTACACTTCCTTTGATAGTAGCCACCAACAATTACTTTTACAAAGTCGACGTGTTGCACTACGCGTTTTGAGCCTCTAAGGTCTCTTCATCAGGTGAATTCTCTCTAAAATTAAAACAATTATATTAAAACTCATTAATAAACAAAAGTTCCCACTATATAAATAACATTAAAAATTATGCTTTTTACAAAAAAAAATTATTTGAATATTGGAAAATATTTTTCTAATTCCCTAGTGATTGGACAATCACATTTAAATGCATAATACATTATGCAAGATAATAAAAGTAGACAATAAGGCCAACAGCCAAATAGAAGTAAAACCGACGTGTTTTTTTCTTGTTTTTTTTCTTCTTAGTTGAACCAGATTAACTGTGCAACAAGTAGACTTTGCACAACTAACTGTCTATAAGCTAGTCTAGTTTATTTAGCTTCTCCATTGGTGCAGTTCGATACCTTCTGTCGCTTTTATGGACACCAGAGCTCTCTTCTCCTTGCGCAGCCATCATTAGCGGAAGGAGCTCAAAGCACTTCGGCTCGACACAAAAGAATTCGGAGAATTGCGGTATTGTTTCAGCCCAGACGAGGAAAGAGTCCTTGGCTTATGTGGGTGGACATCTTATGACAAGCGAAGTCATTAGTTGAGGGAGAATGGATTCATTAGTGCAGCGAGATAAAAACTTTAAAATGCAAATAATTCACGGTAACAGAGCTGGCAGATATTAAATTGCCATATAAATTGTATTTGCTCATTATTTAATGAATTAAAAGGAACTCATTGAAAATAATATGACTAGAAACGATCTACAACCGGTTTTTAGAGTTTTATAATGTTACTGTACGTAAAATGCGAATTTTGAACTAATCAATATATCAATATAGAAAATAATCAATGAATGCACTTTAAACCGCACAAAATATTCAAAGTGGAGGTCGTCTTGATCGTAGTATTTTATAAAATGCGGCACATGAAATATCCATCTACATATAATATACGCCAAAATTATGTTTGAAAATAATGTTTCCAATGAAAGTTATTCAGAGCACTGTCAAATATTTTGGAGAGTACTGCAATCGAGATTTATAATCATTCAAGTTAAGAAGAAGACTCGTGGTGGTAATCCAACCAAACTGTCGGCAAATATGTCACCATACGAACTGTCAAGTGAGTCCCACGGGTATAAGTTTTTATGCGTTGTGTGTCTGGAAAGCAGATGTGAAGAAATATAAGATAGAGCCCGTGTACAAAATTCAGAATTCCTTATAAAACATTTCCTTAGTACGTACGATTGACTAACGCTTTTGAAAAATAACATTTGCAAAATATTCCATTATTTTACATGGTATTAGGGTAAATTATCTTTTCTGATTTTTAGTCTACTTTTGCTTTATTCTACTTTTTTCTACGAGGAATCTGAGAATTGATTGAATCCAGAGGGATTGGGAAAATGTACGCCATTCTCGTGAGTGATATGTTCTATGAAAGCGATGTACTGGCAGAAACACTCTGATCGTCTTCGAATAGTAACCTATAAACAACGATCGATTATTATCATTGAGATTGACGTCCAGATTTTCCGACTCGCGAGGGCAAATCCTCTGGGCGTCACTACTAACACCTGTCTTTTTGACAACTGGTGCAAACGCAACTTTTAATTATGTTGCGCAAAACAATTGTTTCGTTACGCATTTCTTTACGAATGGTAAACAAACCACGTAAAATATTTTACATAGCGTTCTATATATAAATTCATAGTTTGGAATGTGTTCGAAAAGGCATTAAGAACAAAATATTTAATGCTTATATGTGCTTATTTAGTTAAATGTGAAAATGTTTAAATTTTCAACATTATTGTTTACTTCTATTTAAAAACCAACTTTACGTAATTAAATTTTAGGTAGTGCAATTTTCAAATTACATTAACACAATAGCATTTCTCGAAGATGATTATGGCAAAATTTAGTATTTTGTCATAATTTTCAAATGTCAATTGAATTAATTCCAGGTGGCTTCATTTTGTTTTAAGAAATGCCTTCATGAAAAAAATGGATGCCAACAAGCTACATATCCTCTTTTCTATTTGTTAAATAGTTTTAGAAAGATGTTCAGGAGAAAATCAATATTATATCGAAAGGCAACTTTTTTCATTAAGTAGATTGCCATTTAAAAGCAAAATATTATGCTTTATCGTTTTAATTTAATAACATAATGTTTAAAAAAGAGTGATAAAGGGTTGCAAAAATGTAAGCTTAATATTTTGTCTTGCGGTTTAAATGTCACATAGACTGAATACGCATAACGACTCAAGCTAAAGTCTAATTATTTTCTTATTTCGAAAATCTAGTTCCATATTGAAAGGGAATTCCCAATTTTTCAATCCTTTTATTTAATTTCTGTCCCGAAATGTGTTTACGATGGAATATGTGCACATTAATATTATAATAGAGCGACCAGAATGCATTATTGTCTTCGTGTTCACAAAGTGAGAAAAATTTGGTGCTTCCCTCACGCTTTCAATTGCGCCTATGTAATAATTTTAATGAGTTCGGCTCATGGTCCTATACGCTTACAAGACAAAGAGCGCGTGAGCTGCTGTAAAGAGAGGCTTTTGAAGAGAGAGGCTAAATTAATTATTTTGCGTTTATGTCAGTTAGCTCGCCCTGACCATCACAGAATGTTTCATGTGCTTTTAAAGGGACTTCAAAATTCTGCGTTGAGGCGGCCTCCCCCACGCTGGCCTGCGGCGCACAAAAAAGTCCGGTTCTCTTTCGAAATTAACTGCTTGTGGTTTCTGTGGTTTTGGTTTCACGAAGTGGCCATACGTCATATGAAACATTCCTAAACCTCTCTGTTAACTCTAAATACGTGCGCGACAAAGGACAAAATACGTAGAAGTGAAAACATATTATGATATTTTATATATCATAATATGTTTTCACTTCTAAGTATTTTGTCCTCTGTTGCCATTTTTGGAAACATATTATGATATTTTATCCTTTTGGACTTTTGGTAATTATCAAAAGTCCAAAAGGATAAAATATCATATGTTTGCACTTCTAAGTATTTTGTCGCACAATATTATAATCTAGCGAAATTATTGTACGGGTGCGTGTAGTAAATATCAACTAATTTAAAAAAGGTAAGCCTTGGCTATTGTTATGACACAAAAATTGTAAAATAAAATTATTACAGTTCGTAGTTCGTAAATTACAACCACTATTATTTATAACTTAAAAATATCTACAATAAAGCAAATTCATAAACTAAAACCAGAATGTTCAGAATGCACAGAACCCTATCTTTTACGACCTTTCAGTGTCACAGTATGAGCACAAACGGGTCATTTTCTTTCTACTATTACTCTCAAACCTCAAGACCCTTTCCAAGCAGAACGTTTCTGTAATATCAGAAGTAATATTACTATTTCTCTCTCTTTTCTTGCCGGGATTTTTCATCGGGCAGGTGGAACGTCCTTGACCTTGCGTCCGTCCCTTTTTAATTTAACTATTTAATTCTTTATGTAATACCTATTATTATACAGTTCACATTTAGAAATTACCACTTAAATTTCTTAAAATTAATTTCAAAAGTCTATACTAATAGAACAGAGCGAAGTGTCTCAGGGCGTAGCGCGGTGTTTTCGCATTCGAGAAGCCTGGGTTCATTCCCCAAAACGGCCATACTGACTGAGGTTTTCGTGGTTGCCTTTAGTCCTCCAGGCGAACGCTGAGATGGTTCTATTGCAAGGTCGCGAAATTGAAACCGGAGACGCTATGCAAATTCGTTAACTAAGTTAGGTCGTGAAGGTTAAGCGAATTCTAGTCATAGCTGATTCCTGGTTGGTTGACGATTAGGAACCCCTAACGGCGCCAAGGCCATTTGCCTTTTACGGAACATGTAATGACTAAATACAAATAATATTTTTTCTTCCGTTTTTTTCCATTTTCAGGATATGCCTATTTTTCGACTATATGCGCCGGATACCCACTCTGTCCCTAAAGGGAACACATATTAACCTTTACACTAGACAAAGACACACTTGCGGGCTCTTCGATTTGAGGTCAGCAGACTCACAAGGCTTTCCACGACAACACACATACATTAAAGACAAGCGGCAAACAACCATGCCCAAATCGGGACTCAAACCTGTGATCCTTCGGACCGAAGAGATGAGACGGCACACGCTCTTGCCATCTCGGACATCTAGGTCGGCACAAATAATAATGTTTTTTAATAATAATAATAATAATAATTTTATTATTATTATTATTATTATTATTATTATTATTATTATTATTATTAAGTCGGCCCCGTGGCGCAGACGGTTGCAGCAGTCGTCGTCTGCGCCCAGGAGGTCATTTTTGTGATATTCCCTTCAACCCGCTTATCAACCTATCACCTCATAATTCACACTTCAAGGCGTTACAACGTTGTCGTAATGTGGTATACAGCTGGAAAACTGATACTGGAAGAATTACACACGTTAATCGTGTAGCGTGGTCAGTAATGGCCAACAACAACAACAACAATAATAATAATAATAATAATAATAATAATAATAATAATAATAATAATAATAATAATAATAATAATAATAATAATAATAATAATAATAGGTGTGACCATTCGTAAATTTTGTCATTTCGCTGGGGTGAAAAATAACTTGGTTAAGCGCGAAAAGCGCAGGGGATGAAAGGATTAATATGCACAGCGTAAGATTTTCGCCGCCCGGGCGCAGTCTCGTTCGCTTCGTGGAGAGCCGCAGCGCGTCCCGTCGCGTCGGAACGCAAGTTGGGCGCGGCAGCGACGCCGAAGATTTACGCGCCTATACGCGCGCGCGGCGCGTCCGGGCGGCGACGACGTGGACTAATGCAGACGAACGGCGCGAAGCGTCACCGCCTCCGCCCCCGCCCTTATTCTTCGCGTTCCCGACGTCTCGCTTAATCCTCGCCGCGTCGCGTCGCGTCTCCCTCGCCCTCTCCACTTTCACAGTTTTTTCCGATACTTGAGGGATTTTTTTTTCATTCTTTTCTTTTCGCTCGTATAATCCGTTCTCATCTTCATCATTTCCTCCCCTACCTTCAGGGGAAAGATCCCTGAGTGGTGTTTGAGGAGATGGTCCTTACGTCTTCGTCACGTCTGGACGGTGAACGTTTTTTTTTTTTGGATTAAAGGGAAAGTTCAAATAAAAAAATTCATGTAGTTGTTTGGCTGATAAATTTCATTCAAATGTTGAACGTCGTTTGTTTTCATCTTGTGTTTTGTATGGCTTTGCAATATTTGAAAAAATATTGTTTTGCGTCGTTCCACTGTTTATTTTCCCATATATCATTTTCGTGAGTAAAACATTATAATTACAAACTTCAGTACTTTCGTAAATAATGAATGAAAATATCAATGACATTTTATTTCCAAGGAATTTTTTGTTATTAATTAAATGAAACCCTCTCGGTATTACCGTACATGATACGGTAAATTATTTATGTATTTCCGTTTGTTTTTTATTACAAGAAAATATGAAATGGTTCATAAAATAAACTCCACCCACATTTTTATTCACCAGTAAGATTTATTCTAAGCCGATTGCATTAAATAAATCACTTTTGAGATTTATTTTTGTATCCTGCGTATTTTAAATCTAATGTCTATTGAGCACTTTGGCAATGTTTGGAAATTCAAATTTTTGAAGAAATATTATTTTTTTGTACATGTAAATACTTTTCAGTTGTTTTTAATTTTCCCATGTACCAACTTACCAATACCTTTTACTCTTTTTACTTACAAATGGTTGGTTGAAATTGTCATCTGACTTTTAAAACCTGTTCACATCTACTATCATAAGCATCTGACACAAATAGGCGCATCGAAATGTCACTAGGCAATGTCTTAGGGCACTTGTTCATTTTGATTCCATTTTACTTAATATTTAAATGAGAACAGGACAACAGTTGTTAATGGAACACCATACGGAGAAGTATTCGAGAGCTGGAAGCATACGCTGCTCTCGAAATAAAAACCATAAACATGCTTTATAAAAATCATGTATTCTTTTAGTCATTCGTGAAGATTTTTCCCTGTAAATAAGTACAATGGTATTAACATTAAGCCGCGCAACATGTTCTGGAGGCTGCTTTTATCTCAGGATCTCGCAAAGAAAGGCTGGATGCGCGATCTCCGTAGACTGCGCACCGCAATTCTTCCGTAGTTGTGGCTTTATGCGGCTTATCTTTCCCGCGTTGCTACCTCTGAATTGCGCGCTGTGTCTTTGTCTTTCTGCTCGCGGGAAACTTTTCGGCGGAAAGTTTTCACTCCTAGAGCCCTAGCAGCGGGTGCTAACATCCTCTCACCATTTTGGAAGACCAGGGCCCTTCGCTTTTTGCACAGAGAGAACGAGAACTCAAAAAAACGATCGCGAAAAAACATTAGAATACAATTCGAAAGAATTAGACACTTATTAATGTGATATTATTATTATTAATATTATTATTATTATTATTATTATTATTATTATTATTATATGCTGATATTTAAGATCACGCTATACGTTATCTTCTTCGGTTCAGTCATATTTATTCTGGAGATATTAACATATCTCATTATGGAGATCAGCTTTTTCGGCTGTATTCATTGGTAAGGCGTGGCTTTTACGCCTTGAATTACGAATTATGAGGTGATAGGATGATGATGATGAGAGACGAAGGTACAATCACAAATTCGACCATGCCTACGTAGGACGCCTCCTTATGCTGAATGCAATTTTTATTCCCCGGAGTTGCTAGTCCAGGTGGGATGGCAGATGGAATGATGGTGATAATGAAAGATAAATGGACGACACACCCATACAAACACACAGACACACTCATGCCTGAGGCGGGACTCGAACCCGCGATCCTTCCGGTGGAGAACGCCACGGCATTACGCGATTATGCTTCAGCGATCTCGGCTTTCCGGATCGGCTTTATTATTGTTATTGTTATTATTATTAATATTACTATTGTTGTTATTACTATTATTATTAATCATCAGTAGTTTTCTATTGTTTCTCCAATAATCAACAGGCGATTGCTGTAGCAGAACACTAACCAGCAGGCCTTGGACCGCGCGCGATCCTTCCGTACGCGATCCTTTCTCGTTCTGTCGCGACTCCTTTCGTACACATACTCATACTTACACGCACTACAGTTTCACACTTGCCAGGAGATCAGTCGAGTGCTTAGAGCTTACCCCAGCTGGGACGGTGTCCCCTGGTGGGAGATACCTGGTTGAGGAAATTCTTCCCAAGTCGACGTCGCACCTCGCCTTGTAGGGGGTATATATCACCACAACCTCCCGCGATAAAAACATACTACACTAAACTTACGGAACTAATTACCTTAGCAGTTGACGCGCCCAGAATTACAATTATTATTATTATTATTATTATTATTATTATTATTATTATTATTATTATTATTATTATTATTATTATTATTATTATTATTATTATTATTACGTCTCTTAAATTTGGTAACGGTTTCTAGGACGCGGTGCGTCCCGAATAGGCGTTAATCAATCTCCTACCAGGAAATTGCTCACCAGCAACTGGAGGTTACAATAGGGCATAGAAATTTACAAATTTTGCACATGCACAGTGAAGATTCTACTTTGTGCACGGTTCATTCACAGCACCTTTCACTACCCGTACCCTTGATTATATTTCACCCCCGTACCCATAGTTCTGAACGCGCCAACGCTTACATGTGTGTGTGTGTGTGCGTGTGTGTGCGCAGCGCGTGCGGCGGAGCTGCGCGCGGGGGAGCTGCGCGTGTCGGAGCTGCGCGTGCCGTCCAAGGTGCAGCTGCGCGAGGGCGCGTGGGCGGAGCTGCGCTGCGAGTGGCAGCTGCCTAAGGGCGCCGCCCTCTACTCCGCCAAGTGGTACAAGGACGGCGAGGAGTTCCTGCGCTTCATGCCCGAGGAGCGGCCGCCGCTGCTCGCCTTCCCCGTCGTCGGCGTCCAGCTGCAGGTAATTGTTTTTTGTTTTTTTTAAATTTATTTCCTTTTGGATAGGACAATACAAAGATCAGTGTTTAATACACTCTACAGTTGTTATGTGCGTGATCTGGGCTGTCCGGGTGACGCCGCGTCCAAGGCTGTGTTGCCATTTAGATTTGTGCAATTCCTTCCCATGGAGGGTAGTTAAATGAAGTCGTAGGTGTCACCCGGACAGCCCAGACAACGCACATGACTCTGGCCGCGGAAGCCTATGACTTCATTTATATTTGTTATGGTTGCTTCTACTTATATTCACTTATTATATCTGCTTATATATATATATATATATATATATATATATATATATATATATTCTAACCCGCCCACCTTCCACACGACTGGTACCTTCACAACAGCAGCATGAACCGTGGAGGGTGTTGACAAGATATTTGCTCGTGAAGCGAGCTTTAAATCTAGGGAGCAGGATCTTCAGGGTGCGAGAAAGGTTTGAACCCTTGACACAATAAAATCACACAAAATGCACATAAACGAGCATATAATTTACCCAAAAACTTTGTGGCATAAGTTAATGACAAAAAAATCATGAATAGAATCACACTTTTACAAAGAAAAATAAAAAACACAAATAGAATCCTTTACAGCACATTAAATGAATGAACACATAATTTACTCAAAAACTGATTCTTTGAAATAATTACCCTAATCTACACTGGGAATTCCCTTGGAAAATTAATTATATCTAAATTTATGCTATCCTAATTACATTTGCACATGAAACCAAATTTCTATTTACAATCTCTTGCTTCAAAAAAAATATTACATGCAAAGAACAAAATGTGGGCAAGTGCACTACTCTCATTTATAACTTAACTGTGACTGCTAATAGCAGAATAATAAATGTTCCAAATAGAATGTTTCAGGCAGGCAATAGCGCATCAAAAATCTCCCACTACAATGCTGCAAATTGTTGCCACCCGTGTCCTCAATTTCCTAACTCTTTCCTATACTAGTCTTTTCCCTGCCGACGTGAACTTGACCTACTTTCCGCAGTTCCTAGCATTACCTCGAAAACTGCCCGCTTCCTGGCCTTGATGGTCGTGCGCTGGCTTCTGCACCGACGTCGCTCGGTCCCAGCTTCTGCGTCGTACGAGACGGGTTTCGCCTCCGCCGTCTACGCTGTCTTCTTGCGTCCTCTTCCGTTCTTCCTAGTCGGCCTCTTCTTCTCCTGTCTACTCGCGTCCTCTTCCATCCTTCCTAGTCGGCCTCTTCTTCTCCTGTCTACTCGCGTCCTCTTCCGTCCTTCCTAGTCGGCCTCTTCTTCTCCCTCGACTGCTACCGGCGCCTCTGACTACGCCCACGTTGTGAAAAATGTCCCTTGCACTTCCCTGAATACTAGTGTAAGTTCCTCGCTCGTTGCTACTTTTACTTCGTTAAAAAAGAACTTTCAATGCTTTTCTTACAATGGGTAACTTTTACTTCCCGTGATGTTAATTGAAGAAACACTTTGCTAATTCTTCACTATGTCGCGGACGACTAACTAGCACGTCTGTTCGACGCCGAAAACTCCTACCTAGCAGTCGTTGCGGCGGCAAACAATATCTAAGCTGACGTTGACGAGCGGTGATCAAAATGCTGCTTACCCGACGAACGGCGACAATCAAAAGAGAGCTTCCGCTTGCAGGTCTGCGTATTTATGGTTCGACGCCTGGGGAAATTCTCCGTGGTGGGGGCAGCTTCTCCTCTCTCAACCCTTCACAAGGAAAAACGTTGCTTGTTAGTTCGCCTTTGATTAGTACGGGCAACGGATACCAGGCTGCGCGTTTAGGCACCTCCGATTTCTGCGCCTTCTATCCTCGCTGCCTGTGGGTGTTCATACAGACAAAACGGTGGTGTTATGGGGTCGCACAATCCCATAACGCTTCAATATATATATATATATATATATATATATATATATATATATATATATATATATATATAAGAGAGAGGGAGAGAGAAGGAGAGAGAAAGAGAGAAATAGTGGATAGATACTAAATAGATAGGTAGATAGAGGTATATACATATAGATAGATATATAGATACGAATATATAAATAATTAACCTTCTTTGTCTATCCGTATAACTGAGATCGCCAAGGTAGTAGTGTTGTGGCAATCTCGGATCGCGGTTTCGAATACCATCTCGGGCATGAATGTGTTTCGTCCCTTCACCCTTCATTATCATCCTATCACTTCACTAAAGAAGGATTAATAATTCCCTGCGTGAGCAGGAGGCCCTTGCCCTTAATGGGATGTGCAGTTGGCTAATAAAAAGAGCAATCTTAATGATAATCAAAAAATACTACGTCAAATACTTACGTTACTACTAGGGTGGTAGAGGTATCTTTATATAATATCTCTACTTTTTTTCGATATCTGAGAATTAATTAAGGAGTGTATAGAAAGGAAATTTATTTTTGATGCGGATTTTGTGTATTGGATTTTGGCAGAGTCTTAGCGGCGTTAGGTTGGGTATATTTGGGATGTTCTGAAAGAAGTGGGAAGATACAAAAATAATGTGGTTGGTTATCGGTTCTAGCTGGAATTGTTAATGGTGTTGAGCGTTGGTGATGTACAATGGGGCATTCGTGATGGTACGGAGGAACCGATTTTGGGTTACTTAGGGAATTTTTTATTTGATTTGGCCCAGCTGCATGTACTCGCTCGAACCTTCATTTCGTTTTCTTTTCCGGTTACATTGAAAGAAGATTTGCGAATCTGACTTTTTAGAGTTATATTTTTTTAAAATATCAGTTATCTTCTTCTTGATTGATTTATTTCTTGTTTTTACAGTAATAAATGTAAGGATGATATTTAGTAGATTTTACTTAGAACTCTGATTATGACAAGAACCTTATTATTTAAAAATCAGTTTATTCTTCTCGTTGAATCTCATTAAATGACAATTTCAGCAATTTAAAATCGAATTTTCCTTTCCCTTTTTTAGAAGCGAGATCATGCTTCCTGCAGCATTTTTGTGCTTCGTAGTTGCTAAATTTATTGGTCTTTTATTTTTCTTTAATTGAGTGCTAAGAGACGATAGTTTTACCTTACATGTCTTTGCAGTGTGTTTTTACACTGTTGTTTTTATTTTTCCAAATACACTTGGCCAAATATCCGTTTTATATAAACGGAGTTTAACAATGGGTAAGCACGTAAATTGCATTTACTTGAATTTTATCTATTTTTTAGGGAAAATTGTTTTGATTTCTAGAAGAATAAAAGTTAAAACCATTATTAACACTTCCGTAAACTTAAAAATTTCTCTGTTTTGACTTCGTTCTAGCATTGACTATGGATCGTAAAGTACGGTTAAATAAGTTACATCTAACAAAATAGCAACATATCGAACTAACTTTGCACTTAGAATTGTACACAGTACACTGACTGATATCTGGGAATGCCCGTTTAAGTTTTACATTAATGCCAATAACTTAGTCTAATTTTCTCAATAATGGTACAGTAAGAACTCATTTGTACGTATTACTGCAAGTTGCCTTTTTTAAAACAAATCAGTACGTTCTTCTTTGCTGTAAGATCATAATAAATAGAAATGGAAACAGCAATAACAATAACTAATTACACGCTAAAATGTGAAGAATAGGAGATCAGTCTATTCATTCAGACGAATGATGATAATACACATTCACAACTTACGCATATTGTATTGCGTTAGACCACTCATGTACTTGAAATTTAAGTAGGCCGTTCATCCCCAAAAATGCACCGAATTTTCCAATAATATAAAATGAAAAAATGCAAATGATATGACAATTCATTAATATAAATAAACCACAGAAAAGCTTAAGATTAAAATAGCCATTAAATCGATAGTGACATTCCTAAATTTTCAAAACTTCTTAAAATTATCCTCTAATAAAACGAAATGTGTCACATTCAGTCTTTTCCATTTTACTGAGTAAAATACGCTAAATAGACATATTTGCTTTTTAAGAAATACTAGACAGATAATTGCCCTCGAGGAGCAGTTAAATACTTTCAAAAAGAAGTGCAGTACATTCCAATTTAAGCCATATTTACTAAATACAAAAATCATCTCCCCCACAAATGAACTGTGGAAAATCAATCTTCACATAGATGTCATTTTCAAAGTACGTCCCAGGTACAAACATCAAAGACAGTTATTTACATATAAACATGATGTAACATTTTATTCTATAAAAGATCAAAAGAACATAATTACCCATTAATGTAGTTTTATGTCCGTAATTGAAATAGTGACTAATAATCAATATGTCAATGAGACTAAATACATTTTTAAGAGTTTCTTTGATGTTTGATAATGGTGTAATTTACAGTTAATTTGTTGCCCATATGTTCTTGTAGGTTAAAACAATCCGTCACAACGACCCAATTACAGATGGTAAATTAAAAGTGTTATTTGCTGCAATCTTCCTAATATTACTCCGAAGAAGCTGACTATTTTTGCAGGACATTTTCATACTAAAATACGTCTACTTAATGTAATCTGATGATCTGCGTGAATTCAATGGGAACACGTTATTGGGATGGACAGTTCGCCACTGGTTGAACTGTATGAAAGGAAAGTCGAATACCATGGGGTTGGTGAAGGAAGATAACGAAGGAGAAAATCTTGAAGGGTGTTATAAATGCCCAAGTCCATCTGAGTACTGTAATGTGATAGGAGAAAAAATTTTTTGGAATGAAATTTGAAATTTGGAAATAGTTTTACGAGTCTATTAATGTGCTGCATTAATCAGAAAAAGAGCTGATTTAATTTTAAATATCATGGGTTTTGTCTAAAATTGGAACTAGTTTAAAGTCCCTCCAAAATCATATCTGGAATAGAATATTGTTCGCAAAATTGTGTCACGATATTATTGTTCTCGTCACGAAATGACCATCACAATAAGCAATTGTGAAAACAAGAGGAAACACAAAATGCATATCTAGCCAGCGATATTTCATTCTTTAGTATCTAAATACTACCAATTACGTATTAACATTACATTAATAGCTAATACTGATAAACCAATTACAAGGATTTAAAATTCTACTGAACTCTCTCTTTTCTTTTAAAACAATTTCATATAATAAAAGCTGCTTGAAAAATATTTTCTGCGGGAGAGTAATAATAGGAATTAAAGAGAAAAAATCGCCTCATAATTTGTGTTTCATTGCACAGAGATTAGTACCTAAGCTTTATGGATGTCGGTACTGCTTGGTACTAATCTCTAGAAAAAAGCAGTCTCCCTCGCACTTGTGGTGGCACAATGTCATCCCGTTATAAGATATTAAGTAATTTAATGTATTGAGTGAAATAAATTTTGAAGTCTGACACCCGTGAGATATTTTGAACGTTTTATTTAAAATATCTTCTACCAACTTCGTCAGAAGTTTTTATTATTTTCAAACATAAAAGGTCATTACTAGTCACATTTGCATTGTAAAGCATTCGCATTTGCACTCATGGTGGCTGAAACTTGTAAACTGGACTTAATATTATTTGTAAACACAGAGATATAACGTAATGCGTTGCTTATTGTAAACATTCTGCACATAACGGACTCTAGCAAATACGAAAACACAAAATACATCCCTGATATAAAATGAAAGTATAGCACGATTATTAAACATGTTGTAGAATATATAGAATAACAGCTTTTTTTGATTTAAAATATGAAGGTACAGACTTATGCGTTAAGAAACTTAATGTTCACTTCCTTTATCAACGTCCTTTGTGCCATCCTAACCATTTACATAGTTAGTACAATGTATCCTTGTGCTCGTCTCTTTTTGACAAGATATGTGGAAGAAAAATAAATTATTCATTGAAATCTGTAACTGGATCTTAAATAGTTTCTTATTTTAAAAAAAGTTTCACTGGTTACTTAGGGTTGCAAAAAAATTACTAGTGGGAACGGGGTTTTTAGTAGACCACGATTAACAGAAATGGAAAACACTCTTGAAACAAATCAGTATAATATCAAAAAGGAAACAATATTACATAACAATACCCACTCCTAAATGTAGTACAGATTGGCTATAAGCACGAAAAGACACAAAATCTTTTCACAGACACTGTCTAACTTAATTTTGAGACGATAACTCTCAATAAAAAAACAACACGTGTACAATTTGGTTAGGAAGGAATGCAAATATTGTTACACTAGTTTCTAATAAGTAACCTTCTTTAGTCTGTAATTCCTATATCCAAAACAAAATTACTTTTACCTATCCTATTGGCAGACAAAAATCTCTCTCATTAATCGCGGTCATATAGACTATCCCTACTGTGCAGTTACAATGAGCGTAAGTAATATAATGTTCATATTTTCTTTCCTAATAACTATGATCGTTCGTGAGATAATAGTTGTACCAGATCTCTCTGTCTAGAGCCTACAACAAATAAATCAACTGATGTATAGGTTATCTTGCTCCCTAACAATCCTCTAATTTGATTGTTAGTAAAACTGAGAAGCTAATCGCGCATTCCATATAATTATAATTGGAGACTTTTTCGACCTCCCTTGTTCCTTCCGCTACCGAGGTGCGACCTTGCCACCGGTCGGGGTCCGTTACGTAGCTATTACGTCGGCACCGTTCCCTCTCCCAGGCACCTGGTCTCCGTCGACTTTTACCAACGGTTACGTCGGTCGGACGATTCTTGATGTATTCCCTGCTTCTCGGCTGCGACACTCCTCCTTTATACCTCGCTGAGCGTGTACTCGCTAGCCAGTGCACTGTCGTTGATGGCAGGACTGTAAAGGTGATACCTTCAACACTTGCTCAGCCGTGAGTACAGAGAGAATAGCCGATCCGGTGGCCGAGATCGCTAAGGTAGTAGTGCCGTAGGGATCTCGGATCGATGAATCGCGGGTTCGAGTCCCACCGCGGGCATGGTTGTATTGTGTTCGTCCTTTCACCCCCTATCATGTCATCTTCACAGTTACCATACCGTTAAATGCAATGGTGGTAGCTAATGACCTACATGTTGATGCGACCTTAAATTAAAAAAAACAAACAAAAAAAACCTGTTCTCAGATCTGAAATAGTTCCTATGAGGTGCCATTATGGTTTCCTCAACCGCTGTAGTAGTATTAAGTTAGGATAAGTTAAGTTATAAGTCATCAATACATATGTAAAGTTATCAAAAACTGAACTATATAAAAACAATCAAATAAATAAATAAATACACCCCCCAAAAAACAGAGAGATTACGATAAGAAGGGACCGCTTTGACAGCTACTGCTTGGCCATTGCTGGCAACATAACTGCAGGTTATGTCCATGCCCTCATTTTGTCAGTGCGTTCGCTTACAGTTAGCTCATTTGTAAATGGCTTCACCACGCCTTGAATGACGTTCATTTTTTTCCGGCCTGTCGAAATGATCCCTTCTCAGAGTAACTTCTCTACACCACCTCAGCCACCCTTTTGGGGTGCTCTCTCTGACACTTGCGGAACGATATTTCCGCCGGCGCTGTCATGGCCGATCGTTTAAAAAACGTTCATGTGTAATCGTAACAATTTTAACCAGCTAGACGAGACTTGGGAAGCGAACGAGCGAAAGCCTTCGCCGCAGGAGCTGCCTTTCATGCGAATGTCCTCTCTGTTGCTGCGCCTGCGCAGGAGGACGCGGCGTCGGCGGAGGTGGTGACGCTGCGCAACCTGACGGTGCACTCTGGTGGCGTGTACCGCTGCGAGGTGTCGCTGGAGGGCCCGGCCTTCAAGACGGCCTACGCGCAGCAGCGCATGGACGTCCAGTGTGAGTGATCATAAGTTTCTTCTCACCCCTTAAGCCTATTTTACACGGTCATTTTTTCATCTTTTTTCTGTACAGAAAGTGGATGGAAAAAGGACGTTCGTTTCTGCGCAGAATGTTTCGGTGCCGAAACTGGATGAGAGTGATTCCAGCGTTTTACACGGTCATTTCTGTCTTTGTACGTAATCGCGAAGAAAATACTTCCTCCGGACGCCGCATATAGCGCTGAAGTCCAAACATTTGAACATCGCATCTGTGGTAACAAATTAACTTAGGTAATATTAGTACTAAGCACGGATGCGACGATATTAGAATACAGTACATAATTTATTTCTCACTACCTAATCACTTCACGTGACAATTCAACACATCAGAATGCTCTCACGCAACTACAAAATGAACAAATCGCTCCACACGGATAACAAATCAGAGAAAGTCTGGTAAAGTGCAGCCAGGAGAGCGGTAGTCAAACTGGATGAAATCTGTACCGAAAAATTAAGCATGCGTCATTTTTTCGTACAAATTACATCCAGACTGGTTAGTATCTTTTCTGTACCTGCGAGAAATGATGAAAAAAATGATCGTGTAAAACAGGCTTTAGACACAACTTCCTTTTGACGAAGACGTCCGAAGGATTAACGAATTCACGCTTGTACAGTGGTGCTTCTAGGGTTCTAGAAACTACAATGTTTCTGTGCGCGTTCTCTAGAATTCCGGGATCTTTCGTCAAAAGGTAAAGTATGTAAATAAGGTTTTTTGCGGTCCGCATGTTCATTTTTAAGACTCGGCCTTCAAAACGCCCTTGGTGCAGCAGTACATGGACATTCGGTGTGAGTGCTTTCGACTTCTCTTCCCGGTCGCTGAAGCTTATCCCTTACGGGTGATTCAGAGAGTATTTATGATTTCCAGATTTAGTAAACTACTTTGGTAATTAGTCCCATGAGTGTAATGTACGCTATAGACGGTTGGTGGCCGCGTACATCTCACGCCGAAACGTGCAGTCAGGCAGTGATATACTGTTCTCATCGACTTTTGGGGTTTTCACCTCCAGATTTGCCCGTCTTTGGAGCACCACCACAAACACGCGACAAACTCTACATATCGTACACGACCTCACTGAATTGAGGAATTATCTCCACCAGTAGAGCACCGCCCCAATCGCAGCAGACCTCGATCTCCCCCCGCTGGTCTTCTGGTATGATTGCGTGTCTAAAAGAGAAGTAAGAAAGAAATGAGAAAGTTTAGTGCAAGTGTGTGTGTGTATATATGGGGAGAGGGGAAAATAATATTTAGGAAGGGAAGGTCGAGTGCGACTCAAGGCTTGTGTGTTAGGGTACTGTTCGGGCATTAACCTCGGAAAACTACCGATCAGTGCACCCAGCTTCAGGAACTCTCCCCCAGACAGTGGCCGAGTTCGACCTAGTCATCCCTCGTGTTCTCTATTCAGGTCTTCGATTTCCGCCCCACCTGTGAGGTGAGGGAGTTCAGCGCATGCGCTTGTTAGCTCTTATTTATAGTGGGGGTTACTTTCCTTTTTTTCACGTATACGAAGTCCAACTCGGACCACGCGTGCATCCTGATTCAGTAGGTGCAAGTACCTTCATCTGGGGGATCAGCATTTTAGCTGAATCCCGATTTTTATTCCCAAAGGTTGTTAGGTCTGGGGGTATGAATGATGAGATGATGGTACTGAGGGATGAAAGGACGGCAGACATATACAGACACACACACACACACACATGCCCGAAGCGGGATTCGAAACCACGGTCTTCTGCTCCGAGATCACTACGGCACTACCGCCCTAACGACTCGGCCATCTTAACGGGCGTTCCCTTCCTTTATTAGAATACTTCCACGTTTTTATAAGTTGGCGCAGGAGAGACCTTTAGATACTTCCGAAGTTTCATACCGCACCGTGGATCAACCTTTCTAGTAGATACGCCCACGTGATTCCCTAAACATCGCTCCAAGGTAGCCCTTGAGGACATCTTTGCCTTGAACACATCCTCTTGTAGACATGTGTTCCACGACGTAGCAGGTAGACCCATCTCGGTGTTTTATCTTTTAAAGAGATTACGAAGCACTTCCTCAATGCGCAAAAAAATGTAGTGAGTACGAATTACCGGCATGGCCTAGGAATTTGTGAAGAATACAGGTTTTGATGTGTGGGACTGGGCTGTCTCCCTCGTCAAAGACACAACGTAACACTTCCATGCCTTACTATAGAGTTTAGCATCCCTGGTATTTGTGCAGTTGCCCCCAGCCTGCTCCACCAAGCTATGCGGGCACAAACCCTAATTAGACATGAAACTCCTGGAACCCACATGTTTCGTCTCTTCAATTCAGGGATTCCCAAACTTTTTCTTACATTGGTCCCTTTTAATATATTTGTGTTTTTCATCGACATCCATACATTTTACTTTTTCGCATACCATTTACGTAGTACAGAGAACGTATGGTAATTCTATGACAAGAAACGGCGAAACGCGAGAACTTGCACGTAAGTGACTTAAAAATTTCACGTCCTATACCAATATTTTCGTAATTACCTCGATTTCTAATAATTAATAGGAGGCGCGTCCGCTTGTGAATAGCCTAGTTTCAAATCTTCATTCTTAAGTGTTTTTAGAACTGTCGGCAGAGAATGTTGTTTTGTGCGATAGAGTAACATTGTGAATATATTTATGGAGTTTTGTAAACATCCTAACTAGAGATGTTCAAACCAGCGTTCAGTTTTTGTGGTTTCTCGCCGAAGCAGTGTGCCTTTCTCGCTGACTCAAGAAGGGAGAAGGGTAGTGGAGCTAACATAAGGGCGAGAGAGTGCACTAGAGTCTTAGATTCTTTCTCTTGAGGAGGCAACTACAGCCTCCGATTGCGAGGTTCCCGTACTCTGGTAGTGTCAGAGATTCTCAGGGGCCGCCGAAGCCAGACGACGATCAGAAGAGACTCATGGTTAAAATTGTTTCATGTAGAGTAAGGATTTTGTCAAGCACTTTGATCACATTTAAATTATATGTCTCTAATAAATGAGACAGTTTTAAATAAATTTAATAGAATGCATATACGTTTTTTGTAAAAAACCAAAACTGGTAATCCGATGTTGGAGCTATTAGGAGAATTTTTAAAGAATTTTAGAGGTAATTTTTTAAGAATTTCAAATTTGATACAATTTTTAAGCCTGTGCTTGATAGCACAAATTATGGCAGTTACTAGAGTAGAAATTTGCATTTCCGTTCCGTACATAATTTTTGCTTTTTACGTGAAGTTTTAAAAATACCTATAAATATCGAGTGGTAATCATTTTTTGACAAATAAATGTAATTAATTGCTTTCACTCCTCGCGCAATAAGCAAACGTTTCTTTATTTGTTCATAACATATTACAATTTTACATAGTACAAGGTGCACAAGAAAAGTGAAAAAATGGCTGAAATAGCTCTGGGCGACAAATGTTGCCAATGGAGCCTTCTTAAAGGAACGTGTACGCATTAAACATCAATTTAATTAAGGCCATGTTTTTAACATCGACGTTTTGTGCTGAATGGTTTCATGTTTTCGCCATTTTTGTTGTCCATGAAAAGTCTCCCAGGCGATATGAGCCCTTGGCCCTCTTTATTTCCTACGCCCTACCTCGTATTTCATGTGGGGAGGTGCGGCCACCCCACGCGCTGTAGGCGTAGGATCTGCCCTCCTCTTCCAATATCCTTATGCGGTGAACTGAAAAAGTTATAATCCCTTGGGATGACACTGCACGCTCAGTTTAAAGCTCAGTTTTGTGAAATGTTCAAATACTATTTTTACATAGTTTTATTAGTTAAGATAATTGAAAATTAATAAACACGTCCTCAATTAAAATGTTATTTTCCTATATCATATTCACAGTATTAAGTCTACGATAATTGGCTTTATCTCTCTTTAATTTGTCAATTTTGAGAAAATTTGCAAAATTAATAAAACATTTGCACGCATAAATTAAACAATTTTCAATTATTAGTTTTCAATTAAACATTGGACTTCTATTTTCTCCTGCAATAATAGTAGATAAGTCTAATTAGCAGTGATCAGTGTCAATTTTTGATACAATTATAGTTATCAATAGTGTCATTCTTTTGACACGTTAATGATAAACGAGAAAAACCTAAAAGCAATGATGCAATATTGCAGCAAAACTGGAATGCGGTTATTCGAATTGTGACAGAAATAGGGCTGAAGTAAATAAAACCATTTTTGTTTTGTGATTAAACTCAAAATCACGGCGAGAAGAAAATCGTTTTCGAGAAATTACATGGATTTAAAACGCAGTATCTAATGTCACCAGGCTTCCCGTCAGGACGTAAGATCCAATGTTACTCGAACGAGCACGTATATATATGCGTGTGGGGGTATGCGTGGGTGTGTAAAGACCGTTTGGATGCCCCTCCGTCTGAGGTTATGGCTATGAGATTATCGAGTAACCTCCTTATCGTAAATGGACTCTCTTCCCCACTCTCGTTCAGCTTTTAGCGCTTACGAGAACCAGAGAGAACATGTGGCAAATGACAGTGTTTAATCCTAAGGGGAAACAATGAATACCGAAGAAGAAGATGAGCGAATATTTAATACAGCATTTGTAGTGTTTTTAGGTTTACATCAGAAAAAATATTATTATTAATTTCAATAATATTTTTTGTAATCGATGGGATATTAATTTTGATTGTACTGATTAATTGTAGTTTTATAGGGACTCAATGCGGCTATCGACTCCCTATAGACTCCTTTATCTCCATTGTCCTCCTTTAAAATTTTACCGGTCTCTGAAAGGTCAATAGCGACCTCTTTGGGAACCTCTGCTTTAAATAGTCATTGGGGAACTTCCTATGCTGACAGAGCATCGCTTACGAGCGGATGTTACATGTTGCCAACTTAAGTTCATTGTTCAAAATGCACGTAGTTTATCGTTGGATTCTAATCTGATCAATAATTTTAAAAGAAAAAAATAATTTTTAAAGAACTAACTCACGTTCCGAAATTATTTATGGAGTTTTGAAATTTGCTTCTCTTTAAGATCTGTGGGATTAATTTTATATTTTTCCATTGAGAATCATTTGCCTTCCTTATTAGCTTATAAAATAAACTTTTACTCATACTTTCGAAGAAAAATACTTTTTTAAGTTTTTAAGTATTTGAAAATGCTGATATTCGTCTAATTCAATTCCTATACTATATTTTGTTTGAAAATGTTCTGTTTCTCATAAGTTAACTTTTCAATGTAACTTTTAAATACCGAACACTGGAATATAAGACTACGCATGTATTCCCATTGCTGAATTTGTTTGAAAACAGAAATATCTCTTCAATAATGAAAACCAATGAAAATAAATTAGACATCTAACCTTCAGTGTGTTGTACGGGTTTTAATTCACTTATTTTAATATCTTAATCTTTTTTTATTTCTTCTTTCTTTGTTGGACAATTATTTCTTACAAAGGTGTTAAGTATTATGTCAATTAACGTTTGGTATCTGACATCCTAAGGCTAATGGAAACTTTTTTCTGATTTTGTGTTTCTCTAATGCAAAGTAGATAAAAACTGAATTAGGAATTTAAAAAGTTTTAAATATTTGAAAACTATTGTTTAGTATGCTTAATATGGTAAAATCACGGCGGTCTAAGTGAATCTTTTGAAAAACAGCTAGGATTAATTGAAAGTTTGCAAAATTGAATCCAGATAGACACATTAAAATATAAATTCTAGAGTAAAATAGAGATAAGTGTTTATGTGAACGAGGCTAAGTGGTCTGTGTTTAGCTCATTACAGATTTGGGTGTTAGTAACTAACCAAAGGAAAATTATGATTTTTCTCAAGATTTTATAGAGTTTTTAAGTCTTCTAGGAGAAGCGGTTTTCCAAATTGTACATGCGTAGGTTAATGTTGGTCTTTTAATGGATTTTTATATCAGTCCACAATTTTTTAAATGATGAATGGAACTTTGTGGCCTGTAGACATGACAAAATTGCCACCATTTTTTTCAGATAAGCCATGAAAAAAGTTATATATAATAACAAATACACACACATATATATAAATAATATATATTTATAAATATATTATATATATATATATATATATATATATATATATAATATATATATATATATATATATATATATATATATAGTCGCCTTTTTGGTCGTTATTACGCTCGGAAAAAATGTTCCGCAGTTGTAAAGAATGTAAATTGTTACCATCTCACTGACTAAGAAATCATTTTAAAAATTAAATTTCTTCAATGAATTGGTCTCCTCGACCGGGATTCGACCCTGGGGCCTTCTGGTCTATGCGCTCTGATCACTAAGCTATAGAGACAATGAATTCTTGGAACAGGTTTCACGAGAGCAATTTTTCTCCCTCGTGACCGTGTCGGACGTACTTGCCTCAATAGCTTAGTGATCAGAGCAGCTGGGAGTAAACGAGAAGGCCTGGGTTTGAATTCCATTCGGGACGACCAAGTCTTTGGACAAATTTAATTATAACAAATGTAATTAAATTAATAATTAATTGATGAGCGATCAATTTTTTCTACTGGAAATCAGTTGATTTTTAAATCAAATATTTCGATGTATAGAAATGACAAATTTATCATGTTTTTTTTTGTAGATATACATCTTTATAATTCTATCATTGTTCTACCTATTAATTCATAAATTACCTAGATATCTACATTTAACACTAGAAAATAAGAACGAATTAAGACGTTTTCAAGCATATTATCAAACATAAATGTATTTAAATATGTAGAATTTGTAAAATGTATAATATGAATAATTTTCTGGATATAACATGACCCCTTTTTGCTAATTGTAATTAAATCTTAATTGTATGACGTCTGAAAATGTAAACATCACTCATTTTGACATATAATTAATATAATAAGATATTATCAGCCGGTGATAATATTAATTATGATAAATATTTCTGAAAGCGAAATGAATTTGGGTTTTGATGGTGCAGTGGAAAGATAGTTTACTATTTCTTCGGTAATAGTGCATTTAAATTGGGGATTAAATATTATTTTTTCTCAATATAATTCTGGTGTTCAAAATCTAAATTTGTACTTTTATACGCCATACATATTTAAGAAAAATCTGTAAAATACTTTGACATAGTATATTTACATAGGATGTTATCAATGATCCCAAGAATTATTTTAACCCTTTCAATACGCCGTGCGAACTATTTGATATGAGCGCGGAGTCTCAAGTTGTAGTACCCGGAACTACTCTGACATTAATTAGTTTATAAACAACTTTACAGAATGCAGTCGAGCGGATTATATTACATTCTTCCCCTCCTCCACCATCCGACCGCTAGCTCGTATAGAAGCGTAATGTAATAAGGTGAAGTGCTGGGAAAGGTAGCATTATACCGAACCTTTCAACCAAGAGGGCTGGTGCTAAATTTGTCCGGCAAATTCATAATATTTACCACAACCACACAAATACAAATTCTAGAAGAGCTATTTTTGAGAACATTTTGAAAATGTACCAGGGGCTTCATGTAAAGTACCCCCAAAATTTAAAGGATGTTTTCGAAAATCGCTGAGTTTTGAATCGTGCCAGACCAATAGGGGAATATTCATTTTGGAAACAATCGCTTGTGTTATTCATAGCGGACGAGCAGTATGATTTTTGTCGTCGGACGTTTGTGTCAGGTAATCTATGCAATTTTCTTGCAGTGAAAAATGACCCGTACCTCGGCCACTTATTTCTTGGAATCGCGAACCCACCCACTCGTTCGTGGAACAGTCTGACTCGATTTCTCGTTGAGCGCGCAATCAACGCGCGCGTTCAACCGAAATATTTCCAGAGTAATCCTTTGTTTTTTGAGCTTATTTGCGTGCGAGTTCCTAACAAGCCAAATGTGGCGAGAGGCGTTCCGAGTAGCAATAATAAAGGCGAGACAAAAGATAGAATTCATTAATTAAAATGCAATTTTGTTAACAATTTTAGAGTAATCGACCATTCAGTATATGTGATGGAAAATAGTTTTAGTTTTCCGTCATTATGCTTTCAGTAGACTTGTTCGAATGAAACAACCAGCAACCAAGCTTGGCGGCTTGGCGCAAGCAAGTAATGGGGAGTGAGGCTTCTGATCCAACCCATCCTGAGAAGCCTATTAAATATAATTTTAAAAACGTATTGTTTTCAATAATTTTCTATAATAACAAAAGTTATTCAAAATCTCAGTTTAATACGTTATAAAGAACTATAAGTCTACAAAGATACAAATAATAATAATATATAATAAATAAATAAATAAATAAATAAATAAATAAATAAATAAATAAATAAATAAATAAATAAATAAATAAATAAATAAATAAATAAATAAATAAATAAATAAATAAATAAATAAATAAATAAATAAATAAATAAATAAATAAATAAATAAATAAATAAATAAAATTTTAATTAAGCATAAATGGCATTTCCTTTATAAAGAAATCATCAAGTCAGCCAGACCTTACATGTGTACCTTCCCCCACCAACAAAAATCCTGACTACACCTCCGGAACGAATTAATCACTAAAACCCACGTTTCCCCGAAAACAAAACTCCCAGGAAACGCTTCAACTTACGGCTTCCATCTCGGTTCAGCGTCATAACAGCGCGTGTCCCGTTGAATGCACAGCGCTGCCCAACTCGAGGAGCAGTTCGCGCCAGTTTGCCCGCCACGCCACGCCACCCTATTCGACGCCCGTTCCGCCCCTTAATTGGCGCTCTGGCGAAGCACTAGCGCCGCGAGCGGCACTTGCCTTAATTAGGGACAGCTTAGCGCGAAGAGAAATTAGCGGCCGCTGATTCTCTTAAGCGAGAGCGTTTGAGTACTAAACAACTACAGTTTCGTCGATTAAGGAATTTGGCACGACGTTCCTGGCACGCTGCCCGCCAGTGCTGCCATCAGCGCCAGCCCTGCTTTAGCATAATCGAAGACGGAACTGTTTCGTGTTGTACTACAAGAACTCCCAATTGCTCTACACCACCACTCGCTGATTAATGGAATGGAAACAGCAATTAAACTCTGTCTTACAAATGTGAACATGATAGCGTTCTAAAGAAAAGTTTGCAAAAATGTTCCACGCTTGTTATTAACTAAAAATACATTATCCTTATTCGTAGAATATTGATAATATTTTTAAAAAATGCTGTAGTTTTATTCAAACAATTATTAACACTACACCGCTCAAGAGTGTCATTTTGACCCCTGCGATATTTTATTTTGCAATTGGTAATTTAGTTTTTTTTATAATTACAATAATTGATGTCTTCGAATGTATTTTTTTGAGTTTAATAGTTTCTAAACAAAGAAACTTTAAATTTTTTTCCAACAGGTTACCTATTACACCCATGGGTCGTATATCGCCACCAACATGCTACTTCCCCTTGGGACTGTAATATAGTCTTGCACTTTCCACGAAAGCCTCTGCATGTTATTGCCTTTATTATCCTTAAATGTCTCTAGTTTTTATCGTTTCATTCATCACCCGACTTTGATTTACGGTTTCAAGAAAAATACTACTCACATTACAGCTGGCATGATTGTTCCTATTTTGATTTAGTTTCGAGGGACGCCACCAAAACTAAATGGTATTTATTTTTTACTGGTACGTTACTGCTTGTTATTGCCTTCGACACGTAACTTGATATACACAGCATAACTTACTTGGATCGGGAGGATTGTGATTATGAAAACAGTTGAATGATGCTACATGTTCTCTTATGGGGGGAATTATGGGAGGAAAATATGAAAAGCCACACCGAACCAAGTTCTCATTCAGTTAACTAGTAAATAAGTAAATCTGAATTCTTAAAATTATGTAAAAAGATAAAATCCTATATGTACCACGAGCGTTAACTGGTTCTAATGATCTTCGACGACATAAAGCCTTCGCACCTTTTGTCGCTGCTCGATTATTATAACCTTTCTAACAACCTTGGTGCATAAATAATTTATTTAGTAGGCGTGTTTCTAAAATGTGTATCATAGAGGTTTTAAATCTTTTGCTCTTGGGGGATATTCCATTGTTTCGGAACGAACTGAAGAAAACGTTAATGTTGACTAGAAAAAAGACGACGGTTCGCCAATGTGTTGCTGGTTAACGTACAACTTTTTGGAACTATATAGAGAAAAGATATCAAATAGCACACATGATAACTTTTTAGTGGATTTTCTGGAAACTATTTTTATGAACATCGTTTACAATATCAAACACTTTCCTTTTCTTTGTATATTTTAATACTTAAATAATAAATGTATTATTCGAAATATATATGATCATATTTAATACTTTTGATAAGATTAAGAAAATAATCGAAATCTGTTCCACGACAAAATGTTGAGATATTATTACACCAATCAGCTGTTTATTTATTTCATTTAACGTCAAAAAACTATGGAAAACTCTAAGGCGTTCTTCGAGGGGGGTGCAATCTCTCCGCTGTTTCTTCAGCTCTGGTATATGTGTCCCGGCTCGTATACGAGTACAAATTAGATGAATAATTAATACTGATCGTCACATGTATTTTTGGCAAGAATTGGTATGAAAGTAGTATCTCCCTTCTAATGGAATTTATTTGCACAAAGAAAGGAGGTACAGAGTTGGGCTATTATTCTTTATCGTGCTCTTTGTGACGCATTCGATTGCTGCCTCGAGAAAATGAACATTTATTTGATTGTCTACATTGCCCACAGAGCACAAGAAAACAACGTACAGATAGTGAAGTTTCATTTAAACTGCATATTTCGTTGTCGAAACGATACCCCGATACCCTTTGGCGGAGTAGGTAGGTACAGAATAGAATGTAGAAATACAAAGGTGGAACTGGTATTAACTACTTGCATATACGTCTATGTAGTATAAGAATTCCAAAGGCCATTATAAATTCCATACAATATGGAATAATTGAATAATTGTTTTAAAAATAAGTATTTATCCTATTTGAAGTTATTGGTATTATAATCGAATACTCATTCATTTTCCTGTAACAAAAATCATTTATGGCAATCTTTGGTTAAGTAAAAACACCATTCAGATTCCACTCCACATGTACTGTTCCTCGTGAAAAATAAGAATGGCTCCTTCAGAATGGAAATTTAGCAGCGAGAGCAATAATTATTTCCAAACAAATTACGGCTAAACACACTGAATGTATTGACACCAAAATATTATAAATTGAAAGTACATTGAGGTGTAAATCTTAAACATATATAATTACACAGAAATATAAGGTATTAATAAATGCATTCGAGAGTGCTTCTTTGAATTCTTGGAGCCAAAGTCATTAGCTTTCGGGTGTAACAGAACTGTTTTCAAATTAACTTGTGCCAATGAGTCTAGTACTTTTAATTGCTACATCAAAGTAGTTTTCAATCAGAAAGCGACCATTTTCAGTACTGATGGAATATTATTTTGCTGTAAATCGTACCTTAATAATTCAATACAAACTGGCAAACAATATAAAAGACTCGTGTCAATCTGATAAGTGGCAACAAAAGGTCATTGGAGTACAAATGAAGATAGGAATACATTTTGTTTCAAGTGAATTACTAAAATTTCTCCCACAAGTCAACAAGTTGATAATACATACTTGATCAATAAATAATTACCTCTATTTACTAGTAATTTTCTTGAATATAATTAATTATTTGAATATAATTAATACTCATATAAGTACTTGTTCTCCCGACCAAACCAATCCGACAGCGAAAAAATTCGAAAGCAAATAGCTAGCTTTCGGACAAGATCCCAACAAACCCCAAGAGATAACGAAAACCAACATTGTGTTGGGCGTCCGCGGCGCAGATTTTTCAGTGCCCTCGCACAAGTTAAGGCTCCAGAGTGGCCCCTCCCGCTCCCAAGCGACCGCATCCGGTGTGTATCGGCCCCGTCCCCGCCCCCAGCCCCGCCTTCGCGATGTGAAATACGAGTGCGATTTCCAGGGCGCGCGCCTCCGCCGCCATATTGAGGAAATTGAAACCGTTTCCCAGTTCAGCCGCAACTCGCGCACTGGGCCCGCGCCGGGAAAAAACGGTGAAGAAAACTAATGGTGCTACAACAACAAACTCATTAGCATATTATGTTTAACTTATTTTAATACTAGCTGAAGTATTGCGAAACATTAACTCATCTGAACACCAATGCTGTTTTCGCAGCTAGTGATAGATCAGAGCGTAGAGTCGCAGTCAGAAGCTGCTTGGCTGTTCGGGAGACACCGCGTCCTGGACACAAGTACCAACGATTTGGCCGCCATTTTGCAACCTGCCTCAGGTCGATATGCGATTCGTATCATCGCCCAATCTCGAATCGCATTTCGCTTTGAGGAAGGCCTCAGAATGGCGGCCGAAACGTTCCCCGGAGAAAAAAAAGAAGAAAAAAAAAGAAAAGAAAAAAAAACAACGTTGGAGTATATCAGATCCAAGATACTGTAACAATGACACTTGTTACAGTATCATGGATCTGGTATACTCCAACGGTTCTCTTTTTTCGGTGTTGGTACCTGTGCCCACGGCGTAGTGTCTCCCGAACAGCCAAGCAGCTACTCACTACCGATCTACGCTCTGCTTACTTCACAGGAAAATATCCTTATTGACCCAACTGTCATGTCTCTGTGAGAATTACCAGCTAGCAAACGTTTTTGACCGATCTGGGACAAGAAATGATGCGCGAATGTTTTCCAGTTAGACGGGGTATCGAGTACATCAACATGGAGGTGGGATTGAGGCCGTGTGGTCCTACTAAGAGAAGTGATGGGAAATCAGAATATCCCGCATGGGTGATCAGAATCCCGGTGGTACTCAAAATGTGCTGAGAAGGGTCGCGGCTACCGCAGCGGGTTTCCGATAGGTTGAGTTCTGACCTGCTGAATTAGAGAGAGGGGAAATGGTGAAGGAGTGGGGGACAGCCCCTCCCAAAACGGATGATACAGGGTGGATGTAATGTGGACGGGGCGAGGGGTAGAGCTTGATGCTAGCCCGGGTGGGGAAAATCAGTTTAAAAGAAGTATCTTGCTTCAATAATGAAGGTTTGAAAATAACTTTAACTTTTGTAATTCCCGAAATTTCAAATATTTTAATGAAAATATGTGTGATACATTATTTATAAGTGTGTTTGATTTGTTTGAGTAAATATTTTAAAAAATGGAAGAGTTTATTAAAAAAACGAAAATGTTCTGGGAGTTAGAAAATTAAAAGATCCATCTCAAATTCACAGTCTCTCGAGTAAGGGAGGTTGGAAGGTTCGAGTCACGACGATGACAGGCTTTTCGTCAACAGCCAGTTTGTCAGGTAGAGTTCAACCGACGTCTGAAGGAGATTTCTAGGGTCGACTGCTGTGATCGGCAGTTTTCCGTGGTTTCTCTGATCAACATATGGTGATTTCCGGAGGAGTACTCTAACAAAGGGGTCACGTGTCGCGCATGATTCTTCCTTCCTCTTCCTTGTTCTATCCTCGCCCCTTACTGACACATACTTTCACTTATATGCACTACGCTACCACATAAGTGAGGAAACCAATCGGGAGCTTAGGCGCGTGGGCGGTGCCCGACTTGTGGGGATATATTATCGGAGAAAATCCCGCAATACAACGGTAAGTGCGCGCCGGTTCTCACCATCCATCGGGGGAAGAACATCTCCACGGCCCATGATAAAACATTCACTACATTTACGGGATTAAATAACATAGCAGTTAACGCCCCCTAAAACATTTAATAATCAATCAGTGCCATTTTCGAGTAATTATAACCTTTCTCAAATTTCAAAGGACAGTGTACATATCACTTGTCTAATCTGTTACGAAATTTTGAGTGATTTATCCATCTATGGCGTTCATTTCGTAACCCTTCTCCGACACTACGCCCGGTTGATTACGTGAGGGACCTAAGATGTGTTTTGTACGCGATTAGTCAATTCTACTCTCCCGCCGGACTTCGTACTTACAATGTAAAGAGAAAGTATTTTTAAGCTGTGGCAGAAATCAGCGATTTTAATTTTCTGAAAAACTCGTATGGTGGGGCTCTGCTGTCGAAAAAGTAGAAACATTTTGTTAAGAATGTATTCGTCTATAGCACCTCAAAAAAGGGACCATGAGATAAAATAAACATTCGGAGTTAGCTCTTGCAGGACTTCCATTTGACAGTTTTTAAACATGCATTCACGTCAAAAAGTTAAAAGCTTCGCCTTCGGGAGGGCAACGTTAGCTCAGGGCAATTCAGAAAGAGCGGCTATGGTTTTCTAAATAAAAAGGTACTGAATGTATAGATGTAATTTTCCGTACGTCGAAAAATCGCGTTACGTTTCATGATTGAACCTTTTGACTGTTGCGTTTTACGTTTTGTTTAGTTTTCTGTCTCTTCAACCAGTTTGAGACATTTTGCCAGTAAGCATCGATGATGTAATGACCCTTTTGCCACCTGAATTACTTTCCTTCCACACACTTTGCTTCCGACAACTTGCACAATTTGAAATATTACGTTTAGTAAATCACCTTTTTTTTGTCTTCTCACGTGCCTTTTTTTCCACGTTTGTGCCCACTGGGCTCGT
Source organism: Gryllus longicercus (assembly GCA_038098605.1). Lineage (NCBI taxonomy): Eukaryota > Metazoa > Arthropoda > Insecta > Orthoptera > Gryllidae > Gryllus > Gryllus longicercus. The sequence continues at coordinate 1,735,895 of JAZDUA010000223.1, read as the reverse complement.
GGGTGGTGGTGCTTTTAGGCAAAAGAGAGTGGGGTGAGGGGAGAGAGCGGTGGAACGGGCCGCGAGGTAGAGGGTGAGAGAGAGAGAGGGGGAGTGAGAGGGAGAGAGAGAGAGGGTGGGGGGGGCGCGTAGTTTCCGAGTCGCAAGTCTATTGTTTGCGTAGCGACCGGGCGAGATGGCGGGACGCACCGCCTGGATAATGGACCCGCGCGCCTTGCTCCGACTCGGTACTTGATGGGGCGCCGGAATTTTATCTTTTATTTCGTCGCAGATTGGAAAGAGGAAATGGAACCGCATGTGGGGCTTTGACGTTTCGCCATGTAAGTCACAAGCTCTGTGTGTGTGTGTGTGTGTGTGTGTGTGTGTGTGTGTGTGCGTGCGTGTGTGTGTTTTGCTGCGCGAGTGGTTCGTGGTGTTGGGGATTGGAATTGGTCTTTGCCATCAGTCAGTGAAGACCAGCCCGCACGCAAAGCGAAATAAGAGGAAAGATTTTATCATTCATGAGTCGCAGTATTTTCATCGCAGTTGTGATGTTTGAATGAAAGCTGTGGTGGGAGACAAAGGTAATTCGAGTCTGCGAAAACGAAATTGAACGACGTTTGGATGAAAAGCTTTATAATGTGATCTACAAAGTAACAATATTTAATATTAATCTCTTATTTCACTATTCCGTCTACATAGTATTGATCCACACTTCCGACGCTTTACAGCTTGCTCGCCTTCTGCTCCGATTTGCAGATTATCCGGCAGTTCTGTCAAACTGAGAGGTGTTGTTTTGACAAATGGCCTAGCATCCATAGACTCAAAACTCTTTTGGTTAATATTTTGAACATTAGTTTAATGCCGTAAATAGAAGTAACTTGAAACCACTAGAAATTAATTACAAATTGTTGGGCACCACGGGCTAAAAATGTAACCTTAAAAGTACCATGCAATTTATTTATTACGCCGACAGAGCGCGTCGTTCTGGGGTGGCAAAATGTGGATTTGTATTCGCCCTGTGGTCATGGACGGACACTACACTTCGAATTGTGTCAGTGTGGGGAAGAGAAGACAACATTTGAAGTGTAGTACGGGGGGGGGAGTGAATGCGGCGAATGAGTTTGTAATGCAGGCACGTCAAACCGCGTCCGCACGAGCTACTTGTCCCGCCTGGGGAGACCGGCGCTCCTACGGGCACGAGCAACTTCCCCTGACTCCACATTCATTTCCTCTTAAAGTCCAGAAAGCGGTGTACATGCACAAGGTGAATAGTGGCTTCAAACAAAAGCCAGCCAGATGTTTTCTATCACATAACGAGAATTGTATTATGTTTATATTTTTCACTATTTATTACTATTTGTAGTTTATTTTCTTACTAAATTTTTCTTAAATAAACATATTTTCTAAGGGACAGAAATGTTCTTGAATGGCGAATTCATTTCTTGTTTTTATATTGGGTTGTGTTATTAAATCATTCAGATATTTATTATATTTAGAAATATCGTAAAATAAATTAACAAGACCCTGCAAGTTAACAATTCTCGCTTGCCGACGGAGATCGATTTTAACAGACAAGAATATTTGTCTGTTAAATCTTCTAACCTTACCGTAGCGAGTTCATGTTTTTATAGCAAGTGATCAGGATTACAAAATCAAGATTATTTTGATTCAATTGTTTACAGTTTAGTCACAATTGAGATTTTGCAATCGGACTAATGTATTATTTCATTCTGCCAAATGCTTTCTTTGACTTAAGGAGAAAATGGAATTGCACAGCACAGAAAGCACAGAAATCGGACAGCACAGAAATCGGAACGAAAAATTAAAACGAATGTATTTCGACGTAGTGAAACATTAATTACAGATCCAGATAATATTTTAAATGTTTGATTTCAGACGAGACGTTATTGCTTTGCTAAATTTGTGATAATAACTGTCAGAAAACTTCGCCCAAAGACCAAGTCATGGGCCAGGTTTCCAGTGACGTACCGCCGCTCCACAGGATTTTTACAACAATTGCATTTAAATATCGCGCCAATTTCTCTGGACGCAGTGTCCGCGAGCACTTCGGTTACCTTCTCCGCGACCTTGACATGCGTGATATAGCAAGTGTGAATGTCGAGCAGTTAAAAAAGAAAGGATATTATATGTCATCCGAAACACATCATTAGTGCCACGAAAACGTTTTAGAATTCAAATCACGTATTTCAAAAGTAAACTCATTTAATTCGTACAATTAGATTGAGCTATAACTAATTTAGTTTTAGGTAGTTATTTAAGAAAAACTCTCCCTTTATCTACTGAAACCACTGTAGCGTAATGTTGTACGCCCAAAAGCGATAAATTCCCGCATCCCCAGGTGTGCTGTGAAGGGGAATGAGTTAAGTTAGGGTTTGACTGTTTACCTGATGTAAGCTGCGGGAAGGGCGTAGCGGATGACGCCGTCAGCTGTTCAGACCGCCTCCGAGTCACCAATTTCGCTCACCCCACGACCCCGCGCAGGTTCTTGCAATGACTGGAGCACTCAGGAATACAGGCGAATGATGCCCAAATTTCATTGAATTACTTCACCCGATCGTTTATTTCACCGTTACGTAACTTGAGTCCGTTGACGTCTCCTAACCAACTTAAGCCCTTGAGCATAAAAACAATATTGCTGTTTATGCAACAGGTGCTCGATGCGTGCAATCGGTGCCCTCTTCTCTATTACAGTTGCCACTAAACTGATCGCACGACTGATCAATTACTTCGTGTTTTCGAACGCAGCCGCGGGGCACCGCCCAATATAATGCAAGTGTAAATGTCCTGCAGTTGGAAAAAATAAAGAATATCATACGTCACCTGGAACACGTCATTAGTGTCAAGGAAACGTTTTAAAGTTCAAATTACGTATTTCAAAAGTAAACCCATTTTATTTGTAGAATGAGATTAGAGATGAGCTCTACACTTTCGTCTAGACTCCTGAAAAGTTTGATAGCGTATTGCATTAAATGCATGTGTGTGTGTGTGTGTGTGTGTGTGCGTGCGTGTGTGTGTGTGTGTGTGTGTGTGTGTGTGTGTAGCGGGAGAGAAAGAAGGAGGATCCAGGAGGTTTGTTGCGCGGTTGTCAAAGTACTGCTCCGGCTTTCACCTGATATTCATGGAAGAAACGAATCAGAGCAGCTGACGAGTAGAATTATTCTTTAGAAAGTAGCTGAAACCGACCTGGGTTTCTAGCTAGTGTTGTTCGTCACCGTTGGGACCAGGTAAAGGACTGTCAGTGGCAACAGTTCTCGTCCTGAGCCATCTCAACGGGTCTGCGGACACAGGGACACTGCAGACGGAAGCGGGAACCCCGGAGCACAACGTATCACGCCCGCTCACCTTCTTGGAAAGATTCACAAGGCAGCAATTTTTGATACTGCTCGGATGAAAAATCGCGTGATACACACCCACGCTGTTAGTTTTCGTAGTCAGGTGCTTTAGTGGGTGGCTGATGGGGAAAGATTCTCCAAACCTATGTCCAACAGCTTTGGATTTGAAGTAGCGTTCAACGAGCAGTCAGTTGAGAGAACTCAGTGCATATTTGCTGGCCATGAAGAGTTTCCAAGTTGTCGAAAGTACAGCATTTCTAGGCCCTCTCGTGGTCAGTGCTTGATGTGCTAATTACAATAATATTCACGTGATTCATTCATTCGATTCACCATTTTTCGCTTTCTTTCCAATGGTCAATTTCATTTCAGTGTCTTCCATCTCATAGTGTGTAAGGAGAAATATATGACTAAACTCTTATCTGGGAATTATATCTCTTGAGAAAATTATAAATCTTATGTGGGAATTTAAAATTAATTCACACATAGTTTAAATTTCTTTATTGATACAAATTGGCATACAATACGATGGGCGTTGTATAACATATTTTTACGACGAGAAGGCAAATATCAGGTTAATTATTTTAAGAAAAGAACATGCATTTCAAGGCTATCCATTTGTAAGCTCTTTCAGGGTAATCTCTTTTAATGCTCTAGCAGTTGTCCAATCTGCCTTGGTAGCGCTATTCCATGGTTTTTAGGTCTTCGCTTTCCATGCTTATCACTTGTAAATTTTCAGGGAAACTATCTAGGTAACTGAATCGGAAATAGAGTTTGACTCTCTTGTTATTTTCCAGATCACGAAATGGTAATGTAGTAGCTACGTCACAATCTCATCGTTTCTATGACAGAATTGGGACTCAGTTAAAAATATCAAATCTGCCTGGTCAGTCCGAACTCAGAACGTGAGGTGGTCCGAGATATTTTATTTTTGAACGGTGCTTGCCAAGATTCTTTTACATGTCACAAACGTGACACGCTACACCAATTTTCCGCGCATCAGAAATACTCGTATACCGTCTTCATTCGGGAGATTTTGAGATCGCAAAGATGTTTGCTTGGAGGATAGAAAGAATTTTCAAAACTTTGGACAGTGGCCCATTTGAGATGCATTTTTGGATGTCCCAGAAGGCTAGCGACCATACCTTTTCACTGACTTCACAGATGTGCTTGCACTGGCTTCGCCTTAACCAACCTCCACCACCCACTTGCATTAAGAAAAATAAAAGATTTGAGAGTGAAGTAACAGCACAGAAATCGGAACGAAAAATTAAAACGAATGTATTTCGACGTAGTGAAACATTAATTACAGATCCAGATAATATTTTAAATGTTTGATTTCAGACGAGACGTTATTGCTTTAAACGTTATAATGAACTTTCAATATGTAAGGGAGGTAGACTAAAGAAATTAACCCCTTTTCAGATATATATTTGGTAGAAACCTTAAAGAAACTTAATATTCGGAAGAAACAGATACGGAAAATAAAACCAAAACACTATCAGATACTTTTTAGAATTGCCTTTTTCGAATATTTTAATTATCATTCTTTTCCAATGAATGTGAGTAGTAATTTTGAGACTATGATTACGATACGTACGATATGCATTATCCTTTCATGAAAATGGGCTATCGCAGATACATAAATTTGCTCCATGAAAAATACAATCACGAGCAATCATAAAAACATTTTTCATTGCGTTTCCCGATGATTTCTCATGAATAATAGCTGTTCATCTGCATAAAATATTTTCCAATTACATATAGAATTGTGATTAATGATACAAGAACAATCTCATTACCATCAAACGTGCAAATATGATCCATATACTGGTACTCATTCAGACGTTTAAATCAATATGAAAAATTGAGCATTAAGTTCCTTGCACTACCATAGTAAACAAACCGTCCAATTTACTTTTTGTTATTTCGGGGCAGTTATTCATGCCAAGTCATCTCAATAACTCAATAATTTTACACTACCGTGTACGTAGTATAAAGAAAGAATATCTCTTCTGAAGTGAAAAGTGGTGAGTTTTTACAAAAAAGAAGTTTTAGGAGTTCTGTATAGCGAAAGAGTGCATTTATAAATCGTCTGTACGTCCATCTAAGGACGACAATATTGTCAAGAGTCTTTTCAGTCTGTCGAAACAGTATTTTCTAGAAAATGGATATTTTGATCTAGATCCGTATCCCCCATATCCGACATTATTAATTTGAAACGGATTTTGCGTTTTTGAGGGTTCATTTCAACATATCAACAAACTTATTAATTAGATCACTGGTGAGGTAGACACTTCCTATTATTTAAACAAGCTCTGAGAATGATCGCTACGCGATCGGAACAATTATCAGCCAAATAAATTGTTGATACCAGGTAACATTTTATTTATCATTCTTAAATATCAACAAACCTTTGGAACTTCGAAAATTTCAGTGGTCAATTATTTCAAACCTGTCCTACATCTTCAATATTAAAGGCAGGGATTTCTTAATACAGTCTATTTCTACATATTCATTCTTTACATTATGACATATACCAATTTTAATATTAGTAGTTTTGTGTATGTTTGAGGTATATCATTTGACTTGTTCAGGTGATGGATGGGGTGAAAACTACCCATAATACAAGAAAGAATTTTCTGTTGTAGCATCACAACAAATAAAATGAGCCAAATCGCAATGCAGTGTTTCAGTAAAACTCTTTTGTGTGCGGTCGTGCAGACGTGCAAATGTGTGTCTTTGCCATTCCGTCTCTGGCGTCTAGACCACCTCCCGTGCACCTATTGAGACGTATGAGGTGTCATTTGTCGCGTCTTGGTCTCCTGAAGGGGAATTGATAATTTGAATCCGGCTAGAAGTTTTTTTGATCCGGCTAGAAGACCCGCTCAAACAAATTTCCAAAAACGTGTTTTTTTCATGTTTTGACGCTGCGATCTCAATGATAATGCCATGATTTAAACCAACGCCTCCTAAATCGATCTACTCGTATGTAGGTGGCGTTGATTAAATACGAGGGTGCAAAGGCATCTTTTGCTTAAAATGCAATAATTTTGTTTCAGGACCTTGGCAACACTGATGTTGACATCTTTGTGTGAACAATTAAATTACCAAGTAAATCGCGCTGCAGTTTGATTTCAATTTAAAATCAAATTATTATCGTATTTAAAAATAATTGCCAATACCTACGAACAGTGTTGCCTTGGAACTTAATGAACTTGAAGAATATCAAGTTAGTACGGGTAAAACAAATGCTAGAGAGTGAATTGACGTTATGATCGAATTCGCACTTTTTGTTCTTGCATAAGTTTGCAAATACCAATTTTCGAATGAATATGGCTCACAACTTATTCTTATTCAAGTTACCTAACACCGTAGTCACAGAAACACACAAAACAGCCCCCTTTTAATGTTAGATTCGCATGCAACGCTAGATTTGCATTCAAAACGATTAATCAAGCAATTGCAGAAGTAGATGTGAACACGAAGTTCATCAAGTTTTAATCCCTTCAAAAATTAGGGGAGAAAAATATAGAAGTTTTAAGGAAATCCAGGGTAGAATCAAATGTAGTTGTAAAAAATTTTGCAATAGAATTTTGGGAACTAGTTCGAAATGATCTGCATTTTTGCATTTAACATTTGTGCTAATGCTAATGTGCTATAATAATTTTTGTGCGTATTACCAAACAAGTGTAAAATGTACCTGTACTAAAATTTAACTATTTGCATCAAAACGTGCAAGTATTTGTTAAAGCGATTATAATTTTGAAATTGCAATAAGACCAGTTATTATCCTGTATGGAGGTAACACACAAAGCCATTGGGTGTTCGGAACTTTTCAACGGGAGTATAACATTATCAGCTACTATGACTCATTGGGAAGTTGCCAGATACTGAAAGAACATATTTAAAGAAAGCCAGATATGAAAGAATTTAAGTATGAAAGAAATTTTCGACTCATGAAACAATTTTTAAAACTGTTTACAGCGTCGGCGACGCCAAATTGGTCAAGTAAATAAAATATTCAGGAAATACAATTTATTTCAGTGTACCAGTTTGAGCGAGAAAGAGGAAAGTGGAGAAAAATAATACCGAACTTATAGATTTAGTAAGATAATTTTTTTGACATGGAAAGGAAGACGACAAATTTTAAGAAAGAAAAAAAAGACATGAAACATTTTATTAATTCAAACAAATATACTTACATTCATTATAATTATTTAATTAAACGATTATTTTTCCATTGAATTAGTAGGTTTTGTCAAAGCATCATTTTCTAACAATGTATTGGAAATGTTGGAGCAAGAAGTATTCTTAAAGTTCTGGATTTTACGATAAGAGCTGCAGCTAGAGCATCGACATTCTATCGTGATTTCTCACTAACGAGATTAATCAAGCGAAAAATCCTCTCCGCCCTAAAGGATCCTGCCCTCCCTAAAGGAGGACGATTGGACACCTTAATATGAGGCTACGTCCAAACCTAATTTTTCTCTTTTTCTCTTATCTCCATATCTTTCTTATCTTCCTCCTTCTTTCACTTCCACTTTTCTTCTTCATCTCCTTCTTTTTCATTTTCTCTTCTCGTCGGCGTTTCAGCTCATATGAATATAAACGCCTATCAGATTGCATTGTAAATCAATTATTGACTCACGTTAGCGACTCACATTTCTGTACCAATATTAATAACCATGGTCTAAGCCTTCTCTGCTTTTGTGCGCGTTTCATTCTCAGACGTTCTTTTGCCAAGGGCAGTTCTATTATTTCGTTTTCCTGAAATTCTCGTGCCCGAATTTCATGGTATTTTATTGCGCCTTGCCTTCGAAGTAAGAAATATTTTCAACTAGAAGATTCGATGAAAGGAACTTCTGAACACGCCGCAAAACGTACTTGTCGCACTGCGACCTCCCTGTGCAGTTCTTCCTACACAAAGTGGACTCTTCTCAGCTCCGGGAAACGGTCATTCAATTCCGAATATCACGGAATAATCGGCGTAGTCATTCCGTGCCCTCGTTATCTGCGGCAGAGCGGGTTCGAGCACGAAGGCGTAGGGGCCGTTGCGATTATATGAATAGAGCGCCGAGGATCGACGTCTTATCGACCTGCTAATGCGCGGAAGGGGGCGGGGGATTAAGTTAAGTGGAGATAAGGGCGGATGGCTGGCGGCGGCGACGGCGCTTTCTGAACGCTGCCCTGCCCTGCGTTGCGCTCCGCTCCGCCACCGTTCCGCCCGGAGCACGTTCACAAAACCTCCCAAGTGTGAAAGCAGAGGCTCGACCTGCGAAGTTTCGCGATCACTGTTAGCAGTGTTTCGCGAAACTCCGAGGTCGGTGCAGCATTATACGATGAGCATTAAACTACCATTTCCATTTGCATTTCTTTTTTCAAAAAATGCTTAACAAGTTATATAATATTGAACTACCATTTTAATTTAGGAAACTTTTAACCAGTCTATGTGTGTGCCTGTAGGCGGCACAGGCCTGTTTCCCCCCGGCATACACCGGTAATCAATAGGAAGCAACTTCTCCACTGTGTGTCAGTTCGCATTGCGCAAGACGTTGGGATGAGAAAATCGGTCAAATTCTCTGCCACTGTCCCTCTGAAAACGCCGGCGACATGCAAAAACTGAATTTTATACAAGAGCAATGTAAATTACATTGCCATCCAGTGAATGTGCGAACTAGTTTTTTAGCGTCCACAGAAACCTCAATTGAAATTAATTAATGATATTAACTAATTGTTTTAGAGTGAATAATCAGACTACTTACTTACATTGTTAGGATTAATGATTTTATAAAACTTACAATATGGTCGTAAATTCGTGTTCATGCCCATTACTCAGCAATCAGAAGAGTTTTACCTCATCTGACTATAGACAAAAGTAGAGAACTATTAGGTACTATTAAATCTAGTACCATATTTCATTTGCAGAAAAAAATCACTTGGCAGCTAATTCTCCTCTGGGATATACTTCAACATACTTTTAGCAGTTGACCTACGAACTGAGTTTCGGAATATACTACAAATTAGATCAGGCTGTTCAACTCAGCCTCTAACGGGGTCGGGCGCCCGCGTGCAATCGTGGCCAGCCGAGGAGGAGATTTAGATTTAGATTTATTTAGATTTATGCAGTCAAAAAAAAACAGTAAAAACTGTATGTGACGTAGGGGGAAAAGATTATCTGCGCACGTTTTCTTGATTTCCAGAATCCCTTCCCCTCATTTTAACTATAAATAGTTGAAAGATGAGTAAAAGTTTAACACAAATAAATAAAAATAAATTTTATAAATCGCAAGATTAGCAATATTTGAAAAATAGTCATTTTCGTTTCTGAGTTATAGAAAACTTATTTGCATCGGTACACGAATTGTAAGTATGATTTTTCTGCATTGCAAACAAAATATCAACTCGCCCTTACCTTTACTCTTACCATTAGGGCTCTTACCATTAGGACCCTTACAACTCACACCATCACAAAAGGAGAATTCAACAAAACCTGCGCATAGTGAAGTTACATTTACGTCCAGAAGCAAAACGAGGGGCATCTCAGCATTTGCTCAATGGATCAGGGATACTGGAGAAAAAACCTGATCGAGATGGGGGTCATTGACCCGGAAGCTGAAGTACATTATTTGTTACAAACATATTAAGTCTTTTTAAAAAAAATATACAATGCAAATGTAAATTAGTTCATTATATATCACTGTTTTGTTAAAATAAACATTTTTCTTACTGATAATCAGAATTGTCTCTAATTGTATGGAAAATGTTATGCAGCAGAAAAGATTTTACTTTTAACTTAAATTTGTGAACCGACTTCACTTACTTAATGAAGAAGGTTGTGGAGAGGGAAGTGCTTTTCTCACTTAGGCTTTGCTTTTCGTGGAAGCAATATGAGTAGTGCGATGGCTGGCAGAGGAAGCCAAGTCTCCTTTTTCTGTCTCACCGGAAACTATCTATCGCCGATGCAGTTGGAGATAACAGATTTCCAGAACGTCATTCTTCTAAAAGACAGATATTTTAATACCCTAAATTTCTCGCGGTGGCATCAGAATTTACATGCGGAAATCATTCCCAAGATTCATAAAATTCAACGAAGATTATATCTATGTTTGGGTCAACATGTTGTTGTGAGCAGTTTTTCTCTGCAATGAAAATAATAAAAAACAAAGAAAGATCGAACTTGACGAGACATTGAAGAGCGTTCTACGCATCGCAACAGTTATTTCTTTACTTCTTACGGAAAAGAGATGTCTAAAATTAAAGTAATAAAATATTGTTTTTAAATTGAATTAAATTGTTCGTGTCCTGTTAAACTTTAAGGTCTCTTTGTGAGTAGGAGCCCGAGGTGGCCGCCATTCCCCAACCTAACTGCTCCCTGCTTCGTCTATCAGCGCCGAATTGTCGCCAAAGGCCAAGGCCAACTCGTGCTGCAAAGGCTATCGCAATATTTCGCCAGGCGCCGGCAGCCTGTGTTGACAGCAGTCTTTACCCGCCGGACTCCGCCAGTGCCCGCGGTGGCCCCCGTGCCTGCCCGCCGGCAGCTGAGTAGGAGCAGCCTGAATTACGCGATGTTCCACTCGTCAAGCAATTTTCTGACACCTATCCTGGTTCAAACTCGTCTTCTCCCGATTATTGGTTCACTCGAACTTAAGGCTTTTTCCATCGCCACAGTATTGTTTATATTTAGAAAATGTTACGTATATACACATTAGAGCTCAATGACACTTAAGATAATTTTCGATCTTTCTTGGCGACGAGTCTAGCATGCCGAGACCGATACATCCGAGAATGCTAATTCTGGCATTGATATGATCAAGAACGAACCAGGACAGAAATGCACTCCAACACCGGTTTACTGTCCAAATACAGTAGAATCTCGCTAATCCGAAATTTTGGATAATCCGAACAAAATGCGGCATCGCAGAAAAAAATACGTATTTGTAGTGTAAAGAAAGGATATTGTACTCGTAATTACTGTAGTACTAAACAACTACCTATTGAAACATGTCAAAATGAAATGTTTATTGCACAGGTAACTACGGTATATCACATGTTAATGTAGGAGTAATTTTCACTTAGGGGAACATGCAAAATCGGTAATCTGCTTTTTGCTGTAAGAAGCTGAATCTGCTTGATGATGCGATGGTATTATTCGATCCCTACGCGACGTTGCCACATCACTCGCTACGTTGCATTGTCTGGTAATCCTATAGATGTATTTCTATAATGTACGGTATATTTTTTTCGGATAATTCGAACATTTCCGAATACGAGCAGATCACTCCCCCAATTAGTGAGGTATGGGATTCTCCTGTTTCTCTATTTAACACCATAAACGAACTGTTTTCGGTAAAGGAGATATCTGAACTGTGTACAAACTAGTATTGCAGGCTCTACGCCGAAATCCCAATAAACATTCGATCGCGCAATCCTCTGCATAATTTTTACTTTACCGTCTATCGCTTACTCTTGCGAGGAGAAAGTATTTTTATCCTGCAACGGAAAGTGGCAAATTCAGGACAGACAAACTCACATAATGTGTGTGCTAATTGAAATGATTAAACGTTAGGTCATTTTCCTATCTACGTCACTTTAGAAGCAAATAAACTGAAATGGAGCAAGCTGCCATGGAACCATTGTTTAGTGTTCGTTCCTCGGAACATGTTTTCCACAATCCCTCCGCCCAGATCAGGACATGTCGCGCAAATACCGTTCACTACTTACCAATTTGTACAGCAACTATTAATAATTCGATATGCTTTATTCGTGTATTTTTCTGAAAGATATATCAACAAAATACGGGGCATGTGCAGCTAAGTGGTTACGGTTTTGCTTCTTGTAGAAAAATGCTCATATAACCACCGTTTTGAGCTTTGGAGCGCTCTAGTAGTAAATAATTAGCAACACAAATATTGGTTAGCACTAAATACTGCCAGAGGACTCCAACGGCTTCTGTGCGTGCACGAACCCGACAACAATGAGCGAGCGCGATGCGAACAAAATCATTCTGGGCACTATGGGTTAACTGGGTAAAATTTAACGCAATTTATGAATTTCAATAGCGCGTAAGTGTAGTACGTGTTTTTTTCTCGAGAGGTGGCGGTAGTCTTCCCCCGCTGTATGGCGAGATCTGGCGCCGATCTCCCGTCGGCTAGCGGGGGTTTTCCCCAATCCAGATATCTCCCACCAGCGGGGCACCGCCCCAGCCGGGACAAGCTCTAAGCTCCCGACCTGTCTGACGGCATGTGTGGTAGTGTAGTACGTATTAGTCAAGTGTGTGTAAGGGATCAGAATAAGACAAGGAAGAGGTACGACAAAACGCGCGATGTCCGTGGCCCGTTTATTAGGGTACTGCTCCAGCATTCGCGTAGTGTTGATCGGAGAAACGACGGAAAACTACCGATCAGAGCAACCGGCTGTTATAATTCTCCTCCAGACAGCGACTGAATTCGACCTAGCTGACAAACTAGTGTTGAAAATCCTGCCACCGTGAGGTCTGATACCTAGGACTTCCCGGTCAGAGGGACTGCTGTGATATCAGTTGATGGCCTGAGCCATCTTTCCCTAATATATTTTGGAGCGTATATTGATTTTTATTTATGTATTATATCAAACTATTTTGAGGTTTAGTTAATTTACTTATTAAGTAAAAAGAGTTTTATGCCTTTACACCGAGAGGTAACATGTATATGACGAATACGAATAGTCGTGTTTTTTAAAGAGTAAATTACATAATTAATAGATAACCAAATCCCATTCATCTCGCTACGATCACATCCCCAGTAAACCACCATTATCTACAAATTAAAGTGGTCCGCATGACGGGATTTCGCCCTACGAGTCACACATATTAGTCATATTGCAGGAAATTAAAGGAAGCCTTGTACCAGTAATGTCAAAAACGTTGCCAATAATCAGGCTCGGTGGCGTGGAGACACAATGAAATCTTAGTTCCATTGTGTTGACTCTGAGATGAAGTGAAGTGTGCTGTAACTTACAAGTGAAAGATTAGGCCGGGGTTAGAAAAACGTGTAAAAATATGTTAGTTACATTTATATAAGTAATGATATAATTTTTTTTTTATAAAAGTCGTCGTTTTTGAAGAATTAATACTCTTTAATGAACATGCTGCTGCAGAATTCGGCGGCACCGTCTCTATCAGGAAACTGAGAGACTGTAAAAGTAGTTCTCTTTCACTACACTTGTTGCAATGATTAGGTCCGCCGGTCCGGATGGCCGAGATCGCTAAGGCAGTAGTGCCGTAGCGATCTCGGGCCGAAGGATCGCGCGTTCCAGTCCCGCCTCGGGCATGGTTGTATTGTGTTCGCCCTTTCACCCCCTATCATCGTCATATTGTGTCATCCTCATAGTTACCATACCGCTACTCTCAATAGTGGTCGCTAATGACCTTGAAGTTGATGCGACCTTAAATAAGAAACAAACAATGGTAAGCTCGGTGGCGCGAGCTGTGCTGCTGGCACGAAGAGGCAAATTGTTACAACTTTGCTTTAGACCTACGGTTCGTGGTTATATGTAGGGACTCTCGATGCGATCGCAGTTTTACATCTCCAAACGCTCCCGCAAGCAATCAGAGTGTAATAATAGAGTTTATAAATGAAACAAATTACGCTGAAATCCCTTCATATGCATCTCTGATTCCTGGAATGATTTCCAGTGTTCGGAATGAGATGCCAAATAGTGTTTAGTTATTGGATGAAAGGTTTTCAGGAAATGTTTCCCGAATAGGGGAATGCAAAAGCGTTCAAACAAACCGCATCCATTGTATTAATAGCAGTTTGTTATCAAGTAAATGGCTCCAATGTGTTTATTTCTAATATAGGTGACGAGGACATTTCTGTGACAGCCACTTGTCGTGGTGCTTGCACTTTCTCAGATTGGTTGCACAATTATATTAATAACAATACAATTATTGGAAAGATATAAGTCCCTGAAAAAGTTATCTAGATATGGAACAAATAACTAAATGCAGTTTACTTTTGCTTAGAAACAATATTTTAACAATAATGCGTTTTAATAGAAAAAGTCAAAACGTAGAGTGTAACAATGTCAACAAGTGCACCGAATGTAAGTTTATTTTTCACTTTTCTTAAAATAACACTGGTTTACTCCTTACAACTGACTTCAGTAAAATGATTAATGGCCTGTTTCACCGGTGCCTGATAAAGTGTCTGATAGTCTGTTAGAATGAATGGTCTGTAAGAATTCATGTTACGATGACCTTGAAATGAAAAATAGACCAAGGGAAATGGTCTTTGACATCAGTAGGCCGCGCTAGAAATCTGACACCGGTTGATAGATATTTCTGGCGTCGCAAATTCTGGCGCTAGCGCTGCCGATAAATATTACCGTCTAACTCAAGAACCATTATTCATACAGAAATGTTGTTTGGTCTCATGTCAAAGTTAGGACATCCCGTGTCATTTCATCCGTTGGATGTTGGTGCTTTCTTCAACAATAAAAATAGTTCCTCGCATGGTGAAAATTTAAGAACCTCAAAATGTAAAAGTTGGCTATCGTTTTTAATTAACCCGGCAGCGGGAACGTGAAAAACCCTGACATCAGTGGGAACGTTGGATCTTATAGACCCACTTGTTATTAGAACCTGTTTAATGCACTGATTAATCACACAAATACTTTATTATGAAGTAAAAGATGTCAGTATATCATACATCCAATATAGAGCACAAAATTTATGCCAATTTTTTTTAATTATCAGACTAGTGATCAAATTATATTAAGTTAATAACTCCAATACTTAAACTATCATATTAGTAGGAGTTTTTACAGAAATGTTTTATATAATGTTTTATAATACATGTTTTATGGATGCATTTATTCAATAATTTTTTCGTCCATTTTATTTTTCTTAACCTTTCCGAGAAAGTGTTTTGTGGCCTCCTCAAATTTAAAATAATTTGCATTTCATAACCCTAAAATATAGACTTCATTTATGAAAATCAAACTGCAAGTAAATAAATATATTATAAATGGTTCAGGCTTAATTTCCGGATTATTAGGTTAAGTTTCTTCAATTTTTTGTTCAGTATCTGAAAAGTGCAAACTTTCTAATTCAACTGAAGGATCAGAAACTTCATCATCACTTGATAAATAAATATAATGATGTAAAAATTGTTTATTAATTCTATATCTTTCGGATTTAATGTATTAAAATAACTCATGGATGTTAAAAAGGATGGCCATGTTGAAAAAAAAGTCATCTAAACGGGAACGTTGGGTCTGATGGACATCAACAATTTGAGCGGGAATAGCACACCACGTTTTTCTGATAAAATAAAAGTTAGGGTCGTCATGTGTTCAGAAAAATTCAATCTGAAGGTCGACTGGTGAGTAAGTTAAGATATAATTTCCTTTACTTGACAGACGTCTTTAAAGATGTCACTGGGTTAGACCCAACGTTCCTAATGCCGAGTTAATTTATTTGAAAAAGAGCCATCAATTTCAATTACCAAAGAACTGTCATATTCATAGGAGTTCTCGGAATAACTATTTAAAAAAATCAATTTTCTGAGATCAATATAATTGAAGCTATCATTCAGTAAATATGTTAAATATTTGCGCATGAAATAGGATGGACGTGCTGAATATCCTCGAGTGAATTGGCAACAAAGCTAGCGGTAGAAAGAGAGTCTTATGTAAAATTTAATTGGATAGAAAGAGAAGGCAAAACTCTATAAGGTACTGTCTCCGTACTGCAATCAAATAATTGGATTCACAATAGTATGATACAGTCCACCAATATTATGATACAGCCCACCACATCTTTACCACCACATCGTGCTTAATGTGGGTCTGTGTCCCCATATAATTTTGAAGATATGTAATAAAAAATGTCTGAACGGCCCAAATATAAAACATTTATAACACCAACAAGCGCATCGCGTCCTCCAGTTATCGTTGAGGCCTTGTTTCACGTTCATTCATTTTACTTTTTAGAGAGAAATGTATCAAACGCTTTGCAGGCTTTTCCAAAATCCCTTCATCATTGATTCACATAGACATTCACATCTGATTGGTTCCAACATTCCTGTTATTGCATATTAACTGCCAGTACGGAACGGCGCCAACCAAAGAATAAAAACACCCCTCCCCACTATATTCCATTAAGGTGTAATTATTCTTTTGTTGAGTGCAGTGATATTTATGCCTTATTAAGTTAAGAGCAAAAATCGCTACCTTTCTATATAACAGATTGGCAACTCAGAAAATGAAGGTGTGTTGAGTTTCTACTTGGTTACACAAAAACAGAAGCGCTCCTCTGAACCTCAGGCAATTAGTCAAAGTCCGCCGTCAAAAGAAGAGGATAGTGAGACGTCACCCTCGAATTTCTATCAGGCAGTTCTCGTTCGTCTCAATTAACAACGCAGCGCAGCGCTCTTCTGTTTTGACTAAGAGCGACCGACCGCGTGCGCACGCGTGTTGCAGCGCCGCCGCCGTCGGAGCCGCAGGTGACGGGTGTGCAGGAGGCGTACTCGCCCGGGGAGACGGTGCGCGCCAACTGCACGGCGGGGCGCAGCCACCCGCCCCCGCAGCTCACCTGGTACATCAACGGCATCAAGGTACTCTCTCCTCGCCCTATCCACCCCCCCGGTCACCTGGTACATCAAGGTACGCTCTCTTCGCCCCGGCCACCCCTCGCTCGCCTGGTACATCAACGGCATCAAGGTACTCTCTCCTCGCTCCGTCCACCCCCCGTTCACCTGCTACATCAAGGTACTCTCTCCTCGCCCCGTCCACCCCAGTTCGCTTGGTACATCAACGGAATCAAGGTACTGTCTACTTGTCCCGTCCACCCCCCGATCACCTGGTTCATCAACGGCGTGAAGGTACTCTCTCCTCATCCTCACCCACCGCCCTCTCATCAGGTGCATCAACGGTATCAAGGTACTCTCTCCTCGCCCCATCCACCTGCGCTCACCCCTCTCATGTGGTGCATCAACGGTACTCTCTCTTTGCCCCGTCAAGGTACTCTCTCTTGGCGCACTCTCCCGCGCTCACCTGGTACATCAACGGCATCAAGGTACTCTCTCCTCGCCCCGTCCATCCCCCGCTCACTTGGTACATTAACGGCGTCAAGAGACTCTCTCCTCACCTCCATCCACTTCGCAGTTGATCCTGTATCTTGTGTATCAATGGCATCAAGGTACCCCTTCTCACCTCCATCCACCGGGCAGCTCACCTTGTACATCAAATGTTTCATCAATCCATTCTCCTATTCCCCCATCTCAACTTGTTCATCAATGGCAGCAAGGTATCCACTCTTCACCCTAATACGCCCCACCGTATCTCATCTGGTACATCAGCGGCCTTAAGCAACACTCTCCACACCCTTATCCACCTCGTCGTTGCTCTGCTGGATCAACAATGATATTAAGGTTTCCATTCCTCATTCCCATCCACCTCACCATACCCCCCCCCACCTGAAAGTTCAACGGTATTAAGGTACTCACTCCTCTCCCCTAGCCGACCCGCAGCTCACCTGGGATCCGTGTACTCCCTCCTCTCTCCCGTCCACCCCCGCAACTCACTTACTACATCAAAGGAATTTCACTCACTCATCGCTGCACCACCTCGCTCCCAGCACACGTATTAGACTAACGATTTTACGTTCTCACCTCCCATCAGCACCCGTAGGCCACGTGATACATCAATCACATCACTCTTATCGCCCGCCCTATCCCACCTCGGCACATTACGATGCGTACACAAATCACTATAAAATGAACGTAATTTTATGTCGGGTCTTTGATAACTGTTTCTTTGCAAATATATACTTACATTGTTGCCTTTGATAACTGTTTCTTTGCAAACATTGTTGTCACTCGTCCGAATATACAAATAGAAATAATATCCTTTTGAAAATGATGTGGGGTTGCTCTAAGTAAGGTAGCGTAAGTAAGATTCAGCTATAATGGTCCTTATTTTCAATGATTGTTACAGCACCAGATTTTAATAGCGTAATATAAAACATACAGTGGTGTTTCAAGAAGTATTTTCGGGATGAGGAGCACTTCAGTTTGGAACCTCCGTTAATATTTTTGATTTATAATTTTGTTTAATTGATAGTTGAGCGTTAAAGAAACTGCTATTTAAAAAGCGAATATTCCTATGGAACACTTTTATGTGATCAATATGTTGTTAATATTTAGAATAAGTAGAGTAAATGTACAAAAAAGGGTTGGAGGGGAACATGCATGACACCCATGTCTCTCCCTGAATTTTCACTAACCATCCTTTACGAAATCCATAATCTCCATTGATTCCCATAATCGTTTATTTTCCCCATAATGAAGGTACCCTTTTCTTGTAGTCGGTCTGTATCTCTGTTTTCATTTTATTTTGTATAGTCAATATAGTTGGAGACTACAGGCTTACTGGTTTCTTCTATTTACTTTTACAATATATACGTAATTCAGATCGTGGAACGCTGTAAAGTATTACTTTATAATAATTGATAATTAGTTAATCGTTACGGTTCATGGGCTTTGAATCATTACTCAAATGTATTTTGCAAGAAATAAAGTAAGAAATGTTTGTGCAGATTGACCAAAATCCTTTTTTACGTTAATCAAATTTCCGTCTCCATTTTTTATTGAAGCCACATTATTGCGAAGTATACAACCATTCATTGTAACAATTTATAACCCAACATAACCCAACATTGCGTTGTATTAGCACTTGGTTTGCGTCAATGAATTGACCAAGTTTTAAACTATTTTTAGCATATCAATTTTATTCATAAGATAGTATAAATTTTTTCCCAACCTCAAAATATATTTTGTGATTGGTGTAATTTTATTCACCATTAGTGAAGTATTTGTAGAATATATAATGAAAACTAAATGCAATGTAATAATGCACACTGACGGTAACTCGACAGACTCTTCAGTTCTACTAGATTCATGTCCGAATCCATGTTCGCGTTCTTTATTTCATGATCCGTAGCTCAAAGAGTATACTTGTGTACACTCCTCACTCATCAGGATATCGTGGATTTGTAAGGTACTTCCCTACAATAATTAATGAGAAATCATATAAATACAGCAAACAATTGATTTTTCTATATCACTTTTCCCTTCTTTGCGTAACAAATCGCCCAAGGGGCTCCTGTCGACAAGAGCTTCGCTGCGGAAGAGAGGCTGCGAGGTCACTTGTACCAAACTCATTAGCCGCAACCCAACCCAATAACCCAATAAGAGGATTGGCCCGGATCACGTGGGGTCTGGAGCACTCGAAGGTCAAGGGCCTCTTCCGAGCTCCGACTGCCACTCGAAGGACAGACACTGTTGCGCCCCTCCCCCCACCCCCACCCCCTCGCGACCTCTCACGGCCCCTCGTCACGCCGACCCCGGCCCTCTAGAGCGCGAGAGATATAATGAGACTGTAGAGGTGATAGCCTGGCGGTCGCAGAAACGCAGCATAATATAGCAGAGATGAGCAACTGCTCCCAACAGCAGGGGCAGCAATCGGGTTGCGGGGGGTGGTTACGAGCAGTTCTAATACCGCTCCTTCCCTTCTCTCTCGCGCCCCGCTTTTATTACCAGTCAGAATATTACAGTGTTCTGTGCAGGAGCAAGAGAAACTCGTGGATGTCTAGAGAAATTAAGGATGAAAATAAAAAAAGGCATGGCGCGTTGTTATTCACTGTGATATTTAAACATGCGAAATGCTGACGTTCATTGTGTGGGTAATGTTGTGAAAAAAGAGTCGGGTCAGACTTATTTACTGTGCAATTTTGTGCTTTTGGGGATAAATAACAAAATGTCGTACAATTTTAATTCAAAAATAATTTAGAAATGAATACAGATTAATGTGAATTACAGCGAAAACAATAATGCAATGAAATATCGTAAAGAACATATATGACCCCAATTTCTAGGTTCCTTCAATTTTGTACCTTTTCTTCTCGATCTTTATTGTCATATTTTATCCTTATATCGACCTCTACAAATCAAATATTTTGAAACGACGGAGTAGATCAGCTGACTTTCAATGTCTTTTTCGAGGTATCGTGCCGTTTTAGACGTATTCGCTAAGATAAATTCGATGAAACATCGGTGCTAATTTTATTGTGCGTGCAGTGACTTTGAAGTTCAGTTAAGCTCAAAAATGCTTTCAATTACTCTAGGTTATATTAAGACATGTATAAATATTAATGCTTAATATTTGTATACAAGTGCCTTAAATTAATGTCTTATCTGCAAGCATCCGTTGCATCAGTCGTCTCCTCCTCCCCAGCCACCGCCAAAAGTCAAAATTCGTTTAACTGTGCTTGGCGTGGAAGGAGAGTAGGGAAACGGAGAACATGAATGCCGCCCACTGTGCTTCCTCTGCGTGTATCGTGTACAGTCCACTCAGAATCTTGCAACTCCATGAGAATATTGCTCTCGTATAATCTGACGCTATGTTTGTCTAAAATCCATTCACGAATGAATTCATTAACATAAAATGCTCATTCCCGTTAAGACGTAAACTCTCTCGGCGCATCCATTTTGTGTATCAATCAAAAGTACTCTTTAATGTACTAAGTTCTAACACAAAACAACTCTACCGTTACAGGTGGTAGAACCGCCATCACTCACCCAACCACCGAACCACCCATCCAAATCACTCTCCAGGAGATGAGACCGAATAACTTTTTGTTCGGCGTCCGAAAGTTACCATTGCGCATGCGCGAACTAGACGACCCACACCATGCAACGATTTATACAAGGAGAGCGCAAACAAAAACGAGATTACTATGTTATTTGCTCTTCACACAATTAAATACATTATCGTTTGTATGTATATATTCCGTCTCTGACGAAGTCACATTTTTGGTTAACAAAAAGATAGAATGAACATAAAACGACTATCATACTGTTGTTTAAACAATATTCTTTGGTCCTCTCTTCCGTATTTTACAAACAATATAAGAGTTCCGAAGTGTTGTGAATATGAAATGTTTTTGTCGGTATTTTCTGGGAAATACATTGGAAGATGCGATCATCTCCGAGAGAGTTTCATCTCCGACATACCACATCAGAGGAAAGATCGGCTACGACAACCCAGCGTATTCACTGCTGCACTTGTAATAACACGAGCAGGAACGCTTCTGCTGTTTGAAACGTTTTGCAGTTCGCTGTAATACAAAATTAAATGATCAAAAAGAGAAACATTTACGATTGCGTCTCTAAACGTATTAATTTCTTATTTAAATGATTTAACGATATTAGAAATTGAATTGAAATAATTCTCATTGAACTATTGTCCAACTTTTTGTATTGTTTGGGTGTGCGCGTGTTTTGTTTAAGAACGTAAGCGAACTGATGGAAATACTATCAGATAAAATAAGTTTATCCATTTCAACATTGTAAATCTTGAAATTGTTGTGATGTCTTATTCACAAAATTAATTCTAATTATTTTAGCTCTTGAAATATCAAATGACAATGCTTCTTATAAAGTAGTTTTGGAAATTCTGACATTCTAATTCTGACCTAAGATTTACTTCAGATTTGAGTCATTTTGTCCTGAAGCGAATGACAGGATGGTAAAAAATTGGTCAACAGCTTGTGCACAATTTACAATTACACCAAGAGCTAAGAATCCTAATAATTCACTATTTCATTCCACTACTTTTCCTTCTCATACTATAGAATATGGAGGGAAAATTACAAAGGTCTACGACGCGTCGTTGCATTGTCAGCCGCTTCAGTTGCGAAGAAAGTTCAAGGTTCATAGAAACAGAGAGATGAATGAAAATTCGTTCCTATGAAAGACTTCAAACACATTTAATTAAAGAATATGATACACCATGACAACGCATAATATAATTAGATCCCATTTTCCAGAACCCTGTAATATATCTACAATGCCATTTTTTTGAAAGCTAATTTAAAGATTCGAAAAAATACATTGGATATTTACTGGTGAAAATGAAGACAAAGAGCGTTCCTTTGCAAGTGGAGCGGAATATGAAAGTGTAGTGCACATTGTGGCTAGTAATTATTGAATTATTGATTTTTTCTTTGGCTTCTGCGAAGTGAAAATGCGGGGAACAGTGCTTATTAACTTTTTTGATAAATTATTTCGAAACCGTGTTTGATTCACAAGGAATAGATGAACGTACTTTCGTGCACTTCTTGACGCCGTACTATTCTCAAATTTGAGATTTATTTTACCATCCGTGCGACGCCGCGACATAGACACACTCACGAATGTGTATTTACTTCATCTTCTGTCTCTGGGCGTAAATTATTCAGAACGTAAGTGCGTCAGAGCTTGGGAAAAAACCATGACACAATTTTTAAACCTTGGTTTCTTTGTGGCATCGCCCGAGATATGAGCAATTTCAATAACAAGATTTGGGTGTCTTCGTCGGTGTATAGATAGTTTACTGGCTTCTCAGTCCCATGTAAACGTGTTTCCGACTGAGGTTCGTGAATTTTCGAACAGCGAAACTTCCATAACAATCATGTCGTACATGCGGCCTTTGAAAGAACACTCTCTAAATTCCCCACAAAATTAAATTCCTCCCTATTCAGTATCCATCTTCAGTAATGCCTGGGAAGGACTAAAGTAGTTAATAAATATTAACGAGATTATTGTTGCGCTCCTGGCGGCAAAGATAAAACCCAATATCTTTTGCCAGCGCTGAGAGTCTCTATGGTGTGATTTAATAATTCCCAGCAATTGTATTTCACATCTATGTTGGGCTAATCGATCAATCTCCATACACCTGGTCATTACAGAGAAATAAACATATTGCGATTCGGGTTACTGATAGTACTAAAACAGCAGTTTGGGGCTTAAATAAGCCGGAATGCACGCACGCAACAACTTTCTATTGCAAGTTTCCGCAGTAATATTTTCAGGAAAAAGCATGAAGGAAAACAGATATGTTTGCACGCGTTCGCCTGCTCACACGCACCTATACAAACAAACACACACTAGCGTGCGCAAGAAAAACACATTCCCAGAGTTCAGTGGAAATTAAAACTAATAAACTCACTCGTACATTTTCTAGTACTGAAACGTTTGCTTCTGTATTCTAACAGACCGCAAAATACCCTAAAACAATACAAACAATTCTACAAAAAGCAATACTCAAATAGCGTTCTGGAAGCAGAGGCCGTTAATAAATTATGTTATTGCCTACTTCGCGGAAATGAAATCGTTAGAAGTATTTTGCAGAACAGATTTATACAAAAATTATAATGGATGCGCGTTAGAACTCTCGCTTTTTCCCTACTCTGGCGATATTTTGGTACTTGATTGGTAGATTGACGTTTACGAGCGTAGCAACGGCTACGATCGTTAGTCCCGCATGTGTAGTGATTTTTTTAATCCTTGAAGTAGGTGATGACAATGGATGTCGCTGCTGGATGATGAGATCCGGTACCGGCCTACACGTCGACATGCGGTGGATTTTCCTCTTCAGGTATCACCCCAGACGAGCACTGTCCCATCCTGAACAAGCTCTAAGTTCCCGACTGGTCTCTCAATATGTGTATTAGAGTAGTGAATGTAAGTGTGTGTGTAAGAAAGAAGAGAGGATGCGACAAGGAAGAAAGGTAGTGCGAGATTCTTTATCAGTTTGATATGGAACTGCTCCGATCCAAAAGGGGTATATTATGTTAACGCTTCGTCCCCCTCCAATTCAACATTTGTATTGTAATTTTACTCGTTTCTTTCAAATGTATTACCACATAATGACCGTACCACATTGAAAAGGAATAATTAAAAACGGAGTCGAATTCAAGATCTGTGTGAAGGAGAACTTTAGCACCCGGCTGCTCTGATCGGTACTTTTTCGTGATTTCTCCTATCAATACCAGGTGCGTATCGGAGCTGTAATCTAACAGACATATCACAGGCCGCGTGCGATCTTTTCTTCCTTCCTCTCCTCTTAACACATACATATTGTCCTCTCCTCTTGCACATACAAACTTTCACTAACATGCAGTACACTAACACACATGACGGAAGACAATTTGAGAGCTTAGAGCTTGTCCCTGCTGGGACGATACCCCGTTGGTGGAAATACCTGGAAGGGGATACCCCGCAAACCGACGTGTAAGTCGGCGGCGGATCTCAAGTTCCAGTGGGGGGAACACCTCCACTTCCAGGAATATGACATGCACAACACTTAAGGAACTAATGAGCGTATCAGTTTAAGCGTCAGGAAACACGAGTCAGTGAACGTGGAGGTGAATATAGAGGCGGTGTGGAACCAGTGATGCATGCGCTTCATTTCTCTTGAACGAATCGATGAGTGGGTGAACGCGGAGGTGAATATAGAGGCGGTGTGGAACCAGTGATGCATGCGCTTCATTTCTCTTGAACGAATCCATGAGTGGGTGAACGTGGAGGTGAATGTAGAGGCGGTGTGGAACCAGTGATGCATGCGCTTCATTTCTCTTGAACGAATCCATGAGTGGGTGAACGTGGAGGTGAATGTAGAGGCGGTGTGGAACCAGTGATGCATGCGCTTCATCTCTCTTGAACGAATCGATGAGTGGGTGAACGTGGAGGTGAATGTAGAGGCGGTGTGGAACCAGTGATGCATGCGCTTCATCTCTCTTGAACGAATCGATGAGTGGGTGAACGCGGAGGTGAATATAGAGGCGGTGTGGAACCAGTGATGCATGCGCTTCATTTCTCTTGAACGAATCCATGAGTGGGTGAACGTGGAGGTGAATGTAGAGGCGGTGTGGAACCAGTGATGCATGCGCTTCATCTCTCTTGAACGAATCCATGAGTGGGTGAACGTGGAGGTGAATGTAGAGGCGGTGTGGAACCAGTGATGCATACGCTTCATTTCTCTTGAACGAATCGATGAGTGGGTGAACGTGGAGGTGAATATAGAGGCAGTGTGGAACCAGTGATGCATGCGCTTCATTTCTCTTGAACGAATCCATGAGTAGGTGAACGTGGAGGTGAATATAGAGGCGGTGTGGAACCAGTGATGCATGCGCTTCATCTCTCTTGAACGAATCCATGAGTGGGTACACAAACAGAAATGTCTTCCTGCCTCCTGAAACACGCATCTATGGCCGACCCTTGCTTGGTGTTAGCTGCATCAGAATGGCGAGGCGTTGGCATGGTTGTGAAGTGGATGTGGAGCTAGTGTGCGTGTGTATGCACCTTATCTTTTCGAAAATTTTCTATGAGTGGGTACTCGAACATCAATGACTCCATGCCCATGAAATGCCATTTATAGCCGGCGCTTATTTAGCGGTGGCCGAAACAGACATGACGAGGCGTTGGCATGGATGAGGAGTGGGTGTGCCTTATTTATCTTGAACGACTTCTCTGAATGACTACCCAATCCGAATCTCCTCCCTGAAATACCATCCACGACCTTCCCTTGCTTGGTGCTGGCTGCATCAGGCGCGGCGAGACCTGCGAGTGCGGGTTGCGGAGTGCGTATGGCGCCAGAGGTGCGCGTGTGTGTGCGCAGGCGGAGCGGTGGTTCCCGGGGCGCGCGCCGGCGCCGCTGGACGACGCCGACGCCTCCGGCCTCGTGCGGCGCACGCTGCCGCTCACCTTCCGCGCGGAGCGGCGCCTCTTCCAGGTAACACTCGCCGCCCCCCACTCCTCGCATCAGGGCGGTGCACTGTTGAATTGAATTGAATTGAAGCCTTATTTTACGTGGCGAGACTCAGGCCATTAGGCCTGCTCTTCCGTCTGACCACGTAAATTTTGCTAAGCTCCTTTCACCATCTAGCACAGAAAGGAGGTATTTCTTGGGCGAGAAACAGGCGATTTGAATTTAGCTCAGATGCGTCATTTAGGCTTGAGGATCTTTTACATGCAAGTAAATCTACTAACATGGGACAGCCGGCTTTACTTCCCCTCCGAAGGAATTTTTCGCCCTGAAAAAATCCACGGCTTCGATCGGGTTTGAACCCGCCAACTTGGGTACAACAGTCCGATACGCTAACCGTTACACCATCGCTGTTGCCTTTGAACCTCTCGAAATCAGCGGCCGTACAGTGTGTTCGGTCCCAGCAGCAAAAACAGAGAATCATACAAAAAAAATATGTATTTCATAAGCATTGGACTGAATCTGGTCGATGCCTTCTCCCATCTCGCATCTCGGATACTCTGAAAGGCATAACCTGGGTATAGAATCGCCTTTCATTGCTGCTGGTTGGTGAAAGGAGCGTAGAGAAATTTGCGTGGTCAGAAGAAAGAGCAGGCCTCATGGCCTGAGTCTCGCCACGTAAAATAAGGCATTCATTCAATTCAATTCAATTCAACTTCACGTGTGTGGGGGCCTCGGTCAAGTTGCCCAAGCAGCAGTGTCTTCTGGGCGCCCCTGCCAGAGCGCGATTCGTGCCTTTAGCCTGAAGATGAACTCCGCGCAACAAAAGTAAATCACATGCGACGCGAAACCGTTAGTTTCGAGCGGGGGAGAGTGGGGCGTTGCGAGGGTTATAGCTCCATTCTTCTACTCAGCCATCTTAAAGGCCTGGGGACAGAATGAAGGCCGTTCAGGACCCGAGCACGCGAATAACCTTCATATCACTTTCGCGCAAGAGCTGTTCTCCGCGGATTGAATAGAAGTCCCCCAAGGAGGTCAGAGGTGAGCAAAGGTGACAGAGTGTATTAAAGGTTGTAAAAAATTTAAAGTATATTTTGCAACTAGTTTATAATTTATTGATTTATTGCGTAACGGCATGTGTAGAAAAGAGCGATATTAGAAGCGAATTTTCAAGTTAGAATACAATAAGGCAACATTATAAACGAGTTACATATGCTATTTCTTTGTTAAACAGGATTATATATTTATAAAAGAATGAAAATTATTTTTTTGTATTCCAGCTTTATAAAAGAACCTTTTCTTTTGCAAGAAATCGTTCATAATCGGGCATTTTACGGCACAAATGATGACATATTTGATTTAATGTCACGAATGATTGCGTCATCACACATTCAGCCAATCGTAGCGAGAGAATCGGGGGGAGGTGGAGCTAACCTGAACCTCCGACCACCGTTTACTCGCGCGATGTCAAATACCCGAGTCGTCACAAGGGAAGTTGTTTCGCAAAATTAAGTTTGATTCTCTTATAAATGTATAATTCTCTTACACAAAAAATACACTATGCGACTCGTTTATAATGTTGCTTTATTACATTCGTACAAATTTGAAAACTGGCTCCTAAGTCGCTCGTTTTCAAAACATGTACTCTGCAATAAATCTTAACATTATAAACTAATTGCATAAATTACTATTGTAAACGGAATTTTAAAAGCTTTTGCAACATAGACGTTACTATCATGACGGTACGCAAACAAAAAAATAAAATAGAAGGGGTATTTAATGTTTTGAAAATAAATTTTATGTTGTCATTCGAACAGAAGTATTTAATTTTTCTATTTGAAACAGTAAAATTGCCTCCCTATGTCACCATGCTCAAATAATATTTTTAACACTATCAACATTTTTGTGTAAAATATAAAATATCTGTAATATCTGTAATATAATTAGAACACAGTGAAATAGGGAAATTTTCGCAAAATAAGAAAGGGACAATTAAGATAGTTTCCTTGTAAGTCTAGTATTTCTTTTTTGATATTATTTGTATAGCATTCATATTTAAAGTGAAGAAATTGTATTGCAACAACTGTCTCATTGGTGAGAGCGTTTTCCAGTATATCACGTAAGAACAATACTACAGATTCATTCAGAGTGAATTGTGACTACCAATTGCTATATAGAAATAAAATAACTTGATTGCAAAGTAATACAAAGACTTCACTGTTAAACTGCAGCAATTTTTTTCTGCTAAGCAGACATTTAGGTATATTAAACTGATCATTTTGAGAACGTGCTTCCTCGGCGGCGTGTGTCGGAAGAAACAAGGAAGTTAAAAAAGGAATCGTGATAAATTAAATATATTGCATGAAGAAAAGTGAAGCCAAATATTGCTCTTGTTCTTGCAGTGTCTTAGCAATTACCCCTTAGGATACGAATTTGCCGAAGATATTACCTCTCTTTTAAGGAAGTGATATTTGTTGGTGGAGGTAGTGGAGAAAGTCGCCATGCTTCGCCAGTCTGCATTGTTGTCGAACACGTCGATGACTTTCAGCTTGCATCTTGGTAGCACGCTCGTGATTTACATCGAGGTCTCGCTTGGTAATAAAATGTATTGCGTTTCCTTCCAGGAATCGAGGAAAGTATCATACTCATCACCGACTCATCCCCTCCCACCCTCTCACTCATCCACCCACTCATTTCTCCAATTTCCAACCCGGTCACTCTTCCACTTGATCACGTCTCTCCCCGCTCACCCCCCCGCCTACTCACCTCTTCATCCGCTGACGTCCAATTGCCTCGCCATCACAGGAGCTCGTCCCTATACCCGTTATCACCTCATCTGCTCACCTCTCACCACTTAATACATTCACCACCTTTCTCGCACATTTCCTGACCGGCTCATAACCTAATTCTCACCACTTCATCGCTTCGCTCACCACCTCACATTCTTCTCTCCTCACCCTTTTATTACACCACCCGCTCTCCTTTCTATATCCTCATATTTTCACCCCTCAATTTTAACCCCATCCGTTCACCTCCTCACTTACTCATTCTATCACCTCTTTCTCCCACCTCCTATTTCATTTCCTTTCATTCCCTCACCCTACCGCCTCTTCATCCCTTTCTCTCCAACACTTTCTTCTCATCTATTCATCGGTTCGCACCTTAAGCGACTCATCCACCCATCCTCTCCTCTGCTCACAAGTATTGCCACTGGACGTCTACCCACTGCCCTCTCCTACTCTCCCACTTCTCGCGCTCACCGGCCTCGGGAGCTGTCACGGCCCGACACCAGCGCTGTAAAGTGTCAGGTGCATTACAATGCTCAATCAACGAGCTTTCATATTACCTCCCCATCACAATTAACCGTCGTCTGCCTTCCTCCACAAAGGATTTCGCTTTTCCCATTTCGATGCCTGCGGGCGGTGCACTCCAGGACATGACTCAGCCCTTTGGCCTTCGCCAAAACGTCATGAAGCACCTCGCCTTTAAGGAGCTGCTACTGTTCTCGATTCTAGATGGCACATGGTCTCGACAACCATGGATTTGTATTTAGCATCTTATTATATTTCTAAAACTTTGTTTAAATTATGATTCAACTACATTACTGAGTAAATTAACATTCAGCTCCACCAGCTTTAATACTCTACTTAGCTTTCATTTAGTTACATATGCTTGTATTATGAGAAACTATCAAAAAGACTCTGAAGCTCTGATTAATACGTTATGCATGATATTAAACACTCGCTGTCAAAACTGACGTAATATCACAATGCGAGCTACTGATTAAGAAACTGGACGTACTTGCTGAAGTTCTTGCTAACGCAGCACACGTCCAAGTACTGTCTGCAGATGCACCTCGTCCGTGCAGTGACTTGAAGATGCGAAGAATTGGGGAGGGGTGGAAGAGAGACAGAAAAACGGCGAGTGGGACGGACCGCATCCAGACGGCAGATTTATAAGATATGCTCCTGACTTATTCTTCTATTCAGGAAACGTCATAGAGCTTTTTGTAAAATTTATGATAATCCTTCATTTAGTACATAGACAAATTTTTTGCAATATGTAAATATTACAATTCGACATTTTTAGGATCGACAGATTGCAATGGCTAAATCTGTAGATAAAAATTATAGATTTGTAAGGGGTGAGAAGTGAGTAATTTGAAGAGTGCGTTGGGATGCTACATATAAGAATTGAATTGAAGCTCTATTTTACGTGGCGAGACTCAGGCCATGAGGCCTGCTCTTCCGTCTGACCACGCAAATTTCTCTACGCTCATTTCACTAACTAGCAGAGAAAGGAGGTATTTCTTGGGCGAGAAACAGGCGATTTTGAATTTAGCTCAGAGGCGTCATTTAGGCTTTAGGATCTTTTACATTCAAGTAAATTTACTAACATGGGACAGCCGACTTTACTTCCCCTCCGAAGGAAGGCGTACGAAGGATTTTTTTGCCCTTAAAAATCCACGGCTTTAGTCGGGTTTGAACCCGCGAACTTGGGTTGAACTTACGATAACCGTTACCCCATCGCCGCGCGCAAGTCCCGATTGTTTTTCAATATTTGTTTAAAAAGTGTTTCACTGAAATCCACGTATAAAAGAACTCTCATGGATCTACTGCCTTAGGCGTCTCGTTTTCTCTGGGCGTCAATGTTCTCTGGTATCTAATTTGCAGTCAATGCAAGAAAATTGTGACAGGATTATCCATCACAAAATATTTTTTATGGAAGAAACACATCCACATTAAAGCCGGAAATATTTTGTTGCAAAGCAAACATGACATTCAACCGAGATGTCACTGATTGGTAACATCAGGTGGTGTGAGGTGCGGAGGCGAGTGGGGCGGCTGGCGAGTGGTGAGCGCAGCGGTGTTCCGCAGGGGCCCGAGGCGAAGCTGGAGCTGCGCTGCCAGGCGGTGGCGGGGGAGCTGCACTGGACGCGACTGCTGTCGCCGTCGCTGGCCGACGCCGCGCCGCCGGCGCCGCACCAGACGGAGCTGCGCGAGATGCCCGCGCCGCCCCCGCACCGCACGGCGGGTGAGACTCCTCCCTACCCGCACGACCCGACTCTCTTCCCCCCTCCTTACACTCCCAGTTCTCTGTTGAGTGATCACTTCCTGTTTGGGGACACGGCCACTGGTATGGTCATTAGTAGGGATGGCGCACCCGCACCGCACGGCGGGTGAGACTCCTCCCTACCCGCACGCCCCGACTCTCTTCCCCCCTCGTTACACTCCCAGTTCTGTTGAGTGATCACTTCCTGTTTGGGGACACGGCCACTGGTATGGTCATTAGTAGGGATTGCGCACCCGCACCGCACGGCGGGTGAGACTCCTCCCTACCCGCACGCCCCGACTCTCTTCCCCCCTCGTTACACTCCCAGTTCTCTGTTGAGTGATCACTTCCTGTTTGGGGACACGGCCACTGGTATGGTCATTAGTAGGGATGGCGCACCCGCACCGCACGGCGGGTGAGACTCCTCCCTACCCGCACGACCCGACTCTCTTCCCCCCTCGTTACACATCCAGTTCTCTGTTGAGTGATCACTTCCTGTTTGAGGACACGGCCACTGGTATGGTCATTAGTAGGGCCGCACCGCACGACGGGTGAGACTCCTCCCTACCCGCACGCCCCGACTCTCTTCCCCCCTCGTTACACTTCCAGTTCTCTGTTCAATGATCACTTCCTTTTTGGGAACACGTCAACTGCTATAGTCATTTGTAGGGGTGGATTTTAATGAAATGTCATTTTTTCTTTTCCCTTTAGAGTAATGCCGTTTATGATAGAAATTCATTTTATGTTAAGACGAAACGAAATGACCCTTTTAACGTCATTTTTACTGCATTTTTTGCTGATTTTATCGATTTTAATATCATTTTAATGGCACTTGCTTCAAACAATATTTACGAGGTACAACATATGTCCACCACAGAATTCGTGAGTAAACTCTTCGATTTCTTCGCTCATACATTGTAACTACTACAGCTGTTGTCCGTACTACATAGGACGTGTATAGATGCCATTGTCAGTTCAGCCGATTTCGCGATAAATAAAGGCAGATATTTTCTTTTAAAGATCAGTCCAAACCCAAAATTTGCAAGCTGAGTTCACATGAACAAAAGAAAGAAACCTTGATTACATCAGTAACATATCCAACAGCTTGAGTTGTCCATCTGAAATGGTTTTGATCTAATTTTTTACGAAATTTTTCTTTGTTTTAAGAGCATTTTAAGAGCATTTTTTGGCAATATTTTAGGTCATCAAAATCCACCCCCTTGTCACTAGTATAGTAGTGCATGTGTTTTTCATCACGCGGGGTGATAGCGTTCTCCCCCCGCTGGATGGTGAGATCAGATGCCGACCTACACGTCGAGTTGCAGGGTAAATGTGCACGTATGCTTCCGCGGCTCGAGTCCACGACTTCTAGGCTGTCCGGGTGACGCCGCGTCGTGGACGTCTCTGCAAACGACGCGGCGTCACCCGGACAGCCTAGAAGTCACGAATTGCAGGATTTTCCTTCACGAGCGACCTCCTGCCGCTGCTCTAAGCTCATGACTGGCCTCCCGACTTGTGTGGTAGTGTAATGCATATGTGTGTGTATGTGTTTAAGTAAGTGGTGAGGGCAGGACACGGTACAGGAGCGGAAAATCGCACCCGACCCCTCTGAACCGTTTGTTAGTACATTCGCCTGATCGGAGAAACCATGAAAACACTACCAATAAGAGCATCAGGTCGCTAGAATTCTCTTCAAGACAGCGGCAGAATTCGACCTAGCTATCTAAATAGTGTCAAAAAATTCTGCAACAGTCGGGCCTCGAACATTAGGACATCCCGGTCATAGACACTGCCGTGACTTTAATTGGTGCCCTGTGTACCTTCTTAAGAAACATTTTCCTTCAAGAATAATATTGATGTGCAACCTTTGGCTGCAATTCGTTTCTTTAGATTGTTCTATACAGACGGAGGACTCTTAAACTTGTTAACGAACGCGGGCCGTTATGCATGACTTTTCGTTTCCCTGTTTGGTTGCGTTATGCCGATAAAACAGCATTACGAAACCTTGAAGCTGTCACGCGGGGTGTCTGCCTTAAGATGAACGTAACTCAGCGGCCGGGACGTCTGCAGTACTAAAAAAATACGTTTTAGAAAGCGAAATATAGTGGGTCAAAATTACGGTTCAGCTCGCAAAATGGATAATTTAGATATCTGATATTCCAATAATTTGTTTTACTTTAATGACAAATAATGTTTCAAATGAATTAGAGATGTTCCCTGCCTTTAAAAAATACGATTGAAAACTAATTCCTTTTTAGTATTTAACTTGAAACTTAAATTCATCTCAAAAAGAAAAAAAATGAATCATCTCGGTGGTTGTTTTCGCAGAAATATTGTGGAACTCCTTAGTTGTAATACAACGGGAAGAAAAAGAAATGATTTTCCACAAACTTAAATTAATTAACTAACTGTTAGTCAGTTACAGCATTAAACAGACAAACATGTTTCGAGGTATTTTACCTCATCTTCAGTGCCTCCAACAGCATATTAAGGAAAACTATAAAATGTAAAAAATACAATGTAAAACTAATAAAGAACGCAAACACTATTAAAAACGTACGAAATATTATAATTTTACTATTACTATATTGTTTTACAAAAAAAATAAGTACAGAAATATTTTTCTTTGTAGCACTAGCTCTGCGAGAATTCAAAATTATTGTAATATTATCGTGCATCAATGGCATTTTTTCTATTGCCGTTGAACCCTCAATATTAGTCATACCATTTTGCTGGAAATACGACATTTTTTTATGGAGAAACTTTTCTTTTCCATGTTTTCTATAGTTTATGTCATTTACTCGTGTTTTGTTTACAGCCATTCAATCATGTTGTGACCGTTGTATTATTTAGTTGAATTTGTTTACTCATCTGATACCCTCTCTTGATTTTTATCTCCATTATGTGGGATTTTGTTAACTTTTATCTCTTGTTCTTTTCTTATTCCATCTTCATACTAGGTCCTTACATCACCCATCACTTCTCTTGGGTTACATTTTGTAGTATTTCTTGTCACATTCACACCATGTTCACTATTCTGTGGCAAGTCTTTTTCTAAATGTAATTTACCTACTACCCTAAAAATAGCATGTTTTGAAGGTAACACGCTTTTCAATTAGCTGACTAACTATACTAGCATTATGAAATAAGAGCAAACACATTTTGTGAATATAATATAAGCATTTAATATGAGTCTCAACAAAAACAATGTTTTCAATAATTTTATATTAATTATAGATCCTAAAAAATTAAATCGTATATCTTGTTAGCAAGAAATGCAGCAAATTTTAAAATAATAATAGGTCACTTGAAAATGATATGAGGACATGAAAATATTTTCAACAACTTCTTTGATCCAACAAAAGCGTAACAGTAAAATTAGTATTTGCGGTTATCAATATTAGTGGTGTAACCAAAGCGCATAAAGCAGATTACAAATTTATAAAAATAATCCCTTTCGAAAACCAAAGGTAGTGAGAGGCGATGTATGAGCTGCTCTTTCGATATTATAATTCCGCGGAAACGCTCAAAGTGAAAACAAACTCACCAAAGCAGATGAACACGTTTTGCTCTTTCAAGCGGACGCGATATCTTGATTACTTTTCACAGAACGGTTGCGTATTAATCGATCTATTTCCAAATACTCATTCGACAGCCGCGACCTTTCGCTCTCAATAACCGAAACAAAGTTAATTTCTGAACACAAAATTGTGCGTTAAAAATGAACCGACAGTAGCAACGAGGACCCAAGTCCTGAATTGGCAATTAGTTGACGTCGGCATGAATTGAATCAAATGAGCTTTAACAATTGTCTCTAATTCCGTGAAAGTACAAGTGGTGGAATTTGCATTGCATTCAAATGTTCTGTTTGCTGGTTTTTTGGTTAGCAAACAAGTATAATAGGACTTTTTTGTGACATTGGCGTATTCCGTCGCTATTGCGCTGGTGAATATTAAATAAAACTCGTTCAAAAGGAAAATAATAATATTGTAGCTTTCATAGTGATTTGTTTTCTGAGGTATTTTTTGAGGTATTCTCATATTTACGTACCAATTTTATCACAGAAATTCTGAGTAATTTTACTTTGAAAGAAGCATAATATTTTAGTAAAAATATGAAAAATAATAATGATTATTATAAATAATTCTTGAGTTGAGCGAAGATTGTGATGGGTGCTTGTCTTTCTCTTCCATGTGCCGCCTCCTGCGCGGGTTGCTGTTCCGCCGCTGCGCCTGTTCGCCCCCTCCGCTGCTGCGGGCGCCGCCGCACCTACGCGGCACTCGACCCCGATCTGCGTCACTCGGCATCCACACGCGCACGCTGACCGCGACCCCTCCCGCCACCGCTCCACACCGCCCTGCCGCACACCACTCGCCCACGCGCCCGTCCCGCCCCCTCTCGCCACGTCGCGCGTCCGATTGCGCCACCTCCCGTCCACTCATCCTGCCGCCACCACCGTCTTGCCCTCACCCTCTCGCCCTCACCCTCTCGCCCTCACCCTCTCGCCCTCACCCTCTCACCCTCACCCTCTCGCCCTTACCCTCTCACCCTCACCCTCTCACTCTCACCCTCACCCTCTCACCCTCACCCTCTCACCCTCTCGCCCTTACCCTCTCGCCCTTACCCTCTTGCCCTCACCCTCTCGACTTCCATCCTCCCGTCGTTCTCTCCGTCCTTCCCCCGTCCTTCCCCCGCCCTTCCCCTCGCTTTTCCGCCCGCTCTTCCACCCTTCTCCCTCGCTCCACCGCTACCCATCTTATCCAATCTGGTCGCCCAACCCTCACACTTCTCCTTATCGCCCTCCCTCACCCCACGTATCTTGGCTATTCGTCGCGTTCGCTCGCCTCGCTCTTCCACCCTCCGCCCCTTCTCACCTCGTATCTCCTTACCCTACCTCACCACACTCTCTGCCAACCCGTCTCGCACCTCTTTGCTGTTCCACTGCCGACACCACCTACCTCGTTCCCGCGCTCCTAACCTTGCCTCACTCCACCCCGCCTCGTTCCGAACCTTCCCGCTCTGCCGTCACCCGCCTCCTCCTCCCACCACGCGGCCGTGCACCCTCGTGCGTCGCCAACCGCCGACCCGTGCTGCCTGTCGCGCCGCATCTGCACGCATTTCCCGGCTGATGTCGCTGCATCCGATCGACGATCCGTTCGCATCGAACATCATTCACGCCCCCTTACGCACCGGCGCGTCCTGCACACTGCGCACCCACGGATTCATCGTTCCTTCCCGACTACGCCACCTGCAACACTTCAACATTTCTCCACACCTGCATCGGTGTTACGTTACTGTGTTGCACTCTGACTGTGATTGGTTTGGCAAACGATCCAATGAATTCCTTTATTCCGATCTGATTTCGCAATTTTCCCGGAATGTTCACTGCAATGCTGTCCGTGTGACGTGTGGTCGGAAATGTGTCACGGCGTTTGCACGTATCGTTCTGATTGCGGTGAACCTAACGGTCGGATTATGTCGTGCCGTCAAACGCGTATCCCGAATCCCCAACGCGGCGCACCGCATGGGATATGATGTATCGTGCGGAACGTGCAAATTGGCTGCCTGATGTCATATTTCGATTCCCGATGCACTGCGCGACTACATACGACTTGGACGCTGTAACGTTGGGCAATGTTTGGAACAAACATCTTGTTTCTGGAACTGAATGTTCATCACGATCTCACACATCGCTTTGCGATTAATCAAACTCAACCGACTTACCTGTTCCACATCGTCTGGATTATTCGGGGGTGAAACGTTTTGGACATTGCCTAACATTGCCTTTCTGAAACTGGAATGATCGGAACTACCATTCTATTGCTTCCTACTACGTCACCCTATTTTTCTACAACTTCTTTTTATACCTCATTGTGTGCTACTTTTCTCTTGAACATATCCCTTGTGCATCACGTCACACTGGAATTGACTGCAACATCTGGGAACTGTCAAACAAATTCCTTAATCGGAACGTGTGCAACGCTATGCCATCGTTTCGCAACTGAATTTTGTTCAACATCATGTGCTATCCATCTCTTGATTATATGACGTGTGCAACGGCCGTCTAAAATTCACTGCAATTCACGCCACCGACTACACAATCCCTTCCCAACGTCACTGATATCGTCGTGCCTTTTGTTCAACACCGCACGCAACACCTTGTGAACTCATGACGTGCGCAACGCTGGAACGTCCGGAACCGTGTAAACAATACATTGCGACGTCATCTTCACCGTTGTGACGTCCCCTGTGTGCAACCCCTGCCTGAAACACGGGTCGTCCGCCCCCCACACCTGCCCGTTGGACGCGGCCGGTGGGCGTGGCCTGGACCGTGGGCGTGCGCGTCCGCAGGCGGGCCCCGCGCGTGCCCGTGCGCCGCCGTGCCGCTGCTGCTGCTGCCGTCGGCGCTGGCGGCCGCCTCCTGACCCCGCGCTCGCCCCCGCGCCCGCACCCGCGCCCGCGGCCGCAGCGTGGCCGCGACGCCTCGCGTTGCACCGCAACCCGCCCCGCCCGCGCCGTGAGAAGCGGTGCGCGAAGCGAAGGTCAAACGTCACGCGCCACCGCGTGCACCGCCAATGCAGCGCGCGGCGAACCGACCGCCATCTACGCGCGCGACGCGGCGCGGCGCGGCCCCGCAGGCGGTGACAACGGGTGAAAGAAGCAAAGGTCACACGTTCTAAATTCTCTCTGGGATTCTTCCAAGTCCGGAGCTTCAGTCTTCGCAATTCTTTATAAAACAGTAAAACCAAAGGAGAAGAAAAAGGTATTAAGTTAATTTTCTTTTACCTTGAAGGGGATTCTTAATGTATTAAATGTTAAATGTCTGAACAACCTAAAAACGTATGATATTTTGTCTATGAATTAATAATTTTTAACCTGTTGAAACGAAATAATCGTGACTCTTTCGAATCGCAGATGAGACTGTTTCATTGAAGTTAACAAATAATGTGTTTTCGGTTTTTAAATGTTCTAGTGAAAATAAGCTACCGCAGACAATATTCATTATTTAATATTAATTTTTCTTGTTTTGATAATACACTGAAATAAGGATAATGCAATACCTACATTGAAAGTTAGATTGCGAAAGAATAATAAAAATACTAATATAAAATCAAAAATATAGTAAAGTTCGAAGAATCAAAAAAAAAAAAAAAATGATATCATTTGCATGTATATATATATAAATATATATAATATAATATATAATATATATACATATATATGTATATAAATGCTAAAAATAAATGTTAATTGAATAAGTAGGGCTCAAACAGCACATATTCGTTCGCATTGTTTGTGACTTATGCAATTTTTGAAAACTCCGATATCTCAACGAAAATGGGGGCCTGTGGCATTTTTAAAAGCGTCCCTCGCGCTATCCGACACAAAACGTTAAGTTCTTTTTGGCGTTTTTTGATAAAATCTTTCTTTTTAAATTACCCTTAGTTTACCCAAAATTTACTCATCTATTGAAACAATTGTACATGATTTAATTTAAAGACTTAATTTGAAGAATAGATTGCATTAAGGAAACATTTCTATTTTGAGTATTAGAAGTAGTAGGAAGTGGCTGAAAAATTAATCTTCTACAATTTCGTAAATTTAGAGAGTTCAAGAAAAACTCGACATGCGCCGTTTTTTGAAGTGTACTTTGCTCAATTTCAGAACAGTTAAACCCAACATTTGGAGTCATTTTTTAAAGAAGTTTGAAAATGATATTGCGGCTTCATGTTTTAAGTGCTACCAAAAATGAAAATATCCCTTTAAAATTCAAGAGGTCACGA
This sequence comes from Gryllus longicercus, assembly GCA_038098605.1. Lineage (NCBI taxonomy): Eukaryota > Metazoa > Arthropoda > Insecta > Orthoptera > Gryllidae > Gryllus > Gryllus longicercus. The sequence continues at coordinate 1,697,158 of JAZDUA010000223.1, read as the reverse complement.
CATCATCCAGATCAATTCAGGAATATCAGTTTTTGTGAAATTCTTGCGTAGGGTTTAGACGCTAGGATTGTTCACAGACACATTGATAGAAGAAAGACATTTTGCCGAAAACCAATTTTTACTGTACCAAGAACCCACAATAATTCTCTCTACATTCTTTATTTACTACATATGGGTAGAAAAGTTGAAAAGTGTTTTCCCATATGTAGTAAATAAACTTTTCAACTTTTTTGATATTAGAGACCCACAAAAAGAGTTTTTCTGACAAAAAGTCGCCGTTTTCTGCTGCAAGATTACAATACCTTCTCTATACTACATAGATAGTATGCAAGAAAGTAAAATCCCCGAATTGTTTTTCTGATTTAACACTTGTAGTGAAGTAGTTGCATTGCATGTGAAGAAACGCATGGTTATTTGTCTTTATGTGACTAAACTGAATGGGTCAAATATAACTTTTCAACAATTTCTTATGCATTATTTTCGGGCTGTCATATAACATTATTTTTATGGGTTGAATAATTAAAATAAGTACGTAAATGTGTTTCACAAATTAAAAAGAAATATGTTTCTGAAGCTCTATGGAAGAATACCAGGAAAGTAAATTTCAATTACTTACAACTAATGTGTCTCAAAAAGTAACCTTCTTTCACCCGTTATCTTTCAGAGATACAGATTAATGAGGACAATGTCGTCTGATGTTTGACCCACAATATTTCTCGTGGGAGAACAGAACAGAAAAAATAAAATAAAATGAACGTCAATCAAAATATTGTTTTCGTTTCGTCGAATTTATTTTGTGAGTAAAAGAGGTGTATATATCCACCTGCATCGTTAAAATTCTGTTGGTTCACTTGTGGTGACGGACGCAGAAAACGTGATCGACAGACGTCAATGATTGTGAGTGGTGTGTTCTTTCACACATTGTTTTGTGTTTTCGCAGATACGTCATTATAAATGAAGTGCTATTTGAAGTGTAAAGAACGTGAAGAATTTTTAAAGCCAGGATGTATTGATGTTCAAATATATTTACATGGAGACGTCTCCTTTAATATGGCTGTTGGTTTCTGGTATTCGCAGTGTTCTGGTGTTTGGGCTGGATATTTTGCTCAGCATCGCCTCTCGCTCAAGACTGTTCTATGTCTTAAATGTAATGATGAAAAATACAAATGAATATATTTTGTGTTGATAGTACTGTTTTCATTCGGCGGAAACATTGAAATCCCCGATAACCAATTCCTACCTTCTAAATATTTTCGCAAGGCCAATCTCTTTATGTTATTACAAAGGCCTGCGAATTTTGCGGCACAAACCATTTTGTTATTTACATCATATTCAATGTTCTTTTGAAATTCTTTCAATGGAGGTCTGTGAGATAGTACGCTTTTTTCTGGCTGTGCTTCAACAACATGGTATTCGTAACGACGGCGACCTCCAGCAAAACTGGGCTCAGTCGTTTACTGTCCGTATTTTATAAACATCCTATGCTGCAGCGCTGCTCTGGCTGCATCGAGTGACATCTCGTGTCAGTAGTCCCGTTTTAAACATGTATAGTGAAGTTTGCAATGTTTACTTGTGGAAATATGTAAAGTGTGAATAGTACTCCAAGAAGAGTGTGATTCGGGAATGACAATTCGAATGGTTTTTGTTGCGGGGTTAAGAAGCAGAAAAGAAATATATCTTCAATGAACAAAAGTTTATATCCGGGCTATTTTAAAGTTAAATTAGGAGACCGGTATAAAATGTTTCTTTAGAAAACGTTTATAAAACTTGTGGAAATGGTTTAAAACATTGGTTTAACGGATGTCATTTAACTATTCTGTTTGAAATTTCTATGATCTGGCTTGAACAACGAGGTTAGTACAATTATTATGATTTTATCTGATTGTCAGTAAAATATTTGGAATTAATACGAAAACAAGACACATTGTATAACTAAATCTGCCATCAGCAATGAGTCTCATGCCACATGGGCCAACGGTTCCTATTTCATTAACACCAACCGCATTATCCGATACGAGTAATACCAACAGTTTTTCGTCCTCTATGTGGGTAGAAAATGATATAAATACCATGGTTTAACTGGGGATTGCACTACATTGTCATGTTTCTAATGTGAATGGGACTCTAGAGCTTGAGAAAGACACTGGAAGTTTCAGCTTGACTGAAAACAATACGCGTAGTACCTGTATATAAAAACAGTAAATTTTCCACTAATTGATATAGCATTGTAAACTTTCATGGCCGGAGTCAATAACAGAGAGATTTTCCGGGCTGGTAGGCCGTGGTCCAGTTGGCGTTAAACTGCCAGACGTTTCGTCCACCACTGCGGAGGAAGTAAAAAAACAATTTCCTGTTATTAGCTTGACATTTCACAACACAATTTAAACTGCTATATCAATATTTCGTCATATTGTACAGTGCTTTACACATTGTAAAATATATCTACTACCAACAAATTACTGAAACTCCGATTTTTTCTTTTCTTAATGACACGAAAAATGGCAGGCAGATTTCAATTCAGCATACTAAAACTAGATTTTGAGAAGGGTTGAACCCAGTTTGCCAGATTACCAGTATTGATGATATAAGTGATAAATTTGGCATTTTCCTTTGGGAGTAGGAAAGTTTGCTACAAGGGGCCGATAGGCTCAATTCTACGAGCAAAATAAAATCACTTTTTTATGTGTGTCACGATCTTTTTTAGACAGACGTATTGACTTTCCTTTTATTTTCATTCACCTCTACAAATCAGTTAATTGGGTACTACGTTACATTAAGGTAATAGTAGCTGATGTGGTTTCACGAAAGTATTTTGTTTATTTGTTGTATTCACTGTCTGAAGTTAGAGTATCGTCTTACTTTCAGCACTATTGCTAAACACTGAATTACCAATATCTCTCTAAAAACATTATTTTGTAGGCCTGTATTATTTATACCTCAATTCTTTTTTATAGCAAAACTCAATGGTTGATGCAGTATGTTTTTGTCATCATCATAATCATCGGATGTTCTCACGTCTATTTAATTTATCGGTATTTGTCAGAATATTGATTTTTAAAATAGTTTTCTCTGTAAATTTAGTTAAGTGTTCGAATGAGAAGAGCCTTTTCCTATTACATCGCTCATGAAGGTAAGTGAAAATATATTTTTAAATGCGAAATCGTATATTTCGCTCACGTACTACTTAGTACAAGAAACACAAATATCCCAAGGGTCCAAGCTCTTTTTTCTGAAATTAAAAAGACTTTGCATTCTTCATTAAATCATTTGTAAACAACAAAGCGTTCTGTGAAAACAAAAATGACAAATTACTCTAAAGAATATGTCGTTCCCATTACGTTCAAATGACATGTGAATTCAGCTTTAATGCTTGTGAGACTTAGAAAGAGAGGAACATTTGAAACATCTTACACAGAAGATAAAAGGAAGCATTTGCTATCTGGCATGGCAGAGAGCCAACGGAGGGAGGAATGCATTTTGAAGAATGGCAAAATTATTCGCTCTAGTTGTTTCCATGGTCTTCTTCTTTGGATACCATTTATCACTGACAATTTAACTTACTCCGTCTGGTTACATTCGGATCTGTTCGACTGGCTACACGCAAAGGATACGAAAGATTCAAAGGTTAGTTTAGAAATTCTAGGAGACTATTCCATCCTTTTTACAAGCAATTGAATCCATTTCTCTGTTATCCTTCAACAATGTGCAATTGAGGATGTATTACATGTTGGAATAATTAAGCCTAAAAGAACACTCAGAAAATAATGGTATAATTTATCTTCTTGAAATTCCTGAGCTAATTTATAAAAAATCTAATTCTGGGTGTGGATACTCAAATGTTCAAGTAATAAGGCTATTTGCTCGTAATACATCATTTTAGAATATAAATTTGTGATTAATTTATTTTAAAGATTCTTGAAGTTGAATCTGAAAAATTTTGGAATTAAAAAACGAGAATTAGCGTAAAATATCTTTTGTTGAACATATCATTAAAACCTGCATTAAACATAATCTATTAAAGTACTTTTAAAACTATTATTACGTTTATTTACATCAGCATAATTAAAATGTTAATGTTTAATGCGCGTAGCAATTGAAAGAAAGCTATGCATGTGACAGATGTGTACGGTGTTGTTAGACACCCAGGATTACAAAGAAATTAAAAAACCGTGAAACAGTTTTGTTATTGACTGAAAATTCTGAAGTTTGATTGTGTTATTCTGCCAATTCTGAATCTGCGCCAACCAACCAAATTCTCATAATTATTGCGTCACGCGTACGACAGATGTCATGCAACAGCAAGTGTTCGAAAAAGAGACCGCCCACTGTTAAATATTTGCTAATCAGGTGTTGCGGTATGGCACATCATTTATTATATTCTCAGTAAGTAAAGAACTGTTGCACTGCATTTTATTTCAGAATTTGTGAAAGCAGATGTTGAAAAATTTGATTTATTGGTTTTGTTATACGAAAGTACTTTTATTTGCTGTTCTCGAGCATTATGCGTGCTACTTTCTGGTAAACTTTTTTGCGTTTAGTTCATCCACTAGTTGATGCTGCAGGTATTATTTATTACAATCACACCGCGTCGTTCGTGAAATTCGCCGAAAGGCACACCTGGAATTCCATGTCAACAGAATGTTGACGTTGCGCGTCGGAGAAGCCGAGGTTTGCTGTGCTATCGCGCGGCGACAGTTTGAAGGGGCGACGCGGCGAGGTGTGCGTTGTGATTGGCAGCCGCCTCCGCCGCCCACGTCGCGGCGTCGCAACCACCGCGTACGGCGCTGCACGACACGCAGGGCACGCCCCGCCGGGCACGCTCCGCCGGGCACGTACGCTCTGTCGGGAAGCGTTGTCTCGGGAGGGAAGAATTGAGCTCGAGGAGGTCGCTACACTGCTGGCAAGTGTGCGATGTCACAAGCTCACAACAACAACAACAACAACAATAATAATAATAATAATAATAATAACAATAATAATAATAATAATAATAATAATAATAACAATAATGATAATAATAATGATAATAATAATGATAATAATAATGATAATAATAATGATAATAATAATAATAATAATAATAATAATAATAATAATAATAATAATAATAATACCGACTGAAGTGACTCAAAGCGTACCGCGCTGGATTCGCAATCGGGAGGTCTGGGTTCTATCTCAGAACCGGCCATCCTGACCGGAGTTTTTCGGGGTTTCTCTTGATCATTAGAAAAAGGCTGGGATGCTTCCAAAATCCCTCGAACGCCTCCCACTACCCCCACCTAACGCCTTCCAAGTCCTTTCACTGTCATCATCATCAGCCTATCGACATCGGAGAGAGAAATATAATGGCCCAAATCCGAATAATAAATTAAATAAATAAATAAATAAATAAATAAATAAATAAATAAATAAATAAATAAATAAATAAATAAATAAATAAATAAATAAATAAATAAATAAATAAATAAATTTAATGTAAATTATTTATTCTTTTTCAATAATTTGTAATAACAAAAACTTATTTTTATGATAAAACTACCTCAATTATATTGCGGAAAGACGAATCGAATGAAAGCCTGCCGCTAACCAGAAGATTTCGCAGATCGACCGGGGTATGAACTCCGGTGCCCGGAAGTGGCAAGCTCGGCGAGGTAGGACGTTCGCTGCTGCTCTGCATGACGTCATTTAGAGAGACCGCTAAACCTAGAAACCTTGAGCGAAGTTTGTAGTTCGGTGGACTGAAATGAAAAGCAAGCACTGTAACAGTCGCGATTGTTCATTATCATTTGCCCAGGTTCAGTTTTGCAAGATCCACTCGAATATTTCCTCTCACATAGTGCTGCAAAAAACACTGAAAATAAAATTAATTAAATGAAACTAAAATTAAATCAATTAATTAAACTAAATTCAAACACTTTTCTGTAATGTTTAATTTCCACCTTTTCAGATACCACATAATATTTAATATTATTCGATAATAGAAAATAGAAATCTTAACCAGAAAAATAATACTATATTTGAGGTATGTTAATTTGATTAAAACATTATCCTTTTCAAAATAATTACAGAATCAAAGTTTTAACCGAAATATAAGTACAAAATTGTTTTAAATGTTAGGTAATTTTATATCTGTGTAAAATTGTTTTCGCTTTATATTTTAAAGAATATACGTGGTTTAGATGAGCCAGGGCTACCTTTAGGGGCGCGGTCGTCCACGGCCATTCGAGGGTGGCCGTGAATGAACCAAGGGTGCCCCGTAGTTGGAAAAATGATTTGCCAGTCAGTTAAGTTCTCTATCTGTATATAAGATAAGCGCAGTAGAAATTAAATAATCTTATTCCGTCTTTTCAATTTATATAAAAACATTAGATATTTTATAAAATAATTACATATAAAATACATTATAAACGTATTTTAATAATATGTATTAATATTATAAAATGTATTATAATAATAAATACATTATAAAATAATTTAAAATATCTTTCAAACCTAAAATTCCCCTAAAAATTTCTCTTCAAAGTTACCGCTAAAAGCGAAGAAATCGACAAGTTTTGCGGGTAAAGCCCATATCCAGACCACTGTGCCCAAGGCTCCTTCGCGCAAGCTGTTCACCCCTGCCCGGGTCCTCCCACGCCCCGCAGGCGACAGGCCTTGTTTTCGCGAGCGACCTGCGGGGGCGCCACCCATCCGAGGAGCTCTACCCGCCCCGCCCCGCCACGCACCGCGCGCCCACTCGGGCGCTCAACACTTGCGAGCGGGGGCGAGCGAGAGCCAGCACAACAGCGAAGGCAACACACGAGCCGAGAGCGCGTCTGAGTAAAGGAGAGGGCGTGGGCGAAAGCAGGAGGGGGAAAGAGCGCGAGTATTGGCGTGGGTATAGTGCGAGAGGAATGGAAAGGACGAGAAAGAGAAAGAGAGAGATTGTGTGTGTGTGTGTGTGTGTGTGTGATAGAGAGAGAGAGAGAGAGCGACGGGAACAGCGACCGTGAGGACGAGAGCAAAGGTACGGACGCGTGCGTGGGCTTGGTCTAGAGCGACAGAACCGGTGAGGGTGAGAGAGAGGGCGACGGCCAGGACGAAAGAGAGGGGGAAGGGAAAGAGGGCTAGAGAGAGTGTGTGTGTACGTGAGGGCGATGGCTAGGTCAAGAGCGCGTGCAACGATGAAGACAAGGACGATGACGAAGAAGATAGCAAAGGCGATTGCGAGAGCATGGGCCTTGGTGAGGGAGGATGGTGATAGCGAGTTCGAGGGCAAAGGCGAAAGCCAGGACAAGAGCGATGGTGATTTCAGAGTGGTTTGGCAAATATCAGTTTTATTTAGGTGTTCAGTTATCTGCAACAACGAAAACCTAGTAATAAACAAACATAACCATATCTTGCTGTACTTGAAACGTGCGCATTAAGCAATCGTTCAAAATTCTGCTTCAGCTCATGAATTCCGCAGCCCCTACGCTCTTGGATAGCATTCACGAGCCACGACCGGACCCTGAATCCAGCACGCGCGCCTTTGCTTTCCCTCCACCCCTTTATTCGGCCGCCTCCACTGTCGGTCGGGAGGCGACCTGTGTTGTGCGGCGCTGCGCCGCGCTCACCTCTCCCGCGACAGCCGGCGAGCGCAGAGCAGCAAACTCGGCGAGAGGACGCCCGGGCCTCTGGTGAACAAGGTGCGCTCGCTCTTCAGACGTAACGCTATTACTACGTTGAAGCAGTTATCCAGGAACACCCGCCTTTAGGGTTTAGCGCTTATATATTTTATCACGATATACTTTAGTATGTCTTTAAGTGAATGCAGAGCTCCTATCGAAATTATCGTTTTACCACGACCTAACCAATGTATGTGGTATATAGCATGTTATGTGGTATGTAGCATATAGATACCAGAAGTGGCAACCGCCTTTATAGAGGTCACTTCAAGCTCAGAATTTGAAATCTAAAAATGGAAGGCTTTCTAGTTACTTCAAACGTGGAACTTATGCCTTCAAATGGAGGAGATTGGTACGAAGGTAATGTACAGATTTTCCATTATTTTATATTTAATGAATAAGATGGAAACATATTATTAATATTAGCATTGCAATAATGTAACATAAACCGGTTCCGTGTTCTCAAAAACATGTTGAGGTTGCTACATCTATTCGAGATTACTGAGTTGAGTATCTGAAGACAACCAGAATTTTGAGAATATCAAGTGGCCTCCTCTGGACAAAATCGAAATTTGGAAATAAATTTAAAAACAATAGAATAAATTGTAAATTAATAATTTTAGACAAAAGATCTATTTATATAGAGGTACGCTATCGTTATTTAGTTTCACATAATAAATGTAGTACTCAGTCCAAGAATTTTCTCATTACTGATACGTTTGCATCCTCCGTGGGGTCTCTTGATAGTAACAAATCCGCTGGAAAAAGATCGCGTGGTACAACGGAAAAAAACTTCAAGGGAAAAACCTGCCGTCAGGAAACGAGAATATTCCATCCTAAACCCACCTCAACTGTGATTAATAATGGCGGGCGCGGACGTCGCAAAATTTAATTTTTTGTTGCATTATTTCATATTCTCTCCTTTCATAACTTCATACTACGCACAGAACCTGAAATGAAAAACCGCGGCAGGAACTCGCGCGCCCTCTAGCTAACCTGTGCTCTGCGTCAGTTATGGGCACACATACACACGCACACGTATGAAGACAGGCACATACGTATCAACACATATGATATATACAGATATTGATCGATACCCCAAAACCTCGAGAACAGTATACTTTGTTACTCCCTGTGATAGTATAAAACACATATAATTGTTTTCGCTTTATATTTTAAAGGATGTACGTTGTTTTAGATGAGCCAAGAATTTGGCTCATCTAAAACACGTACATTCTTTAAAATATAAAGCGAAAACAATTTTACACAAATATAAAATTAACATTTAAAACAATGTTGAACTTATATTTCGGTTAAAACTTTGATGCCCTAATTATTTTGAAAAGGATAATGTCTTAATCAAATTAACATACCTCAAATATAGTATTATTTTTCTGGTTAAGATTTCTATTATCGAATAATATTAAATATTATGTGGTATGTGATACGATCGGCGGAAATTAAACATTACAGAAATATGTTTGAATTTAGTATAATTAATTGATTTCATTTTAGTTTCATTTAATTAATTTTATTTTCAGTGTTTTTTGCAGCACTATGTGAGAGGAAATACTCGAGCGGATCTTCCAATATACAGATGTTGATCGATATTCCAAAACCACGAGAACAGTATACTTCGTTACTCCCTGTGATAATTACAACTAACAACTCCTAGATTTCGTTTCATTAACCAGTTTTTCTAATAGACAAGGCATAACAAACAAAGGATTGCTATTTTGTTCATAAATCATACTGTCATTTAATCTATTAGAAAAATCGACGCAATAAACGGATGGTTTCCAACTATTTATATTTTATGACCAGAATTAGTAGGAAATTAAGCCGGAAAAAACTGAAGATAGAATTCATTTCAGTTCCCACGAATGAGGATGATTATGATGACGTTTCGATTGTGATGTTCTAACAACGCTGAGTTATTTCTACTATTTCTTTTGAATAAATGAGTAAACAGACAGAAATGTGTTGATTTTGCCTCCACTTTGAGCCAGAGCACTCCTTCCTCCCCAGCGATGGGATGGGATCCCCCGCCCCAGGGCCAGCTGCAGAGCTCTTCTCGCCGATGCGTGACGGCGCCGCGCGGCGGGTGTGAATGACCAACTCGCAAGTGCGGTCGGGACAAAGTTGTCGACAATCAAAGGGACGAGCGCTGCGTGGGGCGGGGCAGACCGGGCCGGGCGGGGCGCGGCGGGGCGCGGCGGGGCGCGGCGGGGCGCGGCGGGGCGCGGCGGGGCGCGGCGGGGCGCGGCGGGGCGCGGCGGGGCGCGGCGGGGCGCGGCGGGGCGCGGCGGGGCGCGGCGGGGCGCGGCGGGGCGCGGCGGGGCGCGGCGGGGCGCGGCGGGGCGCGGCGGGGCGCGGCGGGGCGCGGCGGGGCGCGGCGGGGCGCGGCGGGGCGCGGCGGGGCGCGGCGGGGCGCGGCGGGGCGCGGCGGGGCGCGGCGGGGCGCGGCGGGGCGCGGCGGGGCGCGGCGGGGCGCGGCGGGGCGCGGCGGGGCGCGGCGGGGCGCGGCGGGGCGCGGCGGGGCGCGGCGGGGCGCGGCGGGGCGCGGCGGGGCGCGGCGGGGCGCGGCGGGGCGCGGCGGGGCGCGGCGGGGCGCGGCGGGGCGGCGACCGTGGTTTCCTGCGGTCTCTGCGGCACAGTCCCTCGCCACCCAGCGCCGGGAGGGCATGCGGGCGGGAGAACAGGCGGACGGAGCGGAGGAGGGTGGGGAGGTGTGAGAGAGGGAGCGTGCGAGCAGGGAGTGGGATGGGAAGCAAAATGGGAAGAAGTGAGAATCCAAAGAGAGCGGGTACGTGAGGAAGATGATTAGGCGGGGAGGGAAGGGATGTGATGAGGAGGGGATGTGAACAAGACGGATATATTGACAAACACACGGAGGTCTAGGAAAGTAAGAGGGAGGGAATGTGGAGAGAGTTTAGAAGCGAGGCAGGTGAAGCTGTAGAAAGAGAGGAGGAGTTCGTGAAGATAGGCACCGGGAGGAGAATGAGCGTGGATGGGCGTGGCGGTGGAAAACGAGATATGGGGTGGCTGCAAAGAGGGCGTGGGGAGTTGTGCGTCAAACAGGTACTGTTATGACAGCAAACCGGAGTGAAACATATCAAATGATTTATTGCTAATTAATTGCCACAATTGGGAATTAACCAAGCTCGCGACATAATTGTAGTAGTGTAATGCATTAGGTAAAGTATGTGTGTGTTTGTAAGAGGTTTTTGATTGTGAGAAGTTTGATTGTGCATATGTAAGAGAGGAAAGAATACAGATAAGGAAGACGAGACCGCGCTTGGTCCGAAACCTATTTGGTAGGGACCAACTTATCGACTGGTTTTGAACGAAGAAACCGTACAAAATGACTGATCAGAGCATTCGGATACTTGAATTCTCCTCTTGTCAGCGGCAAAATTCGGCGTACCTAGATTCAGCAATACGCCCCCAACGGTACTCTTACCCTAGGACCTTCGGGCCAGCGTCGTTACAGCGGCAACGGACTGTTTTCCTCAGCCGATACTCGACATTATTCGAAACTTGATGTATAAAAGTTCTGCACAGTGTTCGAAACTAATTATTGTGATTTTCAACCTTCATACCATCGTCTTTGCATGTTTACTATTCCGAATAACCTTCAATTGCATCTAGTTGCCTCGATATATTCAAACTCTGTCGCTGGCACTGAGTGATCTTGCCCTAAATGTTTGGATGAATCGTGCCATTCATTGCATTCAAGTCAAATTCCCGCGCGAGAGTGACGTGTTTGTTGGGGCAACCCGCCTAAAAAAGAGGAAAAACAGCTGCCGCAAGGCCTGGCTATTCAGTCCGATTCAGTGTTTGTGAAGCGTGGTTGGTGTTCTGTGACGGGCCGTTAGGGAAAAGTGGATTGAATTTTGAATATCTTGTGCAGAGTCGATGTTCGCCATTTTGTGCAGTACAAATACCCAGTGACTGAAAAACCGTATTTCAGTATGATGTTCGCAGTTTTTTGATGTTGAACTGATGAAATCGGGAACTTCGGTTTCGTTCTTTATGTGTAGTATGTGTGAAACGATTGATTTGTTCTCGTGAAAACTGTTTCATAAGAGAGATTGAATTTAAAACAATGGACTACGTAACCTTACTGTCAGAAGATATCCAAACATTTAGGGCAAGATCACTCAGTGCCAGCGACAGAGTTTGAATATATTGAGGCGACTAGATGCAATTGAAGGTTATTCGGAATAGTAAACATGTAAAGACGATGGTATGAAGGTTAAAAATCACAATAATTAGTTTCGAACTCTGTATCAGAACTTTTATACATCAAGTTTATAACAACACTTTATGCCAATTGATTGTTATGACAACTAACCCTCCATTTGCTACGTTAGAAAGTGATTGGATTCAGGATTTGAAAAGACGTTGTTAACATCATCATACTACAATATTCACTCGGCATGTACTACGACGTGGTATTGAGGAAGACATTTGCGATTGCTAACATAAGTGCGGCGAAGCAGAATTCGTGAGGTGTGTGATAATCTTAGTGGCGTTGTCGTGGCACCAATTACAGCAGCAAACACTTCTAAGGTCCCCTGGAGTTTACAAGGTCGCAATTTGCTACGGGCAGCCAACAGCAGCAGCAGTAGCAGCAGAAGGCGGCCAAACTTCTTCAGCAGGTAATCATCGAAAGGATAACATTTTTGAATGTTTGTGTGAACGCAGGTGCAAAATTTACTGTTTTTGCTTGATAAAATGAAATTATATAAATATGAGTTAAATTGTCATATGTATCAATTACTCAAATTAGAAGACAAATGCATACCAACTAAGAATCTTACACGAATGGAGCAACGATAGCATTACATGGTATATTTCACGAATCATTTGATTCTCAGATGTCCTATATTTTGGAAATACACGACTTCGTTTTTGAGCAGTGGTGTAAACACAATTTTTCTGTGGGAAGGTAACGTATCCGGCCGACTTGATATTTATTAATAAAGAAGTTTCCATTTCTGAACGATATTTTAGACAAATGTTTAAAACTCTGACGGCCTGGGTTAATATTACAAATCGCATGTTTAGAAAAATACTATTTTATTCTAATGAAAATATTTAAATGCAATTAAAATATGTATTAATTGCAAACATTCTGATGACGTTTTATTATGCCTTTAGTTGCTCTTTTGAACCGTAAATGCCTTTTTAGACATCTTTTTCTTTTTAAATACTTTCGTAAAATTTATATATATATATATATATATATATATATATATATATATATATATAATATTCTTGGTTACAAAAACAAGTTTGAATCATTTCATGTTCAACAATTCACATACATTTTCTACTGGTAACGAATCTCCATTGTTTGTGAAGCTGTGAATGAAGCTGTCATATGGGTTTGCAGGTCACTGGATTTTTGGGACCGAAAAGCTTGCATTGTGACTTCATATATCTTTTTTCGCATTTCTTTGCACAAATAAAATTAAATAAAAACGGTAGTGTCTGGGCACTCGGTTGAGCCATGGGCGCTTACGTGAGCGCTGAGCACTGAATCGAGAGGTCATCTAAGCACTCTTGACTGGATGTGCAAGACAATGATCCTCACTTCCGACATTGATATCTTTCCGTGCTAAATGTTCTTCTGGAAAGAGCGCAATGTAAGGCTATCTCTGACGGGCGTGAGGTGCGTCTTCATTCTGCCCACAGTTGTCTGAGTTGCGCACCACGCGAAGTACTTCATCACTGCCACTTAGTAAGTGTAGTAACCGAGCTCAATCCTGTAAAAATGCCAAATTCTCTCACTCATTAATGATTCATAAATAATGTATTCTAACATATTATTTTGTTTTTGTACAGTAAAATATATTCCTCCTTTTACCTTCCAAATTAATTTTTTAATGCCTTTTTCGTAGCCTATTTAAAAACTTTCAGTGCCCATTTAAGCGCATAAACCGTAAGGTTTTAGTGCCTTAACATTCGAATTATTACAGAAATACTGTAATGTTTGTAATATTTGAAAATTCATATAACATGTTCGGTTGTTAGCGACTATATTCATCAATTTATTAAGCAGAGATTGTGTTCGTACCGCGTTATTGAACCCAACGTACTGTGTACGAGAACCACTCCGGAAACTATTTGAATATTACTCCGCAGACAGCTACATGGGAGAAAGCGGCAATATCGTCTGAGTACTCGCCCACCCGCAGGTGCGCAGGGGGTGTGCGGACGCCAGCAATCCCCGACGCGCGCCCGCCCAAAGCACCTGCCTCCGCGAAGCCGGTGGGCGGGGGGGGGGCGCTGGGGGGCGGCGGCGTAGGCGGAAGCGGAGAGGGAGGGTTAAGGGGCGGGGACGTAGGCGTGGGCAACGTTAAAGAGGAGGATGGGATTTTTCGGGCGCCCTTTTCCAATAAACCTGTTTTTTTTTTTTAATTTACGTATCCCATATTTCACTACATAAATAAAAAAAACTACAAGAAGAACGCAATTATTACTCGATCATACGGATACGGCAAACAGTGTACGGATAGAGTAATGTGATGGTCATCATCCGTTTGTCATCATCGCTGTAAATTTTGAAACGTATCTTTATGTTCTTTACGTCATTAATATAAGGAATTGAACCGTGAACCTGGTCCCTACTATGTTGCAGGCCATGGAAGGGGATGAGGTCGTGGAGACGGGTGGAACGGTGAGAATAGCAGGGGGGGCAGGCGGCAGCGAGGCGGGACGCGGGGGACGTGGGGGCGGGGGTGAAGAAGGGTCCAGTGATGGGCGAACGAGGGCGGCGCGGCGTTCTACAAATGGTCGGCAAAGAGGTTGTTATGGTGGGGCGTGGTGACGGGGGTGGTTGCGCTGGCAGAAGTTGCCGTGAGTTACGGAGGCGGGAGAGGGCTGCTGGGCGTGGCGGTGGGGCAGCGACCACATGTGACTGGGACGCGTGGCCGCAGTGGGAGGAGAATGGATGGAGGGCGGCCGGGAGGGCGGCCGGGAGGGCGGCCGGGAGGGCGGCCGGGAGGGCGGCCGGGAGGGCTGTGCGGAAGGAAGCGACGGGCTGCGGGGGTGGGGAGTAGGGGTGATGGGGGTACGGCGACGGCGCGTGAGGACGCATCAACTCTCGCCCGGCACACTCGCCCAGAAACAATTAACTAGCGAGCGCTTGTGCGCCTGTCAACAGCTCCCGTTCCAGAAGCATTCGGGATTACTGCTAAGGAGATGGCGAAATGGGACGGAGATGGGAAATTAAGTTGAGCGGGAGAGTTCGGATGAGTTTGATTACATAGAGCGAAACCTATTTGCCCTTATTTCATTTAGAAATGTTGTTCACCAGTTTTTACCTATAATTGTTGCCTCCCATTAAACTTTTCTTTAATATTTTGTATACACACAAATAACGACTTCTGTAATTACACCATTGAAGTATTTTTGTTGGCTTGTTGCCCCCATGGACAGTACACATAATTTATAATTTAAATGCAATTTAAAACAGTAGTATCATTAACAACAATCTTGATAATCGTAGGCGTTGTCGGCTACACGAATAATTTTACTTCTTTAGGTTTACTTACTACTTACAAAAAACTCGTTTTAACGTTTTTCTCAAATTTTCTCAATTATTGAACAAATTGTAAGTTAAAAAATCTCTAAAAATGAATTTCCATCGTCTTTATCACTTACAGACGGACGAAAAGTTCTTTTCTAGAGGTCTGAAGAACAATTGGATTTCGAGACCTCAGAATAGATGCAAACCACAAACGGCAATGACTTCGATGTTTGTATTTAATTGAAGTTCATCTATGTAATGGATGAAGCTTGTTAGCAATGTCGTATTGTTGGGTCATAAGAATAATGTAGTAACTATTAAGACGTACTTGCGGAAAACCGTAAACGATAATACTGCGTGATGATGCTAATAAGAAAACTATTGAAAATGATACTGAAAAGATGTTTACCAGTTCATGCAATTCTATAAATATAACATGTATTAATGTAAAGAAATTCTGGAATTTTGAAACGTTTAATTAATAAGAAAAAGAAACAAAGTCAATTTTGTAACTTTCTATAAAATGCACATCTGTAATGCAGAAAACATTATGTAAAAGTGAAAAAAAATGAATTTACTACTTGAAACCATGCTGTATCCTCGGCATTTGGTAACAAATGGACTGTCTAATCATTTAAAGTGTTTTTAAAGTACGAGTACCTCTACTTTTAATACTAGAAATTTCCTTAATTAATTTTTTACAATGTAAAAATATCCCCATTTTATTAATTTGGGAAAGTAAATTGAGAGATGAAATTAATTCGGCAACCTATTATTAACCGCTTCAATGAATGTTCTTGAAGGTGATAATGTTCTATTTGGTGAAAATGAATTGAAATATTATTTGTGCAAAAACGGTAGAAAATGAAATGGAACTTACTTTGGAAAACCTGAAGTATTTGTATGAAATGAAAGCTAAAGCTTGTTGCATGGGGCACGCTCAGAGTACGGATGATAGTACTGCGTTCGCGCGATATCAGATGACAGTGTGCGATAACAAAAAGTAATCGACGGCGTGAGGATTGTAATTTTTTTTATTTCGTATTTCTTACTGCACGAATTCGCTCACTATCGTTAGTGACAACCAGCGTATGTTGGCTAATTTGGAAATTAACCGAACAGAACGATACTTTGTGATGAGCGATTTTCTGATTCTATCTGAATCTAATCGATTAGTTTTTCTTTAAATTATTTCATAAAACCTAAAAAATGGTATCAAAATCAGTCTTTTGCTCAAATATGATGATTCTCCAAAGTATCCAGTAGGAAACAGAAAGATAAACACATGAAAATGATCATTATCCACGAAGTGTGAAACATACTACACATGAATAAACTTAATTTATTTTCACAATTTCTTGTTTGATTGTCTTGAATAATTTGGAAATCTCTTTAATTGGAAAAGAGTAAGCGTTTCTACAATATAATTCGACAACTATCGACAACGGTCGATAATCTGTAGTTTGGCTTCGCGTGAGAAATGTGAGACAAAAACCTAATGTTACCACAGTTAATTCCTAACATAACGTATTTACGGAGTACCATGAAATCAATATGATCTCAGTTATACACGTTTTATTGCATCTATAATATATGTGTAAAATCATGTAATATAATAGGTGTAAAATCATGATGTATTGATCAAAATCAGAGGACACGGACATTCACTCACTACATTTTTAATAGATTAATTGGAACTTTTTTAAAACTGGAGTTTTCGTATAACCGTTTGTCTCAATGCTGTTACAAATATTTGTAATTTTTTTAGAGTTTCAGTCAAAACAAAATGTGATTGGAAATAATATAAAAATATGCTTTAATATTATATATATGTACGGAATGTATATTATAAAAATGTATCTGGAAAAAAAATATGAATATTAAAGGACTCAATGACAAACCTGATCACTGTCGTGAAATATCAAGAAGGGACCACCAAAAGAGAGATACAAATGCACTACATTAGCAACAAAAGGGCAGTATTTCAAGGTGCTTGCGAAGCGAACTGCCAACGACCGGCGGCGAGGGGCGGGGTGCGGCTTCAAACAGCGCCCAATTCTCCGCGAAATTAGCCGTGCAAATCCGGCGCTAATGGCATCGGTCGGCTATTCTGCGCACGCAGCGCCGATATCGAGAGGCAGCGAATGGCGCAGCGCGCAGCTGAGGGCGTGGCGCACCCGCCCCGTGCAGCCACCCGCCGCCCCGCGCCACGCCACGCCGCGCCGCGCTTCTCCGCCACGATACACACTGCCACGCACAGGCTCGCCTCCGACCTACCCCGCCACGCCCTTCCCAATGTTATCGGCATCCCATCTCATCCCATTCCATACAATGAGAGGGAATGGAATGAAGTGTAAGAGGAGGGTATGTAAAATTTGACGGAATAAGAGAAAATGGGATGGAATGTCATTGCATTTCATTCCATTGCATTTTATTACTTCTCAATTTATTTCTTCACACTTTATTTATTCTTATTTCATTTCTTCTCATTTCATTCCATAGGTTCTCAGTCCATCACTTCGTATCATTCCATTCCATTTCATTTCACACTAACCCATTGTATTTCTTACCATCCAATTGTATTTCATGCCATCCCACTGCATTGCATGCCATCCAATTGTAATTTATGTCATCCCACTGCATTTCATTCATCCCATTGCTCTTAAATTCATTGCTTTCCATTTCATTTCATTCCACCCCATTTCAACTCGTCTCGTCTTGTTTGGCTGCCATATCATCCACCATTTCATCCCGCCCTGCACCGTCCTTCCCCTCCGTTTTCGTTTTGTCCTCGTTCTCGCCATTTCCGCACCGTGCTGCTCAGAACTCGTTCTCTCCTCCTCTCCGATCTCCCCTGCCCGTCCTCCGCCAGTTCGAGATCAGCCATTTTGTCGTTTCAATGAGGAGGGCAATGGCGTTAGCGTTAGCATTAGCCGGTTAAACCCCATGCGTTTGTTGTGGGCAGCGGTCTGAACTGCATTACCGCCCGATATATGCGCCTGCCGAGAGGCGTTGCAGCACTCCGCGCAATGGATTCTCGCGAGGAAATTAGGATCACTGGTGGTCGGGCTTCATTCTCCAACGTTCTTCGTATTATGCGAAGTTTTTCAGTTTTTTGTGCAAGTGTTATACGTGGTACCTGCACTATTTTCATCAGACACTCTTCTGCTTAACTAGTAAGCGACAGGATCCTTTCCTTCTGCTTATAATGTTTCTGTACAATATGTTGAATCAATGGCACGAATAACGGACTATGTTAGAATATTTCAAAATCTTGTTTTGGGGGAATAATTTGACGTGTGTAGCTTGCGGAAATTTTGTATTTTAGAATACTTGTCAAAGACGCTTTCTTATACATCAGATATTGTGAAACAAAAATCAGGCATTTAGTAAGTTGGAACGACAATCTGTACCATTAGTCATCTATAGTACACGTTGGTATTTACATGAACGTTTACCTATTCAAATTATTTCTTTACAAGTATTCAACAACCATTAATCTCATTTACTAAAAAATATTAAGTGATGATCTATCATAACTCACCAATGGGCTCCACCTAACCTCACAAAATTAGAAAATGGTTTTCTGAAGATGATTCCATGCAATGAAAGTCAGCAGAGCCAATTATATCAGTCATTACAGAACAGTATTTTTTGGATTAATTGCTGTATTTTTATGCGACTTCCAGCGTGTTCTTAAGCTTATTTTTTTCAGTATTTTATTTTTTATTTATTACATTCGTATGATGTGTATTATTTTTCCGAATTATAGTACATAGAAGAAACTTAATTCTGCAGGAATAAAATCAGCTTAATACTGAAAGCTGTCACGTGTTTTATTTGAAATTAAATCAATCAGTTTTTACAATATATGATAACAAAACATTCATGGACTAATGGTCAATTTTGCCAGTCTAATAGTAAAATCCATGAGAGGTAGTAACATGTAGGGTTTCTACTTGTCCTATAAAATTCATAGATTGAAACGTAGATCGTTATTTGGTCCAATGCTTTAATTATATACAGCAGTAGGAGTTCACACAAAATCAACATTATATTTTTATATGGTTAATTTACATTCTATATTGTATCATTCTATAAGACTGAATATGCTTGGAACAATATTTGTATTCAGCTTCTGGGTTGATAACCCTAATCTCAATCAGCTTATGTTCAATTTAGTTCGATCTATTGAGCAAATTCAGTCGTGGTCCCTTGTTTTACTTCTAAACATTAAATGCAACCCCTCTATAAGCGCAAGTTTTCTTCAGTTTTAATTTTGATTTCATTGATGCCAGAAGAGTGATCAGCTCAATTATTTCGTCAGTAGTTTCATCAAATCAATGCGGTTTTGGCGAGGCAAATGGAGGAAATGAATATTTCTCGATACCAAATGTCAAAAACGCACGTGGCAATCTTTATTAATTTTTTATCTATTATAAAAGAGAATTAATACAGATTACAAATATTAAGACAATGTTTGCAGTCTTTACTTTGCCACGCTGTTTTTGACAATAATCAAAGAAAAAAAGGATATATTTCTTCCTGAGAGTTAATCAGAACCAAATTACCTAGAAAGTAAAGAGATGTCTGACAGGCCTGTATTGAGGCATGATCTCGAAAGCAGAAGTAACAGTGCAAAGAGTTAAAGATGAATTCCCATTACTTCGAGAACCAACTCTTCTCTCGCCACATGCTCAAAAGACCTCATTCCGACAGTCACGCAGGAAATTTTTAATTATAGTTTTCTTTTTATTTGTGGGACAATGGTTATTATTTCACATCATTACTTTAAAATACCATTACTTCTTTATTTTCTAATTTTATTACTGTATCAGCAATTTCCGATTTAAAACGTATTTTTCCTTTCGTATAAGCCGAAGTGAAATGACGAGGAGTTCAATAGATTATTTTCTAAGCATCCCTCTGTAGTAAATTTACTAGCCATCTATACTGTGACCGCTCAGCGAGTGTCGGCTGAAGCGACACATTTCAAAGAACGCAATACTTCTCGTTTATTTCCTGCTTGGGATCCCGTGTACTTCACTCCCTCGCAAGGAGACGAGCAGAAACAGACATCGCTTCCAGAACAAGGTTGCTGCCTCCAATCTTATTAATTTATGAAGGAACTAGGACAGAATTACATTATTTAGAGTTGATATATTTCTATTAGCTATTGAGTTACTAGTGTTGAGAGAAAATCTTTAGGAAGCGCTTTACATTTCTGCGTCAACGTCTCTCTGATTTACGAGTAAATAGTTACGTGTAGAGCGATTTTATGAAAACTTTATGTAAAGGTAAAGATAATTCTTTGAAATTCAGTGAAGTAATAGATTTGTGAATTCTTGCAGAAAGAGGAATTTACCTCAGTTATTTGTACAAATGTAATTTTGGAACAAGTTATCATTTCTAATGAATTTAGATGACTGAATGTTGTCATTAAATGAATGCCACATTACTTTTCATATTAATGTGCTGTAAAGAAATTGCAGAGTTTGTGTTATTCCAAAGTTTATTGTATTTATATGCATTTTCTTTTGAATGTGTTACTTTTACGAACATCTTGAATTTGTTCAATTTCCAATTATTCGGCTGCGATCCACCTAACCTTGGGATCCCAATAGTGTAGAAATTAGTGAGTAAAGGTTGTAAAGTAACCAACTGGGGCAGATTCATTGCAAATTGCCTGTCTAACCATTTTTTTAAAAATCACCTGCACTCAATCAGGGGAGTGTTTGGTGATTAATGCGTCACACCCCACGGGCCAGCCGAGGCGTTTGGTTATTTCCAAAACGTAAAAGAGGGGGGTTGTCGCAATACATATATTTAAAGAGCGCATAGAAAGATAAACTTATCTATGTTCTTTTTCTTTCCATGTTATTCTTTGTACCATCTCAGAATATGATGGTGAGCAAATTGTTTGCCGGTGAGTGCCATCCGTGTACTCGCGTGGACATTGAGGAGGTCCTAATCGATACCTAGCAAATTCGACCTTCGTCGCACTCGGCACGGCGACTAGAGAGAGTGCAAGAAAAAGAACACAAAGAGATACCTAGAAGTTTTACTCAGCCTCAATAAACATTTGTCCAGAAAAATGTCGTTTTACCGGTACCTTGAATACCCAACAACATGTTTGTTTCATAAATGAAGTTGTCCAACATAAATGGATTTAGATAAGGAGATGGAATGAATGAAAAACAGTTCTTAAATTCTCGCTAAAAATGCACAATTTTGTATTGATTCTGGTAAAAGAAAAGTCTCTATATGTAATCAAATAAACAGTAGATGCATTTTACAGGGACTTATCACGTCATCCGGAGTTGTTACGCATTGACCGAAATAATGCACAAAAAAAAAAAAAAAAAAGCTTTGCCTGATATGCATGTGGGGATCGTAGTTCTATGTAGGTCGTAAATCTTATGAAAGGAGGTAATCCGAAGGTAAAGTTGAATGTTTATCGGTACATATTTTAATAGTAATATGCTATTTTATGTAACCAAAACGAATTTCTAAAACGTCTAAACCGAAAGATACTCCATTACGCAGCTAACAGAGTTTAAATGAAGGAAATATTTGCTCTGCTCTACTCCCACATTATGGAAATACAACGTAAAGTATGACGTAAAATCCGACCCTTGACATTACAGCTAATGTAAAGAACGTTGTAGTTTACTGAAGGCAAAAAATAACAATATGAAAACATAAAGTAATTCAGTTAAACAACAGGTCATCTATATCAATATTTTATTATATAAAAATGTTAAAACTCTGTACTTTACTCGTTCATTAGAATAACATGTTAAAAGTAATTATTCTGTCTTAAAATCAACAAAAACTGTTTCTATTATTTTAAAATAACAGTCCTGAAAACCAGCATTGTCGCACATTCAGTTCCTCCAAATATCCATTTATTAATACTGTTTTACATTAAATATACTGCTATTTGCTACTGATATTTACTAATTATATTCTTGCCGAACTTCCATCAATTTAATCATTCCTTAAACGCTCAAAGGTACGCTTTTACTCTCCCCTTTACTAAAATATTTCTCTACAAAAATGCATCCATCTGACAGTTTCAGCATAATACACGTAAATCATTATAGGTTTTCGCTCTCACTGTCGCGCGCCGAATTTGCAAAAATGGAATAGAACGTTTTTGCAGGGCATGTATTTGAAAGACGTAACGCGACAATTCTGGGGAGAATTTGTACTGCGTATGCACCAGCTTCAGATGACGCGATTTCGCTTGACGGGTACCGTCATTCTCCCTGTTTTGCTGTCTACAACGAACTGACACTTTGGGTAGTTTTTGTCGCCAGCAGTACACACGATATCAATCCTAACTCACAATGAGTGTGAAAGAAATGACATATACAGTATCCATAATACCAATATAATATGATAAGAAATTAATGGTTAATATTTCTAAAGTTAATTCAAACATGTCAGGAATAAAATAACATTGTTTTTTTAGGTTTTGAGGTTATTTAGATAACACTACATTGATTGTCACGAAAAATTAATTATTTATCCACATGGAGTTAAAATCGCCACATATTACCCGTTATTAATATAAACAATATAAATATGTATTAGTAAAATTGCGGTGTTACATTTTAAGACTATCTAGGAGGCTGTAGTTATCTTTGTAGATAAAGACGTGTATTACATATTCCAATAATACAATCAGATGCCATGTATTATACGTTTTGCTATTGCTTATAAAAGCAAAAAATAAAAGACTTAGAGATACACAGATGTTCAATAAAAGCTTTTAGATCCTGTTAGATGTTAGGTTCTTATTCCAATTAGTTCCTAGTTTTAACGCATGCATTCGATTGTGCGACTTGCAAAAACACATTTTCTGAAGAGACGTTATTTCTTATTGACGATAATGTTTACGTACTACGACAATGAATTTCCCATCTAGCAAAAACTCTCTAATAGTGCTTAATAATTTACCACAACTAAACCTGTGTGCCATTTTACCATTTTACGACAATATTATTCACATCCGTAAGAAAGTGATCTCTTCCAAACATTTCGTCTCTTGTACACTTAATGCACTCACGCCTTGACGCAATTTAATCAATATCAAAGTTAGGTTTTGAGTTTCTCCCCAAAAGGGGAGAAAACCTCAGCGGAGAAGTATTTTGGATTAGATAACTGACCGAAATAAACAAACAGTCCTCTAAATACTCAATTCCGTGCTATGATGAAATCCGTTGGAGATCTTAGACGTTATCCAATGATAGCGCGTAGCTGGACTATTGACAATGATACACTCTTGAGTCTGTGATGTAAAGCTAGGCGAAAAATGTCCAGGAAAGTAATTCTTTTGTAAATATGTTAAGGTTTATGGTTATAAATCATAGCCTGTAGTACTTGATTTTGGGGTTTCTTGAATTTTTTAAATTACAAAAATATATTTGTTTTAAAGTCTCTCACGTCGTTAATATGCACATTTCCAGCGATTTGCAAAAACTGTTGCATTTGTGAGTTAAAGTGCATAAAATGACTTCAAAGGAAGTTTTTCGAAAACTCAAAAATTTTCAGTGACAAAGAGCGTCAAATTTCGCATTTACTGTAACGCTTAAACGCCATTTTCTTAAAAATGGCACCAAAAGTTTCAATAAAAGTTACCATTTACGGCGAGATTTTAATCTTCTGTAATATCCTTAAAGTAATGTTTCATTTCTACTATAAGAAAACCAAAAACATGAGAAAATTTACAAAACATGTATTTTGGGCGGCGATAGATGGCAACTGGTAAGAGTATTGGTAAGCCCGAATAGCTAGCCCAAACCAAAGAAAATAGAAA
This sequence comes from Gryllus longicercus, assembly GCA_038098605.1. Classification (NCBI taxonomy): domain Eukaryota; kingdom Metazoa; phylum Arthropoda; class Insecta; order Orthoptera; family Gryllidae; genus Gryllus; species Gryllus longicercus. Next base: position 1,673,148 of record JAZDUA010000223.1, on the reverse strand, counting down.
AATAATATGAGAAAGAAATAATACGAGAAAGTCTGTGCCGTTCTGTATCACCACTACCTTTGAATATGTAAAATCTCTATCACCACGTGTTTCATGGACTACATTTACAAGTTTAAATTTGTTCAAATCAGGAGTGACGATGTCGTTTGTTGTGGAGCCTGATTGTCATTTTATCTCAAAACAAAATTTTCTCTTTTATTTGAAATAAGATTATTTTCACTTTCACTCAGAACATTGAACACGTTCCTAGGTCCAATCCTTGTTTTTTGTGAAACGTATGACATTTGCAAAGCCTTGGGGGGTCACTTATAATGACTAAATTGCTGTTTGCATCTCAAGGAAACACCTTGTCACTGTATAGCGGGAGCAGAGTTGTTTGAAGATCACTTTATTGACATTGTTTCATACACAATTAGTGCATCAAATGCCCAATATCATCTTACATTTACATATATTAAATTCCATTGTATTCTGTTGACGTGAAAGCAAACTATAAATTTCTGTTTGCCAGCCCCCTAAAATGGATTGGTACTATCAAGACAATCTTCGAATTTCGGCAACTCGTTCCAATGTAAGAAACGGTGCTGAACACACCACGTAAAGGACAACATTAGTCTTACTACGAATATTCAGAAGCTAATAATGTATATTCGTAACGAGTTCCATAAAAGTAGCAATTACATACTCCCACAACACACAATGGCTTCTGAATGGCACAAAAGTAGTAAGGCACTACAAGAAAACATTGTAAATAATCCTAATGATTAACAAGGTTGTTATTAATAAAGTAGAATGAATTCATTTATTCTTGGTTTTCGCGAGTAAATAATTCTTGTCCTCCTTTTTCTCAAACAACCTTAACTGAGATATATTGATAAGAAGCTGATGAAATTAGAACTTTTTCCTTTCCATGCATTCATTTAATACCTCTAAAGTAAGTGAAGTATATTCGAAGTCTTCGTTGAAGAAATTGTTGGTCAATTATCTTTGTCTAACATTAAACGTTAAATTAATTAGGTATATCATAACTTAATGCTTGAAACATTAAACGTCGTTTCGAAGACAGAGAATCGAGAATATGAAAATGTTTGTTAGCCCTTTAACATTGTACAAGTAGAAACATCCAAACGTCCTACACTCTCATTGTTTGAACCACATATTTCATTCTAGCGAACGTTTTCAAATTTCCGAGTTTGTTCCGACAACAAAATATTGCGCGTAAGCTACATATTGCATGAAACAAATGCCGCTCGCAAAAGGACTCGATGTTGTCGTAAAACCTGCGTTCAAAACCGCCTCGTCGACGGTAACGTAAAATTTGCTTTCCAGTGGCGCGCTTCGTTGAAATGTGACCGTGTCACAAACCAGCGGCCCGCGGGCTCTGCTCAATTTTGATGTGGCCTTAAAATATGCAGGTGACACGACGGCGAGGTAGCTGCGGAGTCGCTCGAAATTTCACCGCGGGTAATGGTCAACTCGCCGGTACGCTGGTGCCGTATTCATGACGGGCCCAGGAAAGGAGTGCCCTTGGGGCTTTCGACTCGAGCCTCTGCGCGACGGGCAGTCCGCTCCCCCTTGCGGTGCACCGCGGCTTCTGCCTGGGCGAGAGGGCGGGCGACAGTTCTTTACGCGGCATCACACGCAGAGAGACCCGCGTTTCGTGCACTTTGTCAAGTTTAATGACGTACTTGGTTTTCTTGATATTGTACGTAATCGTAAACGAGCAGCAACGTATTAAAATGAATTAACTCAAGAGACTGAAAGGAGGTATCGAACAAAAAAACAGCAAGCCATAGAAAACTGGTTATTCGAGAGAAATTTACTTAGAGAAATCTAATTACACACCACATAGATAAAAAACTGTTATACAAGACAATTTCTTGTTTGTTTTTTTCCTATTCGAGAGTATAAATTATGATCTCTGGTGGGATTCAGGGGAGGAAAGAGGGACAACTGCCCTCCTCCAATCTTGGAACAATAAAAAAATATATTTAGACATTTCATTTCGCGGATCTTTAATTTATATTATAAAATATTTCCTCGTTTTTGAATTTTGAGAATAAATTTAATAATAATTAAGCGAACGATAATTTTATTAAACTAAGTCAATAACATACATTAATAAATTGGTGAAATTTTGTGAAGTATTATTAAATGGCGCGGAATAAAGTTTACCGTTACAGTGATTATATTTTATTAATAAATCCTCTTTCAATTATATTTTGCTTTTAAACGTTATTTAGAAAATAAACAGTTTCATGCCTAAAAGCAGGAGTCATAACTAGGGTCTAGATGGTTATGACATGACATAACATAACATGACTTTTCTTTTTTCTTCTTTGTGTTATTTCCATGGAAAATATAAGTTAAGCATGACTAAAACCATTCATTTAGTCATTCACAATGACTAAAATCATTCAATTATGCAGATCATATATTCTGAGATCAAAAGTGCAAATTTTACCATCCTGGAAGCTGGGTGACTGATAGTTTTTTTTGTCTCAAGTACCCTCGCCAAAGGCTCTTTATAAAAGTCATGCCTTTTTGAAAAAATATTGCACCAAAATTAATCTCTATCTGCGAAAGATAAAAAATGTGCTGTTATTTTCCTTGGATATTTTTACTTTCTCACCTTACCACGCATTACAGGGTAAAGAGAAATATTGTAATTTCGCGTCAAATATCTCTCTTCTAACTCTCTATAGTCAGAATTCCGTCTGTAGGTCCTTCATGCATGGATGGACATGATTGTATCAATACATTCCCCGGCAAAGCCTCTGTCTGCCCGTCCATTCGTCAGTCTGTGGGAAAGGCGTACGCCTAACAGTTGGCAGGTTTCTCCAAAATTCGTATTCCCCGAACAATCTGAAAAAAACCTTTGGTCCTATGAGTTTGAAACCGATATTTCATTTTGGGAGGTATAACGTTACATGAAACCTCAAAATTGTCTCAAAAAAGGCTTCATATATTCTAATTAAACTTTTTCTTAGAAAGCGCAAAGGGCGCTTAAAGTGGAGCACGTGATGCAGCATATTTTAGACAATCTCTGAATTTACGAAAGGTGCAAAAGTTCAAAAGTTTTTGGAGTTTTCTCATTACTACAATATTAAATATATAGAAATCTTAGCTTATAAAATGTGTTCAATAGATCTTTAAATAAGTCTCTAAGCAATTTTTTAAAAATATGAGTTGTTTTACTCAAAATTATATATGAGTAAAATATAAGCAATTTTTAAACAATTATTTTCAGAATTTGCTTTAAATTTTAACTATAAAATTTTCGTTGGATTGAAAATTCCCATCAATGAGAGATAAGAAAGGGATTCCTAAATATTTTATAATCGTATTTTATTTCTAAATTAACTTTTATTCTTCGATCGACATTTTTTAGTTTTCTGCTTAAGTGTTAAGAACAAACTCGATGCAAAATGAATTTTAGTGATAGAAGAAGATACTGCATTTTGGTATATGGTTCCACAAGCCTTCAGAATGAAAATCCCACACAAATGCGAATTATATCTGACTTGCATCATGTCCTTCTAGTATCCTTAATTGTATTTATCGTGTAAATAAGAATGAATGCAATATCTTCTTAATCAGAAAAAATATTAAACATTCTTCCACGCTACATTTATTCAAAAACGTCTTTGGATTTAGAAATTAATTTTCAGTTAGTGTCGCTGACTGTACTCGCTTCATTATCAAACAAAAAATGAAAACTTACTAAAGCTTTTATTCTATTTGTATGTTGAGCTCCGAATCGTAATAACACGTTATGTAAAATGTTATGAAAATACGGGGGACTGTCATGAAGTTAGTTAATAATTTCAGCTGATACTTCAAAATATTCGGCGTACACTAAATTATGGTGCAGTCTGTGAAAACGGAAGTTGCTTTAGTTTCACGAGTCACAGAGCTGTACATTTTACAATGAAAACAAAGGTGGTTTTAATTCAATAAAGATAAACGAAAAAAATTAATTTATCAAAGGTTATGTCACATATGTTTTATAATTTAGCAGTTACTGTATGACCAGAATTGAAACATCTACCAGTAATTTATTCAGCATGACCATTTATCTAATAATTTAATTTATATTAATTTGAACACTGCTGTTTTCATCCCAAACCACGGTTTTCTCTTTCATTTTAAATCAGAAATATATTCACCAACTTTCTAAAGTCATAACGCCAACAAACTTCCCTATTCATAAATACAACTACAGGGGCGTAGGAGAATCTGTTAAAAGCATACCCGGGTCGGCGAACAGCCTTTTTGCGATACAACGTGCACGCATGTTTGGTTTGCCATATTCGAACGTGCTATATTTTCGTGTTAAAATCGAATAGACTAAAATATCTACACGTTAAAAAAGGCCTTCTTCATAGGCAGAAACAAGCGATGCAGTATATGGAGCTCACGATGGTCTCAAATCAACACCACACCTTCGTGAGATGTTGAAAACTTATAACTTCATAATGAAGGTAACTTGAAATGTGATTATCCCTTATACCAAAATTGTAGTGTGTTAAAATGTTAAAGTTTAGCATGCAATGTGAACTAGCTCACGGGCAGTACAAAGTTAACTAGCTCCAGAAAGCAATACAAAGCTTGCTTTCGATGGACATTAGTAAAAGTTGTTCTTACAACTTACTTTTACTTTTAAAACTTTTATTTAAAATTCAAAAGCCACCGTTGTATCTGCATAGAAATATCTGGTAATGACAAATGACACTTCTTTATGTTACGGAAATTACGAAGTACAGTATTTTAGTCTAGCTACTTTTCTTTGAAGAATTCTGTAGCACGAGTCTCGCAAGATTTTCCTTTCCAATCTTAATCTCGTTTACGTAAACCATTTGCATGATAACTGGGGAATCTTATCACACGTTCATCCTCATTTTTAATATTTACCACAACACTTCGTTGGTCGTCATCGGCGTACATCACACTTCGTCGTTCGTCGTAATTTTAGTGAAATGGAGAGGTGGAACAAGTGCCAGGGAGGTGGAACAAGTGATGACTGAAGTCACTGTGCTGTATGTCCACTATGCAAAGCACGCCGCTATACAATGAGTGCGAGAGTAATAAAGAACAAATGAATGCTGGGATTTCTCTTGAATCACTCCTAGATGCGAGAGGATCTGAAGACCGCAGCGTTAGACATGTAGTTGTTTTCCTGAGATCAGTGTTTCAGAATAAATGTTATAAACTTCCTTGGTAGTGGAGGGTTCGAACAATTTTTACTTTTTGTCAATAAACGTGTGGTGAGAACGTATGAACTAGTGTCTAACTCGTGGCGTTTTGACGCAATGAAATAAATTTCGAGTGTCTGACGTACACAGAAAAGCGACAAAACAATACTCTTTCCAATGTGTAAGAGAATGTATGATATATTCGTAGAACGGTCGTGAGTGATCGGATTTTTAATCTTGCTCACGGTAGCATTATTGAATCAAACAATTATTTAGTGTTGTGTTTTTGGCCAGTAATTTTCATAATATAAAAAATATTTTCGAAAAAGTGGTTTGGGACAGAAAAAATATTGCTAAAAATCACACAACATTGTTTTGCAATTCTGCTGATGAACATATTCCTATACTTCAAAAAAACACTTTATTCATTAAGCACTATAAATAATTAAATATTTTATCAAAAAAGTCTTCACAAATACTGTAATGTCATGTTATACTATAAGTACAATAGAACACTTGATTGCATACCAAGGATAGTTCTGCAAAATTCGATAACGCTACACATTAATAGCAAATGTCTGGCAACCTCTTCCTGGAAGTCTTGTGGTGTGACGTCATTTGTGTTGTAAGCAGTGATGCGTGGAGTATGAAAATTCAGTCGATACTCTCAGTATGAGGGTAGGAGTGATATCACTATCAAATTTCTCGAGTTCCTGTGTTTCGCACAAAACCATAGATATGGCCGGAGATTGCATAGTTTTTGTTCTGTACTTATTGGAAATTAGTAATTCAAATTACTTGATATGCATTAATTATCAATACGGAAACTCAAGTTACTTGATTATATTTAATTTAAGGGTAAATGTTTAATTTAAGGGTAATTATTTAATTTAAGGGTAATTATTTAATTTAAGGGTAATTATTTAATTTAAGGGTAATTATTTAATTTAAGGGTAATTATTTAATTTAAGGGTAATTATTTTATTTAATTTAAGAACTTTTCTTGTTTATTTTATTTAAGGTTGCTTCAACTTCTTCAAGTATTGGCGGTTCGTAACGCTGCCAACATGCACCATTCATTTTACTGCCTATTACACTAGTGTAACGAATGCGAACCCTCTTAGGCGCAGAAGAAACTTTACTTCAGAGGTACTATTGAACACATCTCGGCTCTGCCTTCACATTTGTCAAGTAGGGAAACCAACTCCCTGATTTTTTGCCGTTACATTGCAACTTGTAGGCTCATAACAATTAGGCTTCTTATTATTACGGGGGTGGAGATGAGGAAAATTGGAAGAAGAGAGTTGGATGTTAATAAGTGATGGTTGGGAAAGACCCACCATACCCATACCAAGGAAATATCCATTCTCGAGTCGGAATTCGAGCCAGAGATCCTTCCTTAACGACACATCTGTTCGGATCGGTTGCATTTATACTTCGTTAATGCTTAAAAAAAACGATAATACAGAAAGCCGCAGTTTTCGAAATCCCTCGAGATGTTTGGGATCCCATGAGACTCTCGTGCGATTTCTGTCACCAAAAACCTGTACTCTTGTACTGCCCCAAAACTTCCGTCGCTGGCAGCCAACGGTCGATTTTGCGTTGGAAGCAGCAACCGGCGCCAAAAGCCACGGCGAAACGTCGCGCGACGGAGCTTCACAATGCGATCGACAGGGGCGCCAGTGGCAATAATAGAGGCGGTGGGGACGGGGGCGGAGGCGGCGCGGGGAGCGTAAGCACCCGCGGGACTCGTGTCTCAAATTGAAGGCGCCGCCCAACTTTCGGAACAGCTTCGGCCGGCGCGGACGGCGTGGGTGGCGTGGGCGGTGCGGACGGGTCGGCAAAGCGCCGACGCTCACACTAGGTCGAAAAGGGGGGAAAAAAGAAAAAAGGAAATACTAAATAAAAGAATAAACACGAAATAAAAATGGGTTCCAAATGATGAAATACTAAAATGAATACGAAATAATGAAATAAATACGTATGCCCAGTCTATTTTTACTTGCTCACGCTTAAGAAGGAATTTATGTAATGCTTAAGAAGTTAGCTTAAAGTTATGTATAGTTAAGTAGAGAAGAGAAAGTTAAGTGTAATGCTGCTCAAAATAATGGCGATTTTTTGGCTGAAAATCTCGTATTTCAGAGCACTGGTAACGAAAAAGTGGATAAATCCAATTTCTAGATTTAGAAAAACAATCCTGTAATACGTGTTGTAGCCAGAATACCTGTTTTGTGGGCTCTTGATACCGAAAAATCGTTTGATGGCAAAACGTCTGTTCATCTGTCCGTCTATCTGTGTGTGACCAACACTAGCGGCTAAATTGTACAACCCATTTTTTCCTAAATTGTTATTCCGGGTTTGATCTGGCTGGTTGAATTTGAAACCGGTATTTTAACTTTCCCGGTTTTGCTACGGGTTCGCCTGGTGTTGATTGCAGAAAACACGGAAAAATAACCAACCAGAGCAACAGGCAACTAGAATTCTCCTCCAGACAGCTACTGAATTCGATCTAGCTATTTGGCTACAGTCGAAAATCCGGCACTGTCGGAACTCGAAATCGTGGACTTTCCGGCAATAAATGCTGCATCCCTTGGCTATTAAAACTTAACGAGGATGAAATATCACGAGAATTTCTCAGCACTGGAAAACAAGCTGAGACTACGGAACTGAAAACTCTACAAAGAGCAATAATTCTATTTTTTATGTTTCTATTTTCACTTATTTAATGCAAATGGAGGAAATTGCTTAAGTAAAATTCGGACAGCTACGTAACTTTTAATACACATGCCCAAATTAAAAGGAATCTCAAAAGAGTTGTATTATTTGTTTTTGTATTCCGTTGTTTTAGAATGTATTTAATTAAATAAATCTAATTTTTACTTCGAAATGTTCGCTTGAAAATCACACAGAACGGGTGAAGCTCTACACTGCTGTCAATCGCAATTCGCAGTGTTCAGGAACTAATGGCGTGTGATGCGAATGATTACAGTTGAGTATTGCATTGTGTCATTACTTATTTTCATCTCCGTATGTTAGAGCATTCATTTTGCACTGTCTGCAATCATTTGCACATTTCAGGTACCACTTTTAATCATTTATTTTTCTTTCCCGCGATAGTTACATACAGAAAGTACTAAAAGCATGCAAACATTCACGAAGTTTTTTTTTTAGTAAAATATTCTTTTACGGGCTAATATTTTATGGCAATTTACATGAATCTCATACTGCATTTTAGAACGTTCCTCGCAAATATTATGGATCTTCTATTCGATTGTGGGGTAATTCACACATTTCATCTTTTATTTTCTGATATTGATGTTGAGATAATCCTTGTTTCTCTGCCACCTCAGTACTGGAGGAGGGATGATAATTATAACGATAATTGTAATACAAATTGACATTTTTATTTGAAGATGTAAGTAAATATCCAGTTCTGTATCCAGTTTTTGTGACTATAATATTATTGAAAGTCCACATATCTTCATCCAACCTTGTACCCCATGGCAAGTATATGTTCTCGTTTTAAAAAGAATTGTAAATAGGATTTATTGACAAATGTCGAAAAGAAATGAGAGCACTAAAGAAGTCTCTATAGATAGAAAAATGAAATTGAAAAGTATGTTATGATTTGAATAATTTTCAAAATGTGTATTTTTTCAAGTTGTCGAAATTAGAAAAATTGCTCTCAAATTAGGAGGGAGATGAGGAAAATGAGTGAAGAAAACTATGCAAGAAGAACAAAAGTTCATAATTACAAAGATAAAGATAAATTTAAATTATCTTTCCATGGAACCCAACTTACATTTTTCTTTTGTTTCAGTGTAAAACAAAGGAAAGCGTGCTGAATAGTCTCAAACATTTCTTTTGTTGTCACAGCACGCGCAAAAAATTGTAAAACACATCTTAATTGTCAAAATTACATCGTTAAAAATTGTTTTTACATACAACTAGACCAACAAAATGAACAAAGTCCTTGTTTAACAGGATAAGGGATCATTTGAAAGGACATATGTTTTGTAATGTTAATCTACGTAACTAGCACAGAAAGTAAGTCTTCGGCGTACGAATGAAATGTTGATGGACGAGAAGACGATAGTATTGATTTTATTGGATTGATTGAATTGATTTAGTGATTCCCGTCGCGAGAAATGCGAAAGTTATTATTCCTGTAAATGTAGTGCATGTTTTCCTCGAGAGGTGGCGCTGATCTTCCCCTGCTGGATGGCGAGATCCAGCACCGAGCTACTGTCGGCGGCTAATGGGGTTTTCCCCAACCCGGTATCCACTATCAGAGGGGTATCGCCCCAGGTGGGACAAGCTTTCAACTCCCGATAGGTCTCTCGACATGTGTGGTAATGTAGTGCATTTGAGTGTAAGTAAGGGTTGGGGTTAGAACAAGAAAGGGAAAGGAAAAATCGCGCGTGGTCCTTGGCCCGTGACCCATGGTCCATTTGTTATGATACACATCCGGCATTCACCTGGTGTTGATCAGAGAAATCACGAAAAAATACCGAGAGCAGGCGGCCTCTAGAATTCTTCAGACAGAGAGTGAACTAGACCTAGCTATGTAGCTAGTGACGGAAATACTGCCACTTTCGGTCCTCGAACCTAGGACCTCCGGTCAGAGGCACTCCAGTGACATCAGTTGATGCCCTGAGCCACCTCTCCCGGTGCGATGTGAGGAACTGAGGCTGGCATTCCGAAATGAGAACGCCAAACATTCTCATGCGAGGTGAGAACCTTGACTTATAGTTATTTGGACCTAAAATGAGCGACTTTTAAGCTATTTCTTTTAAATGAGAGACTGAATTTTGGTAATAACCTAATTTGTACTAATTTTGTGATATTTTCCTCAACTTCAGGAGTTTTGATTCAAAATTTTATATTTGCTCTTTTCATAATAAATAATTGCAATTTGGATTCGTTTACCCCCAGGCGTTGGATGCTACATTCGTAATGGAATAAGCAATTATAAGGGGTAGTGTGGTCAAGTGGATTGTAGTATCTGTAAATAAAACGCCTAACTGGCCTTTGTAGTTATAAAATAGAGTAATATTTCTTCACAATTTGAAATTATATCACAAATTCTCTATTCTTGCCTAATTTAGCTATTTGTAATAACTTCCATGAAAAAGCATTATAAATAATTATAGTAAATGGGCTGTACGATACTGCACATTGAAATTGAAAAGCTATTGGGCCAAACTGTTAGTATCTTAAGGAATTCCATTGTACTAAAAAAGTGCGAATGGAAATTTGTAGACTACAAAAACATCATGTTTACCATAAGATACATTGCCAAATATACAACTGTAACTGAAACTGTAATTGCAGAACAAGCTAGGACGACTTAGGCAACACCTTGTGTTTCTATCTGTTGGAGAAATCATGAAGCACGTTTCTACCGTCATTCTTGAAGACTTCAGAATCGTTCGAATTTTTTTTTCATTTGAGTTCAAGTCTCTTGAGTCCTTAGGCTCAACTAACTCATCGAATAATTATTTTTTAGAACAAATTAATATAAACTTACAAATACTCACTCTTGGGGAACATTCTCAATAAGTGAAGTGGCAACTTCAGTTGTCTGTTGCAAAACTAGTGTAAATATGTTTTTTTAATTTCCTGGGTCACAAAAGCAGCGTGGAATACTTGGCTGTCCGGGGTGAGCCGCGACTCAGTCGATTGAGCTGACGTTTCGGCCATCGTCTTGTGGCCTTCTTCAGATAGCAGCAGTATAGTTTTGAAGAAAGCCACAACAAATGGCCGAAACGTCAGTTCGATCGACTGAGACGTGGCTCACCCCAGACAGCCAAGTATCCAATGACTCCGGCTGCGTAAGCCTACGAACACAAAAGCAGCGTTTCCTCGCTATAGAAGAATTCTACCTCTACTTTACACCAAACAACAAGAGTAATATCGGTGAATTTTCTGAAATAACATCTCCGTCAGCGAGTGTTACAATCAGAATAATTAAAATCTAGCATACCCGCGGGAGCCCTCGTGTGTGGGAGCTCTTCCCCTCCTTTAGCAACTCTTTTTATTGCGGTTATTCCAGCGCAAACCACAATGTGCCTCTGGAGATTCACAGAGTATACGCAGTTTTCCGCATTTTCGAGAAGCGTCGGAAATCCTCAAGGCCAGTGGGGGCAGGCCGTTGGGATGTGCGAAGATAATTCGTCTCATTCGTCTCTCGGCCGCCGGATGGGGAGACGGAAGACAGGACAGAACAGGGAAGGAAGGATTGCGCGTAATCAATGGTCCTTATTCAAAAATACTGCTGCTGCAGAAGTCGCCTGGACTACATCAGGTGGGAAAGACGGAAATCACTAATCCTGGCGCCAATACACTCGCTGATGGTAAACACGTCAGGCAAATTTTTGCTACCTGCTGGGTATCGAACTCGCAACCTCCCAATTACCGGCACGATCAAACCATAAGGTTCTCCCCTAATTATTGCTATTACCTATGTTTGTTTCCTCCATCAACATAGAATTTCATGTTATGAACATCCCTTGCCACCCTTGCCACGAAACCAAAAAGGAGAAACCAAAATAGGCGAATTCCCAAAAATTGGAATTAAAAGTAGAAATAGAGCTCATTTTGTAACTTGCAGCTCGAGCGTTGTTTGTGTATTCGCACGATCGTAATGCAGAACGTGTAATTATCGAGTTGTGGACTGATGACAGCGGGCCACGTGTTTTGGTTTGCATTTACTCGTGCACGATTTAGAACACACCCTGTTGATATTTATAAAGTGGAAAAACTCAGCACATTGTAAATCATAGTTTTGAAACTGACAATCTCGATTGTTTTTTAGTTATCCTGATCCACAGAGCAAATGCTGGGATGGTATGTTTTTCTTGTGAACAGAAAATATTGATTTTCTTTTTCACCTTCATATTTTTCTTATTTTACTTCTTCTTCTTCTTCTTCTTCTTCTTCTTCTTCTTCTTCTTCTTCTTCTTCTTCCGAAACGTTACATTCAGTTTATGACGTTAAATAAAAAATAAACCAAAATAAGTAAACAAATTAATGAACAAATTAATGATTCACATAAGCTTAGAATCGTGCTATTATTTTCAAAATTTAAGTTTACAAAAATGTTGATATTCTACACTTCTTACCACCAGTGCAACGGCATGAGGATACACAGGAAGGCCAAACCTTTAAAAAATTAAAGATAAAAATGTGTTATTTTGTAGGATTTTATGGTCGTTTGAATGATGTTATAACAACTAAAATAAAATGTGTTGTGATTTTCTTTTGAGTCTTCTGATTTCTTCGAAGTAAAATATACAAAATTCTCCATTTTTTCACACGTTTTTATGCATTCTGGGGGGTAATTATTTATTCAGTAGTAGCACGTTCATCGGATTTTGTATCATTAGCTCTTTATAAATCGTAAAACATCTTTGCTTAGCATATTATAAGGGGCTTATATGCTTAGCGTATTATGCGGTGATGGTACGCTGTCAATGCTCCACGAGAGTTTTCACAGCTGCGGAAGTCTACGATTGCAGACTTCTTCTCTTCTACATTTGGGAGGGAGGTTCACATCCTGTCGATGCGTGTGGGATTTGTTTCTTGAGTTAGTTAGAATTTCTTGCGACTCCCTGACTGTCTTCCTCCATTCCATCTTATAGTATAGACTATGGTGACTACGGGACTTCACTAAGCAAACTGGTTTCTGGAGCGTTCTTTTTGCTAGTTGTGGCATGAGAAGGGTGGAGGTATTATTTTGTCAGAAGTACTATAAAATAAAATCTATCGACTATATGCCTATGCAAATCGTTTTCTATTGCATGTAAAACTATTTGCTCCGAGCAAAAATGTATAGTTTTCTTAATTTGTCAACAACGTTCGTTAAATCTTTTTTTCATAATTCAGATATATGTAGTAGAATGTAAAGAGAGGGGTAGGGAATCTAGAGCCTAAGAGAATGTCCGCAGATTATACTTTTCCTCTTTTCATCGCTTACACTTTTTACTCTTTTGTGTCGATATGTGAAATAAAAATAATTAATATAATGTACAATCCCATTCCATCAAAATCATTCACCAGCTTCCAGGTTTGTCTATCAGGGTATAACAATATAACAGTTAACGTTATTAGGACGATAAACAGCAGTTAATCGACGCGTTTGAAACTTCTAAATTGAGACGATAACAGAGGTTTGTAACCAATCTGGCCTTTTATTTGTGTTATCAGCCGTATTTTTCAATAATTTTGTGATAAGAAAGAACGTATAAACAAGAAATTTCTTGGAGTAAGTGTACTCTTTCACCATATTCAGCCACAACTCATTTGTATCAATTGTTTTTATTGGTCTGTTAAATCGCTAACGGACGCCGGTCGTTAAGAGTAACTTTCAGTTTCTCGTTAAGCCGATGTAACGGTACAGAATGATAAAAAAAGAATTAGGGTATTAAACGTGCAAGGGATGGCGCTTCGCGCGCGCGCCTCGGATGGTTGGGCGCACTGTGCGAGGCGTAGGGGGTGGTGGCCTCCGGAGTTTTTCAATTACGTCCGGCCGGCGGTGGCGCTTCGTCGCCCCGCGCGCCAGCGCAGGCCGCCCAAGGGGGGCCAACTGTCCGCCACCGAATCCCCCACTCCACGCGCCGCTCGCCGCACGCAAATGCCAATGTGGTCGGGGCTTTGATTAAGTAGATTGAGCCAGATCCATTCTCAGCCGCAATCAGCAGTGGGTTCTTCTACTTCTCGGAACTTCTAAGTGCACTTTGAGAGGTCTTGCGTCAGATAAGTCTTCGTCCCTTGTGCATGAAAGTGTTTCAAATTATTTATAAAGTTTGTATAAGTTAATGTTAAACGAAATGAGTGTATACAGAGTGTGTTTTGTATTTTTTAAACGTGGAATTTGTAGAAAATATTGTAAGAATGTATTAAGGTCGTGTCGTATGTTTTTAGTTCAGGTGCAACCTCAGAAAGTGTGTTACTATGTTTATCTGTGTTACTATGTTTTAGTTATTTATAAACTTTTATTTTCGTAGTAAAGATTACAATATAGCTGAAATTACGCAATATTAATAAAATTCTTAATAATTCTTATTAATATAGATGATAACTATTGTTAAAGATACAAATTGAACAGTAAGTAATTTTCTTTAAACTCAGCCTCAAGATTAATTCCAATAAAAGGTTAAGACACAACACAGCATGAAAGTATTTGTATTTTCGCAAATGTAAATAGGAAATAGTTTACTGGTTTACAAGATTAAGCGAATTTTTGACAAGGTTATGTAAACTTTTGTGAAGTTAACTAAGATTTAAATGAAGTACCAAAATTTAAATAAAAGAGGATTATTGAAATAGCAGAATTGAAAACGCAAACTATATCAACACTAACTTCCTCAAATTTCTTATCATAGCGTTTAGAGATTATTACAGAAAAAATCTGATTGAAAATTCAGTTCGTGCCCTTGTGGAACTCCTCTACTAGTTCCCAGTGGACGTCATTGAAGCCCACTTCCTCGGAGCCGAGTTCCACCGAGAATTTTCTACGAACTTGCAGTTTCGTGACCATCAAGAGCCGGTCTGGGCAGGCGCTAGTCTGACTTTCCCACTCGGGGGAGTTGGCACGCCTGAGCGGCGGGCCGTCGGGCGGCCGGTGGCGGCACGGGAGCACGGCCGCGCGGTCTCTGGAGTTGCGGGCGGCCGGTGCGCGGAGCGGCGAGCGTTCGGCCGCCGCCACTTCATGAAGCACGTGAGCGGCATGCAACCGCTCTCGACCTCTACCGCCAATACGCAGACAACGCGAAATCCGGTTATAGGACGCACGCGAGGACGTTTTGAGTGCAGACGGGCGGTCGGGCGGAAAGTTGGGAATTCTGACCGCTCCGTGTCGCGCAACTGGTCGAGCAGTTCGCAGAGTACACAAATTCCATCAAAACTTTGTGTACACTGGGCCGCAGATTTCATTGTCTGATGGCCAATTGTTGCATTTCAGCGGTTGGCGGGAAAATATATTTTGTTTATGATTTTCATTTTTGTGTTTGTGTATGAAATGAGAGTACGGTCGTGATTTAAATCTTAATGAAGCTGACTGCTGGGAACGAGAACAATTCAGGAAGGTTAATTTAGTTAAAACAAACCTCTGTGATAAATAAAAATAAATATGAGGAAAATAGTATAATGTTTTGTGTATGGAATAGAACGTTTTAACTGGTAAAGTCGTATCTCAAGTTATTCATTCTCTTATACCATTTCTATATTTGCTAAATTGAAGTGGATGTATGGAAATATTAATGCAATTTATTTTCCTTTTCTCTTAATATTGCACGAAAATATACTACTTTATTTCAGGATCTATCTGGCATGACACTATCGACATGACATTACACTATCGTTTGAATGAAATTACTTTGATTTTTCTTAAATTATAGACCAGCAACAATTTTTATCTTAAAATGAATCGTTAGTTTAAAGAACATTTTTTTATAACTATTTATTAACCATATAAACCATTTTCTAACCAAGAACATTGTCCGAAGGCGTTTCATCATTTTAACTGCTAGCGCCGAGCATTTTAAAGAATCATTTTATTCATATATATATATATATATATATATATATATATATATATATATATATATATATGACGTGTTATAAATAAAAAAGAGTAAAATTGTTTACTTGCAGGGTTAATAATTCTATAATTTACTTCTATGGATTCTTAATATTACTTTATTACTTTAAAATATAATAACCTCTTTGAAACATTGATATATTAATATGAAATAGAGATTCAGCGTTCTAATTGTAACAGTCCTTCAATTAAAGAATCAACCTTATTAGATGCATATTTTTTCAACAATTTCTTTATATCTTGAGTCAAAAAGAAATTCGTCACGTCTCCGTGAAATTCTTTCTTCTCTTTATAAAAACTGGTATCAAATAATTATAATACTACTAGCTACGGCGAGAGCGAATCTTTAATCAATAAATATGCAAATAAATCACGACAACCTGCGCAAACCACTGTGTACACAGAAAATGTGAATATAACATGTTTGCGCATGTTGCGTGTTGCTTTTGACGTGAAATTTAGGTGCGTTTCTTCAACAAATGCATAATACTTTGAAATTCAAAGTGCAATGCCAGAGATCTCCGTTAAACATTTTCATTTATCAAATTTTGGTGCATGTGAGAGCCTCAAAAGGTAGATATACTACTGAAATAACATAGGAGACGATATATGAATGACAACACATTATCTATATTAATGCGGTCTATTAGTTCTGTCAGTGGTCTATGGACGTGCTCCATAAGGAAGTGTTATCATGAAGAAAAGTTATGGATAAAGACACTCTTATTGAGCGAGGAAAAATCACAAATGATATTTTTATTACATTACGACATACAACCAACTTTCAATTCGATACGCATTAATTTATTACATTTCTTTAACAACATGTAAAGCATAGTTATGACGGATACCATCAATTTTTCATCGTCCGTGAATTTCACAACATTCTTTTATAAAAAAAAATTAATTCCAATAAATGAACATTCACGAAGTGTCTTCAAAGTTTCTTAACGAGCTTTCCAACAAATTCCAAGAATTGGCTTCATCTGCCCAGCCTTTAAAACACTTCACTTGATTTTCTTTGACAGAATGGAGCTTGTTTTGTTAACCTCGTCCATCACGTTCAATAAGCAATCAATTGCGGAGTTGATGAAATGCGGTGTATCCCTTACCCATTAGCGGCATCTGGAATGCGCTCCACTTAGCGGACGTGGAGGGTGCTCGAAAAACCGCTCCAGCGGGAGGCGTCCTTCAGAAATAAGTGCTTGTTTCCGGGGACGAGGAAGTTGGACAAATTGGCGGCGTGGTGTGATATTAACGATGCGGGTTGGTGTTTATAGCTGCGTCATAAATTACGATGTGCCTGAGGCGGAGGGAGACGGGAGAAGGGGGGCGGAGCGAGATTACAGCACCCCCTGGCGGGCGCTGCAGGAGGAGGCAGCCGATGCCAGAGACGAAGGGAGAAATGGGAGAGACGAAGAGAGAAGAATCTGCTGCTGGGGGAAAGGAAGAGGAAAATTGGAAGGAGAACAGAAGCGCTGTAAGGAAGCTTAGATAAACTACTGCAAAGTCTCAGCTTGTTTTCGTTTTTTTTTTCATTTTTTTTCAAATGCGCCAACGACACTCTCAGAGAGTCGAATATCTTATTACTATAAACAGAGCGTGCTTCTAAGAAGTATGAATTGTGCACTTCAAAGCAGTTTTAATGTATGGTAAAGAGGCGCACTCAGGCCGGATTGTTTGCAAACGTTGATAAATATCCAAAGCTGCACTTGACATTTCCATAAGAACGGGATGATGCAACAGAAATGAACATCAAATAATTTTAAATGCTAAGTTTAATCCCCGTCGAAAATTCTTTCAAGATTTAGTAAAACCAATTTAATATATAAAATAAAAGTATTTATTGTAGTTAAGTTTCATTGATTATTTTAATTTTAATTTATAAGTTTTTATTTAATCGACAAATTATTTTTTAAACTTTTTTTACATGTTGCATAGCCCAAGTCTTCAGTGGCATTTTTGTAGAAGTAAACAACTGAAAATGATACTTTTTTGTAATGTTTAACAGCCTCGACTATTACAAAACGTGGTTCAAAAATTACGAAAGAGTAGTAGAAGTAAAATAGTAAAGTAAATAGAAATAGAGTAAAATTATGAAAGAATGAGAATTTGTTTTTTTCTAAAAAGAGGTAGTTTTAGAGTTTTTACCTGAAAAAAATGATGTATCCAATCCAAAAATGTGTGTTTCGAATATATCACTTCAATTCGCTTTAGTATAATGGAAGTGTAATGGTAAAAGGAATATATTTTGAAATTTCATAATGTTCCTTCTGGACTTGGACGCCTGGGACCAAGAGGTATGCAATTCGTGAGGCAGCAAAGTGCAAGAGATTGCATATCCCTCTAGGACTGCTAGTGATACTGCTAATGATACTGAATTGTTGCTGTTTTTTCTTATTTCTGATCATAATCACTCGCTTTTTGCAGTGTATAGTAACAGGATAAAAATGCCAAAATATGCCTGCAACGAATTTTTTTGAAACCATGATAAATGTTGGAATATTAGTATTTAATTAGTATGAATAACCCGTTAATTGCAGAATAAATTGTGAAATAAATGTTGAGTCATTTACATGAGAATTAAAAATGAAATATTGATATCGAAACAATTCCAGGTAGACTAAAATTTAAATTGATCATCAATCAAAAAACAATGGTAATTTTTGTGTTGGTTTTTATTCGTAAATACAGTAATCTGGTAACCTGCGTGTGCCTTCGTGTCCGTTCGTTACTGTTTCATGATTTGTCATTCGACGCGATTCGTCTACTGTGTGAAACTGGTAGTTTTTTGGAATGCTTTTAAAATATTGTAGGACTATATTCTCGAAAAACTCTCATTGTGTGTTTTAAAACATGCTTTGAGGGCAATTTAAGGAACTTACACAGGTTATCAGAAGCTCACTGCATTGTTCTTGACAAGATATATTGATTGACACTAGTTTATACCCGGATCCTTCTATAGTATTTTGGAAGAACTATTGGGAAAACTGCTATTGAGGGCGTGTTAGAACTCGTATAATGGCGAAACGGTGAGGATTCTTTTTTCTGCTATTACCAACATGCAATAAGTATAGTCACAACGTGAATCGTTACTCAATCGAATTTCTCATAATTTAAACTAATTTCAGAATCATGCAATTTAAATTATTTATGTAGATACATACTTAAGTAACCTTCTACGCTCCAGATGGCAGGTTTTAAAAGTATTATTAAAATTTATTATTGTACTTTTTAACACGATTAAATGTTTGCATATGAAAATAAATACAGAAGCAAATATCGCGATAGGCCAGTAGCATTGTTATTTTAAAATTTAAGATACCAATTGCGTGTTTGTACATAGAAAACTCCCATCCATAATACGCCTGCAGGAAGAGGAGGCGCCAGGTGGGTGCAGGGCCCATGTGCAGGTGCTGGAGATAAAGCGATGCCTGAGGGCTCGTGAGCCGCCCAAGAGCTGCAGGCACTTTGCTCCTGCAGAGGTAGAGGGCAGCAGTAGTGATGGCGAGAGATGTCCCGCGCAGCAACGTCACTTGGATCCCAACCCTACCCATATGCCACTGCAGCTCACCTGCCATTCCACGCTTTCTGTTATGTTCCCTAGCTGCAGAAATAGTTTGTCCTTTTGATATGTGCGCTGTCCACAAAATGAGTAAATACTAGTCTCAATCGGCAGGGGGTGCAACTTATATACATTTTGTCTTCGTGTGGAGAGGAAATTCACAAGTTCAATCGTAAAGTACTCTGACTTCCAAGAGTAAGTCCTCAAATGGCGTTGGAATTACATCTAACGAATTAGATAGACTTCAGACCAAAACGTAAGAACCATTTCTCTCTTTTGGGAGTTCTAGCATTCGCTATTGTTCTGTATCATGCCCCCTAGCTATACGTTCGAAAGATTCTGATTTCCAGATCTTTCTAATACCAGATCATTCCTATACAATTTATTAAAGGAAACGACTCTTGTAAATTGCTATGAAAAAATATGAAAGTGCAAAATGAAAAACTACCTCCCAAACTTCTATCCAACCTTTGACGAGGTGTAAGATTCTCTGCATCTTGGTCGCAGGATAATTATATTCTTGTAAAAGATAAATTTCCTCGTTTTTCTGTCGAGATTACGTCCCGGTCTTTCCGATTCCCTTTCAGGCTGCAATCAATCGGCGCCTGAGGGACTTGTCAAGATCTCCGAGGACAGAACCGCTTCCCTGGGAAATATTTCCAGTAATAAGCTCCCTCGTGCTCCCCGAACATTACACCTAGGGAGACGTTAAGCGCGTCTGTCTCCTGTAATTATACTGTTTCGCAAAAACAAATTCTAGAGTGAACAAAAAGTAGATGGAACATGCTAATTTCAACCATGCTTGACAAACCACACCTTTATTGTGGCACTAGAAACCTACGTATTATCATGGATTATAATGCCTTAAGAAGGCGGAGAAAACACCATCAATAAATGGGCATTTGTGATGGTGTATCAAGACTATAGATCAAGGTAGTTCGAGATGGCGCCAATAATCCGTTTGTGGTGTAAATTATGTTACAATATAAGAATCAACAGAAGTTAAGTAGTGGCAATAACACATGTAATATTACTTGTTAAAAAGTATTCAATATCATTAATTTGTTTAATTTGTTATATGATGATGGGAGATTGATTCCTCTGATTATTTAATATTTTTCTTTAATTTATTAATATTTTATGTAATTAATGATATTATGCCTTTCAGTTTACCACTCTAATAACTATGAAAGCATTGTACATTATTATTCCCTCTTTATTTTGTGTAAACTTTGCAAAAACTTGTATAATAATTTATTCTTATGTGATTGCAAGAGTGTGCAATTAGTGGAAGATGTCGCTAGCTAATCTAGCTATAGCCCACTACTTATAGGCTGCCTCAGCACTCTTGATAATTTGACGTGCTATGTAGAACCTATATTCGCTACCAGAAGCGCTCTTGCCAATCTGAGTTTCTCGGATTCCCCATATTACAGTCGGCGGTCAGGCAAAATAGGTCTGGCGCAGTTATATTATGTCGAGAATTTATTTAATCGCGCGGCGCGTAACTTTATTTGCCATTCTCCGTTGTACAGTAATTTGTGCACAATCCGTTTGTTCGCTGATTCGAGCACCTGATGACCCGGTCTTTTGGCCGTTATAGTTTTTAACACTATTTTTTTTTGTTTCCAGATATTCTATTTATGTAAACCGTTACACATTCTACTTGTCAATTTTTATTGACCTGTTTGCTAATTCGAACATGATTAACCGTGTGTTGCACGTTTCACTTTGGGTTTAAAAACTCGTGATTATATAACTAATTTTTGCGATATCCGATGCAACCTTAAAAATTGCAGTGTTTGCTATATCTTTGATGGGACACGCAATTGATCTCGGCTATATGTTATTTCTGTTGGGAATTTCACTTCAATATCTCTGCTACAACATCAGTGAGCAGTACCAGAAAATACATACTGAAAATTTACAGAAGAACAAAAGGATTTTAAGAATACAGGATTACAACAATGAAAATGCAGCTAAAATTTAGTTTGAAATTTTAAATTTGGAGTTTTTCAGGAAAGAACCAGGGGCTTTTTCACCTACGCAGCCAGATGTAAAGAAGGGGAACCGCAAGCAGTATTCACTTTTGAAAGGAATCTACTAAAACCTAACAAAGCTCATTAAAGAAACATAGAGTATGATTTTCCTTTCCAAGAATAGCGATTGCAGCCTTTAATGAGGAAATTTCAGTAATTCATGACTTCCCGTCATCCAATTGAGGGTCGTATGTTGCGTTTATAGCTTTGCTGGGAAACATTCTGAAGATCGCAATCGAGGACAATAAGTTACATCACTACATGCTGATGAATCTCTCTTTTTATACCATCCGAAGCTTTTTTTAAAAAAGGGAGCATTCATCCCCTTTTCGCACTTGTTACATTGCTCTCGCCTCACGCTAGCTGCTGCCTTAGCAGGATACATCCAAGTTCATCAGGAGATCTTGGGCTCTCTGCCAGAACAACACGCAACAAAAACAGTCTTCGCCCGCGCTTCAAATTTATTGGCGTCGACGGCGGCTCTTCGACCGCTGCCTTTGTACCCCCCTCCCCTCCCCCAAACCCGAGTTATAAATTGCTATAGACTTTTACCACTAATAGGGATTCAAACGTTGTGTTATTTATGGACGGAAAAGTTACATTGTCTACCGAAGAAGCATAACAGATCTATGTGTTTGAGAATTTCAAACGAGGAGTGCGTCTTTGGTAAACACACGTAAAGCGGAAATGTCACAAAAGCCTCCTATATTATTCAAATACCCACAATACTTCCAAAAACGGTATGCTATACTATTTTAGAAATACATTTAATTTTTCGTTTTGTTTTTACTGGTGTCGCGTGGTACGAGTTTCGCGTGGCGATTTACTCATTTACGTCAATAATAGTGCACTTTAAATGTAATTTTAACTCAAGTATTTTTTAAACTTTAATACTGACTTTTCATTACAACATAATATTATACAATATTAGAACATAACCAGCAGAAATGCTATAATTTTGTACTTTTATTAATGCAACTTATTAAAGATTACATGTTAAAATGTGTTCAATGTTTTACGTATGTAGTATTACGTCTCAGATACGTCCCGGGCACGATACCCTGCACCGAGGAATACATAACGTGGAAATGTTGATTTCATAAATATTTTTCTTTTACGGAGATACGCAAGATCAATGTTAAAACGTCCTGTGCAATAAATTCATTGTGAGTTAAAGGTGGTTTAAAGTAGAATGTGTCGAAAGCAGAATATTCGTCCACAGAATAGTGCTTCCTACGCGAATGGAGCTAAAAATAACATGATCCTCAGACCAGTGGGAGCGATCATTCTCTGAACGAAAACATGCAAAGAACACATTTGACAACTCACATTTTGAAATCTGATGTGGATAAAGAAACGTAAGCGTAAAAGTGGTAAAAACAGTTTTAAAAATGCAAATATATCTTGATACAAAATATTTTCTTTATGAAAGGCTCCAAACCATAATTTAAGTTAAATTGAGAATGATTGAGAAATAAAGAGCTTTAGTGTTATTATACCAAATGTTTAAATTAGTATATTTGTTAATATTTGCTTTATTAACACCCTACAATAGTCGGATATCATACACTATTTTTACCGTGCATGCAAGAAATAATTATTGATGTAATACGAGGGCTGTTCAAAATATACGCGGACTGACGTCATAAAACAAAATGTATTTCACTTACAAGTTAGATGTCTGGATCCCCTTCAAAGTACTCTCCTCCTCAACGCACACACTTATCCTAACGGTGTTTCTACTTGTTGAAACAGTCCTGGTACGCTTCTTTTGTAATGTCCCTCAGCTCCTTCGTCGCATTTGCCATCATCTCGTGAATAGTCTCAAATCATCTTCCTTTCAAGAGTATGTTGAGTTTAGGGAACAAGAAAAAGGCACAAGGAGCAAGGTCAGCTGAGTAGGGAGGGCGGAGAAGAACTGCGGACGAATGCTTGGACAAAATCAAGAGTTCTGAGAGCTGAATGGGCAGGAGCGTTGTCGTGATGGAAAAACCAGTCACCACTCCTCCATATTTCTACCCTTCTCCATCAGATGGCGTCCCTCAGACGTTTTAGAACTTCAATACAGTAATTTTTATTCACTGTGGAGCCTTCTGGAAGATCTTAGCATAAAAAACTGTCAGCAACACCTTAACCTTGGACCGAACTTGGCGCGTTTTTTGGGTCTGGAGGTCGTTTCACCCGTTCACTGCGACGATTGGACCTTTATTTCATTGTCATAACCATAAACCCATGATTCATCGTCGGTTATGATCTTTGACAAACATTTTTTATCTTCTTCTGAATGTTCAAGCAGTTCCTGACAAAGCTGGGCACGATGGCCATTTCTTCCTCCGTCATCTGGCTTGGCACAAATTTAGCAACAATGCGGTGCATCTGCATTGTCGCAGTTAAAATCTCGTGACAAAATCCAGCTGATATCCTACACTTTTCAAGCACGCTCCCAGACAGTCAGATGACGATTTTCTCGTACCAGGTTATTTATTTTGTCAACGTGTGTTTCGTCAGTTGACGTGGAGGCGCGTCCAGAACGCTCATCATCTTCAATAGACTGTTGATCAACTTGAAAACGTTCATGCCTCTTGAAACATACCTTAAGAGCTCACTTAAGTTTCATCTCCGTAAGCCGGGTTAAGCATAGCGAAAGTTTCTGTTGCAGATTTTCCTAGTTTAACACAAAATTTTGCAGCAAGTTAGTTCTCTTTCAGATCATTCATATTGAAATCCGCCAAATAAAGAAATCTCACGTCACTAAAAACCACGTAGCTAATAAACAAAATAAGATATCAACAATCAGAAAATGGCGTCATAATCAGCAGATCTGAGCGAACCTAGCGGCATCACACAGATTACCCTGGAACCAACTGGACGCGTGCAATTCAAATAGTCCGCGTATTTTTTGAACAGACAATGTAGTTGTAGTACTTGTACATTTTCATGTTTTAATTATAACTTCGTATTCATAAAAGATATCCAGGTATTGTAAGTCAAATCTCATAGACGTTTTAATTATTGATTTCAAAACAGCTCATGGGTATAGTTCTCTAACAAATGGCATCATGCAATTTTGTATGAAAATATGCGTCATGTTTTTTTTATTAAAAACATTTTTCAGACCATCGTATTATTTTGTGACATTGATAAATGAACAACTGCTTCGCATCCTTCCAAGTTATTTTTTTCTTGACACTTTACGTCTGGGAAGTTTTTCTTTCCCTGCACAAGAAAATAATTGAATTATGCCTTATTTCGTTGTTGGGAGCAAGAAGTCAGACAAATTATATGCAACATGTCGTTTTATCGTCGGTATAAAAATGTATGTTTCGGGGGTGCAATTCTGATTATACAATATTATACATAATCCAACATGTGCTTTCAGATATTAGTTGTTTTTGACAGGCTATTAATAAACAAGTTTTGTTAAATATGTTTAAGAAAATTTTGCTACAATTTATAAAATTATTTAATAGTAATAATATTTATTGAGTCACATATACAATTACAATCGTCAAATATGATATATTTGATTGATTTGATTTGGTATTTATATGAAACGTACATTATTTCCCTGTAAGTGTGACAACATATCACACGGTTATATTATTGGCTCTGTCGAGAGAGACACGTATCATGCACATCCTAATAAAGAAAAACAATGCATTTTTATAGGTGTGAACAACAGAAGTATTTTTCAAAATCACCCTCTGCTACACAATGCTATTGAGCGTGGGATTTCATACATAAAAATTCATTTCGAAGGCTACAGCGCCCCTTCCTGACAAGCTCTGGCAGCGAACTCTCTCTGGTCCTAAGTCGAAGCAGAATACGCGATTAGATTTAACCGTTTTATCGCTCTCTCGGAAACAGCAGAGCAGAGAAAACATGCATGTCGCGACTTCCCGGCGACCGCCCCTTCCCCCCCGGCCGCTGCGCTCGTGGCGCCGTGCCAGGCGGAGTAGAGCGGAGAGCAACGGAAATTCGCGGACTACAGTCGAAGCAGGGCGCTGCGGGTGCTGTGGCTGTAGTTGGACCACGGCTGGTCTAAGAAAGGGACGGCCACCTCGGACGCTGTGATGGTCACGAGAGCGGCGAGGACGATGACACTAAGAGGGCAGAGATACCTGCAGGACAATGACAGGGACGGGGACACATACGGGAATGGGGATAAAGACAGAGACGGGTAGAGTTGGTGATAAAGATTGGGTCTTGGATACTGTCGGGGATGATGGCAGGTGGGGCAGACCTAGGAAGGGGGCAGTGGGAAGAAGGAGAATATGGTAGTGGCGAAGACTGGGGTTGGGAAGGGGATGGATGGGACGGGGATGGCTGGGGCGGGGATGGCTGGGGCGGGGATGGCTGGGGCGGGGATGGCTGGGGTCGCGGACAGCTAAGAGTGGAAACTGATAGGGATGGACATAGTTGGAGGACGGCTGGAGGCGGGGACGGCTGGAGGCGGGGACGGCTGGAGGCGGGGACGGCTGGAGGCGGGGACGGCTGGAGGCGGGGACGGCTGGAGGCGGGGACGGCTGGAGGCGGGGACGGCTGGAGGCGGGGACGGCTGGAGGCGGGGACGGCTGGAGGCGGGGACGGCTGGAGGCGGGGACGGCTGGAGGCGGGGACGGCTGGAGGCGGGGACGGCTGGAGGCGGGGACGGCTGGAGGCGGGGACGGCTGGAGGCGGGGACGGCTGGAGGCGGGGACGGCTGGAGGCGGGGACGGCTGGAGGCGGGGACGGCTGGAGGCGGGGACGGCTGGAGGCGGGGACGGCTGGAGGCGGGGACGGCTGGAGGCGGGGACGGCTGGAGGCTAGGCACTGCCTTCCGGTAGCGCGCGTGGTCCGAGGGCTGCGGGTGGGACGTGTCTTTTGCTGGCTGAACACCTTGAACAGAACGTGCGCCGCATGCGGACGAGAAGAGACTCACCAACATCGGAAGGATCTGACCGTTTTCCAAAGGCTTGCTGGCTTCTTGATAGTCGCTGAATGATGATAATTAAAGCTGAAAAAATTGGTTGATCTTTTCTATCGCAGCAATATTGACTGTTTGCGCGTTCGAAAGAAAATTGAAGTGCATACGTGTGCAATGTACGTGAATTGCTTTACATTCATGCTTTCGAACAATCTTCTGGCTCTCCCAGAATATTTTGTTAGCTTTTGTGCGCGGGAAATATTACGAAGCAATTATGTAAAAAGAATAGTTAGAAACTGGAAACGAACTATCTTAATTATATAATGGTCGTATTTTATTATTGTTTAAATTTACTCACACAATTATTGGTGTGATGGAATAAAATATTTTGAGACCATAAATAAAGAAGTATCTAGATATAAAAAAAAGAATATTGCACAAATAAAAATTTTGCTCGAAAATAATAAAAACTTTTAAATAATAAAAATAAATTTTATAAATTTTATATTGAAACACAGAATGTGTTCCCTTACACTAATTAAAACATTAGTGTAAGTAATCAATATATATTTTGGACTGCGCGGTACGTACGCCAAGCGCTGCGAACAACGACGGGAGCTAGCAACGGTCGCTACCGCCACCGGTGCCACCGCCGGGAGGCCAGCGTGAGAATGTTGGTTACAAACCGGGCAGCGAGCACGTGCGGGCAGTCGTTAGGAGTATTGCGAAGAGAACAGACGTTAGCGGAGCGGCGAAGAGTTCGGACGTGTGGCGAAAAGCTCGCCGGTAGTGCATGGACAAAGAGAACATGCGGTATAGTTTATGAACTATCAGCAACTGAAATGCAGTAGACACGTGAATGAGATATTGAAAGTATCAGTAAAATAAAAGATTAGTGTCGGTAGAACAATTGATCGCGCTCGTATTAATAAGTGTAGTGGAAATAATACCGAAATTTTGTGGCACGGAACTGAGACCAACACGTGTGACAGTCGTGGGTCGAGTAATTATATCCAGCGACAGAAGGTGATTCGATAGAGGTGCAACGCCGTGGTATCAAGATCCGAGTCGGGGAGGAGTCACAAGGTCACCAGCCCAGGACGACCGCCACGCCATCAGCCGCCGACAGCCCACAGCTGCTGCAGAGGTCGGCAACCCTGTCGATACGAGCTGTTCTACGATCATCGAAGGTATTTGGTCGGGGCCCCGAAGGTATGATAAATGCATATTACACCTAATCTTGGTACCAAGGCAGAGTGTATAAAGGTTGTCAGATCATGTAGTTAACAAATTTGATTTGCAAATAAATCTTGTTCATGATTGTATTTCTATCTCTGATTAACTTTCCCAATATTATACCAACTTATCCAGGGACCCATTCACGGAAAAGATACCCTCCTTTAGTGTTATATTGCAGTGAAATACCCGGCATCACCAGGTACGTCACAATATATAATAATTTTTTTTTCGAAAATAACCACTTCTGGAAATTCAGTCGCTGTGTATTTTGTTCTTCGATGTGTAATTGAGTAAGTTACAAATAGATTCGCCACATGCGAGAGCTTTTGTGACTTATTCGTACAAAACCTCTTTAACCGTATGCTGAGCAGAATGTGGGTCTATGTGCGCGGTGAGCCGCTGCGAGAACTCGCCGTATGAGAGCCGAGGTCACGGAGTTTGGATCCTCTTTTTATAAGAATCGGGGCAGATCACTGGATTGAACGCATCCGGATCCCAAGGCTGTGCGCGCGACGTGCCACTCGCCCGCTGCCACCTGGAACGTGCACGTGACCGGAGTGACAAGTTTGCGACGTGCTTTGAGCCTGACTGAATTTGAAGGCGAAGAACGTGGTAGAGAGTTGCCCCTTTTGAAAAACTCTAGATGTCAATAACCAGAACTGATATATCACGGGTGCACATACGGTTCTGTGAACAAAAATGAAGAGAAGAGAAAATTGTAGAACAATTGGCAGTTTTTTTCAATGTGGCAGCTAGAACTTTTCTTTGGGGAGGAAATAAACGTGTAGTTACAAGACGAGGTGGTGTTTTTTGATCAAAAATGTTTTTTGTGCTAAATTTAAAATTAATTTTTATATTTGTTGATGTATTTTATTTATAACTTACCCAATTCAGATATTGAATGACTTACGTTACTACAGTACATTTATTTACAGTATATTTGTAGCCGGCAAAGGTGTCTCGACACATCAACTGATGTCACTACGTTACCTCTGAGAGGGAGGTCGTAGGTTTTGAGTCCCGACGGTGGCAGGATATTCAACACTAGCTTCATAGCTAGGTCCAATTCAGCCGCTGCCTGGAGGAAAATTATGGCGGCCGTCTGTTCTGATCAGTTTTTTATTGTTTACCCTGGTGAATGCCGGAGCAGTCCCCTAACGAACAGGCCATAGACCGCGCGCAATGTTTCCTTCCACTTCCTTGTCCTATCCTCACCTCTTACACACACGTACATGAAGTGTAGCACCACTTATATCGGGAGACCTGTCGGGAGCTTGGATCTTCTCCTGGATGGAGCGGTGTCCCATTAATGGGAGACACATAGTTGGGAAAATCCTCGCTAGTCGAACGGTAGGTCGGAGCCGAATCTCGCCAGCCACCGGGAAAGATCACCGCCACCTCCGACATGCAAAACACGAGGGAGGTAGCGGGACTAATGACACAAGTAGTGGACGCGCTCGGAGTTAATATACAATCAATCTATATTTGTAAATATGTATAATCTGTTCTGAAAGGGGGGGTAGTGTGTGTGTGTACGTGTGTGTGTGTGTGTGTGTGTGTTTGTGGAGAGATTCTTGAATACCAAGACCCTTCGTGGCCTTTCATACACAAGTGCCCTCTAACCCTTTCGTTTAGGCGAAAACTATGCCTTCGTGCACATTTTGAAGAAGATATGTTGATCCCTTTTCTTAAAACCAGATAAACTTTATTCCGGACGGAATGTCTAGAAAGTGACGTCTTTGTAGTTGGCGTTTTCCACACACACCACACGACTCTTCTCTCCGGATCTCTTCGCAAAATATTTTCAATCATAATTGTTGAAGAATGGATGTTAATATGCGATTTATTGAAGGTTAAAATATAAGAAAAGTTAGTTTTATATTGTTTCTTAAAACGATACAGTTTCCATATAAAACGTCCGCAACGCATTAAAATATTACTGTTTTATGCCATTCAAATAAAATATATTACTGGAAAATTGGATATCAAAATGTTCTTTTTTTATTTCTAACAGAATCGTTATTTTGAAAGATATTCTGTCATACATGTATTCAAAATCTGGTGAGGGGTGCTACTGACGCCCTTACGACCACTTACGTCAAGATTTACCGTTACCTACAGCAAGAGGGTTAATTAAACTGTCCGGGACACGCGCTGCGGCGACGGTGCGTCGAGTGGTCGAGGAGTGGGGCGTGGTCGGAAACGACTCCCAGCGCGGTGGCCCCGACACCAGAATACGAACCTCCGCCACTCGAAGCATGACAATCGAGACTCCGGGCGCGTACTATCCCACTTCTGACAGCCATTGCCAGCGCGGCGACGGTGTAACGGTTAGCGTATCGGACTGTTGCACCCAAGTTGGCGGGTTCAAGCCCGCCAAGATGGATTTTTACGGGCGAAAAAATCCTTCGTACGCCTCCCTTCGGAGGGGAAGTAAAGCCGGCTGTCCCATGTTAGTAGATTTACTTGCATGTAAAAGACCCTCAAGCCTAAATGACGTAGCCTCTGAGCTAAATTCAAATAGCCTGTTTCTCTCCCAAGAAATAGCTCCTTTCTCTGCTAGTTAGTGAATGGAGCGTAGCGAAATTTGCGCGGTCAGACGGAAGCGCGGGCGTGATGGCCTGAGTCTCGCCACGTGAAATAAGACATCAATTCAATTCAATTCAATACTTCTCTCTGCCATCAAACAAATCCTTCCCTCCATTTCCCTTCCCGGCTGAGATGTCTCAGGACAGCAGCTGTTGGCATTGGAAGGACCTAGAATTGGAGTCTTGACGGCGGATTTTGCGACAGACACTAGAAAACTAGGGCTAATTCATCCGCTATCTAGAGCAGAATTCTAGAGACTCGCTGATCTGATCGATAGTTTTCCGTGCTTTCTCCGTTTACTACCTGTCAATACTAAGGAGCAGTGGTTCAACAGAACTGTCAGGAAGCGCGTGAGATATTTCTTTCTTCATTCTTGTTCCGTAAATGTACAATACACACAAGCTTAGATCTCGTTCTGGTTGGGGTGGTCCTCGGCTGTCAGAAATAGTTCTTGGGGAACAACCCCAATATCCATCATGTGGCTCATCGTCGGTACTAGTATTCTAGCGGGGGAGGAACTTATACTTCAATATTTTTAACGTGTCGCCTCTAGTTTACGTAACAAAAGGGGAGAAGGAAGGCAGACTTCAATAGGGAGCCGTAAAAGTAGAAGCTGTAGTGTTGCAGCTCCCTATTGGAGTCTATCTTCTCTTTCCCTTTTTCGTGGGTTATTGCGAGCTGCCACGTTAAAAGAATCGGCGTATACCTTCCCGAATAGAATATATGGGACTACACTTACGGGACCAATTATCATAACAGTTAACACGACCATAACAACAAAATAGTTAGTAAATGAATAAGTTGAAGCAGGACAATCTTGCCGCCGTGCCAGAACTTCTCTATCGAGTTACACATCTTACAATTCACGCAATTCACTGCCACACATCAGTCGAGAGAGCTTAGAGCTCGTCCCGCTAGGGGAGATACGATTACATTAGGTTTCATACGTTACTGAGCTTACTATCTTCTATTTTAATAAAAAATACATAACTTTTCAACTTAACCATCCTTTACAGCAACCCATTTTTTCAAATCTGTGTATTAACATTTCTAGATCTTTGAAAAAATACTCCTAATTTGTGTACGCAAACTGGGCAAAAACTGCCTTTTTCAGCTCACGCCTGAGTCATTTAATAACAAATAGAAATTGACCAAAATTGACCTTGATATTTTGGATTTTTAAAAAATTTTGAATTATTTTTGCAATTCTCACGTTTTCATAAAAGTAGTATACCTTCAGAGTAATTTGAAATGGAAAAATTACAAACTGGCGCACTTACTGTCATATATAAATGCTCATACCTTCTTTATTTAAAAAACTAAAGAATTCAAACTAGCTTCATTTTATAGATTATAACAGGACATTTTTATATTTGTACTACTAGTATACAAAAGTATAATTACTTTATTTTTCATAGATTTTTACCTTTAAATTTTAGTTTTTTAAAGTTTTGTAAGTATTATTAAAATAAAAATACTACTAAATTACCTACTTTGTATATTATGTATGTGCAATATTTCAGAATGGGGTATGCATAAAAACCGTTGCAATAAATTTATTATCCCAATTGAACATCCGTCATGAGGACAGCGACATCCAGGTTCCCTGTGAAGACAAGTGCACTCAGTTTATTTATTATTAAAATGAAAATGTTAGGAATGAGTTGTTGAAATTGTGGAAGAAGTAGTTGATATTCATATTCATTCATTAATATACACTGACGATCAAAAAATTGGTACATCCATGCTTATTGAAATACAGAGATCTGCAACCAATCAGAATACGGCGCTCCGGTCGGCAACGACTTTATAAGACAACCGTCTGGCACACTTGTTAGATCGGTTACTGCTGTTAAAATGGCAGGTTATCACGACTGAAGTGAGTATGAACTTGGTGTTTTAGTCGGTGCAAGAGAGATTGGACATAGTATCTCCGAGGTCGCGATAAAATTCGGATTTTCCAGAACGACCATTTCACGAGTGTATCGTGAATATCGGTAATCCGGAAAAACATCAAACCTCCTTCATCTCTGCAGCCGCAAAAAGATCGTGCAAGGACGGAGACTACGACGTATGAGGAGAATTATTGCACGTGAGAGAAGTTCAACCCTTCCGCAAATTGCTTCTGATTTCAATGCTCGGCCATCAACAAGTGTCAGCATGCGATCCATTGAACGAGACTTTATTGATGTGAGGTTTCGAAGCCGAAGGCTCATTCGTGTACCCCCGTTAATGAATGCACGACACAAAGCGTTACGCCTCGCCTGGGCCCGTCAACACCGACATTGGACTGTTGATGACTGGAAACACGTTGCCTGGCCAGACGAGTCTCTTTTCACGTTGTTTCGAAAGGATCGACATGTACGAGTATGCTGACAACCTCCTGAATCCACGGACCGAGCATGTCATCATGGAACTGTTCAACCTGGTGGAGGCTCTGTGATGGTATGGGGAGTGTACAGTTGGAGTGATATGGGACACCTGATACGTCTAGATACAACTGTGTCAGGTGACACGTACGTAAGCATCCTGTCTGATCACGTGCACCCATTCATGTCCATTGTGCATTCCGACGGAAATGGGCAATTCCTGTAGGACAATGCGACAGTCCACACGCCGAGAATTGCTACAGAATGGCTCCACTCTTCTGAAATTAAACACTTCCACTAGCCACCAAAAACCCCAGACAGGAACATTATTGAGCATATCTGGGATGCCTTGCCAGGTGCTATTCTGAAGAGACTTCACCCCATCGTACTCTTACGAGTTTATGGACATCCCTGCAGGATTCATGGTGTCAATTACCTTCAGCACTACTTCAGACATTAGTCGAATCCATGCCTCGTCGTATTGCGGCACTTCTACGTGCTCGCGGGGGATGTACGCGATATTAGCAGGTGTACCAGTTTTTTTTTTTGGCTCTTCAGTGTACATTTTACAAAAGTTAGTTAAATAATAGATCCATGAAAGTATATTCTGTAACACTGGTTTCTCTTTTTCATGACGGAATTTAATTAAGTCACATTTTTTATGGTCATCAACTATAAAAAAAAATCAAAGTTAATTCTACTAACATGTTTTTGCCCACTCAAATAATCTCTGTGGTGCCGTAATTGAATCATGAAATGGCTGCAGTTTTTCTCGCGTAGCCAATCTTTTGGTGGTGTCGCCAATACCATTACTAGGCCCTTTCCCTTGGGAAGCAGCCGAGATATGGCATTCAGAATTTACACCAAAATCTTTTTTGTAAAAACATAAAGTACGAATATCAAACTTCATCGGTTTTTATATTTGCTCCATTTGAAAAATATTATTTTTTTGATATTAGATACTTCAAGTTTTAGAAATTCAGTTAATCGTATGTTTGAAACATTGTTTATTTGATTCCAAAATAATGAATTGTTTCTTTAAAATGAATAATAAGCACAACCGACTTATGTAATAACAGTCGGTCAATTGCTTTCAATATGTCACATCCATAGACATTAGTTTTATCCAATTACTTTTAATATCGACAATTGTTCTATGTAATATTATTCAAGAGTTTAAAAACTTTTAAAAATAATTTTACAATCCTTGACTCTAATTAGGTCATAATTACATTATTTTGATTTTATTATTCTATTTTAAAGGCCACAAAACAAGAATTCTGGCCCTACAAAGTGTTAGAGAAAGTACGACTAATTTACTATGTATTGGTACAAGAGTTGTTCACTTTTTCGTTACCAAGGTCAGGCAATAAGAGTTTCTTCAGTTTCTTCTTCTATCAGCTCTCCGGCACTTAGTTTTTCCTTGGCTTCGTTTATTATAACAGACCAATTTCTTTTATCTTCTGCTTTAATTTTCCATCTTTTAACACCTTTGCTTCTCAAATCTTTCTCCACCTAACCATCCCGTCTTACTTTAGGCCTCCCTTTTCTCTCCTACCGGCCATGCTCCCTACATATACTTTTCTAACGGCTCTCTTTTCATTCATTCGAAGTAGGTGACCCAGCCATTGGCAATAAGAGTTTATCTGTCGAAAATTCGCCGTCTCCCTGCGCTCGATAACAATTTCTCTTCTTGCGAAGTAAGGTTGACAAAGTAAAAACAGTTTGAGCCTTGTTAGGGGTTACTACATAATACTAATAATTATATATAATATATATTATATATATAATATATTATATATATAATATATTATAATATATAATATATTATATATATAATATATATATATAATATATAATATATAATATATATAATATATATAATATATAATGGATATGGATATTAAATAAAAAGTTGCTATGGTACACGTGTACTAATAAGTAAATATGTGTTTTTCTGGATACACGATTGTGAGTCGTGAAATGAACATATAAATCACAAATAAAAAGTTGCCATTGTCACGAGGAAAGCAGGTAATACGAATCAAGTCACACTGGCCATGTGGAAGAGTTCTCTTATTTTAGATGTCAGTACAATGTTCAGAACAATCTTTTTGTTAAGTACTGTGTTCGAAATAGTGTTGATACTGAGGTATTTATAAGAAGAATGACTTGGTATTTTGAGAGTGATTCTCTGGCAAATTAACTAAA
The DNA here is from genome assembly GCA_038098605.1 of Gryllus longicercus. Lineage (NCBI taxonomy): Eukaryota > Metazoa > Arthropoda > Insecta > Orthoptera > Gryllidae > Gryllus > Gryllus longicercus. The sequence continues at coordinate 1,638,432 of JAZDUA010000223.1, read as the reverse complement.
TCCGAATTCGACGCTTTTTGCTGTCAGGAGTTGAGGAAAGACAAATGAACCAGAAATTGGAGGATTTGATTTGTATGGGAAATAATCTTGATTGTGTCGTACTTGCTTTAAGCTTGCGCAAGTGAAATTTCAGTTGTCAATTTTCTGATCAGATACCTTGCTCCATCAGGACAGGAGCTGGCATCAGTATTTCTGCGTCTCGCAAGTATCGTGAACGCGTTTTGGAAAGTTGCACCAGCACTTAATGTATTTATTTCCAATTATTATTTGTATTTTTTAGAGGACGGACTGTTCTAAACCTCAAATTTATTTTTTTCCCGAGCTTCAAATCTTGAGCTTTTAAAATTTCTTCTTGCATTGCTCTTTATCTCCTCGTGTTTTACTTGTTGATTAAGTACTTAAATGAACTTAAATCTTACGACTTAAAGCTAAAAAAGTCTAATTTGCAAAATATTTGGTTAGTTCTCTCATTAGCCAGACAGTTTGGTTAAAGTTATGTGAACGACGATGAACGGATCATTTCAAACATCATCCGGTTAATATTAACATTAAGCACAGGGTGCTAGCTAATGTATTATTTATAAGGTGATTGAATGTAAAACATTCTGCCTGTTTGTGAGAAGAATTTTGACATGTAACAAAAGGAAATTACGCGTTGCAATGAGTGAAGGTTGTTTTATGTGTAAATTGCAAAGGTCAAAACCTGCAACCTCTTCACCCCAACTCGAAAATATGCAGTGAAACGTCAGATGGGATATACTAGTACAGTGATGGTAGGGTAACTTAAGTTAGATGGCGTCATGTAAAAAGAAATACACGGCTCACATAGAGGAACTCAAAGGTACACAACGTGTCTCTCACTAGCCTTTGAGACTTCCCACCAGCCGTCTGAGTCCTGTTTATTACGCAAAAATATAATAGTTTTCATTTCCGTAACGTATTTCACATACAGTAGCCAAATCGTGTTTAAGTCCAGAGTTTGATATTTTAACAGCAGTTTTCCTTTTAGTTCGTCAAATGCGAAAGAAAGTGCCAGGTACTACAAATTGAAAACGACAGTTATTCTACTCTACCTGTGAGCACAATTACGAACTGAAGTCTATTTCATTCCGAAAAAGACAAAAGTCGAATATATCTTTGCACAAAGCCGAACATTTCACGCCCTTTAGCCACGATATTCGTGGAACGCCACGAGAAGTCTTTCTGTAGCCTTGAAAAACGGCCCGATATAAAAGCAGCCGGAGCAAAATTCCGGTTTCGCTTGATCGGAGTGGGCAATGTTCCATTGCTGCAGGAACGCGAACCTGCAGGCGGAGTGGGATATTGATCTCGCGAACCTACAGCCACCGACGGAGACTCGCGGTAGGGCGCCGCTTTTAATGGTTTGTCCCCTGCGATCTTTTAAATTCGGTGCAGCGAAGTGAAGTAGTTTTATTCTTTGTGCCAGTTGTATGTTCTCACTCGTGTCCGATGACCTAAAATAATGACATTGAGTTGAGAAAGTGATTTAACGCATTTTGGGCAAGAAACCAGAGAAAGAAAATTATTACGAATTCGTCGCGGGCGTGAGTCAACGAACAAAAAATTTAACTTATTGTAGCGATATGCTGATTTTTCGACACGAGTCTCTTATATGTGAGATTGTATTAAAGACATATCTTCGGAAAATCAAAGAAGGAAAGGCAATCGTTAACGTTACTATTAGGATTATATCATATCGAATGTTACTCTTTCAAAAAAATGTTTTTGCAGGGAAAGAAGGTTAAATACGTTCGCAAAGCTTGCAAGACTAAAGAAGAGATAGGAATTAGCTTACGTAGGTACTAAGACATGCATACTTTAGTCACGAGTGAATTCGAATATAAAATCTGTCTTAAACTAATTGAAAGCTTTCGATATTTATTTTGTTCAGCATTATAATGTTAATAAATTAACATCAATATAGATGAAGTTTCTGCAGAGCATATAAATGTTGGAATATGCTACCTCAATTTCTGAATATCACTTTCCACAATAATAATTATTTTTATATGAGTATTCTTAGATATGAAAGAAAGGTAAATGGGGATTCAACTCTTTGCCTTTCTTGTTTTAATTTTCTGTAGATCTGCCTGTAATATAATCTAACACATAAGCAATTCGTGTCGAAAAATATTTGCATATCACTAAAATAACGTAAATCTTTTTAAAGTTGAGTCCCGTCCCCGACAAATTCAAAATAATTGTTCGGGTTTCTTCACTAAAATGCGTTAAATCACTTTCTCGACTAAAAAATGTCTGAATAGGATTTCAAACTGTTTTCAATACGTAAGTAAATCAGGATTTTGGCACATTACCTCGATGTTTATATCTACCCACTATTATATTTGGCGAGATATTGGGTTCTAGTTAAGTTTGTATGGTTTACCTAACTTTATCACATTTAATCGTCCTGAAGCAAATTACTCAAACAAATTGTAATATTATTTTACAAAATCCTTTTTAATTTTAATGAAAATAAAACTCAACCTTAACGAACTTTCAAAGACAAAAGTATTATTATTTTTTTTCTAAAATTCATGCCGAAACAGATCATTTGTACCTTGTTGGAAGAATTATTTTAGAGAGAAAGAAATGCAATGACAGCCAGCTCCCACTTGCATCAGACTTCCTGACCCGCCTAAAGGCAATCGAGAGCTATCGCCCTGAAATTCCGTTGACCGCCGTTATTGCCTTCAGGTTCGCACTTTGTAAATATTCGCCTTCATGTCAAGACTGAGAAAAAGTCGGTCGTGTTTCTGTATACGCACATTGTAACCGTACGTTGGACAAAAAGTGCGCGGTAGCGATGCGCAGAAGTATAAAACGAATGAGCGTGCGGCTCAGAGAGACGAAAATAAGAAACAGAGGTAGAGTGGGGGACGCTGAGGAGCGAGATGGCACCAGCCTGACAGTGGGTTGCAAGAAAGCAGACTGGTAACGACGTCGTTTATTCCGTGGTTAGAGTTATTGAATATTTTATTCTCTTTGGAATTCTAAAGTACAATTTGTTGCAAACGTGAAATTAAGCGTTCTGTTTACAATTTCTACTTACAGAGAATAGAGAAGAGATTTAAAATGGTGCCCAAGATTTTTGGAGAAATGCAATATTTAAATATTCCCTTCGAGAGCTTCTGGCCGAACAGTACTTTTAAGCTCTGGCCGGGTTTCTGAACTGATGTCATAATTATTACAAAATGAATATAACGAAACGAAATCGAATAAAATATTTCTCTGGAGGGAAAATATCATTTTTGAAGATCTTATTTACTTAATTAGATTTTATTATATTAAAGGGGAGGATATGGTAGCATCAACGTCTCTTAGTTATTAGCAACCTTTGTGTAATTTACAGGAACTTCAAGTATTGACATCATTGAGCACTGTTTGGAAGTATTCCAACATAATTAAGAATAAAAATGGCTAACGTAAAATAATTGTAATTATATTGAATATTAGAAATTTCAAGCACCAAATTTCAAATATCTTGTTAATTCCACATTGTAACAAATTTTACATTTTACGTATTTGATGATGCTTAGAAAGCATTTAAAATGCACAGCAAAATTAAAATTCACGACTAATAGAAGAATATAGTGGTTAACAGCTTGAAAGCTCAATGTGCCGGCGACGACCTAGGGCGGTGGCTCTAGAGCCACCGTTACAAGCTGGCACGATTTTAACGGATCTTTAATGCGTTCATGCAACGGACAAAGAGTTTTGCGAGGAATGACCTTACAAGTGTTTGGTGCGAGAAAAGAGGTGAGTGCCGCCGAATTCTAGTAAGACGTGACCCAAAACCCCTGCACAAAGTCGGGAATATTAGCCGACCTCCGGAAATGCAAATGTGTGACTAGAAACCAAAGGAAGAAGAAACCTTACAAATGAGTAAATAATTATTTCTGCGAGGGACCCGACTACTATTGTGCTTGATAGAGAACTGCTCAATAAGACAGCAAATAACGAGCGATAATGTTTGTATTTATTACAGGGTAAGTAATTTTTGAACGAAGAAAGTTTCCTAAGTCTGTGCTGATAAAGTCTGCTGGATAAAAATTTTGCTTTGTTAGACTGTTTTTTTAAATAGATAGCAGCAGTTACAGTGTTTTGAAGCTTGAATGCTTGAAATTGTTTCTAGCAATTTATAATTCACGATCGCAACTATTTATCTATTTTAGAAGACAAATCTTGTTCTTTCTACGAGCGTCATTTATTCTAACATTATTCTATCCATGCAAAATTAATTTGAAAGATAATTTTTACTTACGTTAATTTGTAATTTTACTTTTGGTATCCATATCAGTGTTGCACTTACAGCACTTCTACCGCAGACAGTCACCTTAAAAATTATAGGAAGGTCATTATTAGGAGTGTCATAGGTTCTGTATCCTAACATGTGAAAATGAAACCTGGACAAACAATATCACTCGCAATTTAAAAAGAGTTAGGGGAAATTACTACTTCTTCACGATCCCTTCCGAAAATTTGAGAAAGAAACATTGAAACCAGAAACATTCCAGAACCCTTCTCGTGGAAATTACTCCAACTACTTACCTTTATTGTCCTAACTATTTTCGCTTAAAGATCTCAATTTTAGAACGTACCGGGTTTCCGAATTTAGTAGAACAGAACTACTAAAGACGGAAATCATTCGTATAGTATTTCGATGCGGTATATACCGTGCATGGAAAGGTTATACAGTCGACCGGCCTTCAGAGGGCGTGTGAGAACAGGATAGAGAAAGGGTCGCCGCGGTGACATGTCCCGTTGTTTTACGATATTGCTCGGGCAAGTACCTCGAAAAGAGAGGAGAAATAACTTGCACAATTAAACTAACTAAATTTCCCACTATTTCGACTCTAACTTGACACCTAGTCTACAGTTGCGCTCTGGCAGCTTCGGTTCTGCTCTTGCAGCTTTAGTTTCACTCTTGCAGCTTTAGTTTCACTCTTGCAGCTACACGCGCTAATACACTGAGTATACTACGACCACCTCTCTTATTCAGAGTAGGTTCATCTTTAGTTCAACGAGGATGCGTAGGCCATTATAGGGCATCAAAACCACAAGCGTAACTGATAGTTCTCTAATTAGTGCACAGCGCGGGACGATGATAGTGTAATATATGTGAATATGTGATAGTAACATATGTGATACTGTAACATACTTAGTGTTAGTGATAGTGAGAACATACTTCTCAAAAATCAACCACAAATGTTTACTTGGATTCAAATGGAGGAATTTTGAAGACCAAGACATTTATACAAATAAAACGGTTCAAACGAAAAGGTTTGATGTCACATTTTGGCGGTTTTAAGTTAACAGTGGGGAAACTGTTTTTAAAATATAAATTGAACACTCAATGCATAAATGTTCGTTGTCCGTGAAATCTGTGACGTGTGTAGAGTATCCTTCACTTATTAATGTTAAGAAAAAATGATCGATGTCCGGAACTTAGAACGGTTTTGCGTGCTTTTCAAAATTTGAAGCTTCTAGGTATCGAACGTTTTTGTTTTCTCTGATTCAAATATACTTCCATGTTTTCCGAACCAGTCCTTTACACATCCTGCAGGGTGGCATGACTCGGTGTTCTTCCAGAAGAGGTTGTTACAAACACGAAACTCTACCTGCAAGATCGAATGAAAGTGGTTTACAATTGCGGTCAGGTACCAAATAGTTGTCAAGTTCTGTGGTATCGATATAAGGAGCCCAAAATGCCATGAAATTACGGCCTAAAATATCACACCACCTCTGTCCTATGCCTTGCTCACTGTAACATAGATTTAAAGCCTCGAATTGTAAAGCAGAGGCTTGTGTGCTGTATAAGAAATCGGGATTGATCGATCCAAAGAATCTTTTTTCCAAATATCCAAACATTAGTGACGATGACTTTTTACCCTAGACTAATTTATGTACTCAATCTCTTCCTTTTCTAGGCGCGAAAACTGTTTTCGGGCGTGTGGGTCCGGGTGTCGTATGGTCTTATTCGCGTCACCTCTACAACTTTTTGGTCAAGAATTAAAACGGCCTCTCATGCATTACTTCGGGCACGCGTCATCCGCAGCCATCGCGAGGGAGGTCGCGGGCGGCAACATGATTACAAGCTCTCGGCGACACTTCTCAATTCCCAGCCCCGGCACCAGAAGGGCAGCGGCGAGCAGAGTGGGGGAGGGCGGTCGGGGGAGAAGCAGGCGCTGGGTCCGGGTTCTCAAAGAGTCGTCAAGCCGCTTTCCGGGCCGTAAGCCCCGCGCACACAAAGATCGGACTGAGGCTGCAGACGCGGCCCGGGCGGCCGGTTCAAATTCAATTAGACGATTGGCCGGCCGCGGGCGCGGAAGGAAGAGGCAGCTGAAGATGGAGAATTCAATGCGGGAGGTAGTGGTAGACGTTGAGGTGGAGAAAGCGAAAATAGAAAGCAGGGCAGGATGGGGGAGGAGGAAAAGGTGGGGGAGGAAGAGGAGGAGGAGAAAACGGATGGGAGGTGGAGGAGAAATCGGAAAGGAGGGGGAGGATGAAGTGAGAAAGAAGAAGGTGGAGAAAGCGGGGAAAGAGGAAGAGGAGAAAGCTGAGGGGTAAAGAGAAAGTGGAGAAGGAAAAGAAGCAGAATGAGTAAACTGCAGGGGAAGTTGAGAAGGGGGGATGTGATGTGGTGGCGGAAGAAGAGATGCCGAAAATGGAGGAATCGGGGAACGTGGGGGTGAAAGAGTTACTAGGAAGGAAGTTGGAAGAGGGGAAGGAGGAGAGGAAAGAAGTAATAAAGAAAGCGGAGAAGATGGAGGACCTGAATATGGAACTGCGGTTGCGCAGGAGGCGAGTGGGATTGAACGATAAAGATGAGGTGGACAAGAAAATCAGATCAGGAAGTCGGAAGAAGAATGTGAGGGGGCGTAGAAATAGAAACAATTACCAGAGGAAATGATGTATCATCGGAATTATCGAGGATGGGAATCGGTAGGGAAAGGTGCATAGATGATTTGAAACTATAGTTTATTGCCTTAATTTATAAGATTATTTTGCCCTTCTCTACTAATAAGAAACAATATTTACTGTAACTGGTGATCCCAAGAGAAAATTCAAAACACATATTCTGTTTTCTCTCTGTATAAACCTCGGTGAAAACGGTTCTAGCAAAAACAAATAATGCGAGAGCAAATAGCCATCCCGGACAGCATCTCATTGTTAGAAAAAACTATATGCACTCAAAACGCCTTTTTTGATTTTATCAATAACAATAGGAATAAGCGAATGTGAAGTGTACAAAGTAAACAGAGATGAGAAATGACACTGGCACTTATAAAATTTTGAAAACCTCAGTTTAAGTTGTCTCAAACGGGCGCGAAAGATACGAAAGAAATTGTTTCTTCTCTTCACTACCTAAAATTTCATTTGAAAGTATAACAAGTTTAGTCTAGATAACATATACCATTAGAATTACATATAGATTTGAGGGAAAAGTGGGAGTTGGTTGTAGGTAGAGGTAAAACCGCAATTGATTTTAAAATTGTATTTCGAGCTATCATAATCATTAGGATTAACGTCGGTGTCCATTAGTATACACTGACGTCTCTCAGTTTCATCCCTGCCCTCTGGCACACAGATGCACGTGCATCAACCTCCCCTCCTTCACACCGCAACTTAACACACAAAGACCCTTTGCGGCATTATACACACATAGTCACCGCCGACCAAGGGCCTTTGGCGACGCTTGAAAGTGTTTAGAGATTGGAGAGGAAATTTGATAGGTGGCGGGCACGTGGTTGTCTGCAGACGTATTGACAGCGCTTTTACTCCCTCTGACTGCGGGCAGAGCATGTCCTCATACTAACGTTTGTCGGCGGCGATGGTGTAACGGTTAGCGTTTCGGACTGTTGTACCCAAGTTGGCGGGTTCAAACTTGATCGAAGCCGTGGATTTTTCAGGGCGAAAAAATCCTTCGTACGCCTTCCTTCGGAGGGGAAGTAAAGCCGGCTGTCCCATGTTAGTAGATTTACTTGCATGTAAAAGATCCTCAAGCCTAAATGACGCCTCTGAGCTAAATTCAAATCGCCTGTTTCTCGCCCAAGAAATACCTCCTTTCTCTGCTAGTTGGTGAAAGGAGCGTAGCGAAATTTACGTGGTCAGACGGAAGAGCAGGCCTAATTGCTTGAGTCTCGCCACGTAAAATAAGGCATTAATTCAATTCAATTCAACGTTTAACCAGGAGAAAGGACGGAATGAAAATAATATTTCATTAGGTGGTTTGGAAACCCTTGACAATTCCACTACACAGAAATCTACATCAATACGCGTGGCGGGATTCGAACCTACACACACCGCAACTCGTGCTTAGTTAAATAGCGACAACGCCAGGGGATCTGGCGTAATTGAGCTAACGCGGTGGCAAATATTGGATTACAATTAGTATTTGGCAAATGAATTCTAATTTATATCCAAAAATCGTCGTATGTAGTACATTTTATTTATTGACCTTCGATATATACCTTTTATAACACGTTACTGCACTGCACATCCTTTCTACTTATTTCAAAAGGAAAGAAAAATATATAGAATAAAGAAAAAAACCATACTGTTACTCTACTAGGGATTTCAAACTTACTCTAAGGAGGAACCACTTTGTCAGGTCGGAAAACAAATGACGAAAGGCGAAACAAATGCAAGAGACAGTGATGAAGCCATTTACAAACGAACTGTAAACGAATGCACTGACGAATGAGCGCAGGGACATACCAGCAGTTATATTGCCAGCCATGGCCAAGCGGTCGTTGTCAAAGCGATCCCTTCTTATATTAATTGCTCTATACTTTTTCAAACCACTACACAAAACAACACTACAATACATGTTACAACAATACTATTCCTGGAAAGAGAAAAACCGCGCTAGGGGACGTGTAGGATGTCGCCGTATCTCACCATACAGTGTCGGATACAGTGGAGCAAGAACGCCGCTACCTTCTGTGTTAAAACATACACTACACTTATAGCGCTAATTATTGTATCAGTTGGCGCGGCTGGAAACACGAAATAATTAATCAATCAATCGGGATTAAGTTGGTAGTGACAGGAACGTGTGCGGAAGGAGAGGCGCTTTCCAGAAGCAACGGCGCCAGACAGCAGCAGGGAAGCCGCGCCAGCAGGAGCAAAAGGAAGCCGCCACGAAGGAGAAGCAGCAGCAGGTACTGAAGGGGAGGGGGGTGATGGAGGGCGGGTCCCTAGGGACACAATGAGCCCTCCGTGCAGGGCGCCGCGGCGTCGACGTGGGAGGGGGAAGGGCAATTGGAGGAGTGGAATTGGATTGGAATAGGCTTCTTCTCCTTAGGGAGCAGCCCAATATGCTCAGGCAATGCTGTATGCGGACTTCGTTAACGAAGCGCGGGCTTCTCTAGGAGCTGTTCCGGTCAAAGGTTTGTCAGCAGCCGGAACTCAGGTGGTGACGCGGTTCGAAGGAAATCGAATATAATTATTGAATATACCTCATTTGCATTACGTTGAACATCTAATTTTCAACCACTACGGCGTCGTATTGATTTGGGGTTGTTTTTTGGTCGAAATCACTTCTCGGTCTTCATTTGATCCCATCAGGGATATCCTACTTTTCTCTGTGTTTAGCTGCTCTTCCTAATTGCCAATTCCACTCGCAGTCGTCTCTCCATCCGGTGACCCCTTCCTCATTCCCCGGGCCGAGATGGGACCGTCACCGGCTCGGCTGCGTGACGGACAATCACAGGTCTGGCTAGACAAGTCTGAATAATAAATTAATGGAATGAAGAGGGTTGAAAGATAATGACATTGTTAGGAGTGTCTCACCATGCCGCGTTGCACGGACTAATATCCTCTCAAGACGCATGATCTGAACCCGTAATCCTTCTATCCTAAATTATTAAGACGATTTAACTTTATCTATTCCGGCTACCCAAGGCAGATACTTTTCAGTTTACTGATTTATCTCGATCCCCAAGCGTATCCCGAATAATTAGAATGGAACTAATTTGCAAAATAATCCCCAATTATACCTCCAGTAACATTTTATATCTTTTTTGTCTATTGCATGGGTGGAATGGTCGATTTCTTAATGGCATTATTTTAATGTGATAATTTATACATCAAGTAAAGAATGAAAATTGTTGCATCTCTTGTTCAGCAATTATCTTAAAGGTATGAATACCCGAGAATGTGCTAAATATGGTCCTATCAGCAAAATTCGTGTTACGGTGTTATCAAACGTGAAAAATAACTCCTACTATTTGAAATTTGTTAAAAAGCAGCAAATATGTTATAACACACTTTTCTTATGTAAGGTGAAGTCATTTTCATGTCGCCGAATTATCCTGCCTTGCGTCACTTAAAATGATATTGCTAGGTTGACCCCTCTTCAGTATAAGATCGTAGGAAATAATCATGGTAATTTAGTAAATATCGTGAGGGTCGAACATAATCCGCCATTGGCCGGAAGGGATTGAAGTGAAGTAATAGGGTTCGGACGCTTGGGACTACTACTGGTGTTCCTGGAAATGCAATGTGTGCTCTCAGTTCCGTTAACGAGGGAAGATTTGTTGGTTAATGCTAGAGGATTACATGCAATGACGAATGCTGTTTACCCCACTGACCTCGAGCAACGTTCGCTACACCACTAGTAATATAGACTGCTAATTGCGGTGTATGTTACGAATTGTTCGTAATAGATGTGAGATAAAGAAGTTACTGCATTGGAAAATCGAATCTTTTCATTATTTGAAATTTTACAATCCTTAGTAAACCTACAATTTAAATACTTTATTTTCGCTGCTGCAGTCAACATTTCATACTTTTATATCTTTTGCTTACACCACGAAATGAGGTGGCGGAATAAGAGAGGTAAAAGTTACCCGGAGATTTAAAAAAAAAATAAGTTGAAAATCGTAATTGAAGTGTAAAAAATATGTTTTTTTCGCATCAATTTACTCGAAGTTCTTCCTTCAAATGAAAACCTTTATTAAATGTTATTTTGATCATCATATAAGTTTAAATATTTTTAACAGCATTATGCTTATGAATATTGACTTTAATCTACCTTGCGATTTTCTTCAGTTCAAAAAGATGCTAAGAGAATTTTATCAGGCGTTTAAATCCAATTTTGACTCTTACAATTAGCAAAAAAGTAAAGAAGAGAGTTTTCTTTTCTACGTATATCATAAAACAAGCCGAATACAAATTGTAGCCCTGTAAATTCTCTAGTTTTCCTGATTTCAACATTTTATCTTATAATTTGCACCCGACAGCTCAATATAAATAAAACAGTAATTTAATAGTTTCTTGCTTATTTTCTTCAAATTAGGTTTTGGTTCATTAATTTTTGTAATATTTTTATAATGTTTATTAGAAAAGATAAATAATGAGAAAAAATGTAATAATAATATGATAACATATTGTAAATTGAATATGGAACGAATTAAGATTTTAACGAGTGAAGATATTCATTTGTTCAACTTGCTGTAGTATTCTCACTTGATCCATTTGCCCGCAGAGCTCTCACTATATTGTGACTTCCCCAATAGATGGAATTTATTGAAAACATCTAATTTATCGCCTTGCTTAGCGTCCACTGTATCGACATATTGAGATTCTGCACTTGAGGATAGGCTAAAAATATGAACTCCTTGCTCGGTTTTCTGCTACCATTCGATTTGTTTGAGGTAACTTGTAAATGTTTTTCCCGACAATCAATTTTTCGGAATCAAGCATTCACAAAAGAGGGATTCTGAAAACGCATGTAATAGTATGTAATTTACTATTTACTCGTAATATTAATAAATATATAACAATAATGTAATATTAATAAATATATATTAATAAATTATATAAAAATATTTCCACTTTTTGTTACCAGGGCAATGAGGGTTTCTGTCCAAAATTTCGCAGTTACCCAACACATGATCACATTACATTCTCTTCATACAAATTAAGGGTAAAAAGTAAAAATAAATTGAATATTTAATTTGTGTAGGATTATAATAGAATTGAAAGTAATTAACAAAACAATTCTCACAACATTAAAGAATGTTCTGTATAAGTAACGCATATTTTTCAGCTGATACGAAATGCATCTTTGAACATTTTTTCTAATAATCGCAAGCTTGGCGAATAGTACATGTTCATGTGTAATGGACGGGTTGGGGTAAATAAAAATTTGTGTTGCTCTATTCACTTTTCCTCTATTTTTGAGTGCATCGCTTTAAATTTAAATATTAATTTAAATCTCATATTTCATTCAACATACATCGTTTACGTACAATTTTCCTATTATACCAGACTCATTAACATTTTCACTTTAAAGGAGAAAATAATCTACTGGTGTACTTTGAATGCTTTTTCGTAATACTGAACTTTTTTATCGACTTGGAACGAAACAGAGGAACGAAAAGATCATCTTGACTACATGGATCCGTTAAGAATTTAACAGTAATTAACAGTAATAACTGTTAATAAAATAATAAATTTAACAGTAATAATTTTAAGAAAAATTGAAGCAATTGAAATGTAGATAAAGATGACATAAGTGGATTTTTCCTCACAATTAGTATTTTTTGTTTGTATAATTTTTTATAAGAAGATAATTCTTCGGAAATTATACACGGGACGACATACGACCGTAACACGAAAAAACGAAAGAGCAGAAAATAAACCTCAACTGTTCATGGCCGAGATCAGTTAAGGCAGTAGTGCCGTAGCGATCGTGGGCCAAAGGATCCCGGGTTCGAGTCCGGTCTCGGGCATGGTTGTATTGTGTTCGTCCTTTCACCCCCTATCATCATCATATCGTATCATCCTCACATTTACCATACCGTTACAAGCAATAGTGGTCACTAATGACCAGATGTTGATGCGACCTTACATAACAAAAAAAATCCCTCAACTATGACGTCGATTTACAAGCTTCATCCGTAACTGCTGTGTGCTTGAACCAGGCCTATTGGTCTAATAATTTTAAATGATTGTAATATGAGAACAAAATGGCAAGCTATACATATTTGGGGCATAGCAGAAAAATATTTATTAAATACATTTATGGTACGATTTGTTAATTGGTGAGTATGAACATTGATGTTATATTCTTATTTTTTACCTCAATGTACGGCACAGAACGGTAGAGAGCAAAACTGTCCGGGGGTATTGAGAACAGAAATTAAGCACGGTTTTGAAAGGTGTTTGAAGGATTCAAACTCTTGTTCAACCATATGTACGGTTACAAAAGCTTACACACAGCATTGTGGAGTGAAGTAATACCAATTTTTCCTCACATTTAATACGAGCATCATCCCACAACAGTGGATACATTTTACGTGACAGCTGACACACGAAAACATTGTTCTAACAAACCCACGATAAAATGTACTCAACAAACACCAGGAACTATGTGCTCTGGAATTAACAGTGTAGTTGGCGGATACAATGCAAATCACGACCATCAATAATTTCGAAGTCCTTCTTTTGTTCTTCGCAACGGCGTTTGCGGGTAGCCACTGGTGGCATTACATGTAAATTTTTCACAGCGCTCGGTTTGCTCGTGTTGTCGATCCCTCGTTTTCGTAGTTGCTCTCCACCTCATGAATATTTTCATGCGCTCGGATTCATTACAGCACAAAATGCGAAAGAGGAGGAGCCCAGGAAGGCAGTGCAATCAGAGGGCCCAAGTTTAGTCGGGAGTCACTCCACTTAGTGCCCTACCCTTCGGGTGTTGATCGCTTTTCTGGGGGGTTGGAAATCCCAACACAAGAACGATCTACAAGAGGCTCGATAGAGTTACTGTTTTTCATCACATTTGGTTAGTTCAAAATTTAATCCAATCTAATTATGTTACAATTATGTAAGCATAATTTATTTCTGAGTTCAAATTGTTCAAATGAGCAGTCGCCCCGATCGATAATAATAATAATAATAATAATAATAATAATAATAAATTATTATTATTATAATTATTGCTTGCAGTAGTAGCTTAGTAGAAGTTACAACAACTTTCTGAATGACACTGCACAAGGCAGATTATAAATCCTGAAGGCATCGAACTCCCAGATCTTCTGGTTTAGGTCTGATTGCTTTGCAACACAACTATCGGATGATGAATGCTCCGAACCGTTTCTTAAGTTACTTACTGTACCTCAATTGCCACCACCCTATCGCTTTGGCGGAATTGAATTTTGAAAAATCATTTTTTGTTAATTTTGGCGCGAAAAACACACAATGTTGGTGGGTTGGAAAGAGAAGAAAATGGCACTGTGTAACAAGAAAGTTCATCCAAGGATGCGAGTTAGTGAGGCAGATAAAGGACTTGTGACAATAGCGTTTCCTACGCCTTAAAAGAGTGGAAGAGATTGGTCTTCTGATGCTCGCACGATCTTCTTCCCAGGTGATCAGTTGAACATTTTGGCTGAAGTTGTCCTCTGAACGTGCTCTCAGGCTCCCTCATATAATCTGGTTAAAGCGACCTAGGTAACGGACAATTCGATTATGAGTCCATCCAGCCACGCCCATTTCAATAACGAGTTCCCTTTCAAATGATATCTGCTGGACATCTCTTCGGTTGCATCGTTGATGCATAATGAATGGTCGACGCACTTTGCATAATCGTCTGTTGCCCTGGAATATGGAGTTGGAATGTGGATTATGACCTTCATATGGACAATCTTTTGAGCATTTATATATGTTACCTTTGAATGAAAATCTGTAACTTTAATGAGGAAAGATTCTAGAAGCTATTATATCGAGCCATTTGACATTGGTGTAACGACAGTCATTAGTCACAGTCTTTTCTACTCTTACAAATCATTAATTGATGTCTGAATTTTGTGATGTACTTCATTGTTCTGCATGGTCTACTAACCAGGATTTTTTTGTGAGAGGTAAAGGTGTGTTCTGCCGAACTGATGTTTTGTTGTTAAGATGTTTTGCTGACGCTGAATTTAAATTTTATTTTCATTTGTCGATTTATTGTAATTTATTATCATCCAACTCAGATATTGAATTACTTTCGTTACTGTAGAAAATTAGTATGTACGAGTATTTCAGTTTATTTGTTAATGCTGCCATATCGTAGATAGACCCTTCAATTTATTACAACCGATTTGCCGACGGTTTTGGCTAGGTATTGAAGAGAAAGGGAGCATTTTCTATTATGATTTCAATGATTTAAGATGGATTATATCTGCTGTATTTAAGTGAGTTCTCTAAAACGAAGGTATTATGGCTCAAATCTACAAGCACATTGCCGAGGTACGCCTCTTTGAAGACCGCGTGCGACACTAAATTTAGCTCCAATTACCTCATGTGTTGAGCATCTACAGTGTTATTACCAGGTAGTAATACATACGTATTTGAGTAAAGGCTCGTTCATCTACAAGATGAGGCGCAAAGTTAGTACGATTACAAGATGTAAGTAACGATAGTAAGTATCGATAGTAAGTATCGATAGTAAGTATCGATAGTAAGTATCGATAGTAAGTATCGATAGTAAGTAACGATAGCAAGTAACGATAGTATTGATAGTAAGTAACGATAGTAAGTATCGATAGTAAGTATCGATAGTAAGTATCGATAGTAAGTATCGATAGTAAGTATCGATAGTAAGTATCGATAGTAAGTATAGATAGTAAGTATCGATAGTAAGTAACGATAGTAAGTAACGATAGTAAGTAACGATAGTAAGTAACGATAGTAAGTAACGATAGTAAGTAACGATAGTAAGTAACGATAGTAAGTAACGATAGTAAGTAACGATAGTAAGTAACGATAGTAAGTAACGATAGTAAGTAACGATAGTAAGTAACGATAGTAAGTAACGATAGTAAGTAACGATAGTAAGTAACGATAGTAAGTAACGATAGTAAGTAACGATAGTAAGTAACGATAGTAAGTAACGATAGTAAGTAACGATAGTAAGTAACGATAGTAAGTAACGATAGTAAGTAACGATAGTAAGTAACGATAGTAAGTAACGATAGTAAGTAACGATAGTAAGTAACGATAGTAAGTAACGATAGTAAGTAACGATAGTAAGTAACGATAGTAAGTAACGATAGTAAGTAACGATAGTAAGTAACGATAGTAAGTAACGATAGTAAGTAACGATAGTAAGTAACGATAGTAAGTAACGATAGTAAGTAACGATAGTAAGTAACGATAGTAAGTAACGATAGTAAGTAAGAGATGAGATGATAGTAAACTTATAATCATGTTAAACGCATTTTCGTCACTTGCGGCTTCACCACAAAACGCGCTCCGGAATCGATATTAAAGACGTGTCACGTCAAAAGGTCTCGCTCCTTCTGAAAACAGTCTGTCAATACCCTCCCGGGATTTCTCGAAAAAAACGTCCGTCTAAATGAAGTTGCGGATTTCGCCGCGCCCGCGTGACGATCGAGATAGCGGTGTCGCGTGAATGATGAGCTGAAGAGCGGCGCTCGTGGCGTGGCGTTTCGGCGCGGCGACGAAACGCACGCCATTCGATATTGATACGACGGCCGTCGCAATCCCCAGAGGCGGCGGGCAGTCGCCTGCCGCGGCCACACGTCCCGCGAATTACGGCGCTCGCCACCTGAGCCTTTGAGCTCACCCGCGCACCCGCTGCGCCGGCGCGGTGTGTGGGGGAAAAATCCCGACAGTCACAAAGAAACGGCTCTGTGCCCGGGAATTGCGTCCGACTACGCTTTGGTGAGGTATATTCACTGAAACTTAATGGGAGAATTCGCGTCAATAGTAGGGTCTGGGATTGTGGAAATAAATTTTCCTATCTGGCTAGACTTGCGCAAATATACATATATTTGCTTAATAGTTGCATTTGTGGTTTGTTATTCCACGATAGTAGGACAGTTTATATCTTTAAAATGTAATTTCCTTTTGCTTTCGTGTATGGGTTAATAAAAGTCTTTAAATTGTATGGCATACTGTGAATAAAAATTAAGTGAAAAACTTAACATGAATTTGTAATTTCAAATTGCAACAAACACGATTATACTGAGACCAATCACAGTGTAATTTAGAATGAACAACGATAATAAAAAACCACGTGAATGCAAATCTATGGAACGCAAATTCATTTAATGAACCATTGAAAAACTTTTTTTTTCTTTTCTTCTCCCCTTCACTTCTCGCTTCATCTTTCCCTTCTTCTGTTTTTTTTTATTTTTCTTCCTTTCTTTATTATTCTTCATTTTCTCCCCCCGCTCCCACTTCTCCTCCTGGCATTTTGATTAAATTGTTTTCAATATCAACGTGTAATTTTTATCTGACTATGGTTAATCTATCAACTATTGTACTAAATCTCAATTTGATCATCAAATCATAATTTTCAAGTTGAAGTAAAACAGATGTAGACGACTTGTTCTTGGAAGCAGACTTGAGATAAAACCAGCTTCGCTAAATACTGTTATTTCCTAACAGTCGAATGAATAACATATTGATTCCATTGTACTCTTTAAAAGTCACATTTTCTTTCACACCACTATAAGGAAACTCAAATATCTGTTGAATCACTCTGCATTCATTTCTCAACATTTAATGTTACTCATTGCAAAAATTTATATCTGAAATCGCCATGGCCAGAAGATATTTTCAATTTCAATTTCCATTGACCACAATGACTTGTATGGTTGCATCTGAACGTCTCGCAGTCAACTACACCTCAGTCATTTCCACAAGATCAATTTTCAACTTTTTTTGTTATTTAAGGTCGCTTCATCATCAAGATCATTAGCGACCACTATTGGATTGAAGGTTATGGTAACTGAGAAGATGACATGATATGGTTATGATAGGGAGTGAAAGTACTTAAACAAGTACAAACATGCCCGAGGCGGGACTCGATCCCGCGATCCTTCACTCCGATCGCTACGGCACTACTGTCTTAACGATCTCGACCATCCAAATATTTTCAGCTTTCTAGTTTTGCCGAATTTGAGAAATGTAATGTATTGGCTGTGCAGTTAATACATAAACCTCATGACGAAGTGTTTGATTTATATCGTTGTGACGTCTGAACGCGCAAATAAACACAATAAAGGCCAGCGCATAATGGGTTTTCGGCAGCGCAGCCTCAGGCTACGCGAAAGAGGGCCTCCTGAGACCAGACCTTCCTCTTTGCGTTAGCACCTGCTATTGTTTACCGGTTCCTATTGTTACGCGTTAATTTACCTAAACAATGCGCTAAGAGCGAGGGTGTGTTGTTCCCGTCTACGCCCAAAGCCGCCTTTTCTACGAGCCGCATCGTAACGCTAGCTCTCGAGCTCTGCTTCCCCGCCTCGCCGCAGCGCTGCCTGCACTTCCATGCAGTGGAATAATCACGATTCTGATACTTCACGTAACCGGTGTCGGGTGATTTGTTTGCTGCACGAAGATCGGCGTTGCAATTTAAAATTTAAAATGCTAAAAAAATATAGACTACAAATTGCATTCTAGATTTATATATAAACAAAAAGAATTTATTGAGAATCACATATTCGGACTATTCGCGAAGGCTACAGACTGGCACTTCTCAAATTTGGACGTGTGAAATTGTGTCCATGCTGTTAAGAAAATCTCTCTTCTTGTTTGAGGTTTGATGCGTTGCATACGGAATTTTTGCCTTTAAAAATTACATCATCGTTTTGTGGTATGTGGGTTTTACATAAATTATTCGAGAATAAATTTTTAGTGTACTAATTTCATTAAAATACATTCTTTTTAAATTATCATATTGTTCCTAGTAATACATTTATACACGGGTTAATATATATTTTGAAGTATATAAATTGTTCTATATTTCAAGAAGAATATAAAATGAAAATAGTAAAATTTTACTTTATTCATGTGTTTGAAAATATGATGGCTAAAATGTGTTTTATTTATTTTGGGAGGATACTGCCAATTTTCTTTGGGAAGATTAACAAAAATATATGCAAAAATGTTGGCAAACTTTATGAACAAACATACTAAATATTTTAAACTAGTATGTAAAAGTAAGAATTGAGTATCTTATCGTATTGATCTTCACCTTGAAGCTTACTGAAACATTGGAGAAAATTAGAGAAAATCGATAAAATATCCTTTGTTTATTTATTATTTATTTAATAGGTAATTATTACAAACAAATTAGATTACTTGATCCTATGTGGCTAGGCCGAAGGCTTTTAAGCCATTACAATACCTACATCCTTTCGCATTCTAATCTTTCGAATTCTGGTATTCACCCCAAATGGTCTCTCCATCGCATCAAAGCCGCGGAAAAGAGACCATAAGGTACGGCTCAGGAAAAAACCCTGAAGGGGGAAAAACCTGCCGTCAGAAGCCGAGTACATTCTAATATATCCGACGTTTATTTTAACTATTTATTTTCTGGCGCGGGCGTCCCGCCGTCTCCTTCCATTGCTTGGCCTCCTCAGCACCTGAAATCAAACAGCGCCACAGAAGATCGTCCGCACCAACGCCTCTGCCCTTACATTTTCGATCCCCCCTTCCCTTCACCCCCTAATGTGCTTATTACTATGCCAGTTTTATTTTATTTATTATATTGACCTGTTATTTACCAATTGACTACGACTTATGACTTATTTCTTAACTATTTACTAACTTAACTTAAAATTACTGATTAACTTACTTATTGTTAGCTTATTGACTTATTAATTTCTCTCCAGTCTAGGCTCCGCTCAAGCTAACCAGTTCTGTTTTCCCACTCCTTAATTTCAGTTTCCCTAATGGTCCGGACCTTTCCTAAAAATGTTCCTAATTCTTTCATAAATTTAGATCTTTTGTCACCTAAAATGTTTTGGGCGAGCGTTACGTTCCTGTTTAGGAAGTAGTAATTTCCCATTCCCATCCATTTTTTTCTCCATGTTTCGGTTGCACAGCAAATTAAGAGGATGTGGATCCAGTCTTCTCTATCACCGCAAAGCACACAGATGCCATTACCACTTGCGTCCTTTAGTCTACGCTGCATCCACCCCCAACCCTGAACCCAGCGTATCCCCCTCTTGCGTCCTTTCCGAGAGTATGTACGTACCTTTCGCAACCCCATAATGGACTCGCATGGATTTGTGCTACCAGCGAACGTTTTTCAGCCGTTGCTGCCCAGATCTCTTGCCTTTTTATATCCGCAAGTCTATCGGAAATCAGCTTTTCTATCTCACGGGTTCCCCTATCTCCCACCATTTCCGGAGAGACGTCTCCCAACCCTACGCGGTCAAGTAGTTTAATTTTGTACGCCCAGTAGCGATGGTCGCTTCCCTGCCATTGCACTCTAAAGCACCTATGTATAAGTGTGTCACCCTGTTCATCTGCTAATTTAATCCAGAGTTTAATAGGTTTCATTTTAAAATCTCTCCAAATTCCTATACTACCAACCTCTCTTAAGACTCCGGCATTTGCTGCGCACCTAGAAACTCCTAGAATTAATTTGCATAATCTCTTTTATTATCTGCATAATCTGTTTCGATGCTTTCTAATCGATCTATCCTATCGACTCCCCAGATTTCTGCTCCATAGTTCATAGCTGGGAGAACTACCGATTTGAACATTGTATCGCATACTTTTACCGGCAATTCCGGAACCCTGCGCACTGCGCAACGATTTCTTTGAGCGCAATTCTTCCTTTGCTGTGAGCCGTCAATATGTGATTATTTCATCCCCCATTCATGGAAAATTTTGCACCAAGATATGTAACTGTTTTGACGCGGTAAATTTCTTCCCTAGCGTAGTACCATTTCTCTTTGCTACCCCAGATAAACCCATTCTTGAAGACTACTACTTTCGTTTTTTGAATATTTACTTTTAGTCCCCATGTCTCACTATACCGTTCTAGAATATTTAAACTCTTCTGTAAGCCCTCAATCGTCTCCGAGCATAAAACTAAATCATCAGTATATAGTAGTCCTGGAATTTTCAGGCCATCAATTACCGTATCCGCTTCCTGTACCCACGTCAATAAATCATTTATAAACAAGATAAACAGCAGCGGTGAAAGAGGACATCCCTGTCTTACTCCTACTGTCGATTTTATATCCTTTGTTACAGAGGTCCTTTGTCGAATATCCTTTGTTACAGAGCCAACGGCTTGGCTATTTATTTGTCCTATTCAGGGCTGAAAGGTGAAGACTACATAATAAGATTTTTCGCACTGTACTACTACTTATTTCGTAATATAATGTATTTTGTATCCCTAAAAGTAGGTTAAATGAATGGCCGAAACGTTGGCACTTAACGACAAAGAATATTTTATTGAGTACCCTTACGATCTACTATACCATGTATATTATATGTTTACATTTGTATTTGTTAAGAGAATGTTTTGAGAATGTGAAGAGAATGTTTGTATAAGAGAATGTTAGTTTTGTAAGATCAATTTTATTTAATATAACGGAAATTTAACGTTTGAAAATGAAGTTATTTAATTTTAACCAAAAAATTAAAGATAACTTCCAAATTTTCATTCGGTTTTAATACTGATGTATGTTCAATTGTATTAGTATATTGTAATTGTTTGGGACTGAAATAAACTTTGTTGAAATAAAAACAATGTTTTAAATCATATTATATATCGTGCATGTCATTGTAGGCGTAAAAATATTCTAGTGTTACGCATAATGAGCTGAGTAATTGTTTCTTAGATCATTTTGCTGAGAAACGCTTGGTAGCTGCTGATCTGTTCATCGACGAATTATATTGTTCCATAGTCTCCATGTGCTTGAACCTAGAATAGTTTGAATCAGGAAACCTCCAAGCGGGTTATAGCATAGACAATATTAATAAGGTTTCTTATAGAACAGTGGAAAACGCGTATTGTGAATGGATGGGGTGCTGAAAACGGCATATCTGTGTCGATCGTATATGACCTACCTTGTGTTGACACAAAGGCAGGGTTCTATACGATGCACGTACGACACAGGCAGCAACAAAAATCGAACATTACTCAAAACAGGTGGTGAGGAGCATTGTGTAGCGTTTCTGTACGCATTTCACCAATGCTGCGAGTTCGAATCCCGTGTAAGGCATGGATTTTCTCGGTTGTGTTGTGATACGATGTGCATTCACAATACCACAAAACCGAATATCTCCTCTAACTCCTTCCGCTCACTACGGTCAAATGTGTGAGTGTAGAGAATGCCTGTTGTGTGCGACGAAATGAACCTATGGACACTGTGGTCAACGGTAACCCGATGCAACCAAGTTTTTCTATCACTGACCCATCCCATGCAGAGGTGGGCACAATTTGATCGAGTGATTAAAGTATGATCGACGAGAGGTTTAGTGAAAAATCGGAAAGAAGGTTGTGGTGCCTGGTTAAAGTAATCAGGAGAACGTACCTGATTTGAGACATACCAAATGGCAGAGAATGTTCTGTAGATACAGCAATATGAGCAAAAGTCGTAAATCATGAATACAACCGTTCACTATGTATGGGTTTCCACCCTTCTATGACCGAAACAGAAGGAATTATTATTATTATTATTATTATTATTATTATTATTATTATTATTATTATTATTATTATTATTATTAGTCACGAATTCAGTCATTCTTGTCGTGGCGGTCGTTGGGTGCAGACGTTCCTTTCGAGAGCTCCTGAGGATTAGGATGGGTTCGTACCTGCAAGAGTACCGGGCGCGCATCGGCGCGTGGGCCGGGCGCCTTTCCTCGTGTGCGGCGCGCGCGTACCAGGGATCGGCCACGTGGCGCGGTGACGGTGCGCTGGGAGCAGTCTCGTTGAGTGCGACGGTGATTGCTATTTTGCTAGTGATCGGGGGAATCGAGCAAAATCCCGGTCCAGTGGCCAGTGCGGCTAGTGCGTGTGAAAAAATAATCCGAATCGTGTGTCGTGGGTGCGGCAAGAACCTCTCTTCGGGCTGGCGATGCGGATCCTGTGGCGATTGGTTCCACAAAAGTTGTGGCAACGTTAAAAGAGGGAATGTTGAGGGATGGGTTTGTCCCAAATGCAAGGTTAACTATGTGCAACGCCTGGAAGAAGAGCTGAGATCCGCGCGAAGAGAAATCGCAGATCTTAAGGTGGCCAATAAAGCCCTTAATGAGCAACTGACGGAGTTGAGAGATAAAACTGATACTCCATCCGTGCCTCAACCTGTAGATGAGAGCGCTAGAGGCTCCTGTCTTATATTAGGAGACTCTATAGTGCGACACGTGGCAAAACAAGACAACAAATTACGCGTGGAATGTTTGCCGGGCATCCGTACGGAGCAATTGAAGCGATTTGTGGAAAATCATGACCTTGGAACTCCCGATAAAATAGTGCTTCACGTAGGTACTAACGATTTAAAGGCAAAATCGAATGAATATATTATGGGAGAAATCTACGATCTTGTCAATGTTACCAAGACAAAGTTTCCACGCGCTTCTATCGTAGTAAGTGGTGTTCTACGACGCAGAGACATGTCCTGGAGGCGCATCGGCCACGTTAATGATTTAATGAGCTGGGTTGCCGAAGCACATAAAGTCAATTTTGTTGACCCCAACTCCTGGGTGCAAGATTTCGACTTTGGTCGCGACGGACTCCACTTAAATCGAAGAGGAGCAGTCAGTTTAGGACAGCTTTATTCGCGTGTCTGCAACTCCATGCCGGGTACTGTCTGAGAAAGAAAAGCGGTGACTAACATGGCGGGAGGGGTCATGGTGGCGAGGAACGAGATGGCGACACAAGACGAGACGGCGGTACGGGATGAAGAGGTAGTGAGTGACGAGTCGCCGGCTGTGCGGGGTGAAACTGTGACTCAGGAGATGGCGGCGCGGGACCAGACTGCGACGCTGGACGAGACGGTGGCGTGGGACGAGACGGCGGAGGGGGACGAAACGACGGCGCGGGACGAGACGGGGGCGCGGGACCAGACTGCGGCGCGGGACGAGACGGCAGCGCGGGATGAAATGGCTGTGCGGGACGTCGACAGTACAGGTGAGGGTATTCTGCGACTGCTGCAGGTGAATTGTAGGAGTATCCGCTCGAAAATAGTTGAATTTGAAACGTTAATTGACACACATAGGCCTGATGTAATAATAGGTACAGAGTCTTGGCTCACAGAGGAGATAAACAACGCAGAAATATTTAGTCCGAGTTTCATTACATACAGACGGGATCGTAAAAATAAAATAGGAGGGGGCATTTTCATTTGCGTAAGAAAAAACATGAACAGTTTTGAAATAATGACAGATGATGTACATGAGATATTAGGTGTTCAGTTACGGGGAATGGGGAACAATACGATCTTAAATATAGTTGCGGTATATCGTGCTCCTAACGAGAACTTGTCAACAGTACATAAATTAGTAGAAATAAGTAGAAATCCGGGGCTACTTTCAGGAAATCTCATAATTGGTGGAGATCTAAATTTACCGGATATATCGTGGCAAGGTGTGGTAGATACAAAAAGCTATGGACAATCCCTCGTTAACGAACTCGTTTGGGACAACGGATTAACTCAGGTAGTTGATGTTCCTACAAGAGCTAGCGCGGTACTTGACGTATTTTTAGTTCGCCCAGAGCAGATGTTGATAGCTCAAGAAACAACACCAGGTATAAGTGACCACGAGGGCGTGCTTTTGCAGGTGGCGTGGCAGGGAACCAGGTACTCGAAAAACACACGAAAACTATTATTTCAGTACAGTCGTGCTGACACAAAAGGTTTTCAGGAATACTTATTAGGGAACTACGGCGTTTGGGAATCACATGGTAGAAACGTAGAAGAAATATGGAACTCATTTAAACAAATAATGTTTATAGGTAGAGAGTTGTTTGTGCCAACTAAGATAGTTAAAGATAATAGTGATCCAGCGTATTACACGGCTAATATCAGAAAACTAAAAAGAAAGGTCAGAAAAGCGTACGCTAATCGCAAGAAAAGTCTTTTCACTGCGACTCTCTGCAAAGATCTACGTAACAAATTAATGCAGCAAAAACGTATAGCGCAAGAAAATTATCTCCGTAAAATTCTATCAAACGAGCGATCTAGTTGGAGAAATTTTTATAGATACATAAAACAAAAAAGGGGTAACAAAGAATATATTCCGCCACTTAAAGACGAAAACGGGAAAGTTGTACTAACAAATAAAGAAAAAGCCGACCATTTTAGTGCATATTTCCAATCAGTATTCGGGTTAGGATCGGTTACTCCCAGTACTTTCGGAACTAATGAGGGAGAAAAATTTCAAGTACAACCACGACTCATTAGACAAAGAATTCGCAATATAGGAAGTAATAAATCCGTAGGGTTTGACGGTATCGCTGGAGAATTATTACAAATTGGAGGGGAACCGATGATTACATACTTGACGCGATTATTTGAAATATGCATAAATAATTGTAGCGTGCCTAACGATTGGAAAAAGGCTATAGTGGTTCCAATATTTAAAACCGGAAGTCGTTCTTGCATTTCCAATTACAGACCAGTAAGCCTAACGTCAGTGATTTGCAAACAAATGGAACATCTGGTAGCTGAGTTTTTGCGTCGGGAATGGGACAAACTAGGGTGGTTATACGAAGGGCAACATGGATTTCGAAAATCCTTCTCGTGTGAAAGCCAAATTATTACAACGTGTCAAGATATTGCTGAAACTTTAGATTCGGGTAAGAGAACAGACGCAATTGTTATAGATTTTTCAAAAGCATTCGATCTTGTTTCGCACGATATACTACTTACGAAAATAGCATCTACGGGAGTTGACCATCGCGTAATAGCATGGATACGGGAATTCCTGATAAATCGGGTTCAACAAGTTCGAGTTGGACATGAACATTCAGAGGAAACTCTAATTACGTCCGGCGTCCCCCAGGGAAGTGTCTTAGGACCGCTGTTGTTTTTGGCATTCATCAACGATCTGCCATCTTGTATTAAGTCAGCAATGCGCTTATTTGCGGACGACTGCATAATTTATCGGCGAACAGATTCGGATGAAGATATCCTCACACTTCAAAACGATCTTAATAACATTCATTCCTGGGCTACCATTAATAAAATGAAGATAAATGCCGTAAAAAGTAAATCACTAAGCTTTTCGAAATCAGCAAAGAAGGTTTCTTTAGAATACCAAATGGGAGGCGTATTCATTCCACAAGTATCGTGTTGTAAGTATCTGGGTGTCATATTACGCCAAGACTTGGGATGGGGGAACACGTTACTTCTATTGCCCGAAAAGCGTGGAAGTCACTACACTTTGTAATGAGAACACTTAGAAAGGGAAACATGGAGAGTCGAAAAATTGGATACACATCTTTAGTTAGGCCGATTCTTGAATACGCATCAGCTGGATGGGACCCATACAGATTAGGTCAGATTGAAGAGTTAGAAAAAATTCAAAAGAAAGCAATCAAATTCATAAATAAGGGATCTTCGAGTAGTTCAAATCCACCAAAACCTATAGAGGCCCTCAGTGTACGAAGAAAAAAAGCCAGATTGTGCTGCCTCTTCAAGGCGTACAGTAAGTCACCTGCATGGGCAGAAATAACGAAAAGACTGGACTCCCCTTTAAGAGTTGGGAGAAACGATCACGAATGTAAAATAAAAAGTAGATGTCAGAGATCCGACATAGGGAAATACACATTTGTAAATCGTACGGTTAAAAATTGGAATGAAATCCCTGCAGCGGTCGTAGAGCCTTTTCCTGGCTCTGTTGGTGTTTTTAGAAGACGACTAAATAAGTACTTGTAGAGGATGTATTTTACCGCACAGTTCAGAATACACAATTTGTAAATTATTATAGATAAAGTGTAGTGTAGTGCAGTGCAGTGCAGTGCAGTGCAGTGCAGTGCAGTGGAAAGCTACTTTAATTAGTTATATGGCATAACCAAAGAAAGATGTAGTGAAAGTGTAGTGTAGTGTAGTGTAGGGTAGTGTAGTGTAATGTAGTGTAATGTAGTGAAGTGAAGTGCGACAGTAGGTGGGAAGCAAATCTAAATGCTTAAAGAGCTAACTTTAAAAATCCACATTGTGTTTATATTTAAAAAACAAATTGTGTAACTGGTTAATTTTATGTATATGTATATATGTGCATGTTTACTACGTGTAACTAAATATATGTTCTTCATTTAAATGTAGGCATGTATAATATGTAGGGCAAGTGTGTGTGTGTTCGTGTTATGTGTGAACGTGAGAGTGAGCATTCATGTATAGGAATGTGTATGTATGTATGTGTGTGTATGTATGTATGTGTGCATGTATATATATATATATATATATATATATATATATATATATATATGTTTATATATATGTGTGTGTATGGGTGTATATATGTATACAGGTCTGTGTATGTTTATATATTGAGTGTATATGCTCGAAAGGAGTGTATTGTAAATTGTTTTTATATGGTAAATTGTTTTTGAATTGTAAATGCTCATATATTGTCAAACTGTAGAGTTATGGCTACCACCTGGCAATCAGCCAATTGTAGCCAAATAAAACTATTATTATTATTATTATTATTGGTCATTCTGGGACCACGCGAAGGCGCCACTTCTACACACCAAGGGCCAGACATATTCTCCCGGGGGCAAGTGCACGTGACCTTTTCAGGGGGATATGCTGAATCCATTTTTACACCCCAGGGTAATTAGCTCTGTGGCGATATAATATGAGATTGTGATGAAGGGTGAATGGACAATCACAAACATACAGACATAAACACACATAACCATGCCCGAGGTGGGATTCGAATCCATGAGCTCATATTTTACAAAGAATTGAAATTGGTTATCTGCAACCAACTTTATCCACTCAATTGTTGAATATTTGGTGGATTGTTATTGCCTTGACTATGAACAACTGTAGTTCACCTCCAGTTCAGTGAACTTGTACGTATGTGTAGCAATAGGATCTGTGTTATTTCTGTGTTCTTGACAGTAAAACATTTTGTGTTCAAATGGACATTTCACCATAGAAGTGGCCAAAAATAGTTTCTCTTCATGATCACACTGTAAGAGACATTGCCTCTGTTGGTATAGAAATAACTAGCGTTTCAATACTTATTAGGGCATATAATGATACCATCTCCTTGTCTCTAAAGAGAAAGGGCAAATCTGGACGAAACACGTAACTACGCAATATTTGCTCTAACCTGGTCAAATCTACGCCACAAGGTGTTAAGAAGCCCATTACAGCAAAAGGAGGATACATTAGTTACTATGTACAGAAAGCTTCCAACTGTATTCTACATATGCACAGTTGAAGTTTAATTGTTAGTCCCAATTAATGTGCACACTACTGTATTATTAATACTATTACAGCCCAATCTATCCCGTGCATGCAAAGGCCTCCTAAAGATTCAGGGCCAGCTATAATTTAAGCAGGAACAATTCGGTGATTTTTTGCAACTGAAATGACCCGTCCGGAATACTATTTGAACGTAGGCTCTCCATCGATCCCACCCTCCGAACGGATTGAAAAGTCATTAGGGAACGCGTAAGCAAAGCTGGAAAGGATTAGAAGGGATAAGCGCTCATCGTATTATCACCCGAAGCCAAAGCTCCTTATAGTGCATTGCGCCGCAACGCACTAATTGTATCATCCGGATTAATGTTCATGCAATTACGCGCGTGAACCCGATGCCCTTTAACTTTGACTACTGGCAGAGAACGCTTTCCGCAAGGACATTTACCTTTGATTCATGTTCATAAAGCTGTAGTACATTGAACAAACAGGTCATCGATACATTAAAGAAAACCACGTTACCACAAACGTGAATTCTGGAACATAATGGCAAATTATCGTGCGATCGACTAATAGCTTGATCAGCAGCAAATTACCCCACTATTAGAAACCTTAGAACTTCTCATTGGAGGCAAATGTTCCCATCTGATGGTAGATATGAATATCATACCGAACACATCGTCAATAGAATTCATTCGAAATTGCTAATAAAACGTGTGAGGTATAGCATGATAGAAAATAAAATTGAAAATATAATTAAAGAAATAGTGCAAATAAGTTATGCAATGGTGTTATAAGATAATATTTGAAACATTTAAAATTAAATATGTAAAAAGTTAAGTAAGTTATATAATGAATCGCAATTTTTGAAATTGTGGCACAGCTTAATTTAACAAGTTGTCTGAATTGTTGCCAAGTTCTCTTCTGAATTTCTACAAGAAATTCGTAAAGGCTATCCATCGGTGTGCTACTTCTTATTAAATGTTTATAAATATTAAATTTATCAAACAATTTTTACTTTGATGGCTGGTTCTGACGACGAAGCGGCGTCGGGTTGTCGTTCAAGGAGACTTGCTGCACATCCCAACGCGTCCCAAATCATGCGCGTTCGTTTTTTATACAATACATGAAATCAGTCGGCCGAGTCTATTTTAGCAACCATTTTAGGTGCCTACATGATATTTGAGAGCCAATTTAACATACGTCTTCGATTGTTTTCCTGGTATTACATGAAATCCTCTCTTAAGCCATTCGTCTCTCACCCACTCTGTCCTCTGTTACGCGCAGTTCCGGCGTATCACACCGTCCCTCGGAGCAGTTAGCGTCACAAGAAAGCACGATATTTTCCTCGTCACTTGTCATGAAAACAATGCTTGTTCTTTCTCGCTTCGCAACTGTTTTCAAACGGCATACGTACCGCTAGTGGGCGTGTGTTGCCCTTTTCCGAACTTCCCTTACACACGTTGCGCTGTGCCGCACATTCAGCATGCAATTGTCTCTTTTGTGTTACTCCTGAATCAGCGCGTGTTCAATATCCATCACAGTGTGCAATATCGGTTGTCGCAATGTTTTCTTCGCCCTTGTGATGATATGCACGGATATGACATCTTGTTTATGAATGGATCAGTTTTATGAATAGGAGCTAGCCGCGATTCTTTTTTAGCAATCCCATTCAATAACATTCAATATTTTAATTGTACGATTTCCACTGTCTAGGTAAATGGCAGGACGAAAGCTAGCACTGGTTACCTTTGCCCGCTGGTGATTTGCAGCCAAATATTAAACGAACTACATATTTTTACTGCTTTAGTGTGGCTTATGAAGAATTGATTGATTAATTATTTCGTGTGTCTGGGCGTGTAAACTGCTACAGTTGTAAGTCCCGTAAGTATAGTGTATGATTTTATCAAGGGAGGTAACATGATATTCCTTTGCTAAATGGTGAGATCCGGCGCCGACCTACCAGTCGACTTGAGGGGTTTTTCCTTCGACAGGTATCTCCTCAACAGGAGAAGCTCTATTCTCCAGACTGGTCTCTCGACATGTGTAGTGTAGTGCATGTAAATGTTATGTAATTAGGGGTAACGATAAGACAAAGAGAAGGAAGAATAGATCACGAGTAGTCCGTGTCCCGTTTGTTTGGGTACTGCTCCGGCATTCGCCTGGTGTTCATCGGAGAAACCACGAAAAACTACCGATCAGAGCAGCCGGCCGCTAGAATTCTCTTCCAGATAGCGACTGAATTACACCTACTTATCTAAGTACTGTTTAAAATCCTGCCATAGTCGAGATTCCAACCACAGTACTCCGCATCAGAGGCACTGTAGTAACATGAGTTGATGACTTGTGCTTCTAAGCAGGTTTATGACGAATGGTATGGTGTAGAGAGGCGGTAACAGGAGGAGTGAGAAATGGTGAAACACGTACAGAGGTTGCGTAAATGAAAAGAAAAAGCTGAAGAAATAAAAGTAGAGGAATGTATGAAGAAAGTTAGAGTAGAATTTGGAACAGGAAGAAGTTGAAATTGCTGTACCTGAATCACTTTTCTGCTAAATCAGAAATATATGCTGAATGACAATGATGTCGATGATGATCGTGAGGATAAGTGAGGGTTACGATTGTTTCTCATTTTGTCCGTCATTTGTAGAAACTACACAGGGGAAGGGAGTGCCACCCCAACCCCTCGTTGCAGCCCGTTGTGGCCACCGCAGAGAGAGCAGAGGGGAACACGCAGCAAGGCCTAGAGGAGCCACCAGCTGACCGCTTAGCCACCGTGCGCCTCCGGAAATAATTGATGACAGGGATGATGGCATGATGCACTGAGCGACATGTGGTGGCTTGGTATTCTCTTTCATGTTTCATATACGCGCGAACACACACACACACACACACGAGTCATCGCTACACACGTATGCCCCCCACAATGGAATGTCAGTCCGATTCTGACGCAAAAAGATGAATTCATTGCACTGACTCTGGGTTCGTTTGATTACTAGCTTCAAAACTGTACGTGAATTTGATATTTAGAAGATTTATCAGTTTCCACATTTTAAATTCCTTTTTCTACCTTGAATCCAATTGATAACTGTTGACATGAAACGAGTATCAGAATCATTCAAAAGGAAAATACGCAAAACTGGTACCATACCATATTATTGAATTCTATTAATTATTTCAAAAAAGTATACAAATATATTAAAAGGCATTGGGATAAATTTCGACCACTGTGCGAAAGAATACCCCAATAACTTCGCTTTGGGTTGCATTGGGTTTCAACCATCTTCACTATCACATTAGAAATCGTATTACACAGCAATATTTACTGCAATTTGGTGAAGTTAGTTTTAAAGTAGAAGTAATATCGATTAGTATGTAACCCAAAATAACTGGGTTATAACACCGACCGGCTGCGTTATCAATACTATTCATTGAAAATGTTCGTAACCTTTATTCAATATTCTATTAATTTATCGCAGGAAAACCTACAAGCTCATTCAGCCATACACGGCTGATAGAGAGCGGCCTGACGATCCCATTTAATTCAATGTTTACACTCCTGTGCGCCGCGCGACGCGCCATTTCATCAGCGCAATCCACATGGGCGCGCGGGCGAAATGAACAGAGCCCCCCTCGCCGCGTGACATTTACCTTGGGCGTAACACCCTGCGACGCGCAGCACGGACCAGCCGACGGCCGCACGACCCCACCGCGCAGCTATCCTGAGCCACTGACGCCCTTTGACACCCTTTGACGCCCTTTGACACCCTTTGACACCCTTTGACACCCTTTGACACCCTTTGACGCCCTTTGACGCCCTTTGACGCCCTTTGACGCCCTTTGACGCCCTTTGACGCCCTTTGACGCCCTTTGACGCCCTTTGACGCCCTTTGACGCCCTCCGACGCCCTCCGACGCCCTCCGACGCCCTCCGACGCCCTCCGACGCCCTCCGACGCCCTCCGACGCCCTCCGACGCCCTCCGACGCCCTCCGACGCCCTCCGACGCCCTCCGACGCCCTCCGACGCCCTCCGACGCCCTCCGACGCCCTCCGACGCCCTCCGACGCCCTCCGACGCCATCCGACGCCATCCGACGCCATCCGACGCCATCCGACGCCATCCGACGCCATCCGACGCCCTCGGTGCACCTCATCCACGATCATGACCATGTATGTGACACTTCTCTTAAATTGTGAGTAAAAGTGTTGAACTCCATTACAAGTGCATTAATCTACAAATAATATTTCCCAACACATTGATTCCACCTTGAAAATATAATAATTCAAATGAATATTATATAATTATATGATTTATAATGTAAAAAATGATAATAGCCATTGTGATCACACGCATTTAAAAAAAGTTAAAGAGAAATTAATTCTTAAGGTTCCTTAAGCGCTTGCAGTTGGCAGTCGGAAGGGAGTTGGGATAAAGTTTCTAAGATGCAAAGGAATACGCTACTATTTGTGTCCGTGTTCCATTCCGCCTTTTTGTATGATGGCATGGGATTCGAACTGTGCGGTACTGCGCTGGGAACCACCAGCCTATCAAAATATATTGATATACTTTAAACTTTACAAAAAGTCTTTAATTTTATCATTTCTCTTCAAGTTCCGTGTCCGACGGGCCTGTCGGATGAGAGAATAGTTAACTACAGCGTCTGTTCAGGTTGCGATATTCTCTGAATCTAGGGTCTGTAAAGGAGATGATCAGAATGGATACTTGTTCGGTTTAATACGCGTTCGGGGATTGCACCCGTCGCATTCTGACGAACAGCAAAGCTTCCAAGTTGGCAGAACCGTATGAAATGAACTTGTGAAATACAACTCTTCGGCCAAATCGAGCAATTCAATGTGTACATATTCCTTTTTCATTAGTTGTTGTTAGTTTAGACGAAAATCTATGGAGAAAACTTCCAATATCATCTAAGGACATTTAAG
Source organism: Gryllus longicercus (assembly GCA_038098605.1). NCBI lineage: Eukaryota > Metazoa > Arthropoda > Insecta > Orthoptera > Gryllidae > Gryllus > Gryllus longicercus. The sequence goes on along the minus strand of JAZDUA010000223.1, from coordinate 1,605,335 downwards.
AAGAAATGGGTGAAGTTGGTAGCAAATTGTTAGAAGACGAATTTTTGAGCAGTCGAATGCAGTGAGGGCGCTACCCTTCCGACCGAACGCGCCTCACCTCTTCCCGAGCGGGTCCCACCGCAGCGTCAATCGCACAAACCGAAAGGAGCTCCTACGACAAAGGGAGTGCATTCACATCCCCCGGACGTCGGCGTCTGTGGTGTCCCTCAACACGGGCGTCCCCAGCCCCCAGCCCCAGCGCTCCTCCACACGGGCGGAGAGGAGGGCTGAGGGTGAGATTGCGGCGCCGATCGTGGCCAATCAATCGCCTGGGCGGGGTGCGGCCCCCCCTCTCACCCCGCGCATCGACCCGCGGGCGGCGCTTCTCCTTTAAGCGGCGGAGCCGCGCGCAAACAAAGCGACTTCGTGGGCAAGCGGTGGGAAACCGTCAATTTTGCTTCGCCTGCAGGACCACGCGTGCATCTTGCTTCAGCAGGAGCAAATACCTTTTGGGGGGGGGCTCTGCATTTTAGCTGAATCCTGATTTTAATCCCCCAAGGTTGTTAGCCCTGGAGTTATGGACGATGAGATGATGATGGTGAGGAACGATGAGGCTCATATAGACATACATAAATAAACCAAAGCCCGAGGCGGGACTCGAACCCGCGATCTTCTGGTCCGAAACCGTTACGGAACTACTGCCTCAACGATTTCGGCTATCTGACCGGCTATCTGACCGTCAATAATACAAGTACACCAAAAAATAAAGTAAGTTATCAGACGCAAAGACTTGACGCATGTATCTGTTCGTACAATAATTTGAATACGAATCTGAACCACCCTTCTCCAGATTTTCTTTTTAAATCACGAACAACCATCGTGTAATTGTTAATTGTAATTTTTTTAAAATGTTAAAAAACTGGAAGGAAGTGGCTCAATTCTCGCTTCGGATTCGTATTCAGCGCATTGACATACATAAAGAAACATGTGTCAAGTGTTTGGGTCTGACAACAACCTTCAAAAACAAACAAAAATCACTTTTACGGTGTTTTCTGGCGATTAAAAAAATGGACAGTGGTGGCGCTATTCAGGCTTCAGATTCGGATTTACTGCGTCGACATGCATAGAGAAACATGTGTCATATCTTTGAGTCTGACTTTTTTTGGGCTCGTGTAATTCTTGGTGAGAACTGTCATGGAAAAAACGTAAGGCAACGCCACCAGAGACCACTGAATCAGTACTGGTGAATTTAAACTTCCCTACATCACAGGCGCTCTGTAAAGTTTTCTTACAAAGAGACGTAAACGTGAGCATTTGCAAACAACACTTAAGTAAATCAGAGCTGTCGAGGAAAGCTCACAAGTGTGTGCCGTGTGGCGCCGGGCATCGACTGGCGTGTTTATCCGACAGACGATGTGGGGGCGGAGATTCCTGTACCTCCACCAACCCGCTATGACCGACTGGCTAGATGCGCCGGTGGCGACGGCAAGCGCGGTTGTGTACCAGATACAAGGGGCAATGACACAAATTTGAGACTTGATGAAAGTGCATTGAGGCGCCTATGGCGCAAGGAGTAGAAGTGCAATTTTGGCAAATTTTGACTTAGTATGAATGCAAGGTAAAAACGTCATTGAATTCCGTGAACAAATGATATCCCAATAGCTCAATCCTGCCGCATTCTAGCAGTGGAAAGAGAATACCTTCCATAGCGTTTTCTAGGGTCACTTGACTTTGAAATCGATTTTTTCAATACCACATTGAGGGGACTTACATAATTTGTGCTCTAACCCCTTCAATTGCGAATAAAAGCAGTCCTGTACTAAAACGAATCGGAGCGCGACTTGGCAGTTCGGTCATGATCTCTTCCGACCAAAATTTAGAAAATGTAGCTTCTTTGCTTCTTTCCGGGTACGTGAATAACATCTCAAAACTGCGAAGGTAAGTGTTTAAGTAACCACGGAATAAAGCTCAAATTTAATATTAAATATTAGACTTTCAATACTCAACTTCTAATCATCTCTAATGATAACAATTTTACAAAATTCTTATGTGATTGCAGTATTGCCTTTAAAGATTTGTTTTCATGATGTTCTTGTCGTGAAATGTTTCGGTCCTGTGGGTCGCAGAGATTTTCGTGTGATGTTGAAACCGTTGCTTTAAAGGGCCGTTAGCTCGGCCGTTGTCAACGCCACAATCACCACCACGACCCCTCTCACTCCTACGCTGACGCTACCCCCACACTATTCCCCACCACCTACTTTACCTCTAACGCCCACCCACAGTATCCTTAACTCCATCCTTCACCACACCACTCCCAGAACCCTTACCTACTCTTCCCTCTCACAACGTACCATTCCACTACTCATAAACCCACTCTCCCCACCACTCTCCCCACCTCTCTCCCCACCACTCTCCCCACCACTCCCCCCACCCCTCTCCACTCCCCACCCCTCTCCACTCCCCACCCCTCTCCACTCCCCGCCACACTCCACTCCCCGCCACACTCCACTCCCCGCCACACTCCACTCCCCGCCACACTCCACTCCCCGCCACACTCCACTCCCCGCCACACTCCACTCCCCGCCACACTCCACTCCCCGCCACACTCCACTCCCCGCCACACTCCACTCCCCGCCACACACCACTCCCCGCCACACACCACTCCCCGCCACACTCCACTCCCCGCCACACTCCACAGTCCTCCCGCTTCCCTCACTCTCCACCATCCTCACATTCCACCACTTCCCCACCCTCGCTCCCTCCCACCATCCTCCACCACTCCCCCGTCTACCACCTTCACCACATCCACCGCCGCCTGCTCCGCCGTGGTTGCGTCCGGTTTCCCTGCGCGGGCGACCGCCGAGCAAGATAGCGCCGCAGCGAGTAAACAAGTGCGGGTATCAGAGCACACACGGCCGCTGTTCCGCCGGTGGAGTGGCCGGGCAGTAAACTCGCTCCGGTGACACTAAACCGCGGGCGAGGCGAAGCTATCTCTGAACGCGGCGGAAGCGGCGACGGCTGCCGAGGCGGCCGATATGTTTTGATTCTTCCCCGCCGCCGGGGCGGTTTAGAACAATGACAACATGTCGGGGTCGCAATTCACCAGGATGGAAGATGCATTGCGTGTTTAGGAACTAAATGAAGAGCGATCGATGAGAATAAACCCAAATCTCTGTGAAGCCGATTTGCCGCAAAACTTTTTTTAACACTACCAGTGGATTTGTGACTTAAAATTGGCTTCACGGCAAATATTTTTTTTTTTTGAAATCATAACCTAAAAGTTGCATTTTTCTCTTCTTAATTGAAGTTCATAAGCATTCTACATGTATACATTTGTACTTTGAAACGTTTCACCCAAATGTTTATTTTTTACCTCAACATGAAAGAATAGCATCATTTGCTGTGTGTTGTATGGATTGATGAAAAATTTGTCTTTTTTTGAAATTTAATCTCGTTTGATGTTAATGAGAGAGTGATGCGGTTACAATAATTTTAAAATATATTAATTAATTAAATACTACGTACAAATAATTTTGATTTTTCTCATGTGAATAAATTTGTCAATTCACACTAGTCGGACAAATCTTACATTTAAAAGGGGCATACTAGTTGGAGGGCGGGTCTACGATGTTTAGGTAAGGAGTTATTGTTTCACCATTTAGGACTTATTATTATTATTATTATTATTATTATTATTATTATTATTATTATTATTATTATTGTTAATAGTAATAAGAATAGCAAGGCTCAGGCCATAGTATCTGCTCTTTACCCTAACCACTGAAACATTAATAGAACCATTCTGTAGCCTTAGTGAAAGTTTTGTCTTTCAACGCTCATCGGAAGTTTACAAAAAAATCGTCACCATATTGTTTGGGGAAACTGCAGAGTTGTTTCATTCAAGCATGCCCTTAATTATGTTACAATATTATTGTAATATCTGACGATGTAGAGAAACGCTATGCTATCAGAGCAGCATACTGAAAATTATTAGAAAAATAACACGTGCTCACTTGTGTTTCTACAGCAAGTATAGAAACTGTTGAAACTACATATGTTCTTGCCACACCTCCCAAACTGAAAATATTTCAATATAAGCATGCAGAAAATGATTGTAATATATTTCTAAATACTTCTGCATTAATATCATTTGATCTCAAGTACTATATAAAATTTTCCTCCAATATCCCTCTTCATTGGTGTACTTATAGCAGAATAGCATTGGTATGCGATTATTAATTTTAAAGTTTATTGTAAATGAGTGATGATGTTTCAGATATAAGTGTTTCAATTCACTAGTGATAAAGTTCACAAAATATCATGAACGTTTAATCTTCAGATTAATATACGGATTGATTAGAAACGAGAGGTGTTGAGTAGCCAAGATTTTGATAATGAAATGAAATAACTGATTTATTAGACTCAGAAGTTATTCATAACTTTTACTTACTACTATTTATCTGAAAAAAATGATCTGTTGTCTTCCAAGATGTTAGAATTCAATAGTATTTTACTTCTCGTTCTTTGAACAACACTCACTCTCTTGATTCGACGAGGCAAGTATGAAAGGCCCCATGCTTTAATTTCATCGATGTCGCTACAGTGCTTGCATCTAAATATTTTGTCACCTTATTGAATTGATTCCAAGCTGAATGTCTATTTGTCAAGTTCCCTGCTTTAGATTTTGGTGAGAACTGTCTGAGATGAGTAGTAACTTTGAATCACATAGAATATCTAAAAAAATGTTTCATCACCGTAATACATTATCTTGCTTGACCTACAACCTACTACCTACTTGTATATTAATACTATTTTCTTTGTTCATCATCCATTTAATGTTAAAAAATAAAATAACTTATGCTGCGAATAATTTGAATCGCTTTAGAATGCATAGCGTTTATTATTATTATTATTATTATTATTATTATTATTATTATTATTATTATTATTATTATTTACGGATTGAAATTGATTTGTTGCGACGTATTTCCTAAAGGCCGTGAGCTCTCCAAAGGATAGTAAATCCGGCATTTACCTGTGTATTTTGATTTACTTACGAGACTTAATAAACCTTTCATCAATTTCCTATCAAGAAAGAATCAGCTGTAATGAGCAGAGATGTGAGAAAGAAAATAGATTCAAGATCTCTTGCTTCAATAGACTCTTGTACGTCCGAAATCTAATTTACAGAGGGATTGATTATTTTGGAACAATATTCCAAAAATTAGGCACGAAGTTCATACTAAAGCCACGCTAGTCACAATCATACCCAGAGAGCACTACTCTACAGTCAGAGTATAGAAACGGGATTAAATTGCGATTCTCAGGCTCAACTGACAGCAGCGTCGTTGAAGCCCAGATGAACACGGCCATAATGAAAAGGAAATAAGAGCGGCCAAGAAAACTGGGGAAAAGCGCCGAGCGCTTTAAGTGCAAAGCGTTACTCATTTCCCCCTTTCCCACCCCTTCCCCCCTTCCCCCGGACTTCCTGCTTTCGCAACCTGCCAGCAGACAGCGCCGCCATTCAATGGCAAGGTACACTGTAGTTAATGCGCTGACTGGGGCACAATGAACAGCGAGGTTTACGCCCTCGCCGAGGGCAAACGCAATTACGGCTGCTTCGCGCCTCCGCCGCTGCGAGCGCGCGCGAGTGGCTATTTCCCAGAATGAATGGTTTTACTTGACGTCGCTTTGAGGAGTGCTGGCTGCAGATATTTCTTCATACATGTTGCGATGTTAGAAGACTCTGCTCAAATTTTTTGTAGCACTTATCAGACTCCAAGGTAGGGCTTCTCCAGAGACTTTCTACTGGTTGCAGGTTCAACCCGATAACCCACCAATTGGGCCGCAGGCGTGCCAACCTTTGGGAAGGATTGGGTGAAGGAGGTTCTTAGGAACGCTCTGGAATCTACAAACAAAAGTCCGGCGGGAAACCTTCCGTCAGGTTCTCAGCGTTAATCACGTCATTAGACTAACGGTGTCAACAGAGAGGAGACAGGATGGGGGCTCCGGGCCGCCCGGACCTTACTTTGGATGGCCCCCAGTTGGGCTCTGGGATTCGTCGAGGCAGTGGCCCAATACTCTAGGCAAATGGAACGGACTCGCTGTCGCGGCGCATGTGAGGAGCGCGTCATCACACGATGATTGACTCCGGTACTAGCCTGGAAAGCTAGTAGCTCTGAGGTAGCGGGGCGGCCCAACTCGGGCATTGAATGGGAACGTTGCCGAGAAGGCAAACTGGGTTTATTTATTTACGTCAAAAATAGTTTAAAAAAACTGTGTACGACGTGCTGTGGGGAGAAGTTAATTTGAAGTTGCATTTATGTCCAGAAGCAAAACAAGGGGCATCTCAGCATTTGCACGAGGATCTGGGAAACTGGACGAAAACCTGATCGAGATAGCGGTCATGGTCTCAGAAGTTTAAGTACTTCCGGTTGGACTGGATATCGGCCCGTTGTCGTACATATTCGGGAAGGGGGGAGCAAAAAAGCGAAAAGTTCACGAGCCCACCCGGGGACTTGTGCCCCCCATAATTGAACAAGAATTGTTGTGGAGAGCGTAGGCTTCCGCGGCCGGGTTCAGTATTTACTAGGCTGTCCGGGTGACGCCGCGTCCATGGCAAAGGTGCCGACGCTTCGGTCGCCATTCTGCGATCTTCCTCCCTAGCATTACGCCCTGAGGAAGGTCGCAAAATGGCGACCGAAACGTCGGCACCTTCGCCATGGACGCGGCGTCACCCGGACAGCCTAGTAAATAATTGTTGTGGAGTTGTACCCACACTAGGAATTCACTGCTTCGCACCTCCGCCACCGCTGCTCGCGCGCGCCATTGTTTCCCAGAATTAATGGTTTTACTTAACGTCACTTTCAGAAGTGCTGGCTGCAAATATTTCTTCATACATGTTGCGATGTTAGGAAGCTCTGATCAAGTTTTTTTTAGCACTTATCAGGCTTGAAGGGAACGGTCTTTCAGAGATTTTCTACTCCCAAATCCAGTAGTAGTAACCCAAGTCCACTAGTAAGCAACGCTTGCAGTGGTACACTCTATTCTTGCTACTTCTTTCATAGACTAAAAGTCAGACTGGTGCCATCGCTATTGTGATGGTGAGTGGTTTCGCAGAACACGCTTTTTAGTATTTTTGATTTTGAAGAAATGGTAAACTTTTTAACGTGCAAAATTGATACGCAAAACGCAAAGCCGCGCTTTCCATCACTATACCCCCTATCCTTGCACACTATTATGTCCACAATTCCACTAGAGAGTTAATAGTCAGGGGTAGCACCAACTAAACAGCCTGTGAGTGTGTGAACGGCCACTTCGATGCCACGGCGGACGCGGCGGTCAGGCCTGCTGACACTGCGCTGACGCTCCATATGTGGCGGCTCCAAACATGCGGCATTCGGCGAATCCCGAGCAACCGCTCGCCGAATCCCGAGTAGTGTGGATGGGTTGCTTGCGATTCGCCGAGCGCCGAACATTCGGCATTCGCCATACCTACCGAATGTCGGTCTTTTGGACACATCAAAAGGAGCGAACATTCGCCTAACACATCAGCTGCTCGGGATTGGGCGCGCAGTGGCTCGCTTCTCGGTGGATGCGGAATGTGTGGAGCCACCTTTAGACCGGCTGATATGGCTCAGGGAATCAACAGATGTCACTGCAGTGCATTTGACCGGGAGGTCCTAGGTTGTGAGTTCCAACAGTGGCAGCGTTATCGATACTACCCCTGCGTTGAATTCAGCAGCTGAGAGAATTAATAGCGAATTTCTGTTCTGATCGTTAGTTTTCCGTGATTACTACGATGCACACCAGGCGAATGTCTGAGCAGTACCCTGACAAATGAGCCACGGATCACGCGTGATCTTTCCTTCCTCTTTCTTATCATGTTCTCATCCCTCACTTACACTTACACGCACCGCAATGCCACGTATATCGGGAGATCAGTTGGGACGTTAGAGCTTGACCCAGCTGTGTCGGTGCCCCGCTGGTGGAAGATATCTTGTTGGGAAAATCTCACAAACCGACGTGTGATTCAATGCCGGACCTCTCGTGAGAAAAACATTCCCCACACTTACGGAACTAATGACCATGGGAGTTGACACTCCTGTGAACGCGAAATAATTAATCAATGAACCGCAAATTAGCCTATTTAGTGTCTCTGGAGTAGGCAACGGTTGAGAAGAGGGAGAAAGGAACTTCGCTTAGATGGAAACGTTGAGGTTTAAAAGAAAAGCTACAAATATGGAATAATCGTATAAAATATGCGCCATAAAACTCTATTCAATTCAATTCAATTGAAAACCTAATATTTTATTAAGAATGTAACACATAATGAACACTTTTCTTCGCGAGCTATGTGACATATGATGCCAAACCTTGGAAACAAAAATTCGAAGCGCACGTCCTTCCTGAACTTTTGTTCCGCGAGAAGCAATGTGAAAGGTACCCTCGCCCTTCGTTCCTAAATCCGCCTTGTGCTGGCTGGCGTGCGGAATAAGGGGCCCCTGCGCCCTTTAGGGCTTGCTACTTGGAACAGTCTGTCATGAGAGAGTTGGAGTTGGCGTTTTGGCGTTGCAAGGGAACCTCATGCTCCAAAGAGTCTTTAGTTTTGCGGAAATATTCTTCAAATAACGCTTGAGTCGAAAATTGGTTAAATGACATTCTCCTCACAAACCCGCGAACAACAGAAAATTAAAATATAAAATACTTGTATAACTTCTTTGAGATGGACGCTGGAACGTCACATAGTGACTCGACCACTAGCTTCGTAGCAACGACCAATAACAGCTGCTTCTCGGACAATGTAAACTGTTATTTTGCCACCAATGAGAATGGATAAATGAAGGGGATAATGGCAAATGCGCTTTGCTGCATAGCGTAAGCGAGAACGCAAACGAACACGCGACAAAGATAGTATCGAGTTGTAATATTGGATGATGAGTGTAACTGCTGTCACGGATAAGGAAGATTGATACAATTTATAGAATGATTTGAATGACTTCGCGATCTAATTCGAGTCTTAGATGGCATCTGCTTACCGATGTTCTAGTTCAGTGTTACTTAAATGCTATTGGCGTGATGTGCCACCGCATAGGTATCGCCCGGTTGACATTGAGTCATCTCGACGCGGCAAATGATGTGCATTGAGTGAATTCTGATGAAGTTTATTGCAACATCAAATGTGTTTAGTGCGCATGAGCGTAAAATTGCGCAATTTCAAAATTTCTTAAACGATATTTTTTCAAAAACGTTTCAATTTTTGGGGGTCAGCTAGTGGACCGCCTCCTCGTGGTGACTCCTGGGTAATGCTAAAGGTCCACAAAACTATTGTAGCGCTCCTTCCACTTACTTATGCTACATTTCTATAATATTTCCTATTTGGTCTCTCTTGATCCCTTGTTATATCTTCGACCCCGACGCTATTAGGTTTCGAGGGCTAGGGTGTCATTCATTTCTTAATCTACTCTGTTCTTGACTTTTAATTCTTTTTCTTCTCCTCTTTTCTACAATTTATCTGTTTCTTCTCCTTCATTCTCCTGGGGTAGTATCCCTACCCAGCACAGGGTATGTGTAAAGACTACAACGGTCCAAGAGGCAATGTGAATTCAGGCGAATATCACAGTGGCTTGAGGAGCGGAAGTAGCAGCCCTCTCTGCAGGGGTTTATACGCAGAGAAGCTGGGATAGAAGCTTTAAGATGGCAGCCCCATTACTATCCTTACCCTGCGCAGCGCTTGCAACGCGGCCAGGGGACATCACTCCGCTAAATTTCTCAAAGATTCATGCCGGACAGATTCCTCTATGCCAACATTTGCAAAGAAAAAGGAAACGAATAAACGACAACTATCGGAAATATTAAAGCTGGGAATATGGAATGTTAGAGCTCTCTCAAATAAAGAAGCTGAATTAGAACAGGAATTAGATAAAGCTGGGATTGATATTGCTGCAATTACTGAAACCAAAAAAAAAGTTACAGGGCTCATCATAATTACAAAATTATATAATGATATACAGTGGAGTCCCCCAAAAACAGAGGGCATCGGCTGGGGTATCTATTTGGATCAGAAAAACATTGAAAAACAGAATAATATCGTATACTTTCATAAATGAAAGAATAATAACAATGAGATTTAAAGGAGATAGAGGTTACGTTTCAGTCTTTGCCTTTTACGCACCAGAAGAGGGGAGAACCCAAGATGCGATAAAATTCTACGAACAACTGCAGACAGCAATAAATAAGATTAATAAAAACGACTATCTTCTTTTATTAGGTGATTTAAATGCAAGAGTAGGAAATACCCCTATAAAAGATATAGTAGGCACAGAAGGTGAATACACACTTAACAATAATGGGAAGAAATTAATAGAATTTGCCACGTACAATGAGCTGAGAATTACTAACACTTTCTTTTAACACCGAAATATTCACAAATTCACATGGACAGCACGTGGATCCGCCTCTATAATTGATTACGTCCTTGCAAACAATAAGACTTGGATAAATATCAAGGATGTAAGAGTATTTAGAAGTTTTGATGTGTCATCTGACCATTTCTTAGTAAGATGCCACATAATGTTCCCGAAGAGATGGAAGAAAACCATCTTAAAACCCAAACCAGAAATAGAAACATTTAAAGTTCACCATTTACAAGATTATAGCATAAGACTTTTATACCAGAGTAGACTCAACCAGAAAAATATTATTAATCCTGAAAGTAACAATATAAATGAAGAATGGGCAAACATTAAAGAAATTATAACACAGGCAGCAGCAGAAGCAATAGGGTCAAGGAAAAAGAAATTCTCAAAACGAGGGCTAAGGTTTTGGAATGATAATATCAAACAACTAATTGAAGAAAAAAAGAAGCGTATTTAAAGACTCTCTCGTCCCCTGGAAATATGAATCATAGAATAGAATATAAAAGAAAATCTGCTTTAGTTAAAAGAGAAGTCCGTAAGCTTAAACGAGAAAGTTCGAAAAGATATGTTAGCGAAATTGAACATGACTTATTTGGAAACCAAAGTAAGGCATATAAAATTATAAAATATTTAAATAATCAAGAAAGAGATAAAGTTCAATTAAATATATTTTCAGAAAGTAAATGGTTAAATTACTTTAAATCGCTATGGACCTCTGAAGATGAAGAAGAAGAGAGAGGAATTAAAATTGATATATGTAATTCTATTGATCTGATCTCTATGGATGAGTTGACAGCAGCCATTAACACAACCAAAAATAAAAAGTCACCTGGTACTGATAATATAAACATGGAATTGATCAGATATGCATCAAATCAATTTACGCAGAGACTTCTTAACTTTATTAATATCTGCTGGTCCACTGGATATGTGCCAGAAGAATGGAATGAAGCCCTAATTTACCCACTATATAAAAAAGGCGACAAATCTGAATGTTCAAATTATAGAGGTATACGTCTTCTAAATTCCTGTTATAAAATCTATGCAAAAATTATCAATCAAAGATTAGTGCCTCTTGTTGAAACTCAAATATCTGAAACACAACATGGTTTCAGAAAAGGTAGATCATGCTCAGACTGTATTTTTGTACTGACACAACTTACTGAAAAGCGAAGGGAATTTAAACTACCGACACATTATGTCTTTATTGACTACGTAAAAGCATTTGATAGCCTTAAAAGAAGATTATTATGGGAAACACTGAAAAATATTGGACTCCCTTCCCACCTTATTACAGCAATTCAATCATTATACAGAAATAATAAAATCATGATCCGAATGCTAAGAAATGGAACAGAATCAGCATATATAAACCAGGGAGTAAGACAGGGTTGCCCGCTCTCGCCAACGCTTTTTAATATATATATGGACGTGATCATTAAAAAATGGTTGAAGACTTTAAATGATGTTTTTATGATTAATAATGTCGAGATCCCAACATTACTTTTTGCCGACGACCAGCTTATCATAGGAAAATCTGAATATGAAATTCAAATAGCAGTCCACAAGTTAAGTCAGGTTGCTAATGAGTATGGTATGAAAATCTCACCAAGTAAAACAAAAGTGATGGCATTTAAAGGACTTGAGCCTTTAAGAGCAAAGATAGTTATAAATGACCAAATAATTGAACAAGTAAATGAATTTAAATATCTTGGATATCATTTTAATTATATAAAATCAAGGGATATGGAAATAAAGCTGAACAACTTCACATATTTCTGTGGAACGTTACAGCGAACTCTACATCATAATGCGCAAAAGGAAACTCTTCTCAGATTTTACAAAGTTATTGCTTTGCCATTACTACTTTATGGAAGTGAGAGCTGGACATTAACATCAGATCAGCTGCGCCGAATTGAATCTGCAGAAATGAGATTTCTTCGTTTTGTGGCTGGATATTCACTATTAGACCACAAAAAAAAGTGTAGATATCAGAGAAGAACTAAATGTTGAACCGGTTATAGATACCATAAAGAAATATCGAGAAAACTGGAAAGGTCATGTCCTGAGAATGCCAGAACATAGAATAAGTAAAACTATTCTTCACTATGTACCTAAAGGAAAAAGAAGTGTAGGACGTCCCTTGAAGAGATGGCATGAACAATTCTGAGACGGAACAGACCAAGAGGTCTAATCCTTGCTGTCGATGATGATGATGATGATGATGATGATGATGATGACGTTTCAATTTACTTTAAATGAAAATTTGAATACTCCTTTATTAAGTCACATTGTTCAAAATGTCTGTAAGATACCAAAAAATCAGAAACTGAAAAAATTTGAAATTGTTTTAGGCAGCGATAAGTAGCAGACGGCAAGAAGATGGGGAAAAACAAATAAAACTAATAATGTTTTCACCGTAACTGATACTCCTTAATAAATCTGGTTAACGCGGTCTCTTCGATTTGAAGTGTATATTTCATTATTTAGGGTTGCTTTACACGCAGCGCCGCCGACATTTTGAAAGGTTTTTTTTTTAAAATGGTTCCTAACATTTTATTTTATTTTTCTCAGATAATGCAAAGTAAACGTCTAAAAATAGCGTATATTTAATTTTCTTCCCTGTTTCAAATTTAGAATGTTTTTCTAATTGCAAAAGTTTAAATGTTTCGAGCATCTTTCCACAATTGTGTTATTGAAGATAGATATATGTCCTCTTCATGAAATCCATTCTTCAAAATTATAATTTATATTAGATTATGTATAATTTTTTGAAAATTTGAGTGTTGGCCCGCAATTTTGTGTTAAATAAAGTCAATTTTAAACACAAGATTTTCTCCAAATCTGCTTAAAATATATTCTCTAAACGATTTCAATGAATATAATTAAATGCATTGAATGACATGATTTAAAAGTGATTTTGGTGTAATCTTTCAATAATTACATAAGGGAAATTGTTTATTTCCAAAATTACACAGGTGTATATTAGACTAGAAGAATGTCTTACGTAACCGTTTGCAATAATGCGAGAAAGTATCTGGTCTTGTAGCAACTTCTAAATTAATTTAAGACTGATTTTGCTTGTTTCGTTAAAAAGGGACATAGTTGAATTGTCACGTTTATCTGTTAAAAAGGGCATTCAATAATATTAACACGACATATTGATGCAGAGAGTAAGAATAGTTCCAAGCATTGGAAGCACGTTTATTTAGCTCTTCAGCCATAAAACTGTAAAGACATGAAACCTCTTTTGTTAATGTCAAAATGTAAACATGGCATGAAATCTATACGCTGAAAGACTAACGACCAGTGTTATTTTTTTTTCCTCTAGAAAGGAGAGAAACTAGCGGAAATTTACTCATGAATATTGAAACAGTATTGTGAAAACTGAATCAAACGCTACAATATGTGTATCTGAGTGGAACAGTTGAATGTGGGCAGAACAAACACTGACCTCCATTACTAAAAAAAACAGTTTCGATTGCCACGCTTGAATAACGCAACCATAATTCTACCTGAGACGGTAGACGTCAAAATTCCCAAATTCTTATTTTATGTAATACTACTATGTGTTGGAACAGTGTCTTCAAGATGTAAATTATGGCAAACGTATTTCAGATGGTTTTCAGGACAGTTGTCTCTAACAAATAAAGATGACTTCGCGTCTCTAACAAATAAAGATGACTTCGCATTTGCATTCGCCATTTTGAGCCCAAATTCAAACGTCGAAGTCTTAAATGAAAACATCCGGATTCTCCCACCAAAACCAAGTTTAATACTCATCCGTCTGCCAATAAAGTAATGCGGAAGGTGTTCTAAAATTTTTCAGACACATTTCTTGTGTCTTCAAGAGAACCATGTGCCTTAAACTAAAAGTCCTTTTCTAAGATGCTCCAAAAGGTGCGATTCTTTTGCAGGACAACTCATGCGCTCTCATTGCTCCTAGAACTGGATAAACTTTCGAAACGTTGGGTTGGAAGTTGTTGCCACATCCTTCTTACAGCTGAGACGTAGCCCCGCCTGATATTTGTTGGGCCCGCTCAGAGATTATGTACTAGTGCATATCAAGAAGTGCGACAAGAAAGCGTTCAAACCAGCGGAATATGAATGGTTAAACAGCAAGGTAGAGACCTATTCTGTGAGAATCTGAAATCTTACATAACGGTAGAAAGAGTGTACAAATAAATGTTGCTTGAAACTGTGTTGAAATGTTGTGTCAGTTTCATTATCATTGAAGAAAGCGTGTTTCCTTTGCATTCATTTTTTTTTTATTTAAGATCGCATCAACTACTAGGTCATTAGCGACCACTATTGCTTGTAGCGGAATGGTAACTGTGAGGATGACACGATAACGATGATACAGAATGAAAGGATAGGGCGAGAAAGGACACAATACAACCATGCCCGAGGCGGGACTCGACCCGCGATCCTTCGGTTCGAGATCGCTCCGGCACTACTGCCTTAGCGATCGCGGCCACCGAATCGACTGATTTTATTATTGAAAGTTTCACGTAATTACAATTTAATTTCCAATATAGTTTTTTTAATTTTTATTTGCAATAGTAACTCACCCCTGCGATTGGTCGAAAACCTATACTATAATGAAGCTCTATCATTGTCGTTGGCAATGCCACGAGGGCTTTGGAAATTGGCGATAAATTTCAGACTCGCGAAACTTGAAGGGGATTTATCTGAGAAATTTCAAAGCACGAGTTGTATTTAATAAGGCTATTCCACGAGTGAAATTGTCCAAGAGAGTTAAAAATGTTCCCAATATTGAAAATAACTGAAAGCGTATGTTAAAATCAGAGGTTATGTTATAGTATTGTACATACGCTGTTTATTGCACATCGATCTAGCGATCGAAGTATACCGCCTCCTAAGGTATGTGAGTCGCAGTTTATTATTGCCCATTAGAAAAGAGCGGTAAGAAAAATGGGGGAGATAAAGCAACAAATTGTGTGAGATAACCGCCCTGATTGAGACTTTCATTTGTAAAGTTAAACCCTATTTGTTTTTAATTTAACGAGTGGAATAGTCGTTATAATTTGAATGAGTTGCATTCGTTTAAAAAGAGGATTATACAACGAGGTTAAAAGACAATTCATTCAATGGACAATTAAAAAGAGACACTGAGTTTAATCTTCTTTCACAGTTTTCTAAGTTTCAAGTCAAATTTTTCACCGTCCGCCCCCCCCCCCCCTCCCAGGCGACCCTTCAAATGCGGCAGCTGTTTGCGCAAAGAGCCTCGCTGCTCCGCCCGGTCCTGCGTCAGGCTTGCGGTCGCGGCGTTGTTTCTCTGTGGCGGCGAATTGAGAGCCGGGAGCTTCCTGCGCTCGGCTCAGCGCGGCAGATCCGCCCCTTTGTGCCCGCGCCTCGCGTTTCCTCTTGCGAGGCTGCCCGCCGGCTATCTCGTGCTGCGCGGCCGGGTCGAGCGGCTGACGGACCGCTTCGCGACACAAAGAAGAAGGGCGCGCGCGCGTTCTGATTAAAACTGCTCTCTGTGGCCCCAACGTGAGGCGGGAGAAACGCGGCGAAATTCAACGTGGCTTTCTTTCCCTGAACTTGTCGCCGCGGTTAATGAGGAACCGGACTTCTGAAGTCAGAAAAGCTGATTTTTAGATGTCATTTTATAAAATTCCCTCGATTATATTACTCAATTCATCACGAGATTCACAGTTCCTCGCAACTTATCAGGTGTATCATGGATCCCCGATACCCTTTGTAGGTCAATGAGATTTGAAGGTACGAATGTGGGGAATCGGCGTATTGGATGCCTTTGGGAATCGAGAATTGGGAATCGAGAATTGGGAATCGAGAATTGGGAATCGAGAATTGGGAATCGAGAATTGGGAATCGAGAATTCGGAATCGATAATTGGGAATCGAGAATTGGGAATCGAGAATTGGGAATCGAGAATTGGGAATCGAGAATTGGGAATCGAGAATTGGGAATCGGGAATTGGGAATCGGAAATTGGGAATCGGGATTTGGGAATCGGGATTTGGGAATTGGAAATTGGGAATCGGAAATTGGGAATTAGAGTGGGAATAATATACTAAAGAAAATATCGCACGCGGTCCGGAGCCGTTTGTTTCAGGACACTGTTACGTAATTTGCCTGAAATTTACAGAAATGAGCCACGGGAGAGGATGACATATGAGAGTGTATAATAGTTATTATTTCAGTTAGATAATATTTCCTATTAACATATAACATTATTATGTATGTGAGAGGATGTATTGATTGACATTTTGATGGCACGAAATATTATTGTTTGCTATTTACGGTATTTTGGATGGAAAAATATGACATGGTCTAATCTTATTGAATCTTTTTTTTTACTTTTGATTGGGAGTTTTATTATTGAAGTTCTTTTTAAATTTTCTACAGTCTCTATAATTGGCTATGTGGTATCCCTGGCAATTTTGACATCTTTATGTGGTCTTTTATCGTGATACTACATTTTGTGTGATGATGATCTTATACACTTATTAGAATTCTATTACAATTTGATTTCCTTCATTTCTTTGATAACTCTTACATTGCACCACGTTGAATTTGATTTTATAGATTAATTTCACAATGTTGTACGTTACTTTTGGTAGTTTTAATATTAACTAGAGCTTTTCTGGCGTGTAAAGTATACCGCGCAGATACCTAATGGTAAACTATTCTTATATAATCTGCTTACTTAAAGTCACTTTATATTTTAAATGTTTTAATTCTTCCTCAATTTCCAGCACTTTATTTGTTGTGAGAAATGTTTTGATTCTAGAGCTGCATAATGTTTCAAACTTTGCTAATTTACGTATATGTTCTTCAGAAAATATACGAGACTTTCTGAAATCTTCTGTTTGAAATATAATTATCTTGAACGATTTTAGTTGAAATTTCATTTTAGTTACTTTTAAATATCACTTTTTGGTGTTGGTAAGAATGATGAATTTGAGAATAAGATGTTTAAATAATGGAGGAATTTGGCTTTTCATCGAGAAAATTTTCTCTTGCAAGATTTCATCCTTCATTGCTTCACTATCTAAGATCGCGTAAAGATTTTGCTTTTACAATACGAGCCTGGGAGTAATCATTAATTTTTTTTGTATTTTGCAATTCTATTAATTAACTTAGTTTTACATTTTGAGAATAACATTTTTTTGTTAAACTGATATAATATGGTGGCCTTGTAATGTTTGCGCATATGTCCATACCTGCTGTAATGCGACTATCGTGGCTCGGCAATTTTGGTGACATTCAGTGGTATTATTAGAAGTACTATCACATGTGCATTGGTTGTAGAACAATTGTTTCTCTGGTGAAACGAATTTTACTCGTTCCATTCCGTTCATGACCTAATTCTGATCTCGCTTAAAGATCTTCATATCCTTAGAACTTAGGAATTAATTACAATATGATGAATCGAATTGGTCTAAATGTTAATACATAGAATTTTGTAATGTGACGTTTTACATGAATCTCTTATATTTAGAATTTTCTCTTGCACCATTGCCTCGTTATTGCAGATAATGAGTTGACAAATGCCCGAATAGAATGCATTCGAATAGTTTCTGAATCCCAAAAAATCCTTCCTCTCTGAGACGAAAATAAAAAAAACTTATTTCTAACATTCCTTTGTAAACTATACATTATAAAAGCGATTACATCAATATTAAAACAATCATAAGGACTTGCAACGACTAACTACAACGCAACGTACATTCCAGTAAATTTCTCTCTCTACTCGAACACATTCGTGAAGCTATTTAACAGCGCATGTGAGCTTTGAACACCATTCCCTTGCAATATGACTTATTTCCTATCCAGCACTTTTTTCGCCTTCGCTGTTTGTGAGGATACTGAGGATGTCAGCACTTCGTTGAAGTCCGTGTAAATACTCTTCGCTCGTAAAATTGGACAGTTTCTCTATGCTGAATATTTTATATTCGCGGCACGCACGGGGGCTTTTCGCCTGCAAAGCGAACGAGTGAACATGTGCCCATGTGCGCGGAGTCGCCTATCTCGCGGACGGGGTGGGTGGGGGTGGGGGAGGAGAGGCAAGGGGTTGGGAGGTGTCCAGCTAACTTTCTTCGCAGGGGCGTGTAACAGACGTCACTAAATCTGTAGCTGAAACTCTTTCCTCTCAGAACAACTAATTCATGAGGCAATAAACCGCATCGTCTCTCTCATTTGATACTGTTATCTTACTCTTACAGAATTAAGATAAACACCCACACAGACACATGCACAATTAACATGTGTAAAATTCTGAATGGCGCAGTGAGAACACTCAAAGAAATTAAATGGTACTGAACGAGCCATGTTAAGAAGTGTAATACACACTTTAAATAAACTACCGCGAAACTAAGCAGTCACAAACAAGAAGAAAAACAAACACTGAAATAAAACAACTAAACGTAAAATTATGGAAAGAATAGCCCAAGTCTCTCATAGCAACGGCAACGATCCAGAGACATTCATAAAATTTTCGAGAATCTTCGGAAAACGTGTTTTTTCGTTGCAAACTTAAGTCAAACACATGTTACTATTTACATTATGAGAGTATGCATCTGTAATTCTGCGATGTTTGCTAATGACAGTTTTCAACGCAAAAGGAAAAGAAACCACCTGACATCAAGTGAACACATCAGAAAGTGTCAAATGTTCTGTGGTTAGAACCGTATTCACAATATATCAGAATTATTGTCGAAGATAGGGTAGGCATTGCGGATCCTCTCTACTTGACCATGAGCTACATATAATCTTGCCGACTACCTGCTGAAACACAATTCCCCTTTCCCTTCCACAATTTTTGCAAAGCTCCCGCACCCAATCTAGTATCGTCATTGAAGGATTACTTTGAGCGCAAGGATGAAAAAAGGACGAATAAGCTTAAACCTACAGATAAACATGATAAACAAATTGGAATCCAATAATCTGTTGAGATCAATTACTCTTAATTCGATTTGAACGTTTTCAAATCGGCGAGGCCTGTTCGATCTTTTTGTGTTATACAAGAAAGATTTTATTTGTTTTTCAACGAGTCATAAACTCATATTATTTTTTACATTTCATCCACAATTACTTCGAAAAATCCTAAAAGAAAATATTGGAAGCTAATCGTTGGAAAAAATTTGAATATTTCTTAACAATGCATGCATGTGCATTTTATTGCATAAAAGGTGAGAGAATGCATTCTTCTCATTTTATTCCACTAGCGAATATTTGCGCTTTAAAACTCCGGTAAAACATACTAAAAATCGAGGAATTGTTCCACATAGATAAATGTGTTAAATTTGCTCCGTTTTTGTTTATTTTTTTGCCTCACGAATTATCCTTATCACAAACCGTGCTTAAAAATACAAACAATAGAGTATTTTCCCTGGATAACGAAAACTATGCTCGGTAGAATAATGTTCTCCTTTCTCATGTATTTTCATATCAGCGGAAACTTGAGTATTTTTCTGGAAGAGGGGGTTCATTAGAATTTATGAACTTTCTGGTTCGTGTTTCTGGTGGCGTTTCTGCGTTTTGGTGGCGATCACACATGAATACGCGCATTCGACTTGTGAATGCCCATCAGAGAAATACAGTTTTAATTATGAGAATATCGTGCATGCAATACGCATTCATTACCATTTTGGCTATTGATTTATGATGATTAGATACTCGAAACCCTATCTGATCAGATTATGTGCAACGACTCTATTAGCATGGTTTAAATTATTCGTTTTGAAGCGTATACAATAAGGCCTTGAAACGTAGCTGATTGCAGTGGAATTCCCGAAATCTGTCTTTAACCCTTTAACACATCTCATATTTTTAGATTTAAAGCGTTTCTCGTTTTTGTTTCTAAATGGTAGAAATCTAATTTTCTTCCAACTTTTAGTTTCTTATATCCATACATTCATTTATTATCACTACAAATATGTTTGTGCGAGAGATGAAATATTAGTAATACTGAAGGGTACTGAATGGCTGAAGTACTTACTTCAGCCATTTCGATCTACATGATGTTACTCATCCGTTATCCAACGATGTTTGTAGATCACAGATTATACATCGGTTGTTGTAATTAAGTATTGTTCTGTTAGCTGTACACATCATCTTATCTGTTTTACCCATGGAATTCAATAAAAAGTGAATAAAAATATTCCAGATGTTTTGAAAACTTTTCTGTAAATATAGATTAGAACTAAACCTAGCTGAGTTTAAATGTTTCCGACATTTGTGGAAATATACCTCTCAGAGTTGAAATTTCTCGTCACCGTGCTTTTATCTACACTCTTGATTCAGGCATGAACATTTCCTGAAACGCCAATGAAATAGTATGGTCAATACATTGACTTTGATCATTGACATATTTAATACTGTTTATGTTTATTTCTGTACAAAAGCAAAATTCTTTGCTAAATTATAGAAATAAGTATATTTCTTGTCAATGCTCAAGAAATTGTAGAAATGAATGTACATTGGCAATAACTCAGAAAAACTGCAAATAGCGTAATACTAGTGTTCTCTAAAAAAACTGAACATTGATTTATATTATACAAAACTTGTTTAAAAATCGTACCTTTTAAAAATAAACATTATCATACTAAAACGTTAGATTAATTGTTTGTATCAAAGTTTTGCGTTTAAACACCATGTCCGAAGTCAGCAAAAACGATAGAAAGAAACCTTTTTAAACCTGCTATAGTAGAGTGAAAACAAACAAAAGACATCAGTTAGCTGTGCTCCTTGTATATCATGTAAAAAAAACGTTCCGAAAGTCGTAATATTAACAAATCAAAGTGCATAAAATAAAACCAAAAGTTTCTTCATCCATTCAGAGACATTAACTGGAGTTCGCAAGTAAAGTTCATGAGGTTGCCGCAATCTTCAGTCGCTCCCATCAACGCACGTCGTGGGTTGTGAGCAGATAAGCGGCAGCAAAATCTTAACGGAGGAAGTTGGCGGAAGTCTGTGTAGGTCGGCGCCATCTCGTGCGGCGACAAGGTGCCGCGCACTAGAGCGTCGCCGAGTCGCGTCGTCCCGTCCTGTCCCGCCCCGCCCCGCCCGTCCCGGCCATCCTGTCCCGCAAGTCCGGCCGCAGCTCTGCATAATTAATCAGTGATTATCTTGTGTGCGCGTGCGGGCTGGTGCCCACAACGACCGCAGCGGTCGTGGCGGTGGAGGCGGAGGTGTGGTGAGAGGCTTGTCGGCCTCTGCGGTCGTCCAAAACACTGCTGAGTCGGTCAGTTTTCCTACACCAATGAGAAGTGTGGCCGTGGGACAAAAACGTTGCTATGGACTCCAACGACTTATTAAAACATGAGAACATAATTTGTTTGGAAACGAGCACCTATTTTGCAATTTAAATACAGTGAGTTGTGACAGAAAATCAGCCTGACGCGGTTATCCAATCGAGAGCTTCCTTACCTAAAATTACAAGTCGTAACGAAGCTCCCGATTGAATAACCACGTTTAGCTAATTTTTCACATGCTATTATATTTAAACAGGAGAATTGAAACAAAAAATAAGACATTAATTTATAGAAAAAAATACAATTGTTTCCTCCGGAAAGTGATCACCAAAAATGCACAATTCACCGTTTATATAATATACTGATGTCAAGGTTTTCACCAAAAATGAGACTCGGTGGCATGGATGGGACAATTAAATCCCTCCTTCATGCGCTTGCGAACTTTTCCACAAGAGACCACTAGTTGAAACGTCTCGGAAACTGAGACGCGGGGTACGATTCAAGTAGGGATAGAGAAAACATTCGAGTTTCATGTGATTTTCTTTTTTACTTAAATCCAGTTACATTCTCACCGACAATTACGATAACACCAGTCAGTCCGAATGGCCGAGATCGCTAAGGCAGTAGTGCCATAGCGATCTCGGACCGAAGAATCGCAGGTTCGCCTCGGACATCGTATTGTGTTCGTCCTTTCACCCACTATCATCATATCGTGTCATACTCATTGTTACCATACCGTAACACGCAATAGTGGTCGCTAATGTCCTAGAAAATGATGGATCTTAAATAACACACAAAAACAATTTACGGTAAGACATTTTTTATACAAAAACTGAGCGAGGCGTTCTCCTGACAGTATTATTTTCTGTCACTATCCTTTTGTCTGTATACTCCTCATAACCAAGATAGAATAGACCCACGTCCCACAGAGGGTTAAATATGTTTGATAATTACCACAGTGTAGATGTTCCGTCCTCCTAGAGGGGAGAACTTCAGCTACCGCAAGGAGTAGCGAGTATCAGCAGGGGAGACGAGCGGTGTATTCCTTTTGGGTCCAAGAATGATCCCTAAGCGCAGCCTCTTCGGTGCCGCTGAGGTCGCGGCGGCCTCCCAATGGAGCTGAATGGGTCAAGTTGGGTGACTTTTGCGCTGCGTGCGTCGGCCACCAGAGCGCTCCCGCGCCGCCTCTCCACAACCCCTGCGGTCCAAGCGGGGCCTCTTCACACTGCGCCTTCACACGACTTGACAAAGGATTGCTTCCATAAATGACAGAGGCGATATTTTATTTATTATCAAAATTACATTCAGCGGATCAGCAAATACTCCGTTTTAAACAAGTCGATGTAATACCGTGACTACAAGAAGTATTTTTAATTGATAAAGAAGAGTGACTAAGAACAGATTGCAAGGCGAGATAAACACGTCTGACTTGGTACAGGAGGCGTCAGATTATTGATGCGAGTTCTGTATATATTATACTAAAGAATTACAAAGATTTTATATTACAAACTATGAACACGTTATTTTATTTTGGAGAAATATTGGTGACGACAGCTGGAGACTGTTCAGAAATTCAAAAGCTTATTACAGCGAATCGTTTTTTCTTCTGCCCCTGCAATTCTCTCTGAACTTCAGCATTACTTGTACGTGCTTGCTGTTCTGACGAAGTGTGTCAAGACCGCGAAGATTGGCCATCAGCGCAATACTAAGAATGAGAGTAGAGGCAAGATGAGGTGCTTTGTGGTAGTTAAGAGTCGGTAAATACTCTACGACATTGACAACTATTTTATTTAACTTTGTTTCTACAAGTCAAACGTAATGGATTCCCCTCTTTAACTCTACTGGAAACAGAAGGGCACGTTCAAACAGTGTTGGGGAGAATGTTAAAACCCCACACGTTGGCCATGAGTGTACCTGTGTATTGCCAGCTTCGGCGACCTGGCTTAACCGCCCACGTGCACCTGAGCATCAACGATTTTTGCGATTCGCTCCGCCTACTTCATCAATTTTGCGCGCCATTATCCGTGACGCATGCGACGCCGCAAAGTTATGAACCATTTTTTCCAGCGCGCCGTGCGCGGTCGATGGGGTAGTTGGAGTACGAACGCCGCGTGGTAGGAAGGGCATGGGAAGCTGCAGAGATGCAGTTGGAAACATCTACGCCAACTAACTTAAAGTCGGTTAGGGGAAATTGTCACAATTAGGGAGGGAGAATTAACATCAAATGTACTGTAAATTACAATATAATATTTGTATGGGAGTTCTATATAAAAAATTATGAAATTGTATCGTGTACTTTAAATATAGTAAATATTATGAGTAAATATAGTAAATATTATGCACAGAAATTATTCGTAAACATGAAATTAAAAGATATGCAGTAAAACGAATTTGTGCATATATGTATTGTAATACTCCCACCTCTCGTCTTAATTGATGTTTGTACGGTTATCCATGAGACGAAAGGAGGATTATTAACTATTCTTGCACTGTCTTTCTGACGTCATTGAAATGCGCGACGGGACAAGGTGTAATACATACATGTACAGCAAAAATATTTACAAAGTTCGTGATTATTTATTTAGATAAATTAATGATTAACGGATACATACGGATGCATACCCAATGCGAGCTCGCTTATCTAGGAACGTAGCATCTCATTCATATGCTTTTACTCTCGGTCAATGATGTCTTTTTGTCGTTGTTCGTTGATGATTATCGTCGTCTTTCAATCCACTGCGTAAGTGGCGGATGGGCTCTCGACGTTCAGGCACACAGACGTGTTTGACATGACCTGTGATTGCGGCGGTAACGGTGGCGGTAGCGGTAGCGGTAGCGGTAGCGGTAGCGGTAGCGGTAACGGTGGCGGTAGCGGTAGCGGTAACGGTGGCGGTAGCGGTAGCGGTAGCGGTAACGGTAGCGGTAACGGTGGCGGTAGCGGTAACGGTGGCGGTAGCGGTAATGGTGGCGGTAGCGGTAACGGTAGAGGTAACGGTAGCGGTAGCGGTAACGGTACCGGTAGCGACGACGGTGGCAGGGGCCATGAGATGGTGGTTGGGGACGGGGACAGGGCGGGGAGATAGAGGCGGGGCGACAGAGGACGGCGGTGGCGTTTGCGGAGGCGGGGGCGGGGCGAGGATGGGGCCGGCATCGGCAACGGTAGTGGCGACGGCAGCGGTAGCGATTATGGCGATGGTGGTTGTGGCGGCGGCGGCCGCATAAGCGGCGGCAAGTTTCCACGCCTTCGGTCACTACCTGTAACCTCAGCAACTTCTGTCGATTGCGTCCAGTGAGCACTCGCCACTTCATGCTGTGTACAACATTAGCCAATCTTCAAAATAGAGAGAGCGGTCTCCTAAATATTTGTAGAGCACCCTCTCCAACTGCTGCTGAGTTACCTAGTTTTTAAATTTCCCTGTAGGCGATCAGCTGGCACTCAACAGCGGCAGCAAGAGTTGCCCTCTCCCTGAAGAGCAGAAGTGTGCAGTTGAAGTTTACAATCGGAATTTTCGAATCTGAATGCTTTTGTTCATCTACTTGCCTTCCCACGAGCGGTATCTCTCGTACTTCTACGTGGTAGACTGCCCACTGAAAGTTCGGCCCCCGCTCTTTCAAATCGTTTGCGAAATTGTGAGCGTGGACTCGAGTTTACCAAAAATAAGAATTTTGTTTCAATTCGATTCTTGGAAAGCTCTCAGTTCTTCGCATCCGGTAACGACTGCGCCGAGCGGTTATGTTCTCAGATGCACGACAGAATACTTTCTAAATTTCCTCAGCCAAAAATTTGAGCCGCATCCGCAGCCGAATAGGGCAAAGGGG
Source organism: Gryllus longicercus (assembly GCA_038098605.1). Classification (NCBI taxonomy): domain Eukaryota; kingdom Metazoa; phylum Arthropoda; class Insecta; order Orthoptera; family Gryllidae; genus Gryllus; species Gryllus longicercus. The sequence continues at coordinate 1,579,877 of JAZDUA010000223.1, read as the reverse complement.
CGTTCTTTTCCTGGAAGGTGTGTAAGTGACGGGTGAAAAAAAAGGCCTCTGTGGACGGGTGGTGCAATCGGAGTATTCTGTCGCTCGCCATGTTCCTGTATTCATTACTTATTGTGTGCATGTATGTGTGTGTATACACCAGGTATGTATGCATGTATGTGTGTGTGTATATGTATTCTTTTTTTACGTCCTTACATCGTTCGGTACAGACTCCCCCTCAGTTAGTTTCATCACAATATTAAAAGTTGCGAATTACATTAACTTTATGACAATTGTTTAAATAATCATTTAATTTGAATTAAAATTGAATAGCAGTTTTGTAAACAATACATACAAGGTCTGTCCCAAAAGTAAGTTGAATGACCTTACGCCCCCGAAGCAAGCCACTGGCAAGGCGAGCCAAGTGACGTGAATGGTTGTGTGGGGTTTAGGGAAGCTAAGGACAAACACGTCAGTTGTCTGCAGACTCTTTCACAGTGCGCATCGCTGCTAGTTTGAACCCTTGTATTAGTGACGCGTCGGAATTTTAAGATGCCACGTTTCAAGGACCAGCGTTACGCAATAAAATTTTGTGTTGCGCTCAAGAAAACGGGCGCTGAGACCGTTGCCATGCTAAGGGAAGCTTATGGCGATAGCACCATGTCCAACAATACGATTTACCGCTGGCACAAGGTGTTTCGAGAAGGCAGAGAGGACGCCGAGGATGAAGACCGCTCTGGACGCCCGTCAACGTCACATTCCGATCAAAATGTGAAGAAAGTGAGGGACATGCTGAACTCAAATCGACGCCTGAGTATTAGAATGCTGGCAGATGAATGTAATATCCCTAAAAGTACTGTGCATCGCATTGTTACCGCTGATTTGGGCATGCGGAAGATCTGTGCGAAGATGGTCCCCAAGGTGCTTTCCGATGAACAGAAGGCTGCTCGTGCAAGGATTTCGCGTGACCTCCTGGAGCAGTGTGAAAATGATCCGAATTTTTTGTATAATGTGATTACGAGTGAAGAAACATGAGTTTTCGAGTATGACCCGGAGACCAAAAGACAAAGTGCTGAGGACCCCCCGCCAACTTCCCCGCGCCCGAAAAAGGCGAGAATGAGCAAGTCCCGTGTAAAGGCCATGCTCATCGTGTTTTTCGACAAAAGATACATTGTCCTCTCAGAATTTGTGCCACAAGGACAAACAGTGATCAGTCATTTTTACTTGCAAGTCCTGAAAAGGCTCCAAAGCAGAGTCAAACGCGTCAGGAAGGAGATCGCCAGCACTTGGCGTCTTCGCCATGACAACGCGCCGTCGCACACCTTCATTATTTGAGAGTACTTAGCCAAACGCGGTGTGGCAACATTGCCCCAGCCGCCGTACAGCCCCACTTGGCACCACTGGACTTCTTTTTGTTCCCGAGGATCAAGAAGGAACTCAAGGGCCACCATTTCGCGACTTTGGAAGCCGTCAAAGAAGCAACGACGAGGTGCTTGAAGGTCTCCGTCGACGCCTTCCAGGGTGCGTTCAGCGACTGGGAAAAACGCTGGCGCAGGTGTTCCGAAGCGGAAGGAAGCTACTTTGAAGAATTTTAGTTACTTGTATATTTATCTGCAATAAATCTTTTTTCTTGGACTTATTCAACTTACTTTTGGGACAGACCTTGTAAGTTGACATAAGTTAAATTGATCAATTAATAATTGATGCGTAGTGGTTTAATCAATGGTGAACCATTTAACAAACAAAAATGATATAATCTTTTTTCGTTTCTTCTAGACGTTGGAAAGGATTTGTCGAAGTAAACCGTACAGTCTTTGTCTTTGTATTACAGTACAGTTGCGTATGTGGGATGTGATTAGGGGCATTGTGTGAGTATTTATTATTATCAAGGTTCTTTTACATTTCTCAAGCGTAACATGGCACGTCGATAGTTGTATGTCCATTGTAAATTTACCACTGACAGGTTACCTTGAACGCGTGAACTTCGGAACATTAGGAAGCCAGTGAGAGAACCCCTTGTATCACCGGAACCGGCTATTAATTATTTTCATTGATGTTATGCACGAAACCGTTGCCTTAGGGCGAAACGTTTTCGAAACATAACAAAAAATAAATTCCTGGGATATGGTTTCCATGGGATTCCTACTCTTGTTTACTTAGAAGACTTCTATTTTATACTTTGATCTTTACCAATATATCAATCGACAATGTTTCAGCCGTCTTCATGCTTTTCATGAAATTAGCCTTCAAAGTAACAGAGGTTGTGAAATAACATTAAATATCCTGTCTAAATTTAATGGCTTATAGTATTCTTTATGTGAATAATGTAATCAACTTATTAAGCTCGCCTTTGACTCTCTTACCATTAAAGGACACCATAACACATTAAAAGGATTAAACTTGATGTTATTGCCTTCAATAGTGCTGTTAAGATAATGTCATGATTACTTATTAAAGTGGCTTTTCCCCAAGAACAAAAATGAGGGACACACGACAAATCACTATTTAGTAAGTTCTCATTTTCAAAATGAGGAAAGGCTGTTTAAGAAATTAACGCGATCAATTTTCGTTTCAATACTTTCGCTACTTTTCTCTCTGAAAGTGAGACATTCGTCGACTAAAACGAGTCGAGAATTTGTATTCGCAATTGACACTCTTGTGAAAAGATAAAACAGGACCACGAAAGGGACAAGAAGTAATCAACACCCAGAAAATAATGACGTACACTGAACTACCTATGAGTCTACGCTGTATGAGTCAGTTGCTATATACTGCACGAATTCTCGGAATGGCGCCGTACACGGTAATACCACCGAATCGCATTGCGAGGAGCAAGTTACACACTGCATTCTCAGTGGTAGCTATCTGTTTTCAAGTTGGTGTGTGCGTGGAATCGGCAGTGAAGAAATGGACCCAACCCAAGAAATTAGATTTCCAAAATATGTTAGCGGACTCAATGGCATACCCTCATATGGTATTACCCCTCATGGTGGTGATTGGAGGCGTAAGAAGTAACTTTAAGGCTGCGGAACAGCTCGTTCTTGGTTTCGCTGATATAGAAAACTCACTCGATTCGACTCTGCCGCGCGTGGCTTCGCAGGGCTGGATATTCGGAACATTCATATTTCTGATTACAGTAAGCAATAGTGCTTCAATAATATGGGCCACAATGTGGGATTATTCTATCAGTGATAGTCTCTATCGCTCGTACAATAATTCTGTTACATGCGTCTTTTGCTGTCTGTTCTTTTTTATGGTAGTAATTGTAAAGCGTAATTTTGACGTAATAAACGAACGCATTTCTTCTGTCGCTGATAAATTTGGAAAAACAATTCCAGATAGGGGATTAAAACAGACCCTATTTAGCAGTGAGAAAATTTACTCTCCGCGGAATAGTTGTATTGTCGTGAAGCCTCTAACAGGAAAGTGGGTTCTTCCCGAGAGCAAGAGCCTAGAAACAGAGTTGTCCGATTTGCAAATGGCGCACGCCCTCGTCAAGGACGTCAGCGATGCCATCGAGCAGATATTCAACAAGCCGTTCGTGATGTTGTACGCCTCCTACGTCCCGTCCGGGTTGTGGGGCTTGTACTACCTCCTGCACGACGCGCCTTCGTTCGCCGCGTACCAACTGCTGTCGCTGTACTGCGGCGTGGGGCTCCACCTAAGCATCGGGGTGCTGGTGGCGGCGGCGGCGGGGCGCGCGGCGGCGGCGGGCGGGGAAGTCCCGCTGCGGGCGTTGGCAGGCCTGATGGCGCGGGCGCGCGGGCTGCCCGCGGTGGAGGCGCGCGCCAAACTGTTCGCCGTGCAGCTGCGCGCCAGCCCGGTGGGCTTCAGCGCAGGCGGGCTCGTGTCCCTCAACCTGCGCTTCTTCTTCTGCCTCGCCTCCACCATCGTGGGCTACATCGTCGTCATCGTTCAGTTAGCTCAGGCGCCGGTCGCGTGCCCCGGGCACCGCGTTGCCAACTGCTCCTGCAGTGGGGGGAACTAGAAACCAAGGACCGGGGCAGAGGATTCAACTTATGAACCATGTGTGTGTCTAAGTGACAACTTTGGCGCATAATTTAAATTATTACTTTTACGCATTCTTGCAGTATTTAAAAAATGTTTAAAATATTTTTCTGTAAATTATAATAGGAGATATTTTACGACGTTCAAGTATTGAACCAAACATGGCCTGTCTGTCTACGGAAGTTTGATGCATGTATATTGATTGGTTTCAATTCTATTAAAATAGCCACACCAAACTATATGAACTTCCCATCCACAAATTCAGTTCACGGTCTCAAAAATGTGGTTCTTCATGAAAACGACCGGTCACATATACGTCAATTGACTCTACAAACACTTGAAAAAAAATACAATGGGAAATAGGACTTATCGCCCGGCGATTTTCATCTGTTTTGGACTCAAACAAGTTATAGGCGGCGTCAGATTTGAAGACGACGAGGAAGTTCAAAATTGTGTGGAAAACAGGTTGGGCAAACAACCGAAAACTTTTTATTCTATAGGCATTCAGAAAAAATACAAAGTGAAAAGACTACGCAAAAGTGCATAGTCTTAGAAGGAGAGTACATAGAAAATTAATATTGTTTTCGTTTTAAAATTGCTTCAGTGACATGTTGAATGCTCTATTTTTGTTTGAACCCCGAACTGCATATTAAGACTCGCATACTTTATTTTGTTAGAATAGCATACTGAAAGGAAAAAAAAACACTCCAACAATATCAGTTTCGTTATTTCTGATCTCAAAAGTAAATATTTGAGAAAAAGAATGTGAATCATTATTTACACCATTATTTCATTCTTTTTTATTGTTTAATGTTACTGTAAACTCCTCGCACATTTCGAATTTCCTACTCGAACATGCAAAATTTGAGGCGAAAACATGAGATGAACATAACATCAGGTACTTATGTTTTGTCAAATATATTTAATTTCACGAAACAGGACCAGGAAAATTTCTGCATAAAATGTCGGTGATTTCAGCTTCTGTGATAATATATGTTCTAGAAGATTGAGGATTGCTCGAATGTTGCAAAAAAAATCTTATTCTGCAAGATTAAAACTCCTTTAACTTTAACATTATTAACTCCACCTGGTTAATATCATTGTTTTAAACTGATATAAAAGTTAATCAGTACGTTTTACTGTTTTATTATATTTTTTAATTATTAAAATAAGAAGTAATGACCTGGAAATATATCTGTCTACATTTCCCAAAAATTATTGTTTGTCAATTTAATGTATTTTAAATGTATTGTACATTAATAATGCTTTCAAAGTGTTCGTTAATACTAAACATTTCCAAAAATAAATGTTGAATATCATTCAAAACTACAACGAATCAAAATAATTTTAATTATTAATATTATTTATTTGATTGATTATTAATTTTGATTAATACTACTTGATTTATTTGACTACTAAGTAATAGTAGACATACGATGAGCAAGCTTTAATAATTCTTAACATGACTAACACCTGGTAGGAGAAATTAAAAGGACAGGCAACCTGTATTAGCAAGTTTCCTTGTCAGGACTGAAGGAGGGACGGTGGAGTAAGGTTGTTTTATGATGAGACATTTTAATTTCGGGCATGAGCAATTACTGCTTTTCTTCAAGGAATCCAGACACGATAATGGTAAATGAAACATCTACTTGTTTTATACGTAAAAGTCAGTATTTCCTGACGTCACCCAGGTGATTCTTTCTCCAATCGCTGACGCATGGGTCGTCAAATAAAACGGTTTTTATGAACTTTAAAATTGTTCCGCGTACATTTTCAAACAATTGGGTAATTTAATGATGTTCGTATGCAAATTGGTCGTGTTAATTTGGTGACTGATTTACCGTCTGGCTTATTGAATCGTTCGGTCATCTAGCACCTGGCAACGATTTGTCGTTTGCACATTTTTATGTGAATCTCTAATAACTCGTTGCAATCCCGAACGCATCCAACCAGAGGGGGCAAATAATGTCCGAGCTCGCAAATGTGTCGTGGCCAAAAAAGACCATATTTTGAAGTCCTTTTCGGTAAAAGTTAAGAACCATTTTATGCTCTTATTGAGGAAATAAAATATATCGTGTTTTTCAGTGATATTAGTTTTCTATTTCACAATTGAAAGGTTTTTCAGAAAATAGCAATTGTCCAAAATTGAGAAAATGGAGATGATAATAATTCTACTCTTTAGTGTGCATTTTTATGCATCAGAGGATACTGCAGACTCCTCCTATAGTGCATTAGTCCTAAAGAAAGCCAGCAAAGAAAAATAGGTGAACCAGGTAGGTAGACATTTTTTTCTTATTTCCTACAAATTGGGTTTTTGGACTAATGTCGTTTTTTCGAGAAACACTTCAATTAATCAAGTCTCGCATACATTCAGTTTAAAAATCTAGTTGTATAATACAGATCAATCTAAATACGTGATTAGACAATAATGCGTGGAGATTATAATACTATATTTTACAATTTAAAATAAAATTGAAATATTGAGCTAATATATTAGTTGAAATATGAGTCTACTAATTTCTTCAGAAAGGAAAATAATTCGCCATCACTGATTGAATATTGACAGATTAAAATAATAAATTCAACACTTTTATTACAAGACACCATTATCATTTATTTTATTTTCCAATACGTATTCATAATTTCAAAATATTTGTATCATACATTCTTGAATTTTATTGTTTTTTGTTTCCTTAAAACATGGATATCTCTATTTTTTTCAAAATAGTAAAAATAATATGATTTAGGGAATCCTTCCTTTAGCAGTGTTTATATGAAGCCAACGTATTTAGTTAAGTTGAATAATTATTTAACAAAAAAAGTACAATTTTATTAATATTAATGAATATAATATAATATATTTTATTTTTCGTTTAGTTGACTAAATATGCTCATTAATTCCGTGACAAATCGTTGATTAACACTATGTTTATGACATGCGTGCAATAATTAAAACTTCATCGTGCAATTAGAAGTCCACCTGCCAATCAGAACTCAGAGAACTGATAAAAATCATTTAATTATGTATATATAACACGGACGTATCCAAGGTATTTCCAGACGGCCATGAAACATGAACAAAACTGTTCATCACCGATTACGTACATCAAAAACAATGAATAAAAATATAATCAATGAAGGAACGAAACAAAATTATAAACGAATAATTATGACTACTTCTTACACAATAATGTTGACATTTGTAGTCCAGTAAGTTAAATAAGAAAGTATCACCCTACTCATACTTGGCATCAATCAGCCTAACCAAGCAGTCGCTTTATTTTGCTCAGATGTGATTACTTCATCTATTTTAACGTGACGACCCAGAGAAATAATTTATTTGACAAAACTCCTTTATTTTTTTTTTACAAAAATCAAGTAAATTGCTTATAATTTAAAATATCGATATTCTCCTTATACGCTACGCCTCGCTCGTAGATTACACTAGTGCTAAGAGAGAAGGAAAGGCGGATATGACAAATGTACAAATTTTCATTATTTGAAAAACAAGTAGCGTAAGTTCTGCCCCACAAAACACATTATTGTCATATGTGATCTGTGGTAAATATTGAACAATTTAAATCAATGGGCACTTCTGTACTACCAGAGTACACGTTAAAGTTAATTATCTTGTTGACCTAGGCGTGTAAAATGTTCCAAAGCATTCTTCTCAATTTAACCCAAACATCTACCTTCCGTCGTAAAATTTAATTTCGTAATTGGATGCGAACCCCAACTAATTGACTTTCTAATAGACAATTAATTTTATAATTGAATTTTACACCCTGCTATAAAAATAATTGGCTCGTTCAAAATTCGATTCATTCTGTTCAGTGATATCTTTTGCATTAATGTACCAATATTAACTGTTTACACAACGTAACGAACAATGTCAACAGCAGAATTATTTCCACAAAATTCCAAATTAGATTAAAAAGTGACCCCGTGGATAAATGGTCATATTATTTGTCCAACAGGTTTCAAAAAAAATATTTGTAAATTCTAGGAGACAACACTGAAAAAATTTATTTTAATGAAATTGCTGTAATAAAATAATTGCATCAAATCGCATTTAAAATCATTTCGCATAACGGACATATTTGTTTTTTCTGTAGAAATATAAATTAATTATATATGTATCTGGAATTTTAAATTAAATTATTCCACCCAATTCATTCAGTAAATGCATTTACAAGCCTACAAATACACCTGCATCATAATAATCTCTGACGTTTAATGCGTGGGCTGTAACAACGCAAAATTAATTTTTCAGTCGCATCAAGAACGTGCAATATGAAGTGCACGTAATTAGAAAGAATCAAAAGCAAAATTAAACTTTGGGCATAGGTACTTGAGCTATGTCTTATCGCACTACACTGGCAAGTCTACCGTCTATGATTCCCATGTATTCTCATAATGCTATTATTGGCACAGTTAAAATACTAAACGTAGTTCTCTATAATAATACACGGATGAACTCATGGTTTTCCTCAAATCACATGTTCAGTGACTTTCCAAGCACATCGCAAAACTTCCGCTCAACTTCGCTTGCACAAGAGAGCAACTACCTTAACCTCACGAATCTTGAAACGACATCACCTGAATTTTTCATTAGCCCCATCCCCACCCCAACACCGCAACTTCTCCCGCAGGCGGCGGGGGCAACGTGCCGAAAATTGTATTTCCGCAGAAAAGCCATTTTCAGCGCCTCCGCCCCGGCCGCTTCGCATTCGCCACCGCAACTCTTCCCGCGGCGGCGACGGGGGCATGGAGGGTTGGGGGGAGGGGGAGGGCGTAATGCATTGCAATACCTGCGGCGGGGGGACGCCGCGCTGTTCGTGCGCGAATTTACATGCAGGCCGAGCGGAGAGCTATGGAGTCGTTAGGAGACACTCGCGACGCCACGCCGGGCGGGAGCGGGAGCGGGGTGGGCGGAGAGCCGCCTAATTCGGCACTGTGCATGCGGCGCGTGAAATTGGGCGTTTAGCGGGTTGCGGTTCTCGGGGGCGGCATCGCCCGCCCCCCGATCGCCGGGCGCGGGCGAGCCCTCCGGTGCGGAATTGGCCGCGACGCGCGATTTGTGGGGCCACTAGGGAGGGGGGGGTCCAATGGAAGAGTAGGACGTGTGGGTGGAGTGCGGAATGCGGGGAGGAAGGGGCCGAAACGGATGGCGGGGGCGGAGTAAGTGAGGCGGTGGGAAGGGAAGCGGGGTGGAAGAGGGGAAGGCAGGGCGAGCGGGATGGTGGAGAGACTAAGGCGCGGGGTTAGTGTGGAGTGGCAGAGCTGGTTGGGTCAGGGAGTGGTTTCGTGGCGGGGCGGAAAACGGTGAGAGTGGACGGAACGGGGAGGGGAGAAGAGGCAAGAAATGGGAAGGAATGGGGAGGGGCGACCCGGGCTATGCCGGAGACGAACGCGCCGAGTCGGAACAGGGAACGGGAAGAGGGAATGGAATGGGATGGGATAGGAAAAAAGATGAAAAGAGCAGGGCGATATAGAAAGGAACAAGCCAGGCCGAGACGATCCGGGACGCGATGAGCTGAAATGGGACGGGACAGCAAGAGGCGGGTCGGAGAGAAGAACCGGGCGAGGGGACGGGACGTGTTGAGGCGGGCGGGTGGGGCGGGGCGAGGCGGGACGAGTCGAAGCGGGGCGAGGCGATGCGGGGCGAGGCGGGGCGAGGCGAGGCGGGGCGAGGCGAAGCGGGGCGAGGCGAAGCGGGGCGAGGCGAAGCGGGGCGAGGCGAAGCGGGGCGAGGCGAAGCGGGGCGAGGCGAAGCGGGGCGAGGCGAAGCGGGGCGAGGCGAGGCGAGGCGAGGCGAGGCGAAGCGGGGCGAGGCGAGGCGAGGCGAAGCGGGGCGAGGCGTGGCGAGGCGAAGCGGGGCGAGGTGAAGCGGGGCGAGGCGAAGCGGGGCGAGGCGAGGCGAGGCGAGGCGAAGCGGGGGTGTCAGGTCTAGGCGGAAAGAAAGGGTTGAGGTGGACGGGGCAGGCGAGAATAAGTGGCGATTGGTGTGAAATGGAAGGGATTTAATTTTCCGTTGCCATAAAAATAATTAAGGCCCCAAGCGTTCCGACTGGTCCGGAAACCCACCCCGTGTGGGTAATTGCCCGTTGGCGCTAAACGATCTCCAAGGCTGGCTCTGATAAATTGCACGTAAGTCGGGGTCTAATGGGTGTCAATATTATTACCCATCTCATAGTGCTGCTCACGTGAGGCAGGCGCCATGAAATTGAAATGCCCGCGCGATTGCCGCCTAGAGGTGGACAACGCCACCTAGGCTAGTGAGATCTGAACTCGCGCCGGCCACTGACTCCAAAGAGAAAACACCGACAGTCTGTTGGAGTGGCGAGTGCACGCGTGGATAAGAGAAGATTCCGCTAGTGAGATTGGAAGTGAGCGGAGGTCGGTGGGTGAGGCTGGGAGACTGAACTGAGCCCAGGCGGAGGCGTCGAGGCAGAGGCCACGCGAGGAAGCTGGTCCCTTCGCTGCAACGCGACCCGCGACCTTACGCGGGAGGAGGGAAAAGCTTTTCAGATTCTGCGGCGGGGCAGAATCCACTGCCTGTTATCACACGGCGCCGCCGAACGAGTGGGAAAGATGCCCGGCTTTCTGGAGCTGGACTCGTGCGCACATCCAATGACTGTGGAGTAAATACCGTGAGTGACTCGAAATCAGTTACTGCAAATCTTTTGTGTGTGGAACGCATATAAGAACTTCTGCCATTACACAACACTTCTTTGCTTGCTTTATAAGATATTGGGTATTTGATTGTGTAAGGTTATGTTCCTGTTTGCCTTTGTGTTTTTTTAGTTGCAAAGTATCACCTGTAAAGGTAGACTGGAATACTGTACAGGATTTTGTAACATGTGTTTTTTTAAATTATATTAAATATGAAGGGATTGGACTTGTGTTTTTTGTGTTGTTCCTCGAAATTTCATTCAAGGAGCTCCGAACTCAATAACATCCTTCTCTACAAAGTTTTCCATGCGTTCTAGGAACGTATGATCTCAGAGATAGAGAATGGTCTCAATATGCCGTCTTTTGTTTTTTTTATGGCTTTCTTCTCAGATGTTGCAATAAGCTATACTTTCTCTTGCATCAAATAGTTGTTGGAAGAGTTGAATATATCTCCCCCTACGCAGACTAATCTTTCCTGAATTGCATTGTTTTCTGAGTAAGAATTAATAAGAACAGCTTAGTTTGCTAAATAGATTTGGTGAAGTTAGGAAATTAACATAATCAAATTCAATAAGAGTTGAAAAGGACAAATGAAGACCACTTGTCAATATTATTTTTACATGTTTGTAAACTATTTTCAAACTCTCCTCTTCATTTATTTTTACTCGCCACGTAACGTTTAGAGAAATAGCTGCTTCAATGTCTTTTTTTCATTTTCTATATGATAATATTTACACTTTTTCCATCAACACATCACTTCGTAAAAACATAAAACCATAAACGATGCTCATTGTTCTTAGTCTTTGATTCCAATGTTATTTTCATTCGAATCAAAAATACACTTCTTGAATAACTCATAATTTATGACTCATCTGTTACTACATCAGTAGAAAATTAACTGTTTTGTTTTCATATTCTGTTAAATATTTACATTTTACCAATATATTTAGCATGATTAATCTTATATTGTTGTATTAAATTGGATTTACTTCTGATTGTCAATTCGAGGTACAAGGTGAAGACGAGAAATTAACTGATCAGGAAAGTAACTAGAGGTAATACGAGCAAACGCTTTTGAGTAATGACTCCATAATGCAGTTATGGACAGCGAATGGAGTTAGAATTACATCCCTGCGGTACTGTGACGCGACGAACGGAGGTAGGGATGGCATTTTCGACGAAATTCTACAGATTGGGAGGGGAGAAATGCCTCCAGTGTCAAGACGAAAATGCATTTTGCGATATTGAGCCAAACGGGAGGAATATGTTGTTTACTGAGGAAATTCTGAAGTGTTTTTGTTAATTTCTGGAGTTTCTTTCTTTTTGTTTTCTTTATTTCTTCCTTTCTCTCTTTCTTGCCTCGTCAATCACACCTACGATTTGCTTAAAACTGCACAAAAATACATATAGAATTCGTGAAATGGTCAGTTAAAAATAATGCATGAAAAGTATGATTTATTTACAGCAATATTTAGCATAAACAACATTAGAATAGGCAATGAGAATACAAGCAGAACACGTGTTTATGTCACGGCTTGTGTGGAGAACGTTTACACCTTTTTTTCCTCTCATCATCTCAAATTAGCAGAACTGGCTGAATTTTTTTCTTCTGTTGGAGAATTTCTCAAGTTTGAATCCGAACGCTAATCCAAACGCTGATCACGAGAAGTTGGCGTGCGTTTGCGGCTCGCATGGCGTGCACCTGCAGCTGCAGATGCAGAGGGCGTCGCCAGCTGCGTCGAAATGGAAATGCGCCCAGTGTAATTCGATATCAAACGGACACTCGTTATCTGGCAATCAACCTCTGCATATGCGCTTATGTCATTAATTCATTCAATTAAAACTAAAACTCTGGATCCAGAAACCGTGGACACAGCGCTGCGTTACCAGAGCGCCAATGCTGCCAATAGCGCAACGCGACTATCCCAATATGGGTGGTTTTCTTTCTTAAACTCCGGTTCAAAACAAAGGTTCAAAAAATAACATTATTTGTTCGTTTTGTGTAATTATTGTCAATAACCCACGACGTGTCACAGAATATTTATATTAGCGATTTAAAAAGTTCGCAGAAATTGAAAGAAACGCCGGGAGAGGTGGCTCAGGGCATCAACTGATGTCACTGCAGTTTCTTTGACCGGGAGGCCCTAGTTTCGAATCCCGAAGGTGTATGCTGTCATCGATTTTTCGGTATCAAGGACCCTCAAAATGTGGAATATGATTACAAGTGCTGGAAGAAGTAATTTACTGTATTTAGGAAATAGATCGTCTCCAGTAACCAACAAATACGGGTTTTTCAGACGACAAATTACCAGTTTCTATCGTAGCATTACAATACTTTCTCTCTCCTACGTACATTAGTGATCGTAGTAAGGCGAGAAAGTACAAAGATAACGAGATCCTGCAGAACATTTCAACAGTTTGTGTATCTAATAGCTGCTATTAGATACTGTAATTGTTTTGAAAAGAATTGCTATAATTGTTTTTCCGGATATTTCGTTCATTAACTTTCATTTTCACCTTCTGCACTTTTATCGTTTCTTCAGACTTAGGTTTCTTTCCCAGATCACTTACGAACCTCAGAATAACAGACGCCAAGCGGTAAAGTGGCGAAGTGGAAGGTTCACGGTAGCTGTTTGCGCTTGGTTGAACGCCGTTTTGAAAACCGAGAACGTTCTCTCAATCAAAGCGTCCATCGTTTGTTTCCACGAAAGTGAGTAATCGCCTTTGATGCTGGGCCGCCGAGAAAGGTTTTTTTTTTTTTTTTTTTTTTTTTTTTTTTTTTTTTTTTTTTTTTTTTTTTTTTTTTTCAAAAGCTCACTTTCGTGCTCTCAACCCGTGCCCCTGCTTCTTGGAAGCGACGCATTGAAGCTTTTCTGGAGAAACTCCAGGGCCGCCAACTTGCGACGCTGCCAGAGCCTGCCCGGACTGCTGCTTCGTAAGGATTCCATCAATAAAGCGCTAAGGTGGAAACACGACCTGCTGCCACGATATGATGGCGGAGAAAACGAAAAGCCTACGGGTGGGTGCATCGAGTTTTTGGTGGTTGCTTTCACAGACATTAATAATAATAATGATAATGATAATGATGATAATGATAATGATTATGATGATGATGATGATGATGCCTTTATTAATGGCGACGCTCAGGCCATAAGGCCTGCTCTTCACCCTAACCACTGAATTTACTTACATATAGAGTAGTAACATTTTAAGAGGGGGACAAACTGTACGTTTACGTCTGGAAGTACAAATCTTGGGACCATCCCGACCTATGCTTTAAACAAATGAGTTAACTCAGAAAACCTCAATCAGGATGGCGGCTTAGGTTCGAACATTATCAATTTACGGAGAAAAGTGGAAGAGAAGGAAAAATAAGATAACGTTACATACTACTTAGAGGGAAGTCTGACAAATAATCTAAGTCCGCTCATCTGAATCCTCGTAATCAACCGAACTGACTGTCACTTACTGTGCTCTATATTTTCATTCCATTAGCTATGATTTTCGGCTTACCCTGTTATGGATAAGCTGAATTCGTAGATAGCTGTTGGTAAGTGGAGTTGTCGAATGAGAGGTACGGAAAACACTAAAATACCGAGAAAACCGGCGGTACACCTACATTTGTCTACAATTTCCTCGTAAATTAACCCAGAACAATGTTCTGGAGGCTTGACAACCACTCACAGGTAGTCCAACTAACGGATTGACCGTAGCTAAGGCGATAAGACCCTAAAGTACAAGTTGAAAGAACAACAAGTATTTCCTTCATTCTAGTGACCTCTGGGATATTTACTAGCTTTATTATATTCTCCGCATATATATGTTAATTTTAATTTTCTTTTCTTTATATTTACTTACAATAAGTATGCTTTTCAGTTTATTTCTTTTTTCGTGTTTATTCAGCGTTTTGTTTAGTTTTTTTCATCTTGTAAATTTTTGCCTTAAATACATTTTTCAAAATCCAGATTTTAAGCTATCATTCTTTTCTTGTTATTTTTTGAGTATTTGCCTCTTCTTAAGAAATTTAACACACAAAAGTTTTAAAAAATAGTATGAATGTTCAACAATTTTATATTTCATTTGTTAATTCGTTTGTTAAAATATTTTTATGTATTTCCTTTCATTTAATTCCTTCTTGTAGATCAATAGAAGGAATTTTCTATGTCTTTCTAAAATTAAATTAATAAATAAAATTGGTTTGTTAATGAATGGAGCTGGAGATGTAATGGTCTCGTATATAGAATGAAGCCACGATTTGAATGATATCGTGTTCCTGATAATATAATTCCATCTGAAATATTAAGAAAGAACGAGGATGCAAAATTTTATCTAAAAATAATTATTGGTCTTAAAGTATTTAATAGATGAGAAATATTGAATTTACAAAACGTTGTAAATCGTTGCACGTAATATTTGAACTAAAACGATGTACTTTGTCACATGAATATTTATTATGATAGGAGCAAATACAACGCTTGAAGCGATCTGAAAACACCTTTCCCGCTTGTATAAATACAAATATGTAGCCTTCCCAATAGTCGCTCACAATACACATGGTAAATAAATGTTTAATTCTTCTAACGTGAAAGTACTTTTCTCTAGGCAAATTATTGTAGATGAAAAAGCAAGTACTTTAATTTCAAACTAAAGTTGGTTAAATTTCTCCGCATATAAAAATCTTACAAATTATATTTTTAAGTTTCTTAGCCTGTGATTCTCTTGTTTTCTACAAAACCTACGTTTCAAAAAGGGCGAATCTTAAAGAAATCATATAGGCGTCCACACTTTTTAGCAGGTGTAGAACATGTGTAGTATAATTATGACGCTACTCTTGAACCTTACAGCAAATGTCTGCAATGAATTAATAATGACCTCTAATGTGAAAAATAATATAATAACTCAAACATAAATAAACGAATGACCTGCTTCAGCAAAAATGCTTATGAACAAAACCACATCAAATTGTTTTCAACAAAATACTGCACGCACACTGCTCAATAACAAGACATGTTATACTTTCTATAAAACTGCAATAAATGAAGTATTTTAATAAAACCGTTTCCTATATAAATATAGTTAAGTATATCAATATATTTACAGTACTATAGTTATTTACAAATACTTGCAGGTTTTGATGCTAATAGAGAAATTTTAGTACAGAGTCATTTGCATATTTAAGAGGTTTGTATCTTCTAAATTGTAAAAAACCGTCAACGTTTCTTAGTCAACTCTTAGAACTGATGCTTTTTTCTTTTGCGTATTGTGCCTAAAAGTCCACATAAAATAATGAAATGTGCAAGATATATTTCATATAATTCAATCCCAATGTCGTATCGTATTTGTTCAAATAAAAATAAAGTCATCAACAACTTGCTTCGAAATCTACAGAAATATTGTTATCAGCTAAGTGAAACAATATGTATTATCTGCTAAGATCTGATACATTTCGTTGCTTGTGTATATATTCTTGCAGCAGGGGAGCTCAAGTTATATTTCGCCGGTGTTCATAAATCCGACTTGTTTTCCAGACTTTGAGACTTTCCAATCCCATAGAATATGGATACACCTTCGGAGGCGCAAAAGAAAAAGCTGCTTGTGCCTCCAACCCAGAATCGATTCCGAACTTTCACAAGTCTCGAGAGCGTTGCAGGCACCCAGCAGAGGCAATGACTTTCCCGAATATGAGAAGTTTTCTTCAAAAACGATATGCGAGTTTGCGAAAGTGTAATGATATGGAATGGGAAGATCAACAAAGAAGGTGAATTTATAGTAATTCCATTGTGCTGAAAAAATGCAACAATTCCTGCATTATGCTCCAACTATTTCATGGTTAATATTGTAACACTACCGGTTACCTGGGGAACCGGATAGCGGCCCTGTCGCTAACTCAAGTCGGTGATGGAAGGAATTGTTACACAGTATGATGGAAACACAAGAATAAACACTTGTTCACTGGTAAAAATTCACATTTATTCCTGGGCAATATGATTAAAATGCCCCAGGGAAGTTACACTCTTAAATTGAATAAAAGAATAGCGGGAAAATTAGATGAAGAAGAGAAGAAAAAAAATGAAAAGTTAGTTTTAGGAGTTAAGCTTAAAAAACTAAGAAGAATTATAACTAACAATTACAATGAGTGAAATTATTACTGGTCAATGTGTCAGAGCGTGACACCGCATTACGAAACATTTATACAATAGGGCGGTAGCCCTGAACGGTACTGCCTGGAGAGGGTCTTTGTGCGGCCGGAGTCGGCCGTGGCTCGGTCGAGGGCGGCGGCTGGGCGTCCTTCAGAAAATTGTAGCAGAGGTCAGTAACCCTCCGGGCTACAGCTGGCGGTCGGCTGTGACGTCACCAAAAGGCTGCGGTGCGTAGCCGTGTAGGCGGTGTCTAGAAGTTCTGGTTGATCTGGCGGATTCTAGAAGTTCTGGTCGAAACTGGTAGAACTGGCTGATCTGGCCGGACGATCTCAGAAACGAAGTGGTCAACTATGCGTCCCTCTCTGACTTTTATGATAAGAAGTCGAACACAACTTCGGACAGTTTAAAATTCGATTGGAGAAACGTTCGCCTCTCTTCACGGCGAAAACCCACCCCAGAGAAAATTCTCTCTCCACTGCAGTCGGCTCACAGCTCAAAACTCACAGTAAAATAACATAAGTCCCCACATAGGCATATTCGCCCGAATAATTCCCACCCCCATATAAGTTCCTCTCTCAACTGTCCTCAGTCTAATATTCAAGCTCAGAAAATAATAAGTTTTCCAGAGACACGATAGTCTTTCCCCGACGCCTAATACTCTGGCCCCGTCTGATTGATGAAAAATTTATAAGTCCGGCGAAGGCGAACTTTGCCTCTGACCGACGACTAACTCCCCGAAAGAAGCTTCTGGCCCCGTCTGATGCCCCAGCTCTTCTGATTTTTGTAAGTTGAAAATGTATAAGGTGAACTTTTACCCCCTCCCGTTTCTCTTATGTGCCCTAGATCCTTATAATAGACGTGTAGCTATTGGCCAAAATTTGTGGCGCAGTGAACTATTTCCAGCCAATCGCCACGCGTGAAGCCACAGAACTTTCCGCCCTGCGTGCCAGCTGCACGTGCACAATGTTATTTTAACTTCTTCTAGAACATCGCCCCGTGCTTGCATCAGGGGGCGCGTTTGCGTGAAAGAAATTTATGAATTTGGGTTTCCCCGAAACGAGCGTGCGATGTCGAAACTTTCGCAGCCGGCACAGTGAACACGTGTGCCCATTGAATCTGTCGTCACCGGCCCTCTAAACGACTTCGTTAATGCGCCGGGGGCGGGAGGGACTGTGGCGATAAGCGGAGTCGCGCACGTGTGACCGTCTGCGTAATCTCTCGGCAGAAATCCTGGGTGGCCGAGTCTGTGTGTTTAAATTTTGATCCGGTGTATTTCGTTTATAAAATTATGATGAAATCGGTTTCGCCACAATATGTTCAACACTAATAGAAGATAATTTGTTAATGTGGTTCACAATTGGCTCGACTCAAAGCATTGTGTTGGAATAGATAAATTATACTCGAATTTATTGACGGCGTCACAATAATATAATACACAGTAGGACCTCCATATAACGAATCTGACGGTTCCTTCAATAATATAGAGACATGGAGACTTCGATACACAGAAATAATTATAAAATTTTAGCAAAGGCTATTTAACAATTTTGGAAAATTTGGGTATAATGAAAACTCCAAACATTAAATAATTACAAATGTTTTAATCATTCGAACCAAATATTTGTAAATAGGAACTTGCTTAGAACTGTTTTTCTGTAATATTAAGGAATACTCTTTTCGACATTTCGAATCTTTTTAAGCGAGTAACAACACACTGAACCAGAGCTGAACTGATGAACTAACATCCTAGACAAGACCATCAGACGAAGGAGCACGCAATTCACCTTCAGATCGCTTTTGGGAACACATTCCCGCGACTGAGAAAATTGCACGGCCAAGAATAGCAGGAGTGAGTTACCTTTATGAGACAGCTGGGAACTGGACTTGGCTAACTAGAAAGTGCATAAACGTATATTAAATTATACAAACATCCAGAGGCAAGTTGTATTGTTATATTTTCCGCTGTGGTAATACTGTCTTTCCAAATTACGCAATCTCCTCTCTCTTTCTCTCTCCGCCTCTATCATCGTCCGTCTCTCATTGTTCCTCTCTGTTTCCCTCTTTCACCGACCCTCTCCTCATCCATCTCTAAGTGTCGCTCTCTAACCGGCGCTCTCTCTTACAAGCGCTCTCTCTTACCGGCGCTCTCTCTTACCGGCGCTCTCTCTTACCGGCGCTCTCTCTAACCGGCGCTCTCTCTAACCGGCGCTCTCTCTTACCGGCGCTCTCTCTTACCGGCGCTCTCTCTTACCGGCGCTCTCTCTTACCGGCGCTCTCTCTTACCGGCGCTCTCTCTTACCGGCGCTCTCTCTTACCGGCGCTCTCTCTTACCGGCGCTCTCTCTTACCGGCGCTCTCTCTTACCGGCGCTCTCTCTTACCGGCGCTCTCTCTTACCGGCGCTCTCTCTTACCGGCGCTCTCTCTTACCGGCGCTCTCTCTTACCGGCGCTCTCTCTTACCGGCGCTCTCTCTTACCGGCGCTCTCTCTTACCGGCGCTCTCTCTTACCGGCGCTCTCTCTTACCGGCGCTCTCTCTTACCGGCGCTCTCTCTTACCGGCGCTCTCTCTTACCGGCGCTCTCTCTTACCGGCGCTCTCTCTTACCGGCGCTCTCTCTTACCGGCGCTCTCTCTTACCGGCGCTCTCTCTTACCGGCGCTCTCTCTTACCGGCGCTCTCTCTTACCGGCGCTCTCCCTTACCGGCGCTCTCTCACCGTTCCCCTGAATATTAATATGAAATAAAGATTGCTAACCTTCAAACGTCCGCTCCCAATTTACGGAGTTGGATGTATATTATTTCACATTTCATTATTACTATTATTATATTTATATTATATTTATGTTATTTCATTATAAAATGCGGTGTTTATTGTGTTAAATGTGCACACGAATAGATGAGCGCTCACTGTCGGTTGTTGTTTACAACTGCTATAACTCCGCACAGATAACACGATAATGCCGGCTTCTTTTCATTCGCGGAAGTAAAAAATAATACTTTTCTATATTTTTATTGAATATTTTTTTAGAATACTATAGTGTTAAATAAATAACGTTACATATTTTTCGATGTATTAGTTTTCAAATGCTATCTGTATCGTATTATCTATTACCTTTTAAATATTTTACTTTCTTCCTTATTTTTCGAATCAAATGCTCTATGATTTCAAATGCGTTTTGCAAAACATAATTCTGAGAGAAATAATGTGGTATAAATAGTATTACTTAACCATTACTAATGGCGAGAAAGTACCTGCTGTTGTATCACCACTAGTTTGATTTGGATGTATCATAAAGAAGCATTACACGTGCCTTTTGCTTCATACGCTACTCAAAACAAAGCATTGAATTGAAAATTGTGTACACTTCTTACAAAAAATATTGATAAAATAAGTGCGTGTCATTAATTAACTAAGCTTAAGAGAATTACTTATTTTCAAAAAGATTGCTAACTGAAATCCATCATCAAAAGAATCAGAATTTCACAATTACACGATATTTCGAAAGAGAACAACAGGGATGCTGTGGCGAGACACCCTGTCGTCACTCAACGTCAATAGTCAGATCTATCTAGCGATATTCTTAACTGTCCCCGGGGGGCTTTTTGATCAACCAGAATGACGTCAGTTTTTTTGGTAGAAAACCTGAAGTGTTCTTCCATTGAAATGGATTTTCGTTTGAAACGTGTCACATTTCTTCTGCACCGACGATGTGTTCACTGAGTACGCTGAATCTATTGATGAAGAGAACGCGTGCTCCATCCCTACTCCAGGGAATCGTCGCGCTTCAACAATAGATTCTGTTCCCTGCAGACGAAATTGAGTTGACGAGATTGAAATGAGGATCCTAGTTGCTTTTCGCTCGTGATTCCCGCGTGCCCGTCTCCGTCAGCGTGGCTGCAGAAGCCATGTCACCGCAGTGCCTCTGGCCGAGAGGTTCTAGGGTTCGAATTCCAACTGTGGCAGCATTTTCGACATTAGGTAGCTAGGTAGAGATCAGCAGCTGTCTGAAGGAGAATTATAGCGCTCGACTGCTCTGATAGGTAGTGTTCTGTGGTTTACTCGATTAACTCTAAGCGAATACCGGAGCAGTACCCTAACAAACTGCCCAAGGACCAGGCACGATCTTTCCTTCCCCTTCATTGACCTAACCTTACTCCTTACTTCCACACACTTTCACTCATGTGCACTACATTACCACACATGTCGGTTGATCGGTCTGGAGCTCAGAGCACTCCAAATAGCATTGTTTTCAACATTTGTACAATCCTTTTGGTCATAAAGACTCAAAATAGATTCGGAGAAAAATCGCAAATAATAAACTATTGCAAATGAAACGGGGCTCTGCTCCCCATAGTATTATTATTCAAATATGCCTCAGATGTTTTAAAATGTGCATGATATCATTTCAAGATCTACAATTCAACAAAGATTTGCAGAAAACTCCAAGCTGAATGAATCAATACAGTTGAAAATGTCTTGTTAAGTTGAAATTTATGTTATACTTTCGTGCGGCAAAGATCCTTGTCGAGAATTAGATACGTGTGAGATAGCGCTGTGAAAATGCTAGAGAAGTTCTTCATATTCACTATGAAAAAAGTAGAAAACCCCTAAAACACGTATTTAGTAGTAGTCTTGAAGACTAATGAAATGGCGGAGGTTGACAAATTCTGGAACAAGACAAGCACTATTCCCTGTGAACACAGAACATGTTTCGGAAAATGTAATGAAAATGTTTTATATTTATCAAGATTGTAAAGTATAGACTTCGGCTATACAAAGTATCGTTCATCTTACTTTAATAACGTAATTCACCGCCTTCTAATCACTTATTTTTTTATGAAATAACACATATATCATTTTATTGTTGGACATTAACTTTTTCATTGTTTGTAAACAGTCACTAATATGTGCATTTCAAAACGCTCTTGGAACTTAATAAATCTTGGTTCGCTAACAATAATCTTACACTAACATATTTTCTTGAAAAGGAAATATGGAATACTTTCAATAGATTGATTACAACTCTGCAATGAGTTAACAAAAAATGACGGCATATAAGCGTCAGTTAATACTTCTATGATTTTATTGAAATTTTTAATACCAAAAAAAGGCTAATTGAAAGCGATAAAACATCCGAGTTCCACAAGCTTTCATTTAAATTTGGTTGAGTAAAAAGTTCAAATTTCTTTCTAAACTAAACCCTGTGTGATTTAAACATAAATACTTCTGCAATTTTTTTTAAAAATTTCATAGGTTTTGATGTTAATTGGAACTGTGCCATGCTTAAAAATGCACTTCTATTCCAGCAAAAATTTAAAACAAATGTCAGTCCTTTCCTAGCAAATATTCAAAATTTCATAGGAGCTTCATTGAAAGTACCCCCATAAATTGAAATACTTTAATGATCTCCGAAACGGCACAGCCATTTTCCCCTTGACATATTTACCAAGTCTCAACTCAAAAACTTGTAATTTTACACAGGTATGCGTGACAGAACACACTCGTCCATCCATCCAGACACAGAGACATCAATTCACACATCCCGATTTTACGGAACAAAATTATTTGTATCTTCTCTCCACCTGCATCAATCGTAAGTCTATTTGGAACAGCGCTAGTTGTTTTTAATCCTGACACATGTTCAAAGTTATAACTCAATATATTTTTAAACAACGATTTTGCTTCCAACCATTCGAGATCGTATTGTTGGGAAGAATCCAATATTTTTCTTCTCTATACTTATCTATAGAAAACGGAGATAAAAATCAAGAATAAAGAACATATTTCGCCATTTATTAGTGTTATTATTAGTGTATTATTGCTATTATTGTAGTAGTAGTAATTAATTTTATTATAGGATAAGTGAAATAACCCATTCTCGTGCTCGTGTTTTAGTTCGTCACAGCCTATCCTTATTCACCCTATCTACCCTGGTCCGAACCTCTCGCTTATCTACGTGCGCCCTCCATCCCTCCTCCCCCTCCTATCGAACATCTAGACCCGGGACCCACTACTCCGCCCACCCAGATACGCAACCCTAAATTTCTATATGCATACGGATCGCCAAAATAAACTATTTTATTAAAAAGAAAAAAACACTCTTATTACAGTGCTTCAGTGGGTCCATTGATTTCGATTTTTTTCTTATTATTATTAATGTGCACCGTCTTAGAAGCTTATTTACCAAGTTCCATATTTCTTGTTTCAGTAGTTTTGGCTCAACGATTTTTTGTGTATTTTTGATTCTACTTGTAGCGTCTTGACTTTCTGCATCAGAAAAGCCCTTGCAAGGTACGGGCACGAGGGTAGCTAAAAATTGCGACCCGAGCAATGAGCGTCACACCAGACCAACGGGATTTCCAGGGGGAGAAGTTATCTGGCGCCGGAGTGCCGCGTGTTAAGACAGCTCGCTTACGGAGCGTCCCAGGGTAGCGAGTGGGACCAGATGACGTACCAACGTGGTTCGGCGCTTTATACTGCAGTGTATGCAATTGAGCCCGGTTTCATCGAGTCGGGAGATTGGACGTCATCATAGTGACGTCACGATTAGTGACGTGACGATTGGATGAAACCGTCAACAGCGGATTCCTGCCATTGGTAGAATTGCATAAATAGCTGTATATAAGGGAGTGCCGCGAAGGTACACGCGGGTAATGCTTCCTGGTTTCCTCAGGCAGTAATAGGGAGTTTTAGCGCCAGGCGTAAGGAGATACCCTTAACTCTATTGATCACGTGACTAACGTCTTTATACGGTCGTAATGAACAACTTTCAGAAGAGTTTTAGCAATTGCAACATTGCGTTATGCATTATAACAAAGGAAGCATTTCAAGCGTTGAACAGAGGAATTGCATAATATATCAAAGAGTGTAGGCTAGTGGTGACACATTTAAAACACGTTACGAGTCAACAGAACAACAAATATACATTGCGCGTGGAGTTTTAGATTTTGTGGCCCTCCGTGATGAGTATGCAGTCTGCTTTTCTTGAAAATATAGGAAATACCTTAAAACAGCATTCGTTATGAGCGTAAGACATAACCTATCGCGAAGATATGATTTGAACTTCTTTTTCGAGAATTTCTTTCCTGTCACCTCTCCAACATATCCTGTTAATTCTTTCCAGCGTTGTGGAGTTGGTAAGAAATAATTGTAACTGCCTCACATACGAGAATCGGTTTACCAGAGTTGGAAAAATTAAACTTTTCCTGTTTTAGGCGGCCATTTTGCCGCTTGTAAAGTAACCGTAGAGGCTCTTACAGGCGTGCACTATTTATGAAGGTATAAGGTCGTACCTTAGACCTAAGGTAAAACGTTATGACTTCAAGGTCCATCACGTGACTGTTAGTGCGTAACGCCGCTACCTTACGCGTGGCGCTAAAACTCCCTAATACTGCAAAAGCTTGTCTTCAAAGGCTGGCGCGGAGTGCTCCGATGAGTGGCTCTCTACTACTGTAGGGCAGAGTATGATCAACTCGTACTAGGGCACCACAGATGCCGCGAGTAGACAGAGTTAGCTATTCGCTGGCGCCGCCGCATGGCCTGCGAGAGGGGGTGCTGAAGGGAGTTAACTCCAACAAACGCCTCAGAATCAGGTCCTGAATATTGTAAATAGCTATGTAAATAAAGTGTATGTAGCTCACTTGTATTTGTGTTCTTGTGGTGTATATCCCCACCGACGACGTCGCATACTACTCTAGAGGAGGTCAGAACTGAAAAACACATTCGAAAACAGGAGAAAGTTATATTTTATAAAAAATGAAAGTAGATACATTTACGTTTTTTTTTGTCTGTTAGAATTTTCAATTAGTAAAATATGTAAGAATGTGGTATCGAGATGAAAATTCTTAGATTCATCATATTAGTTCACATATCCAACAAGCAGATTAATATTTTCATTTTGGTTTGCGATTTGATTCATTTTCCATTGACACGTCAAGTAATTACTTACAAAATAACTACGAGATAGCGCATCTTAAAGTCACCAAACATGTGGCCCGTTAGCTCAGTTGGTTAGAGCGTCGTGCTAATAACGCGAAGGTCGTGGGTTCGATCCCCCCACGGGCCAATATATTATTTTTATGTTTTCTGATAATCGTTATTTGAAAAATTGTATTTCAGTCAGAAAAATACTGGTCTTTTACATCTTTATTTCATTGATGATTAATATATATTTTCTTTAATTTGATTTGTTAGATATTTAATATTATAATACAGTATAATTGTGAAATTTAATTCTATCTATTTCGAGTTGTTTTTGTGTCATTAAGTGAATTAATAAAAATGAAACCAGATGTTGGTCTAGACTTTGCTAACGGTTATTAGCATGTCAAATAAAAATGAAATAAATCAAGGCAATTTCAATATGATTTTTTTAAACTTTGTCTTGGAAGCTTTTTGCATTAAATCAGATTCATACCGTGTAGATGTAATGTACGCTCGCAAAGTGGTAAATCCGCATGGGTGGAGATCGTATGTCCAATAACGTGAATGCTCTGTGCTCTTAAAAGTGTTCGCATAGCCATACGCTCGTGAGTGCCTTTTTCATCGAATGCGTTTGTTCTCCATTTCCGTCAGTCAATTGTCAGCCGATTCTGCGAATTCCACGCGAGCAGCCGCGGACGCCGACATCAGATAAGCCGCTCAGGCTGAGCCTATTCACTCCAGGTGGCCGAGGTCTCTGCGTGCGTCGTTAACATCACTTTCCCATTCAGGCACTGTCACAATCCCATGAGTCGTTTTTTTGTTCATACTAATAATCTTAATGCAGGCGATTGCTTTGTCTACAAGGGCCTTCATTGTTCTATAATATTACGAAATTATTTATTCCTTTTAGACCAAAATAACGAAATTATGTCTTACTTTTAAAATACGATAGCGACCCAAATACCTTTTTTTTGTTATTTTTAAGGTCGCATCAACTACTAGGTCATTAGCGACCACTATTGCTTGTAACGGTATGGTAACTGTGAGCATGACACAATAATGATGATGATGATGATGATAATGATGATAGGTGGGGTGAAAGGACGAACACAATACAGCCATGCCGGAGGCGGGGCTCGAATCCGCGATCCTTCGGTACGTGACGGTACTACTGCCTTAGCGATCTCGGCCACCGGATCGGCCACAAATACCTTTTACAAAGGATTGTTAAAAAACGCGCGTATACAGTTTCCTCACATTTGAAAGCTTATAAACACAATTTATTACACAAGCCATGATGTGCGATTAAAAAATTTCCAGAACACACATTTAAAATAATATTAAATCGTAAAACTTCTTCAACATTTTCATTATGAATTTAATTTTTGGATTTAGATTTGTAATATGTCTATATTTTATTGCCAACTTTCTAGCTCTACATAGAACCACATTCAGGGCTGTGATGTTTCTTAATTGTCACATGCCACACGGGGAGGGGGGTGAACGACGTCCACCAGTGTAGCTGTTTCCTCTCTCTTTGTTTAGGTAAGGAGTTACGTTTCATCGTTTAGGACTTTTCAACGTTTCAACGCTTTTCGGAGGTTCACAAAATAAATCGAAACTGTCGCCGTGCATGAATTACGGTAACTCTGGCGTTCTCTTCAATCCACGTCTGCCCATAAAGACGTTAAAATCTTAATTTAGTATCTGTGATGTTGTGAACAGTTGTGCATTCGGAGCATTATTTTATTATTATTATTATTATTATTATTATTATTATTATTTTTATTATTATTATTTATTATCATCATCATTGTTGTTGATGTTGTTGTTGTTTCGTAGTGGTGGCGGTAGGATCTACATAAGACCTAGCACCGACTTACTGTTGAGAACCCATTAGACTATTGCGAAATTGCTCAGCAGCCCAGTATTCTTATATGTACATACAATTAATATACATTTTTATAACAGATCTTCTACAAATCTTCTTCCTAATATTCTCCTCTTACAGAAAGGAGTTTTAACCAGTTTGCTAATTTCTAACAAAACAAGAATCACAGCAAAAAATCATTAAAATACACCCATAGATATAACATGTTACCTTTCATTCTCTACGTTTGCAGTAGCTCCTCCTCATTTCGTAAAAAAATAGCTTGGCTCTTTCATTCATTTATGTCTTCTTTTTCGCCACAATTTTTTGTTCTTCGCTTCAAGATCCGAAAGTTCCCTTGTCCTCTGTTGACATTCCGCTGACAGCTCTACAGCTTCGCTGAGCTCCAGAGTTTGAAGTCGTTTTAGAGCGAGGAGGAAGTTCTCAAAAGCTTTCAAGGATTTACTCCAGCACGGTGAAGGTGCTCCTCTTTATTAACCTCTGAGCCTGAGTAATGGCTATTTTAACGCTCCGTCGCCTCGCTGCTTTGCCCGCCTCCCTAATGCCCCCCCCCCGGCCTGTCGGCGGGGAAACATCTTTTGTGCGTTGTTTACTAGTACTTGTTTATTAGGTGATTGCAGAAATATATAGTTCTAGTTGAAGTGTAACCTGGCGTTTCCCGTGTATTTATGTATAATTATCACAATTATCTATTCGACGAGAAAATGAATGAATTTTATTCAGCGTAAAATGGAATTAAATTTATTTATATTCTCGCCATCTCCGCTACAACCAGGCCCTCCACATCTCATCTTTTCGCTTCGTTCACCTCATCTTTTCGCTTTGCTCTACCTGTACCTCTTCTCCCACTCTCCTCTCGAACCCACCCTGGCGAGGTAAAACTCCCGAACAAAGGTTTCTGGTTAGAAACTGAAATTTTGTGCGAAACGAGCTGAAAAGGACTGCACCAATGAGGAAAGATAGTTTTATCAAAAAAATTCTAGAAATTGATGACTTAATGAAATGTCAGTTATTATTAATGTTTATTTTTATCAACGTGAATAAGCGCATTAGGACACCAATTTTTTAGTACAATTTAACCTCCTATTTTATAAATTCCCTTGAGTACAACTGTGGCGATTCCAATCCAAGCAATCTACAGGTTGACGAAATGGGAGGTGTCCCTAAAACACTTCAAATTATTCTGAAGTAGTAGTTTATGCAATTAATTTATAATGTTAAACTTTAATGTATGAGCAGATGTTTTGAAAACGAGCGACGTTAGGGCCGATTTTTCAAATTTGTACTAACGCAATGAAGCCACATTATAAAAGAGTTGCATACGCTTTTTTTGTATAACAGCATTATACATATATAAGAGAAGCAAGCTTAATTTTGCGAAACAACTCTGTGACGTCTCGGCTGTTTGACATCTGTGCGAGAAAACGGTGTTCTATTTGCCGCTATCTCCCACGATTCTCTCGCGAGTGTCTGAATGTGTGATAAAGCAATAATTCGTGCTATAAGATGCTAATGCGTCAAAATTTGTGCGTAAAATGCCCTTTAAAGAACGATTTCTTGCAGCGGAAAAGATCGTTTATAATGCTGGTTTACAACAACAAAAATATTTGAAATCGTAGTAATTCATTTACATTTTTTTCTTCTCAACAAATGTTCATTTGAAATTGTGAATAATATATTTTTCTGTTGCGTGTAGGTGAACAAAAAGTGATGAAATTTGTTTAAAATTTTAAAATTGGACTTTCGATTTTTGTAAAAAGTAATAGCACCACACTGGGGGATCTCCTGAAATTTTGATTCGTTGTTATTGTTCGTTCGCATGATCAATTTCAAATTCAGATGCAAACACGATCATGGCAATCACTGATACTAACCGATATGGAAATGAACACAATAAAATTCGACATTGTGACTGATTAGACTACCGCACTGCAAGGTGACGTGCTCCGCGAGTCGTATTTCATATTTACTACTACTGCGTTTGGACGCGTGAAGACTCACAATCAAACTTCGCATCAACGAAGCAATGGAAATAGCAATATTTAGCGGGGAAGGCGCGAGCTAATGCAGGCAATCTCAAGCAAGGCACTCTTATTTCGTTGCGAATGCGGATTGTCCTTTGGCATAAAAACGGAATGGAGCGCGAAGTCGCCTTTCCACGGGATAGGTGGAGGTGAGAGGTCCTCTAAGCCAATCTTTAGGTGGCACAGTGGTCAGTTTGTATTAATGGTTAGACAAAAAAAGAGAGTTAGACAAAGAGAAAGTTGGTTTCAAAATATGTTAATGAAGGTGTATCTGAAAGCTGGATAAATAAAAAAGTGGGAAATTCGTGTTCATATATGTAGAAAATGACTTCCTCTAACACGTTGTTGTCGGTTGTTGTTGTTGTTGTTTTTTAAAGGTTGCATCAACTTCTAGATCATTAGCGACCACTATTGCTTGTAACGGTATGGTCACTGTGAGGATAACACGATATGATGATGATAGGGGGTGAAAGAACGAAAACAATACAACCATGCCCGTGGCGGGACCCGAACCGGCGACCCTTCGGTCCGAGATCTCTACGGCACTACTGTCTTAGTGATCTCGGACACCAGATCGGCCTCTTAACTCGTTGTGGAGTCAAAATTCATGTTTTGTAATTTTTTGATTCCCAAAAAAATTATTCACTCAAAAACTGTGTGCCAGTTTGTCCATCTGCTGAATAACGCTAGTACCTAAACCAAAAGTAATATTCCCAAACTGAACTGCCGTAATTGACCTGGCTCCAAAATTGTGTCTTGGACATGATTTAGCTTCAAATACCTGTTTCTGTGTACCTATGTTTCGCAAAATTTTACTAGATTACCTTCCAGTACTACTTCCCCCATAATATTAAAACTTATATGCATAATAGCTTAGACGACCTAGATGGCAGTGGTGGCTAGAGCGTGTGCACACTCAGCGCCTCTCTCTCCGAAGGGTCGCGGGTTTGTGTTCCGCCTTGGGCATAGTTGTTTGCCACTTGTCTTTCATGTATGTGTGTGGTCTGCTGGCCACAGACCGAGGAGGCCGCGTGTGTGTCAGTGTCTAGGTTAAGGTTAATCTGTGTCCCCGTGAGGGACATAGTGGATACCCTATGCGGATAGTAGAAAGCGATATAACCTTTAAGCTGGAAAAGCGCCAGAAAGAAAAAAAACGTACTAGCTAAATACAAATAAAAGCTGGGTACAATACGTTCAATATAAAATTGGTATATAGAATATACGGTATACAGAGAGAAGAGTACTAGGAGGCCGCTGTCGTGAGGCTGATAGTTTGTCCGAGGTGGCCTTGGAAATCGATCCACTGTGCGTGGGTGGTGGGAGGCGATGAGGCGGCGGTGGCGCTCACAAAGCACAGAGGCGGCGGCGGCGGCGGAGGAAGTTAATTAGAAGCGGAAAAAATTGGCGCGCGCAGCGCGGCGCGGGCGGGGCGGTTTGAAATTCGGAAGTTGGGTAATTGGCGCTCGGCGTCCAATTGGATGGCATCCAGCGCCGACAGGCCGGTCGGCCGGCCGGCCGACCGACGGGCGAACGGGCGCGGTGAGATGGCCCGCTGCTGCTGCAGCTGCGGCGCTGGCGGCGACGGCGGAGGTGGTGGGGACGGTAGAGTGCGCAAGGTCAGCGGAGGTGGAAACGGATGTGGAGATGGAGGTGGAAGTGAAAGTGAGCCTGGGAGCCGCGGTGGCGCTGTCGGTGTCTACTGAGAGGGCGGTTGGAAGGTAGAAATGGCAGGGTAGGATGAGAGAGTGCCAGGGACGGGTGGCAGGATTGGAAGGATAGATGAGGAGCAATGCGGTTCGATAGGTCAGCGAGACGGAAAGACGGGCTGCGGAGGGTGGGTCGGAGGGAATGGAGGATAGAAAGACAATTGGGGCAGACAGGACTGCAGGAGAAGACCTGTAGGAACGATCACAAGGTTAACAGAAGTGTAGGAGGCAGCCGACGGAGTAGGAGGCAGCAGTGGTGGCTGTGGCGGTAACTAGATGAGGAGGTGAGAGCAGGGCATTGGCGTGGGGGGGGAGGGGCGAGAAAGGTGAAGAGGTCGGCGGGGACTGCGGCTAGGTCAACAGGCGCGAGAGCTGGGAAGATTCTAAAGTGGGAGCGGCGACCGCGATAGCAGTAAAGACCGCGTAGTTGGCAGTGGTGACGGTGAGTGCTGCAGGGAGGCCAGGTCAAACAGCGGCGAGAGATAACGCGGCAGGCAGGGCGGGGGCGGAGGCTGCGATGTCGACCTCCGCGAAGGGTCGCGGGTCGATTCGCTCGTGCAATATGGAAAATTGCTCCGCAGCCGCCGCCGCCGCTCCGTTTGTGTCAGCTCCTCGCCTCCGCATTCGCCCACTGACGCTCGCTGCCTGATTGGTTGATGCGACCTGGAGGGCGGGGTGCATCGCGCCGCTTTCTCTGTTTTCCCGACCGATGGATCGCTATGAAAAAATAGTTACCGTCTGCAATATCTGCTGGGCGGTGTCTTACGGTGTTTAGACGTCCTGTTCAATATTACACGTTTTTGTACCTCGGTTTCGAGAGACAATATAATAGGCATTTATTTAGCTGCAATTAAGTGTAGATTGGCGATGGTAATTTATAAAAATAAAATATTAATTTTAATATTAATAATAATATTAGAGTAATAAAATTTCACAATTACACATGTGAGTACTGTATTGTACTGTTCTGACCCACATTTAACCGCTCTTCACAAACCTGTTTAACGATTGGTAAGACTTTAAATAAATATTCAAATTCTCTTACTAAAATTTTAAAATTATTTCATTACTAATAATTTATTCTAACAATTTTTTTGAACTACGGACATAGCGAGGTAGAGTTTAAAAAAATGTTTTAGACAATGCGTTTCAATCTCTTGTCATTCTATTGGAGAATGGAAGAGGTCCGTATCCTTTAATTTGTTTTCCCGAATTGTGTGCCCCCAATGTGATTTTCTCTACCGAATCACGTGAAGGCTTTCCATGGTAGAATGAATGTCCTACCTACCCAGTTGACGTACCTACAAACGGTTCACACGAAAGCGCAGACACACGATGCCGTGGTGACAAGGAATGTCAAAGAGCGTCCACACGACAAACTTGCCCGTTTGGAAGATCAGGTGATTCTGAGAGAACTGGCAACTAAGAAAAGGATATATACATGCAGGTGAAGCGGCGTGAAGTAGGCAATAGTAGCTTCATACGAGAATGTTAGTCAGATTTGTTCTACAAACTACCGAGATTTGAATTATGTTTATATTTTTGACTATTTAGTACTATTTAATACTACCATTATTACTATTACTATTACTATCATTTATCTTCTTAATTTTTACTGTTACAAACATTTGTGCTAAGAGGCAGGAATGCTCAATTGAAAAATTCTTTCCTTGTTTTCATTTTCGGTTGTTTTATTAAATTATTTAGATATGATATTTATTTATTTATTTTATATTAGTGTGCAACTGCATGATCATAAACAATATGATGTTTGTTGATAGAGATAATGTAAAATAAATTTAAAAAGTCTCTACAAGTTAAGAAGTCTTTCGTATGATCGGACAGCTCTTTTAATAGTTAAGAATCTTTCGCGTGTTCAACTTCCCAATCTGAACGTAGGAAATTAATGAAATTATTCCACTCGTAAGTAAATACGATTACGAAATCAAGATACATTTGATTCAAAATGTTTAATTTTACTCTAATTAACATTTTGAAATCTGTTTGATGTATTGTTACATTTTAGTGGATCATTTCTTTGCTTCAGTAGAAGAAATTAGAATTAATACAGGGTGATTCAGTCTTCGTTGCTCATACAGGATCCGATGATGATCTACACTAAGTTATTCATGACTGCTAATGCAAATTGTGTAAACCCTATTCAAAATTTTGAAAAAAAGTTGTCATTGATCATGTTTTGCGAACAATTTAGCCCACATATTACAATAATTATTTTTCCCTGTTGCTATTATTGACTGCTTATCTAACTAATACCAAAGGAGAGAGGGAACACTATTATTACGTGTTATTTAAGATGGTTTATCATATTTGCTATACAGCCAAAATTTTGCATTTTCGCCTCGGGTAACAGAGGCTCTACAAGTGTTCCATATGGCATCCTTATGGGTGAAAGTTTTTGGTTTTAGCACCAATAGTTTTACTTAAGTACAACACATGCTCAATATCTTCGTATTAATTGCCTTTTAGGTGTATTTTCCATATTTTATGTGTAAAGTGAAAAACTTATAAATTATTACATCATATCAGAAATTCTCTGAGTGTTTTGGAATGACTTTCTACATTACATAGGAACCTGCAACTTCTGGAGGAAAGCAATTAAGAATATTTAAAATCAAAGCGATGGTTCATGAATGTTTTTGAAGCACATTTGAAATTTTAAAAGGCAATTGCATTCAATTAAAGGGCGAGGGAAAGTAATAAGATAAGTCACACTATTGACAGAAAGCCTCTTGCTATTCCTAGTATATTCTCGATTTAGTTGTCTCCCCTTGTTTCTGCTCCAGGCCCTTTCAAAATCAACTCGACATTATAAAAATATAAGCCTTGTTTTCACCAATGTCTAGATATTAATCACCTTTGCACATAATGGAGGGCTTGTGATTATTGTGGCACATCTTGCTCTCTCAGATCCTTCACTGAGTATTGAAAGAACTAAATAATATACATCTTATACGAAATAATTTTAAAAAGCAAATAATATTGAAATATACTTAGTTATAACACTTTTTATTTTCTTAAATGTGTGTAAATAAGGAAGAGTAGAGTTAAAGGGATTTTATTTGAAGTTTTATACGATTTAACTTTAAAGATTAACTGAAAGATCATAAAATCCCAAAAAGATGTTTTGCCCATGTAGATTAACTAGTTTACCTCTCTATAGAAAGTTATTGGTGGATGTTTGTTGGGCTCCCAGGAACATTTTCTAGTAAAAGA
Source organism: Gryllus longicercus (assembly GCA_038098605.1). Taxonomy (NCBI): domain Eukaryota; kingdom Metazoa; phylum Arthropoda; class Insecta; order Orthoptera; family Gryllidae; genus Gryllus; species Gryllus longicercus. The sequence continues at coordinate 1,546,299 of JAZDUA010000223.1, read as the reverse complement.
TAAATGTTTATGAAAACAATATTGTTAGTCAATTAGATGATAATTGTGTGACAACGCTGACACAATTTTTCCATGGACTCCCATGACACGATGTATGCTTTCTGGTTGACATAAACGCTGTTATCGTTTTGACAAGTTCGATTAGGCAAATGGGCTGGGAGCGGGGGAGTAGCGAGAGCATATTGACCCCCCTGCGGGGCCCGGCGCTGGGGACGGGGCGCAGAGGGTGGTTCCATGAGGTGCCGGCGAGAGGCAGGAACAGATCGTGGGGCGCTTTATCCAGTGCTCTGGAAGTGAGCGAACTTCCACATGGGGCGTGAGGAGACAATGACTCTTCAAACAATATAAGGAATATAATTCAAAAAGTGTTAAGATTCGAAATTTTTTGTTCCCTTTATTTGGTAAATGTGCAATTAATTTGAGATCTCTAACGAATCCGCTAATAATTGCTTGATAATATTTTTATGGAAAATTTAATAATTCACATTATATTTCATGTGATTCATAAGTTCAATAACCTCATTTCCCGTGAATGAAAAATTAGATTATATTAATTTGGACAATAATGATGTTTGCATTTTACCTCTCTGTTTGGACCAGTCTAATCCATGGCATCCCCTCAAATCTTGGAACTCAATATTTGGTAAAAGTATTGCAAGGTTTGTCAGTCATTATAAGCGTAGAGTTTCCTTTCTTGCATTTAGGCATATTTAGATGTTTCGAAATTTTCATTTCGTTCGGGGGGGGGGGGTCCTGGAATATACATTGTATCCGGTGACTCGAAATTGCCTAGTGTCGCCCGCGGCGCCAAGCGTGTTTTGAGCCCCCTCCTCGGGGCCCGTGGGGTGGGGGGTGGGGGGAGTCGTCCGGGGCGGAATCGACCTCTGTCTCCGCCTGTGCTGCACCTGACTGCGGCGGCCGCGGCCGCAAAACCCAAAGACTTTGCAATATACTACTAGACCTACCCTCCTGCCTTTCGGAGCGCTGCAAATTGAACACTGCGCGGTCCGCCATGTTGATGGCCAGTGTGTGAAGTGAATAGCCGAAGCCCATGTGTGTTTACGAGCGTTTATTTTATAATATACAATTTTTAGTGAAACATTATGGTCAGTTGCTGTGCAGCATTCGGTAGTACGAATCGAAATTCGTAAGTTTGTATGTTTAAATCAAGCTTTACCACTTAGCAGAATGTCACAATAGTTTATTACATAAACAAATTAATAAGACAGCATTGCAAAAAGTCAATCCCCTTCCTAAACCAATAAATAAAATTCTATTTTTCAAAAAAAGTCACTCTTATTACAACCCTGTCAAATTTCCCTAAATCCTTTCAAAAGAAAAAGTTCACAATAATTATTCAATATTATTGGTTTGAATGTTTGTAATAATTTATTTTCCCCTTTCAAGACTTCATCTCATCAATTTTGTCCTGAAGTGTTATACTAATAGGTGAATTGAAACTTATTAGTGTCCAATAAATCTTGTGTACCTTCTAAATCTTGTGTATAATCAAGTTGATGTGCTTTTAGGAAAATTTGTAAAAACAAAGATTGTCTTCCTGTCCATCATACTTCATTATGAAAGGTTGTTCATTTGCCAGTAAACGTTTATATAAACAAAATCCAAAATAATTTAAGTTTATAACAAGCAGTTTTGCAGTTGAGATTAGCCATAAAATGTTCTGTATAAAACAAGAAAATGTATTCTCTGAACTTTGTGAAGGTATGTCATTGATCTGAAGAACAAAAAAAATACGTTTTATTAGGAATATTTTCTTATTCACGCATCTAACTGAATGTTTATTCTTGCTTTTATTCCGAAACGCCGTATTTGTATGCTCAGCTCAGGTGCTTTTGCCATCATCATGGCGGACGGATTTTTACAAATTTTCCTAGAAGCACATAAACTTGATTATACACGAGATTTAGAAGGTACACAAGATTTATTGGACACTAATAAGTTTCAATTAACCTATTAGTATAACACGTCAAGTCAAAATTGAAGAGATGAAGTCTTGAATATGGAAAATCAATTTTTGTGGCGCGTTGGACCTCCTTGACATCGGTGTGTGGGACCTTGGCAAAAACCGCCATCTCGCGCTGGCCCCGGCGCAGCCGAGTGGAGTCGGGCCGCGTCGCGCGGGCGCTCCCCCGCCGCGTGTTTACGACGCGCTTGTTTGGGCGGCGGCGGCGGCGTGTTTGCACTGCGCCGGGCGGCGCTGGCGGCTGCGGGGGGAGGGCGCGCGGGTGGAGTCGAGAAGGCGGAATGGAACGGGGCAGGTGGGGGCTACGACGCAGGCATGGAGAGGAGGATGGCGGTGAGGAACAGGGGCCGGAAGTGGGAGCGAGGGAAGTGGCAAGAGCAGGGCCGACGGTGGGAAATGAGGGACGCAGTTGGAAACGATGAAGAATGGTGGGGAATAGGGGCAAGAACGACAGACGGAGACGACCAGGGCGGCGAATAGTTGAAGCGGTAGTGCAGCACCTGTAGAGAATGGCCGATGTGTCAGGAATAGGGATAGGACGAGGATTGGGAGAGAACGTGGAATGTCATTAGAAACAAAGGCGATAGTGAAAAACGATAGCGGCAATGGGGACGAATGTGAAGGCGGCAATGGTAACGATGGAGATGGAGGTGATAGTGAAGATGGCGGCAGTGGGGAAACTAGGGTGTCCGAAGGGAACGAGGTCGGAAGTGGTGAATGTGAGAGGGCTCCGGAGTGGACGAAGGTGACAGTATGGAAAGGGGACGGTAAAGAAGGGAACGTGGGCGGTTTGGAGACCCGAGTGATGCCTGTGTAAGCGGCTGGCGACCTAGAGTATCTTAGTAAGTGGTGATGGTGGAGAAGATCGGAAGGAGGAAATAGTGTTTTTTGTGTACAGTAACGAGGGAGTGAGTAGCGAGGAGAGCGAAACTGAGGTGTTATAAATAGAAGGTACGAGTTACAAGGTCACCAGGAAGGTTGGGGCGGCGCGGACGGCTCAAGAGTGACAAGAGGGTGAGGGTTGTGGCAGGAATGAAGGCGATGATGGCATAAGATGTGAAGACGTTAGAAGTAAGAAGATGAAGTCGTGAGATGTTGTTAGTGATTGAGTTATAGGTGGCGGTGGATTCATGACGTCGGCAATGGCAACGGCGGTGAATAGCGTGAAAGTCAGTGGTGGGCGGCGGACGACGAGGACAAAGTTGTCGGTGCTATTCAAGTGGGATGAAAGAGAAGGAGAGATAGGAGTGTGATGGGCAGGGTGAATAAGGTAGTGCGAGTGGCGTGGACGGGAGAGTAGTGAGGGCGAAGGTGAAAGTGGGATGTTTTTGTGGTTAGAGTGGGTGAATGGCGTCGGCAATGAGAGCTGCAAGGGCTGTGGGTTCGTCGGCGGAGAGGAAGGCAGATATGGCGGCGCGGTGGCGGCGCGGGGCCGACGCGGGGGCGACGCGGGGGCGACGCGGGGGCGACGCGGGGGCGACGCGGGGGCGACGCAGGGGAGATGCCGGTGTAGCGTGGGGGCGGGGCGGGGGCGGCGCGAGGGAGGCGCCGGGGATGGCGCAGGGGACGGCGCGGGAGAGGCGCGGGCGTGGCGCGGGAGTGGCGCGGGGGAGGAGCAGGGGGAGGAGCAGGGGGCGGCGCGGGATCTGGGTGGGGGCAGCGCGGGGGCGGCGCGGGGGCGGCGCGGGGGCGGCGCGGAGGCGGCGCGGGGGCGGCGCGGGGGCGGCGCGGGGGCGGCGCGGGAGCGGCGCGGGGGCGGCGCGGGGGCGGCGCGGGGACGGCGCGGGGACGGCGCGGGGCTAAGCGGGGGCGTGACGGGGCGGCGCGAGCTCACGGTCGAGATTCAATGGAAGGGGGCGGGGCCCGCAGGCGATAGAAGGATCGGCGAGGGCTGGCGACTCGTGGACACTCGCCGTGCGTGTTTACGCGCTTAACCGCCCCGGCTGGCGACACCCGCTCTTTGAACTTATCCAAACACGCCATCTATCTTTCATGCGGGCTCTTTTGGCCTTCCGCTCTGATGGGACAGTTGTGATTTCACGATATTCCCTTCCTTTCGCTCTTTCCTCTCCCTTCCTTTCGCTCTTTCACTTATGCTCAAGTATTGATGTATTTATATACTTTCTTTTCGTTTTGAATTTGTTCTGCGTTTTACACTTTGTGCTTTGAGTCACACTCTCACTGTTCTTGCATTCCCTTTTACACCACATTATTTCTCTAGTTCCGTCTCAGTGTATTTTTTTCCTTTTTCCTTAAGTTTTCATCTTGGATGTTAATATATAATGATTCTACGTAACTTACCCAAATGTCTTTGTGAATAATAATTGTTCAGTAAGTTTGTTAATAATAATTGTATGATAATTTAATGCATAGCTTATAAAATTGTTAGTGTCCCATTTCTCCAATATTTTGCGTAATAATTTACTTAGTAAGTTAGTTAATTAGATAACATAAAAAGGGTAAACATCTGTATACGACGTGTGGAGAAAGAGCATACGTACGAGTACATGCTCTCGTAATGCACTTCATCTACCACCTGGCATTTCTATTACTTAATTTTCCCTTTTTATTAACGTTTGACATTCCTTTTCTACTCATTTGCGTGGTGCGGCGTATCTTTTTCCCCGGTCTCTAGCGCCGGGCGCCCGCCCTCCCCCCCCCCGCGTGGCTTCATTATGAGCGCGCGCCGAGTGGCTCCCCGATGCGCCCAGCCGTGCTGGGCAGCGCAGCGCAGCGCAGCGCTGCGGCGGCGGCTGCTGCTGCAGCAGGGAAACAGAGGAGCGGCGCTCGCGAATAAACCATGAGTCGAGGGCCGCCGCCGCCGCCGGGCGCGGGCGAGGGTGGGTGGGATGGTCGAGGCGCGGGTGGGGAGGCCGAAGGGGGACGGAGGGCGGGAGAGCGGTTCTGGGAGGGGGATGACGGGGGAGGACACAGGCAGCGTGTTGCGAAGGATGTGAGGGGGAGAAGGGCAGGCTGGGGAAAGAGAGTGGGCGGGTAGGGTGGCGTCGTGCGGGGGAAGAGGTGGTGTTGTTCGACATGACAGGGGGAGCGAGGGAGGTGATGTCGGTGGGGAGGGGTGCGTGCCGCGGTGCAGCGGGTAGAATGGGTCGAGGTGAAAGAGAGAGAGAGTGAGATGGTGAGGCGAGCAATGCGGTGTGAGTGAGGTGGGATGGTCAGAGAGAGTGGAGGTCACAACACAGGCGAAGTACGGGCGGGGAGACGTGAAGCTGACAAACCATTGCAAGGTGTGGTAGGATGAAACGTGAAGGTGGGACGGTGTATGCGGGGAGGAACTGGCATGTTGAAGAGAATGTGGGGTTGAGCTGGTATGGGTAGCCTGGAAGGACAGGGTGGGGCAGTGGAGGCCGTGATGCGGCAGAAGGGGTGAGGTCTAGCGGGCTGTGTATGTGAAAAATCAAGGCAGGCGTGTTGTGACCGTGGCGGAGCGCGGCGGGGAGGGGAGGTACGGGCAGGGACGGGGCGGGGAGGTCCGGGGCGGGGCAGGGTGCGGCGAGGTGGGTTTTAACGGACCGGGTCAGGTCTGGTTAGGGTGAGACAACAGTGCACGGTGGAGGCGACAGTGCACTGTATGCATCGTAAGGTGTGGTAGGTTGAAACGTGTAGGTGGAATGGTGTATGTGGGGCGGAACTGACATGTTGAAGAGCATGTGAGGCGGAACTGGTATGGGCAGCCTGGGAGTACACGGTGGGGCAGTGGAGGCCGACATGCGGTGGAGGGGATGAGGTCTAGCGGGTTGAGAATGTGAAAAATCAAGACAGGCGAGTTGTGACCGGGGCGGGGCGGGACACGGCAGGGCGGAGCGCGGCAGGGCGGAGCGCGGCAGGGCGGAGCGCGGCAGGGCGGAGCGCGGCAGGGCGGAGCGCGGCAGGGCGGAGCGCGGCCGGGCGGAGCGCGGCGAGGCGGGGCGGGGCGAGGCGCGGCGGGGCGGGGCGGGGCGCGGCGGGGCGCGGCGCGGCGGGGCGCGGCGGGGCGCGGCGCGGCGGGGCGCGGCGGGGCGCGGCGGGGCGCGGCGGGGCGCGGCGGGGCGCGGCGGGGCGCGGCGGGGCGCGGCGGGGCGCGGCGGGGCGCGGCGGGGCGCGGCGGGGCGCGGCGGGGCGCGGCGGGGGCGCGGCGGGGCGCGGCGGGGCGCGGCGGGGCGCGGCGGGGCGCGGCGGGGCGCGGCGGGGCGCGGCGGGGCGCGGCGGGGCGCGGCGGGGCGCGGCGGGGCGCGGCGGGGCGCGGCGGGGCGCGGCGGGGCGCGGCGGGGCGCGGCGGGGCGCGGCGGGGCGCGGCGGGGCGCGGCGGGGCGCGGCGGGGCGCGGCGGGGCGGGACGGGGCGCGGCGCGGCGGGGCGCGGCGGGGCGCGGCGGGGCGCGGCGGGGCGCGGCGGGGCGCGGCGGGGCGCGGCGGGGCGGGGCGCGGCGGGGCGGGGCGGGTTGCGGCAGGGCGAGGTGGTTTGGACCGGACCGGGTCTGGTCTGGTTAGGGGGGACAGCAGTGCATGGTGGAGCCGACAGTGTATGCATCGTAAGGTGTGGGGGGATAGAGCGGTGCAATTGAGTCATAGTGGCTGGGAAGGAATAAGAGAGGCAAAGTTCGGTGAGGCGGGCGGGGAGGTCGGGTGACCACGGCCGGGAGGGACGGAGAGGGTGGTTTGGAGCAAAAGGATCGGCTGCGCAAACTCCGGCAAAACGGAACGCAGTCAATAGAGTTGAATAAGGGCACGCGAATCCACACAGAGATACCCGGAGAGACGGCTCAGGTCATCAACTGATGTCACTGCAGTCCCTCTGACCGGCAGGTCCCATGTTCGTGTCCCGACGATGGCACAATTTTCGACACTAGCTTGTTAGCTAGGTCGAATTCAGTTGCTGTCTAGAGGAAAATTCCAGCGGCAGTTGTGATCGGTAATTTTCCGTGGTTTCTCCGATTAACAACAGGTGATTGCCAGAGCAGTACAGTAACAATCGGGTCACGGCCCGCGTGCAATCACACCTTCTTCTTCCTTGTCCTATCCTCACCCCTTACACACATACTTAACATAACTAGCATGTACTTCACTACCACACATGCCGGAAGACCCGTCGGGAGCTAAGAGCAATCCGAACTGGGGCGGTGCCCCGCTGGCGGGAGATACCTGGTTGTGGAGCACTCCGCTAGCCGACGATAGGTCGGCGCCGGATCTGGGCCATACAGTGGGGGAAAGATCACCGCCACCTCTTGAGCAAAAACATGCGTTACACTTACGGACCTAATGACCCTGGTAGTTGACGTGCCGATTCCGTTGACGGAATCACTAAACAATCAATCACTCAATCAATCAATCAAAAATCCACAGAGAGTGGATTGTGCTCAGAAGTGTCCTACTGTCGTGTTGCGGGTTGCGTGCCACCCATACCTCCGCGGTGAGCAGATCAAGACGGCAAAGGTCGCTCCACAGTAGACCGCGAGCGGAAGCGGCCACCTGAAGGCGCGGACGGGAACCGGACCGCGAGATGTGAGCGCGCCACAATAAACGCCAGCGGGAAGAGGAATAATGCCTGGAGGAGAGAATAATGAACCTGGAGAAAAAGAGAACTTCAAGAAGCTGTTACCGCAACGAACTCACTTCTAGCTACGCTGATTTTGATTTGCTAACTGTGTGTGGTGATGCGTGTGATGCTTGTGAATAATAAATACTTGAACGATAGAATATTAATTAGAAAAAACAAAATAATAAGAATGAAAAATGTAAAAAACTACTACGAACTTAGGGAAAATGGAGCTAATTAAAATTTTATCAAAACACAAACAACTTCTTAACCAAACCTCACTTAAAATACCAAATGATTAAACCAATAACACGAAATTAGTTTTGGGGAATTTTAATTCTAACTATCACTGTAAATAGAACAATAATTAAACTATAATTATTAAAGAGAACTAAATAACTCGACAATGACTAACAAAACTCGCCTCTCTCCATAAATTCGCAAATCCAATATCGCAACTCACTCTCAACTTCGCTCTAAAACTAGTGTCGCGCGGAGGTTATGCGCTCGATCAGCTGAACTCCGCCGCCATTTGTCGCCCTTTCATTGGTCGACAGGCTTCCTGTCCCCGGGACAAGATAAATATTGACCATTCTTTCCGTTCACGTTAAGCGCCGCGTTTCCGTCGGATTGTGAATGCCTGCCTGAGGTGTCAAACTTTCAACTTTCTTTACGTTCCAATTCACCTTCTGTTCCCGGGCTATTGTGGAAGGGCCTTATGGGTAAAGGGTAAATCTGGTCACTTGAAATGAAAGTATTTTTCTCTACTTTCAAACAAACCCATCTGGCCACACTTTGAAAATCATTTGTTGTACGGAACATGTCATTTTCACAACAAAAATGTTTATTTTTATCATTTTTGTTATTATCACTGTTTCGTGATGTAGGATTCAATAGCTTCCTTCCGATAGCACACAACTTCACTTCTAGGAATGTTTGAAAATCAAATTTACGAGTCTTCTTTGAATTCCTAATAATTTTAATGCAATATTTGAAGTTAATCTTTCTGGAAAAATTCACAAATAAAAGGGAGCACCTGTGCTTCTACCTCTCTATGTCCTTTTGTGAACGCGATATTCATCTCCATGTGACGCAGGCACTATCGTGTTGGATTTCATTAATTCTCATGACCCACCTTCATAGCGAAGAATCAAAAGCTTTTAACGAGTAAAACAGTTTGATGTTCAGACATTATTTTCAATATATTTCTTACAACTACCAGATGACTGGTTACAGCAAGAGACTCAATTGCAGCAAACGACGAAAATATATGCTTTTCTGGAACGAAGTTATAGATGTGTCAAAAGAATCATGGCTGTATAGGTATAAATCCTACACTTGAACGAATATGATCTTCAAAACTGACAATTTTAAATGAAATTATAAATGGTAAAAAGTCATATTCATGCATTCATCTCGTTATTATCTCCTTTCCGTGACAGTGTTTGTCGGTATTTTCTATCTGAGACAAAGGATAGTTCTTGTCGCTCATCTTTAACATGTCGCTTTCTTTGTGTTGCATATTATGTGTTTTGTTGTGTGGAAATCAAGTCTGATATTTAAAGTTTCGAATAAAGAGGGTCTTCCTGATGTTTATTTTTCGTGGTATATGACCGAGGAGTAAAACAGAGTTTTGTCGGATTTCGAATAAAAATTATTCTTTTAGCTCATGCTTTCGCCTATGGGATGGAAAATCAATATTGCAATATCTACAAACTGCACCATTTGACACTATAAATGAAAAGGCGAAATCCAGCTCAATCAAGATCTATCTAAATATAACTACACATTTGTTATCCGTCGAGGTGTTTTATTATCAAATAAATTATGTCATTTTATCTCGTGCTGGAACTTTCTGAAATATATGAAAACGCGAAAAAATCCAAGTATTAAGACATACATTTGTTGCTTACCAATGCACGTATTCATAAAAACAATGTACCCCTACCTTCTTGTTCTTATAAAAAGGAATTTCTGACATGTTTGCGGTGACCCGTTGATATTCAATTGTCACGCAAACCAGCAGATAACTATGCCCATCATTCATGAAAAATGCTTATTATGTTCATTTGGCAGTCAGCGCTTTTGGCTAACGCCATGCAATAGACAGTCATGCAAGCACCCCATCTCGATCAGGTTTTCATCTAGTGTCCCTGATCCATTGAGCAAATTCTGAGATGGCGCCCTTCTTTTACTTCTGCACATAAATGCAGCGTTATTTTGCCCACGTTTTGTTGAGCTCTCCTTTTACTAGTTGTGATAGGAGTAAAGCCGGACGTATGGGTTACTATTTTGTTTGCAATACTTTATTTAAAAATTAAATCTGTAAAATTAAAACGTGTGCGGATTGTGCTTCTCCCCCATACGTCAAACACAGTTTTTACTGTTCTTCAACAAAATGAATCAAATTAAATTAAATCACGCAGCTGCATTCGCGAGAGATCGGTGTCGCCTTTCTGTGAGGGGAAAATTGCAGACGAGAAAACTGGAATATTTTGACGTTGTGATTGCTGGAAAGAGAACATCAGATAGCGACAATGGGAACGAGTGTTTTTTCGACAAAGAGCTAAACTCGGAACCGCCCATTCGGAATTTGCTCCCAATCGTCCTCGGAACCCGCTCGTCGAATCCCTAGTAGTGGGAATGGGTTGCTTTCTATTTTCCGAGCGCCAAACATTCGGTGCTGGCCCTACCCGCAGCGTGTCGGTCTTTTTCGCACATCAAAGGAAGCGAAAATTCCCCGAGCATCACGGCTTCTACTCGGAATTGGACGAGCAGTCGCTCGCCACTCGATGAATGCCGAAGTGTGGAGCCTCAAAAATTAGGGGAGAATGGGACATTCACTTTTTGTGCGAATTATTTTATGGCTTAAAAAATTAATTAATTCTTCAGCACACAAGTTTTCGAGCTGTTTTAAGAATTAATTAAAATTTTAAAACATTACTATTACTTACAACTTGTGAGATATGATTTTGTATTAGAACGTGTTTTTGTCGCATTAAATAATAGTTATAGGCATAGTACACAATGAGAGAGAATATTTCAAAATGTAATTAGAATACGCAAAAATGAAGTAAATATATATCATTTTTATGAGCATTAAACATGAAATAAAGAAAAAATAATATTTTTGCGAGCAATAACATTTCTTATTTAATAAAAAATGCAATCTAAAGTTAGTTTACTTCAATCAGAAAACAAAATTCATACACATTTAAAATCTTATGGCCCCAAAAAATTTCATAAATTTTGAAATTGAAAAAAAAATGGAGTGAAATATTTTCAAAACTGTAAATCAGTTTTCGAAAATGTGAGGATTCTCGAACTGGACTAAAAAACATAATTTCTGTAAATTTTCTGGTTGTCTTTCTGTGAGTGTCATTACATCAGTTAAGTTAACAAGTGTCTCAGTGTGTAAATGACTTTTTGGTTTTTGATTCTTCGATACTATATTTAATTGTCAGGAACTCTACTTTTACTCTTTTTCATGTAATATATTACACGAACTGAGCTCACGTGAACATTTCGCCCTGCGTACAACCAGGGCCAGGGCAGTTACATGCTGCAGTTTCTGAACTGGACGTTGGTAAATATTCTAATATTCCTTAACGTTTATAAAAAACTGAAGTAGCTTAAACACGTGCTATTAAATCGTACAAAATTGTTCATGTTTTGTTCAAATCTGGAATGAATTAAAATTTCTTCATAAATCTTTTCTCCTATACCACAGAGGAGAGTGTACCGAAGAAATACATCCGTAAACAATAAAAAAGTTCTCATTTTAAGATGATGGCGTAAGGAACTTCATTTGTAGGTCTCATGGACTTCGAAAAACTTTGAAAAAAGGATTCGAAAGGGACTCCGAGATATGTTTTGGTCCATAAAATATAAAATATCATCTATGCAATTTTAAATGGTCATAAATAAACAATATTGTTCATTGAAGTTATTGGTATGCAGTTTTTTATTTAAAGTCATCAATTACAAATTGGTTGTCTATTTTTTATACTTTTGCGCCGATATACCCAATCACTGTTCGCTAATTTGAATTTAATTACGTTTCACTTGTTATAAAAAGTTCATTTTTTGTGCAGCAGCTCAAACTATGACATGTTATATAAGCGCGGTAGGTGACAAAAGTGACTAGATTAAATGGAGATAGGAACATCTGCGGGTTATTTCCAACACTAGTAATACTTAGTGTGACACCACGAGCAAGAAGTTCCTGATAAGAAATGGGTGTGAGTGGGGACAACGTCTGAATTCTGCAAGTGATAAAGCTGTCTGTTAGGGGAGACAGGAATGTGGGAGGACAACGGATACGATAAGAGCAGGGAAAGTGACATGCGGGTGTGAGGTTATATAGCATTTGGGCGTTGGAGGAATGTAGCCTTAAAGCGAAGGCCTATACGAGTAGATGACGAAATCTTCAAAAATGTTGCAGATAGGAGGAGACATTGTGTAATTGGATCTGAGAGTATCTCAGATGTTCGTATAGGAAGATTTTTGAAACGATCTGACTACATGACATCATTGAGTCGCATTGGAAGTAGTCCACCCCTTTAGTTTGGTGATCACAGGAGAGTGGGAAACTGGAATATTAGGGGTGAAAATAATGACGGATAAGGGTGAGGGGAGTGGCAGCAATGGTCATGGGATGTGGTAGTGTGATGGGGCAGTAAGTGTGAGAATTGTGGGAGCAGCGAGGAAAGGGCGCAGATACGTTGGACGAGCCACGAAACTCGAGTGCGCATCGCGGCCGCGTGGGGCGCTGCGGAGCGGGTCGCGATGCAGCGAACGCTGCTGTATTTCCTCTCTCTGCGGGGAGGCGTAATTGACGAGAGATTTGCGGTGAGCGGTGGCGATTGGCGGTTCAGCCAAAGCTTCACTTTTAGCATTTGGGTCTTTGATGCGTCTGCTGACGTCGCTTTGATGGCTGGGGATGCGGCTTCGGCCTGTCACGCCCTTCATAACGGCGTGCGTGGGAGGCGGAAACTTTCAAATCATTGATTTCGCGCTATTTTTAGTTTGTATGATCCCCGATATTTACCTGTTACTGGTTATAGTAACTTACTTTGCCTCACGTATATTGCTTGAAGATCTCAAGGGACTTTAACAGAACGTTTTAAATAATGTAACACGATGGTCATTTTTAAACAGAATAAATATCATTAGTGTGTAATTTTCGGAACAAAATATACTGTATTTCGGAAAGCATCGTCATTGCGAATTGCCTACTTTAAATTCATGAGAATCATTACTCTGAGATTGCTTTACACGTATGTATAATTAAATCTTACATTGTGATTAATTGTATTTCAGAACAGTATTTGACTATTGAGTTATTTGAAAGGTGAGACTTTGGAAGAAAAAGAAGTAATTTAATGATTTATAATTACAGTCCAACACTGCACTTCACATAATTATACTCATTTCCAACACTAGATCAGAACTAAACCCGTGAATGTTCTCAAAGAGATGGCTGGTTACCTGTTGCTCTTTCTTTATTTATTTCTGTTTCACGGACTAATCCTCGGCATCCGATTACGATATTTCGAATGCGATTAAAAATTATTAATTTGCATTCTATTTGATATAATACTGTATCAGTTAGTGAATATGTGAAAATTCACATCTTGTGAATGCAAGTCGTGGAAGGTACAAAAATTATCGCGGATGTTTTAGTTTTAGTGATACAAAGAGTGAATTATGTTTGTCAGTTTTGAAATGCAGGGCTGAAGGAATCTGTAGGATTTTGGAAAAAAAGTTTGAATCATTCCGAGTTCCGTTCTAATACTCCTTTACCTTCAGAGTTCATTAGGTAGTGGGGAATTTGCTACAAACTATGGTGCTTACGTAATGTTTCAGAATAAACGTTTTGAAAAATTTGCGTATGTAACGTTTCAGAATAAACGTTTTGGAAAGTTTGCATTTTCAAAATATTGGTTTTGATAGCAGAGGGTCAGATAAGAGAAGCCCATGAGAGAATTAGGCAGATCATAGATCTGTGGAGAAATTGCAACATGTAATCGAAGAGGTAGTTTCTTTTTAAGGGTAGGCTGAAGTTGATAAATTCGACGAGTGGACAAAGTTATTTAGTGTAGAATATTTGGATTCCAAGTGAGCTACAACTCGATCCCTAGAAGACATACGAGGGCCTTATGTTATTCCTGCCGCTCCTCTGGGGCCATTCCCAATAATGAGTACCTTCGTCTTTGCTGAAAATTGTGTAGACCTACTTCGACCTTTACGTATTTGCACATAACATTCCTGAACTCCATCTCTGTCCATTTTCTTAATTACACAGTGTCAACACGCTTGCTTGTTAGACTAAGAGATGATGGAAGGATTAAAGTGTAGTTGTGTTACAGGAGGGACTCGGAAATCTCCCCACGCCGCGAACCCAAATTAAGTCATTTATGACTTTCGCGGGTTTCGAACACCCAGCCTTATGGTCCACGAACTTGGGCTAAGTTGTTACGTGCACTTTCGACTGGTTGATGAGATCCGGCGCTAACCTACAAGTCAGTTTGTGGGAAATTTCTTTCTCCACGTACCCCTCCCCAACGAGGTCCCACCCAAACCGCGAACAAGCTTTCAGCTCCCCGACTGGAATCCTAAGCTCTGAGTTAGTGAAGAGCATTAATATAGTGTAAGGGGAGAGGCTAGAACGCAAAATGATTGCGCGCAACACGTGGCTGTTTGCTGTGGTATTGCCCCACATGCCCTCAGTATTGATCTGTGAAGCCACAGATAGCTATCGATCAGAAAACCCGTCCGCTAAAGCTGCCCTCCAGACAGCAGTTGAATTCGATCTAGTTATACTAGTGTCAAACATACGCAGCAACGTCGGCAGTCAATCCGTTACTCTAAAAGCTCCGGTGTGAGTGGCATCAAAGACAGTGGCCATTTTTGAAGCAACTCAGTCTTCTGTGTAATATCCTAAATTTCAATAATACTTTTGTAAATCACAGGACAGACAGTCGTAACAGATCCATCGAGTAAGATCATTTTGGAAAGAAATCCCTCTTACCGTTTAAGAACAAGTGTGTGTTCCACAGATAGTTTAAGGCAGACCGACGGGAAGTCTGGTGTTTTGAGAAAAGAACACTTTTTTTGGTATTGTGGAACCCCCAAAAATTGTGTTTCCGTTAAATGTTGATATCGATTTTCTGCAGCGTTAAATAACAATCTCTTATTCTGCCATATTGTGCAATAAAGTATATCATACACAGTACGTTGTACCAGAAAGTAAAAATTGTCTACGAAGAAGTTTTGCTTCACGTAGTTTATAGGACGTCCGAATTAGTAAACGTTTTGAACTCGAGATTCATAATTTCGCAACAATATTTCCAAGAAAAAGTATTTATGAATCTTGTATACAATTCCATTAAATTCATCCCTTCCTCTCCTTGGCTTTGCAAGCTAAAGCACTTATTAAATGTATTCAGTTATCCGAGAATTGTTGCTCTCGAGGCTAATTTTCTTCTCTCTTAACTTCCCGTCTGCGCGGAGGAATATCGTTCACCGCCTACTTTGAGCTCGACTGCTGTAACTAAATTAGAGGCGGCGGCTCCGTCGTACTCATTTCGTCGCCGCAAGCTGACTGTCCCTGGCAGTTCCATCAAAACGACAGGGAACGTTACCACAATCTAGGGAATGAAAAATAACTGCGCGAAAATGTATTCAAAGTCTCCTGCTGCATTGCGTCATCTGTTTCTTTCGCAGCGGGATTCTGGATGAGAAAATTATTAATGATTTGCCTCCTACGTAGTTCCCGGGGTTTTGTTTCATTTTCCAGGAACTCCGAAGAACTGGAGAGCCACTCCAAAACGGAGCGCGGCCCAATCATGAAATTCAAATATACGAGGATAGTTGTGGAAGTGCTGACCACGCGGTATCCAAACAAAAGCTGCTGGCTCTCAACGAGCCAACAGCTGCGCTCAAGAGGTGTTGAGCGGAATCCCATTCACACTCAACCGCAGGATCACGTTTGAAATTCAGGTCCTCGCAATAGTGGAAATACTTTTCAGATCGTTTGCATCAAAATATCTCGTGATGATTGTGGTTGTTCACGAGCACACATTTTAGTGGATTATCTAGAAGGTATAAACACGGAGCAAGCTATCAGGCCGAATTGTTCGTTGGATTAGAGGTCGCTTGTATGCCTACCTACGCACACTAGGTGTCTGTGCTTGCAGAAGTGTTAAACATTTTTCAGAGAAAGAATAGTAATATATTATTTAAAAAATAGTATTTATCATCGTGTGTAAAAATATTTTATTTTATTCCATTTGATTTAGAAAAGTACTAAAGGAATATAACATATTATGTTACGTAAGTCTAAACAGTTTCCGGGACCGTTAAGGGTTGGTTAAGGGATTGTTAAGAGATGCAGCCGAGAAAACATACAAAATGTTTAATACCCGCAGGTTATACAGAGTTTCTTTAGAAACATGTGTATTAAGCAAGTAGCGTCTTTAATATTCTGAATGTAATAAAATAATGTTCTTAAATGGTCCCTAAAGAGCTTGTCAGAGATGTTATTTTAAACATTTGACATCGAATAAGTTGATTTTCAACAATAAAGGCGGCCACACTCCAAACGTTTATGTGCACTAAAATGTATTTCGTTGCCGGTGATGAGTAAATATAATTTCCCCTCGGAGAGCTTATCAGTGCATTTCATGGCAGAGACGTAACTGTTCTCTTAAGTGACGTTGAGCCCCGGTGGCGCGCGGCAGTTTTATGATGAGTAGACACAAGACAGTTATATTAGTGACACCAGAGACGGCAGAGTGACAGTGAGAGAGGGACAGCTGCGAAAATGAGAGAACGAAATCATATTAACAGTAAATACACTAAGAAGTAGATATAATAAATCTATAAACTTCGCTTATAAATCGCAAAACCATCATTCTTTAAAATGAATTTACTTCTCTTTTGGGCATGCTCGCTCTGATATCATTCAGCAATATTCCACGTAAAGAAGATTAAAGATATTTTGAAACAAAATCCACCGTATGCAATCACCGTATTGCATCGTCACGTGCTTCCTACAGGCACTGAACTATTCACCCCGATTGTCGTTCTAAATTCAATAATTTAAAAATCTATGTATCCCTCCGTTAATTTCAAACATTTATTAACCATTCTTGTACATTTTCAGAGCAGATAATGCTTATTTTTAGAGAAAAAACGCATTCATTACACTTCTTCTTCAAGTACTTCATTTCAATTATAACAGTGCTCGTCTGATGGTGTTAAGATTCTTTATTATTTATATTTTAATGCAGAATAATCTGATATTTTAGGATACCGTCTGATCTGTAGAACCGAAAGGCTAATCTACATATATTCTTACAGTATATTACACAGCTGTTTCAGAATAAATCTCACAAATGTCTAGGACATGTACAAGGATGTAACATGATTACTTTGCATACATACAAAGTTTCCACTTATTTTGAGACAATTATCTTTCATGGGTGTAAGATGAAGGAGCATTTATAAACTACCTTTATTACAGAACCAATTCACATGTTCATAGTATGTTTTAACGTTTCGAAATCTTGTCTATCTTTTATCGAATTGTATATCAGATTCACAGACTATAAATTGTTAAAAATAAAAACAATAAACATTTTAAAAATTTTATAACATCCAAAATAATGTTGAAAACATGATGATGAGAGCAACAAAGCAAAGATATAAGGCTTACATTACATCAGATAAAATATTTAATCAGAGAATGAAGTACATCACTATAAAGTGGTTTTGGCTTGCATGTGGAGCATGTGTCTCATATCACATAAGTAATTAAGTCGATGGTAGTGTGGGCTTATTTGGCCATTATAGAAAAAAAGAAGTAGGGAGGAGGAGCGAAGGAGATGATTAGGGGGGAATAAGAAGTTATGAGGTATTGGGGCAAAGCATACATTGACAACATTTGGGAAGTGAGATTTTAGGTAGAGGCATTTAGAATAATTTATTTTGAAGGACGCAGAATCTTAAAGTATAGTACATGATATTTAGACACTTTCAATTTCTACTCTTATTCAAATGCCAGAAACACCCAATTATCTATCACTCCTATAAATGTTCTAAGCTAATTTCTTGAAACTTAAAAAATTCAGGTTGCGAAACTCATCGGCTGGAATTGCTTTGTACTAAGGACGTGTGTTCGAAACTCGCCAGTGAGAGCTATTTTCAGTTTGTTACTATGCCATAGATGGTATATTCAAATAACTAAAGTGCATGAAGATATGGTAAATTCAAGAGCCAGTTCTTTGATATTTGATCATCATCTCAGAATGGAATATGTCACTACATGACAGAACATATAGACTTTCTTCTAGGGAGGAACTAGATTAATATTCTTTAAAATGCAAATATTCATGATAGATCCAGGAGGGTGTAATCAATTGAGAATTCTGGCAAATAATATTTTCATCACTCGGTAAATTCTGAAATAACGTCTTATCCCTCTCTTACTCATTGCCACACGTGTCCAAGAATTCCCTTTTTTCACTCACGAGATTTTTTTATCAAAAAGCAAACTCGCTTCCGTTACGTTCACATCCAACATCTATAGGTTCTTCCACAGCGCACCCCGCGCTCTCTCCCGCGCTCTCTCCCGCGCTCTCTCCCACGCTCTCCCCCACGCTCTCCCCCACGCTCTCCCCCACGCTCTCCCCCACGCTCTCCCCCACGCTCTCCCTCACGCTCTCCCCCACGCTCTCCCCCACGCTCTCCCCCACGCTCTCCCCCACGCTCTCCCCCACGCTCTCCCCCACGCTCTCCCCCACGCTCTCCCCCACGCTCTCCCCCACGCTCTCCCCCACGCTCTCCCCCACGCTCTCCCCCACGCTCTCCCCCACGCTCTCCCCCACGCTCTCCCCCACGCTCTCCCCCACGCTCTCCCCCACGCTCTCCCCCACGCTCTCTCCCACGCTGTCCCCCACGCTCGCCCCCACGCTCGCCCCCACGCTCGCCCCCACGCACGCCCCCACGCCCGCTCGCACGCCCGCCACCACGCCCGCCCCCACGCCCGCCCCGCACTTGCCCCAGACTCCCTGCTTCCATACCCCATGCTGCCCACCCATGACCACTGCCCGCTTTCCGCTCATCTCTCGTTGTTCTCAAAACCCTCGCCCGACCATAGACCATCCCCCCGCGCACAGCCCGACCCACCTACCTGTCTCCCATTCGCATGCAGTTCCTACTTCGACCCTCTCCGACCCACCCTCTGCCCACCGCCCGCCGCGATGGCACAATCAGGCGCGAGTGCGAGTGCGAATGCTGAAATGCGAGGCCTCGGGAACCGCGCTTCGTTGATTTAAGAGCGAAGTTTCCGGCGCCGTAATCGATGCCGCGGGCGAGAAACAGATTGCCTGCCGCGCCGCCGGCGCCCGCCCGCCCCCGCCCGCCCGACGGCCCGCCTGGCCATCCGCCGGCTCCCGCCCGCTCGACCGCCCACCCACCGGCTCCCGCCCGCCCGCACGCCTGCCCACTCGCCGCCGGCTCCCTCCCCCACTTTTGCCCATACGCCCAGCCGCCCATACGCCCGGGTGCCCATACGCCCGCCCGCCCATACGCCCGCCCGCCCATACGCCCGCCCGCCCATACGCCCGCCCGCCCGCCCCGACGCCCGCCCCGACACCCGCCCACCACCAAGCCCACCACCACGCCCACCACCACGCCAACCACCACGGCCACCACCACGCCAACCACCACGCCAACTACCACGCCAACCACCACGCCAACCACCACGCCAACCACCACGCCAACCACCACGCCAACCACCACGCCAACCACCACGCCAACCACCACGCCAACCACCACGCCGCCCTTCGCCTCGCTCCCAGTAGCCCCGCACTTGCAGAGCTCCCCTCACCCCACTGCCCATCGCTGGTACGCACCAACCCCATCTCCCACGGAGAGTCCGGCTAGGCACCCACACTTGGGTTTGATTACGACATTACGTTGGGAATACGACAACGTCTTGAGTACAAATAAACGAATACTCAGAATTTAAATTGCTAGAGAGCCACTTATCAAGGAGCCGCTGCATATTCATGCAGTAAGCAACCGTTATCTTAAACTGAAAACGCGTTGGCGAGTGACACCTACAATGTGTCCATAAGATATCATGTGAAGGCTTTGCATATTCATGCAATAAACTACAAAGGCGGTCAGAAAATAATCCTTCCGAAGTTTTTCTACTTAATTAAAACTAGAAGTAAAAAAATTGAATTGGGCATAATTCCCCCAAACCTCCTCCTACAATTCATCTCTGTAATTACTGTCTGCGTCAATATTTAGCAGTACAGCAGTAGTTTGAAAAATATCCACCATCGATGTTCGTAAGAGACCTCATTGTGTGAATGAATTCTTGAATGCAAAAGGTGAAATGACCATTCGCATTCAGGACTGAAAAACGTGTAAGGTGAGGCAACAATGGATGCCAGCACTGTTACACGGTATGTTCCTCTTTGTACCAAAGCAGATAATGCGATACGATTCATTTGCCACATTTCACCCTCTGCATCAACAATTCAATCACGCAACTCTGTTTATCACGAACATCGATGTCGGCCATATTACAAACGATTACCGTGCTACCTCATGTTGACGCAGAAGGTTACTATTGCCTTGGATTGTAGAAGGAAGTTTGAGGAATAGTACCGAATTCAAATTTTTCACTTAACTAATCTTATTTAAGTAGAAAAATAGAAGAAATAGAAAAATAGACGAAATAGAAAAAATAGAAGAAATAGAAAGAATAGAAAAATGGAAAAATAAAAAAATAGAAAAATAGGAGGCATAACTTTCTGAGTGCCCTTTGTAGCTTGAGGCCCTTTGTCACCTACGAGTATAGACTGCTTAGCTCACTGACCGACTACCGATGGCTTGTCGCTGCTTGATATACCTGAAGCGACGTCACATCTATAGGCTGCCGTTCCGGTTGCTGCCTCACGGCATCTAGCGGGCCCCCAGAGAGGGCGCTCGTGCGAAATATAGATGTTTTTATGTATTATTCTGTGTAATAAAGAAATAAATTATTTTCAAAGTAGTTTACAGATTCTTTACTGTTGGAACAGCTTGTACATTCAACGTTACAAAGAGAATCTTCTTTAAAATATTGAATGAAAATTTACAGAATTTAAAAGTCTCATTGTTGACGCCAGCGTTATATTTGTAAAAATAGTTAGCATAAAATGTTTTTCTCCTTCTGAAAAACTGTCAAATTTCATATTAATTAAAAGTACAAATGATATTTAAAAATATGAATGCATCGTACTGTAAACAATATTCATACCTCTAGGGTATATCTATTTTTTTTCTTTCTCCTTTCGAAAATGAAATATCTCATAAAATTAAATACACGCTCAAAATACAAAAACATCTCTGTTACTAATTTCGAATGCGCACAAGATTTGAAGATGCGGCCTCCAGTCATTTGTGAGAAATCTATGGTTTCATTATTTTCTGAAATTCGAAAAAATCCAAAAACATTGAAACATTTTGGCTGAAAATGCAAATATTTCATTGTTTTATTATACCAACTTAATGCTCACACTCACTGCGTCACTACTTAAGACACAGCTGATGTCAGCAAGGCGTCAAGAAAGAAGCTGCTCGCCATTAAATATTTGCTATTTACGTTTGGTGTTGTGGAGCAGCAATTTGTTTATATTGTTGGTATGTAAATACGTGATTACTGTCTTTTTCACTTTTGTTTAACTTATGACAGTGTGAACGAAAATTATTTAACTTGAAATTAAAAAGTGTCCTGTATATCACATGTAATTCACATGTAATGAACCCAATTTGGGTCCATAATCATCAGCGTGTAGGCTCTCTCATTCTACAATAGTTTCTTGTGCCTTCTAAAAAATGTCTTAGCATGGCCACAAAAGGTTTCTCAATTTCATAGATCATATACTGTGAGATAATTTACCAAGAAAATATTAAGTAGACATAATCATATAGTTTCATGACAGAAAAAATAACATTAAAGAATAAATGTGTTGCACATATTTTGCAAAAATACTACTAATAGTTTGTGATGCACATAATCCAATGCTTTCATTCAAATCAACATCATGAAACATTTGATTAAATATTCATGGATGGATGTTCAGAAGTGAATTGCGAATTTGATAGCATTATAAAGGTAACGAATTATATATATATATATATATATATATATATATATATATATATATATATATATAAAAGCGTCTGTTAATTGGAGCATTAACGTAATCTCTTAAGCTTCCTCCCTCCCTCATCACCCAATGAGTGTGGCGTAATCAGAGGGGGAGTAGTGGTTTTGCTGACAAGTAAAATTAATTTAAATAATGAACGTGCTTTTAAGTAAATTTAAAAAAGTCAGATAATCATATTTACACTCTATAAATTTTATAACGAAACAGAAATTAATATTATAAATATTATTTTCTCAAGAAATATATAGTAGTGTGTTATATTAATTTGGTGTGGAGGCCAGGGAGGTGGATAACGCTTCGATATATTGTGACGGCACTCTGGTCCTGGGATAAGCACAAACATTTTTATTTAATTTCCTACCCGGGCAAAAGACATGATGCAGGTCCTACTCCTGCGAAACCCACCATTCAGACACAAGGAACATCAGGATGAGTGCATTTACTTCAGTGATAAGAACAACCACAATTTATTCTTCCAATCCAGAGCTACTGTAGCACGAGGAGCAAACAATTCTTCTATAAACAATAAAACGCGTCCTCCACCGGGCCTCGGGCGCGGATGCTGGGCGCGAAGGGCGTGCAACGCGGCGGCGGCGGCGGATGTGGGCAGCACCTGGAAGGTCCTTGCCCATGGCGCGTCGTGGTGATGCGGCAACACTGCGAGTCACAGACATGCATCGACTGGGTGAGCACGTGGAACACCACTCTTAAGAAGACGCTCAAAATTAAGCGTTGTCAATTCGAGCGGGCTATTATATTCTTCTTCTTCTTCATTTCAAGGATCCCGAAACAATCTTCGTCTCGGACGACTGATGCTCCTTCGGGCACCTGTTTTGTAGTCCCTTGCAAGTCGAGGCCTTCGGCTTTTGCTCATTCCCTTCAGATGGCAGCACCAGTTCGTTTTAGTGTCACTGATCTTCTCGAGACTAAATATCTAACTCTTTACGTATTTAACGTACTCTTTACGCTCTTAATTTTGTCATCTAAAGTACACCCTTTTATAGCTCTAAGAAATCTCATTTCTGCTTCTCTCACTCGATTTTTTTCTCTTTTCGAGAGGACCTAGCTCTCGCTGCCATATAACACTTCGGAATTTACTACTTTTTTCAGAAATGAAGAAAAGTTTTCAACTAAACCCTGCTCAAATGGAACTCCACCATATTCAGATGATGTGGTAATGATTCAGCAAACTGATGATATGCTACGATGAGGGATTTATATATTGCAAAGTATATGTGAAGATTATAACCTTAAAGTATCTACTAGTAAAACAAAAGTGATGGCTTTTCATGGAAAATATCCTGTCAGATGAAACGTAGTATTGAATGGGAAGACTATAGAGCAAGTGTCCAGTTTTAATTTCTTGGGAAGTGAAGTATCTTTTGTATTTGACGAACAAATTGAACAGGCTATTATATTTGTCGCGAAATTACACAAAAATACTAATATTTTCAGATGTTTGACATGACCTTAATTGAAGATCTGCTTATTATGAACACATTTCATATAGAAGAAAATTAAACAATAATAACTTCTAAAGTTTAACATGCCTTTAATAAGAATGAATTATTCCTTCAAGTACCCTGAGGTTCCCCTCTTCCCCTATCTTGCCTTACGTTCCTTCCTTATTCCCCTTTTCCCCGTCTTCTCCATGAATCGGCCATGTTCTTCTCAGACTTCTTTAAACTTCTGTATTTACGTGGCATAATTGTGTCGAAGTAGAGGGGAAAGTTAAGATCAACAGCTTGAATATACTATGAAATTTACGAATGTTCACTTTCTCACGAGACTAGTAGCATTACTAACTAACTTAAAGCCGCTATAAGCAACATGTCCTAAAGTAGGTAAAAATAAAATAATTAAAAGTTGTAACCGAACATTCTCAAACAATATTTCATTTTTCTCTGGGATGTCTATATTTTTAAAAAAAAGAACCAATAAAGATGTTAATTGACGATATAAATGTGCTCATGGACCCAGGAACACTGTTGCCGAGCTACAGGTGAAATAAATAGCCTGAAAATGTCTGCTACACGTGTCTCTTATATTAACTGAACACGCTGCGCAGCTATATTTTTCGCCTGCCTCGGAGAAGCAGCTCAGATATACGACCGGATATTATTGATCGGAGATACAGGTCGGGCGAACATGGAAAGATGAATGTTTGAAACGCTGACCTGCGGAGGCGTAAGGGTCATGGTATACCAGTAATAGTAAACTGCAGAACAGCATCTTACAAGAAATAAAGAAATTGTCAATGATGTTATGAAAAAGGTATTTTTTATGTTTGCTACAATTATTTACAGAAATATAATAGCAATTTTTTGTATGTAAATAGTAGATATATTTTTGTAGGTAAAATGTAGTAGGAAGTTCCCGAATTGGGTGTTCGGGAATTCTACCATTGTATAACACAGCCGGCAATCGGGGGCCCTTGCCCTCTATGGGATTGTAATGGTCTCTAATAATAATTATGATAATAATAATAATAATAATAATAATAATAATAATAATAATAATAGCCATTTACTGAAAACGTTAATCTGCCAATTCCACAAAACATAGAGTTTCATTAACACACCAATGTCGAAGCTGAAAAGAAATTAAAAATCAAAATATTATGAAAAAATTGATGGAGAAATAGAATTTGAATATTTTACAACGGGGATTCGTTTAAAATAAAAAGAATGCAGATTACGATCAAAGACTAATGTCCTTGCTCAACTCAAATCAAACTAAATATAAGCAATCGTAACATAAACTACGTGTAAAATTACAAATAAATGAGCAAGAAAAAAGTATAAATAATATTAATAATTTTTGACAGGGCGAAGTGACCCAGTGGTAGCATTGCGCGGATTCGCATCGGGAGATCTTGGTTTGATCTCCAGGCCGGCCAACCTGACCGGGGTTTTCGTGGTTTCCCTCAGTCACGCAGGCGAATGCTGAGATGGTTTAAAAGGCCACGATCACTCCTGATAGTCATCCTATCACCACAAAATTCATCATTCAAGGCTTACATCATTCTTGTCTTACCAAGGGATACAGCTAAAAAGCAGATGCCCATAGTTATACACACTCTATTTCCAGGAGAGATCGTACTACTCGGTCTCGGAAGAGAACGTGATCAAAAATGGACTACATGGAAATAATAATAATAATAATAATAATAATAATAATAATAATAATAATAATGATTTATTGTTATAAAACATTTTTGCCAAATGATGAGATTTGTTCTATAAATAAAGAAATCCTTCGTCCTTTCTATAGCAATTGACTCTTACCACCGTTTTGGTCTACAAGAACGCATAACATGAGTGTCTTAGGTCGTTTGTTTATTAGATGAGTTTTTAGGAGAAAACAACAAAATATCATGATATTTACTTGATTTTGTATTTCGTATACATTTTTAACACGAGATATTTTTCGAATAATCTTTTTACAACTTGAAACACTAGTAGAGAGGATTGGCGGCACCCAGAAGACGCATACAAGTTCTTATATTAATTAGAAAGCTTAGTTTTTTCTGGAATGCTGGCAGTGACGTTCATATACCATTTACACAACCTTTGTGCAGCGAAAGGTCTGGGAAGGAATTGGATGCTACATGATGGTTTGGAGAGGCGCAACCCATGAAAACAAACACCCATGTTAAAGGTGGGATTCGAATCTACAAATCTCCCAGCTGGCGACTGCTGCCGTAGCCACTACGCTACCGTACGCTACGCTACCCTGCCGTAGCCACTAGGTTTGCGAAGTGTTAGTACATTTTGATATTGTAATTATTCACAAAACACCTAGTGACGAAATAATTTGCTAGAAAATACATACAATGAAGGTGTTCGCAATTGAACTATATGGGAGTATTTTACATTACTATCCTCCTTTAATTCTTTTGACATATATTGCAGAATGTGTCTACTATTATGAAAATGGCATAGTCATATTTTGTTTCCAATTTCCCTTCTTAATTGAACCACACTAAGTTAAGATGTTTGGCTCAATCAACATTTTGGTTGAGCTCCTTACAAAACAATGAGAAGTGCACAATGTGTTTGGTACTAACTGAGTTATTTACTGAAGGGCTAACTGATTGTACTCGTATTAACTGATTTGCGTCAGTTCACGAAAAAAATATATTTCTTGAAAAGAACATCGTTTTGCCAAGATCAAGGATATTGTATTCGGGATAAATCGAAATTTGTTTCAACGTCGGTTATCTACAACGGCTGATATCGATGCCCCTGCTCTCAGTATTTCACATCAGTCATTTTAATACCCTAGGGCACTTACCCTGCCTCCCATACCTTCAGGGCGCCGTAAAACAGGGTTGTCTAATTGCCGGCTCGTAGGCTGCATGCGGTCCACGGTGCCATTTATTGTGGCGTGCGAAAGGTTATTAGTCAAAAGTGAATGTCCCGTGCAATCATGTCGGGCGAGAACATAATGAGCTTAGCGCACGCGCCTTGCCTATGTTAACATCTCTTTCAATGTTAAAATAGGTGAAGTTTAGATTTAAGGACTTTTTTCTAGTAAATTCAGTTTTCAAAACTATCTCAATGTATTTCATTGCATTATGCATGATAGGAACTGCTATAAGGCATGGTTCCGTCCCCCCTCCCCTACTCCCGTTTCAGAGCAGTTGGGCAAAGGTCCGAGATGAACATTACGGAGAAGTCAGGTGTGAATCGCCCAAGCAAATTTAATATGGCCCGCAACTATATTAAAGGTTTTAGTTGTGACCTTTGCGACAAGTTGGGCACATCTGCCGTAAACCTTAAACTGTGGGCACACGAGCGTCGCGTAACGGACGTTACAACGTCCGCATTCTCTCGGACGTCAGAACTCAGGGCACCCAAGCAGAGCATAATGGATGTCACGCAGCGCGGGCGTGTGCCACGCCCCATTCGTCTCTATAAACTCTGCTAACGTGCGCTCATGTATCTCTGGCCTTAAGCCCTTTGTGGCCTCACCCACTTGCAGCTGAAACCCAGAGACTCCCAGCTTCGTTAGATATCTTTTTAAGGGTGGTAGGTACGATGATGGACAGGTGGCGTGTTTGTAGACGCATTAATTGTGTATACTCCGGCTTCCAGTCCACTGGTCCTCAAATACGTCTTCACGCATCATAAAATATATTACCCCATTTAAAATTAAAAAGTTTTGGCTAGGTCTTACAGTCCCATGTAGAGAGGAAGTGTGACACGTTGAAATTTTTCAAATTTCTCTGAAAGCTGATATTTGATGGCAATTACTAAAACCTCAGAGCTAATGAAATACTGTACATACGGATATGTCGTGTTTAGAAGTGGGTGAAAAACGTATGTAAAATTATCAAAGCTTAAAATGTTTCCCAAGCATCTTAGATCGAAGTGTGGGTATATCTTCATGAAATAAGATTTCTCCCATTTACCTTTAGAATAGAAAATGTATCTTCAGAGACATAGCCTCCAACTTTACCTTTTCGCTGAATTTTCTACTTTCATTTCACCTTTACGCCTCCTGTTTCCCGCTCAGAAAGGGGACGTTATTGGATCAAATAAATTCCAAAGAAAGAGCAGGAAAAGTCGATATTTTGATCCCAGTTGCGCGAACGGAACACGTAGGAGCGAAAAAATAACCTTCTGCCGAGAGCGGAATTCAAACGAAGTCAGATTTCTGGGGCAATGAAAGCCCTTGCCGGCGGCTGCACCGGAGACCTAAAGAGGTCCGACGGGGGAGACCCCACTTCGCAGCGCTTAAAGAGGCGCGCTCCGCCGGAGATTGCTCGCATCCAATCACACGTTCGCTTGTTACAGCATTGGCTGAGCCGTATCCCACGTGATTCATTCATTGATTGGTTTGTGTTTCCCGGCGTGTTAACCGCTATTGTCATCAGTCTCGTAAATGTAGGACACGTTATATTGCGAGGGATAGTATTATTACTCTCCCGATAGAATGTGAGACCTGGCGCCGACCCACACGTCGACGGCTTGCGCGGGTTCGAGGTGTCCCCGTCCGCAGTACACCACCCCAGCGGTATATTCTGCAAGTTCTTAGCTCCCGACATGAGGGTTAGTGTACTGAATGTGTGTGTGTGTGTGTGTGTGTGTGTGTGTGTGTGCGCGCGCGCGCGCGTAAATGAAGACAAGGAGATGAAGGATGAAGGGCGAAGGGGATGGGGGACAAGGATGCAGAACGAAAGTTTGCGTGCGGTCCGAGGCCCATTTCTTAGAGTACTCTCTGGCACTCCGATCGACATCTCCAGCCATTAATAACGCGGGAAAATATAAGAGGACACTAGGTCTTTCTTTAGACAAGCATTTGTCTTGGAACGAAGTTTGTGGTTTTGTCCTATGTGGTCTTATAGAAATACATCTGTAATCTTGTCCCATGCCAACCTAGGAACACATCTTTACTTTAACCATATGCTAACAACTACAGACGCTTTCCTATGTGATCTCTCTGTCCGCCTAGAAACATATTTTCGTCTAGTCTTTAAAAAACAAAGGAACTCTGATGTACTTTTGTTCTATGACCGCCTAGGCATTGCATACGCACCCGCTCCACTGCAGTTGTGCCCTATGTTTCCGCCTATCAACAACTGTAGTAAAGTTTTGTGTGCGCTTAGACATACAACTGCAGTATATCCCTATGTATCAGCCTCGAAACACATCTGTTGACTATTTCGGTGCCCGCTGAAGAAACATAATGTTGTCTAGTCCTATGATCATCCAGAAACACACGTACTGTATATTTATGTGTCAGCCTAAACCGATATATGTGTAGTATAATGTAGTCCTATTCCATCTAGAAAAACAATTTTGGTTTATGTCTATCTAAGAACACCGACAGTCTTGTCATATTCTTTAGCTGAGAAACACATTTTTAGTGTATACCTTGTTAGTGAAATTGCTTCCCTCTTTGGTAGCTTTGACAATCCGAAGAGCCCCGTTTAAACTATGTCTCGTAATATTTTATGTATACTTTATGACAATCAGTATTTGCGTCTTCTAGAAGAAAACAGCTTCGTTGGTTACACTCTTGAAAATTGTACGCCCGACAAGACACAATTTGCAATCTATCGTGCTTGCTCCGAGGGAAATAATGAAATCGGAATGTCCTTTTCCATTTTCAGTGGTTCCAATGCTGTCTGTTCTACACACCGGCAAATGGGAGGGAGACGTGTTACCGCAAACAGCAGCCGCACTCGCAGACTCTCGGAGCGATTCGCAAGAGAGCGGGAAAATCACTGTTCGATGACTCGGTTTCATTCTTCATTCATAACACATTCAAGCGTTTCCCTTTATTTCTGCACGGAATACTGATTGTAATATATTGGATTATTTGATCGAAGTTGGCTTGGCTCGCAGAGTCAAATGGTAGAATTGAGAGAAGGGCCAAGGAGGAGACGAGTCACGACTGCCTATTACAGCCGTGGACTTGATTGATTGGTCGATTAGTTATTATAGGCTCGCCAACTGCTAAAATCCCATAAGTGTAGTGCGTGTTTTAACGCTGTAGGTAGGGATGATCTTCCCCGTCGGATGATGAGATCCGGCGCCGATCTACTCGGCGGCTTGCGGGTTTTCCCCAACCAGGTATCCAGCAGCGGGGAACCTCTCCAGCCGAGAAAGCTCTAAGCTCCCGACTGGTCTCCCGAGATGAGTGGTAGTGTAGTGCGTGGAATTGTAACTAAGGAGTGAGGATAAGACAAGAAAGGCGAAGGAAAGATCCCACGTGGTCCGTAGCTCGTTTGTTAGGGTACTGCTGCGGCATTCACCTAATGTGGATCAAAGTACCCCGGAAAACTATCAGAGCAGCCGGCTGCTAGAATTCTCCCCCATACAGCGACGGAAATCGACCTAGCTATACAGATAGTGTAAAAAATCCTGCCACAATTAGCACTCGAACCCTAAGACCTCCCGAGTGGAGGCACTGCAGTGACATCAATTGGTGCCATCAACCACCTAAGCCGCTTCGTGGACGTGATTTCTGCCATGACTTCTAGGATGTCCGAGTGACGCCGCGTCGTTGGCAGATAGGCCGTCGTTTCGCCTGTCATGTCGCAGGCTTCTTGAGGGTAGTGACCTGAGAGCCTGCGACATGAAGGCTGCGACATGACAGGCGAAACGTCGGCCTATCTGCCAACGACGCGGCGTCACCCGGACAGCCTAGAAGTCATGAACTCGCGCCGCGGTACATTACCTACGTGTACATTAATTTCTGCCAGTGTGGCGACACTGTGTGATACTTGTATGGTGGTATGATGTGGCGTAATTGCATGTCATATCCTTGTATTTGTTGTAATGAATGTTGTTTTGTTATATTATTCGTAATGTTTTTAAAAGTAAATCACTTTATCCCTTTTTATATAAAATAGCTGAGCCCTTACAATTACACAAAAGGACAAAAGGAAGACGCACATGTATACTACTATTATACGCACGTTTTCTTGAGCCCAGAATACCTACAACCACTCTGCTACTAATATTAGTTGAATTAAGAATAAATGTTTACGACAAACGCCGTTGACGAAATCTGATTACCTAAAATTACCACCCGTACAATAAAAACTATTTTGGAAATAAAACGAGCGACGGATTTGATATAATAATCCTGTCGAAGTAACCAATCTCCTTCTCCCATCTAGTGAAATGAGGTCTTAAGAAAACTTGTGCGA
Organism: Gryllus longicercus; assembly: GCA_038098605.1. NCBI lineage: Eukaryota > Metazoa > Arthropoda > Insecta > Orthoptera > Gryllidae > Gryllus > Gryllus longicercus. Next base: position 1,515,885 of record JAZDUA010000223.1, on the reverse strand, counting down.
ATAATACATTTGCACTGAAACATTTTTGTCAGTACACTTAAAAACGGAAAAACTTATTTAAAGGAACACGTGCCAAACGATTGCTTGTCATTGGGTTTATTTATATTCCTTCACTAACCTTAATTTGACTGATTTTAAATGCAGTTTATCTTGGAGCTTTAACTCTCGCTATCTGCAGTTTGCCATTTGTAACCTTATAATGAATGGATGTCCTTGTTTTGAATTGTAATCGTCTTTTAGTTGGGTTTGAAAATAAACAATTAAACGAATGACAGTTCATAAGCGTTCATTATATTAATTTTAATATGTTATTACAATTTAGTATGTTTACTATAAAATCAGTTAATAAGAACAATCGATTACACATGTCACTGCCTTTCATTTAAATAAAAAAAACACAAAATTTGATGGAGTAAAACTCGTATATATTTTTAAAGCCTTAGCGTTTTAAATACAATAAATATATTTCCCGACTCTATAGTATTATCTATGCACTTCACTTTCTCATAAATATTTTTCGTTTGGGGACGAGCTTTCCGTACCTCACGTATTGCGTTCCTTCTGCCTGCTTCTCCCCTTCCCACGCACTCTTTGGCGCAGCTGCACACGTCCCTGTGGAGGGGTCCATGACATCCCGATTGCAACGCTCCGGGCATCCAATCGCGAGGGCCTCATGTGAAATTTAAGGTGGGCGAGATACGCGTTTGATAAGTTAGATTTCTGCTCAAATATCTATGCAACTTCCTACGTGTTGGGTCATTTATCACAGCGCAAGTCAATCTCCCCTCTAAATTCGTCACAAAAAAAATTGGTTCTATGAAGTATTTACATGATCGCGATTTGGTTTTCGAAAAACGGTTTTCTATAAGTTCTCCCTCATAATTTTCCCGGGTCATACATTCACCTCAGGTGCATAAATCTAATTATCCATTCAACAGGATGATTCGAAAGTCCAACAAACCTAGGAAAAGGAAGGACAGGGAATTAGTAACATTATTTATTAATTCATATTATTATTCATATTTATTAAGAAAACGTATTTCAACTCGCATGTAATTTTCATTTATACATTTTGTAAAATGTACATTACACATTGTACTCGTATTTAGTCAAAAAAGTGTTCAAGAAAATATTCATATTTATTTAAAGATACAAAGTTTTCTTGTACACACGATTACTCACCAATTTTTCTTCTCTTACATATAGTGAATGAATTAGCGAGGAAAGGTACTTCATTGTGTCAGTATTGAACATTCTAAAATATTTATACACTTATATATATTTACTCGGTTACATTACTAAAATCTCCCATCTGAAACTTTTAATCAATAATTGTTTACCGCGCCGAAATATGTCAACTGATGATGTTTATTATCGGAAAACTTGAATATAGTTTTCACAACATTTACTGAACTTGAATGTGTGCGTTTAACTCTTTCAAACATAAAAATCGGAAATTTTAGTACAGTTCTAAGTGTGTAAAAAACTTAGTTTGTTTTTTGATTACAGGTTATCAAAAGTATTACCGCGAAAACAGTGACAGCAGTCTCTAGCATTCTAAATAAATATTTACCTGAAAGGTATGTTCAATGGGGTTTACTTCATAAAACCAGCTCCTGTCTTAATTGTTACGAATTTTAAGAAGCCTTGTTTTGGTACAACAACCAAGTAGGTGGAGTCGAAATTTTCCAGTTCTAATTTTGTGTAAGGTGTTATCGTAATGAAACGCAGTAATGTAAACGCAGCAATGTATCGCAGTTGCTTTTAATAGGACTACTGATCACATCAGAGTAGCGTTACACCCATAATCTGTCGTTATAAGTGACCTGTCATGATTATCTTATCACACCCATGAATGTTTAGTTAGTAACTGATTACTTGCGCAGGAAAGAAGCGTTCATAAAGAGACGTCTTCCTCTATTGATGTTCACCACAAATGTATATGACACTCATCACATTCTCAGAGGAGCAATGAACAAATTTTGAACTCATCGTACGGCACATTAAAGACGGTGTAGACCAATGAACCTCTTCCCAGGTACGAAAACAGTGTATCTTGCAACCGAGGGATCAATTCCGATCAAGTTTAAATGTTACGTCTTTTGAGATATTCAGTTTTTATTTGACGCATTTTATTGATTTATATTATTATATGTTATTGGGAACGTAAATGTTGCAAACATTATTTATTAATAAATCAATATAGTAATGAAATATTGTTTTTTTTGTCCAGCTCGAATTTTGATATTTTGTATATTTTAATACTTATGTATCAATAATTAAGATACAATTTTGGTTCAGTAGTGTTGAAGGCATCGGAAATAGTAATTTATTATTCAAGACTCTAAAGAGATTCTGTACATACAAGAGGAAGGCATGTGTGTGACGATTGTGTGTCAAGATTGGAGTGAGATCGTTTTTGAGTAAATTATTTTTATCGTCATGTGTGCGGTTGGGTTTGATTTTATTCCGGTCTTTAGTAACATACACAATTTTGAAATGTTATTTTACTTCAGAACAAATTGTGTGCTGTGCCACCGCCGGAAGATCGTACACCATCACCCGGGGCGTCAAGGAGATTATGTATTTTTTGTAGATTTTTATTATATAAAGACGTTCTGTAGCAGCTTGTTATTGTCTATTAAGGATCGTCTTTAATTCTTTGAATTATATAAAGACATGTACGAACCTAATATGTACAGGTTCAACCATATTAGACTTCATAGAAAAACTCTAATTACAGTTCAATAAACAAGACATTTGAAAATATCTCTTTTTTGACAGAAACGACAAAAATGAGAATCTCAGAAGAAAGACTCAAAATAATATAAGCTACCTTCTCTTTTTAATCTCTTTCGTTCATTTTCTCACTGCGCGTTTGTTTGCTCTGCAATTCCATCTCTCCGAATTCACATTCCATATTTCTGCATCTATATGCCAGTAATATGTCATACGTAGACACAGATGCCACTAACTCCACATGTCCTACCTTGAAAATTTCCCCATTCCGGCGAGACCACAAGAGGACATAGAGGTGCCGTTGTAAAGAGACATCGTATAAATGGAACTCAAGTCAGATATGACAGATTGACAATTGTCAAAAATTGTAATAAAAAATAACCACTTAATACAAGGCAAATGCAGTGGCTCATCAGACAATCGTGTCTTGATTCATCTACATCATCAGCTCTTTTTATCTACTCGACGTTCATTTTAGAGTCCCCTCTTTTATGTTACATGCGGAGCACATTTTCTTAATGTGTGAATCTTTGTATGCAAATGATGTGAATATGTTCCGCGAGGTAAACCCAAGGAATTACAGGTCAGGTTCTAGTACTATGATAATGTACTAGCACTTATCCTCGATGATCATTAGTCGATGATCAAAAAAGTCGATGAGTAGTTTCCAGGAATGTGGAATGGTCAACGCTTTATTTTCGTAAACCACTTGCTGTACAACTAATCAGAGGAACATTTTCCTGTACTCTAATCAGAGAAACATTTTTAAAGAAACACTACTATACACTGTAATGAGACTTGGAAATGTACTTTCTTCAGAGTGCTAACAAACAGATTAAAATGCACCCACGACTGATAGTATCAGTGGTAAACGGCGTGATTCCTATTAACTTTTTGAAACGTATATGAACTCGTATATGATTTTCCTCTACTTGATATTTTGTCACGTTCCTGAAAGCATTGTGTCTCAAAACAGATTGCGAGACACCCAAACTCTTCCAATTTGACAGTGGGTTGTGATATAAATTGAGAGGCATATGTGTTTACCCCTAAGGGGAGTATGAAGAACAGATGTTTTAAAATTTTCCGCGTCAAAACAAGTGCGATCTGGAGGTGAATTCCCCCTCGCGAGAGAAATTGATTTGAATTAAGTGAACTGATGCCCTATTTTACGTCGCGAGACTCAGGTCAAGAGGCCTGCTCTTCCGTAGTCCACACAAATTTTGCTAGGCTCCTTTCACCAACTAGCGGAGAAAGGAGGTATTTCTTGGGTGACGAAACAGGCCATTTGAATTTACCTCAGATGCTTCATTTGGACTTGAGAATCTTTTACATGCAGTAAATCTACTAATATTGGACTGCCGGCTTTACTTCCTCTTCCAAGGAAGGCGTACGAAGGATCTTTTTGCCCTTAAAAATCCTCGGCTTCGATCAGGTTTGAACCCGCAAACTTCGGTATAACTCTCCGATATGCTCGCTGACCGTTACACCATCCCCGCCACAGGAAATACCTCCCGCCTGAGAGGAGGGAACAGGGGAATACGCTGACCAATCGATGGGGTGCGTGTTCCATTTGTTAAGATACTGGTCCGGCATTCGCCTAGTGTTGATCGGAGAAACCACGGAAAACTATCATAGCAGATGGTCGCTTGAATTCTTCTTCAGACTGCAGTCAGGATTTGAACCCTAGAACCTTCCGTTTAGAGGCACTGCAGTGACGTTAGTTGAGACTCTGAGCCACCTTTGCCGGGACCAAGCTAGTGAGAGGGCAGATACACGGAATGGCCGTATGATAAGGCCATTCCGTGATGGCCGTATGATGAGGCCATTCCGTGCACAGATGGCCGTATGTAGAGAACGCACCCCCGTGACCCGTGAATGCGTACAATTATCTGTGATAAAGCAGGTGCTGAGTGTTTGGCATCGCCGATGCGAAACCTTTAGATCACAGTTCAAGCTTGTAAGTCAAACAGACTGGTCACAAATAATGATGTAAGATTATGAAGGTGATGAACATAAGATCAATTAAGTGATTGAATGGTAAACTTAGATCCAGTTAAATAGAAAGTACCAGAAATTATTCCCCGCCAGGTCTCCGACTCCAAACGTTCGCTCAGTCTACGAAGCTTATGCTGCTAACTCGGAATCTCCGCTGTCTTGCCTACTCGCTCTACTGTTTTCCGTATCATGTCAGATTGCTATTAGAAAATACAGAGACCCTAGTCGCACCTAGGGGGGATAAATTCCTACGTGAACACAACGAATTTTAAATGTAAAATGAATTGCGGTATATCATTTCTATCAATATGATGAGATTGCCATTTCCATTGATTAGGAGGTGTTCCGTTAATAACGACATTGAAGAGTTTAATTTGTAGCTCTTACATTTGCATGTATACGATATTACTGCTTGTGTACGAAAGCTGTTATGTGGATTTTAATGCGAACTCCTGCTGGCAGCTGTGTAACTAAGGTAACTTCCGTTGTGACGCCAATCTCTGGAGAAGGACGATGTGGCTGGCGGGGGTCGCAAGTTTGTCCATCATCCTCCTCCTCCTCCTCCTCATTCACAAAGCGCCATTGCGAAGCAGCCTCTCGCTCCGGTTCTGCGGTCGGGACGCAACATCCGCCCCCGGCACCAGGCACCACCCACAACTCAGAATCAGCATCTCTACCGGCCATCACTCATCCCCAGATCTCGCCTCCTCCCAAGCTACACCTACGCATACACACATGTTGAGGCCCATACATACACCCACGCCTAGACCCACGCTTCACCTATACATATCCCCAAGCCTAGACCCACGCCCAGACCCACGCCCAGGCCCACGCCCAGGCCCACGCCCAGACCCACGCCCAGACCCACGCCCAGACCCACGGCCAGGCCCACGCCCAGACCCACGCCCAGACCCACGCCCAGACCCACGCCCAGACCCACGCCCAGACCCACGCCCAGACCCACGCCCAGACCCACGCCCAGACCCACGCCCAGACCCACGCCCAGACCCACGCCCAGACTCACGCCCAGACCCACGCCCAGACCCACGCCCAGACCCACGCCCAGACCTACGCCCAGACCCACGCCCAGACCCACGCCCAGACCCACGCCCAGACCCACGCCCAGACCCACGCCCAGACCCACGCCCAGACCCACGCCCAGACCCACGCCCAGACTCACGCCCAGACCCACGCCCAGACCCACGCCCAGACCCACGCATACGACCTTGCGGACTCACCACCGGCTCAGCTCCTAACATCCCATGCGTCCTCGTCTCTGCCACCGCCTCCATCACAACCTGCGCCCCCTTTCGACCTCCGCCGACGACCCCATCCCACCACCATCCCCGTTTCCGCTTTTATGTCCCTCTTCGCCCCCAACCTCCACATGCACCTCCGTTCCCCCACCTTACCACAGATAACATTAGCGTCCCCAATTCAGACTCCACCTCTCTTTCCACCCCATCCCGTCCCCACCCAGCCCAGACGTTGCCCCCACCCTGCCCCCACCCAGCCCAGACGTTGCCCCCACCCTGCCCCCACCCCGCCCCCACCTCGCCCCCGCCCCGCCCCCGCCCCACCCCGCCCCCGCCCCACCCCGCCCCCGCCCCACCCCGCCCCCACCCCCACCCCGCCCCCAACACCGTCCCCACCCCGCCCCCATCCCGTCCCTACTCCACCCCGCCCCCACCCCTGCCCCCAACCCGCCCCCAACCCGCCCCCAACCCGCCCCCAACCCGCCCCCAACCCGCCCCCAACCCGCCCCCAACCCGCCCCCAACCCGCCCCCAACCCGCCCCCAACCCGCCCCCAACCCGCCCCCAACCCGCCCCCAACCCGCCCCCAACCCGCCCCCAACCCGCCCCCAACCCGCCCCCAACCCGCCCCCAACCCGCCCCCGCCCAGCCCCCACCCCGCCAACACCCCTCCCCAACCCGCCACCACCACCCCCTCCCCCCGCCCCCGCCCCCCAGCCCCCCTGCCCCGTCCACGTTCCCGGCTTCGACATCGCCTCGCTCTCGTCTCCACCTCAGTCTCCATCTTCGCCGCAGCGTCGCGGTCGGCCCGCCCGCGCCATTCACGCGCGCCGGTCCCGCTCGCCCTTGCGCCAACTTGCGCAGCCGCCCCCAGGGAGGCCTTTGCGCGCGGCGACACGGCGCGGCTCGGCGCGGCCGCCCCCGAGTTCCGCTTCCACGGAGGCACTTCGCACTCGCGAGGGGCTGCCGGCAGCCGTTTCCCTTCGAAAACTTCGCCTTCCCTCCGCGCTGTGGCGATGCTTCTGGCGTTTGTTGGACCAGGCTTAAAAAACGGTGGGCGGAATTTGAAAGGCTGATTGAACAGGTACGCCGTTCGGAGGTAAGGAGCCGCGGACGTCAGTAAAGATTTCATCCCTACTTTCAAAAAACTGGAAATTTCTTGCGCCGTACTTGTGGGATAATTTCAGCCTCCCTCCAAAAATTTTGGGCTACCTTCCAATACCCCAGAATTAAGATATCGAAGTAGGGGCGGTAAAACTAGCACACCCAGTTACCCAAAATTCAAACTTTTTGAACTGTCAAAACAATAGAATTTTGGGTTCCTGTGAGCCACTTTTCAAAATTTCGAACCTCACCCCTAACTAAGAAAACAAAAAATCAAAACCACCTCAATTTCTCAAAAATTCTTACGCCAAAATATTGAGCTAATTTTGGGCTCTTCGGTGACATCAAAATTTTTTTTTACTTCTTCACAACCTCCCGAATTAAGGTTTCAAAAATGGAGTGGTGAATTTAGCACCCCCACTTCCTCAAAATTCATTTTTTTGTACGGTCAAAACAATTTGCAGTTTGACTATGCATTTTTTTAAATGCGTGGTGCTAGCTGTACTGACGTGAGCCGGAGGTCCGGAGAAAACAATTTTGAAAGGAATTCAAATCTTCCGACGATTCAGTGGCTTAGAAAATAATTTAACTTGGAGATCAATACTCTCATCATTTTGATTTTTTTCCCGTTTAGTAGCTTTTAGAATATGCAGATCGTGGGGCTTAAAAGTGCATATCAATCTTCTTGTAATTATTATTGCGCGTAATTATTACAGATACTTTGAGGACAAGAAAAGGTATTCGTGAAAATTCAGATCTCGTCCCAGCTGTCTTTCATCGCTGTCAGTGCTGTCGTCACCTTTCCTCCCTTGCAAATGTCTTCAATACCAGCAGCGCAGAGAGCGGAGCTCCCACGCCCGCCCGCATTTCCTGCTTCGCCCTTTCACCCTCCCACATTGCCTACCCTCCTCACCACCCTCTTTCTCCTTATCCACATCCCTTTCCTTCTTCCGTCATCCCTCCCCACTCCTCGTCCTCTTGTTGTCCGCCGGTCATCACCTCCTGCACTTCCCCTCCCCCAACACCATCGTTTTCCCCTCGCAGACCACCGTCCTCCCCCACGTAGACCACCGTCCTCCCCCTCGCAGACCACTGTCCTCCCCCTCGCAGACCACCGTCCTCCCCTCGCAGACCACCGTCCTCCCCCTTGCAGACCACCGTCCTCCCCCACGTAGACCACCGTCCTCCCCCTCGCAGACCACTGTCCTCCCCCTCGCAGACCACCGTCCTCCCCTCGCAGACCACCGTCCTCCCCCTCGCAGACCACCGTCCTCCCCCTCGCAGACCACTGTCCTCCCCCACGTAGACCACCGTCCTCCCCCTCGCAGACCACTGTCCTCCCCCTCGCAGACCACCGTCCTCCCCTCGCAGACCACCGTCCTCCCCCTCGCAGACCACCGTCCTCCCCCACGTAGACCACCGTCCTCCCCCTCGCAGACCACTGCCCTCCCCCTCGCAGACCACCGTCCTCCCCTCGCAGACCACCGTCCTCCCCCTCGCAGACCACCGTCCTCCCCCTTGCAGACAAAGCCCACCACACGCGCACTTGCCGTTCTCTGCCCTCCTTCCCACATTTTCTTCTCTCCTTCCTTCACTCTTCCTCTCCTTCCCCCACTCTCTCCCCTCCTTACTCCTCTCCCTCCTTTCTCATTCCTCCTTTCTCCTTCCTTCTTTCTCCTCTCTCTCCTTGCTCCTTCCTCCTCTTTCCTCCCTCCTTCCTCCTTTCTCCTTCTTTCTTCGTCCTCTTTCTCCTCGCCCCTTCCTCCTCTTTCCTCCCTCCTTTCTTCTGCCTTCTTCCTCCTCTCTCTCCTCGCTCTTTCCTGCTCTTTCCTCCCTCCATCCTCCTTCCTTCTTTCTCCTTCCTCCTCTCTCTCCTCCCTCCTTACTCCTCTCGTTCCTCCCTTCTACCTCCTTCCTCCTTTATCCTTCCTTCTTTCTTCTTAATTCTCCCTCACTCTCCTTTCCCCGCCCTTCGCCATACCACCTCCCCCCTCCACCAGCCCCCGGCCAACGCGCGTCGGCCGTTGACACGTCCTCGCCCTCCCTGCGGAGGCCCCGCGGGCGCAAAATGGCCGACCGCGCGCCTTGAATAAAGCCATTAAATTAACATATGGGGATGGCCCCGCCCCGAAGACAACTCCGCGCCGAAACAGCCCGGAATCCCAATTTCGCGTCCATTGTCGCACGCGAGGCCTTCGGGCGCGAATGAAGAGCCTAATAAAGCGCGCGGAGGTGTTTCGCGGGATCAGGGGACTTGCACAAGAACGAGGAAGCCCTGGGATTGTCAAGTAGGTAAGCCGATTAACAAGACGTGATGTATGCCGCTATATGTTTCGCAAACGTGAGACACTTGTTGTGGTTATGCTATTTGTTACAACAAAACAAATTAGTTCAGTTGAGCATCACAATACGAGGTACACAACAGCCATGAATTTCCAACCGCCTTTGATATCATCTAAGATTGTATTTGTATAGGCCGTGTTGTATTTCTAGTGATACTTTTAATGCATTCGTGGATATTTTCTTACAATTTTTATTACATTAACTATATATTTTCACTTTCAATAACTATGGAAATACTTGATCTTGTTCATAGATGTAAAGTAATGTGCCCCATAAGTAGTACCGTACTGCTGATACATTGATAATACGCGAAAAAGAAAGTGAGAAATATTTAAATGATTTTTTTAAATTCACATTGAGCTCGACAGCTACTTTTTCAAGTTTTGTATATTGTTATATGGTCGATTATATCGATGCAATTTGATCTTCGCTGTTTTAATGACATCATGCTCTTCAGATCACAAACTACTAATCGGTTTGGTCAGTAGAATCTACTGCATTGGAATCAGAAAACTATGATATGAAAAATATTTGAAGTAAGATCTAAAAGCCATACTATTGCTGAAATTTTTTCAGTCTTTTGAATAAATTCGCTTTTCATGAATGCAAAATTGTAATTATTCTATAAGAAGAGAATGTGAAACATTCTGAAAGGTTTTTGTGTGTGCTTAAATTCTATTACTTTCATTTTTTGGTTTCTTTTACTTGCAACTACCGTCTTTCGACTACATTTATTCCCTTTGCTACATTCTTTGCATTTTTCTCAGAATATTGTATCCTATAGCAACGGAGACATTCTGACGCCTAGAATATTTGTCGACAGAAAAATGACCTCACGAAATTGGATTTTGAAATTTCATTGTATTCGTAGGTAGATTTTATTGTTCAAATTATTTTTTCTCGTAGATTCAAAACTGTCAATAGATATTCTAAACATGCCAATTTATTCTTGGACAACAAATTATGAAACGAATCGTGTTTACCACTACGTTTGTTGATAATTAAGATGCCCTTTCAACACAAACCCTTCAACCAAACCCTTTCAACCAAATAATGTGTTGACACATATTTAATTTGGAAATTAAAAATATGATTAATACAATAATAGTTTCGTTATTAATGTTTTCAATCATTTATTTTTTATTATAACACAGAAAAGTGAAACAAAGGGCCAAATATAATTACTCATAAATCTGTCAAATACCAACAACTCGAAAATCATTTTAATTATCTAACCATTAACATCTTGGAAAACAGCTTGACGACCAAAAGACTGAAAAGAATACATTCTCTTGACCTAAACCAAAGATAGAAATAATAAATGTTTTGTAGCAAGTGTTATTGTAGATTAATTATATTTTGTCACTGTGATTATACGATTGCGTTTCTGTTTGTATTCTTGTTATTATAATTGTGATTAATTTTTATTACTTCTTTTTGGATGAACTCAGGTGAACTTAGAATTAACATAGTATAATTCAATATAACAAAGTATAATTCTTTAAAGAAAAAAGACGTTTAGATTCAAATGATAGAAATGTCATCTGGAGTCTCCTAGCGTAGTAACGAAGGGTACCAATATTACCCTTGTTCGTCTCTTCAAAGATCTTCCACAAATCACACCATGCTTCCCCGAGATTTTTATAGTTTAGTTTTGTTTATTTAGTATAAACGATCTTTGTAAATTTTTACGAAATGACTGCAATACTATAGAATAAGAAACCATATTTATTTTAATTTTTAGAATACCCAGTAAGTTACACTTTCATTATAAAACTACAATTCTCGATTCGTAAAAATCGCATCTCTACTTTAATTGTTTCATACCCAACAAATTTAATTTTTAATTCATCGTGTAAATCGTCAAGAGCTGTATCAGTGCGGGAGAAGAACGTGGAAACCAGCGTTAGCTCATGTCCCCGGCGGGGTTTCTCGCCTGGGAGCGAGTTCGGATTTCTCCCTCCTCCTAATTCACCGGGCGGGTGGCGCGATGGCGGCTGCGGCCGGGGGGCGGTGGCGGGTGGTGGAGGGGGAGCGGAGGGGAAGCCCCGTAGCAGGTGCCCCGTGCGGACGTCGTATTTTGCAGCAGACAGAGGCTGTGGGAAGGGGGCGAAGTATGTCTTCACCCTCAGCACTGCCACCCCACTGCCATCCCCCGACTCCACCCGCTGTTACGGCAGTCTCCCCTGTCATGAGCGTTACTAGCCCCTGCCAAACTGTTTTCCTTCCTTCGTCGACTACCAACATTGGATGTCTATGGCAACATTCATACTGCTTACGTCCTTTTCCTCACCGCTCTTCCTGTCCTTTTTAGTTCTCCCTTTACTCTCTCCATATTCGCCATTTGCATTCCTTAAACCACACGCGTCGTCTCTTAACATCTTACCCCACCGCTTTACCATCTCTGCTTATCGACCCATGAGCCCTACTTCCACATTGGCACTTTTTGACACTGCAGCCGCTGCATGGCATTCCTGAGCTACCTCCACCTGCGCCACCTCTTCCGCCCCCTCCTCGCCTCGAGCGGCGCGTTGGCGGTGATCTCCGTTCGCGGGGCGCGGCGCGAGCGGGGCGTGGCGGGGCGTGGCGGGGACGGGGCAGCGGCGCAGCTGGTGGCGGCGTGGCGGCCAGCTGCAAGTTACGGCCCGCTGGAGCCCCGCAGGCGCCGACGGCAGCGCCGCCTCGCCTCCGCCCCGCCCCCGTTCGCTCCGCTCCACACTCACCCCCCTCGCCGCACGGAGCCCCGCCCCTCATCACCTACAACATCCCTCTCCGCCCTGGCCCGCACCTCCCCGCCCAGCTTTCTCACTTTGTCGCCACGCTTTCACCACACCTCGTTCTCCCTCATGAGCCTCGTCCCGCATCGTCCCACTTCATCCCGCCTCGTCCCGCCTCGACCCGCCTCGTCCCGCCTCGTCCCGCCTCGTCCCGCCTCGTCCCGCCTCGTCCCGCCTCGTCCCGCCTCGTCCCGCCTCGTCCCGCCTCGTCCCGCCTCGTCCCGCCTCGTCCCGCCTCGTCACACATCGTCACGCCTCGCCTCACCTTGCACCACATCGCCCCACCTCTCCCTCCTCTCTGCCCCACCTTCTCCCACTTCGTTCATCCTTTACATCACCTTGTTTCACCCGCCTCGCTTCTCCTCTCCCTTCCCCACCCTACTTCCAACACCTTGCTTCGCTACGCCCCGCCATCTCTCCTTGTCCTAGTCCCCCGGAATGCCGCGCCGCAGGGAGGCGAATCCAAGGGATTACCTCGCGGCCGCCGCCGTCGCTGCCGCCGACACGCCGCCCCTCCCCCTCGCCCATGCTACGCCGTCCATCGCGGCCCCCCGCGACTCTCCTTCATCTGAAGCCCTGCTCGCCCGCCCGCCGCCGCCTTCCCGCCAACTCACGCCCCCCCCCGCCCTCTGGCCGCCAGCTCGCGATCTCACAGCCGCCCTGAAGCTCATTGGCCAGGGAGCGCCATGCACCCGTGGTATAAAGAGTTTGACGAAGTACAAGAACCCAAATTGCCGCAAAACACGCGCTGCTTTACTCTGTGGGGTGATTTAATATTGCCTTTGGATATCTCGAATGGGGTCTGTGTTACGGTGTAAGTCATGTGACATCACGTTCTTGCAATTTGTAGGTGTATTACTTGAAGGGATACGAACAGTATGGTGGAATCTATGGTAGACGAGCACTATTAAAACAGGAAGATTTTTTAAGGTCACGAGTTGGCAGAAGAGGGAGACACAGTCATTTAATCGCGAGCTTCGTGACGACTTAATTTTTGGTATTGAAGCTCCCGATTGGACGACAGTATGCATTAGGGAGCTCTTTTCATCTCGTGACCTTGTAAGGGCTTCGGTCTTGGAAGGGCTTGTTTTAATCGAAGTATAACAACACTAGAACCCTAGGAAATGCCGAAAATGATCTCCTTAGAGTTGCGACAACGGGATACTCACTTTCTCTGTTCACATTATTTATCAGTTCGTATTATCGTGAGCACAAAATCACATCTTGTAGATATAAAGGCAATGTTTCATCAGTATACACACTGCCTTGTTCATTATTTTCACGATATTTTAGTGTAAATAATAATTTTCAATAATACAATTTTCTTACCATATTCTTAAATGACTAATTTTGATTTTTGTCGTCATATAGGATATATAAAAATGTGAATCATATAAAGAAATTTGGACCATACTTGGAACACCTTTTACTGCAAATTTGAAAAAAGAAAAACACTGAACACAAAATAACCCCATCTACTGTAGCAATCGGGGTAAGAAGGGTTAAATGAAAAGTACGCTACCCGCAACACATTTAATGCTGGTGGAGCGAGCGGGATGGTACGCTAAAACCGATGTTAGGGTGAACGACACATGACACGGAACATGACAGAACGATAGGGAACTTGAAAAACGATTGCTGAGTTTTTATTAATACTATTTTAACAATTCACTTACTTGTATATTTTAAATGTTCGCACTTAGCTATAAGTTTTCCTAGATAATAAACTAACAGAAAAAATAATAAACACATCATTTGTAAGTCAAACTGTCTACAAAATAAAATGAACTATTGAAAGTAAAGTAGCTTTAAATCTAGGCTACTTATAATTTTTGGTCAGAGTAAGGTAAGCAGATTTCTGATGTATAAATATCTTATTCGCATGTAAATATTCCTCTTATACTGTGATTTTTTTCTGGAACAGGAGGCTTCTTTCTTTGATAGGGAGATTTCACTGAACAATGAAAATTAATCTGTATTATTTCAAACACGGAGGGACATTTTCTGATACCCGGTATAAACAGCGTGATGAATATATCCATAGGTCGGGCGATAAGAATTAATAATTGCGTGTTCGTAGTGATGTATCACATCCCTCCCTTAATAAACGCGTATATCTAAAAATTTCATTGTAAGTTCGATCAGTATTTGTGTTAGTCATTGTAACGTCACCAATTTATCAAAAATTTGAAGGTGCTTAAAAGATTTTCTTCCTCGTGGATGATCGATGTAGCTGAAATATGTCTCGTGATAACGTGTTTAATAATAATCCAAGAAGAAAGACTCGGACGATATTTCATGCGTAGATTTGGCACCCAATTAATCATTCACATAAAGGAAGTATGCGACAGTGTGTGAAGTGCATTTTCAACGAACGTTCTAAGTATTTCTAGAGAATAAATTTGCTTTCAATGAAACTATTAATAAAGATTTAATATATTGCAGGGAATCAAATTGTAGTATGCGAAGCTCCAGGGATAAACGTTAGGCATATTGGGGGTAGTTTAATAACTTCCCGATGAAGATTTCATTTGATTGATTAATTAGTGATTTCAGGCCCGTCAACTACTAACCTACGTAAGTGTAGTGCATGCTTTTTAATAGATGGCATTAATTTTCCCCCGCTGGATAGTGAGATCTGGCCCCGACCTTACCTTCGGCTATCGGGGTTTTCCCAACCAGGGACCTCCCACCAGCGGGGCAGCGCCCCAGCCGGAGCAAGCTCTATGCTCCAGACAGATGTGGTAGTGTAGTGGTGATAAATGTAAGTAAGGAGTGAGAATAGGAGAAGGAAGAGGAAAGAAAAATCGCGCTCGGTTCGTAGTCTGATTGTTAGGGTACTGCTCCGGATCTCGCCTGGTATTGAAAAACTATGGAAAACTACCGATCACAGCAACCGGCTACTAGAATTCTCTTCCACCGACAGCGATTGAATTCGGCCTACCTATAAAGCTGGTGTCGTAAATCCTACAACCTTCGAGATTCGAACCTAGGACCTCCCTGTCAGATGCACTGCAGATGCATGCACTACACTGTAACATCAGTTGATGCCCTGAGCCACCTCTTCCGGTAAAAAAGATTTCAAGTCAAAATATAAAACTAAAATCACTGATCACACTCTGTGTTTCATATTTTTGTTTATTCAAATATTTGTTGTTAAGTGCCATATATTTTACCTTCTTCTTCTTTCTTGTAATAATAAAATGAAATTTAATTAATATGGCTAAATAATAAATAGTAAATTTTCAATAAAGAAAAATCAATGTATCTAGATAATGTTAAAATTCCTTTATGTAAGAAACTTTTTATCAGGGCGGTGCATGAATTAGTTTTATTCAAATATGATGGGCCCAATCCACAAAAGTATATGCGTATATTGCAATCTAATAATTATTGTTATATTACATCAAAAGTCAATATTGTGTCACAAATTGAAATTGAATATGTGGGGACAACTTAGTGCTATCAAAAGTTTTAGATTGTAAAATAAATTTATATCCTAGATTTCTCCAAGACACAAAGATCCAAAACAAAGTACAAAGTGGTCATAGAACTATAGTACAAGTATGTGTGCGTCATCATCATAGTCATCATCATCATCAAGTATGTGTGCGGAAATGAGAAAGAAATATATAAAGAAATTAAGACATTTGCGGATTTATAAAATATCTGTTCTCCCTCTGATTGATTAATAAACGTGAGTGAGGATAGGGTTTTCCTGGACCCTTCAATTATAATTCATACTGCAGTACTCGGAAGACAACCCAGTTTGTTCGCGGTACATGAGGCGGCTTGCCTTCGATGTGCCTCTATTTAAAGAGTTCGGTGCTCTATTCTCCCCTTTGATCTGGGTGTTAGTGTATTTTGGGGTAGTAAGTTGGCGAGTATTAATTTCGGGTGCGACAACGATTGAAACCGAAGTCCCATGACTGTAGTTCATGGTATATTCTGAGAGAGGGCGATGTTACTCCGCTCTGGAGCGTGAGATCCAGCGCCAACCTACTTGAAATCTCGCGGGATTTCTCTCTTCAAGAATCTGTCCTGGAGGGGCACTGCCGAATCCGGGACAAGTTCCGGACTCGTCTCCTCCTGATACTCAGGACATAGTCGCGTACATGTTCATGTGTACGTATATGGCCACAAAGTGCATGTAAATATGTGAGAGTATGGCTGGCTGGGTGGGTAAAGGTGAGTGTAGGGTGAGAGGAGAGGACAAGGACGAAGAATGAAAGATCTAGAGCGGTACTTGCTCTGTTTGTTCGGGTACTGCTCCGGCATTAGCCGACATTGATCTGAAAAAACAATTTGTGGCGGTCAGTGTAGTAGCGGTCAAACAAGTGGAAGAAACCTCCACTACCGAAAACGCGCGCCGCGACGGAGAAGAGGTTCACCGTCTCGCCGCTAGGCACCGCAGCGGGCGCGGCGGAGCGGAACCTCGCGGGAAGGAAAGGGGGAATTCCGCCACCCCCCGCTCCACTCAACCCCGGGACGAGCAGGGGAGGGGGCGGCGCTGCTTGATAAGAGGCGCAGCCGGTGCCCGCTCGGAGAGAGGGAATTTGACCGCCAGCGATAACTGAGCCTTAGAGACTTTTTGTGCGTTGTATAACGACCTTGCTGCGACACGGTGATTTCTACTGGCATATTGGATTGGTAGGCTCATTTCTAGCGCAGCTATTGGACATTCGCCGACATTGCTTGTACATAGATTTGATTTGGAAAGTGTTATAGGGCAGCTCGAAATAAACATTTTTTTCATTTTTGTGTTATTGATTTGTTTCATGAGTTTCCTAGAACACAACAGTCAGCGATGCCGAAACTCAGATTTTGCAGCCATTTTTATATCCCTTAACATGTGAATATTTTGTATTCTCAAACAATGCATCTACAGGGCATCAATATCCCATCCGTTCTACTGTACGAGCCTATTATTATGTATTAGCATTGTCCATGTATGAACTTGTACGTAAGAGTATTATTATTTTTCTTTCGGAGGCTTTTTCCAACAATCCGCGCCGGTACCGACTATGTCACTCATGAGAACACATATTATCCTTTACACTCGACTTTGACACACTTGCAGGTTTCGCGGTCTGTGGTCAGCAGACTCACAAAGCCTTCTGTGACAACACGCATACATGAAAAATAACCTTGCCCAAGGCGTGACTCGAACTCGCGATCCTTTCGATCGAGGCGCTGAGTCCGCACAACCTCTCAGTCACCTCGGTCAGCCAGGTAGGCTAGTAAGTACTACCTGAAAATACAGTGATGTCAGGGGAAGCTGCAACCACTTCGGAGAAATGCTTCCCTGTCAGGCGGGTTGCATACCACGAGTCGCCGACTACACTAAATGACGTCATACTCGTACTAACACCCAAATTTTCGATAACGTGTAAATCGAGTACATATTATTTTCAAATCAAAACAAAAATCCTTATTCACTCGGCCGAATCGGTTTCGATCCACGGATTAAGAATCCGACAGCACCCCGATTTCGATCACTGGGTTATATTTCCGATTTCGATCTAAAAGTCGCATGGTCATCATCTTGGCCAATGTGGCCATTGAGACAACCATGCATAGACTTGCCGCCTTCTTCCTTCAATTCCTGTGAATAATACCAGTCTGCGCGTTATAGGGCGTACGTCACGCCTTGCCAGCATCACCAAGGTTTGGCAAGCTCTCGTTCCTTTTTACCGGCGCAAGCAAAGTGATAGACGAGCTCTCCCTATTGCGGATATAGTATGTATACGACGGAAATGGTTTTGCAAAACTCATTGGTTCGAAAGATAGGGTGACTGGCAGATATCACGGAGGTGACACTTGGAGAATAAAAGACTCAGTTGTGAGGAGATATCCATGAGCCACCTAAAAGAGCCAAAAATATAGAACTGGAATTCATAATTATAAAATCACATCGCCTTGCTTCGCCCGCGTCGCCCTTTTGAATACCTCTATATAATCCTGTTTTATTCGTTTTGCACGTGGTTTATCCAATGATTTTCTCTCGAGGAGAGGTATAAGATTGCTTGCCGAAGTAGCTTGAGTTCCCAGGGTACTTATTAATCACAATCCTGTGTTATACTGGAGAATTAATAAATATTCTACGGATTGTATCTCTTTCCCGTGCCTTTCTCCTCTAATTTTTCACTCCTGTACATTTTAGGTCTATCTCAACATCCAGTTTTCTCATGAGTGGACTTCCAACTCTGCAGGCGCCAACAGTTCGCGTAAAAGTCAATTCTTTACACACAGTTGATTCCGGCAAGCAACAGACATGGCCCAGCCTCCTTGTGCCAGTCTGCCAGCCAGTCTAGCCAGTTTGATTTCTTTAACAATATTTTTGTAATTGTATAACACGTGTATCTCTGTTGTACTCTCTCTGTTGTGTCGGATTCTCCATTTGCCGCTGTCCTGCACTGGCCCAAAGATTCTTCTCAAGATTTTTCTCTCAAGTACACCTAGTATATTTATATAATTTTTATTTAAGGATAGACATTCAGTTCCATACATCACGATAGGGTTTAGCAGTCTTGTATAATTTTAGTTTATATTTATGTCGTAAGTATCTGGAGCCAAAACGTTATTTTAGTCCAAAGAAGCTTCTGTTTGCCACACCCATTCTTGCCTTAATTTCAGCTGACGAAGAGTTATCATGCGTTAACAGTGTTCCGAGATATTTGAAACAGTTTACCCGTTGAAAGAAATATTCCCTTATTTCGATTGATTTCTTGGTTAATTTCATGTATTTCGTTTTTCTACTATTACACTTAGTTTAATCTCCTTTGCCGCATCAATCAAGGTTCATGCCGCTTCCCTTAACGCCGTTATAGTTCTCCCCACGATCACTATATCATCCGAGTAGGTCAAGAGTTGTACCGATTCCATTATCATATCTGTAACTACCAAAATTATCTGTAGATACCAGAAACACGTATTGCTTTTTTCTAAAGCTACGTTAAAGGGTAAGCATAACAATGCATCCCCCTGTCTCAACCCTTGTTCGCTGTCAAACGTTCGCTCTCTCGTTCGCTCTCTCGTTCGCTCTCTCGTTCGCTCTCTCGTTCGCTCTCTCGTTCGCTCTCTCGTTCTCTCTCTCTCGTTCTCTCTCTCTCGTTCTCTCTCTCTCGTTCTCTCTCTCTCGTTCTCTCTCTCTCTCGTTCTCTCTCTCTCGTTCTCTCTCTCTCGTTCTCTCTCTCTCGTTCTCTCTCTTCGTTCTCTCTCTCTTCGTTCTCTCTCTCTCGTTCTCTCTCTCTCGTTCTCTCTCTCTAGTTCTCTCTCTAGTTCTCTCTCTAGTTCTCTCTCTCGTTCTCTCTCTCCAGTTCTCTCTCTCGTTCTCTCTCTCGTTCTCTCTCTCTCTCGTTCTCTCTCTCTCGTTCTCTCTCTCTTTCGTTCTCTCTCTCGTTCTCTCTCTCTCTCGTTCTCTTTCTCTCTCTCGTTCTCTTTCTCTCTCTCGTTCTCTTTCTCTCTCTCGTTCTCTTTCTCTCTCTCGTTCTCTTTCTCTCTCGTTCTCTTTCTCTCTCTCGTTCTCTTTCTCTCTCTCTCGTTCTCTTTCTCTCTCTCTCGTTCTCTTTCTCTCTCTCGTTCTCTTTCTCTCTCTCTCGTTCTCTTTCTCTCTCTCTCGTTCTCTTTCTCTCTCTCTCGTTCTCTTTCTCTCTCTCGTTCTCTTTCTCTCTCTCTCGTTCTCTTTCTCTCTCTCTCGTTCTCTTTCTCTCTCTCTTGTTCTCTTTCTCTCTCTCTCGTTCTCTTTCTCTCTCTCTCGTTCTCTTTCTCTCTCTCTCGTTCTCTTTCTCTCTCTCTCGTTCTCTTTCTCTCTCTCTCGTTCTCTTTCTCTCTCTCTCGTTCTCTTTCTCTCTCTCTCGTTCTCTTTCTCTCTCTCTCGTTCTCTTTCTCTCTCTCTCGTTCTCTTTCTCTCTCTCTCGTTCTCTTTCTCTCTCTCTCGTTCTCTTTCTCTCTCTCTCGTTCTCTTTCTCTCTCTCTCGTTCTCTTTCTCTCTCTCTCGTTCTCTTTCTCTCTCTCTCGTTCTCTTTCTCTCTCTCGTTCTCTTTCTCTCTCTCGTTCTCTTTCTCTCTCTCGTTCTCTTTCTCTCGTTTGCTATTTCGTTTGTTCTCCGGTTTGCTCTCTCGTTCGTTCTCTCGTTCGCTCTCCCGTTCGTTCTCTCATTGACGCTCTCGCTTGCGCTTGCGTCTGCTCTCTCAACCGCCAACCCGCAAACCCGCCTGCCGGCCTGTTTGCCTAGCTGTCTGCGCCTGCCTTCCGCTGTCTCGCTCGCTCGCCTGCAGACGGTCCGGCCATTCCATCCTCCCTCATTTTGTCTGTACGCCCCACTCTACTTCCCTCTCTTCCTCTGTCTCATCCCTCTCGGCCCACCGCCCCTGGCGGGCGGACGGCGACCGCAGCGCCGCCTTGGACCTCGTCGCATTCCTGCGGCTCGTCTTCTCTCGCAGCGACAGCGTTTCTTATGCGCTCGCGGCCCCGCTCGCCTTTCACAGCCGGCGTCCCGGAATTCCTCCCCCCACCCACCCACCCACCCACCCATCAGCGCTGCAACCCGACCGCCAACATCTGACGAAAACACTAGTACAATTTACCGTGTAATGCGTTCCGTATTCATTTCTGAAACGAAGCGCGTGAGGACACGTGCGCCTGTTTGTCCTCACCATTCCTCAGCTAGTATTCACATCGGTGGTTTATCTTTGTCTTCTTCTTATTTTACTGGTGTCCCTTAATTACGTTGACCAAAAAATCGTGAATATTCGTCGAAGAAGTTGGCTACAATGAACGTTTTACAACCGCCAATTTTCATTTATGACTCGGCTCATTTAAAACGGCGTCGTTGATGCTTCCGAATGCATATCTGAAATATGCGCTACACCACAGAAAACATACTGCAAATGTATTTACTAGGCTCTCCGGGTGACGCCGCGTCCATGGCGAAGGTGCCGACGTTTCGGTCGCCATTTTGCGACCTTCCTCAGGGCGTAATGCCCTGAGGGCATGAGGGAGGTCGCAGAATGGCGATCGAAACGTCGGCACCTTCGCCATGGACGTGGCGTCACCCGGACAGCCTAGTAAATACTGACTCCGGCCGCGGAAGCCTACGCTCTCATACTGCAAATGTGCTGCGTTAGTGTAAGAGCAGAGGGGTGAGGTCAGTAGCGCTAAGTTCCGCAGAGAGGGACGATTTTCCGGCTCGGAGAAGCGCAGGTTCGCCCTCTCTTCTTAATGTCGCAGCCACCGCCCCGAAAGTGGTTACCGACCTCATCTGTCTCCTCTGCTACGAAGCGCAATGCAGCACCGCTGCTTCTTGGTGAAGCACAGTGCAGAATATTTGAATTGCGCTCCAGGAAGCAGCGAAGAAAATGGAAATTTTTTTGTCGGTAAACCTTCACATCTTCTGAGTAACTTCAACTTAACTCTGAAATTAAATGGGTTTTGGTCGGCGTAATTACAGGATTTCCTCTATGCAGGAAGGAATTGTGTTTGTGCTCGGAGAATTCTGATGGCAGGCGAATCATAGATGGAAGATGGTTCATATGGGATACATGGTGGTGACAAGCTAAGCTCGCCATAAACATACGGTGAATACATAGAAGCCGTTCAAGTCACCGACCATCAGCCTTAGGCTTTGCGGTCTTCAGCATTACTCCAAACCCAGGCGCCACTGACGCAGATGTCTTGTCAGTACTTCCTAATCTCACTATTCCAGTATATTTTATTTGTATTTAGCCATTATAATTCCCGTAAAGCGCAATTGTCCTCGGCGCCGCGAGTTCCCAAGGTTCCTAGTCGGTCCCCCAACGTGCAACCCGCTAAGTCTCGAATTCGCTTGACCTTCATGACTTCACGATGTCAAAAAATTCGGCCAGCGACGCCGGTTTGCGGACGTGGCCTTTCAGTAGAACCACCATCCCAAAATTCGCCTGAATGGCCGAGGGAAACCATGAAAACCCCGGTCAGGCAGGCCGGCTCGAGGATTGAACCCGGGGCTGCAAAATACCAACTCAGCGCGCTCCGCCCTGAGCCACTTCACCCGATGTAACCATTATTAATTTCGTAGTTCCAGATAGTGCGTGACAGGCGAAAATCATCCCGTCGTCTGTCCAAGATAGTATTTTGAGCAGGAATATCAAATTCACGTTTTATTCGGAAGGGTGTTTTCGACTAAACGGTTGCATAATAATGACATTCCTTAATAGTTTCTCTACGACAGACCGAACGTTCTAGAGAGAAATCAAGCGACTTATCGCACTCTAAAACAAAACATTTTAAAGGTTCAAAATAACAGAAGGGATACCTCAAGTTATAAAGGTCTAATTACTATCAAATTTTCCCAAACATTCACTCCCCATCCCTCTTGTCCTCAAACACCACAAACAATCCCTGAACATTTCAATCTCGTGCAAATTTCAACAGATCCACTTCCAATCAAATTTACATCATCAGTTTAAGTACTCCATCTGATCTCAAAGCTGCTAATTAATAACTTGCCAGCCCATGACCTAATCTCCAACATAATAAAAAAAACTCAAAGGTCCACTCCCTACCTAATCTCAGTCTGCAGTCCCGTCTTCCGCACAGGATAATTGCCCTCAGCCTGGAAAAGAGCAACCGTTGTTCCTATTTCTAAAACCGATAAGACTCCTTATTGTTTTTAAATCTATCCTCAAATACCCCTTCTCCCAAACTTACCAAAGCTCTTCGAAAAATTCGCCCCGGATTCTGAAGTGCCGTCAGGGTGGTTGTAAAACAATCATTTCAATTCCAGAAATTCAATTTGAATTCACTTAAAAATTATCTACACATCCCTTGTTTCGACTCAACACATCAGTCTTCTTTCACAAACGTCATCACATTGTAGCAGTATTCGTTGATCTAACTCATTCGTTTTACTGTTTTTGGCAACCATCTACAAATTACATTATTTAGGTATTCCGCAATATTTATACTTTACATTATGAAGATTTTTAAGTCGCAGGACCTTTCCAGTGCAGATAAACGACTCGGTCTTCCCACCTTTACTCATCAGAATAGGAGTGCCGCAAGGTGTATTAGGGCCACTTCTATTCAGTGTATATCTCTAGGACATACCTGTACCCTCTTTTCTGAAATATCTCTATTCACTGACGCAGCTTTCTTCACTTCTTGATGTAATATCGATACTTAAATTGCCTAGGTTCTCCCAGTCCTCGAAGGATGTAACACAAAATGGCGAATGGGATAAGTAAAAGCTCCGCAGCAGCAAAGCAATAAACTTCATTTAGTGTTCAATTCGTGTATCAGGGTATTCCATTTTAGGTTTTACTGAAAACTTTTACCTAGATTTTATCTAATAAGAGAATGTCTAGACGTAAATGTTTGATAACGTGCGGACTATTCTACTTCTTTCTCAGAGTAAAGCATGTGGAATTAAGATTGAATGCTTTATAAAAATCTTAAGACTTCTAATGGTCTTGAACACCCGAACATCAATATGAAATTTGAGCATGCCAACAGTTATATAAATTGAAAATGATACTTGTCCATTCCTTTAACTATTTTATTCGAGTAGATCTCGTGTAACAATTTTCACGGACTTCAATGATTTCTATTTCAATTGATCCCTTAATCATATATTTTACTCAGTGTTCATGAATTATCCAAGTTATTATCCACGATCCCCTTTCTTCATTTATTCTGCACCATTTAAAAACCCATCTCAATCCCTCTAGTTTTATAGTTCATGGCGAGCGCCTTCATTCTTTTCGCCTCTCGTTTCGTTCTCAAACGTTTCCACGGTCGCCACTGTATCTGCGTTCTTTGCGAGATGCTTCAGCCCAACTTCACTAATTCTATCGACCCTAAATTCTCCATTTCCTCTGCGGTTACCTCCTTCATTTCCGCCGTTTCTGCCGCTTCCACACCCTCCTCCACCGCCTCCGCTTTCTCCACCGCCGCTCGCCGTCGTGGCTGTCTCCGCAGCAGGCAACCAGAGATCTCATTACCGAAGCGTTGGCCGCGACCCAACGGAAAATGCGCATTAGAGGCTCTTTTTTTCTGCGCGAGCGTCTGGTCGCCTGGGGGCGTGCAGGGAGTCGAATGCGTTGCGGACGCGTGCGCCGCCAAAAGTTACTCTGGAGAACTGAAAGGGCTACGTCCGTAATTTGAATACGAACAAAGTGAGGTTGGTTAGCTTCTCTCAATTGCGAGGACTCAGATTTACCTAGTAGGCACCAATTAGTGTACATAACTGTTTTACTTTCTCGCCTTTACCAAGGAACTTCATATTTGATTCGTGTTCAGGTTTTGGGGTCCTTAATAACGAAAAATAGATTCATGTCAAAACGACTGTGTTCAACACTAGAACCTAAACCGTTCAGCTACTTTTCGTCAAAATTTGCATTCTCTAGTCGATCTGAATAAACTCGAGGCTTTAAAAATTTCAAACGTATATTTTGATTGTTGAAGGTACTTTACATGAAGCCTCAAAGACATTTTCAAACTTTTCTCAAGAATGTCACTCAAGAAAATTTTGTTTAGTGGTAGCTCAAAGAACGCTTAAGAGAATGGTGTAGATATCATGTTTGTTAAAATTTCCGACTTTGTGAAAATTGCAAAAGAGCAATTTTTATTATAGTTGCAAGGACACCTGCAACTATAATATAGAAGATAAATATTTTTTCTTAGTGAAATTTGTTCCTTAAAGACAGATCATTAAATAAGTCCAAGTTCAATATTTCGAAAATATCAATAAATTTCTTGTAATGTCAGGCAATGACGTCAATGATAGGCAATTTATAAAAAAGTTACATTTGTTTCTCATAAACAGCTTCAAATTTTAACAGATAGAAGAAGAGACGCTCAGAAGAATGGCACGGGTCTCATGTTCGTTGAACTCCCTGATTTTTGGAAAATTGCAAAATTATAAATAATGCAAAAAAAGTATGTGTTATTGTAGCACCAATAGTTTTCTTTACTTGGCATGCTTCACTTTGAAGCACTTAGTGTCTATGAAGGCTTGCAGGCGGTCGCTTCATTCCGTCTTTCTCTGAAATTTTGGTTTGGTGGAATACACGTTTGTCGATGGACATTGATAAGGGATGAGTATTATGAGGATGAGTCCAAACGTCTCGGGTCTGGGAATGAGGGTTGTCTTGGGAAGAAAGGAGGTCCTGTAGTGCATAGCCCGTTGTTTGAGGTATTGCTGGGGCATACTCATAAGAAGAGAAATGGAAGGGCATTCTCGTAAAAAAAATCATGTATTTAGATGGTGTAGAAAATCAGCACACCTTTGAACATCAAAGCTCAGATATCTCGGCATACGAAGTGTGAGTTGGGAAGTTAAGTCTCACACGTATTCGTTGATCTGGCTTGCCAAGATCGATAATGCTGCCGTGTCTTGCTAACCTCGGCTCGAAAGATCCTAGGTTCGAACCCCTTCTCGAGTTTATGTGTTTGTGTGATAAGGCGGGGTTGGGCATTTTTAACAATAACCGGCTGCGCATTGCCGCTGACTCTGTAAGGGAGGTTCTAGGGTTTGATTCTCGAAGTTGACGGATTTTCAACACTAGCTAGACGGATGGGGCGAATCCAGCCAGGATCTGCAGGAGAATTCTAGATGTCGGCTGCTCTGATTGGTAGTTTTTCTGTGGTTTCTCGGATTAATTCCAGGCGAAAGGTTGAGCAGTATTCTTAGAAATAGGCCGCTGACCGCGTGCGATCTTTCCTTTCCCCTTCCTTCATATATCTCCTCCCCACTGGCAATCACACGTACACATGCATTAAACTATCACATATATCATGTGACCAGACGGGAGCTGAAAAGTTTACTTTGCTGGAGCGTGCTTTGCTGGGGAATATCTGGAGGGGAAATACCCAGAAAGCCGACGTGAATGTCGGTGTCGGATCTCACCATCCAGGGGAGAAGGAATCAGCGCAACCTCTTGTTCACTTTCTTAACGGAACTAATATCCACAGCAGTTGACGTGCTCGGAAACCTCAATCAATCTGTCTATTAATCCAACAACCATTTGTCTCCTTTCAAGCATATTCCTTTCATTCATTGTGGGTCCGATTGGCAGAGGTTTAAGATAGATGCACCTACGTCACATCCAGGGTGAGACTTCAATGATTACAAATTATCTCGATGTAATGTTTTTTTTAAGAAGAAAATTCTCCCATTTTCAACACACAGAAAATATTGCTACTTCTTTAAATAATCTCGTTTAGTTAAAATTAAACGACGAAAATTATTGTCAAATAACTTCATTAGGTTTTGTTTGTTTCCGTTTCAGGGTACAAATATCCGCCCTACGCCTTAGGCAAACTAGAAGTTCTGTCTTGTGTAAACGGGAAGCGTGCGACCATTATACTTGAAATAAATTCGGTTCTTCTTTGATCTTCTCAAGAGCTACTTGTGCGCGGAAACTGCGAGGTCTCGGGACTTCAGATTTTGTCTCGACAGAAGCGACACAACAGGCTACAGAAAGTTCCCCGCCCCTATCGTCCTTAGACGCATACGGTGTTTCTTTTGCAAGAGGGACGCCCAGGAGACCTGTATTATTTTGCTGGAACATCAAAGACCATTTTCGTGAAACGGTTTTGTGTTCGTAGAACGGTTAATATAAACATCGATTCAAAATATTTTAAAGATTGTATATATTATCACAATATCTCAAGAAGAGTAAAAGAGTTGAAGAGTAAAATACTCAATGTCAGTTTACCCAATATTTGACTTGTGATGAAAATGATATTATTTTCTCCCTCACCTAATGCTTCCATAAAAATCTCAGTTTTCTTGCCCCGTATTTAAAAGGTTCGTGTTGATTTTTATTCATTCTAAGAATTGATATTGTCTTGTGAATTTTCACTTTTTGTGAGTACGAGAGTGTTACAACAACACAATTCCATAAACCTATTAATTTCAATTTTTGTTACCTATCCCAACCTCTCAATTTACTTATTAATTATGAATTTATTGCAATTGTTGAAGATTGGATGTACGATAATATTCTTAAAACTTAAACTAGAATGTCCAGAATGAACATGTCACAATATCTTGATTTTCAGTGATTTTCAGTTTTCCTATCGCTGGTGTCTAAAATTATCAATAAAAACACAAATAAAATATCCTCTTAAGAACAAATTAAAAAACATTTGCATAAGATTCTGCGGAGTAAAAAGAGTAAAATCGTAGTGTAAATGTTCTTCTTTTTCCGAATGATGGGTCAGTGCGTGAGAGCAGTGGTCTGGGGGTCAAAACAGCTATATGTTGCCAAGCCCGTATCACACCTGATAACTCATTCTCTCTCTACTCGAAGGATTAGATATTTTTGAGGTTTCATCAAACCTTTCTTCCTGAAATTGGGTATTTACAGGAAGAGCTGCCATTAACGAGAAAATTAGAAGTACATGGTAATTTGAATACACATAATTAATTACTTAACAATTAATATGATTCATAAATGCCCTGTTATAAAAGAAAAAAGCGAAGTAAATATATCGTGAATATATTGACATTAATTTAGAATTGGCAATCAAAGAGAAAAATAAATTGTTCTCATATAAAATAAAGGTAAGTAATTATAAAAAATTAATGATTCATAGTGATTATTGTGAATAATTGTCAACTGTTATAGACTGAATGAAAATTATTACCTTGAAGATATTTATGACATGTTGCAATTTTTTTTTATTTTTTTTTTATTTTCAATTCTGCTAATTTACAATCTGTTCACTTGGAACAATTAGTAAATGGTATACATGATATAAGTTGCTATGAAGAGAATCTAAAGGGTAAGTCTAGAATATGTTCACGCTTTAGCCTATACACATGTTCACTATTGTCCAACATGTTCACTGAGTGTTGATTCGGGTGGCTTTCCAGTTTCATCTGATGCCTCTTGCTTCTCTCCGAGATAGTCTCTGACATTGTTGAGATGTTCAAATCTTTGTACAAATTATTGTTGGTGACGAACCATGGGGCGTTGCATATATATCTCAATGTTTTTGTTTTGAATCTTCTCCAGGTTTGACTTGCTGGCAGTTCCCCAGAGTTCGATTCCATAAGTCCATATTGGCTTGATTATTGTCTTGTACACTAAAATTTTGTTGTATAAGGAGAGCTTAGACCTTCGGTTAAGTAGCCATGATAATTTGCTTAATTTCAGTTGTGATTCTTTCCTCTTTTTCAAGATGTGAGGTTTCCAGGTTAGGTGACTGTCTAGATGTAAGCCAAGATACCTCACAACAGTTGTTACTGAGAGTTCTGATGAGTTTAATTTCACTTTGGGACACTGTTCTTTTCGAAGTGAGAAGGTAATCTGTTGTGATTTTGCTGTGTTTATATTTACTCTCCATTGATTCGTCCATTCTTCTATCTTGTCCAGATGCGCTTGCAGGTGTTGCGATGCTCGAGTTGAGTCCTCATCGACAGCTAAAATAGCTGTGTCATCAGCAAATGTAGCCATCATTGTGTGTTCTGTTGTTGGTAAGTCAGAAGTATAGATTACATACAGAATTGGTCCTAGGATACTTCCTTGAGGGACGCCTGCTGTCTGTGGCTTAAATCCAGAGAAAACATCTTGGTATTTAATTTGAAAAAAGCGGCTGGATAGATACGTTTTAAAAAATGAATAGAGTGAGTGCGGGAGTAATTGTTTGATTTTGAATAGCAGGCCTGCATGCCAGACCCTATCAAATGCTTGCTGTACGTCCAAGAAAGCAGCTGAGCAATATTTCTTTTCTTCTAGACTTTGAGATATCTTGTTTACTATTCGGTGTGTCTGATCTATAGTTGAGTGACCTTCACGAAACCCATATTGAAAGTCTGGTATTATATTATTGGTTATTGGTTTGTGCCGTTGTAAAAGTAGTTTTTCAAATACCTTGGATAAAACTGGGAGAAGACTTATTGGTCTGTATGATGCAACGTCTGTAGCAGGTTTTCCAGGTTTCGCTATGGCATACTTCCAGAGAGTCGGATAGTGGCTCTCTCTTATAATGGCATTAAAGATGGATGTGACGAATGATAGCGCTTCCTTGGGTAATTCTTGTAATATTGTACCAGTTATGAGATCATGTCCTGGGCTTTTAGTAGGATTTATGTGCTTTTTAATGGTTTCTTCTATTTCGCATAAATTGAACGCCTTGATGGGTGCCGATTGTTGGAGAGGAGCCTGTAAACTTTCTATTACCTCATTTTCCGTAATACTTCGTTTTGCTATTGGTTGGAATACTGTGGAAAAGTGTATTGCAAGACATTCGGCCTTTTCTTCAGGACTTCGTGCCCAAGTGCCATCTTGTCTTCTAATAGGCGAGATGTGTTGTTGTGGCTTATTGGTTTTTTTTGTTGCTTTCCACAGTGAGTAATTGGTTATAGCTGTTGGTGTCAAGGAGTTTACGTAATTGGAAAATTTGGTGTTTTGGTACTCCTTTAGTTCTATTTTTAGTTGTTGGGCTGATGCGTTAAGTTTCTTTTTGTCTTTAGGCTGTCTGGTGTACACATAGATTCT
Organism: Gryllus longicercus; assembly: GCA_038098605.1. Lineage (NCBI taxonomy): Eukaryota > Metazoa > Arthropoda > Insecta > Orthoptera > Gryllidae > Gryllus > Gryllus longicercus. Next base: position 1,486,180 of record JAZDUA010000223.1, on the reverse strand, counting down.
GCGAAGTCGGCGTTTTTCAGTTATTTTTTGTCTAATTTCTTTGGGATACGGCAAGTTCTTGATTATTTCAGATTTTGGTGTTGTTCTCCAGGCAGCGTTTCGTATAACCTCTGTTAGATGTAAAACTGCAGTATCTATATCATTACTTGATTTTAGAGGCATATTTACGCTTAACGAGTTGTTAACGTATATTCTAAATTTTTCCCAGTAAATAGTACTACTAATAGTAAATATACTTCCTTGCAAATAGTACTTAAATTAACTTGCATTATGATAGGATGCTTGGCTGTCATTTGAAGCGTAAACAAGCCAGAGAGCGACCTTGAACAAATTGCATGGAGTACGTTATATTGAATATTATTGTTAGATGGTGTGGGCATCACCAGAAGACGCCAAGGACTGCATCTCAGGTGCGAAGAAAATAGCGGCTTTGAAACAGACATGAAATTAATGGTGCGTGGTCGTTAGCATATATGAGGGTGTAACTGAGTGCTAGCACGCACACACACACACACACACACACACATTGCCAGCCATATGGGTTATACTGTGCATTAACTGCAGCATCAGAGCACAAACATTGTCACAGGTCAATTGATGCAGTCGCCGAACCAAGCCTCGCACTGCGCGATTGCAAACATGGGACGCGAGGCAGAACACATCGTAATGGCGTGAGGTTCGCCACGGGACCTTCACCCGACTGACCACTGAGAGCTAGTGGCGGCGGCGGCCTTTGGCGCTGATTGGCTACGTCAACCAATAGCGTTTAAATCTTTTAACAACTTATTTAAAAAGAAGATTTATACATTTGATGTAAATAGAATGGCAAGGGCATACAAACCATGAAAAAGGACGTGTTTGAATATACAATACGTAGTGGGCGTGTATATATATATATATATATATATATATATATATATATATATATATATATATATATATATACTTGTATATATACGAAAATACAATATCAAAAAGTGAATAAAACGTCTGCCTATTAGTAAGATACTTCAAGTATGAATCCACATTCGGTTCTCTTTTCTCGGTTTTCTCTCTTTAATATGTCTTTCTTTTCTATCTGCCTCTCTTTTGCCTTTTTCTGTCTGTGGCCAACAATAGTATTTAAAACATTAAGACGATTTTCTTCCCAAAATATTATTCACCTCTGGATCTAGCCAGACATTTCAGGACAAACTTGAATTTCGAAAATTGCGAAAGTTACAAATAAAGTAAGAAAGTATGTGCTGTTATAGTACCATTAGTTTACTATTTCATATTTATTGCTTTCTCTAAATAGTATTTGTCAATACTTTTACTACATTTTAAATTATCTATTTAATTATTTATCAAGTCGAACTTGAATGCGATTATTTCTTTTTACAAACATTTAAGTTATACCTGTTTCAGAAATTAGGCTGGAATTCTGTTGCTATTAATTCATTCAAATAGTTGTGTACGTTCATGACTTTAACATCTCCTTGGTTTTAATATTTCTGAGTAAAAACAATCGATTTAATCACTTAATTGAATGACCAATCTGCTGGACCAGGTATCAAGTAGTTCCCTGTTGAAATAAAAGTCTCGCTATAAGCTCCGAGGAGGTGTCCATTACCTAATGGCGAAGGCAGACTGGTCGTATCGCAGCGAAGTGCAATGTCTCTCTTGCAATTTCAGTCAACTGTTTTAGCGAGAAATTTTAGTACGTGAACTTGCTTTTACTTGATTGCGACTGTAGGCTATCAAGGTAACGAGAAGAGTGTTAAGATGTTGAAACAGGAAAGCAGATTGCGTCTCTTGAGCAGACAAATTTCAAACTAAATCGTTTCTCTTCTAAATTTCAGTTCTTAAACATCTTCTTGTTGAAGCTGTAAAGTTGAAAACAAAAACGATAAAAAATAATGGTTTAAATCATAGTCGCGGTGGCAATGAGGATTTTCTAAAAGTAATAATAGGAGGCACAATTTTAAAAATATAATTTAATATACCCGAATAATATTCTTATAATCTAGAAGTCCACTACGTACAACATTACGTAATTGTTTTGAAAATCGTCTGAACGCTTTGGGCGCTAAAGTGGTTGGTCGGACGTTTTGTCGTCTACCAATCTTTTGGAATCAAGGACCCACAAAACGTGCAATCAGAGTATATTTGTTGGATCAGGCCTGTACAGCATTTTGCACTTTCACTGACCTCGGGAGCTGCGCGCGAACCATTCGGGTGCAAATGCGGAGAAATATGAAGGGCGGGGATGAGATCCATTCTAGGTGTGAGGACCACCAATAAGAATGCGCAATTAGAACCGTAGCTTACATGTTGAAAAAATAACCGGTAAGAACACGACGAACTGTTACGTACACTTCAAGTAATTGCCTTTTGTATTATATTACAAATGTTTTTCTTGTCGATTGATGACAATGTGAAATATGAAAATAAAAAGAATTAGACATATATTTTTGATTCAAACACCAAATATTTTAATTAATTGTAGGAATGATAATGTATTTTGCTTTGCTACAATGTAATCATATATTTAGTGTGGTGCTAAACACAAAATTGTAATATTGATTTTTTATGATGACATTAATAAATTATTTTTCATTAACATTGTTTAATTGAGTAATAAGACTCTATCAAAGTCAAAAATCTTATTATTAAAAATCATGATTAGTTTTTTCTCTAATTTCTGACAAGAGTTCATAATATCAAATTAACGAACACTATTCATAATCGTTTACAACATCTATGAAAAAGATTAACCTCCTTCCATTCCCTTTAACAAGACCCATAATAATATCAAAATTGACCTAACGTATCGTCAGAGAGGTTTTCTCGTTGGTATCTCGTAATCAATTTCATAATTAGGCAAATTGGCCACAAATACTGGCATATGTGCTACCATTACCCTTATTGGAATAGCCTATATTTCAATTTTTTTTCGTTAATCGGCCAACTAGGACCACGCTTGCAAGCATCCTGCCTTTACCGTGGCCCAGTTTTTATTTATTCTCACGGTGGCAGGTGCTTGCGACAATTTTTTGGGGGGACCAGCATTTTCAGCTGGATCCGGTTTTTTAACCCCCACGGTTGTTAGCCCTGGGGGTATGGAGGATGAAATGATGATACGATGGTAATGGGGGTGAAAGGACAGCACATACAGACATACACAAACACATAAATATACCCATGCCCGAGGCGGGACTTGAACCCGCGATCTTCTGGTCCGAAACCACTCCGGCACTACTGGCTTAGCGATCTCGGCCATCTGATCGGCTATTTCAATTTTATTTTTATGATAATGTGAAATATTGCTCTCATAATTTCCTTCGTTTTGCAATTATTTGGAGATTATAACATTCCTGGTGAAAAAATCAATTTTGAATTGTCAATTTTTCCTAGAATTAAATAATAACCTCTCCTTAAAAAAGACCACTCCTTAAAAATATGATTTAAGAGTCACACCGAGGATAAACAAAAAAATAAAATATATATTTTTACGTAGCACTTTACATGAACATTGAATTGAACATGAAAAACATGAACAGTGAATTCTGGCCCTTGTAGCTAGATATAAGAGCATTAAGTCTCTTGAAAATGTGGGTAAATAATTTTTCAACATGGATCATTGCGTTCGACGCCCTCTCATTCAATCTACGCGCCACGCCTTCGCATTGTGCAACAGCAGAGTGCCCCCCCCCCCCCCCCCGCAGAAATGCCACCCTCTATTACTTGCACTTTTGCACTTTCTCCCGGGCAGATAACAGGCTCTTACACGCAGTGTCTGCGGAAACAGTGGTGAGTGTCTGCGTTATGCAGGCCCTTGTAAGATGAAGTAATTTATTTCATATGGGAACGAGAGTTATCCATATTCAGGGCTCTACAATTCGAGATTTTTCTGAAGAAAATACGACACTCCCCACTGTAGCATTGCAATACTTTGTCTTTATTACGTAAGTACATAGTTAGGCGAAAAAATAAAATAATGCAATTTAGTTTCTAACACGGAACATTGTTGTTGTAACGTGTTAAAAGGGTGCTTTTGAAAGGCGCGAAACAGATAAGAAGAGTCATCACAAATTTTCCAAGGCCAGACCAAAAATATTTTTCACAATATTTCTTATTAATTTATTCTTTAATGCATTAATATGATTAGGTATTATTTTGTTGTAATTTACATATCATTGCCCATACATGTATGTGTTTTTTTCATTTTCCTAAGAGAAATAAATTTATAGTAAAAATACACTAATGAGTTAATGTATATTATAGTAAAAATCTTCCACGAATGAGAAAATTTCTTATCGTTTTGAATGTTTCAAATATCGTTACCTTGAGGGCTAAATTTCGATAATTAATAACGTACTTTTCTCTGTATTTTATTTTATTCAATATCACTATGTAAGCGGAAGCGAGAAAGGGAAATGAAATACTCAGTTACTGCATTGGGTGATCCCGTGGAAGTTGATGAAATTTTAAAGGGGTTCAAAAAAGATTGAGGTCGACTGGGGATCAATAGCATAGTATGTACCAGCGACTGATCAGTATAATAAATATCTCATTGTTTAATAATAATAATAATAATAATAATAACAAAGTTTGTAATTTATTGTTTTTCGTTAAGTGTTCCACGAAATCTCTTATAATAAATTACAAAGTAACTCCTTTTAAAAAGCACTCAAAACAGAAATCAGCGCAGAACAATGAAGATTAGAAACTCGGTCACTCAGAAGCAGAAATTCTCCGATTATCGGAAAACGAAGTATTTACGAAAGTATTGCTATATGGAGTTATCTTTGACACTTACGTGATATTTTTGTGCTATGATTGCAAGTACCCTCTGTTATGGGAGTACATTACGGAGTCGACGAAGCAAACAATTCCTTTAAAATGGGTCGATGCATGAACAAGGTTGGGAATCAGTGTTCTAGATCTGGTTTCAAGTGGGATTTGCCGGGTAGTCTGAAGAGTTTAAAAAAATATGGAACCTTTTTGTGAAATATACGAGGATGGTCCAATAGATACATTTTTGTGTATGTTCTTATTTCTTACGTACCACAGAATATTTATTGATAATCTGAGTAGGTTTTTTTGATGAATTGAATTTTTTTCATGGACGTTAGGGTAATTACATGAGACTGGCTCTCCGTAAGCGATAGGTAAGTAGAAAATAAGTTATATATATATATATATATATATATATATATATATATATATATTAAGGGAGAAGAATGTAGTTTAAAGGTAAACATTTAGACTCTATTCGTTCCAGTCACCTTGGTGACAATGTGGTGTTTTCATGTGAATCCGGGATCCATTAAACCGCCTAGTTAACTTACGGGTGCGGTTGTAAAGCACACTTATATTAATAACGAATTAAATAGTAGTTAAATTTAAAAGGCTGGAAAACGGAGGGTGAAAACTGCTCACGTCGACTTTATCGGTTTTATTCACAATTTCCAGTGTTTTTTTACTTTGAAAACATTTAATCAACGGTCGGGATGTGATTCTGCATTAAGTTCCTTGCAGTGGTGAGATACTGTTGTAGCCCAAAGATGACAAAATCTTATTTAAAAAGCGAGATGGTGAGTGTGCTGCCGGCTTCGCTCTCTGGTTCATACTCGACCATCACCTTTAAAGCCCGCAGCGATCGCGGCCCGGGCGGAGGTCATTCGAGCTCGCTCCACTGGCCAAACTGACACATTAAGTCAAATAACGACCTCGGCCCAACAGTTTCTATCCGAAGAATGCTTGTGCTCGGGAGAGATTTCATTTAACATTAATCTCAAACTACTACTACTGCATGGAAGAAAATGTGACAAGTATTGCAAAAATAAAGAGACGGAAACGAAACATCACTTGCCTTCTTTCCAAATTTAGGAAGACTTCATTCTGACTCAATCCCGGAAGAAGTAATGCAAATTTATGCACCAAATAGTCCCGTTTAACGTTGCTAGGAAAATACTTTTTGTAGGGATGATATCTGGAGAACTGCCATATTCGCAAACACATGGAAAATTTTCTAAGGGTTTCCATCGCCAACCAACGATCTAGTCTCCTCAATCACTGTTTGAATTATATGCAAAAACTTCATTCAATTCGTTGAAACATTATATTGTATTATTTTTACAGCATAGACTTATTTCACTTCGTGTTGTTGTTTAATTAATGCCTGTGCTTTGGAAACATTGTCTAATGGCCAACCGATATCGAGTGAATTGAGGAGTGCTTTCAAATTTGGCACTATATAGTGCCAGACACTTCCAACTAGTTTTTGAACATAATGTTCGTTAGAAACACGTACTACACTCTATCATTTGAAAGTTAGCTTCTGCGATTCTGTTCTCTTTGGTTAGATCAGATTATATCGAATTAATTCGACCAGCCATCTAGCGGTGTGCGAGGTCTGAGCAATATTTTTATTTATTCTTCGCGTCTAGAGGTAAAGGTTGACGGTCATGGCTCGTATAGGGATGTCGAGCCATAAATACAGGTAAAGGAAACATGTCGCAAATATGACATATTCCTTCACCATACCTACCATATTTGACTTGTCTGAGCTTTCTTTCTTTAGGCGTTCGCCTTGACCATAGACTGGCGAACGATTTGCGGTCAATCACTTTTTGGGTGGCAATGGCCCACAAGACACGATTTCTGGCTCCACAACGTGTTAGAGGAAATAATGTATTATGTATGGGAATAGTCTTTATCCATAGTTTCGTTACCAGAGCCAGACAATAAGAGTCTGTCCAAAAATCGTTAATTTTTGCCGCGCGATTACAATATTTCTCTTTACTACGTTCTGTGCACAAGGACAATCATACCTTTTAACATCAAATAATAGGGTTTAACATTTTTATAAATATAAAATATACTTTTACTCATAGTTTTTAATTTCTCGTACAAATGCGCGTATAGGGAAATGGACGCGTTGAATAGAGAAAGTTATGTAATGCTGTAGCGAAAAATGTCTATTTTCAAAACTCTTTCGTAGTTCCCTGATGTCGTAGAAGATTCTTGCACCTTAATTTTTCTAATACGAAGAGCCAGAATCCACATTTTGCATTCCTTCATACCGACAAAGCCTTTTATTCAAAACGTTCGTCCGTCCGTCCGTCCGTCCGTCCGTCCGTCCGTCCGTCTCCTGTGCGTTACGCCGGTAGGTAGCACTATGGAAGAGAGTGGGAAAAAAACAAAAAAAAAGCTAGTCCAGAATAAACAGATAAGCTCTAACTAAACAGAAAGCCTGTGCTATTCTGTAGTATCATTAGTTGTTTTTTTTTTTTTTTTGTATACGTACGTATATGCAGAGTCATACATGTAGTACGAAGGTTGCCTTGTGTTTCGGGATTTGGCAACCCTGGTGTTGCAATCTGGCAACTGACAGCTATATCGTAAAGTTGGATGTTTTGAGGTTATATGCACTCCGAACGTTTTGACATACGAGCGCTATTTGTGTTATTTACAGTAACTTAAAAGATTCATCTTGGCCCAAAAATGGAATTAAATCGTGAACATTTTCGTGCGATTATTTTTTACAACTTTCGAAATGAATTAACTCAGCAACAGTGCATGGATGAACTCAATTCAATTTTTGCCGATGAAGCTCCATCGAGGTGAATTCAATCGTGGTCGTAGTTCACACCAAGACGAATTTCGCGAAGGTCGTCCAAAATTAGTTGTAGTTCCGAAAACCATTGATGCTGTGCGTGAACTGATATTTCAAGATCGTCATGTGACCTATCGTGAGATGAGACAACCTTAGGCATTAGTGGGACCAGCATACATTCAATATTGCATGAACATTTGACTGTCAAAAAAATTTGTTCGCGTTGGATCCCATACAATTTGTCAATTGCTCAAAAAAAAGGTTCGTGTCGATTGGTCGAAAGAAATGCTCAAAAAATACAATCGCGGTGCTTGGAAACACGTCTATGACATCGTGACAGATGGTGAATCGTGGATTTATGCGTATGAGCCCGAAACAGCAGTCGACTGTATGGGTGTTTCAAGATGAGCAAAATCCAACAAAAGTTGTTCACGCACGAAGCACTTCCAAACAAATGGTCGCCTGTTGTTGTTGTTTTTTTTCGGAAAAAAATTGGACATGTTGCAACCGTATCACTAGAACAATGCAGAACAGTCAATTCTGAGTGGTACACAACGATTTGTTTGCCAGCTGTCTTCCAAGAAATCAGAAAAACCAACCGCCAAAGACGGATCACTCTTCACCACGACAATGCGAGCTCTCACACATCGGCTCAAACAACTGCATTTTTGAGCACCCAAAACATCGACTTGATGAGTCATCCGCCGTATAGTCCTGACTTTGCACCGAATGACTTCATTTTATTCCCGTACGTAAAAAAACAAACTGAGAGGTCAACGTTTTTCGACACCTGAAGAAGCGGTTGCTGCATTCAGAATGCATGTTTTGGAGATACCTCAGTCCGAGTGGCAAAAGTGCTTCGACAATTGGTTCAAACGCATGCAAAAGTGTATAAGAATAGATCTTCATGGGGAATATTTTGAAAAACATTAAAGTGATTTTTTATGATTAATATTTGTTTTTGTTCTCTAATCCTGAAATATAAAAGGCAACCCTCGTATAAGAGAAAATTATGTAAAGGTGAGGAAAATCTGTTCCGAGAGTTTTAAAACGTCCGATCGACCATCTGACCCTGCGTCTGTCACTACGTCCTTTCCTTCGACTGTCCCCCCCTCCAGACTGTCAGTGTAATTCAGAGACATTATCTGTGCACCCAAAACAATGGTGGAAAAACCGAGATGATGCCAAGGTATTCAACGAAAGGATATGTAATGGTGTTGGGTAGAGATAGGCATTTGTGATGTTAGGAGGGCGGTGAGATGCTCTTCCCTCCAAATGTCCCCAGAGGAGTGGTAGAACCCGTGAGTGGCATTGATACGTCTCTTAGTTGTCGATACGTAGCAGCTGGGATGCGATGAGGACAAAACCAATAACCAACACTAAAAAAATGGACAGTAAATGGTACGAGAATGTCTAGTATGCCGTTGTGTAGTATCATTAGTTTATTCACATTGTTCAATTTATTGAAAGGATTGATCAAAATATTGGAACGGTACTCTAGATTTATTCACGGAACAAATAAATCGCGATTGAACCGAATGCGTTCTTTGCAAGTGGCTCATAATCTGCCGCACAGCTCCTCGTCCGACTCTGCCACACCAAGTAGCCAAAGGTTGGGTCTGCAAGGACAACCTTCTTTCATCTACCCCACATCTAGACTTTGAATAACGAGAATTCAACTGAGTACAGAGCACAAGCAGCTCAGCAAGAGCACAGCACTCCTTCTCGTCCCCAACGGACACAACCGCGAGTCAACCTCGCTCGGGTGGCCCCCTCACCGTTGCTAATGGATGCTTCCCCTCTAACTCTTCCCCTCAAAAGCATACGCTCGGGTATTGAGTATTTTCCATTGCCGACAAGATGAATTTAATTGGACGCAACTTTGACCCTACTATTATTTGCAAGTTTCATCTAGATTCTACAACAATGGTAGATCTGGTATTTACGGAGTGGGGGAGGTAATTCGATTGATTGATTGATGATTCCGGGCGCGACCACTGCTAAGGTCTTTAGTCTCGTAAGTGTAATGCACGTTTATGACGGGTGGTGGCGGTGAGCTTCCCCCGGTGGATGGGAAGGCCCGGCACTGACCTCCCCGCCGGCTGGGAATTGGGAATTTTTCCCAACTATGTATCTCCCACCAATGGGACACTACTCCAGTCGCGACAGTCTGTCTGACTGTCTGTCTTCCTGTCTGCCTCCCTGCCTCCCTACCTCCCTGCCTCCCTGCCTCCTCACCTCCCTGCCTCCCCGCCACCCTGCCACCCTGCCACCCTGCCACCCTGCCACCCTGCCTCCCTGCCTCCTTACCTCCCTGCCTCCTTGACTGTCTTTTTGTCTGTAGTCTTTGATAGTGTAGAGGACGCTTAAAAGAATGGTCTCATTTTCGTTGAAATCCCCTATTTTTCAAAAGTTGAAAAAGTACAGATTTCATTCGGCGTCTTCCTACAACTACAATATTGAAGATACGCATATTTTTTTAATGAATTCTGTAGTTCTGAGACAAAATTTGAAATAAATTCATGTACATTGTTTTTGGAAATTGAGTAGTTTTGTGTAATTTGGAGTTAAATTTAATAAGTTTATAAACATTTCAAAAACGACTTCAAATGTTTTCTTTACATTTTCTCTTCGTTTAGCGGTAAAAAAACGTTTTAGTCTGACTTCAAGGGAACCTCTATATTTTCGAAAATAGCACAAAGGTACATTTCTGAGGTAAAATACTAATAACTGCGTTTTTGTCTTTAATAAAATCCATTCTAAAATTCAGATATTTCCAAACGTTATGTGGAATTATTTGAAGAAAATAGTAGTTTTTGTTTATTTTTTAGTTGAAGCAATTTTTCAAAACAAATATCAAAAAACGCTCCATTTTTTCATGGGTAGAAGAAGGGGCTCTTAAAAGCATGACACAGTTCTCATTTTTCATTGAACACTCTGGATTTTCGAAAATTACAGAAATTAAAAATTATGCGGGAAATAATGTGCTGTTGTAGTAGCACATGGGAACATGGGAACATGCGTTGAACATGGGAACTGCGCTAAGTCGGTTGTCATGCAAGCAGGCGCCACACATGACATGTTTCTATTTGCTATAAAATTAAATTCATGATTGTAATTAGTAATTTACTCGTAATATATATGCGTTTTACATATTCCATCCCATGTTCGTTAGAAATGAAATGGGCATTTGTAACATTATCCCTCCCATTACTGTTTCAGCTGGCTGAGGGGAGGTGGTGAAACGTTATCATGTATACTAACTGTAGTTTTGTTTCATTTCTGCACAAAGTGTTTGGCTTTGATAGCTTTTTTTCTAGTGATAATATAAATACCATTACCGGTCTCAAAAATCGAAGTTAATCGATTGGAAATTTACTACAATATAAGTAAAATCAATTTTATATCACCTTTAATTATCATTATTTGAAAAGAAATTCGGATAATTTCTCAAAACAGGACGCAAAAGAGCTTTCTGCCCATTTTAAATTAAATCATATTTTTCAAAAGCACTTCTGCATAATAAAACAAGAAAATTTAAGCATTATTAATTGGACTGTGTAATTAGTCTCTTAAGCGTAAAAAATAAGTACCTGCATTAATAAATTCTACACACAATATTTTCTCAGTGGGAACTTTTTTATTCGATAGATCGATTATTTTGTGCATCCGGGTGCGTCAACTGCTGCGGTCATTAGCCCTGTAATTGGAACGCATTACTCTACTATGCATGTTACGTGTCGGCTCGGGGGAACCTCCGACGGGTAGGTACCGCATCAGCCAAAACGTATGTAGGTTGGTACTACACTATGTGATCAAAAGTTATTTATTTATTTATTTAATAGGTAATTATTACTAACAAATTAGCTTACTTGATCCTATGTGGCTAGGCCGAAGGCCTTTAAGCCATTACAATACCTACATCCTTTCGCGTTCTAATCTTTCGAATTCTGGTATTCACCCCAAATGGTCTCTCCATCGCATCAAAGCCGCGGAAAAGAGACCATAAGGTACGGCTCAGGAAAAAAACCCTGAAGGGGGAAAAACCTGCCGTCAGAAGCCGAATACATACTAATCTATCCGACGTTTATTTTAACTATTTATTTTCTGGCGCGGGCGTCCCGCAATCTCCTTCCAGTGCTTGGCCTCCTCAGCACCTGAAATCAAACAGCACCACAGAAGATCGTCCGCACCAGCGCCTCATATTTTCCATGATCAAATGTATCCGTACACGTCCAAATGGTGTTGTGGTGAGATCGTGTTTTTCTTGCAGGGGGCTTGCACCCCTTGTGGTTTTGTGTGTCACTATCACGGCACAGGCCTACATTGGTATTTTAAACACCTTCTTGCTTCCCACTGTTGAAGAGCAATTCGGGGATGGCGATTGTATCTATCAACACGATCGAGCACCTGTTCATACTGCACGGTCTGTGGCGGATTGGTTACACGACAATAACATCCCTGTAATGGACTGGCCTGCACAGAGTCCTGACTTGAATCCTTTCTAACACCTTTGGGATGTTTTTGAACGGAGACTTCGTGCCAGGCCTCACCGACCTACATCGGCACCTATCCTCAGTGCAGCACTCTGTGAAGAATGGACAAGAAACCTTCCAGCACTTGATTGCAAGTATGCCTGCAAGAGTGGAAGCTGTCATAAAGGCTATAAGGGCGGTCCAACAACCTATTGAATTCTGCAGCGTCACCGAGGGCGCCACGAACTGGTACGTCAATTTTTGCCACGTGTCTGTATACTTTTGATCACAAGGTGTATATAAGTTTGTGAGTGTAGTAGTGACAGAGACAAGAATGAGAGAAGGAAGATGGCGCGGTCCGTGGCCCGTTTGTTAAAATGCTGCTCTGTACTGTTATTTGTAGAAGAAATAGCGGAAAACTGCGCTGCGAAATTCAGAGCTGCAGGCCTCTACAAATCTCCATCTGTCAGTGGCTAAATTTGACCTACTTATGTAGTTACCGCCACCGTCGGGACTCGAACCTCAAGATCTTCTGATCAAAGACATTGCATTCGCAACCGTTATTATCCTGAGCCATCTCAGTCGATTGCCAAGGGTAAATAAATTTAGAACATTTTCTGTATTTTCCCCCTCTCTGGGGACACAGGTGGCTGCGTGTTTTATAATTTTTAATACTAATTTAACATTCATTATGTAGTTCCGAAAGCGCAACTGTTTTTCTACATCCTCTGATACTGAAGCAAGGTTGTCAAGCGTTTATGGGCACGCTTGGCTTTGTGATCAACGGAGTTTCTAGAAAGTCATTACGTAGGAAGATTTCGAATACCTTTGTAAGCATCCAATAAGAAACTAAGATGAAACATATCGCTTAGGATTAACAAACGTTCTAATAATGAAAATCTTAAACGAAGAGTCGGTAATTACTTATTTAAAGAATTAAAGAGAGTCCATCGTTGGACGCTGGAGTCCATCGCTGACATTCCATTGTTATGATACTGTTAAAATAATAACACAATGACAACCAGGGTGATAATTCCCTTATTCTAAAACGGTACGTCAATGGAACATAGTGGTTTGCAGCTATCTCTATTTATTTGCGAAATTTCATTACAGCCATTTTGTTACCTTTCCTTATCAAATTATTTTCTTTCATTACTGCCTGTATCAATAATTGTAAAAGCACTGGTTGTTGAAAAATCTTGATTTTTTTTTCAAACTTGTTCCACTACATTCACAGTTCCAGGTTTCCATGGCCTTTACGCAGGAGAAACCTTCAGTGGTTGTACTGTGGAGAGTACTGCGACTCATTTTGAATTATTTTGAAAAATCAAGATTTGATTTCACTCATTTACAGATATCAAGAAGAACGAATGTAATGTTAATAAACAACGTGTGTGAAAAGATAACCTTTCACATTTTATTCCTTTTTCGGAGGTAACGTGAAACAGAGTGAGCTCAGATAATATTCAAGTGAAAATGTCCGAAATAGAAATTTATTTTCATACATTCATATAATTATGGGACGTTTGTGGGCGTTCGTGAAATGATAGCTTTTATTTTAAAAATTTGCTTTATTCCACCCATATTTTCTTGTACTTATACTGAAAATTGAGATCGTTGTCTTTTACACAAAATGGGCTACTTTTCGGCAAGAAATGATTTTTAACAAAAAGAGTAGCAAGTGACTATTTTCCCAAATAAGCAGTGAGGTAGAATTTATGTTTTACAAATCTAAATAAATATATGATAAATGAAATACTTTTAAAAAGTTTATATGCGATTCAATAAAATAAGGTGCAGTGCGTAAACGAGAGAAAGGACAATAAAAACATCGAGAAACGGAGTGCTTAAACTCAGAAGCGTAATAAATGACCATCACGCGTGCTGGGCATGTCTGTTATTACTTCAGTGCCGCTCTGTCGGAGCTGCTGCCCTCGCGCGTAAAACAAGTGCAACTCGCCGATTCGTCGCGGCCGATCGGCAATTATTCACGGGGAGCGAAGCCTTCCTGTTAGGACGCGCGAAAGCCCGGTTGTAAGCTGCCCGCCCAAATAAAATGCCGGGGGCCACTGAAACATACATTTCCGATGAAGGATTAATGACCCCAATTAATGACTGCTGCGCGCTTGCGGCGCCATCGATCGGCCGCTGACAAGTGCGAAGCGCCGCGCGGGAGGTGACAAAAGAACCGCGCGCGGATACTGACAGGCTGCCGTTGTCGCGAACGATCTTAAGCTGATGCGGCGTATGCGCGATGCGGGAGTGAATATCCTGTATTAGAAATACTTGCTTGTTGGAATGGAAGCAAAACTCATGACCGAACTACCTTCTCTCGAACTAACGCCGTAAACATTGTATCTCCATTTATGAAACGGTGACGTTCGTTGCAATACACTCAAGAGCAACACATCTTTTGATTTTTACAAGTTAGAAATTCAAATCGTTAGATTTACTGACTTTAAAGGTTACATAGTAATCATGTTTGTCACTTATCAGAGAAAACAACTCAACGCAGCAAACGCAGCAAAAAGAAATACGCAAACTTTACAAAACTTCATCAGACAATGTTAAATACTTGAAGTCAAAATATACGTTTAAAAGTGGAATGAATTATTTTTTAAGAATAACTTTTTAGTATAAACATTTTAATATAAAAAAGTATTTCCTTGGATTTAGGAATGAAAATAGTTGTAACGTATTATACGGGGATTGATGATTTACTACACGATTGACGTTATATAATAAATATTTAAAAATCGGTATTTGTGATCCCAAACAAGATCGAATTATTGGTCCAGTTCCTACTTATTCACCTCTTTATTTGCTTTTGAAAATTAAATGTAGCTTAAATGCTACTTCTGATTCCATTTCCTCTCTCTCCGAAAATTTGCTACGTTTAACGTTAATTTGTAAAACGGAGTACATTAATGTTCAACGTAGACCATGAAGATTGAAACTCCTATAAGCAAAAGACTTATTCCATACACTCTTCCAAGCATGCTTGTACTTTCTGCAACCAGGCTTGACGCGTGTTTTTAAAACGTTTTTAAAATATACACCTTTGTTGTGAGTGGAAGATAGATTGAATTGACATTTCAGTTGGTTCTCTGAACTTTTTTTTCGTGTAATACGAAAAGAGGCCGTAATCGTTACCACAGAGTACGAAGTTTTTACTAACAAGCGAAATGTCTTGAAATAAAACACAAATAAAATACAGGAAAATGGCAATTTCTGGACTTCTAAAAAATATTAAGGGTCCCAAGAAATATAGTGTATCCAGTTACCGCAATGGGGCGGATTCGCTGAATAAGGTTCGACCAGTAAAATTATTCGGTGTCGGTGAAGTGCGATCCCTGTGAATAGATATGTATGTGCTGAAACTATCCTGCACATCTCAACTAAACATAGAGGGTTTGATACCCTGGAGATCAAAATTTTGATAGTGTGATTCCCAACCGAAATGGGGACCGACCGGTCTCTTCCATTGGACGTGGGGTCCTCGTCCACAAACTTACTACACATCGTTTGGCAGAAACGATGTGGGTATAACCAAGACCCTCAAGAAACCGAACAGACATTTCTAATCTTCCTCCAAAGCAAGAGCTTACTTTCTAGATATCTCTCTCTCACTTTCTCTCACTTTCTCTCTCTCTCTCGCTCGCTCTCACTCTCTCTCGCTCTCTCTCACTTTCTCTCACTCTCTCTCTCACTCTCTTCTCACTCTCTCTCACTCTCTCTCACTCTCACTTTCTCTCTCTCACTTTCTCACTTTCTCTCTCTCTCACTTTTCTCACTTTCTCTCTCTCACTCTCACTTTCTCTCTCTCACTCTCACTTTTTCTCTCTTTCTCTCTTTTTCGCACTCTCTCTCTCTGTCTGTGTGTGTGTGTGTGTGTGTGTGTGTGTCTGTCTGTTTGTAAGGTGTTGACCGCCATGCCGGGCTAAATTGTCTGTTAGAATGCTCATTCTCTCATAAGACCACATTTTTAATTCGGTTTGGTGTATATATCCCTGTGAACAATGTTCAGTCGGCCATGTGCGTATGCTGAAGAAGCCAAACCGAAGGTAAAATGGTGGGTGTGAAGCCTGCTAAGCGATGCGCCATCTGGAGTAATCGTTCTTTTCGTCCCCAGCTTCCCTCACAATCCCGCTCATCAATACCTGCCCTCGAAGCTCAACGCTGGATTCCTAAGTGGTCAATTGCATAGGGCTCTTCAGACTGGATGAACTTGTCGCTTATGCCCCTGCAATTCGCGTGGCAGGTGACAAAAGCATGGTCCCGCTGCGTGAATATTTAAGCCCACCTAATCTTCTCGCACGATCCAAGCTATCAATACGCCCTATCCCGGGAATCTAGCACTTGTCTAGATATATAACATTGCAAGATGTATGTTGGGGGTCGCGCATGTTAGTATTTTGCAACACTCCTTGTTCGGTTTCGACATAATTTGTTGAGAGAATAAAATGTAAATTGCACCTACGTAACCATCAGTATATTTTCACAACTACCAGAATATTTTCCAGGAATTTCAGAGTACTGAACATCAAATGAACCATTCCCTTTCCAACCAAACAACTTTGGATGAATCATGAAATATTTTAAAATACATTTGTAAGGTTAAAAAAAATATAAGTTAATTTCACCTGCAATATTTATATTTCAACTGCAATTTTATATTTTTTTTAATTTTGTGGTTATATTGCGGTGAACCGCATACACAGCAAAAGAAATAGCATTATTCCCTAATATATACGAGGATGAAATATCGTTTTCTTTGCATAAGAACAATCTTACAAATTTCATTAAAAAATACACGAGAAAATGTCAAAAACCACCTTATAATTTATTTTTTAACGAAATAAATTCGTCGTTTATATTTAAAGATATAATATATATAAACCCTGCTTGTAACAAAACCATTGCCAAATCCTTCATTTGTGTCCAAGTTCGCTTACACTGACCTTTGTAGCAAAAACTGAGAGTAGATATATGACTGTGGTAATAGTAACATTAGTAAAATGTTAGCCAAAAATAATCTCGCCGAGAAGAAAAGTCTCCTACTAGTGCAACAAGTTGGACGGGATAATTAGGATTTCAGTTCTTCTCCATTGAGACAATTATCTACATTTCATTCACATACTTTATTTTCATCAAACAAAAATGTTGATTCACAATTCAATAATCGCTATTTTTATATTTAATATTAATTAATGAAATTGTTGTTCCAATACAAAAGTTATGAACAAGAGAAAAAATATTTTAACCACTCTTGTTGGAGCGAGTTAGTCTAGAACATATATCGATTAAACGATTTTGATAAATCGCTGTAATCAAACCGCAGAAGATAAATTAAGGTATTTTCGCTTCCCATTTATTTTCGTTTATGATGAATATATAATCATTACCAATGGATTAACGTTCTATCACAATCATGTAGTTCAGTTATTCACTTGCCCACTCAATTTTCTGAGCCATCGCCGCCAAATGGTCATTTCTGTTGCACTTCATGAAAAAGTGTTCAACACATTTCAAATTGATGGCATATTCACGTACGTTCGTTTTGCACACTGACTCATTATAAATGATTTTTGTTTAAAACCAAATCTTTGAGAAATGCTAAAATTATTTTAAGATATTTACAATTACTTTAAATACAATAAAATGCAGCTACTGAAGGATTGAATACTTCAGAATATGTGAAATTAATACCTGAAATTGTAAGTACATTGTATACAAATGTTTCATGCAATTATTATCGATACTCCTAGGTATTGTGAGGTAACCTTCTGGCATTAACTTACCAAAGCATATTTATTAATAGGCAATAAAAATAAAATCTGTATGTGACGTTGAGGGGAGCCTGCGCAGGTTTTCTTGAGCACCGGAATCGTTGGTTTTACTATATTTTAAAGTATAAAATTAAAGAAAAGAAGTTTTGTTTTATCTGATCTGCGAGGCAAAATTATCTGGCGCCCTTCACTTTCTTATTGTTCATGATCTTCAACCAACAAGCACAATAACTGGAAAAACATATAATCGTTCCTCGAAACCCTCTTCATTTATGAGGAAAACGAGTTCACGAATGAATTGAAACGATGTTAACTCGCACCACAAACTAGCAAATAAACAATTGTAGAGACTTTCCACGCTGCGACAATGCATCACAAGCATTCCTACACGAGTCCCTGTTGTTGTTGTTTTATTTTTTGTTTCTTGTTTTGCATATTCTCATCTCAATGCTCGCGCTGCTGCGATTTCACTAATGCATTTCCTTGCGCTGCTGTCGCTTTAGAAATGAATTTCATTCTGGATCCACGCTGCAATATCGTTCGCCATTTGCATTGTAAAACACTCGCAGGGACGCCATTAACCAAGCTCAGTCTCCGGCGAAGCGGCTGCCGAGGGGGGGGGGGGGGGGTGGAGCGCCGCAAACAGCTGCGCAGAGACAGCACGCAACAACAAGGCACTGCGTGGTTAGAAGGAAACTATGTATGACGTAAGCCGAGTGATCAACAGAATTACATTCATGTGTATTTGATGTATTGCATTCTCGTGAATTAAAAGTATAAATGTTACAGTGCTATCTTATTTGATTCAGAATTCAGGAAATCAGCCTGAAAGGCCCTCTGATTCTCGATGTATGTATTCCTTTCGTGATTTGTGGGGAAACTTTCGATACGCTTGCGGATTGATCTATCTCGAAACTAGTCGCATACTGAACGCTTTGTGCTATTCTCAGAGAAGCGTTAGATTGCACGATGTTGCGCGGTCTGTAAAAAAGGGATAGATGCAGCACAAAGATGAGCGATTTTGACATGTGTTTTATATCAAGAGAAAATGTGTAGAGAAACGATAAAATCGTTTTTGCTCAATCATGAAAACAACTCTATAGATTATATGAAATTTAAAATGTGCAATTACATTAAAAAGTCTTCCTCAAAAAGAACATATAGAAAAAAGATTCAGTTAATACTAAGAGTTAGAGACATGACGAGCTGCGTTTTTCATTTAATTGTCCAAAAATAAAAATAATTTTGATTAAGCATGTAAGTTAATATTCGTAAATGTTATTTTGCATCAATGGGTATGAAAATGGTAAAACATTAATCAACACTACTCGAAAACATTGGTGAACAATTGGAAATGGCCCAGAGTGGAACATTACTCGAAGACACTGGAGAACAATTGGAAATGACTCAGATTGGAAAACCGGTCCATCACTCGACCCTAAGGGTGGGAATGATGTCTAGATGGAGAAGAAAGGTGAGCCATTCTTCACGGAACTGCTCCGTGATTCACCCGGAGTTTATCAGAGGAAAAGTAAATCACTGAAGCTACCGATCAGAGTAGTCGTTCTCTAGACTTCCTTCCAGGCAGTGGTGGTCTTCGACCTGGTTAGTTAGCTGGCGGGGCGATTGACAACAATGACGAGATTCCAAGTAGCTCTCTTCATCTCTGAAGCTTCAGTTGTATGTTTGCGGTATCGCGGTAGAATTATCACCGGGATTATGACCAAAAGATCTAGAATCAGCTGTACAGAAAAATAAGCCCGGTGATGAAATAAAATACTTATGGGTTAGCTGCTCATTTCTTGCGACAGACCCACTACTTTGTGGGGTTTTACCCCAACGCAGGCCACGAGCGCGCGTATCTGCGTCGTTAGCCACCGGGCTAAATGCCCGCCCGCCCGCCCGCTCTGTCGCCCGCCCGCCCGCTCTGTCGCCCGCCCGCCCGCTCTGTCGCCCACCCGCCCGCTCTGACGTCCGCCCGCCCTCTCTGTGGCCCGCCCGCCCGTCCTCCCGCCCGTCCTCCCGCCCGTCCTCCCGCCCGTCCTCCCGCCCGTCCTCCCGCCCGTCCTATCGCCCGTCCTCCCGCCCGTCCAACCGCCCGTCCAACCGCCCGTCCAACCGCCCGTCCTACCGCCCGTCCTACTGCCCGTCCTACCGCCCGTCCTACCGCCCGTCCTACCGCCCGTCCTACCGCCCGTCCTACCGCCCGTCCTCCCTCTTGCATGTTCACCCTCCCTCTTGGAAACCCGCCCACCCTCTAGCCCGCCCACTCTCTCTCCCGCCCACTCTCTCTCCCGCCCACCCTCCCGCACGCTCGCCAGCCCTCCCCCGACTGGTCGTCCGCCCAGCGTATCGCCCGCCGTTCCTCTCGCCACCCCTCTCTCTCACCCGGCCACCCACCCTCTCGCCCATCCGTTATCTCGCCCCCCGCCCCCCCCCCCCCAAACGCTCTTTTGTTACTAGACCGTTGTCCGTCTCCACTTCCGCCATCCCCCCACCCCCGACCCTGCCGTTTCCATCATCCTGGCCGCCGCCCCCGCTGACGCGTCGAGCGCGTTCCCGTGCGCTGGACATCTCCGCGCGCCGCTTCCATCTGCGGATTTTTCACGCGCTATCGGGGCCGCCGCCGCCACCGCCCGCTCGTTAGCAACGCGATAAGATAACGCCGCGGAGGGACTAACCGTTGCGGTTGCGGCGAGGGGTCCACGGACAGGACGGCGGTGGAGGCCGCGGGAGCAATGAAGGTGATGGAAGCGGCGGTGGCAAAGGTTGACGGAAGTTGCCGCGTGGTGGTATTCAGAGATCACTGTAAGATGGGACCTCTAAGAGACCTGCTGCTTGGCTACTGCTGGTAACATAACGGCAGGTCCTTAGCCTTACGCTCAATTCAGCTATGCTTTCGTTGAAGTTAGCGCATTTGTAAATGAATTCACCACTTACTCTTGCAATGCCAATGCCAACACGACGATAATTTGTTTCCCGACCTGTCCAACTGGTTCCTTCTGAGAGTAACTCTTTTATCTATCACTAGTAGAGTAAACGCACGAAGCGGGGTGGCAGCCGGGTCAACGTGAACAGAGGGAGATCTGATAGGGGCGGAGGGGTTTTGGTAGCAGGCAGACAAAGCGGTGCCATTCAGCGGGGGGGGGGGGGGGGGGCAACGATTGACCCGTCGGTTGGGGCGCGGCGGGGCGGCGGGCGATGGGGAAGGTCAAGAGGAAACTAGTAATGGAGGCCGTAGGGATAGAGGAACGTACGCGTTAAATGGTACCAAAATAGAACGAAAGCAGCGTCGACAGTAACAGTGACGGTTCGATGTTGCGCTTGAGAAAGGAGTAGTTTTAGGCGACATGTGATCACATATCGACGAGCAGAACAATCCGTATTGGTATTTGTTTTTTATTAGTACATTTTCGACGTTACCACCAGATGAGAAGTACTAATCTTTAATAAGCACAAACAAAATTGTGAGATCATTAGATCTGAATATATGTCAATTCCTTTGTCACGTTATGCAAGAGCCCAAAGATCGTATATCCACATTAGAACATGAGTTTATTTAAGATTATTTTCCAATACACTTTAATCATTCATATCTGGAAAAGAATGATTCGTTGAAAACCAAATATTTACTCGTTATATTTGTAACTATGAATGAGCTTTCTCTCCATATTCCTCAAAGAATTCCATCTAATAAACGATGGTAGACTTCAACAAAAATGCTTTTATATCTTACGCTTCCCTCATAAAACTTAAAAACCGTTCACAGCCATTCCTCATGATACTGCGGACGAGATTGTTAGGTATCACTATTGTATTAGTAAATTATCTGATAAATGAAGGATATACCATATTCCAATTGAGGTTGAACGACAATGTTGTTTCATCCGCTGCCACTCAAAATCAACCACTCAAACACAACCGCCGCTAACTCTCAAATAAAGTAAGCTTTAATTTTCTTTAAGTAGTTAAGCAAAAGGGCTGTTGGTATTGCCTTTGTCTGACGAGAAAGACAGGTTTACTTATCTAATTAAAATGAAAAATAAATTAAATGGTTGCAACTATATACTGGAGCGAGAGTAAAACCCGTATTCCAAACTCGTGAACACTCGTGCAGAAAGTGAAATCTCAAGAGGCCAAACTCAAAAAAAAATGACAAAGTAGCATCAAAGTCTAAAATCTTCGTGTGATCTTATTCTTTAACGAACGTGTCATTTCTTAAATTCTATCGCTTTTAATGTTTCCAATTTTGTGTTTGAATAAATTTCACCGGTGTTTCCAATTCCTAGAAGTTAGAGTTTTGAGAATGACATTATGACGAAGAATGACCAGAGAAGTTGAAGTTTAGGTGATTTAAATAATTAAAATATACGTAATATTTTCGTATTACAAAGAAATTGAGTGAAGGTTAGTCTTTCAAAAGGATAGAAGGAAAGTTTCTCTTACACTATTATCAATATTCCTGTCTAACCGTTTAATAACATGAAATTATATGAATTGTTTCATAAGATCAAAAGGTTATACAAAATTTTGAAGAAACATTACATATACGTAGAACTGAAAATAATACAAATTATTATAATTTGGAAGTATTTAAATCCTTCTTTAAAGATGTAAAAATATCAATAAAAGAAAACGTTTTGAAATACTACAACTCTTTTGACATCTCGGAATTCTGTTCAGTTGTCAAATGCCAACTGAAAGCTTTGGTATACAAGGAAGCCATAATTTGATAACGTACCAACAAACAAAGAGAAGTTGATTGGTACGCCATGATAGCACTGAGAATACTGAGGGCACAGCTCAAGTCGCCTACAAAGGACGCAGAAGCAAGGGATCTCAGGTAACTGGACCCACTCCAAAATTCAATTCAAAAGTATTCAAGAAAAGAAGTCCAAAAATATATCAAAAGTAAGATGTAAGACTATACAAAAGCTTTATAAAAAACATTCCACGTCCTATGTAGAAACTCGGAACTGTACAAGTCAATGTCTGTAAGGTGGTGTTGGGACTGGTAGAACTATATTTCAAATCTGCACTATCGGTCACGTTTCAAAAAATATTTCTAAGTTAAACAATAACAATTTAAATGTTCATACCCCTTGCTGCAGCCAGAAAGTAGAAAAAAAATCTTCTTGTTTTAAAAAGTAATTTGATTCGGTTCTTTCAAAAAACATACAGAATTATTTTGCATTCAATTCTCTGCAAGGATTCTCCAATGTAAACAACTAGAGTTCAATATCCAACTCTTAATTTTTATACACATTAACGACTTTTCTGCAATATTATTGATGCTGTTTCTAGCAACCAAAACCACAATTCACAAGCTCTAATAACTTTTCACATTTTATAATTAAAATATCAGATTAACTTTCATAACCACCTTGCACCTTTCAGTTCAACAAAATGAAGGTAGACCAATAATCAATTTCCTGCACCTTCAGCAATCATAGAATTTGCATGAACGCCACAAGGACTTTTCAAACACAGGGCAACACGTCACCAGGAGCGCGTGACGTCAAGATTGTGTCTTCTCAAAAGAGTGTTGCTGGTTGTTGTGGTAAAAGATACATACATATTTTAATTGCGGAATTCAAAAATAAAGATTTATTGTTTAATTGACAACATTCCATAGTCATGTAATTTCTTGTCGTAATCCATATAGGTAGATGTACCGTGCACTATGCTGCATCGCCGTTCCACAAGAAAGATGTCCCAAATACACTGTCACAGTAATCAAAGCAACATGAAGTCGTGCCATTTTAATCTGTATACACTAATTTATATATTCTGTAAGTAATTTTGTTACCCAGCCGAGACACAAGTTATGTTCCTTTTAAGACTAAACTCGTATTGAGCACGTTTGTGCAAACAAACATTTTCTGTAGATCTGTCAAAATTATATGTTCCATCTCATAACGCAAAAACGGGACTAGCAATTCAAAAGGAACCGTTAACATAATTACTCAAAACTATACAATTTACAAATACCAGGAGCAAACTCAATGAGTGATCGGAACCAACAAACGACACAGATGGAATTTCTGAAATATTTTTTGACTCAAAGGAACATAATATTAATAAAAATTACAAAATTGAATTTTTTATGTACTCTGAATCTTATAATAATGAATACTCCTTGAGCTTTTTGACTGAATAGTGCGAATTCAAAGATAAGTAAAATTTGTTAAGGTTTAATAATGCATCATTTTCCAAAAAATATTCAATAAAATAAAAAATAAAAACAAATGTTCAAAGTCAAAAACAAATTTCAATGTTGTACGCGAGGACGTCCGACAAAAGTAAAAGTGCTAATCGAAACCATGTTGAGTATTTTGAAGCGAGCATGGGCGAATTGGCTGTGATGTGGATGAAACCAATGAGCATAGCAAATCAGAGCTTCCGAGTCTGTGATTCGAATCCGCTCTGTTGGTCGCCAAATGCACGTTAAAAGCGAGATGAGTCGTGTGATCTCGGCAGCACTTGCATCGACCACCAAAATAATGCGCTTTGAGAGTTGTTCGCAAAAATGCTCTTTTTCTCATTTTAATATCATTTTCAGCTTTATTTGTGAAATAAAGTTTCTCTTGAATTGCAATCCAATTAAATATGGTTATATCTATTATATAAACGTTGAACTGTTCACATACACGTGATAAAAATGGAATTCCTTCAGCAATTGGTTCCAAATTTATCAAAAATGCTTCTGGAAATCAAAAGCAACGTAGTCGGGATCCAAAATCTACCATGAAATATTTTTCTTTTTTACAAAAAAAGTATAATTGCATGGAAGGATAAGTAGTCTAAGTATACTTCCTTAGTCACGTGGCAACGTGCCCCCTCCACGGGTTTTGTGGATGCTGAAATACCTTTTATAATATTTTTAATATCGCAGCAATTTTTTTAGTATGTACATGCTATTTTTATTCTTGCTGATAGGCCATAACCGAGATTCAGAGAATGGCTGCAGCACGAGATTTGGCAACACGGCAGTGGTCACAAGAATCCTGCGGCTGCTGAGAGGTTATTTAATGGGAAGCTTCTTCGTATACTTCGATTTACATGTAGTGTTCTTTCAAGGTCGCAAGCTGGGAGGCGAAGGGGACACTGCCATACAATCGGAAGTTTCAATGCCAAAATATGATGTCGTAACTATGCTCCCCTTTGCAGGACAGTGTCCCTCTCTCCATTCAGTTAGTTATCTTCAAGAGATACCTTTAAATCAGAGTATATTCCGGGAGAAGTGGAGAGGTGGGAATGTGAGTTTATCGCACTCTCCGGTCACAAACCCTGTGTGACGATGGTGTGAGTTCTGCTTACACAAAGGCATTCGACACGTACGAGTACCTGAAAGTTGTGCGTTGTGCATAAACGTGTTCTCTTAATGCGTCTTATATTTTGCTTATAGGGTTTGATGTTCTTGTCATGTGAATTATGTAAAATGTATGTTTATCGAAGCATCAAACGAAACAATATTAATGGCGTGAAGTCGTATTTACAAAACAAACTTGAGTTAAGAAAATATAATTTTATCAAAAGAATTAGGGCCACTTATTGTTAGTCCAGACTTATGCATCACAAATGAGTGTGAATTTGCGGATGTAATGCAAAATCACTTTTCTGTTTTGTTTTGCTTTTGTATTGAATATTTTGGTTTGCTCGCGATTAGGCCGACGTGGACCACGCGTGCATGCACCCTGCAATTTCCGGTGCTCAGTAACATTATCTCGGTGGCATGTGTAGGTAATTTGTAGTAGGTGATTTTTATCAATAAATCAGCATTTAGCTCGATCCGATTTTTATCTCCAGGGTTGTTAGCCCTTGGGGTATGGGAGGTGAAATGACGATGGTAGCGAGGGGTGAAAGGACGACACACACTTACAGACATACACAACCCAGCCATGCCCGAGACGGAATTCGAACTCGCGATCAGGTCCGAGACCGCTACTGCACTACTGTCTTAGCAATCTCGGCCATCTGATGGGCTTATTAATGCTTATTTAATATTCAATATATTTTCAAAGATTTTGTGATATTCCCTTAAAAACGAATGCTTTCTCACAAACAAAATAAAGAATAGCATTGCTCTAACCTTAGAAGCAAAATAAGATTAGCAGAAGCAGAATAGCAAAAATAAGATTCATTTTTGGTAGGTACAAGACTTAAATTATTCGTGTGAAAGCATTTACAACCTAAATATATTTTCCCCGTTTTCAGTACGGGACGAGGTTAGTGTAACATTACTACAAATTTTCTTGAAATACTGTTGATGATTTTTGAAGCTGTAAGTTTCAGCTATTAAGGTAATACTATGCTAGTTTTTTTTACTTTCATTAATATTTTGGGGAGATAGTTTCAGTGATCTCTCAATGTAATTGCTTTTTACGAATCTTCAGTCTTTAACGCATTTATCTACATTAGAAATAAGAGATTTTATCGCCCGCAAATGACATCAAAAGCAAGTTGAGTAAAAGCGTTTTGAAAGTAAAAGAAAGTAAAAAACATTTTGTACATTTCTAATTTAAGCGTTTTAATTTCCATGATCCAGGTTGTCAAGGTAGATTTATTTCGGGAGCAGCGCTTGATATTTAATTTCCAACGGGTTTTCCATTTCACGTTTTTTTCCATTTGAAATAATTACACATGCGTGCTCGCTTGTTTTCCTTTGAGTCGCATCGTCATAATCTCTCATGAAGCGGCGAGAGCAGAAACAAATCAGCTCGAATTAACGGCCGTTTGGGAGCAGCACTGTCACGCTGCTCCCGGCGCTCACTGCGCCTCCCGCGGCCGACCGCCGCAACCGTCAATACCCCTACGCGGTCCTTGGCTCGGCTTCCTGCTGCCTCGCCAAAGACGCTAGGGGATGTCATAAGGGAATGTCGGGAGCAAACTATTTTTGACAAACTTTATTATATGTATGATTAAAACATTTCTAATATATCAGGGCAAAACAAAAAAGTTACGTAAAAAGTGCTCTAGAACTCTATTTCGCAGCTTCACAGACTCATGTTAAGAAGGAACTAATTTTCATTAATTACCAGTTGAGTCTCGCAAATATGCTCTCAAAAATGACCTAAAATATGCTAACTTACTGATATTTACACTTGAAATAATATAATAAAGGTTAACGCTACCGAATATGAAGTATTGAGAATACTGTTGTAAAGAGATTTTGAAAACTTTCCGGAATCAAAAGTGGCGTATTTGTTAGGAATACATGGAAATAATAGATCATATCGTAACATTTTATCTAATTCTCGTGAAATCCGAGTGCATGCAAAGGCTAGATAAGGTGTGTAAGTTCTACCACTGGTAGACTTGTCACGCTTCAAACACATATTCCAAGGGTACGAACACACGCCAAATCCTTAATCTTGTTGGACTTTGTACACTTACATTTATGACGACAAAAATCGTACTGATCGTATGGTAGCAGTTAATAAACCGGATATTTTAATTTTGTATTTGGAGAATAAACCGTGTTTCATTGCATTATAAATCATGCGAACAGGTCTTTACTTCCTAGGAGGTATAGAAACGTTTTTTAATTCAAGACATTGGAAATCGAGATTAGTTCCATGAGTAGTATAAGAACACAGATAATTATCGGAGATCCAGGACTTGTTTCGCGAAAAGTGTGTAAGAACTGGTTCATCCTCTAACCTCAGTCAAAAGGGTAGTAAGTGCAAGACACAGCTCTGATGAATTTGTCATCCTAGACAAATGTGATTTTCGTTGGAATGGCCGAGACTGACAATTCGACAATCAAAAAATAGCAAATTAGCAAATCACAACCACGTCTTCCACGCCACTCAAACACGTCTTCTTCGGATTAACAGAGACAGTTTATACAGTATAATAGTAATCTTAAATTCGACAACATTCGGCTATTAATACCGGACAGGGAGTATAATATAAGCTGTTAACATAATTATATTAAAATATTGAAATGAAGTGAATGCACCAGCTTAACTCCAAATATATAACAATATATTTACCCGATAATCACGTTCCGATAATCACATTATTAGACACAGTTGCCCATTTTCAATATCACTACTCACAATAATGCAAATATTTTTGGCGAGGAAAACTGCATAACTTGGCTCGACGGCCGTAGTTTTTTACATTTCCTTTTTTCTTTGAGTGTTAGGAACCTTGGCTTTCTGCTTACATTCCTCCTCAAAACCTCTCCCAGCCTGCTTTCCTTTGTAGCCGCCGCTCCCGCCGGTCATTGATTTCCGAACGCCCTCTCTTCGGCCGCCGCCCACTTTAGGGACCTACTCTCCCCACGGCACCCCTGCTCCCGCGCGCCCAGAGCAGGCTCCCCCCGCCCCGCCCCGCCACGCTCCTCTCCACTCCACTCCACTCCACACCACCTCCATCAGTCTCTCGCCCCTCACGGCCCCGCCGCCCCATGCCACAACATCGTACCCCTCCCCACCCCCTTCCCCATCCCCTCCACCCGCTCGACAGTACCCGACTCCACACCTCACTCCACTCACCCCATCTGACCCATTCCACTCCATGGCACCCCTTCCCACTCTGTCCTTCCCCATTGCCTCCACACCGCACCAACACCGCCCCAACACGGCCCCGTTCCATCCCGCAATATCCAACCATTCTCTTTCCCACCCCTGCCCACCTCTCTCCCACCGCGCTCACTTCACCCAGTACGTTCCCACATGTCCTCACCCCACCACTCTTCCCTACCCGACCCCACCCCTCTCTCCACCCCACCCCACACCACCCCACCTCGCCCTCTCCATCCGTCCCCCATCCTGCCTGTCCTCGCCCATCACACATTGACTCGCCCTGCTCTCCCCCTATCACCACCCCAGATCCCTCCCCCCAATGCCCCTCGACCCCATTCCGCCTCATACACCCGTCCTGTCACGCCACATACCATCATCAGCGCCACACCCCTTGCCGTTGCCTCGTGCTCACTGCCGCCCCCACACACTTTCACTCCGCTGTTGCCGCGGTGCGGTGTGCGCGCACGGGCTGCTCGGGCCAGCGGCGGCGCCACGGGCTAAATTGTTTTGCGGGCTGATTGCGCGCGATGCGGCTTAATCTGCCGAAGCAGCGCCAAATCCCCCAACGCAGCCCCGCCCACAGCCCGACGCACTGAAGTGAGCGACCCGCACGGAGGCCCGTCGGCAGACGAAACGGCGCGCGCGAATAGAAGGCAAAACGATCGACGACAAGAACGTAAAACACAGAGAAAGAATGTCGGGAATTTTTTCAACTATTTCAAACACGGTACAATTCTGGATCTGGAAATCAAGGTAGGCGGGGAGGTGGAAAAATCTTCTTTTTTTTATTCCTCAAAAGTAAATCAAAGGTTCGTATAAACATCCACAGAAGCTGGACAAGAAAACTTTGTTTTTCAAAGACCTGCAGCCGAGTTTTTGAGTGTGCGCTTCAGGTAACAAGGTGAATAAACCACAATTGATATTCAGATTGGAGAACAATATTTGTTTATTGTGGAATAACATACAGCAAATTCCGTAACATGAATGGGAAATTCCAAGGTACAATGAACAGATTTCTATCAACCAAATGTATTATTTCGACCGGCTGGTTGGGTATTACACCGACCAACTCTCTAAGCACGTTAAAAAATTCTGAGGCTTGTGGGTTGTCGATATCACAATGTTAGCCATAGAGGTTTTTTATACTCATCTTTGCTACGTTTGACTTCGTAAAACATTGATTTGTTTTTCTTTCTTACCTAACGAAGAGGAGAAAGTATTATAATCGAGCGCCGGAAAACGACGCTTTTTTGTCAGAAAAACGTTTTTGTTCGCCGCACCCTGGTAATGAAAAAGTTGATAAATCTCGTTAATACATATTTTAATAATTTTGCTTCCTTATAATCAATAAGGAAGGATTATTAAGTTTGCCCTGCTTTTCTGACATCACGGGATGCGGTAAGGAATGAGGTATTACACAGGAGCGTCAAGCTGGAATTGCTATGCCAGCACACCGGAATGAAACATATAAAATGATTTATTGCTAATTAATTGACACAATTTACACTTAATTGCCACGTATTTGTGGGGCGGAAACGGGTGTGAGCTGTTTTAACCCGACGTCAGCACACACATAAGTTAAATTCGGTTCGTAGAACATAAGTTATATTCTGGTCCAAATTGTTGCAATTAATTAGCAAAAATTAATTTGAGTGTTTCCGTCGAGTTACGATCCGAATTTAACTTGTGTGTGCTGACGCCCAGCTCACTCATTTTCGCCACGAAGATAGTTGACAGTTAATTCCAATTCTGGCAATTAATTAGCAATAAATCATCTGAAGGTTTCCGTTGAGCTTCCCTTCTATTTGTTCTATTTGAAAGAATGGTGTCCTAGCTTCACCCAATCAAATATCGGCGTGTGGCCGTTGAAAATTATTTGCAAAAGTGGCTACAATTCCGAAAATTTTACGTTTAATATCATTCTAGGAAACAAACTTCCGACATCAGGCAACGACTGGGCCGAGCTGTTTAAAGCGTTGGTGGGCACGAGCCTACGATGGCGAATGGGCGTCATATTCCCAGAAAGTAGCAATAAAGAGGACTCGTAGGGTGGGCACGTGCCCTAGCGCGAGAGCTGCGGCGGGGAAGGGCGGTTGCCTACATATCGTATTCCGCGTATTTCCACATTTAGTTCAGCGTTTAAGAACGTACTGTTACAATATAGTAACCTGCTTCCAATGCTTCTAATATGTTGTGTAGTCAGTGTTTTGTGAGGCCTTGATACCCAGTAAATCGATTGGCAGCTAAACATTGTCTGCGGTCAACGTTAGCGCTTAACTCAAGGCATCAATTGATGTCATCGAAGTGCTTCTGACAGACAGGTTCTGAGGATTAAGTCTCAACCTCAATTGAGCCTGGAGGAGAATTCCAACGGCAAGCTGCTTCTATCCGAGTTTTCCGTGTTTTTTCCGACCAACACCAGATAATGCCGGAGCAGTGCCCTAACAAAAACACCACCGACCGCACGCGATCCTTTCTTCCTCTTCCTTGTCCCAGCCTCTCCCCTTGCACACACTACCACTTTCATGTCCTACACCTCCACACTTTTCGTCGAGAGTTTAGAGCTTGTCTCGGCTAGGGTGGTACCCCGCTTGTGAATACTCTAGCGTGGGCTATTTCTCCACAAATGTTTCACCACGAGGATTCTATCCTATGGGGCAAAAGTATAAGAACTAAACTAATGATATAAGAGTAATAATCCAAAGTAATAATGTATGGTGCTGAGATATGGCAACTCTCAGAACAAATGAGAACAATGTTGAGGGTCATGGAAATGGACTTCTTAGAACATCCGCTGGCACCTAAAGAAGAGAGAAAATACGTAATCAAAGAATTAAAGAGATTATGGGTTTGAAGCACGATATACTGCATGAAATTGAAAGGAAACAACTGTTATGGTTTCGGCACATGCAGAGGATGCAGACCAATGGACTCCCAAAGAGGCTTTCGGATTGACAACCGCAAGAAAGAAGGAAAATAGGGCGGCCGCAAACTGGTTGGAGAGAGAACGTAGATCCCAATCATTACATTACAGCCTGTCAGGAAACCATGTTGCCAATTATTGCAGTCATTTGTTGTCTTTATACTTACTCTTTTACATTCCAAAAAACACAGTGATGTAATAACGTTTTGTGTACAACCCACAATTAAACCGTTTTATCTCTCATCAATATTTCTCTCTCACGTATGAAACACTCTTTCAATCCCTATTTGAATAAATAACCGTTATTCGTTGCCATTAATTCATGACGATATGAACGTATGATCGAGCATGTGATGAGGACAAGTGACCGCTGAGCCGGGCGGTCACCGCACGCGAGGGCAGCGACGTCCTCGGGGAGGACGGCGCCGGCGACCGTCAGAGCGCGCGCGCGTAGCGCAGACAAATGCGAACCGCGCCGCGCCGCGCTTTGTCTCGCGCGTAATGGCCGCACTCCATCTGGATTCGCGCTCTCCGTTCGCTTTTAAAGCGAAAAATGGAAACGGCGCCGCATCCCAACAAATTTAACGTGAAATGCGAAAGGTCATCATTTTTTTTTTTTTGCGGCCGCGATCTGAGAGACGAACGACGGCTTTCGTTCGGAAGGAAGAACTACTTTGATCACTGTACAGTTGACAAATTTATAATTGATATATACAAGGAGTTTGAATGAACTTGAAAGTATGAGACAGTGACATTAAAGTAACTTTAGCGGTGGAATTGATTTCCAAGAATGTCACAATATTATATTTTTCTTTTCTGTTAATATGCAATGTGTTTTCATTAAATATTCATTAACATTTCATGAAAAGGTATGTCAGAGAGACTACAAAGATGATACATATATATTACACAAAAATATCTCATACAGAATTAAATCAGGATTAAATTCGGGAACGAAAATGTCTCTTTTCAATCGTCGTAAATCTCTCACTTTTTTAATTTTATTTTTATTTATTTATTTATGTTTAACTTTTACTCATCTTCTGACTATTTATAGTTAAAATGATGAGATGGGATCCTGGAGCTCAAGAAAACGTGCGTAGATTATCTTCTCCCCCATACGTCACATACGGTTTTTACTGTTAAATCTACTGTTACTCTAAATCTAAATTAATCTGAAAGGTGGAGGATCTGAAATCTGAAGGATCTAAATTAATCTCGATCCTCTTGTTTGATTATTACGGGTTTCCGGGCACGTCAACTGCTAAGGACATTAGTCCAATAAAATTATTGTATTATTTTTTTTCATCGCATGATGTAGCGATGATCTTTCGTCCACTGTATGGTGAAAGTCGGCACCGGACTACAGGCTTGCAGTGTTTTCCCCAACTTGATTCCTCCAACTGTGGCTTATGGCATCAACTGATGGCACTACAGTGTCGAAACTCTTGCCACTGTCGGGACTCGAACCCTAGGACCTCCCGGTCAGAGGTATTGCATTGACATCAAATGATGCCTTGAGCCGTCAAAGCCGGTTTTGATCAACTTAGGAACTTCACCACTTTCCAAATGGGTTTATGGCTGGATTTAATTGATTTTTTATGCGCCTATGGTAATAACTTCTGGTATGAGTTAGATCTCTGTAGTTCAACATTGACTTACATTGACAACAATTGACAATTTGGCAGTATTTAATATTTTTTATATAATATTACAATATTTAACCTTTTTGTTTAAATTTTACCTAAAACTTAATTGTCTTTTCCATGCGCCTATAATAATAACTTCTGGTATGAGTTAGATCTCTGTAGTTCATCATTGACTTACATTGACAACAATTGACAATTTGGCAGTATTTAATATTTTTTATATAATATTACAATATTTAACCTTTTTGTTTAAAATTTTACCTAAAACTTAATTGTCTTTTCCATTTGGTATGGTTTAAAAAAAGAAGCGTAGTTATTTATTAATACTGCAGCTGTCTCTACCATTAGTAAATAAGTTAATTCTTCTGAGATGAGTTTGTGAGTGAGATGAGTTTATGTTTTCTTAGTTGTGGGGAATTTTTGTTATATGTAGAACGAGATTTGATACACTTCATACTGATTTGGTTACTATGAGGTGACATTTAGATTCAAATCTACGAAGAAGCATGTATTGGCAGAATCCCGATAGTTAGATTGCTCTGTTGCACATTGTTCAAATTGTTGCCTTCTAGGAGAGTTCATTGTTTGACGAGGACAAGTTGGAGCTACGGTAAATTAACCCTGTGATATGCAAGAATGTTAATGTTACACCTTTCTTTTTGGTCTATAAAGAACACGAAGAAATATTAATACATTGAGTTTTTGAAGTATTTTAGTTCAAGATTGACTTACATTGACAAACATGAACATTTTGACAACATTCAATATTTTTATTTAATATGATTATATTTAACTTTTTTGTTTAAATTTTACGCAAAAAACTGAATTTTCTTATCCCTTGTATTATGGTTTTAAAAAAAGGAAGGGTAGTTATTTATTATTACTGCTTCTGTCTCTACCATTAGTAAATAATTTAATTAAGAATTATTATTTTAAAAATGGTATTAAATTACCAATAGTGATAGATCGTTGATCAAATGAGAAGAAAGGCTGGAGAATCTCTTTAAAACAACTTTGAAACCTGTTTAGTTCACTTCGTTTGCGCTCGGAATGAACAAAGTGTACAAACTAAAGGTAGGCCTCATTGGCAACCATACCACGTGTCGTCCCAAGAGACGTGCACATGAAAATATATTAGATCTGGTGCAACTTCATCATCAACAGCAAGGATTAGACCTCTTGATCTGCTCCGTCTTGAAATTGTTCATGCCATCTCAAGGGACGTTCTACACTTCTTTTTCTTTAGGTGCGCATTGAAGAATAATTTTACTTATCCCATGTTCTGGCATTCTCAGGACACGACCTTTCCAGTTTTCTCTACATTTATTTATGTCTACAACAGTCAATAAGAATCTGGCCCAACCTAAAAGTTTTAAATCAAGATTTCCGTTGCCAGTTTTTATCGCGATGATCTCAAGCTTTGAAAATATCGCGACAGCTTTCCGGTATTCTCTTTTTCATTACGCACTAATGCAAGTGTAGGTGTGATAAACTCACTCCTTTCAAAGAGCAAACATACCCATTTTCATCGCAATAACATTGTTAAAACATATTAATCTGCGGGATAAACACGGAGTAAATTCCAGCACCCAGATGTACAAGCTACTTCGTCCCAAACGTAGCCAGCCAGCTAACTCGGCGTTCGCGGCGAGGACAGCGAGTGCGGTAATTGAGTGAGGATCCTCGCTGTCCGTGAGGATAGTCCGCAGCCCACCCACACATATCCCGCGAGCGACACCGTCCTCCCGCCCTCAAGCCCTCCTGCGCAGCTAATGCGATAACTTTGGCGGGAGGGGAAGTCCTAAATTTCCTCAACATGTAATTCAATTAAAAGTTGGGAAATGCTAAATTGAGACACCGCTCAGCTTTTTTATCATAATGCTGCGGATGGTGGGAAGCGCTCCAGGCGAAAGAGTTCTTGTAGCTGCGGTTTAATCAAACTACCGGGAACGGCGAAAGTTTGGTAGCCTGATACTTCGGAATTTTCTCTGCGACGTATTTTCAATACTGCATTGACGTTTTTATAATTGATTTTTACGACTGTTCATTATGCACAATAATTATTCTTTTTCTTTCAAATTCCTAGGGTTAACTTTTCTAGTTTTGTCGGATATGAAATTATCCCCTTTGTTCTATTCTGCCTCAGTGTCAGTCCTTTTGGAGATACACTCTTTTCACAAGTTGTCACTCTTCTTTACTTTTATCATCTTCCATATCTTATACTTTGTAATTCGTTATGTTTTCTTCTTGATTTTCTGTCATTTTCCTTAATATTTTTTTAATAATGCAAATTTAAATATGTTGCATGTAATTTTCAAATTGAAAATCTTATGAATAACGTATTGTTATTTTCATCTGTCTGTGGTTCTAGATCCAATCACTAAAATGTTTGTTTGACTCTGTTATTGAGAAAATAATTATTTTTATTTTGAAGAATGAAAAACCAGTCTATTGCTATTCTAAAATTACAAATAATTATTCTACAGTGGATTTTAATCATTAATCGGAAAACAATTATTACGAATTTTTGTGGTGTATACCAACACATCATCAAACTTACTAAACATTCAAAATATTTGACATAATAGAAAAAATGAGAAAGGTACTGTGCACGTTAAAGCGTCCCTGAGCCGTGAGTAGGAGATTAGGGGAAATATAATTATAAAGACTGTTTCCAGTAGAGAGATCATAACGGGAAATGGCCGATATGAACTGACTGCAATGTGATTTAAAAAGAACACATTCACATCCGTGATTTCGCCTTCTGAAGCTGACTACTCGTCATCACAACTGACTTGTCTCAGAGATCTACGTTGGGAATATTCGCTGAGTTGTTTGAATGACTATTGTTCTTCTAGAGTGTCTCTAATGATAAGTCTACAGTGAATTTTGTGACGTAACACAAACACACATACGTAACAGCAAGTTTATGTAGAAAACTTATTCTGAAAGAGCATGTTTCATGCAAAACTACTAGAAATGCGATTCAAACAACCAAACAATTTAACCAGGGAACACTTAAACTTTAAACCTCCGTTAACTCAGAACACACAATAATCTCACACTTGTCTTATCTGAAAAAATTGATGTACGTCTAAAAAATAATTCATTATAAAAGGCTCTTTAGAACTGTATACGTAGTATAGTAGTTCAACATCAAGAACAAGAAAGAAAACGTTTAATGTTGTGTTGAAAGTAAAACACCAAATGTTTGGTACGAAAGGAATGTTTTCAAATTTCACTCTCTTGAATTTTGTATTTTACAACCCAAATTTATGTTAGTTGACTCGTTGCATAAATGTGCCAAGGTTGGTTACCAGAACACACATTTGTTTCATACAGCACACAACATAAAATATACATATATTCCATACAACACAACATAAATATACAATTCCATTCAAGATAAAATATACACAGGGCTCACCGGTGTCGAAGCCGTGGTAGGCGTGACAAAATGGCCGTGGACGTGAGGGTGAGTCCGCACTCGGTGGGACGATGGCGGAGGCAGTGTTCGAGGAAAAGCACAGTAGAATGTCAGAGTTCGTACGTAGCAGTCGTCTGGCTACTGTCGAAAAGCGAGTTTCGGGAGGGTTGCCAAGATATCGCCGTATCTTCTGGCTCACTAGCACTGTATCAGTCCTGTCACTGACTACTCACAGCTCTCCAGAACTAACCACTGGCTCACCACTGGCTCACCACTGGCTCACCACTGACTTAACGGAGGTTATAATTATATGCTATGCTGGCCAATGAGTGCCCAACGGAGCGTTCCAAATCATTGGGCGACAGGTTAGGCTCACCAGATGGGAATGGCCGAAAAGAAGGACAAATGAGTTTAAAATCCAAGGCAAAAGCGGGACTTATTAAAACATGTCAATATCACTCTTTTGAAATTCGAAACAAAGATTCGTGCTGTAATACTCAAATTGTATTAATTAGTAAATGCAAAATATATAACTATATTTCTAAATTGTTACATATTCATCCTTCCCAATTTAAATATGCGTTTCCGAATTAAGTTCCTCTCGGCCTGGATACATACGCTGCCGCTTTGCAAATTACACATTACTGTTTCCTCATCAGTGCGAACGTTTTTAAAGTTTTTTGTATTTCGCATCCAATTCAGCAGTACACCCACAAAGAAAAAATTAGTCTGCCAACTGTGAAACCTACGGCTTACGAGATAAGTAGTGTGATACGATGCTCCAATTCAAACTATAGATCTCTCACATTCTAAGAACCACAACGCAACCTTGGCACAATGTATACTAATTTAAATTAAAATCAACAATATTTTTTACATTATTTTTTCTTTCTGTGTTAATTTCTCTTTCTGAACAAATACATTCATTTCTTTTGTAAATAATAATCAATTTACATGTTTCTGGAGTGTTTATATGCTTCTGTAATGCAACTTTTTGCCTAGAAAACATTTTTTTCAAAAGAACTTTTGAGTGTTTATTGCGGCTCTGCCATTTGGAATACCCAAGTAGTTTATTAGACAAAATATGCTTAAAATTGTCTTCAGAGTTTATTTTCAAAACGTCTACTTTCCACCTCGAATATCCCGTATACGAACAACTGGTAAACCTACAATGGGTGTATAGCGCTGTGTCCTTTCGGTGACTGATCGAAAATAGACCCTCTGGGTTCAAATGTCTGGCACGTTCACAACAATGTTCTACATCAGCAATGGTTCCTTGCTTTGCACACAGAAAGCTTTTTCTATTATTGACTCGTCAATGAGGATATTAATAGCAACGACCTTGTATTGCAAATTTGTTTGGTGAATCGGAAGGAATTTCATACGTATTTAGATTTTTCCACATCCTTCTCAATAAAAATTTCCAAATATGCGTTACACATCTAGGCACAATGTATCACTTACGCGGCGTAAGAACAACCCCACAGCCAGACGAACACTTTCTAACAAGCTCAGGCGAACCCGTTCGCATGCTCAGGCCCTTTATTCTTTTAAGCACAAGGGAATATTCTCGGAGAGTAGACACAAAGAACACCGTATTGGAGAAATGCGTAGAAGAAAAAACAGATATTTTCAGGTTACCCGGGGATGTGTTCCCGAGCTAAGAATGTAGTATAAGTAGTTTCATCTGAAAAACATTAATTTATACAAGAAGATCCAAGTAGGAGATACAATACATATTCCTAAAATTTAAATTATGGTATAGTACAGAGTGCTATTGAAGATTTAATTTGCCAGAGCGCTGAAAGGACAACGGGACCTGCGGCAGTTGCGTCTCCCGTGCAGAGTCGTCGGAGGAGTGCTGGTGGTGAGGGCACAGCCAGCGCGAAATTCGTCGCCCTAATTACGCTGGCGCCGTTACGGAGCTGGGAGGGCGGGCGGCGCGGGCGGCGCGGGCGGCGGCGGCGACGGCGAGGGCGGGAGTGTGGCACGGGCGGCGAGGGCGGCGGGGGCGGCGGGGGCGGGAGGGTGGCGAGGGTGGCAAGGGCGGCGCGGGCGGCAAGGGCGGCGCGGGTGGCGCTCAGAGCTCCAGAAGACGACGCTTCGTCCTCGGCCGCCGCCACCGCCCCTGTCTGCGCTGCCCACCTGCCTTTAAGCTTCCAGCGCTTCCAATTTGCTCCACTAGAAACAAATGCCACTTCGCGCCCGCCATGCAAGCGCACCTCTCCGCGGACAACCCCCCTCCTCAACCCCTTCTCTTTTTTCCTCTGCAACCCCTCTCTTCTTCTCATTACTTCTTCCCTTCCTTTCATCGCAGTCCTAAACCAGTGTCCTCTTCCCTTAACCTCAACCCTTACCCTCAACCTAGGGCCTCAACTTTTTCCCGCTCCTCACTCTTCACTTTTAACAGAAAAAATTGAATAAAGGAAAGTCGTCCTTGCTGAGCAAATATGTCCAGTTTTGAAATATGACAATTAAAAGAGTTATAAAGCTGCTCAAAATATCTATCACAATCAAGGATGTGGCCTATCTAACCCATTTCTCTGATTCCTTGTTTCCTATGTGTCAGTAAATGAGTTTTATTGAGGAATCTGTGTGTAAGCAATAACTGACGAGATTAATATTTTTTTTAAATATGTTAGAGTAAGTGTTTATTAAGAGAAGTGCGACTTGAAAAGCGTGTCGATGAAGAAGCTTTTGGGTCAAGCCATTCCGTATATTTATCATCTCACAAGTGAGACTGACAATGAGACTAAGCCCTTGCCCCCTTTCACTCCCCGCAGTACAATCCGCTGGTCAAACAGCCTCAACACCGACCAATTCACGGCCTCACGCGTCCGCAGCCCCGTTCGAACTCTGTTTCCTTTCACAAGCCCCGTTTGATGATAGTCGTTACCTTCTAAGGTTCCTACATCCCCGAGAGCAGCATTCCGCCCCTGTGACTTCCAACTTTGCGTACCCCTTTTCGCTCCGTCCGCTTCACCACGGTCTGCCCCATCGCCCACGATTCGCCCTGCCCTAAACACACCTCAAGACCCTCCACACTCCGTCAAGTCACGTTATGCCACGCCCCGTCACATCGCGCCGCGCCACATCTCACGATGCCCCGCCTCGCACCGCCCAGCGCAGCCCAGCCCTGTCCACCTCTGTCCAGCCCTGTCCAGCCCTGTCCAGCCCTGTCCAGCCCTGTCCAGCCCTGTCCAGCCCTGTCCAGCCCAGTCCAGCCCAGTCCAGCCCAGTCCAGCCCTGTCCAGCCCTGTCCAGCCCTGTCCAGCCCTGTCCAGCCCTGTCCAGCCCTGTCCAGCCCTGTCCAGCCCTGTCCAGCCCTGTCCAGCCCTGTCCAGCCCTGTCCAGCCCTGTCCAGCCCTGTCCAGCCCTGTCCAGCCCTGTCCAGCCCTGTCCAGCCCTGTCCAGCCCTGTCCAGCCCTGTCAAGCCCGTCGTGATGTCCATCAGGATCTATCCCTTCACGTTCCGCCCCACGCAGCGCAGATGTACCGCGCTTCGCCCGCCTGGCCCGCCCCGCCCCGCTACACTCTTCCCTGTTCCGTTCTTTTGCTCAACCGAGCCCGATCCTTTCCAGCCCTGCTCCACTCTGTGCATCCCTGCCTTCCGCTGAGGACCATTCCCTCAGTTCCCCAACGCCCAGTCCTATTTCACCTCTCCCCACAGTGATGCACCCTCTCAGTCCTGCTGCATCAGCCTCGCTCACTCAGCCCCGCTCACTCAGCCCCGCTCACTCAGCCCCGCTCGCTCAGCCCCGCTCGCTCAGCCCCGCTCGCTCAGCCCCGCTCGCTCAGCCCCGCTCGCTCAGCCCCGCTCGCTCAGCCCCGCTCGCTCAGCCCCGCTCGCTCAGCCCCGCTCGCTCAGCCCCGCTCGCTCAGCCCCGCTCGCTCAGCCCCGCTCACTCAGCCCCGCTCACTCAGCCCCGCTCCCTCAGCCCCGCTCACTCAGCCCCGCTCACTCAGCCCCGCTCACTCAGCCCCGCTCACTCAGCCCCGCTCACTTAGCCCCGCTCACTCAGCCCCGCTCACTCAGCCCCGCTCACTCAGCCCCGCTCACTCAGCCCAGCTCGCTCAGCCCCGCTCACTCAGCCCCGCTCACTCAGCCCCGCTCACTCAGCCCCGCTCACTTAGCCCCGCTCACTCAGCCCCGCTCACTCAGCCCCGCTCACTCAGCCCCGCTCACTCAGCCCAGCTCGCTCAGCCCCGCTCACTCAGCCCCGCTCACTCAGCCCCGCTCACTCAGCCCCGCTCACTCAGCCCCGCTCACTCAGCCCCGCTCACTCAGCCCCGCTCACTCAGCCTCGCCTCTTGAGGCCAGTTGCTTCTCTGCTTCCACTGCTGGAGCCTGGGCGCCTCCCACCCCCATAGCCTCTCGCTGCCTTATCTCCAGCCCGCACCCTTCTTGCCACCAGAGACGTAACTCAGACCCGACACCTCCAGTTGAATCGACGCAATGCTTCCACAAGGGCGAGTGAACGCTCAACGTACCACTGGCGTGGAGGTTCACTTTTAATAAACTTATAGAAACATCACAGAAAGCACCAAAGACTGGTATAATGTTTTTTTTCTATATGTCATTCATTTTTTTCAACATTTATTAAAGAACATATAGTTGAACACTATTAAACATAAAGTAGATGTCCCGAACTGTAAAGAAATTACGTCATGGTTTTCAAAGGAGTGCATTCCAATGTGTGCGTAGTGGTATGAAACCAGGTCTCCATGGTAGGAAGTTTCCGGTAAATTAGAACAAGTAGATCAAAATATTTTCAAGCATATGATGTATAATAGAGTCTCACAATTTTTTTCTTTTCATTCCAACATTGGTGGAGTGAAAGCACTCTGACTATTTGTTAGGGAAATTAAATCCATCAAAATTAAAATTAAAATCATTTGTAATGTACCGATAAAAAAATACTTCAAAGAAATGATACTTCAAAATTAAAGTTAGATGCCTTACTTAAAAACGTAACACACAGTATGCGAAGAATACACGGATATCTTAATGACTAATTGTTGTACATTTAAATTCATTTAAAAGTCTCATTACTGTTAATGAAACTGCACTTCAGTTACGATAGAAGTTTGAGCTCTTACTCAACATGTATATTTGAAATGTATATTACCCAAAAATTATGTTTTTGCGAATTTGTAATATTTGAGAGTATAGTGTGTAGAAGATGGGTAAGGCGGTCAAATAACATGAACAAGGAGAGTCAGGACTTAAAATCAAAACAGTGATGGCTACTTAGAGAAAACTAAAATTTTCTAGAATAATTTGATGATACAGTACGTAAAGGTGCTGGTACAACAATGTTAAATTTTTTATAAGAAATTCCAATGAGAATTTTTGTAAATATGGAGGATTCAGAGATTCAGAATGGATCTGTCTTCAATTCTACTGCCATAATTAATTACGTTTATTAGTTCGAAGAGTACCCCGGTGTTTTCTTTGCTGCTTAGACAATCTGTGATACGATGTCGACCGGATTGACTTGCAAACTGCGATGCGTTAAACGTTAGGCCAATGGCCAGTAAGTCTTTATTGATCTCAAACGAAATAATTCTGGGAAAGGAAGTTCGAAAAACAGATGGTTTTCAGAATCGGTTGCAAGTCCTGTCATTAACAGCAGTGGGGATCCCCTCACTAACAGAGCTCTCCTGCAGCTTCGTTCTGGCGCCTCCAGCCCTCAGCGCTTCGGTCAGGGACAGCAGAGCACCCGTTCCCCGCCCGGGCCACCCTCACACCAACCGCCGCCGCCGCCGCCGCCGCCGCCGCCGCCCCGAGTTCATCAGCGGGGGCGCCGTAGCGTGGGGGCGCGCGCCGGCGTGGGGCGAGGGCAAGGATGGGGCGGCAGCGGTGCGGGCTGGGACAGGGCTGAGCGGGCGCAGGCACAAGGAAAGGAGTAGCGCGAGGCGGGGGGCGAGAGCCGAAGGGGGAGGCGAGAAGAGAGAGAGGAGTGACGTGAAGAGAGAAAAGAGTCAGGAGTGGAAAAGAGAGACAGGAAGAGAGAGGAGAGGTAGGGGCGAGAGTAGAGAGGAGGAAGGGGAGAGAGAAGAGGGGAGGTAGGGGGAGAGAAGAGGAGAGGTAGAAGAGAGAGGTAGGAACGAGAGAGGAGATGTAAGGACAAGAGAAAAGGGATTGGGGTGAGATAAGAGGTAGAGACGAAAGGATAAGAGAGGTAGGGACGAGAGAGGGGTGGTAGGGACAAGAGAGGAGGAATTGAGGTGAGAGAGAGGAAAAGAGAGGAAGGAGCGAGAGAAGAGAAGAGGAGAGCTAGGCGTGAGAGAAGAGGTAGTGATGAGAGGACATGCGGTAGCGAGGGAAGGGGAGATGGGTGATTGAGAAAAGCGGGGGCGAAATGTGAGAAGAGGCTATGCGAAAAGAATGGAGAGGGGAGGGCGACAAGAGAAGGAATAGGAGGTGGGAACGAGAAGAGGAGAGGGGACATGCGAAAGCTGAAATGAGAGACACGCGAGGAGAGGTGAAGGTAGATAGCCGAATCCGAGAGGGGCGGTCCGTGTGGAGAGGTGAGGCCGAGAGCAGATGGGTAGAGGTGATGGTAGATGGGTAGAGGTGAGTAACAGAGGGTTAGAGGAGGAGGCAGGGGACTAGAGGGGAAGGACAGAGTTATAGGAGACGAGCAGTAGGCTAAAGGAGGAGGCAAGGGCCAGAAGAGGGGGCAGGTACAGAGGGTGCAAAGGCTAGAGGGGAGGTACCGAGGGTTAGAGGAGAGGGACCGGAAGCTAGAGGAGGGACAATGGCTAGAAGGGAAGGACAGAGGGTCAGCGGAAAGGGGCAGGAGGGTAGAGGATGGGACAAGGGCCAGAAGAGAGGGATAGCTACAGATAGTACACAGGCTGGAGAGAAGGTACAAAGGGTTAGAGGGGAGGGGCAGGAGGCTAGAGAAGGAGGCTGTAAAGAAGAGACAGAATGATAGAGGTGGGGTCAAGGCCAGAAGAGGGACAGGTACAGAGGGTACACAGGCTAGAGGGGAGGTACAGAGGCTAGAGGTGCAGAGGTAGAGGAGAGGTGCCGGTGGCAACAGGAAGGGGCAAGGTCCAGAGAGGAGGGACAGAGGGTTAGAGGAGAGGGGCAGGAGGCTAGAGGAGGGGGCACGGGCCAGAGGAAAGGGACAGGTACATGTGGTTAGAGGAGAGGCGAGGAAGGCTAGAGAGGTGCAGGGGACTAGAGGAGAGGTACAGAGGTTTAGAGGAGAGAGGCTACAGGAGGGGCAAGGTCTGGAAAGGAGGTACAGAGGGTTGGAGAGAGGCAGGGGCTAGAGCGAAGGGGAAGAGGAGAAGAGCGGTGGGGATGGGTGAGGCAGCGCCACGTCCAGTGCGAGGCGGGCAGGGCGGGAGGGGAGGCAGCGCCCCGCGACGAAGGGGCGGGGCGGGGTGTCGCTTCCGGTGCGGGCGGCGCGGAGCGGAGGAGCGGGGGGAAGCGGGGGGAGCGGGCCCGGAGGTCGGCGCTGCACCAGTAAATTTCCTTCCCCGCCGCCGTCTAGGCGGAGGCAGCGGGCGCGCTCTCCGCGCCGGCGTTTTTGGGTCGTTTTTGCGGCCCCCGCCTCCGCCCCGCCCCCGCCGTCCGCGACGGCCACCACGGCCACCGCCCCTTCAGGGGATGTGCCGACTGCCACCGCACATCTCGGGCTGCTCACTTTTCAAGCCGCCGCCGTCGTGGTCACGAGAAAAGTCAGTTTAAACAACGCAGCAGCAAAAACATACTAGCATTGCGAAGGCCTTCATTTCTTGAACATAAATAAACAACAAAACGTTAAATGAAATCGTAGTTTCTTCGTGATTCAACTTTTCTTTATCTTCAAATATATGCAATATTGTTAAAATAAATATTTTTAACAATTGATGGAATGCTGAAATAAATAATACTTAGGTTTAGATGAACTCCTTTTTGGAAAGATTAAAAATTTCCCGTCTATTTGATTGCACATCATCATCACATCATCGCTTTTGAAGAGAGTGCATTGAATGAAGCTGCAACTATATCATGAGTGCATTGAATGAAGCTTGATCATATCGTGCGTGTGTGTGTGTGTGTGTGTGTTGTGTGTGTGTGTGTGAGGAACATGTATACTGTATTCTATATTGTAGTATTTGTGAAGACTGTGTTTGTTAAAGTATTTAATTTATTGCCATATTAAACGAGAGTATTTTATTTGTTGACTTAAGGATTGTGCGTTCTACTTTTTGAGTAACTATTTTGTGTGATTGTGTTCATCATCACATTTGCCTCTACATGCCACTACGTAAATTACTCATTTCAAATATACTCATAAATTGACGGAAAAACTAATTTGACTTTGGCCGTAAGAAAATTGTGAATGCTGGTCCGGATGCCCGAGATCG
Source organism: Gryllus longicercus (assembly GCA_038098605.1). Lineage (NCBI taxonomy): Eukaryota > Metazoa > Arthropoda > Insecta > Orthoptera > Gryllidae > Gryllus > Gryllus longicercus. The sequence goes on along the minus strand of JAZDUA010000223.1, from coordinate 1,441,409 downwards.
TTAAGACAGTAGTGCCGTAGTGATCTCGGACCGAAGGGTCGCGGGTTCGAGTCCCGCCTCGGGCATGGTTGTTTTGTGTTCGTCCTTTCACACCCCTATCGTCATCACATCGTCTCGTACTCATAGTTACCATACCGTTACACGCAATAATGACCTAGTTGTTGATGTGACCTTAAATAACAAAAAAAGTTGTGAATGGTTTCGTAAGTTGCATAAAATCTCGTGAAAAAATGAAAACATTGAAACATTCAAGAACGTGACTACGTCTCAATCTCAGAGCGTCACTATTTACGCCATAGCTGACGTCATGAAACGAGGAAGTTTCAAGCTTCTGTATTCACTTGTTCCGTCTCAAAAGTTTTGCTGCTCCAGAACACCCTTTTCCGCACACTCTATAGCACTATTTTACCATTTAGCTGCTGTTGATTACTAGAATTAAATTGTTTATCAAATTTTGCAGAAAGTAATAATTAAATTCCATCTTATTTTTAAGAAACAACTTTCTGTTCTAGTAATTATAAATGCATTATTCAAATGAGAAATGAATGGCACCACATACGAAAAAATAATTACATTTTTCCATATGAGACAAGTTTTTAATTTTCATGTTTGACCCAGTTTTTTTTAGATTCTCTTTCGTCCTTTACTTTGAAATCTTGACATCAGTCGCTGTTGGAACTGTAGCTCAACAGCGTCTGCAAGCGCCTGTTACTTAAGGGACGCCCTACTCAACGGTTCGCTGGCTACAGCAGAGCTCATGTGCTAATGCCGCCTGCCCACGTCTGCGGTTTTGCTGCAGTTTCGCAAACGCAGTGTTGCCGTGACCGCAATTCTCAACGCAGCTGCGGCAGCCCAGGGCCACTTCAAACTTCATCCGACCACCAACTCGCCATTCCACGAGACATTGCCAGCTACCTTGATTCGTCAGTTGCAGACCCGTCGTGCTAAGTGGATTGAGTCTCGCACTCACGAAAGATGAATGGCAGGGTTATCCATTAGTAAATTACCTTTAGGGACACGGAATGATTTTGCAGTCAAAAAATTGTTTTTTTGAGATTTTATTTTGCATACATCATAACTTTCTATTTAAATTATCATTTGAATTATGTTGATATCATAATTACAAGTATTAAATTATTTATATTTGAAGTTCTTCTCTCATTGGACAGTGTTGTCTCCAATACTTTTAGATACTGTTACAGAATGCTGCATATAAATACTGAAAGGCACACATGCAGAAAGTAAATTGAAAACTTTATATTGTGAAGCTAACCGACTTTGAAAAGTCTAAAAAGAAAGTAGTTATTGGAAAATGTTTATCTGATGGTGCAAGTTATAGAGCTGTCGTGTTCGGAGGGTTGCATCTTTAAACCCATTTTCCAGAAGTTGATATTTTAACCCAAAATGTATCTTTTTTCAACTTTTATTTGTAATAGGAAACTGACATTTTCAGGAGTTGTTAATTAAGGTATCCTACATTTAGTTAAACATTTTTTCTAATTTCCTCTAGTATTATCCATACTGTAACACTTCATTTAGTAGAAAACCAGGTAAAAATTGCAATATGAGAAAATATATTTATCTAATAAAATAGTAAACATTTTTCAAAACCGTAGTTTCATTCTTATTATGAGTTATATATCTGTAAAAATTGCGTAAACCATCGCCCGGGAAAGGGCATTCCATGTCCCCTTTAGCTTACATTCAGTTTAGTCTAATTGTTTTAAATGACAGTTCTAAACACTTAATATTTTTCGTTGGATGTTACATCAATAAAATATTCTAAAGCAAGTTGAGAAGCACAGTTAATTACTTGTAAGCATATTTCTTAATTTATTAAACTATCACATTTTTTATTCTTAACGTTTCGATATCTTGGATTTTGTGTCATTTCAAGAACTTTAATTACATTTGAAAGATAGACTTAGTTCGTGTCACGTTCAGACTTGTTAACTTCAAAATTTACATAAAATGTCATTTTTTCATTCACCCATGAAACTTGAAATGTAGGTAAATCAATAAATATGAATAAACAGAATAAACCTTTCTTTTTAAATTTGTTTTAAAATATTTTGTTAATGTAACATCTAACGAAACATTTAAGTTATTAACAAAACTAGGACTCTACTGAACACTATTTTAACTAACTGAATGTAGAGTCGCAGACTTTTGAAAACTCTCTTAAAGGTACAGTAGTGCTAAAAAAGGCATCACCTAAACGAAATGGCATTCTGTATTTTCTAATTCAATCTGCTCTCAAAAATTGTATGCAAATTTTAGCCGAAATTGGTAGTCATATATTTTACGTGGATTATATAATGTTTCTGATTCCATTACCTTCATCACTTGCTCGATTTTTACAAATATATATGGTGAATTTTTAGGATCATATTGCAGATTACAACTGTGAGAAAGATGATGCTGGTTTTTTTTTGTTTGGTTTTTTTGCACTACTGTATTTTCATATGTTGAAAAATTCTGCAATGCAAGTTGTAAGTAAAACGAAACTTTAAAAATACTTGTCTAGTTCTTTTATCGACGGGCATAGTACGTACAAATTAAGCCCAATGTATTAAGAACTAAAATTAAATAATAATAAAATATAGAAAAATGTTTGATCGCAACTCTTCTTATTACACGTTCTTTCAGGCTTCGGACGCGACCTCATCCAAACGTTCCCAGAACTTGGAACAGAACAAATTTTCTGAAAAGAACGTTTCTTCAGTGTCTTATCAGCCAGCATTCTAAAGATGGTTGGAAGTTCCTATTCTAGAACATACCGTTCTATTCTTACAGATTTACATAAGCAAATAATTTTGTACTAGAAATTTCCCTACAAATGGGGATTATTTCATTAGCACTTCATATATGGTACACATATATTTATCTTGTAAAACTATAATTCTCCAATGGGGTGGCATCACTGACGAACCTTTTTCTTCAGAGTAGTGTAAGCCCTGCACCGCATACTGTAAACAGTGGCGTCTGGGCGATATAATTTTGTCATTTTAACGCCTGGATGCTGTGGAGCAGTTCACGCGACCAACGCTAGATCGCAGCACTAAAAAGCACACAAAGTCGTGGACAAATTTCTTAAAATCGTCTGAATGGTTCCGAAAACTCATTAGTTCCCAACAGGAGAGGAAGACACGATGAATGACATCTCTTTCGTCTCCTTGGGCGGGAAGTGGTCTACCATGGGTGACAAACCGATGCACGCACGCACGCACGCTCGCTCGCTCGCTCGCACGCACGCACGCACGCATGCACGCACGCTCGGTCGGACGGTTAGGGGCAGGTTAGCAGGCAGGTTACTCGAATACAATAAAAGGATAAATTGGACGGTCAAATCTACAATTAAATCATATATCTAGCTTAACGTAAAAGGAAACACAAGTCAACAACATTACTTAACTTTTTATATAAATGTATCGTAGATAGTGCGAGGAGATATTTTGAGAATTTCTAGGTAAAAATCGTAGAGATACTGTATTTATCTGGGTAACTCAGAATCCCAAATGATATTAAGACTCGTTCACATGCAAAGTGAATTATTTACCTCTTCTTTCTTCTTCTTCTTCTTTTCCTACTTCATCTTCTCCTTCTTATCTACCTCTTTCCCAGATCCCGTTGTGCCGTATGCTGCAAGCGCTCCTGTTATTCCTGCAGTAACAAAATAGTAATAAGAGAAAAAAATGTAATTTTCCAGCATGATTACTTCAGTGATTGGCTCATTAGAAAAAATGCTTCAACGTAATTGATCAGAATCAGATATATTCATAATTGTATTACTCTTTAAATTAACTATTTCATTTCCTATACAATGTTTATACAGATATTTCTAAAACATTATTCGTTTGTAAAAAGTTTTTATTCAAATGAAGATATATCTAATGTACTGTTTGTTCACTTTCAGCTCCTAGTTGCCCTGAGACGTTGTGCCAACCTGACCCCGGTAAGTCCAGCCGACAATAATAATTGTTTCTGTTATTATTTGTATCTGTCTTCAAGGTGTGACTGTCATTTAATTATACCATTATCATGCATTCATTAGTTATTTCAATACATGTTTGCTCATTGTTTCTGCCACATCAGCATTAGCATCTCCTCACAAATGCTTCAATAAATACTACTTTCTTTAATTTCTTGCCGATTTCTTTCGGACAGATGAAGGAAGGGAAGTTAAAGTGGCATCCAAAAACAATCCATAATTTCATTTTAGGTTCATTTGATGATTTGAAACTTTTCGTCGACAATGGCAACCTTCAGACTAATCCTTATTCCGTATTCAAATAACCTGCGTGCGTCATGTACCGTTAGGTTACTTCCTGTCTACCAATCGAGACAATATGTGTGATTCGAGGGGTCTCTCGATTTGAACTAATTTTAAACAATAACCTGGAATGGCGCAGTAGCTCCTCTTTATTTCCCTTGTGTGTTAAATTAGAGTAATTGCTACTCTTTAGTTTTGGATGATACTACTTTTTTAATTCCCGAAATTTGTTTCGATTGGTTGCAGTTTTCAACGATTTATTTCGAGTATTTTCGTGCTAGTGTTCTTCAGTGATTTTAAATAATATTCTTTTAGTTTTTTGGTTTAGAAGTGGTTTTATTCCCGTTATTACTTTTGGGCTAGAGTATAGACTAGAGAAGAAAAGTATTGCTATCATCTCAGCAATATGATCTCGATTATCAACCTTAAAATCCTTGTTTAAGGTTCTTTTGAGCTATAACTTCGTATACATATCAGTATTAAGGTCTATTAGATGTTTCAAAGGTGGTTAAGATTGGTGTAGGTGGAGAAGAGATAAAATCGATGTTGTAACCTAACATCGTTGTGTATATGGATGAATGTGTCACGCACAAATTTGATACATTAAAATATTTTGATCTAAAACTTAAGTTGTACGTAAATACTCGTACGTTAGGGGTGAGAATCAGTTATGTCGTTTCGTGAATCATTATGACATTTTAATTTTTGCGGGATAGCAGCAATTGTTCAACTCCCAAGTCCGTGAATGAGGAGGGGAACAGGCTATCGATGCCACTGAGAGGAGAAACCCTTCTAAATTAACTGTCTCCGCTTAGATCCCTGCATGACTGCCTTGGGAACTTCGTGCCCAGATTCAAGTTTAAGACGCAACGGAAACTGTAGCGACAGGCGCCGCCCTCTTTTACCGTTTCACCTCGATCACAATCTCCTGGGGCATGGGGATGCGCATTACAGCTCTGAGTCCCGGCAGGAGGGTTGTCTTCATGTTCGCCAGATGCCTCAGCAAGGACGCGTTCGAAGCGGATCACCGGGGACGACTCTGGAACCGAGCGAGTCTCCCCAAGAAGCGCTGGCGGCTGCGTCTCGCTCGAGGAACTGGGCACGCCTCCACCTCCGCCTCCATCCCCGCCCCCACCTCCGCCTCCGCCCCTGCCTCCGCCCCCGCCTCCGCCTCCGCCCCTGCCTCCGCCCCCGCCTCCGCCTCCGCCTCCGCCTCCGCCCCCGCCTCCTCCTCCACCCTCGCCTCCTCCCCCGCCTCCGTCTCCGCCTCCGCAACCGCCTCCGTCTCCGTCTCCGCCTCCGCCCCCACCTCCACCCCCGCCTCCGCACCCGCACCCACCTTCGCCCACGCCCCCGCCTCCGCCCCCGCCCCTGCCCAAGCCTCCGCCCTCGCCCACACCTCCGCCAAAGCCTCCTCCCCCGCCTCGCCCCACCGGGACAACGACGCCGGCTGGGGAGGGGGGAAAGACTGCCCAATAAAGAGGCAACATAAGCGGGTCGAAGGGGTGCAGGGCGGGCGGGGATATTGGTGAGGCGGGGAATGGTGAGACTTGTAGAGTGGTGCGATGGAGTATAGTGCAGGGCGGGCAGTTAGTGGGGCGGGGAATGTGGCGCCCTGTAGAGTGATGAGATGAAGCAGGGTGTGGCGGGAAGGTGATAGGGTGCGTGACGGGGTGGAAGGCGGGGAAACAAAGACGGGGAATCAGTGTCAAGCAGAGCGGTCCGTGGGATCTGGATAGGAGTGAGAATGTAGGTAGGGTTACGCGAGGGCGGGGAAGAAGGGTCTAATGAAAAGCGTGTCGTGGAGGGTAAAACTGGGAGAGGCAAGGCCGGTCACGCGGAACAGCATAACGCGCTGGCCCAAAAGAAGTGGGCTGGCGTGGCGGGGCGAGAGCCTGATGAGGCGGGGTGAGGAAAGTCGGGCCAAGCAGAGAGGGCGAGGCGAGCAAATCCGTGAGGGGTGTAGGTGGAGTGTTCGTAGCCGGGGGAAGGGGGCTGGTAGAATGGAGGGGGCGGGGCGGGGAAAGGCGGGCCAAGCAAAGCGGAGAAGGGCGTGGGCGTTGAAGTTGCGAGCGGGGCTGCGGCTGGGGCCGGCGGGAGGAGGCTAGTGGGGCGTGGTCGGGGAGCGGCGAGGCGGGGTAGGCGCTAAGTCCCGAACAAGTTTCCGCGGCGCAGCGCAGGGCGGCGCGGGGGTCCCGGAGAGAGGTGGAGCACGTGGAAACTGCACGCACTAAGGAGGATGTGTGCACGTTTACGAATGCATTAGGAGGCGGCACTCGGCCCGCGCCGCCGGCCCCGGAGGAAGTGCGAAGAGGTCCTAGCGCGCTCCGCCTCCGCCTGCAAGCAACTGAAGCACTTGCGCGTTAACTAGCATAAAAAGCAAACGTCTCGCTTTCTGAATTTTCTCAGTTTTAAATTCACCAATTACTCCCTTTTTTATGTCTTCAATTTCTTGTGGGAAAAGATCAAATACTTTCAGTAATTAGAGTGTGTCGGTGCAATGATGTTGTGTCACAAATGTTAGTGCAAACTCTACCAACTTTATTTATGATAAAATATACAAGTGAGTAATTTCAAAAAAGAATGAACACAATAATTTGATTAACATTTTTTTTTCTTTTGAAAAGAGTTATCACTGCTCAGAAGTTTCTTGACCATTTCTCTTTTCTATAACGTCCAGAAGGCCAGTCTCAGAGCTCTGAGGAATGTTCTAAGTTTTGTCGAAGAAAGATTCGGCTTTTGGATACAAGCAGATAAAACTATAATTTGTGAATTTACGAAATTGGTACGAAAATTACGCAGTCTGTGTCGCGGGTGGCTAAATAATTTTAATGGACTCTTGTATTCTTGATATTCCCACCTGGAATATTACCCATTGAATGAACAATTTCCTGTGATAGGCCATTTACGTACCAAACATAACATTTCATAATAAGTATTTGGTACCGTGGACTGAAGGGACATGTTTATGGAAGGTGCTGGGAGGCGCCGCTAGGGGGCAGGGCGGCAGCGGCGGCCGGGCCGCCCATTGAGCCGGAACGGCGCGGGAAAAAGTGAGACTCGCTCCGCAGGCTCGGGAGCTATAAAGCGGCCGGCCCGCGGGACCGGACACAGTGATAATCCTAGTACAGCGAACGAGCCCAATGAGCGACGAGGTGCCAATTTTTTTTGTCATGCAGTGTTGGTAACCGTGATTCTCCAGGTGGTTGACGATTAGTGTTTGTAAAAGGAATCTCTTCTGGAAAACGGCGAACTGGCTTGTACTTGGTTTATACTTTTGGGTTCGGAATAATAAACCTGCATTGTTGATAAGAATTGTTGTCTTCTTAATTGTTCCTGAATATACAACATGGTGAGCTCGCCGTAATGGCGTAATAGAAAGATTCTTGTGTGTGACAGGAAAGACGGAGATGCTCAGTGAGTAGGGAAATAATTTTTGCATTTTGCTATGAAAGTAATTTGTACGTTTGGCAAAGGAAATAACCCTAAGTGTAAATTCAATGTATTAATAGATTACCAATAGCTGTAATATATTTATTAAATGAGTTGTGCAGGATGTATTATAGGGAATACTAATAACCGTATTGGAATAATAGGATAAAACTTTTAGAATCATATGTCTATGTAAAACTTACGATTCTACATAGAAGGAAATATTCAACAACAGAATAAATACATCCTTTAACTCAATCAATTTCAACCATCGCATTTCACTACTACATTGCATGAAAATATCTTGATAAGCTTAAGAGAATGAATGTCTTCAATGGTGTAGTAAACCATTAGAAATTCCTGAACATGCATCTGTCCCCTCTCCAAATCAGCATTTCCGTAGTTATGTGAGTACCAATATGAGAAGGTATTTGAGAAATAACACTATAAATAACACATAAATTTGAGGAGGAAAGGATTCTATACGTACTCATTAAACCTTTTGACAAAATTTTGCTATTCCATATTAGTAAGCAATAAAATTCGAAAACATTATCGGCTTCACGATTAGAACTACGTGGTCAAAATGGAAGGGTCAGGAAGTTTGATTATATTAAATAAATGTATAGTGTTTAGTTACTATATTTATTCTTCCAAGTGAAATAGTACATTTTTATTTCATTATGTACCTCCTTTCACTTACTAGGATCCAACACGCTTCCGACGAAGAGAATAACATCACTCTTCACTATAATAAGTACGAAAGGATGATTAGCCTTGAATTGCTTGGGACCCCTTGGAACTACGCCACCTTCAGTGGGCTGAATGTCAGCTGAAAAATAAACATGTTTCAGTTAGACATCATTCTACACACTTAATATCAACATTTGATCTATTTTTACTTTCCCGTACACGTATATACAGAGTTTTATACGTAGTAAAGGAAAAGTTTTTATATATATGCGGTGCAAAAAATGGCAAATTTTTGTCAGAAAAAAAATAAATTACCGTGATAACGAAAAAGTCGATATGTCTACTTGCTAAATTAAGATAAAAATTTTCTATGACCAGAATCCCAGTTTTGTGGGTCCTTGAAAAAACAATTGACGGCAAAACGTCCGCCCGTTTGTCAGTCTGTGAAAGCCTGTCGATCTTGTTCCACTCAAGGCGCTGCGATTTTGAAAAACTTTCTTCAAAATTGGGGAGTACTTTACATGAAACCTCCCGGACATTTTCAAAATTTTCTCAAAAGGGCACCACATTTTTCTTCAAATTTCTTGTAAGAAAAGAGTAAAATACACATATAAGGGTGGAATAGGTCAGATTTGCACGATTAACTGAATTTTCGAAAATTGCCAAATTTTGAATTTTCCAGCGTCTTCCTACATCTACAAAATTGAAGATAGAGAATTTCCGTTCAAATATAATTTGTTTTCCATTGTCAGTTCTTTAATCAAGGTCATCTACATTTCTCTAAAAATTTTAGCTTTTTCGCGCAACATTGCGTGCAAAATGAGCAATTTTAGAAAATAACAAAAGCAAGAATTTCTCAAAAATGGCTCCAAATTTTTCTTTAAACTTTTGGTTTGAAACTTTCTTTCAATTTTGATTTGTTTTTCTTTAAGCAAACAGCAATTTGTAAACACTATTTTATCTGTGAGTTAAAGTACTTACAATGACTTTAAGTGAATTTTTCGAAAACTCAAACAAGTTCTGTGAAAAAAGAGCTTGGTTAATTAATTGGAAGGTTAATTAATTCTACCTACACAAACTAAGAATGTTGTGTATCAAAAGTTTCACAAATATTAAAAATTTTTTCTTCATTAGTTAATTTTAATTTAATTGGACAGTCTCAAATCAAAGGCATTACCACGAGCAACATTTTATAATGATATCTGCAATAAAATTAAAAATAGTGTTGATATAATCAAAAGTTGTAAACTAGTGGTGCTACAGATTGGCACAGCTATTTGTGACACAGCATGTGTTAGGTGACTTTCTAAATTATTTGGTGTGGGCTAGATTCTCAGTCTTCTCCTCCCTCTTTACCAGCAGCTATCTATCGCCGCCCAATTTTGTGGCCCTCTAAGGCAGAACTGAATTATGACTAGCATTTTATAGAAGAATAAAACCTCGACCTACAGGGAAATTTTCGTCGAAAAATGAGAGAGCCTTCTTTGAGAAAATGTCGTTTGAGCTTTTCTGAAAATGCAAGGAAATTGTAGTAATAGTAGAGTCTTCGGTAATAATTCAGCCAACAATCTGGGATACTTGTATTGGCGCGAGTAATGGTATCGCATTGCAAATACAAAATCAAGTTGTTGTATTCTACTAAAGCAGACAGTCTGCAATTTCCTTCTGTCGTACCTGGGACAGCAGACACTTCCGTGGCATTCTCATCCAAACCGATGAAGGTCTTCTGAATAAAACTATCCACGTAGAGGGTCTGATTGGTAATGCCAGTGAGATCTGCATTCTCGTCGAACAGGTGAACAATGCCAAGCTGCGAAACAAAGTAGCCCTTTCACTACTCGCCAAACATTTTGGAATACGTTGACACTATCATCCTTAATGAATCTCGTTTCTTAATCTTCATTATTACTTAGTATTTAGGGCGTTCAACCTTTTTATTAGACGTTATATATTTTAGAGATAAAAGTTAAACTACTGATACATTAATAGCATGCACATTCTCGCATGAGAAACTGTTAATTTAAATTATAATACTGCAATTTCTTTCTATTTTAACAGATTTCAATCAGAGCTTGTAAAAATGGTTTAAAAAACTTAAATACCAAAGCACAGTATTTAAATTAAATGAAGGTGAATTTCTCCTTCCATCTAGTCATGAGAACTAGAACAATTGGTCAATTTTCTAAGGTGATGAAAGACACATTTATCTCTCCAGTCACTAATATACGCGAGACAAATATAAGGTAGTCATCATTTCGATAAGTAAAAAGTTTAGTCATCATTTCGATATATGCAGTAAAGTAACTGATACTACTTGCGCAAGTTTTATTGTGGTCCTTATTTCCTATTACTGTTCATTATCTATCCCTCCCAAAAGTTGAATTATGAACAAAAAAATTTGTAGGACGTCACATCGCATGTAATTAATAGTAAGTTTTGTTCAGGTATAATAGAAACCCTGCATCGATTTACGATCTCAATATTTGACTTGATAATACTGTCCACAACATACACTCCCGCAATTCCCCTTGCATGAACCAAACTCAGATTAAGAAGGCTAACTATACAATCTAAAAATTAGGCTATTATCCACTATCGACTAGTGGTGTTGCAGATGTCTGCCACTAGTAAACAGAATGACCTTTCATATTTTCTTATTATTTTATATTTACTAGACTACACAGCGACTCATTTTCCCCCTTTTTTATTTGACTCCTTTTTGTAACACGTTAACGGTCGGGTTAACACGTACCTCTTGCAGTTGTTCCTTAATCTGAAAAGTGCATTCAATGCGCACCCTCGGTAGAGACACGTAGACGGGCCCATTATTTGGAGTGAGGTCACTCAAGACCAAATTTTCCAGGCCCATCTCCAATTTCTTCAGACCGTCAAGTTGTTTTGGCAACAAGATGATCATTTGCAACGCTGCATCTCCAACCTGTTGATTAAAAAATAGGTATTATTGTAAAGAAAACTTTAAGTTGAACTATCTGTTCTAATTTATGAACCTTAAAATTTTTTAAATTACAATAATTAGATTTATTTTAAATTCTGATCATGAACATTTTTATATATTTACAACTGTACTGAGATGGCTTTCAAATCATTATTTACCTAAAAATGTTTGGTGCAATTAGCAGAGCACGGATTAGCAATACTATGAACTTCTAAATAGATTAATTAATTTGTATGGATGTTTGCATTATCTTCGAAAGGAGACCTTTCAACTTGAAAAGTCTTCGATCGGCTGTTCATAAAGTATGTTTGATTCCTTAATAAAATTCATAAATTTTTGCTCTGTTTGAAAGACGTATTTTTTGTGTAGGGCAGTAGTCACGGAGACAAAAGTTGTCTCCGTATTAATACTAGTATTATTTGAATTTTTTCCTATTGATCATTTCTTAATGATGTTGAGCTAGATGTAGATCTGGACCAAGTAGAATCCAATTCTTTTGAAGAGCAACTACAGACGTACAAAATGGAAACGGTTATTATTTGCATTGGCAATGAAGATCACATGATAAAAAATATTTTAAAACTGTTCAATTCAATTGTTCAAAAATGTTCAATTACCGCACTATCACGTCACTCCGCACACTCACAGGTCGCTAAATGCGTCGCTGGCTGCTACACGTCATCGCAGAAACTCGCCTATTTTGCTTCTGCCCATCACGGAAAGGTACGAGTATTTTTCCCAAGAGTTTCTACCAACTCCTTGTGACCGTGTGACCCTGCGACCCTGTGACCCTGGATATTTCTCCTGTTGAGAACGGCTATCTTTATGTATGAGCGCTGCTCTAAACGGGTTATATTCATCTGGCATGGCGGCAGTCAGTCAACTGTTTTCACTTTGCCCACTGTGTTTAGAGACACAGAGTCATCTGTTGTTGCGAACACTCATTGGAGCATGTCTTTCACAAGACAAATAAAATTGTGATATCCGATAACGTTTCTTTTAGAAAAAAAAGAATGATCTCTGCCCAAAAACTAATATTATTATTGTTGTTAATATTATTATTATTAAGAAGAAGAAGAAGAAGAAGAAGAAGAGCTACCTAGAAGAATCAATTCAAATATTATGAGACGCTTTGAGAGAAGACACTTACCCCATTGTACGGGAGGCGAATTGCTTCAGCATCGAGACCGCATACCTCTCCCCAGTCGAGGGTAAACACTCCGTGCATGGTTGGAACACAGACTGCGTTGTTGTAAGCCAGGAAGAAATCCTCATTTGACGTTTCATCTGTGTTAAACGGAGTCAACCAACCGGCCTTAAAGAAAGTGGCATTCAACATCACCAGTCTCGTCGCCTCTGAGATGACCACTAAAAAGAGAAGACCTTTGTCACACTCACAACTTTTCAATTTCACCCTTAAGATTTCTTGTGAAATATCCGCTGCTTACTGAAAGGACTCTAAAGCGAACGAATAGTTTAGGCTCCTTATGAAAATTTACCATAAATGCGATATATCAGATAAAAAAATGTGGTATATCCGACAAGCATTCGATTTGAATTCAAACCGTTTAACACCATTTGTGAATTTACCAGCGCTGTTGTGTGAAACGTTAGTTTCGCCTGTTATCGTATTCTTTGCGTTCCAAAAGGAGACGATCAAAAACCGATTTGAGCTTGTACGTAATACGTTTCGCATTTCAACGTCCTCGGTACTGAGTATCGCTCTGTACCTCTTCCCTGAAAGTAAACCTCTCCGGCAGAAGCTTAACAAAACTCACGTCGTGAGAATACTTTCTATCTAATGTTTTTGAAATTTGATTCACTTATATCATCGTAATTTATAAAAGAAAGTTATTACTACGCTTGATATTAAATTCCACGAGAATATAAAGTGGGCAATGTACGAGTTGTAGTTTAGTCGTTAATGGGATGGGGACGACCAACCTTTGGATAAAATGTCTTTGATTGCGCCTTGGGTGATCCTCTCGACGTCGCGGTTTGTGTTGCTGCGCCAGACTTGTTGAATGTATCCGGCTTGACGTGCGCAAAGTAGCTCTCGTTGGCCACTTTGCAGAAGTTATCCTCCAGCTTTGTGCCGTCTCGCACGAAGAGCCAATTGTGAGAAATCAGCGTCACCAAACGCTCAGCGATCTGAAACGCCAAAGAAAATTGTCACTCTACTACCTGAACTCTTCTACTCGATTCCCTCCTCTCTCTTCTCTCTCTCTCCCGCTCGCTCTCGCTCTCGCTCTCGCTCTCTCGCTCTCGCTCTCTCGCTCTCTCTCGCTCTCTCGCTCTCTCTCTCGCTCTCTCTCTCGCTCTCTCGCTCTCACTCTCTCGCTCTCTCTCACTCTCTCGCTCTCTCACTGTCTTTCTCTCTCTCATATAGCAGAGAGAGAAATAGAGGGATATTTGCACGTAAATCTTTCTTTTTCTCTAAGACTCAGAACTAGGGCAGGTCTTAATATATATATATATATATATATATATATATATATATATATATATATATATATTTAATATCGTACATATGAGTGCAAAGTTTATCTGCCTATCTTATGTTTTACTTGCATATTTACTTCAATATTTAAATACAAATGTGAAAGAATGTGGCGAGCTGCAGATTGTTTTCAGCCTGTCGCGTTGGATACCTATGAAAAGTGAGGTGCAAAGTACCTGCAACTCCTGCAGCAACTCTTTATAGCCAGCCGCCGTTTTTTCATTGTTGATGTAGAGCTGCAAGGCCCGGTCCATCTGACTCTTGGTTATGCCTCTGGCTCCTTGGCGGGTGAGCGTCAGCAACACGGACGCAGCCAGCGGGGAGATGACCACATTAGGTCTGCCCGGCACCCTCTCATCCCGCACACGCTGTCGAGACAATGGGAAGTGAATCAAAATGCCGAGAATGTCCTCGTTGACGTTCACACCACATTACTCCTAGGAGGATTCACTGGTGAGAAGGTATTGAACACTAGAAAACGTATGAATTTGTAGTGATTGTGACTTGGAAATTATCATTATATTCGGACTATTATATTCATTTGTTGAATGAATTTATTATTTCTTGTTGCTTATTTCACTCACACAAAACATACGCATCTTGACAATAATGTTTATAGTGTGCATTTATTTGTTTTGTGTAAAATTTTCAAGTTAGAAAATTAAATTAAAACATTATTTTCAAATAGAATTTCGTTAAATATCACAGGTAAAACATTGGATTTGTTGTACATTGTGTCCATTAAAATATGTATTTAGCATTTAAAACCCAAATAGTGGACTTAGCATTAAATATGTATGTATAGGTACTATGAACATTACAATAGAAAAAAGGTTTCCTCAAACAAGAACCCCCCACAAATGTTTTTCCGTCAAAAGTTTGGCATCGAATTTTTGTAGAATTACGTAGGTTGTTTTGTAGTATGCATCATGTAGTAAACGAGAAAGAACAGGATGTAATTGTGATGTTAATTTTTTATGTCGCTTTGAAATGACTTCTTCTCAGAATGTTTTTGGAAATATTTGTGAGAGAGAGAAAAAAGAGTATTACATCTTAAATTGGTAAATTGGAATTCAACCCGACTACGGATAGAACTTTTCTTTGTGTTTTACGTCCATTAGGTCACTGAACTATTGTAAGGAGTCGAAATTTGAGGTGATATTTCGATCATGTTTGGCATCAAGGTGATATGGGTATTATCCGCGAAAGTTTTCTTGAGCCCTGATTTTGATAAATGCGAGAAGACTAAAGGTTTGGTTATTACGATGACAGGACCATTATATCAAATCTGTTGCTCGTTTTGCGGTGAAATATAATTTCTATTATATGGGAGGAAACATTTCTTATAATGAGATTTGGGAACAACGCTCGTCGCTAACATTGATGCTTATTTAACTAATGTTAGAAAATGAGTGGGGGTAGGTATTGTAGGGATCAAGAAAAAGTAATGGTGTAATATGCAGGGACTACTGCGATAAAAGCACAGTTTGCCAATGGTTTTCGTCGTCATGGAGACAGTCGATATAAGAAGACGGACGAAATCAACAACTTGAGACAGATAGTGGACGTTCTGGAATGAGGACAGAACTCATTGATAGTTTTCGGTCAGTGGCGAAAACCAATGAAGAATTTGGACGTATGAAAGGCAATGGTACATTTGTTTGAGGACATTATTACGGATAAATTAATGAACTAGAATATTTGTGAGAGTCAATAGTGAAGGGTACATAATGGAAATTATTATTGTAATTTTTAATTTAAAATTATTATTGTACATTGTAAATTAAGAAATGATATTTGGTTATTTGAAAGATGACGAAGATAAACTTATGTATTGTTTTGGAAATTTGTTAAAGTAATTAAATGTTAAATTGTTCTTTACAGATTGCAAACAATATTATGCAAAGCTTTTTGTTATTGTTTCAAATAAATGTTCCCTTTTATTTGGAAATTGAAAGCATTTTGATTCAATAGTTACTTAATTTATGTCTATGGTGTAAGCCATAGATTTAAATAAATATTAAAATCGTCAGCCTTAATAAATATTAAATGGATATTTTTATTTCCTCCATTAAATAAATATATTAATATAACAAGTAAAAACCAACTCACTTCTGATACTTCACATTTGTTGAAAAGTTTCTGAGTTCTGTTTTAAAAGACAATGACTAACGTGGTGCCACGTGGCTTCGGAATTTATCTCAAATTATTCTACAGCTAAAACTATGGTACGAAAACTACTAGTACTAATCATCAAAATAACTATAATGTTAATAATTTTTATAGAAATAATAATTATTATTACTATTATTATTACTTTTTATCATTTAGATATAACATTCGCACGGTGCATTGAAGTACTGACCTTGTAAAGCTTCAGGGAAAACCCATTCGCTGCGGCAACCACGTCAGTTCTTGGCGACGACATTGTAGTCTCACTCAGAACACAAAGCACTGGAAATTTAGAATCAATATAATTTACATAATTATGGGGCTGCACGGAAATACAAAACTCGAAAGTAATCATTCAAGATTTCGTACACTCATATAAATTCTACGGGTGATAATAGTTTCCGTCGGGAGATTTTCCTTCTCTAAATGAATAAAGCCCACACATATACATATAATCACCATATATATATATATATATATATATATATATATATATATATATATATACAATTAAATTTTTTTTGTTCTTCTTTGTCCTTTGGAACAATTTTTTTTCGTAGACAACATTTTCATGGATGATGAAACGAACTGAAGAATCACATACGTAATACCCAAGTGTGACAAAATAGAATAAGTGAACTGTCGTTTATTGTTAGATAAGACTTTCAACCTCTCGTTCGTTTTGCATTTTATCTCATCAAACGCATTTAGAGGCATGGAAGTCGGCGTTTTAATAAGACGTTTAAGAAAAACCTCCTTTGCAACTGGGGTGTAATCATTTAAACACATCATTTATGGCATCAACTGAACTGCAGCGGAATGTAAAAAATATACAAACTAAGGCCATGAAAGATTCTAGCATTCAGGTAGGAAGAATGAGATTTCAATTTCCATTCAGGAAATTTCATCTCTCAGATCCCACCGCTCTCCTATGCTCTTTAATTGACTTTCCAATTTCGTCTTCTTCTTAATTGAAGCGCGCAGCCATAGCCCTCAAAGCTCACAGAACACAATTTGCGTGACCCTATCGTACTCATTAAGTAATTTTTAGTGTAAGAAAGGATGTTCATAGTGAAGGCAGTAGTGCCGTTAAACAAATGTATAAATGTAGCTTTTGATGTAGATACTTACAGAATATTGAACAAAAGTAAAAACAATGAAATTGATGTTGGAAACATATTTATAATTAAGGTTTATTTAGTGCTAGTGGACCCGGAAATCCTTCGCTATTGCAATGTATTCCACTTCACATGCTACTGGTCACGTGTTTGTTAATCACGTTTTACCCTACTCTCTCCAAAAATTTCAATAGACGAAATACTTTTTCGAAAATGGAGTCACGTCTCTCTCTCTCTCTCTCTCTCTCTCTCTCTCTCTCTCTCTCTCTCTCTCTCTCTCTCTCTCTCTCTCTCTCTGCGTCTCTGTGTTCCTCTGTCTCTGTCTCTCTCTGTATCTGTCTCTCTCTGTATCTGTCTCTCCCGGGAGAAATTTCACAATCGGAGGGGCAGAATACGCAATGAAGAAGTCTTAATAATCGCACATCAGTGTGCGGCGGGTTGCGTAGAGTGTGTCGTGGCGTAAAGAGCCCTGATCAGTGTCCTAGAGTCTACATAAAATCACCATCAACGAGCGTCTATGTGCGCAGGCATATACAGATGCCCATCGTACAATATCTATATTCTATACCGGAAGTGCAAGCAATATGTTGACAAATTTTTATGGCAAACGGATGAACGTACGACAGCACATTAAGCACGAACCAAAAACAAACATTGTTTTTATGTACTAGATTATAGAGACATTCTTGAAAACCACACTTCTTTAAAAGCAATATTATTCAATCTTTCTTGACAGCTTTTCGCTTTCTTTGATAATTACAAACATATTAGAAATGTTTTTATTTTTATTTTGAGAAAGCAAAGTAAATTTGTCCATGAGAAAATACAAGGTCAGGTAAGTACAATTCTCTTTACAATATTACTCACTTTCCTTTCCTGGATTTGTTATGAGGAACAGAGGGGTTTTGGGATAGCAGAACGCCAGCTTGGTGGGGTGCGAAAATTAAAAAATTAATTTTATACTAAAAGTATCGTATTATTTTCTGCCTTCTTACGTTCCTCAACAAAAGCAATTCCGAGCCAGAAAATAAAACTAATATTTTCACCTTAGAATAATAAATATCATTTGCTACCATCAGAAACAATTCAGTTCTACAGTACACGGGAGTGTTGCTCAAACGATGCTTACGTATTAAATATCTCAGCGAACCGCCACCTTAAGTGTAATATCAAACGATGTAGGCCTAATATTTACACTATCAGTTTACAGCTGGGCATTGATGTACAGACTTTAATGGTGCATCTGGATTGTGGCAATAGTCAAGGGACTTGCGCTACTCTTTTTAATAAATTTAAATTCGATTGCTTTTCTAAAATAATTGACGTCATATTGTAGGCTAGAGCATTTTGATTTTCGTTGTTAATTTATTTCAAGCTAATTTAATAAGTTGGTTCTTTGTGTTGTGCCGTAAGTCAAGTTTTCCCCTACTACCTCCGCGCACCCGTGTGAGAACTCTCTCCTGTTAAACGCAACATTCTTGTCTATCCTTCTATTACAATTCTTCCTTCTATGGAAAGTTGTTAACAAAACGTCTTTATTTGTTTAAAATATATTCTAACCGGCCCTCACCTATCGTACACACTCGTACCTTCTGCCGACACAGCCGCATGCACTGTAAGCAAGTCGTTAAGATATTATGCTCGTGAAGCGAGCTTAGAATCTCAGGAAGCAGGATCTTTGGGGTACGAGAAAGGTCTGAACCCTTGACACAATAAAAGTCACACAAATCACACATAAACGAGCATATAATTCACTCAAAATTCTGTGGCATGAATTAATAAAAATGAAAAACAAATCACACATAGAATTACCCTTCCAAAAATGATTGAATAAACACAAATAAGTAACTTTGACAACCTATTCAACAAATTAACATTTAATTTTGTTTAGAACTGATTTTCTGAATCAATTTCTTTCACCAGTACTGGGATTCCCTTTGAAAATTCATTACGTCTAAATTTAACTTATTCTAATTACAATTGCACGTGAAACTAATCTAATTTACAATTTCTTGCCTTTTCAAAATTTTACATACAATAATTAACTTGTGGGCAAGCGCACTACTCTCAATTTATCTTTAAATTATAAGTGCTGGTAACAGAATAATGGCTGCTACAATAGAATGGTTAAAGGCAAACAATTACGCATTAAATCTTCCACTCCCAAGCTACAAATTACTAATATCCGTGTCCTCAATTTTTAACACTTCTGAAACTGTTCTCTTTCCTGCCGACGTGAACTTGACCTAATTTCAGTTTTACGGATTACCTCGAAACTGTCCGCCTTTCAACCTTGAAACAGCGTGCTGCGTTCCGCACCGCGTTGCTCGACTCCGAAGTTCTGCGCTGCTCTCGCCGTCCTTTTGCTCAGTCGTCGTCGTCTCGGTCGCCTCGCGTATTCTTCCGTCTCCACTAACCGGTTTCTTCTCCTCCACGGCTGCTATCGCCTTCGATTACGCCCAATTTTCAGAAAATGTCCCTTGCACTTCCCTAACTGCCAGTGCAAGTACTTCGCTCGTTCCTAACTTTTATTCTGTTAATTAAGAACTTTCAGAGCTCTCCTGAGAACGGGCACACTTTTACTTCCCGCGTTAGTTAATAGAAGAATATTTCTCTAATTCCTGACTACTGCGCGGATGACTAGCTAGACGTTTTTCTGCAACGCCGTACACTCCTATTCTAAACAGTCGTTGCGGCAATTTCTAACTAATCTAACGCTCTGATAACATCTGCACACTTGCCAAGCGGTGCCTTACGTGAAGAACTGCAGACCTGACGCGTGCTAGCAGAAGAGATGTTGACTCCAGGCGAGATGGCGACAAAAGAGGCTTTCAGTATGCGCGTCAGCCTATTTATTAGCGCCGCGCTGGGGAAATTCTGAGCAGATACTGAGAAGGGGGGGTAATTTCTCCTACTTCACTCCTTTCAGGAAAAACGTGACTCGAAAGTTTGTGGCTGCTAGTGCGAGCAAGGGATACCAGGCTGCGCGTTTTGCTACTCAGGTATTCGACTGCTCTTCTCGCCGTCTATGAGCGTTTACGCTGACGAAACTGTGGTGTGACGGGGGTGTATAATCCCGTCTCGGCACATTGCCCCCTCCTTTTCTTCTTAAGATTTTTTTCGTCGTCGAAATAAAATCTTAAGTTGCTTCAGCCGCTTTGCTTACTTCTGCTGCTTTCCCTACTACTTCTGCTTTCCTTACTTCTGCCATTTTCCTTGCTTCTTTTACCGTTTTCCTTGCTTCTACCGCTTTCCCTATTACTTCCGCTTTTATTACCTCTTCTACAAGAATTGGATTGATGTGCACCGTAATCGCTTTCCAAATTATTCCTTCTCGGATCATCTCGTTCATTACTTCTCTCACTCCGTCATGGTAGGCTATGGGGATAGGATAATTCTTCGCTTTAAATGGTCGCAAGTCCGTTAACTTGATCTGAAGCTCATACCCCTTTATCGGTCCGTTGTGATTTTTGAAGACATCTTTGACGCTTATCGACATTTCGTACAACGCATTTTTCTGATCAACCCTCAATTTTTCTTGCTCCATTACTTTCTTCCCTATTTCTTCCTTTATTTCATTCTCCTCCATTTGCACGCTACACATTTCGACTTCTGCGAATTCTTCTGATTCGACTCTCTCGTCTACCTGTGCATTTTGCGCCTTTTCATTTCCATCTTCCTCCATTTCTACGCGACACATTTCGATTTCTGCGAATTCTTCCGATTCGTCTCCCTCATCTGCATGTGTATTTCGCGCCTCTTCATTTTCATCTTCCTCCCAAACATTTTCTCCGTTGATCAAAACTTGCTTTTCTCCGATGTCGATAACAGCGCCATGTTCCGCCAAAAAATCCACTCCGATAATTAATGGGTAAATTAATTTCTTCACCACTAAACAAATTATATCAAACATTTTTCCTCTAATTTTCACTTCCACCATTACTTGTTTTCTTACTGGATGAGATTTCCGCCCCCATGCATCTACCATTCGAGTATTATTGGTTGGTAATTCCAAGACGTTTATTTTCTTGCTTACTAACTCTTCATATAATTCTTCCGATATCACAGATTTAATTGATCCGGTGTCTACCAATGCCTTACTATGCACACCAGCGCAACTAATTTCAATCACGGGACACTTCTCCCCTTTTCTCGGTTTCCAGTTTTCCCATAAATTTTCTCCATTATTTGTAATTCGGTTTGCAGTTATAGGGATCGCGTGTTTGTCGTAAATTTTGTTCGATTTGGGACCCCTTTTCAACTCGAACTTGGCGTGTTTCCCGGTCCCGTTCGATCTCTTGTACTAATTTCATTTCGCGGACTCCGTGACCTTGCCCGCTGAAAGCTGTGCGCGTTCCTGCTCGTTCATGGTTGCTCGCCGCCGTAACCTTGACCGCGCAGCTCTCCGTTCGCCGTCTCTTCGTTCCGCGGCCTCGTGTCCTGCCCATGTTGTCGAGATTCACCTTTATTCTTGCTTCCTCCTTTCTTCGACGAAGAAACTATCGTGTCTTGAACAACTTGCATCGCGTTGATATTGGATTTGGTCGTCTTCGGTGTTTGGTTCATGTTTTCAAACGCCAAATCATAGTTGCCTAACAAAACTTGAATTTCTTCCACGTCTTTTACATCAACGCTGCGTAATAGATTCTGGATGCTTAACGGGAAATGTCTCGTGAGAATACAAATTATTTCTTCGTCCGGCACGGGAGGAGAACACATTTTTAAAGCTGCTATTTTTCGTGCCGCGTAGTCTCGCATGGTTCCGCTAGAAGTACGGTAATACCCACTCATTAACGAAATTTTGAAATTCATTTGTTGTTCCTTTCCCCAGTAACGGTCTAGGAACCTCACTACAAATTCGTTAAATGAATTTGGCAACGGGCATAACGTTTCTAGCCACGCCTTTGCATTGCCTTCTAGCGCTTGATGCAATAATAAAGTTTTATGTGCTTCGCGGACATTCGAAAGAACGAAAAAGCTCTGCAATGATTTAACAAACGCGTTCGGATTCTCGCTTGGATGACCTGAGAATCTAAGTGACGCCGGTACATTAATATTGCCTCCTCGGCATGCTCCCCCTCCATCTACTTTACTTTCTGCTATTTCCCGCAGTTCCTGAATCTTGCGTTCTTGTTCTTCTAATTGTCGCTTCGTATCTGCACTACTTTCAGTAATCTTGCCGCGAACTTCTTGGACTTCCTCTTGTATTTGCCCGAAACGTGCCCTATTTTCCTCATCTTTCTTTTCGATTTCCGTAGACATCGAATCAATTCTCGCTCCGACTTCCGCGTGCTTTTCCTCAATTAACTGAGTGCATGTTGCTACTTGCACCGCGATCTCTCCCCGAAGTTCGTCGCATTTACCAACTACCTCTGACATTATGGACTGTTGAACGTGCTCGAATTTTTCATTGAAAACCTTGGTTTGGTTGTCAATTTTCTCGGCTAATTTTTGCACTTGCTCCTCTGATTTTCGCGACTGTTCTTTGATTTCAGCTTCTAGTTTTTTCGACTGTTCTTTTGTTTCCTCTATTTTCTCGGATAATTTTTGCCCTTGTTCCTCCGATTTTCGCGACTGTTCTTGAATGTCTTCGGATAATTTTTTCCCTTGATTTTCTACTTGTAGAGAGATGGTTCGCGCGAAATTCCCTAACAACGCCTGCATTAATGTCCGCATCGTATCTTCTTCCGGGCGTTGCGACGGTTGTTCTGGCGTAGTTTCGGCTGATTCGGTGCGATCCGCGGTCGGCTCACGTACTTCATCTGCCTCGTGCAACCCTAGATTTTCCATCCTACGAAGTACCTCGTCCCCCGCGTCGCCCTCACTGTCCTCGTCACTCCTGATCTGCTTAGGTTCCCTATATTCCTGACTGCCTGCCATTCTAATGCTTTGCGTTTGCCTTTTACCTTTCTAACAATACAAAATGCACTTCCCTTCCAAAATCACAATACAATACACTATATAACACTTCACTGTACACAGAAAAACACTTGCTGAAAAGAAAACACAGTATACAGCCTAATAAATACCACAAAATGCTCGTTTATTGTGTCTAGGGTTCACCTTTGCTTGCTCGATTTCAATCGATCGCTGCCGCACGTAATGGGCGCCAAAATATCTAACCGGCCCTCACCTGCACCATTCGACGATTTCAATCGATCGCTGCCCCACGTTATGGGCGCCAAAATATCTAACCTCCTTACCTACCGTACACACTCGTACCTTCTTCAGCACACACAGCATGCACTGTAAGCAAGCCGTTAAGATATTATGCTCGTGAAGCGAGCTTAGAATCTCAGGAAGCAGGATCTTTGGGGTACGAGAAAGGTCTGAACCCTTGACACAATAAAAGTCACACAAATCACACATAAACGAGCATATAATTCACTCAAAATTCTGTGGCATGAATTAATAAAAATGAAAAACAAATCACACATAGAATTACCCTTCCAAAAATGATTGAATAAACACAAATAAGTAACTTTGACAACCTATTCAACAAATTAACATTTAATTTTGCTTAGAACTGATTTTCTGAATCAATTTCTTTCACCAGTACTGGGATTCCCTTTGAAAATTCATTACGTCTAAATTTAACTTATTCTAATTACAATTGCACGTGAAACTAATCTAATTTACAATTTCTTGCCTTTTCAAAATTTTACATACAATAATTAACTTGTGGGCAAGCGCACTACTCTCAATTTATCTTTAAATTATAAGTGCTGGTAACAGAATAATGGCTGCTACAATAGAATGGTTAAAGGCAAACAATTACGCATTAAATCTTCCACTCCCAAGCTACAAATTACTAATATCCGTGTCCTCAATTTTTAACACTTCTGAAACTGTTCTCTTTCCTGCCGACGTGAACTTGACCTAATTTCAGTTTTACGGATTACCTCGAAACTGTCCGCCTTTCAACCTTGAAACAGCGTGCTGCGTTCCGCACCGCGTTGCTCGACTCCGAAGTTCTGCGCTGCTCTCGCCGTCCTTTTGCTCAGTCGTCGTCGTCTCGGTCGCCTCGCGTATTCTTCCGTCTCCACTAACCGGTTTCTTCTCCTCCACGGCTGCTATCGCCTTCGATTACGCCCAATTTTCAGAAAATGTCCCTTGCACTTCCCTAACTGCCAGTGCAAGTACTTCGCTCGTTCCTAACTTTTATTCTGTTAATTAAGAACTTTCAGAGCTCTCCTGAGAACGGGCACACTTTTACTTCCCGCGTTAGTTAATAGAAGAATATTTCTCTAATTCCTGACTACTGCGCGGATGACTAGCTAGACGTTTTTCTGCAACGCCGTACACTCCTATTCTAAACAGTCGTTGCGGCAATTTCTAACTAATCTAACGCTCTGATAACATCTGCACACTTGCCAAGCGGTGCCTTACGTGAAGAACTGCAGACCTGACGCGTGCTAGCAGAAGAGATGTTGACTCCAGGCGAGATGGCGACAAAAGAGGCTTTCAGTATGCGCGTCAGCCTATTTATTAGCGCCGCGCTGGGGAAATTCTGAGCAGATACTGAGAAGGGGGGGTAATTTCTCCTACTTCACTCCTTTCAGGAAAAACGTGACTCGAAAGTTTGTGGCTGCTAGTGCGAGCAAGGGATACCAGGCTGCGCGTTTTGCTACTCAGGTATTCGACTGCTCTTCTCGCCGTCTATGAGCGTTTACGCTGACGAAACTGTGGTGTGACGGGGGTGTATAATCCCGTCTCGGCACAATATAAATATCGATAGTATCGATATCAAGCAACTATTATTTGTATTTCTCGTTGTTGCTGCGAGACCGAATCTTTAATTAATGATTATGCGAATAAAGCAGACCGCGGAGTATATAGAAAGCGTAAATATAATATGTAGGATTATAAGATGTAGGAATTTAGATGCACACGCCTGTTAAGCCTGTCGTCGCAAAGATGAGCACACAAGGACTGAAATATAGTTGATATTGGTAGTATCGATAAGCATAACCAGCAAAAATTTAATTGAATATCCAAGAATATTTCATCCTGTAGAATAGGGGGCGAGAAACTGTTTTTGAGCCCATTGGCCTCAATAGTTTTTAAAGCCCTTAAATGCTTTGTTTACGAGTTATTTAATGATATAAAGCAATTCTGACTAGTGTTGCAGGTTGCGTTTGACAGGAATATTTAGATGCGCTTTTTAAACAAATTCTTCATATTTTTAAAGTCAAACTGCGATTTGTCACGTCTATGTGAAACTTTCTTTTATATAACCTCATTTATAAAAATTGAGACCCGCAAAAGGTATGTATACTACTGAAATAGCATAGGAGACGATTACTTCCCCTAACACCATTCCTTTCCCCAATGATCCGTATATTAAGGATCCTTGATACTGAAAATTCGACTGACATAAATGTCTGGGTATCCGTCCGTCCGTCCGGGGTCGACCGTAGTGCCTTAACCTTCCAGCCAATTTTCTCCTAAACCGGCATTCCCCTATCGATCCGATTGCGAGTTTGAAACAGATATTTTATTTATGAGGGTACGATACATTAATCCTCAATACTTTCAAAATTTTGTCAAAATGCCTTCAAGTTGTTTCAATAAACTTTGTCCTCGAATAGCGTAAATGACACCTAAGAGAAAGGCGCAAACCTCATTTTCGATTATATCCCTGATTTTATCGAAAATTACACCAGTTCAATTTTTTCGGCGTCATACTACAACTGGGAATTTTTCCGTGACGAAATCTGTTTTTTAAGACGGACCTTAAAATGATATCAAGTTCAATTTTTCCAAATTATGAAAAGATTTCGAGTAATTTTATGAGGGAAAAGCCATTTTAAATTTTTATAAATATGTTTTTTCTCAAAAACAGTTTCAAATTATTTCTTAAAAATTTCCTCATTGTGTCAAAGAACTGTAAAAATGTGGTGCTAGTTTCATTTCCGCCGAAACCTCTGCATTTTCAAAAGTAGCAAAATTTTCAAAAATTGAAAATTTTTTCAATATGGATAGAGACTTTTGCTTTAAATAAAATCTTGTTCAATATATTCCTCCATGTCAATAACTCGTTCACTCATTGCCAACGCTGTGCACGCACTCACCTGGCACTGCAAAGAGGAAGACCAGCGAGTAGCTCTGCTCCCAGACGCCGCGCTGCGACAGACGAGGCTGCTCCCGCCCGCTCCGCTTTTATTCCTTGGGCCGCAGCCCCACGTGACGAATCCTTGGCGCAACGCTGCCACGGCGGTTGAGGTGCATCCGTTGGCGGCAGGTAGGTGCCTTCTTCCTCAGGAAACCACTTCACTTAGCAACTTCTCCCCTCCCCCCAACCACATCACATTCGTCCCCTGAGTAATTTTGAATCAAATCTTACAAATTTCGTAAACAAAAAGCACTTAAACAAGATTTTCTCAAAACACTTCCAATGTCTTCTTCTAAATATTTATTGAGATGAACGCTTGTACAATGAAATTATATCACATTCGCAATTTTCAATAATATCTTCAAAATTGCAAACATTTCTTATCGTCTATTTGTACCATTGATGTATTTAATAAATCCCACAGGCATCCAGTCAGTCTGAGCCAACGATTGTTAATCCAAAAAGGTTTTGTATTAAAAGACGTTTTTGCTGGTGTATGATATTCCGACGATTAAGATGAAACTGTTATTTGATCGATCGATTTTCCGCAGCATTACATGCCGAAGCTAGTGGCGCGAAAACAGCATGTATTTGCTGGCTCGTACTTTCACGCAAAATTACCGAAATGGAGTCATTTTTCGAAAAATTGTATATTACCTTATTTCAAAATATATCTTTAAGGAACAGATTTCATTGGAGGAATTATCTCTATCTCTAATATTTTAATTGTAGAAAGACTGTGAAAAACTTTTAAAATTTTCGAAAAATCAGGGTTTTTAATGAATACTAGACCTCCACCAATCTCTCAAACGTCCTTCACACAATCCACCAACAAAATTTAATCAACGATGGAGCCATTTTTTAATTTGGAAAATGTTCCAGAGGCGTCAAGTGAAGTACCCTCAAAATTAACGTATTTGTTTCAAATTCAAGGGCCCGAGACTTCAGATCGATTGGGTAATAACAATTTTGGAGAAAATCGACTGAATGATTTAGCCGCTAGTGTTGTTCACGCACAGACAGACAGAGAGAAAGACATTCAGACGGAGGGATGTTTTGTAGTCAATCGAATTTTCGGTATCAGGGTCCCACAAAATATGGATTTTGGCTGCGCCATGTGTTATTTTTTTCTAAATGCAGCAAGATTGAATAATGTATAATAGTAACTATTTAACATAACAGTATAGTAATATTCTCCAAGCAAGCCCGTATTAACACGAATCACACGTTACTCCTCGCCTGATCATGAAAAGCTATACGTTTTCACATCTAAGAAAATTTCCTCAAATTGTCATTATTAATTCTACTGCTTTTCTACTTCAGAATTCAACATGTAAATGGATTAAGGTAGGGACATCAGAATTAACGAAAACATTCACGGAATACGTTTCTCCTCGTAATACGTCGCACTCAGTTTTTTCTGATTTTGACGTTAAATAAATAAATAAATAAATAAATAAATAAATAAATAAATAAATAAATAAATAAATAAATAAATAAATAAATAAATAAATAAATAAATAAATAAATAAATAAATAAATAAATAAATAAATAAATAAATAAATAAATAAATAAATAAATAAATAAATAAATAAATAAATAAATAAATAAATAAATAAATAAATAAATAAATAAATAAATAAATAAATAAATAAATAAATAAATAAATAAATAAATAAATAAATAAAACAAAACCTCATTACGCTTGCATGTCAGTGTTCAACAAAGACAAGAATTCAACAGAATTTCATATTTCAATTCCTTATATTGTTGTTATTCAACAATAAACTTCGGAAATACACATCGCTGCATTGTTTCCCAAGACAGCATATTGTATTGGTTATAATTTTTTCTTTAGTGAAATAAATCCACTAACAAGGAAAAACAAAAATTATCCATTTATTTATTTCAGTATTGAAAATTTTATAATATACATCATAAACTTGAACAGGGTAACTTACCCGTTGATTAAATAAAAAATTTCAATTTAAATCAAAATAAAACATTTGTTTGCAATATTAAACAATACTAAGGAAAAGAAACAATAACGAGAAGAACTTTACACAAACGATTAAAAGAAAAAAACCACAGTCAGTTCGTATTTCAATATACGTCTTCCTGCTCACGTGTACAAGTCAAATATCATTTATATTTTCCTCAAATCTTCCAGCTCCTCCAAGACATGCAATACTTGTCGACGATTAAATTACTCAGTCTTTGCTTCTAACTGAATATCATCTTACAGTTCATAAGATTCGTCGTTCACCTGACCATATATCACACTGCGTTCGGTTAGTTGTTCATTCTAATTCTGGTTATTGATTTTTACTTTCCTGTGTACGTGCGGAGTAATATACGTAGTATAGGGAAAGTTATGTAATGATGAGGAAAATCGATTTCGAGATGTGAACGGAAATACACGTTTTGGGGTCCCCTGATACAGATAAGTGTTTTTTTTTTTCAAAACCTCCGTCCGTCCGTCTAGTGTATGTGAAACACTAAACCATAAGATTTTTTTCAAATTGAAGAACCCCCTGTCCAATTGGCCTGAGACGAAGCTCTGCGATTTTGAAAATCATCCATTGGTTTTTGGGAGTACTTTACATAAAGTCATTGGGCCTTTTTAAAGATTTTCTCAAAAATGGCTCCAAATTTTGTCTTTAAGTTTCTCATAAGAATAGAGTAAAATGCAAAGGTCTTATTTTCACTGTTAACTGAATTTTCGAAAATTTCAAAAGTTTGAATTTGGGGGGTGGAATTTGTAGTCCATAATTTGTTCTTTCATTATGGTCACATACATTTTTTAAAATTTTTTTCTAGCTTTCGTGCAATATTGCGTACAATTTGTGCAATTTCAAAAAATTTCAAGAACCAGATATTTTCATAAATGCCTTCAAATTTTTTCTTCGAACTTTTCGAAAGGGTAATGCTAATTACACTCTTGAATATGACGTAAAGTTCATTTCTTGGTATTTTTTGTTTTTACAAAATTTCGAAAGGATAATGCTAATTGCACTCTTTAATATGACGTAAAGTTCATTTCTTGGTATTTTTTGTTTCTACAAATATTACACAAATTAAATATTTTAAAAATTTCTCACTGTAATATGCACATTTACTGCAATTTGTAAAAACTATTGTATTTGTTAGATTAAGTGCTTGAAATGTCTTCAAGTGAAGTTTTTTCAAAACTCAAAACATTTCTGCGAAAAGGTGCTACAAATTTCGAATTTACTTTATCACTCACGCGCCATTTTCATAAAGACGGCTCCAAATGTTTCAAAGAAAATTGCTATTATGGACACAGTTTACTGTTCTTTAATATTCTGGAAATAATATTTCCATTCGTTAATTAGAAAACCCAAAAATGAAGAAAATATAAAAAATTACTTTAGGTAACTGGCAAGATTTGGCAAGTTCGTATAGCTAGTCGAGGCAAAAGGAAATAAAAAACTAATACGGGAATTCTACGTCATTCCATAACACCACTAGTTTTATATTTTTGAGTGTCTTGTCTGTCAGTGTGGTATCCGTCATATATTTATACTGGCGAACATCGAAAGTCTTTGATTATCTTGACTCGTAACAGTATATAGTAACATAAAATTAAAATGTTCGTTACCATTAATGATACACAATTTTTTCAACATTTCTTTCATGTAAAATATTAAAAATATAGCTAATATAATCCAAACTCACATAATGAATAATAAAATAATAATTGTGGCGGATATCTGCATTTATTGCGATGGCCTTAAACAGCATTTCTAACTTTTAGAAATGATACATACAGTAGCCCGCGATTAAAATTTCTTGATGTAAAGAAGTAATTTGTTAGTAATAAGTGAAATTCATTACCTTCCATTGATCTACTTTCTTTCATAAGAATTGCAATACCTATCAAACAATTGTTAACCAATGTCCACGAGGCGCCGTAAATTTGTAGAGGGCGAGTATGTAGTCACATTGCCCAAAAAATACTCATATTTTCAAAAACTTAAACACGACATTATTCGCAGATGTTTTTATGCACTCATTTCATTAAGAAAAATTCTGTCTTCACAATTCTATTTGTAGGATGATGCCGAAAAGTTTTTAATTTTTTTTAAATTTTCATAATATCAAACACTTTAACAAAGAGCAGACCTGTACCATTCTCTTATAAATCCTTTACTTTGTCTAAAAGTAATTGAAAGATTTTGTAATAGAAAGTGACTTAAAAAATAAAAAGTGTTTATTTTTGACCCAAAGTTCGCAAGAAATACCCTTTTTTAAAAAAATCGAAAATAACCTTACTTGAAGATCTGATAGAATACATTTTTTCTATAGAAAAATTGTATCTTCATAATTGTAGTCGTAGGAAGTCGCCGAACAATTTATGAATTTGTTCAATTTTCGAAAAATCAGATTTAGACATCAACACGACCCCTTCACCATTTTCCTAAACGTCCTTCAGACTATCTAACAACAAAATTTAATGAAAATCAATAAAGCCGTTTTTGAAAAAAATTGTTTAAACAAAAAGTAAAAATTGCTTATATTTCACACAAACTTCCGTGAAAAATACTCGGCTTTTCGAAAAATTGTACACGACCTTACTTCAAAATCTGTCTTAAAGGAACAAATTTTATCAAGAGTAAAATCTTTATCTTCAAAATTTTAGTTCTAGGAAGTCCCCTAAATTTCTTTTTTTTGAAAAGTGAGGGGTTTTCAACCATTATGAGACCTGGACCATTTTCTTAAACGTCTCTCAAATTATCCACCATTAAAATATCATCAAAATCAATAGCGTCATTGTTTTTTAAAAAGTTTGAAAATGTCTCATGGGTTTCATATAAAGTAACCCCCAAAATTAAAATATCAATTTCAAATTCAAGTAGATACTTCATCTGCCACATCGATGAGGAGTATTGACTTTGGAGAAAATCGATTGAACGCTTTAGCCGCTAGCGTTGGTCACAGACGAAGAGGCGAACAGACAACTGTCCGTCCGTGAACAACGCTAGCGTCTAAACCGTTAAGACGATTTTCTCTAAAATTGATATTCCCCAATGGATCTGGCTAATATTACGGTCACTTTTATTTGAAACCCAAATTTTACTTTTAGAGGGTACTTTACATGAGGCCCCTGAGACACTTCCAAAATTTTCAAAAAAATGTATCTATCATTTTCAATTAAATTTTGTTTTGAATAGTGTGAAGGACGTTTGAGAGAATGATGCAGATCTCATTTCAATTCCAATTTTTCCTATTTTCTAAAAGTAGAACCGAATTATTAATTTACAAGTATTCAAGAAGAGTAAAATGCTAGACAATGCTAATGGGCAAAAATTACAGAAACGTATTTTTTATGTTTCAAACGGCATTGACATTTATGTTACCAACAATTTGTGGACATTATTGCATTTGTGAGTCATTGTGGTTCAAATTATTTTCAAAGACGTTTTTTCAAAACTCAAAAGTTTTCTGGGAAAAAGTTCTTCAAAATTAGCATTTACAGAAACGTTTAAAAGATAATCTCTCAAAAACCGCCCCAAATTTTTCAACGAAAATTTCTGTGTAATACGACTTTTTACTCTTCTGTAATATTCCCAAAGTCTTACAGCAGTTCTACCATTAGAGTGCCGAAACATTGAGAAAATCTGAAAAAGTTAATTTTACCGGGGAATGAGAGGGTGAAACAAAACCGAAACGTTAGCTAAGAACAAAGAAATTAGTGATGTAACTAGTGCGAGAAAGACTCGACCATTCTGTAGCACTATTAATTTACAATTTGCTTTCGCAAAATTATTATTTTCCAAATCTCCATTATTGATATTTTTGTCTTGTTACTTCGTATAAGAAAATACCCAGGAAAAATTGTTTTATATTTTATGGACATTGAGGCCTTCCAAGGGAGTTCACTACTTGCCACCTCAGTCAGTGAAGATCTTAAATACGAAGTCAAACACCTTTTGACATTAACTCGATCAGAACACAGTCAAAAGGTGACGTTAAGCGGCATAATTCTGACCTAGATGCGTGTTAGCAATACTGGTCAATTTATTTTTCTTCTTTCGTCACTCAGGATGGAAACGTCGTAAATGTTTGGCGAAACAAGCTGGCGCGAATTCCAGCAATAAAGCATATTAACCAAACCGCTTTCCATTTCCTGGTGCTGATAAAAAAAGATCCTATTGCTTTGAAGCCACAGAAGTATATCTTGATTTCTGGTGATGATGGTAGCATATTTATACCTTTTCGCACTTACTAAAGTAAGAAAAGAATATATTGTAATCGTGCGCCGGAAAAGGGCGAATTTTTGACGCAAAAACTCTTACTTCCGCGCCCTGGTAAGGAAACAGTGGATAATTTCGTTACTTATATAGCAAAAATCCTCTAACACCTGGTGTAGCCAGAATCCATAGTTTGTGCGTCCTTCATCTAAAATCGATTGACGACAAAAAGCCTGTCTGTCCGTCCTATCCGTCCGTCCGTCTCTCTGTGTGTCTGTCCGTCTGTTCGGCTGTGCACAACGTTAGCACATAAACCGTTCAGACAATTTTCTCCAACAGTGATATATCCCAATCGTTCTACCTGATCTCGCCGCCTCTGGGATTTGAAACTGATATTTTAATTTTGGGGGGTACTTTACATAAAACCCCTGAGACATTTTCAAAATTTTCAAGAAAATGGATCTAAATTTTTTGATTAAATTTTGTTAAATTTTAGCTCTTTAAAAATCGTTATGTGCTTTTTTTGAAAAACTAGTATTTTTCGGTTATTTGTGATTGAAATGTACGATTTTTTCTCAAAAACCGCTCCAAATTATTTGATTAAATTTTTTCCACATATGTAATAAGGCACGGTAAGAAATATGGAGAGTGTCTAATCTTCCTGTATTGCTCGATTTTTTTCTAAAATTGCAAAAAACATTTCAAAACTACAAAATTGAAGATACAGATCTTTAGCTCAAAGTCTGTTGTACAATAAGCTCTTTAAAAAAGGTCGTGTACAATTTTTTGAAAAAACTAGTAGCTATTGCGTAAATTCTGCTTGAAATTAATTAAATATATACAGGTTTCACACCAACTACGGCCCACGAGAAGAACTGAATCAATGATATGAAATATAATTAATTTAATTTTAACTATAATTTACTATTAATATGCCAATATTAATTCTATTTTTACACTCTCACTTTTTTTACTATTTATTCAATTTGTATTCTCAATATATTGATGTATTTCTTTTTAAGAAATCTTCAAAGCCTAGTAGAAATATCGCAACAATACCGAACCATTATTTGAGAAATTAATTGTTATAGAACATCAGATGTTGGCGGTGTTAAGATACAACTGATTTATTTAGTCCAGCTGGTGGTAACTCTGAGGCCGAGAGCCATTACATCCGTTTGCGATGAATTTCTCAGCGTTTTTTTATAAATTACTACTCAGAATGCCCGGTGTGGTATGTAATTACCATTTAATATCATCTGATTAGTAGGTTACCTGACTTTTTACTTTTCGTAAGAAAATGTCCTTAAAATTATGTGTACGTATATACGCATAGTGTTGACTCTCTTGCACACTCGTCGTAGTGGTTCATCTCCCTTGCACACTCGTCAGCAAATCCATTGAATTTCAAACATCCCTAACATTACACCTGCCAAGCAGAAGTTTACCAACAGCTTTCTTTCGTAGAATCGCATTAGCAATATGTATTTATTTATTTTCCTTGTCACTTTACTTAGGCCGGAACCATTGCAAACGGTTGGCGAAACATGTTATGGCAAATTTTAGCAATATGGCATGTTATCAAATCGCTCGCCATTTCCTAGGTGCTGAGGAAAATGGTCGTTGATTTGAAAGCCGCAGCGGAAGGTCTTGGTTTGTGGCGATGGTAAATACTTTTCTTGAAACATAATTGTACCTGCTAAACTTTATTTCGAAACTGGTTTTGTGAAATAGCCGGTAGAAGGAAAGTAAAATTGCAAAACAAAAGTATGTAATTGGAAATCTGATCTAGGTTAAACGAACGTATTTATTCATAGAATCAGAAACTGTGATAAGTGTGATATCTTTCAAAGTTCTGAAGTTCTGAAAGTACAATTAGATCGGAGTAAATAAATTATGATAGATTATAGGCTGACAATAAATAAATACACACTAGACTTTTCAAAGGAATTCAAAAGAAATCGTATTTTTGTCGTAAGACAAGTGCTACGTACCGAGAACCTGTGCAAGTAAATATGTCGAATTAAATAAACAGACCTTAAAAATACATTAAAACGTAAACAAATAACCAGAATAAATATGTAATTAGTTTACGAAAGGGAATGTAATTATAAGAATAGCATGTAAATGACAAACAAAAAAGGCGGCAAATGCTTTTTTTCTGGATCTTTAGTGAAGACTGGAAAAACGTGAGGACAGAATGCTTGAAGACAAGGTGCATGACGGATGGTAGAAGGAAGCCATGTTGGCATATAAAGTGTGATGTTATAATGAAAGAAAACTGAAGAACATAAAATGGGTGTAAAATGAAAAATTAATTCTGGAAGTCGGAGACGTTTAGGCGAATGTATTTAATACAGCCACAGCGGTCAATGACGAAGTAGTCGATGATTTCAAACCTTATTAATTGACTCGGGATTATAATACGGGCAAGAAATGTATTGTAGTGGGGAAATATATTTTGGAACATAAATAGCTAATAGTAAGGGAATAATGCGCTCTAGCAGGAATGTGTTCTGAAATTGATATGTGTGAATGTTATAAGTAAATATTATTTATTTCTAGAGATAAAATATTTGTGTTTTTGTATGTGTTCATGTGCTGTTTTGTGAAATATGATTTGAATTTGCCACGAGAGACGGCAACGAGGCTAAGCAGTTTTTTGATTATAAATAAAACAGGTTGCACCGACACTTGCGGCAGCAACGACTAATTTTGGAAATTTTGATGATTTATTTTACTGTGAGCGATAGAAGGAAAAAGTATGTGTTCAATTCCAAAACAATGGATGATAGGCACCCAGTTTTCTGTATAGGAAGGGTTTCACGTACTCACACCCAAATTACGGCATTTTGCAGGAAGTTGACCGTGACATCAAAGATAGTGTCAGAAAAGATTCTGAATCAAATAAACAATTTTAATTATCTAGGATATGTCGCACAACTACGACGGAGGGATAGAGAAGAAACTCTCGCGGTTCCAGCTAATGTGTGGAACCATAAGAAGAACCCTTGGTGCTTAAAACCCAAAAAGAAAAACAGTTACAGTTCTGTAAGACAATGGTAATACCAATCTTGCTGTAGGGTAGAGAATGTTGGGTTTTGAAACAAAGAGAAATGACCAGAATATAGTCATCATAGATGATGCCTATGAGGGCAGTAAAAGGCAACGGAAACTGGTCATGAAAGAAATTAAGATATTCGAAAAGAACTAAAAGTTGTATCAGTCCTCGATCAAATAGAGAATAAAATAAATTGAAGCCAACAGAATGTAGAATCAGCGCCTTCATATAAAGCATGAAAATATCTACTCCTTGAAAAACTAGGTCCCGGAAGAGCAGTGAACCAACGAACCCGAGCAGACCGTTCGGCATAAACCGTGAAGATGATGTTGATGACTATAAGGAGGTCTTAGGTAAATAGATAAAATCTTGTTATGTCGGTACATTTCCATTTCCATTTAAGTATTTGGAATGTATACAAATCGCTGGTAATGTAAATATTAACGACGTGAGAGAGATATCACAAAATTACATTTATGTAGTTTTTCAAATAAAAGCATCAGAATGATGTTATTTTATAAGTTATAAGGAACTACGAATGATTTAAAATGATGAACTCGATATAAGGCTTCATTTACTGTGAGTTGTTAGCGTTATTCACGTACATTTTCCAATCACGTACTTCTCGACGGTTTTTCTTTCGGAAATTTAAAAGCGGAAGTGGATGTGAGACCATTGCAATATTTTCCTTCTCAACCATAACACCACAAGAACACATTGCAGTTATAAAAGTATTCCGTATAATGCACTTGAAATATAGTGATTATATAAAAAGTGAACCACTAGGACATCATAATATAATATTATTTTAATATTCCATTTTATTCACTTCTGTGAAGCTTGATTTGCCATCTTCATACATTCCGTCTGTTTGACATCGTGGAAATAAACATTGTTTATGCAAACTTCTTGCCGGGAAGTTTCTCGAATCGAATCGAACAATATATTTCGATATCATTTATATTATTTTAATAAATTACTTTTCATTTCTCTGCAATTAATATTTGTGTACTGTACTGAATTTAAAATTTATTTTTTAATTATTTTTTATTTTTAGGGTCCCAAAATTAGGTCGGTTTTGGTCTAAATCTGTTGTGCTTTTGGAATATTTCTACATACAAATGATATATTTTTCAGTATGTAAATTGAAAAAGTTACAGCCGTTTTTTGAGAAATTTTGGTTTTAACCTTTAAAAGAAATGGCAAAACGTAGAAAAAACAGACGGGTTTTGAACAGAGAACTATGTAAATATGAGTGCATCGGATAGTATATCACCGTTGAAAGTTTCTGTTCATAATGGGTTTATTTTCCCTTAAGCGTAGAATAGTGAAGAATTGTAATGTTGAAAAAACTCCTATATTTCGAAATGCAAAAATGACTTCTGAATGTTCGTCACTGTAGCATTCAACTTCATTTCCTGTCACGTTCTCAGGATCTAATGGGTTCTAGTGGGTAGTGGCTCCGACAATTCTTCACTGTGACACACAAACTTTATAGCAGATTGTGCATCATGACATTGTACAGTTTTCTTCGTTTTTGCGGTGATTCCAGCTATTATTGACAGGCAGAAATAACAGTCTGTTGGTTCAATTCAAATTATGGGAGCAGCAAAGGGCATGTGTCGTGAACCTTTTAACCAGCTTGTCAAGAGTGTAACACCCGACACAAAGCAAATAAGGGAGACCCATTTCTTGTCCTGGTCGTCCTAAATAAAGTTCATAACACGTTTTTGCCAGAGGATTAAGGATCGTGGTTTACGATCCCTAAGTTAATTCTCCACAGATATAACATTTCGTATTTGAGATT
The DNA here is from genome assembly GCA_038098605.1 of Gryllus longicercus. Taxonomy (NCBI): domain Eukaryota; kingdom Metazoa; phylum Arthropoda; class Insecta; order Orthoptera; family Gryllidae; genus Gryllus; species Gryllus longicercus. The sequence goes on along the minus strand of JAZDUA010000223.1, from coordinate 1,404,066 downwards.
TTTACACAGTTAGGAAGTATTCATTCTTCTGAATTAATACAATTCACAAACCCTCACGAACTGTAACAAGCCGTTACATCCAAGCCACTTTCCACACTGTCAGATCTGTCAATGATGATACGCAACAGGCAAGAAACACAACTCGCTTCTATCTATTCGAGCATGACTTATCATTAATATTGCAAACCCTTCTTTATTTCCTAAAGTCAATTTTCTGAATTCAGTGTCATGTTTAGGAATTTCTTGAACAAATTTCGATTGTTCCTGAACAATTACATCTGCAGAATTATTAAATGAAGATACACAAATTAACCAATAAGTAGTGTTTTCAAGCATTTCCTTAAATAGAGAGTAGCGTGTATCAAGAAAACAGAGCCCAATAGGCAAAAACCGATTTCATCTTTGAATTCATTATCCAAGTCTTAGCTAAGAAAACCATCTCATTCTTTGTTACAAAAATGCTGTCGATGAGAGGTATTCGCAATTCGTACAGCCTCTGACAACAAAAGTTCAAATGACAAAAATAATGATGCCTTACTTGAATGTGAGGCTAGAGGAAAACAGATGAAGAGATACTTAAAAATCAAGAGAGTTCTGCAGAGAATGCACTAATTTCAAATTCTAACAGAAAAGCAGAAAAATTAAATAGACAAAATTAACTAGGTAATTTAGTTGTAGAATGTATTAAATGTAGCATTAAAGGACATGACAAGAAATATTGTAGAAATAAACCTCGTGAAAAAATCTGTAATTTAAAAAAAACAAAGATCCATGAAATAAATGTCAATATAAATAACATTTTGCGAAGTCTTGTCCAAATAAAGAGCTAATGGTATTACATCATAGATTTTAACATTATTCATAAATTTGCAATTTTTGAAAAATGAGAAACTTCAACAAAGAAAAATGTGCGCATGTTCTCACCATTTAAGCGTCCTTTACTCTATTCGTGGAAAAAAATTGGTGCCGATTTTAAGATTTCGTTTCAATAACTTGAATTAACTTCAAGCAGAAATTACGCGAAAATTATTTGCTAAAATGCTCATCACCTTATTTAAGATCTACATTTTTAAAACATTTTTAATTTTAAAAACTCTCCATATTCAATATTTTACTTTTGCAACGTTAAATGTTTGTAATTTTTAGTATATTGCTACTACTGCTCACCCAGTATAAAGAAAGTATTGTAATGCTTATTTCGATATTTCCTGAAAACGAATTGAAACCTTTTTCCAAACAATTTTAATATGAAAATAGATTTGGAAATGCTTAGGATTTCTGACCTCCGTGGCTTAATATCGACTGTTCGGTTGACTCCGGATCGGGGGATTGACCACGACAGTAACCACAACGGATTCAATCCCCTCTCCAGCTCGCTACCATTTTAAAATTGCTTCATTTGGTTATATTCGTTTAACTCTCGTGAGACACCTGTTGAAAAAGAAAGATGGTAATACAGAAAGAAACAAGAAATACACTGGCAGAGAATGTTCCGCTCGTATGATATTAATTCCTAAATCTCTCCTGGGCGACTTGGTTAGACTGAGTGACAGGTGTTCTGTGAGTTCTTTCGGTGAGACTTGGCTGAATTTCTCGTTACTACTTACTGATGTATAGAATAAAAAGTACAAATATTGTTCTATTAATCAAGCCAAGCTCACTAGAAGGTAGAGACAGATTTGCATCAAGTGACCTCCACACCATCCTAAGACCCACCCCGTTTTGAGTGTGATGAAGTCTGAAGCAATACTCTATAATACTATTGTAATATAATCCTCTATATTACTATTGTTCAGAAAGTAATTACGTTTTTTGAAATAATTCCATCCCGGGGCTCATCGAGGTACTTTGGGCTCCATCTTCATAGCTGGATACTGCGTTCTTGAGGGGAGGCGATGAATCGCCGATAACTTCGACTCATTGGCAAAACTCTTCGTAAAATCGCTTTTGCTGGCATCTAAGTACCCTTCGCGTCACAAGATGCGGGAGTTGGGCGTAGAGATTTTTCCTCTTGTTAATTTCCTCCGGTTCATTCCGCTCCTGAGGCCGTCCTGAGCGCGCGAGGCGGCCGCTGCGGGACGTGGGGCGCGGCGTGAGGGCCGAGCTTCGACGCCCGCCCTGCCCTTGCGGCGCCGGCGGCGGCGCCCTCTGCTGTCAGCCGGGGGGACGCATCAATCTTCGTCCGTTCTGTTTGTTCCCGAGCGGCGGCGCCGCGCCGGCCGGGGCGAGGACGTGGCGGAGGGGGGGGGGGGAGGAGGTCGCGGGGGCGGGGGCGGCGGCGGCGGTGGTAGGGGTTGATGTGTGGGGGCGAGGGGAGTGGGGGAGGAACGGGGCGGCGGGGTCAGCAGTGAGAGGGTGGGGAACGTCGGGTGGCGGTGACGGGTCTCTGCAGGGGCAGAAGGAGTGGAGGGGATAGCGGGGAAAGAGGCGCCGGCAGGAGCAGCGGTGACAGGGTGAGTGCGAGGCGGAGGAGGCGGGGAGTCGGTGGTGACAGAATAGTTGCGGGGGAGGAGGGAATGGAGTTGTGATAGAGGCAGGGATCGCGGGAGGCGGAAAGACGTCGGCGACAGGAAAGGCGGTGGCGTGCAGAGAAAGAGTGGCGTCGGTTGCTTTTGGGGCGTGGGGGCAGCCACAGAGCTCATGTTCCATAAGCTTTATTGCCGCCAGCATCCCGGTCAATGATTGTGGTTTCCAATGCGTGGGCAGTGGCACTCAGCGGGAGGAGCAGCTAGGGAAACATGTCCTAGGCCCCGACGTCTTTGGGGTCCGGAATTTTCATTAGCTCAAAACATGACAAAATGTGTTACTTCTAATTTAAATTAACTGCTAAACTATTATTTCTTAACAGTTAACGTTTCGTAACTGTTTCATGAACTAACAGTTATTTCGTTTATCCTGTTATTAGCTTTTATCTGTTCCCTTAACCCAAAGCCGCGAGGCAGGGACATCGCCGGTAGGCCTGAGCCCGTTCACGGGCTGTTGCACCACGTACATACAGTGCATCATACTTGCATTTAAAAACAATATTGAAACTTAGCAAACGTTTTTGGGATGTAATATTTACACAAAGGTTTAGTTTTCTTGTTAGGTTAAACAATAGGTTGCAATTTAGGGAAAATATATTTTCATTCAATTGAATCATTTTATTACCTCAGCGTCTTTACAAGTTTCCGTCACCAAATATTGAGGGAGTTCCTCATTACCTCGTGAGGGAAACAATAAAACGGTAATATATTTTGTAAGACAGTACGCGGTATACTGAATCAGGCATGCACACTACTACATTGTAATCAGGATCTTCAAAATTTCGGATCATTTAAAACAAAAAATAGAAAAATGTAATTTTACATTAATTACGCTTTTATTTATCTTACCTACTTACACTAAGAACTATTTTCCTTACTACCCCAGTTTGAACTTTTTGAACATAAGACCAAAAACATATGAATATTCGGTTTGTACGTTTCAATCAGTTGCTCTTGAAACGACGTTGGAGCAAGCGCCGGAGATTTGCAGAACAAACCCGCGGCCAGGAGATGATTCCTGGAACCCGGAAGCTCCGGGTGGACGAGAGCCGGAAGAGAGCCGCCGCAATCAGCGCTGGCGGGCGCCACGAGGCGCTTCGGAGCAGCGCCGCGGCGAACGCGCCACCCAGGAAATGCGTTTCCGCCTCCGCTGCTAGGCATTGCCACAGAGATGCTTTGCAGATGCAAGAAATCTGAATTTTGTGAGTTCACGCTCATCGTTTCTGTATGTCGCAACTCCCCCTGCATTATTTCTCGGCTGCTCTAAAACATACGTCAACTTAGGGAGCGATTCCTCCATTCGTTCAAACGTCTCTTGTGTTGAATCCTACGCGCGCGCACACACGCACACACATGTATATATATATATATATATATATATATATATATATATATATATATATATATATATATTATATTCATGCGAATATAAAATATGCGAAGTAGTGTAATGTAATGCGTATGTGTACAAATAAATAAAAAGTGTAATGTGGAAAATATGTTTACAGTGAAAAAAGCAACATGAAGTGAAGGGTTTAATTTTGAAGAACACTCATTTCATAGGAAAAGAATGGGCGATGCATATATACACTTGGAGAAAAACATAAATTGAATGTTAATGGAGAAATAGTGACATCCGAGATTCCGGAAACGGACGGAAATTGAGAAATCCTACCACAAATTTCCTTTGTGTACCACAAAGTCTGGTTGGGATTTACACCGCGATATTAAACACCAACTTCCCAGCAATAGGACTGACCAGTGCAGGAGTCCTCCATTCCTATACGGGATTAACGTCCTCTTATCTTCCGTCAATGGCGCTGTGGCTCGGAGCATTGTGCAAGTACTACCCGGAATCTTACTCTGCGGAATAGAGTCCCACGTAATGCATGGGTGCTTTTTCCACATGACTGTGATCTGGTTGCTTCCCGTATCACCAGTAATCCCATCTGATCCGTCAACTCAACCATTATCATTTACTCAATATAATCACTGGGGCTGTGTATATGTAAATAATTTTGGTAATATATGCAATTAAAAAAGAAAATAAATAAAAGGGTAGTGTGGAAAATATGTTCACAGCAAAAAAGATACAATAATCATATAAATTGTTACAAGCGACAAACAAAGTGAAGGGCTTAATTTTGAAGAACACTCATTTCGAAGGAAAAATGGGAGATTCAGTTAATGCACATTTCACAAAATAAAAATATAAAGGTAACAACAATACCGCAACAAAAATATGACTTCCTCTCAATTCACAACAAATCCACGGGCTTCACTTCTTTAACACCACTCCACGTTTGCGCAGAGTGTTGGCACGCATTGACGGATTCACATCCTATTTCGACTGATACAGGTCTCAGCATGCTCCTCGAGTGATTGCTACAGAGATGCTTTGTGCTCGTGCGAGTCAAGCGAGCGACATGTGTTTAATGCAGGTTCTTTTGATAGCGCTCCGCTCGCTTCCCGGAATAGACACTCATGTTCTCTTTGGATGAACCCATTTGTAGCTATCAAGGTGAGCTTCAAGGATAAGTTTTTTGAGAGACAACCTATAGTCCATTCTGCTGTACTTTTTAACCAGATTCTCAACTATTTCACCAAAGTTCTCAGGTTTATGATTTTCAAGAAAGCCTTTAACAACTTTAACGAACTGGCCCTTGACTCATTCTCTTTTGCTCTGAAAAGCATGGAAAACTCCTGACAATAACTTTCTATATTTCAGGTCCAACGAAAACGCCAGCGTAACTATTGCTTTGGAAAGCTTTGGAAACAAATGTTGTAGATGTTTCAATGCTGCAGATTCCATGTCCAACGCTGTCATACATTGCTTCAACAGTCCCATTTTTATATGCAAAGGTAGCATTACTACCTTTCGAGGATTTACAATTAGCTGCTATATTGATTGATCCGTTGTTGTCCGTTGTTTATTAATTGATTGTTAGTGATTGCGGGCACGTCAACTGCTAAAATGTAACGTAAAAATGTTACGTAAGTGTAGTGCATGTTCTTTTCTCGTGAGGGGCTATGATCTTCATGAGAAAAGACCATAGCGAATTGCCAGCTCGTTAGCTTACCGCCTTAGCTCGTTAGCTTAAAATTCGTTTGCGGTGTAATTTCCAGTCCACATAGTGGGTTTGTATTAGGATTATCTCATTCTACCACTGCACCACCTTCATTCAATTACTCATCACATCAACTTCTATAGCCATCATCATCAAATCTATTTACAAAAAAATTAGTTACTGTGATTTCAAATTGTCTTTTCAGTATTTAAAATATCAAATGCTTATTTAGATAATATATAACCCTAAACCAACTATTTTTGAGACTTTCTCTAAAACGTTGTGTAGTGTGTTGTCGTCTTGTGAGTCATTGATACCGAAAATTGATTTTCGGCAAAACGTCTGAGTTTACCTGAGACTTTTTTATTACTGGAACGGATATCTGTCATTCAGTATAAAATCAGAATAGAAATTTATTTTACGGATTCAAGTAATACAATGTACTACTGCCCATATGTTTTTAATGACGTTTGTATTGCATTGTTCTGAATTAGCGTGATCTAAATTATAAGTCACGCATTTGTGTAAAATGCTCACCAGCATTTCGATATATTATCTTTAAGCCCCCATACCGAGAACTCGTACCAATGTGAAAGTACATTCGATGGCCAAAGATACGCTGGTTTGTATTCCAACAGCAGCGTAGAACACACCAGTTACGAGCGTCAGTGTAATCTGCGACATTGACAAATGAGACCTAATTGGGTGGAGAAGAGAAACACGTTAACTCGGTGTGTACTCCCACCCCCTTGGGGAGCGAGGGACTTGAAGCACGGCACACCCTCCCAGAATACCTGAGGCGACAAGATAACAACTGGGAGTGACAACACCTTGCCCATGAGCGACGAGATACACTGTCGCTTACACAGCTAGCAAAGCATTCAGTAGTCGCTGACAAGGGATCGTTCTACAAATAGGTACACAAATATCATTTTACCTCTCCTATACCTATAATTTTGAAACAAAAATTGTTCATCTCTTGAAGTGTACGTTCGTACAAATAACATAATTATAAAATGTAATGTATGAGTGGTACAATCCCCTTCTATTTGGATTTATTCAGTCAAAAAACAGTAAAATCTGTATGAAACGTATGGAGGAGAAAATAATCTCCACACGTTTGTTATAAGCTGAAGAAATTAAGGGGTGGGGACGATATTTGTTCAATTTATAAGGCGTCGTCAACAAAAAATCCGTATAGAACAAAAATTTAGAATTATAATCGTACGAGTTGCTATGAAACAAATCAGCATGCATGTATACAATTTGCAGCACATATTTTACAGCGTCACGCTACCACTTTCCATAACTTGCAAACCCCAGATCCTTGGGTTTCCAAACCTCTAAAACCATTTTAGATCGCTTGAAGATATCTACGTAATGTATTCGTGATTTGGTTTAGATCTTTTGGATGACCATACTCCACTAGCAGAAGCTGTCAGAAACGAGAAGCATCGCGGAATCTATCTAAAATTTTCCAGAGCTAAACAAGGGGTCATCTCAACGTTTGCTCCATGGAACAGGCAAACTGGTAAAAAACCTGATCCAGACGGGGGCCATTGACCCAGAATCTGAAGTACATTACTTGTTACAAGAGCATTAAGTCTTTTTTAATTATACAATACAAATGTAAATTAATGCATTTTCTATCATTGTTTTGTTAGAATAAATATTATTACTTTCTCGCACTTAGTAACGTAATTGAAAGAATTATAATCCTTCACCGGAAAACGGCGAATTTTCAACACAAAAACTCTTATTGCCGGGCTCTGATAAAGAAAAATTAATAAATCCAGTTGCTAAATAGATAAAAAATTGCTCTACTACGTAGAGTAGCAATAATCCATGTTTTGTGCGTCCTTCATACCGAAAAATAGATTGACGGCAAAACATCTGTTCATCCGTCTGAGTACAACGCTAGCGCATAAACCGTTTAGCCGATTTTCTCCAAAATTGATATTTCCCAATCGTTCTAGGTGATGTCACGGTTCCTGAAATTTGAAGCCGACATTTTTAATTTTACTATACATGAGGTCCCTGGGACATTTTCAAAATTTTCCAAAAATGGCTCCAAATTTTTTGATTAAATTATGTTGTTAAATAGTGCAAAGAACGTTTAAAAAACGATGTAGGTCCCATATTCGTTGACATCCCCAAATTTTTTGAAAATTGGAAAAAAATTAAGCTACAAAATTGGAGGTAGAAATTTTTACGTCAACAAATTGTGTTGTTCAAAATTAGCTCTTTAAAAAAGGTCGTATAAAATGTTTTGAAAAAATTAGTAGTTTTTGCATAATGTGCGCATGAAATTATCGCAAATTTTATTTCTCAGAAACAGCTCCAATATTTTTCTCTAAATTTTCTACACTTATGTAATAAGGGATGGTAAAAAATACATTTTCGGTTATTGCTCAGTTTTTTGAGAATTGCAAAAAAAATATTTTTAAAACTACAAAACTAAAGATAGATATTTTTTGTCACAAAATCTGTTGTACAAAATTAGGTCTTTAAAAAGGTAATGTACAATGTTTTGAAAAACGAGTAATTTTTGCGGAATATGTGCTTGGAATTTAGAATTTTTCTCTAAAACCGCTTCAATTTTTTTGTTAAAATTACATAAGTAATAAGGGACAGTAAAAATATGAAGCTAATCTCATATTTGGGTATTGCTTTTCTTTTTTTTGAAAATTACAAAAAAATCAAAATACAAAACTAAAGATTATATATTTTAAGTCCATTGTACAAATTTAGCTCTTTAAAAAAGGCTAGGTACAATGTTTTGTAAAAGTTATTATTGTTTGCGTAATTGCTGTTTGCAGTTAATAAAACATTGAGAGCGTCCCGTCATACATAACGGAAACATAATATTTCGAGAAAGTATGTGCTGTTGTAGCACCACTAGTTATTTTTTATGTTCAGCATAGTCTCATTCAAACAGTTCCAAAAATGTCCATCCGTTGTATAATAGGCATCCGGTGTTTTGACTTATTACTAAAGGAGAAAAGTGCTTCTTATACACTGGCAAATACGGTAATCAGTTTCGTAATGAAGTACGTTACCGCCTTGGTTTGGTATGTACTTCATTACGACCCTAGGGCGGTAAAGCAATGGCATACTTTGCCAATGTTTTTTTGAAAGTATTTTGGACCTCTTTATTTTGAATCCTTCACTTTTCTCTTTAAAAACGCTAATAACTGAGTAAACTTACTTATATCAATATTTTCATTAAGTGATATTATACTTTTTTAACATAGTGTGGCGAGACCAAAAATTACTTGGTTTCTCCATCTCTTTACTTGTCAGAAAAGTGAGCATTCAAAACGTTTTCCGATATAGAATCAACATTGTGTAAAATACCAATCTTTAAAAATAAATTACACAAGCTCATTTTTTTCTTAATTTGTTGAGAAACAATGTTTCTACAGCAGCATTTATTGCTATTTCTATTTCCGAATCAGAACTATATTCACTCATGTCGAAAAGCATACAGCAAGTGAGTTTTAATTGTTTTCCTTGTTGATAACAGTGAAGCTACTTATAAGAGAAAAAAGGGGAATACTAAGTGAACGGGTGAGACGAAATTTCATTTGCAATCTAACAAATTTTTACAAAGTATATAAAACGTTGTTCGATATTCGTGTCGTATCACCTGATTACAATACTCAATTGGTTACCAAACTCGGCCTGACGGCTTCGATTGGCAATTTTCCAATCTCGTATTGTAATCAGATGCATGACGACACTTATATCTTAAATAACTATAACCCCCACATAATATCAGGCACATAATACACAGTTCGAAGCCTGACCCTTCAAAGTTCACTGTCAGTATAAAGCTGTTTTTACGTTTAAAATCATAATTTCAGTAGTGCGTAATATTTTCAAACGTAAATTAGAAAAACTTAAAAGGTGTATAAAGAAAAGAAAGTAATATAACCTACAATCCGCTTTTTCTCCATGAAAAACTTTTTAAAGCTCTTCTTTAGGTACTGCACGTACGCTATTCAATTACTCCTCTCACACCATCGACAATTTTGTAACAAAATGACCAATGCCCGCCCACAAATGTGTGCATGTAGTCCTTGAATTTTTCCCAACTAGAAAGCTGATTTATTGAAAATGCAATCACCTGAAACCATGATGAATAATCAATGTGATGGTGTAAAATCACACAGATGAATAGTAAAGATTGTGGCCATTTACGGTTATCTCCTCACCGCTGAAATCCGTCTACAGTGATCGATGCTTTATGGAAACGAGATTGTATAAGCGAAAGGCTCAGTGGTATGAACCTTGCTGAAAGCGACGGAAAGTATTAATTCGCCTAGCAAATACTCACACGCTGCCCTTCGGTTGTACAAATCAAAACTCAACGAAAAATGGTGGTTCACAGCAACAATTTTTACTTCCTTGCTACAGAATAGATAGGAAGTAATGTAATACTGCGGGGGAAATTGCGATATTTTAGCAGAAAAACTCTTATTAAAGGGCCCTGGTAAAGAAAGTATTAATAAAGTGGATAAATCCAGTTGCTAAATTTAGAAAATAAAATTCTCTATCACGTGATATAGCCAGAATCCATGTTTTGAGGGTCTTTGATACCGGAAAATAGAATAACGGCAAAACGTCAGTCTATTCGTCCGTCCGTGTGTCTGTCCGTCTGTGAACAACGCCAGCATCTATACCGTTCAGCCAATTATATGCAAAATTGATATTCACCAATCGATCTGGCTGATGTCGCAGTCCCTTGAATTCAAAAACACGGGATTTTAATTTTGAGGGGGGGGGACACTTTGCATGAAACAACTGGGACATTTTCAAAAAACTCTCCTTCATTTTTTATTAAATTTTGTTTTTGGATAGTGTGACGGACGTTTAAGAAAAAGTGGCAGGTCTCATGTTCGTTAAAAAATCTCATTTTTCAAAAATTGCCAAAATACACACTTTTAAAACATTCATACTAAGCCAACAAGAAAGTAATATTTTTCATTTTTTTGTTTTAACAATATACAACATATTATGTGCACGGGAATCCGTAAAGATATTGCTCGCAATTGTAATATTTATGATTTTGTTGAATAATATTTTTCTATGGAACAAAAACACAAAAAATCTTCAAACAATATTTAGTTATTTAAATCCGTCTCATAATGCAGAAAATAATATAAAAACGTATGCAAAAAGTAAAATCCAAGGTTCTCGTGATGTATACAGTCAAACCGGCGTCACTTTCAGATTCATGCAACTTTGAATATTTTTTTGCATACATTAACTTTATTTTTATTGATGTATGAAGAATTTTTTTGATAGTTTGCTATATTAAAACCAATTTAAACAATACTTTTTAGACTTAATTTTAAAGGGTGATGGTACAAACATCCAAACTCATGAACTGCATGCTAAAATGGTTATTGCAATATAGAAAAAAATCATGCATCATAAACAAATAGGAATATTCATTATTCAACGCATGGTAATGGTAGTGTGAATACATTGATCATAATACATGAAAACAAATCATCAATATCTAATATTTATTCTTTCTCTCATTCATTTCCTTACCCAACATCATTCTCGTTCATACATGAAATGCAGGAGCTCCCACTCTTATAGTTTGAAATAGTGTACACCTGATATAATTAGTAACAAATGGAGATTTATTTCACTGGTCTCTAATGGTTTGCTCATGCAAGCTTCCACCCTCCTCACTTTTGGTATATCCCAATGGTACTTATGCGTTGTCCACCCCACCTCGTTACAAAATGGTTTCTCTAACACCTATCTTACAATTCTGGCTTCCTAACTGCACAAACCGCCGCCCGCTGACCTAGGAGTCCTCTACCCGTTGTTGCATAGTCCGCCACCGGGCTCGCCTTCCTCTGTTGCTCGGAATATGGCACACGCCGCGTTTGAACGGCTAGTTAGTTATTGCAACCGTATTGTGATCTCACCTGCGCGGATACGTCTTGGTTTTGCGTAATCGCATCTACCAATGTATAATTTAACGCTCACTGCATCTGTTCTGCAACTCCTATGATTTTCGTTCAAATTTGTCACTGCTTTGCGTTTATTTCTCTGACTGCCGGATTAGCTATTACTCACGTATTATCCTTGCGTCGCCATCAATACGTTAGTTTATCACGTTCGTTCTTTAGAGCACATGTGCCCATGTCGCACGATTAACCCACTAACCCCCGTTACCACAGTTGCAAATTATAGTTTCTGAGCACAAGTAACATTCTTACCTCTTCTGTCGGTTTACTTCATTTTCGTTCTGCTAAATTGTTCTGTGTCAGATTTTCGTATGTTGACTTCGAATGAACCGCCATCATTCTACGTGCTATCACCTTAACCAAAGCTCCGGGCGTGCTGGTTTCCCGTCCGCTCAATAAATAAATTAATAAATAAATAAATGATATATATATATATAAATATAAAAACATATAAATATATAAATATATAAAAAAATATAAATATATAAATAAATAAATAAATAAATAAGCCAGTTTACTGTTTCTATACAATTAGAGACTACCTAGCATTCATAAGAAATGTAATATTAATTTTACCAATGACATTTAATGTAGTAATTGTCATTTGTATTGTATAATTGTAAAGAACCTGTAACAAGAATTGTACTTCAGCTTATGCGTCAATGAACCCCACCTCGATCAAGTTTTTGTCCAGTTTCCCTGATCCTCGACCAAATGCTGAGATGGCCCCTTGTTTTGCTTCTGGACATAAATGTAACTCCAAATTAACTTCTCCCCATAGCACGTCACACACAGTTTTTAACTGTTTTTGGCGTAAATAAATAAAAAAATAAATGGCCCACCTGCACCTACCCAGGCTCAGTTACATTTATCCTGTGTCGAACGTATGTGGCTTCTTTTTTGAGCGATCAGCATTAAGCTGAATCCGATTTTTGTCCTCCAGGATTGCTAGTCCTGGAGAAATGGGTTATGGAATGATGATATTGACGGGTATCACAGACATACACAAACACGGGGCTCGAACCCACGATCTTTCCTAATGAGATCGCCAAAGCACTAATGCCATAGCGATGGCCTATCCGGATGGCCTTGTTATTATGATTATTATTATTATTATTATTATTATTATTATTATTATTATTATTATTATTATTATTATTATTGTTGTATTGCATTTTATAAATCACTCAGCGTGTGTTGAACTAAGTAGATCAGATATATCTACATTTGTATGGCAACTTTTAGTGTGGTATTTTTTTTTAATATTTGAAAGTGAATTTTTTCCTCAATTTTGATAATGATTATTAATAACCGAAATGCCGTGCACCCCACTAGTAGGGCTTATTTCTTTACTTCTACAAGTCAATTAACCGTATGATACCTTCAATTACCACAAAACCTTTATGTATTTTTATCTCAAAACTTTTTTGTGTGCTGCGAGAATGGCAGCCCAGCGAATAACATATACGCTTATGAAGTTAGAGAAGTCTACGATGAGGCTATAGCTTCAAGGACATTAAAAATTCTTTTGTTCTGTACTATCGATTTGGCGCCGAGCTCGGCGACGGTGTACGGCATTTTTTTCTCATTTCTTAATTTCCCATTACCTCTCCGTCCAAAACAAAAGGAAGGTCCGAAAGAAAGAGCCATGAATGACTGAAGAACCGCCACTTTCCAGATTAGATTTATTTCAAAAGTGGGATTTTTCCTGACGATCCGCAATTCTCCTCCCAGCGAAGTCCTCGTGGGCTTAAACCTTGAGACCCTGCAACATTGACGGAGAACTGAAACGCAGGTCCCATTGCCAGGAACGAGCTTTCATTGTGCCGCCTCCATTGTTCATGCTGTTTGCCTCTTCAATATTTAGGCAGCGCTTGGCCCGGCAGCTCCCACCCCGCCCCAACCCGGCCGCCGCGCAGCTGCGCCACAGTCGTCCATTTGGGCGAGGGGCTGGACAAAAGAAATATTAAATTTGGTGAAACTTCCTTCCTCGAGGTAGTCATTGACAAAGGAGGCTCAAGGCATCTACTGATGTCACTGCAGTGCCTCTGACCTGGAGATCCTAAGGTTAGTGTCCCGACGGTGGAAGTATTTTCGACTGTAGCTACATAGCTCGAATTCAGTGATGTATGGATAGAATTCTAGCGACCGGCTGTTCTAATTTACCGCGGTTTCTCCGATCAACATCAGGCGAATGCCGAAGTAGTTCCCTAACAAACGGGCCGCGATCTTTCCTTTTCCATTCTTTCCTATCCTCACCCATTCTATACACATACTTACATACACTACACTACCACCTTGTTGGGAGACCAATCGAGAGCTTAGGGCTTGTCACGGCTGGGTCGGTTCCCCGGTAGTGGGTGATATCTGGCTGGGAAAATTCCCGTAAGCTGACGTAGGTCGTTGCCGCATCTGGCGATAAAAACATGCACTACACTTATGGAAATAATCTTACCCTTTATCACGCCGTAAATCATCAGTCAATTCATAAGTCATGACACATTGACTCACAGGAGCATAACGAAAGTGCAACACTTATTTTCTGGCTAAACTACGGGTCGAAATTTAAAAATAATCCTGACCATCAGAATTTGTTTTTATAAAGACCTACGTAATGTGAACACATCACGTCGATTCCTCTCATAGGACCCCAGAAATTAGCTTTTTATGCCATAGATGCCGAAAATATTAACGGAGCTCTCTAAGAAGTGTCGCGAAATCTTATTACTGTGCAAACATCCAATAGCTGAATACCATGCCTATGTATAAACATTTGTGTTTATCGAGATAATGAAATTATTCTTTTTTCATATTAAATAATACAAATTATTCTATTGCATGACACAAAAAATAGTTTGAACTAAAAACATTTCAAATATAAATTAAGAACCAAAGCATAAAATTTAAAAACAAAAGTTGGAAAAGCAACAATCATACTATAATTTTAACCTGTTATCATACCAGTATTTATTATTAAAAATAATAAATACGGGTTTATCAAAAGTAGTAAATCATGTTTTAGCATACCATTTTGAAAACAAAAGGTGTAATTTAAAAAAGTAGTTGTTGTGAATAAGACAACTACATCCCTCAATTGAAATTACTTGAATAACTACATTCTAATCATTGATAAATCAAATCAAATTTAAAAACAACAAAGTGTGTTATAAAGAATTCCGAAATTGGAATAAATGAAGATTCGAGCACCAAGACAAGAATGTCAATACTCGTTGGTGTCCTCTATTTGATTTCAAAATTATTTTATTTTGGTTAGTAGGAGGTGGCTTACTAAACCTGAATATAAAATAATTTAATTAAACGCGCATTTAATCCGTGTATGACGCCTCTGGAGCTCCACGCATTACATAACAGATAATACATTTAGCTGCATATGCTACCATCACAGACGCGTACTTAGGAAGCATTTGGTCAATTCCAGCAGAAGTGATACTGTCTTATACAACTCCGCCTTGGTTGATTTATGGTGCCTCATAATAAATGCACCGGTAATCAGAAGGTTTACAAAATCTCTCTGATTGCATCAGAAAGTGACCCGCCGCGAACATACAGAAGCGATAGTTGCCTAACCATTAAAGGCAAATGTCAATGTATAATTTAGTTATAAAAAATCCCGCCATATGTTCATTGCCAAAACGTCATTATGTTCGCTCCTCTATCTGCCCTAGAGGTTTGTTATAATTATCCTGATATAATATAATAAATCAAAATAAGGCATGTGAACATTAATAGTTATAATGTTGAAAATTGTGTACGTTTTGATGAAATTTAACTATTTTTCGACTGTGATTACGTTGCATTTGATACTCTCTGCAGCTGTCAAAAAATATTTCGCTTACTTTAATGCCTGTGTCCACGATTTATCCTACTCAACATGTGCGCACAGCTCAATTTGAAGTTGGCGCGCGCACGAGACGGTGCCCGTTCTATACTGAAGTATGCGGAGCAGCGAGGCTTTGCCCGCTCCTTCGGACAACGAGCCCCTGGAGTATATATCATTTGGACTGTTTAATTGTAAAGAACCTGTAACAAGTATTGTACTTCAGCTTCTGGGTCAATGACCCCCATCTCGATCAGGTTTTCTTCCAGTTTCCCTGATCGTCGTGAATGCTGAGATAGCCCCTGTTTTGCTTCTGGAAATAAATGTTAATGTGACTTTTACGCTGACCACACCATGTGCTTCGTTTATTCCATTGGATATTTATTGATACCTGGATATTGGATGCGGACTGGGACGTCTTCTGGTGATACGTCAAACGGATACGAATTTGGCACATTCTTTACTGGCGAGTCGTAGACCTGTCATTGTTATTGTATGATTGGATAGTGGCTTTTGAATTGAAACGCCGAAATGAACAATAAACTGTTTTCGTATAAGCATTCGTCTCCCCACTTTTTCGTACATTCCAATATCTGTACAGGGTTATTCTAAATTAGTCATCTAAAATTAACATTAAATAACACACTATGTTTACTTACATTAAATAATTTATTTTCAGTTCACAAATTGACAGTTCATCAAGTTTTTTCCCATAAATGTTCAATATGTATTCCTTCTGTAACACGACAATGTCCTATCTACTAAATTTCTTCACAGATGCACGCGAGCATGTTAGCATCTACTACGTTGATGCTTTGGCAAAGCTCATCGATAGTTGGAAGAAGTGTAGATGTTGTACACCTTGTCTTTACCATGTCCCCCACTGACAAAGAACCTAAGGGCTTTAGATCAGGAGATCACGGTGGCCAAGCTTTAGTCCCACCTCTTTCAAACAGGAATAGTGTGAAATATGTATGTGACCTCCTGGTGGTAATGTGAAGGGGCTCAATTTTGTTGGAAAATAATTTCACCCATATTCTCTTAAAGTTGTAAATAAGATAGTTCTGCAACAATAGAGATATTTAATTCTCGTTACAGTCTGCTTCTTAAAACAATGGTCCATTAACTTTGATGGTACTAAATGCACAAAAGACATTTAGTTTTGCTGAGTCGAGTGTATATGGTAGTGGTGTATGTTCCAAGATTTCCGTCAGTCTGTGGGTTATATATTCGCACATTATTGCGGTTAATG
This sequence comes from Gryllus longicercus, assembly GCA_038098605.1. Lineage (NCBI taxonomy): Eukaryota > Metazoa > Arthropoda > Insecta > Orthoptera > Gryllidae > Gryllus > Gryllus longicercus. The sequence continues at coordinate 1,387,390 of JAZDUA010000223.1, read as the reverse complement.
GCATCACTAAAATAGAACGTGTTTTCATCACTGAACTAAATCTTTTCGAGAAAATTAGTGGTACCATAAGCAACACTTAGCGCGTTCCGCACCGCTATACTTTTCCATTGCAATTGCTACGTCACGTTTTCACCACAGTGAACATGGCGAGTGGCGTGATGAGAACCCGGAGAAATGTGTCAATGATTCGCAAATTATTTCATGATCATATTAGGTAACTAATTTAGAATAATCCTGTAGTATATAGTTGTTATCATACAAACAAAATATTTTTTTCTGATTGTAGACTATCCCAATGCTGGAACAATTTCACTCGAAGACATAGCTACTTCTGCCTCTCTCAAATGTAATTCATTGAGTGTATATATATATATATACGGGACCACGTTAAGAGCAGTCAGCGGAGAATAATATTTTATAAGATAAAAATAGGTATTCAAAATGTCTTGTGTGTAAATATTCCTTCAAATAAGATTTACTAAATTCTTTACAGAATGCTGCACCTAACTCATACATTTTCTTCAAGAGACAAGCGTAGACCCACCATACATACCATACACATCTACAAAAGAAGGGGAATCAGGGACGACAACGTCCCACTGCAGCCTATTCGTGATTGATTATTTTATTTTTCTTGTCACGTCCTGTATGGTATTTTGTTTCGTAAGTGTAGTGCGTATTGCGGGAGGTGGCGGTGTTCTTTCACTGCTATTGCGTGAGATGCGGCACCGTCTCATACGTCAACTCACGACTTTGATCCCTCTCCAGCGCAATTAGCGAACCACCGCCCCAGTCCTCACAAGCTCTAAGTACCCGATTGGCCTCCGTAAATAGATAGTTTATTGCCTGAAATCGTTAAATGTGTGTAAGTGAAGAGGATGGGACAAGGATGAGGAAGGGACGGTGCGTGGTCCGTTTGATAGAGTATAGATACGGCTTTCTCCTGGCATTGATCGGACAAAACCCCAAAATACTTGCGATCAGTGCGCCCGAACCTTAGAATTTTCTCCAGACAGAGGCTGAATTCGACCTACCTATGCAGCTATATACCTATACAGAAAATCCCCCAGCGTCGGGACTTGGACGCTAGGACCTCCTGGCCAGGGTTGTTGCAATGGCAACAGTTAATGTCCTTAACTTACTCAACCAGTAAACAACTAGTACATGAGTTGCATACTCCTGCGCCTCCCAGTCTTACTAGGAATGAAAGTAAATTGAAAAGATGATGCGTAGTAGATTGGAAAGATGTTACAGCACACACGTAAATACCCATATCTAATTGGAACATGCGACGCGACTCCATGTATTGCGCTAAGACGCCATTTCTTAACGACTAAGGCCGTTTTGGTTGGGCTGCTCCTGATACAAATCCTGTGTAAAGTAAATTACAAAGGCTGTGGAGTAAAGTGCATACGTATCAGTACGATTGTGGGCGCTCTACATGGCGTACACTAGGAAAACTGCATTAAAATCAGTGAAAGATTTGAAATTCCATGTTATCTAAGTACGGGAGATAACTCACTCCAAATAAAAAACATGAAACAAAGAAAGGATAGAGGAAAATTCAGCTTGTAAATAGCTTTAGCAGTTAGCTCCAACAATTTACTTGTGTTAATTATGTTAACACAATTAACACACATTTAATTGTGTTAGTGACTCTTTTCAGTAGCGCACAAGTTATGCACTCCACTTCTTAAGAGCGTAAGAGTATAATGAAGTGTTGAGCAGCAAAGTTCAGTGACGTTTTTGAGGAGAAGGAAAGGCCACCAAAGTGTGAGCAAGTGCGGTGCACATACTTATTGTTAATGTATAAGTTATTGGGTTGCGAAGGGCATGAAGACAAGTGAAATGAAAGGACGGGTACGGAGTAAATGTGGGGCACATTTTATTTGTTCATACTTTTTCAACTTACTACGCTTACGTTATAAAGATAAAATATTGTAATGCGGCGATGAAAATTGGTGATATTTCAACATAAAAACTCGTGTTGTCGGGCACCAGTAACGAAAAAGTATAAAAGTCATGTTCCGTTTTCTATTAAATTACTTCCTCTCTCAAATTGTGCAGTCAGATTCTATGTTTTGTGGGTACTTGATAACGAAAAATTGGTTTACACAAAACATGCGACTCTCTGCCTGTGTCGAGGGACTAAATCACCAAAAGTTTCACTAAGTGCCTACTTAGGTGAAAATCCGCAAAGTTAGTATCCAATCGGTCTGGTTGATGTAAATTCCACTTGCATTTGAAACGGATATTTTAATTTTGGGGGGTATTTTATATGATGCCTCAAGAAAATTTTCAACATTTTCTCACATATGGCGCCAAACTATTGGATTAATTTTCATCGAATAGAGGAAAGTACTCTTTTAAAAATGACACATTTATAATATTTGTTGAATTCTCTAAATTTTTGAAAATTGCAAAAGATAAAATTTTTGGACGTTTTCATACATCTTCAACACAAGATATTTTTCTTCTGAATTAAATTTGTTCTTCAAAATTGGATCATTAAATGCGATCTTGTACCTTTTTAAAAAAATGTATTTATACTTTTCACATAATTTTGCGTGATATGAAGGCAATTTTAAAAATAAGAATGGCTCCAAATGTATTTAAACGGACAGTGCTAAATACACTAAACGCCACATTGATACATTTTTTTTTTAATTTTCCAAAACGTACACATATGCATTAATAAAGTATTGTATTATACTGAATATCTCATTTCGATAATTATGTAGCTCTCGCGACATTAATATTTACATTACGGGTATTCTTATTCGTTATTGCATTTGTGAACATAAGTGCTTGAAATATTTTTTAAGAAGTTTCGCGAAAACTCAAAACTTTTCTATGAAAATGATCACAAATATGTACATTTTTAGAAACTCTCAATTGACATTTTCTAAAGTACGGATGCAATTTTTTCATTTAAAATCTTCAAGAGTGGCCAAATTTTTCTTGTCTACCATATTAAAGTCATATTTCAACTTTACTATTAGGTGACAGTAAACTCGAGAAACGTTAAAAATATATTTTAGCCGCCGATATGTAGCAGATGAAAGATGATATGGCATTATCGAAAAGCTAACCTAGACTAGAGAGATTAGAAAATAACTAGTTCTGAAAGTGTGTGCCATTCTGAAACATTAGTTTTGATATTTAAAAAACTCATATGTATATTTTAAATATGACGGACCGATTGGTCAGAAAGTTCATGGCTGGAATGTAGATTGGAAACTGCAATATTATATTACTTATCCCATACCAATACTACGAGAAATAACGTTTTGTAACTCAATTAGTTTTTCTAAATAGGTTATAGCACATTGTTGTAGTTTTTCAGCTTTCTCCAAACAGAACTCATATAATTAAAATAAAACTCATTAAAAATGTAGGGCTTAAAATAAAACTCATTAAAAATTCTCTCTGTCTATTAATAAATATGTATAGAAATTATTTTAATGACCCAGTATCCCATATTTTACAAATTCAACTAATGAATTCGAGATCGTCCTGTTACACGACGCGGCTGCTCCACGGCTTCCCTCTGCCTGAGAAGACACTGGAGTTGCCCGTCCGATGTTTTTTTGCGAAGTTTGTGGTACACGAGCAACATCCCTACGTTCTTGTAGCGTGTTCACCACTGCGTGACCTCCTCGCCACGAGGCTACTCATTGCCCTCTGTTGCCTCTTGGGACTGTGCCCTCATTGTACACCCCACGGTGTCTCCACAAATTTGCACTTCAAACAGCCCCGCTGAATTTTGTAGCAGAAAACCAGGAAGAGAGAAGGCTATGTCTGGTCGTCCTGCGGCGTCATGCTCTCTTTGCTCTTTCCAAAATTTTCAAAGAGACCATTTGAACAAGTCAATGCCATTGCTCACGTCAAGTTACGCCTTTGCATGAGATCAAAACTATCAAATAAAAAATCTTAAAGATCTGAATACAAATAAAAATGTTGCCATGTAGATAGATTTAAACGATGTTCTGGAATATGGTATATTAGTTAGAATTTACGATGTACAATCCTCATGTTCTTGATATGACTAACAATGTTTATTAAAACCAAAAGGAAAAAGAAAAATCACGCAAACAATTCAACTCAATGTTCCAGAAAAAAATTGGAAAGTATTATACTAAATATCTCATTTCGATAATTATTTAAAAACCTTCGTAATTTTGTAATGCATGACCCGGAATTTCAGAATACTTTTTCTGTTATTTTATTTTTGGCACTGTAACTATATAATTAATATATTTTGAGTCCTGTATAACTTTAGGCTGCTCAGATTTTACATTGTTAATTTCAAAAATATCGTAAAATTGTTTTATATTAACGCACTAAAAAGAATAAAGACATTGTAGAACAATGTTTATGCGGTGATTGAAGTCTTGCCAGATTCAAGAGCAAAAAATTTTGTATTGGTGCTAGAAGTACACTTATCCTTTATAAAATAAGCAGTTTTACTTTCTAGATTGAGAGAAAATAATGTAATTCTGCCGAAAAAACGGCGATGTTTCGAGAGAGAAAAACGTTGCAACAGCACAACAAAACAGACTTTGTCGAATCGCTACTTCAAACAAATCATGGCTACATAAATCAACAGAGTGAACAGAACACAGGGGTGGAATCAATATGCCTTCCAACTCACATAATGAGAATGATCCCAAGAGTAAAGGCGTGTAAGTTTTCACGAATTCGTAATCAAAAATGACGTTAAACAAAAATGAATAATTTAGTTTATATATCGTACTTATTTCAAAATTCCGAACTCGGCTTCTATCTTCGCCTAGTTCGTCAGTATTCATTCGTACGCTAGACTCACTTTCTCTACCAGTTATATAAACAACTTTATCACCCATGCGTTGAAACTAGAAACTTACCTTCACTGTTTATTGTTTGAACACTTAAGCAGATATAAACAACTACTGGAAACCCCTACAATTAAATCACACGGTAAGTTTAAATCAGAATAATTTTCCTTTTTTGAGGTATATATTCCCTTATTCGTATTTTAAGAAAGTAAAAGGAATTCAATCTGTCTGTACTATATCTTCCCCATAGTATGTCCTGGCATGGTCTGCTGGGCCTGCTCAAACCCATCCTCATCTGTGCCGTGTCTGATCCCGATACTGCCCGCCTTACACCCAAGTTGTGCGTGTTGTCGGCATTTCAATTTTTACTTTCTCGTATATATACGTATATACTGAGTAATATATGTAGTATAGGAAAAGTTGTGTAATGTGGCGGAAAATCGATTCGAAATTTCAAAAGAAATTACACGTCTTGGGGCCCACCGATTTTTTTTTTATTTTTTTTTTTTTAAAGGTCCGTCTGTCTGGTGTATGTGAACAACACTAGCGCCTAAACAATACGAAGGTTTTTTTTCAAAATTGAAGAAACCCCTGTCCATTTGATCTGAAACGAAGCTCTGCGATTTTGAATAAGGAATAAAGAATTCATTGGTTTCTGGTGTTACTTTACGTGAAGCCCATGAGACGTTTTCAAAATTTTCTCAAAAAAGGCTCCACTTTTTCCCCTTTACATTTCACGTAAGAATAAAGTAAAATACAGTAAGGTAAAGGTGGCATATGTCCGATTTTCACGGTTAACTCTCCATTTTTGAAAATTTCAAAAGTTTCAATTTTTCGGGGTCTTCCTCCAACTACAAAATTAAAGATAGATATTTTTTCTTCATAAGAAATTTGTTGTCTATAATTTGTCCTTTCATTAAGGACATATACGTTTTTTAAATTTTACTATTTTTCGCACAATATTACGTGCAGTTTTAATAATTACAAAAACAGGATCTTCTAAAAAAACGGCTCCTATTTTTTTCTTTAAATTTTGCAAAATGCACTCTATAAGATGACTTAAATACCATATTCCTCTATTCTTAGGCAAAAATCCACAGATAAGTGATAACACAGCCACAAAACAAAGTTACCAGACCCCAAGACTTGAAACATGTTTCTCTATGTATTTTGACACGCTGACTTAATGTAACGCCAGAATTGCGACATCACCATCCAGTTTTTGTTTTTTTTTTATCGCGAAAAACCACCGAGTAATTTATAATAAACAACATACAGAAAGGAAATATATATCTTTTCGCCCAAGCACAGGTAACACGGATATTTTCTTTAATACTTAATGCTAAAAGCATATTCCAACGCCAAGGTGTGCTATCAGTCTTGATACTTGTTTTCAGAATCTTCACTTTAACGAAAGAAGGGCGCTTTTGTGAATCTTTGGCCCAACTTTTTAAATCTTTCCCACAACTTAGCTATATTCGAAACCTTAAGAGCCTTTTGAAGTTAAATATTCACTTATTTGGAAGTAAGTTATTCATATATATGAAGTTATTTGGAAGTAATACGATATATAATTAAATTTATTAGCAGCCTCGGACTCTATAAATACAATATCATATTAGGCCCAGCAACATTTATTCCGCTGCTACTATTCAATTACCCGCTTTTTTTATCTGTTCTCTTTATTGCTGCGCGCTTCCTGTCTCAACCTCTTCATTCATGGGGTCTAATTTAGAACAACAAAGAAGAATGCAATTATCACGACTAATGTGGTCACGTTTTTTTTTCTTCTAAGCGCCCAATGGCAGTTTATCTCGTGCTTTATAACCCACAGCCGAGATGCTTCTTTGTTTCCCGTTCCATTCTTCGTAAGTGTCCTGGACTGCAGTGGACGCGAACGCCTCGTTCTTAATCTTACATTTTACTTCATACTCATTCCATTACGGACAACGTGAGCTGGAATATTTTACAATGCATTTTTTTTTAAATCGTAAATAGAATTTCTGAGGAATTTAAAACTACTAAAGGTTTAAGGCAGGAATGTGGAATGTCTCCTACTCTTTTTAAAATTTATTTAGAAGAGGTCCTTAAAGGTTGGAATGCTTCATGTCAAGGAATGGGCGTTGTTGTAAACGGACAAGCAATACATTCACTACTATTTGCGGATGATCTGGTAATAATGGCTCAAGATAGGGATGATGCAGAATATACGACCCGGAAAATAGTAGAGGCGTGTGTACAGAGTGGGCTTAAATTAAATCTGAAAAAAAACAGAGTATCTGATAGTAGGAGGAGAAGGTACTGATTTGGAAGTGCAAGGAATAGGAAGGATTAAGTTCGTTGAACAGTTCAAATATTTGGGTACAATCCTGCATACGTCTGGAAATTGGGAAAAGGATGTTGATGACTTCATTAAACAGGCAAGAGGAGCTATAAGAATGCTGAATGTGGTACTATGGAGTTGGAAAATTCATGTAAGAACAAAAAAGGTTTTTGTACGAACTAATATTACTACTATTCTAACCTATGGTGGAGAGAGTTGGGTCTTGACGGAACGCCAGAAACCGAAATTATGTGCAGTAGAAATGGATGGATTAAGAAGGAGCAGCCGAATTTCTAGAATGGAAAAAAGTAGAAACGTAGAAATTCGGAAACGGATGCAGCAATCGGAATTGGTGGTGGACAGATTAGAAAGTAAAATGCTACAATGGCATGGCCACCTGAAAAGAATGTCAGATACAAGGTGGCCCAAGAATGTCCTCGACTGGTCTCCTCCAGGAAGGAAAAAGCGAGAAAGGACACGCAAAACTTGGAATACCGGAGTAATGGAAGCCATGCGTGAAAGAAGAATGGACGAAGACCTTTGGTCGGATAGAGAAGGCTGGAACCGAAAAATAAGAGGCAACCGCTGACAAGTGGAAACGCCGATAAAAGTAAAAAAGTAAGTTCATAAAAATTGACAACGAATCAAGAAAGGAAAAGGATGACCCCCGTGGTGTAATCATCGTCCCTTAGAGCTAGATAGCAGGTAGTTTCAGCGCCCCTACATTCAATTTTAGATTCAGTGCGGGCTTCATCGTTGCCAGTCTCGTATTATTCTATTCATGAATGAAAACTTTCCTACACCTGTTCGTTGCTTTCTCTCGTGAATTATAGAGTTGTGGCAATTTTTGCGAGTGTACGTCTTTTCTAGCCTGCTTCGAATTTCTTTCTGAGCTTGGCCTTTTCTCAAACATGCTCTATACATTGCCAACAGTCTAATCCTCTTTCGTCTTTTCTGTCTTCCACCCAAGAATAGATTTAATGTTCATTTTTTTCTCTTTTTTGCCTTCAACAAACTTTGTCGTTCGTTTCTGAATACGTTCAATGCTCTGTATTTCCCCAGTTATATGCGCATCAAAACAGGTCGCAGCGTTTTCGAGTAAGGTCTCACCAGTGACGTGTTTTCTAAATGTTTGGACTTCTTATTAACTCCTTTAAAAAATTCTCATTTAAAAGTGAAGACGTCGCTAAACTTCATTTAATACTGAATTTAACAGATCTTTTCAAATTAACTTGCTATTTAAAATAATTCCCATGTATCCATAACTACCTGCTCATGGAACTGCCGGATCCCCGAGAAACTAGTTGCACTTTGATGAAGATTGTTTACGAGTAAACATTATAGATTTACGTTTAGAAGCATTCATTTTCATAAGATTATCGTGAGCCAATTTTAAGTTAGTGTCAATATCATCTTGAAGAATCTGTTGATCTTCTTGTTATGTTTCTGAAGAGAATGCATTCATCTTCCAAGAGTTTGACCCGAGATTTAATATTTTTTGTAATGTCGTTCATTATAGGCTATTTGCCATATCACACTGCCCTGCACCACGCTAGATGTTACACCCGTAACGAGTACGAGTGACCTACCATATTGTGTGCGGCCTTCAATGAATTCGTTATTCCAATTTACTATTAGTTTATCTGCACGTGATGTTGCTACATTGTTTAAGAGTATATCGTGCGAAACAAAGGTCAAAGGTTTTTGCGAAGTGTGTAGCGGTTGAGTATTCCGCTATAAACCTGTCTATTGAATTAGAGATTTCTTTAATAATGCCAATAATTAGCTTTCTCAGGAATGACCCTCCCGATATCCATCGTCTCCATCCTGCTCTACTCCACTTCTTTCTAAGGTAGTTTGTGATAATATGGAATTGTTGACGACCCCAATATCTTGGAATTTTTACGGATATTCATTAAAAACCTGAGCGGATTTAATTGTGGCGCAATGATATTTTTAACTAATTTCATTTTCATTGAATACATTTATATATGTCTTACATTACGTAATGATTCCTAAAAAATGTGTCTGGCGGACTTTCGAGACTCGCTTTTGTTTGATAATACTGCGCTTCTAACAAGTGTAAACACAATTTGATATTTTCCTATCGATCAACAGATGCCAAATAAAAGGATTTTAAAGTTCCAGTCTTAAAAACATTGTCAAGACGTGAAAAAGGAAATGGGGTCTCGAAAGGACCTCCATGGTATTTTACGTTCCAGCGAGACCGTGGTACTCGGAGGGTTAAGCTAACTGGACGCTAATTTTCCACTACAGATCTATCTCCTCCTTTGGCACAACTATTGCTCGTTTCCAGTCGATGCTGTGGGTGTTGATGGATATTTAAAATAGCCGTAAAGGCATCACCCTCAAAGGAATTTCTCGGGTATGAAACCGATATATTAATTTTGGGGGTACTGTATATGAAGCTCCTGGGATATTTTCAGAAAAATGACTCCATTGATTTTGATTAATTGTCTTGTTGGATAGTCTGAAGTACGTTTAAGCCAATGGCGAAGGTCATATTTTGGTTAAAATCTCTGATTTTTCGAAAATTGAAAACATGCAAAAATTTGTCGGCATCTTCCTACAACTGAAATATTAAAGATTTTCCCTTAATGAAATCTGTTCCTTGAAGATAGGTTTTAATATAAGGTCCTGTACAATTTTTAAAAAATATTAAGTATATTATTATAGTTATATTGAGTATGATATATATTTGAGTATTTTTCGCTTGCTGTTGCGTGAAATTGGGTAATTTTTATCATATGTTTAGATATTTTTTCTCAAAAACGACTCCATCGTTTTTGATTAAACTTTTTTGGTTGATAGTCTTAAGGACGTTTAAGAAAATGGTGCAGGTCTCACATTAATTAAAAAATACGATTTTTCGAAACTAAAACTTTTTTCGTCATCTTCCTACAACTACAATTATGAAGATACAAGTTTTTTTCAACGAAATGTGTTCATCAAAAACTGATTTTGAAGGTCATGTTTACATTTTCATAACGATTTGTGTTTTGTGGTTATTGGGTGTCAAAGTTAGTCGCCCGCTCTGAAAATACTGCGCTTCTTGTTCGTAATTTTAGGAGTGTTTTGAGCCAGTTGGAAGCATCGTAAATTATGTATATTATTAGAGAATATGTATATTATTAGTGAATTTGTATATTATTTCATATTTCTTTGTTCACTTCTTACATTGGGGCTTTTGTTATACTTTTAATAAATTAATATTTTACAAATTATTTAAAACCTATTTGAAATAAATATGAAATAAAGATTGCTAGCTTTCAGTAGCCCACTCCCAATTTGCACTGATGGATGCCACGTAAGATAGAATTTATTATTTCATATCTCATTTTATTATTATTTATTATATATTTACGTTATTTAATTTTCAATTGCGTCCTTTAATTGCGTTAAATGTGAAAATGAATTGATGAGCTGTCATTGTTGCTTTTTTGCTACTCATTGTTGTAACGCCGCACTGATAACAGAAGGCAATAATGATGGCTGCGTTTTGTTCCCAGTAATATAAACTAATACTTTTATATATTTGTAGAATATTACAATACCATAGTGTTTAATAATTACTATCATATATTTTTCTATATATTTGCATTTGTTTGCCAATTAGTTTTTTATGTCTTTGGGTTTGAAAACTTGGATGCAGTGTGTTAAACACTCAGGTCTTGAGTTCTCAAACCTTCACACATCTAATCAGCAATAGTGAGGGATTTTTAATCTGTATTCCATGTTGTAAACATTACAAATGTGGTTATTTATTATTCAGAAAATTTCAAAAGTACAGTATGATTGGTAGATTTAGCACTTACCATCAGTTAATTGGATCCAAGTACTATTTATATAAATTTGAAGATATCCTACTTTGGAGCTTTTTACCAAAAACATCAAATTTAAACGTAATTTGGAAAACAGTCGTAAAACCAAGGAGGTTATAATAATGCTTAATTGGACTTGCTTTTTATTTCACATTTTCAGAAAATGTACGTTACAAAATAACTGTGTAGAAGATTTAAGAACATTTCCTAAATAACACTGCGCCACCTTTTCTCAAACTAAAAAGATGGGATCAAGGGTTATAGATACATTGGTGTCAACATGTTTTCATTTGCCATTTTAATGGAGTTTCAAGATAAGACCGAACACAAAAATTTGGTAGCATCCAATACTTTTACGTACTCTAAGGAGTCATAATTAAAAAGCTTCCGAAAAGTTTTTCACACTCGTGCTGACTACGTTATGGTCTAATTGCAAACGATTCCTGTATAGCATCTTTATGTGCTGCACATTAATTTGATAAAATTTGCTTGTATCATTACTAACATTTACTAAATATTCTATTATTTATGTACTATTATTTTAGGCACGTATTAGTAGCTATTGCTAACTCAACTGAGAACCATTTTATTCCTGAATAGGTGCTAAAATCAACGACGGCTAATACAAGCTTTCGGTATCTCCAGCTTCTGTATCTATTGATTTTGCACATTCACCATTGAAGGTAGAGTGTTGCCTTTTGCTTCTCTCTACAATATAAACTTTAATTGGACTTTTAGAATCCAAATTGTTTTGTTAATTTCTATCGTGAAGTGAACACTTCCTATACTTTCGTGTAGGTTTGCACGTGCATAATTAATCTGAATAAACGTCTCTGTGGAAACAAAAGTTGTTTCTGGCAGGACCTTTAACAAAAAAATTCGTAATGCCAAAGTTTTAATTTAACTTACTCATGACCATTGTAGTTAACATTCTCGTCCGATCAAACGATCGTGATGAGTTTTGTCCGCGACTATTTATTTAGTCTCATCAGTGAGGTTATTACCATTACAATAAATAGTAAAATCTGTTCTTTCGAAACCAAAAATAAATTGTTAGAAATTATGTATTATGTTAATTTATAGCATTTTTGTTTAACAATACCACTGATTTCCATTTTAATTAAAGAAATTCTCATTAACAAGTATCCGTGCAATATACACCAATAAAATTCAACTCCACATAGTTTATTTAGACAAAATCAGAAAATACAAATACATTACATAACTATTTTTGGCTCGTATCCCGTGATCTGTAGACAATTCCTCTGTTCTCCATATCTCTTAGTACGTGGGAGGGAGGTTTTCCGGAAACTGATATAGCGTAAATACCTCTGTGGAAACGGTCTGGAAAATAAAGACCTGTAGTTAACACTGGCACTTCTTGTTAATACATTATAAACATACAATAAAAAGCATACACAATACATTAACTGTGGCAATACTTACCTATTCTTTGCCAACGGCACACCCAACTGCGCTCAGGATCAATGGCAGCAATCATTCTGTAATTACATAATTATGTGAAGACACAAATTAATATGCATGTATAACATTATAAAATATTAAACAAACAATATATTATAAAAAAGAAGTAGATAAAACTAACCCATCAAAATTCACACTGGTGCATTCGAAAACTTTACTTTTATTGTTTTTCAAGCACAAGAATTCTTCGCAATTCTCACAACCATCAGTTACAAATTGCTCTGGCGTCTAGAAGTCGAAAAAAATTATATATTGAATAACGTAAGTATTTCAACAAAGTATCTGTGGCAAATCTCCTACCTTGATTAAAGAGCAAATCATACAAGCACGTAAACCAACCAAATCTGGAGGTAACCCTGCACAATTCTGCATCATTATAAAATATTTCAAAGAAATCGTTATTTCGAAAACAAATCACACGTTTCACAAGTTAATGAGAAGTGAAAGAAACCTCTTCAACACCAGAATAATGAAGTAATGTTCGTTAAAGTAAAAATAATCGAAACAATTCTGCCAACTTTCTAGAAAAGGAAGAAAACATTCAAAAGTAGTAATCCCTTTTTTACAGAGAATTTCGTGAATACTAATCTTTCCTCTTTTCAAAATATATATTTTGTTTCAAATTTTATTTTTATAAATTCTTTACTCTTTCTTAAACACTTTCTTACACTTTCGATACAATGAGAATATTATTGATAGGAGCATGATATAACTACATATACAAAGAACAAGACAATTTTATGCGCCTTTACAAATAGATGTGTATTTTGAGGGGATTAAAATATGCTTTGGTATAAATGATTATTGCAAAACAATTTCAACACATTTTGTGTGTATATTTAAGACGCACACTTCAAAACATGTCATGTTGACAAATTGCTTCAGGGCTTCTTTTCACAAAAATTGTTTATTTACTATTGTAAATATATTCATAAACTATTATTTTATTTATATCTGAATTTTAATAATCTTTCATTTTTTTCGACATCAAATAAAACGAGAATGCTTGTGTCAGTTTGAAACGTTGAAAAGTTCATAAGTTGAAAGGCACAAGCGAAGCAAAATAGTTTCTTCTGAATCTAATCATCTTAACTTACAAGAGATAATACGATACATCAAAAACGAAAATTATTATTCTCAAATGATATTAATGCATTATTTACCATTTTTTCTTTACAATTCGAAAGGAATGATAAAGGCTTTTATTAATTATTGGTAGCTAGCAACTTAAATGCCACTGCTCAAACCCACACAAAAATGTTTTTCAAAAAGTAGGTCAGGTCAAGAGCGAAAAATAAAATACTCTTGTATAACACTGCGTTTTCTTGAATATTTTAATAAAAACAGCCTTCAATAATATTGTAATAACATGAATCATTAAATATTCTATGCTTTGCTTTTCAAGAATATGAAAGAAAGAATTGTCATATTCTTGGAAAGAAACAACTTTCAGTTCTTTACTTTCCAATATGAAAAAGGTTGTTGTTCTATAGCACAACACAAGAGTAGCGAATATTTAACGGACATTTCTTCCTTGCACCCTTTCTGCCACAGGCCTTAAGCTGAGGGGTGCAGTCACGCACTGAAAGATAATTCAATAGGAAAGCGCAGTTTGAGAATTTGCAAAATAACTCATTCAAATATTTACAGGTTTCTGTCGAAATCTAAATAGCTTCATTTTTTCCGAGTTCCTGGGTATCTGTCAAAATTAAAGACGCTTCTCTCATGACAGAAGGTTGCATTTTTTCGATTTCTGCAAGCATTGGTATTTAGTAATAATTATAATTATTACTATTAATAATTAAAATTAATACTAATATTATTAGTAATTACTAATAACTATTATAATTATTAATACTAATATTATTATTAACTACTACTAATTATTATTATTATTATTATTATTATTATTATTATTATTATTACACAAGTTTGTATTTTCCCGATCTAACAAAACCCTCTTAAAAGGACATGCTGCATTGATTTCTTTCAATTTCTGCTTTGAAATTTATAAATATAGTATTCCAGCTTCTTCGACAATGACCTCATTTTGATCGGTATTCGTCCATTTTCCCTTATTCTATTAAGAATTATGCTGATAAGGACATTTATTTTGCTTGTGGACTGGAAAAGTGTTTCCAGTGATGGCAGTCCTTACACTAAGGTGTATTTCTTACACCGTGCCAACAGGCGCACGAGGCGTGAACCTCGGGCTTTATGAATCAAGACAATATCTACTAATACTTGATATTAATATGTATTGATCAAAGTCTACAAAATCATCTTTTTTAAAAATGTAATAAAAATAGTTACAAATTTACCAGTATTTTTTAAATTAAATTACGAGATATGAAAAATGCCATTTGACATGTTTTTCGGGTGGCATCCCTAGCGGTCATAGTTCGTATTATGCACATTGGGTGATATAAATTAAATCGGTTACTCTTTGCTCCGATTTTTGGAGAACCTTCTCACTTTCGTAAGAATAAAGTGGATGAGCCATTGTTCAGTCTCAGAGCGTACTTCTTAATTCGACTATTAAATGCTCAGAATGAATAAAGTTAAGCGTTTGCTCTGTAGGTTGAACACTTGCTCTAACATTTCGGAGTGACCTCAGTAGCAAACTCACATTTAAAAAATGAGGTTAAAATGACCGAGTTTTTACATTCAACGAGTATATATCTCGCATACAGTTGCAGCGAACTACAATTTACAAGATAAGACGAGATTCTCGTGACGTAGACTACGATATATACTCTCTGGTGTTTTCCTCGCGCAATTGATGCTTTTGAGAGCACGCCCATAGTAAAGCAACTTCCTCATGAGCACATTAACAGAAAAAGACCTCATTTTATTATAATATTCAAGCAACATGCAATGCTAAAGAATTCACTAGCATGGATGCTTCTTGGCCTGCATCAGTGACGATTCTTCAAATTTTGAAGATTTTTTTTCCCACGAATTTGGAAAATTGCCATTCATGCGGGTTAATGGTTGATGGAAGCAAAGGTGGATCATATATGATTGGATGCGGATGTGCATGAGAGTACGATTACTGATTGGATGAGCTTTTGTCGAGAGATATGTTTTGGAGTATTTGAAGTAAGTGAATCACTGGGTGGGGAGGATGTTAAAGTTGATATTGACGAGAGCTGGACGTCTTGTGATTGTCTCAAATATGAACGTTTGATCCATCTTAGAGTTAATCATTCTATTTCTTTCAAAGATCCTGAAACTGTCGCACACACGAATTCTATTGAAGAAACTTTGAGTGTGATCAAACCCCGCAATTCTACGCCACAAAGTAGAGAATCTGTTTATTTATTATTTGGCAGAATATATGTGGAGAAGAAACTTGAAAAGTGACAAATTTAAACATTTTTATGTAAATATTATGAAAATTTATAATGTTATTCAAGAGGTGAGATTTGTTATTTCTTTTGCTTAATTTAGTTTAAAGTTGTTGTTTGTTTTTTTAAATAAGAATCTTGAAAAATTTATGTTTTTGTTATCATTCTTCGTTTTTGTTGTTTATCATTTATGAGGAAGTTATAATGTTTTCAAAACTTAAACTGAGAATTAAGAGGTCAGTTTTTTTATTATTAATTATAAAAGCTTCATTTTGTAAAAAATATAGAGAATTGTTTCAGGAATAAGAGTTTTCAAAACTTTACGTTTTTGGTTTGTGTTATCATTCTTTGTTTTTCTTGTTTATCATTTATGAGGAAATTATTGTTTTTAAAACTTAAAGTAAGAATAAAGAGGTTATTTTTATTTATTATTAATTTTATAAGCTTTTTGTAAAAATGTTGCTTTTTCCATACATAAGACCATTCCAAAGAAAAGCTATTAATTTGTGATTAGAATTTTAAACTAAATTGTTTTAAAATTCTCTTGAAATAAAATATAATAATTTCAATGAACATGTGTATTGATTTTCTCTATTAATACATTGCGGCTTCTAGAACATATAAAAACGTATTAAGTAGTATTTCGTTTAAAAAATGGACGAGTTGCTTCTTTAGTAATAAAATGTGAAGTTTAAGTAGCATGTGCTGGTGAGCTTGAACTAGAAATTATATTTATTACGTTAATGCCATGAACATTACTACACGCTAACAATAGTAAACAAAGACTCAGTTCATGGAGTCGATTCCCCTCCAATGAACTGATGAATCAGTGAATCAAAGGAAACGTGCCATCCATAGAGATATATATTTTGTACTCTATGGTGCCACACTAAACCCGGGATTTGCCATGTTTTTCCCACACCTTCAATTTAATTTTTTTATTGCATGTGAGATTTTTATCAATTTCCGCTTTAACGCCCGTTATCATTTTTTTCTGTTTTTGTTTAATTTACCATGGGTCATTTTTACGCCGAATTTTTCCAAGCGTAGCAGAGCTTCGTTTCGGTGACAACGTATCTCTGGAAGCTGTCTCTTTTCGACGAGCCCTTTAAATTCACTTAACATTTCCACGAATATTAGTTGGACTTCTGGCGCTTTCTGTTCCTCGATACTACTCATACTAGAAGTTTAAAGAACAAGAAATTTATTTCTACTTAAACGAAACGCGTGGTACCAACCATGCAACGCCAGCTCACTGCACATAGACAACAATCACGGAAGGAACCAAATGATATGCGCGTAACGTATGTAAACTCTTTGTCACTCAGGAATCCAATTTTCAAAACTCAAAACACAAAATTTTCAAACTCCTGCGCTAACATTTCTTCAGAACTCCTGAGCAGTAGACTTGCTTTGCTCCGGAGATATTACTTCGGAGCAAGTGTTCATTTTTAATCATATGACCAATTACGCATACCAGTGATGCCAGATGGGATTTCACCCTCGATCTGGTAGATGTTTTTAGATTGGCTGTGTGGGGGGCAATTATTTGAGGGGATTCCTAATTATATACCTTATAAATCGATTTTAAATCGTGTTAAATATTAATCAGTTTATTTTGTGTAATTTAATGTATAACAAATGTTAATATGTTAAATAAAGTAATTATAAAATTGTTAAATTTACCATGTAGCATAACAAATAAGTAAGAACTTTCGGGGATTATTTCATAATCCACGTCTTTCTTAATCTTTTATAATCTAAAGAACATATTTGAACAAAGCTGGTCATGAAAGAAATTTTCAACATATGAAACTATTTTTAAAACAGTTTACAGCGTCGTGACACCACATATGTAGTAAATTACTTCCTCTTAACACTGTGTAATCAGAATCCATGTTTTGTGCGACAGTGACACAAAAAAATCAATTGACGGCTGGATGTCTACTTCTGAACAAAGAGCGGCTAAACCGTCAATAGTTCTTTCACCAAAATTGATATTTCTCAATCGATTTGGACGATGTTGCTGCTCCTT
The DNA here is from genome assembly GCA_038098605.1 of Gryllus longicercus. Taxonomy (NCBI): domain Eukaryota; kingdom Metazoa; phylum Arthropoda; class Insecta; order Orthoptera; family Gryllidae; genus Gryllus; species Gryllus longicercus. Next base: position 1,369,538 of record JAZDUA010000223.1, on the reverse strand, counting down.
CCATTTTAAACCGATATTTTAATTTTGAGTGGTACTTTTCATGAAACTAGTGGGACGTTTGCAAAAAAAGTCCTATTTTTAAATTACATTTTGTTGTCGGATAGCACAATTAACGCTTAAGAAAAGGGTACATGATCTTTTTTGTTTGAAATTTTTTGTTTTTTGAACATTGCAAAAATCCAAAAGATGTTCGTCTTACTAGAACGACAATTTTGAAGGTAATTTTTTTTAATGAAATGTGTTCATCGTAAACGGTTATTCAAATCAGGTCATTCTCAATTTTTCAAAAATATAAGTGACAAAGCCCTATTAAAACCATTTTAAACAATTATTTTCTCAGAAACGACTTCAAATTTTGGCTTTAACTTTTTCATCGTATATTGCAAAACAACTATAAAGATACTAGTGGTGGTCATATTTGCGACGCATTCTGCATTTTCGAAAATTGCAAAAAAAGAAATTTGAAAATATAAATTCAAATTTCGCGCACCTTTTTCCAGGCGTTGCCAGTTCGCAAAATGTGAAAATTATTTACAAAATTCTTCAAACCCATCCCATTGTTGTCGGTCATGATGACTATGATGTAGATAATGTTCTTATGAAATGAAATAGATTGAAGGAAGGTAATAAATCTAACTTATAATTCACAAACACACTTCTTTAGTTTAAGAAGTTTTAATCGCTGTTTATAGTATTACTAGAGGTGCTAAAACAGCAAATACTTTCTCGCCCCTTAGTAACGGTTATGTAATATTATTTTGCAGTTCTGTCTGTATCAACACATCTCAATGAGCGCTGCCAACAAAGCGCGCACGCAGCGATGGGCGCTGCCAACAATGCACATATTTTCTTATCAATTCTCGATAAAAGCGCCACTTTTTTCATACGTAGAACTGTTTTCCAGTTTGCATTGTGGTTTTGTGCAAGTTTTTCTAAGGAGTTCTTTATGGAACACTATTGTTTGTTTCGAATACATACAATTATTTTTCGTCATGTCTCCAAGATATTTTAAGTTCATTCTTAAATGTTATACTTTCTCTTAAATGAAGTATTACAACCAAACCAAACCATAATGAGTCTCTTCATAATTCATTAAGTAATTAGATGTCCCGGAAAGCAGTAAAGGAGAAAGTCCGCCAAAACGTTTCATTTTTACTGCCAAGTTCCTAGGTTCGTTTTTAGGGAAAAATAAAATAGTAAATGAACGAAAACTATTATAAACATTTTTTATTTCCAGCACATCATACAGACAAGCATGGATAATTTCACAAGTAAATGGAACATCCAGAAATAAATTCCATCCAATATCTTCCATTATGAATGCATTGGAAACAACGAATTCATTACCTTATACAAATGTTTTATTTTTTCATCGCTTCAAACAATTAATTTTTAAATATAATGTTAATGTTAATCAATTTACTATTCGTAAAAACGGAGTATCTGACTAGTAATATCTTGGTCCTTGCAGTATTACATTCCTTAAATACAAAAATAACTAAATACCAGAAAAAATAAGACGTCATATGAATGTCACTATGTCACTAGCTTCAATTCTTTCGTAATTTCTAATTTAATCATTAACTCTAAATATTTCGTTCTGGCGCAAAGAAAAACTTGAACGTTTTAAGTGCAATACAGAGATAGAAATTAGGTGAAATTACTCCAAATGGGTGGAAGTCAGATATTTTCGTATATTTGTACTCCAAAAGAAAAGGGGAAGCTGTAATGAAATAAGTCAGAGCCATCTTTTTTATTTAAATAGGCATGTAATCTGTAGCCGAGCTCATCTCTACTTCTCCCAAGTCACTGCAATGCATGAATCCCACAACTGCGGGGCGAAACGTTGCCACGTTTATGAAAACGAAAACTAATTTTGATGCTATGATGGTATAATTAGACCGCGAACTCCGTACAGTTGGATTTTTTTACTGATTGCGCATATCGAAAGGAAATGCATATAACTTTACATATTACCAAAATAAAGTAGCCCATTTTTACATTGTGCTCTTCTCCACAACAAACAGTAGACATCAAACATCTAGGTCAACCAACCAAAGATGTTCTTTAAACAAAGTTTCACAAAAAAACTTATCCATTAAATATGGCATGTTACGTAATTACTTATTAAAATACTGACATGCAAATGACATAAAATACTGTTCATTAGATACATGTCAGAAGATTACAAAGGGATACATTTAACATTCTCATTGAACTGTCTGCAGTTCTGATTTCAAAATTCAGAATATTGTTGCTTGCTGACCAGGAGCAGTGCATGACTAAATTATTTTTAATAACTCTTCGCTTAAATCAGTATTTGAGTTAAGGTTAAATGCCCCGACACTAGTACAATTTGTAGTCACCACGTGGCAGCACCAAAATAAGTCAAATTTACTTTACTGTTAACGTCTGAACCAATGGTCCGATTTTCGATCTGTAAACGGTATTTGACGCCTTTTTAAAATAGAATTTATGCTTTGAAGCCCTTTTCCCAAAAATCAAGCAAAAATTTGAATTTGAAATTAGTTCTCAATCTTCCGAGACAAAATTAAAAAATGAGGATTATAGCGCGATTGCGACATGCTTCCTGAATCCAACGCCGTGACAATCATGCAAATCGGACGAATAGGAGTGTCGTAAAGTGAAATTTAGGAAAACACCTCGCCCCCCTTCCTTCCCCCTTCTGCGCCGTTGCGTCACCCACCCGATTGTTGTGGGCCCTCTGTCGGCGCGGCGGCACAGCCAGGCCAGGCGGCGTGCGGCCAGCCCCGGCGGAGCAGGCGGGACTTGCGGGATACGCAAGCCAGACAGTCGGTTTATGCTTTCGTCACTGCATCTCAATCTATTTTTCCACAGATACCAAACCGGAGATGCTATACTACTATTACAGACCGAGGTAAAGCTTCTTCAAATGCAATTTCAATTGGCTGCAAATTCAGAAATTCATCAGCCAATGTTCTGTCCGAATCAAAATTGATGTCAAGCCCATCGGCAGGCAATTTGATTAAACCTAACATTCTCGTGCAAAATACTATGCTTCTCGGTTACCTGTCCCCCACTAATTTGTGATGGTTGTTGCCTCAACTGAGCAGATTACTTCCTTGTTTCTTTCTTGAGCGAAACATACTTCGATTTCAACTGTCCAGGAGCCCTCGGAATAGTTGTTTCTGCATTGAATTTCAACGTAGTGTTGTTTTTTTACATGTTTTGTCCTGCAAAAGATAAAATTGTGATCAATGCCTAAAATGGGTGGCGAACGCGGGTATGACCTGGCCTGATGGGTCAAACCAGCACACAAAGTTAAATTCGGGCTGTAAATATTCGTTTCCGCGGCGAAAATATGTGTCAATTAATTCCAATTTGTTGCATTTAATTGACAATAAATCATTTGAGGGTTTCCATCGAGCGCCCAGCTCACACCCGTTTTCTCTGAGAAAATACGTAGCAATTAATTCCAATTTGTGCCAATTGCACCTGTTTTCAAGTGACGTGTTTCTGATTTAATATATCCAATGATTCTCTCTAATTGAAATATACGATAAATGATTTAACAACTAAATAGGCAACATTAATAAGTGATATAATATCACATTTTTATTTTTCATATTATAATTAGAAGAAAAAAGTTCGGCAACAGCGCGCACGTATCTATAAAGATAAATGTTCTAAATCTTAGAAATTAGAGTGGTCTCTAGGCCCTGAAAGAAACACTCAAATTAATAAATATTTCAAATTATTCCCCTAGATATTACTTCTGGAATTAATGAATAATTAGCATCTTATTAATTAAATTAATTAATAAATAATTAATCCCCGTGATGTCCTATCACCTCGATACATAGTTTCTAGGTGGTGTTGCTTGCGCTCCACAGTTGTATGATATCGATACGAGATGCGAGAGGTGAAAAAAACGAGAGGCACTTCTTTTGAATTTGACTTTTCCAAGTTATTAGTATGGTAGAAATTACAATAATTTAATACTACGTAACTATTTTTTTAAAAAATGCGAGAAAGTTTGTGCTGTTCTATCACACTTAGTTTCTTTAAACTTTTGGTGGAGATAGTGCTAAATGTACTATAATAGATGACATACACGCCATTTGTTGCCTTTTCTTGTTTTGTTTTTTTCCAAAATTACAAAAAAGTAATTTTTTACTTCTCTCACGTCGTTAATATTTACATTTTCGGCAATTTGTATATTATTGCATTTAGGAGTACATGTGCTGAAAATGATGTCATAAAGTTTCTCAAAAACGAAAGTTTTCCGTGAAAATGAAATTTTCAAAAACTGTCAAACGCCATTTTCTCAAAAAGTCTCCATATATTTTCTTCAAACTTGTTGAACGTAATGCGCAAATTTTTCAACGAAAAATGCCTTATAGAACGAGGTTTTACTTTTCTATAATATTCTTGAAGTACTATTTCGGTTCTACCATTATAAAACCGAAAGATTGAGAAAATTTCACAGCGGTCAACAAATCATATGCAATTGGCATCAATTGTGAAGATGATGTCATTCCATTTAGATCACCTTGGTAACTCATGAAAATTATAGTTATAGAATCAGTTACTCGGATATAGCAGCAGGTCTATTGCGTTTTATGTTGAAATCCCGGTTAAATGATTTTACTTTCTAAACAGGATATAATTTATTTTAGAAAAACAAATAGTACTTTCGTTGTGTCTAGTATTTATTATTTTCAGGGAAATTTCCCACTAATACTTGAATCTTATTAAAAATAAAAACTAAGAGAAGACAAACACAAAATATTTCTTTCGACTTCTTACTAAGCGAGGGTTCGGAGTTCCAGGTAATGATCACTACACATTTTGGGGAGTATAGACTGCGAGCTCTTTTGTTCCTAATCAACATTCCCTCCATGCCCCCTAGGGGCACATTCGAAAGTAACGACACAGAAATTTCCAGCAGCACGTTTTCATTTAGCTCCTCCCCCGTGAACTGCATTCCGTCCACCCCGGGTCCGTAAAAGGCAATGGCGAGCTAAAAGTACACGCTTGGGACCATCCGTGGTTTTTACTACGGGAAGTCTTGCACCGACTCCAGGTGGCACTGCAAGAGCGCAATCGATTGTTATTAGAAATTCTGCTTATCTGCGACGGAGGTACAACACTCCGGCAGGCTTTAACTTCGTATTTTGACGTGGAATAGATTGTAATCAACCTAATGGTATACTCGAGAAAACAAAGAATAGGATTGATGGTTTGTTTTCAGTAATATTATTGTTTACCAAGAGCCTGCTTGTATTACTGAGGCTGCGTTTGTAGAGTATGTGCATTAGTGACGTGGTGGCTCGTGAACAAATGTTCAGTGTAGGATAAACAGTAGAGGTAAACCCAGCCAGCGGGGAAAATAGTTTGTTTTATTTTTGCTTAATTTAATGGAACAAAGCTAAGCACCTATTAGAATATTTGGAGATATTCTGACAGCATTTACGTTCTTGACTATAAAATTTTCCTTTCAAAATTACCTTCAAATGGAATTGGTGGGATTGCCCTAGTTTTGTTATCTTCGTATCTCAAACATCAATCTTAAAGAGTAGAAACCCCATATTGAAATGAAAGAACTACTTACTCTTCCGATTTTTTGCCAACTGAACACGGAGTCCCACAGGGTTCGATCTTTGGGCTGGTCCTTTTTCTTTTGCATGTGAATATGTCCTCGTCTATTAGCAAGGAATATTTATCTTTGTTGTTGATACAAATATTCTTTGCAAAAAATAAGTACGATTTAAAATGTTTCAAATTGGTTTCGACATAACATATTAATAGTCAACGAAGAAAAATTTGTTTCAATGTAGTTTTTCATTTCAAATCAGCAATCACATGCGCCATTGAAAATGAACAATATATAATTGTCTGATGTTAATTTTACAAACTATTTGGGTATCTTAATTCAGTTGAACTTCACAATGAATATTCATATGTAAATGATAGAACACATTGTGTTAAATGTAAGTACCTTATCATGCCATATCACCTTTTTGACGAATTCGACGAGAACATGGAGAACGTGTATTTTAATGGCTACTCCCGTCTGAGAACAATTAACGTACACCGTTGTGAAGCAACATTTATGCTCAGACGTAAAGCGTTGAGCCATGTCAACATTTGCTCAGAGGATAAGGGGGACGAAAAACCTGATCAAAATTGTGATTGACCAGAATGCTGAGGAACAATACGTGGTACAGGAATATTTAGTCTTTTAGAAATTTACAGTACAAATAGTAACTAATACATTAAATACTTTGTATGCCAACTTCTCGCATCCGAAGGTCACTTGCAAAAATATGCGGTGCGTCATTGGATTTGTGCTAACTATGCCTTGCGCGAATGCTGCTACCGAAATATTATTTTCCATTTTCAAATCCGTCGACTGATGAAAATAATAGATTTTTTACAAAAACTAATAAGGAAATGATTATCATCAAAATTCATTTTTAAGAAATCTCCTGTAATTTGAGAAATGTCAAAAACTTGATGTATTCTTCTATTAAGTATTACATTGTAATAGTTTGGAAACTTTCACGGCAAAACCTTCAGACCAAATAAAAGCGAAAACTTCAATACATTACCTAGAAAACTAGGTAATGCATTGAAAGTAATCCTTACCTGTGAAATGACTTAGCATTCACTCTATATATAATGTGAGTAATTATTTCTGTTATAAATTTTTGATAAGGGATTGCTACAATTTTTAGCAAAAAGTTAATACAATGAATGTGTCATTCGATTATTAATATTCGTATTGTAATCACCTTATTGAATGTAACTTTAAATAAAATATGATTATCTTCATTATTGGACAAAGGGTCTCCTATTTTAATTTTCAAAATCTGCCTCTACATAAGTAGTACGTATACGAGAAAATAAAAATTATTAGACTTCATACTCGCAACATAAAACGTTTTTGCCATTTTTCGACGAACAGGTTCATGAACCAGATTTCCGAATCATATGTGTAATATTAATATCTGAATCTGTTCGTCGAAAAATGGCTAAAGAATTATATTTCAGTTACATCTAAATTAATTTAAACAAATCAATTATTTTTTTCTTTCGCCATCCACAGACGTCACGTAACTCCTTTCGACCGCGTGGATGATAAACCTATTTTTTTTACTTAAAATATTATCTTTGGGGTAGCAAAACAGCCTACCCGGTCATGAGGTGTTTCAGTCACAACCCCCTAGTTCGCGCCCGCGGTCAGCTCTGGTTCGAGGCGCAAGGAATGGAAACTCCTCTTACCCCTTCTCAGGATCGGGGTCGCGCACCCGCACCATCTGGCGCCGCTGCGGTGCACCGCGCCGTTGGTGACGCTACGACTAGATGGCGTTGGCGACGCCGCAGTTGGCACCAGACGGTGCAGCGCCGAGGCGGAACGGGGGCTGGAGTGGCGACCGGGGTGGAGCAGGGCCGGGAGACGAGTTTCGTTACGATAATGGGCGACATTTGCCGTAAAGGACGTAGAATTAACGCCACATGCGGTGGAGGCGACGCGCAGTTTTTGCGCGTCGGTTCGCGTCCCCTGCACCTCCGTTTCATCTGTTGCCTCTGGAGCAGCTGGCTTTCACGCGCACTCTGGCCCTTCTTTTAGCACGTGACTGGTGGATCACAAAATTAAACCGGAGTGGTTCACAAAAAAATGTGACGGGATGGGCTAGGTGTCGCTGACCACGAACCCAGCCGTATGCGAGGTACGCCGGATCTGCAGTCTATTCTGGGTGTACTTGAAAGCAGCCAGGAACTGCTCCACGATTTAACTGGGTTGGCGCCGTGTGCCTCCGATATGGCGAACAAGTCGACCTTTAGGTCGGCGCCGGATCTCACGTGAAGGCTCACGGCGCCGGATAGCGTGAAGGATCACTGCTACCTCCCGTGACAACGCATGCACTATACTTACGGGACTAATGACCATTGGTGACCGGGGCTGTTGACGCACCCGGAAACACCAAATAATCAACCAATCAATCAATTGATTATTCTTAAATTTTAGTTAGATTAAAAATACATGTGTAACTTGAAATTTGTACATTGTTTTATGTTCAAACGATAATTGGCATTAAAACGTTTGTGTAATAAAATAAAAATCAATTTATGAAATTCTAATGCGTACATCGTGCCCAGTTCGTAGCTTTCTCACGAAGTTTGCCAGCACCTGCCATCAGCCACCCTGGCCTCTGGGATATAGTGATGCGACATCGATAACAAAACATCGCTGTTTAAAATTAAAACATCAATATTAACAATACATCGACCTAAAGCCATCGATTTTTTTTTAAATCATCGATGCTTCAAAGCTGATTTTGAAACCTCTTACACACAATTAATGCCAAAACAAAATTGAATTTGACATGGTCAAGTTTATTAATTTATAATTAAGATTTTAAGTGAACACTATGTTTAAAAAACGCCAATGTGCAAAATACGGGGAATAATATAGGAAATACCAAGGCAGTAGCGTAAACGTGTATACCAAACACAAGTAGTGTTAGTGCCTTAAATAAAAATATCTAACAAATTTATATTCATCAGTCTCTGATTACTACATAAGAAATCAATGTTCCTTACAGATTACAGCAGGCCCTCTTTTACCTGGGCCCGCCACACCTAGCGGGACTTGCGGGTCCAAACGTTAAGCCACTGCGTTGGGGTCATCTCGGGAGAGAGATGACTCCTTGACGAAGGTAGTACAGTGCTCGTTTGGATCGGACACATAAAATGGTAGTAGTAACATCAGTTATTATTTCATATTTTAACTTTTACTACATTTTTATTATGGGGATTTTTCCATTCACAAAACATCAATGTTAACAATATCGGCGTTAATGTATCAATTTTGAAAACATAGCCATCGATGTCGCATCCTACCAGAGTATTGTCATCGACTCACGCAGCGTGTGGTAAAGCTGAGATCATAGAAATAACATGCGAATATAAAACGAAACCATGGTGGAAATAACACGCGAAAAACATGGGTCGCCAGCCATTTTGGCTTGGTCACCGGGTTCGAACGTGATTGGCTGCTGCTGTGCATCCTCCGGAGCAGCTAGTTATTTCCACCATCGCTGAGACCATTCACGTCCTCTTTGGCCTGATGCCACTGATATTACTCGCGCAACTTTTCTTGAACGATTTCCGTGCTTCCCCTTCTCTGTCACAATAAACAATTGAAGGCAAAGGCTCGCAGCGAGCACTGATGACAACATTTCAAACACATCTACACTACCGTGAAATAGAAACAATTTTCTTTGGAAGGCGAGAACTTCTATCCGTTATTTTTTCCAAAAATCTAAAGAAATGAACGATACAGGTAAAGATCTATCACAAGAGCTACCTCGAACTCCTGAGAAAGTTAAAACGCAAATTATTGAGAACGTTGCGAAGCCATGACTGATTCTCCAGAGGTTGGCATTTCTTCATAAAATCTAATGGCCGATTTCGTAACTAATACCCTCACTCTACCCGCATTTCTTCAATCCATCGTTCAAGTAAAGTTGCGCGAGTAATACCCTCCCCAAGTCTTTGAGATGTTGACTCAATGAAGGTACACGTCCCGTAACCTTCCCCCCCCCCGCCGTCTGTTCGCAGCTAATAGTTGGTTATTGCCATTCTGAGAGTATATAGTATTGCCATTTCGTTAGCTTTATGTCCTCAGGTAGCATCGCAGAGTAAAGCGCAGTAGACACGCGGGTTGTTATGTCATATCGGATTGCAGTTGAAGATATTTAACAAAAATATTTTTATTTCTAAAATAATTACTTTCGTTTTGAATGCTCGGTATAGTCTATAAATGTGTAGAAACAGCTGTGCAGCAGAAAAGATTTTACTTGGAACTTAAACTTTTGTATCGAATTTAATCGTTTAATGTCATCTGGTAAGGTATTTGAAATAATGTACATGTATTATATGTGAATTTTTTGTAGTGCGCTGTTGATACTGTCATCTGATGAATATGATTATTACGTCGAGTGTTGTAGTTATAGACAACGGCGTTTGCTGAAAATATATTCTCGCCCTTAAGTAAGTCATTTTTGACAAAAACCACTGATTCATATATGAAGAGACAAGGTAATGGTAAAATACCTAGATGAATAAAGAGAGGCTTACAAGAATCACGTGGGTGGGATTTACCTATTATTCGTACAATTCATTTTTGTAATCTAAAAGTCTGGGAACTATAAGATGTATTTCCCCAGAATATTATGCCATATCTCAGGCGCGAATGAACATTCGCGAAATATACACAACGAGCAGTGTGTAGGCTGACTGAATTTGAAAGAATTCTAAAAGCGTAGCATAAAGAACTTAATTTAGTGCTCAATTCATTTAAATGGGCGTTCCATTTAAAGTTTGACTGAATTAAAAGACCTAAAAATTTTGTTACCTTAACATCAGTCAATGGCACTCCGTTCATTTTCAATGAAGTGAAGACCTGTTTATTTGAAATGGAAAACTGCATTGAAACAGTTTTATTTTCATTTACTATTAATTTGTTATTAATATATGTTATTGTACTATTTACGGTTTCTTTATTGCAAAGAATATTCGTATTATCCGCAAAGAGAACTGTTCTTCCGTTTCTAAACCTCGAGGGCATATCGTTTACGTACAGTAGGAACAGAATATAAGATAAAATCAATCCTTGCGGGACTCCACATGCAATTGGCACAGAATCAGAAAGGTGTGTACATAGGGTTGCCACCTTGCCAATTCCAGAAAACCGGAGACCGCTGCGACCGGGGGGAGGGGGGGTAATTACTGAAATCTAAAAAGAAATTGACGCAGACTTTTATTTATTTCTTTAAAATATATTTACATATATTTTAGTAGTATACATAGTTTCTAGGGATCTATAAATAATTAACATTTATTCAAAATAGTGTTACACTTTGCTAACATTCTACTTTTTCCAGCTATACTTTTCGTTGCAGCCTTTGATACGAAATGTTGCACATTATATATATATATATATATATATATATATATATATATATATATATATATATATATATATATATCTGTTTTCAATCATTCAAAACCGTTTTCTTAGTTTTCGCACAAGTAATACATGACGTGCAGTTCCCACGAATCACAAATGTACCTTTCTTAATGTTTCCAAGAAATAATTTTCTAAGAAAAAACGAACGAAAATTCGATCTTGTTCAAAATGAAGATATCGAATAGCATTCCCGGGGGATTATTCTTGAAACTGTTGCGCGATGCGATTCTCGCATAATCGCTAGATGCTGTCTCTGTCTGATATGCGTAGAAAGAAAGAGACAGCGGATGGCGATAACACGAGAATCGCAAGACCAATTTTCATGTTCTGCTCTTTATCTTTCTAATGAAGAAGGAATGGACAGATTTCTGATGAAATAGAAAAAGCTTTAAATTTTAAGTTGAAAAATCTATTTATTTTGTAAAAAATTTGAAAATGTATTGAAATTAAAAAAAAAAAAAGAGATAATTTTTCAAAAACCGGAGACCGGAGATGAAGCTCAAAAACCGGAGTCTCCGGTCTAAAACCGGAGAGGTGTTCCATTATTCCAGTAAGGTATTTCTACTCTGAGATCGTTGTTTAAGGTACAAACATAACCAATCTACAGCAACACCACAAATTCCATACGAAGGTAATTTTGAGAGTAAAATGCTATGATCAATGACGTCAAAGGCCTTTGAAAGATCTAAAAATATTCCAATAGGTGCTTCGTTTTGATCCATGGATGAGGCGACATCTTTAAGAAAAGAAAATATGGCTGTTTCCGTAGATTTTGATTTTCGAAACCCATGTTGGCAATCTAAAAACGCGCCGTTTTTACTAAGAAATGTTTCCATTCGTACGTAAAAAAGTCTCTCTAATATTTTTGAAAAAACCGACAAAAGAGAAATTGGCCGACAAGTATGAATTTCATTTTTGTTCCTTTTTTGAAAAGCGGTTTCATCTTAGCTGTTTTAAAAAAATCTGGAAAAATTCTGGTGCATAAGGCTACATTAAATATGTGAGTTAACGGGTGTATAATGGCGGGCGCGCAAACCTTTAACAAACAATCCGGAAATTCATCTAAAGCGGCCGAATATTTATTTTTTAGTCTACCGATTATTTTGATAATTTCATAGGAAGGAGTTTCGGAAAAGAACATCGTGTCTAAAATTTTTGGGGAAACGTCTGATGCCGAATTTTGTGGCTGAAGACCCTTACTGAGATCGGCAGCAATTCTCGAAAAGTATTGGTTAAAGAGGCTAGCCACTGTTGCCGGATCGTTCACATTTCTATCGTTATCTTTTAAAACAACATTGTCTACAAGGTTTCTAGTTGATTTGGTCGAATTTTTTACTATATTCCACATTGCTGTTTCATGATTTTAGCCTGCCGTATGGTTTTCTCAAAAATGATTTGTATTTTTTTAAAGTAAAGGAGGAAATCTTGAGATACGTTATGATGCTTAAAAATGAAAGAAAGAATTCGTTTGTTTTTTCATGATGGTCTAATCCCTTGGGTTATCCAAGAATTGCTTTTGCGTGAAATATTTAATTTCCTCTTTTGAAGAGGAAAGCAAGTTTTTAAATGAAATGAAAGCTTTAAAAAAAAGAATTGTATTTATCGTTTGTATCAACAGTATTGTAAACTGGCTCCCATGACTCTTGCAGCAAGTAATTGATGAATAATTTTATTATTCTCTTAGTAAATAATCTACTCATACGTGTATTATTTATTGTGTCAGTGTTCGCATTTCTTATAATGGTAGGACTTTGAGCATCGTGATCACTGTATCCTATTTTCTTGAAACGGTCCCAAATTTTTCAATGAAAATATGCTTCTAGGGCCGGATTTTTCTCTTCTATAATATCTTTAAAGTCATATTTCAATTCTAATATTACGTATCGAAAAAATTGAAGAAATGTGTTTTAGGCGCCAATAAATGAGAGAAGAGGGTGGAGCAAAAGCGAATATATACTCCAGACTGAAAGGGTAAGGAAACAAACAAGTACGAGAAAGTCTGTGCCATTCTGTAGCATTATTAGTTTTTTTTAATATCTCTTGCATGACGTTTTTATATATTGCTGCATTTGCAAGAACAAGCGCTTCAAATGCTGTCTAATGAAGTTTTTCGAAAACTTAAATATTTCAATAATACAGAACTCAAAATTGCAAATTTTCAGAAACGCTCTAATGAAATTTTCTCAATAATGGTTTCGACTTTTTTTTATGAAAATGATCATATCAAGAACCAGATTTTACTCAATTCTAATATTGCTGCGCCGATTTTAATATTGATCACGCGTCTTTTAATTATTTTTGAAAAGGTTATTGAGTGATTTTCCATCTTGGTGGAAAATTGCTAAGATCTGACCTGTTAATAAGAATGTTGATACCAGTATGTTAAGGTAATTGCTTTTTTTTTATTCAACTTTTCTAGGATTCTTAAGACTAAATGTACACTTTATACTCGGCTTATAATCCAAATATCCGCGTTCATCATTATGGTTTCTTAAAGAGGAGATCTGCTGTTACAAATATGCATATTACTCGCGCAACTTTTCTTAAACGATGGATTGAATAAATGCGGATAGGGGTATTAGTTACGAAATCGGCCACTAGATTTTATGAAGCAATGCCAATCTCTGGAGAATCAGTAATGCCTTCGCAACTTTCTCAATAATTTGCTTTCTAATTTTCTCAGGAGTTCGATATATTTCCTGTGATGAATCTTCACCTGCTTTGGTCATTTATTTAAATTATTTGGAGAAAATCACGGTTAGAATTTCCCAGAAGAAGGAAAATAGTTTCTATTTCGCGCCAGTGAAGATGTGTTTGGAATGTTGTCATCAGTGCACGCTGCAAGCTTTTTTTTTCTTCAACCGTTTATTGTATCGGAGAGGGGGAAGCAAGGTCATCGTTCAAGAAAAGTTGCGCGAGTAATACCTTTCCCAGCAAGTCTCTACTTTTCACTCTGAATTTGAACAGGTTAATATAATCTACCTGTTAAACTTTACTGACTTAGACTTGATTGATCACTGTATTAAACATATGATAAAAAATATCCACACTATAAAATATCTACATTTGTAGCTTCGTACTTACTGCTGGGAACAAATATAATAAAGTATGCATTTTATCAGTCGCTTCATCTCGAAGCGAATTTGGGCGAATGCCTAGTTACTATAACTAATTTCGAAAGGAATTGTCTAGCTTTTTCTTAATTTACATGGACGACATGGAATTGTTAATTCCAATTACTATGTTCAAGGACTGTGTCATATTTCTTAGTAATAATTATTTATTTTTAATTTAGCGCCATTTCTACCCACGAGATTTCACTATCTTTACCCCCTCCCTCACTTAACGTTTCAGAAATCTCAACTGCATACAGTGGAAAGCGCTGACTGTTATACTCCCTTTCACTCTTCTCTGTTCCCTAGAGAAAGTAAATGAAACTTTTAATTAAAACTGACTGTACATTTGTAAATAGCACATAATGTTTCCACGTGTGTTGCCTTGTACAAATGCTTGCTTAAATTTAAGTCCATAGTCATAACTCGTGAGCCGGTAGGATAATTTTAATACACAAGGTTGGCAATAGTGAGCAATGGGCGGCAGTCATCTAATAATAGGAGCTGTCAATGTTTCGGTGTTTTGAAAGATCACAAATAAATGATCATTGTACAAGTGATTTTTTAAGCGTGTACTTCTTTAACGATTGTGTAGATTTACGCTGACAACATAAAGAGCTAGTTCAAACTTTATATTAATAAAGATGGTAAGAACCGGTGAAATGAATTATAAATCGTATTGTGTATTTTAATCAGTGGAGCAAATTATTTGTGTGAAAAGAAAAACATGTTCGCTTTGTTAAATTTATTTATCCTTATCATTCATACAGGCCAATCTATCTCCCGGAACCACCGTTCAAGAATACTCCATTCGTGTTCCAAAGTAAGCCCAAACAATAAGATAATTGTAAATATTAATGCATGGTTATTCAAAAATTACCGTCTTTTAAACTTTCAGAAACAACAAGAAAAGCTACAAAGTAATGCGATTTAATTCATCTGTTAATGTTGAATTTACAAAATGGTCTCAAGTGAAAATGGAACGTGAAAATAATCTCAAAGAGTTTAAGGGTGACGAAGAGGAACTCCCAAAGTGAGTGAAGATTGCATTTTATTTCTGACGAAAATGTTAATCCTCATTCTGTATAAAGCCTTTGTTGCAGTTTTTGAGATGAAGTATGACGAACAAAATTGAAACTAAGATAAACACGTGCGATTCTCTTGGGAAAATGTCATCCAGATTCCCAAATTGTAAACCATTCATATAACTTTCTGTGTACATTTATTTATTTATTGTAATTTCATTTCAAGCCCAGAAGTTGTTAAATTATTTCAGCAAGAGTTAATTACTTTGTTCTTTCATGCATTGATATGCTGAATTGGTATGGTTGTTACAGATTAATAGGCTATAGTTGATTCAAAGTATGTTAGAGAAATGTTTTGGGCAGAAATTTAGATCCAATGTACAGGAGTTCATGCACCAATGGAAGACATGAAACTGGCTACAATTCTGAAGGGACATTAAATTACTTGGTGAATTATTGTATGATGCTCTAAACTTTTGTTTAAAATTAGTGTGAAAAGGAGTATACACGACTGTGTTCTTACACGTTAACAGAAACTGCAATTGCTATTACAATACTTACAAAGAGAATAACAGTCTGTCATAATATATTACTTTGACAGTAGTATTAGAGCTGTTCAATTTCAGTTAATTAGGATTTGCTTGCATTCCATTCTTCCCTGATGTGCTTGCTATTTTGTAGTGCTGATATAAACTTGGAAGGCAGAAATGAATGGCATTGATGAACTTGTGACAAAGACATTTGCAGATAATTACAAAATAAGAGTGAATGATCAAATATAAGTAATGTTTGATTCATTTCAATTACAATCAATACAATGCTTGCAAACATTATTTTTCATCATAAACTGCAGGTGGCTAGGCCTTTTGCCTGTTCCTGTTTCCCAGTAGACCAGGAGGCTTACACCTCCAGGCGTTTCTGATCTAGCCATATAATTGTTACAGTTTGTTTCTGCTCCTTTCTTGTGCAGATTTGTAATGACACCTGTCTACCTTCTTGTTGGGCTGAATTTTCTTCAGACTTTGTTGAATAGTTCATTGTGAGTTTGATGTTGTTCTAAAGTTCTTCTCTGCCATATTTTATTAATTCCATGGAAATTTCATCTGCACCTGAGCGTTTCCTATTTTTAGCTTTTATTAGCACCCTTTCCAGCTCTTCTTTCAATAGCTGTGACGGAATTTCTTGAACCTCAATTACTGTATCACTTATCCTTGGTCTGTCATGTTAGGTTCACTCCATAATTCTCATAGTGCTCTATCTATTGTTCTTCAGGAATGAGATCTGTGCAGACATTGTCTCTTGTTTCTGCTCTGAGCCTCTTTATGACTTTAAAATCCATTCTTTGGGGGCTTGTGATGTCGCTCTCTATTGATTTCACAAATTTCTGCAAGTCATCTCTTTAATTTGCCTTGTTAACCTTGTTTCTGCTCTACATCTCTTATATTATATGTAATCTTTTATAGTGTGTGACTGCAGATGTATGCTTTTTTCTGCCTCATGATCTCATCCTGAATTTATTTATTCCAGGCCCTTAACCGTACTGGTTATTTTTCAAATATCAAATATTATTGCACTGATGGTCAAGGATTTAGTTATTTAAATTATATAATAGTGAAATTATTAAGGTCAATTTGAGACCTTAGAGGGCCAATCAATTAAGACACCAGGTCATACATTGATCTTTATAAAATCATCAAGGACATACACGATAATTCATCACGCACAATTAAATTACAAGAAACATAATTATTTAGAGTATACAATTTTTGTATAATTGTTTTCATGGCTTGAGAAACTGAAGTGGTTTGGGCCATCCTTGTGGATATCTGTTCATGGTTCATGTTGTGATACTTTTCTTCTCCAACTTTTAGTTCCCAGGCTTCACAGGTATGCCGGGATTATGTCACCAGCTTAGGTGATCTCTCACTGTGGTGTGCACCTTACCTTCTGGTGTAGATGAACATTCTTCTGTTTTTTAACCATCATAAATGCCTGAACAATTTTAATCTTGCTATTTAATTTCTTTTACTGTACCACTGTAGAAATGCAAGTCATATATTTTTCATTTGTCTCGTGATCTTTATCCCTCATTCTCTTGGATAGGGATACTTATGAGGATTTCTTGTTAATGTGAATAGCTTGTCCATAGTTATTGAAAGCCAAACATTCTTTCTTTTGTTATTGGTTGTAATATGGTACAATTAACTATTGAGTTCAGTGTCAGAAAATTTGAGGTGGAAGTAAATTTATTAGCCATGTTTATCCTCTACTCAGATTTGGCTGAAAATGAATTATTGCTCATTGGTAGTGATGCCATCTCTTTTAAAGTGGTCAGACCACTCACTTTCCACCTCTAGGTATCGAGAGTTCAAATCCTGGTCATTCCATGTGGACTTTGGATAGAACTGGTTTATGGCAGGTTTCCCAAGGAACTCCTGTTTCCCTTCCCTTGTGTTACGCCACATCATACATTCATCAGCATAATACATGTAGGATGAGTAATTTATGAGTTGACATGGCAGTGCAACTTGTATACTCTCTGGGCAGAGCAAGTGAAGTGGTAGACCTGGGAGGGCCGGAGCTGTGAAGGAACCGAACAGTAGACAGACAGATGTGATTGAAGTGCCTGTTATGAGGTGGCATTCATTCAAGTGTCTGTATTCAATCTATACCTTCTAGTTGTAAATAAACCAAATAGTTCAAAATTGTATGCTTCTGTTAATAAACTCAATCCCACATACATATCTATTAATCTGGCTTTTACACAATTACTCTTACCTTCAAATCTTGTGTGTCTATTCTTTGTTGGTAAGTTCATTGTTTTTTTGTTTTTTTTAAATACTGGCTTGAGTACTCCTGCCTAACTTCACTGTTTTGATGTGCAGCTTTTATATATTTGTTTGCTCCCTCTTTGATAGCTTTCTTGACATATTCATCAGGTCATGTGCATCTGCATTAATTTATTAAAGATATTAATGCTTACTTTATTGTCTGAATCATGTATTGCCTTTTCAAGGATCTTGTTAAAAGTTCTTATAAAAAATATAATCAGTTTGAAAACTGATCTATTTTCAAGTGTTGTAGGTACAGTTATTTTGATATTCCACTTCCCTTGTTTGAATGTTGCAGTATCAATTCTAAACAGTTTACTTGGTGTGACAAGTATCTCTGTAGACATGCTAAGTTTATTTATGTTAATGGGGTAAGAGGTAGTCGCAAAGTTCCTTCACTGAGCAAGAGAACTAGGAATATTTGTTTTCTATGATGGTCTTAAACTGGGGATATGATATCTTATTTCTGATTTCTCTTCTGGGAAGCAACTTAATTTACTTCTGATAATTGAATTTGTGCATCTGACCTAGAGTTTTCTGCAAGACGTTAAAATAACTTTTATAACATGTTATAGGTGGGCTAACTTACATACATTATTACAAGCATATGTAGCCCATTTTTAGGAAACAAAAGCCTTTTTTGAGAAATGGGGAGAATCACCCCTTTCCAATGTCATGATAAAAACTTAAATTTCTGTAATTTTTGTAATAAATTTCTATATTTTCAAGAATTAATAAAATACAAACTTGAAAAATAATAAAATACTTCAAAGGAAAAGGTCATATAGTCCTAAATCGTAGCTATTAATAATAATGATGAATAAATGTGAAGTGGCTAAAATGTTTAGTCTAATTGTATTCAACATATCAATCAGAACGTCATGGACTTGAATTCCACTTTGGGCATGAATGTTTTAATTAAATGAAAGTAAGGATTTATTAATTTATTGCAATCTGCTAGATCATACAATGATTTTTGTCTTTAAATACTTCCAGATATGGAGCAGGAAGTGAATTTGGAAGGGAAGCTAGGGAGGAAGCGCGTCGAAAGAAGTATGGTATCATCAGCAAGAAATACCGGCCAGAAGATCAACCGTGGATTTTGAAAGTTGGGGGAAAGACTGGTAAAAAGTAAGTTGTGTTAAACTTGATGTTATTTCAAAGATTTTAATGTCTCTTTATCTTGAATATTGTGTTTCCTTGATAGATTTTTTGAAAATAATTGCACAAATGATCTCTTTTGGATTCGCTTGCCAGAAACTTGATTAGTTTTAATTTTGGATTATGAGGTATTGATTGTATTATTGTATTATAACAGAAGTTATTATAAAGTAAACAACTGGGCTAATTATTGTGTGGTGGAAGATGCATTGAAAGTAAAATTCCTCAAAGAAATATTTTTTATGCTTATGGATAAAATACTTTCCTGGAAGTGGTTATTTTTTTCTATAATCTTCAGTTCCTAGATCTAGTTGTCTCCTGATGTAAGAAACCATATCATTGCATATTGACTGGAATATCTGCATGTTTGAAAATCAATCTGCCATATCACATTGAATTTGCAATGAATGTGGTAAAATGTGTGGTGGTGTTTGTTTTTGAAAGGACTAAAACAGCCATTGAGTGATCGTCAAAAATAAAATAAATATTACAAACAATATTCTTGATCATATTTAATATAGCTATGTTTTGGGTTGTTTTTAATGGCATTCTTCAAAGTGCTCTTTTGTATATTAGTAGAAATTCACCCATTGGGGCTGGAACCCAGTGGTAATTTTGAGTTAAGTGTGTGTTAAGAATTTTGTCTCTGTCATCAGATTTCGAGGCACACGAGAAGGAGGTGTAGCAGAAAATGCAGCTTATTATGTTTTCACACATGCCCCTGATGGAGCTATAGAAGCTTTTCCACTGCAAGAATGGTACAACTTCCAGCCAACACAACGTTACAAAGCTCTCTCTGCTGAAGAAGCAGAACAAGAATTTGGCAGGTATAAGGATACAGTGCAAATTATATTATTATTATTATTATTATTATTATTATTATTATTATTATTATTATTAGACATAATGACATTTTTCTACCTTTTCCACTTTCCACCATATGTCCTCAGATCCTCGTATTGCCTTTCACAAGATGACTGTCTACAAACTCCATAAGAATATTCAACATTGTGATTATCATATGAATTGTAATTGATATTTCTGTGCAGTATGACTTCTGATTCATTGTGTATTGTAATATAACTTTCTGGATTAGACGCAACATGCAAGTTAACTATTTCTCTCTAATGATGAGGAAGAGATTGCGTGGTGAAAAGGAGGAAGATCTTGACGATGGTGAAGAACATAAAGTGAAAGGAAAGTCAAAGGCAAGGAAAGGTGGTAAGTTCAATTCTTAGA
The DNA here is from genome assembly GCA_038098605.1 of Gryllus longicercus. Taxonomy (NCBI): domain Eukaryota; kingdom Metazoa; phylum Arthropoda; class Insecta; order Orthoptera; family Gryllidae; genus Gryllus; species Gryllus longicercus. The sequence continues at coordinate 1,349,146 of JAZDUA010000223.1, read as the reverse complement.
TTTGAATGATATTTTCCATTTAATTATAATTCTCTATTGCATTTTTGAAGTTATGTCTTCACAAAATATCAAATTGTGTTTTTTAAGCCTAATATGAGTTAAAAACTGTTGTATTTACCCTCTCCATCTATTTATGTATAAACATGTCTGTATTCAAGTGTCTATTATCTTATTGGTAAATTTAATTTATGCTCACTTTATTTGAAAATTCAAGACATTAATCTCCAACTAAAAGGAATTTGTCATTTTGCTAGAATAAAACAGATTCTCATGAATATTTCTAATATTGTAGATTTGAAAATTTCTGAAATGGAAGACTGGATTGAATCATCTGAGAGCTCCGAATCAGATGAAGAAAATAAAGAAAAAGAAGAAGAAAAGCCAAAAAAAAAGAGTGAGTTCTTAATTAGGCTAATTAAAGCAGTTTTTGAGATAAGGTTGCAAGATATATTAAAGAAGTAAAACTTGTGTACAATGTGAAATATTTTTATGCCTAAAACATTTTATTGGATGATGTTTATGGAAATACATCTGCTTGGTTTTTGGCCAGCATTTTGCCTGGCCGGTTTTTGGCAGGATGATAGGCAATGTTGATTCAAGGCTGACTGCCAGTGGCATTGTTTCCTTGCTGAGAAAAGTAGTTTTTATGTACAAGAGATACAATTTTTGTTGATTATAAAAATCCAATTTTATTTTCATTAATGTATTTTTGAAATAAAGGGGAAAATAACTTTTGCCACGGGTTTCTTAATTTTTCTCATTTTGCTGACAATCATCAGTAATACATATCTACTATATGAATGTTGACATGTTCTTTTCACATTTCACTATTGTCCTTGTTAGTAATTATGCCGAGAGTTTGCAATCCTGCAACAAACTGTGGCGAATGGCGTTTTTGCTTCTCTATTGAACATTTTTCTTTTTTTCATTGTTTCCTTCTTCTTCTGTTTCAGTTTGTTTCTTCTTCTTTGGTTTCAGTTTGTTCTTCGTCAGTTTCTTCATCAAACATCATTATTTCTATTGTCTTTCCCTTTCTTTCACAACCATGTTAATGTTTTCTAGTTACTACTATTTTTACTGTCATTCTAGAGACAGTGATGTGTTTATTTTTTTGTGCACATTTTTTTAGAAAAAGTGCTGGTCGTTTATTCGATAATACAATGGTTTGAATAAGAAGAGTCTTTGTATTCTGGAAAACAGTAGAATTATACTTCGATTTAAACATAGCCTGTTGACTTAAATCAGCTGTTCCAGTGTCATCCAATCGGGAGCGTAAACATCACTACAGTAGTAGTACCAGCCGATTAAACATCAAAGGACTCTAAGATTAATTCAAAGTATAGTGTATTTTGAAGTGATACCCCTAAGAAGCCCAATGATTTTTCATTCAAGGTTATTAAAATGTAGACAATTGATGTTCTGAACGTTATTATATAAGCAAAAGTAATTTCTCTCCATCAACTCTTTTCCAAAATTTACTCCATGGGTTGTTTTTTTAAAGATTTTAAAAGCGTAAATACGGGGTTTCACTGAATATTGTTTTGATTTTTTGAATTATAGCTGAAATCTTAAGATGCAATATAATAATATTACATAACAATAATACAAGAAAGTAGTGCATAGTGGTGTAACGCCACTATTTTTAGTTTATAGTGAGAATCTTATAGAACTTGCCAACTTAATTACTCTATTTGTACATGCTTTGAACAAATTATCTATTCTCATTATTCAGTTTTTAAAATTAGTATGAGTCCTTAATTTTCGGTGTTCTTTAATATCTTACGACTTTTTGCAGATGCAAGTTTTAGTTCACATTTGAAGAACAAATGAAATGTCTGTTAATTTCTAAAAATTGTATTGAAGAATCATGGATGTACATTCTGCCTAATTTGTGTAACCTTTATGAATCAAAATTATAGCTTCTTGCACTTGCAAATTCTGTGACTTACTTGACTGCAACGAATAACAATAATAAATTAGTATCATATTAAGAATAATTACTCAACTAAAGTATGTGCTTGTCAGTTTCAAAGAATTTCATGATATTTAGGTTGTAAAATATTTTGTTCAAATTTTTTTAAATGTTTTCTTTTAGAAAAGGCACCTCCTAAGAAGAAGAAGAAACATGATCCTGATGACGAGGCATTTGAAGAAAGTGACGATGGAGATGAGGAAGGGCGGGAGGTTGATTATATCTCAGACTCTTCAGAGAGGTAAGGTGTTAAAGTCACATTTTACAGGTTTCACCACGGATTTAAAGCTTGATCAAATAAATTTGATATTCTGTGAAAAATAACAACACACATTCAGTCTTTTGAAATCACATTTAGTGTTAAACAGCTGTTGTTTTCAATGTCTTCAGTGGCTCTGATCATGAAACCAAAGTCACTAAAGAACTAAAGGGAGTCGAGGAAGAAGATGCTTTGCGAAAATTATTGTCTTCAGGAGAAGAAGAGGAAGAGGAAGAAGTAAGTAGTAATTTTTTCTATGATTTTTGTACTTTTTCTTGTTGTGCTCAGATTGCTGGAATTCAGTGGTTGGTTACATTGAGTCTATAAGTGTGCAAGTCAAAACTGTAAAGAATGGGAAGGAAATTTCTCTACCCTCCATTCTATATCTGGTGTGATAGAAATATATCAAAATAGAAGGTCAATTTTGGTTTAAAATAGTTGGTTATTTAGCTAAGTAATACAAAAATGTTCAAATATTTATTATGACATTGAACACAAGTTAACTATTCAAAATTTTACTTATTTGGGATAATATTTTTCAAAGCTTATATTTATTTTTAAAAGATCAAACATCTTTATAAAAATAAAATTTATCGCATTACCAACTTCTTCACTATCCTATCCTTAAAATTTAAAATACTTCTTTAATTCTCACCCCTTTATTGTTATATATTCTGTAATTTCCTTTTTTTCTTCTCTTCTCAATATTCTTCAATTTTCTTCTCAATATTCAGAGATGAATAACATTTGCTTTAAAAATATTTAAAGTACATGAATATTTTTTACGGTTAATCTTAATAATATAGAAATGTAAATTTAGCATAAGAAAAAGTGTCATTAGAATTCCACAGATTACTATAAATAGGACTAATTAATACCTTCATAACTAATAAAAGATTTTGGCATTCATTAGTAATAGTTCACGCTTTTAAATGAATTTTAAATATTACACACTATGTTTTTTAATATACTTACATTTTATAAACATTAATTATTTTAAAGCAAAAAGAGGAAGGGGAGAAGGAGGAAGAATCAGAAGATAAAACCAAAGGAGATATGCCTACACTTACTAAAGATGAGAAGGACAAGAAGAGTAAGAAAAAAAATAAGGATGAGAAGAAGAAAAAGGATGGTCAAAATCAAGGTACTCATTGTAGAAATGTTTTAAATGTCACATTTATTTTCTAAGTATAAGAAAAGTTGAATTGTCTGCATTCTTCTTCCAAACTATTGTCGTAGTAAAAATGTCTGTTAAAAGTATGTGTGTGTTGGCTCTTTATGATGTTGAGTGTTTCTTATATGTGCTCACATGTATGGTTTTGTATACAGATTCTTCATCTAATGATAGTTCAGATTCAAGTGATTCAGACAATGATCAGAAGAAGAAAAATGTGAACAAAGGAGGAAAAGAAACTAACAGGTAAGTGTTTTTTGAATCTTGTACTCTTTGTGGAAGTTTTGATGGTAAATCCTGAAGTTCTTGATTTATTTCTATGGTGAATCTTGAAATTCATGATTTATTTCTAAGACCAAAAATGGGATGGACCACAAAGTGAAATGAAACTTATCAATCGATTATTTACATATTTTTTGTCAAGTAATCCAATTAAAATGGTCATTTTATTCCTAAGCAATTGTCTTGAACTTATAAAAAAAAAAAATTAGTTATTGTGAATAATCCCTTAGATCGGTCTTAGTATCAAAAATGTGTTACGAAATAACTGTACATTGTATAAAATTGCCTAAAGAATACACTTAGTCATGTTACATTTACAAAATCTAACATCCAGGATATAGCATCAAATATGAGAAAAAGTGGAAAAATCACATTTTTCGATATTAGTATGCCACTATAGTAACACAAACAATTGTAAAAATTTGTCTTTCTAAGTTAATTTTGGAGTAGAATAAGATAATATCATCCTCTTCAAGTTTGGTCATGGGCCAAATTCACATATCTTATTCTGCTATACCCTTTAGTATGACTTCTTTTTCATTGCTGTTATCACAAAATTAACTTCATTTGTGAATTGTCTTCTAATAACTACTCTCATCTCATGAGCATTAATGGCCTATCAATTACATTGCATTCTGCTGTTCTTGGAAATCTAAAAATTTCTAAGAACATTTTGGAGTTCAAGGAGAATAGTGAATTGCTGGAGCAATGAATACTTAAATGGGTATGTTCAGTCAGTTTCAATAAAAACAAAGTTAGACGTGAGCATTTTGATTTTTTTTAGTGCTGCAAGTTCACGTTCTGCGACCCCCACAAAGGAAAAAGCTCTCTCCCCTGCTGCGGCCGCAGTGGACAGCCTGAAGCGCAAAGCTGCAGCTCCCGATCCTGCTGCAGCAAAGAAGAGTCGTCTGGATAATTTTGCAACTGCAGTAGTATCACCTATTCCTGGCTCTGGGTAAGCAAATAATATGCATCTTTGGAATTTATTGAAATACTTTTGGTCTTTCAATAAACTGATTGATAACTGAATTAATATTTGCAGAGAATCTGGAATTACAGAAGATGCTGTCCGAAGATATCTTATGCGTAAACCTATGACAACTACAGAACTCCTTCAGAAATTCAAAACAAAGAAAACAGGATTGTCTTCTGAACAATTGGTAAACATAATGACTCATATCCTGAAGAGGATCAACCCAGCTAAACAGACAATTAAAGGAAAAATGTATTTATCCATCAAAGCATAATTATCAGGGTTAAAAACACTAAGTATTTGTGTACAATTTTGTCATTCTTATAGGCTTAGTTCACATACATAAATCTCATGAAAGGCTCTGTAGCCTTAATGCTCGACTGTAATACACACTTCTTCACTTTCCTATTTAACATTTATTCATTCATTATATGCATCTACCTTTCAAGCTCATATGCTGTGCATGTACGACCAATAGAACATGTGGTTCTTATCTAGTTCATTAGTAAAAGTTGTAATAAGTACAATTGTACATTTTAGTCCATACATTAGAAGTATTAATTGTTACTGATGTTTAGTTTAGTTAAGGGCTTAATTTAGTGCATTTCATTGTACATGTTCTGCATTCAGAATCCATGTGCATTTATCTTTTTTTGTTTTTGTAAAGTTCTTTTAATCAGTAGACAATTGTGATGTTAAAAGAATTTATTAAAATTGTAATGATTAATAATATTGAGTTTCCATAAATCATCACCTGAGATCCTAGTATCTTTATTATTTTCAAATGCCTAATTTTAGTGAAACTTGTTACAGAATAAAATACAATATGCATTTGCACAACAATAACTACGCATTGAAAGTGTGTAATGCAAACTTTTAAGTATATGCTCAACAAACGGCTCAGTAAAAATTGCCCATGCTTTGTTAAAACTTCTCTTTTTCAATATTTGCAGGAAGCATTTCGTTTTTTGTGAATTACAAGAATTTTTCATTAGAAAAAGAATTATAGTCCCTGAGTATTCAATACTTGGGGAGATCTTTCTATGGTACTGACTGCTAGTGACCATATAATGCAGTGTTGCCAAAGGCACAAACTGTATCTACAAGTTCCTTGTCCAATAAGATACCATTATCAGAAAACTTAATAAACCATTTTCAAACAAGCAGTTATGTTTCATTCGAATTCAAGAAACTGAGTGATGACATGCAAAGTGATGTTTACATTCCATCACCAATGAGTGCTAGCAGAGGCTGTGAAACTTGCACATGTTTGGTTTATTGCATGCCAAAGTTCCATCTTCGAAATATAATAATATTCCCTCAATATCCCCATCTATTTGGAGGATAATGAACTGTAATTGAATTATTGCATCAGAACTGGTCAAAAGTTGGAATGCAAACTTAGTAGGTAAAGAGAATAGTAGGCTTTATTGATTAATAGATTATGTTCATATTTTCAATTACCTGTACAGGCTAAAATGGATGTTGTACGATGATAATTGATGGCATAGTTCAGCAAACATTTTTGAAAAAGTATTGTCCATTTATCTAAAGGAAACTCTTAATTTATGGTTCTCACGAGCTGTTAAAAAAAAAAGTAAAGATTCAAGTGATTAGCATTGATGTCAGACACAAATTGATAAAATGGGAAGATTTGAAATTTGGTACTTAATGGAGCCACAATTTATTAAGTGTGTAACTATTTCCAATTGCTGACAACTAAGAAGATTGAATCCTCCTAAATGAATGTATTGTCCAAGATGATTTACTTGGATGACAAATGATGACAAGAAGAACCTTGTGGGAAACAAGGTAGTCTGACCAAACAATTATAGTTTCTCTAATGTGTAATCCAACGTGCATTCCAAGGTTGGCAATTGTTGCAGATGGTAATACAGGTGAATTTGTTCCAAAAAACTGCAAAAATTGTCAGCTTAATCTAATACGTAGGAGCTGGGACAATCAGTGCCCCCAAATGGTGCCCTTTTAGTTACTTGTCCCTTTTTTCATTAAAGTTCACTAGAAATCCCTTTTTTGATGAAAGTCCTTAACTGTCCCCAAAATGCTTTTACCACTTGCAAACTTTTAACATTTATAAATTGGATCTTATTCTTAAAAGCATAACATTTTTTTCAAATGAAATTAATTTTTTAAGCACAAAATTACATAATAGGAGTAACAAATATTTTGTGTGTGTGTCAACAATGTGTTGTCAACATGAAATCAGCTCTTTTGAATTATTTTTGGTACATAGAAGTAACAAGTATTTTTGATATATGGTTCTAATTTATCAGATGACACCATTGATGATATTTTTGATATATGGATCTAATTTATCAGGACATACTAGGAATGTTTGTAGGCATGAAAAAAAAAGCAGGAATTCTGCTAGAATTTTTCTCTGCATGTATTGTAATAATTGCTCGTCAACCCTCTGTTATCAGCTTATGATTGTCAAGGTCAGTGGTGTGAATAAATGTTAGTTCAAAGGTTGCATGGGAAATATAAACTTGGCCAAGGAAAGCTTGAGAACTGAGTACTCCGGTGTGTTCACTCGGTGTTTCTCATCTTGTTTTCTTTGACACTCATAGGCTTAATTTTGTGGCAGTTTGTGCTAAGCATTCTTCGAGAGCCAAGACCAAGGAAAACGTGAGAACTGAGTACTCTGATGTGTTCACTCAATGTTTATTATCTCGTATTCTTTGACTCTCATCAGCTTAATTTTGTGGCAGTTTGTACTAAGTATTCTTAGAGATCGCAAGACATGAAATAGATCAAATTTATACTACGTTACATTTCTAATAGCATGTTGACAATGAATGTTGCTTCAACACAAAAATATTTTTTTTAAATGTTCTCAATAATTATTAAATGCATAATATTTTTTGAATTATTATTCTTTTATTCATTAGTTTAAAACAATGAATGGACATATTTTTATATTATATTATATATATATATATATATATATATATATATATATATATATATATATATATATATAATAAAGGCTAAAAAATTATGTTATTTAAACATATTTCTCTAATATGTATAATGTGTATGGGGTATGTATATGGGAAATTCCTCTCCTGTCTGTTACATTTCAGAGCTTGTTCCTTAAAACATTATCGAATGCCTTGCTGTAATGTGCACGCATGGGTGCCGTGCGTGCATGTGTGCATGCACGTGTGCATGTGCGTCTGCGTGCATGCAGAACATTTATACTGTATTCTGTATTATAATATTTGTGAAGACTTGCTTTTGTTTAAATATTTAGTGCATAGTAAAATCGCATAGAATCCAACCATTTTTATTTAGTGTGTCACTTCTCCATTTGGTCTATTAAGGTCTTTTACTAGCTGATTTTCAATTATAGCTTTCAGGTTATTAGTAGAGATTCAGAGGATGAAATCTGCACAATCTTCGTAAGTGTTGGCTATTATCTATCAAGTTTAATGTTAGGTAATTTGGGTGATTTTCTAGGCATTTGTAATATTTTCGGTAACTGAATTGGACTTCTTGGTATATTGAGGGTATAATAAAGTCATTGTGAAATGTTTTATTTGAAACAAACCACTGGGCATCGGTAAGCAATCTTAAAGTTTTTTATTGAAATCGCTGCAGTATTTCTGGGTTCGAGTTGGCTGCCATGCCCCATAGTTGTATTCTGAAGGCCCAGACGGGTTTTAATATTGATGTATAAATCAATAGTTTATTAACCAATGAGAGAGATGACTTTTTGCCTAGAAGTCAATAGTATTGCTTAATTTTGATTTCAAGGGCTTTTCTTTTCTTTTTGATATGTGTCTTATAAAGGTTATAAAAAAGTTAACTGAAATATTGCAGTAAAACTGTTTGCTGTGTGAATTTTAATGTAAACAAATTGCCGCTAGAGTAAATATTAACAACATGAGAGACAAGACAAATATATTACATTTTTGTAATTTTTGAAAAAACGAAAGAATAGAGTAGTATGGCATTTGTCATTTTATAGAGTGTATTAGCACAATCCCTACGAAGGGTTTAAAAAAAATTTTGAAGCAGTTTTGGAAAAATCTTGTTTTTTGAATTCTTTAAAACTGCAAATATTGCGCAAAAACTATTAAAATGTTTAAAAAATGTACATGACTGTAAAAATGAAAATATACTTAACAGAACTAATTATGGACAACAAATTTCATTTCAAGGAAAAATTTCTATCTTAAATTTAGTTGTAGGAAGACACCGAAAAAAATTCGTATTTATGAAATTTTCAAAAATTCAGAGTTAACCGGACCTATTCCACTTTCCGGACCTATTCCACTTCCACATAAGTGTATGTTACTGCATTCTTACAAGAAGTTTAAAGAAAAACATTGGAGTCGTTTGTGAGAAAATTTCAAAAATGTCCAGGGAGCTTCAAGTAATTTTTAAGAAAATTTTAAACAATGTTTTTCAAAATCTGTTTTGACTCGAGCCAGATGAACATGGGTTTCTTCAATTGGGAAAAATATCCTACGCATGGTTTAGGCGCTAGTAATGCTCACAGACGGACGTTTTGAAAAAAACCTTTTTTGATATCTGGGGACCCCAAAACGTGTATTTCCGTTGAAATCTCGAAATCGATTTTCCGAAGCATTACATTACTTTCCCAATTCTACATATATTACTCCGTATATACGTACGTGTACGGGAAAGTTCACGTACCATCGTACCACGTCTGCCATTCAGGCAGACAACAGAAATTTTTAAGAAGATAGCATGCTGTGACAATCATGCGCAAACAAGCTTTCAATAAGAAATTTTAATAGCTTATTCCTCAAAACGGGTGTAACTACACTCCTTAAAGTTAAGGAACTACCATATCTGCGCTGACGTTTTTCCAGGATTTGTGTCAGACCCCTGCGACGTGGAGATCGAACCGTGGAGGCCCTTCTCCGATTTCGAACGTACTAGCGTGAAAAATGTTTATCATAGGTGTTGTATGATAAACAAAGGGCGCCACTTTGCGAGCTTGCCAAAAACTACCGCGACGGCCTGACTACAGACCGCTCGACACAGACGCTGGACGCCGGACACGCGGTGACGAACAATGCTACGTTCGTCTCCGACTCATATTTTGTATTCCAAAGTTAAAAAATAAATGCCACTCCAATTGAGTATCGTTTGTCTTTATTCATACAACATGGTGGCAACGGTAATAGTGTAAATTTACCAGTAGAAGCAACTAGAACGCGAAAATGGCACAAGACTAGGCAGGTAACTTGCAAATGGCAGCGGCGGCGGCGACGTCATACAACATCGCAGCACCGGATCTGTTCGATTTCAACGCTCCTGGAGATTGGCCGAAATGGAAGAAGAGGTTTCGAATAGCCTCAAAACTAAAAGCGGTGTCAGAATATGAATAGGAAAATACGTTGATCTATTCAATGGGAGAAAAACCTGACGAGGTTATGTTAACGTTCAGTCTGACGAATGATGACGAGAAGCAGTACGAAACTGTGATTCAGAAATTTGACAATCACTTTGCACCAAAGACTAACGTAATTTATGAAAAGGCCCGCTTTCATACTCGTGTCTAAAACCCGGGGAATCAGCGAGTTATTTCATTATGGCGTTACATAACCTCGCCAGAAATTGCAACTATGGTAATTTGAAGGATGAGTTTATTCGCGACAGAATTGTGATCGGTGTCGCTGATAAAAAAAATCAGCGAGCGAATGCAATTAGACGACACTCTAACCCTCGATAAAGCCGTAAAGATTATGACAATCTGAGGAGGTGAGAAAGCAAGTCGAAAGCCTTCAACAACCTACTGTAAATCGAATTGTAATGCATAAAAGAAACGGAACGAACACTAAATTCGCAGGCAGTGAAAAGAAGTCTGTTGATAGGCAAAACAAGAAATCTGATACGATACCTAACCTAAATTCCTCTCTGTCCCCATTTTGGCACGATTCGACCCAAGAAGAAAAACTATAGTGACAGCGGATGCGTCGTCGTACGGAATTGGAGGGGCGCTGCTGCAGGTTCAAGAAAATGGAAGCATTAAACCCATTGCCTATACTTCAAAATGACAATCGGACGCTGAGAAACGCTACGCACAGATTGAAAAGGAGCCCTAGCTATTACTTCCGCCTGTGAAAAATTTGTAGACTACATCACAGGCATCGAGATTAAGATTGAAACCGATCACAAACCCCTTATCCCGATCTATCCCCCAGCCTACAAAGGTATCGTATCCGTCTCATGCGTTTCGATTACACTGTTGTACATGTTCCAGGCAAAGACTTGGAAACAGCTGATACCCTATCTAGGCAATCAATAGTCCACAATGCGCGGGATGAACTTCTGGAAACAACAGATTCTCACGTGATTGGCGCCTTTACACACTTCCCAGTGTCATCTGCGAAACTGTCGGAAATTGTCAAGGAACAAGGAAGATGCTGAACTATCGGCGGTACGCGTCTACATCTGCAACGGTTGGCCCAAGAAAGAAACTTTTCCGGACAACCTGAAGCCGTTCTGGGAGAAGAGATGGGACATCACGTGCCAAACCGACCTCTTGCTGTATAAATCGAGAATAATAATACCAAGCAAACTGCGAGCCAGTATGTTGGATACGATACACGAGGGACATTTAGGTATCACGAAATGCAAATCAGACTGTTCGGTGTCCCGGAATGTCGAAACAAATTCAAGATAAGGTAGACAATTGTGCTGTCTGCGCACAACACCGGACCAACCGACACGAACCTCTTATCCAGATCGAACAGCGTTGTCGCCCTTGGCAGAAAGCTGGTATGGACCTATTTAAGGTGAACAACGCGTGGTACCTCATCATCATCGACAGGTATTCACGGTATCCCGAAGCGGTGAAATGTGAAAATTTGACAATGGAAACCAGCATCGCAAAGATGTCTGAAATCTCGAGGCAAGGTATTCCGGATGAGATTCTGACTGATAACGGGGCCCAGTTCAACCCCTTTCGAGTATCCCGGATTTTCAAAGAGTTCCAGGAAACTTACGATTTTTGATTGATTACGAGAAGTCCAGGATACTCACATTTCAACGGCCTCTCTGAAGCATGGGATTAAAATAGTCAAGAATATATTCAAGAAGAATAAAGACCCGTACAAAGGCCTGTTAACGTATCGTAACACTGCGTTGGAGAACGGATATTCACCAGCAGAACTTTCAATGAGTCGAAGATTGAAGGACTTCTTACCGGTGGTTCCAATCAACTTGGAATCAAGGCTGGCAAACCAGGACGAAGTATCGTCAAAAGAAGATCGACTGAACCAGGGCCGGATTTAACTTGGTGGGTGCCTATGTGCTGATTTTTGGTGGAGCCCCCCCCCCCATATATATTATATGCAGTTGGCGGCTGACAAAATAAAATCTATGTGTCAAATATGTTTAATTAAAAAAAAATTTTTGCAAATAATTTTTTCGTACAATATTTTATTTATAAACCGAATATTTACAACACATTACAACTTAATTATAATAACTAAACTACAGGAACTTTTCTTTCTTTTCTGTAAGCAAACTCTTCAATTACATCGTCGAAAGATAATTCTTTTAGAATATCAAAATTGATGTTCAAAATAGAAAGATAATTAAGTCGTTCTTCTGTCATACTAGTTCTCAATATATTTTTTAGAAGTTTTAATTTTGAAAATGTTTGAAAATGAATTAAAGTGTTAATTGAAAGTGAATTAATGTTTGTTAATGAATTTTGAAAATGAAGTAAAGTTTCAATAAATTTACTGCATTTATAAACTTTCAAATTCAAATATATCTAATCAAAATAAAAGTTACGTTATTCGTAGTATAAAATCAGATCGGCTTAGCCAAAAGAGCAAGTCGAAACCGGTGATCATGTTTTAAACACGATATTCGGTTAGATTATGTGCGTTTAATACTGAATAAATCATAAATAACTTTGAATACATACTAAATAAGTAGATATTCTTGAGACTAAAAATGCATCATGAAATCTAAATTTAAAAAAATACAAATTACTACATAACAATGAAATTAAAAAGTTTTTGCAGAAAAATAGACCAAAATAAAAAAAAATAATTTTTTAGTTGGTGGAGGCCCCTTTTTGGTGGAGTGCCCTGTGCTGCAGCACTGTCAGCACATGCATAAATCCGGCCCTGGACTGAACTGCTTCCTGGGACCAAAGCCTTCATTAAAGATGTTTAGAGATACGGGACGGTGATACGAAGGGCTGAGCAACCTCCATCATACATTATACAGACACAAACCGAATCCGACGAAACAGATAAACTATATTGTCAATAAAGCCAGAAGATACCGAAGAGATAAGCTCGCCTCCGAGATCTCCGATCCAAACAACACCCATGAAGCGAGATGCAACGAACCTCCTGACGATACATCAGCGACGAGAACGGCCGATCAAGAAGATGGATACCCGCCAGTGGAAGGGCAACGAACTCGGCCAGGACGTCTGTCAAAACCACCACAACGTCTCAACCTTTAGTCTCAAAAGAGGGAGTTGTATGATAGACAAAAGGCACCACATTGCGAGCGCGCCAGAAACTACCGCGAGGGCCTGACTGCCGCTCGACAGACAGACGCTGGACCTGGCTGGACGCCGGACACGCGGTGACGAATGTGCTAAGCTCGTCTCTTACTCATACTTTGTATTCCAAAGTTAACTAATAAACGCCATTCCAAGTGAGTATCGTTTGTTGTAATTCATACAACAATAGGCAATGCCACGAGTGCTTTGAAAAATTGTCGATAAATTCCCGACTCACGAAGTACGGAGGGGATTTATCTGAGAAAGCACGAGTGGTATTTAGTAGGGCTATTCCAAGAGTGAAATTATGTCCAGCAGAGATCCAAAATGAGCCAAATATTGAAAATAACTGAAAGTTATATTAAAATCGAAGATGTTATTTTAGTACATACGCTGTTTATTGGACATCGACATAGCGCTTGATATTTACCACCTCCTAAGACAGATCAGTCACAGTTTATGATTGGCCAGTAGGAAGAAGCTGTAAGAAAAATCAGATAGAAAAAGCGATAAACATTTTTATATACAACGCCCTGATTGAGGAATTTTGTAAGTATAGTGAAACACAATTGGTTTTAATTTCACAAGTGGAATAGTCTTCATAATTGTAGTTGGGCCAAAAAGTAGACGCCAAAAATAACTGAAATTTTTCAATTTTTGAAAAACTATTTTTTTTCGGTATCTGGGGACCCCAAAACATGTATTTCCGTTGAAACATTGAAATCAATTATCCGTAGCATTACATAACATTCCCTACACGTACATTACTCCGTATATACGTACGTATACGGGAAAGTAAAAGCGCGTGAGCCTGCCAGTAAACCAAATATTCTTGTTGAAGCGCGAAGGTTTTTCATTCAAAATGTTTTGGTCTAATGTGTAATATTACAGATTACGTAGAATGATGTAGGCAAAACTCACCTCATATTGTTATACAATTTTATCCGTTTTAATGTTTCTACGAAAATGTTTTTGCTTGAAAGTTTTGTAACAAGTTAAAATTAATAGTTACTAAAAACTTTTGGGAGGGGAAATTTCCCTCATTTCCCTCCCCGTAGATCCGCGCCTGACTTACGCATGATGAGGTAATTCTATTTTTTAATGACATACTGTTTGTGGGACAGTGCACAAGACGAAGTCCATGTTCAGTAGGCTCTGCAACATTTTGCTGAACATCTACTACGTCACACTACAGAATGGCATGAATCCCCCAGACACGTAAATTTAGTACCAGAAAGCTTATCACATTTCTAAATAAATCTATTGAGTTTATTTCAATTTGTGTTGGTATTTCTTACTATTCCCTATACCGTATCGCCCCCATTCCCATTATGTTTTGTGCTGCATAAACATCTTTTGCAGCAAACTATATCAAATGCTTAGACCTGAAATTGCGGATATTATCATGTTGTTTGAAACCAGCAAAAGTTTGTTAAACAATAATTAATTCCAATGAATAATCTAACATGTTAACTGCAGAAGTAGCTTGTAGACACGTTATCCAACCATAATAATAAATTACGCAATTTTTTAACAAAGTTTCCACACTTTTTGTGTATATTAGTTGCATGTAAAATTTTTGATAGAAATTAGTTTTTGCTTTCTGCAGAACAATACTTGACAGCAAGTGCCGACGAACCAATATAAGGATGTCAAGGTTGTGCCACATGATTACATCTAAAAATAAAATATTATTTTCTAAATGATTGGTCAAGCCTTTTGTCTCAAGCATTATAACGTAGGACCCCTATTTCACCGCGGAGCATAGTTGCCAAATCGTACCTGCCGGCTTCTTGTTGAGTCGGCCATGGGTAAATATATCTAAATATATCTTACGCCGTGTTTATCACTAATCGACAAAAGGTGTTTTCATTTCTTAATTCACTGTGTCCGTGACCGTGTCTGGTCCGAAGAAGCCCGTAGCAGTGATTCGGTGAAAGATATTTCTTACACCATGTATAGTACGTATAGTACTCTCTGGGGGAAGTTATGAGTTTGTTTAAAACTGCATTACGTCTCATTACGTCATTAAGCTACACACGTGCGACGTGAGTGGGACCTACTAACAACTTGATATCGCAGATATAAAGCCTATCTCAATATAATTTCTTCAGAACGTTTGATTGCACAGTGATAGCAATAATACTGTGCTCATGTCGTCGCGCAGTAAGTTTTGAAGGAACATTTTGCGAAATTCAAACATATTGTCATATACGTTGTTAGACTAATATTGGACGTCATGGGCACTTGTAGAGGAGGTGGTGATATAGAATATTGGTACGATTATTTACTGTAATTGAGACGTACTAAAATATATTATTATTTGTTTTCAGATTTTCGTTTGGGTTTGATCCAGTTGTTGGTTGGTCACAACAAATCAGAAAATGTTAAAAGAGCATTGAATTTAATAAAAACTGCGAAGACCAATGGATGTCAAGTTGTTGCTCTCCCTGAATGCTTTAACAGTCCCTATGGAACAAGTACTATGAGAAAGAAAAAAAAATACAAATACCTACAGGAGTGATTCTTCCATGAAATTCTTTTTCTATTTTTCCCTTTTTAGAGTATTTCTCAGAGTATGCTGAAAATGTGCCTAATGGATCTACTTGCCAAAATTTATCCAAAGCTGCAAAAGAAAACAACATATACCTCATTGGTGGTTCGATACCTGAAATTGATGGGGGAAAATTGTATAACACATGCACTGCTTGGGGACCATCTGGTGAACTACTTGCTCAGCATAGAAAGGTGGAGTGAAGTATGATTGCTTTGCACATTTTTTGAGCCCTAGAAAAGGTACTCTCCCCTCCTTTACTAATAGTTGAATTCAAAGTAAATAATAGCAGTTGAGAGTGTTGACAAAATTTGGTAACCAGAAAGTTTGCTTCCGTGTAATAGAAACAATTTTGCAACAAAAAACAAGCTACAGATTTGATGTGATAGTTGTCATCGAAATAACCAAAGCCCCCACTCTTCTTGCTTTTAGTGAAATGAGGGCTCAAGGAAATAGTAATACCAGTTAATATGTATTTCTCTTGTATCACTACTTAGTACCCTTAAATTCATTATTTAGAATTACATTTCACAAGATTGTGAATAATTTAAAAATTAATTTACTCATCATGAGTGTCACAATATTTTTAATTAAAGATTACTGTCTTTTGTCTATTTGTTTAACATGTTCAGTCATGCGAGCCATATGTGGTTCACAAAACATAACACTCAGTAGTATTGATATGTCTGTGAATCACATTTGGGTCACAACTTCTATGGCAAATATTTTTACGAAACTGCACAGTTTGTGGTTTGGATATGTTAGGACCATCATAGAAATTGGAAACAATGGTACTTGCAGATTTTTTTTTTTATTTTGGAGAATATTACAATGAAATTATTTTTTTGAAATTGTTTGGACGTGCAGATGTATTTTAATGTTTTCTTAGGAACTGGGAACATATACTACTTTCATGGGTGGTTCTGCTTGAAGATGAAATTGGCAGTTAATTATATTTTTCAGGTCCACCTGTTTGACATTGATATTCCAGGAAAGATTACTTTCAAAGAGTCAGAAACTTTAAGTGCTGGCAGTAACTTTACATTTTTTGACACACCATTTTGTACTGTTGGTTTGGGAATATGCTATGACTTGCGTTTTGAAACAATGGCAAGGATTTATCAAAAAAAAGGTAAATTTGCTTTTTGTTTTATAGAAATTGCGATTGAAGGGAAGTTGCAAGCTTGTGTTTAATTTCACAGGCTGCCAGCTGTTGATATATCCTGGAGCATTTAATATGACAACGGGGCCTCTTCACTGGGAACTTCTTCTTCGAGCTCGTGCTACTGACAATCAACTGTTCATGGCAGGTGTTTCACCAGCACGTGTTGAAAATGCAGATTATGTGGCATGGGGACATTCCACTGTTGTAGATCCTTGGGGAAAAGTACTTGCCAAAGCGGAATTTGATGAAGAAATTGTCTATGCTGATATTGGTATTAATATTTTCTCTTCATTAACAAGTTTAATGAACATTTTAAAATTTTTTTTCTTTGGCCAACTGTCTATAACAAACATTGTCATGTTTCAGATCTGACTGCATTAGAAGAAGTAAGGAAAAGTATACCCATTTCAGTTCAAAGTCGCGATGATATTTATGAAGTAAAAATGTTGACAAAATGATTGGGTCTAAAAATTGTGTTTTGATTTTTAAGAATAAAAATATTAAAAACACTTGAAATTTTGCTTTCACTATTGTAAATTAGTGATCCATCTACTTGAAAACCTGTATCTCATTTATATGCTATTTTAGTGATATCCATTTTATGAAACTACATGTATATGTAGGCTATTTTAAACAACCTGATGTAGGGCTTTTAATAAATATTTTATTGAAAAATATACATGTTTTTAAATGAACATTCAATTCAAAAGAATTTTCATGGATTCATAATTATTATAGTGTTAAACTTTTAATTGGTGGAGAGGAAATCAAATATTAGTTGCTGCAAGTGAATAAAAAAAGTTATTGTGTGACTGTAAAATAAGTACTGCAAAAGATCTGCAATTAAAATGACATTTTTTCAAGCACACCAATTAAATGTTTGTCTCTGCAGAGTAGATTGAAAGGTCCATTCCTTGCAAGCCATGAGAAATAGACAGCAATGGGCAAATACAGCACAGTCATCACTGGCCTTGGTTCAAAATAAAAGCTTTTCCCTCAATTCCTATGTTTTTGTGCTTTACTTTGCTGATGTGTTAATATGAGCGAAAGTAGTAATGTTATAAATAATGTGCTGGTTTTATAATTGCTTAAAACTACCATTCTTGATAATATTAAGATCATTAAAAATCTCTTCTAGACCAAACAAGAAATGAACGTGTAAAAGAAGTTCAGAGAAATTGGAAGTTGGGATGAAAAGTATGTAAAACAACATTGATATTATAGAAGAGTGGATTGTAATAAAGAATGCAATTATAAAAAGTAGATGAAATGTGCAAAGAAAAGATGGTGGATGTAATTTTCATATTATAGTTAAATTAAATTTAATTCATAAATCTGAAGTTGTTGACTTTCGTCTGTTAATAACAGTAATGAATAATTTATTAGTTAATAAAATAAAAATCTTGCTATCAAAATAAACCTAAACAAAATGTTTTTGCATTCTAAAACAGTTTCAAATTTTCTTTCTTTTTATTCTAAAACCTTTCATTTATCAGATTTTTTAGAAGTTTTCTATTTCATTCATTCACGTGTATTTTAAATAAGATAATAGCAACTCTAGTCCTCTTTTTCAGTAGAACCTGGTAAGAAAAACAACATTCCAGACACATCACAACCAAGTGACCCTCTACTAGGTTAACATTATGCTAATAATGCTGATGTTGGGTGATCTCGTTATGAAAACTAGATGTTTGTTTCTTGTTTCCCTGCATTTCAAGAAATGTGAAACCATGAGTTCAAGAAAATAAACACAGTTTGCCCTTCAATTCCAAAAGTCACAGTTTTTAACCCTTTTTTTACCAAAAATTGTTCTAAATTGCCAATACAAAGTACACCTGATTGATTGGAACATGATATGTGTTGGCAATCAGTGGCAGGGCACACACTTGCCAATGCTTTAAGATGTAAAGGACGATGTTAGATATTGGTTGATTATTTGAAGTTGTGTCATTATATTGAATGATAGATGTGACCAATGTATCAAGTACTGGATTATAATGTTATGATGTTACTATGGAAGTAATTAATGTATTAAATACATATTAGGTTATAATACCTAATGATGGAGCAAAAATGGACTCAGAATGTTGTAAAGAAAAGTTTGTATGTAATGACTAACTGATATGAATAAAATCTAACTGATATGAATAAATGTTTTAAAATAGAATTTTCAGTTGTCTATAATAGAGAAACTACATATGTTGTATAGTTAAAAATTGTGTAATGTGTTATGGAGAGAAGTGAATTCAGTTCAAGTTTTCTTAAATTCTCTCTACCCTAACCCATATACAAGTTGAATCCTAAATACAAATGGAAACAAGCATTTTTGGCAAGAACTGATCAGATGATTTGAAAAACTATATTCCTCAATGAACTAATGAAAACATTCACAGATAGACATTCACAACAATTCACAGTGAAGCTTCATTTATGTCCAGAAGCTAAACAAGGTACCATCTAAGTATTTCCTCTAAGGACTAAGGAAATTAGATGACTTTAATAATAGGCAAAACTCTAGAGTGATTGCTGCAACATCTGTTAGCGAATTTCAGTAGACATTATTGCCATTTGTTTTCAAAAATTATATCTACAAGTAATAATGTCTGGAGAAAATAATGTTATCTATAAAACCTTCCATAATTTTCTGCAATAATTTCATTTCTGTGTTATTTGCCATTATGACAAAATAGTGTCTACTTTTGGCCCCCATGAGTAATAATAATCTTACGATTCGGATTTAGAGATAATCGTGTTTATAAACACTAGTAGATCAGTGAGATGTCCATTTACTTCTATAATATCGGTTGTTTGAATTTGGTCTCATTTAATTTGATTTAAAATGCCCGCGTAAACCTCCTGCTTCAAACATTTCATTGCAGCGGTCTCTGTTAGAAGTTTACCATACTACTTTATCTTGCTGGTACGTTTTGTTCCAGTAACAAGAAACTCCGTTCTTGTTGGAAAACTTCATTCGTTTCCCACAGTCAGCGTGGCATTCGGTATTCTTTTCTTCGTATAGATGACATTCGTCTCGTGTTTGTCATTGTATATATTATATGTAACCCGAAGAGCTTTCAACGTTCGCGTACTCTAAAATTTCTGATCCCTCTTCGCATTGGACGTCATACGTCATTAATCCGTGAGAAAATGTTATGATACACCCACAGGAAATTGGGAGTGGCAGTGACGTTTGAAAGGAAGCAAAATGCAGCGGCGAAGGACACCCAATAATTACACTTATGTCAGTTCGTGTGTGAAATATTTAATATTTCTCCTTAACTTCATTTTCTGGGTAAGAGTGTACGAAACATAATAATTTGCATATAAAAGTTGGCTTTGGTTGTAATGTACACAGTTTTATTCGTGTTACAGTTATTTGGTGGCTTGCTTATTGGTGTAGGTCTGTATGCTTTTGTTGACAAATGGCAAGCCACTGGTTTAGTAAAAGTCGAGACCATATATGATGTTGTTCTCAACATATCTCTTGTTATGGTGATTGCTGGTGGTGTGATTTTCATCGTGAGTTTTGCTGGCTGTGTCGGTGCTTTAAGAGAAAATACGTGTCTTCTAAAGTTTGTATGTATATTTGAAGTAAACTGTTTGAATTGAAAGAGTTCATTAACTGCATAAACAATGGGCCAATTTTAACATTTCTTTCAGTATTCGCTGTGTCTCCTTATATTTTTCCTTTTGGAGATGGCCATTGCAATAATGGGATTTGTATTTCCTCATACAATGCAGTCGTTGCTGGAAGAATCTTTCACAGACAAAATCATTCACACATACCGAGAGGATGCGGATCTACAGAATCTTATAGATTTTGCTCAACAAGAAGTAGGTGAAATAGGGATTTTGAATGTGATTAAATGATGAATTGGCCATCAATACTTTTATTCATAACATTTTTTTTCTAGTTCAAATGTTGTGGACTAAGTTCCGAAGGCTACATGGACTGGTCAAAAAATGAATATTTCAACTGCAGTTCTCCCAGTGTCGAAAAATGTGGAGTTCCTTTCTCATGCTGCATGAATGCAACAGACATTTCTGTAAGTAATTATGTGGCAGATATTTCTGGGTGGTAATTGTGTGGATTCTGTAGGGTATTAATTTCCTTCAAGAGTATGTACTCAAAAGAGTAACTCACACTTGATGAACATTTTTGATTTCAACACACTACTAATTTTTCCAACAAAATATGTTGCTTCTTATATTCTCTAAGTATTTAGAGTAGTGTCTGATATCCTAGTACTATGGAAAGTCATGTTTCCGACTGGTAAATCATTTCCCTCATAAAATGTTTTAAATGCTGCAAGTAAGGTAGTTTCACTAGCAATTTTAAATGTGTTTCATTCCAAAGTTTTTATTATCTTTCATTATTAGGATTGCAATTCAGTTTCAAATATTTTTTGAAAAAATATTTTGTTTAGCTCCTTTTCTAGAAACTTGTAATTGAAAAAATCACCAAATTGTGTAACATTATTGAAAGTACGTGTCAAGATGAGGGGGATGTCTTCTTTTATCATTCTTCAATCACAATTATAGGAAATAGAGGGTAGGGGTAGCCCAGCAGACTACTCATGTAAAACTTTTCAGGTATCTGTTTTCAGTAATATAAAGACAAGAAGAAAATAATGATAGCCAGAATTTTTGTGAAAAACTAGTGTGCTGATTTTTTCTTGTCAAAGAAAGAAAAGTCAAGTTTTTTTTGTTCTGCTTGTCAGTTGTGGATATTTACAACATTGTACTTAATCACTTCATTTGCTGAAGAACTATTTCTTGATTTTCTAAGAATTGTAACACAAATTACGAAATTTTTCATTGCATGAAATATGGAAATATTTTAAATTAAAATATATCATTATTTATTTTTATGTCCTGTAACGAAATAATTATTCTAATTACTTTAACATCATTAATTTCTTTCAGAGTGGATTAGTCAACATTATGTGTGGATATGGTGTCCAAGAGCTGTCGGTAAGTGAACATGTTTTGTACTGTGAGACTATATCTACTCAAAAATATATCATCAAAAGCTATCCAATATATTTTGAATCTTTCATTCTGGTAGTTCACAAAATTACCAAACCCACACAATATTTCATTAATATCAGAGAACCTCATTTCCTTAAGTATGTACTGAGTGGAGGCCAGGGGGGCTATGGCTGTCATTGCAGTCCAGCAAATTATTCAACATGAAATCGAGAGTATTTCTAAATTGTATCATTAAACTGTTAATTTCATTCTTCTTGTAGTATGTTTTGTTTATTTACAAGTAAAGTATGTCATATATAAGTAAAGAGGAGGGGTAAAAGTAAAAATGTAATAAAAGAGGGACCCAGGAAAGAAGATAGTCCCTTTCTGGTTACATAGTATTTAATGTGTCTGCTCATGCATATGCTAATTTCACTTAAGTAGGAGAAGGAAGATTCTTTGCTATGATTTTCCTCTGGTCTTTTCCTTGTACGTTCATGTATTTTTCATTCTGAAGATTGTTATCAAATCATAGGCATTGATTTCAGTTGAGTACACTTTATATATATATATATATATATATATATATATATATATATATATATATATATATATATATATATGTAAATAGGTGAAATTGTTGTAAAACGATCTTTTGAATAGGTAATATTTTCTTTAAAACAGGTAGCAGAAGCTGGGAAGAAAGTATGGACTAGTGGTTGTATTGAAATAGTACGTTCTTGGGCAGAGAGAAACTTGTATACTATAGCTGGAGTGGCATTGGGCATTGCTTTGTCTCAGGTGAGTAAATTTCTTATGTATAAATATTTTAAAAAATTGTGAAAAATGTTGTGTGTGTGTGTTTTGCAATGTCAACTGTTAAAGTTGTCATAAAGGGATGTTTAACATTTCTCATCCTCCCCTCTCTCCCCATGTTTTATTTTTGAAAATTTGTACTTGGATTTTATTTTGCGTGTGTTCCTTCAGCATAATTCCCCATTTTAAGAAGAATTATTTTGGAGAAAAAAGCTGTCCACATTTTTCCAAATATTACTATCTTTCTGGTATTATTCTAGTACTGCCTCACTGGTATTATTCAAATATTATCATCTCTCTGGTATTAATCTAGTACTAGTACACAAAACCAATGGTTATTAGTCTGATTTTTTTTCCCTAAAATTAGAAGTGTAATCTCTATCATTCTGGTTTGATTTATAGGATGGAACTAGCATGAACTTCATGTACCATCTCTTCATAGTAAAGGCAAAAACTATCCAATACTTGATTAACTGATTAACTTTTTCTAATTTGTATTTGTGCACCTGAAGGATTTATAATAGGAGTCTCTTTCTCTCTCTCTCTCTCTCTCTCCTCCTCGTCCTCTCTCCTCTTCCTCCTCATCCTCCTCTTTTGTCTTCTTCTTTGTTGTTGTTGAGAATTTTGGCAAAATGGCCGTATTTGAAAATGTTACACTGCAAAGTAAAAAATGGTAAATAGTATTTTTTTAAGGAAAAAAATTGAAATATTGTTGGAAGAAAAGTAGACTCACTATTGTCATTGGCCCATTGTATTTAGTTGATCAAGCCCACTTTGTTGTCCAAGTGGGCTTATAGGGATGTCAGTAGTTAACACATTAGTTTCTGTTACATGACACCTTCAATGTAGTCTGAAGTTTACACAGCATTAGCTCATTTTAAATTGACTAGACTGACCAGCATCCAGATCAAACCTTCAGGTAAAAGCCCTTCAGCATCACTGGGGAATGGACCCCATCTTTTGGGATGTGAATCTTCATTATACTTGCTATCCTGAACTCCAAAAAGGTTAAAAAAAGTTTAAAACACTGATAGTAGTAAAAAAAAAACATTGGTTTGTAGGGTGCTCTGTTTGCTTGTGATATTCCATTAAAATGTGGTACATGTATAGAATAGTCTTCTTTATATTAATGAGTTCAGGGTCTAGATTTCAATATGTCTTACATATTAGTACTTATTACTAGAGACAGGATTTTTATTTACTTACATGTTACTTGTCTTTCTACTTACCATTCCCAAAATTGTAATCTTGGTAAATCATGGCTGTGTAAACACAATATCCAATTGTTTTGTTACATATTTTTACATATTTAGGACTATATTACATATTTTGCTATTTTCATAAAATATTTTTTATTGTATCAATTTTTTCCCATTTCATTACATATTTTATTTATGAAAAGTATTAAAAAACAGCATTTTTCTCTACATTATTACTGTGTGCTGACCACTCAAGGAGACGGAGAATTCCACATGAAGACTTGGTCGGAAGTTCTCTCGGTTTGCAAGTGCATTCTCACAAAGCAATAGATGAAGTTTGTACTATTGACAAGAAAGTTGTATGGTGCAAAGTGTACATCAACTTGTCTCTCCAAATGATTTTTAAGAAGTTTGCATTATTTTCAAAATTTGTGTAGGAAAGTTTTATAAATGTAATTTCGTATTACATAAATATGATTTATAATTAGTGTATTTTAATATTGCATATTATATCTGATATTTCATATTTATTACATATTCTTACTGTTTTCATAACATTTTATGTACAGTCATGTACATTTTATGTATTTTGACATTTCATACTACATATTTTTCCATTGTCTGCTTATTACATATAAACATTTTAAAATTTTACCTTTAGAGTGATTTGTAGTGTATCTTTAGCCACCTATTTTGGTCATTTACAGTGCCTTTATGTTCAGCTCAAAATAAAAGTAAATTTAGGCATTAAATATTCACACACTACTCCCCTCCCCATACCAATCAGAAATAATAGTATCTAGCATCAATATTTTAGTTAATGTTCTTAAAAGCAAGTGTCCTTATTAGAAGCAATTCTTTGCTTTTTCATGTGAAATTCAAAGTGCTAAAAAAAACTATTGTGCAAATCTGCAGTCATACTGATTATTGAATAATTTTTCATCTTTTGCTCTTTTCTCCTTTCCAGTTATTTGTGATCTACCTAGCAAAAACATTAGAAGGTCAGATTGAGCTGCAGAAATCAAGGTGGAATACATGAAACAACGCCTCACTCAATGAGTTGAGTGCTCGGCGAGAAACTAAATAATAATTTCACATATGAGAGTACATTCTGCCATCATATTCAGGACCATGATATGCCGGCCAATAATAAAGTGCATCAGTGAACAATTAATACTATGCCTATTTACAATGAAGGTATCCGTAAGGTGTTCTGATTGTACTTAGTGTTCAGAAGCTTACTGTCTGCCTCTTCATGAAGTGTTTTCTCTTCATATGTATGCAGTTCTGCACTTGGATTTTAATGCAAAAGATTTTTCGTCAGTGGAGAACGTTTCCTATTTAGTAATGGTGTATGACTTGAGATGGCCAACTGCTTATGTACCTAAATTTTTGTGTGTAAATAATTTGTTGGCATCTTATAATTCCATATTTTGCTCATTTGTATCTACACATACTGTTTTGAGTTATTTGTGGAAAAATAGTTTTAGTCATGCCCTGTGATTTAATGTTAAATGACCAGATTGATGTGAAGTTTGTCCCAGTGTTAACTTTTAAAATATGGAATGAGGTGTTTTTCAGCCTTGGAGGTGTGACTATGAATTTTTCAATTTGTCTGTTCAGTCCGTGTAAAAAGATACCAGTACTCGAATTATTTCAAAAAGTGCTGTGACATGGGTCTAAAGAAGCTGCCAGTAGATTTACATGTATTATACAGACAGTAGATATATAAATATAAAGATATTTTGAAATTCTAAGCCAAAATTGAGTTCGTAATAATCTGACCTGACAGCTGTGGGTGGGAGAATCTCATTTTTTATTAGGCCTGCCAGATCATCTAGACTGTTTATTCTGAAATAAATAGTGAGCAAATATTTGAAACTCCTTGCATTTAGTGTGTGATTGAAGTGAGCAACTTAATTGGCTTGCGTTTGGTAGTGGAGTTATTGCAGAGATGAACTAGTGAGTTGTGACTCGAACTAGGGACTAGACATGTGAAATGACCAGTCCTAAAATAATTTTAATTCAGAATTGTCAATTGATGGCTAGCAAAGTCATATTGACCTTCCATTTCACTTGATATTAAAATACTTTTGAACTACTTTTTAAGCAACTTGAAAACTATACCTACATTTGTTTTGTTAAAATCATGTAAACAAAATAAACTATTGTATTTAATTACATTTACACATACCTCATAAATGATTGGCTTACTAGTGAAATGTTTTAAGTCAATTTTTTAGGGTTTTTTTTCTGTTCTGAATTTCATTAATGGTGTCCAATGGATTGTTTTTGTATGGAAAAGATGTTTTTATTGTGTAAAACAGATTAAGTTCATCTCCCATTGTTTTCCTAAGAATTGGGTTACTTGCTCAATACTAAATCTCTTTACTTCATGCCTTTTGCTTGCAAGCTGACAAAATATAGATTTTTTCCTAAATTTGTATCATTAACAACAATTCATTTCCATCTTAAGTGGAAATATATTATGTTGACATCAATTGGCTTAACTTTACATAAAAATCAAAAATGGGTATACAATGTCAAGGCTTAAATTTGTTGGGAAATACTCAGAGATTTTTGTCACACATAATCAGGATTGTCAGAGAAAATCAGCGACATCTATCTCTGGTGGCATGTGCTACTCAGATCAGAAATATTGAGAACTTAAGGAGATTCAAGGGGTGGAGGTCAGAGCTATGCATTCTGTGGAAAAACAAGTAGATCAGCTACGTGCTTCTCCGCAGTGTGTGCTCAAGCTCTTTTACAACCAGTTGCGAGTGCTTGTGACCATTCGTCACAGAGAGCTTTGATGCTTGTTCCCTTCTGTGCGAGTGCTCCTGCAACATTCTTTTTTATCTGGGGCAACTTTTCCTTGTCTCAATGATCATATCTAATGATTCTTTTACAAATTCTGCCATTCATGAAGAAAGTGAGCTAGGCATAGGTAATAATACACTTTGAAAATATATTTTCTCATTGGTGAATTCTTGTGGCTATTCTTCACTGGCTCCTCCAGGATGAGTAGTAGCATTACTCCATGAGATTATGAAATATAATTTTCTCACTCAAAGTTCTTCATTCAATGAACATTTTAAATCAAAATAATTACATGAAAAGCCATTAGTCAGTCTTAAATATATGCCTATCTGTAATTATCATGAACTGTATCCATTTTGACTATTCTTATTCTTATTTGAAAAATTAAATAGAATTTTAATTTTAAAATCTAATTAATACTGTGGCCTTTTTATAGGTATACGAAGTTCACAGACTATTTCCAGATATTTCACATTGAAATTTCCTAATTTCTGTTGGGGCTGCATCGTTTCAATGCTATTTTCTCACTGCTAATTTTATTACATGATTATTTCAAGAATGTGATGCTGGAAAGGTTAGTTTAAAGAGATTGAAATACTTCTGGATTACCAGAATTCATCGAATGGCAACGTGTGAGCGGCATCCTGCAGTGCCAAGTGTCATGCACCAAATAGCAATTGACTGCTGCTTACTACTCATACTGAAGGTTTAAGTTGGCTCTCACGATTGACAATAACGGCAAGTGCTTTGCCGATTTTCCTTCAAGCACTCGCAAGGTATGACCCCAAGCATTGGTCAGCTGTTTTTTTTACAAATTGCAGAGGTCACTTGATTCACAATTTTTCTTTTTGTGTGCTAACAAATGAAGTTGAATTCTTTTAAAAGCTCATTTATTAATTAAAAATATTCCAATGTAAAGAAGAATTAACCCCATTTATTTGCATTTACATTCTGACTCCCTGCTCCTCATTGAATAATGTGATGTATAACTTAATGCAACATGGGAGTAGATATAGTTGCAAGTTTCTTACGTGAAATTAGAATAAGTGCTGACACATCTATAGGACTGGAAATATTAATTGTAAGAATAGAACTTCAATTTTGTTTTGAAATATGACCAGTAATGCCATAAAGTATTTAAAGTATGTTCTGATTATTGAGGTGTTTTATTTTACATGGGTGTATGTACAGTGTGGAAATGTTTGCAAGTGCTGGAAATATTCAGTTAATCACGCATATCAAGCCATTGTTTGAATCTCAAGGAATTTGCTGGGCATATTTTTACAATTCATTTTTACCATTTAGAATTAAGCATGTGAAAGTAACATATTTTATTCATATTTGAAGAGAACAATTGCATCTTTGAATGTAATACACAATTGATCACCTAATTTTTTCATTTTGTGATGTAAGAAAAGTTTGTTTCGCAGTGTGAATTTGTATTTCTAATTATAAAGTCATCTCAACTATGGAAGATAGGATAAGTGTCTGAACTGATTCAAAAACTGAAACCATCAGCAACATAATGGATCAAGAGGAATCGTGGTTGGTGACATTTTTCAGCTTGAATATTTACAATTGGGAAGTGCTCAGAAATATGGATCAGATTAGTGGCAGTTACCCCTGTGCAACTGTTACCAAAGATACTAATGTTGCATGATTATGAGTGTGTATAATGAATAATACTAGTGATATGGCATTTTTATTCCAATCATGTTTGTGTTCATGAAAGGGGTTGCATTAACACAAGAAGGGATAATACACTTGTAACTGATTAGAAATGCAACTCCAATGAACTAACAATAGTACTGCTTAGCATTTGTGTGAAAGTAAAAGCACATTGTACTAATGTGTACAGAACATTCAGTTATGTGCCAAAATGCATTTTTTAATTGTTACCATACTATTTTTTAGCTTTTGTTTTTATGCGTTTGTGTTTATTTGAATGGTTGGAGATAAGAATGGAATTTACTGTAAGAAAAGTAAGAAATTATTTTGAGATTTTTTTTTTTTTATATTTAATATTGTTCTTTGGGTAACCTTGCTCGTGCTTTCATCATTGCCAAGCTAAATAAGTGGGATTTTAAGACTCCTTATTTTTTTATTAAGATTCCAATATCAGATAATGTTTTTTGTTGCAAGTGTAACTCAACAGCCAATTTACAAAACAGATTCTTTTTATGACTAAATCTGCATTTTATCATGACACATTTATAAGAAAGCTTTGTAGTAAAAACTACAAACTGATTAATGGAAAATTGCAAATATTGTGTGTTCTTAAAATGTCAAAATTTATTGTTGTAATTTTATTTCAGAATTTCAACATCACCCCCCCTTTTTTTTCCTTCTTTTTTACAGCTGTAAATTGTTCTAAATATTTAGTAGGAATTCAAATAAAACTCGCCCCCTTTTTTTAAAATAAATCAACTTGTGGATTGCTTTCTTTTGGCTTGCACAAAAGGAAGAGTCCTCAAGTCTTAGTTATTTGGTTTAATGAAGCTGTATGGTATACACATAAAAATAACATTTACATATTACTAATTTACTCGATCTGATTTTTATGGGAAGTTTGGCAACATTGGCAGCTTAAGACGAGTTACACTGTATTCATGCTGAACTCTTTAAAAGTTGTTATTTATGGAATGTACCAAAGGTATCTTTTAAGTGTAAGATAGGCATGTTTTTTGAAATTCCAGCTGGATCTAGAAACTTTCTGGTTTCTAAGCGTTTTGAAGGCAGAAATGCCTGAGTTGATTTGGAAAACTTATCTTGTACTTGAGGCCTCCAAGCTCATTCATAAGATGAATAAAACAATGTATGAAGGGTACTGGATCATTGGGTACTACAGAATAGTTATTGATAATTTAAATAATTTATAAAAGCATTGTTTACAAATTCTTTTTTATTTCTTTTCCTAAAATAAAATATTATTTAAATATTTCCGTAGCTTTGTATTTTTATGTGATATCTTAAATTGGTGCTTTACACAAATGCTTGGAGACCTCTGCAAATCCTTGTTATATCAATTTATTTAATGTTACTGACTTGTTGGGACCATTTTCTCATATTACCAAGTTACTGTCCCAGAATAAAGAAGCACTAACTTTTTCCAAATCCTGAATCTCTTTTAAGTGACACTAGAACACAGCTTTTACATGCACAAAGGAACATTTTGTAACAATATTCTTGTCCAATTATAATTGTAAGTGTTGTTTCAAAATTGATCTCTGTTCTTTAAGAGGATGTGGAAGGAATATATCTATTCCATTTCAGTGTAATCAGATTAACAGAATGTGTAGTCTCAGTTATGAGACAAGTAAAATATGTCTGGAAGTGATTAGTGTGTTGACTACTGAATGTTATAACTTGCGACATAGATCTGCAAGCATTAGATGTCGTACATTCAAATAATTACTGTAAAAAAGTTTATAATTAGATATAATTTGTCATAAACATTATTGAAAGAATATATATGTTATTTACATTTAATATGGTGATTTGATTCTACCCTTGTTGCAAGCTTTTCATTTATGGATGGATTTCTCATGTTATATGATTCATGTTGTGCTGTGTGGAACTATTTAACACTTCATTATGAAATTCTTTTTTATACCAAACATAATGCCTGTAATTACCAATATCGCACACTTAAACTTTCTTGCAAGTTATTACCATCTTTTATCAAGTTATTGTGGTTTGAAATGTGCAGTAGCTTTGAGTATCAATTGGTGTTCAGAATGTTGTTTTGAAAACAATGCACTCACTCATAGTGTAGTTTGAATTTCAACTAACAGTATAGCATTAAAGAGAGGTCAGTACAATCAAAAGCTTGAAATATCTAAGCAAATATTGTTTTAATATTTGCCTAAAATATTGTTTATAAATATATATTTGGGATGTAAAACACTTGAAAATGGTGAACGTCAGGAATATTTAAAAAACATTTTAAATGAATATCTGAAACTAAATATCCTTTTTGTGTTCCTTATACTTTCTAAGGCAGTTGCCCTATCTCATTCTTCAGAGTAGGCCAGGAACAACTTGCTTCCCTTGAGCCCTCAAAGTCACATGTGAGTCGAGGGACAGGGACAGTGCTGTTTTAACAGCATTGGGGACCGTTGAGCCTAGGCTAATTTAGGGGCCCCTTAATCTTACTGAAATAAAAATCAAATCAAAATCACATTGTATTTTGTATTTTTTTTTTTTTTAATATTTTGAAAGTATTTCTTAGTGTTTCAATTTAACATTTTTCAAACAAAAAATTTAAGGATAACAGATTTAAAGTAACATAGAAAAAAGCTACAACTTAAATAATTATAATTTCTTATTAATTGTACAATATAAAATTCAATTGCATCAACTATTATCCAATAATGCGTGACACACCACCCCATTATCGCAAAGTTTTGCTTATAGTTTAATCATATATCACCTTTTATATGCTTTCTATTTTAGTTTTTGAAAAAAATTATTATTATTATTATTATTATTAATTTTTTTTTCTTTCTTTTTTTTCCTACTGGGGACCGGTCCCTTCAGGCTGTTAACACGGCACTGGTCAGGGAAGAGATTGGCATCTCTCAACAGCGGGGAAAATGGCTTCAGGATGGGATCGCACGTCAGTTGATCAAATACACCCATTGTTCCGGAGAGCATGGAGCAGGAGCAAGACAAATTATATTTCATTTTTCCCCCTACATAAGAGACAGTGTCAGGACAAGATTAACTCTTGCTCAAGATACGTGGGGGCCCTTACAATACTCCTTGAGTATTCAATTCTGTTTATAATCATTAAATCACAAGAAACAAAATCTTAACTTAAGAATATTTAATGAGAGTTTTAATATGAATTACAAACTCAATATCAGATATAATCACATCCATTTACAGTCACAGAAACAATTTTTTTGTCTACCAAAGAGACCAAAACAACAAACCAAATAAGAGACAAAAACAAACAGTTAATAAGATTTCTTGGCATAAGGAACAATATGAAAAAACATTGATTTTTTAAAAATATTCACAAAAGCTGTTGTATTGAAGAAACAAAACAATTTTTTAGTGCTTTTAACATCTGTCTGTCTTTCTATCTGTCTCTGTCTCGTTTGAATTTTGTAGCACTGTATGGAATTTTCTATAGAACGCGAATGGAAAAATAAAAATAGATCAGATATTTTTGTTTGATTTTTATATTTGTTTACTGTCATACAAGTGAAAGTATAATTGCTTTTCCGGGTCAATAGCCTTAATTCCTAGGCACCAGTAACAACAGGTTAAACTAATATAAATATTTTTCCTATAAAACAGTTAGCCAATCACTATACTTCACAGGCTTCTCTACACTTGTCCCGAGGTACTAGATACGCTAGTATCTGAATCTGCAGGCTTTAACCCAACTGAGAATGTCCAGCATGAATCAGAAATGAGTATTCCCAAACACAACAAACTGGTTGTTGACAATTGGTCAAAATGGGAATAGAAGAAAGATTATGATATGAAGAGAGGAAAATTGGGAGCAATTATGCCAAAAAAATAGTTACTTCATTTCCAAGATAAATGAAATAAGTGTTGAAGCAAAAGGGACTCACTATAAAATATTAAGATGTAATTTAATATTCATTTGTAATGTGCCTGTAAAATTTGCATCAAATAGGATTTGTACAAGTTTGTGTACATTATTTTGTTTAATATTGTGTAAATATAATTTGATTTTATTTAGTAATAATAAACTAATATTTACATTTTTTTTAAAAATTGCTGCTTTAAAAATATTTTTGTTTGGTTTCTTTGCTTCTGCTATGACTTATTATCAAATAGGCATTGTGTATGATCCTCTATATATTTTTAGATAGCCAAAAGTTTCATAAATTATTTTCTTTATTGCACAACATTTCAAGAACCAATGCTGTTTCCATTATCAGATAGTACAAATCCATATATTTTTTTATAATTATATTTTAATTTACTTGAAATATGTGACAAAAGATGATGGTGCTCACTTGTATATTTTTAAATTTTCTTTTTCTTCTAATTCCTTTTTGTATTTAATTTATACATCATGCCAAGTGCGACTGAATTTGTAGTTAGTTTTTGTTATTTTCGTTATTATGGGTCAAACTAAGCTGAAGGTTGCGAGGAGTTAGGAAATAAAAGATATGGTATTAATATTAGGGAGGGAAAAAGCTTGGCTGTGTTAAAGTATAATATAGAGGACCGTATAGTATGCATTTTTACGTTACTTGTGCTGTCGTTTCCCCTTCAAATAATCATAAATAAACCATACACCCTAACTTCGTTTGCCCGAATAATAATGTAACTGACTGTAGTTCGAATAATCTAAATCTTCACTTCTAAATGCGCGCAAAACTTTAACGATAATTACGCAGCCCCAGCCATTTGACTGGTTTCGCTAGTTACATAGACACTCTCCATATCTCCTACAAGTTTAACTTAGTCTAAAAAAATCGATGAAGTTAATCCACCTATTCTCGTACTGCGCATACCGATGAATTCTCATACTCGGTGGGTCACTACTTACATAATAGCTGACGTCATGCGACAGCAAAGCTCCGAGGAAGAAGCCGCTTGACATTAAATATTTGCTATTTACACGTTGCGTTATGGAGCTTTTTTTGTTCCGGTTTCTGTTATACATTGTATTCAATATACTATACTGAGGACTTTTTAGGTTGATTTATTGTTTTGCAGTGATATATGAGAATATGTAATCCATTTGTTGTTATTGGGCTGTGTGTGTTAAGTTTTAGGAATGCACCTTGAGTGCTTTATATTTTTACTGCAGGTCACTAGTGCTCAATTTGTACAATTATAAAAATTCAAAAAACGTAGAGTAATACTACATTATTATTTATATATTATTCTGTAACATAATTCTCATTTATAAAACCACGTACAGTATTCAATATTTGGACATGTTAAAAACATATAAGTGCTTCCTGAATAACCCCTTCAATTTGTCTTACAAATTACGAATATATAACAAAAAAGTTATGGAAATTAAAATAAACTTTTTTTTAATTGCACGGCTTATAAATGAGTTCTGGCATATCGATGCGGCTTACGCGTTTTTTAATCAAGCTGTTTAAAAGCTAGGAGTATTCATAAATGAACAGGGAACAAGGAAATTCTTGGTATAACATCATAAATTCTGCAAATCCCACAAAATCTCGATGTGAATGTTGTAGCATTGTATGGCGTTCTCTGTAGAACGCAAACGGAAAAATAAAAATAGAACTAAAATTTTTGTTTGATTTTATTTGTTTACGGTCATACAAGTGACAGTACAATTGCTTTTCCGGGTCAAATAGCCTCAGTTCCTAGACACCAGTAGCAATAGGTTAAACAAATATAAATATTTTTCTTATCAAACAAGTTATCTCATCACCGAGAGAGCGAATTTTAAGATGCTTTTTATAGGAGCCAGACGTGTCAGAGAAAGAGATCCAGTAGAGAGATGAGAGGAGGAAGAGTTGAAAGTGCGTCTCGAGGTACTTGGTGCCCTCGGCGGCGGCCACTTTGTTCATACGAGCGCCGTTGATCCATACCTACTAAAACGTAGTAGATTTTGCGTTGATGCGCTCGCCCAGAGAGCAGCGGAAGGCGGCGTCGGGGCGAGGGTCAAAGCCCTGAGCGCGCCATTCTGACGGCAGCGACGCTGCGCAAGGGTTCAATAACTATTACTCCCTTTCAGTGTTTTTGAGTTTCCAAAGCAAACAATATCTCAACCGGTTTGAACCGCTATGTCAATTTCAAATGCTTTCAGTCACATAATAATTATCAGATGAGGCTGTAGGAATAATGCTCTAATCTCACGATAAAAACACAGACCTAGAAAGTTTTATATAAATCACATAAGAGTCTGATGGAGACAAAGAAGTACACTTTTTAGTCTCATCAACTCTACATTATGTACTCATTTTTTGTGGACATTTAGGAAATGTGAAATGTAATAGACGAATTGTAATCATTTTTAAACTTGATATCATTTCAATCCTGAATCGACCTCATCTAAGTGTGTTGGTTGCACTCGTAGGAATG
Organism: Gryllus longicercus; assembly: GCA_038098605.1. Lineage (NCBI taxonomy): Eukaryota > Metazoa > Arthropoda > Insecta > Orthoptera > Gryllidae > Gryllus > Gryllus longicercus. Next base: position 1,314,370 of record JAZDUA010000223.1, on the reverse strand, counting down.
CTATCGTGGGATGCGCCCTTGGAGAGCGTTAGCAGCACTGTATGAAGGGCCTTCGCCAAAGGCGCGCCCTCGTCCTTCGACGCCAGCGAAGTCAGCAGTGCTCAAGAAGCCACCGCTGCGAGCGGTGCCAGCGAGGCCGACAGAGCGAGCGGCAGCAGAGCCGACGGGATCATGTGAGTCTGCGCGGGTGGCTTGTGCCTTGCGTTTCTCGTAGGCAGCCGCAATGCGGTTGCGGCGCCGAAGGTTCACTCCGGGAGACAGCAGCTCCAGGATGACGAACTCCTCCTGGCGGAGGCGGGCGCCACGACGCTAACACCCACACCCCCGGCTTCTCACACGCCGTTCTCACGCATATCTTTGCCGTTAACAGTCTGCATCAACTGAGTTTTCGGGCTATTTCTGTTTGCGCGAGTTTTACCATCACATCCAGACCAGACAGCTCGCATCATGAAGGAAACGCAAAGAAATGCAAGGAAAACCGAAAATGTGTACGACGTGCGATGGGCGGTTATTTCAGTGGAAAAAAATCTGATGAAATCGTGGCAGCTTCATAGAACCGGAAGCAAGGGAAAGAAGTATTTACGTATGCCTCCATAGGTGAAAGAAATTATATTTTCTTTACCAATTTTGTTGTAATCAATGTTGCCATCTGTTCATAAGTGCGCCGTGTTGTAGGACACGTTTTACAAAATTGTTATCCGAAATGGCATTGTATTTTAGATCGAAATTAATCAGGTAAATCTGCAACTAATCAACTCGCGAAGATTGGTTGGTTTATTGAACACAGAATATGTGTTCTAGTACTTTTGATCAAGCTGTGCTTTCATATAATATGTGCTGCATAATGGGTTTTCCTCGCGGGTGGCGATTCCGCTTACTTTTGACGCGATCTGGCTGCGCACAGGGAATGCAGAACGCTCGCAGAACTTTCCCAGGGCCATTGCAAGCAATGCTCTCCGAATACTCAGCTAACTATACCGAGCTATCGACCTTGGTGAGTACGCTCTGCCGGTAACCACGGAAGCAGCCAACATTTGGACTTCAGGGTCTTGTAAACTGCATGCATTGTAGTTTAGAAATCTGAGATTCATCCCACATCAAGTGGAGCTCTAGAGTTTTTCGTAGTGACCGTCTCTTTTTTAAATATTGCGCTAATAAAATAAAGATGGACGTCGCCTTGGTACACTCCCTGCCAGTGATACACTAAACTCTCATCTAATACTATTTGTTTAGAATGTCGCAATACTTTTTTTTTCTTGAAAATTATTTTTCTTTTTAAGAACACTACTTTTATATTATTGAGGTTATGTTGCTTATTTAAATACTTTTGAATTACTATTAATTTTTTGTACTTAATATTGTTAAAACAGTATCTGGTATATACTGAACATAGGTACAAAAAAAGTGGCGCAATTCTGAACTTACGACCACAAAAGATAATATTAAAAGTATAATAAAATATTTTTAATACATTTTTCGCCTACTGCGTAAACTCACGAAAAGAAGAGATAGTGATGGAATGCAACAGCAAATGGAGGCGGTTTTTCGACACAAAATATCTTATTGTGTGGGGCCTTGATTTTGGGAAAATGTGATAATTCTTGCTCTTACGACTAGCGAATTGATTTCTGTAATACCATGTCTCCTCATAATGCATTGTGGGTCCTTGGCACAGCATATTACGCATAGTTTGCTCTGTTAGCACAAAAATGTTTATTGACATAATCAGGATTTCGTTCTGTTCAAGCATATTTTTAAAATATGTAAGCTCTGACACTGCGTAAGAATGAAGTTTTCAGCAACTTGAAAACATTATAATCATAGTTTTCGATACCCTGAACAAGGAAATGAACTTCAATTAAAGCCATCATGTAACGTTTTCCTTTTTCTAAAATTTCTGCTCTAAATACTAAGCGCGAGAGAGGAATTGTCATTTTTTTCCTCATACATCATCTCGATATTCGATTGGCCTACCGCGGTTTCATAACACACAATCAGCACACTGCTGTATAATAAACTTGAGAATTACACTTTTGGGTTTGTATTTCCTTTTCGAGGGTTCAAGACCTAGTGGAATGGAGTAGATTGTGTCACCAAGGTTAGGCTGCAGTCTGACTACACCGCAGACATATTGTTTCGTGTGGTGTGCAAGTTGTGAGTGTGAGACTTTTCTTCGAGATAATTTGCTTCAAAATTGTTAGATTCTTACGCTACATGTTTCTATGAGCATTATACTACGAAATCACAGAGAAGCGTACTCACACCAATAGTGTAAGAAGGTTATGAATGGTATTTAAGTAGGAGATGGATGACGAAACGTGGGCGCCGCATTTGTGTCGCAGAGGTTGGTCGAGAAATTTACTTGGATAGATGCTGTTAAGGCGTCGAAATGCCTTGGGTGGGAGAGCTAAAATTCTTTGATCGACGACATTGGCAAGGATCGCCTTCCTGGTTCTTGCAAGAGAGATTCTGAAAGGACCAAAAAATTAACACTGTCAACACACAACTGTTAGAATCAGATTTTCAACATTAAGTATTTCAAGAAAATATCCGTGTTACCTGCCCTAGGATTAATCAATTACCTTTCTTTTCATCTTGTTCGTGCGTACATGACTACCGTTTTATTTCGCTCTGACCCGCCAAAACAGCTGGATCACGGAGAATATATCACTTGAGCTTCGAAACAAGGTACCGACCGTCTATAAATCATTTAACAGCTTTGCGATATGCAAGGGTGTCTGGCGGCTGATGATTTGTAACAAGGCGTGCTAATGACGTCTCAAGTAGAAAAATAGCCATTTTCTCGGAAAAGTGATAGTTGGACAATAGGGTGAGCACTCGCTTCAGCCTGGGCAGTGCTTTGCTGTTCTCTGATTGGTAGCCATAGCCATGTTGTGAAGCAGTTTTGAAGCATGTATTCTTTGGAGACTGCCTGCTTTTCTCTGAATTAATATTGAAGTGGCGGGTTTGGAGGGAAAAGTTCACAATCTCCAAGGCGCAGCGGTTGAAATCTACACTCTTCGCTCTTTAATTTATACCAAACAAAATTTATATAATCGTTTCTGTTTGAGATTAAGCCCATTTTCGCCGTTTATGTGTCGACAGTTGCAGGGTACACGTCCTTTTATGACAATCGCTGTGCCCATGATCGGCGAGAACCTACAGATTTCTCACCAGACTGTTATGAAACAAACGTAGAGGGGGCCACTGCGAAATCGAAACATACTCTAAAATAAAAAAAAAAAGCCTTCGTTCGACTATTAGGCCAGTAGAACACGATGACTTTATATGCCTCCTACGCAGTGCCCACTCTAGGAAGAAAGATGATTATCAGGAAGAAGCGATTTCTAGTGAGGCACTCCCTGACTAACTTACAGACGGAGAGAAAGACGCAACATCTTGTTACACAGTCAGAATTCAATTATTTACTTCGAGATTTGAAAGAAGCACGATGAACTATTACGACCAATCAAGGATGGAATCTTCATGACGAAGTGCAAACCCCACCTACAGAAAATATCAAATTAAATTTTCTTTTATTATTTTCTATGCCTGGTTAATTATTTTCCTGCGACATCAGAAAATTATCGGAGAGGCAGTAGGTTTCACGATTGACGGCTGTTCACAGACGCTACCAAATCAAGCGTGAAAGCTGAGCTAATGCATAATGAAAATGGAAATTTACAAATTTACCATTTGCCATGCAGAGGATATGTAGGAAACTTACGAAAATTTTGTTTTGATACTACCAGTATTGGTTACAATAAACCTCCATGGTAAAACTGAGCTGATCTAAAAAGTACTATGCGTCCTCTTATGAATGCAGACATGGTTTACAAAATTCTGTTCTTGAGTACTTGCAATAGTGGGGGAAACTTATAGCGTTACGAAAGCTAACAGTTTCCAGCGGGAATGTTGTGTCAGGAGGAAAAAGAAAGAAAGAGAAAGAGGAAAAAAGTGTCTCTAACTAAACCTTGGTTGACAGGAAACACGTCTTTCTACGAAGGTCACTCCAAAAGTTTTGAGAATACTATATTTAAAATCGAGATAACAAGTTCTTACCTTCACATCTTCTCGAAGTACTGTCCACACACTATGCAACGTTTCATCCGATTAAACCAATTATCAAATGACAATCGCCACACTTCTTTAGAGATACTGTGAATCTGATCTTCATATGCAGTCACTGCAGCCTGAGCTGACTCGAACGATACTTCGAATTTTTTCTTTGGCATAAGGGAAAAGAAAAAAATCACACGGGGCCAGGTCTGGACTGTAGGGTGGATGAGACAGTGTTTTAACCCTTGATTCTGTCAGAAATTCAGTTGTTGTTCTGGCTGTGTGGGATGAGGCGTTGTCATGGTGGATCAGGATTCCACGCAAATCTGATATTGGACGGTTTTTTCTCAGCTCTTCAAACAATCTGGGCAAGCAAATTGTAGTGTACCATCGCGCAGTAACTGTCTTTCGTTCCTCGAGTGGCACTGTCACAATATGGCCACTGGCAGAGAAGAAAGAACAAATCATCGTTTTGCCAACGCTTCTGGGTTTTCTCACTTTCGTTGGAGAAGACTGGGAAGACCCACACTGATTACTGCCGTTTCATTTCTGGATCAAATTGATAAATCCAGCTTTTATCACCCGTCACGATGTTAAAAATGTTTTTTGATCTTCCTCCATTGAACTTATCCAGGGTCCCACGACACCAATCCACTTGCGCCCTTTTTTGTTAATTTGACAGATTGTGAGGGATCCAGCGACAGCACAGCTTCCTAACGCGAAGCTTTTCTTTCAGGATCTGTCTCTGTCTCACTGCTGCTGATCCAATATTTAAAGCTTCCTGAATCTGAGCATATGTACGAGGGTCTTCCCTTATCAAATGTTCCACTTTCAGCACATTTTCATCCGTTGTTGCTGCGTTGGGCCTGCCAGAACGGTCATCATCTTCCAGAGAGTCCCTTCCCCTCTTGAATTCGGCAAACCATCGATAGACAGTGGCTTGTGAAGGGCAACCATAGCGAAACGCACGCTGTAATCTCTCGAGGCATGATTTCTTATCTAAGCCAACCTTAAAGTCATACAAAATCATAGCTCCGAAATGCTCTCTCTTTAGGTCCATCGTTACTGGCAGAGGAACAACTAATATAACACAAATTCCACGCCCTTCTAAGTGACGACCCGAGCGTGTTCAAACTTGCGCGAGATTCTTTCTAAACGTTCCACCTAACAATGGAAATAGTTCATTGTTGCTGAGTAACTCATTGTTGCTCATTCTCAAAACTTTTGGAGTGACCTTCGTATCTTCACTACACATCAAATTAGGATTATTGTAAAAGGACTGGACAAAGAAGGTGAGATATTCCAATACTTACGAACGAGCTTTCATGTAGCTACTGAGTGACACAAAAGTAAAAGAGCAGATTGTCAATGGCCCACTGATCCGTGTTTTGATGAAAGAACCCATTCTCTATCTCACGCCAATTGATACAGTCAGTCACATTAATTTTCAGGCAAAGCCATCGTTCTTCTTCATAGTTTAATTTCAAGTATTAACTTATAATACACACTATTTTTAGATATGAAACATTTACACATTGACTGCAAATGATTGTGTCAACTAGAGCATTGAACGTTTAAAGAATTCGTCAGAGAAAGCAAATTGAATCGCTTAATACTAATAATAATATCATTACGACAGGAAGACAAGGAGGTGGCACGTGACGTTTGGGTCCGCGTAGGCAGTAGCGGTGTGGGAAAAATTGTTTTTATTCAAGGTACCAGTGCCTAAAGTAGTATCCGAATACTCTCAAGAACAATTTGCACGGTAACGCAGCGAAAGTGGGGATTAGAAATTGTTTTAAATATTATCAAGACAACGACCTTAAACGTACCAACATTGCGAGGGAAGACTTCTCTACACTTGTCCCGAGGTACTAGATACGCTAGTACCTGAATCTCCAAGCTTTAACCCAACTGAGAATGTTCAGCCCGAATCAGGAATGAGTATTCCCAAACACAACAATCGGTCAAAATGAGAATAGAAATGAGATTAAGAGAAGAGAGGAAAGTTCGGTGCAATTATGCCAAAAAAATAGTTACATTCCCAAGATGAATGAAATAAGTGTTATAGCAAAAGGAACTCGCCACAAAATATTAAGATGTAATTTAATGCTCATTTATCACCTTTGGTTGACTGCCAACCCTTTTGTTTTTCTGAAACATTTCTCTTAAACCTATCCTTTTTGCTGATTATTTTAATACTGTTATAAATATACAACTATTTAAACGATACCTTTACCAAATAGTTGGACTGAAAAAATAACACACAACTCTCGCTAAATTTCAATCAGATTATTTTTATTCACAAAATAGCAAATAAACAAGGCAGGTACATATATACAAGGAGAACTTAACAATCAGAATTATAAACATTATCAAATTACATTAAATATATATTCACTGAGTATTATTTGCAAACTCAAAGAAATGCATACATGGACGGAGGCATTGCAATTGCTTTCCCAAAGACTTTATTCAAAATTAATGTTATTGTATTTTTCCATATAAAGAAATAATTTAGCCAGAAGAAAAGTTTTATTTTGAATACTACATGTAACAGCAGATAATTTGTGTACCAAACTGCACTTTATTTCTTTAAAAAATTGATGATGCATCACATCTAAATATTAAGCAACACAGGTTATAAAATCCAAAATTAGTACATTTGAAGCACATTGGTATTCTCCAATTTTAATAGTTTCTATACATAATTATATCTCAAATATTGTAAATAGATTTATTAAAATAATTCACAAAGAAAACTGTCAAGATAATTATTCTCACAAACTCAGCTTATGCATATTTTTAGCTTAAAGATTCTTGCTTTACTGTTCAACGTAATTTTGATCAATAAAAATGAATAATTGAATGGGGCTTGTCCATTAATAAAATTTATATTTTACAGCTTTCAACATCTGTTTCATTTTGCTTGCTCAGACTAGTACTGAAGATGACTAGGTTTTCTGTGTAATTTTCCTCTTGCAGCAAATGATTAGTTAAGCAACTGAATCCAAGCTCAGAACATACATTCGAAAAAATTTTATGGTTCAGAGCATCATGATTTCACATAAATAAATTGAAGAAACTGAAAGTTCTCAGAAATTCTTCACACTAATAAAAGGGATAATCATTACAAATGAAACAATTCTGATGTGGAAACATGATTAGAATTTCATGGTTCTTGCAAATATGTTTCATTTAGTGCTATAGTAAATCTATTAGAGCACTAGTTCTACATTGAAGCTTCTTATAAAACACCATCACATCATTGAAGATAAAAATTAAGTCTGACACTCAGAAATTATCGTTCGTCTTTTGATAAGCATGTTGTAAAATACAAGCTTCCAAACTATATATTCCAAGTTATAATTCTCATTTCTTATAGATTTAATCTATCCAATGGCATATTAATAATAAGCTCATGTCTTAAAAAAGCTTTTAATTGAAAAATGTTAAATTTTGAAATTTTGTGATTATAAACCATACTTCAATTTCTTACAAAGAAAATATAAAAGGTTCAAAGAAATAATAGCATTGTAATAATTTGCGGTATTTTGCAAGTTATTTTAAAGTATTATTTACATATTTTCATATTATTATGAAATTTATTTTTAAAATATGAAACTTCTTTTTATTTTCCAATGACAGGAAACAAAGTTGCTAAGAGAGATAGTGAGGAACTTCTTATGTGTATGGGATCATCGAATGTTATTTTTGTCTAAATTAGTCATGAAACTACCATGATAAATATAATATGAATACTGACTACTGCATTAAATTCTGTACTTTGCTATGTCAATTTAATTTTGATAATTATCATGCATAAAGCATCATAATTTTATTTTAATAATTATCAAGACAATACACATCTCGAGGTGATACGACATGGAATTGGTTTTCTGGCTGGTTCCTCTTGTGATGCTAGATGCATTAGAGATTGCAATGTGATGATGCTTGCATATATTGAATTGAGAGATACTTTAGGCATCCACAACCAAAGAGTGCATGTTCAAAATTCAACAGAAGAATTTGAATTATAAGTAATTCTTTCTAGTGCCACAACTGTGTGACCCACAGTTTCATAGAAATTATAGTGAAGACTCTTTTACTGTATTTATTATGCTACATTACAACATGCATTTGCTCCACGAGTAACCTAACAACTAAGAAATTAGAAGAGATATCTTAAAGAAATTGGCTTTTTTTTTATATTGAATAATATGATCTCAAATATTTTGTACTAATCTTTCTTTATAACTGTTGATTTTTTCAGCAGAAATGTTTTTGTTCCATGAATTTCAGATAAATATGTTTTATTATTTTTATTCTTATTATTATTATTATTATTATTATTATTATTATTATTATTATTTCTTTACTATTTATTTTGTTTTTTATAATGATTATAATGTCTTTTGTGAGTACACTAACTTTTTAACATAGGATCTAGTTTGAGCACAGAAGCAGAGAGCTTGCTTAGTGCACTGCTGAAGAGACCTTCCTGCCTCGACATGGCATTCCAATGCACAAAGGAAATCTCAGATGTCTAGGTATGGCTTCCCGCGAATACAGATGGAATGAACATGACGTCTGAAGATGGCATTCCATCTTTAAAGGTTAAGAATGTGAATATTTAAATTCAACATAGGTATTAGTGTTCTTTTAAACAACTTAATAGCCACACTTTGAACACAAAAAACCAATAGTAATTGACTCAAGTGTAGTTACAAATATGAAAAGAAAAAAATTAATATCACAGAATACTTGCAATAGATTCATTGCAAATATGGAAACTATAAAATATCTTTCAGTATAAAAATGTAGAAATGCAACACATCTTCAAACTACTACTATAAACTAATATAATTAGTCTGCAGTCTTCTTTTCTTCTATAAACGATAAGGCCACTTGAAACTTTTTGGGTGGTACAATAGCAAAAAGTCTTTGGAAGTTTCATTAAAGAGTCCAGTTCAATGTTTACTTTAATACTCTGGTCAAATTCTCTAACAGAATTTTCCTAATACAATACTTTACACCAGTCACAATTCAATAGAGTTGATTTATGGTGAGAGTAAGCACAGAGAATGCTTATTAACAACTCATTGCATTTGTCATCAACAAAAACAAATATTTTCTTGTGACAAATGTCAAGGGACAGTGAAGAGAAGTCTCTTCTGCATCTTGTTTTTTCCATTTCAAACACAGGCAAGCAAGAGAAGTAAACCAGGGTATTCCAATACCATGAAACAAAAAGAAACACTGAAAGCTACAATTATAATTACCTAACTTTAATACTTATGAAATATTCTGTGAATGTTATGTAAAGTTTTTTTTTTCTTTTTTAAAGAAAATATAGAAAAATATGAATGTACTAAAATCTTGATAACTTGAATCTGAAGGCAAAAAAGGGTAAGGGGGAGAAAAAAATTAAAATGGTTAAATATTCTTGCCTAAATGAGGGGATTAATATAAAAGTGAAGTTAGGCATTGGTAAAATAATTTTCTCTTGTACTCTTACAATTTAAATATATACAGTTAAAAGCAGAAAAGCTTACTGTAAACATTCACAGAAATACAGAAAAGGTGTATGCAAAGAATATCTGTTATAGTGGAAAGATCGAGGGTACTCTTACAATGCTTGCACGTTTTGAAGTAGCCTTTGATTGTAACTTTGATAAGGACGGCTTGCTATGATAGCACAACATGCTAACTTATTAATTGGATGTGTAGCAAACAAGGTGATCCTGGGCAGTTTTCTGCACTTTGGCTATCTCATCAGAACTGTAAAAGCTTTAGCAAACTATTCTCATTCTATTCTGGTCTATTGTCTTGACTCTTTAACGTGTATGTTAAATCTCAACGACAAAGAATTCACAGAAGTTCAACTTTGAAAGCTATAAAGATATTTTATAAATTCTCCGTGAGGCACATTAATATAATTGTAGTAAGCAAGGTAGGCAAATATAAAATAAAACAAGATCTGAGTCAGTCTATTATTCAGTTCAACTGGTTAGAATTACTTTTAATACTTGCATGATTCAACAGGTCAGCACTTGAAAATACTTTTTGTCATTTATGAAGATGTTTTATCTTCCTTATAAAGTCCAAGAGGAAGGTTAAATATGTAAAATTACTTTAGAAATACTCTATTGATTTGATATTATGTACAATGATCATCAGCAAGAATTTTAAAAGTAAAATAAATATTTTAAAATATTCACTTACTACCTCCACTCAATTTTTCATTTTCTTCAGTAATTATTAAGTCAGGTATTTTCCTGATGTCGAGGAAGAGTTAACAATGATTACATGGTTCAAAAACTCTGGACATTTGAAGAAATTGCTGAAATGATGTTGCTTGTTCGGAATCGAGGAAACTAATGTACACAGTCTGGACAATGTGACCAAGGCTATGGACATTGCCCCTGTTGCAGGGGGCCTGTTCTTCAACTTAACTTTAGACTGGTATTACCAGGGTTCAAAATACTTATGAATCACTATTATTAACATGACTTTGTCCTTACAAGAAGAACTTCCACGGAAGTGAAAGTAAGCTTTCTGCATTTCAGCATTCCACAAAAACAACAAGAATGCTGCACTCAAGTCTTTACGTTCTACACACTGGCCCTTGGTGAGCTCAGCAATTCTTGTCGATTCATCTTGAAAATATACACATCTGATAGTTCATAAATAAGCTCATAGTGATGGACTGTCATAAAGTTCATCAAGTCAGATTTGTTGACTTTTTTCTCCACACTAATGATATTTATATCAACATGCTCTAATGGAAGAGTTTTTAAAACCTATAACATAACATAAAAAGAGTATTAGTTATTTTAGCATTTTTAATATCACAGCCAATAAAACAATAGAAAAATAATATTAATATTGAATTACTCTATATCTATAATCCTGGTATTGGGATAAAATTGTAGGACATCCTTAGCACTTATTGAACAGTCTTATGTCTCATTTATTTGTTCTTTACTCAGTAGATATCATGAAAAATAAGAAATTCAACATTCATCTAAATGTTTTATTTGGCATTGGGTTGCAAGTTTGCAACTGAAATTTCTTAGATCAAATGGTTCTAACTAAGAGATATTCGACCTCAGATGTATAACTGAATCAACACCAGCCACTGTCTGGATGGAAATTCTTGAGGCCGCTGGCCTCCTTAAGGTGGCTCCAAACATTCGTTCTCTGCTTGCTATTTGTCAAGCAACATATATTTGATGCTCCCAAAGACTAGCAGTAATATGAGAATAAGGAAGTTAGAACTAAACCTGAACTGTTTTGTTGGTATTTTTAATGAATCACCTGAAGAAGAGCAGCTTGTGTTGTCCACAAGACTAGTAATAATAAATTTCTCAATGAAACATCTAAATTTACCAATTAAACTTTCAAAAAAATCAAATGTTACTGTCAAGATCTTGCTGAGCAGTGAATTCTAGAAAAAATTGAAACACAACTACATAGTAACATTTGAGGAGTGGAATGGGAAAATGGCTAGACCTCCAAAACGGTTTCAAGAAAAATGAGTTTCATGTCTTCATACATGAATTTACCACATTTCCTTCATCAATAAGTAATCCAACCAGCAGCAAATCATTTTGTTAATTCCATCAGGAACATGTTGCAACCATTAGATTTAATGGAAGTTTATCTATAATGTAAATATAACAATACTAGCTGGCAGACATTGTCCTGCCCCCGTCCCCTCTCTCCCCCCTCCCCACATCATGGAAAAGTTACCATATTACTCAATTCCCATTACCTAATTACTTTTATAATCTTATTAAAGCATTCATGATTAATTAATCACTACCATATATGTGGGCCAAATGTTGCTATTCACTGTATATATTAACATAACTACGGTTGTGATCTTCCTCCAGATTTTAAATGACAATTTTTCTTGAATATGCCTGTTTTCACTTGAGTGCATTTTTATTTTAACAGTTAATGTATATTCGACTTAGTTCAATTTGTTCTGATGTCTTTTTTATTCTTTCCTTTGCATTTTCAATAATGTTTTCAGTGGGAAGCGACTTTTGGCTCATGATGTATTTTGCTTTAATGGTAAAATAAAACTACAAATAATGACCAACCTCCACTTCAGCACCATCTGCATCCAAACTCAAATAATCCACTTCTGTCATCTTTGCTGCAAGGAGCAAAGAATATAATGGGAAACACTTGACTCTAGTGAAATTAGAAAGTCCATCATCACCCCCATCACTTGCTGATATTTGGCGGAAAGTAATCTGAAAAATGAAATATTAAGTCCATAAATTAATTATACAAAGGAATGATACAAATTTTCAACAGTTTGGCAACATTCACAGCCAACTTATCTCTTCAGTTTAGTGCTCAATACTTTTCTAAGAATTAAATTATATTAGAAATAATAAGTTCAACATTTACTTATGCACAAACATTCAGCCTGAACCTAAGTTCATTTACAAAAAATGTCATTCCAGTAAAAACCATAGCATAGTGCCGTCTTAGACCTTGTAGGCAGGAGGGGATTGGAGGGGCAGGGGGAAGAGTTGTAGCTAGAAATCTGACAAAACAATAACAGTGCAGCAAATGAACAGAATAGAGTAGTTTTAGAGTACATACAGAGGTTGACGATCATGCATTTGTTGCAACTTGCCTTGATGTAATGTTTTATAAAGATAATATTTTGCACATACCACTGATAATATATTACTAAAAAAATCTCAAAAATCCAGTAAACATACTCCTCACTAAATCTTTCGATTTAAGGTACTTTATTTTATCTACCAGTTGTCATAAGGAGTTCAAAGTGCTGACATTCACCTTGAGATCAAAACATATATGTACTAAATTGACATTACGTTAAACATTAATTTACTAGAATCAAATAATACTTGTAATTACTAGAATGGTGAACTGAAGAACAGCTTTTTGTCACTTTCATACACATTTGAAGTGTAAAGTATCTTCAATATTAATTTTTTATGGAAAAAGTCATGCTTAACCAGGTCAAAATGCAAAAACCACTCACACAACTCCACTGCACTGCACTCAGCCTCTCACTCACACTGATCAATCACCGCATCTTAGTGGCATCACCTTGACGTAATGGATAGTAGTTTTGGGACCCCCATGTTTTTTTGAGCTGTTATATTGGTAAATAAAACATACCTCCTTTGGATATGCTGTAGGACTTAAGCAGGCATGAACAGAAGATGCCCGACTCCTTTTTTGTCGTCTCAAAGTAATAAAATCCCATGGGTCAGCTTGGATTAACAAACCATGCCAACCCAAAGCAGACTCAAGCCACTCTGTATTTGATAATTTGCCATGTCCATAAGCACCAGCCTCCACAAATGTACCATTCACCTAAACCACAAGAAAATCGCTGATTTGCTATCATTAACAATTTATCTAAAATTTGTTTACTTCTATTAACCAAATATGAAACTATAATAATGTTCTCGACTTAAGTGAAATAGACATTTTCTATGGCCCCCAAAATTGAAAGCTTAAAGGAAAATGTTACCAATTGTTACAAAGTAAAAGTACAATTCTCATACTAGTTTTAATGTAATAATGGTTTGATTGTAATCAACAGAGATAATAAAATCTAATTTAATTAATATGCTGACATTTTCACCATTAAATCAAAATGAGGCATCTACTTAGGAAATTCATTTGATTCCATAAACATCCATTGAGCTTGCCATGGTAGAGAAGTAGAAAACAATGAAGGACTAATTTAGTCAGAACCAATTATTGCTAATTGTGTTTCCTTTTGTTGATATTCATAATTTGATAGTCTCTTCAAGATTTATTTTATCGATAAGTTAGATCAATTAGTACATAACTGTTATCTAATTTTGATCTCATTCACTTTTAAATATTCTCTTCAGTAAATCAAACACACATTTTTGTTCTATTATGGAGAACGATCAGATTATTATCCAAATTAAAAAATTAAATGGCCTTTATCTGTTAATTTAAATATACTGATATGTGAATTTTTAATCAATTTTTAATGTTATTTTATTTGAAAGTATAAGTTAAATTATTTACGACAAAAGAAGCAATAGATCAAATCGCAACAATCTTTGTGGCCCCCAAATTGGTCTGCCACTCCTTTCTGTGTGTTGTACTTGTGACAATTAATGTACCTTTCAGGGAATTAATAAAAATGAATAAAATTCTCTCAAGACTAAATCATGTAATTAGTTCCATCTGTCTCATGATTTCTAAACTGATCATAATCTTATTGACTTCAAAATACACTGCAATTCATATCATCCTACATTTTAAAAAGTTTTGACTTTTTATGAGACATACACACTGTTCTTCAAACACAAAGCTTAATAATAGTATATTTTTAAGAAACATTACTAATTATTTTTTGCCTCAAAAAGAAACTTGGGGTTACCAAGCTCATTACAGCTTCAAGATTAGTTCTTGAGAAACAAAATGTAAAACATCATAATATAAAACAATTAGTTTTTAGTAAATATATTTTATTTTACTACAATACAAAGCAATTCACTAAATTAAATGTAAACTTACTTTGTTATTGAGTATACTGGCCACCAACAAAGTCTGATGATTAATATTAAATTTTTCCACCACTCTCACTGAATTAGGTGGTGACTGTAAATGAACTGCCCTTACATAGGCTATGAATTGAGGATTGTCTTGACCAACACTACTGAAGTCAAGATCTCGGGTGAAGTTGAACAATTCACGGTGTTTGGGGGCTACAGCAATTAAAAGAAACAAATACCATTTGCATGTACTACAAATTAAATGCTATCCTGATATTATATCAGAATAAATGTATACTACCTTTCAAATCAAAGGACAAGAAGAGTATTGTCATGACAACCGTGAAGGCTGTGAGAAAGACAGCAAAGGGGAGAATTCTCCTGGGCAGACCAGGAGATAATAGAAGGGAAACCATTCAGCCAAATTTCACAACACACATCTTGAATACCTGCAAGTTATACCACAAATATTTAGATACTTAATTAGGTTACAACGATGCTCTACACAAAATAAGTGACAGTTCTTTCTTGCACACTTAGTACAAGTTAAAAGGCATACTGTTTTGACAGATATGTTCATTGTACTAAAAATATATTCAGTTCAAGAAGAAATTGTCATAAATTTGTAAAACAAGTCACATGCCAGCTATGTCAAATTTCGTTTAAGACTCGCAATCACATTCAATAAATTTATTATCTGCAACACGAAAGACATTACGAATTCCCAGATAAACTAGTATTTCTATTTGTGTTTACATTTTTCTACATTTATGTATGTTTAACTGTAAAAATATAGCACAGTGATGTTTAGCACAACAATAATTCCTACCATTATAGATCTCCCTCAGCAATCACAACAGTTCAACAAAATTAGAAGTCAACGAATCAGATTCACATCTTACAGCCATGTCAACACTCGACTCATATATTAAACTTTGCCATTTGTGGACGCCATACACTTGTACCATTGCTCGCTTTGTCAGGTGTTGTCATGGGGATAATCATATATGATTACGTTAATCGACAGAGAAGACACACATCAACACATCCCTGAACACATCATTAAGATGTTTACGCACTACACCGGGAGCTGGGGGGGGAGGGGGGTCTTGTTGCCGGTTGGGGCGCTACCGTCCGTGACTAATACAGTCCGATTAAAATTTCAGCTACTGACTCAGGGGGGGGGGACATGGTACTTCGTTATCCAATCGGAATCTTGGATTTTTTATGATGACACAACAGAGTTGTCAAAGCTCATTGAAATACATTACCTGTTTATTTGGTTGCTCTCATCCGTAGTCAGTGATAACTGTAAGTTACCCCACGCGTGACCCGCGCATCATCCGTATTATTGCAGGTGCCACGGTGGAAAGATCCACCCTGTCACAAAGCAATGTATTCTTAGATCGATGGAGCCATGAAAAGTTCTATTGTTAGGTGACCTCATGTGCTATCTGCGGTTCGGATGGTGTATTCAATAAATTTTGTTTCTTAGGTAGTTGTTTGTTTCATTTTTGTTGCCGCCATTTCTGCTTTTAGTCTTCAGCGATCGTGAGGGGTCATCCATAAATTAAGTTACGCTAAAGATGGGAGGAGAACAGGTTTAAGGCAGCATTACGTAGGGGTAGGGGGCATTAGTTTATTGTTACATACCATTCATATTTATTTCTTCATATTTTTCAACATTTGCTGAAATAATTCCTTTTTAATCTTATACTTAAACGTTAAAATATTGACCAAATTATTTTTTTTTAAAACCATAAAGTTATTAGATTAAATTATTGTAATAAATGGAAGTATTTTTTATCATTTTTATTGTATATGTAAGATAAGGAAAAAGTATTCACAACTGATTTGTTGAGTACGTATATTCTAGAATCCATTTCAATTGGCGCAGCAGATTCTCGCCAATGGGTTATTCACGACTGCGTGCGCACGGCTTGTGATAAAAAAAAATTCTCGCATATGAGCCGTTTTCACCTCCTTCGATTACTGTGTGTTTGCGTTCATTCACAACTTACCTCCAATCTTATTATTAGGTGCAGACAGCATCGCCAACTAATTCCGACATAAATAAATGTTCATAAATTTTAATATACAATACAAATAAAATGAATGAACATTGTTGTTACTGTGCTATAATTTATTTTCTCTTCATGCATTTACGAGGGGATGTTGTCACAAAGGTTTCGTAATTTTTTATGGGGATTCAGGGGTGCGTTACAGAGGGGAAATATGGTATTCAAAATACTTCAAATTTGCGTTTCGTTTTTGGACTGTCCATGAGTAGTGGTAGCAGTGGCAGATTCTTGGTGTAGCGAAGGTAGGACCGTAGGTTAACACCATAGTAGGACTGCCTATCCTATACATGGGTTTTAATTTCTTGGCGGGAGAGGGCCTGCCTTCACGATGGAATATTTCACGGCATTTCGCATCTTTCTCGGTCGTGCCACTAGATGTCGCATGATCGCCAGCACTGATCGATACGTTCGCGATCATGCGACATCTAGCTGTACGGTATTCCCAAATTTTAAAGACACTTTTTTAAATACTCAAAGCTTTGACTCAAGCCAGAGAGGAGATTTTCAATTAAAAAAAAATCCTATGTATAGTTTAGGCACTAGTGGTGTTTACAGAGGGACGGACAGACGAACGTTTTAAAAAACATCACTTTTTCGGTGTCAGGGAACCCCAAAACGTGTATTTCCTTTGAAATCTCGAAATCAATTTACTCCGTATACGTACGTATACGGGAAAGTAACTACTGGTGCTACAAAATGGCACAGACTTCCCTGCATTAGTTTTCTTTTTTTTTCCCTTTGGTCTCGGCTAATTATTTGAACTTGCTACATACTCCATACTCTTGCCTAATAACATCTATCGCCACCCAAAGTACATTTTTTTAAAAATTGTCTCAATTTTTCGATTTTCTAGTTGTACAACGAAAATATTATATTATGAACAGTAAAACCTCGTCCTAAATTGCAAATTTCTTTGAAAAAATTGAAGTCATTTAAGAAAATGGCGCTTAAGCGCTACAGTAAATTCTAAATTTGTAGCTCTTTTTAACAGAACATTTTTGAGTTCTCAAAGAACTTCATTAAAAGTCATTTGAAGCACATTAACTTACAAATACAATAGTGCTTACAATTTTCTGGAAATGTCCATATTATCGGTGATATATATATATATATTGATCTTTAAAAAAATTACATTTGTAAAGTTTTTGGAAAAAACAAAGAATACCCAAAAATGAAATAAATGCCATATTAAACAGTGTCATTAGCACCATCCCTTCGAAAAGTTTGAAGAAAAGAATTGGAGCCGTTTTTGAGAAAACGGCGTTTGAGTGACTTGGAAAATGCGGAATTTTGAGCTAGCTTTCACGGAAAATGCTGAGTTTTCGAGAAATTTTATATGACATTATTTAAAGCACATGTACTCATAAATATAATGTGAACAAATCGCCGATAATATAAATATTAACATGAGTTACGTCAAAAAATACATTTCTGTAATTTTTGCAAAAACAAAAGAATAGAGAAAATGGCGAGTACATGTAGGACTATCCATTCCAAAAGTTTAAAGAAAAAATTTGGAGCCGTTTTTGAGAAAATCTTGTTTGGGGAATTCTTTAAAACCTCAAATATTGCATGCAATATTGTGCGAAAACTACTAAAATTTTCAAAAATAAGTACACGACCTTAATAAAGAACTAATAATGGAGATTAATTTCGTTCCAAGAAAAAATCTATATCTTTAATTTTGTAGTAGGAAGCCACCAAAAACAAAATCAAACTTTTGAAATTTTCAAAAATTCAGAGTTAACAGTGAAAATTAGACCTATGCCACTTTTATAAGTGTATGTAACTCCATTCTCACAAGAAATTTAAAGAAAAAATAGATCGACAGACCGGAGGACAAGCGGACGGACGGACATTCAGACAGATGGACGTTTTTCCGTCAACTGAATTTTTGCTCTCAAGGACCCACAATACAGGAATTCTGGCTTCACCAAGTGGAAAACTTTGATTCTTGCAAAGGTAGAAATAAGCCTGTCTCTTGTAAATTTGAGATTGAAGGAAAGGAGTCCCAAGATGATTTATAGACAGACACAACTCTTCTCAATTTAGTTTTATTACATCTCTATGTTGCAATTACTCGATCGAAAACTTTGGTTGGCTTTCTCAAGAGTAATAACATCTAATATTATTGTGACTATCAGGGAAAGAGATAAGCTAGCTGACAAGGGAGATTGAATAATTACTTGAAATGTTGTTTTTAAGCAAGTGTGAATTGTTCGAAGAATATATCACTACAATACTGAATTTACTTTTATTGAAAATTTGTTTGCAACAGCAATTGTATTGTATTTATTTTTGTTTGTTATAATGTGAGTACGAAGTTACAATAAAACATTTTTACTAAATAAACATGTTTCATTAACAACTTTCCTTCTTAATGGAAAGGATAGACAAATGGATAGGTAAAGGTGGAGATTAACATGCGTGAGTTCTCGCACAGGTACGCTAGTATAACAGAACGTGGAAGAGTCTTGAGACGTATTTTGAGAAATTCTATCGACTTCCTTCAGTCCTGGACTTAGGTATCAGAGAATGAAAAATATAATATCCTAATACGTCGTAGTTTTTAATTTAAAACCATTTATTAAGTATTAAACTTAACATTTTAATTGTATTAAAAGTATTTTATGATGAATAATTCTTTGTAGTTATTGTTTGTAAACACCTTATTTATAACTTATATTATCGTGTTATACGATACGTGTTCGTATATATATATATATATATATATATATATATATATATATATATATATATATATATTGTTTTGTATCATTATTCTCTCACTTTTATAATCATTAAATTTACAATACATTTTATTGTATTTTCCTATAATTACTTTCCCCGATTTATTTATTTATTTTGACCGTCTTTGATTGTGTTATTGCGGTAATTCACAATTTGCCCTTATTTCTCTTAATATGTCTAACTAAATGGAGTGGCTAGCTCTGGTTTTTAGTTAAATTTTGTCAGCATTCTTACGCTTTGTCAGGGTATTGTTCTTTTCTTCGTGCGCTAGAAAACACCGCTCATACGAGTATTCGGTTAGTGAATAATTTTATTTAGTTAGGAAATATTTATTAGTACTCTTGCTCATAAAATAAAAAAAACTTGTAAATTTCGTTTACTGTATTGCCAGCGATATTAAATGTCGTCTGCCAAACTTTGTATTTTAATTTATAATTAGTTTTGATGTTAAATAATGTTCCTCTATCTTTTCCTAATTTTGAACTGTTTGATGGACATCGAATCTCTATAAACAAACATAACAATTCTTTATCTATCTTGATATTGCCGTAGTATTATACACAACTTGGCCTTGCTACAATATTTTTGTTTAAGTTGTTTTCCGCTTATTATCTAAACGTCCCTTTTGAAGATTCTTCGCTGCAATCTTGGTTTGTCATCGAAATCAGCAACTTTGCCACAAATCTACCTGGAACTCTCTCTCTCTCTCACTCTCTCGCGCTCTCTCTCTCCTCTTTCTAGAATATAAATTCCCTCCCCCTCAAAAAAATAGTATCTGCATCCGCCCCTGATTGTAAACGAAGAGACAGGGACTTCATAGCTACAGGCCTATGATAGAATAGTGATTCTTTAAGTCATGTATGTGAACAGGAGGCGAGTTAGAACCTAAACAAATCGACAGGAAGCAAATATCATTGTCAATACAAACGTGAAAAGAAACACAAACCTCAGCAATCGCACAACATAACCAAAAACTTTCTAAGCTTTAGGAAATTCTTGTTTGAACTTCTGAACTTACCACCCAATATTTTATCGCCTAACTTTGGGACGTCATTTTAGACATTCAGTTCTTTGGCGGTAGAAGCGCCTCGAGCGGTATATCTCGACGCTCTTTGGGCACAAGTGCCTAATGGGTCTATAGAATGTAAACTCTCTTACTTCGGGCTGACGTTTCAGCCATATTGTAATCCTACATATCATATCAGCTGTTTACGTTCTGTTCGTTGGAGGTGGTGCGAGGGGAGAAATTTTCATCAATGGAACAATCTGAAAACATCGAGACCTAGTATTCATATCTGAGTGAAATATTATTCTGTTGTGCAAATATTCAGACATTAAAACATGTGGAAAGTGCGGGACCTTTTCGATAAAGCGTATGTTTAAAGTTAATAATATTAAAATTTGTTTGGCTATTTTACAGTGATTTGTAGGATTTCATTAATGTAATAAAGCTGTAATTGTGTGCACCATAATTGCCCAGATATAGTCGTAATATTTTTTCTGCTTATTGGGTTACTTTAAATTTTTCTTAGCTGTCAAGTTGCTAATTGAATGGTATTAAAGTTCTGGTGTTTTATATATATTTCCAGCACAAATGTGGTTATGAATTACACAGATATTGAAGCTAAAGTTAGAGAAGCAACAAATGATGATGCATGGGGTCCAACAGGTGAGTTGTTGAAATTTGGTCATATCTAATAAGGAGTTATGAAAACAATTTTTTCAAGTACGATTTTGTTTCTCATTGTTTACAGGAGCAGTAATGCAGGAAATAGCCCAAGGTACATTTACATATGAACAGTTTCCAGAAGTTATGACAATGTTATGGAAAAGAATGTTGCAGGATAACAAAAAAAACTGGAGGAGAACCTACAAGGTTGGTTACTATGCTTTTTTTTTTTGAATCGAGGTGTATTGCTAAGACCTGATAATTAAATGAACCTGGAAGAGAAATATACAAATTTATACTTTTTGTACAAATTTACAGTGTTAAAAGGATGTATCTACTCATGATGATAGTATTTTAATATCGAGGAAAATTGGGGATGGTAGGAAATTGAGAAAATTCGATATTATTTGGAAGACATTTCAAAGAAATGTTTATTGGTCAGAAAATGTCAAATTTTCAAATGGAAATGTCAAATGTCAAAGTTGCAGTTTGCTATTATCTAGATATTTTTCTATTTATATCCTTCTTACTTAATCCCACTTGCATCGTTAAGTGTAAAATGTATTGTTTGAATATATGTTAATTATGTTATTTAATTTCATGATTTCCTAACCTAACAACAGAATTGTAAGAAAGGAAATCGGGAAGTATCTGGAAGATCCAGGAAATTTCCAGTTATGAATTTATTGTTCATTATAATGCAATTAATATAGCATATTTTCATATTGGAGAATTGTTTTCTTTTATTACATCAGATTGTTGAAACATCTTGTGCATGTTTCAGTGAGAACTATTTTCGTAAGTGAACATGTTTGAAGTTATCCTTCCTTGGTGCATGAATTTCATTCTGAAGTGAACAAGTGATGAGTTCATGGTTGAATTCAATTAATTAGCATAATTTATTGAGTCTTTCTGTATCGCTGATTTCCCAAAGTGACAGTAATTTTTGCTTAATAGCACTATTGCCTGTTGGCAAGATCTGTGAAACTTGCTGTATAACAATTCATTTATTTACTTTCTTCTTCTGATTGAGAAATGCTAGACTTTGTTCTGGGTGTAGAATTTGGAACAGTGTTGGGATCGTTTTATTTACTTGACATAGGTAGGGAAATTGTGGTTTATCCCTTATCCATAAATACAGAGTTTTCTCCATTTGGGATAATTTTAAAACATTTATTTAAAAGGATTTTTGCTGAGTAATAATTTGTATGAGAAAATATTAATGCATGTTTACTATTTAATGTTGGAGCCATCTCAAATTCATTATGTAGTGTTGAGTTAGAGGGTGAAAAACCCTCTAACTCAAGCTAAACTATCATTTTATTTGTAATAGATGAAAAACATCCAGAAGTGAAAACAAAACATATGGTGATGTTTAAGGGAATTACAATGTATTTAATGAAACAGAGGCAGTGTTTGGATTTCTTATTTTAGGGAACATTTCACAAGAGGCTTTATCTCCAGGATTAAAAAATAAAATAATTAAATAAAATTTTTGTTAAAAAAGCTATAGATATTTCAGATGATTGATCAATTAGTCTTATTTAAGTGAATCTGTGTTATAATTATATTCTAGTGATTCGTAAATTGTTTATTCAGTATTTCTTCAATTTTGCGCAAGATGTTAAGGAAGATCCTTATAATTGAAATGCTAGGATATTATTAAAATCATAGAACTGTAAGCTTTCACTCAAAAACACCTTTTTGAAAATATTACAATTTTAAATTATTATTTTTTGTCAAATATGGTTTTATACTGTTTTTGATTATGGTTTGTTTTGTAAAGTTGTTTTTATCAGTGATTGCTGGCCACCTTACTGATAATTACGTCAGAAGCATTTTTTGTTTTGATAGTTCTCACAAATGTCTTCAGAGTTTTGATTACTGTACTGTGGCATATGTGTTTGGGAGGAGATTCAGAACATCTTTATTCCCAGATGATATATTAATGTTTATCTAATATCCATTTATGGGAAAGTACAATTTCCTTGTATGCTGGTCAAGATTTAGAGACATTGTTATGCCTTCTACCATGATTGTAGCCAAGTCTTTGAAGAGGAATGGATATCATTCTTAAAAGAGAAAAATCAAAGATGCCCTTTAAAATATTTAATTTTGTTCCAGAAAAAAAAAATCAGCAAAGATTATGACAAAAAAACAAAAAAACAACTGTTATTTAATCTTTTATTAAAAATGATCAGGTTTTTAATCAATATAATTCAGGAGCAAGTTGCCAACTAATTACCCCTTTTCTATTCATGGCTTGATGGCAAAGTAAGGAAAATTGAAATTGCCTGGTAAAGAAATTGATTTTTTCGCTGTCTGCATTCTATTTGCAGGGTTAAAAAAATTATCCAGTTACTATTAGAAATATTATCCGGTTATTTTTCTAATTCATTCTCAAGCAGAAAAAATACTTTGTGATCTGAACAGTCAATGTACAAAAGCCTAGCTACTTAATTATTTCCATTTAAACAATTATGATAAGTGAATGTAAGTGTGTTTCACACAAACATCTGTATTGTAAAGTCCGATGTCATGTTGATTTTGATTTCATGTGGGATTCACACATAATTATTTTATTACTTTTAATCTATTCCTAATATTTTTCTGGCTAGCTCATTCATTTTCTTATCGGTTCTTCTTATTCCATTGTAATTTTATCTCGGGTGATTTCTTATTCTATTCTAATCATGTGAGCTGGAAATTATACCGTTCTATGAGGTCTTAGCTGATATGAATTTTACCTTAGGATATATTGATGGAAACGGTCTTACTCAAATAAATTTAAAAAAAATTGTTTAATATATCATATGTGCAACAATTTCTTGATTGTGCAATTTATTTTTACTCAACTGCTTCAGAAGTTATCAGACAAATAATATATAACCAAATGGAATAACTGTTGCAACATTGTAATTATAAAGTAAAAATAACATCCACACCAAATTAAAATAAAATTACATCCATTCATATGTCATGTGTAGAGATTACGCATTTTACAAACTAATTGGACGTTACTAGGCCTTGTTTTTATATTACGTTTATATATAAAATTTATGCAAATCTAGGGCTTTGTTTATTACTATTCTCTCTTTGAAAATCACGAGTCTGGCTCACACTCCTCCACAATTGAAAATATTGAATCAAATTTTTAACTTAGACTTGTAGTGAAACATTCTAAAATGTTTCTCAGTTTTCCAAAAATTTTAGTATTCTATCACTGACTTTCCATATTAAATTTAATTAATTACTAAAATTCAAAATTATCAACTGGGGAGATCATTGTAAGTCCTCTATGCTGTTTCTGTACTACTTTCATTCTCAACTTTTGCAACAGTGACAATACCCCCCCCCCCCCCCCCCCCCCTTGAGTGTCCAGTGTCTTACAATGCAGTGCAGATCCAATTGTAATTATGTTTCCCCTTGATCACTTATAAGAAACTTTTTCATTAATCACCCGTACCGTGCACTCCTATTCAATAATGCCTTTTGACATTTTTTCCTATTATACACTTAAAATACATTTAATTAATGTTTTTAATCTTAATTAAGATCACTCGTTTTGCCAATTATACTAAAGTTCTTTTTTATTATTAATTTCTACAGCATCCTTTATCTGATTTTCTATTTTTCTCATGTTAATTTTTTGTTACACAACATTTCTCATATGTCCCCTTTGATATTTTATTTCCTCGTATATTCAGAATGAGATGAATTTACCTTTTCAATTTACTACTCTCAAATGCACCTGAATGTTTCAGGAACAATTGGGCTTTTCTTACTAAAATTCAGAATGTTGTTCTTCACTCTTCTTTTGAATATTAAAGTTTTAAAAAAGTATTAAAGTTCAATAAAAATAGTCCAATATTTCGTAAATTCCTGACAGAATCTTTAATATCTCAAAGTCTCTGAGCCTTATAATTTGATGATCTTCCCTGCCTGGTTTAGGTAGTTTATGTCCAATTTGATATGGTAAACTTTTAGCTTCACGGTGAATTTTGTCGTTCTCTTAGATGCATTCTCCATGGGCTGGACAAATGTGATTGAGTAGATATTACAAACCGGACCAAAATATTTCAGGCGTGTGGGGTAGTGTGGTTCGTGCGTGTAAGAGCAAATGCTGGGATAAGGACGGGGAAGGTAACACCTCCTGCGATCCGTGACCCGTTTATTAGTTCTGAGGTTCGCTGTATATTGATGAGAGAAATCACGGAAGACTTCGGGCGTTGATATGCCTCGCAATGTATGGAACGCGGCAAACCGCATTCGTACTGGACGTGGAAGGTGCGCGGCTTCCTTCTTCAAATGGGGCGTGTTACAGTCTCCAGACTGTGTGTGGGCTGGCCCCAACCCCACAGGGCGTCACTTAGCGGAGAGATGTGAACTAACAGCCAATCACGGGGATCCGGCGTATTTCCTATGTCGGCGGTTGACAGGCTTCAGAAGCTGGACGTGGCCCTCTAGGGACTAACCTTTTATTGTGCCCCTTTGAAAACAGTTTTATTGTTGTGATTAGTTGGGATTTTATTTGATTATTGTTGGGATTTTAATGAAATGTCATTTTTTTCTTTTCGCTTTAGAACAAGGCTGTTAAGTGTAGAAATTCATTTGTTATGACTATACGAAATTACCAATTTTTATGTCTTGCATTTTTCATCGATTTCGACTAATACATTTTTACGTCATTTTTAATGCATTTTTCGCTGATTTCATCTTTTTTCATATCATTTTAATGGTGTTTGCTCGAAACAGTGGCTGAAGTCCAGTATACGGTACAACTTAAGGAAGTCGTTTAAACCGGCACTTCGCGCCGCTCCAGCAAGGGGGAAATCCACGGGGGAGGGGACGAGGGCTGTTATGAGGGGAACCTTTCGGTGGGGAGGAGTGGTGAGCAATATGCGTAACTTAGTGCATACAAAGCGCAAAGCGTAGGCGGGTTCGCCAGCGAGGCTGCCGCGCGCGCGCAGCACCCTACTTACTGTGTCCCATACTTTAACCGAAACAATATTTACGAGGTTCAACAAATGTTCACCACAGAATTCCTGAGTAGCCTGTTAGATTTCTTCGCTCATATATTGTAATGTCAGCCGTTGTGAGTATTTAGTAATCTGAGGTTCCTGTGACGCCTATCGGTGCCAGTGTCAGTTCGACCGATTTCGTGATAAATAAAGGCAGATATTTTATATTAAGGAACTGTCCAAACCCTAAGTTTGCGAGCTGAGTTCACTTGAACAAAGGAAAGAAGCCTCGATTATATCAGTGATATACCCAATAGCTTGAGTTATTCATCTGAAGTGTTTTTTTTTAACGTAATTTTCTTTGTTTTTAGAGCATTTTTGAATCATTTTATTGATAATTTTTGACAATGTTTTAGGTCATAAAACGCCGCCTCCTAATGATGATTGTGTCATGTATAGTTTCGGATTGTGATATAGTTTTTGGACTGCATCTGTTGTATTCAGGGCTGTATGAGTTTGCCATACATAATTAAATCACGAAAACCTACCGTTCAGAGGTTGAATTCGACCCATGTAGCTTGTGTTGGAAATCCGCCACCGTGGGAATTCGAACCCACTTCGAAGTTTGCTGGCAGTTTGCTGGTTAGAAACATTTTCCCCTTTTCTTGTCTATTAAATGCCAAGGCTCTCTTAGCTGACGACATTTCTAATAATATTTCAATCGGAGTTTTTTGAAAAGGAAATACATGTAGACGCTCATTCTTAATTTCTTTTATGTAAATTAATCCTTACTTTCCAGAACTTCACATGTGGGCGTTGTAATCCATATTTATTCGCGTAATTAGTATCTCTCGGTTAGCGGTTAGTGGTAGAAAGGTAGGTGTACTAAGGGTCTCTCATGCAGTAGTAGAATTCGTAGACCTTAATTTGTTCCTAGGTAGCGCGTCGATACCTCCTTTGATGTGCTCGACGTTGATTTCTCCATATAAGTCAATACATTTCGTCTTAAGATAATCGCTATTTCGTAAGGATTTCTTGGTTGTCGCATGCACGTTGTAGTGCTTATCGCTTTCTCTAAATCTCTTCTCGTCTGTCAGGTGATTGTGGTTATGTTGTAGTTTTCTCGAAAAACATGCGTTCAAATTCCGTATATGCAGTAGTGTATTTGGCCGCTTAAAGATTGTCGTGTATCCTTAAGGCTGAACTATTCAATTTCACTCAATTGCTTTTTGATGTCAATGAAGCGAGAACTAAGTTGGAATTGTGGCTAATAACTCTAAATACTATATACTTACAAAATATGAAATAATTTATTAGAGTGATGAGATGAAGTGGGAGAAATGTGATTTGATGTTGACATTAATGCACGTAGTCATACATTGTCTCCCCATCTGAAGTATTAAAATCCAGGCAGGATGACTTCCGTAAAATTAATATCCACGAAGATTGATTCCCAGTTGACACGGAGTAGAACTTTCCAAGTAGCGGTAGTTTTTGGTGGAATCTCTATCTCTTATGTGATTTATATCATCTTTGGATTAAATCTATTTATTGCGGAAGAGATTAGATTAGATTTATTAACTCTGCAATTGGGCATAACCCAGTGTCAGTTACTCATTGTTACAGAAAATTAAGTTAAAAACCGGATTTTGGTACACAATAATAATGGAAGTAGTAATGATAAGTTCAGGATATAATAGTTACGTAACTACACAAGGTCGAAAATTACCGGTGGTCAGGTTCACTACATATCACTGCAGTTTCACGACGGATTATGCTGCCCTGCACTTCAATGCAGTGCAGAACATTATTGCAATACAGAAATAGACGGATGAATGGCGATAAACGAGTGTAAAGGTCTCTCATGTTGCCAAATTGACGTATCACTACATTTTTTGGGGTTTCAGGTTGCTAACAAAGTTGTAACAGCTTCTGTGGAATGTTGCCAGTTAGTGAAATGCTATGTACTACCCTCTACTCTGGCTGGAGTTTGTAGAGCTTAGAGTCAAGATTGCACGCGAAGTGTTCTCGAGATTTGTTGTGATTCCTTTGTCTATTTGTAGAGGTCCGTTGTGAGTGCGGTGAAAATCTCAAGGAACTTCTCTTTCAGATAAAACGTTGTTTTGCTTCAGTACCAAAAGTAGAAAATGCGAGACAGATAAAACCTTCCGGATTCATTTATTCCAAGGAATATTAAACAGGTCGGAAATGTTCAGTGAAATCCTTAATCTCTTATTCATTCTACATATGAAGTGTAAATAAATTGTTTCGAGTTTCGAAATCAATCATTCAGAGGAAGCAAAATCTCCATTAATTACCAAAAATGGACCGTCCTGAATGATAATACAATATGTTATGCAGACATTTTTAGAATTGCAATATTGCTGTCAAAGTGCAATGCCTATTGAATGTCGGGTATTTCCCTTATTGTTTGGCAATGTCAGGAACAACCTTAATTATGGCGCTCGTCATTCATACGTCTTTTTCTGTGGTGACCCTGACAAGAGATAATCCATTTGACATCTTTTAAAAGAAGATGATTCTAATTCATTTCTAAAACTTCGTGCTTTTAGAAACTTCGAAATTATTTGTAGCTTATGTAATGTATTGTTGGTAAGTACTTATCTAAGGTTTTCTGTCTGCAACTGCTATTTGTTTGATCGCGCTACGACAATATGCGGAAGATTGATCTTGCCTCGGTGAACCTGTTTTACAGATAAGGTGAGACGGTAGGCCCTATCCCATCATTGTTAAAACAAGCAACCTCGTGACTCCTTTTCTCAGGAACTACTAAATACATTTTAAAAGATTTTGCACTATTTATTCAGTGATGCATAAAGAGATGCATGGTCCTTAATATTCTGCCCTCTATTCTGAAGGCATGTACATATTTTTTCCAAAAAAGTGCAAATAAACTCCTAACGCACGGACTCGAGAAGTAGAACTCATGATTGAGGATCCAGGTCCTTAGTATAACATGGTTTATCATCGCTGAAAATTTCATGCAGATGTCTTGAATAGTTTCCGAAATAATGGGGCAAACGTTAGAAAATTTGAACTTCGGAGAAAATGGCACTCAGTTTAAAGAATAGCATGTGTTAGGAAAACTTAGAATTTTTTTCAGTAAAGAGTAACTAAAGGCAACCTACATCGTAATAATATATTTTACTATCTTTTAGAAAATCCAAAGTTTTTCTTCTTTCTTGCCTACTTCGACATTTGTAAATCATTCTGCTTTTCTATGTCTAATCTGTCAAGTTCTCAACTAATATCAGCATGTTTTTTCCCAGGCGACGTACGTAATTTTTTCAGCACTTCTCATCTAGCACAATTTCCATCGTTCTATATTACAACTTCAGACATCCTAATTGTAAGGTTTTGAGACCAACAAAAAGATTTTGACAAGCGAGAAATTTATATTGAATGTTAATACTCTTATCTGCAGCACTTTTCGTAAAGTTCAAGATGAAGGATACTTCTTGTTTTGAAATTCAGTATATTATTAGAAAATGATATATTGACAAAAAATATTCAATGAAAAAATGTCCGTTTAATTAAATAATTAAAATGGACGTAAGCATAATTAGTGTAGTTATGTTTGAATTAATAAAATGTTTAATTCATTTACGTTGTACCTAAATTTTTTCGTCCTTTTCATTGAAAAAAAAAAGGTCACCTTACAATAGAACAAACACATCAACTCGCGCTTCTATACGTGCGAAGCAATTGTTTACAAAACAAGTGCATTAACAAAATTACAACCCGAGATATTAGACGTATGAGAGGGAGTACAGTTGTATTGCAGTCTGACAGTTGACACTGAAATATTTAAAAATAAATTTAATACACTTATAGATGAAACATTCCAATGAAACATTCCAATGAATGGGCCCTAGAATGCCCTAGAAATGTTTATAAAATAACATTTAATTATGTAAAACAAGAAAATTCCATTAAAAAAATCTGTCACATTTTTGGCATAATGTTGTGAAGACTAACAGACTTATCCGTCTTTAATTTGCGTTGCCCCCGCTTGCGCTACACCAAACGCGATGTTTCCAACACTCCCGACTTTCTTCGATTTCACGTATGGTATCAGTTGACAGGCTTGTGCTAGCACCGGCGCTTGGTCGAGTCCCGTGGTTTTTATTGGCGGAGTTTTTTTCCTC
The DNA here is from genome assembly GCA_038098605.1 of Gryllus longicercus. NCBI lineage: Eukaryota > Metazoa > Arthropoda > Insecta > Orthoptera > Gryllidae > Gryllus > Gryllus longicercus. The sequence goes on along the minus strand of JAZDUA010000223.1, from coordinate 1,284,142 downwards.
AAGCACTTCACCGAAACGGCTAACGGTTAGAACGCTTACAAGGTGCTGACATCTGGAGCAACAGTATTTAGTTACACAAGTTACCGATTTCGGTTATAGATTTTTTCCACTTTGTATACTATGGTTTCCATTAGTTCTTCTATTTACATCTTAGTCATTTGTTTCCGGTGAAACAACTCCGAGAAGCGATTGAAAAGTACGGCTACGTGTTCATTGATTTTACTGTTTTTGTTCCCTGTTAGGTAAGAATTAATTGAAGTATGTGTACTGGGAATATTGAAATGCAAGATGAATAAAAATGCATTTCTGCTCCAAATTTTAGGACCAAATCGACGTGGAATTATATCTGTAAAATTTGGAACGTTGTATTGCTTATTTTAAAAGACTTTCCCGTTCGCGAACAAGAACTTCAATACTCCTTACTGGCTTCCATCCTCCTACAGAGTGAAAGCCGATACTTCCTTTAATGGTACATATAATATTTTGCAGAAAACCGCAGTCGGCCTTTCTCCGCGTTCTTATTGTACTAAAAATCCAAAACAGTGTATACAGTGTGTCCGGGGAGGAAACGTCGAAACTTCGAAAAAATGCACTTAATGCAATTTTAAGCATATTTTGTGTAATAAACTACTGGGATATTCCGAACGGCTGAGCCGCAAATAACACTCAAAAATTGATTTGAAAAAATGCTTTCTAGGCAAAAATGGCAATTGCAGAAGCGTAGAAACACTTCAGAAATATGTAAATTGCTTATTATTTGCAAAAGAATATATTTGTCCAGAAAAAAAGTAACAAAGAAATATAAAAAAGCAGTCGATTTGTGTAAATTGGGTGCTTTTTTATTTCGTAGTTCTCCTTTCCTCCCTCTTTCTCATTCCGTCTCTGACTTAGTGTGTCTCTGTCCCTCTCAATCACATTTAGTTGCAGATTCTTCAAGTCTTTCAGCTTGTGGGATAATGTCGAGAAGCGCCGGACCAGCAAATATTTAATAGAATGTTCAAAAATTGCTCACAATTTCCGTTTTTAATGCCTTAGAACGCTGCGTTTAGGAGTTATTTAATGATAAAGATTAAAAAATGTTGCCAAGGGTTGTAGACTGCAACAAAATTCACAACACAAACCTTCTGGGTAAAAAAAAAACAAAAAAACAAAAAAAAAAAAACAACAACAACACACACACCAACCTAGATGTGCCAACTTTCGTGGAGATCGGCCGCATGGTGTCTTGAGTCATTCCACGTCAAATCGCAATCGCACTCGCAAATCGGTTGAAAATAGATAGCACGTATTTTTTTTCTAATCCCATCCACTTTAGAAATATTACCATTTACGTTTTCCAAAGAATCATGTGCGCGCTGTTTAAATTTTTGTTGCGCAAATAGTTTCCTTCAGAAAAATAAAATTACACTTAAATTTAACGTAAAAAGATGTACTTTCATGTGATGTAAATATAATTTTTGTCAACATGTTATTTAAATATTTAAAATATATATTAATTTTTAAAATGCAAATTTTTACATTATGTCGACATTTAAATTAATTGCAAAAATACTCGTGTCTTTCTACACCAATTTTGTATAGATCTGCCAATTATTTTTTCACCGGCGCACGTAGGAAGCCCGCCCGAGTAGCTGTCCGCCGGACTCGCTGCTCAACTACGGGGCGTCAATGACACGACACATCGCGACGTCCAAACATAGAACAATCGTGAGACTTGTGCCATGTTATGAATTGCAGAAACACGCATACGGTCTCAAATGGAAGTCTTCTGACGAAATCCGACTATTGAGTTAAGTTATAAACACGTGAAACTGCTAGGGTCTGCCTGAAACAGAGCAGCCTTGTTTATCAGATATAGAGTGAGTTGTGTAAATAGAGGAATCAACGAAACATGTGCGTTGTTCTGTGAAGTTATGACCACAGATAGCCTTACAATAATGTCAATATTATTATTTGCATTTTCTTAATATGAAAATCTATAATTGCAGAAGTGTGTGGTTAGGTTGTTACAACCAGTATTCTTGAGAAGTTAAAAATTTACTTTATGCCGCCAAGAAAATATATTATTGGAAAAACTATTTTCAAAATTCCTGCTCGTGACGAGTGAAGTGAAGTTTTTTCAAGAAAGTGAGAATCGACCATAGTTGTTAATGTTGGGCTGCGACAATGATGAAAAAACGTGCACTGATGGTCCTAACGTAGTACTAGATACGAATAATAACTGACCGAGTAAGTTCGTCTTCTGTTTCTTCTGCTTTTTTTCGCCCATCGTTTGTCTTCTGCTCTCATGAGACAAAAATAAAATTTGACGCTGAAACGGGACCAGTAACTTAAGTTCGCTATAACGGACGGTTCACTATATCAGAGTTCACTACAACCGGAGTCGGTCGTACTTAGAGGCATCATTCAACTAATATATTTTCCTCGTTACCCCGGTACCTGAATCAGTCAGCTGTTCACAGCCTCACGAAGAAATCTCTAATACTTGCGGAGTGTTACAGACCTCGAAGCGATTTACTGACGAAAATGTTATTTTGATGACAGTAAATGTGCCTTAAATATCAGAATAAATAAGCATACATATTCAACCATAATATTTTAAAATTTAAATTCGGAAATTGTTAAAACATCAATCTAAAAATATTGAAATGTCGTGCCGAACCACCAGAAGCCTTCTGCCAGTTCTACGTGTTTGATTTACATTGTACCATTTTTCGCCGAATTTCGTTTAGAAATATACTTTCAATTTGACGGTTTTAAAATGTAATAACAATGTTTTACAGTAGAAGAGGTCGTTTCATGTTGACAATTCAAAGGGGAAGTTCGAATCGTTTTTGTGAGAACTTTCTAAGAATTTCCAGAAGAAAAGAGAAATAGTTTAAAGAAAAGCATGCTCGCGGAAACGGTGATTCCAGGAGTCGTGTAAACGAGCACAGCTCAATTTACAAGACGTGATACGGGAATACTTGATCTCTGAAATTCCGAATGCAGTTACAATTGATTGAATCAGGAAGATTGTGCAGAATAGCAGACAGGAATGTGCGAAACACCCCGCCCTATTGAAACGCCTAATGTCCGGTAAGAAATGTCTGAAGTCGAAGCGTCCCCCGTCAGCGCCTCATTGTCCGTCAACGATAAGGCCTCATTCACAATGCGAACTCAAACGTAACGTAATGCTGTAAACTCAGCAGTAAAATTTATACGTAAAAACAAGCATTCACAGTGACGAACGTGTTTCGCCTGAGCCAATCAGATTTCGACTTATTGGAGCTTGATTGATTGTCGATTCGTTTCTAGCATGATGGAAAAATCTTTTCACCATGGTTTCGAGCTTTTTCTTAGATTTTCCTATCGATTTGTCTTTGTAATTGTTATTAGCTGTTGTATTAGTGCTCGCATGTTCTTTATTTTATAAACAAGGATTCTCTTGCATCAAATTCGCGAGTTATTCGCCACGTCAAGTTAGTCACAAAAAAAATTGCCCAAATTCTTACTTTGAGTTCACGACTCGCATTAGAGCCGTTCGCAAACTAGTTCAGTACATAACAGTAATGAAATGACATAACCACAAACTACCTGAACACAATCTGAAACCCACCAAGTTTGTTTCTTTCATGTTGCTCTCTAATTGGGTGCTTGTGAACTCTTTAAGTTTACGGATTTGCGTCTGCGGTTACGTCAAGCCATTGTGAATGGTTTCGCCCAATAATTCATTTTAGGTTTTGCGGCAACGTTATGTTTAGGTCTCATTCACAATGCAAACTTAATCTTGTTGACATCCCGACGACCCTTGCGTGCTGAAGCTTGGCCGCTTAGCAGCAATACTAAACTGAAATCTCTTCATGTAGTCTTATGTATAATGTACTAGAATGTTGTATTCGATTTCAGCTTATTGTAATCTTGCGTACCTTTCAGTAATGTAACTTACCTCTAAAGTAGACTTTAATTTATATAAACTCATCTCAAGTAAATTGTGAATAAATGAAATCATGTTATCTTAATTTGAGGTATTTGTCATTTCAAGAAAAAATAATTTACTCCATTATTGCTTTAACAAAGAATATATGGTTTTCCGTTGCAAATTGTGTGTGGGAATGAGTGTCGGATTGATTAGCGCTAGTGATTCACATATATTTGCCATAATATTTGTGGGTGAACTTACAATCAAGATACCTAGAACCTGACCTTGACCGAGAATATCAAATCTGATTGAAGGTTGTTTTCTGAGTTAGAATTCCTGCGGTAAGAGTGGACTTTTTTATTTTGATTGGTTAGTCACGAAATTTTCGGAGGCGAAACGTGTTGTGTAATAATATTTTATTAACTACTTGGAACGCAAAATAAAATATTCGAAATCAACGTTTAAAAGAAGTCCCTTTCTTTTTCTGATTCCCCTCCTTTCTTTTTCTGATTCCCCTCTTTACCGGAATACCCCATTATGAGGGGATGTAAAATCAACGTTGTGGCTGCTTGCAGGCCATCTGTGCCCTGAACAATGATCAAATGAGCCTCTCCCGAACTTCGAGCCGGAGTCGTGAGCCACCAGCAGATAATTAAACAAATATTCTGTGTTGAGCTCGTGTATCATTGTCTGGTGTTCGGTAAACTTGGAGATTCTTCGCTTATTTGTCTTTGGTTGCTCTGGGCTTGTGTAACGGGAGTGTAGAGGTGGTCTTTCTCTTGATGCCCACGAAATACTATTGGAAAAATTAGCTAATTTGAACGTCTCAGACCAGGTGTTGTCGAAGATGTGAAATCACCGTCAAATATGGAATTGATCACAATTCTTCTTAGAAGAACGTTCAGAGTTCGGCGGGAGCATGTTATGGGTCATATACGCTTTCCCATTCTGATTAAGTATCTCATGCGCTGGATCAATGAAGTACGTTTTGTAGGCTGGTAATGTGCAGATGTAATGTACGAATCACATTACGAAGTAGATCTTAGAAACAACGCATGTGTTTTCTCAAAAATGCTCCGATTTTTTTCCCCGATAAAGGAATGCTTAAAAGAATGGCGCGAGTCTCATTTTCGTTAAGCTCTCTGAATTTTTGCAAACGGCAAATTTAGAAATGCGAGAAAGTATGCACTGTTGTAGCTCCTATTGAAGTAATTGCAAATAATTTTAGTGTTTTCACCGCAAATTATTCGTAGGCTTTTTGTGTAAACGCTTTTATTCTTTCTGTTCATTTTGTGCAGTCGTAAATAACGTGAAAAGACTACATACAAGTTAATAAATGAAAGTATTACTTCATTGAGTGAACAAATTTATGATTGTAATTTAAATATTAATAATATAATATATTACTTCATATAACTTTTGTGCGAGTTGTGTAGACGTGAGAGAAATGTCCGCCGAAGTGTTGTATCCTGCGTTTCTTAAAGGTTCTTTCGCCATATTTGTTGCCAACTATTTCGCCATGAGGCCGTCTTTTCTCCTACCACAGTATTTGCTGTCGTTCAATGCAGAGCGGTCTCCACATCACTAGATCAGCATATCTTTATGCCATGTGTTGCAGGCTTATTCGGCATGTATGCTCTGAAAGGTCAACAGGCTCTAAAGGAAACAATTGTTCATTCGCTCTTACATATTTACCAGCATTATATGATTTTATAGTCACTTATAAAAATGTCGTGTGTAACCAGCGTGATATTTGTTTTTCTTGCTTATCGGGTTCGTTTGTCACATGGAACTTGGCTTGTACCATGGTTTATGATTAGAGCGCTTGCACCTTCGTATGTCTTTGCGAACATCAGATGATATTCATTGTTGCTTCAAAAATGGATCATTTATTTCATTAAAAAATAATTCCTTTATCGGCACATCTCACGAGTTTCAAGTGATAACGGAAATCAAATAGAAATACTACTTGGAACTAGAGCGCGTTAAACATCGACAGTACGACTATCGAATAATATCGATTGTACTATCGAAATGAAATAAAAATCATAAATGTTTTGACTAATTGATAATAACTTTTTCCATTAATAAATAAATAAATCAATAATATTGTAGTATAATAATTGTATAATAAAAGGTTAATTCAAGTAACATCTTATCAATTTTTTCAATAAATTCTCCGCCATTTAAATACAAACTTGTTTGAAAACGTGTAAAATATTGTAATTTTCTATCAGCGTTGCCACCTCGCAAAAAGGTTGGCAAAATCACTGCACTACTTCAATAAATTAAATATTGTCACCTCGAAAAAACGGTGGCAAGTATTGATCATTCTACATTTGACTCTCATTCACGTCATTGTGAACGTGAATTTTTTCTCTTTTATTAAAAAAAGTCGAACTAGTGTTTGAACTAGTGATCTTTTTGTATTTACATCTAATGAGAGAAAAATAGAAGACATTATGTTGCTGGAGTATTTGTAATTAAAAATACACCATTAAATTTTTACATTTTAATAATTGATTCCGATATTAATCGCGCAAGTTTTCTTGAGCCCTCGCTTCGCTAGTTGCGAGAGGAGTGTGGATTTGGGTTATTTTGTCGAAAGGAATTTTGCATCAAATTTGTTGTTCCTTTTTCGATGCAAAATAGTTTCTACTACACGGGAGCGAACATTGTGGTTCTCAAATTTTGTCTAAAACGTTCATTGCTATAATTTATTCTTAATTAAAATTCAACTAATGTTGGCAAAGGAATGGGGGTAGGTATTGCGGGGCACAAGAAAACGTGCGCGTATAATAGTATTAGATAGTTTTCAGAAGTATCGATAGTTTTGATAGAACGCACTATCGGTAGTAACCGATAGTTCCATCGAGCTTAAACTAGCTCTAACTTGGAACTACGGTCTCCAAAGACCGTGAAGTGGAAAGAGGCTACCTACAAGAAAAACGCGATTTTTTGAAGGGCTTTGGTTTCCGTGCTCCCTCCTCGTGCTATTAGTAAGAAACACGATCGTTTTATGATTAAAAAATATTAGCAGAAGGAATGGACTTGGTCCTGAAGAGACGTCAGGGGTTCTCCGAGGCCCCGCAAGTGCATCGACGAGTAAACCCGTGCTGCTCGTGCCGCACTGTTTGCAACCAAGAGCAAGGAATTTTTATTTTGGATTGTTGGGGCTGAGGCGTGTAGGCATCCTCAAGGTACTCACGAATCATCAGGGAATTTCGAGGCCAGACCTCTGTCGAAATAAAATATGGAACCAAAGTACATGATCTTTTCACGTTAACACACCCTCTAAGTATAAACTTTAGCAAAGTAGTAGTTTAGATTGTGAGACGAAGTGGTTATTTTCATGACTGGAAGAGAGAGTTCCCGGTCGAGGCTGCTATCAGTCCTGCTTTAGACCGAGCCTAGGAATCTCGTGACTTGGAGAATGACTTTTGCCATGTGTATACAATATTTTATTCAAGACCTCGATTTTATGATAATTTGACATTGTAAATTTTATACTAATTTAATCGACGATTACGTGAACATACTACGTATTTTTTTCAGTTCGGGGGTTGGTACTTATTTTGTGGTTTTCTAATTGTTGCACTTTCCGTACTAATTCGTAGTACTTCCGATACGTTCTTAGGTTGGAGTTGAAAAAAATTGAGTTTTCATGTCCGAATACTGTACAAAAATGTCACATTGTAGAGGGTTAGATATTTTACACATGTGTACGATCTCCGCTAATTGAGAGGGGATGAAGGAGAGAGAAATGGAGTGGGAAGCAAGGAAAGGGGGAGAGGTTTCTTCTCGGCATTCGTTTACCATCTGATCGGAGAGCCTCAAGTTTACTTTCGCCCAGAAGTACTTTTTCACCATTTTCGTCTTAATGTACTGCTTTGCAAATGCAAAATCTCGATTTTCTCTTTGCTTTGCTGATGAAAGGCTTCTTAGCTTCTCGCCCGTTATAATCAACATATCGGCACTCTGTGCACGGTTTCTGAACGGATTTGAAGTTCTTTTGCAGATTGCTCTGACTCCTAATCTTAGGATTTTTCATTACCATCCGCATCGTCTGTAGCGTGCGTTCTTTCCTGGTTTCAATACTAACCTACACCTAACCCTCGCTTGTTCTTATCTGGTATCTTGTACCCGTTTTGTCATTATACTCTTTCAGATATTCAACATGTCTGCTCTTTTCCTTTTGCGTAACCCCCGTGAAACGTTCTAAACCTTACTTCCTTCCCAGTCTGGCCGATGGGTAGATGGCGCAGGGTGCGTACGAGACTCGAGCGCGAAGACGCTACCTATCGGCTATTCCCCGACTTGACTGCGACTGACGTGACATGACTAGCCAGCGGCCCCTAGTGGACGCTAGGTGATTAATAGCGGAGAATTACTCCAAATGAAATTAACGGCGGATTAGAATACTCCACGGTGTACTCAACACTCAGGGGACGTGTTGCGTCTATAAAGACGAATATATATATATATATATATATATATATATATATATATATATATATATATATATATATATATATATATATATAGTAAAAAATATATAAAAATATAGTCCTAACATCTTTTACAACTACATTTGATTCTTCCCCGAATTTCCTTAACACTTCCATGTTTTTCTCCCATAATGTTTGAAGAGACTGAAACTCAATCTAATTTGTGTTCACTTATACTTCTGCTCTATTAATTGTTTTGTATGCGAATCTAGTGTTGCGTGGAAAGCTAATATTAAAAGGCGAATGTTTTGTATGTTTATGAGAATAAGGTGTTGGTTAAGTTTAATTAATATACGTTGTCTGTTACATTCATTTGAAAATCGATATTGGCACACCTTGGCATGTAAAATTGAGAAGTCGAACATAACGTTCATTCATTCTCTAGCGTTACTCCCAGTTTAGCTTTAGATTTAGATTTCTGTCAAAAGAACTTAAAAACTGTATGTGACGTAGGGGGGAGAAGATTATCTGCGCACATTTTCTTTAGTTCCAGAATCCCTTCCCGTCATTATAACAATAAATAGTTGAAAGATGAGTAAAAGTTTAACAGAAATAAAAATAAAATTTAAAAATAAATTTAAAAAAAGCAAGATTAGCAATATTTGAAATAGTCATTTTCGTTTCCGAGTTATAGTAAACTTATTTGCATCAGTACACGAATTGCAAGTATGATTTTTCTGCGTTGCTAACAAAATAGCAACTCGCCCTTACCTCTACTCTTACCATTACAAGCAAAAGGAGTATTCAACAAAACATGCGCAAAGTGAAGCCACATTTACGTCCAGAAGCAAAACAAGGGGCCATTTCAGTATTTGCTCAATGGATCAGGGAAACTGGACAAAAACCTGATCGAGATGGAGGTCAACGAGACGCGTTAAATGACTCCTCATACGTCTTGATTGGTGCAGGGGAAGTGGTCTAGCCGCCAGTGACAGAATCTCACAGATATGCACACTGAAGTGTTTTACTCCAATATTGTATACTGATTAAAATTTTGATTCATTTCATTTTATATGTTGGTCACTCCTTCGATTCGATCGCATCCTCCAATCTTCTAACTGTCAGTTATGAAGGGTAAAGGAAGTTACAGAAGATTACAGTAATGAATTTTCGTCATGAGCTTATGATATAATAAAAGCCAGGTTTTTATGTGTCATTGTAAATTCATGAAATATTCACTAACAAAAAAACATGAAAAGGAGACAAAATGCAAAAACCCAAAAGGAATAAAAATGACATAAAGGGAAGAAAATAGACCTAAAATTGAAAAATGACAAAAAACAACCCAATTCATTTCTATCATGTGGATGTTGTGATGAACATTTGTTTACAAGTTAGCTACATCTAGTATGTACCAATGAAAATATGACGTGTCATCAGAATCAGTCCTGCTTATGACTTATTGATTTGTATTTTTGAAATTGAGGGATTTTTCAAAACCCAATAAATGCAAATAAAATTCAATGCAGGTTATACATTGTTAAGGCATTTTTGACCCGTTTCATCATCCCTCGAATTGGGTTTTATCAAAACTCGACAAATTATATAGTAAACTTTATCTTTAAGTATATAAAATTACGAGATTTTTCAGCAAAAACCAATATAAATGTATTCTCAACATTTGTGTTACCAAAAACTCTTGCATCTTTGCATCGATCGAGTTTTGAAAAAATTCTCCTTGATTAGAGGTGGAAATCGTGAGATACATTTTGATGCTTAGAAATGAAGTGAAGAATTCATTTAGAAAGAATTTTTGGATTGAATAAAATATTTCTTGAAATATTCTATTTTGATCCTGATGGGACAATTGGTGAATTACTTATTTTTGTGTCATGTTTATTATTATTATTATTATTATTATTATTATTATTATTATTATTATTATTATTATTTGTTAAATTGTTTAAAATCTTGTATGACCATTGCATGTGAGAACTTGGCAAAGTCAAATCTTCATTATGTAATGTCTGTAATAACTGTGTAAGCTTTTAAACATCTTAGCGTGAAATAGTTATACTGAAGTAGATCGTGTAGAATTAATGAAACACATTTTCTTCAACATCTGCAATGCAATTAGAATGGTGATTTATTTGGTCACTTCCACAAATGGAACAAATTGTGAAATGAAGTTATTGTCTTTTCATTTTCAAAAATGATCATTATTATGGAATTGCTATTATTATCTTTGTTGGATATTTATTGTCATGTTTTGCAAAGCTATTTATTCTGCATTATCCTTTTCTTTTTTCAGTCGCTATTGCTGTTAAATTATTTAGTTCGTAATGGATCTGAAAGAGTAGTTACATCTGCCAGAGAACATATTTATGATTTAAGAAGTCTTGAAAATTACACATATGTGGATGAATTTGGAAAAGATCAAGGAATAAATGTCCGGTATGTATGTTTAGTTTACTCTTTGTCGATGTCTGGTCTAATTGTAATAATTTTTGCTTGTATATGTGTGAACAATCTCCTCTTTTCTTAATTTGTTGTACAGTATGTCATGAATTAATGCATGTGGAATTGCTATTGGACCTCAGAGATTGATCTTTAAAAAAATAGTTTAATCTTCCTTTCGCTTATACACATTACTTTATTCCATTTGAAATATAGTACTGTAAAACCCCACTGCAAGAGAATCTCACTTACAGAAGAGAATATTCTGTTTTTAAACACGGCTGGATAAAGCCTTATTTTGTCACTCTCAGGGGTTCTTTTTAAAAGACAAAATTTCATTGCAATTCTGTCTCTTACAAAGGGGTTTTACATTGTATGGGCAAATTTGAAGAATTTTAGAATGTCATTACATTCAATATTAAAGGATTTTATATTACAAAGTTTGAATTCATTTTTGACAGCCTTAGTTTGTATAGAAAATTATAGAAAAAATGCAATGTTGCTATTTGCCATTTTCCTTTTATGGCATCTCTTAACGTCTTTCCTTTTCTGCTTCTACTTCCACTTGTTTCTCCTATTGCACTTCCATTTGTATGCCCCCCCCTACGTCCATTTCTTCTTCTACTTGCACTTCTTCTTCAATTTCTATGTCTACTTGTACGTCCACTTGTACTTCCTCTTGTATATCTGCTTCTTTCTTTTCTGCTTCTCCTTCTCCTAATTCTTGTACTTTACTCTTACTCCTTTATTCAATTGGGAACTCAGGATTTAAAAAAATGCTGATGATAATGTTTTACATAAAATTTGGAACTTTCTGAATATGTAACTAATGTTTCTAATTGTTGCAGGCATAAAGTGAGAGAATTAATTGAATTTATTCAAGATGATGATAAACTCAGAGATGAACGGAAAAAGGCAAAAAAAAATAAAGATAAATATGTTGGAATGTCCAGTGATGCCACGGGGATGCGTTTTGGTGAGATTTAATGTTTATTCCCTATTACTATTATTTCTGTTCAGAGTTATTCAGTGATATTACCCAGTAATTTAGTTACTATTCTCTTGAATATTGGTAGTCCTAAATAATTAATACAGTCAAATCGGCAAAATTAATTCTAAGCCTTGGGATGAAAGAAGGGTTGCTGAAAATCTGCATTGATCTTTTGTTTTCATACTGTTAGTTTCTTTAGTTTTTGTTCTAACACTATTTTTATATTAAAAAGAAAAAAACAGAATAAAAAAATGATCGAGATATTTTGTGCAGTGAAGAAGCATCATCTTAAATTTTACTGTTAATTAAATAAAAACTTTTAAAATTAGAAATCCCCCCCCCCCCTCTACTCTCTGAAAATTTTTTTAATTTGCGTATTTTTACTTGGTTTTGATTGCAGATATCACATTGTTACATCTTCATCAGTTCTGAAAATGCCTTTAAATATGTTAATTAGATTAGAGCATTGAAAACCTCTGATGTCAGTCATGATTTGTGATGCATAGGAAGTGAGATATTTTGCAAGCATTATCTTTAACTTTTGAAATCTTTACTTGCAAGTATGATATCAAAATACTTTTCGGTCCATGTTTAGAACATGGAAATAAAGATCTATACAAGTTTTCAGCTCTACCACTTTAGTTTCATGGTTTAGTCTTTTTTTTTTTGACTGGATTAGTATATCTTAACAGATAATATTAAACATTAAGATTAAAGAATGTATGTAAGGTATATAAAATTTAATGTAATAAATTTATTAACATTTAATAAATACCTTGCAGTGTGAGCTGAAAGAAATTCTTTTTTCAGGGTATTGTTTCTGAGTGCACTGTCTTGTTTCAGGTAGTGGAGGATGGGAAGACACTCCACGATGGAAAAAAGATGAGTTCGGTGATTGGGATCCTGATCGAGGAGGAGGCGGAGGTGGTGGCGGTGGCAGTGGCAGTGGTGGGGGTGGTGGAAATGCGTGGTCTGGAGGTGGACGCCAGAGGGGTTTTGAAGATTCCAATAATAGGTGAAAAGCTTTTAAAGATATAACTTGAAAGATATTAAATATATCATTGAAAGTAGCAACTTACAATTATTACAGAAAACAATTGGTGTTAAGTACCATAAATCTAGTCCTTGTCTCAGTAGCACTTCATCAGCTACATATTTAATTAAACTAGTGATTGGCCAGTAGTAGTCATAAAATTTAAAAATTTTAACTTTACTGAGGTTCTTTTATCAAAGAGTATACCTGTAAAATTATTGCATACAATTTTTTGAATTTTATTCTTTTAAGTCACTTGCAAGCATATACAAATACATCACTAGTTTGTGTTGTTTTTCTTTATTCCATGCAGTATCTATGAAATTTGAAAGACTATGAAAACAGGATAGCTGGTCTTCTTGCCCCTTCTGTGTAGCTGAGAAATACTAGTTACACTTAAAAATTAAATAACTTTTAAAAGGTTGAATCTTGAATGAAACAGTAGCTTTTGGGGGTTTGAGCTTCAATAAATTTACAGGTCATGCCGAGAAAATTTCATGATTGAAGTGACTATTGTACATAATATTGACTTATTCAGTGACAAATGTAATTTTTTATGTCTATTTGCTTATTAATTAACAATTTTGTTGGTAAATTGCCCATTTTACAATACTTTGTACTAAAAATAATATGTTAAATATAATTCTTATCCAGTTTTATTATTTGAACATTTATTTAGGGAGGTAAGTACAGACTGAGGAAATTATTGATAGTCATTATGATTAATATCTCTTATATTCATAAAGAATTTATTGGTTATTTTACACTTATATATGTAACATAGTGAAAGTATTGAAAGGTTTATTATATGTGGTTCCCAGTTGGGCACTAATTTTGTTGCTATATCTGCCCGAAGTTGAGCATGCCAGTTTGAGGTGTTTTCTGTAAGTTTGAAGTGTATCCTGACTTCTAAAAAATTTATTTTTGTAATAATTCTTGTAGATGTCAGAGCAACAAATCTAGACCAGGTTGGTACATTCTAAAAATGTATTGTCTAAAAATATGATTGGTCTGCTGATCTAATTAGTAAATAATTCAGCCTTGAATGATAAAATTATTAACTTTCATTAAAAACTTAAATGTTCTTTCAATTTCAATTTCAGTATTGAATTTACATAATTTATAGCCCATTCAATGGACATGTCGTTTTAATCAAATTAACAATTTCTTGAGGCTTTTAAAATGTAATTTTGAATCACTAAGTTTTCTGCAACGCTTAAAATTCTGAGATGATACAGCTTATGATGACGCTGTGAAGAAATTTCACTGTGTAGAATGTTTGAAGTCCACCAGGAATCTTCGGTTCTTGCCTCTTGGTCTTGAAATTTAACCAACGTTTAATATTTACAATCCCTTTCAGTCTCGGAACACACAAGAGTTCTGAAATTCCTGTTGTAAAATTTGCATTTTATTTCTATCTCTACAAACTTGGCTACCAGATGTCCTATTTGTAAATGTGTAATACTACTTCTATATTTTCACATCCCAGTCGTAATGTTCTAAAATAAGTTACTGCCTCATTAAATTTATGGCACAATTTTTCCTAAGGATAATTATATCAGTATTGTAATGCTGCTGGAAAAAAATACCAATTTTCTCACAGCGAAAATTCATTTTGTTGGTTTCGTATACTGAAAAAGTATATTTTTCTTGGTCAAAGATTTCTGGTAAATTTCTTTCTCAATATGTCAGTCCAGTCAGAATTGACATTTTGTGGTCCTTTGTATTTAGTAAGTGATTTATGGCAAAACGCCTACCGTCCGTCCATGAACATAATAGCCTGCAATGCAGCAGCATCCATTCGATGCCAGCCTGCGTGATGTGTATTTATATTTTTTGAACCTCTGGCAATTCTCTTGGTCTGAGAGTTTTCCAAGCGATTGCTTGTGTGATAGTAGGTTATTATATTCCTTAACCATTATTAATAAAACAAAGTATGTACTGTTGTAGTATCACTAGGTTTGTTTTGTTTCAGTTGTAGGTTAATAACTTTACTAACTTAATTGTCTAACTTGTGTATAATGAATTCTGTTACAGTGATGATTGTGAAAGATATGACTCAGATACTGACAGTGGACCACAGAAATCAAAAGCCAGAGAGTATAAAGACAAAGATAGTGACAGCCTAGACTCCACAGATAAAAGAGAAAAAAGTAAACCAAGTACACCTTCCAAACACAAACCAGTCATTAAGAAGATTGACCTTGGTGCTGCAGCGAATTATGGGAAGGACTCTAATTCGTCTGTAAGTATGCTTTAAGGTTCGTCATGACAAAACCTCAGTATTAACAAAAGCTGTATTAATACTGAGAAGTCAGTAATATTGCTGTATGAATATGGAAACTCTTTTTGATATTCAGAAATCTAGATTTTAAGAATATAATAAATCTGTTATAATAATTCTAATACTTTTGACTTCGGTACTTTGAAAAAAGAGTTTTGAAGAATCAATTTTCCACAATGAGTTCTGAAATCAAAATGTGCTGATAGTAAAGTTATCCCGTTCGAAGCCAAAGATGGTCACTGCCTGTCCTCTGCCTCCGCATGTCGGTCGGACTGAAGACAGGCAATGCCCATCCTGTACTTTTTTGTTGTATTTTCACGTTTTCCCAATAGATGGCTATAATGTCTTCATTATGGAATGTGATCTGAATCTTGTAGAAGTTCCTTGCACAATACCGATTGTTTTCCTTCGATATTACTTTCTCATTGAATGTTCTTGTAAGCGTGCAGGATTATGTTGTTGACTGCTATCATGGATGCTGCAAGGCATTAGGAATAAAATATTTGTGGAATTGGAAGAGTTTGGTGAGTGGGTGACTGATGTTTTGAATGACTGAGATAAGGAATTATATAATGATGAAACAGGTGATATTGCAGGGCAGTGACGTAAATATTGAAAGTAGTCAAAATGTATCACACATCACACATATATGTAATAAATAGTAACATTTCATTTTTAATAAGTTTTCATACAAATTAATTATAATGAACATTTAGTGAAAGCACTACCTTAAAAAACTGCAAAAAAACAATTACGTAAGCCAATATAATTATTATGTTATATATTTATTATTATTATTTAGTATGTTATATGATATATTATTTGATGCCATGGTGTCACTGAAATTAATTCAGCCCCTGGGACCACCAAAATTTTAAGAAAATTTGGCTTTCAATTGATTAATGTGAATAAAAGCTCAGGGCTGGTTATAAAGTGCCATTCTTTTGTTAGAATATAATTTATTCAGCTTCTCTACAGACAGTTTAAAATGATTCGTGACTGGTCACTCCATGATGTGATTTTGCTCCAAGAATGATAATGTTTGGATAGATTTTGAGAAGATAAAATTTTTCTAAATAGTTAACATACAATTCCCTTTTTGTTCCACAGAATAGCAGTCCTTTGAAAAACAATTTGAATAATGTTCATCAATCAACTCCGACAAGTGGAAGCGAAGATTTATTTGGAGAAATTGTTGCTGGGAGAATGACTGCTACCGAAGCCCCTGAAGGAGATGAAGATTTCAACCCTCGAGCCTGTGAAACTCCTGTTCCAGTATCAGCAGATTTTGGAGACTTTACTAGTGCATTTGGGAAAATTGCTGTTAGTAAAACAAGGTAAATTTCTGCAATAACAGCAACATCAAAAATCTATTAAATTTTCTTCATTCCCAAAGTAAATTCAAGGGTTATATGTCTATAGGTAATTCACTCAAGGCCAGTTTCACCACCTTGTATTATGTGATTAATGTTGTTTATCTTTGAATAGACTGTATGTAAGTAGCTCACTATTTCACCACATGCTTTGGGTGTAATTACTGAAAGTTAACTAATGTATAGTTAAAAACCCAAGAACTGCACTTTAAGAAGAGATAATTGCACCTTTCTTTGTGTCATTTTCACAGTTGTGGTCTAGATTTATCATGAGCAAAACCAAATTTTGGATGAATAGGAAAGAATTTTTGCTAGAACTGATTGTTATGAATATGGCAGTTGAGCTTATCTAAATGCACTATTAGTACCATTTTGGAAAAGGTCATGGAGAATCTTAGCAAAATTATTTATTTGTTGATTACGTTGTAGTATTTTGCTTCAACAAATTAACAGGTGAGAGGATCAACGAGGTTAGAATAAATTGATTTTAATCCCATGAAACGGTTTTAGTTGTCCCTCTATGTTCGTGGTATATGTGATTATTCCATTTATATTTGTCCTCATATTTTTGTTTTTTAATATAATTTATATGTGGACAGTCTACACAAGCCTTTAACTAATATTTGTACTCGATCGTTTGTAAATCAGCCCCACACTAACGTATGCCTGTCAAACATGGATAAACGTTGCACCTAGCAATTTAAACACGAAACAAATTTCTTCAAAGACTTCTCATTGCTCCACGGGTTAAACCCAATAGTCAAATTGTATATGAACTTAAAATTCCCCTAATTACAGATTATTAGATTAATCTTTTCTAAAGATCTCTTACACTTACCATCTTGTTCAAGTGCAGCCCTGTTTTGAATTGCTTCAGCAAGCAAACATCTCAAACAGAATCAAATGAAGATTCCCCAAAGACATCTTCAAATGCTTAATGTGAAATTGGAGGGGGAGTACTATGCCAAATTTGATGGATGTTTCTGTGCATCCATTAGATCACAACACTTGGTTACTTCCAACACTGAGGGCAACTGAGGCAATGAGACGATGCGATATCACATGGCTTCCAAAGCGAACATCCTGGGCGTTATAGTTCTGTTTAGTCAGTTCTGTTTTGCACCTCGCCCTCTTCATGCTTGTTTGCCACATTCCTTTTTTAATACTGATCAGTTTTGCTTCGACCTTGACTCCCCTTCAGGATAATTGGATACTTTACCTACAACTGTTTTTCTTCCAATATTTTTTATAAAAACTTTTTTTTATTTTAAAAAAAAATCTTGTATATAAGCCCCTGTATCACAAGTTACTTTTGGGGGAAAAAAGGTGCAGCTTATACATGAGCAAATACAGTATTTAAGGAAAGGCCTTGCCATGTATAAAAACACTTTTATGCCTATAACTTAAAAAGGGTTAATTTTACAACAAAACCTTATATAAACATTTTGTAGGAAATTTTGTCACGAGCATAATTTTCAGTAGGATTTTTAGTTAATGATGTACATGCAAAGATACATGGCCCCTCCCCCCCACCCACACACCCTTTCAGGATTTTTAGTATAATGTGCAGTAGGTACCACCAAACAATCATGCCAAGTTTTGAAACTATGATTTTTTTTCACTGAATTGTCTAATTTGACTGGGCTGTGTTGTTTAAAAATTGTCTTTTTGTCCTTCAGTGAATTGCAAGATGATTTTGCTGACTTCAACTCTGCTTTCACTGATTCTACAAGTAGTTATTCACCGCAACATTTTAATCCTCCTTCCAAAAGTGGCTTAAGCAGTGTCCCTCAGGTGAATAATGGCAGTTTGGAAGGTAAGAACAGATTTTGTTGACATTTTGCATCATTGAATGATAGAAAATGGTTATTGTATATAGATGGCCAAAATATCCTTTTGTTAGAATTTCAAATGCCTAGAAGTTGCAAGTCAGAAGTGATCTTCATGTGTAATCTTGTGGGTTCTTTCATTAGAATTGCCTATCCTTATTTCATGATTGAATGTTTTTGTTAATGTTCTTTCTAGTTTTGCTTCAGGACACATCAAGTAGAGGAAATACAATAAATGATAACTGGATGTTGAAAATTTTGTTAGTTTTCAAAAAGAGCTAGATTAGTTCATAGAACAGCTTCAAGAATCCATCACTAAAGCTAGGAAATTGATGCAATTGCATGTCTCGTTAATTGTCATATCTGCCAGAAACATAATCCTTTGCACTCGTATTCAGTGAGCATAAGACATGTCCTACAGTTTCAGTGGCATCTCTGAGATGACGGGAATAATGGCTACCAGCTGTTTATGAGTATGTATAGTGACGTGTCCCCTGACATGAACCTTATTTATAGAATTTATTTCTTATTTTTATTTCAATACAATATTTCTGAAATATGGATTTAATTAAGTATGGATTTCCTTTGAAAGTTTCATGTATCAATTACATAAGAAATATGAAACAGGAAATTTATAAAAACAACTATATATTGGTCATTCAATTATCTTCTGTGATTGCGGAATTAGTTACAAGCTGGAGCTGGGGCATACAATGTATCTGCAAAGAACTGTGCCGTCATTTTCTATTATCATCTTAGAGATGCCTTACGAGTTGTGGACCTTGAAGTGCACACACACATTCGACCACAGCGTACACTCACAAATGCCCTATGTGTAAAAAAGATAAAATCTCTGGTTCTTAGCATCTGTGATAAAAAATGTTGGGCATATAATGCTAATTTAATATATTTTAGAGGTTTTGGACATAAAAATTTAATAATTTGCATATTTTTCAATTTTTTGCTTTTATGAACACTTATTTTTCAGCTAAAAATAAGCGTAAACAAATACTTCTGGATGGCTGATGACCAAAATTGGCGAATTAAAATTTGAAGTATCGAGTAAATATAGGATTGTTAAATGACAAAATGAGATGATGATTTTCTAACGAGAAAATACATTCTCAGTGTACCTTCCTTTCAGGGGATGAATTTGATGCAAACATGTCAAAATGTAATGATGTGATGTGAAAAGGCTGTTTTCTAAGTATAAGACTATACTTGATAGAAGGTTGTGGCAAATTTTTGAAGGTTGTGGCACACATATTTGAGATAAAAGCTTGCATCAACTTCTCGGCCCTAGTCTTACATTCTGTGACTGAAAATGCTCTATTTTGAAACGCATTTCTGTTGGATTAAATGTGCTCATTTTTTATGCATATTTGTCTGGGGAATATTTTTCCTATCTTTCAAATCGTGAAGGAACTGCTGTATCATCTTGCTGGAGATTTGCTTTCACAAACGTGATATTGAATGTGTTAAAATTTTGGAATTTGCAATTGTTGCATCCAAAAGAGAGGTTTATATTATTATTTTATAGCAGTATTCTAATTGTGAATAAAAAGTCTTTTGAAGTTTACTTTATCTCAAAAAGATAATCTTTGAAAAAAAAGTGGTGTTATGGCAACACATACTTCTTATATTAATTGTTCCAGTTACAGTATATTATAATTTTGCAACTTGTATCTTACTAATTCTGTAGTAGTTTCTTAAAAAACATTCTTTGGGACACTAAGTGTCATAGATTTAAGTTCACAGTTTTAGAAATTTCAGGGAAATAAATGAAAATTTTACTCTTTAGATATTTATAAATGCACTTTATTCGACGTAAATATTATTTTTATTGTGTTGCAAGTCGGGCTTTTTGGATGTTCCATATGTTTGCCATTATACTAATTATAGCTCATCACACTGTCCTTTACTAACGTAACTGCATTAAAGAGTCCATTTATTATGTGTACAAAGAAGAAAGGAAATTAAACAAAAACATTTCATATTTTATGAACTCTCACCCTGAGTACCGCTTTGAAGGGTTAATTCCAGTGCAAAAGTTCAAGAAAATGGTTCCTTTGATGCCATTGCCTCCCCAACCCATTATTACAAGTTGGGTCACATGGCTTAATGCTGCAAACTACAACTGTACCAATTAAAAAAAAGCTATCGAAGAGGTTAAAAAAGTCAATGAAAGCGAAGCTGCCTCCATCAAAACCACCATACAATATACTATAGCTATAAAGAAGTGTATAAATTCTTTCTATCTTGTCAAAAACCGAAGATTGCTTTTTAATCAAAAGAATTAATCAGTGTAGATTTTGAAATATGTATCCTTCAGCTATATAAATATTTGTGATCATAGTAAATGATAAACACTTTCGATATTTCGGTACATAATTCACAGAGTATTGCATCATAGAATTAACAGTTCGGATTGTTCAAATAACAATGACGATCATGTTATTTGTTCAACTAATCTAATTAATAACATTCAATAATAATCACTTCCCGTTTCTGCTCAACCTCGAACTTTGTGTACAGTAATGTTATGATGAGCATCTGCTGCCTGTAATGGCTAAATGTATACTAGCAATCCTCTCCTGCTCTGCCATACCTCCCTGCCCGATACATGTTAGGTGATTTAAGGACATTGTAGACCACAGGAGGTGGTTAGTAGAACTATGAAGCTACAGGACGTCTCTCCCTTTTTCTTGTTCTTTCTCACCCCTTAGAAGTAAGTACCTCATCATGGCGTAATTGATGGAAGGGAAGACCAAAAATATCATTTGTCTGAGACTAAATCATTTAGTGGTCTTCGAGATGAGGGTCACAAGCACCCCAATAAGGAAGAGGAGGCAGGGCAGATCCAAAATTGCTGTCATTTCTTTTCTACCTTATGTTCTCCTCAGATTTGAGTTTCATTATTTAATTTGTCAGATGAATGAATATTTCTGCTTTACTGAACTATGACTGTTTGTTATTCCATTGGTTATCCAATGTATAAAACCTATTTTTGTATCTGGATGCAGTATTGCACTTATGTTATTGAACATCCCAATCACATTTAGTTTCTTTATTTTGTTTTCTAACAACATTACATTCAGGTAACCATTGCCCATATTCTCTAAACTTCCTGAAGGAATGTGAAGATAACTCAAATTGATTGTGGTCATTGTTATTAAATATTAATTTTAGCTTTTTTGTTACTATAACTTCTGCCATGTATTCAGTGTCAATTATTTTATTTGTCTTCATGATAACCTTGCTAAATGAAAATAAACAAAAAAATTGCATGGCAAGGTTTTCATTGCAGCCATAATACACTAAAATAAATTAATTAATGATAAATTATAAAATAAATGATCAGGATGAAGTTGACGTTTCCTGAAATGAAAATTGGCTAAAAGATATTGACATTTTGATCTTCCTGATTTCTTCTGCATTAACCTTTTAATTACATTTTATCAACAAATATTTGTTGAAATGAATATTTATTAATGTTCAACAGGTGGTCAACAATCGAATGCTGATTTATTATCTGGACTGGGATCTTTTCCATCTGTATCAAATTCAAATAACTTAAATGCAAGCGTACTGGACACCAACATCAATTCTACAGGTACTAATTTTTTGTAATTTCACATTCCTTAGATAACTTATTTCTATCATGTGTTAATAATCCTTCAGTGATTCCAAATTCATTTTATTACTTTATAATTATTTTTTTATATATAATTATTTTTTTAAAATTGATTTGCTTCAAATCTGATTTCTATATCAAATGTCACCATATATTTAAGATATTTTTCTGTGGTTATATTTGCTTTTAATTTTTCATACTTTTCTGTTTCATTATTGATAGTAGGGATTTTTTCCAAGGCATACCATACAGCATTCAACAGCAATTTTAGCATATGTGCAACATGAACTGTAAATGAGCAGAAGAACAAGATTGCTATATACAATAGAACCCTGCTAATTCAAACCTCACAAATCCAAAATTTCGGATAATCCGAACAAAATTCGGGGTGGAGGGAAAATAAACAAAAAAACACATGATTTGTATTAATTTAATTTATGAGTGAAAAAACATGAACACAGTGGTAGTCAACCCAATTCTGAGTGTAGTACATAGAATACCAGTCAACAGCAGCAACACAAACTGTTTCAACTCTTCTAAACAATGTAGCAACTATTGCATGCAGTCGATTATGTACATACTTTACTCCATTGTTTGCAACATTGCCACTTCATGTGATTTGCTACATTGGAATTTTCTCACATCTCGTGCTACGATGAATTGTGTGTGGTAATCCTGTAGATGTATTTGTATATGTACAGTACATTTTGTCGAATAATTTGAACAGACCACACCCCTAATTAGTTTGGAATACCGGGGTTCTACTGTATTACCGAATGCTACCCAGTAATACCATATTATGCCCTTAAATACCATATTATGTCATCCTCTCACTACGAGGCTGTATCGAATACATCATGCACATACTATTTTGAGTGCACATATGTACAGTCTGTCAAAAGTTTGACAGCACCTGAATTACGCAATATTTCTTACTGTCCTTAAACCTTTGCTGTATTGTACAATCCTCTGTATCCTAATAGCCTGTAAAGTGAAGAAATCTTTTGATATAAATTGGATATCTCTTTTTGTTGTAGAACTGATTTTGTTGCAATTTTTGTTTTGAAAGCTGTGTGAAATGTAGGCCAAATTTTAATTTAAAAAATGTATTACTCTGGAATGGTTACACCCTCCTGAATTTTGGTATGTGTATAAGTTTGCAGAAAAGGCATATTTGGCCGGTCTTGTTTTCTAAATAAAGTCCCTGTGATATGTGACAGACTTGAATACCTCTTCTTTTCCAGATCATTTTGCACAGAAAAGCTGTTTTTCTTGGTTTGATTGTGTTCATAATTAGTACCATTTTAATGTGTCTCCAACACAGCCATTAAGATCTCAGAAGTTGGTAGCACTGGTTAAACAGTTGATTCCTCCCTTCATCGTTATTTGTGAATCTTGAAGCGTGTTTTAGGTTTTTTCTTTGCTTAAAAACCCGGAAGAAGTTCGAAAATGAAGCCTGGGACAAATATCACAGGTGCTTTATTTAGAAAACAAGACTGGCTAAGTGTGCCTTTCCTACAAACTCATAAACACAACAAAATTTGATAGCCTGGGTGTAACCTTTTGTGTAATAATTTTTTTAAATTTATATTTTGCCTAAATTTTACACACTTTTTAAAATAGAAAAATTGCAATAAAATCCCTTTTATATTGTACAGAGAAGTTGGATTTACAACAAAAGCTTACTCCTTTTAAGGGCTATTTGAATACGATCTAGATTTGTATGGTTTAGCAAAGGTTCAAGGACAGGAAAAAATAAAGTATAATTTGGGGATATCATTAGACATTTAACCGAGACTATATAAAACAACTTACCTACAACTTACCTAACAATACTTGATTGCCAGCCAAGTTTGCTAGGAGAGTTTTCATTTTAAGAATTATTTTGGGTGAACGTTTTGAAGGAAGGTCCACTTGCTGACTAGCCAATCCCAGACTTGAAGTTAATGCTGTCCAAATTTCTTGTTTGATTGTGAATTCTGAATCACTCACACTTATATTGAGTCTGAAGAAATGCTTTAGGTCGAATAAATTACTGTGTATCATGGATTAAGATATTTTACTGTACTTATAATCAATTCATATTCTTAAGTAACATTGTTAATATTCATGAAGTGTTATACAACTCAGCCTTGTAAAATTTGTCCAAGAACTCCACCTTGTGGAGGGAGGGATAGAACATTTTTAATTATATTTTGAGTTATATGTTTCAAAACAAAATGTAATATATAATATATAAGTGTAATTTTACTGTACGTTATTCAGGGAACTGAAGGGAAAAAAATGTATAAGTAAGAAAAACCCAAAACAGACCTTGAATATTATGAGGGAAACAAAAAACAAATATTTTTAGAATGGTACTCTCCATTTTCGGACTTGCTCACAGGAACTGCTAGGAACCTTACCTTTGATTTACTTAATCAAAGAACAGTTAAAACTGTTGGAGAATGTTGGAAACTATGGGGGAGAAGTGTCATCACGCCTTGTTGACTCGAGCTCTACAATCTCTTTCTAACTTTGTAACTATAAATAGTTGAATGATGAATAGAAGTTTCAAAAAAAGTGAGGGTAACAACTTTTGTAAGCTAGAAATTTTTGCTCCTCAGTTATGGAAAACTTATTTGAATCGCTAAAGACACTGCAGAAGCGTTTTTGTAATATTAACGAAAAACAGTGACACCTCTAGGCTCTACTCTTACCACTACTTGCAAAAGGTAAGATCGACCATATGTGTGCAGAGTGAAGCTTCATTTCTGTCCATGGGCAAACTGTCCATGGGCATAAATGTTCTCACTTATTAGTCATGTATGTCAATATCATTTGGACCTTAAAGGAACTTTTCTTATTATGAACCTATAAGCGTGAAAAACATATACATGTTAAATGCATATCTGAAATAATTTAGCATGGGAAGTATAGGAATTTATCTGGGGCTTATAAAAAACAACATATAAATATGCAAAATGTATGAATGGCGTTTCATTGTGAATACAGAATATTTTGAAACAATTCGGCTGATGAATTCTAATGCTTAAATTTTCTTAAGCAACATCATTTTTTGTAATTAATCCTTCTTGCTAAGTAGAATTAAATAATAAAATATCAGAATCGTATTTGAACATTTCATATAGTCCTTAATATTGTGTTTATAATTTCACAAAATATAATTTATTAATTCTTCAATGGCAAGTTATAATTATGTTAAGTAAGTTGGCTATTTTTCTTTCTTAAATATGAATAATTATTGTATCATGTGATTGTTACTCAACTGTAAATGGCAATAATTTCAGACAGATTTGCTGTCTTCTATACTCTGTTTTGTATTTGCTTTATCCTATTCCCCGTACTTTTTATTAGAAGCTGATAAAGTAAATAACCTCATTTATTCAGATAGTCCAAATGCATAAACTCAAAATAGTATCAAAAATGGCAACAGAAACCCAATTTGCAGTGAGTCTCCACTAATTTAGAAAAATCTGGAAATGTCTCTGGAGAGACTTTCATTATTTAACAGTCACATACCAATGCAACTGGGGGCAACAATAGACCACAGAAGTTTTTTTCTCGATCTTGGTTTAGGTAAAGGGTTACGATTTCTGTAGACTTTCACATGAGATCGTCTGGGAATTAAACCCAGACCTCCTTGGTGAAAGGCAAGCGGCTTCGCTCTGAGTCACTGAACCAGCTATTATTAGAACCTTTCCTAATACTTTGTTGTTGTTTTTTTGTCTTTCGATGCTGACACATAGTACATGTCATTGTCCTTTTATGTGATGATTTATAACATGTCCTTTAATTATATTGGAATTGATTCTGGGGTCCACTGTTGACCTGCTCCCCCTCCCCCTTTGGTGATCTCCGGTACCAGACTGGCATTGGTTGGTGGCAGTTCAGGTACTCGTCTATCTCAAAATTTTTTCATGAAAAATTAAAATTTTTACTTTTAATTGTTTCTTGTGCATTGAGATGTGTACTTTTGAATGCTTAAGACTGTTTTTAAATTTTAAAAAATGCAATTTAAACTAATGTGAAGTCCCAAGACAAGTTTTTATATTGTCACATTTAAAAACACTTTTAATTTTGAAATAATTTTTATGATTCTTTTTTTATTTAATTGCAGAAAGTCAATTGTGTCTAAGACTCAAATTGTTATAGAAAATTCATATTATCAATAAGAAATTGCTCTGTTTATAATTGTTACCAGTGATTTTTAAAAGTTCTAATTTAAATCGCTGGAAAGTTCATGCAGGTCCCTTATCAATCTTCAAATTTAGGTTTAGGAACTAAAGTATAATGCAAATGAAAATCTTAAAAAGAACCATAAAAAATGTTCAGTAATTTTTGTTAGTATCTCCTGTCATTTGTGCTTATTATGAGTGATGACTTCAAAATATTCTTGAATCTGTTTATCTTTCAAGTATTGTCAAATTTGGAATGTTAGTATTCCTGTATTCAATTTTGTTTAAATTTATTGATGTTCTGATGCTCCAAATTCTATTTTGGTTACTAGTGAGTCCAGAAAAGAAAAAAGAACTAAAATTGTGCAAATAAATTCATAGATTATTTCAACAGACTTACAACAGATACCATGCACATCTGATACTTAAAAAATGGGAGTTTATATTTTTATCTATTTAAAAATTATTTGTCCCACTGAATGTAATCTAGTGGTCTTTTGCTTTGTCATTGCCCTTTTATGAGATGATTTTTGCGAAAACAAGTTTATGTGTAGTAATTGTCAACAAAATTGGATTGAATGGTTTCAAAACAACACAATCTTCACCAAATGGGATCTGGAGATGTTGGTTGAGAATAAGAGTTGGCTTTTGTGGTGTCATCTAGGAGAAGTTGATGTAAGAGATAACATACTGCACGAAGTTGTGTTAACTGATACCTCAGTGAAACTTTGTGCAACTTGGGTAAAAGTTTATAGCTTTGTCAGCTTCATGGATAGTGACCCCTGATGTCACTACTTCACACAACCATGACACAAGTGGATTACAAGGATGGGAACTAGTTAGCAGTAATAGAGTTGAATGGAGCTCATTCTCTCTGTCACATGCATCACTCTGACAGGTGTATGATTACCAATTTTATATCTAAAACTGAAATTTGTCATTTCTAATTTTAAAATTCAACTTAAGTGTAAAATATTTTTATGAAAATTTGTAATATGCCAAACAATATTTATACTACTATATCTTTTAAACTACATAACAAAAATATTCATATTTACTAATTTCTCATTTATACATCAATTAAAACCTTAAGTCCATTGACACTTTGTCAGCTGTGATGGTGTCGTCTTATCAGAAGCATGAGTGTCACTATAGTGACGTCACTGTAGAAACCTTCAAGCTCCCCGTTAGTGTCACAGCAGATGAAGTGTCAACAGACTTACTGTTTTATTCAAAGTACAGTATTGGTGTATGTAAAGTGCCCTTGGAATTAGATAAGTAATTGTGAAGAAATAAACAAAATATTAACACCGGACACATAATATGTACAGAAAGTACATTAAAATTGAGATAAGCTATAAACTTTTTCCTTTCAACGTTTTGTGGGGTGTGAAAACAAACCAACAATTTTGATAAGGTTGAAATTTATTTTTAAAAGTGATTGAGTGTCACAGTCTTTGTTTCTCCCAGAGGGCTGTAGATTGCATGATTTTATGATATGAAGGTCTGTGATATTTAGATTAGCAACCATATTCTCTAGGATGGTTGATGAAAAGGGAAAGGTAGAAGAAGAGAAAGGGAGCTGTTTGTTTTGTTGTACCCTCAGAGTTATTGATTCTTCTTGACTGCACTGTGATGAGACTGTTCTGAATTGTTCGTTAGTGTAGTGCAACAAGTTGTGTGTGGTGATTTGTATTGCATATCGTCATTATTCCTGCAAAAACTGCTATGTGAAGTGAATTTAGTATAGAAAAATCAACCTAAAGGAATGCGCACAATTGCAAAATTTCAATGAAATGTGCTGGTTCATTTAGATTCATTTTCCGTTTCAAAATTCACTTCACATAGCTCTTTGTGTAGGCACAACAACATATGTAAGATGATTTTATGATATGAAGGTCTGTGATATTCAGATTTGCAACCATATTTTCTAGGATGGTTGATGAAAAGGGAAAGGTAGAAGAAGAGAATGGAAGCTATGAGTGATTGCAAAATCTGGTAAAAATATCTTAGCCCCTAAAACAATGGCAATTTGGCAGTTTGTCTTTGACACTGACACTGATATTTCCCATAATGTCTTCATTACTTGTTGTTGTTACCATGCTTTTTTCTCATTAATTTCTTATAAATTATTCGAGAATTGCTTATTGTGAACAAACCGTATGTATATTAAGGTGTTGGTTTGCTTCAAGAAAAATATTTTATATTTCATTAAGTTTTTCGTGAGTTTTGTCCATGTAGTTTTGTGAATAACACCTTCATTTGTGTAATATTTCAGTATGGGTTGATGCTTTATAAGTTCATGAAGTTGCTTGTCTTTGTAAGGTGCTGCTGTAGCAATAGGATCTATGAATTCAAGTACATTTTCTATGTGGTTGCAGTAATCTGAAAACTGCATGCTTCATTTAGTGTATACTATTCATCTTGGTTTGAGACGCACTATAGTGCTTCAATTGGATTCATGTTATCCTTGAACATTTTTATATTATACAAAGTTATTTGTATATTCTTTGTGAACATCTCAGCCTTTAGACTGTATTTCAGATACTACTTTCCCATTACTCTTTTCTAAAAATCTATGTCTTGAAAAAACAACTTTTAATGAAAGATCTTGATTTACATACTGTATGAGAAAAGAGCGAACCAGTGTTCGCAAGGAGGTCAATTAAAATAATTTTTATTAGAAACAAAGGGTAATGTTTGAGTAAATATTGTTCCTAAAATTTGTTGGGAATATTAAAATTGCTGTAAAATAAATTTGGTAATTATCTGCACGTTTCAAAAAAGTAATGTGAATTGAAAAAATAGGAATATCAAGATGCAATCCTAGGAATTGTAGTTGGCTGTACCTGATTTACATAAACATTATTTATGAGAATTTTATTAATTAATGCACATTGTCAGATAATACTGGTTTTATCTGAATTACTATAGTTGAAGTATGTACATATATTTTCATTTGGGAGATAATTTAATGGGAGAGAAGAAATAAATCTGCATTAGAGATGTAATGAAGCTAAAGTATTACAGTCAGACCTCCGTTATTCTCTTATTTCACTAGATTGAAATGATTTCTAGTCCTGTGATACATCAGTAAATGATGTTCAACATTTATTGGTTTGAATTGATAGTTTTAATAAAGTTGATTTTGATATAAATAATTAAGTTTAATTGAACTTATTTCAATTAAAAATGGTTTCATATTTCTTTTACTGTCTGCCAAGATCATGTCATCCAACTATGTACGTGTTATCTGTCCCCCTCATAACCTGCTCTTATTGATGTGCCAGCATTAGATGCTGGCACATGAATTCAAAATGTATTAATTCAAAATGTATTAATTCAAAATGTATTAATTCAAAATGTGTCCATCTTCAGACTCCCACCACTGTAGATGCTGGAGAAGTCTTGGCTCCCCAATATTTTTTTGGGGAGGTAACTAGAGTTTTTCTTCCTTCCTCCTCCTCCCTGAAACTTCCTGGACTTCTAAAAGGAAATAGTTTGTTGTTTACAGATGAGTTGGATCTTGGAAGGTTCCTGTAACCCTCCTCAGGGGAAAGAAACAGGAAGGGGGGTGGGGGGAATTCACTTTAAACTTGGACGGGCACACATTTTTATGTATTTAGTTTCTATTATTGAACTTGCATGTCATGTCATCTTGAGCTCATTTTTCATAATTCAGAATATAACTACAAATTATTGGCATATGGTTACTTGTTTGAAGCACTTTTATTTCCTAACTGGATGATGAAAGAAACATAAGTATGTTCATCTACATCTGTGTAGAAATTTAATGATTGACAATACAGACTAGTTCCCAGTTCCTGGGGGGGGGGGGGGGGAATATTGCTTGAAAATCTGCCTTTGTTACAAAGACAAGCTTGTTCCCAATAAGATGGCTTTACCTTTTTTCCCAGCTTGTGATCCACGAAGGAAGCCTCACAGACTTCAAGATGTGTTGCTGAACATTAAATGCTTTTGGCCACTTGTGTTGTGTGACTATTTCAGATACAGCCTCTACATACATATGTACATACATAAATCATTTATTATTTTTCCCTATGATTTATTTTCTTTTGTATTTATAGAAGTTTGCAGAGCACTTTCAGCTTCATATAAATGAAAATGAGATGCAATGATAGAACATATGTATTTGATTTCGTAAAAGAAACGTCAGTTTCCGTATTTTTGGAGGTCAGGCTGTACCCAGTTTATTTGATTATTTATGCAAATGTGCTGTAAATAACAACTTCATGTAAAAGATGTTAATGTAGTTTAATAGACTCTGTTACCCTTTGAAATGATTTATTGAAATATGGAATCTTATTGTATTTATTGAATTTCACTCTGTTTGGTTTTAAGTAGTATTTGCTATGATTGTTGTACTGTATTATATTTACCTCGGCAAGTTCCTTTATTTCTTTGCAATTCTCTCTTAAAATTTACAAGCGCCCCGAACGCAAACTTTATCACCTTACAGTTCCGTGCAGTCCTGAGACTCAGGGAGCTGTGGTTTCTTCATCACCATCGTCATCACAAGATTTGGCCTATGGATCCAATGGGAGCAACAGTGTGCTAGAAGTCAGGGATTATCAAAGCAAGAAAGAAGTAGCCAGGAATGTGAAGAGACCTCAAGAAATGGGTGAAGAAATACTGTTGACTCTGACCTCTGTAAATTGGTCAAGTAGTTGTGAGGACTTAGAAACATTAGAAGAATTGCTAGAGTCTCTGCTTGAGTATTTTCCTGGGCCTCTAACGCCTCAGAGATTTAGTGGCATTGATGTCGGTGTATATGATAAAATTAATTGCACTTTATACGTTTCTATATTTGAAGAGTTATTAAATAAATATAGTAACATTTGGTCATTACATTTAAAAAAGTTGGTGGAACGTGCTCTGGTAGAAAGTAATGATGTTGTTCTTTTTGCTGAATCTTTAGCTCTTCTATCAAATTTGGTTAAAGAGGCAAGTGGGATCAGTGGTAAATTACTCTTTGTTGTTGACTTGTTGACAAAGTTAATTAAAAGTTACAATTTTTCTTGTTCCTTTCTTACATTGTGCAAAATGATCAGTTACAATGATGATGGTATAGATTATAGGTTAATTTTGAATGATTTCATTCAGAATATTTTCTCATTACCTAGTAAAGTAGCTAATAAGTTGCGTGAAAAAACACCATTTTTATTTATGGTGAACACTTACATTAAGATTCTTTGCTGTCATTTGGGACGTTGTGTGCAATTCTTATCTTATGCTCATAAACATAATGTGAAATTTTGTATTTTGCCTTTAACTACTTTGTTAGAGAAAGTAGTGAATCACGTTGATATAAACAATGCTGGTAGCCTATCATTTTTATTATTGGTATTTGATTGCTGGTCAAGTGATGTTGATTATATGTTTGTTGTTCAGTCAATGTTAGAATGCATGAGAAGACCTTTCATAGAGAAATTGGCTGTAACTATTTTAAGAGCATGTCAAAATCCTTTGTCTGTTTGTAGAATATTAGGTAATATAATTTACAAATCAAAGGATTGGAAATATTATTTGTGTGTGAAAATTCCTCTCTTATCTTGCTATGATTGGAAAGATCCTTTGATGCTTCAAAATCTATTTGGATACTTAGAAATCATACCTTGTTCCCATGAGCAGAAGTGTTCTAAGTGTAAAAGAGAGGTGTTGGGTGAACTTGCTGTAAAACTAGCTAATGTATGGGGAGACAGAAGTGCCATCAATCATTCTTCATTAGAACAACACATTTACATCTCACAAGCTTTCATTTTGTGTGTGAAAAGCTGTTGCTCTTTAAGCAATCATAGTAATTACAAATTTCAAATCCAAACTAAGCTCTTCTCTGGAGTTCCGGTTCATCTTGCATCACCCCATGAGATTGTAAGAGCTATTGGTATGGTTACTATAGAAATTGCTGCAAATCTCTTGTATACGGAAACAGCCTCTGACAAGCCAACTTTAGATTTTGACTATTCAGGTATGACTGATGACTCATTAAATGTTGTTTCAAATTTAAGGCAGTTATGCAGCATGCAATTTGAGAATCAAAGAAATTCCACTGATGAAATGAAAACAAATTTTGTTGAATCAGAAAGGAGTGTTCATGAAAATGAATTGAGCAAAGGAAACAATATGTTAACACAATTAGAAAAAGAATGCCAGCTGGTAGGGGGAGATGATATTATGGACGATAGGTTAGATGTTGGTGAAGAGACAGTTTCAAAGTTAAAGACGAATCGTTTAAAGCTAATATCAAAACGATGCAATGAAACTAAACTTGATCTTTCAAAAAAAAAGGGTTCTAGCAAAATTCCAGTTAGTGATTTGGATAGTGATGACGATGATGATGATGACACAGAGGAAAGTAATGATTATTCTAATGTAAGCACTTCTAAACAACCTAAATATCTTCGTGATTTGTTGGAAGGTTTGTTAGAAACTAATGATGCTGATAAATTCACACAGAGTTTAGAGACTTGTGAGAAGTTGGTCCTCACTCAGTTGCCTGATGACGATGAGTCACTTGGTATAGAGTTAATAGATGTGTTAATTTCTATTGAGGAAAAGTTTTATGTAGAAAATTTTGAAAGTTTAAGAATATCAGCTCTTATTGCAGTAGTGACTGTCTATCCAGCTGTAAGTGCTGAGTATATTTGCTCACAATTTAATCATGGTTTTGGTAAATACACAATCTCTCAGAGAATTTTGATGCTTGATGTGCTCATGGGTGCAGCAAAAAAACTCTCTAACCTTGCTAATCCAAAGCCAGAGAAGCAGACAGAACCACCTGCATCAACAGCAGATATTGTTAAAACTAGAATAGAGAAAAATACAAGGAGGTTTGGTTCAGCTACAAAACATTCTCAAATAACTCATAAGAACAGATTTTCAGGTGTAGTAGGATCCTTTTTCTTCCCATTGTTACACGATTTTGGACGCTCTAAAGGTAGTTTCTGGTATAACGATGATCTCTCAAATGCTGATAAGGATTATTTGATTTTAACTCATATTTTACGGACATTACATGTTATTACTATGTGTGCTGTTAACACCCCTTCTTGTGCTCAAAGAGGAAAAGAGTTACTGAATATTGTGTGGAGTTTAAGATACCATTGTGAGGCTAAAGTTCGCCTAGAGTTAATGCGTTGTGTGAGAAGTGTGTTGTTGTCTGTGCCAAAAGTGCTATTGCAAGCAGAGCTCCAGGATCAAGTTCTGGAGTGTTCTTTGTGGCTGAGGGACTCTGCTAGTACAATTCCTGGAAAAGGTGATCCTGATGCTAACTGCCGGGAATTATCAGCACACATTTTAATTCTTATTGGCAGTATTTTCCAGAGCGAGTGATACTTTCTGTTAAGTTGACTTGTATTATTCTTCCCTCTGTATGTATGTATGTATATATTATTATTATTATTATTATTATTATTATTATTATTATTATTATTATTATTGTCATCATCATCATCATCAAAGGAGCTCATTTTTAAAGTTTTGATGGGAAGAATGTATGTGAATGATGACTGCTTATATGTTAAAGATATTGTGGTTATACCAAATGTATGAAAATAAAGAACATCTTTGATACAAAATATTATGGCAACAATTGTGTATTATTTATTCAATCAATTTTTTTTTAATAGTCTGGTTTTTGGGGTTCACTTCTGTTTAGAAAGCTATGTAAAGCTATATTGTAACACTGTCTTTACTGTATATATTACCGCCATTTGAAAAGTATATTTTTATTTATTGGTGCTAGACAGCACTTAATTGTGTTATGGTGAATTTTCTTTCTAGTGTTGAAGGTTACTTTTTGTTCTTGATGATTATGTTTTGCCATTACAGATACGTTGATGAACAGTGCCATAATAGCTCCAAGCTTGGTGCCTCTTACTCCAGCCTCTGCAAATGCCACCCAGCTGCCTCCCAGCTCGTCTTC
Source organism: Gryllus longicercus (assembly GCA_038098605.1). Classification (NCBI taxonomy): domain Eukaryota; kingdom Metazoa; phylum Arthropoda; class Insecta; order Orthoptera; family Gryllidae; genus Gryllus; species Gryllus longicercus. The sequence goes on along the minus strand of JAZDUA010000223.1, from coordinate 1,250,069 downwards.
CAATACCAATACTGCTGCTCCTCCTGTAAGGACACTGTTCTTATCAAAATAATTCCATTACTAAAGTAAAAGTATTCCTCCTTTAGGCACATGCAAAGCCATCAGGTTTCATTAATGTTTCTTCGTAATGAGAACTGAATTTATCTTTCAGTATTCCTCTAATGCTCCAACATCAGAAACGTAAAATAATTGTTCACAATTTCTTATATACATACTGTGTTTACAAATTAGAAGATAAAAAGCATTAATTATGAGAATGCTACATCTTCAATATCGGAGCTATAACTTCACCTATTTGTGAGATTTGCATTTTTTAATTGAATTATTACCGAGATCTAGTTTCTTTACTGCTTAGTTAAGATGTTGTATGTAAAGCTTTACAGTGCTTTACTGTGATAGTTATAGATTCTGATTTCTTTTCTCTTTGGTTTGATGCACTAGTTTGAACTTTCATTTCAGGACTGAAATATTATGTTCAAAATATTTTTCGTAGTTTTCCATTAGCTGTAATCTGTATAAATTTGTAATCCATAAGATACTGAAATAATTAGTTAATTAATTTGTAATTTTAATTTGGTTACCTTTGTTTTCAGATTGGAAGTACCTGGACCAATTCTGGAAATCTGAATATCAACATTGACAATCTAAGTATTACTGGAAATAAAAATGCAAGATCTGGAAATGCTCCTTCTATGAACCAGATGGCATTTAGTAGTCCTACATCTCCAATACATTCCTTATCACCACAGCCACAAATTCAAGGTGAGGAGTTGAAAGTGTTATTTAACTTGCTTCAGTGTCTTTATTTCCTTCATCCCAACATAAACTTTTTGTACATAAATATTTTTTGGAGACTGTCATCTTAATCTTGTATTGAAAACTATTTGATTACCCAGCATTGCTCTGATATTTATTACATTCATCTGTTACGCAACCCCCCACACCAATTTCCTTTTCCATTTCCTTGAATGGTAACAAATGAATTTTCTTCATGGTACCCATCTTCCCAATGGCATTGAGGATTTCCTCTCTTGTGGACAATTTTTCAGAGGGACAAAACTGGTATCTTCAGTGTTTTAGCCACAGCTTTCCATGATTGCTCTTTACACTTGTCAACTTGTGTAATTATGGGCAGCTTCTCTGCCAAAACCTTTTTCTTCGATGCCATCACTTGCAGATCTGTAGAAGGCAAAAACAAAACTAATAACTGAGTGTTAAAATTCACTCACGTTGTACTGATGTATGTCCACGCAAAATTGACCACATAGCAATGAAACTGATTCAAAGCACGGAAATAAAATATAATTCTATATACATGTGGCAGAATACAGCTCCACAGCACCAAAAACAATTGGAAATGTGGCACTGCAGCAACTTCTTTATGACCAAGAGACATGAAGCTTAAGAAATGAGTGTCCCTCAAGAGAACTCCCCCCCCCCCCCCTCCCTGGTGAAACTGTTGTTATGAAACCCTGCTCCAGTCTATTTTAAGTATTGGTCAAACCTTTACCACGCCGATACCATGATGAAATTTCTGAATTCCTGAAGTTTCTGAAGAAAATTAAACTCTTTGTCTCTTACAAGTGAGAACAAATGCATAGCAGGAATAGAATCATGTCCACAGTAGGCAGGAATTTCCTGTAACAAGAAATAAATACATTGTTTATATACATCAGTACCATGAATTTTTTTCTCTTATAACGAGCTCTCTTACAATGGAGTTTTACTGTCTAATTTATACTGATATTACGTTATCTCTAATGAAGAATGACCTCTCAACTTTTAGAATCTTGTTCTCAGTATTGCTCTGTTAATTTTTTTTAAAAAATCCTGTAGTCTGGATGCTTGCAATGCTTTTGGCAAAACTGATTTATGCATTATTTTGTGTTAAGTGGAGAATAATTTCTGTATTTCAACTTTTTTTTGCCTTTGTAGGTTTCATGCCTGCAGCTGTGCCTGTGGGAAATTCTGTGGGCCTCGGAATGTTACCACCTACTCATCGACCAATGCAGCCCATGTTGCATGGAATGCAGCATCCTGCAGCTCCTTTGCCAGGACAGGCACCTCTCGTCAACCAACAAACCTTTTTTCCTGCATTCAAATGAGGGTAGCTGCTGTTGTAGAACTTGTGAATCAAATAAGGAAAGTGTTAAAATCAGGAATTTTATTTGGACATTTCATTTCAAGATGTATCAGCTACCTTGTGAAAGGAAGTTCTGCTTCATGATTGCCTTGGCATTCAATAGCAACTTTTTGGCAAGTTTGATTTGCCTCAAGGTTAGCGGCACTTGTGTACATCTGTAAGCTCTAGATTTATTTTCTGGTGTTGGTGACATTCATAACTGCCCTTTTTTATCTGCATTTGAAATATCAATGTAAATCTAAATGATCATTGTTTGGTGCTGTTGGTTTGGATTGCTTGTTTACCTTTTTTGTGGATTTTTTATGAACTTTATTATGTGGATGTGTAAATTTTCATCACCACACTTCTGGTGCCGATTGATTTACAAATGCACAATAATAATTATATGTTTATCATTTATTTGTACAAATCTCTCTGAGCCACAGCAGCTGTTATGAATTTCTTAGTTGTGTAAAAAAAAATTTCATATTAAAATTTACATCTACCCAGCACAGTAGTTTAAACGTAATTACAAAAATTGATGTCAATTTAATTTGCAGCTGTGTATTGCTAGAGTTGTGTACTATTAATTTACATTGCTGTTGCAAGTATCTACAATACTGAACTAATTTAATTGTTAATTCATTTCAGACATGATTTCAGAAATTAGGTAAAGCTGTAAGTTAAAATTTCCCTCTCCCTTTATAAAGAATTGATCAGATGAGTGATGTCAGCGAAATTATAATATGTCATTAATTGGAAATGAAATTATTTTGAGAATTTCAGCAACAATTGTAAAAGAACATACATTACTGTATAATTTGTATATTGCAAGGATGTAAATGTTCCAATCCAGAAACATAATTGAACCAGTATTCTAAATGCTTACTAGCTTGTGAAGGCCACACCATAGCTTATTTTTATTATTTGCTCAATGGAAACAAGTTTATTTGCAATATCATTTATATTCCCAAAGTCTTCCATTCTGTACTAGTTGCACCTCAAGCTATTCCTTGAGCTGTGTTTTAGAAATACATTATAGTGTGTATAAATAAAATTGGCCTTTTCACAAACTAGGAAGTGGAAAATAACATGAGCCAATGAATATTATTACAGATTTAACACTATTTTTTGTGAAAGAATGCTCTGTTAAAATGAATTGTATGTTTCATACTGTCATGATGGCAATATTGTTTAAGTGTTACATCTTTCTAATTGCATGATTTTTGCTAAGGTTTTATACATTATCTGCAACAAAGCCTCTTTTGCAGTGATATTGGGAACTGCACAGTTGGACAATTATTGACAATATTGAAATTAACCTCCCATAGAGGCAATTCCCTAAACGGTCTTTAAAAAATTGCATTATTTATCCCTGTTAATATCAAATTACATTTTTCTGGATCATGTATTAGTAGTCATTGATGTAAAACCACGTTTTGTAGTTTGGTCCAGAGCAAGATTTGATATTTGTTCACTCTGTGAGAAGTAGGGTAAATGACTTATATCACATGTTTTGGAACATTTCTTTTTGGTTATTATCATTTAGAATATTAATTGCATGGTGAACCTTTATGTGTAAAATTAGTTTGTATTTGTCATTTCCTAATGCAGGATATATTTGTTCAACTTAAAAACAACTTTGTATATCAACTGTATTATATGATGTATATATTCCTTACAGGGAAGTATTATATTGCTCATGGTGCTTGGGGGGAGACTAATTTTGTACAGTTAAAAATATAGCACAAATGGGTAAAATAAAAATATTGACGTTTGAGAAAATTAAGGAGTTTCATTTGTGTTAACAATAGCAGTTCTTGAAAGGGAAGGAGAGTGTAAAGTTATTATAAATTTGTTGTGATTCACATGTTTTTTATAATAATTACATGATGAATATTACCCTAGATTTAAGATCTTCTTTTGCTAAACATCAGTTGCAAAGAGTAGAAATACAGTACTGGTATGAAAGACTGTTAATTACTCCTTTCCAATTCTTTGCCAATTGAGGAGAGTTGTGCAGGGTTTGATCTTAGACCCTACCCTCTGTTTTACCAAACGACATGTCCTTTTCATTTAGAAACAAAATTGTGTTTGATGATGACATGAATGATTTTTACAAAAAAGAAACAATAAATTGTAAGATTTCAGAAGTTTCAGATCGGTTTTGTAATAACAAAGTAAGACAGTAAAAATTCACTTGCACGTTTTTCAGGGGACTGAAGGGGAAAAACGCATAACTGAAATCTAATATTATGAGTGAAACAAACGCTCTTTTTTTATTTTTTTTATTGGTGCGCTCTAGTTGTGGATTGACTACCAATGTTGCTTTTGATTTTTTTAGTAAAAGAACAGTGAAAATATGTGATGTATGGGGGAGAAATACCCTCTGCATAGGTTTTCTTGAGCTCCAGAATCTTCCCAACATACAGTTCATTCAGTCATGTGACCGGTTTTTTTGACAGCCACTGATGCCATACCACATGGATCATGCCTGGAGGCGTGGCCCAGTGATTTAACATGCAGAAATGATTCGATTTCATTTCACGAACGTTGGCTAACGTGTAGTGGCGCCGTGGCGCATACGTAATGTATTGTCATTCCGACAAAGGAGAAAGTTCAATGAAAAATATTTTATTATAGTGATAAAATGTTGTTGAAGAATTCTGAAACTATATTTAAGATAACTATTTTTAATAGTTAAAAATTTACGTGTACTGTGTTCAGTTTAAAATTTGAAGAGTTCACTGCAGAAAAGAGGTTCTGCTAACGGGACTTCTCTTTTGTTGACGGGCACAGGGCGGGCCTTTCGTTCGAGTTTCAAGGACCCTTTTCCCCTGGACCCAAGGAACCCTGCGTGTTTATGACTGTTTTGTGTGTTTTTTTTTGCCTGCTACCCCCAGAGAGGGGAGCTGGCCGAGCCCTGGTCGAAGATTTTGTGATATCGTCGACACAGGAGACTGCAGACGTGAACGATTTCACTCCACATATTTCGGAGAATTTCCATTATTTATTTAATATTTATATTATATTTAATTCATTGAAATATTAGATTTAACATTAATATACTAATAAGTTAAATTAACAATTTAATAGCATTAATAATAGCTATTTATATAATATTTAATTTGTAATTACTTGCATTTTAATTACTTTATTTCTTATAGTAGATATTTATTCTTGTAATAATATTTAATGTAGTTTATGATAAATATTAATAGTTTTTAAGCAACTTTAGCAATGAGTCCACCGCAGAAGGGAGAAGTGACGCAGCATCAGCGCCAAGAAGACATCTTTTTTATTGCAAGATTTGTAGAAGAGCTGATGATGCAAGGCAACATAGAAACTTCTTCAGTTATTGATAAAACTGCGTATGCATTGAGGCTAAAAACTCATATTGTTCAAAAGTAAGTAAAATTATAATAATAAATTAATTAATAAAATAAATATGTCAGGTGAAATTGTTTTGGATAATGTTGAATTTATATTTACAGATATTGGAAGCAAGACCCTGATACTGCTCAGACTCCAAAAAGGAAGTGCCGAGGAATAGAAGGGAATAAAACATGTGTAGTGGATGATTTTGGACAGGGTTTGATTAGGCGCATTATTTATTCAATGTATGAGAATGGTAAGTAATTTATTTATATGTGCATGTAAGTGAGTTCTTCTGTTTTGTATATTACAACAATTTTCACAGGACAAAGTGTTACTCTGGACTCAATTTTAACTGCAGTTAAACATGATAGTGATATAGGGTTTACAGGGGGGAGAACTACTTTGTCTTATCTGCTTCGTGCCATGGGGTTTGAATGGAAAAAGACGGATAATCGCAGGTCACTAATGGAAAGAAATGATATTGTTATTGCAAGATCTGATTTTTTGATGGAATATATGAAACTGAAGGCTGAAGGTTATGAATTTGTGTTTTTGGATGAGACTTGGTTTTATTCAAAAGGCAAGCGAAAAATCTACTAAATTTTGTAGTGTTGAAAATTGTGAAATTCTAGATATAAGTGAATGTAGAAGGCATGATTTGCATGTAATGAAATGCATCTTTTGAGAAATAGCAGTGTGTGTAATGACTTATGTGTATGAAGAATATTGTTTGTCCAGTTTGAAGCACCTACATAGTGGTTTAATATGATTTTATTTTGGAACATCTTTACTAATTGTTTTTAACGATCTATCCTTTAGGCTATGCCTCTCGGTCATGGCAAGATAAAAATAAGGAGAGTTGCTCAAGCAAAAATTTAGATGAAGGTAAAAGGTATATAGTCTTGCATGCAGGAGGTACAAATGGCTTCATCGAAGATGCAGAGCTGTTGTTTCCATCAAAGACAAAAGAAGTAGATGAATATCATGGTACCATGACAGCAGAGATGTTCCAAAAGTGGATGAAAGAAATGTTATTACCTCGGTTGGCAGAACCATCAGTTATTGTAATGGACAATGCACCTGTTCATTCTGTACTGGTGAGCGACATTGCATCAATTGTTCTTTTAGAAATGTTAAAAATATTCATTGAAATAATATATTTATTCCTTTATAAAAATAACTGATTATAAAATGATTATTAAAAGTACACAGTGGTGAAAGTGAATGTTTCAACTTTTATTTCCATTACTAAAAAGGGAGGAATAGAATATTGATTACATTCAATGATGTTCAGTGATTTTAGTTATATCAGTAATACAATTTTTCTTAGAGAACATCAACTTTGCCAGTAAAATGTTTTATATGTATTTGTAGAGAGAATGAAAAGAAATGCATGTTATCTTTCAATATAACTGAAACATTTAAACTTCCTTTTGTTATTTCCAATTTTTTAGAAAGTGAAACAGCCTTCATCAAAATGGAGGAAGGGTGACCTGCAGCAGTTTCTAACTGAGCACAATATACCCTTTAGACCCGAGCATACCTTTAAGAGTCTTCTTTTGAAAACTTCTGAAATAGTTGTTCAGAAAAGGTACTCTTAAGCATAAGCATACATTTTGTTGAATGAATCGTAGAATAAGGCAGATTTATTTTTTGCAAGATTTTGACACAATGTGATTGCCAATGTTTTCATTATTTGAAAAATCATATCAGTTGATGTGGGTGCAGATATGTTGTAGATGAAATGATTCAAGAAGCTGGACATAGAGTTTTGCGCCTCCCCCCCTACCATTGTCACTACAATCCTATCGAGTTGGTATGGAGCCAGTGCAAAAGATATTATCACAGACATCGCGGAACCACTTTTGACCACCAAGCAGTGACAAGAAAATGGAGGCAAGCATTAAACCAGGTTTCAGTGGAGAAGTAAGTGAATATTAAAATGAAAAACAATATATTGTCTAGAGTTATTTTTTTTTTGCAAAAAATTTGTTAATATAAAGTACTCATTCATTCTGTGCATTACTTTAGTTGGAAGAATTATGTGGCACACACAGAGAAAATTATAGAAGAAGATTGGAGAGTTGAGGTTAGGCACGATGCTTCAGAGATTTCTGTCATAGTAAATATTCAGGAGGACTCTGATGATGATGATGATGATGATGATGATGTTCCTCTTGCTGTTCCCATTCCTGGGCCCTCTGGTGTCTCTACTTAATAGAGATATGGTCAGTATCTTTACATGTTTAATGCTGTATGTTTCATCGGTTTGAAAAAAGATTTGACACAACTTTTGTTCTTCTCAGGTGCAGAATTGGAAGTTTGTGTTATTCCATCAAGGGCAAGTAAGTGGTTACATTCCAGGTGAAATAGTGAATCTTAATTTTTTTAGGCTGATTTTGGCTTACTGAAATATATTATTATTATTATTATTATTATTATTATTATTATTATTATTACTTCTACTACTAATACTACTACTATTTGTACTTTACAGATGTCTCAGCATCTTCCATGTACTAACTATAATGGTACAAACTTTAATAATTATTATATCCGAATTTAATTTTCAACAAATGTTTATGAAATGAGATGTATGTACATTTTTATATTTCAGATTTTTAACATCAAAGAAACAAATTCTCTTTCAACATCCTGATAAACACTAAAAGATGAATTTCATATGGTGACTTTCTTGCAATAGTGAATATTTATGGGGCTCAGAAAGTAACAATGTACAGCATTAGAACTGAGAACACTGTTAAAACTCAAAAATTATGTTTATGTGCGTGTTTGAAGAGGGGGGAAGGGGTGTGTTCATATTTTTATCTATTATGCCTTGTAACTATGTGTGTATTTGTATTACTTGAACTGAATGTATTCTCAATTCTCTCTGAAAATAAATATCATATAGTTGATGTAGTTAGAAAGCATGTGGGATTGTAATGGTTTGTTGGTGATGGGAGTTGTAGCGAAACATGTGTTAGTCTTGTGATTAAAGGTGTAGAGTGGGGGTGTTGAGACATATGTTTAGTAGTTCTAACTGTAGATTTCATGTACACAATCTGAGAAATTTAATTTTTTTCTACAGAATATGTAGGAGTATTTTTTATTATGTATCGCATGATAAGTAGTCTTTATCTTCTATTATTATTATTATTATTATTATTATTATTACTATTACTACATGTTTTATTCACTTGTATAGGTTTGGCCTTAAGCCGCCATCCTGACAAGGTTTTATCTGGGTTTCCCTTAGTCGCTTAAGGCAGATGCCGGGATGGTCCTTTGCTTGCTTCCCAGAAGTAATGTAGCTTTTCCCCTCCCTTATGGGTAGGTTTTTTTGTTTAGGTATACTTCTCAAAAGATATAACTAGACACTTCATTATGTCTGCACGTGTTACCTTCCTTTGTTAATTCTTTTTAGTAATTATTGTACAATTTTAATTTTTTTATTCAAAAGAAGTTTTTCAGTTATATGAAGTTAATTTTTTATGTATATGAAACAGGTATGTAAAATGATGTGTAAATCAAGTTTGTGTAGTAAAGTTTTAATTGTGAATGAATGCGTTGAAAATATATTCTAATAACATTCATTCATAATCATCAAAAATGAACTTCAAGTAATAGGAAAATTAATCCTTTTAATAAAAAGGAATTAGAAATGCAGATTTAATGAAAAGAAAAATTTTATCTTTTGAGAAGTATGTTAGTTTCTCGTATTGTAAGACATCTTAATGCAATACTTGATTAAAATTATCAAAATAGGCTGTTAGATCTGCTTTGATAACCAATAAAGTGTTGTCATATAAGATGATACAATACGTACATCGTTCATTGTTTTATCCCCTTTGTTAAAATTCAAATGTATAATTTTTATTTCAAAAGTTTTTACTCCTCACCCTGGTAAATGTGGTAGGCTGAGGCTGGAGATGTTAGTAGGTTGTGAATTTTTTCTAAAATGACTCAGGAAACTCATTTTGATTTTGGATAGTTTGACTTTAAATTATCTAAGTGGATAAAATTGATTGAACTTCAAATGGATTCATGGAAATGTATCATTCAAATAAATAATGCAAATAAAGGGATTTGTTTTTTCACTTATACGTTTCGTTTTTTTATGTAACCTTCATACTCATCTTCTAATTGACTTTTATTTATAGATAATAAAGTTATTGAAGGTATGAGATGTTTCAATTTTTATTTCTTAGGCTAAAATTTGCAAAGTGATCATTAAAACCATTCATCTTTCATAAATTTTAATATATTATTTAATATCCTTTTAATGACAGGTGAGTGCAATAATTCATAGCCCTTTTTAACCCATTTTTTTATCTTACTTTGAAGAACCGACTTGATTTCCATATTTAAGAAATTTACCTGAAGTTACTGATCAATTGAATTAACTGAGAATTCTGCCACACAGTACTCTGAGAATATCTACTTGTATTGTTTTTCCCACAGAAATCTTTGAATGTAGTGTGAAAATTTTCCAAGATTGTATAATCAGGAGAACCCAGAATTAAGAAAAGAGCAAATTAATGGTAGTTTTATATTAATTATACATGTCTAACATGTCAATTAAGCCTTATTTTACCAGTCAATCGCAGAACAAATTATAGCATTTAAGTATTATTAGAAAAATTCACAATTAACTAACCATATCTGTAAGTCACTGATCAATAATTGATACACTGGCTGTCAGTCATAAGATGAGCAACGTGAAAATGAAATCGTAATTACAAACACCAGATATCATAACTGCAAAACATTATACAACACACATTAATTTGAATCTTCTGAACACGCAAGATCGAAAAGTACCGGCAGAATTCCGGTAGTTTTTTACAAGGCCTACGTGGGAGCATTGCAGTATATTCCATTTCATTCTTGTATGTAATGACTTAATTCAATCAATCACACACGTTCTCAAGAGTATTTCGAAATGTTTTGAGTCACTTAGTATAATTTTTCATCATTAATGATACGGAATTAAATGAATCTCGCGTGAAAACTGTTTCTAACATCCACGCGATCAAAATTACATTGAACAACAAAATTCAGTCAACCGCGACCAGCTGTGAATGCAACTCAGCTGACTGGCGGAAGAATATTTAGCGGAGAGCGATGCGGTCTTAGGCGATGCTCATCTGTTATACAAGCTGTCAGATTAATCGTTTACTGCCCTGAATCTTCTGTATAAACTAAATAGTTAAATGATGAATAAAAGTTTCAAGGAAAGTGAAGTTAGCAACTTTTGAAAACTAGACATTTTCACTCCAGAGTTATAGAAAATTAATTTGCATCGGTTAACAAATTAGATTTTTATGTATTGCTAACAAAATTGTTTCACACTCCAGTTCTACTCTACCACTACTAGCAAAAGGTGAGCTCAACAAAACGTGCGCTTAGTGATTTATGTCGAGGGGCCATCTCGGCACTTGCTCAGTAGATCAGGGAATCAGGATTGAAACCTGATTGAGACCAGAAACTGGAGTACCTTGTCTCGACTCGGAAGCTGAAGTACATCATTTATTACTGAGAAGACACTCTGGCCAGGCATAGCCACGACAGGTGGGAAAGATAGCACCAATATTCGCACTTTACGCAGCGAGTCCTTTAGGCCTGTGTCGCATAAGCATTGCTTTGACCTTATGCTGTTGTTTGCTGCGTCGATGCCCGAGCACCACGCGCATAGTTGATTAACACTAACATATGCGAAAAGGCACCTGAGCACTCTTGGCGACGCGCGTTGTGCCCAGTGAAGATAACGCAAGTTTTCTAGCTTTCAGCGCGCATAGGCGGCAACACACGTCGCCAAGAACGCTCGTGTGCCATTTCGTATATGATAGCGTTAATCTAGGACGCGCGTTAAGAGGCTCGTGTGCACAGGCATCGACAGAGCTGGCGTCATTAGCGTTTGGTGATGCGCGTTAACGCAACGCTCGTATGACAAGCGTTATTGTCATTTTAAATCTTTGATTCCCACGAGTTTCAATATTTTCTTTAAATGCGCTCGATTGTTTGTTGTGCAATGTTGGTTAACATTGCGCAAAACCACGCTGGACGACGCTAACGCACCTATTTTTTATTCAAAATGAAGAGTGGAAACCAGTTGAGAGGGGGTTGCGATGAAATTAAACAAATTCAATTCTGAATTCAGCACAAAATTACTCATCTTCAGCTCCTTTACGACAACGTAAAACATTCTCACTACAAATAAATTACACTGAATTAAGTTCATAGTTACACATTCAAAATGTAAAATAAAAAAAAAATTACAATCTGCCTTCATGCACCTCGCGTGTCTTTTACAAATGCACATTCCTGCCTGAGATGTGGCATAATATATTGGGAGCTCGTCGTATAATATTCATGATTTTTAGATTGCAGAAGGAAATATGAATAACGAGCAAATGCCAGCCGTTCTTCAGATTTCTGCAAACCTCTCTTCATTGAGCTTGGGATCTTATCTATTTATTTATGAATCTGTAATTTTTGTCAAAATTGGTCAAAAATCAACTGTGGGAACATATTATCATGCAATACGAATACTTATAATTACATCACACGTTATACAAATCTTATTTGTCAAGCGTCAATTAGAGACCGATCTGACCATCAAAAAGGAAGATTTTTATTTTAACAATTATTTTCATTGCATTAGTTTACATTTGTAATGTTTTAAAAATACTTATTATGCCTGTAACATACACAAGCTTTTGGGTCAATGACTCCCACCTCGATCAAGTTTATATAGTTTCCCTGATCTTTTGAGCAAGTACTGAGATGGCCCCTATTTTGTTTCTGAACATGAATGTTGCTTTACGTTCTACACTATTGTTGAGCTCTCCTTTTGCTTGATCTGGGAAGCGTAGAGACTGGAATGAATCTACAGGTTACTTACTACAATGGCTCTCAAAATTAAGCGTACACCTTCACTGTAATCCTTTAATTCTTCTCAATATTTCTGGAAATAAGATGGGTAATTTGGATATTTGAGGTTTTCTGGAAGGACTAGTGCAATTTGAAAGCAGAAAATTGCTTTATTAGGTGTAAAATTAAATATATTCTGTGATACCAACAAATAAGTGTTGTACAGTAATGAACGTACACCATCGCAAGCGCGTTTTGAAACGTAGCCGTTGAAATGTTTTCTTGGGTACAAAGTTGTGACAGATTAGTTGATGGTCAGATTTGCGGAGAGCATTATCGAATTGAAAATGGCCCGAGAAGGGGAACTACGATGGAAGAACGAAGACATTATGAATTTAGCCATGAGGGGAAGATCTCTACGAGGTATCGCGATGGCAAAGGGAAGACCTCATTCAACTATTCAAGGTGTGGTATACCAATTCACGATGGTAGATAAACTAATAAATAAGCTGAGGCTGAAATCCGATACTCAACGAACGAGATAAAATAAATATTGTCAATAACATTAGCAGGAATCCTCGCCAAAGTGTCGTTAGAATGGCTCCGTGGGTGTTTTCAAAAAACGGGGAGAACTGTATCTACAGAAAGTGTTCGAAAGGCATAACGAAACGCGGGTTACAACGGGAGAGTAGCGAAGAAGCTTTGGACTAGTAAGCCAAATCTACACAACATTCTGCAGTTCGTGAAATATTACAGAAACAGCCCCTTCGGCCAGAAATTTACTTGAAATTTCAGAAAAATCACTGGCAATCGGTTTTCAGCAATAAAAGTAAATTCAAGATATTTTGATCAGATGGGCCACAGTACGTGTGGGGGAAGGTAAACGCAACATTAGAAGATACAAATTTGCATGCAACTGTAAAGCACGGCAGGTACTCCATAATGGTATAATATGGGGCTGTATGTCTGCGTCAGGTGTCGGGAAATTCCATTTCATTGATTCCAAAGTTGTCAAACAAACTGCAGCTAATCTTGCACTGGGATCGACATATTACTTTCAGCAGGACAAAGCTTTAATTCATACAGCACATATTGTGACGTTATGGTTGTACCTAAGCGTCTTATTGAGAACTTTAGGTGGGATTGAAAAGCATGTGCAAAAGCATAAAGTTTCGAATAAAATATAGCTCAAGAGGGTCCTCTCTGAAGAATAGAATAAAATCGCATCTTCTCGCGGTTAATGTTTTTGAAGGAAGCGTCTTGTTAAAAAAGGCAGGTTTAATGAGCATTGTACGAGACATCTGCAGTTAAATCGTCTTCCGTATCTTTCTATTATCTTCCGTACAAAATCTTTTACGTCCTTTCCGTTTGCTGTGACATTTTCCCCTATGACTATTAACTTATGTGACTGTAGCATTTTCGTTGCCGAACATTGCCGTGTCGATTGTAACACGGTCCACAGTCCCCGCGGGGTGGAGTACGCCCCTTTTCGTTTTTGCGGTATGTGGAATACGACCCAGTTGCGACCTAACGGTGTTGAACGCGGCAGTCTTCCAAGATATTGTTTTGTAAAAACTCCGTTTGGTTGACGCGCATGTTTGCGTTAAAAAGCGCTAGATCCTGCAATTTAATGGGGGAGCGGGTGTGTGAGTGGGTCGCGCGGTCTCCTTTGTTGCACGAGTATCTTCGGAAAAGTCGCGATCCTTGGAATAACACGCCCGCGCAAATGGAGGCGCGGATCCACCACCACAATTTTTCCCCCCCACCACCACAATTTTTCAGTGACTTAATTTTAACTTGTCACGAGACGTTGAAGCAAAAATATTTTCTGATAATCATTAAAACGAACAAAATCGTATCGCAGCATGAGCTGAGTGTAGCTTGCAGCATTTTACAAAATCTGTGATATGACATATTCGACGAAAGCATTTTGAATTTATTCTCCTAAAATTCGTCTCGGATCCGCCTTTGGCAAATGGAAAAAGGAAGGGGGGAAAATCTATGGCGTACCCAACCGCTCGGTTTTGAATGCTGCTGCTACTCCTCCCGTTTAGGACAGCTGCACCGCGGCGTCTTTTGAATGTTTTCTTTTTAGCTAAGGAAGTATTTTTGACCGGAGCCGAGTTTTATGTCACGTAGATACGTGACGGCCTGCATTTGGGAGTCATCTGGCAAAAAACCGACAGCGGTTCCCTAAGGGATCGTAAAAAAATCCGCCTGCGCTCTATTGTCTGGGCAGTGGGGGAAGGTAGGCCGGGCCAACGCAGGTCATGTACAGCGACGAATACCCGCGCCCTGCCAAATTATTTAATTATTAACATCGGGGGTGGAGTTGATCAGTCTCGTTCACGGAGGGTGCGACGATACAATATCAAAAACTTCAGGTTTCTGCTTGTGGTCTAGCGTAATGTTCGTTTTCGAAGCCATAGTACTGTAAGAAAATCAGAATTTCAAAATGTATATGTACGATGTTCATTGTTAATGCGTATCGACGATAACTCATTGTTATGCATGTCATTTCTGCTTGAGCAACCAGAGGCCTGGTATGGGCAGAATTAGCGATGGGTTTCTTGATGTTAAACTTATAGTACATACATGATAATGTTAAAAGAACATTTTGTTATTGACTTGGACCAAAAAGGTTCCATCAATTTGTTTCAAGCAATGTAGAAAAAGTCAGAATTATACAGAAAATAAGAATTAAATTGAAGTTCCCTTTTATCCCTGCAAGATATTATTTTATGCACAAGTCTTTTTGAAAATTAAGAAATCTTTATTATGAATAGGTTAATGCATACATTTCTCTATTCTTTTGTGGGTAATTGTACTTTCATGGGAAATGGAATAAGACAAAAAAGTGTAATTTTCAAATTCAGTTTTTATTTTCCATTAATGTATGTATTTAATAGAATATAACCATTGCATTTTGCCCTTAAGTACCATTGCTGCCAAGTACATCGATGATAAAATTACTTAAGTACAGGAAGTATTCATTTTATTATTACAATAAAATTTTACAAAGGTATTATTTGTATATGGATCTTTCAGCTTGATTCCATTTTGATGATTGAGAGCATATGGTTATAGTGTGTAACGACCTTTGAGGAAGTGAGCTGTAAGGCCAATGATTGGTGCTCCAGTAGGCTCATTGGGCAAATCGCCTGCAGCACCAGCAACATCAATATGCGTGAATTTTAAAGGCTTGTCAGAATCTATCCCATTCTGCAAAAGGAAAAACAAATACATTTAAAAAAAATATTTAAATAAGTAACGTTTCTGTTGGTGATAATGAAATATTAGACATTCTCATACTTTGTCCAGTCCAGAAGCAAGTTGAAGAAAGGCTGCAGGTGTTTGGTGACCACGAGGTGTGCGAGATGAGGGAAGATTATTACATTGATGTACGTCATCTCCTTCAGATTTTCCTAGAATTAAAGTTAAAATTAAAGCACTAGGCATTTTAAAGACTTTCACATTATTTAAAATGCGATTGCTCTGTTTTGAATAACATCAATTTTACATTGAATGAACATTTAATACATTAAAAGAAGTGCACTATCTGCTTATAAATACAACTTCATTAACACTTTAACTTCCCTTTTGTTTTTAACAATTTAACTGAAATCTTAATAAAACATAATAAGCAGTTTCTGCAGTTAAACAGTAACCTGCTGACAGAATCTAATATTGCTGCAACTACAAACAACTCCAAATAAAGACTAAAATTAATATAAATTACTATTATAATTTTTGTTGAAAATGTCACTGAAAATGCATTTTCCTCCCCATTTGATATGGCAAAAATCTATTTTCTTCTTCTGAATATTGCAGGTGTTAAAGAGTATACATTCCCAGGGCCATTTCATTATCTGTCTTTGTAACTTTGAAAAAAAGATTTCATATACATCAAATTTGTTGCAAAAAATAAAAAAAGCATCGAACATGCAGAGGGGGGAGGGGACACATCTCTGGAAACAAGTATGGAACATGCAAGAGAATATGCAGTAGAAAAAGCAGTGAACTTGTGAGGAAAGTTGTAGGGGATTGCCAGGGGAACATCTGGGGTGCTGGGCATATGCTAGGGAGCATTTGAGGATCATGCTGGGAGGGAAAGATGTGGGAGGTAGATGGGAGACCGAGTTTTCTTAAGCAGTAATCTACAAAACGAGATCCTTTCGATTCATCTGTTGTATTTTTGGAGATAAGGTCTTCTCTGTACCCCAACTCCATACCATGCCTAGGTTGTTATGCACTAACAGAAAATATGAATTATGTAAAATTAAATTAATTCATCAATATTGACTTCATTTTAATTCTCTGGTTCAGCTAGTATTATTAATTTTTCAAAAAAGAAACAGTGTATGTAACTTAATTATAAACCTTAATAATATTACAAATCTTTTAACTCCAACTATACCTAGTAGCAGTGCTTAATCATTTTATCTATGAAGCCTCTATATGAAATTTTGTGGCATTTCCTCCCTTCCTTCTCTCTGGTTTACCTAAAAGTTATATGAAAGTATTCTTCAATAATTAGGTCCTAGTGAAAATGTGTATGCAATAAAAAAATTGAAAATTAAGAAAATTATTGGGTCAAAGTTCCCAGTTATCTTTCAAGAATGTCAATTTCTTCTGACATAACTAACTTTAGCTTGCAACTCCAACATGGCCAACAGCATACTAGTATATTGGGAACCTGTTCTACAGTGACCAATGATGATTACTCACCTGCATGGAATGCAAAATCTTCTCGGCGAATAGTGCTTATTTCAAACATGTCAGCATAGTGTTCACCTGCTGTTTGAATCTTCTTAGCATTGTCAACAGACTTGGCTGGTCCATTATCCATTAATATCTAGGAGAAAGAAAAAAAAAACACAAAAAAAGGAATATAAATTGGTATGGTCTGACATAATTAATACAAGTAATTTGTATGATTATTCAAAATATCTTACAGTATATCCACTTCCAACACTCAGAACAGCATGTCCTGTTAAGGTAGCAATAGTCATGAGATGGGGATTCACAGCATTTAGAGCACGTTCTTTGGCCTGTGGACATCCAATAAAATGTTATGAACAAAAATTTAATAAGGTCATACTAAAAAAGATCAAATAAAATTTTCTGAAATTGACAATAACAAAGAAGAAAAATATTGAAAGCAAAGGGCACTGAAAAATTCAAAAGCAAGAGATAATAGGAAATACATGTTCTAAAAACACTGGTCATCCTTTCACTCTGGTCATTAATGACTAGTACACTTATTGCCAAATTCTAGATAACTAACCCGGCACAGTACATCAGCCATAACCATTCTGCCTTCTGCATCAGTATTACCAACACGAACTCGAGCTTTGCTGCGAGCAACAATTACTTCATCAGCAACGTAGCATTCTTCACCAACACTATTGCGTGCTAAGCACATTGCTGCTTCAATGACAATTCCTTTAGGTTTTAATTTGTTTACAGTCTGCAACAATTAGAACAAAATATTATATTTTGAACAAATATTTCTAAATAAAAAAAATCAATAATAATAATAATAATAAATAAATTTATATTACCTGCATAAAGCCAGCCACAGCTGCAGCTCCACACTTATCCCGGGACATACCAGCCATAATTCCACCAGCTTTTATGTCAGCACCACCCGTGTCGTATGTGATGCCCTTTCCAACAAGGAATAACGTTTGATCGACAGCCCCATCTGGTTTGTATGTCAAGAAAATTATTCGTCCCCTATGCCTCTCAACAGCTGTAATAAACAAGAAAAGTAATTAAAAAACAAAATTGTAATGCATGTTTAAGGGAATTACATTATGCACAAAGGCTGCAACAAAGACTACAATAGACTGTCCAATCTAAGGTCATCTCCAAAATTGAAGTACATTGAAACACTATTGAATAAAAATGTTTAGAACAAGCTGAGCATAAAGCACAACTAAAGGGAGTATCAATTTTATGTTTCTCAAAGTAACATTATTACCCTTCGTAACAATTATTATACGAAATTCTATTCCCAACATTGACAACAAATATTTAATTATAATTTAAGAGCAGGTTAAGTTGAGATACAATATCAGGCCATATGAATAGAAAGATTAGCAGCTTTTGGAACTAGGTTTTCTTCATTTCAATTATTATACTTTACACATTTAAAAAATAATTTTCACAATTTTGCCAACTAAACTTGCTCATTTTTAAAAATACCTCATTTCTCATGATGCAACATTCTTTGAATCAAATTAGTTATAACGCACTTTGGGACTGACAATTTTAACACAAAGTCATGTCCACAATAGTTATCATGATCATTATTCTGCACATAATTATGTACGTGACTGTACAAATTGGATTGGTGGATTCCCAAGTGAGGTTAATTAACCTGAATCTCATTATGCTGCAACATCAAAATTGAGACATTCTCAAAAATTGTGAAAAAGGTTGTGTTATTACAATATCACCGCAATTAATAATAATAAAAAAAGAAAATTAAAAAAGTTCAACTGAAGTCCAGAAAAGTATGAATGTAAGATATTTCAAACTAACTTTATTATTATTATTATTATTATTATTATTATTATTATTATTATTATTATTATTATTATTATTATTATTATTATTAATAATATTATTATTATTAATAATAATTATTATTATTATTATAATGAGTTGTAGCATTAAAATGACAATAAAATCTTGAAATGTTAAATTACCTGCTACTAAAAATAATTATCTACTGTGTAATATCCTAATCTATCAGTAACAAGTATTGTAGTATAATTTCTAAAGCCAATGACTCCATCTCAATCAGGTTTTGTTCAGTTTCCTGGTCCCTTGAGCAAATGCTGAGATGGCCCCTTGTTTGTTCCTGAACAGTAATGTAACTTCGCTCTCTCCACCCAAGACATCATATTGACTCGTCATACACGATTGTAATTGTATATGTTACTCAATAAATATTATTATTATTATTATTATTATTATTTACAATAAGAGAGGAATCTCTGATGAACTGGTAGGTTTATAAATTATGTACTGAAAAATGAAGGGAATGTCCATGAGAATGCTGCAACTTCCAAGGGTGCACTCACCGTTGGCAGCTCGGTTCACTGCAGCAAAAAGGGGATACTCTTTTTCGAACACCTTGTGATTGTCAATCACTTCAACCATGATAGAGCTTTCATTGAACAGTTGCCTCACATAACTTTCAACTCTAGGAGGAGCCATTCTTTCTGGGTCTCCCCCACCTATGTCTCGTGCTACATATCTAAATGGAAAGAGAGAAAAAAACAAACAACATCAAACATAATTCTACATGTGAAAGATGATTTTCTGTTTCAATGATTCATGACTAAATTTATGTTTAGTTTGTCTAGTACATAAATTGAAGTGATCATTACGTGTTGTATGTTCACATTAAGATGATTTGAGTATGAAATACAACTGAGAAATGTATAAAAGATTATTTTCCTCTTTGGAAGTCACATAATATAATCAATACTTCAACGAAATGCATACCTTCCACTCTCCAGAGCAATGGTCTCTTTTATTATCCCCTGCAGTCTTTTCACATCAGAAGCAAACACTCCAAGGGTGTTTATTTTGGTTTTCTTCTCAGGTAGTTCTTCACGGACTTGAAGAGGCTATAAAGAATAATTTTAAAATTGTGAAGCCATGTATTTCTTCCTGAAGAAACCTCTATCTATTATAACCATTAATGTAAAAAAAATTGTGTAGCATGTATAATAAAAATGTCACTAAATGTTGGGATATTAATCAAAGCTTCTAGGTGGGTCTAATTATAGGAGAATCAACAGACTTACAAGATATACTTACAACATAGAGCGCTTCTAATGCTCCAAGAAGTGTCACTACTTCTGCCTGAGGATATGACGGATGTGGTGAAACAACAAGAAGAGGGGCAGTCACTCCAGCTTTTATTGCCCTACAAATATGTTTGTTTTTCAAATGACAATTTTCCCTTTTTTTTGCAAACTGTTAGAAGAATTGAAGGCTATAATTCTCAAAGGTGAGATGTCCTAAACACTTGTCTCTATTTATCGAGGAAATATATTTTAATAAAATATTTTCATGAATTCTAGTTCAAGTACTACTGTCATCAAGGCATTTATTGCACTTCATTAAGCACGCAAGGATAACATCAGACCACGTGTTCCAAGTACCTGAGAAGATATTTTATTAAACTAACCTTGAAAATTATATTTTGGCACCCTAAAATTCTTTGAGTTCCCAGTTTGCAATTGTCAGTAATTTTTTAGAATTTACCTTTCTACTCCCTTCTTGGCAGCATCACTAAAATTTCTGGCATCATCATAATCTCTATTGAGTGGACCAGTATGAACATATATCAGACGACGAGCAGGAACAGGAATTTCCAAAACACTTGCCTCCACACCCAGGGCTTTGTCAAGCTACACAATGATTACATGATTAGAATTTCCTTAGCTACATGACAATTTTCATAGGAGTTTTAAAATAATTTGTTAGCAATAATAAATAGCTCCCTAACCTGAGAGGCTTTATTTAAAACTGATTTAAATGGATCAATGTGCTTTTCACTTGCTGCATCCAAAGATGAAACTAAAATTATTCCATCATAATCAGCCTTGGTTAAGTCTGTTTCCTCTCTCAGAGCACAAGGTAACCTATAACACAATAATGTATAAGTTGATAATGACTACAAATGCCCCTCATATACATAATGAAAGAGAAATCAACAGATAACATCATATGTTTCTAATAGAAAGGAAAATGTATGCATTGCGATATCGTGATGTGGCACTGTCACGAGGAATTATATGCATGTCACGTTCGCAATTTTCCTAAAACCTTGTTAAAATCTTTAACATTGAATTGGAAAATTGTATTAAGTACCATTTTAACAATGCCTTAATACAGTGTAAGAATGTAAAAGCAACACTTCGTTAGATAAAAAAAATATTTCTCTACTTACGTGTGACCCGACATGCTCTCTCCAGTAGCTCAGAAGCAACTGACAGGGAAATAACAGTGCATTGTCCTGATAAAGAACAAGTAACACCATACGAAAACATGATAAGAACCGCCAAAGATAATGTGTCAGAATCGCCACTGTCTACAGAATTGGATAACATGATCAAACAAGGAGAATCAGTCAATAGATGTCGAAAAGTAGAATGCTGGATGCAAATCAAGTTAAATGGGAAAAATAAGAGGACTAAAAATAATGTTTCGGGAGTGTCATCATCGCTTTTGTGGCGAACAAATGTCATTATTCGGGGAATATTCTTGCAATAGAGTTGGTACCCTATCGTGAGGAGGGGGGTCTAATTTAGTTTAATTAAGCGTGGCAAGAAGCCTGAGAGTTGTCCGCAATGCCGAATTCATCCCGAGCTGCTTGCCGAAGTTTTTTATTCTACAGCGCTAAAGCAACCATGGGTAATTATTAACAAAAATGCATTGTTATAAGTAAGTCTCTAAACAAAGAAGTATATGAATAAGTACTACGAATTTATTAGAGCTATCGCTTTAAAGTTAATATCAACTAAAACAACTTTGATAAGTTGAAATAATTTTACGACTTAAAAAGATTGACAACCTTTTAAGGCGAATTCAAAGAATTGTTTCACATAGTGAAAACACACAAAGAACAGCGTTCCCTTTGTGATGTAGGAAGTTTAAGAATAATTTCTTCTTTCGGTGTAGTGCAAACTTCATTGGTTTACATACATAATTCTACCACCAGACTTGTTTGTCGCTTTCTTCAAAATATCTTGTGTATGATTCTCATGTGGCACGTGTTTAATTCAGTGACGAAGATAAGGAGTCCACAAATGATGGAATGGTTCTCTGCAATGAGTACTATTTACTGATCTCTCAAAGAACGATGATGTACTAAAAAACGATAAACATGCACAGAAAATATTACTACAAATAATGAGAATTGAATAATAACTTTTATTTTAAAACTGAAATACACTTCATTTTATCACATTTAACTTTGTAGTTACTCATATTGTTAAAGTAATAATGAAATACAACTAGTTGAACATCATCCGCACGAATACGTGATACTTTACTTATCTGACACAATGTAATCTAATGTTTAAGCTAGCTGAATTACCAATTAGTATTTTGGTCAGTTATTAGTATAGTGTCTTGAACTGAGTGTCATAACCTGTCAAATTTAAACTAAAATCATGAAATTTTAGATTCTGAAGTTCATAAATAATGAATTTATAAATTATTCCGATATATCCATACGTCACGCAGTTTGTAATTGATATTTTTGTCGTTAAATAAATCACTAAAATGTACTACTGAACGCGTAATGTACTACAAAAATAGGAGATCAAGCATTTATCGATTTCGAATGGAGTATTTTCAGCAATCAGTGCATTTTTCTTTTTTCACACTTTCTCATACCATTTCTTTATAAAAAGCGCCGCAAAAAATTTCAATGTGTGTGAATAAGATTTATAACATCCACTAGATTTTCATTTTCACTTCAGTAAATGAATACCTGCGGAAATAATACACAAATCTTTCTAAAGAGATGTGAATGTCGTTGCTGAAATCAGGACTGGATATAGGTACAGCGGGACCTTCAAGCACCCCCCTCCCCCCCGGAAAAAAATTTCGTCTAGATTGATTAAAAAGTGACGATACTTTTCGTACAAATAAAAAAAAATTAACAAATGGCTTATAGAATCGAACATATACTTTTTTTATTTAAATTAATTTTTAATTTCGTGTTTGCAAAGCCAAATACTTGTTTAGTTGAAGATCATGAAATTTATTCGGGGCGTGGCATGGCTCCTATGACACTGCATGTTTATTTTGCCTATGGATAAATCAGCTCTGGATGCAATAACTTCACAAGACCTTGAAGCTTCAGTTGATTTCTGAGACAGACGAAGTCGTATTTAGTAAATAATACTTTTTGAAGTTTGAGGATTACTATCAGACCAAAAGCCAGACTAAAATAGTGTCCCGTTTCAAAACTTAGGGAGAGTGGTAGGGGGGATGCAAATGACCCTCTCCCTAATATTTTGAGATTCACTGAATTTTCACAATCATATAAACTATAAAAATGTATTGATATAAAATATTAATCGTCGTAAACGTTTTGTATTACTATCTCATAAATACAAGTGTGTAGAAATGAGTGGAATAGATGTGTTTAATGAAAAATAATTCGAAGAAATTATTATGTTTGGCTGAAGCTAATTATAAAAAGAGAAGTAATGCATATGTGTATTCTGCCGGTCTTGATTTACGAAGCCCAGACGTGGTCGCTGGCTGAGAAGCAGAAGAATATGCTGAGGATAAACCAAAGAAAAATGGAAAGAAAAATTTTACGCGTATCCCTAAAGGAAAGATCCGTAGCTCCGAAATTCGAAAACGAACTGGCATCCAGGATGTGGTGATGCGGCAACGGACACCAAATGGAAATGGGGAGGCCATCTCACGAGATGGGAGCAACGTTGCTCACGGCATAAACAGCGACGGTGTGCGAACCTCGGGTTGGCTGGAGGCACCAAGGCCGACAAGAAACAAAATGAAAAGATTGCTTCGAGAAAATTGCGGGGGCATTGTTGTCTAGAGACAACAGACAAGAGTGCAATCGCGTTCAGACTAATATAATATAGAAAATCAGTGACTATGGATTCTGTAATTTTGACTACTGTATTGACTTTGGTTGTGTAATATTGACTAGTGTAATTTAGAAAATGAGTGACTAATAATGTGTAATTGTACAACTCAGACTACCACTCCACAATTATCTGAAAATGTAATCTAGGTGTGAAGGGGAACTTCCTTTCGTTACGCAGGAGGCCTTCGTGGAGGTTGTGATGATTAGGTTTGTAATAAATAAAATAATTCAAAGAATTTCCCCTTTCCATTATTGTGGGCGGTACGTGAACATTTGTGCAATTCTCAGGGTAGGCAAAACAGACTACAGAACACTGGCGGATCCGCAGACAGATAGAGAGAGGGAGAGTGAGAGGGGAGAGGACGAGACAGAGAGGGTGAGACGAAAGAGAGACGGAGAGAGACAAGGAGAGACAGCGAGCGGGAGAGAGCGAGAGAGCGCGCGTGAGAGAGAGACAGAGAGAGGCAGAGAGAGGGAGAGAGAGACAGAGAGAGGGAGAGAGACAGAGAGAGGCAGAGAGAGGGAGAGAGAGACAGAGAGAGGCAGAGAGAGGGAGAGAGAGGCAGAGAGAGACAGAGAGAGGGAGAGAGAGACAGATAGAGGGAGAGATACAGAGAGAGGGAGAGAGAGAAAGAGAGAGACAGAGAGAGAGGGCGAGAAAGCGAGAGAGACAGAGAGGGAGAGTGGGAGAGAGGGAGAGAGAGACAGAGAGACAAAGACAGACAGAGACAGAGAGAGGGAGAGAGAGAGCGCGCATGAGAGAGGGCGAGAGAGAGACAGAGAGGGAGAGAGAGACAGAGAGGGAGAGAGAGACAGAGAGGGAGAGAGAGACAGAGAGGGAGAGAGAGACAGAGAGGGAGAGAGAGACAGAGACAGAGAGAGAGAGAGAGAGAGAGAGAGAGAGAGAGAGAGAGAGAGAGAGAGAGAGAGAGAGAGAGAGAGAGAGAGAGAGAGAACCATGCCGCCCCTGCGCCCAATAGTTTTTGTAAATTTACTAGATTTAAGCAAAACATTACCTATTTTTACTATCTCACCCTTCGAATGAATTGGAAGAATTGTAATCGGGGAACAGCGATATACTATGTCATTTTTATAAAAGTATTTCACTCCATTCTTCCAAGAAATTTAAAGAAAAAAAATAGTCATTTTGAGAAAATTGCAAATGTACCCCAGGGGATACAAAATTTAAAGAACTTGGAAATTTTGAAATATAAATGTGTAGAACTCAAAATTCAAAGCATTCGTTTCAAATCCATAGGGACTCTAGTCGTAGCATATTGCTTGTGGAATATTAATTTTGGCAAAAATCCTACGAATAGTTTAGACTTCCGTGTTGTTAAGAGACGGACAGACGAACGAACGAACAAATAGGCGGATAGCTGAGCGAACGAACGAAAAAAAATAAAAAGTGACTTTTGGAATCAGGCGATCGCAAAACCTGTTTTTTCTTTAAAATCTTGTAATCGATTTTCTGCTGCATATCATAAGTTTCTTCAATATTGCTTGTATTCTGCCTTATGTACATGTGCAAAAAAGTAACATAATACAAATTCGATTTCGACTGAAAAATGCAAAAAATTGATTGTGTTATTCCACCTATTTTCATAATGCGCTTACCGCCTGCATTCTTATAAATTCAATGTGTCTTTGCTTACTATTCACAATCGTCATGCAATGGCAATGCTTCAAGGAAGAGGCTGCCCACCATGGCTATTTACGTGTTATACTCGTAGTAAAGAACAACTATTATGATATTTCAGGTATGAAAATAACTGTTGTTTAGATTTAGATTTATTTAGTCAAAAAACAGTAAAAACTGTATGTGACGTATGGGGGAGAAGATCATCTGCGCACGTTTTCTTGAGTTCCAGAATCCCATCCCGACATTTTAACTATAAATAGTTGAAATATGAATAAAAGTTTAAAATAAATAAAATAAATTTAAAAAAAGCGCGATATTAGCAATATTTGAAAAAAATTGACGTTTTTGTTTCCGAGTAATAGAACAATTATTTGCATCGGTAAACGAATTGCAAGTATGATTTTTCTGCATTGCTATCAAAATAGTAACTTCCCTTACCTCTACTGGCATTACATTACTGGCTCCATTACAAGCAAAAGGAGAGTTGCAACAACAAAAAGTGCGCAAACGGAAGTAGTGAAGCTACAGTTACAGAAGTACCAGAAGCAAAACAAGGGGCAATCTCAGCATTTACGCAATGGATCAGGGAAACTGGACAAAAAAAACCTGATCGAGATGGAGGGTCATTGACCCGGAAGCTGAAGTACATTATTTGTTACAAACATTGTAAGTCTTTTAAACAAATTATACAATACAATTTAAACTAATTCAATATATATATATATATATATATATATATATATATATATATATATATATATATATATATATATATGTATATATCACTGTTTTGTTAAAATAAATTTTCTTTTTCTTTTTGATAATCAGTATAGTCTCTAATTGTATAGAAACGGTTATGCAGCAGAAAATATTTTTCTTTTGATTTAAATTTGTGAATCGACTTCAATTGTTTAATGTCATCTGGCAATGCTTTGTAAAGTAACGTGCATGTATGTGGATTTCTGATAGTGAGCTGTTGATACTGGCACTTGATGAACGTGGTTTTTACGACGTGTGTTGTAATTATAAATACTAGTATTGCATGAAAATATGTTTCGACCATTAAGTAAGTCACTTTTGACAAATATTACAGATTTATAAATATATAGGCAAGGCAGTAGTAAGATTGCAAGCTCAATGAAGAGAGGCTTGCAGGGATCACGAGGATTGCATTTGTTCATTATTCAAATAATTTTCTTTTGCAATCTTAAGGTCTGAGTACTTCATGATGAGTTCCCCCAGAATATTATGCCATATCTCAGGCGGGAATGTACATTTGCAAAATACACGCAACAAGCTGCATGAAGGCTGACAGAATTTGAAAGAATCCTGAATGCGTAACATAATGAACTTAATTTAGTGTTTAATTTTGTTATATGTACATTCCATTTGAGGTTTGACTTATTCTATGTACCATTCTAAGTTATTACAATATTCGTGAAGTTCGCTTTTATTTAAATATTAAATTTATTACAATGTTTTACATGAGTATTTTATTTGTTGCTATTGAACAGTGCGCACGCGGATTTTTGGAAAGCTTTTTGCTACTGCAGTCTCTACTTTAGTATAAAATACATTCACCATGAACGCTTGAGCGCCTTACTGTCATTGCTCGTTTGCACGCTCGTAGAAGGCTGACACGTCGATGCTTGCTTCCGCTTCTGATAGCAGTGCTGCGCGTCCAGCAAGGGCGAAATCATAGGACGCCGATTCGTGAGTGTGGAGGTCTAGCGATTCCTCATAGTACTCCACTTCCATCTCATATCACGCGTGTGCGAGATAACAGTGCGGACTACGGACCATGCATGTATGAATGTAATAGAAATGTCTCAAACATTTGTCGCCAAAGACGCAGTCTCCAAAACACGAATTTAAGTCAATGTTTTAAAAGTGAAAGTAGCTTCACACTGGAAACTAACTTTCAGCGTCTCTGGCAACTCGTGCTATGGGGTGCTGGAACCATACACAAATGCAATAGTACAAAAGGTTTCATTTTGTAGATTACGATGTAAGAAAAAAAAAATTATGGCTTGCAAAAGATAACTTGTGCCCCTTCAGTTAGACACAAAAAACAACACCATATATTTAAAGGTAAAGGATTCATCGTTACCGATGAGCGATGGTACAGTGTGTTGCGTCGAAGTGTGTTCTGCATATGCTCCTAAATATCCTAATGACCCGTCAAATGCGAACCTCGATGTTTTTCATCTTAAAACTCTTTGATGCATCCCTGTGGGTGATGTCCTATCCATCAGTAATACGCTTAAAGGGGGTTATGTCAATGGTTTCTTATAATAGGGAAGGATCCGTGATCTTTTCTTAGCCATCCTAATTAAGAGGTAATAATTATTATAGTGAAAAGGAAATGAACTTTGAAACCATCTTGTTTTTTCACTTTAGTTACTGAACGTGTGTTAGAATTGCCCTCTTTCCAATATCGACCCCTATCAACGCAAGGAAGTCTGAAATGCATCGTCTTGCAGTGCGGTTGCAGGAGTTCAAGGTCGGATCGAGGCCCTAAAACTAACAAGTTTATGTATTTCTACTCAATTCACAGAAAACAAAATCGCCACGTATTGATCGCACCTCACTTAAAGTATTAGATTAATTAGAATCATTATATATAGATTATTTATGTTTTAAATTTCAAGGTAACAGATTTTTTTTCTTTTATTATTTCGAAACATTCGTGTAAGGGGGTCCCGAACGGAAATTCCGCTCCTGGAAATAATATCTAGACCCACTCCGACCCATGTTGGATAAGGTAAGTTCTTAAGGAAAAGTTTTCATTGTGTCGCTGTGATGCTCATGATAAACATTTCAGCTTCAATAAGACGTATAGATAATCTAATAACATTTTATTAAATTTGAACTACATAAAATGTTACAAACAATGAAGTTAATAATTACAGTGAAGTTACAAGGAAGTTAAGTAATAATACATTCATAAAATAGAAAATTACGAAGAAAATCCTAGTTCCCAAATTCGACTTCCAGTCGGGATCTGAAAAAAGAATGACAATATAAATAGTTTACATTTATAAAATAACAATTTTTAATATTGAGAATTTATTTGCTTTTTTGCAACCATTCTATTTTATTGAAATTAGTTTTTAGAAGACCAATGTTATTATGATGTTCTCGCATTTTTAGCACTAAATTATAAAGTTATTGCTTGATATTGTGATAAATTAAAACTTCTATTACGCTACAAATCAGTATTCCGAGAATAATCTTCGAAAAAGGTTCGAAGGCTATTTCCTTATGTTTTTCTTGATAATGATTTCGTTAAAACAGTGAAATATGTGTTTCTTTTGAGAACACATGCACTGTTTTAATATTATTTCCTTTTTCGTTTTCGATAATTTTTTCGAAATGTTGTACTAATGGGGAAAACGGTGTTGGCACTCAAGAGCAAAAACGTTTTATCCTCTTCATCTAAAGTCAATTTTTTCGAAACTAAGATCAGTGTAGTAATAAGATTTATTACGATAAAAGCATTGTAATAATTAATGGCTTACTGTTAACAACAGTGATGTGTGTAACGCACTATGTGGAGAAGTGTGTGCTGCGGAGGTATTCGTAAATTCTGTAATCTCTACCTTATCCCACATGCAAGTTGGAAACGAGCGTTTCGGGCAAAAATTCATAAGATAATATTAACTCCGTGTAATAGAAGCCATTTTCAATGGCACATCATCCCTCATCGTGCCCTTAGTTAAGGAATCGAGAACACAGAGAACGTTAATTTGAATCACTAGGCCCAGTGAACTCTACAGAATGTAATGAAGTTACATTCAAGATAATGTCAAGAAGCAAAACAAGGGGCCATTTCAGCCAGGGTCGGATTTACCTACAAGCAAAACAAGCAGTTGCTTGGGGGCCCCCATTCTGCAGTGAAGAGCAGAAAAAAATTATGTAAAATGTATTTAATGTAAAAAAATGTAACACAAGTAAAAAAATCTATAAAAAATGATCAGTTTTCATTTGTATCTACAGAAAGTACTTGTACTATAATACATTTTTTATTTAATAAAGATGGAGCTATTTTTCGGGGGAGGGGGGGCAACACAATTTTGTGGTTGGGGCCCCACACTACTTAAATCCGGCCCTGATTTCAGCATTCGCTCACAAAGGATCAGGGAAACTGAACGGAAAACCTAATCGAAATGGGGGTCATCGACTCAGAAGATGAGGTTCAACACTTGATACTGGCATATTTAGTCTTTTAGAATTATACAGTCCAGGTGGTAACTAATACATTAAATATCATTATTAAAATCAATATTACTTTCATTATTATTGATAAAGGAATTTCTTCGAGTACACGGTGTAAAAATCGAAAATAATGAGAAAATAAGAAAAAAATAATTCCATTTAAACCATAGGGGTTTGGGGAGCGGATTTCTATGCTTTTACATATTTTTGTTCGTTGTTTCAGTGCATAGCCACGTGAAATTTCTTGACATTTGGTTAGAATATGATGCTATATAGATTGATATGTTAGTACATATTTGGCTGAATTTTCCTGTTCGTGCATATTCTTGTAATTATAGGCACATATTTTGCATATTTTGTTAAAATAGAGACTTATCTGTAAAATGTTTCATCCTTTAATATAATCTATTTATTTATGCGCGTTCATTGATTTGAAACTGCTTGTCATATTTTGCGTTTTTTTCTGTCGGTGATAAAATACTTTAGCAAATGTAGGATATTTCTTGATAACATATTTTTTAAACCATTCAGAAGAAATACAAGATATAAATGTATTTCACTAAGATTAATATTTACTTCAATTCTTTCTCTCGCGAAGTGAGGTAGATTATATTATATTTGCCCAAAAATATATTTTCATCCCAAGCATGCTTCTCCTAAGTTTTGTCAAGAAAGGTTTATGGTTGTAGATTAAATGTTAATTGTAATTGCATATTAAATCGCATATTTCAAGATATTTTACGGCATAAAAATACGCTCCTTAATAATATAAATGTTTATACTGACCTTTTTAGTATTTGTAACGACTTCAGGAAATGAAAGTCGCAAAATTGGATATCGTCTTTGAAGAAGATAATACAGAAGGCATGATACACATATAAGAGATAGGGGCAATCCAAATGTCAATCGATAAACGAGAGGAAATTCTGGAGGAAGTGGTCTTTCTTTTTCCAAGAATTCTTTCCTAAAATACACGAAGAAAATTGTAACTATTTTTGAAGGAAAAATATATTACTTACTATACAACTGAACCAATGAAGCTCAACCCACACCACCTTGTAGCAAAATTGTTTCAACTATATTTGATTTTCAGATATTTTATTATAAGTTTATTAATGAAAAATATGAAATCGAATTGGTTTGTAAAGTAATCACACAAATTATTTATATCTATTTTGTTTACGTAATTTTTGCCAGTGACTTATAAGTTAATAACTTATTGACAAACTCAGGTATTGTTGAATGACACATATTCTAGTTTAATTTTTCCCTCTAGTCGAGATTATTTTTGGAAATTTTCGAAAATTTAAATACCAACATTAAATAGAAAATTAAATTTATATATACTCTGTCATCTGATATGAATACAATGTCGCCATCATGATGGATGACCTGTTCATTTTACTGCAGGTGGGTTGAAATGTAATGAAGTAATTTATGAGGACCTACGAGATTGTTGAAATGGGCGTACCCGATGCTCTCCAGATCGGCCGCCGTTAGTATCTGCGGCCTCAGCTCGTACAAGACCTCGACTGTGGCGCGGTGGCCAGCCTGCACAGCTCCGTTCATGTATCCGGTCCACCGATTCGCCGTTTCAGTGCCTGCCCAATGGATTCTTTATAAGAAAGAAAAACGAGTCGGTGCATTGCGGATTCTTTCACGGTTTATAGAGGAGTTACTCTAAGGGACAACTTTGATAGGTTGAGAAGCAAATGAACGTTATGCAGGGAGATGATATTACAAGAGGTAGTGATAAAGCCATTTACAAATGAGCTAACTGAAAATGAACCCACTGACATTACGAATGCATGGACATAACCTGCAGTTATGTTGGCAGCAGTGGCCAAGAGGTAGCAGTCGAAGCAGTCCCTTCTTATAGTAATCTCTCTATACCTAGTATTTAGCACGTTGCGAGGCAAATCAATGGCAGTGGAGGCAATTAAGGAGTGTGCTGGAAAACGTTACCGTAGAAAGGGCTTTCGGATGAAGTGGTGCCACGCCATCATCCCCGGGCCGAGGAAGTGCCTCGGGCAGCCGCCCACGTACTTCTCTTCGCTCCAGTTCTTCTCGCAAAAATCGAGAGGTCTCATCACCCACGGACCCCAGAGGTCGACCATGCTCCTCAGAACGGCCTCCCTCCTTGCGGAGGACTGTAATGATGGGTGGGGTGCAAGTGGAGTTACAACACATGCATTCTCGGATTACTGGTAACAGTTACTCTATAGCATTGTATACAGTAATTCTATAGCATTGCAACTGAGTGGTGACAGTACAAATTAAAGGATGGAAGCATGAGTGAATGTACTCTCAAACGAGAGAACCAAGGTAGCAAATGCCTCTTGCTCGGGACCTAAGCAACCCGAAAAAGGAAGCCGTACTGAAGCTGGGAAGAACGAATAAAAGAATGGAAGAGTCCCCTAAAATCTCTGGGGACCGATTGTGGTGCATAGCTGAAACTGTAAGTCGAATAATTAGTGGGAATCTCTTAGTGTTATTATTCAACAATTACTCAGATATTTTTAAAAAGTACTGACAATTCAGCCACCGCTTGTAAAAATCGTAACCAAACCAGAGAGGGGCAGAGTTAGATAAATGCATAATACCTTGATTTTTTTAAAATTTAAAAGTATTAAAAGAACGTGACTTTCTGCCATTGAAATGAGAGCATTGAGTTCTATTCTTACAAAGTAAGAAAGTAAAGAAAAGTAATATTTACTTAGGCTGGGATTCGAATACGAACATCGAAGGTTATAAGCCTGGACTCAACCGACTGAGCCTTGTTAAAAAAGTGAACAATCTTGCCGTTTACTGGGCTTTGTTATGTTCCTATGATTTTTTGTATTTCAATTCAAAACTTTGCGAAAACTATTGATAACTATTCAAACTTTCAAAAAATGTGTATCTTAATGGTTTAGTGATCTAATATTGAACAATATTTTGCATTAACAAATAAACTTGCAATAGCAAGCACAAATAAACAAGCACAAATAAACTTGCAATAAATAGTTGCAATATTAAATGAGTGCGACCGTTTCAAAAAAACGAACGTTTCAAATTTTCAAACTTCCAGAAGTTTGAATGAAAATAGGACGTGTACTAAATTATTAAGATATTTTTCTCTACTTCAGCAAAAAATGTAAATAAAACATTTGGAGATGTTTTGGAGGAAATCTGATTTCTTATTTGTTTTTTAAATTGCCCCGACTTCATTCAAAATTACGCCACAAGTACCCATATTTGAAAAACATTCTCACGAAGATATAAAATGATCTGTTTAATATGAAATAATGTGTTCCGAAGACAATAAATGTGACTTATGTAATTTGAGCTTTCCGGGAAGTATATTTCTTGCAAAAAATGTGTCAATGTTAACACAAATTTACAGGTTAACAAAATTGTGTACCTATACTCTGGAATTACTTTCAGAAACAAGGACACATTAATGCATTTTTTGGCACTGTTTATCTTGTTATACCTTCTTTTCACTCCATTCCAATCCTGGTATACTTGTCAACTGTCCCATCAAAGCTGCTCCTCCATTTTCTGTTGTCACATCACACATCATTGTCAGAGGACCTGCACTGCAGTCATGATCTGTGGTTATCCCTCCATAGTCTAGTATTTGGCCTGAATAGCCTTTATGCCTCCAGAATGGCTATAAGAGAACATTTAGATGACTGAACTTGCAAATAAAATTGATAAATATTTAAATAATTAGTGGAAATCTCTTAGTGTTATTATTCAACAATTACTCAAATATTTTTAAAAAGTACATGACATAATTTTAATATTTGTAATTGTATGATGTTTGTGTATTTCTACTATTCGAGCAAAAAATTTCAAGAAAATATTTTCATCCATTTTGCAGAAAATTTTGAAATTGTTGCAGGGGCTTCATGTAAAGAACCCTCTAAAAGTAAAGCATCGTAATCAAACGAACCTATTTACCAAAATTCAGGAAAAATCTTCTAATCTCACAGACCATTATGCATGACTATGCGTTCATCTATACAGAAAGACGTCCCAATTTTCAGATGCAAAATTGCTTGTACCTCCTTTCCACCAGCACCAATTTTAACCATCTTTGGTCCAGCGCTAATAGATCATCACCCTGGCGTGTGTGCGGAGATACAGCTTAAAAGAACCTTAAAACTGATTTTATGACTGAAAATTCTAGATTGTATTGTTGAGGTGATTCCAATACTTTCCGCTGGAACCATTTTACTTTAGTTACCCTGTCTCTGCAGAGCCCATACGGCAACTGAAGGCAAGTGATGGGGCGCGGGCGGCCCGGTGGAGGGATATTGAAGAATGATGCAAATAGCTTTTTTCTTTACTAACGCAATACACGTTATGCATTTACTTAACGATGTACAAAGACTTTTTGGTCCCATTTCGCCGCAATGTATCGTGTTTTAATTGGCAAAAAACATTAAAAAAATAAAAAAAAAATAAAAAAAATAAAAGCCCCCAGGAAAGTTTGTCGGGAGTATATGGTGGATTTGACTTACTTGTTCATAAGTAACCACGAACTGTGTCACGTGCCCCGGCAGAAATCTCTGTAGCAAATGCCTAAACCGCGTCGGTAGAGGGGGATGGAAGTCAATACGGAGAATTTCACAAGGAGGTATCGCTATTATAAGTCTTTCGCCTCTGAAACAAGCAAATATATGTTTATCACAAGGCAAATAAAAGTACACGCTAAGTTAAATGAACTGACAACGCCACAGATATATTTACCGGTATAATTTACTTCCCGCAGTTGAAACATAAACGAAATTGTCGTCTTGAGTGATTTCCACCACTGGATCATCCAACATAATCAGTTGTTTACCAATTTTGTCAACTAATTTTTGTGAAATTTGCTGCGCACCTCCCTGAAAATACAATAATGTTTCGAAAGTTATCTAGCAACATTTTCTTCCAGTCTTCACTAGGGAAAGTTTACTTTATTTGAAGATCCTTCACTATACGATGCGCAGTATTATATGCACTGAATTTCTCTAAACCTTGTGGGATACGACGCTTTTCAATATATTCTAAGAAAAAGTACAGTTTGTTTTGTTACTCCTTGGTACTTTATTTCAGTTAATCTTTTATGAAAATAAAAAAAATATATGAAGAGCAAATTCTTGAAGTATTATTGTGACGTCAATGGTAACGACTGAACGAAGGTTCATACGATGTAGGATGTAAAGCGCAATACTAACAATAAATAACTTACTTGCAGATTTGGGCCTTGTCTTTATGCTCCAACCTACGTTACAAGCCTTTATGCTTCTGCTACCTACCTATCTTTATGCTTCTACCTACGTACTTCTGAGAAAGCGTAAGATCAGTAGGTGTGACTAGCGTGCTTTAAATTGGTTGGTTAGTTCACGTGACAAGCATACTGTAAGATATTGAACAGATTTTACTCGTAAAAGAACTTGTTCTGTATAACTCTATCGTATCGTACATTACCTTAATTCTGAACTCACGTATTCCTTTTGTTGAGCTCATGAACTGGTTTAGAAAGCCATAAGATGATTGACTGTGGACTAAGAAGAACAGTACAGACACATCCGTAGATTCAGCACCTAATTGCAAAAGAGGAGTAGTTTTTAAAATATTGTGTGAATGTTTTTTCTGTAAGATAAAAAAAAATATTTTGGTGTAGGAATAACTTTTCTCTTGCGAAGAAATAAAATGACTACCTATACAAAACTTTAGAGTTGCCAATTATTTCTATAGTCGAATGTGTGTCAAACCTTCATTTACCAAACAGCATTCGAACAATCGTTCTTATTATATCTCGGGCTGCGAGAGTATACAGATTGCGTGTCAAGAATGTCTCCATCGTCATACTGTCAAGTTCATCAGCATCTTTATGGCACATTGGGTCCGTACTGTCCATTTCCTTCACAAGCTCTTCTATCTGCAAAATTACTCAACTTTTATACTTTAATCACATTTTACGTTGCCCTGTATTTTTTTGTATACTGTTTTACCTTCTGAATTAATCGGTATACTTCGTAACGGGCATACCAGGGTCCAAACAAGGGAAAATACTCAAATGTTCTCCACACAGGTATACCTGCTTTCCCTGCTATGCGACCCTGGCAATATTGCGGATATATCTCAAGATCCAGTTTGGCCAGCAATCTCAGTAGGTGGCTATGAAGAGAACTCACCCATGTTCCACCAAGATCGAACATTTCGGATCGTCCTTCTCCTGTCTTCAGAGGCACTGTGTATGTTCTACCTCCAACACGATCTGGAGATATATACTGAATAAGCTTCGTGCAATGCATTCTAGTGATAAAATAAAAGAAAATATGTACTACCTTTTGCCTCCAGAATTAAGATCCTCAGACCTGAGTCCCGCTGCAGTAATTCAAACGCCGCAGTCAACCCAGAAATTCCAGCTCCAATTACAAGTACATTTGTATCATCAACACTGTTAATACTGCCATCGGAAATACGCTGGGTCATGTATTTCCGAGGACAAACATATCTGGAATAACAATCTCGCGGTATATAGCCTGAATTAGACATATAAGCCTATGATCTTCATAAACGTTCTTCATTTCCTTGAAGCATTCATTTGTTTTTGAAATTGTAAACAATATTTTCTTCGTAAAAGTGGTGTTATTCCATTGCAAGAAAATACTATGTATCTTGCTCAATGCCACCTAGACACTAGTATAAGGCCTGTCGACTGATAATGTGACGTCACATGGGTAGTGATTGCGGCAAACGAATCTTTCGCAGACTGCTCACTGTCAGTCAAAGTTTAATTACCTTCTTCGCTGCCTTAATAATGACATTTTACAGAAATGAATTTTTGCAATATTTTATCGTATTTTATTCAATTAACAATTAATTTTAACTCAAAAGGGATGAATTATTTAACGATTTTAAATTTAAAGAATTGCCAAATTTTAAAGTATTGTGCTTCTCAAAGTGGCACATATCTTTGAGGCAACTAAATGATGCTGCATGCATAACACATTTTCAATATCAGGAAAATTTATTTCTTGGTTATCTTGATTTAACTAGTTGTGTCTTAAGCATTTCAAGAGGTACATACTGTCAAAAGAAAAAGAATTTTCTTTGGGATTCACGTAGACGTTCATAAGTTATTTCTGGTTTTGGAGGATCGGAAAACATGACATGGCTTGGCGAATGACATGGCTTTTCCGTTTACAGAATTGTTGTAAGAGATCTCTCTAAAAGCAATCTTTTCAACCCCTACAATAATGATTTTGATACAATGGTTTAGAAACTCACCTGTCAATTTTCTGATTGAAAATATATGAACTACATCTTTATATGATGAAATCATACTAGTTATCATTAACACCCAAGCTGATGATGAATTTTCCTCTTCATTAATGGAAGTTCCAACTATACTTCCTCCTTTATGGTCAACATTTGCCTTTAAGAATATTTAATCCATTAAGTGCAATAATGATTTTGATACAATGGTTTAGAAACTCACCTGTCAATTTTCTGATTGAAAATATATGAACTACATCTTTATATGATGAAATCATACTAGTTATCATTAACACCCAAGCTGTTGATGAATTTTCCTCTTCATTAATGGAAGTTCCAACTATACTTCCTCCTTTATGGTCAACATTTGCCTTCAAGAATATTTAATCCATTAAGTGCACCACAATCTTGTCCTTTTCATTCAACAAACTCAGTGTCTTTCCTATGCATGGCCTGGATTTTTCTTCACTTTGGTAGTGCTGAATCTCGTGGAAAGCAACTTCAAAGTAGAAGTGCACGACAACTTCACGTAACCCAAACTTCTAAACGTTTTTACTAATTGTTCCAAGTACTTCTCTGTGTCAAAGTGGCTCTGCTACAAAGATGACAAATTTAAATCATATTTATATCATATTCATTCTGTTGACAAATTTAAATCATAAATATTATTACACCATAAAATGGACAAAAACACTGTTCTCAAGAATTTCTATACACGACTTTCACAGTTCACACTGATTCACACGCAGACCACACTTTTGCCACGATGTAATATTATGACTACAAGTAGTGAAGTCAGAAGCAAGATGGCCGCCTGCCAATAGGCCTGATGTTTTAGGGGGCATTGATCTTGCTCTGTAAAAAAGGAAATTGTAACAGTTCGTGAGATGTGTATACGCGAGTAACATTTTATAATAATTCTAGGTAAAATGCTCACAGATGGATGATTTTCTAAGAAATTAAACAAAATACTACAATTTAAAAGAACATTGAAATTTGATCAAATTATAGTAATTAACGAAACGAGAGTATAAAGAGGGGTATAATTGCATGAATGTTATTTCAAGAAAACGAGCGACGATAGGAGCGAGGTTTTTTATTTACCATGAGTGCAATTATACCCCTTTATCCATGTGTTTCGTTCAATATTTTTTCGTTTCCATGAGAGAATAATTTTTATTCTGAGAAATTCAATCATATCTTTATTATTAGAGGTATGTGCTTGATGACGTCATATTGATTCTGAACAAGACCTATTTGAGTAGGCCTCGCAGTGTATATTTATAATCATCTTAGTGACTTAGAGAATAATTATGTTTGTTAATTACGTTTGAAAATGGAAAATATTTAACATATTCCGGTTGAAATATTAGAAGAAGCTGACAAAGCCATGAAAACATTACTTCGTACGAAAAGTAAGGGCATGTATGATAGAACAACACGTGTTAATTATGGAAAGAAGAAAGACGATTCAGTTCTGACTCTGATGTTTTGTTTGTGTACTTTCCAGAGCGGGCAAATACAAATGACAATTGCATTTTTTATATTTGTAATATTCTAAGACCAAATGTTTTACAGGTAACACATTTATTCATGTTAAATATTTTATGTTGTTTCATTAGTCAGCTAGTGTCAAACCAACGTGCTTATAGTCATACTTATTTGTGTTGAAGACGTGGTGTGTAAAGGAGAATATCGATATTTTAAATTATAAATAATTAACTTGATTTTGTAAAAAATAAAGGTGTTATGCCAAACAACTTCTCTATCTGGACCGTCACGGTCAAATAGGTGAAGTAAACATATCTGTGCAATATAAAGTAATTTCTGTGTTAGGATGATTTCTGTCAAGTTTGAGTAGGGTAATACTATCTAATTTAACTAATTGTGCTACAAATATTAACACGATTGTCTTAGAAGTAGTACTAATTATTCATTTATAATTTTGTTTCATTTCTTCATTGATTATATGTTTTTGATGTACATAATATGTGATGTACATTTTTGTTCATGTTTCATGGCCGACTGGCAACATCTGTATTATAGATACATTAAAAAATATAGAGACATTAAACAATTTCGATCAGTTCTCTGAGTTATGATTGTCTGTTGTGGACATTTAATTGCACGATTAAGTTTTAATTGCACGCATGTCATAAACATAATGATAATCAACGATTTTTCATGTAATTAATGAGCGTATTTAATTAACTAAACGTAAAACTTTTAAAAATAATTTAAAAACTATTGTCACACGTTTTAACCTCTGGTTTGTGTTTTTAATCTGGTGGTCTGTAGGCTTTTGTGAATGTAGTACATTATAATATATAACATAATTTCCTATGTATTCGAGATTGTGTCATAAAACTCTAGCAATTCATGCAATATATATTTTGCATATTATTAATTATGGTTTAAGGACATGTTGCCAAAAAATATTTTTCGGATAGGCCCCCTCCATGAGCAAACCGGCCGGGTCGCTATGAAATGAAGTCATATTGGAAAAACATCTGGCGATGCAATTCGGTATGCAATTCGGTTCCGCAGTCTGAGTGAGTAGAGATAGAAGGGGTGGCAATCGCTCCGGCACGTTTGTGCAGGACGAAGGCGCCACTGCACGCCCGGGGAATCGGACTCTTCGTCACACGTCTTCGAAGGCAAATGGAGTAAATATCCCTGGCCACGACACAAACTGGGGGTGTGCAACGTTGGGGATTCGGGACACGCTATATGATTTGAATTGTAAAGGCGCTGTCAAATTCAACTAAATCCACCATTAATTGTGCATATACAACATATATCAATATGTTTATGGCTTATTCACACATATTGTATGTCGAAAATTCATGGATTTTTATAAAACCTACCCTGAAAACTAAGTTGCACTTACTTAAATGAGCATCATACAAAAGACGTGACTATGGAATTCTAGGGACAAACAGTGATGATGTGGGTAACAAAATTATGAAATTGGGCACTATTAGGCATGAAAAGTGATGGTTTAAAATATATTACAAAATGATTAAACCAGGCATTTAAAAAACATTAGACATGAAAAGTTATGTTTCTGGCCTCTAAAACTGATCACAAAAATATTAAATTAGGCACTTTTTGTTTTTCAGGATAGTCGAGTATTTTTACGTTTAGGAGAGTGACTACAAGCGTATTACTTTTTTCACTTTAATTTATTTTCATTTCATTCATTTTTTCACACTTTTCATTCTCTACCTATCAACAGCGCAGCTGCACCAGGAATGGGTACAATTGCCTAAGAAGTGCATGCTGATCGGAGACGAGCGTGAAACATCCTCTATGTATAGAGTTGCAGAGCTCCTTATGTTCGGCGTGATGTGTGAATGATTTCAGTGCGTAGTCGACTGCGTATTCGATCAGGGAATATTCAATTTTAAGGAAATTCGGAAACGTATTTGCGTCTTGGTAATACAAAATTTAAAAAAAACAGTAATTAAAAAATGATCATTCATCACAATTACTTGTTTTAAGCAGATTTAGGCAAAAATATTAAAATAATCATCAACCGCCGTTTTAGGTAATTTTAGGCACTATTAGATGCTTTCAGTAGATTTATTCTTTCATGATTCGTCAACATCTGCAATTATTTTCCACATCCTCTTAAAGGAACTAAATATTCATTTGTCCTAAAATCCGAGGTCGATAAGAGTCAGAGATTGGGATCTTAAGACAATTTATTTTTAAGTGTATTTGCACTATAATTTAACATTCAACATTAAGGTATTCATTAAAATTCTAATATTCAGAATGGAACACCTAAGTTGATCACAGCAAATATCTTTAAAACGGTTTGAGGTATCGAGATGCTATTTGCACCATGTTGTTGCAGATGATGTGGCAAATAACATATTTCGTGTTCTTGTTAGTACCGTATTTAAATTTTAGATATATTTACTCAAATTTGTTTTTTAAATACCATTTTATTTTTTCTACAGTATTCTAAAAGTTCTTTAAAAATGAAATGCAATGTTATAAATATTGTTAATATTCGAAAAGTATTTTTTGCAAAAATACGAAAAGTATATTTTACAAAGGTATTTAGATACACATCTCCGATGAAATCAATGTGATTTTGAACACCCCTCCTTCCTTGCACGTGTAAAACTAGTGAAAGTTCAAAACCGAGGTCATTTGCATTACCAATAAGAGCACAGGAAGATCCGTAATCGGCGAAATTTCTCGTTTCCTGACAAAGTGCGTCGACTCACGTATACGATGTCAGCAACGTGAGCTGTCCTTGAGCCCTGCAGCATGGAGTTTACCAAATTCAAATTGCAGTTTTAGAAAACTTCCTTAATCTCTCTTTTCTTCCCCTTTAATAAAAATTTAAGTGTGCTAGTGTCTTTCCGTTTTGCACAAATATTTCGGAAACGGGGAGGAAAATCAACAAAGTGAATTAATCTTTCCTGAAAGCCCATAAAGCCCAAGTAAAGCCCGTTAAATGCATTTCAATTTGTTTCGATAGTGCTATTAGGCTTTCATTAACCAAGGTATAAATGATTACAGGAAGTTTGACGGGAGTGTGCACCAACGCATCTGTTTACAGATGCCGTAGGAACGATGGTGGCAACAATAATCGGAGCGGAGCGAGGAGGGGAGGGGCGGGGAGGGGCGGAACAGAACAGGATGAGGAGGAACAGGGTGTTGCTGGGCGTGGGGGCAGGGGGTGATGTGCAGGACGGAGGACGGTATGTCAGGGGAGGAGCAGGGCAAGGTGGGGTAGGGTTGGGCGAGAGCATACAATTCCTTCCTTCTTTTCACCCCTACGGTTTCTTGCATTTTTATATTTAACGAGAAAGTGAAGAGGCACAGCACAGAAGTTTATTTGAAAACAGAGTACAGAAGAGATGTATCCAGAGAGGTAGCTCAGGGCATTGATTGATGTCACTGCAGTGCCTCTGGAGGTCCTAGGTTCGAGTCCCGACGATGACAGGATTTTCGACTATCTAGAGAGCTAGGCCGCATTCAGTCGCTGTCTAAACGATAATTCTAGCGGCGAACTGACCTGATCGGTAGTTTTCCGGTGTTTCTCCGATCAATACCAGGTGGATGCCGGAGAAGAACCCTCACAAACGGGTCAATGACTGCGCGATCTTTCCTTCCTCTTCCTTGTGCTATCCTCACACATCCTTACATTTACCCTTAACAACTCTAATCAAATTAACATTAGGAATATTAAAAGTTTCAGATATTGCTGAATGAATTCCTGCTTTTAGTATGCGTTTCAAATTCCTGCTTGTAGCATTCGCTACTAAAAATTCGTAAATGCACTTTGGTTAATCTCACTGTTCACTCAAGTAGGGGGGATATGAGAGTTCGGGATCAGGAAGTGCTTATCTTATCAGCTTATCTTATCTACTTCCGGTCCACCGCCCCCACATCCGGTGTAAACAACCGGCGCCACCAATTATAATGGCAGGAAGTGCTTATCTTATCAGCTCTTATCAGCTTATCTTATCGACTTCCGCCCACCCCTCCTCCTCCCCCGCCCCTCCCCCTCCCCCCCGCCCCCACCCCCACTTCCGATGTCAACAACCGGCGCCACCAATTATAATGCCCCGCCGAATGTCAACAACCCACCACCCCCTCCCCCTCCCCCCGCCCACCCGATGTCAACAACCGGCGCCACCCATTATAATGCCCCGCCGAATGTCAACAATCCTTCACCCTTTCCCCTCCCCCCCGCCCACCCGATGTAAACAACCGGCCATTTATAATGCCCCACCGACCGGGGTCAATGACCCCTCTCCACCCCCCCCCCCCTTGCGACCTCTGGCGGCGAATGGTGGAAGCGTGCGCGCACTCTGGTGGTGAATTGTGGAAGCGTATATGTGTGCGCTCTGGTGGTGAATTGTGGAAGCGTGTGTGTGTGTGTATGTGTTTCAAAAATGCTCCTGCCTGAAGCGGATTCGAACCAGCCTCAATTCCCCTGAGGCGACCAGCACTTTGGCTCTGAGCTACGGTGACATCTCGAGTCAAGCTGTCTGCTTTGGGCTACTGATAGTACACGCGGTCGGGAGGGCACCGCGCGCTGGCGGCAACGGCCGGGTGGCTGATAAGGGCGGGCAGGGGGCGCTGAGGGTGCGCGCTGCGGAAGTAGATAAGATAGCGGCGGGCAGGGCCCGGCGCGGGTGGCAGAGGACGCGCGCTGCGCAGACTAATGAGTATAGAGATACGCGCGCTCTCTAGGAGCCGGAGAACGAGATGGAGTTGTGAGCGACGTCGGGGCGCGCATTTTGAATGCACTCTATATAAGATAGCCAGCCGCGCGTCTCTCTCTCTCTCTCTCTCTCGAGAGCGCTGACGCTCACTCCCCCGCTGAAAAGACTTTTATAATAGAAAAAAAGGAAGTCCTAAATGGCGGTGACAAGGAAAAAATAAAGACTACAATTGAAAGAATGTTTTTTGATTTATTGAAAACAAAAGAATTATAAAATTATTTTCTCACATACATTCCACAAACAGTTTTATTGTTTTGACGATCGTTTCTATTACATTTCTCCAAATGGTGTGTTTACATTAAAAACATAGAAAATATCATTATTTATTTTATATTACATATCCTTTGGAAAGAGAGGTTATGTTTGCATGTTTTCATTGAAGTTTCATAGACCTTTCATGGCATTTCAAAACATATTTGCATGCTTAGATATTTTTATGGTTCACACATGTTTGAACATTTTTCAACACATACTGTATATATTTACTGTTCTATCTAATCTATGAAGAACTTAAAATTAGTTTTTACATAATTTGTATAAATATCACATCATTCTTAGATCCTGCATACAGCTGTATTTTCATATTGATATACTACGCTTTATAACCCTCTGTACATAGCCTAGATTGATAAAGCGAGTACAACCTCGAGCCTGTGCTGACGTAGATTGCCGTCAAACTTCGCCACTGTGGACTGGAGGCCGGAGCCATATTTTCGAATGGACAACACAGCGTCTGGATGGATTGACGAACGCGAGCGCTGTCGAAGTGCCGACCGATGATGGAGGTGGTCGAGTCGAGGACAGCTAACGCTTCAGCGCCGTGAGAATAAACTCTTCCGGTTGAGGCGATCTCATTTTACCGACTCCTTTCGCCCCGTATGAGTTGTGGACACTGTCCAGGGGGATGGGGGCATGCTGAGGGAGCATTCAAAGCTTTCTGGATGACGCAATAGCACACGGTCGTCAGCTTCACAGCACAGGAGGTCACCCCATCCCATACCACTTTCTCGTGACAGCCAATCATGTGTGAAGTTTTTTTTTCCTTATCTTCTTCGACATCTGATGATTCTTCCTCGTGACAGCGTCGGCCAACACACATCAACGGATAGGCTGCAGTGTAGTAGGAGCGCTGAAGACTGCTATTGTGGGCAATGATGGTGCGGCGTCGCGGAGGCTGTCCCAGTTCACCACCGCTTCTTCCACGCATCATACGCTTCTTCGTCTGAGTTTGTTCCATGGCGACAGGCGAGTGACGAGTGTTTAGACCTGTCTCAACGTGTTGAGGCCTGTCTCAACGTGTTTGCAAACGCTCCCCCTA
Source organism: Gryllus longicercus (assembly GCA_038098605.1). Taxonomy (NCBI): domain Eukaryota; kingdom Metazoa; phylum Arthropoda; class Insecta; order Orthoptera; family Gryllidae; genus Gryllus; species Gryllus longicercus. Next base: position 1,205,342 of record JAZDUA010000223.1, on the reverse strand, counting down.
CTACTAGTTGAAAGTGATTCATCATAAATCTCCCACCTACTAAAAGAGTCTAACCATAAAATATATAAAAAATTGAAAAATACTACTAAAAGAGTCTAACCATAAAATATATAAAAAATTGAAAAATACTACTAAAAGAGTCTAACCATAAAATTTATAAAAAATTGAAAAATACTAATAAAAGTGTCTATTCATAAAATATATAAAAAATTGAAAAATACTACTAAAAATGTCTAATCATAAAATAAATAAAAAATCATAAAATAAATAAAAAAAATGAATGCTAGTCTAACTGAACCCCGCCTGCAGGGACGAGCGTGCACGCTGAAGAAGAAGAAGAAGAAACGGACGGACGCGTACGCAGGATGCGGAAATGACCCCATGGCAGACTTGTAAATTTATCAATCCAATAGCGTTTGTCGTCGGACACGGACAACGAACGCTTGTTTTGAACAAATGAATAATTAATATGTGATTTGGACCGAATAGTACATTGTTTGTCAATTCTATTTTCGTTTCGAAATAAACAGTCCAAATAATTTTGAAATTTATAGCGTTTGACGACCGAAGGTTGTACTCCCTTCGCCCGAGAAGAACATGCCCGAGATCGGGTTTCGATGGAGTACATTTTTGGACGTAAACCTACATAGCCGAGCAGGGGATCACTTCCGCATTCGTCCTTAAACAACCCTAAGACCTTTTTATTGCGAGGTGTCACGCCAAATGCGTTATCGGGAGCGAAACAGGATGTATCAAACCAGGATGGATGCCGATTCATCTCAGCGTACACACTCGTGGAAGTAGAAAGAATGAATGAATCGGTATCCATGTAGAGAAGGTGAAGATCACAAAGATGTTTTTGACAGTAATTATAAAAAAAGTCATACATTCTATGCTTCGAAATTTCTAATATACAAAACCCCAAATAGATGGGCTTTGTGAACTTCACCTCCGTTTTTCGCAACTCGATGGTCATGAGATCGCCGTTCACGTGATGACTACGCACGAAAGCGGGATCGGCGATGAGACGTCTGGCCCCGCACCTCCCTTCCCACTTGTTCACGAGATAAATGCGTCGGTGGTTGCGCACGTCCTCCATCGACTTGCCGTAAATTGAATTGTTCATGAGTTTGAAAAATTTATCCTCGAAATCGGAGGACGCGCGCTGTCGACGTGCGTTGTTCAGGTCCATGTACGTGGCAAGCCAAGGTCGTTGTGAAAAAGAGAGAACGCGGTGAATTTTCGTGAGTTGCACTCCCAACTCGAGGGCCTGAACTAAATTTCGAATGTGAATGATGTAACGACGCTTGGGGAGCAGCGTCGCTAGCAACTTGGCTTGCCTGCTCTTCGAGTCGGGGGGGACGCGGGTTTCCGGACAGGGCGGCAAATCGCTCAAGCGATCGTGGATGGCGTCAGGATAGTCGAGGTCGACCTCCAAAACGTATCCCCGGTCGACTTCCGCAGCCGCCTCTGCGATGTTCAACCGCTCGATGTCGGTTTCCGGCATCCACCGGAAGTCGCCCACCGGAAGCGGATGTGACATCGAGAAACCATATAAGTTATTCGCGTCAACGTAGGCGAGATAAGATGGCTTATCGCTTGGCCGGAAGCGCTCACCTGCAAAGGGGTGATTGGCCTCAGCGTGACGACCGATCACTTGCACGAGTCCCCCCCGGATGCCCCGTTCGAAAAAGAGAACCATGTCGATGTCCGTGAGTAGCTCTAGTCGAACGCCGGTGGTTTTCAACATGGCGTCCCACGAAAGCCCGGGAGCGGTGTAGTAAAAGAGAGGATCGAGCCCGTACACCTCCAAACACAAATTTCGAAAGGTTTCCATCGTGTCGGTTTCTAACAGCACGTCGACTTTCAAGTACAAATCGGCGTACTGCAGCAAATTTTGAATAGAGAACGCGTCCCACACGGCCTGCGCGTGCGCGTACTCCGAGTCCGACACGGGTGTGTCTGTGAGGCGACTGTAAAAGGCCTCGGGCGACGGTAACCTCGTGTCGTCCAATTTGGACATGTCATTGACATAATCGTAGGGAAACACCCCCTTCCTTCTGGCCAACTCGAAAAGGCGATCGTCGGGAAAGGCTGCACGGGTGAATTTCAAATCGGCCGAATCGAGCGATCGACTTAAAGAGTCGAGCGATGCACCTAAAAATTTCAATGAATCTAAAAAGCGTAGTTCCACTTTCCCGATTCTCTGGGAAATCGCCACGAATCTCTCGTGATTGTGTGGAACCACGCGCAGCCCGTCGTTGTTCATACAGTTCTTTTCGCCCCAGGCCTGAAGGAGAAAATGCCAATCGTAACCGCTCCCGTTGTGCATGACGACGGGGATGAACTTTGGTGCGGGAAAGTTGACGTTGCACGCTTGATGAGCCGCGCCGCGAAAGACACCCGAAAAATGATCGTGGTCCCTGACGCGAACGGAATTTGGAAGAAAAGGTCCTTTGCATATGTGGCATACATCGGAATTTTGAAAAGACGCCTCGTTTTCGTCGTTCATCACGAGGGGAGAAGGATGACTCAAAAGTTGCTCATAATCTTTCGCGAGACCTTCTAAGAATGCTAATAATTGTATCGCGACGTCGGGACCGTGAAAGTTGACCAGTTGATTTCGCGACTCATCAAACGAGCACACCACTTGAAGCGCGGCCGAAAAGGGTTTGTGAATTTGATACGGTTGAAGGAAGGATCCATTCAACGACGGCTCACACGAAGACACGGGGACCGTGAGCGCTTCGAAGTCAACATAAACCGCGATCGGGCATCGTTGTTGTCTTTCGATGTGCTGAAATTGCATGAAGCGCTCCTCCTCTTTGCCTGTCTCCGACGGAAGGATCAAACGTGCGGGGGCCCCCACGGATCGACAATCAATTTCGTGAGCCTCGAGATGCGCTTGCGAGTAAAACACATTCAAACATCTGTCGCAAACGAAAATCCTACCATTGTGAACCGTATGTTGAGACCGAATCAGTCTACTTAAATTTTTGATCCAAACGTAATGGGACTGTCCGCCATCGCCATGAATCAACAAGAAATTGAAATGGTTCTCTTTCTTCGACCCCGAAAAGTGTACAGGACCTACGATTTTCCAAGTTTTGTTGGCCGAATCAAACTCTAACGTGAAAACATTGAATGAAAAGCTAGAATTTTGACGTTCGAAACGTTTGATCTCGTGAACGGGCAGGGGCCAGGAGATGCCGCGCAAATCGAGACTGGTTTCCAATTCATCGAAAAGGGTTTGATAGGTACCGGTACGATTAGAATTCAAAATTTTGATGTGTGGGGGCTGACGTTTATGAAAAAGAGCCGAAGCCACCGCCCACAGGAAACATTTCTCGTCTCGATTTTGCACGTTGATCACACCTTGACGTCTCGCGATGGTTGCCGGAAGAGGAAGATAAGATGAGGCAGAATGAGCGATAGGTTCAAACAAGTGAGCCGAAACATGAAGAGCGACGATAGAGGCCAACGATTTCCCGGAATCTCTCTCGGAAAACTCGTCGAATTTAGAATTTATAGGTTGTGCTATATGAGAAAGGAAAAATTCCGAAATGTCATCCGCTTGCGTTAACACAGCCGTTCGTGCCGAAAGAAAGATAGGCTGCAGCACCCCTACAATTTCGTGCGTCTCGACGTTCTCTTTCTCAATTAAAAACTGACACTCGAGTTGCGCGAAAATTTTGAAATTAGATCGACCGAGAGTGTTGTTGAGCTCTTCAAACATCTTACGATGGAAGGGAACACGACAACGGTTGAGAAACTCGACCGGATTCGCAATGTCATGTGGGGGAGGAGGATTCAAAATGACACCTCGAAATACACGGGCGTTTAAAGACTGAACGACGTCCGTCCATTGGGGAGCGTTTGCAATGTCTCGTTGTTGTTGTTGTTGGTACGGGCAATCTATAGAATCAAACAAAACACACACACATAAATGATAATCATTCAACACATCACTAAGCACTCCTATTAAAAGAAATTTATTTTACCATCCTCACGCTGCGGAGAAGACACTTCCGCTTGTCGACCTGCATGAGACTCACTTTCGTCACGACGATTGAATAGAAACGGGACATCTATAGAATCCATGAAAACACATACATGTTAATCATACAACACATCACTAAGCACTCCTATTAAAAGAAATTTATTTTACCATCCTCACGCTGCGGAGAAGACACTTCCGCTTGTCGACCTGCATGAGACTCACTTTCGTCACGAATGTGCCGATTTAACAGAAATTTCTTCATCTCAAATCGAATCACTGAATGCTAACAATCACAGCGTTGAATCACACGTGACTAACACGACGTCAACTCTCAAATAGCAGTACACAAGACAGAGTTGAATCACACGTGACTAACACGACGTCAACACTCAAATAGCAGTACACAAGAAGGTCCGCGCACTTCAAGAGCAAATGGCAGACTAATGGCAGAGCTCTGTGGACATGGAGTTTTAAACCCTATGTTATCTCACACTATCACATCCAGCACGTGCAGTGCGCATGCGCAGAAGCCATTCATCACTCCCCCAAGCGATAGTGATAAGAACAGCAGTCGACCACAGCCGGAAGTTATAATTAGGAAAACAGGATGTCATTGATATCACTCGAGGGCCGGAAGAGATAATTAGGAAAACAGGATGTATTGATATCACTCGAGCGCCGGAAGAGATAATTAGGAAAACAGGATGTATTGATATCACTCGAGCGCCGGAAGAGATAGTGGAAGCATCCGCCGATCCAGCGGACATTCTAATTGGTGCGCCGGAAGAGATAGTGGAAGCATTCGGCGGTCCAGCGGACATTCTAATTGGAGCACCGGAAGAGAGTGGGGAAGCATTCGGGGGTCCAGCGGACATTCTAATTGGAGCATCAGAAGAGAGAGTGGAGTCACTGATAATTTAATAATCTCAACGCGTCGACTTAAAAAGGGGTTCCATTCGAGCAACGCTCACTCGCTCGCGTGCCCCAACTAACTAGACACCATGAGCAGCTCGCAACACGTCATGAACGGGATGCCAGAAGACTCCATGGACTTCGCTGGAGAATTGATTGAAACATCGCCACCAGCACTTCGAAAACGAAAACTGTAAGTCTTTTTCAATTTTTTCAATTTCAAATATCATACATTCAGTGAGTAGTTTCAAAGTGTTTCATTTTTTTTAAAGTATATCAGAAGAGGTAAAAGAAAAAAGAAAAGTGATAAAGAAACAAGCGTGTGAAGAGGCATTGCAGTTATTATATGATGATGAGGGAGATCAGTCCATTGCTCTGGTAGAAGAAACATCAAAAAACAACATGCTTCTCCCGTTCTCTTCAAGACAGGAAGACAATGCAATGCAAGCAGTACAAATGAATGTCAACACAGACTGCATACAGATTAGTAATAGTGCTGTATTTATATACACGTCGAAAAAAACGACCGAGTAAGTGAAATAATTTTCCTTGTAGCTGTTTTACTCTGAGTTGTCCCTAAAAATGTTTGTTTTCATTGTTTAGTTCGTGGGAAGCATTAATAAAAAAGATGGAAGCCACTACAATTCGAGTAAACATGAGGCAGTTGCCGAAAGGTATTTTCTTCGAAATTACAGACATACACCTCACTGTCAGTGAGGCATATAAAAAATCATCGTATGTAGCGACTCTGCACAATACATTCGATGTATTTCTCCTAACAAGGTATGCAAAATATGTTTTAATATGCTTGTAAAAAGGTTTTTTTAAAAAATTATGTAATAATACTTTTCTTTATAGATTTACATCAGAAATTGAAGCCATAGGCAAAGAAGAATTTTTAGCGGAAAGGCCGCATTTAACTTTTCTTGGGATTCATCCTAAGAATAAAGCAAGTGTTGTACTTATATACAAGTACAAAGATTTATTGAAACAAACAAGTTGGGAAAATCTCTTAATATGGTTCAAGCAATATGGACTTCTAGAAAAAAAGGAAATAATGTACAACTTAATAAATAAATCAAAATGATTGTCTCTCTTATATTTATATCAATTTTTTAATACATTCAATAATTGTTGTCAAAATGTTTATTGCACAACTGAAAAAATGATGTATATTTATTATAGAATAAAACAAAATATGAAATATAACTGCAGAGTTCTGGTTATTTTCCTACTCCACTCTCCAAATCCTCAATCTTAAATATACAATATGAAGTATCTAAAATTACAGAAGAAAATGTTTTAAATATTTATAATGTAAATTATTACATTCATTTCAAAATTTACCATACAAGGTTGTGACAGGATATCAAATAGTGCATTTGAAAAGTTTTTCTTTATTTAAAATCAAATGTTTATATAAAACTCGCAAGTCGAAAACAAAACTCTCAGTCGTATCGATGCGATGGATGTCTTCGGACATGCGGTTCGGGCGCGTCACGCCGTCACAAAGCGATACATCGATGAACAAATCGATGACGTTGTGAAGCGTATAAGGAGAGTTGATGAGACTATGGAAACCGTGATCAAAGAAAGCGACCTCGATGCTCTCGAGCAGAAGCTCTCTACGCGTTTCGGAGAACAGGAAAATCAATTAAAGGCGTTCGCGAAAAACGAATGCAAGGCGCTCGAAAGTAAAATTCCTCCCAGGCTCTTGGACACGTTACCGCAAGTCGGTTCGTCCGGTAATTTCAATTTTCATGACAAACTTATTCGCAAAGTAGGCCCTGGCACAAACAGCTCGGACGTTGTGATTAAATCGCAATTGGATGGCACGCTGGCGGATGCGAAGAAACACGCGGAGAATCTTTTTCATATACATAAAGAACTAGTCAAAAACGATTTTTCTAATCTCGAAACAAAGATAGAAGAATTGGAAATGCTCGATGTGAAGAAAGTATTGCAGGAGGAAGTCGATAAACGCAAGACGAGTTTAGGTAAAACTCTGACGAGTCGTTTAAATGCATTGCGTGAGGAAGTCGATAAGCGCATAAACGCATCCGTTTGCGAAGAAAAATTGAAAAAGCTCGAGGCAGATTATTCTAATCTCGAGAAACTCTTTAACAGCTCTCAGAGCCGAGTGTTGGAAGTGGTGAACGATGTTACTGTTCTCAAGATTAAGCTCCGTAAGGTCCTTAACGTAAGTAACATATGAGCAAATGGTAAGTCAATTCCGTAAGTTGCGTGATGTCTTCAATAACGATAAAGAAAATTTGAAAAACCTCAATACAGTCCAGTCTTACAAAGATAATGGGGAAAATGATTGGTGGCACCTCAAACTCATCATTGACGTCTTTGCTTAGCACCATTCCCATGACGTTCTTGATGCGCGCCATTCCCGAGTGATGGTTGAAAAAAGATCGATCAGATTTGTATATATATTTCGACACTTGCGCTCGTGTATTAGTACTGTCATGGTTCGCACCGTGTGTAGAACAACAACGACGAGAGATTGTAGGAGACAACCTGATAGGGAGTTACGACAAAGAGGTGCACAGAGAGAGAGAAGAACTGATTCTTTTCCTGTTTCCGACGCGGTGATTACTCCGACCGCGATGGGTCGCGGCACTTCTTTGCGAGGTCGGTGCGTCGGCGGTCCCTGTAGGAGGGGGAATCGTCGTCTGCAGGGGAGTGGCGTACGAGGACGGAAGACGACGAGTACGGCGCGTGGCGGTAGAAAGAGTAAGAGAGGTGGCTTTCTGCCCGCCCTCATACCTCTGATTCCAACCATCCTCAGCGGACTGAGCGCGCTCGGGACTGTCGCAGGCGGCGCGACCGCTATCGCAAACGCTGTGAAAAACGCCAAAAATAAAAACAAAGAGTTATCAGAAATGGTGCGTCATAACAAGGTCATGGAAGAGACCAAAAAAGGCTCGGGCGTGTTGCTAAGGGCCGCGAAAATGCTTCGAACGAGCAGGAAGACGAAGGGGAGGAGGGGGAGGCCTCAAAAAAACGAATGAGCGGAGTACCGCGTCGAGCGCTCACGCACGAGGAAATGTCACGTTTTGCGAAGATTTTGAATATTCCTCATTTTCGTGGTGTGTTTACGCGGGATGCGCTGCCCAAAAGAACAAGGGCGGAGCGTGAGTGCGGCGTCATCAATCTCGACGACGTCAGCGGCGACGGTACTCATTTCGTCGCGTACGCGAAACGAGGCCGAACGGTGCGTTATTTCGATTCGTTCGGACTTCCGCCCCCTCCCGAATTCCTTCGATACATGCAAAGACAGCACGTGACGTACAACACACGTCAAGTTCAACAATACAACGCGAACAATTGCGGCAAGTTATGTTTGCAATTTCTTTTTCACGAATGGAAGAAGAAAAAGGAAGATTAAACACCAGACATTGTCATTTTGCTTTTGACGATTGTGTCATGCGCACGTACACCTTAATCGGGAAGGGTCCAGAGGTCTCGGTGAAGTTTGCGCCGGGTGTCGACCTCTCGAATGATGTATATGAGATTGCCTTAGTGCATCTCAGCACCGTTCACACCATTCGCAACGTGAAGGACGGTCACAACCGACTCCACTACGAAGTTGTCGAGGGGGATGGGGCTCCAGCAAGCTATAGTCTGTCCGTCTCTCCGGGCACGTATACTTTAGAAGACATCTATCATCGTATATCAAACAATCTACAGCAACAGTTTCCCGGCGACTTTGCGGCGAAGAAGCACTTTTTCGAATTGGAAGCGGACCCGCAGACGAACAAAGTGCGCGTCAACACGTCATTCACGCTGCGTTTCGATCACGCCGAGTCCATCGGTCCTCTCCTCGGATTTTCAAAGACCGTGTCACCCACACCTTTCGGGGTGTACGTGGCGGCTGATGCTGCGCCGACGATTGTAAAAGATTTCGAGGTGTTCGTGACGTGTAACGTGATCGAAAGTGGATATATAAACCATCGCATAGCGCACGTGCTGTATCAGTTTCACGTGAACGATTTACCCGCCGCCATCGTCGAAGAAAGGCCGGCTGAAAAAATCTTTCACCGCGTCACGCGCCGTTGGATCGATGAGATATCGATTCGACTGGAGAATGCGGACGGTCATCTGATTCCATTGTACTCGGAAACACCGTTGACGTGCACCTTACTCGTACGCCCCAGAAGCAATCCCAATGCCGCTTTCTTCTAAAAGAACATTGAAAAAGCACTATAAAATGCAGGTCGTACCGCGACCGAGGCACAGAGTGCTTTGTCCGCTCACCACGTTAACACCATCCAGTCGACAAACCTTACGAGCGTTGGGTTACTGTATTTTTTCTAAAAAGAAGAAGACCGAAGAATGTCGTCCAAGAAAATGAAGACCAATCATCATTCTTCAACTGAATTTGTGGACGAACACGCGATCGACATTCTCCGCAAGGATAATATAAAACACCACATCGTCAACGAAGCTGTTCACGAACACTTTCCATACATTAAATCGTTTGGTCAAAACGATGAAATTCGCATTACTATCGTGAATAAGGACGCCGTTCTCTTACCTTGCGAGAGTTCGCTCGTCATCACGGGATCTGTTGTCAAAACGGGCACCGCCACGCGCACCAACTGTGAATTGATCAACAATGCTTTCGCCTTTCTTTTTAGCGAAATTCGTTACGAAATCAACAACGTGATCGTCGACGTTGTGAAAAATCCGGGCATCACGAGCACGATGAAGAACGTGTGTTTCCTTTCGCCGGCAGAAAGAAGATCATTTGGCAACGCATGTTGGACCGAAGACCTTCTATTATATGAGTCTGCTGTCAGCAACACCAAATTCATGCTCAGTAAGACCGGGGGAAAATTTTACGGTATCGTGCCATTGCGACTGTGGATGGGATTTTTCGAAGATCACACGCGTATCATGACTGGTGTGAAACATGACCTCGTCCTCATTCGAGGTCGTCACGATAATCGATGTCTCACGACGAAAATCGACACACCAGACGAAACAACGATTACCGTGACAGATGTGATTTGGAGAATGCCTCATTTGACACTGAACGATGCAGCTTCCCTCGCGGTGACGCGAACGCTGGACAGTCGGCGACCGATCCCCGTGCAATTCAGACGATGGGAACTTCACGAATATCCCAACGTTCCAAGTGGAGGCATGGGACCGTTTCAGTGGACGGTGAAGACTGCCGCAAAAGAGGATCATCCCTTGTACATTTTCTTTGGAATGCAAACGGGGAGAGACAAGGACCTGAAACAGAATTCGGGTGAATTCGATGGTAACGATATGACAAGAGCAAAACTGTATTTAAACGACGAGTTTTACCCTTATTCCGAACTTCAATGCAATGTAAAATTTTATACTGGCGATGAAAAATGGCACCCGTATCTTTTTGAAATGATGCAAAAAGCTGAACGTTCTTACTACAATCGCAATCCCATCTCGAGCATGGAATATTGGTATCTGAATACTTGGTTTCCTATTATTGTGTGGGACGTCTCCGCCAGAGCGTCTGCCGTACTCCCCTCGCAAACCGACATCAAGATCACGTGGGAAACGGGTACAGCCATGCCTGCCGACGTCACAGCCTATTGTGTCATTATCTACAAAACGGAAGTGCAATACGCACCAATCGACGACTTTGTGGTGAAGAAAAACGTGATCGTATAAGACGTCGCGTGTTTCGTGCACTACCATCATTCCGTGTCTTTCCTTCATGAGATGATGAACGAAGAAGAAGAAGCTCCATCTGCTTCGCCCGGTGAAGACGACGTTGATTCTTCTTCGTCTCGCGATTCGCAACTCGCAGTTTTTATTGACATCAAAGAAAACATGGAGGAGGACCTGGAGGTGAGAGCGGCGTCTTCATCAACTGATTTTCCTTCCGCATGCGGTCATCCCTGTCCGATGCATTGCACATCAAAAAAAAAGAAGAAAACCAGAAAGGACGAGAAACCAAAAGAGCGAAAGATCAAAAAAACAGCGCGACGCCGCAAGACGACGACAGAACGATCAACATCCACTTCACCGGATACAGTCTGCTGCGATCTTCTTCTTCCACTGGACGTCGGGGAATGCGCGCGCAACGCAGCAAATTGGTTAGCAAGAGCTGTGCAGATGGCGATTGTATCGATGTCTACCCCAACAGACAACCATAACAGTCATGTGTAATGTGTCACATTTGTATTTTTTAATTATCAATAAAATGATGTATTTCTATTCATATTTTTTTTCATTTCTTATCCTTATCACACACCGAGTAGGGTATCCCTTTCCCCCTCCCACTCTCCTTTGTCGGTTTTAAAAACAGTCTCCTTCGCTAGCATGCAAACAGTCTCTCTCTTTCTTCGCAAGGCGATGAACGTTGTTCAACAATCGGCGACACTGCCCGTCGTGAACGTGACGGCCTTATGGCGTGGGCAAGATGATGAGAACAAGAGTCGACACGGCCCGCTTTTCCCAGATAGCGTGCGCGCTCTTATCGTGGGACCTTCCGGATGTGGAAAGACAAATGTGGTCGTCTCGCTTCTCACCGGACAGTTCGGACTGGCGTTCCGCAACGTGTATTTATATTCCACCACAGACACGCAGCCCATGTACATGTACTTGAAGCAAGTCTGCGACGGACTCCTTCCTTTTCGTTCGTTTTCGCAACACGATAGCATCGTGCCGCCAGCCGAGGCGTCGCCCGACAGTGTTTTCATTTTCGACGACATCGCCACCGAAAAACAAGACTGCATCAAAGCCTACTTCGCGGCCGGGAGACATAAACACACGGACGTGCTCTATTTGTGTCAAACGTACACCAAAATTCCCAAACAGTTGATTCGCGATAACGCGAATATGATTGTCATCTTCCGACAAGACGATAACAACCTCGATTATATCTACAAAGAGCACGTCGGAAACGATTTCCGTACATTCAACGATTTTAAGGCGGTGTGTTCCAACGTGTGGAACGCCGACCGTTTTGCATTTGTGGTCATCTGTAAACCAAGTGCACTTCATAATGGTCGTTACCGATCGGGCTTCGACCGGTTTCTCGTGCCGACGGACGATGGTGGTGCTGATTTTAAGGTTATATAATATCTTTTCTTTCGCTATAGTCTTCACTCTACGCCATGGTGTACGTGCGACAGCATTTCAATGTCGCGGGACGGGGGGACCGACACTATCGCGGAAGAGGATTTATAGGACGGATGCTGAATCGGGCGATAGACAAACTGCCCTTCGAACTTCACATTCCCGGTGGATATCAATTTTGTGGGCCCGGTACAAAGCTCATGAAGAGACTGCAAAGAGGTGACCGTGGTATTAATCCTTTGGACGAAGCGTGTAGGGAACATGACATCGCTTACCACAACTACAAAAGCGGTGAGGAACGCAAAAGGGCAGATGAAGCACTCGCCAAGACAGCGTGGGAGCGCGTCACGTCCAGAGACGCGAGTGTCGGTGAAAGAGCGGCCGCGCTCGGTGTGGCGGGAGTAATGAAAGTGAAATCCAAAATAGGGGGACGTGTGAAAAAAATAAAAAAGATTCGCGAAAACTTGAGAAGAAGAAGAAATGTAGACAGTGAAACAATTAAAAAAAATAACAAACGATCAAACATAGACTTGGAAACGCTGTATGCACTTGAGAAAACGAAAAAGAGTTTGCGTGGAAAGACAGCGCGTTCTCGTCCTCCCTCAGCACCCGCTCCCCCTCGACTCGTCACGTCGGAAGAGAGGTTGAAAACGGAGTTGGAGAAGGCACGCGAAAACATTCGCAACAAAATGAGCATCTTGAAAGACACCGAAACGATGCGCAATCGAATACTCGATACTTATCTCACAACGCCCGTCTCGAAAGCGCTGCACCGCTCTCAAAGAGAGGGAAAAAAGAACAACCCACCGTCCACGCGTATCAAATCGGAATCAAGAGTAGAAGAAAAAGAAGAAGGGTCCTCCTTCCAATCTCTCCCAGAGGTCGAAGACGAAGAAGAAGGGAACACAGAAAGAAATAGAGATGATCACAGTCAACATTATGAGCAATTACGGAGCTACTTGTCGAATGCTGCGCTCGACATAGGCGATACGACTTTCGAACCGTACTATAAAGGAGGGCGACCTCACATCGGTAACTCCATCCTAGAACTTGACCCGGAAGATGGAACATTCTCTGTTCAGGGTCATACATTCTATCCAGAACCTGGTCTTCTCGAACTCCTTTTTGAAAAACGACCCAACTTAGAGGATGTCACGGAAGACGATTTGAAAAAATACAAAACAATTCTCGAACTCACTTCCGCTCACAAGATGAACTTCAAATCGAGTTGTCCGTTTAACACGAAAGGAAATCGATGGAAATATCGTACAATTATCTCACGTCTTTTCGGTGGAGGGGAAAGACAAAGCAAAAGACTTGAAGAAAGGAAGAAGAAGAAGAAGGGGAGCGGTCTACGTTTTGTGACGGCACCAGACTACAAATATTGGCGCGATCCGAACACACTTGTGGAGAGGTTAAGTCTGTTACACGCTTCGAAAACGGCCGGTAACAACGGGCTCGATGGTGAAATAGTAGAAATAGAAGATGAATTGCGTGTCGCCGGTATTATCGATTAGCGCCTCTGACCATGCAGAACAAGAAGAAGACGACCGTATTGCCGACCGTTCGACAAGGACTCGCTGCTGAGTTGCATGCGCCTGCCCGACGCCGTTACGCGAGACGGCGGGTGATAACGAAAGGACTCGATGATCTATGGCAAGCCGATTTGGTCGACATGCAACCGTACTCCAAAAACAATAGAGGAATGCGATACATTCTCACCGTCATCGACGTGTATAGCAAGTACGCCTGGGCGGAAGCGATAAAGAAAAAGACGGGAGCGGAAGTCGTCAAGGCTTTCAACAGCATCGTGACGTCGAGCGGGCGAGTGCCTCACTTCCTACAAACCGATCAAGGCACCGAGTTTTACAATACCGCACTCAACAAGTGGCTCCGAGAGCGTGACATTCGTCATTATTCCACCTTTTCCAACGTGAAAGCCGGCGTTGTCGAACGTTTCAATCGAACGCTCAAGGAGCGGATGTGGAGACGCTTCACCGCCGAGGGGACGCGACGGTGGACCCTTATGCTCCCCACCCTCCTCCGAGATTACAACAATACTAAACATCGAACAATCGACATGAAGCCGAAGGACGTCAAGGACGACAGACTCATGCGCACGGTGTACGGACAAGTGAAAACGCTCGACCCGCGTCTCCTGAGGACAAATCGATTTCGCGTCGGGGACATTGTTCGGGTGAGCACGTACAAAAGCTCACCGTTTCGGAAAGGCTACGAAGCGCGATGGGGAACCGAACTCTTCAAAATCGTTCGTGTGCATCTCTCGAATCCCGTCACGTACTCGCTAGAAGATCTGCAAGGTGAAACAATCAAGGGCCGCTTCTATACCGAGGAATTGCATCGCACGCGATATCTCGATCGATATTTAGTTGAGCGTGTCGTACGGAAAAAGGGTCCGCTTCGCCTCGTGAAATGGCTCGGTTTCGACTCACGTCATAATTCGTGGGTACATGCGAGAGACATTGAAGCTTAAGAGGGATTTGCATCCTCGCGCGGACAATCACACTTCGACATGTTTGCTGACGTCAGTCTTGTATAAGAAGGACGACGAAAGCACGACAATCGTCAGTTCTTGTCGCGTGCGAAAGCGAGGCGCTGCTACACCGGTCGATGATCATTGCGCTGTCATTCGATTTTTTGTTTTCCTCTGTGACTGTGTGTGCGCTTCTTTGATCATGTTGCGCTACGTGAAACATTCTTTATACAGACTATTGAAAGAAGAAGAAGAAGAAGACGAACAGCGAGACAATACTTCTTCTTCACCTGAACAGAACAGTCCGCAAGAAGAAAAATCATTTCGAAACGAGAGCGAGGGTGAGGGGACTTTGTGGACAACACAGCCGACCACCCCGTGGCGCGAAAACGAATCCGGTAGAAGAAGAAGAAGAAGACGTGTGCTCACAGCTGTCGCTGATCTTCAAGGGTTTTGGATAGGCGGACAATTCATTATCAAAGTGCTAACCGTCATCCGGACCGCCAAAGATGATTCTGAGGAACGGTTCGTTCAGAAATTCACCTTTCGTCCACCGCGACCTTTCTATACTTTGAACAGCGACGACAAGAGACAAGTGTGGTGGATCAAAAGCTGCCATCACGCCACACCGCCGTGGAGTAGCGGCCGTTACGATTATCGAGACAGGACGTTTGTGATGTTGAAAGCTTTCGAAGGTGTCACAACAATATACGTTAAGGGAGCACAGAAGAAAGAGTGGCTGCTGGATGTTATTCAAGGAAAACGTATTGTTGATCTGGAGTCGATCGGATGCCCTCCGCTGAAGGAGTGTTTACACGCGTACCGCGAACTCTACGCTTGCGGTGATGTTAGCTTAGCAGGACAGCACGTCATCGCCCTGTACGACTGGATGAGTGTCAATCGACCGCACTTATTGCATCATGAATGGGAGGAGTCGAAAAGGAAGATTGTGTAATCGGCCTCTTCCATTCAAGGACGATAAGATGAACAAGTTCCTGCATGTTGCAACATGAATGGGAGGAGTCGAAAAGTGAGATTGTGTAATCGGTTTCTTCCGTTCAAGGACGATAAGATAAACAAGTTCCTGCATGTTGCAACATGAAGGGGAGGAGTCGAAAAGGGAGATTGTCGGCCTCTTCCGTTCGAGAACGATAAGATGAACAGGTTCGTGCATGTTATAATCACGCTCTCCACCGCTTCGCTCATCAGTACGATGTCGAGTGTTCCGTCGTACGCATCCGCTCATCCGCTCATCTGCTACGTTGCCGAAGTATTGGAGCATACCAGACAAGAGATCAGGCGAGAGACGCGCGAAAACATCGAGCGCGCTTTCAGAAAGTTGCATGAAGCCGATTACAAGCTTACACTTCTCGACTCGGATACATTGAGTCAATTGCCGGTCGAATTTTTGTGTCATTGGCCCGCGTCTCACGAGGTTGAGCGCGTTTTCGAGAAACTCCCTGAAGACATCAAAAAACTACCGTGTATTGAAGAACTTCGTTCGTGTAAAGAGCATTGGAATCGCGGACGGACGCACATCGATGGACCGCCGCCGTCGAAGCGGAATTGTCGCTTTTGCATCTATCTCCGCCAGCCTTGCATCCAACACTACTCTGAGGAGGAGGACGCTGCCGCACCGTCGGGCTGCCCGTCGTGACAAACCGTCGCCCTTCTCGTCTGCACACAGCACTACGCTCAACACGACAACGGATCTCGGCCATTGAAACAGAATGATGTGTGTGTGTTTTGTAAGAGGAATATTGTGACGTGTGTGTGCTATGAATTGGATGGATAGCATCATTGTTGGTGTAGCCCTCCTGAACTTTGCTTTCGTGTTCGCTGCTTTTATCTGTTTAATATTTTGACGTGAAACAAAAAGAAGAAAAATGGAAGACCAATGGACAAGTGACACACCGCCACCATCACCGCCTCCACCTCCTTTTGTGGAAGTTCGATCCACTGCATCCCCTCCTCTATGTTGCACCATTTGTCAAAACGATGACACTCCCCCTCCTGTGATGGCGCGCACACTGTGCAATCACTTTTTTTGTCTTGAGTGTATACAAACGTGGCTAGACGTGAACAATACATGTCCTATGTGTCGACGCGAATTAAAACCTCCCTCACCCGAAGCTTATTCGAGTCTAGATGAATACATTATGGCATCGATGGTGGATGACAGAATCATTATGCAGGCGTACATTTATCTCTGCAACGTCATGTGCACACTTCCCGCCAACGAGAGAGTAGCGGTTCGACAGGTCCTGGAGGCTCTCTGTGCTGAAATATGTCGACGACGTACTGCCGAGGCAATAGCTCGACGAGGGGTGGTGTGATATGTCGACAAGAGGGGGATGTGTTGTCACTGGTGATAAGTCCACCGCAGTTTAACGGTGAAATTGTGTGGGTAAATCGCTAAATATCTAACAGGCAAACAAACATGAATGTTATTTATTCTATGTATAATTTGATTTTTATTTGATTTCAATAAACAAAAAACATTCTTTCAATTTGTATTGTTTTTCATTTGTTTTTCCTATCACCACCTTTTAGGGTTTCCCTTTCTTCTATTATGAAAGTCTTTTCAGCGGGGCAGCGAGCGTCAGCGCTCTCGAGAGATAGAGAGAGAGAGAGAGAGACGCGCGGCTGGCTATCTTATATAGAGTGCATTCAAAATGCGCGCCCCGACGTCGCTCACAACTCCATCTCATTCTCCGGCTCCTAGAGAGCGCGCGTATCTCTATACTCATTAGTCTGCGCAGCGCGCGTCCTCTGCCACCCGCGCCGGGCCCTGCCCGCCGCTATCTTATCAACATCCGGTCCTTGCCGCCAGCGCGCGCCCTCAGCGGCCCCTGGCCGCCGCTATCTTATCTACTTCCGGCCGCCAGCGCGCGGCGCCCTCCCGACCGCGTGTAATATCTGTACCCCAAAGCAGACAGCTTGACTCGAGATGTCACCGTAGCTCAGAGCCAAAGTGCTGGTCGCCTCAGGGGAATTGAGGCTGGTTCGAATCCGCTTCAGACAGCAGCATTTTTGAAACATATACACACACGCACACGCTTCCACAATTCACCGCCAGAGCGCAGACACATACGCTTCCACAATTCACCACCAGAGCGCGCGCACACTTCCACCATTCGCCGCCAGAGGTCGCAAGGGGTGGTGACCCCGGTCGGTGGGGGCATTATAATTGGTGGCGCCGTTTGTTGACATCGGGTGGGCGGAGGAGGGGGAGGGGGGGCATTATAATTGGTGGCGCCGGTTGTTTACATCGGGTGGGCGGAGGAGGGGGTGGGGGAGGGGGGGCATTATAATTGGTGGCGCCGGTTGTTTACATCGGAGGGGTGGGTGGGAGGGGGAGGGGGTGGGCGCAAGTGGGGAGGGGGAGGGGGTTGTTGACATTCGGCGGGGCATTATAATGGGTGGCGCCGGTTGTTTACATCGGAAGTGGGCGGGGTGGGGGGAGGGGCGGGGGGAGGAGGAGGGGGTGGGCGGAAGTAGATAAGATAAGCTGATAAGAGCTGATAAGATAAGCACTTCCTGACATTATAATTGGTGGCGCCGGTTGTTTACACCGGATGTGGGGGAGGGAAACAGGAAGTAGATAAGATAAGCTGATAAGATAAGCACTTCCTGTTCCAGAACCCGCATATCCCCCCTACTCACTCATTTCCTCGTCATTCCCTCTCACTCTCTTTCTCTCTCTCTCGCTCTTGTTCGTTCGCTTTTGCGCTCGCCTAAATCAACAGATACACCCAACAACACGTACGCACACAATCTCACAAACATAAGCACACCCACAAACATCCACACATCTTAATTCTTGCACTCGCATATCATAGTTTTCATTCGCTCTCTGTCTTATGCAATTATCCTATCGATCACTTTTCAGTTCTCCACTAGCTTACCTGATTCACTCGCCAACTTTTCTAATTACCACCTCTAGGTTGTGTTGTCTCCCTCTGTCTCACTCTCATACATTTCCCCTTCCCATGTCAACTCTCCACTTGTGTATCGTGTTATTCGCTCTGACACTTTATTGATCACTCATTATCTCTCTTGTACGCTCTCTCTCTCTCTCTCTCGGTCTCTCTTGCCTCGTGCGCGCTCTTTCTCTCTCCATCTCTCTTTCGCCCACTTTTCTTTGTTCATTCGCATTCCGTCTTATGAACTTTCAAATATTTTTTACGCTGTATTTATCATCTTCCGTGAAACTCACTCCCTCTTTCTTTCTTCCTTTCTTTCTCTCACCTTTACCACTGGTGTTTCTCCACTCGCATACACTCTTATTCATTCGCCAACCTTGATGAATAGCCATTCGCTTTCGTGTATCGTCGCTCTTTCCATCGCCCGCTCTGTCCATTATCCACTCGATACTACCTTCCTCGCTCGTTCGTTGTCTTGTTCACGCATTCTCTCTCTCTCCCTCTCTTTCTGCCCCTCTCTCTCTCTGCCTGCCTATATCTCTCTCCCTCTCTGTCTCTTTCTGTCTCTGTCTCTCTCTTTCCCTCGCCCACACTTTCTCTATTATACACTCGCATTCTACCTTCCTCGTTCGTTCGCTATCTTGTTCACGCATTCTCTACCTCTCTCTCTCTCTCTTTCTCTCTCTCTCTCTCTCTCTCTCTCTCTGCGTCTGTGCATTGCTGACGCGGAGAGGCCGCAAGGCGGGGGGGGGGGAGGCGTCGCCTAAGCGGCACTCAGCGCCCCGCGCGCGGCCCTGTCCTCTACCAAATGGCATTTTAAGCGGAAGAGCGGAGGAGGGAGACATGGGGGGGGGGAGATTTGCGTTTTCTTTTGCGTTTAAGAGAAGCGCGCCTGCCGACTAGTCGACTGAAGGCCGCGTCGGAGAAGGCAAACGCGAGCAGAGGACGGGCGCCACGCGTCAATTAATAGTTATTTATGTACTAAGGTAGTTATAAGAGTTCTAATGATCAAGCGGTGACAAAATGTCTTAGGGGCTTCATACCGAGGGGTGTTAGTCGCACGATATCATTAGAACCAGTGAACGTCAGTAGTACTTACATGATTTTTTAAATCTAATTTTACTAATTCGGATTTACTTATTTACTAGTCGACCGAAGGCCGCGTCGCAGAGGTCTAGAAAGGACCAAACGCAATAACTAGTTGGTAACTTGACTCTGTTTGCTCATATTTCCCTCCCATAATTCCCTTTTGCAATTCTCTTTCATGATTTCCTCAATAAGGGAACATGTAGCATCATTCGTATTTCGTATTTCCTTCGTAACCACGATCCTTAACCCCAAAGGCATTTAGTTTTTATGTAAAGATTTTAAAAATGTTTTCTATTATACTTTTACTAAAAAAAGTTTTTATTTAGTAAAATATTTTGAATATTATAAAAATAATATAAAATTTAAAAATATCTTTATGAAATAAATTTTGAGACATTTTTTTGCATACATTTTTTTATGAAATAAACAGGAATTTAAAAAATTAGTAAAAAGATGGTGCCATTTTCCCTCCGTGTATCACACAGGATATCATATTACCCACTCACGGGAAGTACCAACAGTAGAGGGAGCAAAGTTGATTTTATGCGCATTGACAGCTTTATAAAAACGACGAAAGCACGATGGACGTGCCCGCTGCGACATGCGGAACCGTTATATTATGGCGGCTCCACACATGCGGCATTCGGCGAATCCCGAGCAACCGTTCGTGAATTACGAGTAGTGTGGGCTTGCGATTCGCCGAGCGCCGAACGTTCGGTATTCGCCCTACACACCGCGTGTCGGTCTTTAGGACACATCAAAGGGAGCGAATATTTGCCGAGCACATCGCTGCTCGAGATTGGACGAACTGTCGCTCGCAACTTGGCGAATGCCGAATGTGTGAAGCCGCCTTTAGGCTGTACCTAGTCAGAGTAGAGAGTGGTGGGCTGGCCGCCCCGAGGTACCGGTGTTATTGCTGTGTTAACGAAACACTACACTTTCGAGGAGAACCATCAACGCGCATTTGATGCCGGAGCTGTCCGTCGCTTAACTTTGTGGCGGTCCCCTCTGTCGGAACACTGAGGTATGTGCGGCGATACATTACGGCGCGTGCCTATTATGTTGTCATAAGCTGGGATGGGGGCATTTTGAGCATTTGCTCTAACATTTGTTTGAGGCAGCGAATTTAGTTGCGTTAGCTATAAAGAAGGCTGTGGTAACTTGGGTTTTGTTTATTCCTGACATTCGGTTTTACGTCTAGGAACCCGTTTGTTCTTGCCCACTCACGCGTTTTGGTTTTTTTCACGTGTTCTTTGTTACGTATCTAATAAATTTCCGTCCCGCAACAGAGTATGCTCCCGTAGGCGTCCGCAAAACTGGGCATTTGCAATATAATTCAGCTACCGCTGCGTTCCACTTACCCAAGGTTGGTATACGTTCACTTCACTCTTGAGGTAACTTTAAATAAGAACACTTAAAGTTGAAACAAAATGAAAATATATTGTTCGTAAGTTCTGGATGGCTAATCAATCGACGAACTGTTACCTGCTACTTCTATGAATATTTTGTTTTGTATTCGTGAGTCACCGATTAATTATATCTAATTCCTTCTCCAAACTTCTAATCATTTGATGACACTTCTAATAGGGTATTCAAACAAGTGTTTCAGTTTAAATATCACGATTTAGTCATCTCTATTATCCTTGTCATTGTTCACTGCACAATTGTTTTCAAATATCGTTCTAGCCGTCGGAAATGGCCCATTTTCAATTACCTTCACATAAATTCGCATGGTATGTCGCAAGGCGTACAATTTACCCCTGCGTTGCTCCGAAATCAGCCAATCAAGCCGTATTCCCTGTCATAATGTTTTCTCGGCTATCCAATAATTGTGGGACTCCACGTGTGCAGTTTAAAATGATAAAAGGTATGTGGAGGTTATATGGCCACGTTAAGCGCCTCAAATTTTTCCGTTCATATATTTCAACATTTGGCCATATTAACAGAATCATGATGAAATTTAGCACTTTTGCTTCAAGTTGAAATTGCTGTATAAAAAGGGATTCAGGAATATTTCATTTTACAAAAACATTGTAATTTGAAGGTAATATGCCCACATGCTAGTTTTATGGCCATTGCAAATTAACTTGTTTCTTGTAGCATGACTATGGAACTAAGACTAGCTATAATAATATATAATACAAGTAGTATAAGAGTGTCATATAATGTGATACTCTTACAGTCTAATCTTACAAAAATACGGACTGAAATAAATAATTTTAAAATACAATAGCGCAAGAGTTTATAAGAAGTTATGAGGACCTTCAGCGCGTTCTTGACAATGAAAGCTCCTGAATGCGAATGCGCGAATTAACAAGACTGGTAGGGTTTAAACGCACTTCTTACACTCTCCCAGACTGCTAGCACAATCAATCGGAAATGATTTCAGCTAACATCATAGCCTCTACTTGGCCATATTACCTGTTAATAATTAATATTTTAAACGGGTGCTATTTTCTAAGTGACAGTTATGGCCGATTGGGACATTCGGGCGTTTTGATTTCCATCTCGAAAACTTTATAAATGTCGATTTTATAACTTGTACTTATCGACGGTATTTTTGGAGTATCATAAAGAAAGGAGTTAATGTTTATTTAGTTAAAAAAATTACTGTTTTGGCAAACTAATGGTACGACTCTTAATTAACTCAAGAATAATATAAAATATCCTTATGAACGTTAAAATACATTTTACAAGTCCTAAAATTAGAATAATGAAAATTTTATTAGACAAAAAGCATCGAACTCCAAACTCAGAGTATGTTTCCTATTAGTGGGCAAGGTGTTTATGGCAAAACGGCCGTATTCGGGACACGTTTAACTATCAAGCAGTCTTAAGTAGAAACAATTTTTTAAAAAATATTGTTTTTTTCTTCTTGACTTTTGGAGTTTTTAGAAATGATATTAATTAACTGATTACCCTGTATTGCCCAGGTTTTTATTAATGTGATCTATTACCGGTGGAACCGACATATCTATTGATATATTGATACATTGACGGTATATCTATTGATATAAATATTGATAGAAATTTACCAACTGATTCAGTGGAACTCATAACTATACACCTTGACTTTCACCACCTTTAGATACTTCCCACCAGCAGACTGGCTAATCAAGACCTTCTGCTCCTCGTCACCGTAAAATGCGTCACCTACATTAGAGACCTCGTACTGGTTAATGTCAACTTCTTCCGGCTGAAATATGAATTGAAGGTGTTACTACTTTTGAATTTATCCTCCCATTTTTAATAATGTAAACATTAACATGCTAAAACGGTAGAAAGATTTATCCGTTCTCTATTCATGAACACGTTTGCATATAGTGTTTACTTTTTAGAAGTATTATAAAATGTTTATTTTGGATTAATTTGAAATGAGGGTTTGTCGTCCTGTTGCTTCGATCCTATCAATAGATTTCAAGGGATTATCGGAAGAGTGAAATAAGCATTTGCCTAAAAACACGACGTCTAATTCTGGGTTTGATATTGTTTGATACCCCCCATCTCAATCAGGTTTTTGTCCAGTTTCCCTGATCCATTGAGCAAATGCTGAGATGGCCCCTTGTTTACTTCTGGACGTAAATGTAACTTCACTATGCACACGTTTTGTTGAACTCTCCTTTTGCTTATAATGGTAAGAGTAGAGGTAAGGGCGAGTTACTATTTTGTTAGCAATGCAGAAAAATCATACTTGTAATTCGTGTACCGATGCAAATAAGTTTTCTATGACTCAGAAACGAAACTGACTATTTTTCAAATATTGCTAAAATTTATTTTTATTTATTTATGTTAAACTTTTACTCATCTTTCAACTATTTATAGTTAAAATGACGGGAAGGGATTCTGGAACTCAAGAAAACGCGCGTAGATAATCTTCCCCCCCCTACGTCACATACAGTTTTTACTGTTTTTTTTACTGAATAAATCTCAATCTAAATTAAACATTATCCCTCTAATGTTTCAAGACTTGGATGAAGACAATTTAAAAATTTGTCTCACTTCTCGTCTTAGGGACCGTCCCCAAGGGGCGAGGGAGATCGTTTTCGCGTCGTCAGCTGCAGGTGCAGCTGCGCCGCGCCCCTCGAGCTGGCGCGGCCTCTTCAGGTGGGTCTCCGCCAGCGCGTGCCTCTGCGCGGCCAGACAAACGAGCGGACATCGGCGCTGAAACCGCTCGCCTTGTAATGGATTACGAGCGCGTCGCGGCGGCCCCGCTTTCGGATCGCGTCAAAACGGCTCAGCCTCGCGCGGGGGGGGGGGGGGGCTTTTCCCGCTCTTAGAAAGGAACGGGCGAGGGTCTTTTGGACCTTCTCCTCGATTGATGGTAATCGTCGACTTCTACGGATATAAAGCGTTTTCGTCTATGAAATGTGACCGTTTCATTTAAGTGACGCTATTCAATTTCAAGGTTCCGTGCTTTTGCCTTTCTCCTGCCCCTCCCTACACTCATTACGTGCCCCATTAGCTACGTAAGAAACAAATGACTACAAAATGGCGAAGAAGAGAATGGAGAGAGAGAGGTATATAGCAGTGGTAGGTGGTGCTTCTGGCGTTGCTCTTTTTTTTATCTGGGATGGTCGGTCGCTCGCGCCTCCACTCGGCCGGAAAATGAAACTTCACTCCTCCCGCTCCTCCTCCGGTTCCGGGGCTGGCGCCGGCGCCGGCTCCTACTCCTGTTCGAGCGCAGAGGCTCCGTCGCTGCCCCCCCCCCTTCCCCCCACTCCACCAGACGCCGGCTCCTCCGCCGCTCGCTCTCCCTTTCGCTGTGGTCTTGCGGCGGGAAAAGACCGCTTCATCATTTCCGGGCTAATGGCGGCCATTACTGTCACTGGATTGCTCGGGGAAGCGTTCTCCCTCCTTCACCCCTTCGGACCGACCTGCCGGGCGGGCGCGCGGGCGAGCGTCACGGTGCGGGAGGGGAGAGGTGCAGGGGACGGGCGGGGGTGGGTTTGTGGCGGGGGGATGTGCGGGGAGGGTGGACGGGAAGGGACGGCGGACCGGGGGAGTGGGGTGCAGAGCTTGGCGTTCGCTGAGTGGGGTGGGTTCGGAGGATGGACGTGGGTGGGGCGGGAGCTGGGTGGGAGTGGTGTGACGTGTGGGCGGGGACGAGACCGGGGGAGGCGGGGTGGGGCGGGAGGAGTGCGAGGCGTGCCTGGGGCGGGTGAGGGGCCGAGGCGTGGGAGGGGCGTGTCGGGGAGGGGGGCCGTCTAGAAGGGCGCGCGCGACCACCGTAGCGCCTCTGCCCCTCCCTTTGATGCCTCGTCCCTTCTGATAGCCGCCCGAATTCGGACCGTTACCGGAAATCGAAAAGGACGGATCCTTTTGGTTACGGCGGGATACGTGCATGCGTTCATTTTCTGGCTTTGTGATGAAAAACAACACTTGCTGGTTTGTTCGTAAAATACGTCAGCAATAAAGGTAATAGTTGGCGACACTTCAAAAGCGTCATTGCGACACTTCAAAAGCAAAATCTCTCCTTGAACACTTATATTCGAGTAGAATAATAAATTTTAAATATGAATTTTGCGACATAATTGACTATGTTGTATTGGTAAGATTTAAAAAAAAATAATAATACTTATATATGTATGTATTTGGCATTTTAAGGTCGGACCAACCTGACTTTTGCTAGCTTGCGATTTTTGCAGACCTAGGTCCTGTTTTATCTTTTATTCACGCCGAGGAGTAAGGGTTCGGTCACTGTTTGTAGCATACCTAGCGTAGCTAAGCTTTGTTTCGTTACACAACCGTAGAAACTGAGATAATTGTATTAGAAAGTTCAGTCTTATTTTTGCTCTGACTGGTAACCGTCCCGAGGATCGGACCACATAAAAGTAGTACGTTGTCCGTGAGCCACCCGATGTGCTATTATCACTTTTGTATTGAGAAATACATTGAAATGTTAGATGTTACTTCTCCGCGATGATTTACTGCGAAAAAACATAATTTATTAAAATTACCTCTTTTTCCAAACGTACATATTTTCATTTACTTTTCGACATCAACTAGAAGTAATTTCCGTAAACGACTGCAACATGCCACCACGTTTTACGTTAAGCTGCTGTAGGATGCTAGCTTGAGAGATTTGTTGTCTGATTCTTGAAAGAATGGGGCGAGTCGATTTGTGCTAGTTGATCGATGGAGGGGTGCTGTGTTCATCCGACGATTATCCTTAGAGATAATGCCAGGATCTCCTGGTGCTTCGGCATGCAATAAACGCTGTCCGGCGGTGACCTCCGACCCTCTTTGAAGTTTCGCCTTCCCCTTCAGATCGCGCGATTACCATTAGCAATAAATCATTGGGGGATGGCATGACAAAGAGACGTGTTTTCTGTCTTTTATGTGAGTTCAGTACAGAAGGCAATCATGTCCATCCTTCTGCTTCAAAAGAGATTTTCTCTGTTGCATTACCTGGTCAAACATTTTGAATTTTTTAAAAAAAGGTGATTCGCATTAAAAAACAACAACAAAAAAACACCACCACCACCAACAACAATTTCGCATCCACTGTATTTGTATGCCTATTTATGTGAATCTTAATCCAGCGTCAATATTACACGGCCAATGCACTGTCATCCAGTAGTACACATCATCACGGGACGTGTACTGTAACCTTTTGGTAGACTAATACTAATTATTTATACTAGTGGTGAAAGTAAAATTTTATTACATATTGCTATATCCAGGGAGGTGGAAGTGTTACTCTCCTGCTAGAACTTGAGATCCGGCGCCTACCTACATGCCTGGCGGGAATTTACCCCTTCCAGGTATCTCCTCACCCCTGCTTCAGCCGGAACTAGCTGTGAGCTCCCGAGTAATGTCCTGACGCGTGTAGAAGTGTAAATGTGTGTGCAAGGGCAGAAGAGAGGACGTAGACGAGGTGTCGAAACTCCGCCACCGTCGGGACTCGAACCCTAGCTCCTTGGCGACGCTGCAGTGGCAGAAGTTGCCCTGGTCCAACCGGCAGACAAGTTTCCCTGTACAATAAAAGGTCGATTACGTGGCAGTGAGGAGCAGCAGCGACTTCTTTGGCGCATCGGCGTAGGCGGGGAAGGCGAGAGGGGTCCGCGACCGCAGGCCGTCCTCCGCCCCGCCCCATCGCCCCCCCCCAACCGGCCGGCGCGGCTCGGCGCCGCGCCGTGTCTCAATCAGGCGCTGGGCAGTGGGCCGTGGCGAGAGGCGGTCGCCCCTCCATGACCAGCTTCTCCCTGGCCTGCTACTCCGCTCTCTTCTCTACCCTCCAAGCCCCATCCCGCCCCACCTCACCCGCTTCTTCACCCCTCACTCCCCTCCACGTCCGGCTTCTCCCCGCCTGTCCCTCCCCGCCGTTCCCTCTGCCTCACTACTTTCGTCTCACACATTTCGTTCTACCCCGCCTGGACTACTCGTGCCAGTGAGACGAATGGCGAACGTAGGAAAAAATAAATTGCAATTTTTAAACTTTGAGTTTTATTAGTTCATTACAAAAAGTAGGTTTAATTAACACCAATCTGATTAATGAAATGGTAACGGCGTTATGACAAAAAGGCAGTATAGTAATTCTTAATATTTCACCAGCTGAATGCCTTGGTGCATTGAATCCTTAACATGTGATATTTAAGAATTCGTCGGGAATATTGTAGTGGAATCCGTATTACCTAGAAGAATAGAACGAGCCATTGATAACCTCAGAAGGTGCCTTAACTTTCAAAAACTTCGTTTAATTTCGCAAATCTCCCCGCCCTAATTTATAACCATGATGATGAGGTGATCTATCCATTATTGTGTTTCTGCTTGCTATCCATTGGCCTTGTCTTTTGCCTCCCTTTCATTATTTCGTCGCGATCTTCTCTTCGTGTATAAATCTAGAATCTTCATCGCCTTTTCATCTCTTTTCCTCTCGCAGAGTAAATCGTCGGTTACCTCTGTTAATAAGTATCGTCTGAAATTCTGCCCAGTCCTTTTTCTTACCTCTTCCAAAACTTTCAAACTTTACACCCAATCTCTTGAGCACGTCTGTCACTCATCTCCGTAGAATACCTCTCTTATCCACAGACGGGAAGGAATAACTTCAGTAATTAAAAAAATCTATCTATATTAGGTTTATTTATTTCATTTTTACAAATGTACGAACTTTATTTTAATTTAACGAATTTAACTTAATTTTTACGAATTTAGGCACAATAGTCATGATTTGAAACGTTTACCTGCTGAAATGTATAACATACTAACTCACAAGACCGAGTGGTTGGGAATCGCAAAAATAATTTGGTAACCTATTTCTTTCTATCAATAGACTAGCAACTGAACCGACTAGATCTGTGATCTGTTAGGCAGAAAGTCTCTTGTGGTTTCTGTTTGTTTCCCAGTGTTGTAAAATTGTAACCAAGATGTAATAATTAATAAGGAAACGATTTTGCTTCGTTATTTTTGCATGCCGTTCAGTCCTGGTTCGAAGCACCTGCTCTCAAGAGGAATTCGTTTGCGATGGTGAAAGCGCGGTGGAGGAGGTCGCGAAGGAGAAGGAGGGAAGAAAGCGAGGAGGGCGAGAGGAAGAGAGGGCCAAAGGGAGCGTGGGAGGGAGGGCGAGTGGGGGGCACGAGGCGCGGGGAAGATGATGTGGAGACTGCGGCGTCATGCGAGAAAATGGGCACCGCGACCCCCATCCGGAGAACTGGGTAGACGATTTTGATATGTTAATTTCCTTATTAATGATTTCATCTTAGTTAAAATTTTAAATTTAAACACGGGAAATAAACAGAAAATTGCAAGAGTCTTTCAGTGTATAACTGTATCTTCTGTCGAATAGGTCATGATGAAGTTGGTTCTGTTGCTAGCTAGCTTCGTAATGGAGTGAAATATGTTCCAACATTATTGCGGTCTTTCGCTTTTTCAGGGTTGCTG
This sequence comes from Gryllus longicercus, assembly GCA_038098605.1. Lineage (NCBI taxonomy): Eukaryota > Metazoa > Arthropoda > Insecta > Orthoptera > Gryllidae > Gryllus > Gryllus longicercus. The sequence continues at coordinate 1,176,958 of JAZDUA010000223.1, read as the reverse complement.
CTGTCTGTAGGTCACTGGTCTAGTTACTTCAGTCGCTAGCCTACTGGTAGAGGGAAGAAGGAAGTCCCCACATTATTATTGCGGTGTCCAACAGCACGACCGTGTGAGTTGGTAAGTTGTACATTAATCCTGAAGAAAACAAACGTGGAAGTGGAGCAAGCTTCTCGGGTTGCAAGGAAATCTTTCTCTACCCTTACCCCTGATGTAATTTCCCTGCTTCGCAGATGTCACTCGACGTCCCATTTTTGGCACCTTGGCTTCAGAAGGCTTGTCAATCACCAGTTTTTTACTACCTTGATTGCGGAACTGAACTGTCTACCAAGGAGGACGAACGGCTGTCAAAGTGTTGGTGTGTGTATACACATTGTAAGTTATGTTTGGCCAAGTTGTGGTCTCGGATCAAGGTCTAGAGAAACGACATCCACGTACTTGCTATCGGTCAGACACGGGGGCACGGATAAAACTATGGAATATCCCCTCCTTGAAGTTGATGATCTGACCATTAAAGAGCAACTGTGAGAGTTGCTTTCAAACTTAATGAATGATATACCATTAGGCGAGATTTAGAGAAATCTATTAAAATAAGGTTGTTGTGTTATTTTTATTAATATTTTAACTTTAATTTTTATGTAAACATACTTTTTTGAGGAACCCTTTTTTGAGGAGGAATATTTCAAATCCTTTTACGAACACGTTATTACTGATTTCACTAGTGCTATCCTATAGGAAAACTGAGGTGTTTTGATGATTGTGATGTATGAGATGTTTTCCTTTCTAGTCGTTAGATGCGCCGCGTTAGATGCGCTTGTGTCAATGGTGGCGGCAAAGGCATAGTACTGCCTCCAGCAGGGAACCTCGACACTACTGATCTAGAGTGCTAGAGTTTTCCAGTGTTGCACCTCATTTCGTAGCTCTTACATCCCCTATTACAAATAGGACAAGTAGTCATCCGTTTCTAGACATTATAAACATTCTCCAACTGGATATGGAGATAGCATTATTCTGTTCTTTTTAGATTTTCGAGACCCGCTTGCAGTCTGCTCATTGGCCATTTTCATTTTCTATGCATTATTTATATCACAGCATGATATGTGCTGAAATAAATAATAGCGGTCAGCAACTTCTGAAATATTGCGAATTACTAAATTCGCAATTTACATTGCGTAGACCAATAATGTAATTTTGAAAGGTTCGAATTAATGCGAGCATTGACTATGATATACAATATATTTATTAATAAATTAATAATTTTAATTAATGACGGAAACAAAAAGATTACTAAATAACAGAACTATTATTTTAACATTTTACCAAATGAGATCGGCAAAATTTTAATAATATCTAAATTTCTTGTCTTATCATTAAATTTGTCATGGAACGCAGATTGCCGACCATATCCATCCATTGGTCTATCTGGATCTTTCAATCCCAGAGAACTTTTGTGTTGGAATCTTCGACCATCTCGTCTGACTTGGGGGCTTTCACCTCTGATTCATTGACTGACCTATCGTGATTTTCGTCAAGCTTCCCTTGATCGGCCGAGATAATGCTGCGATTCTCCCTTGCTTTGCTTTTGTACACCAAATGTAGTTTCTATTCCTCATCCCAAGTCGCATACAATATTTCAACTCATGTTTGTTTTGTTAAATATGTAAATAAAACTATAAAATGAAAAAAAATACGTTCTGCTTATTGTACGATGACTTCTTTTCATGTGCGATAGGTAGGGTAAAATTGTATGATGTAGAAGAACTAATACTCGACTCCTTTGAACTAGGGAAATTATGACGTAACTGCTTTAGCCACCAATTAGCACTTTGAGTTCTGCCAAGATGTAATTGTAACCGTTAAAAGAATCTCGAAAAGTGTAGTAAATGTATTCAAGAAAATAAAGTCCTCTAATTCATAGACAACTAGCTGATTACTTAGCATTGGCCAGACATTTATACTCAATCACGATCATCCATTAAACGCTCTGATCGCTCAACGCGCCCCGCGTGTCCTATTCGTCCTATCCCTCCCGTCCTTTCCGTCCACCATCTACCCATCCCACCCAGCAACAATGATTCGGCCGAGATGCATTTCGAGTCGCAACGTTTCCGGTAAATACGACTTTGGAGTGTAACAAGATTTGGGATGTCATTTTGGGATCGCGAACCTCCGACTGTTTTTGTTTCTTTCTCTACTGCTCAATCATGTTCGCGCAAAATTTGGGAGTAACCGCTTCAGTGATGCAAACAATTTTATGGAACACACAATCACCCATACACATCCGTTTTTATACTGTCATGTAAAACATTCTTCCACATTTAGTTCCATCAGTTCCAATTACAAATTTAACCTCCACCCCCGTCTCTTTTCTCGTCCTCCAGTCCCTCTTCCCCCCCCTCCCACACCCCCGGAACGGCCGTCGCCGCCCCTTCCTCTGGCGCTCCGCTCCACTCGTTCTGCGCCGCGGCGCGGTCGTCGACGGAGGGAGCGGAGGCGCTATCTGTCGATCTCCGCAGGCCAAGGGTCACTGGGCACGGCCGCCGTTTCACTGAGCCTCGGCCTCGGCCTCGGCTTCGGCTTCGGCTGAGGAGAGCGCCAGGACTGAATGTGCAACCTCTGTGGCTTCGTTGGAGCTCGCCATCGGAACGACTCCCGCCTGCCCGGCTGCCCGGCCCGGTCCTCCGAAAGTAGTGGCGCTCCGCTCCACTACGTACTTTCTCTTAGTGCATTAAACGGCTGTATCCGTCTTTTCTAATTTACTGAAAGATATACAGTGGAACCTCGGTTTTCTTCTCAAACCCATTCGAAATTATTTGACGAAAATTGAATGTATGTAAATTAAAGGACTATTTCCATATCAAATAACGTAAATTTCATTGATCAGATTCACTCAGTAAAATGTCAACAAAGATATATTTTGTACAGAATGGCAACTTGGGTATTATATACATGAAACAATGAGAAATACATATAAACGGATTGTGAAATGGATAAATGAACATTTAATTTTTTTGCCTTTTTTCCAGATTAGTGGGCACGAGGGAAGTGAGAATTGGGACGAGGGGGAGTTAGAGGAAGATGTTTCGAAAGAATGGATCAGGTGATATTCAAGAAAAACAATAGCAGTCTGAGACACGGACTCACTACAGGCTATGTTTCGGCACTTGATTCACGTAAATGGGTGGCCGGGCAAGTAGGCAGGTGGATAAGATTGGTTCGGACATTTGAAAATTCGTGAATCTTCTCGATTTTTAATCGTCCATATGTATTAATGGTGATTTACACCACTCACTACTTCATTCGTTCAAAATATTTTTAAAAAAATGTGGTCACTTTTGGGAAAATTTTGAAACTACGACGTGAGCTTCGAATCAAGAATGTTTTGGAACCAAAGTAGAGACGGATCAGTGGAGAATCGTGTAAGCGTTGGGATCTTTTGTTTGAACAGACGAAAGTAATGATCGACCGATGGATGGGCAAACGCTCGGATAGGCAGACGCGATGGATTTGAAAAAAAAGTTTGTTCTGTTGTGTGTTTGTTTGATTTAATGGTGATTCCGGACGCGTCAACTCCTAAGGTCATTAATCCCGTAAGTGTGGTGCACCATTTATCGCGGGAGGTTGCGGTGATCTTCCCCCGCTGGATAGAGAGATCTGGCGCCAACCTACTGTCGGCTAGCGTGATTATCCCCAACCAGGTGTCTCTCACCAGCGGGGCCCTGCCCCAGCCGGGTCAAGCTCTAAGCTCCTTACTTGTCTCCCGGCGTGTGTGGTGCATGTAAGTTAAAGTGTGCGTAAGGAGTAGGATAGGAAAAGGAATGGGAAGGAAAGATCGCACGCGGTCCTTAGTCCATTTGTTAGGGTACTGCTCAGCATTCGCCAGATATTGACCGGAGAAACCACGGAAAACTACCAATGACAGCAGCCGACCACTAGAATTCTCCTCCAGAGAGGTTGAATACGACCCAAATACGTAACCTCCAACCGCCACAGTCGGCAATGGAACCCGAGGACTTGCCGGTCAGAGGCACTGCCGTGACATCAGTTGATGCCCCAAACCACCTAAGTCGGTTTGTTTTGTTATATGTGATGATGGATCCACTGGGAGCCAGCGGCCCAGATGCTGAAGGAACACTACACCGCGGATCGCCGGCGGGGTGGACCGATGCGTGGCGGGGAAGAGTTGAGGGGAATAGCGGAGAACGCGCGATTAATGGAACTAAAGAATATGTGATGGATTCTGGTGAAAAACAAAACAAAACATGGAAACCCACGTGGAAACATTTGCAAATGAAAATTTCATTATCTTCCTGCAATAACTGATTTTCATCCCTTTGAATCAGTTCTTTCGATCCCTTCTACTCTTAGCCTTGTCTCGTTCTACAATGAATAACTTTTATAATTCCAATACATTTTTGGATGAATTGAACTGGACTCGGCGAAGTGAGAGGAGGCGTGATCGAGGGGAGAAGACGAGGAGAGGAGAAGGGAGGAGAGGAAAAGGGGAGAGTGGGAAAAGAAGGAGAAGAAAAGGGAGGAGAGGAAAACGGAGGACTGCAGAAGAGAGGAGTCGAGAAGTGTGAGGAAGAGAAGAGGAGAAGAGAAAGGAGGTGATAAAAAGGATGGGAAGGGAAGGAGAAGGGAGAGGATATAAAAGAGTGGGGAGGGAAGGAGAAGGAAGAGGGAAGGAGAAGGGTGGCGAGGGCGAGTGGGGAAAGGGGGGATTGCTTCGTTTGGTGGGCGATCGGGCGGACGCTCAGATTATCTGCTCTGTTCCTCCGGAGCCCCTTCCGCTGGGGGCTGGTGCGTATCGCGCCGACATCTATTGCATCACGAGGAATGGCCGCCGCCCGCTACCCCCCTCGCCCAACCCGGCTCTGGAAGTCCACTTCAGCTGTGCCAAAGGCTCCAGGAAACGTATCACCAAGACGAAGGCGAAGGCGAAGAAGTTTCAAAGTTGAAGGCTCAGGCCCCCGAACACCTAATGAGGAAATGCCTAACAAAATATTGAACCTACTAAGGAATAATTTGAATTTGAAAATAAACTATTACATTTTCTATTTAAAAAGTAATCCTTTCTTAGAAATCGAATAACCCACTTCCGTCCGTCCGTCGTCTTTCCTTCACAGCTAGACCACTTCTCAACCACCATTTGAGGCAAATGAGGAGTCATTCGACGCGTCTCCGTTTCCTGTTGGGGAACTCTCAATTTTTTACCGATCAATTCAGAAAATTGTAAGAAATCTCTCTAAAAAATGTGTGGGGTTTTTTAGGCAACTAAAATGCGTTTTGGATGACTTGCGCCGCCTACGAGGGTGGTCAAAAGCTCGTTTAAACCTCTCGACTAAACAAATTGAGTGGCACAATTCTTGGTCAGTCCCTTCTAGGATATTCTGGAAGAATTATAGATAAACGCATGTTTTCGTAGCACTTACGAGTACACTGGTGAAACGCTGTGAATTACTGTACTCTTTTCTTTATTTACATGAATTAGTACGACTTGATTCATTAGGTTGTAAATAATTAAGTCTAATTTTGTAATGAAACAGACATTTAAACACATTTTAATCTATACTTTTTCGTATATTTTTCCTTGTCCAAAAATAGACAACCTGAGCATTTTTTTAATGTTGAAAATTTATTTTTATTTTCATATTTCAAAGCCAAAATTAAGTTTTTAACATGAAAGTTCTCCTCGGAGGAACCCCTCAAGCTGATTTTTACGTTTGTGAAGCAATATAAATTGTTACGAAAACTTTTCGGGGCCCTATCTAGCGAAGATTGTAAGCCCTTAGACTGCTTGTGTTCTAAACCCCAACACACATTTTTATTGTCTGCGGGTGATGAATTGTTTCTAACTACTTTTGTAAATACTCCTCATGTCGGCTAATCAGAAAGTATAAAATATGACATGACTTAACACCCCAATTTTTATTTTGTAGAGTCCTAAAATAAACAGAAAAAAATTAAATCAAATACTACACATGACTAGCACGATTCTTTACCTACTAGAGAAAAAAACGTCATTCGTTCCGTAAATGCCGTATTTCGGTAAATTAATTATATCTTTCTATTGTCTTGTCAATTAAATTAGATTCCTTATCCAAAACAAAACCATAGTTTAAACAACGTAAGGTGTTGAAAATAGGTCGTCAAGTTCTTTATTCATCACAATCTGCTGATTGATTGAAGTTTTTTGAAGGCAGGAGTACGGTGGACAGTTTAACTTCTTCCTCCATGTAGGTGAGTAAAAACAGATTTAAACTTACTTATATCTTCTCAGTGGCGGACCCAAGCGGGGCAGGAAGGAGTCATTAATTTCAAGCAAAGAATTTAAACATTTATTTCAAAATTATTTATGGCGGGCTGAGCAAAAAACGTTGTTTCTCCCCTCTTCTCTTTCTAGATCGCCCCTACTTAAGAAACGGTCATTGTCAAGTAATTGTTCTGATTGTATTTGAGATGGCAATAGAATTCTATAAATGTGCTTGAAGTTACGATCAAAATCTAATTTTAAAACAAATATTTTCATATAGTATTTAGAATATGTTTGTCGTTGCATTGGATCTGGCGTAATAACGTACGTGATTGACTGAGAAATCGAAGAAAAAATTAAACCTACTTTCTTTCTTTAAAACTACAACGTGCATTGCCCATTCCCCTCGATTTTAATCGTATGACTGTAAGTCCGAAGAACTCTATACGTAGCCCATGTCGCTGATCACGTGGAACACAGCGTCGGGTTCTGTTTTGTTATTACTCGTAAACAGCGAGATTTTGCATATGAAGTTGGCCTACGAAAATCTTCCATGGTCTCCAGCACTAAGCCACATATTGACACGGGAGGGCCATAAGTCACTAACTCGGGGCTCAAATTAGAAACTTTCCATGGAAAAATGTCAGACTTGTTATCGGGTTCTGACGCTCAAACACCAGTCATAATGTGAAGATTACTAGGGCAAAAGTTGCGGAATGGTTATGTATTATTACGTTTGATTGCCGAACAATACCACTCTTGACTAGCACTCTCAGAGTATCATTCCCAATTCGTGAGTAAGATGCAGATAAATTTTTAAAAACCCGAATTCTGCTTCAGTGAGATCCTTGCTTCTAAAAGCTCTGGCATGAAAGGATGTTTGAACGAGCATCTAAGTAAATGCCGATAAATCAAAAAACAAATATCAATTAGCAAACCCTAATTCCTCCGAAATACAAAAATTTTCAGGAAACAGAAAACAAAACAAAACATTTTCAAATTTATGACGAAATACTATCTGAAAAAATTTAAAGCACATGTGAAAACAAATTATTTTTCAATGTCATTTTTTAATTTTAAAATATGTAATTATATGTCTTAACCCAAGACCTCCTAAAAAATCAGAAATTCTACGAAAGTTTTACTTTTGTAGTTGAAAAACCTACAGTACACACGCAAGCAATAACAACAGCTTTAGTTCAATTCACTCCTGTCACTGCTTGTATTTTCCTTATCTCCTCCTATTGTTGATTCCATTTTCTTTGTTCATCACATGAAAGCTCCGTAAATCAGTGAAGTAATTGTGGCTTTAGGGGATTGCGTGTGTATAAATGTAAAACATATTTGGTGTAAGCTTATTACAAATGTAAAAGATACAAACGTATGTTGCATTTACCCTTTCTGAAAGGTATGCATGCAAAATCTCTTCTAAATCCGACGTGACTCACTTTTCCATTTTAAAAGATCTGTAAATATTACATTCTTTCTCATATGTGTCTTCACTTTTGCCAGGAAGTATTGTTGACATTGTTTTCTCAGATTTGTCTAATATTTGATGAGGAATTTGATTAATAACTTCCATTTTAATATCGTTTTCTTATCCTCTAAGTCACTATGATCATCATAAGAACACAGTGCAAGACCCTCTGAACTTTTTCAGAAAGTTCGCCATGTTTAGATCGAATACGAAGTGATCGAATGTATACCTCGAATAGTAAAGTTTCTCAAAATTAAAATTATTCTTAATTGGAATCGAAAAAAATCAGCGTAATACATGAATAGAGGGGTATAATTGCACTCGTGGTAAATAAGAAACCTAGCTCATATGTTCGCTCGTTTATATGAACGTAGCAATAGTGTAATTATACCCTTATTTATGCACTAGTTTCGTTAGTAAACTACAACATACTATAAACACTTCAGCTCTCTCACCCCCTGATAAACATTTTACTATTTTATTTTATTTAAATATCAGAAAAATATCTTCTGATTTACGAAGAAAGACCTAAGGAATAGTATTTACTATTTTAGCAACTTTTAACTAAGGGAATGTCCGGTAAAATAGATTGCATTGCAATATTAGTTGCAACAACGTTTCCCCAAGGATTCTGAGTTCATAAAAATCGTTTCATTAAGACTTAGAGAACCACAAAAAATAGTGGGATTGCGCGGCATACGAAAACCTTTTCTTCTTTTGGTGCCCCTACTTATAACTCAGCTACTCCTTTCAGCCATTTCTGAGATACTGAGTTACGATCACGTCTCACTACTGTTGAAAACCTGTATTTAAATACGTAATAATCACAAAAACTCGATTACAATGATTTAAATAATGCCAAAACACCCGTTTTGTAAACTCATTACGTATATCATTCAGCGCTTAAAATATTCGCCTTCCGGAGGTTTTGTACATTCTCCATTTTAATTATCGGCTAAATGCATTGAGTGCATTGTGTGCAGGGAAATAAATGTTAATACCATTGGGAGAGTGGTAACATGAGGACAAAATGAAATCGACAGGAAGCGACTGGGGACCAATATAAAAAATGTACAGACCCGACATTAGTTTCGAGTGGGAGAAGCGAACGATAAAATACCAACAACTCCAGTGATGAAAAGGCTTAATACACGAAAATATGTCATCAGTTATACATTCTGCTCTTTTAGAAAACATGAAAAAACCCAACAACAGCTGAGTGCCATCTTAGAAATGGTAATGATTTTGTAACTATTCTTTTCTAGTGGAGCCAATTTCACAATTGTGTACTATAATCAATGAAGGTAACCGGGTAGAACATGGCAAAAATCGCTCTGTAATGTGGCATATGACCGATTTTCCTTAAAATACCTAGAATTTCAGAAATTTCAGAAAATACCTAGAATTTCAGAAATTGCAAAATTCATATTTTGTTCAATATTAAAGGTAAAGCTTTCTTTTCTAATTTAATATATTTTACAACATTGGATCTTTAATTCACTTCATAAACACATTTTTCAGAATATTAGAAGTTCTCGTGTAATTTGTGTCGTTGAGTATCTTCAAGCGATAGCTGAAGTTTTAGTAGGATGTAAAATGCACTATTATAATTTATGTATTACGTAGTTGTTACCAGTAACACGAGAAAGTATGTGTTTTATAGCACCACTAATAAGCTTTTTTGAGAAATGAAATTATATTTTTTGAGAAAGGCAATTATCTTCTATTATTTAAATATAATAATTGTTTATGTTTTTGACATTATCATTTTACATAATACGAAACTTTTCCATAATACGAAATGGCAAACATTGTTAGGAAGACACATTCTTGGTGTACATATTTTTTGTTTCCATTACTTTTTATCTGATGGTTCTACAGACCAGATTGGGCTCTCGCCTGCCATTGGAATATTCGCAGTACTAGAGGAGACTTTATAAATATTTTGGATTAAATTTGATACAAAACTCAATTGGTAACAACACATTGAAGTAAAATCAAGTCAAAATCAAGCTAATGCAATTAAGACTATTAATAATTTCACACAAACTTCTCTCACTATCGAACGCACCATCGTTTCGCACGCACCGTCTCAGAACCCGTGTGTGTGTGTGTGTGTGTGTGTATGTCCACTGCGGCTACATATGTTCTTAGGCGATCGGAGCCAGTCTCCCTCCTGGAAAGTCCCTGCCCCTCCCTGCTCCACCTCTCCTCATATAACAGTTCCCGCTCGCTCCATCTCCGTTTCGTCCCTGCCCCGGCCCCGACCAGCCCCTGTCCCTATCTCACATTCCGTCCTCAGTTACCAGCTGGCTGCATCGTGTCCCCGTTCTTAATAACTACTTTTTCCTATCCGACTCCTCCCGCACAAAATTCCGTCCCACCTTGCCTCCGTACCGTTTTCTGTTCGACACGCCCCAACTTTGTCCTTTCTCGTCCCGAATCCGCCCCGTCCGCAACCGTCTAGTTTGTGTTCTATCTCGTCGCCGTTCCAATCCCGTTCCATTTCGTCCCTGTTCCATAGCGCCTCCGTTCTGTTTCGTCCCTGAGCTGTCCCGTCCCCATCCGCTTCCTCGTCCCCACTACGGGTTCCGACTCCTCACCGCTCGGCGCTGTGGCGGCCGGCGCGGCGTGGCGCGGCGTGGCGTGGCGTCGCGTCGCCAGCACAAAAGACGCAGCCGTGGGGGCCCAATATCTGGGCTCCCAGCCCCGCCGCCCCCCCTTCCGCCCCGGAAGGGCCGGCTGACTGGAGATAAATGGCAAATTTATTGCCTTAACCAGACACGCGTCGAGGCGGGCTTTGTTTGCACACTGTTATGTTATGGAAATTTTTCCTCGCCTTCTGCGGGATACACTGCGCTGATGAATTTTTGAATGGTGGCCGCCTCCGCCGCCGCCGCCGCTGCGTTTTTGTTTCTTCACTTTGTGTGTCTATGGATGTTTACCTTCGCTCGTCCCTCCTCATCCGGACACTCCGCCAAATCCCCTGGCGGCCACCGTCGGCTGTACGCCAATCACAGGCAAGGAGCGAGCGCCGGTCCCTGCCGATAAGACTTTTTATCTAATTGCCACCGGCACGTTATGTTAATCACCTCCAGGCTTCAGAAACTTCTTTGCTCGCGGCGCTTAGAGGTTTGGTACTTTTTTTTTGGGCGCTGAAGAATAAAGGCATAACGCAACCGAATGGAAGAGCTGCTCTCAATTTATTTCATAGACCACTTTGAATTTAATTATTTCTGGAAGTAGAGTGCATTAAATACGAAAACATTTCATTATCGCAAAACGAGAATGTTTCTGTTTCTCGTTATCATCCACTTAGAGAGAGGAGAATTTTACTGTCCGTGCAAGTTTTAAATACGTATTTTTTACTCTTGTTCAAGAAAATGCATTAGATCGGCGTAGGTGATTCACGACATAAACTGATAACACTGAATGCTTGTGACCGAGAAGTTCTAAGCTTAAAGAATCCCTTTGATGGTAGGATTTTCGACTCCACAACAGCTAGGTCGAGTTCAGTTGATGCCAGAAGAGAATTCTAGTGGTCGAATGCTCTGATCAGTGGCGGTGGCGATGATTAGCGTAGCGTATCCAAGTTGACGGGTTCAACCCCGATCGAAGCCGTGGATTTTTAAGGGCGAAAAATCCTTCGTACGCCTTCCTTAGGAGGGGAAGTAAAGCCGGTTGTGGATCTACTGCATGTAAAAGATCCTCAAGCCCCAATGAAGCCTCTGAGCTAAATTCAAATCGCCTGTTTCGTCGCCCAAGAAATACCTTCTTTCTCCGCTAGTTGGTAAACGGTGCGTAGCAAAACTTGCGTGGTCAGCCGGAAGAGCAGGCCTCATGGCCTGAGACCCGCCACCTACAATAAGGCAAAAATTCAATTCAGTTCAATTCAACCAGTAGTTTTCCGTGGTTTCTTGGATCAACAATTTCATGTTGTCAGAAGAAATCCGTTGCAAAGCAAATTGTGCGTCAGCTTGTGCAAACCACAATGCTGGTCTATTTTCCCACAAACATGGTAACTTGATTACAGCGTTGATTACGGTATCTACGTTGGTATCTTGTGTGAAATCTTGGTGTGATTGTACGTTTAGTTCAGGAGAGTTAACTAAGGCCATGGTGTTGTGCGACGTCGAGTATCAGCAGATGAAGCGAACAAAAATGTCTTTATCAGAATTCTTCTCTCTTGTAGGAAGAAAAAATAAATATTCGATGTATGATATTAATAAATCGATGTATTGTATCAATTAACTCAAGTTCTACACAAATCAACTGTATGTAGTGATTGGGAGATGTTTCACCTCTCCGGCACTACACAGCGGGTTATATTAATGTGATTCTTGGCAACACGTCGCCATAACGGATCGCCACAGATTTTTTTTATTATTTTGGCTGTCTGTATAGAAGCCTCTTTTGTAGACGAATCAACTTCAGTAGAGACAATTCTTTTATTTATGATCTCTGTACATTATTGTAAGCAGTTTCATAGCTTCTTTTTGCGAGTGTCTCAACTTAGAACCCAGCTTACTCGGGCAGATTTACTTCGTAAAACTACTCTGGAGTTGGACATTTATGCTAACCTGGATCTGTGAGCCACACAACTCGGTCAACCGTTCTGCCAATTTACTTCTTTCTGTCCTCTCAGTCTAAAGGTGACTCATTTGAAGTTAGTTTGGTATAAAGCTCTAGGATTCAGAAATTAATAAAAGTGCTCTGTCATGTCATTGGACAAGCCAATTTTGACTTGGGGGTGGGGGTGGGGGGCGTGGGGGTGGCGGTCGTGGGGGTGGCGGGCGTGGGGGTGGTGGGCATGGGGGTGGTGGGCGTGGGGGTGCTGGGCGTGGGGGTGGTGGGCGTGGGGGTGCTGGGCGTGGGGGTGGTGGGCGTTGGGGTGGTGGGCGTGGGGGTGGTGGGCGTGGGGGTGGTGGGCGTGGGGGTGGTGGGCGTGGGGGTGGTGGGAGTGGGGGTGGTGGGAGTGGGGGTGGTGGGCGTGGGGGTGGTGGGCGTGGGGGTGGTGGGCGTGGGGGTGGTGGGCGTGGGGGTGGTGGGCGTGGGGGTGGTGGGCGTGGGGGTGGTGGGCGTGGGGGTGGTGGGCGTGGGGGTGGTGGGCGTGGGGGTGGTGGGCGTGGGTGTGGTGGGCGTGGGGTTGGTGGGCGTGGGGGTGGTGGGCGTGGGGGTGGTGGGCGAGGGGGTGGTGGGCGTGGAGGTGGTGGGCGTGGGGGTGGTGGGCGTGGGGGTGGCGGGCGTGGGGGTGGCGGGCGTGGGGGTGGTGGGCGTGGGGGTGGCGGGGGTGGGGTGGAAGTGGTGGGAGTGGGGGTGGTGGGCGTGGGGGTGGCGGGCGTGGGGGTGGTGGGCGTGGGGTGGCGGGCGTGGGGGTGGCGGGCGTGGGGGTGGCGGGCGTGGGAGATGTGGGTCGCACGCACGAGGTGTTGCCAGGCGATCAATGACCAATCGCGTATCGGACTCTGCCTGGAGACGTCAGAGGACGAAGGCTCAAACGTAGACTAGCTCTCGCGCCGCGCGGGGCTGAGACTTGTTCCCGCACTGGAACCCGTTTGTTATGAGTAAAGAAAGGATTTTAATGCATTGCGAAGTCCTAAAATGTGCATGCGCTATCAATTAGCCAAACGTGAACGAGGAAGGGTAAACTTAAAGATTATTTGCACTATCAAATTTACTTAATTTCTATTGTTTTGTTTTATCAATTTTGTTTACTCATTATTATTTAGTCATTTTATATTGTAGTGACTTTTGTGCAGTGCACAATTAATCAATTTTACAAAAAAATGTTCTGCCTTTAGATTAATGTATTTTCATGAAAAGAACGACTTAATAAGCCTAAATCATCCTATAGACGAATAGAAGCATACTTCAAGGACGACATTTGCCATTTCTCCAGTTCATACTTATAAAGCCAGAACAATGTTAACTCATTTGCATAGGATGTCTTCTCCGAAAACGACCATCACGGTAATTTCCGTCATTTCATGGCGTACCCTTGTAAGGAACAATGTTCAGCACTTTGATTATTTGCTCTCGCGGCAGCGCGACCCAGTTTATCCCGTTAGCCGTCTGTGGTCTGCCAGCCAGCTTGTGACCCCTCGCCATTTCACTACCCGCTGGAATGCGGCTGCATGTAGTTCAGATGCCACTGGCCAAGAGACTTATATCACATTACATTACATACAAAAACAAATATTTTGAACACGTATTTCACTTTGCGAAAAGAGTCAGTTCGTATTTGGTTTTCTTCCAAACTTACCGAATACTAATAAATGAAAGGAATGACAACGACTTCTGTGCGGTGTCAGATTCTAAGAATATGCTAATTACGCATTACTTTTAGTGTTAAATAATTTATTCCCTAACATAAATGACGAATATTTAATATACTAACAAAAAGTGTAAATGTACATTATTAAACGGAAAAAGTATAAGCACGCATTGTGCATGCATTTTTTAAAAAGAAAGAACCGATACATTCAAAGCTGTACGGCAAAAGCGTACATTTTTACTTTCACAACAATACTTTTTCAACAATACGATCCCAAATGTTTGGTCGTAATGTCAGTGTTTAAGTTTTTTGAGCTAATACTCTACACACACGTCAGTATTAGTGTCTATTAGCGGCGTTCCAAAGATGGATAAAAGATAGATGCAGGTGGAGAGGAGATACAAGTAATTTTGTACCCGAAAATCGGAATGTCTGAATGGATGGACGTGTCACTCAAAACACAGACAGAGTAAAAGCTTTTGAGCTGAAATTCGGTCAATAGTTCAGGATTAAGATCTAGATGTGGTGTTTCGGACATCAATCAAATTTCGTGATAAGTGCTTTAAATGAAAGGATGTGGATCCCTGATCACTTATCGCTTGGTATAACCGGTTCTATAGCAGAATCACTAAATTTTAATAAAATAATCCAATTAATTGAATGACCGTTTATCTGTTGACTAAGACTTTGGTCTACCACGAGCATGCCCGTGTGTGTGAGAAGTAAGAGTTATCGAATCGAAGTGAGAGAAAATTTCAATTTGACGATTGGGTGTTTTCAAACTCAAAGAATTAGTAATGTTGCAACACAATGTTCTGCAATCGCCTACCTTATGTTTACTTTATCAAAAATATCAATGATTTACTTAGTGTATTACATTTTTAAGAAAAGTTGAACGGAAGGATTTCTTAACCTTAGTTCCTTACAACGTACTTGTACGGATCTTGTTAAATGTAATACATACCAATTACATTTTCAGTGACATGTCCATCTCTATGTTTCCAGTGAATAGTAATTGTATTGTTCCAGAATTTGAATCGCTGCTTCCTTGCCGTCTTCTCCACCTACACAGCCATCGCGTTTCTCTCTTTCTTTTTGCCTTAAGGGCGGAAGGGAACTCTAAGGGCGCCCCGGGGGGCCCCGAGCTGTAAGCAGGCGTTGAAACGGAAAACACCGAAAAGCAGGGGCGTATCATCTGCATTCTCTCTTCTTGCTTAACAAGGTCATTCTTATGGGAGGAAAGGAGACAGCGACTACTCGAGGGCAGGAGGGGAATCCACTTCCCTTTTGTACACGTTAAGGAAATATGACTGCATGGTATCGTTTATGAGACAACACAAAACCCTATAATTGTGCTGCTGTTGAGTAGATACTTGTCCCCTAGGCCTGTATCGAAGAGATTTAGGATGAAAAACATAAAGGTTCGAAAATTAAAATACTCGGGAATCAATAAGCTCGCATGCAGCATGAAACACACTCTACCCTGCTGCACATATACAATCGTGCTTAACTCCGAAACAATGTATCCTAGTTCCTTAAAACTAGGTGTCCGAGACCCACAAGGCAAACGTTTTATGTTGCTTATGGCCAAAATTACAATAAGAGACATTTTTGAAAGTTCTGTTAACGTTTTGAAACTTCAGCTCCTCGGTAAACCAAAACTCCGTATCATGGATGCCCCAAAACGGGCAGAGTCTTGACGTCTATGCAAATTATGAACATAATTTGATATTCTGTGTAATTTAATGTTACATCTTAGTAATATTACCATCGTAAAGTTTTACCATCGTACAGTATCGGGCCTATAATGCTGTTAGGCATAGTTCAACCATTGATTTACAAAGCGCGGAATGTTCTCATTGATTTAACTAGTTTCCATTTAATATTGTCTTTAAAATCGTCATTAAAATCGGTTCATATCTTTTTCTAGTAACGCATGTAATGAAAACATACTAATAGCGTGTCTTTCTAGTGGACTGTCGACCATCTGTTATCGTATAAATGACGCATTAGATCGGCAAGGGCGTATAAATGAGTGATGTTAGCTAAGCTTTAAAAGCGCTAAATTTCAATGGTTTTGCTTTTCATCAAAATTTTACTATGCGCTTTGAAAGAAATTCTCCGACAAGAATTAATTTATACATCAAATCGCAGGAAAAAATCGGGAAACAAAAAGTGAAAAAAAGAAATATTTTAAAATGCGTAACGGAATAATAAAGTGAAAAGGGGAAACTGCGATAAAAGGGTGCTCAACCGGGGGCTGCATTACGGCAAACCAAACGCTGCTGGTTGCTGATACCCACCCGCCACGCGCTTTTTGTTAACATCGGCACGGCTCAGCGGGAACTGATTAAATTTTTCTCCAGACACAAAGCGTAAAGACGCCTCTGCGCGTTACGCCCCTATGGTTCCCACGTGCGTTTTAGAATAGATTCTTTACACTTGCCAATTGACTGTTGATGGGCGCGGTCGTTATATCATTTAAATTCAGCTTAGCAGCGGCGCGCACAAAGCTCGCCCCTTCTCCTCCCCTGGCAGAGATGTTTTGATAGACCCGCGCCCAGCCCCTCCCCGCCCCGCGCCGCCACGCGCCGCCCACAAAGCGGCCGCGCTTGCGCTCCAGATGACTGGGGCGGGGGTGGGTGGGTTGATGAGCACTGTCAGTGATCGTAAGAGAAAATATACTCTTCTTTTTAATGGATAAATAATTATTTGCATGACTGCAATGAAAATATTTGTCAGATTTCATGCATGTAAACCACTATTGAAAATAGACTTCAGTTAAGAAACCAAATCTTTCCACATAAATTCTTTAGAAATATTAAATGTAGTGAAATGCGTCAGACCTCAATGTCAATGGACATAACGTTTCAAATTAGATTTATTTTTATGAAGCAATAATTATTGACGTTCATGCACTATAAATTTCTTCATCACTTATGCATAAAAAGTACTATACTCATTTCCATTACATTACGTTACATGTACATTACATTATGTTATTGATTTGAATGTTGCTCTCGGCGGCACGCGACGGTTCTAAGTGTGTATGAATTCGCTTTCAAAAATACAGTACGAAAGGGACTCATTCAAAATTCCGCACTCGGCTTCTACCGTCAACATTTGATTAGTATTACTAATGTATAGTACTACTATATGTAATGATTTATAAAGTATACAAATAGAGATGTAGAATTATTACAACAAACGAGTAATGGAAAAGTGAGAAACTACTAATAGTCTTAAGCTATTTTCGCATCTGAATATGTACCTAGAGGACTTCATTCAAATTGGAATGCGTTGTGATTGGTTCCTTCCTTCCTTACGTCATCATCCCGCTCAGGTGTAAGTTCTTGAGTTTAGTTGGTGATCAGCCGCTGAATCGTGCTAAGCTATTCTTTCGAGTCGCTGTATCTTCCTTCCAGCTACTTGCTTCCTCTATCATCGGCGCCTGACCGTGAAAAATTGCTATGATAATACTCGAAATTGTTATGAACTTCACGGAAAATGTCTTTGTGATGTGCCCTCTTATGTTTCGGTGCGACTGTATTGTTTGTAAATGTCACAATTTACTCTCTCTGGTTGGCGGAATAATGGACTAATTTGCAACGGAACTATTGTGTGCGATGACATTATGTAAGCGAAATGAATCGTGAGTGTGACGAATTGAAGTGCAGTAAGAAATGCCTTGACATGTCATAGCTGTCATTCAGTTGAGTTGTTGTTCAGGAGTTTGCTGAAATTACTGGAGGCGTAGCAAAAGTATACCATCTTCGTCGTGCCGTATAGGTAAGTGTTATTAATTTCAATTTGAGTTCGTGTCGCAATTTTAGAAATGATGGAAAAGAGTCTTGCATCTCCTCCCTCTCACCTTTCAATTCTTGTATCACACTACCCGCGCCATACTCAGGCCATTAATTTAACTCCCGATTCCATACGAAAAATTTTGGAAGTTTTATACTTGTTTTGGCACTTACATGATTCATCGGACGCAATGTCACGGCATTTTCGGGACATCGCTGCGTAAAACGTGTAAATATAAGGAGGGAGGTTCAGTTCGATTTCAGAGAATTCTACCGTTAGCTGGAATTTGGAGAAGCTAATGGTTGTTTACTGTTGCAGGATGCAAATTATACAAGGAGAACAGTCAGGGGTTTCGGGAATAATAAGAAAAGGAAGGAGAATAGACATTTAATTTCTAATAAAATGAAGAAATGACCATTTCGAAGTTGAAACATTTAAAAGACACAAAAAATCAAAATAACCACATAAATTTAAAAAAGGTTAAAATTTAGTATACGGTACACCCTTAGAGAAGCGTGGCTGCGGGGCTTAAGCCCTAATTACTATACGTGCTCTAATAGAAATGAATAAAACTTACGGATAGGCGATTTTCATGGTTCGCCCTTTATATGCTTTGTCCCCGCCGCATTATAACACCAATTTATTTTCAAAGGCAAGTTTCCTCGCTTCGCTCGCCCGGATCCTAGTCACGGCGAGGCTCGGGCCTTTGGCTCTCGCGTTCACTATAAACATCCTTGAGTCTATCCTAGGCATAATTACCAATTCACTTTTATAAGACCTCACTTTTCAAAAAAAACTCCAGAATTCTAACTGCCTAGTTAACGCCGGAACGGTGCGAAGTGCCGGTTTAAACGACTTCCTTAGGTTTTACCGTATACTACATTAAAGCCAAAAAAAAAATTATACCACATTCCAATTTGGTAAACATAGTAGCGGTGAAAGTTGAGCGCAGATTTGAAGGTCAAGAGAAAATGAACCTGGCGCGGATAGCCGTAATGTGAAACACACTCAAAATCAGCGTGAAAGGGCAGAAAATTGTAAAAAAATATTTGTTCAAATGAGGAAGACTGTATTACAGCTGCACATTCTTTAAAATAAAACTCAAGAGGGTCTAATCGTTTTTTTCGTTAGTGTTTTCGTTACTGTGTTTTCTTAAGTACATGAAGTATCAATGGGTTATAAGAAAAGCCAACCAAACGCAAGTGTTGTGAACGTTATAGGGAACATTTCATTGCAAACACGTTTCTTGTGGAGTGTACACTGTAATAGCAATGTTTCTGAATGTTTCGTAAAATAATAATTGTTTATGTCGTTCTTAAAACTTATTTTATCGTTCTTATTGCTGCTTTACAAGTAGGGAAAATCTTGTACGCGCATGTTTTCAAAACAAAAATAACCAAGATTTATTTTTGACTTTTTTCAATAATTCACAGAAACTCTTTAAAAACGCGTACGTAGTTCACACGCTTTTCTATTCTTTCAATTGCTATTCTACTTGTCTTCCCATCCTCTTACATACTTAATTAATCTTATAATACTCTTTACGTAAATAAATAATGCCACCTTGAAATGGCCGACTATCATTTCACTGAGTTTGTTGGCTCTATTTATTCTATTTATCACAATTAAATCTCATGGCTGTTCCATTTATGCTAGTAAGTAATGACCCTGCTAATAAGCGGGTTCGGGCGGTAAATTATTAAAATGGCGAAAATCTATGGATTTCACGACTAGCAACAAAAATATGCCATGTTACACCACAGCAATGGATCGTGCTATTTATTTAGTATATCTTTTAGCTAGACTTCCTTCCTTATGACATCACACATAGAAACCAATGAAATAACTAGGTTAAAGAAGGGTATACGGTACACCCTCAGAGAAGCGTGGCGGCGGGGGGGGGGGTTCCTAATTATGCTACGCACCCTGATATAAATTACGGATAGGCGATTTTCATGTCTTGCCCTTCATACGCTTTGTCCCCGCCACATTGTAATGTCAATTTACTTTCAAAGGCAAGTTTTCTCGCTTCGATCGCCCGGATTTAAGTTACAGCGAGACTCGAGCTTTGGGCCTCGCATTCACTATAATCGTCCTTGAGTTTATCCACCGCATAATTCTCAATTCACTTTTATAAGAAATCACTTTTCAAGAAAGCCTCCAGAATTCAAACTGGGCAGTTGCTACCGGAGCGGCGCGAAGTGCCGGTTTAAACCATCTTCCGTAAGTTGTACCGTATACCGGACTTCGGTCAATACCTACAATCAACAGTATCTCTTCATTTGGAAATGGTTTCAGTCTGCACATGGCTGTTTACTGCCTCCTGTTGTGTTACCCTCCTAATCTTCGTTTTTATCAAGTTGTTACCTCGCTAAGCCATTAATGTATAAGCATAAATACATAGTGTTTATTTTCAATTGTACTTAATATTTTTAGTTAATTTGTCTTTCTACGCTATTTAGTAATCGTCGTGTATTGATTTTAGTTTTTAATGTCTTGTTTATTTTGAATTATAGTTATGCAAAGCTTCTGATGAAGAGCCTTGACAGCTCAAAACGCGTAGTGAAAAAGGATGAAAAAGAAAACAACTCCGCCCAAGTTTGACATTGTATTCTAGTGTAATTGATTTGTATTTAACTTTTTCACAATTTTAATTCATGGATG
Organism: Gryllus longicercus; assembly: GCA_038098605.1. NCBI lineage: Eukaryota > Metazoa > Arthropoda > Insecta > Orthoptera > Gryllidae > Gryllus > Gryllus longicercus. The sequence goes on along the minus strand of JAZDUA010000223.1, from coordinate 1,156,492 downwards.
AAGTCGAATATGTGTAAATACCTTGTTTTTAATTCGGTTTGGTAGTACAACTGTCTACAATGCAAAGAATGGGCCAAAGATATATACATACAAGAAGTAGTAGTATACTAAATATTTACACAGAATACTTTCTTACTGGGATGATTTTCAGATATCTGATAATTCTTTTATTAGGCATGCAAATGAATGGCCATAATTATTTACCTTATTTTCTTATAAAAATGTATCGTTCTTGGACCTTATTCACTTTACAAAACGTTTCAAGTTGGTGACATTCCTATTGTCGAAATTTGTTACATCGCCCTTCTTTGAAGCGAACCCTCGTCCCCAGCACCAGTTGTCATGCGGTCACCTAATATTTCATTTATCTTCTGCATCCATTCCTTCACACACGTTACACGAATTTCTCAACTCAAAATTTAAAGTAAATGTAACCCAAATATGTTACATCTTTTACTTTACCATACACGTTGAAAGTTCGGCATAACTCCGATTTGAAAAGAAATAATTTCAAAAATTCTAAATTTCGTCTTCTATTGTGTCAGTCTTCGTTCTCCTTCTAACAATGCATGTCGTGTATTCGTCCACTGTTACTCACGCGTCCCAAATCTGCCAAAAAACGTTCCCTCTTCAAGGATTTCACTTCATTTATCATTTGTTTTACAAATCCTGCTCTGTCATTTGCTAGTCTCTTTTCTAGTCCGATATTGCATTGTTCGTGGAGCGCAAATAAATCAAATTAATGTTTTTTTTATTTCTACAATCTTCAAATGTAAATGTGAATTAAAAAATCTTATTTATTTATTTATATATTTATTTATTTATACATTTATTTATTTATACATTTATTTATTTATACATTTATTTATTTATACATTTATTTATTTATACATTTATATTTATTTATATATTTATGTTTATTTATATTTATTTATTTGTATATTTAGTAATTTATTATTTCGTGCTGTCATTGTCTTGTATTATCCGCGTTTTTTTCTGTATTTTCATATTTTACAGATGTCACGTACATCGTGGCTACATTGTTTTGCTTCTTTTGATAGACGTTTTTCCATATCTAAAATATTTGTAAAATTCATATTTATGATAAATGTACTTCATTTCACATAAACTCTTCTGTAGAAATGACCATTTTTTGCCAAACATTCACAAATATTTCTATTATTATGCGCCAATCTTTCAATTATTATTTTATAATTTTGCTAAATACACAGTTTCTATTGATGGTGATTATAACGACCTTGTCGCTTCAATGCGCGCGCCAATGGGAGTTGAATGAAGCTGTGGCGAGGGGAAGGGGGAGGGGGAGGGGTCTCCATTGCGGCGGACGCGCACGTGCCTCGCGGCGGGGCCACGCGCTGCCCCTTCTCAACCGCCCCCCACCCTCGCCGCCGCCCGTCTGCCTCACATCTTCCCCTCCCTCACTCGAATAAGTGCGAGTGTATTGCTCAAATTTAGATTTCCATTTGTTTGTAATTAGCAGAAACTTCAAATATCAGCAATGCGATAACAAACCTGATATTCGTATCATCGCGACTACAACGATGTCAATGCAGAAGTAACAAGTTTCTAGAAAGGCATGCTCAGTTATTTCGTCTGGTTTGAAATAAGAGACTAGAGAAAAAAATCAGAATTAAATCTTTGGTTAACACAGCTTCTATACTATAAACTTTCTTCCATAATTTCGAAATAAATACTTAAGAAGAACCCTCAAAGTCCCTTGGATTATTCCTAAGCGTAGCGTATTATTTTGTGTTAATGTGGTGTGTAAATGGCTCGAACCAAGTGATGTGTGAACGCGCCCGGGTGGCCTCTAGAAGACCCTGCTCCAACGTCCCCTCGGGGACAACGACAGCGAGACGGATTCATAGACGTCGCAGCGCAGATCGCGCTTCGATGCGCTTGCACCAAACACGCCCCCTCCCCCTCCCTCACACATCCCCATCGCCCGCGGCCACGCGCAGCAAACCGGGAGAGGTGGCTCAGGGCATCAACTGATGTCACTGCAGTGCCTCTCGCAGTGACGGGAGGTTCGAGTCCCGACGGTGACAGGAATTTCGACACTGGCTAGATATCTGGGTCGAGTTTAGTCGCTGCCTGGAGGAGAATTCTATTGACTGGCAGTTCTCTGTGGTTTCTCCGATCAACGCCATGCGAATGCCGGAGCAGGACACTATCAAACGGGATACGGACCACGCGCTATCTTTCCTTCCCATTCCTTGTCATTTCCTACCCCTTATACACATCAACACTTACATGCACTACACACTCTTTTCTAGTCACACGCACACGTGCCGGGAGACCGTTCGGAAGTGTAGAGCTCGTCCCGGCCGGGCGATGCCCCGGTGGTGGGAGAAACCTGGTTGGGGAAACTCCGCTAACCGACAGGAAGGTCGGCGTCGGATTTCATCTCTCAGCAGAAAATCATTGCCCCTCCCCGAGGGGAAATATTCACCACACTTACGGGACTAATGACCATAGCAGTTGACGCGGCCCGAATTATTAATCAATCAGTGAATAACGTGCAGCAACCCATGCGCCTCCGACAATCTCTACCCCTCCTTTGAGCTAGTAACCGAACAATAGCAGATGTAAGATGTTGTACGAGAGGTAGGGGAGTCTATCTAATTACATACCTATCTATTTATCTAATATTGTGAAGCATATTTTTAGCAATTATAAAACAACACGTTTCAATATTGTATTTTTCAAGGTTGTGAGGACATAGAGGGAGCCGTTCTCGCTTCATCGGATGCATAATATTGGTTAAAATTTTAATTTAAAAGGCCAAAGGAAAAATGTGCCAAAAACAAAACTACAAAAAGCAAACGAACCAATTCAGGTAGCAGTACATTCGACTACACACATTCCATTTTTACAAGATGATACAAACCGTGAAGGTTTTTGGAATGGTGCTAATTCATTATCAAAATTATTAGCAAAATACACGAATACAATAATCTAAAAATATATATTACACAAATATAATACATGTATTCAGATCTTAATAATGTACCGTGTATACAAGTGCAAATAACTTTCATGAATAAAAGCACAAACAGATTGTGTACGTTGAATTTTGTCGGCCTGGGTGGCGGAGGTGCTGGGGCTTTCGTCATGCGCAAGGGTCTCCGCGTGTGTCGCGGAGACCCTTTTGTACCTAGATCCGAAGAGCCTGCAGTTATGTCTACTGAAGGGTTCGAGAAACGTTACTTATAGATGTGTAAAAGATTAGGTTCTATTGGAAAAGTCCTAATAAATAATATATTTCAATACAAAGCATGACTAATATCTTCTTAACAAATACGAAATTTAATATTGAAACCACAATGAGTATTAATTTGAATGATTTTGTTCATTTTTTCAATTACTTCTAATTTACAATCTATCTTCTATGACGTACACGTACCGCCGTCAACCTGAATGTCAATCAGTTGTATCTCACGAACGGACATTTTCAGCTTCTGTTTTCTATTTTTTCATTTGAAAGTGAACTTTTGTGCTTTTGACTAGCTATTTTTGACATTAGTTTTGAAATTTTCGTTGACCATTACGCTTGCATGCGCTTCGTGAAATCAAATGATTTGTAATGATGACATAATAATGGAAATTGTTGAAATAGAAATTGTAAGATTAGGGTGAGAGAATTCGTGTGCATTACTTACTTAATAGCTACGCATACCGTAATAGTTTGAAATTGATGTTTTTGAAAACCTTGAAGAGAAAACTTTGAACATTGTTTGGACTCAAGGTAACGCAGTTTTGAAACATAATTTTTTTCCGCCTGGAATATTTTTGAAGTATTACTGATTATTTAAATGTTATATTATGATATTTTTGATTTTAATTCTTACTTTTTAGTATGTTCCATACCAATTTATTTTTCTCGCACAAGAACACATAGGCCTATCATACAGACAGATTATTCATTAACTTTATTCCGAATTCTAAATGAGTGTTGCAGGGTAGATTTTGACGGTATATTTACGATAAAAACCAGTTGTTTTTGTTCGATGTTGAAAGATTAAGAATAAATATTAAACATTACCAAATTTACTTATTTACATTTTAGATTTTTACCATAAACTTACTAAAGATGAGAAAAGCATTTATTAGTTACATTTATAGTCGATGTGAAGTTATATTATTTCAAGGGGGGGGGGGAAATGTCAAAATTGCAGTAGAAAATTATACTTGTTTGATGTCGCCACTCTGTTGAGTTAGCTGAATGCAATGGTTTTATAATAACGTTCACATTGTCGGATGTATTGTTTAAAAAATGAACGTAAACAAAAGAAAACAAACAAAAATAAATGAAAGGGAATTGAATGTTGGAGGAGAGGCTGACCACCCTTCCCCGCGCGTCGCCCCTCGTTTCCAAGGGTGGAGGGGAGGGAGGGGCATCGAGAAGAAAGCGACCGGCCGGCGATTATACAGCGTAATGACGCTGGGGGTCGCCACGTGGTCCCCGGAGGGCGAAGCGGCGCGGCAGTCGTGGAGGGGGGAGGAGGTTTCACGTCCTCCGGCGCACGCAGCCGATCAACAAAGTGACGATCGCCTCGGAAATCAGCGCGCAGCTGGTGGACGTAATGAACAGGGCCTTACCCCCGCGATTACGCCGTTCGACCGACACCGCGCCCCCCCCCCTGCGCCCCCCCCTGCGCCCCCCTGCGCCCCCCTGCGCCCCCCTGCGCCCCCCTGCGCCCCCTGCGCCCCCCTGCGCCCACCCCGCGCCCCCCTGCGCCCCCCTGCGCCCCCCTGCGCCCCCCTGCGCCCCCCTGCGCCCCCCTGCGCCCCCCTGCGACCCCCTGCGACCCCCCTGCGCCCCCCTGCGCCCCCCTGCGCCCCCCTGCGCCCACCCCGCGCCCCCCTGCGCCCCCCTGCGCCCTTGCTTTAGTTCTGCGGCCACCGGCGCCGCTTCGCGCGAAGTGGGTGGGACGCTGACTCTTTTTCACGTTGTAGGGATGCGACGTTCACACGTTTTGTAAACATCGATGTTTTAAAACTATTTAGTAACCTCCAACATTAAATATTCGCGACGGCCACAATTCAATTTGAACGCGTTCATTAATTAATGATTTTTAATTTAATTTTTAAGCATAATTAAAAAAACTGTTTTAAAAAGACATGTTTTGAAAACATTGATGTTTTAAAACTATTTAGTAACCTTCAACATTAAATATTTGCAAGGAGCACAAATTAATTTCACAGTAGTCGCTTTCATTAACTGATAATTAAGATTTAACTAACAAAAAGAAGTTAAAATACTAAGAATAATTTTAAAAAACTGTTTTAAAAAGACATGTTTTGAAAACATCAGTGTTTTAAAACTGTTTGGTACCGTCCAACATTAAATATTAACAAGGAGAACAATTTAACTTAACAGTAATCGCGTTCATTAACTGATAATTAAGATTTAACTGACAAAACATAGTTAAAAGCTACTAAGAATATTTTTTTTAACTGAGCGTGAAAGCTAGAATGCGCAAGATCATCTCAAGGGTGTCTCGAAAGATTTCTCAAATCGCCGCTCGATAGTACGCGAAGAACGGGAGGTCATATGCATACGTCGCAAAAACTGAGTGGTATCAGTTATTTCATTATTTATCTTTTACAAAATTGTAATGAAGGGGATTTTTCATTCACAGACATGTCAAAAAGGTAAAAATATCGAACACAGAACAATGATGTTGGAAAAAAAAGCGTGTTTAATAAATCAATAAATATCAATATTTATATAAAACATGGACATAGATGTCACATCCCTATCACGACTAGTTTCACCTAGGAATAATTCGCATGTGGTCCTACATTTTTCTAATATCATGGAGCTATTGAATACAAATTTCTAATTTCTGTAAAAAATGTAAATGGAAGGTCGATGTAGGTACAATATTTCTTCGGAGCCTGTAGTGTGCTCTGACTTTGCCACTGTGCTGACTCCACAATTCTTCGTGGAGTCATCAGAGCTCATTGTTGGCAAGAAGCAGCAGGTTTGTCAGTTCATATTTTGCGCACGTTGAACACTTTGTGACAACGCGTGCTTGTTACTCGCCTTTATATGTAAATATTTTTGTAAGACAGGGAAATGACAAAAACTTATTAAGAGTCCGAAATAGTGAGTGAGCTAAGCTTTTAAACCTCCTTTAACATATGCATCCATGCAACGTTCGTGTAGATCTCTGTTTAGCATAAAAGAAGTGGATTTAATAAAATTTGTAAATGGATATCCTTTCAAGAAAACCTAAAATTTCCATGCGTATTAATTGCTATTGGAGGAAAAGACAAAACAAGAGATCATTGCCAATAAGGAAGGGAAATAAAGTGGTTTCATAGGTCATTTGAGGAATATGGAAGACTAGAATATTACTAAAAAGTCTCTGTTCGTCCCTTGCAGAGAGGCGACTCTGCAAGCAAACAGCTTCTTCCAAGTTCAACTCCTCGTATAATCTCCTCGTTCTCTCTATATTTTCGAAAATTAAAAAAAAAAAAATTGCAAGAGTCCAATATTGAAGATATATATTTTTGTCTTCAATGACATATGCTCTAAAAAGATATATCTTTAAAAGGGTCCAAATTGCTCAAATATTGGCGAGGATCTGTATGAATTTACGAATATTTTATAAGTTAGAAATAATACTAGAAAGTATGTAGGCTACTGTTGAGCTTCTCTGGTTTTCTTTTTTGAGAGTTTTCCATACTTACGAACGTTACTTTCTCAAAGCTTAACTTACGTGCTTGTGGTAGAGACTTGTAAGAAAAGAAAGATTTTAGTTATTGCTCCATTCAAACTGTGCTGCAATTGTCATTATCAAGTGTACATTAATTGTATCTTTTACTTTCTCTATTTCTACATTTATTTTCATTACTCAGTTTCCGAGTTAGCTGTTATGTTTTAACGCATTATTTTAAGACAAGAAACTGCATTACAGAGTTCATTCTCCGTTTGATCGGCTAGCTGTGTTATAGAGAACTTCATTTACCTGGGCGCTACTTACAAAGTCTTGATACGCAGGTTTACTTTTAGTTGTATTGGAACGACTGGCTTCGCAAATTTGAAGACCTCTATTGTCGGTTCCTAAACATCACATTTTAATTTCCCGTTGAATTGTTTCCTTCCTCCATTTATGAATATTAAGCTTGTGTGTTTTAAAGAAAAAAGTATTATCTCGTAGAAAGTCGGTAACGCTCCATTTTCATAACACACTCGCGGCAATTGAGTTGAGTAAAATCGTTACCGTAACTACGAGGAGGAACGCAAAGCCAGTGCCGTGTACCTTCATGCGCAGCTAATTTGAAAGCAAAGCCTGTTTTCCCGGCCGCAGAGCCCTACGTGGTATTTCGCAAACTGAGCATTAAAAGCCTCCAGATGAAGGCCGGCAGGCCGGCCGTTTCATTCCCAGAGGCTCTGCCGGACGCTGCCTCTCTACACTCCCCCGCTGCCACACCCATTACCTGTGCCTGCATCCGCCTCATGCGACAGAGCCCGCCCCCTCGCCCCCCCCCCGCCCGCCCCCCCGCCCGCCTCCTCGCCCTCGCCCGCGCCATCGCCCGCGCCCTCGCCCGCGCCCTCGCCCTCGCCCGCGCCCTCGCCCTCGCCCGCGCCCTCGCCCGCGCCCTCGCCCTCACCCTCGCCCGCGCCCTCGCCCTCGCCCTCGCCCGCGCCCTCGCCCGCGCCCTCGCCCTCGCTCTCTTGCTGTTTCTACTTTCGTTTTCGGTCCACTCCCGTGCTATGCATGCAGCGCCCTAGCATCTGTTTTAGTTCTTTCTGTATATACTCACTGTCGCGCCTCCGTACTCAATTACCGAAATGGGGATAGTAAGATCGGAGAAGAATGGCAGATTGCAGAAATTTTTGGTGTTTCCATTCCAAAAACACATATTCCATGAGGTTAAAAATTTATATTTCTGCCCCTTTGTGTAATTCAAATACAAACCCAAACTGCAATTTTCAGAACCTTTCCTATGTACTTTTTTCCTTAGTATTTTTACATGTTTTTTAAATGTACACCACTGAGGCCTACCATTGCAAGTGCATCATTCAATAATTTTAGAGTTGATCATCAGGGATGAAATGTGGTTGAATAAGTATTTTGATGCTTCAGATGTTGCATGGGAAGCAATCTCCTTTCCAGCCCTTTCCTCCTAGTCATCACTCCCACTTTTTCCTCCCGCCATTCACCGCCTCTCCCCTTCATCTCCTTGCTTCTCTCTACTCCGCCCTCTCATCTCCAGCCACCTTTTTCTCTGGCACCTCCACCTTTAATCTCTTCCCTTTCCTTCTCGTCCCCTTCTTCTTCCGAGTCTTATTGGCCCTCGCTGTTTTCTCTCCGCTGTCTTTTTCCCCGCACCATCTCTTCCTGCGCCGGGCACTAGCTGCCGCGTGCGGCGCTGCGGTCTCCGGCAGCGTCCTTCCCTGGCGGTGGAGGTAGATTATTTCCGCTGACCGCGCGCCGCCTTTTGCTCTCTCTTTAATTTATACCACCAAATTTGCTTTCGTTTACGGAAAATAAATTAAATTGCACGGCCGGCGGGGCGCGCCGCTCGTGACGACGCCGCGAGTTGCGAAACCCCCCCCCGTCCCCCACCACTGCCGCCCCCCTTTTCCCACCACCGCCGTCACGGGCGCGGCCCATGCCTGCATCCGCGCCCCGCTCTCGCCCGCGCACTTGCACCAACACGCTCCTCCCTCGGTATTTGTTTAGCGAAGCGGGGCGGAGCGGGGCGGAGCGGGGCGGAGCGGGGCGGGGCGGAGCGGGGCGGATGGGGCGGAGCGGGGCGGAGCGGGGCGGGGCGGAGCGTGGCGGAGCGGGTCGGAGCGGGGCGGAGCGGGGCGGAGCGGGGCGGAGCGGGGCGGAGCGGGGCGGAGCGGGGCGGAGCGGGGCGGAGCGGGGCGGAGCGGGGCGGAGCGGGGCGGAGCGGGGCGGAGCGGGGCGGAGCGGGGCGGAGCGGGGCGGAGCGGGGCGGAGCGGGGCGGAGCGGGGCGGAGCGGGGCGGAGCGGGGCGGAGCGGGGCGGAGCGGGGCGGAGCGGGGCGGAGCGGGGCGGAGCGGGGCGGAGCGGGGCGGAGCGGGGCGGAGCGGGGCGGAGCGGGGCGGAGCGGGGCGGAGCGGGGCGGAGCGGGGCGGAGCGGGGCGGAGCGGGGCGGAGCGGGGCGGAGCGGGGCGGAGCGGGGCGGAGCGGGGCGGAGCGGGGCGGAGCGGGGCGGAGCGGGGCGGAGCGGGGCGGAGCGGGGCGGAGCGGGGCGGAGCGGGGCGGAGCGGGGCGGAGCGGGGCGGAGCGGGGCGGGGCGGGGCGGGGCGGGGCGGAGCGGGGCGGAGCGGGGCGGAGCGGGGCGGAGCGGGGCGGAGCGGGGCGGAGCGGGGCGGAGCGGGGCGGAGCGGGGCGGAGCGGGGCGGAGCGGGGCGGAGCGGGGCGGCCTCCGCCGCTTGGGTAGACTTCGTCGGTGTCCAATTTGTGCTGATGAATTTCTTCGCCAAGCTAGAAGTGGTGAAGAAGGTCCTTGGGGTTACCGTGAATAATGTAATTATTTTTATAAACATAAGACAATTATTTAAAATGAGGATGGAATTTTGTAGTGTAATATCCAATAATGTAGTAGTGCGAGAGGGTCCAAAAATCTTTCAATTCAGCCATTTCTAAAATTCAGGGCAAATTGTAAAAATCGGACCTTATCCTTCTTTACACTAAATATACTTCACTCTATTCCTACAAGAAATTTTAAGGAAAAATTTGGAGCCACTTTTGAGAAAATGTTGAAAATGCACCAGGGCTTCGTGAAAAGTACCTCAAAAATTCAAAGAAATCATTTGAAAGTCGCAAGGCTTTCAGTACGGGCAGCTCGATTGAGGAATGTTCATTTTTGCTAAAATCTTTGACACTAGTATTATTCAGAGATGAATAGACAAACGGATAGACGACAGACGAACCGGCAGATAGATAAAGAAACGTTTGTAAACAACAACTAAAACAACAAAACATTTTCTACGTACCAAAACTGGATACCAAAGGATGTATTTCCGTTGAAATGTCGAAATCTATTTTCCGCAGCATTCTTTATACTACTTAACCCTATTACTCCGTGTACTGTACCTATGTGGGAAAGGTAACATGAAGCTATTCCTTTTTCAGAAATTGATAATTGTCATAGACAATTTGAATACAAATTTAATATTAAACTTTATTATAAAATGTTGAATCGGTGAAAATTGAACTTCAACAAAGAAATGTAATTTCAATCAGACATAGAAATAAGAAATTTCATTTTAGTGCGTTTCATCTCAGAATCCAGTGTTCAAATGTTACACTTCAAGTCAGTACTCCTAATACTAGAGCCAACAAGTTTCACGGAAGAATTATAATGTAAACACTGATAACAATGTCTCCACAGCGAAAATATGTGAGCATTGACCTCAAGAACATTCATTGTGGAAACACGTAATCTTATCACACAGCTTTCGACACTATTTCATTGTGCTCGTGGTGTCTGATTGCATTCAATGTCTTATGCCGTTTCTTGAGAAACGAAATGGCAAAGCATATATAGTGCATTCAAATATTATTAAGGATAGTCCCCTACAAAAAATTAAGACTACAGAAGAGTAATCTTAAAGAATTGTGTATTAGTAATCAAAACATAGCTGCCTGAATAGGTTTTACTAGCAAAAGTCATTCAACACTTTTCTATGGGTATTCAAATGTTTAAAATGAAGTCATTAATAATTATTGATTATTAACCTCTAGTTTATTACAACAACTGTTCAGAAGTTAGCAATTTTTAACTATCGTTACTATACGAAGTAGCGTGTAGTTTAATAATAGTTATTTCGCAGTGGAATATGCTATTGAAACTATTATTATTTATTTTAAGTTTTAAGTAAGTGCAGACATATTATTAATTGGGTATTGGGTATTGTCATCCGACAGGTTGCAGAAAATCTAAAATCAGAAATACCAAATATTAAGACCACCTAAACATCCAATAAGGGCACAAACGCAAGACAATTTCGTTACATTGTGAACCAGGTTGATTTGAACCGAAGTCCGTTATGCTCTTTGCGCCTACAGAAATACGGCGCTCTGGAGTCGGTAGAGATTTCATGTCGCCCAGGGGGTCGTGGCCCTGCCGAGGGCGAATTGTGGAGAGGGGAATGGGGGGCCGGAGAGCCGTGAGGGGGGGGGCGGTGGCTGCCCCCGGGCGATTACGTCGCATTGGGTCCCCTCAACACTGCGCCCTCGCATTGCTCGTTGCCATGAATGATGGCTGTTCAAATTGCAATTTGTGTCCTTGTCTGCAGACTTGGTGGCGGATGTCAGTTGGAATGCTAGTGAAGACGGATTATGCCAATTAAGTTATTGTCTGGCTCAATAGCGAAGTCGCGAAACGGATTTTGGTGGTTGGCTGTTCTTAATGTCGTTTCGTAAGTTGTTCAAAAGGAACCTACCGCCTCTGCCCGTCAATTCCCAAAAGGAAACATATTTTTGTAATGGAAACGAGTACATGTCATCGACCAAAAGGGACAAAGCCGATATTTGCTTATTACTTTTAAACGATTTTTATTTGAAAGTTTTCTGATTGGAAATTACTGACATTAGCACATTTTAGAGTAGCAGATAATGAATTAACAATGAGAGATTTTCAAGTTTAAAATGACTTGTGAGTAATGTTGGCTTATTGTTATTAAATAACCTATTTGGTATCAGCTCGATTTTCTTTTCGCTAGAGGGGGTCGGCAGAATATACCTATATAAGCTATCTCTATCATTATCATAATGTATACCAGGAGCGGTGATACTGGTAATAACACCAGTTGCGGTGAGAAGAAAAGCAATTCCTTAATTCTCAAGAGTACTTGTGGTTGGGAGATCGCGTCTTCGAACCCTACAAGGAACCAGAAAAGTACTTGACATGTTTAACGTTAAAGTTTGTGGCGCCTGGTTGGAATTTGTTGCTCGACTGCTCTGGACATTGTTTCCATGGTTACCTTGACATCGTCCAAATGTTTGTCGGAACAGCACACTGACTACAGACCACGCGCGGGAGTGGTCCGGGAATTAAATGTTCCTCATGGTAATAAAACTGGAATGTAAATGAATAATGTATGTCATAGTTAATACGAAAATCGTTTTTTGGAAAAGACTTTATTCACTCAAACGGTAGACACAAAATATCGCTAAAAACAGGTTTCATTCATTCTTTCTTGACCCTGCTCTGCCCCCATGCTCCTGCCCGCCTCACCTTGCCCGCTCGATCCTGCACGCTTGATCCTGCCCGCTTGATCCTGCCCGCCTTATCCTGACCGCTTGATCCTGACCGCTTGATCCTGACCGCTTGATCCTGACCGCTTGATCCTGACCGCTTGATCCTGACCGCTTGATCCTGACCGCTTGATCCTGACCGCTTGATCCTGACCGCTTGATCCTGACCGCTTGATCCTGACCGCTTGATCCTGACCGCTTGATCCTGACCGCTTGATCCTGACCGCTTGATCCTGTCCGCTTGATCCTGACCGCTTGATCCTGACCGCTTGATCCTGACCGCCTCATCCTGACCGCTTGATCCTGACCGCCTCATCCTGCCCGCCTCATCCTGCCCGCCTCATCCTGCCCGCCTCATCCTGCCCGCCTCATCCTGCCCGCCTCATCCTGCCCGCCTCATCCTGCCCGCCTCATCCTGCCCGCCTCATCCTGCCCGCCTCATCCTGCCCGCCTCATCCTGCCCGCCTCATCCTGCCCGCCTCATCCTGCCCGCCTCATCCTGCCCGCCTCATCCTGCCCGCCTCATCCTGCCCGCCTCATCCTGCCCGCCTCATCCTGCCCGCCTCATCCTGCCCGCCTCATCCTGCCCGCCTCATCCTGCCCGCCTCATCCTGCCCGCCTCATCCTGCCCGCCTCATCCTGCCCGCCTCATCCTGCCCGCCTCATCCTGCCCGCCTCATCCTGCCCGCCTCATCCTGCCCGCCTCATCCTGCCCGCCTCATCCTGCCCGCCTCATCCTGCCCGCCTCATCCTGCCCGCCTCATCCTGCCCGCCTCATCCTGCCCGCCTCATCCTGCCCGCCTCATCCTGCCCGCCTCATCCTGCCCGCCTCATCCTGCCCGCCTCATCCTGCCCGCCTCATCCTGCCCGCCTCATCCTGCCCGCCTCATCCTGCCCGCCTCATCCTGCCCGCCTCATCCTGCCCGCCTCATCCTGCCCGCCTCATCCTGCCCGCCTCATCCTGCCCGCCTCATCCTGCCCGCCTCATCCTGCCCGCCTCATCCTGCCCGCCTCATCCTGCCCGCCTCATCCTGCCCGCCTCATCCTGCCCGCCTCATCCTGCCCGCCTCATCCTGCCCGCCTCATCCTGCCCGCCTCATCCTGCCCGCCTCATCCTGCCCGCCTCATCCTGCCCGCCTCATCCTGCCCGCCTCATCCTGCCCGCCTCATCCTGCCCGCCTCATCCTGCCCGCCTCATCCTGCCCGCCTCATCCTGCCCGCCTCATCCTGCCCGCCTCATCCTGCCCGCCTCATCCTGCCCGCCTCATCCTGCCCGCCTCATCCTGCCCGCCTCATCCTGCCCGCCTCATCCTGCCCGCCTCATCCTGCCCGCCTCATCCTGCCCGCCTCATCCTGCCCGCCTCATCCTGCCCGCCTCATCCTGCCCGCCTCATCCTGCCCGCCTCATCCTGCCCGCCTCATCCTGCCCGCCTCATCCTGCCCGCCTCATCCTGCCCGCCTCATCCTGCCCGCCTCATCCTGCCCGCCTCATCCTGCCCGCCTCATCCTGCCCGCCTCATCCTGCCCGCCTCATCCTGCCCGCCTCATCCTGCCCGCCTCATCCTGCCCGCCTCATCCTGCCCGCCTCATCCTGCCCGCCTCATCCTGCCCGCCTCATCCTGCCCGCCTCATCCTGCCCGCCTCATCCTGCCCGCCTCATCCTGCCCGCCTCATCCTGCCCGCCTCATCCTGCCCGCCTCATCCTGCCCGCCTCATCCTGCCCGCCTCATCCTGCCCGCCTCACCTTGCCCAGCCTTCCCTTGTCCATTTCACGATACCTATCTGACCATGCTCACCCCACCCCGTCCCTCCCTGCCCCATTCCCCCATCCGGTCATCCGCTCATCCGCCTCTCCAGCCCCCCCCCCACCTTGCCCTATTTCGATCGTCTGCTTTGGGCCTGTTTTGCCTAATCATTCCACTACTCCACCCAACCCCGTCTTGATTCATGTCCCTGGCGCTGAATGACACACTACTGCAAAATAGGAAGAAAAGTAGCATATAAATTTTCAATAAGTAAATGATTCATTCCAAAATTTCAGGTTCTTGTAGTTTTGTCAAAAAAAGTTCAGCATGCTTTAGAATAAATCCAGCTGAAACAAAATCAAAAACAAAAGCTTCTACAAAACTATTTATGCAAGAATTTGTAGGCTAATTATAGGCAAAAAACTGCTTTTAACATTTATTTTCATACATTTTGTTGAAAAATTGCCACTCTGCGATCATAGATTAAATAAAACCAACTCATTAATTTTAAATAAGAGATAATTACAATATATATCAAATGACATATGCATGTAATAATGTACAATTTGTCAATTTAGGCCTTGAATTAAATGCTCAGCAACTTTAACCGAAAAATGTCCTCAATTATAAACCCACCCATTCCAGTACGGACTGTACATAATTTTTAAACTCCCGAACAGAACATAATTTATTTCTAGTATAATACAAGTATGCTAACGTTTACGTAGTATTTGTTCACAGGGCCCTTAAACTAAGTGCACGTCATCTTTATCTAAAAAATGTTCTCACAATCCCTACTGCTTAGGTCAGTTTAGTTCTAACATATTGTGCATATAATTATCTATTATTTGTTGATACAACTCTTTAATTATGTGCTTGTCAACTTCATCGAAAAATGGTTCGCACAAAACATAACCACCCGCTCGATTACGCATTACGGCACCGCCCACATCACCTAATTATTTTTTATTAGCGATAGTAACAGAGTTTATTTATAATTGTGTTGCGTTATTCATATGAGTATGTTCCATTTGTTAAGGTAATCCTGAAGTTAGAAATAATCTGTTCTGCTCGCTAGTTTAGAAATAATCAGGCTTTGATAGTGTGGCCGTATTTCATAGTGTAGCGGGTGGGTTTGTAGTTTTGGGAATACTTTCAGTTAGTTCTTTAGCATTTAATTCGAAGCTTTAATCAACAAATAGTATACAATCGTCTACGTAATATGTTAAACTGTGTGTTGCTCACTAGTTTAAAATTATTAGGTATTGTATATTGTGCCGTAGTCTGCACGCTAGGTTGAATGCTGATTTTTTTCAGTAAAGTATAAGATGAGTTATCTTTCTGTGTGATCTTCTGTAGTGTGTCAGCCAGCTTTATGGACATCCTTGCTTTTCCGCGTACTGCCCACTCATTCCGGCATACCCCATCGCCCCGCCCCGCCCCGCCCCGCCCTGTCCTGCTCCGCCCTGTCCTGCTCCGCCCCGTCCTGCTCCGCCCCGCCCCGCCCCGCTCTGCCCCGCCCCGCCCCGCCCCGCCCTGCTCCGCCCCGTCCTGCTCCGCCCCGTCCTGTTCCGCCCCGCCCCGCTCTCCCCGCCCCGCCCCGCCCCGTCCTGCTCCGCCCCGTCCTGCTCTCCCCGCCCCGTCCTGCTCTCCCCGCCCCGCCCCGCCCCGCCCCGTCCTGCTCCGCCCCGTCCTGCTCCGCCCCGTCCTGCTCCGCCCCGTCCTGCTCCGCCCCGTCCTGCTCCGCCCCGTCCTGCTCCGCCCCGTCCTGCTCCGCCCCGACCCGCTCTGCCCCGCCCCGCTCTGCCCCGCCCCGCCCCGTCCTGCTCCGCCCCGTCCTGCTCCGCCCCGTCCTGCTCCGCCCCGTCCTGCTCCGCCCCGTCCTGCTCCGCCCCGTCCTGCTCCGCCCCGTCCTGCTCCGCCCCGCCCCGCTCTGCCCCGTCCTGCTCCGCCCCGCCCCGCTCTGCCCCGCCCGCTCCGCCCCGCCCCGCTCCACGCTGCTCTGCTCTGCTTCACACTTTCCGCCTGCGACCACGTCCGCTGTCGTCCAACCGCCAGGCTCTGCTCGCCCGTCCGCATGCCCGCCCTTGCTCAGCCCAGCCTCCTCGCACCCCAAGGCTCAGCCGCACAGCAGGGCGGCGGTGAAGGGAGCTGGGTCCACGTGGGCAGCGGAGGGGGGACGGATTTTGAGGCGAGATTGCGCGCAGCACAGATAGGATGAGCGGAGAGATGGGGGTGGGGTCGGGAAGGGGGGCGCTCATGGTTTTTAGGGAGGGAGTGTCCACACCGGATGCACGCGAGCCGGTAGATCGGCACTGGGCGCACCGAGCAGCGGAAATAAATGTGAGACGAAGTTCATTTCAGGTAGAACGAATTACGTGGGAGACAGGCGATACGGGAGAGGATCAGGCAGTCGAACTTCGACGTCTCGAACATACTGTATCTCCCTCAGTATTAATGTCCTTCATCCTATGCACTCGATGTTCTGTAAAAATTAAATAGCTCAAAATAAAAATATTCCATTACTCACCATTTTGCTTATAGACTTCTAATCGAGTTACAAAAGAAAGAAAATATGGACGCAAGTACAGAAGAAGTGGGATGAACGAAATATGACACGGGGAGAAAACTAAACAGGAGAAGACGGGACACGATAGACTGAGGCAATAGATGGGATGATTTGGAGGAAAGCGCCAGGATGAGTTGGAGGAAGAGAGGTCAGGAAGTGATGCGATGAAGCGGAAAGCAGAGCGTGATAGGAGGGCGGGGATGTAGCAGCAGAGGAGGCGGAATGGCATCCGATAAGGCAGCTGGGAATGAGATAAGCGGAAAGGGGGGAAGAGCAGCCTTGGCACAATCGTCACCGCACACGCGCCCAACCCAACGTCTCTGTCCCTCCGTCTCTGACCGTCCGTCCGTTCGTCTCTCTCTGTCAGTCCGTCCGTCCGTTCATCTCTGTCAGTCCGTCCGACCGTTCGTCCATCCGTTCGTCTGTCTGTGTGGCGTCATATCTGTCGCCAGTACAAACGCACTATAGTAGCCATGTGGACAGCCCTGGCGGAAGTGACGCGGGGCTGCACATAGGAATGCGGGTCGTGGGTGCAGGTTTGGAAACCCCGGCGGTCACTGCGGGTGACGCGCTTCCGTCAAGCCTGCCACAGGCTATATAAGCAGAATCCGACTTGAGAGCAGTCTTCTATTCTTGTGAGTCTTCAGGTGAGCGTGTCGGTAGGGCGTCGTGAGGGTTGTGCGCGGCGTTGCATTGTAATGCATAGGCTACCGAGGCGGGGAATCGAAGCCGGCGTGCTACGTCGTGACAGCAGGTGCGGCATACTCGCGTGTATGCACGCGTAAGGTACTGGTGCATCACACCGGGGATGGTAATTAATTATCGGGCCAGCGGTGGTGGTAACCAGGGAAAGTTCCTTCTTGTAACGGTTAACTTCAATTGTAAATATTGTATATAGTGTTTTGGTGTCGGAGTAACTTTCTTATAATAAATACTAAATATTTACAAGCCGTTCACGTCTGTATTTATTTGCCCCGGCAAAGACGCCACAGACGTAGGAGGAATAGAATGGTGGCAGCGGTTAACGAACTACCACGCACGTGTAGGGTAAGCAGCGGTTAACGAACTACCACGCACGTAGAATAGTGCCAGCGGTAAACGAACTACCACGCACGTGTACTGTAAGCAGCGGTTAAGGAACTACCACGCACGTGTAGTGTATGCAGCGGATCACGAACTACCACGTAGGTGTAATATGGTGGCAGCAGTTCAAGAACTACCACGTAGTATAGTGTAGGCAGCGGTTCTGGAACGACCACGCAGTTGTGTATGTGCGGTGTTTGTCTGTGGTAGGCAGCATCACATGGAAGCACGCCAGGAACGGCAGGTTGAATAATTACGCCAGTAAGGGGCTTCATCCGTCCATGGGTAATTAGTGAGCGTAGGAGGAATAGAATTCTGCGTTTCACGTGCAAGGTTCGGTCGGCAGTGTAGCAACAGCTATAGAAACGAACAAAACACCCAGCAGGTAGGGCGCTTAGTACCAGCGGGACAGGCATCCAGAACAACGGATCGTGTACGCGGAAGTGAAAGTATATTTGGCCGCAGGTATCCGCCGGAGAAAGTTTAAATAGTGGGCGAGCGAGCAAAGCTCAGCCAGGGAACAGTTTCGACGTAAATATATTCATAGTGCGCGAAACAAGTAAAACGCGAACGAAAACGTGCGAGTACATCGGCGGGGCGAAACTTCAAGCAGAAGGACGGGAAGGAAGGAAGGACGGGAAGGAAGGACGAGTTGCAGCCAATCCATCCATCTCACCACGACATCCGCCAGCGCCGAACGTGCACGCATAAGCAGCAGAAGCAGCCACGTGCAAGCAGTGGAAGCGGAGGGTAAGTGTGTTCTTTTGCAACGTAGGGCACTGTTTGAAAGCAATGGCGCATTTACTGAGATTTCGAAAGGAGGGAATGATCCGAATCGCCAGGGATTTAGGAATAGAATTAGATGGATCGGAAACGAATCCGATTTTAAAGAGATTAATAGTAGAGCATGAGGATTATTCCGTTGAATTAACGGAGGAATTGGGGCAACAGCACGAAAGAGATAAGAAGGTAGAAGAGGAGGCTAGGAGAATATTAGAAGAAAGGCATGAGAGAGATAAAGAAAGGGAATACCAATTAGAACTTGCGAGGGCGCAGAATGCCCAGACGGGCGAAACAAATTCGGAGATTCGTTCGGAAGCGCGCTCGGAACACG
This sequence comes from Gryllus longicercus, assembly GCA_038098605.1. Classification (NCBI taxonomy): domain Eukaryota; kingdom Metazoa; phylum Arthropoda; class Insecta; order Orthoptera; family Gryllidae; genus Gryllus; species Gryllus longicercus. The sequence continues at coordinate 1,137,706 of JAZDUA010000223.1, read as the reverse complement.
CGAGAGAATATATTAGAATAGGCCAAATAATTGGTAGATTTAAAGGAGAGCAGGACGATATCACATCTTATCTGAGCGCGTTTGAAAGCCAGTGCAGGCAATTGAAAATCTGCGAAGAAGATTGGGTTGTTAATTTAATCGGATTACTTCCGCATAATGTTAACACATGGCTTACTTTAGACGAACAGGAAGAAGCGTTAGATTATGCGGAGTTGAAATTGAAATTATTAGAACTGTACCGGTTTGATGCCGAAAAAATTCCGGCAGTTATTTAGGAAACATAGCAAAAACGGAGCGACTTGGAGCATATTCGCGAGGGAATTGTTAAACTATGCCAGAGAGTGGGTAGCGGGACTTAAAATAAACACATTCGAGGGTTTATTGAATTTGATCGTAGCCGATCAAATGAAGCATAAAGTTCCAGGGGATATGCGGGAACATTTTGTGGATAAATGGGCCGAATTTGCGAATCCGCTTGAATTCGCGAAAAGATTAGATGCGTACGAGAATGCGCGGCAAGGGTGGAAGAAGCCACAGTTACCATCTTTCCGGCCGGAAAGAACATTCCGGAAAGAACAAGGAAACAACAGGGCACCTGTTGCTCCTCACGTGGCCCCCAAGTCGGCAGGAAGTACTAATGGATTAGAGAAACATAGCGCGAAGAAGGAATTCGAGGCACCTTATGTCCGCAAGTGTTACGAATGTCAGTCAACAACGCACTTGATAAAGAACTGTCCGCGGAAACAGGGCAATCAAGTAAATCACGTGTGTGAACCCGAGGCAAGGGAGTTCTTGAGGCAGCACATTGTGTCAGGGACCGTGAATGAGCAGCCGACTGAGATCTTAAGAGACACGGGCGCGTCATTTGATCTTGTATCCGCAAATTTAGTCACAGATCGTGATTATACGGGCGAATCGGTCTGGATCAAACAGCCACTTCATTCGACTGCCATTAATTTGCCGGTGGCGGAAATTCGCCTAAATTCGGAATTAGGTAATGTAATCACTAGGGCCGCTATAGTGCCGAAGGAAAATCAACTTAGTTATTATCTATTAAGTAACAGAACGTATCAACTTCTGCAGGATATTAAACAGGGCCTTGTAGAAGAACAAACTGTGAACATGGTTATGACGCGCAGTAAGGCTGCGGCAGAAGGCAGAACAAAAGCAGATGATTCGGGGAACTCGCAGGTAAAATTGCCGGAGGCGGAGGGCGACCTGACGGGAAAGCCGGGCGAAGACGAGCATGAGCCGTCGGAGGAATTCCCGGAATTCTGTCTAGTAACAGACGGAGAAGAATTAGAATTGGCAGTGCCGATCGCGGAAATGTTGAAGGTAAATACGGAAGAATTCAGCGCGGCGCAGAAGGAAGATGAGAGTGTAAATACTTTGGTTGAAAAGTATAAGGATGTAAGAGCAGAATCGGAAAGAGAAACATATTTTGATAAGAATTCATTATTATTTAAGGAACCAGAACAAATAGGTGAAATTATAGAGGACGGAATAGAGAAATACGCCTTAAAATTAGAACCGGAGGAATTCGATGTAGAGGCAATGCTCGCAGGCACAGAAATGGAGCCGGAAGGAAGTGAAAGGCTGAGAGAACTTGTAATTGAGTTTAGGGACATCTTTTCTGATAGGCCCGGGCTCACAAAAAATGTTCAGATGGACATCGAGTTGCTGGACGAAAATGCAAGGGTGAGGAGCGCTCCGTATCGCACGTCACATCGCCAAACAAAAATCCTCCAGGATGAAATCGCGAAAATGCTAAGGGATGGTATCATCGAGCCTTCGGACTCTGATTTCACATCCCCTATGATTTTGGTGGAAGCACCCGGAAAAAAACCCAGGCCATGTATTGACTACCGCAAGTTAAATCAGGTTATTCGTACTGAATATTTTCCGCTTCCGAGTTTAGCCGAGCGAATTGAAACAGTTGCGAGGGCCAAAATCATAACCACAACTGACTTATGTAAAGGATTTTGGCAGATCCAAATGAGCGAGCGCGCACAACGGTATGCCACCTTTACGACGAAATTCGGGTCTTATAAACCCCTCAGGATGCCTTTCGGCATCAAAAATGCACCATATGTTTGCAGCAAGCTTATGGAGGCACTACTGAAAGATTGCGCGGAGTTCGCCGTCCCATATATGGATGACATTGCAATCTTTAGCGACAACTGGGATGATCACTGCAAACATCTCAGAATCGTATTCCAAAAGTTACGTGAGGCCAATTTACGCGTGCAACCGGCAAAATGTAAGTTCGCTAGGAAATCGGTTACGTTCTTAGGATACGAGATTGGTAGTGGTCTGATGAGACCAAATGAAGCCAAAGTGCAAGTAATAAAGGAATATCCACGGCCTACGACAAAAAAGGAAATCCGTAAATTTATAGGTCTGATATCATATTATAAACGGTTCATCAGAAATTTCTCGGAGAAATCTGCGGCGCTCACTGATCTATTGAGGGGAACACATAGGCAAGGCAAAATCCGGTGGTCGGAAGAGTGCGAAAACTCGTTTGTACAGCTTCGCGACGCACTGTGTCAGGGGGCAGTCACTCATGCACCTGATTTTAGTAAGCCATTTTTACTGCAATGTGATGCGGCACTTAGGGGAGCAGCCATTGTGTTATCACAGTTAGATCAGGAAGGAAATGAAAATCCGATTCTTTTTCTCAGTAAGAAATTCTCAGACGGGGAATTAAAATGGAGCACCACGGAGAAAGAGTGTGCGGCTTTAATTTGGGGGTTAGGGAAGTTGCGTTACTATTTAGACGGTAATGTTTTGCTAAAGATAGAAACGGATCATAACCCGTTAGTCTGGTTACAACAGAATGCTGGGAATAATCCTAGATTGCTTAGGTGGTCGCTGGCGATTCAGCATTACAACATTATCATAAGCCATAGGAAAGGGATATTAAATGTAAATGCGGACATTCTCAGTAGGGTGTTTGAAAATGAGCGCCAGACAGTGTCCGAAGTTGCAGAGGGGCACACTGCACCCGGCAATGCCGATACGTGTGCGCCGAAAACACTGGAACACAGTGCAAAACAAATAGTGCAAGAAGAATGATGTATAAGTGAATGTGATGTTTGTTGTGTTGTGTCGAGAGTGATGTGTCGAGAGTGAGTAAACTTTTCCCAAGAAACCTACGAAAGAATAGTTTCCAGCAAATATCATGAACTTTTGTATTCATTTATATTCATTCTGGCAAGAAGAAAAACTTTGTACAATCCTTCAAGAGAGAAATGTAAAAATTGTTTATTTGTTTCATTTTAAGTGTATCACTGTATGTGGTTTTAAATGTAAAACAGGATAAATGTTAGTTTATTGTTGTTTTTTTGTGCATTTATCAATGTATAGGGTTTTGTCATTCAGTATGTCAGTTTGTGTGTATAGAACTGTATATGATTTTCAATGTTTTGATGTAATGTTTGTGGCTATATTGGTGATATTGTATGTGTCATTTGGTAGTGAGTGTATTGTACAAAATTAATTTAATTCAAGAATTTAGTTGTAAAAGGGATAAATGTTAGTTTATTGTTGTTTTTTTTTGTGCATTTATCAATGTATAGGGTTTTGTCATTCAGTATGTCAGTTTGTGTGTATAGAACTGTATATGATTTTGAATGTTTTGATGTAATGTTTGTGGCTATATTGGTGATATTGTATGTGTCATTTTGGTAGTGAGTGTATTGTCCAAAATTAATTTAATTTAAGAATTTGGTTGTAAAAGGGAAAGGAACATACTATGGTTATTAGAGGTTACCACACCAGGCTGAAAATTCGTAACAATGCATAAGAGGGACCGACCGTACGGCAAGATCCATAATATTTCAAGTACAATGTACAATGTAGAGTAAAAATATGTCAATGGGGTAGGTTAGTAGGGCATTCTCTGTTTGTTTCCTTATCTGTGTAATTAGCCAGGTCAGGCGCAGTTGTATATAATGTGAGCCGATCGGCCTAGGACTTTCACACTTGTGGAATTTTCCTTCTGTGTTGATTGCAACTGCGACGAAAATTCCCGGGGGGGGGTATAGAGGAGTTTGTGGCGTCATATCTGTCGCCAGTACAAACGCACTATAGTAGCCATGTGGACAGCCCTGGCGGAAGTGACGCGGGGCTGCACATAGGAATGCGGGTCGTGGGTGCAGGTTTGGAAACCCCGGCGGTCACTGCGGGTGACGCGCTTCCGTCAAGCCTGCCACAGGCTATATAAGCAGAATCCGACTTGAGAGCAGTCTTCTATTCTTGTGAGTCTTCAGGTGAGCGTGTCGGTAGGGCGTCGTGAGGGTTGTGCGCGGCGTTGCATTGTAATGCATAGGCTACCGAGGCGGGGAATCGAAGCCGGCGTGCTACGTCGTGACAGCAGGTGCGGCATACTCGCGTGTATGCTCGCGTAAGGTACTGGTGCATCACACCGGGGATGGTAATTAATTATCGGGCCAGCGGTGGTGGTAACCAGGGAAAGTTCCTTCTTGTAACGGTTAACTTCAATTGTAAATATTGTATATAGTGTTTTGGTGTCGGAGTAACTTTCTTATAATAAATACTAAATATTTACAAGCCGTTCACGTCTGTATTTATTTGCCCCGGCAAAGACGCCACATCTGTTAGTCCGTCCGTTCGTCTCTGTCTGTTAGTCCGTCCGTCCGTTCGTCTCTGTCTGTTAGTCCGTCCGTCCGTTCGTCTCTGTCTGTCAGTCCGTCCGTCCATTCGTCCATCCGTTCGTCTCTGTCTGTTAGCCCGTCCGTCCGTTCGTCTCTGTCTGTTAGTCCGTCCGTCCGTTCGTCTCTGTCTGTTAGTCCGTCCGTCCGTTCGTCTCTGTCTGTTAGTCCGTCCGTCCGTTCGTCTCTGTCTGTTAGTCCGTCCGTCCGTTCGTCTCTGTCTATTAGTCCGTCCGTCCGTTCGTCTCTGTCTGTTAGTCCGTCCGTCCGTTCGTCTCTGTCTGTTAGTCCGTCCGTCCGTTCGTCTCTGTCTGTTAGTCCGTCCGTCCGTTCGTCTCTGTCTGTTAGTCCGTCCGTCCGTTCGTCTCTGTCTGTTAGTCCGTCCGTCCGTTCGTCCATCCGTTCGTCTGTCTGTTAGTCCGTCCGTCCGTTCGTCTCTGTCTGTTAGTCCATTCGTTCGTCTCTGTCTGTTAGTTCGTTCGTTCGCTCGTTCGTCTCTGTCAGTCCGTTCGTTCGTTCGTCTGTCAGTCCGTTCGTTCGTTCGTCTGTCAGTCCGTTCGTTCGTTCGTCTGTCAGTCCGTTCGTTCGTTCGTCTCTGTCAGTCCGTTCGTTCGTTCGTCTCTGTCAGTCCGTTCGTTCGTTCGTCTCTGTCAGTCCGTTCGTTCGTTCGTCTCTGTCAGTCCGTTCGTTCGTTCGTCTCTGTCAGTCCGTTCGTTCGTTCGTCTCTGTCAGTCCGTTCGTTCGTTCGTCTCTGTCAGTCCGTTCGTTCGTTCGTCTCTGTCAATCAATCTGTTCGTTCGTCTCTGTCAGTCTGTTCGATCGTTCGTTTGTTCGTTCGTCTCTGTCAGTCCGTCCGTCCGTCCGTCCGTCCGTCTCTGTGTGTCCGCCCCTGTTCAGCGAGTGCCTGACCGAGGAGCGCAGCAGAGCGGCGCGCGGCTGTATCAATATCCGCTTGCGAGCAAATACAGCCTCCCCGCCGCGCCACGGTGGCCGCCGCTACTTTCCCTCGCAAATCGGAGGCGGGCGCCGGCGCGCTCCCTCGTCTCACCAGCTGCTATTTAATCTCGCTTTTTAATACGGTTAACCGTGTAATTAATTGATTGTTGGCAGAGCGCCTCGCGCAGCGCGCCGTTGTGTACTTAGCGCGTGCCGGCTGGTCTTCGGTTTCGGCGGGGAGGGGGGGGGGAGGCAGAGCGGCTGCTGTAAGCGAGCTAATTATTGAGGAATATCTGTCTGGGGAGGGGCCGCATGTTTCCTCGCCCTCCCTCCTGCCCCTCACAATGGGTCCGAAGGAAAGTGCAGGAGGCCGATTTTTCATCCTAAGCTCTTGTGACGTTAGAGAAAGATGGAATACTACGAGTATAGAGTGAGACATATTTATAAATGTTAGTGTAAATAGTTTAGTTGTCAGTAAAACGATTTTCGCAATGCAAGAACATTGTAATTTGAGCCATTCTGTGATGTTACTTTTTATACTCTGTTGTATAAACAAGGCTGATACACAATAGAGGACTTCGTGGAGTGCTTGTTATAATATGATGTGAATTCCAATGAGAGTTATGATTTTGTAATATTTTCCCACAACTAAAATATATTAATGTATATCTTTGTTGGAAATGATATACAATGTGTTGTTGTAAAATAACATTATAACCTAACAATAAATCGGTTAAATTGTTAATATTTCTTTAATTTTTATGATCAGATTATCCAGAAAAAGCATCTGTAAAATAACTTTTATTGGTAAATTCAAGACAATTCAGATGAAGCAAAACAATTTCTGTTTTATTAAAAGAAGTGTATTTCACTGGTTAAAAGAATAAGTAGTTTTTGTCTATTAAATTGTAACGAAAGTTTGTAAGTTTCATAGACTAAAGTAGCAGCCTGTGAAAACGTTAGACTGTGAGATGTGAGAGGCTGACTTCGCTCCCAAACCCTTCCAGGCCAGTGTCTCCTCACCTTCACGTCCTTCGTTGTCACTTCTCTCTATAGCAGACAACCATTTCCCCTTCCCTCGTCCCAGTTTCTTTCATCTCTCTGACCCCGTCCCGTGTCCCCGACGCCTATCCGTAATCTATCTCCTATCTCCCTTCCCCTCATCCCTCCACCACGTCCTACCTAGACCCCTCCCCCCTCGTTCGCAGTTTCAGGTCTCCCGCCCGCTGCTCTTCCACGGGGAGTACCTGCCGCGTGACTTGGGGCGCCGTGGCGTGGCGTGGCGTGGCGTGGCGTGGCGTGGTTTGGCGCGGCGCGGCGCGGTGCCGCCAGCCGGCAGTCGATTAATGAAGTCGCAAACTGCGAGTGAATTGGTTCCGGCTCCCCGGCGCTGCCAAGTGTTCCATTAGCTATTTCCGCGAGGTAATGAGCTCCTCTTTATTCACGGACGAAGCGACCCGGGCGGGGGGGGGGGGGGGCAGGGTGAGGGAAGAGTTGCTTCTGCGAAGGGGCCGCTAGGAGGAATGGGGTGTCTGCTGGGAAACTTCTCAAGGGCTACTTCGTATTCTGCTTTCTGGCTTTCGAACAGTGAAGGACATACTTAGGAATGCTGATTTAGTGGGACATCGAGCATATAAATATTTTTAATTTTCAAGGCGCGCAGAAATTGAAACAAAACTTTGAAATCTCCAGCCAATGAGAGGTGACTATATACACATAAATTCCTTTGTTGTCGTATTGTTTTATAAAACTAGAACTTGTTTTCTAGTGAGACTTTGAATTATAGCTTAGACGCCAGGATAGACCTTTTAAACTTGCAGTTGAAGATGTCGTCTTGGATAGTATGTGCGATATCCAGGCAAATCCAGGCAAGTCCTTTGTCTACTTGTATTCCTAAATATGTCATGTGTTGAGTTTGTAATATTGGTTTATTATTTAATATACGCAGTGAAAAATTGTTGGCTTCTCAAAGGTAAGGTTATGTGAGTTGATTTGTTTCCGTTAATTTTTATTTTCCACTTGTCCGTTCAAGGAACAATCTATTAATTAGTGATATTTATTCATTACATCTGTCATTCTCTGGCTAACTGAATATGGGATCTGACTGAAATTGTCAGATGATTTTATTATACCGAAAATTTAGTCAGGATTGTTTTATGCCATAACCGTGACAAGGCATAATTAGTTTTTTCCACCCTTAGAGAATTCAGCGCAGCCAACAGAGTCTGAATGAACGAACTGGGTTTATGAAGCAAGGACCTTATACAGCTACAATTTAATCGGTGATTTTAAAAGGGAAATATGTCTACTTTATTCATAAAAAGAGTTGAGATATACGTTTTCTTTGTTATTCTTCAAGCTATAGATCATTGTAAAAATGAAACTTGTCCAGCTTAAAGTATGTAATCCATTGCCAAGAAAAAATTCTGCCTGGATAAGAAAAATAAGTCTGGACCAGTTTCTGATCCTCACTCACAAGAAGTAATATCATCAACTACGAAACGCCTGAATACTTCATGACAAAATAACTTGAAAAAATAGTAAAATACAACATGAATATCTCCATTTCTACAAGACAGTTTTGAAATAGCCACATACTTAGGTGGAAATCGATGATGGGAAGATTCAGATATCATTAATCTAGTAAGAGTATTATTCATGTTCATATAGCACGGTATGTTAATTCACGTATGTTAAGTCATTATATATTTATTCTATGATTATGTTGTTTCATAAGTCCCAAAGTAAAAAATAAAAAATTGATTGTGCAAATATTTCATAATTATTTTATAAAGGAAATAACTACAAGGTATAAAAACGGTTCTGTACATCACAGGAATGCAAATTTAAAGTTACAGAGTAGCGCAATGAATAATGACTAATTATACAAATTTTGTGCCAACACAAATGTTCCAGGTGTCAACTGTGAATGTTATTAAGTTTTTTGTTTTTATTAAAACTATGGAACAAGGACTGATTTCCCTTTTCAAATCACCGACTCAATTGAGTTGGCTGATTTGAAATATCGGTATATATCGAACTTTGTTCTTGCCACTTTTCTTTCCCTAAACACATCCGTTTTAATTCGCGTCTTGAAGTACTTTCCTAATAAAGAAATAAAGAAAATACGTTTGTAACGTACGTTGTAATATTAAAATGTTTAGGTGTTTTTACTTTCTCACTACGGAGTTGGAGAGAAAGTTATGTAATACGGATAAGTGGAGAAAAACGGCAAATTTTCGGCAGAAATACACTTTTTAAAAAACCCCTGGTAATGAAAAAGATGGATAAATCCAATTGAAAACTTTAGAAAAACATCCTCTATCACGTGGTGTTACCAGAATACATGTTTTGTGGGTCATTGATACTGAAAACTCGAGTGAGAGCAAAATGTCTGTCTGTCCGTCTGTGAACAAAGCTAGCGGCTAAATCGTTCAGCTAATTTCCCCCCAAGATTTATATTATCCAAGCGATCTAGGCGATGTTGCGGCCCCTTGAGTTTAAAATCGATATTCCCATTTTTTTGGAGCGGAGAGGAGGAACTTCACATGAAGCTTCTGGGACATTTTCCACATTAAAAAGAGACTTAACCGATTTTGATTACATTGTTTTGTTGGATAGTGTGAAGGACATTTAAAAGAATGGTGCAGGTCTCATATTTGTTAAATGTCCTGATTTTTCGAAAATGGCAAAAGTTCACAATTTTTTCCGCGCCTTCCTATAACTTAAATATTAAAGATATTTTTTCCCCTAATGAACTTTGTTCCTTGAAATAGGTTTTGAAATAAGGCTAAGAATACTTTTTCAAAAAATTGAGTACTTTTCGCATAATTTTGCGTTAAAATTCGGTCGAGAAAGTACGTGCTGCTTTAACAAATTAGTTAATACATACCACTGATTTAGTTTTCAGTAGTAAGCTGGGCTTGATTTCTACCGGAACGTGGTGGAACAGCGTTGCGGTACCTCGGGAATATTTATTAACTTATATTATAAATATATCTACTTCTTTTTAAATTAATAATTAATTTGGGGTGCGTTCTGAGACTTAGAAATTTTACAAATAAAACACTAGTTGTACGTCAATTGTAAATGTAGATTTAGATTTATTTAGTCAAAAAATGTAAAATGGAGTATATTATTTGAACACTTACTTAACATTAATCATTAAACACTAACCAATATATCTTTTTTATTGCATTTGTTATGTTTTGTCTTTTACGTTTCATTTCTTTTGTTCTTTAAGTAAAAAAAAAATCCTGCCAAGAAGACCTATTATCTGAAGTCCTATAACATGTTTTCGAAAGGGAAAAATAATCCATAACGAAATAAGTCTTTAAAAATTGAATTGATACTTGTAATTGAATATATAAAGAAATAATAATTTAAAACATTTGTTTAGCATTGAATAAAATATTTTTAGTTCCTCTAATCTCTAAAGATACTATTACATTCCTTCTTCGTTATTGTTGTGGTTGAAGTATAGAATCGTTGAACACGTAATTGTTTTGAAATTATTGTTCCCTTTTAGTGATTGAAGATGTTCGTTTTATAACATTATTTAATTTGTGTGAATTGTAGTGTGATTACAAGTTTTCAAATCAAATGATGGTTTTCTATAAAAATATCAAATAAATACATTTCCCATACAGCATATTATTATTTATGATCAATAATTGTATATTGCGTATTTAGGAAGGGGTTCTTTTCGAAGAAACTATTTTTAGGTACCTAAAATCATCCAACAGTAAACACGCCCTTGCGATGTTTGACAATAACTAGCACTTGTGCCAGTATACTATTTACTGTAGACAAAGATCTTTAATTTAGAGGATCAAAAACCGGGAATTAATGTGAGCAAATCCTCATTTCGACTGTAAACTGTCGTGTATAAACTGCACCTTGCGTCGCCTGCAGGAGGCAGTTGGTGTGCTGGAGCAGGCTGGCCATCTTCGATTTGCCCCGTGCGGAGTCTGGAAGACGCAGACGCAGACGGAGGTGGAGGCGGCCGCCGAGGCAGCGCCCTGGGCATGACTTACTCCGCCTCGTTACCCTTTACGCCGCCCCATAAACCAGGGCGCTGCGACTCTCGCGGCGCGGCGCGGCGAGGTCTGGCGGGGCGGGGCGGGGCGGGGCGGGGCGGGGCGGGGCGGGGTGGGAAAGACCGTGTAAGGGTTCGGGGCAGGCTGTGGAGGAGGCGGTGGAGGCCGACCGAGGGGGAGGGGATGGGCGAAGTAGGGTGGACAGAGGCGGGGAGGGGCGGGGCTGGGAGGGCCGGGGCGGGGAAGACTGTGTAAGGGTTCGGGGCAGGCTGTGGAGGAAGCGGTGGAGGCCGACCGAGGGGGAGGGGATGGGCGGAGTGGGATAGACCGAGGCGGGGCGGGGAAGACTGTGTAATGGGTTGGGGCAGGCTGTGGAGGAGGCGGGGTAGGGGGGACGAGGGGGAGGGGAACGGCGAGACGGTGTGGGCCGAGGAGGGGAAGGGCGGGGAAGACTGTGTTAGGGGTCGGGGCATACCGTGGAGGAGGCGGGGGAGGGCGATCAAGGTGGATGGGCGGGGTGGACCGAGGCGGGGAGGGGCAGGGCGGGACGGGTGGTGGTGGGGGAGGGCAGGACGTTGCGTTGCGGAGTCGGGTCGGAGACCGGGCCGGGTGGGGGGGAGTTGGGTTGGGACGGCCGGTGCGTCTTACGGACGGCGACTTGCCGTAATTTTATTGCCCCGGTGTTTACGGTAAGCGCAACTAACTTGTTTCTGTCTTGCACGCTACTTAATTGTTGCGTCTCAAGACACTAATAGTGGTTCCTCTTTGTAATTAGTTAGGTCCGCCGGTTAGCTGCCGCCCCCATCCGTTACGGCGCGCGGAAGACGACCCTTTCTCCTCCGCGGCGCGACTCCGCCCTTTGCGTTCTTCGCCCTTTGCGTTCTTCGCCCTCTCCCCGGCGCTTCGTTCCGCCTCCGCGCCAGGTGCCGCCTCGGCCGTGCTCTTGGCGCGTCTTCCTGCAGGACAAGTTCCTGGCGGAGCGCGCTCAACACAACTACATTCGGTGAATAGGGTAGCAAAACGCGTAACAGAAAGAGGGGCGCAATTTTTCTGCTCCCCAATGTTTTGATCTTTGTAGTGTGGTTTCACTTATATAAGAATACAAGAATATATATAATATTTGTTTGAATGATTTTTGATCGTTATGTTATGAAAAATACTTGTCCTCCAATGTCGAAATTCATGAAAACAGAACGATAAAATAGCTATTTTATTATAATGAGATGATAAATGTTCAATGAACAATATTTATTGTTTAAAAATACTTTCAATCCCCTGAAATGTGACTAATGTGGATATAAAGGCCATGGATTCTAACCCTTGTTGTAAAATAATACTTGTTACGAAACTGATTACAGTTGTTAACAGTGGATCAGAACACTAATGTTGTTATAAGTTATTAATAAACTCATCAAATTTTGTACAGTTTCTCTTTATTTAACCAAATAATAATAGGAGGCCTAATTTCTATTTTATTTATTCTGGAAGCAACGCATCTAGCTCCACGTTGTGAGAGCAAGCGAAACGCCGTAGAGAAGCCAGACAACATCTGTGGATCAGCTTTCGACCCGTGGGATGTGTCAGTTCAGCTCAAGTGCTATTGTTTGACATGAGGGGTAACTTTCTTTCGATGAGTGATTTAACGCTGAATTGCCAGCAGTTGCAAAGAATGTTGACCCTCTGAATTTTCTTCGGAGTAAGCACACACGTTATTGATGATCAGGCAATAAAATAATAATAGTCTTTATATTTAAATCACTAAGGGTTTTATTTAGAAAGAAGTTTCAACTTTGTACTCAACAAAATGTTTTAATATTTAAAAGAAATGTAGAGAGATCTAGAGATATTATCATTTGCTCTTAGTAAACATTTTGTAGTATTGACACTAATTTTAATATTTTAAAATTAGTATAACAAACTCTCTCTGCCGTTATTTATTCATTATTATAATCGATCCATTGAAAGTAGTCGGCATTTAGATTAGTGCGAGTAAGCATCTGAGTGTAAAGTTACAATTAGCAAAGCGAAGATAGCGAGTTTTTAATGTTAGGAGAGTTGCTAACTGCATAGGTTTGTTAGTGTGTCTAAACGAAATATCCAGTGCCCGTATGACTGAGTCTGTTTGCCAAAAAAATCAGTGACTGTAATTATACAAATGGACTGATTTCTGAAGAACTAACTTCATCATCTGCAAGGCTTAGTTTTAAGAACTGGTACATTAAGACAGTGCAAAAGGTTGTTCTCCTGTGAACTGCACGCGTCGTGTGGACGTTTTTATTGATATAAATTCTTGTCGAATCCTGACCGCCCGAGTTTGCAAGTAAAGCAGGCACCTTGGATCTCCAAAGGACCAAGTGTCTGCTGTAGGGCACCTCGCTAGGCGAGAGACGTGAAAGAAAATAATAATAATAATAATAATAATAATAATAATAATAATAATAATAATAAAGACATGTGTTAAAACATCATTCCGGATGATGCCATCAGATTCCATCAGAAGTATGGAAAATTGTAGTTTAATTTTATCAGATGTTCTCAATTCCCTTGTTACAAGAGATTTTCTGTAACATACGTTTCTTCTGCGATACGTAGAAAATTTAAAAAAATGTGGCACTGACTTTTCTCTCACGTCCGCTTGTTTCTAGGAAATTCCACATTATGGTCGTCAATTTCAAATCTATTACCTTGAATAATTATTGTAGAAAAGTGAATCACCAGTAGACTTTTTTTTTCGTTTTACCACTTTGCGCCATTAACTTTGCGTTACTTTGTAAATGTCTTACCTTTTGGAGGATAAGGCAAATGTCTTACACGTTGGCATGTCTCACAGCCAGATTTACAGTCAGATTTAAAACAATGGAGTATTTTATGTGTTATAATTATACGCACATACACAAAAACGCTCAGTTCCTAAGCTAAATCGGGATAGCCTCACGCATTCTATCTTGTAAAAGATCTCTAAAAATAACGACATAATAACACTAAATAAATATTTTATTGGAATATCCTTTTCCGATTCACTACAAAAAACGTTCACTACACTATAAAAATATGCAAATCATACTTCTTAACGAATATTGAAATCTTGGGCAGCTGGGGATGGCCATGCTTCGGCAGAGGAAGGGAGAACCTCAAAGACAAGCAGTGCAGTCGGTAAGACATTTCATCTGGCAAAAGGGAGGTAGAAGGTTTTATTTCTTATTTTATTTATATTGATTTTAGTAAGAAATCCTTAAGTTTTCCACTTCGTAATACTTTGGCAAAAGTGTCGGTCCCAAAAAAGAAAACACGAAATTTCCGCGTATTTTTTGATTTTGCGTAATAAATTTTTAAAGGTTGAGCTTAATGCAAAACATGTTATAGAATTCTCTGTAAATTGGCCTGTGAAAAAATTTTCATCTGTAAATTGGCTCTATAAATGACTTTTCTTAATCAAAAGGAAAGAGCTACGGAGTTTTAAAATATTACTAAATTTTCCAATTTATTCTGAGTTGGCCTCAAATTCCTAATGGACTCTAAGTGTTGTACTTTTTTATGCCAAAAGTCATTATAAATAAATAGCGATTAAATGCTAATGTTTTAATACTTACTGAGCTTAAACTTATATTTGAAATGTTCTATTCGGAGGGGCTGCAATTCGTTCTGCCAACTAACAAGATACATAAGTAAATATGGAACAAAATACATAACAAGTAACATAACCAACAAGATACTAATATGGAACAAATGGAAAATGGAAATTGAAATGAAAACCACAAGATATTCAGAGACAAAATATTGGCGATTCATGATATTCAGAAATTAATTATTTTAACAACTCGTATTCTCTTATAAGACATTCAATAACACTATATATTGTGATTTACCTATTGTTTCTAACCGTTCTCCCACTACTTATTTGTTACGCTTTATATTGATGTTTCATTTCACATCTATCTTCGTCTTTCTTTCCCTCTCTTATCCCTACCTCCCACCTCTACCGACGCACATTTGCGCCATCGGCGTCCGCAAACATCAACAAAACCGAATTCGATGTGATATTGAGGGCAGATCCGCGGCTAATGCCGCCTACTTCATGAGACTAATCACTTAATATGGTATCGATTGCACTTTCAATAAACCGCCATTTCGCTCGCCGACACACTAACAGGAGGGGCGCCAAAGTCTTGGGGATGTCCGCTAATGCCCTGGGAAATCCGCATTTTTGCCTCATAATCTTGGCGAGGCGCGCGCTATTAAAACACAATTGCGGCTGATACCTCGCGCTGAAATTCAATTTGGTGCTTTGGTGGCTCGCACAGTGATCCCGAGGCAACCGAAAAACGCAAACAACAAACACTTTCAGTGATCTCCAAGCGTGCATTGCTAGTGGCAAAACTTAAAAACCTTGTATCAATAATCAATTAACATAAAACATCCTAAATTTTATGTTTTTAATTTTTCATTAAACTGTTTAATTATTTTTTTAAAAGTTATTCCTCCACTATCAACACCATATGGTTCTCGAATGACACTTGTACCACGTATTAATGTATTTGATGTAATTTTGCGTTAAATTTCGAATTGCGAGTTAAATTACGAATTAAATTTTTTTTACAAAATTATTGTTAAATTCGTATCATTTTTCATATTCATTTTAAAAGTCCATACTTTTGTCACGTACTTTGGGAAGAGTAATTACTCTTTTGGTAAGAGAAATTTTCATTATTTCTTTCCGTCTAAAAGGTACGTCCATTAATCTTCAGAAACAAATTTTCGCTCATGAAATTAACTTGATGTTTACGATACACCTTGGTGGTTGGATTGACCATGCACTCCGATTCTACTCTCCTCAATCACTTTGAAAACATCATATATCGGATCTCTATTTAGTTTCTCTCGCTCTCACCCAACAATGCTCTTAACGTTTTCATAATTAATGTCACTTAACGTTCCAAACGTTTCTGTATTTTATTTATAGAAAAGTTTTTCTTGTCCTAGTGCAGGAGATACGGAAGGAAGACCTTGAAAGTTACTTGCAACAAACTTCTGTGAAGTTATACAGAGCGTTCAAGAGTTATACAAGGGCGCGCAATAGGAGCATTGCTACCACAGCCGCGAGACGATTAGCATGATAGTCTTTCTCCAGGTCAGGGTCCGACATTTTGTTTTGCAAACATATAAATTAAATGCATTGTTGCGTCCGGTTTACAAAAAGTTTGGAAAATGGAGCTTTCACCGTTGAGGAATGTACACATTTAATGGCTTTATTGTATGTTTTTTTGTGTATGTTTATTGTTTGTTAATGTGCTAATTGTTTTTAGTAGATATATTGTATTTACTCTTTATTATTTAACTAGTAGTCGGTTGAGGCGATTTGCGCTGTAGCGAAGACTACGGTATCTAAGAGTTTCTTCTTGCACATTAGGCTATTTTTATTCGTCAATGTTGCTTTCTAATTATATGTATCATATACAGTCTCTTTTTCATAATTATTGGGTACATTCGTATTTTTAGGTTTTTGATACAGATACATGGGGGCTGTATCGGCATTAACCAGAATCAAGGTTATGCACAATAAGATTGGAACCAACACTTTTAGTTTAATTTTTACTAACGCGTATTGAGTTCCAAGAAATTTATGAAATACTGCGGAAACCTGTCAATTTTTCGACAGAAAAACATGTTGTGTGCTTCTCCGCCCGTTTGCTCCGACTGTTCATGAACGCACTAGTACCTAAACCGTTAAATTAAAAAAAAATCTTGATCGATCTGACTGACGTCGTGGTTCAGTAACTGAAAACTAATTTTAATCTTGTGGTGCTACTTGACCTGAAGCCTGTACATTTTTGAAATAATCTAAAAACATGGATACATATTTTTTCCTCTCTTGTAGAACAAAGCACGCTTATGAATATGGTGCACGACTTTCATTAAATCTTCTACAAATGTATCAAATTGCGAAAGTTAAGGTTTGACACGTCATGTAGCTACATTATTGAAGGTAAATGTTTCTTAATGAAATCTTTCTTAAAATTAGATCTTTAAAATGTCATATAAAATTTAAAAAAAATATGAGTAGTTTCCCTGTAATTTTGAGCGTCTACATTAAACTATTTTATGAATATAGTATTTCCTCTTTTAAACCAATTAGAAGCTTCTACATTGAAGTAAATATTTTTTACATCATTGTCCTTAGCATTTCAGAGGACCTGGAAGTTTTATAAAAATATGTTCTGCTGAAAAAAAACACAGAAAAAATTAGTTATAACAACTTGTTAGAAGTAGTACGTTTCTCTTATTGATCACCACTTGACCAGCCCCATAAAGCAACTGCGTCATCACTTGTTTCCAGCGTCATTATTCATTCGATCGTGTTTAACGATAAGGAAGTCACTGAACCAACAGTAGCTCATTTACGGTAATCTGTAAGAATGGGATGTAATAAATCGCAGAAAACGGTTAAGTCATGGGTTATAATTCGTAATTGAGTGATAGTTACTTTTTCCTGCCCTAAGAGGTATACAAATCTTACAAGTTGAATTCCTTATGGTTGCTGAATGTTAGGCACATGTGTATTTATGAACATCTAACTACGTAAAATTTATACAATCATGAACCCTAACAAGGTAAATTATTTGTTTTATTACTTACGTTCTGAAATGATTTTGTATAATTATTCAACATCAAATTAGTAAAATGCGTTTTTATTCCCACTAGAAGATTAGCCCAAACAATAAAGGACATAATATGTTGCTCTTTTCCAAAATTTAGTTTCATCGACTTATTCGTAGGGGGTTACGTTTCTATTTAAGGAGATATATTTTACAGGCTAGAAATAACTGAAACTCCGTCGCCAGCGTTTTGCTTCGCGCGGGCGCGCCGTCGCCGCGTATGGCCCAGTGTCCAGCGCCGCCGCCCTGCGCCTTCTGCGCGTCAGGCTGCGGCGGGCGGGGCGGGGGGAAGGCGGCTAGGGAGAGAGGGGCGCGGAGAGCGGGTGATGGATCGGCGCCGTTAGCGTTCCTGGCTGCCAAATGACAATATAATTAGAGCGCCCAACCCACCCCACCCCACGCCATCCCGGGCCCCGCCCGCGGCCCCAGCCCCCGGCCACAGCCCGCGCGCGCCGCGGGTGAGAAGGGACGAGACGGCGGCGGTGGCGGCGGCTGCCGAACACACCGCACAGCGCAGGGCGGAGGCGGTGGCTTTGTGGCTGAGGGGCGGACGCACGCGGGCGGTGAGGAGCGCTGTAGCTGGTGCGAGGGGCGGGGCCGGGCTGGGAGTCGGGGTGACGATGGGGAGACGCGGCGGTGGCAGTGGACGGCGCTGTCCGGGCGATGGAGGAGAGGTGGCGAGACGGTGGCGGGATGGAGCAAGATTGTGGTGTCGGGGCGGCGTCGGGGGCGGCGTCGGGGGCGGCGTCGGGGGCGGCGTCGGGGGCGGAGTCGGGGGCGGCGTCGGGGGCGGCGTCGGGGCGATATTCAAAATCATTTAAACATTTAATTTTAAGAGGGAATGCAGAAAACCCCGATCTCTATCGGCTTCCAGATATTGTAATATTAATTATTTCATAACAATAGGAGAAAAATTATAATTGAAAATTTTTCTCTTGAGAAAGAAAGCTCATAACAAGATGTATATACAAGAAAATAAATTTTATTTAGGGAATCCTGTAACATTGAAAGGGTAATATTGATATTTAATCTTATGCCCCGCATTTTTGTTAAATGTTTCACTTCAAATACCGGCGGACATTAAATAAAAATGCTGTTGGCTAATATCTTTCTCACTTTTACGTTTCAGATGCTCAACGGTACCCCAATGTCTGTAATCGTAATTCTGCTATTAGAAAATAGCAATTTACGTTACAAGGTCTGAAAGTGTTACATTACAAGTTGAGATGTATAAAAAAAAGTAATATACAGCTTGCGTTCGTGTGTTGTAGAACGGTTTACTTAAAACAATACTACTCATTTACTTTTTTAAAGAATGTTGCGATCTTCCTTCAAGACGGTCTTAATCAACAACCATCTGCGACACCAGAACCTTCTTTACATTTCAGAAAAAAAAATGCAGGGCGCTAGAGACATCAAAATGGAATGGAAAGGTAACATGAATGTTGCGAAGGCTGTAAGAGAAAAATGTAATGAAGCATTAGACCAATTAGTACCTTAAAAGCTTAGGTAAGGGATGTGAAAAAATGCGAACAACTTTGTTATTGAAAAAATAATAACATAGTTATTGTGGTTGTATTATTAGCGTACGAATCACATCGCTAAAAGTGGCTCAGAGCATCAAGTTATGTCACTGTAGTGCTTCTGACCGGGAGGTCCTTGGGTTCGAGTCCCCATGTTGGCAGGATTTCCGACAGTAGCTACATAGCTAGATCGAAGTCAGCCGCTGCCTGGCGGAGAATCCTAGGGGATGGCTGCTATGATCGGTAGTTTTCTCTGGTTTCTTCGGTCAACACCAGGCGAAGGCAGGAGCAGTACCTTAACAAACGGGCCACGGACCACCCGCGATCTTTCCTTCCTCTTCCTTGTCTTATCCTCACTCCTTACTTACACACACTCACATGCACACTCACACACGCACACGCGCACACACACACGCACACTCACGCACGCACACACTCACACACACGCACACACACGCACGCATACACACACGCACGCACACACGCACACACACGCACGCACGCACGCACACACACGCACACACACGCACACGCACACACACACGCACGCACACACGCACGCACACACACACACACGCACACACACACGCACACACACACGCACGCACGCACACACACACACGCACACACACACGCACACGCACAAACACACACGCACACACGCGCGCGCGCATACACGCGCACACACATGCGCACACGCACACACGCACACACGCACACACGCACACACGCACACACGCACACGCACACACGCACACACACGCACACACACACGCACGCACGCACACACGCACACGCACACACACGCACACGCACACGCACACGCACACTCACATGCACTACCCTATCTCACTTGTCGGGGGACCCGCCGGGAGCTTAGAGCTTCTCCCGACTGGGGCAGGGCCCGGCTGGTGGGAGATACCTGGTTGAGGGAAACCCGCTTAGCCGACGGTAGTTCGGTGCCGGATCTCACCATCCAGCCGAAGATGATCGCCAATTCTCGAGAAAAACACGTGAACTACACTTACAGTGCTAATTACTTTGGCAGTTGACGCGCCCGAGAGCACTAATCAATCAATCGTGCGAATCAGTTTTGGTAAGATCAACTTTCAAACTTTTAAAAGTGTTTGCAAGTAACAATAGTACTTTTGTTACAAGCTAGGCTGTTTCAAATTGTGGTGACATACTGAGATCTACATTCCCATGTGTGATTTTAAGTCAAATTCTGAGGTGGCGAGTTATTTTGAAACTAAGCCTTAGCATAAATATTCGATGTTCAAAGTTGGTATACTAATTTATTACGGAACAGAATATTATGAATTTCCACATACCAGCCAGTTGTGAAGAACGTAAATTAACAAACAGCGACGTGGTATAAAATACTTGTAAATGTGTCTTTGACTTAGAAGTACAAGTGATCAAATATGTTTTCACTGTTTCGATTAAGAGCTGTTTTAATATTGCAGGGGCTGCAAGAAATCAGAGTATTTTCTCTCTGTTTCCCCATTACGTTCTGACAATTTGCTGATTAAAAAAAGATAGTGATATAGACTATGTCTGTCATCAATGTTGTTTAAATAATTAGATAATGCGAGAGTTGATTTTTTACGAGTAAGCCGTCAATGCTTCAGCGCCTATACCGCGCACAAGATCGCCCTCATTCAGTGTCTTGGCGTCGTGAGTCCCAGCTATGGTTGCCATGTGTCCTGAGAAAACAGAATACTTCCTGAACATCGATACGTGTCCCGTTATCCCGCAAGATATTTCTTTGTTTTTACCAAATGTTCTGAATTTTTTACTCTGTTTTAATTCCACACAGTCCCTCAAAAAACTGTCCTTTGGGACTATTGCGAACTGCATCACAGAACTATGCACTACATACGAGAATGCAAGCGCCTAATTCCTTTGTTAAGCAAATACGAGTATTGTTATTTTTGTGTTCTTATGGTGCAATCTGAGAGCTGAAAAATACATAAAGGTACCGTGTGTTATGAATTGGAGTACATCTGTCTCTCAGACAATGTGTTATTACAAGAGAATCTGGAATGCAAAGGGGAATAGAGCTCGGTCAGTACCAGTGTTATAATATTGACCAAATCTATTCTTTACTTAATATTGTATTTAAATACCCAGAAATACTTCACAAATTTTGTCTGGGAAAAATAAGGAAATGACGTGGATAACCTGGCAAAGTCATGAAAATTCGACCTAGGAAAATAGTGGTCACTCTGTTATTTTGAAAATGATGCAATGTAATTTATCTTGATCTTCCATTTAGTTGTTTACATCATATATTATTTCCTTGTTATACGATTTACTTGTTAAACTATTTAGTTCTACAAAAATGAAAAAATTGCTCCAAAATATACTTCGGAAGTCCTGAATTCCTTTGTTATCCATATGGCATCCCTACTCCCAGCGCGTACCCCCCTCCCCGCCACCGCCCCTCCCCCTTTCCCCCTTCCCCTCCCGCGAGACTCGTCCCCCCTCGGCGTGTGCTTGCTGGCGGAGCGGTCTGCGGCCTTCGTTTGCTTATCTCCCTCCGCGCCTGTGGGCCTCCGCAAGCCCTGCCTACTACCCACATGGCCGCCTGACGCAGTCAAACCGCACTTGTTCGCCAGACGGCAGTTGATTAATCAGTCGTTGATTGTCATGAGACCTCCGCCTTTAAGGATACCTCAATTTCTAATTAGGTTAACGCAACTGATATTTGAAATAGAATGCAATTTGAAACGGATGGAGAATGGACAATAAAATGAGTTATTTAAACACTCGCGTTTTTTTCACATTAATTTATTAAATGTCTTCTGTAAATAATAAGCAAATAAATAAATTGTTCATTAACCTTTCCAAAAGTGGTATTACAATATAAATCACAAGATGATTAAAAATAGACTAGAAGGATGAATCTGTGTAATACCAATGCTAAAATTTTCAATCCCCGAATTGAGAAAATGCTGAATTAACCATCGTCCGAATTACACCATTGCGGCACGTAATAGTTGTTTTTCAATAAATAATAAAGTGTAAAAATAATTTATATCTTATGTATAAGGGCACACGATAGAAATGTTAGTCAATTATGTTGACTTTAATTTGAAATATAAATGACGACTATAAAATAAGAGTTTAACAAATATATTAAGAAAAATTGTATTAAATGACACATTTTAATACAAATTAATAAATAATAGGAAATATTTTGAATGCTGGTCATACAAACTTAAAGCATTTCCTATTATTTATGAATATACGTCAAGGAAGCTAGCAGGTGTGACATGTTTTTAAAATACTTTTTTGTCTTAAACTATATCACAGTAAATGGCACAGTCACTTTAAGTGGCCGTCCCCCAATAAAGAAAAGTGGAGATGTTAAAGAATATTACAATGATAAATGACAATTAAAAAATACTGCATCATAGTTCATTTCACTTGGAAGTGAATTATATGTTCTTTCTACGAAGTGTGATTAGACGAGTACAACTAATACTCCGTCCATCACCAAATTTGAAGGATATGTTTTATTAGAAACAAATGTTTCTTATGTGTAATTGTTGGATAATTGTTTAACCATTAATTATAATACATGTTCATTTCGAGTTATTCCATGTTTTTCTATATTTTAATATGTTAACGTAACATGAAGAAATTATTATAATGCGGCAATAATTCCCAAATTTTTCCGGTTTAAATATACCAGCCATCACAGACAAGAATTATATTTTCGTATGGTAATCAAGTACAATTTCTAATATAAATTCTGAAGAATACAATACATGAGAAAATGTGAATTAATGAAATGGATCTTCCAATTTATACGAGGTTTACAAATTTCGAGGTTTCATCATTATCGCATCGTAGTCATCACACCATGTAGAATGTTTATTCCATTTTTTGTGGCACTTCAGTCGTGCTTCAAAACAAACTAGGAAGGAAATATCTACTGTATACTGTACCAAAATTAATTCACGTACCTATTAATGGACCCTGTAGTTTACTGTTAATTCTTATTTACTAGATACATTCTCACTACGACCCTGATCATTGTCAGAATTAAACTTTTAATCATTCACGCAAAAGTAGATGGAAACGACACATGTTTTTTAAATAAAAATGTTTCAATCCATGGACGGAAGTTGTTACATTATTCGTTTCCTAATTCCTTTTCTCCTAAGTCGTCTCGGCTGGATACATCTCACCTGGAAACACTCCCAACCGTGTAAAGTAAACTTCAATTTAGAACCACTCCTTTAAAGGGCATCCACCTTTGGCTTTACTTTCCCCATTTGCGTCTTCGCTTCGCACTGGCGTTTCCATTAGGAGTAAACTCCCGAGCTCTTTCGCCGCTGTTCTCTCTTTGCACACGGGAGCGCAGGTGCACTAGTGGCTGGCCAGCGCGCCGGGTTGCCTACTCGGCTTACGCCAGGCGCAAAGAAGATTACATGAAAGTCGCGCCGACGGGCAGCCAAAAACCTACCTGGCTCCTCTACTTAGCATACACTACCTAAGCGTTTGAAACTTGAAATGGATGTAAATGCGTCTAATGAATGTGACATGGCAGAGCTTCTAGAGCTTGTAGCCAGGAATTCATCAACGGCTATTTCCTCATGAAATGCTGGTTGCAATGAATTCAATATTTGGGAACTGTATTTTCTCTTAGAACACGTCCGTTAAACATATTTAGACGGTAGGAGTTTTATAATTATTTTATTCCATATCAGGTAAACACTTTCTTCCAACGATGTTTCGGAAATTACTGCACTCTCATCTTCAGGTATATTGCGATTGCGAGATTTGAGTTTTACAAACGTTTTTTGAAACATTTTGATGTTTTACTAAACGACAAAACCAAATTAAACGAGACCATGTAGAATACTTAGTACTGTTTGTAAGAATAAAAATATAATGTAACTCAAGATAAAAATCACAAAGTTCAATAAAAGAGATTTATTTTTCATTTTCCGAAATGTATCATGTTTACTTAAGGATTTTCACCTTACTTTGTGGAAAAGCGTCTCGTAATTTTCATAAACATCCTTTTTTAATAGAGCATTAAACATGTTAATTCCATATATGGAAGTAATTTTATTTTCATTTTGTGGATACACTTTAATTGTAATGTGCTTTAGGGTTATTTTATTTAAACTAACATATTTTGTTGTTACAAAACACATTGCGCGTTTTGAGACTATGATATTACTTGTACTCTAAGTTTTATCTTTGGGCAATAGATTTTGTAATGCTTTTGCATCTCGACTGTGTGAGTTACTGGTGGCTGCCCTCGTTGTTTTGAGCTAACAATCAGCGCAAAAGGCTAACAGAGTTAATATCCCAGTATCGATACCCTTGCGTCGTTAAAGTCGTTCATTCAATTTTCACTCGTACACAAGGTTTATTGCAGCCGAAATTAAACGCTGAAAATGCATTTTGATCGCGAGATAAGGCGATCTTTTCCAAATATGGAAAAGTTAAAATATAGTTCAAAATGTAGTTTTAAGTTACTGATGCTAATTTGTTCATCACATGAATGAGAAAAACATATTGTAATACATACGCTGTAAATCACTCGCGGAGCTTACTAAATTAGTAATATGTTATCGTTTAATTACTTTGTTCATGAATATGTTTAGAAATAAACAACTGTTAATGCGCGCCTGAAAGACTGACAAATAATTTTATCTCTCAGAATATGTAGAGAAAAAAAACTGGCAGAAAATATACTGGCACTGGATAACGAATGGGTCTGATAAAATTCGAATCCGATAAGTAAAAGTCACAATAATAGAATTCATTCAAATTTTGTTTAGAGAAAATGTGAAAAGAGATCAATGGGACAATGAAAATCGTAGGAAAAACTATTGGTAAACATATTTATAAAAATGTATTTCTTTATAAAACTACATTCGACTATGCCCTGTGTGAACAACATTCTTTGGTGTTTCGGAAAGCTGGTGTAGTAATTCACATTTCACCAAGGCTCTATGAAATTTTTCAAGCCGGAGTAGGTGCCTTGAAAACCTCTAAATCCCTTATTACAACACAATTAAGGCCTTTACAAAGCCAAGGGAACTACGTGTCAAAATGGTTTTACTGGAAATCAATAAAAACTATTTGAATTCGTATTCTTCACATACTCGTACTACCAGAGCTATCTCTAGATGTCGACGTTACAACTACTTGTAAAATGTTTGGAACTTTTTTATTGTGTATTGACACCAACTTTTATAATATTTGTCAAAAACCTTAGTTTCAAAATATTTGGTACTTCGGTTCTTTGAATTTGCAAGGATTCAATTGTCTTAATTTCTGAAAGATTTCAGAAAAACGCTAAGTTCCCCCGATTGACATCCATTTCGTCGCACCGGTTTCAAATGGCTGTCGGAAACACGTGTAACGTCTAACAGAGGTACGAACAGAAGGATTCACAAACATAAGTAGATTACCTGATTATTATATTTAGAACAAGTTTTCGGGCTTCTGGAATCTCAGAAACGACTCTGCGCTTGCGCATGTTTGCTAAAGCGGAACCGTTCTTGAAAGGAAGCATGTTCATCGGATACAAGATATCTGCAACCAAACTTTAAGAGGCGAAGAAACCAGGATTTATTTTTGAATATTATTTTTTTTGTGATAGGCTGTTGTTGAAATTTCAAATCAAAAAATTTGAGACGTTGTCTTCCCCAACATTATTGGCTTTTATTCTTTAATGCCTATGTAGCTGTAATTTAAATGAGAGTGTGGTCGTTTTCTGGCTTGTAAACTGCAGGAAGACTTCGCGTGAGGTATCTATGCACATGTCTGACGTCACAAAGGATATAGCTAAAATGAATGGAGCCTGAAAAACATCTGCTTCCTAGCTTTTTGACAGGCAGCCTCGGCTCATAAAAAATAAATTAATATTTCGTTTAAGAAATCACACAAGGGAACCAATGTCACAAATTACTAATGTACCCAAACAAATTACTGGGGGATTACAATACCCAGCTCGTATTGAGTGCCTGATGTTTTCAGAACAGCGCTGATAACTAGACGCATCTTCTGCGCATTCATGGCGTCTCCCTTCTCCTGTGTCTCGCTAGCGTTTTAGCGTTTGTCGAGTACACAGATATCTCGCGCGAACTCTGTCGACAATGCCTAAAATATCAAGAGCTGCTTTTTCTTGAAGTAATGTTGGATTAAACAACGCCTCTAAACCTTTTACTTTTTAAATTTATTCCTGAGTTGTAACGTGAGGTTCGCAGCGTGCACCCAATGCAACCGAGTTGTTAACCGAATGAAGAGTCGCTAGCTCGCCGCCTGCGTCGTAGTCCAAAGTCGCAGTCCAAGCTATCGATTGCTGCTCTTAAATGAAATATTGTTGGATTAAACAACGTCTCTAATTCTTTAAATTTTAATCCTGAGACGTAACGTGAAGTGATCAGCGTGCATCCAAAGTAACCGGGTTGTGAATCGAGAGGATAGTCGATAGCGCGCTCGCCGCGTGGCAGTCCAACCTCGCAATCCAAGCTATCCATAGCTGCTCTTAAATTAAATAACGTTGGATTAAACAACGTCTCTAATTATTTTTTATTTATTCCTGAGACGTAACGTGAAGTGCGCATCGTGCATCCAGTGAAACCGAGTTGTGAACGGAGAGCCGTGAGTCGTTAGCGCGCACGCCGCGTCGCTGTCGAAGCTATCGATAACTGAACTTCAATAATGTTGTCTTAAACAACGCCTCTAATTCTTTCATTTTTTATTATTTCCTGAGACGTAACGTAAAGCGTGTATCTACTGCAACCGAGTTGTGAACCGAGAGGATAGTCGCTAGCACGTTCGTCGCATCGCAGTCCTAGCTATCGATAACTGCTCTTAAGTTAAATAATGTTATCTTAAACAATACCTCTAATTCTTTTATTTTTTATTTATTCCTGAGACCTAACGTGAATTGCGCAGCGGTCATCCGGTGCGACCGAGTTGTGAACCGAGAGGCGAGTCGCTACCGCGCTCGCCGCGTCGTAGTCGGCCGCCGTCGCTCGTCGAGGTGAGCGTCGCCGGGCACTGCGACCGCAGCGGAGGCGGATGATCTCTCGCGACGCGGCTGCTCCCGCGCGCTCCGCCGCCCCCGCGCGCTCTGGCGGGCGCCGCGTCTCCACCCACGCTCCACCTGCAAGACGCTAATGAGCGCTCGCCCCCTTTCAGCGGCGCTCGCCGCTGCCGCAGCGACGGCGCGGCGCCGCCGCCTTCCGCCTCGCGGAGCCCGCTGCGCTTCGCCGCAACCGCTGGCCGGGCGTTCCGCAGGGCAACCCTGACGGCCCCCTCGGTCGCACGCCGGGGGAAGGGATCAGGCGGTTATGCGGACCACACGTTGATACACCCACGCAAAAGGAAAATTGATGATTTTGGAAATGTTTACGTGATGGGGTAAAGACGCCAGTAGAGGTCCCTTGAAACAAAATTTGAAAAATAATATTTGTAGACTTTTACTTACTTTAAACTTGTAGAACTTAGATCTGATTCTTTCTAGAGACGAAATGTGGAACTAATTTATTGATGGACTGACCGGGCTTTCCGCAGGGCACCCCTGACGGCCCCCTCGTTCGCACGCCGGGGGAAGGGATCAGGCGGTTATGCGGACCACACGTTGATACACCCACGCAAAAGGAAAATTGATGATTTTGGAAATATTTACGTAATGGGGTAAAGACGCCAGTAGAGGTCCCTTGAAACAAAATTAGAAAAATGAGATTTGGAGACTTTTACTTACTTTTGTAGAACTTAGATCTGATTCTTTCTAGAAACGAAATGTGGAACTAATTTAATTGATGGACTGACCGGGCGTTCCGCAGGGCGCTCCTGACGGCCCCCTCGGTCGCACGCCGGGGGAAGGGATCAGGCGGTTATGCGGACCACGCGTTGATACACCCACGCAAAAGGAAAATTGATGATTTTGGAAATGTTTACGCGATGGGGTAAAGACGCCAGTAGAGGTCCCTTGAAACAAAATTAGAAAAATGAGATTTGGAGACTTTTACTTACTTTTGTAGAACTTAGATCTGATTCTTTCTAGAAACGAAATGTGGAACTAATTTAATTGATGGACTGACCGGGCGTTCCGCAGGGCGCTCCTGACGGCCCCCTCGGTCGCACGCCGGGGGAAGGGATCAGGCGGTTATGCGGACCACACGTTGATACACCCACGCAAAAGGAAAATTGATGATTTTGGAAATGTTTACGTGATGGGGTAAAGACGCCAGTAGAGGTCCCTTGAAACAAAATTAGAAAAATAAGATTTGGAGACTTTAAACTTGTAGAACTTGGAGCTCTTTCTTTCTAGTGACGAAATGTGTAACTAATTTAATTGATTTATTTTCTTACTTTCTACACACACACACACACACACACACACTAAATAAATTTTATATATATATATATATATATATATATATATATATATATATATATATATATATTAAAGAATGTGTTGAAAACTACAAAAAGGTTAACTCAGATCCCAACTGAAGCTTTTAACTACCTGACTTTTTTTATTTTGGCGGAGGGTTACTTTTTCTTCAATGTCACTACCTTTCTGGTGTTTGCTTTGCAAAATTTGCTCATTTGTTGATTTTCCCTCTTCTTTACTGATGGCATTCATGTTTACTTATTTGCAGACTCGAAATCAATTGTTGGCATCTTGGGAAGTAAACCAATGATGTTGTGTCGATAAGAAATTGAAGAACACGATTTGACCACAAAAACATCGCTACACTTGAACGAAATATTGTTTTGTGAGGTGGATCGTGCTTTAAAATTACAGTGTATTAGTATTCTTAGTTGTAATATGTAAATTGTAGTGTTCTGCCACCAGGTTCTATACCTACCTGTAGAAATAATAAATCTATCTATCTATCTATCTATCTATCTATCTATCTATCTATCGTGTTAGTTTATCCGATTTTATATTATTTATACTTTTCTAATATCGTTCCTGTCTTTTTCATCTTGTCTCTCCATTCGATGTATTCTTCCCTAAGAAGCTAACATGCATGTTAATAATTACATTTTATGTTCTCTTCTGTTCACGACGATCTCGCCGTAGAATTGAACTCGTCTCTTTTTCTTTAGATTATCTTTATTTCAATTGATCTTTTCATAGATAACACATCTTCGCTTCATGTCACTCCTTTATGAAGTATATTTCATCCTTTATCTTGGATTCTCGGACTTTGTATACTTTTTCTTTAGCTGCCTTCTCTTTCATTCTTTCGTTATCCCTTGATCTACCCTTTTCCTTCATTCAATGTCTCTCTCGACGCTGCCCGTTTGATGGCTCTACTCTGCTTACATGCGTCACTTGCATTCTCACTGCCTCGCATCTCTCGTGCTCTGATGGTGCCCACTTCCTCTCCGGTGCCGCCGTATTCGCACCAATTGCTTTTCGCTCCGATTCCAACCCCGCTCTATCCCCGCTGCGCTCCGTATATGCCTTCCCCTTCATCTTCACCCCAATCTTCTTTTCCCCGCCCAACGATCCACCTGCCTCCCTCTTCCCCCACGACCCATCCGACTGTCACCTTCGGCACCACACACCGTCACCCACCCTGTACCCGCTCCGCTCTGTTCCGCCCTGCCTGCTACCTGCCTTCTCATCGTCCGCCTTTCCTTTCCACACCGTCCGTGCCCTGCTTTCCTATCCACACGCCTCGGGTGTTTCCTCACCGCTCCGACTATCCTTTTGCCAACCTCGTCGCCTCGATCAGCCCCGCTCCCCCTCCCGATCTACCGCCATTCCCTCGATTCGCATAGCCTTTCTAACGCTCAGATTTCGCTATCTCTGTCATTCTACGATAGCGACCCCGCCTCTACCTTCCACTCCGGCACCGTTGCGCCAGCACTCAGCCCGTTCAACGCCTCCGCACCAACCGCTCCACCTGCCTTTCTCTCCGCCCCGCCCCCATTCGCGCCTCCCCTGTCCCGCCCCACCCCCGCCCGACCCCGCCGCTCACTGCCATCCTCCCCTCCCCTCCCTTCCCCGCCCGTCCGCTACCTGCCTTCCGCTCCGCCCCGCCCCCGCCTGCGCCACCTGCCGTCCTCCCCCGCCCTTCCGCTCCGCTGGCGCCGCCGCGGATTTCGCGATATCGGCGCAGCGGCGCGCGACGGCGCTGGGTTAATTGACCCCGGAGGGCGCGGCGGCAGTCGCCACGGCGACGCCCAGCACCTTGCAGCTAATTACCATGCTAATGAGGATAAGCCGCGCCCGTAATTGGCGGGCGCCGCCGCGTCGCCGCGCACCGCCCCCACCCCCGCCCCCTCGCTTCATCACCCCTCCCTCCCGCTCCGCGCACCTTCCTTCCCCTTGTGTCGGCCCCGCCCCCCGCGCGCCGCGTTTCATCGGCCACCCCCGCCCCCGCCCGCCCTCCTCATTCGCTCCAATGACGTCTCCCTCTCGTCATCGACCTCCCCTCCCCCCTCCCCTCGTCTTTCTCCGCCGCTGCCACCTGCAACTCGCTCGCGCTCCGGCTGCCTTCCGTCGTCGCTTGGTCGCCACTCGCCCAGTCCTCACTGCACTTCGTCGCCAGCTCTCTTTCATCGGCACCCTTTGTCGCCTCACCCACACGCCCCGCGCCGTCCTCTGGCTGTGATCCCCCCGCCCCACGCCCCCGTCGCTTTCCGCTGGCGTCCCTCCGCACCTGTCGTCTCTGGCCCGCGCTGCCTCCCGCTCCCATTATCTCCGTGTCCATGCTCTGGCACCACCCCGGCGCTTTGGTCTCCGCCGCCGCCGCCCCCTGCCCGCAGCGCGCTCGCCGATCGGATCCGTAATTAACGGAGCGCTCGGCGGCGCTTCGCCTCGCGTCCCTCTCCTCCACCCTTCCACTCGCCACCCTCCCCCCCTCCCCGGCACAACTTGGTTCGCGAATTCGCCGCCAGGTTTTGAACAGGCTGCCGTTCCGGCTGGCATGTTAACTTGATATGCGGGGGGGGGGGGTAATTTGAGGAAAGTTTCATCATGCATTTCAATTATTATAACCAGAAACAGAATTTGAAACAGAATTTTTACAAAAAATACAATTTATTTTTCTGAGAGGGCAAAATAGTTTTTAGGTTTTTTATTAATATCATGTTATAATTGCAGCTAATTCCATATTTTTGGTTATAGCTCAAATTTCAATAGAAATATTGCCTATCTATTAGGATTGTGTGGTTGAATGACTGAATAGGCGACAGTATAGAGCAATATGTTCTATCTTCATAAAAGTCAAATAAATAAAAATACAACACGATTCTCCAAGCTAGGAGTTACAAAAGATCATAATGAATTGTCTCCTTTTCCCGTCTCCCTTCCTTTTGTTAAGAATTTTTCGACGCTTCCTTTTGGAGGCTTTTTCTCGGAAACGTACTTTGCATAGATCGTAACTGATTGAAGTACGGTTTATCGATCTACCGCTGGTATCGGTTAGGCTCATTAGCGACGAACTATTCGCGCGAATATCCGAAGGATAAACAATGCATTCGTTGCCTCCCAGGGGCGCCACCAATGTTTGTAATGGACACCCGGCGCCACTGGTGCTGCTGTATTAAACTACGAAAATGAATTTGTTTGGCAGAGCGTTAGGCGTGTGAGTGGGAGGGGAAATATAAATTTCTCGCCCAGCAAAATGCAGAATATTCAAAAAACAATATTAAACATCCATGCATTTGTAATGTAATGCACAGCGTTTTTTGTCGTATCACTAATTAATTCTAATGATTTTGCGTTGAACGACTGAAAATAAGAGATATTTTATGCATGTTTTAGCATTTTACGCTTCGATAATTACCATTTTAAAATAGTGATTTTATCAGATTTGCAGAACGTTGTGTGGTTTTGCTTGATACATCGTTCGAATTATTTCTACCGTTGCAGCTACTAGAGTATTGTTTCATTGGTTCAATCAGCATTTATCTATTATAATAATATGTAACATTTTACACGTGAAATAAATTTGCAAGTTTGATTGACTTACTTTTAGCGAGAAATTTCAGGAATTTGCGAACAACGTTCTAGAATTTTACCTTTTTCAAAGTTCTTCCTACTGTTCAGCACCATTTTTTGTATTATTGTGAGCTCTGTTCAGATTTCTTTATTGCAAGATAATTAATTATTGTCTCTCAAACAAGTTTATAAAAACTCTTCGGGTTGGTATTATCTTACCTTTTGCTGCAGAAAAGCTGAATTTTCCGTTATTTTTGTGCCTCAATATAACTCACCATAATGCTGCTATGTAGGCTTGCAGATAACTGAGGCTACAAATTCTTTTTACTTTTGTACCTTTACTGCACCTTTTTGCACAAAAAAATATCTCCCTTTTATTCTCGTACGAAACACAATGTTCGGACATTTTATGTTTTGTGATGAACCGTTACGTATCTCGCCATAATGTGTAATGCTTTGTGTGTACGTGGCTGCATAAAAGATACATTTTTGAGAATCCTATCCTTAACCAACATCAATTTCGTGTCATTAGTTCAAATTTAAGCACATTATCATAAAGACAGTAATATAAACGTACGGTATTAAAAATAACACTTTATTGTAATAAAATTGTTGCCTGAGTTTATTTTACTGGCATGCTTGTAATGTTTTTAGAAGTAATAAACATTTTCAGATTTTCGGAATTTCCCTTGTTGTATGCTTCTGCTTATTTGTTCGTCAGTGAATCTTTCTTATCATTTAAGGTGTAAGTTGTTTAAACTATTTCTCTCATTGATACACTTACTTGTGCCTGAATTCCTTTTTTAAACGAGTTTTCTTGCCGCCCCCCCCCCCCACGTATTAAATTCGGTGAGTAGCGGAGTAAAATACGTTTACCGCTTTTCATTTCAGCCCAAAGTCACAGATACGGAGAAGAGAGAGAAGACGCGGAACCGCTGGTCTAGGGACAGTAACCTCGCAAGCATATTCGTACACCTGGAAGGTCACAGTCGGACCTCAGTTATGATTATGGTTAAAACTTACTATAAGTGAAATCAGAGGTCCCTCGATTTTGTATTAATGTGCAAGGCGAAAAGTATTTTCTGTATATTGTCTGCTATACAATCTGTTATATTGAGTATACCAATATATTTAGAATTTTTGTTCACACGTTTTCTGTGACTATTTGACAACTTTTATAACATTCGAAATTTGCTATTTTTCACGTCAATACAATACGAACAATACGGTACAGACTATACCTTAAATGCCCACTGACGTGTGAAGTCTAAAACAATAAGAGAGCTGAACTATTCGTACGTTTCTGAAGCCTTTCTTTTCATTAAATTTTTTTATATGTGTACGTGACATTTTTACTAGTAAATACATGAAAAATGTTACAAAGATAATTATATTTTATCATGAATGTTTACTAGGAATAAGTTTATGTTGAACCATTTGCGGCGTTGTCAGACCTGATGAGTCTCTTGCTAAAATATAGAATAAAAAAGTCCCTAATTTACTGAGTTTGACAAATAAATTATGATGAAAAATGAGACCTCGGTGGGTGGGTTTGCTTCATATAAACCTTTTGTATTAATAATTTCAAAAGTGTCTTTTGTCCAAAAGTGTCTTTTGTCCAAAAGTGTTTAGGGCATCCTCTTGATATTTGTCGGCTAGGAAACCATTCTAAAATATTTCTTGGAATTCTTTCTTCTCGCATTCTTTTGACATGTTCAAATCCTTTAAATAGTTTGTACGCGATATAATCTAATATTGTATCTCCTTTCTTCATATTTTTTTGTATTTAAGTATTATAACGTTTTACTCTTTTTGGAAATCCTTGCTCTTCGTCGTGAAACATCCATTTCAGTAGCTAAAAGATTTAATTTTAATTGTATAATTTTAAGCGACCTAAATTAATCACAATTTTAAAAAATCCTAATTGTCTGTGTGTCAACAATTACTATTGGGCCCCTTGTAAAATGTTCAGTGGGCTGTGGGTTCCTGTCCCCTCTTCGCACTCGTATGTAAATACCATTAAACCGAATTATAACTTTCTTTGATGTCGGCGAGATACTTTCCACTTACTAATCAGGAACTGTCTGCCGTCATGTCATGAATAGAGCAACGGCGGAACATGAGTAGCTCATGGCATGAGGGGAGGGGACAGTGATGTGATAAGAGAATCGCAGCGCAGCTGTTTTACCACGCTGTATGAATGATAAGGACACGAAGACCTACTGCCAGGCGTGTCTGCCGTTGCCTTCCTCGACTCCACCACAACGGAATACACTGGAGGAAAGAGATTTCCTTAAGTAAACTTGTGGCCGTTTTGCCCCCAATTCCTCCCGCCCACTAAATGTCTTTGCGTGCTTTCTTTAGAGATAATGCCTGCGTTCATAGCATGGCAACTGTAAATCGCATACTTATTGCAAATAACATACTTGCAGCCCAACGCGGACAAATTTGTTTGTAATTTTATTGTCCACTTGTGTTGATACATACGCATTAGAATAAATAAATTTAAGAATATATTAGACTGTGCAGTTCATTCTGAACTATTCCCTGAATTTTAGTCTCCGGAAAATTTGCTGGAAAATAATCTAAATAAAGCTAAATACAGGCGACACTACTAACGTTTATATTTTTAAACAGATGTGACGCGAAAGCGGAGACCTGAAGCTGGCATTCGCAATGGAGACTGTTGGCGGACGTGGATGCCGTACTGACGATTTCAGTCAACTTGTAAGTGAAAAATAACAAGAATGTCTTATTCACAAAACATCAACTGCTAGTGACAAAATAATGGAATTTTAGACTATAGTTTCTGTCCAAGTGGTGTTATGCTGATTTGTTGCTTGCGTAAGATCGTACCTCGGAAGAACTTTCTATGATTTTATGAAGAACTCGCTCATCGCGCATTTCAATGTCACTGTACCTATGAGAAGCTTCGTTTCAATTTCAGAACTTTCTCGTGGTATCGTGTCTCCTGTCTCATTAATTTATTATTTCCATCATATCACTTTTGTAAGTTAGAATTAGTTTCTGAACAAATGCTGAAATTGTCTTAAATTTTGTTTCTACAACGCAAATATAGATTTAATGTCCGCTAAGTTTCAAACATTTTCTACCAGACAGAGAAATAAATTTCCCTGTTTGGACATTTCAGATGTAACGTACGAATCATGCTTGGTAAAAATTGCTGCTTCGCTATCTCGTCCGAATCTGTTAAATGCTGGCGAAATAGCTGAAAGGCAAGTCCGACTATTCCAAGAAGAGTCGTTGGAATTTTTGTTTCCAAGAAGAGTTGTTGAAATTATGTTAGGGTGGATATTAATCAGCGGATAGGGAGGACTTTGCTAAATTAGGAGAGGAAGAATATGCCCTAAATTTGCGATTTGTATGAAACAAAACAATGTACTATAGTGTACGGCTCATGCAGCTGATCTGCCACCAAATTATATAAACCTACCTGTAGAAATAATAAATATCTATCTATTTATCTACAGTGAATCCAAGGGATAAAATGCACTCTTAAAAATTATAAATAATGAACAAGTTAGATATCTAATAAATTGCAATTTAATTGCATTTTTATTCGCCATTAATTAATTAGTTACTTATCATTTTTTGTAGTAGATTTTATAACCACAACTGGAAAAATACGTACTATTTTGCGAGACGAAAATAGAAATATTGAACAAAGGAAAAAGCAGCAGTTTGTTGAGGATAAATTCCTCAAATTACTTACATTACCTGAAGAATTTCTTAGAATATATTTTTTTACATAACAAAAGCTCCGAACTTATTCTAACTTACATGGCGATAATTCAAGCCATTCATGCAATTTTAACATTTGTTTGAAATAAGAACTTCAAGTAGAAAAATATTTCATTAACAGTTTCCGAAAATTTGAAATATTTAATGTTCTATTCATCAGAATTTTTTAAATTTTATTTCGTTTTTTCCATCAAAAGACACATTTAGTGCCTCCGGAGCCGTGCACCTTATATCAGCTGACCGGATCTTCGACACTTGTCAGATTATCTGAGTCAATGGGATGGGTCATTCGAGGTTGGGTTATCAGGCCCTTCGGTCGGTCTTAAGTATAGGAAGGAGGACAGGGTAGAGAAGGGAGGATGGCGCGCAGACCGATGTCCATATCATAGGGTGCTGCTCCGGCTTTCTCCAAGACTTAGGCAAACCACGAAAACCACTTGTCGGTCTGCCTATCAATACATTTCGAAAGATGCCACTAAATCATCTGTGTTGAACACAATGAAAATTGCAGGGATCCTTGTGGGGATCGAATATGCAATTCGATGCAAGACGTTACTTTTGCGCTTGGCATTGGGGTTTTGAATTGAATTGATGACTATTTACGTGGCGAGACTCTGGCCATGAGGCCCGCTTTTCCGTCCGACCATGCAAATTTCTCTACGCTCCGTTCACCAACTAGCGGTGAAAGGAGATATTTCTAGGACGACGAAACAGGCGATTTGAATTTAGCTCAGAGACTTCATTTAGACTAGATCTTTTACATGCAGGAAATCAACTGGGCTTTTCTTCCCCTCCGAAGGAAGGCATACGAAGGATTTTTTCGCCCTAAAAATTCACGGCTTCGATCGGGTTTGAACCCGCGAACTTGCGTATACGCTAACCGTTACAGCACTGCCGCTTCCGATTTTATCCGAATCATGTGTGTTTTATAAAATTGACCTCTGGTGAGGAGAAATCTTTAACTAAGTATTGCGAAAACGAAATTGTTTTTATTAGTGTTTGTTTTTACTTTCATGAATTCTACGTACTTAAGAAGTAAAGATAAAATATTGTAATGCTGTAGCAGAAATATGCAGTTTTTCTTCTGAAAACTTTACTGTTACTTTACATTAAGCTTGGACATTTCCAAAATGTTCACTAATATGCTTCGAACTCTTTGGTTTAATTTATCGGACAGAACCCAGAACGCTTAAAAGCCGCGCAGGTTTTGTTTTGTTGAAGTGTGCCAATTTTCGAAAAATAGCAAAATTTCAGGAAAAGAGTCGCTGTTTCCTTTTTACTGCAATATTAGAGACAGATATTTAATCCTTAATAAGATATGTTCGTTTATAGTATATTTTTAACAATTTCATTTTATATCAAATTATTCATGTTCGAGAAATTTATACAATTTCTCGAACAGATGAATAATTTTTGCGTAATTTTGGGTGTAGTATAAGAAATATATAAACAACTCTTTTCTCACACACGGTTTCAATTTTTTCGTTTTTTGTTTAGAAGAGATAAAAGTACACTTATAAAAAGGCGCCGAACAATTTTCGGTTAGTATTGTCAAATATTAATAAAATAAAATAATTAAATATTGCACATGTTACAAATAAATCAAAACTATGTGCTGTTGAATTACCAAAACTTTCCTCCTGATCCTTACATTGAAAATGATGTTATGCAGCGAAAACACATTTGCTTCGATATACTGCCGAATAAATAAAACTCAGTTATAATGATTGATGAAAACCCGTGAATTAATAAATAAAAATAATTATAAATTACAACACTATGTCACATACTTCTTAGAATTAAAACATAATCTGTGAATAAGATAAGTCAACATTTGCTGAAAATTAGGTATGTGAACTACTGTATTCTTCGAATCATTCTCTACATTTGTGTAGCTAATAAATCTGACAAAAGGAAATTCCTTCAGGTTAGTAATGGGCACATGTGTGTTTAAGAATGTATTGTAGACATTATACACCCTATCAATGTAAGTCGAGTTGTCCGATTATGTAGTACTCTATAAGAATTGTTTGAATTTTTTGATGAATTGGGCCCGACAATACGACTTTTTCCTGTAGAAAATCACCTCATTGTGCTACAACATCAGTTCTTTTTCTTTAGTACATAAGTGGCACGTAAGGCGAGAGAGCGAAGAGGCAAGTACTGTAGACGCAGGTGGCGAATATTAATGTGGAGGCAGACGGGGAAATTGGGACTGCGTCGGAGGCTCCAGTGGAAGCAATTATTATCCGTTGACAGCCCCATCAAGCCGGAACTAGTAGAGATGGGCCATTTGGATTTTGCATTTGTCAAAAAAGATCAGAAGCCGCCGATGTCACCTGTATCACGGGCTATCGATCATGCTTTGCCTGACTTAAGGTGGTGGCAAGATGGGCCCAAAATATTACTTCTTAAAAATCCCAGGTTAACTCTGGTTGAAGTGATGGATCGTTTTGAAGCAGAAATTACTTTTTGGGTTAAAAACGCCAGCTACGAGTTGAGAATAATTTTTGTACTTATAAAATTGCAGAAAGTTGCTTTCATAATGTTTTCATGATTATCAATAATATACAGTGTTGACTTACATTTAAGTTATTTTAATATTAAAAAAAGTGTCTAAATTAACGAAATTTAAATCGTGTATCCCTCACGAAAGAAACATTTTAAATGGTGAAGTCATATTTCATGATGTTTCCGAGAAACAAATATGCAAAACATAAAAAATTCCAAACAGAAATTACGTGGAACTCTTTCAAGTGAAGTTGCGTACACAAACCATCCACCTCTCTGCAATCCAACGTATCCCCTTAATTTTCTCTACGTGTTTAATCTTTCTTTTCGCTTTCCGACGCCGTCCGCCGTCACAGTCAGAGGAGCCGTGTGGATGGAGGGAGCGGAGGTTTCGGGATAAGGAGGATTTGGATTGGGAAGGGCTACGACACGAAGGGGCTGGGCGGGATGTGTTTGCGTAGTGCGGGGGCGAGGGGAAGCCGAGGGAGTTGAGAGGAGGAGAGAGAGAGAGAGAGAGGGGAAGCTGGGTGACGCAGGACGAAGACCGGGCGGATGGAGAAGAGCGAGACTGGTAGGGGGGTGGAATGTGGTAGGGAAAATGCCGCAAAGTGGGAAAGGCGGGGTGTTGGGGGCCGTGGTGGGCGGGGTTAAGCGTAGCGGGAATGGACGGGGTGGGGTGGCGTGGGATAAGGCGGGTTGGGTGGGGTCTGGCGGCGAGGGACATGCGAGTGAGCTCGCGAAGGGAAAGTTCGGGGAGGAACACGCGGTAGGGGAAGAAAGGGGAGATGTTGGGGAGGGTGAAACGTGTGGGGACGCGAAAAAGAAGCACAAGCGGGTGGAGACGCGAAGGTAAGTGTCGGTTGATTGATTGATTGATTGATTGTTTTAGTAATTCCGGACACGTCAATTACCAAGGGTCATTAGTCCCGTAATTGTAGTGCATGCATTTGGTCGGTAGGTGGCGGTGATCTTTCCGTCGCTGCATGGTGAATTCCGGCGCCGACCTACCGTCGGCTTTCGAGGATTTTCCGCAAACAAGTACCTCTCACCAGCGGGGCACCGCCCCAGCCGGGACAATCTCGACGCTCCCGACCGGTCAGCGGGCATGTGTGCTTGCGTAGTGCGTGTGAGTGTGTGTAAGGAGAGAGTATAGGGCAAGGCAGAAGTAGTTTAGATTGCGCGCGGTCCATGGCCCGTTTGGTAGGGTACTGCTCCGGCATTCGCCTGATGTTGATCGGAGAAACAACGGAAAACTACCGATCACAGCAGCCGGTCGCTAGAACTCTACTCCTGACAGCCACTGCACTCGATCTAGCTAACAAGTTGGTGTCGAAAATCCTGTTACCATTGGATCTCTAACCTATAACCTCCCTGTCAGAGGGACTGCAGTGACATCAGATGACGCCCTGAGCCATCTCTCCCGATCGGGGGATGGGGGACACACAGGTGAGGACTTGAATAGGAGCGTCGGGAAAGGGCCAGTAGGTGGGCTACCGATGTGGAAGGGACGCATGTCGAGGAGTCAAGTGGGTGGGGAGGCGAAGGGGAGCGTCGAGGAAGAACAAGCAGGTGGTGTCGCGATAGGGAGGGTCGGGTAGGCGTGTGTGCGATGTGGGGCGGGGCGGGGGCATGGCGGGGATGGTGTAAGCAGTGAGCCGTGCTCGGCGCAATTAGGGCCGCCACGCGTGCTGTTGACAAACACGCGCCCTCCGCCGTGTCGAGCGCCGCCAGCGAGCGCGCGCCGCCTTTGATCCGCTTCCTCAGAAGACCTTCCCCATTACGCCGGCGCGCGCACCACGCCACGCCACGTCATGTCGCGTCGCGTCGCGTCGCGTCGCGTCGCGTCGCGTCGCGTCGCGTCGCGTCGCGTCGCGTCGTGTCGTGTCATGTCGCGTCATGTTGCGTCATGTCGCGTCGCGGCACGTCACGGCACGTCACGGCTCGTCACGGCATGTCACGTCACATCCCGTCACTTCCCGTCACATCCCGTCACATCCCGTCACGTCACGTCACCTCTCACGTCGCGCGGCACGACGACGCGCGCCGCCCGCGAAAGTCACAGGTGACGCTACGGCTCGAGGAGAGCGGAAAGGCCACTTTGCTACACTCTGCTTCTAGAGCGTAGGTCACTTTCAATTTTCTCTCCGTCTTTCTCTATCTTCGGATCTTCTCTTCATTCTAATACATTCTGTTCCTTCAGATCGTCTATCAACTTTTTTTCTGAGTAAAATTCGCACAGAAACTTAGATCCGAATTCAGTGTTATAATGTTGTGGTTGAATGAAAGTTGAGCTAGATCAAATCAGAAATACCTTCTTTTACGATTCTTCTGGATAGATTTGACGTAATGATGCTCTAATGGTTTCGTTCCTCTTGAAAAAGATTGTGGATTGATTATGTTTAAATCGAATATTTAGTCTCAGTTAAAATGTGCTTGCCCCGTTTATTTTAAGGCCGCCTCGATGAATATAAACACGGTAAAAATAATTAAAAATATAGTTTTGTGAATAATTCTAAAAGATACCTGGGTCGTTCCTGATGAGAAATTCACCAAAGACTAATTGATGTACCGTTGATTACTTGCACGGATATGCTTTCATTATTTTTCTTCTATTCATTAGTGCCCGAAGCGAGTTGTTTCAAAATTGGACGAGAAATCTTTCGATTTATGGCGTAAAAGTAATCATCCAATACCAACACAATCCATAAACACAAAGGGAAACCTAATATTTTACCATTTAAATATTTGTTACATTGAAAATGAAAAACAGTACTGAAGAAAGAACTTCTGATCCGCAGTGCGTCACGTTATTTCAAGCAATTCAGCGTCGATGAATAAAATGAAACTAAGGTAGAGGTGAGTGTACAAAAATATTGTTCGCACTTCGGCTATCGAATTTAATCTACTTACTTCTTCAGCCATGTCTCGTACGTGGCAGTGTTAATTTAAAATCTGATTCAATATTGTTCAATATTTGTATTTTGGTCTGTTGTGGTCCTTTTCTCATTGAAAATAAATTCTTCAATTACACTACACCAACGCTAAGCAGTGGCAAGCATGCCTGCACTTCGTTTTGAGGAACATCGCAATATGACCGCCGAAACATAGGCATCTCTACTTTGGACACGGAGTCTCCCGATAAACCAAGTATCCATAGGCTCCAGCCGCGAATGTTCGTTTGAATGATGTAGATGCAATGGTAGAACAAGAGGCGGGAAAAGAGAACTTCAAGAAATCCTACCGGAAGCTCAGTTTGTCCACAACAAATTCCACATTCCTAACGTGAAAGCTGATCAGAGCCCCAGTCAATGAAGTTGCATGCCCTATCCATTACGCCACGTATAGGAAGGTAGTCTTGGAACTGCAATTTTATATATAAAGGAACGAAACATTTAGGACTGTGAACATTGATAGTATTACGACTGAATGATTGTTTTACGATATTTTCTGTGATTGGTCGAAAACGTTCCTTCTAATGAATCTAATCATTATGAGTATCATTAATCATCAAATAAAGGAATTACGCAACGAATTTAGAAAACAAGAGTTATAAAAGCCGATCTGGATGGCCGAGATTGCTAAGACAGAAGGATCGCGGGTTCGAGTCCCGCCTCGGGCATGGTTGTAATGTGTTCGCCCTTTCACCCCCTATCATCATCATATCGTGTCATTCTCAGTTACCATACCGTTACACGCAATAATGGTCGCTAATGACCTCGACGTTGATTGGACCTTAAATAACAACGGCAAAAAAAAGAGTTATGAAAGCATTTACTCGTAGAAGCGATGGAAGCTGATATGAGAACCGTTTGGCCGGGTTGGGGAACGCACTTCGCCCGGCTGCTTCTGAGCAGTTCCTCGTCCTCCCTCGAAGTCCCGCGGCGACGCCTCCAACTTCACAAACATCCGCCGCGCGCAGAGCGGCACCTCCGCGCCGCTTCACGCGGCTCTCCGCCTACGTGCGCGGGGGCGTAGGCGGCTCTTTTAGCAAGTGGCAGCGATTAGCTCTTAACTAGGCCGCTAATTATCGAAGATATTTTTTGTCTCATTAGTTCCGCCGCATTTCACGCAGATAATTCCTCCCCCCTCGCCCGCCGTCTCCCCTTCCCTCGCGGGGGCGTAAAACGCGGCGGCCGTGGCGCCGCCACGCGGCGGCGGAGGGAAGCGACGCGTCGCTTCCGTTGGTGATGACGCCGCGCGAACCGAGAGGGCTCGTGGGAGGGGAAGGGGTGAGGGAGCGAGGGGGTGAGGCGGCGCCGGAGCGTCGTATTGTTCGCGAGTTGCGCGCCTCGGCCGCGAGCATGGCCGGCGACGTGGGGAGGGAGGAGGAGG
Source organism: Gryllus longicercus (assembly GCA_038098605.1). NCBI lineage: Eukaryota > Metazoa > Arthropoda > Insecta > Orthoptera > Gryllidae > Gryllus > Gryllus longicercus. Next base: position 1,095,322 of record JAZDUA010000223.1, on the reverse strand, counting down.
GGGAAGGCGACTATGGAGACGCGCGCGGCGGCGGAGGTAATTACTGGCGATGCTCAATTGTCGGCGCGGTTTTCACAGCAGCGTCGCGCCAGCGTTGCTAAGCGACAAGATAGGATTACGCGCGCGGCGCTGCGCGGTGAGGGGCGGGGCGGCGCGGAGCGGTGGAGAGGTGGCGCGGGGTGGCAATACCGCTGATTGGCCGGGGACTGACTATTACGGCCTCTGCGTCGTGGGGGCGGCGGGGGCGGCGAAGGCGCCTGGGAGCGCACGGGAGCGCCGTTAGACTCACAGCGGCGCGGGGCAGCGCCCGATCTCTGTGCCGCCTCCACCCACCGCATCGTCACATTCCACCCCTTCCCCTCCCTTTCCCTCCCCCTCCTCACCCACGCCATCTGCTGTCGCGCGCGAGTAGCGCCGGTTGATAATAGCGGACGCTGGACTAAAGGCGATGATGTCAATGTTGCCACCAATGAGAATCGGGGTGTCGAGGTTACTCCAATAAAAACTCCGCCCCACGCGACTGACCATCCCGCCGCGCGAGTGAGCAGTAGTGAAAATTGGCTCTGGAAGTTACACGTGAGATAAGATAAGGCGAGAGTTAGAACAAAATCATTTAAAGAAAGCTTGTTGTCCCAGGCGTTCTTATTAACGTTGTAAAATGGTACATATTGACTTTAATTTTTCTGCATACATACTATTTTTTTTGCAGGTTCAAAATACCACCTAATTCTGTGACGAATATGCCACTGCAGGTTTCCACAGCGACATCGGAATACGAAAATTGAGCGGGGTCATTCTGATCATTTTCTTCCCCGATATATGTTCAAGCGCAATACTCGTACCATACTACGAGTAGAATTATTATTTTTCTTCTACATCACGACTAAGATGTTATGAGTCGGCTGAATATGAAATATACTCCACGTTGCAGCCAGCTACCTAAGGAATAGATCTAGTGACTGTCAATGCCTTTAAAATACTTCGCGCAAAATGTGGGCTGTTCCAAATAAAGCAGTTTTTTGCACTTTTCAATCTTTTGAAAGACTTGGGTGTTTAGCCCACGAGATTATTATTATTATTATTATTATTATTATTATTATTATTATTATTATTATTATTATTATTATTACTAGCCTAATCATCTCTAGTTGGGCAAAGGCTTCCTGCCGAACGCAAGGATGTTCCCCACGCCATCTAGATTAAAATTCCAGGTGACAGTGGTAGCTGGTATTCTGAGTTGTAAAACGTTACAATATTAGTCACTCATTTTTCAAAATTTCACTAGTCAACATTACACAAACAAAGCCAATCCATTAGTTCAAATTACACAATTCATAATAAGTGATTTTTCTGTATTATACTAGAATGAATAAGCTTCCATTCTTCTCTGTCTTATGCCACTCCGGATCACAATGCCTCCGCTGTAGTAGGGTGTTATAATTCTTCCATCTGCAAATCCAGCATGAATGTAATAATTAAGTATTTGAATTGAAGTGTAATTATTTTCAAAACTTTCTTCAAATACTATTTTTGAACAGGAACCCCACCCATATTCAGTGCGGGCGTGGGAGTAGGAGAGAGGGCTTTTCCGGGGCCCCTGACTTCGGGGGGACCTGGTGCGGCGCATTGTTGTACTAAACTATTTAGTTACGACTCTGGGCTTGTGAGTACATAATAACGAAAGTGTTTTCAAAAACTTCTGACTCTCGTTTCGCCTGTGTGTGGACAATACTAGCATGTAAACCCCTCCCAGGATTTTTCCCAGAATAGATACTACGCGATCTTACTGCTTGCTCTCCAGGATCTGCAAATTTCCAACTTATCTTTTCATCTTTTGTGGTATTTGAAGTGAAGCCATCAGGGCATTTTTCAAAATGATCTCAAAATAGATCAAACCTTTTTCTTTAAATTTTTTGCTCCAAGAATGTAAATTTCAGTTAATAATAAGGAATGGGTCTGATTTTGAATACACCTCAGATATTCGTAAAATAGAATAAAATCAGTATCTTTTCTAGCTGCCCGCACAATTCTACTCGTATCATTTCACCACATACATCTATATAAATCTGTTTTCTCTGTTGCTGGTTTTGTTGTTATTGTTAGTGCGTCATTCAGAAGTATGTTCACTAGAACCCTTGAAGAATCCTCATGTCATTGAAGAATCGTGTAAGATTTCCTCACGTTGCTTCCTCAAACTGAATTTTATTAATTTTGTCACTTTTAAATTTGATCCATCTAGTTTGGACGTTTTTCTCACTTGCATTTTTTGCACTGCTCTATTAGTTAAACATACGTTTTTTAAGTCCTTCTTTACCTTAACTTCTGCAGTAACATAATCGCCTCAACAGCCGGTCTCTTGTGTGTCCTGTGTGCGTCACGTAGGGTAACTCTTTCCACCGTGACCAGTTGACGCGCTCCTTTCTCCACTGGTTTCAGCGCTTGCTCCCCGCTATCCATCCATTCCCCATCCGGCTCTGCCACCGCTCCACCTGGCTCCGCCTGTGTCTCCATCTCCTGCCGCCCCCTGCCTCGTTGCAGTCTTCCAACCCGACCTGGTCGTTGCTTCCCCGAGCTTCCGCCTAGCGCCTCTGCTCCCGCCTTTGCCCACACCCCACCACCTCCGCTCCCGCCCCTGACCCGCACCTGCTTCTGAACTTGTCTCCGTCACTTCCTCAGCTTACACTTCACCTTCGAGCACGTGACCGATTCTCTCTCTCCCCTCCAACACCACCTCCGCTCCAGCCCTCGACTGTCCCTTCACCTCTGCTTTTCCCTCCGCCTTCGCTTCCGCCTCTCCTCTCGCCACCTTCGACCACGTGACCGATTCTCTCTCACCCCTCCAACACCACCTCCGCTCCAGCCCTCGACTGTCCCTTCACCTCTGCTCTTCCCTCCGCCTTCGCTTCCGCCTCTCCTCTCGCCACCTTCGACCACGTGACCGATTCTCTCTCTCCCCTCCAACACCCCCTCCGCTCCTGCCCTCGACTGTCTCTTCACCTCTGCTTTTCCCTCCGCCTTCGCTTCCGCCTCTCCTCTCGCCACCCCACTCGCCTCCTACCCGGTCCCACTTGCTCGCTCCTGTTTCCTCACTTGTCCATCACCTCCATCCTCACTTCTCGACCTGCTTCCACCTCCTCTCATGTCCCCATGGCGGCGTTCTCAACCTTCCCGTTGCCACAGCTCCCACCTACTGGCACCTGTTCCCACCCGTGTCCACCTTCTTTCCCACTCCTCGACCTGCTCCCACCTCCATTCATGTCCCCATGCCAATCCCCAACCTTCCTTCTGCCACCGCTCCCACAACTCTCCTCCCTTTCCGACATAGCCCCGAGCACGCTTCTGCCTCCGACTCTGCCTCTCCCCTGCTTCGCCACCCCCCGCTGGCGGCAACTCGCCTAAGACCTCTTCTGCCTCTGTCCTTCTCCTGACCTTACTTCCGCATCTACCCTGCCTCCGATCTCGTGCCGGGGACTGCCCCACCCCCTACTCCAACTACTTCTTCGCTGCCTCCAGTCTCGCCCACGTCTTCAACCCTACCTTCGCTCCAGCTTGGGCTCTAGTCGAAGTCCTCCCCGACTCCGCTCCAGCCTTCTCCCCTGCCCGTGCCCTCGCTGTCGCCGCCCGTCACCGCCTTCACCCTTCCGTCGACACCTTCGCCCCTGCCCCTGTTCCTGTTCTCACCTCCGCCCCGTCCCCCCTCCCCCAGGTCCCTGCTGTGTCCTCTTTCTCTGATTCCACATTGTCCTCATTCCTATACCCCTTCCCCGCCTCGAGGTTTAAAATCCAGAGCATATGGGATTAGGTAAAGTTTACCCTTCAGAAGTAATGTAACTGACGTAGATATCGTAGATTGATAATTAAGTTCATTTCGCATGTGATTAGCCGTATGTCAAGGAACTTCAGTGCTTCACACTTGAATTGTCCGCTGACAGGCGGTCTGACTGTGTCCCCATTACTACCGCTACGAGCACAATACCGTGCGAATACTCCCCGTAGTAGAACACAAGGGATCTGGAGACTCGCTCAGTGCCAGAATCCAGCAGCAGAGCGCGTGAATGCGCTGCCACCAATTACACGCCGCGAAGCTAAACCGAATGTGTGCTCCTGCGTAGACCTTCATTGAACACGGCTCAACTCTCACCAGTCGAGACTTTAATTCATCACCGATCTCCAGCAGTCAGGAGTTCAAAAATTATGTCACGAAACACTTTGTACAGGCATTTATAACCTATATTCTATTTCATTTAGATTGTGTTCAGTTATTTACATTGTGTTCTGACATGTGCTTGATAATTTATTGAAATATCGAAATATTTGTTGTACAAATGAAATGCATCAGAATAAATTAACCATATGGAAGTACCTAATAGTTCTGCGGAGACTTCAAGTGATTCGGTTCGTGTCCGCTACCTAACGTAAATCCGAATGGTATGAATTAAGTTCTTCATTCCTTGCTGAATACGAGAAGCATGTGTACAACTTATTCATATTTTTTTCGATAGTGTTGGCGCAATGCATACAGGCTGGAAATGAGTTAGAAAAGAAGTGATTTGGGACGTTTGGGGGAGGAAGAACTTGACCCAATTTTTGTGCTTGTAAGAGAGATGTAGTTAGTTTACAATATTAGGAATATGGATAAGAACGCCAAAACTTACACCTGCAATACTAAATTCTTAACTTCTTTTCAAATTGTAGTCATTTGACTCATATTTAAGACGTTACTATCTTGCAGGTGTAGCAACAATACACAGTATTCGGTTGATTTCTGATTGGAGGACACATAACTATGAATTGTACTACAATTATACTTCGTAGATTATGTTTACATATTAATTTTGTTTAATATGTTTACAAAATAGAATACTTTTTTTAATTCTCTGATATATTTTGTGAACTATATTGATATTTTGGCATTATAATCGATAGTTTATGTCCTTAGATATAGTCAAACTGGAAGCGGATAGAGTCAATTGAATAATTGACAATTGCATCACGTTTTTGAACTTGAAACTATAATTAAATAAACAATAAATACATCTAAAATAGATTAGAACTGTGTAGCATTAAATCGATCAGAATAATTTTGTTTTAATCTCCTCAAAACTTTATAATTCAAAATAAAACATAGGAACCATTTGAAAACGATTCAAAATCGAAAGAAAAAACAAATCAAAAAAGTCATGTTACCAAAAACAAAAATGTTTATCAACCGAAATCGCAAAACTCTATGAAACGATTTGAAGTCTTGTGAAGAACCTGTATCTTAACACTTCTGTTCCCCACGGCACTTGATTCCCAGAAGAAAACTTGGCTTAGCCCCAACTCCCTTCCGTTGCTCCCAAAAATCGGTGACAAATTCGGCGCAAGCAGTGAACCCATCGATAGGCGACGAGTATTGACCGCCGGGGCCTCGAGGGACCGTCGGGTGAAAGCGGCCGAGGGTGAGACTCTCGGTGTTCCCTCCTCCCTCGTCCTGCCACCCGCATCCCGTCCTGCCCCGCCCTCTCCCCTCTCTCTAACCACCCTCTCCAACCACCTTGTCCAGCACCGACTCTCCTCGCTCCGCCCGCCCTGTCCCTGCTCTTCTCTCGTCCCAGCCTCCCCGTCCTCCTTGTCCAGCCCCGTCCATCCTTGTCCAGCCCCAGCCCCCTCCCCACCCCAGTCCCATCGCCCCTTTTTCCCACCTTGTCCAATCCCGTCCCTCCCCAACTCAGCCCTGCTCCGCCCTCACCCCTCCTTCTCCCTACCCTCCTTGTCCAACCCCTTCCCTGCTCGCCCCGCCACGCCCTGCCCCGCCCCACTCTTCTCTCGCCTCCCCCTCCTCGTCCAGCTCCGTCCCCTCTCGCCCTGTCCCGGTCCAAGTCCCATCCCACAACACCGGGACGCCCCGCCCCTCCCCGCCCCACCCCGCCCCGTCCTCACCCGTCCTCACCCGTCCCACTCCTCAGCCTCCCCACCTCTACATCCAGCCCCGTCCCTCGTCGCCCCGCCTCCAACCTGTACGCTCCGTCGCCCCGAGCCGCCGCCGCCGCCGCCGCCGCCGCCGCCGCCGCCGCCGCCGCCGCCGCCCTCTCTCAAAGCGCCCGGGGAGGCGAAGACGCGGCCGTCCTCAATGAGCGACGAAATTGCTATTTCCGGGCGACGGGGCACTAATCCTTCTCTCCGTTTAGACCTCAAAAGCGTAATCATTTTCCTTTTATTGGACCACACGTTTAGAAGTTAAGCTTCCTAAAGTGATAATGTGATATACTGCTGGTCCGTTTGAACCGTTCAGAAAAGGAAGCGTTGAATTGCGCGGTATTAGTGCCTTGGGCGGGCCGAGGCCTGGGTTTTGGAGCCGCGGGTGGGGGGTGGGGGGGCGGAACGGCCTTCCGGAGACCAAGGCTGATGTTCCCCCTTTACTCGTTTTTTTTTGTACCCAACATTTACTTCAAACACGCGAGAGACTCTCGCTTGGCGGCGAGCGTGGGCGTGGGCGTGGGCGTGGGCGGCGGGCGCACGGGCGGGCAGAGCCTGGTTCTCGCGCGCGCCCTTCAAAAGAAGGAGGCGATCTCGCCGGGCGCTTAATTGGAAACGGCCGCTTCGCTGTTGGCGGAGGACGCGGGCGTGGCGGGGAGAGGCGTGTCCGGCGGTGTGCGTCTAGCTGCCCCTAGAAATGGGATCCGCGTCCGTGAAAGAAGGCAATTTGCAGGGCGCGCGCCCGCGTGCGAGGGTGGGAGTTTGGGGGGGGGATGCGTGGTGGTGGCGGGGGGAACGGACGGTTGCGCAGGCGAGGACGTGGGGGTGGGCGTGAGCGAGAATGCGGTTGAAGGCGTGAGCAAGCGCAAGGGCAAGGAGAGGATGAAATAAAGTGCGAACGGGCCGAAACGTGTTGATGAAGTTGGGCAGAGGGGACTGCGTAAGGATGCAGGACGGCCCGGGTACAAGTGAACTAGGGGAATGACAGAGAACTAAGAACTTAAGCAGGATGTCTGTGTTGGAGAATAAATATATTTGAAGAGAATTTTTTTCAGAATCGTCCGATGTGAAGTGTGTAATGAATAATTACGAAGCCAGTTGTATTTTAATTGATCTAACTTTATTTTATTGATGTGTTTTGCACAATATTAAGGAATATGTTTTATTTTTAATTCTCCATTTCGTACTGATTTTCTGAAAATTGCCCATTTTGACCAAAGCTTGATTGAGAAATTCGAGTGGAAGTGCCTTGTAAACGTGAGCGAGCGTGAGTGTCTTAGATGAAGCGATTAAAAGACAACCTATGCATGCTGCCTGGTTGTCTAGTGCTTTCTACGGGGTTGATGAGTGCTTGGCGCCACGTTGCTGTCTAGTACTTTGTGACCGGCGTCTGTTACCACTGGTGATTTGTACTTGATTTATTCGAGGTGCTTGCTACATTTTATTTGAATTTCCATGCCTGGTGCTTGTGGCTGCTTCTTGATGCTTGCTGCCTATTACTTCGTTCCTTCTGCCTGGGGCTTATAGTCTACTAAGTTCTTACTGTCTGATGCTTGCAGAATAGTACTAGGTTTCTACCGTCTGATTCTTGCAGACTACTACTAACTTTATACAGCCTGATGCTTTCAAATTACTTTTAGCTTTCTACTGCGCGGCGCTTTCTGCCTACTACTTGGCTCCTTCCACTTCGAGATTGAAGACTACACGAGGTTTCTACTGCTTAGTGCTTGCAGACTACTTCTAGGTTCATAATTCATGGCATTTTCGACCTACTTTTGGGTTACTATTGAAACGTGCTTGCAGACTACTACTACTACGTTTGTTCTGCCTGGCGCTTGCTGCCTACTGCTAGGTTCCTTCTGCCCGAGGCTTGCAGACTACACTAGATTTCTACTGCATGGCGCTTGTAGACTACTGATAGGTTCATATTTCCTGGCATTTCGTGCCAACTACTAGGTTGCTACTGCCAGGTGCTTGCAGACTACTACTAAGTTCTTTCTGTGTGGCGCCTGCCGCTTTCTACTACGTGATTTCTGCCTGGCGCTCGCTGCCTACTGCTAGGTTCCTTCTGCTCGGGGCTTGCAGACTACACTAGATTTCTACTGCATGGCGCTTGTAGACTACTGATAGGTTCATATTTTCTGGCATTTCCTGTTCCTACTACTAGGTTCCTACTGCCCGGCGCTTGCGTTCTGCTACTTGGTTTCTCCATCCTGTCACTTGCGCCTGATGCTGGTATCGGGGGAAGGGGGGATGGAGGATGGAGGATGGGGGATGGGTGATGGGGGATGGGTGATGGAGGATGGGTGATGGAGGATGGGTGATGGAGGATGGGTGATGGAGGATGGGTGATGGAGGATGGGTGATGGAGGATGGGTGATGGAGGATGGGTGATGGAGGATGGGTGATGGAGGATGGGTGATGGAGGATGGGTGATGGAGGATGGGTGATGGAGGATGGGTGATGGAGGATGGGTGACGGAGGATGGGTGACGGAGGATGGGTGATGGAGGATGGGTGATGGAGGATGGGTGATGGAGGATGGGTGATGGAGGATGGGTGATGGAGGATGGGTGATGGAGGATGGGTGATGGAGGATGGGGGATGGGGGATGGGGGATGGGGGATGGGGGATGGGGGATGGGGGATGGGGGATGGGGGATGGGGGATGGGGGATGGGGGATGGGGGATGGGGGATGGAGAAGGGGCTGCGGGCGGCCGCTGTGTTGCGGGCGCGCACTCGCGAAGAGCCCGTGTGGGCGGTGGTGGCCTGGAACGCGGATTCGCCGAGAGCGCGGGGCGCTGCGGGCGAGGGCGTGCGTTTCCGCTCTGGCTTGCGGCCGATGAGCTGGGAGCGCTCTTCGCCGGGGGCTGTTTTTGTGATTGTCCCTCTGCGCTGCGGATCTCTGCACCGCTCTCCGAGGGGCATGGCGGTAACGAGCGCTTACACTTCGCTTTGGGGCTGCTTCCAGCAGCATTACTCCACCCTCCCCCCGCCCGCCCGCTCCCCATCTCGGTCTCGTGTCCCCAAAAGTAGATTAATTGAAGGGCTTGGAGCAGTAACAAGATAAGCCACACTAACCACAGCAAGTCTTCAGTTATCCCTAAACCTTAATATTTTGATTTTAGTGAATATTTATCTTGTCTTTTTGACCATATATGGCTTCTGCATATTTATAAAACGCCTGGAAATGTAAAAGTGAGATACACATTTCAACCGATCGAGATATTTCGTTATGAATAGCGGGACGCTTGTTATGGCATGTATGAATTCTCTTCTTACTATCTGAACTTCTCCTATGGAAGGTCGTGGCACTAAGTTGTCCTATGTTACATCCAGTTCATTCTGAGAAACAAGAAAATAACTGTTTCAATCCAATTTTTCTCGACACAAAGTAAAGAAGATGCTTTTGTTGTTTAGCATCTTTTGTTTGACCATCATTACAATACTAATAAAATAGTAATAAAAATAAATGTAACAATTAGGGCTGTGATTAATATGCATTTTCATATTGTAACGAATATTGCATCACCTGCCGAAGTCGCTGCGCGTGGATTGCGTCATCTGCCGCCGCCCCTTCCCTTCCCCCCGAACTAGACGGTTCCGGACAATCCGCGAGCCGCGGAGAAACGCCGAGAAGTTGCCGGGTGCCTGGGGACACGCGCCGGGCAGGTATAAATGCGCCGCTGCCGGCGGCCGCGAGTTAGTTAACAGAAGGAAGTCAGTAGTAAGCAGTAAGACGTCAGTCCGTCAGTGTGTCCGAAGTGGAAGCTGTGCTGGGAAGTGTGCATTGCGGTGAAGAGTGGTGCAGTGGTTGAACAGCAGTCAGTCTGCAGTGGAAGCTGAGCTGTGAAGGGTGCATCGCGGTAAGCAGTGGTGCAGTGGGGAAACAGCAGTCAGCAGTTTGAAGTCTGCAGTGGAAGCTGAGCTGTGAAGTGGGCATCGCGGTAAACAGCAGTGCAGTGGACCCTGGTGTGCGCAGTGAATTGTGGTCTGCGCAAGGAATTGTGGTCTGCCCAGGGGAATTGTGGTCTGTGCAGGGAATTGGGGTCAAGTGCAGTGGACCGTGGACAGTGCATGGACTGACTGATACTGTAGAAGAAGAGAACTGTTTAAATAAATAGTGTGCAAGAAGTGAACTGTGTAAATAAATCAAGAGAACGGAGTCGTGTGTAACAGTGTAAATAATTAAGTGTAATATATCTGTAAATAGACCAAGTAGATTTTAGTGTATAGTTGTTCCTGAATAAAGGTTTTTGTTTAAAATAATATTGTGTTGGTTTTAATTCACCACGGAGAAACGTTACAATATTATTTTCTGTTAACTAAAACATCCCGTTTGAACAAATTGTATACGTTTTGAGATATTTAGAATCAATATAATCTATTTTTATTTTGCATATTTTCCTATATATCACCATAATTGCATATTTTTGCATATTTGGGCCATATTTGCATATTTTTGTTTCATACCCCTCATTCGCGAAAGAAACCCAAAAGATACAGTTCCGTCAGCATGTAAGCTGCTCTGACCGATCTCTCACTACTTGCTACGGTACATTATATGACCTGCTCTGAAGCAATGGGCGTGTGAGGATTTGTTTACGTTGCCATAGCCACGGATAAGCGTTGCCGCTCGCCTGACGCGTACGAAGTCGCTCGAGAAGCCGCCAAGACCTCTCATCGGGAGTATTAGTCGAAATGAAATGTGCATCCGCCGAGAGCCTGTGCGTGCCCTCATACGACGCAAAGGTGGAATGGGGTTAAGAGGCAGGCCCGTGAATTTGTCGTGATTTGAAAGGAAATCATATTTTTGTTGCAATACCTATATTTTTTATTTTGTGAAATCAACATTACCTGCATCTCCCATTATTTTCCTAAGAAATGAGTGTTCTTCAAAATTAAGCCCTTGACTTAATGGTTGTCGCTTGTAGAAATTTATATGATTTCTTTATTTTTTACGTTAAATATATTTTCCACAATTTTTATGTATTTTTATATTTACACATTACAGTATTTCGCACGTTTTCCTTTTTAATTGCATATGGTACCAAATATATTTACATATATATGCGCATATTTCGTTGTTTCTATTCTATAGAAATGACAGCCCTAGTAATAATCGATATGACCAATGCTTTATTGGGATCATCCTAACTTCGACAACAAGTAATATGCGACTGCGGATCGCTTCATTTTAATGCATTTGTGTTGTCCGAAATTCGAACGTATGGATAGGGGAGTGATAGCGACGTTGTAAAAATGTTAATGTTCAATAACGTGTCAAACTATTTTTGAAGATTTTACAAAGAAGGAAACCAACTCAGTTTCTGTTCAGTTGAAAGAATATTTTCGTTGTAAAGAGCACAAGAGTCTTGGAAAATTGTTCATTCCAGATTGTATTATTGCCTGAAGTTTGACATTAAAGATTAAATAATGTCCGTTATTGAGGATATAAAATATGGACATGTTTTATTGTGCTTTTAATAAGTAATTATTAAAATTAATTATGTGTTCGATATTACGTATAAATGTTCAGGGATCTTCTACAGTTCAGAATTTACGCCATTTTGTTCGTATTTCAATATTCATAAAATGAATAAAAACATTCCATTGACTAGATACTTTCCTGGTAACAGCATCCACCTGCCTAACCATGATGTTGATAAGCGGTTGTCTGTAAGGTATCCTCGGAGAATCGGTACCGTGAAGCAGCATATGTAATATAACAATAGGATCAAACTAACGCGAATTCCGTAGGACAGATGTATCTGCTGATCTGCGAACAGAGGATGAGTATTGTCTGCAGAACGCCGTCTGTGATACATCCTGGACACGCCGTCCAGAGTAATCCCCAGCCACTTCGCTCGTTACCGCGGCTGCTGCAATTGTGTATCCGTTGCGCTTACGCCCCGTTTGGTCCATATAAATCTCCCGCCTCGCCCCGCCGCGCCCCACCACCACTCCGCCCCTCCCCGCCACCGCCCCCCGCCCCGCCCCTCCCCGCCACCACCCCGCCCCTCCCTGCCACCACCCCGCCCCTCCCTGCCACCACCCCGCCCCTCCCTGCCACCGCCCCTCCCCTCCCCCGCCCCCTCCCCACCCCTCCCCGCCGCGCCCTGACGCATCCCAACCCGCCGAAGTGTCAAAGCTGGCAAGTGTGGCTGGCAAGTGGCGGAAAATTTGCGGAGAAAATGGGACGGAAAAGTGGATGTGAAGAACTGGATGAGAATGTAAGAAAATGGCAAGACAGAGACGGAGGTGGCGTGTAGAGGCAAGGCGCGTAATGTCAAAAAGAATTTAGGGATATGTTGAGAAACTGAATTCCAATGCATAACCGCAAATATACATTTCATAAAAAAATTGCCTGATCTCAATTGGAAAAAAAAGAAAAAAAAAACACACGTTCCAAAGTATTCCAAATCTTAAGCGGGCTGATGATACGGGAGTGGATTAATGAGAGTTTATTAATAACAGTGCAGCAACTTCTTGTTACATCTGTTCGAAAAAAATGGAATTCTGATCGGAGTCTGTAGCCTAACTGCTTAACTGTGAACTCACGGAGGTTGAGCAGCCCATGACACCGAGGGTCCCTGGATGGTTGACCGTCTAGGAACTCCTGATACTAACGGTGCCGTGTTCTTGGCCCACAGGACTAAAATGCAATGACATTATGGCAAAATTACCATTTTAAAGAAGAATTATTCCATTTTCATTGTCAAAAAAGGTTTGGAACAGTATTATGAGAGTAAAAGAATAAAAAAAATCGTTTCAGGTTCAAGCCTACTGAAGAGTGAGTACATGACTGTGCATCGCAGTTAGTGAGCGACACGTTGTTGATGATCGTTTTTCCACGACGTCCATTTGAAAGACGAAACAGAATAATCGTGGAGAGAGATCACTGCGCATGATGTGATTTCAATGTACGCGGTCTGCTGTTCTCACGTTTTGTCGTTTGCGACGAATGTGTTCTTGACCGACTACATTTTACGTTTTCGCAGAAATCTCCTCAACAGAATTTGACAATTAACACAGTATTACAGTCATTGAAAGAAAGAAAAATGCTCAGTCTATAATACTTCTATTATATAGCGGAAGCTTTGTGATAATTTTCTCGTGAATAGAAAGAGGTCGGGAGTGAACTACTTAATTATTTAGGATTTGGAGGTTACGATGAGGCTCACAAAAAAAAATTCCTATGGTGGCTAAAATTGGCTTGGTTGTCGCGTATGCAATATAGATAATGTACGTTACTGGAGTTTAGCAAAGTCATTTGTGGACTGCATTTTAAGATAATTTACGTTTCTTGAGAATATAAAGACGTATGTGTAATTCTGAGTTAGGATTGAAAATGTTCTATCATGTTTCAAACTTCAACCATGTAATCCTTATGGATGGAAAAATCAAGTCAGACGATACTGACTTCTTAGAAGTACAATCTTTTTACTTGTACGTACGTTTTCTTTTGTGAGACACAAAATATCGTTTGTTTGAAAATAAGTTGATAGATATTATTCAGTGTTGGAGTAAATGCACTCGACCATTATGATTGTTCGCTTGATTTAACTTCATAATGTTCCGTTTTCCACATAAGTAAAGACAATCAATATTATTTAATAAAATAATAAATCATTCAAAACATATGTGCTGAGAAAGAAATTTTAATATGATTTCAATATTTTTGTATTTTATTAAAAAAATATCGAGTTTCTCATATATTATTTGGGAAACTGAAGATTATAAAAAAATATTAACCATTGTCAACAAGTATTCGGCGCTACAACTTCGAGTTTCACGACTTTCAGTCACTCTGCAATATTTGGCAGCCCTGCCGTACCCCGGGCGCGGCACAGCGCTGGCCAGCCCACCGCGCAGAGGAGGCGTCGCTGTATAAGCGGAGGCGGCGTCGCGCCCGAAAAAGCTCCCAGAGCGCTGGGGCGGTCTGGCGCGGGGCGGGGCGGCGCGGGGGCGGAGACGGGGCAGGCGGTGGAGACCGCGTGCAGGGAGCTGGCGGCGGCGGCGGCGGGGAGAGGCAGGACGTAAAGAGCCTATTGATTACGTGGGATTGGAGGGAACAGATACGTGGAATTGGATTAAGTGTTACGGGATAGCGGAGATACGGACTGCGAGCGAAAACATTCAAGTGTTCGCAGATAACGAATGAGCGAGCGAGCGGGCGGGCCGGCGAGCGGCGGCGCGGGGGCGGCGATGGGGGCGGCGGCGGCGGGGAAATTAGGAAGTTGGGAGCGCAGCGGCGCGTGTGATGGCTGGGCGACGGTGGGCGGAGGCGGAGGTGGAGTAGAGACCCAGAAGGATCAGGGGCTAGTGACGTAAGTGCAGATAAAGTCGGAAATGGAGGCGGATGTGAAGATAGGATGAAGTGGAGGCGGAAGAGAATGGGAGTAGAGAAGTAGTAAATAAAAGTAAAATATGAACAAATAGGTGAAAGAAGCAACAAAGGTGGTAGCAAATGACACGTAAGATATGATGTTGGAGGTTGAAGTGATTGGAGGATAGACAGAAATTTTATGAAATCAGATCGTATTGTGTAAACCTCGAGAATATATTTGCAATGTTGGCGAAAGTGGTAGTGGCATCCTAACCGACGAGTGAAGTTCACAGAGGGCGATAGCGCTAGTGAACCTGTTCAGGGAGTGATGTGAGAAAGGGGATGGTCGGGTAGAGAGTCCGACAGGATTGTTGATAGAAATGATGTACGAATTCTATTTGGAGATAGTTGGTAGGCAGGCAAAATAATGGGAGGTTAGATGTTGGGTGGAGGGAGGTAGTGAAGAGAGGCACAGAGACAAAGGCAGGAAAAACACCACTGCAGGAAAAGAGAAATTTCAGTGCAGGGGGTGATGTGAGGGAGACGGTTATCCTAGGGCAGTGGAGGTGATGGATTGACAGTGCGAGGACAGATCAACGAGGATTACGAGAGCGACGAGGACGAGGGGGACGAGAGCGGCGAGGTCAACAAGAGGGTGGCGGCAGAACGAGAGAGTTGGAGGGGCGGGTGACGTGGATGACGAGTTTTCGCGAGGGTGGGAAGGGGCACGAGAAAGACCCAAGAGACAGGAAAGACTTGGCAGACGACAATGACGTGGTAGTCGTGGAAGATGGGTAATACAAGGAAGGTAAGGAAGACAAGGAAGATGATGAAGGCGATGTAGGCGACAAAGCCGAGGAAGACGTGAAACACTTCGAAGAAGAGGATGATGTGGTAGTCGCGGAAAAGACGAGGATGATGCGGTATACGAGGAAGAGGGTGAAGGCACGGTAGGCGGGAGAGATGGGAAGCGGGAAAGAGGAAGGAGAGGAAGATGTGAAAAACGAATATGACGGGGATTACAGAGAAGGGGAATTTAGGGAAAGCGAGGAGTCGAGGAAGACGAGGAAAGCGAGGAAAGCGAGGAATGTGAGGGAGGCGAGGAAGACGATGAAGACTTGTTATACGGTAAGAAGGGAAATTTAGAAAGAAGTGGAGTGACGACGAGGAAGGAGGATGCCGAGGGAGGAGGATGCCGAGGGAGGAGGATGCCGAGGGAGGAGGATGCCGAGGGAGGAGGATGCCGAGGGAGGAGGATGCCGAGGGAGGAGGATGCCGAGGGAGGAGGATGCCGAGGGAGGAGGATGCCGAGGGAGGAGGATGCCGAGGGAGGAGGATGCCGAGGGAGGAGGATGCCGAGGGAGGAGGATGCCGAGGGAGGAGGATGCCGAGGGAGGAGGATGCCGAGGGAGGAGGATGCCGAGGGAGGAGGATGCCGAGGGAGGAGGATGCCGAGGGAGGAGGATGCCGAGGGAGGAGGATGCCGAGGGAGGAGGATGCCGAGGGAGGAGGATGCCGAGGGAGGAGGATGCCGAGGGAGGAGGATGCCGAGGGAGGAGGATGCCGAGGGAGGAGGATGCCGAGGGAGGAGGATGCCGAGGGAGGAGGATGCCGAGGGAGGAGGATGCCGAGGGAGGAGGATGCCGAGGGAGGAGGATGCCGAGGGAGGAGGATGCCGAGGGAGGAGGATGCCGAGGGAGGAGGATGCCGAGGGAGGAGGATGCCGAGGGAGGAGGATGCCGAGGGAGGAGGATGCCGAGGGAGGAGGATGGAAAACGGAGAAGATGAGTAAGGCGAGGAAGACGAGTAATGTGTGGTGGGAAGTGTGAAAAAGTGGGAAATACGAAGACGAAGAAGAAGAAGAAGAAGAAGAGGAGGAGGAGAGAAAGGAGTGGAAGGACCCAAAATCACTGAGAAGAGGGGTTAGAGAGGCAAAGAGTGGGACTAGCGGGGAGTGGGGGGACGCGCGAGCGCTTTCCGGCGATTCGGCCGCGTGCTTACGCGCTTCCACCCCAGGCCGGGCGCGGTTCAAAGGAACGCGCGGCATTTTGCAGTTTAAAGAGAACCCGCTTTGCGGCGGCCGCGACGGCCCTCATCCGCCGGCGGCGCCACACACGTCCGCGCCGCTGCTTAAGTGGAAAGCGCTGCCATTAGCATAGGTTATTTCCTTAAAATTCGGTTACCGCGCGCGCGCGCGACCGCCCGCCCGGGCTGGCGTCGCGCCCGCGCCGGCGCCACTTTTGTGCGGAGGAAATTGCAGGCCGCGGCTGGGAGGGCGTCCGTCCACACGCGAGCAGTGGGCCCGATAGCTGATCTCGTGAGAGCGTAGGCTTCCGCGGCCGGATTCAGTATGTACTTGGCTGTCCGGGTGACGCTGCGTCCACGGCGAAGGTGCCGACGTTTCGGTCGCCATTCTGCGACCTTCCTGAGGTATTGAAGGTCGCAGAATGGCGACTGTAACGTCGGCACCTTCGCCATGGAAGCGGCATCACCCGGACAGCCAAGTAAATGCCTGATTTCGTGTTCACAAGAAAGACGGATTTAAAGCATGTACTGGAAGAAAATAATTATTAACTGTTTAGGCTACATGTCGGTTTATAATTTTTTTGAAGCCTTCTGTTTACTTTTTGGCATTTTTGGTGCAATGATAACAGTAAATGACGTGCATGGAAACATTACTCAATCATTACACAAGTGTAGTTGTAAGGCTTTCACAGACATGTGAAGGCTCTCCGCTGTCCGGGTGACTCTGCGTCGAAGGCAGTGATGCCGACGGTTCAACCGTCATGTCGTGGTTTTCGTCAGGGCTGAAGTGCCGCACTCTACCCCTGAAGTAGACCAAGATATGATGATCGAAACGTCGGGGTCACTGCCCTCCACGTCACCCAGACAGCAGAGAGCCTTCACATGACTCTGGAAGCCTTACAATTACACTTATGTAATGTTTGACGGATGTTTCCTAGCACGTCATCGCTGTCATCATTGGCGGAGTGGCGTTAGCGTAGTCAAAGTTTATCCCGAGATATGGAGGTGTCCTTCCTCCGCTGGAAAGTGAGAGAGACATAGACTTACGCGGCAGCTTCCAGGAGGTTTTCCTCTCCCGATATCTACCCAATCGCAAAGTCTCACCGCCCAGGCCAGGTTAAGCTCTACACCCCGTCTGATCGCTAGACATATACGGGAGATAAAAGAACACAGAAGAGGAAGGCAATATCGTGCGCGGTCCGTAGCTCTTTTGTTAGGGTAAGGATTTGGCATTTGCTTGGTATTGATCGGGCCAAAAATCAGTCATGACTTTCGTTAAGTATTTCAGCTTCTGTTTACTCTCAAGATTTTGATTTATTTAGAAAATTTTTGTTTGCTTTTAAGACTTCTATTTACACTAAAATGTGTTGTTTACACTCTATGAATGGTTTATTTTCTAGTTTTTGAATACTCCCGAACTTTATTTTTTATTGTGGAGAGCTTTTGTACTCTGGAGGTTTTTTGGAATCTCGAGGTCTTTTTGACTCACTAGGGTTTTGGATTCTTGAGGGTTTTCTGTGTTCTAGAGGGTCTTCTGAACCTCCTGTTTTTTCTTTACTCTGCAGGCTTTTTCTTTTCTCCGGAGCTTTTTTCTTTTTTTTCTTCTTTTTTTTGGGGAATTCTCAGATTTTTCTTTCCTCTTGACGTTTTTCTCTCCTATTCATATTTTTTCTGCGGTTTTCTGTTCTCTACATGTTTACCTTCATGGCGAGAGATGATGTATATTCATTTGTAACAACGTTTCAACCGCATTTAACTGTTTTATGTACCTTTCCGAAGAATTTAAATTTTTCTTTCTGGGATTTATGAAACACTCTTATTAATGAAATACACACGCAAACTATCAATAAGTCCGCAATGCTTCGCTCGAATTCAAAAAGCTGCATATTCTGGCTCAACGTGTTTCCTTGCCGTGCTGCGTGTTTGGCCCAGCGTGCCGCGCGGCGGCGCCCAGACGCGGAACGAAGTAGAGTTCGGGTCCTGTGGTCGCTAATCCGCGTGGGCGTGGGCGGGGCGAGGCGAGGGGGCACCTGCCTTTCCAATCTGCCCATCGGCGTTTAAGTAGCGCCCAACGCCCCAATTCGAATCCCCATCTCGCGGCAAAGACATCCATTCACGTTCGTTGGCGACCTTTTTATTACGTTGGCCCTTCATACGAAACGCGTGCGTTGCTCCGGGCGCGGAGGGTTTAATCTGTGAATTAGTGGACCCCTTTGGGGGAGAGATTGGGATATCTTCTTATAATTAAGCTTACAGCACAATTTTCTTCAAAATTCAGTTAGTTTAATATACTGTAATTAAATTGCTATTTTCTTCAGTTAATTCATCTGTACCGTCTTCTATCTGCTGGGTTTGGTTGATGGCGTTCTGGAGATGCAACCCGTTATGTTTAGTCACGCAAACGTAGCAGACAGTAGTTTGAATTCGCAATGAAATCATTGAATTATTAAATGAATGTGTTATATCGAGATCATGTACCCAATCTTTGTGAAAATGAGTGATGTTCACTATTGCATGCTCTTAGCTTTTAATGCTGAGAAAATTTTACCGCCCTTCTTTAATATAATCTGAGAACACTCATGTTTCCTGATTATTTTCATTTATCCATAAGAGTTAGGCAACAATGTGCTTGCACCGACCAGCAGAAGATGTTTTGAAACAATCTGTTCAGTGCTCGCACCTTCACGTTTAATGAAATTACTCACCCGATATGATGGTGCTCGGAGAAACGGAAGGGGGAAGAAGACACGAAAAAATTGGAGAACCGTTTGCCTTTTCTCTTTTGTTTTCCTCCAATTGAATCGAGCATTTCCTTAACCCATCGCCATGTGTATATGAAGCGGTGTGAGGCGAATTACCGCTAAACGACTTAGGCCTTGAGAGCGAAGCGCCTGGGAGCACATGTGGTCCTCGGCCGGGGGCGGGGGAGGGAATTTGGTTCGTTGGGGCCTTTGCGCCGTTAATCCGCGCGCGCCGGAGCGCTGTCCCCGCCCGGCGGCGGCGGCGGCGGCGGCGGGCGAGCTCGGTGGCGGCGGCGGCGGTGGTGGTGAGCTCTGAGGTGGGGGGATGGGACGGGATCGAAGGCGGGGATCGCGGCGGGCACGGCGTTCGAGTGATTGCGGCAAGGGTGGCTGATATAGGTGTTCGGAGGTGACGAGTACGAGTACGAGTACGACTACGACTACGAGTACGAGGGCGAGTGGCGGCGGCGGCGGCGGAGGGCGAGCTCGGTGGCGGTGGTGGCGGTGAGCTGTGAGGTGGGGGAGAAGGGATCACGGCGGGCAAACGTTCGAGTGGTTGCGGCAACGGTGGCGGATGTAAGTGTTGGGAGGTGACGAGTACGAGGGCGAGGTCAGACATGGCGGCGGCGGCGGCGGCGGCGGCGGGCTAGACGGACGCGGGGCGGTGGCGTTGAACGTAGGGGAGGGACGGGGACGCGGGCGGAGGCGGGGACGGTTGCAGGTGTCGGGGATGGAGGAGGGGGCGGTTCTCGGAGGTGGCGAATAGGAAGGTGAAGGAAGGGAAGGCGACAGTGGCGGCGGTGGCTGTGGCGGGGTGTCGGAGGCAGTAGAGTGGGGGCCGTGAGCACGGGGACATCAGCGGAGGCAACGAACAGGAGGGTGGACACAATAGGGGCAGAGGAAGCACATTGGGCGCCAAATACGTATAGGGCATGGAAGAAGGAAAAATACGGAAGCAGATGGATGGAAGTGGTATTGTAGAGAAAGAGAAGGCATGGAAACTGAAAAGACAGGATTGACTATTACGAGCAGTAATGTGGAGATACTCCAGAAATTTGTATGAGAAGAGAACGGGGATCAAGAAGACAGGAAAGAGATAAACAGAACCTAGAAATGGGGGAAGGAAGGAAGGAAGGAAACAAAAGGGTCTGGAATGAAGTAGAAAAAGAAGCCAAACAAAGAAACAGAAAGTAGAAAGAAGAAGAAAAAGGAGAAGAAGAAGAAGGGACTGTGTAAAAACAAAGCATTTAGACACTTATTTGGAAGACAAAAAAGAGTAAGAAGTTGGGAATGGTTAAAGGAATGAACGGACAAGAAGTATGTGGGGTCGAAGAAAAAGTAGTAAAAAGCGAGAGTAGTCTGTATCAGAGTAAGCGTACGCAAGAGAGCAGATAAAAGAGGCGGTTGGTGCGGACGAGGGTGCACGTCGCGGGCGACGCGCGCGCCTCTAGCGGCCGGCGCGCGCACCTGGCCTCCGCGGCGCGCGTAATCGAATCGGCGCGGCTCCGCAATCTAAATGGACGGAATCGATTTTGCCTCCGCCCGCGCGCCCGCATTGTTCCTTTCGCGCGTGCGATTGTCGTGTACCAACTTGTTTGGAGCGCTGGAGCTGAGTTGAGTTGAGTTGAGTTGAGGGATTGAGGAGCGGCCGGCGCGCGGGGCCGGTGCGCGACGGGGGTTGCGAGGCGGGGGAGCGAGGCGGGTACTCTGCCCGATTGTACATTATTTCATTGAGGTCTTTTCCATTAGTCGCCGAATGGGCTTCCTTTAGCCGCACCGGCGCTGCCAACTTCAGATACGGACGCTCTCTCTTGTGTATTGATTGGGATGTTCATTTATACTCTCCTCTGTTGCTACCGAATGAGTGATTAGAAAACCAAATGGGAAAATTCTCCGCGTCGTGTATTGGAAATTTATGGCTTCGTTTAGAGACAGTCGTCCAGGGAAGAGATGTGAAGAGACAGGGACGTAGGAAAGTATTTCGTCCCTATTATTGTGAGTAACCATGGTTGCACTTTTGATTAGTACGAAACACAATTTGAGTAATGAGAGGCGACGAGAGAGTGTTTTAACAGACGTACTTCACAGATTTATATATAGATATAAGAGACTTTGCATAGAGAACAGAAAACCTTTTACATAGTCGAGTAATTACGATTTCATAAAGGTGCTTCTCGGCGATTTGATGTATTATGCAAATATTTACATGATATTATTATTTTATCAGAACTAGAAATTGCATATTTTAAATTTGACCGTAAATGAATTGTAGACATTAAACTTTTTAATTAATTGTAAACTGTGTGAGATGATTGACATAAATACTTAGAGGAAGGTGGGACACAGTCAAACGGATTTTTTTAGAGTATTTAAAAACAACCCAGCGACTTAAACCATTCATCCAATCCATACCCATATAGTAAGTTGTATCATCCATACCCATATACTTATATCTATATGTATGTATCTCTTTCTCTTTACAAATTTATGTAAAAATGCACCAGCCCATAGAATATACTTATCATTAAAAAATAGTAAGTAAAAATGTTGAACTTGTGATCCATGTGCTCCGAAAGGGGATTGATTGAATCAATAGAATTTTCGTACATCACTAATCGTATCAACTGTAATTTATGTAATATATCATATAACCACTTTTGTATCTCAAAATAGAAGTAGAAAACGAGAAATAAATTATTATTTTCTTTTTTATATTAAGTACGGAAAAGTTCAAATAATTTTGTATAATTTACTAATAAAGATGTAACATCTGAAATCACAGGGAATAAAAAACTTCATACATTTAGAACTTTTCCTTATGTAAGTCTCCACCATTTTCTTTAACAATCATATATACATAAGGTACTTAACGATTGTTGTATTTTACATCCCTCTAGGATGTCATATGATGTCACCAACGTTTAGAGCAGGTTTGTCAAAATTATTCAGTGAAGTTGCACAACGTCTTACTCCTCTTCAATTCATTAGAAGAAGCTAAGTCTGCATTCTCTTTAATTTAAATTCGGATTCCTGTGAACCCAACTCATGAATATCAGTCTTGAGCTGAATGTTTCATTGGCTCACTGTGACCCGTGAACATGTGGTCCATATCAACCTAAACTCTTTTTATTAATTTTGGAATTTTAAGGTTAACAATGAAGTGGAGGGTTCAGACAAATACATAAACTCATCTAAGAGATCCACAAAATCAATATAATATTCATTATGTTGTGTGATCTTTTTTGGTTGCAAAAATCAATACCTAGAAATAGCATACTTATTTACTTTTCCTTGCATTCTAGTAGGCGACTTCTCTGTCGGAAAGGTCTGCTACTGGTGGTCGTCAAGTAGGCTGTTTGTATTGCTAGCATACCACCAAGAGCTGAAACAAGCTTTTCCAAGTAAGAGGGATTAAAATTACGACCGGATCACACTATCCCGTGATTCATTTGGGCCCGACTTCCCCTACTTGTCAGAAATTCCAACAAGTATAAAATTGAAGGCATCAGCAGAAAGTGTGATTCACTTCAAATATGCAATTACGTCTTGCGGCAAACGAGTGGCTATATAGTAAAATGGTGTGTATCATTATCCATTGCGTTCCAATGTCCAAACTGAACCATTGAAACAAATAATTGCAGACTTGCGGCATTTCCTCTTAGATGAACGAGATAAACGAGATCAATTTCTCATCGAGTGAAAAATAATTTAATTATCTCTTGTCAAGATTTTTTGTCACAGCGTTTATATTTTTTACTGATCTTATATTGAGATAGTTGGATCCATTATTTCCACACAAACATCAAAAGAGCTAGGAAGATTCTGTAAGGAAAATTTAAAAATACATCGCGGGGAGATCATTAAGAATAGAGAGTCATGAAACTAAAAAAAAAGTCAAAGAAGGTGGAAATTTCTGATTTTTCAGCTAAGATACTCGTATGTGCATCTAAACGCTGTCTAGATATTTGCTAAGTATTGTAATTATAAAAATATATTTTAATAAAAAACGTGACAATTATTTCAATTTCAGAAGTTACTTGAGAAATACTTTTAACGACTGTCGAATTTTAGTAATATCTTCGCTAATATGCAACAACATTCCTTGCATTTTGACCACACCTTCTGTCATCGATGTGAACGTACTGCCATCGAAGCTAGCGAATCTTTCGGACCAACTCCAATTGACTGTCCCTCGTGGCTTCTCCATTGTCGCAGCAACTTACGAACAATTTACCAGTAAACCCTCCCCTCGCGGTCTCCCGCCGCGTTTATCCAGCGCGGAGAAAATCTGCGCCGCGACTCCTAACCTCCTTCCCATCCGCCCCATTCGTCAAGCACTCGGCGAACAAGAGCGATCCGCGTCCGCGGCGATCATCTGCGCGTGCGCATAAAGTGCGCCTGAATAACCAGGGGCTGTTAATAACAAAGGCGCGGCGCGGCGGGAGGGGGCGGGGACTGTTAACAGCGCGCGACCCGAGTAGCTCCGCGCGCCGCCGCCGCCGCCGCCGGCCCCTGCCACCTCGCGCGGGGGTTTATGGGTGCTTAAGCGCCCGGCTGAGGTTGCGCGGCCGTCGCCGCGCGTATTACCGCCGCCAGTTGAGTGCGCCCGAGGTTATGACCCAAGTTGAAGAAGAAACGCCGCGACTTGCTCAAGCAGGTATGTGATATTTAGCTGTGAGGCTTTTACGAGCTCTTGTTCGCGCCGGCGACTGCGCTGGACGATGGAGGGGTGGGGGGTGGGGTAGATGGGTGGTTCGTGCGGGGGTTGGCAGCTGGGGAAGGGAAGGAGCGGAACTGCGGTGGGCACAGCCGGGGGCTGCAGATGGGGATCAGGTACGCGAGATGGGGGGGAGGGGCGAAAAGCGTTGGGTGACGGGGCGGACGGGCGGACGGGCGGACGGGCGGACGGGCGGACGGGCGGACGGGCCGACGGGCCGACGGGCGGACGGGCGGACGGGCGGACGGGCCAACGGGCGGACGGGCCGACGGGCGGACGGGCGGACGGGCGGACGGGCCGACGGGCCGACGGGCGGACGGGCCGACGGGCCGACGGGCGGACGGGCGGACGGGCCGACGGGCGGACGGGCGGACGGGCGGACGGGCCGACGGGCGGACGGGCCGACGGGCCGACGGGCCGACGGGCGGACGGGGGAAGGGCCGACGGGTCGACGGGCGGACGGGCCGACAAACGACAGGCGAGGAGGGGAGAGGAAGGAGCATGGGTGGGTGAGACAACTTCGAGTCGACCAACAGGCGGGCAGGGGGCGGGTACAGGGGCAGGCGGTGTGACGGGGGCGGTGCGAGGAGAGATCGTGCAAGGGGGTGACTCGGAGCGGTGAGCGATAAACAATGGACGAGGGAGGAAAGGACGGAGGTGTGACATTGGTGGGTGGAGTGACGATGCGTCCTGCAGCAGGGGGCGGGTATAGGGGCAGCTGGTGAGCGGGGCCATGTGAGGGGAGTCGAGGCGTCGAGGCAACGTGCGCTGGCAGGCGACGGGCAGGAGTGAGCGTGGGTAAGGACGTGGCGATGGTTGTCTTCTTCATTTACGACAACTGCGAAGGGGGCTGTGTTTCGAAATGCGCCGTTTTATTTAAAATGTAATTGCGAAGTGAGGGCGGCTGCAAGTGCTATAAGGCGAGAGATATACTGCGCGGGTGGGGGAAGTTAGGAAATTGTTAGAAGATGGAGCGTGAGGAATTGAAGGGCGTGTCGCATATTCAGCGAAGTGTCGAGGTATAAAGTGTAAAGAAGCAGCGCCTTAGGAGGCAAGTTTGCTCAACAATTTTCTTCGCTATCTTCTTTATAGCGCTCGTAGTGAACATAAATATGAATGGAAATTAAACGAGATTTACAAAGTTTTCTACCTATAATGTATTGCAAATGATGTTGATGTAGATCGTATTCATATTTCTTACTGCTGTTTGTTGTTTTACTACATCTTCAGCAAAAGAAATTTAGTGTAAAGTGACACCTACTGACGTTTGAGAAGAACTCTTGTAGCAGAGAAGGAAAAAAAGTTATATTAGAATCGTTAGGCGAAGTAATAACACTATTTAGACAAAACTGGAATATAGTATAATAATAATATAGAAAATAGTAATAATAATAAAGAAAATAGAAATAAGAATAGTATAATAATATAATAAAATAGAAAATAGTAAGCATAATTAACTTAATGCGACTTCACATTTTATGATAATAGAAAGAAAAATGTGTGACTTCGATAAAATAAATGATGTAATTTAGTAGATCATAAATTCTGCAATAACTAGGGAAAACAAATTTGTTGACCTATTAGCAAAATATTGCAACCTAAGAAACATCAATGACGGAACCTCAACTGTAAGTACGAGAACCCATGTAGTACGGATTCTTACGGGAAAGGATTTTAGAATTTGTCTATGAATTTCCCTGATAAAATCAACTTTACTTTGTTCTATTGGATTCATATAAAACTTGAGTAATTGTTCTAATTTGACGTATGGAATGAAGTATTTGTGAAGTAACAACGTGGTGCCTACTGACATAGGCAGTATTTAGGTGAAGAAATCGAAGAAACCTTTAACTGTAGCGAAGGAATGTTCAGTTCTGTCTAAGCTGGAATGAAATACATACTACCAATATTTCTGTCTTCTAAGATAAGAGCAAAAATAAGATTTCAGGTGTTTTATGTTTATGATCGATGACACCAGTCACATCACCACTTCACTCATCACCACATCAGCTATCCCATTTCTACACTTTTATCGCTGCAATAACCCCACCCCGACTACTTCTCGTAACCAGTGTCAGCAGCTTCATACGGGACAGAACTCGTATGGGTCAAAGCTTCGGTCCCCGTATCATTTGGGATAAATAATTAAAAAAGTGTACGCATAATGTGTTACGAGAACACACCATAATTCTGGATTTATATTGTAGGAACCTTTTTCGTAAAACGCAGAAAGAAAGAGGGTCATTATACATTATTTAAAGCAATAAGAGGTGGTCGACAATGGACGGAAGTGCGAGTAAAAGTTTGAAAACCGACATACGTCGCGTGGAAGGATCATGGTTCAAATTTGCCTAAGAAAACCGAGAAGTTTTCATTTGCAAATACAACTGTACAAAATTGAAACAAATTACCATTAGCGATGGTGGAGACATGCCCTCAAAATGTCAAACATTATAAAAGTTTGTCAAAGAAGATATAGTTGTTTCTATTTAAAATATGTTAACATTTAAATAAACTATTTTATATTACTTTTATTATATATTAGAATACCAGTGACATCAGGATTGGTTTATATTAAAGTATTACTGGAACACATTATTATAATGTCTCCTTGATATTTTTGTGGATTTATATTAAAAGTGTTTGGAAGTTCCAACTACCGGAAATATTTACTTGCACCCCAAAGAAGGGTAATAAATATTATGTTATATATAATAATAGTTATTATTATTATTATTATTATTACATTGCTGATGAGGGGTGAAAGGACTAGGATGATGGTAGGAGGTGTTAGGTGGGGTAGTGGGAGATTGGAGGTGTTCGTGGAATTTTGGAACCATCCCAACATTCGGCTTGTAACCGAGGGAAACCACGCAAACCCCGGTCAGGATGGCCGGCCCGGAGTTCAAACCAAGACCTCCCGATGCGAATCCAGTGCACTACGCCTTGAGCAACTTCGCTCGATTCTGTTATGTTATATAAATAATACAATATATTATATTATATTATGGATTATATTGTATTATATTATATATGCAACCCTTTTCTACCGACACTCTTTACTCAATCGACCCTTCTGCCTTATTATCACCTGTACGGCAGCCATTAGCTCCAATCCACGACACTTGAAACGTCACTAAATCCACTTTCACCACCAACTCCACAATCACCATATCTTCACCATGTATGTTTTCTACCATAAATATTCTCTTTGATACTTGGCACCCCTAACATAACCGTAATTGTTTCGCTGATACAACACTTCCCCTATTTTCATGCCTTGTTTGAAATCTCCCTCACACCTATCAGTTTTTGTTTTCTGAACAGTGAACTCTTGACCTTCCGTACTACCCCGCCTTCATCATTTATTCTGTCGCTTCCATCTACCTTCGCCGTCACCGCCATCTCCCTCCGTTTAACACTGCACAGTGTCCCCACAACTATGTACACCATGCGTCCATTGTGAAGCCTCCGCAGTTCTTTCTCATGGTGCTTAGCTCCCTGTCAACATCGCAGTGTAGTCATAAGCACTGCCTTTGTCCTTCCTGATCCCGCCAATGCCTCTGTCTCACCCCTTCCCTCCCCGCCGTCCCCGGCTTTATTCTGCCATCTGCTCAGGGCTGGTTGAAGGCTACCGCAGCTGGGATGGGACCTCAACTTAAGGGCACTCCGTCAGGGCATCTCTAAAGCACTTGCGTTCACGCTGTGACAGGTTGGTGCACGGTGATCACATACCAGTTTTTTTTTTTTTTTCGTTAATCGGCCGACTAGGACCACGCAAGCAAGCATCCTGCATATACCGTGGCTCAGTTTTTATTTATTATCGCGGTAGCAGGTGCTTGCAACAATTCTTAGGGGGGGGGCAGCATTTAGCTGGATCCGATTTTTATCCCCCCTGGTTGTTAGCCCGGGGGTATGGAAGATGAAAGATGATAGGAATCGATTAGGAGGCAATAGGTGATCGTGGACTTTTGGAACCATCCCAGCATTCGCCTTTATGACCGAGGGAAACCACGAAAACCCCGGTCAGGATGGCCGGCCCGGGAATCGAACCCGGACCTCCCGATTACGAAGTCAGTGCGCTATGCACTGAGCCACTTCGCTCGGTCACATACCAGTTTTATTTATATTTCTTTTTGCTTTGGAAAATCGACCTATTACTCTTAGAGAAACGTCATATATATCTCGATTCCTTCTTGTATGTAATCGAATCTTTTATCAAAAATCGTGATTCGACGAT
Organism: Gryllus longicercus; assembly: GCA_038098605.1. Lineage (NCBI taxonomy): Eukaryota > Metazoa > Arthropoda > Insecta > Orthoptera > Gryllidae > Gryllus > Gryllus longicercus. The sequence goes on along the minus strand of JAZDUA010000223.1, from coordinate 1,067,313 downwards.
TATTTATTATAGATGTTCAAACACTTTATACACTAAATTATGCATAAGTCAGAGAGAGAGACGTTAGAAAAGTTTATTCGATACTTTATCCTTATCGCACAGGAATGTTCGATGAATTAGAATTATGATGGAGAGAATACATGCATTACAACAATAAATATTTCTTGAGATATTTGTAGTTCAGTGCAGATGAGTACAGAGAAATTCAACAGTGTTGATTTCAGTTTAGGTTCAACGAGTTCTATTCGAATGAGTAGCACACATTCATGCAGTCATTTGTGATTGTTTTGTGCCATGTAGCACGGAGAAAGGTCTCGGAAGCATACGGTAATAATATTCAAATACAAATAAGTGTTTACCAGCGCAAGGGGTCTGATTGAACTCTTACAGAGAAAACCATTAATCTAAATGAATAAAATTAAAGTAACCATGTTTGGCGGCAAACTTCTCGTAGACGATATAACATATTTTAATGATTTTGAGAGTGGTAAATTATTGTGCAGGATCTTATCACATCACTCTGATAATCCGCTAACAATATGCGATGAATACCCAGATTAATTTTGAGTATGCAATCCGCAATGTTTAAAATGCATGCAGGGGGGGATGCGAGATGCAGATGGCGGTGATATACTCGTGAAATATATTATATCCATTTCATACTACAGATATTTTTCTCCTGAATTGATGATTGTGAAAAGTTAATACCCAGACAACGAAGAAAACGTCAGCTAGTAGTACTAAAGAGTTTAGCCATTTTGGTTACGTGAAGACAAACGTCTTGAAATTGGGACCAGTTTCGTAATAACAAATATTTAAATTCAAGTGTTCTAATGTTCAATGAACCACTGTTAATAAATGCGAGCAATTTCATAAGAAATATTATTATAACATTTAGTATTAATAATTTGTCCTCATTTTACCATAATCAACAATAAGCATGTCACATATGATAGGGTGAATACTCCAATTTAAAATTATTTTAGTACATTGGATGTTTTAAAAAGCGGAGAAAACGTTATATAATAGTCGTATCGTAACAATTTATTACAGTTTTCGATTAGTTATGAAACTCGACACAACGGCCTTGTTTGATAGTTCTCCAATCTCGTATTACGATATTTCTTTCATAAATAACTATTTTATTGTTTGTTTATTGATAATAACGTTATAATTATCATACTCGTATCGGGTTGGCCGAGCTGTAAACACTTACCGGTAGAAAAAAAAGAAGCAAATATCCATCTGTAACCAAAACGAGGGGTAACAGGCGTGCATCTTGTGTGGCCGCGCCATCTGCCTTTGCGGCGGCGTGAGAGGTGCTTGTACGCCGTTAGCGGAATTGCGCCGGACAGGGGCCGCTCCGCTGCACTCCTTCCCGCCGGCTCTGTCCACAGCCCGCTTCGCTGCGATTCATCTTGCACCCGCTGCCCCGCCCCGCCCCGCCCCGCGCCGCCCCGCGCCGCCCTCCCCCGGGGGCCCCGCCCTGCTCTCTAATTCACTCTAATGTGTAACTAATTGTTTTACTCATTATTTATACTTGGGTAAATATGCTCCAGGAGACAGAGAGGGCTGCCTGCCGAGCGAGAGGCGGCGAGGGAGAGGAGAGCCTCAATGGTTTGCTTTCGGTTCTGTGGTTTTGCTTGCCTTGGCGTCCATTTCAATTCCACTTAATTTTGTGGCCTGAAATGTGCAAATATTTGCTGGCGGGTTGGCGTGTGTACAGAGTGTGATTGCTAGGGCGGTCGGACGGACCGGCGGGCGGGCGGGCAGGCGGAGAGAAAGAGCGGCCCACGAGAGGGGTCGAGAGCGGGCTGGGCCGCCGTGCGGGCGCGGTGGCGAGGGTGGGGGATGACGGGGGTGGAGGGGAGGGGCGGGGGCGGGGGCGCGGACGCAGCGGGCGCGCGGGCGATCTCTTCCGTGCAGCCTCAGGAGACGTCCACTGGCGTCCCGGCGGGCGCAGGGGGCGGAGTGGGGAGGGGCGGCGCGGGGCGGTGCAGCACGCGTGCCAACGAGGGGACGCCCTGTGACGCTGCAGCCCTCGTGGCCATCTACATAGACGAGGGGGAAAACCGACACTCGCCGAAGCAGTTCCGATTCTTGAAGGTCTCGTCGTGGCCCTGAAATAATTTGCAATCCTTTTATGTGGACGAAAATGCCTAAGAGTAATGTAAATGCACGTTAAAGAATGCACACAAGTATCAAACAACATCTGACAAAGAGAAAATGTGGGAACAATTAAAAAATGGAGAGTAGTATATTACAAACATATCCACAATGATAGAAAAAAATAACTGCCCAGTTTTCGGGCAGGTTTTTTAAATCAGTTAATATTTGATATTTTTAAATGTGGAAAGAAGTTACGATACTCGTGTTGTGAAGATTACTTTATTATGTAAATTAAAGAAACAAGGAATCTAAAACAGTGCCGGAAAAAAATTTACAAGAACGGGATTCAAGACATGAGTTAAATTCTACAAGGGTTAGAGTGAACACGATACAGCAAAGATTTGTTGTGACGAATCTCCGTTCCTTCTTCCGGTTTGGGGAACTTCAGGGTTTTCAGGTGCAAAATACCCTATCTCTAAATCTACGTATCTTTGCTTCACGTGGCTTGTACTATAGTGAAAAGGGTGACTATGAATGCATTTTGTATCATGTTTATAATATTTTCTAATGTAAGTAATGTTCAAGAAATATTTAAGAGACCAATCATGAAACATTTATGAAATATCAATATTATTTTGAAATATATGCACGACAGTGTAGTTTATATGTTTAGTCAGACTCACCAATTTTGTTTATTAATTTTTTTTCATCCGTGAGCTTTTCCAGCTTCAGGGGATACCGAGTTTTGACCAACAGAACCAGGTACCTACTATGTCCCTCTTCGGAACATATATTAATCTTTGTACTAGACACTGATACACTTGCGGGCTCCTCGGTGTGGGATGAACAGACTCGCAAGGTATTCGGCGACAACACTCATACACGAAAGACGAGGGACAAACAACCAAGCACACACCTATCTAGTCACCTCGACCACCCAGGTCGGCCTCCAATTGTGTGTGTGTGTAATATATATATCGACGGACGTGTGTTTGTGTGCGTGTGTGCATGTGCGTGTGTGTATATACATATATCTTAATTCATAAAGAGCTACGTGCCTGCCGATTGTAAAGCCCCCAGACCACCTACAGGAGTTGTTGAAGGCTCATTTGAAAGCTTGGGGAGTGGGTTAAATTGTACGTCGGATAACCTCCCCCCAAACAAACTCACACGCACACACAACCACACACACACACACACACACACACACACACGTCCGTTGAGGGGAGGCAGTCTAAATAAACACACCTGTTCTTTAATTTTTGTTAATTGTATTTTGTTGATTTTTTGGCAGAATCATCTTGCCAGATTTTTTCCTACCTAATTAATATAGGACAATGATGATATGGAAATTGAAAATACAATTAAAAAAATATTTATGACCTTTAACCCGTACTTGAAATTCGGATATTTCCCCTTCTTGGAATAATGCACATTTCCAAACTCACAGGACTCTGCGGGTGCACTTTCCAAACTTGCGCTACTACCCTTCCTGGTTCATCCATCCGTCACACTACGGCCCAAATCTTGCCCTGGTTTGGACGCGCTTGGGAATAAATAGTCCTCGTTAAGCTAAAGTGAATTTTTTCGTGCACAAACACATGACCATTCATAATATCGTGTGTGAAATTCGAACCCACACATTTCCGTAATTCGACCACTGAAAACATACTACTTTATATTTATGTATGTATATACTAATCGCAGTGTATACAAATAACTAATATTTAGTATATTTTGTAAAGCCTACCTACTTCAACAACAGTACCGCAAGTATTGAATTTTTTCTGGTTTTCTCAGTTCCTAGTGACCAACCTACGCTACGCAGGGCGACAAATGGCAACTATGATAATAATAACAAAAATGTAAATGTATTAGACTAAAGCTTAAACGTTGCTGAAACTTTTCGCATGATTCACGCAAACCAAAGAGCTGCGCGATGCTGAGCACTATTTATCGGCGTGTGGCTCTGGGCTCCTTGAACCAATCTCGAAGGCAGGGCGTGGATTATTGAAGTATTTTTTTCTGTTTTTCTTAGTTCCTAGTGACCAACCTACGCTACGCAGGGCGACAAATGGCAACTATGATAATAATAACAAAAATGTAAATGTATTAGATTAAAGCTTAAACGTTGCTGAAATTTTTCGCATGATTCACGCAAACCAAAGAGCTGCGCGATGCTGAGCACTATTTATCGGCGTGTGGCTCTGGGCTCCTTGAACCAATCTCGAAGGCAGGGCGTGGATTATTGAAGTATTTTTTTCTGTTTTTCTTAGTTCCTAGTGACCAACCTACGCTACGCAGGGCGACAAATGGCAACTATGATAATAATAACAAAAATGTAAATGTATTAGATTAAAGCTTAAACGTTGCTGAAATTTTTCGCATGATTCACGCAAACCAAAGAGCTGCGCGATGCTGAGCACTATTTATCGGCGTGTGGCTCTGGGCTCCTTGAAACAATCTCGAGGGCAGAGCAGGGCGTGGAGGAAGAGAGGCGGGCGTCGCGACGCCTCCCGACGGACGCTTCTCTAAGCAGCGTCGCCCCCCCCCTCCCCCTCCCTTCCCCTCTCCCCCTCCCGCGCAGTTAATATGGGAGTAACAGATCCATCAAGGCGACCATTCGGCTCCGTCCAACTGGAAAATCACTTTAAACTCGGCCGCCTCCGCCGCCGCCGCCGTGTCCCCGTCGCCCGCGGGGGGGGGGGGGGGGGGCGGTTGGGCGTGCGCACCCCGCATTTTTCTCGCCCGCCCTTCCGCCCCGCCCCCTCGCCGCGCCTGTCACGCCCCCGGCGCTGGGTCGGCGACGCCGGAAGAATACGCAACCCTCGGGGCGCTCTGGGAAGAATCAGGTACGAGTAAGCGGCCGTCAGACTTGCATTGTATTAACATCGTTATTTCGTGATGGTGTATATTCGCGGGATAAAGTTAAAAATACGAGTACAGTAACCGGTTTCATGTAACAACGTGCCGTAATGTATCCATTTGGTCTTCACAGTTGTAATTTTTCCGTTTGAAAATTGTGGGCGAGGTTTTATGCAACGTATTTATGCAACGTAACTCGGTCTACTGGTGGAGAAATGGCCATTATTTACTTAATGTTTCCCCGAATATTCGAAGATTGTTTGAAAAACGTATTTTCGGGGTTAGGGTTTAAACATTTAAAACGCGCTTGGGGGTTTAAAGCACAGACTGATAAATAAGTCATTCGATTACACGCGCCAAGATGAAATGATTAGTATTATTGACAGGATTAATACTATACTATATTATACTTTACTTATTAATACTATATCAATCTAGAATATTCTTAATCACTTGAGAAAAAAAACTGGTTTTGAGGAATTCAATGCATATGCAGTGGTTAAACGCAGTGAATTACTGTAATGCCTTTGTAGCAAAACAAAAATATTTGTCTCTATAAGATTAACAATCTTTAAGGCTACTTTTGTAAGAAATGTAAACATTAAAAAAAAAGGATTTCTATGGATACTTTTTCATGTAACTTTCTATGTCCGAGGAAAAATGAGGCATGCAAATGTATTAACCTTCAAAATATTTGTATTAATGTTTGAAATTAAAATGAGTTAATTAGATATTTTATTCATTTAACTCACTTCGACTCCAAAGTACGTCGCCTCTAAGGCATTTCGATTGCAAGGAATTCCGACTCCCTAACATTTCCACTTCGAGACATATCTACTTCGAGACATTGCAAAACTGACCGAAAGAGCATTTTTGCAGAAACTGCGAAAGAGCATTTTGCCACATTCACCGTACACCAGAATTAGGTCCAGCTTCTCCTCGTTCATATTCATCTTCCCGGATATTTCTGCACTATTGTCATTGCGTTTATTTTTGCACATTTTGCTATGTAACATATGGCGATATGCATATTTATGAACTCGTCTCTTCACACTTATGAGCTAAAAAATTCTATAGGGTTCCATTTAAAAAATCGAAGTTGGATCAATATCTCAGAAATAAAACATACAATTGAATAATATTATGCATGACCATATGTGCCCCTTGCATATAGTAGTTTTAGTGAAAACCGCATCTCAGTATCTGCAACGGTTCAGGAGAAAATTGAAGGGAACATCTTAGGTGGGCCACACGGTATATACCTGAAAAGTATCCCGTCTAAATACGATACTCCTCATCCATTACGTTATTCTATTATCCTTTTCGAGTAGTCTGTTTCAATAAAATATGTACATTTTGCCAGACTCCCATTTTCTTTCTATTTACTTAAAAATAAAATGTTTGTATGTTTCATAGTTTTCGTGTCATTATTACAAGAGTATTGAGCATTCAAAACATTTAGGGCTTTGAATGAATGTAGCAAAATATAATTCTTTACTTTAATAAAATTCATGAAGCATTGTAAGCTTATATTTTCAGTTCAAATTGGAGTCAACTTCATTTCGCTTTTTTCTCTACCAAGAGTTCAGCAAATTGGGGTCGCAGCTTACAGCTTGTAGTCAAGTACTGGCCGGCCAATAAAATGGCGGGACAAAGTCTTTGACTCTAAATGAAGGTCATGATCAATTAGTTCTTCTCACGCTTGACCTTGGGAATTAATTGTGCAAGAACATGGCGCAAATTATTGATGGTGTAAAAATGAGAACTGTATATTAATGTAATATTGATATACATTAGAAAAATAACTGAGAAATTAAGTAGATATTATCTTAGTACTAGAGAATTGAGCCCTCCCCCTCGTTGGTTTGCGACTGGTTATCGTAATTATATGTTACGAACGTTATATATTTAAATATATTATTTGTTTGTTTCGCGAATTGGCCATAATGAGGCCGTGCGATAAGGGCATCCAGTCGGTGTCCATACTTGATTATCGGGGTAGGTGCACGTTGCTTTTCTATACGGGAGAATCAGCATTTTAATGTTGATTCCATATTTATACCTCAGGATTGTTAGTCTAGGGGATGTGATGAAATTATGACGATGGTGAATGATGAAGCAGACATACAGAATCATACAGACACACAACACGACCATGCCCGAGGCGGGACTCGAACCCGCGATCTTCTGGCACGAGACCGTTACGGCACTACTGCCTTAGCGATCTCGGCCATCGACTTGGCAAATAATAATAATAATAATAATAATAATAATAATAATAATAATACTTATAATAATAATAATAATTATTATTATTATTATTATTGTTGTTGTTATCATTCCTCTAAATCACCTCTATTAGTCGGTTGGTTATATAGCCTACTGCAGATTGCATTCATCTTCGTTAAGAGCAGATATAGGAACTGTTGGTGCTGAACTATCTTTGCCCAAAATGTAGGCTGTTCCCAATAAAAAATATGTTGAACTTTCCAATCTTTTGAATGATGGAATGTTAGCCAAGGTCTTACACAAATTTTGTGGAACAAATCCCAGAGATTTGATGACTATCGGTACGACCTGTGCTTTTACGCCTCACATTCGGCTGATATCGATTTCTAAACTCTTGTAGTTGAGACGTTTCTCTGCCTCCTTGGTTATGACCTTTTGATCGCATGACACAGGAACATCTACAAGTAGACACGATTTATTCTCCAAATATCGGAAAACAATATTTGGTTTGTTTGCCGCTATTGTGCGATCAATTTGAATTTGTTGGTCGTGCAGTATTGTACCCAGTCCAATAGCCGCCACCGCTTTTGGCACTTGGAGCATGTGTTTGGAACTTCGAGGGCGGTACAGATCTGCCAGTGGAGGTAACTACACACTGTCTTGTCTTTTCAAGTAGTCGTCGTAGCTAGAATTGCATATGCTGAGATGATATGATCAGTTGTTTCTATTATTATTATTATTATTATTATCACTATTATTATTACTATTATTACTATTATTTCACTGCTTTTAAATTCTGCGTATCCCTTTGGGGTAAATAAAACTTGCTCACAGTCGCTGAACCTGTCCCTCTGGCACGAACAGTCTGGTCCAAACATCGCTCTGACCTCTCCCCTCACGTCGCCAGATAAGTGCATTGCATCAGTTTCATTATTTTTTCATGTTTTTTTCGAATTTCCCCCTCTTCGGCGAGTGGAATTAATCCCATTTCAATTTCGTTGCGCGCATTACCCTCGGCTTTAGGTTTCCGTCAGGGCATCACGACAGATTATACTCGACGCGGCCGCGGCAGCTTTCGCTACATCTCGTTGCTCTGCCACTCGCAAAGCGCATTCGTCACACCTGCGAGTGCGGGGTTCGAAATACAAGATGGATCTCAAATCATCGTCATTTACTCTTTGATACGAGCCTCTTGCCTGTTCGATATCAAGAATCTCATCTTCCCAATTTCTATGGGGATGTCATCTACTTCTGCTAGTTTGAACGGACTGAGCGGCGACACTTTGTTCATTTTTCCCAAAAAACTAGCCTTTACCCCGATATATTTTCCAATACTGATATCATTGTTTATTTTCGTCAGATATTTTCGTTATCTTCGTTGATATTCAACTAGTTTGTAACATGCACATGATCTTTATAGAAGCATTTTCACCGCTTCTGTTTGCCTTCCATCTCATTTCCAAGGCGTCGTATTCTCTGAACCAGCAGGAACTGGGAAATTAAATCAGTCGTTTAAATAACTGATGCCACATCGTAAACTTAAAATAATAACTTGTCGTAATTTTGTGCGCGGTGAAACTAGAAATCTTGTGTAAATGTAACATACTGTTTATACGGGGAATAGTGCATATGTGTCGATATGACGGGAAGTATGTCGAGAGTCATGTTAACCATGGAATGCTTTTAACAGTGTACTATCCTTTTCTAGCCTAGCTGCCCTGGAATAGACCCGTCTGTGGCGTGGTGGCTGTTTTGGCCAACATGTTGTGGCCTTCCTCAGGGCGTACGGCTCAATATTGCTGGGCACTGCGCTCTGAAGAAGGTACCACGATGTGTTAGCCGAAACGTCAGCCTAGATGGTTTCGTCAACTAATCATTTCTAACGACTATTGTAATCATATAAGCAAATTTAGATTCTAATTTTAGCGCTGCTATTCCAGTGGATATTACACAGGAACCATGGTAAGTGTCATGGCGTGACGGCTAGCCCTTTCACCTTTCATCCTTGAGGGACGGATTCTATTCTAGGCCAATTCTGGCAACATTTTTTTTTTAAAAAAAATACCATTTAAGACAAGATTTTTCTGTTCTTAAATATTCCATTAAATAAAAAACATAAATATATTTTTTTGAAAGATCCCACACGCCATTAATATGCACATTTCCAGCAATTTGTAAATACTATTATACTCATGAGTAAATGTGCTTCAAAAAACTTTTAATGAAGTTTTTCGAAAACTCAAAAATTCTCTGTGGAAAAGAGCTTCAAATTTCGAATTCACAGCAGAGCTTAAACGCCATTTTCTTAAAAACAGCTCCAAATTTTTCAAATGAAATTGCCATTTAGGAGGAAGTTTTAATGTTCTTTAATATTATTAAAATAATATTTCCGCTTTGCAATTAAGAAACCGAAAATTTAAGAAAATGTCAAAAAAATGTACTTTGGGCGGCGATAGAGATGGCAACTGCCAAGAGAATGTGGCAAGTCCGAATAGCTAGCCGAGACCAAAAGAAATAGAAATATAATACGGGAAAGTGTGTGCCATTCTGTAACACCTCTAGTTAAAGGATTGGTATGATCGTGCTGGTTTTCCATTCTGATGGTATTCTGGCTCTCTTGATAATGATGTTAAATAATATAGTTGATCTTCTAACGTCTTGCCTCCATATTTCAATAATTCATGCATTTGCATTTTTAATTCCATCACTACTTAGTGCTTTTCTGTTTTTCAGATTTTTTACTATCTTTTGAACATCCTCTTTCATGATTTCTATTTCCTCTAAATTGAGATCTTCCATACAGGTTTCAGGATTGTATTCCATATCTTGATATAAGTTTATGAAGTATTCTTTCCATACTTCAGTATCAATTAAAATAATATTTACGGTGTCAGTGATTTCTTCTTTTCGGTTTATCAGCATTCGCTAAACTTTTCTATGTGAGCCGTACAGATGTCTCTCAAAATCTTTCCCAATATGCTTCCTTCAGCTGTCTAGTTTTCAGGTTTGCTATATTTCGTTCACATTTTGTATATTATCAAATTGTATCATCTAGACTTTGTGATGATTTGTATAATAGGAATGCATCTTTTTTCTTCTACACTATTTCTTTCTCTTCCTCAGTGAACCATGGTGTTCTATATTTACGAGATGGATTGACTACAACTTCCTAATGATTCTTCTGCGCCTATAATGATGTTGCCTGTAATTTTCTCCCACGCGTGATCAGTGCTATCCTCAACCCTTAACGATGTACAACTAATTAGGACGGTTAGTCTATCTGAGTATAGTTGTTTTGGGATTTCATTTCGATTTGATTCCATATTAAGTTTTTCTGTATATTTGTTCTTATTTTTCTTTCTTTGTTATTGGACATTTCATCTTTATTTGCATAATACCAAAGCCTGTTCACTTCCAATGTTGGCAGAACTCAAAGTTCGAACATCCACAATTATTGATGGTGTGAAATTCCACTTTTTATTACATAGTGTATCATCGACTGTTCCCCCTGTGCATTTATAAATGTATAATTGTATTTCAAATCGCAATCAAAGAAGGTATTATTAATTCTTAGATTATATTTTGCACAAAGATCTGTCAACAAATCATTTTCATTCGTTTCTGGTTTACGGAAACGTTGTTTTTCTCCATTTATTTAACGATTCCCAATTCTTGCATTAAAGTCACCCATTATTATGAAGTTATGACTTAACGATATTTTGTCAATTAATTTTTGAAGTTCTTCATAGAACTTAATTCTATCTTCTCTATTTTTTTGAAATCAGGAGTTTATACACTAATTAGGTTTATACATTTCTTATCAATCCTGAGTTTTCAGCAACTTTTCATCAATATAACCAACTTGTTCAATTTTCTGTTGTTCCATTTTAACAATTGTACAATTTCGAAGTTCAATAGTTCAATATCAATTGATATGAAAATATGGACAAAAGCAATGAAATGTTTTTACTTTAATGTATTTTCTTAGATACTTGGAAATTGCTCAGGAAGTTTCAGGAATTATTTTTGAGAGCAGTTGTAGTGAAACTGAAGCATCAAATTTGAAATCTTCATATTCCTTTCCTCTTGCCAAACACCTTCGCGTTGCAATGAACCGCTCCTCTGCACTCACGACTTCTCTCATCACCATGTTCTTTTTTTTCAATGAATGTCCAGCAATGTCCAGCAATTCATGGAAACACGATTCGTCTATTCTCATAAATTTTTTTAAGTCAAAGGTGTCTAATTCTTTAACGACATTCACGTGCGAAACTTTTTTCTTTGCAAGAGCCAATTTCTTTTTCATCAAACTTTCCTTTTCCTCGGCACACTGGCTTTCTCTTCCGTTAAAACAAACACGGCTCTAGCAAGTCCGATCATCTGATACTGAGAAACATGTTGCTTTCGAAACAAAGACCGAGAGATCATCAGAAGAACTCTTTCATTGTGGAAATTTCGAGCAAAAATCGGGTTCTTGGTTGGTTCGTGTGTAGCAAAGCGTACCAACTTGTTGGCTCGAAGGACGGCCCGACGAATTGGTACGTGTGTAGAGGGCTTTAATTCATCAGCCATCTCTTCTTCTCCTGCGCGGCGTCGGCGAGGTAGCGTTCCATTCGTTGTATTCGAAAAAAAATGGTGTCTGAGTGGGGCCTCGCTTTGCCCACTCAAAACTCTGCATCTGGCCGTTGAAATTGTTCGTGAATGTGAGTCTAGGCTTCACAAAATAATACTATAGACATAATTGGCTCCTTAGAGAGATGTAAGCTCCGGGCATCTTGTAACTGCTGCGCCGAGCGGTTAGGTTCTCAGACACGCGAGAGAAGCCTCTCCAAATTTCCACTGTCGCAAAATTCCAGATCCGCAAGAGGGTGAGAGGGCGTTCCTTTCCTGGAAGGTGGAATAGGCGCCGTCAAAGAGACTCGCTGGGTGGGAGCGGGGGCGTGTCTGTGGAAGGGGCTTTTCCGGAGCCCGCGTATCCCCGCCCCCGTAGCCCGCCTTGAATCGAAGTACTGTTACAATTTGTAAATAACTGTTGGTATGTGCATCAATATATATTTTACTAGGGAATTACTGTATTCGCGATAACGGTTTTTATTCAAATATTTAATTTAATACAGAGCTATACTAAGGTATTTTATTTGTTTTTCATAGCTAAGTGTAGCAAAGTGGTATTGTTCAGCACAATTTTTTGCATTTGTAGGTCAGTAGTTTATATTACAAATACGTAAAATGTCGAAATTATATTTACAAAGATAATCGCTGGATGGATTCGTATGAGCAAGATGTGCAAGTAGTTTGAAAGTTGGGAATTCATTTTTTCCCGTCATTATAAAAAGTTTTTGTCTATTCAACTTCTCAAAAAGTTACTTGCAAATGAAGAAGTGTAATAAACACACAAAGTTTGGCGCAAAATTGAATTGGTAAACCTGCTGGAACAAGGAAATCTCAAGCAATAGAATTGCAAGGCTATCGAACCCAGTCTCCGCAAAGAAGAATGTGACTTTTCATTTACATTCTGGAAGGAAATCAACAATTCAGATAAAATGAAGAAAATCACATTAGTTTCTCTAAGGAATTAGATTGAACTCTATGCCTGTTCGGGAAATAGTGGCATTATATTCTTCTTGTAAGCGTTACATTAAATTTATCACGCGCATTTCTAAATACAAAAGCAAAACAGAACGCGGAGCTGGTATTCAATTTCGTCATCGTAAATCTGTCTTCTGATTTATTTCGCTTTGTAATTCGGTATACCCTGAAAACGATAACTCGATCTTTCTTTTTTTCCTCCAGACGCGACATCGCGAGTTTCCGCTGAGTAGAAAATTGCCCTGGCATTGGATGAATTATTGAGAAGAAACATTAGCTTGCTAACATAAAGCGAAAGCGACGGTTTTCGCAGAAGACCTTGGCGACCTTGGTGCACGGAGTCGAGCAGGTGCCATCCACTTTGTTCAAGAGGTGATTATGCCCCCGTGCCTCCGCCCCACTGGCACACGCTTCCGCCCCCCCGCCCCCCCCCCCCCCGCCCCGTCGTCTGCCACCGCCCCGCCGGCGCCGCCCGCTCGGGTTTCAGCCGCAGCTCGTGCGACAGGGGCAGGGGAGCACCTCATTTGGACTTGTGTTTCACTCGTTCTCCCCCAGGTGGCGGCGGCGGCGGCGGCGGCGGCGGGGCCACCATGAGCGGAGGGGAAGGACCTCGGGAGTTGATTAGCCTCCGCCGGTAATTTTGCCACCGCGCGTGCACGTACGAGGTGAAAACGATACGGCATCTCCCCCAGAGGAGGGTGGTTAACTTATTCTGCGGTCAAATGGGTGAAGGGAGAGCCAACTCTGCTTGATAGTCGAATGGTTGAGGAACTTTAATGTAGAAACATTGGAGGTTAGGTGATACGCCAACGTGTGCGTGTTTGAACGAAAGGAGGAAAATCAGGAAGAGAGAGAAATGAATGCAAGTGAGAAGAAATGGAATACAGTAGGAGAGGATGGCGGCTGATACGAAAAAAATAGGGCGCGTTGCAATATCGAATATATATCCCTAAATGCAAAACACAAAAATACAATAAACTGGTATAATCTTACGTAAATTAATTAAACTAAGCGTAAAAGAAGCAATGATCACGCATATAAATTACACTAAAAAACCACGCACAAACTCGGAAATACAATGAATTGTATCTATAGTCCAAACTGGCCTTGGCCTGCTGTGCTACGCTGCACTGCCCTGTCCAAACCCATCCTGCTTCTTCCCACCAACCTCGCTCTGCCCTACCCTGCTCTACTCTGCCTTGCCTGGCACCGCCATTACCCGACTTACCACGCCATGTTCGCTGCCAGAATCATCGCTACGAGCAACTATAAAGCGTCGCATTGTTGTAATCTCCCGATAAAATTGCAGGAACAACTTTTAAATTAAATTATTCAAATCGTTACGGCACTATTGGAATTCAAAAAATGTATTTACTAGTTATTTTATCATCTTCAAACTTTTTAATTTCCTTTAAGATATTTTGGGACCATTTTCAAAATATTCGCAAAAGTTAGTGTGCGGTTAAATTTTGCTCTGAGAGTACGGAAGGGAAAAATATTCTCTTCGGGGTTCAGAAATGAAAAACACATTCATCTTTGTATAAAATAAAATATTTATTCGAAAAATGTGGTATACGTTATTTGGACAAAACGCTTTTCCTTTCGGTGAAAAAAAAAAAGCATTGAAATAGGTTTAGGTGTTCCGGAAATTACCTCGGGACAACCAAACAGGCAATTGACAACCAAATGGGAGAACAAAATTGTGAAAACAATATAATGTGTTTTTTTATATAAATAATGATATGAGATTAAAAAAGACGCAGTCCTTTTGACATCACACTCTCCAATTTAAAAGTATAGATTAAATACCACTGAATTATTTTTAAGATTTCTCTCTACCTGTTTATATGGATTTACTTTTCTCAATACTAGCATCAAATTATTACAAAAAGCTTTTGCCATTTTTGAAGAAAAAAAAGGAAATTCTTTGGGCTTCATGTCAAAACCCCTCCCTCCAATCAAAATATCTATTTCAAATTTCAATGCCTTCTTTCGGCCCAGAGCGATTGGGGTATATCAATTTCGGAGAAAATCCTTAAACGGTTTAGACGCTAGTGTTGTCCAGAAATGGACGGACGGACGGGCGGGCGTTTTGCTGTATCATATATTTTAGTTGTCAAGGGCCCACAAAACATATATTCTCCTTACAAATTATTTGATGAAATAATTTACTAGTTATAGGAGAAATAATTACCCATTTTTTTCAATATCAGACACGCACAGTACGAGCTATTTTGTCAAAATGACGTACAATTTTAAGAAGGGGGGGGGTTCTGCCTACAGAGAGTTCAATTTTAAAACTAGAACATGCTTATTGATAGAATGTAATAATAAAAAACAATAGTTCGATAAAATGTAAAACAGGGTTTCTGACACACCCACGGAAACTGCCAGCTTATGCTGTATTGTCTTAAATGGGTGGGCAATGCATCATTATTCTAAATGTGAATTGTCGAAAGAAGACAGCAATCCACAAGGAGTAAATTTCTCAAACCACATGGCGGATATAAGGGATAACGTATATAAGAGATACTAAGATGCAGAAAAGCAAATAAGAAATAGAAATCACGAAATTAATTACAAAACATTTCCATCCTCCACCACCTGCAAAAAAACCCAGCGGTCAACACTTTCTATCACTAATCTGCACGACAACAAAAAATCACGTCTTCAAATCACAAATAAGTTTATGTGAATAGCAGCCTCTGAAGTAATCTCACATTGTATATCGGCTTTTGTTCTTTAATTTGGAATTATACTCGTGACAGATTGACCGCATTAAAAAATGGAACAAAAATAATTAATATCATCGAAATTCTAAAGTATGACGCTTATGGGTTCAAAAAGCAAGAAAATATACCCGTAAACTTGTTTTTCCACAATATACAAAACGTGTCTATAGCCACACTTATCTCCTAAATAATGAGAAATGTTCAATTTCAGGATATAATTGTTACAGAAATGACAAGACAGCAATAAAAACTTGAGGAAGGGTGGTTAAAATAATCAGAAAAAAGCTAAACATCATCAATCACAAGAGAACATCTCGGATTAGCGAGAAGCCGTTGCAGTGCAGTTTTTTTTTAATTCTACTTTTATTATAATAACAGGATAACGCAATCAAATATGTTCTTTTTGCAGAATACAAAAATTTTAAAAAACAATAATAAAATTAAACTTAAAATATACAAAATGTTCCTGATACACGTAAGAAATACAATTGAATATACTATTATGATCTACAAATATAAATGTTCATGGCCTGTTGAATTTATTCTAAAACAACTGGGAGCGCATGCATTACTAAATTTGGCTATCAATAGCAAACCTTCAACGATGTGCTCCCAAACTTTGTATGGAAATTGCCCAACTGTGCAGACAATTATGGTATACAAAAAAAAATTTTTTTCTTATGAAGGCACTGTACTGTCATCTACTACCTTCATTCCCCTCGGTTGCCCTCAACCGAAGACGAGTACATCAAGGAACAAACTCTCGGCCGGACGGTACGAGCGACACTGCCTCCTCAGGAAGGAGGGGCGGGGGGAGGCGGGTCCGCGGTGCGGTAAATTATCTCGTTAGCCCGCGCAACGAGCTCTTAATTCCACGAAGCCGCGAAATCGAGTCGCTCGCTCTACCGAGGAGGCGCCGCACAAAACATTCCCCATTAAGCAAACAACGCGTCACAATTTCAAGGTTTAACGCAGCGGCGGCGGAGGCGGTGCGGGGCCGGGGGCGGGGGCGGCGCGAGACGCGCGTCTCGGCCGCGAGAAGAAGTTAATTAGCTGCGGCTGCCACCGCCCCCGTGCCCACTCCACCCCCGCCTCTACCCCTTCCCCCACTCCAACTTCCCGCCCCCGGCTTCCGCCTCGGCGCCCACCTCTGCGCCCCCCTCCCGTGCTGCTGCATTCCGACGTTGGTCGTCGTCGCCCCGCCCCTCGGATAGTCTCTGCCTTTGTCTTTCCTTCCCTGCTTCCCATGTGATGGTCCTGCTCTGCCCCTCTCTGCCGTTCTTCTCCCTTCCCTCGTTATGCTTTTCCTCTTTGTCTAACCTCTTCCTGCTCCAATCGTCCCTGCTCTATCCCACCCAGATGTTTCTCTGCATACTATGCTTCTCCCTACCCTTCCCTCCATTTTCAATTGTCCCGTAGATCCTCACCCTCCAACGTTCTCCGACCTTCCAGTTTTTCATAGCACTTTTCGCGTTCCGAATTGATTTGAGAGACTGGTTATGAAGTTCCTTTGTGTCTCAATACAGTTGCACTGTAGTCTTCCTGTGGTTCGAGCTGTTGGAAAGGATGAGTTGGAATTCCCCTACTTTCTCACTTTGTAATATTCCTGTGATATTTACTATTTTCTTCTGTACTGCACTTTCCCGTCCTTTTCAATTTAATTTATTCCCATTTCCATTTTCTTTCCCACATTTCTTCTCCCTCAACTCTTCTCCCCCATCAGTGTGACAATGTGGCGGACTGTTGTTTTTAATTAGTGAACCTCTCATTACCATCAAGGGATGTGAGATCTTCCCGACGAGGAGGCAATGCTGACTGGTGCAGTTAAACGCCGATACAGTTGTTCAAAGCAAAAATGTCCTCATTACTCGTAATCACATTGTCGCCATGGAACTTGAAATAAGTCGTACGATATGAGTGATGTGTGATGCTGAGGCGATAGAAAATCATGTGGTTATATTTTATAATATTATATATAAATTATATAATATAATATTTATAATATAATATATAATTTTTTTTGTTTTGCGAATCTGTCATCATGGGGACATGCGATACGTGCATCCCACCGCAGTTCAGTCTTGAATATCGGGGTAGGTACACCTTACTTTCTAGTGGGGGGATTAGCATTTTAACGCCGATTTCACTATTACATCCAGGGTAGTTAGCCCTGACAGATGGGGTTAAATTGTGATGATGATGATGATGATGATGATGATGATGAAGAAGAAATATACACACACAAACGTACAGAAACATTCACAACACAACCATGCCCAAGGCGAGATTCGAACCCGCGATCCTTTGGTCCGAGACCACCACTGCAGTACTGCCTTAGCATTCTCAAACATTGGATCGGCGCATACATATTTATTATTATTATTATTATTATTATTATTATTATTATTATTATTATTATTATTATTATTATTATTATTATTATTATTTATATTAATATTATTATTATTATTTTATAAATACTTGTAACTGTTTAAGTATTAATGTATATATTGTTCATTGAAAAGTATTGAAATTATGGGTTTGTGGAAGATGTCTCTCATAAAAAAATCAGCCATGTAAAAGCAGGCCATCACTGAGATTATCCAAAGATGTGCTCTTCGGTGCCAGGAATAGGCGATTGCCGCGGTCAAGTGCTCCAGTGGGCAAACCAAAACACAGTTCGTGAGCAGAACATGCGCGAACAGCAAGCTAGTGCTTACGGCGCTGATTATTAAGAGGAAAAAAAAAGTCGCTTCATGGTCGGAAGATCACTCTTCTATTGGACGACGCTTGGCCTGGCTGCGTTACTCGGGCCCTCTGAGACACGCCGTCGCCCCGCTCCCTGAGAAATGCTCCCGTTTCCGTGAGTAGTCACCGCCGGCCCCAAGACGTCTAGCGCGGTTGCAGTTTGCGGCCGACGTTGACTGCGCGGATGTGGCTTCCGGAGCGTGTCGAGGCAGCAGCGGGAGCCACAGCTCATTGCCGCCGACGCCGGAAGCTACGGCGGCGATGGCAAAGGCTCAGCGGAGGCTGACTGGGGCCTCAAAAGCGCCGCCGCCGCCTCAGCCTTTCACCCTCCGCTCACTGCCCCCGTCACCCAAGGCCCATTGCCCTCCGCCAACCACCCACCACGCCACGCCGTCTGGGGTTTCGACCTTCTGGCCTCGCCCTTTCCTCTTGTCGTTTTCGTTACCAGCGCGCCTTCCGGGCACACACGTCTTGATCCTGATGGAGGAGGATTTTGAGACCAGTTTGGTAGCTAGGTTGAATTCGGCTGCTGTCTGGGGGAGAATCCTTATGATCGGCTGCTCTGACTAGAAACTTGACGTGGTTTCTCCGACCAGGCAAATGATTTCAGCATTAACTAACCATCAAGCAACCCTAACAAACGAGCCATGGTCTCCGCAGGATTTTTAATTCCTCATCCTTGCCCTCTACTGTTACACACACACACACACACACACACACACACACACACACACTTAAACATTTAGAATTACATACTACATTATCCTGCTACACACGTTCGCCATACCACTTTACCACACATGTGGTACACTGCTCTACCACACTGCCACTACTCTCGGGCTTACTACACTACCCCATATGTCGGGAGACCAGTCAGATGCTTAGACCATTTCCTGGGGCGGTGTCCCGCAGGCGGAGATACCTGAAGAAGGCGCCGATGTGTAGGTCGGTGCTGGATCTCAGGTTGCAGAGGCAGAGGTGCACTGCCATCTCCTGGGATACAAAATACACGGAGCATTCGGAACTATGACCATACCAATTTACACGCTGGAATCAATCGTAAAATTGCTTTTGGTTCCTTAAAGTCTACGTAGCGGCGGCGATGGTGTAACTGTTAGCGTACCGGACTGTTGTACCCAAGTTGGCTGGTTCAAACCCGATCGAAGCCGTGGATTTTTAAAGGCGAAATAATCCTTCGTACGCTGTCCTTCGGAGGGGAAGTAAAGCCGGCTGTCCCATGTTAGTAGATTTACTTGCATGTAAAAGACCCTCAAGCCTAAATGACGCCTCTGAGCTAAATTCAAATCGCCTGTTTCTCGCCCAAGAAATACCTCCTTTCTCTGCTAGTAGATGAAAGGAGCTTAGCGAAATTTGCGTGGTCAGACGGAAGAGCGAGCCTGATGGCCCGAGTCTCGCCACGTAAAATAAGGCAAATTCAATTCAAATTCAATACGTCCTCGTTGTTCACAATGTGTTATTCACCAATTATCAACGACGTTCTGCCAAACTAGCCACTTTCTTAATTGTTTTTGTTTTATTTTCACGCCTTATCCTCACATGAAATGTCCACTTTTGCAAATTTTTATTTTCTTCGCATTGGGTGTTTTTGGTCCCAACTAGACCCTATCGTCACCCCCCCCTCCCGCAGACCCATCCTCTTCGTGACTTGTCGATTCATCGCTTTCGCTGCTCTCTCTGGAAATTGCCGCTCGCGTTGCTCTTAAATTGCTTCAGAATCGTTATCTTGTAAGTCTGCATGACCCTTTGTACTCATGAAGCCCCCGAACATGAGTATTTTTGGATGAACAGCAAAGCGTGGACAGGACACGACGATATCTAATGGTAATCACGACGGCCGAAGCGTTGCCATTGACGTAGAAATAATTAAGCCAAGCAAGTTAATTTGACGATTTGTTTTATCGAAAGCTAATATTACCCAACTAAGTTGACACAAGTTTTTTAACCGCCGGCATCTTGCAGTTTATTTCTCAAATTCTCATTTTATCCATTAGGCCTTCGGTATTTATCTGCTTATCGCAAAGTAGTCGCTCCTGGAATATTGTGCCAATGTCACCACCTAAATTAATTCTCGCATGTTGTTACCAAATTGCTATTGTTGTTTTGAAATTGGGGGCTCCGCCCCCAAAAGGAGCTACCAAATTGGACAGCGCGCCGTGCTCGCCGCCGGCAGCCGCGTCGTAGGGGTGGGCGGGCGCCGTGCCGGCCGCATGTGCTGCGCTGGGGCTACACGCGCCGTCGACCTCGCACAGGGCCGCCTTGTGGGCCCCTCGCCTCCAACGCCCTCTTCACCCGCAACGGCCACATCACCCCCGCTACCCCACCCTCCACCTCACCTTCCAGCCCACTCTCCAGCCCACCCTCGAGCCCACCCTCCACCCCACCTGCTGCACCCTTGCCACCATCGTCCCTACCGCCTCTACCGCCCCTGCCGTCCCCGTCACTCCCCAGCCATCCCCGCCGCCGCCACCCCCGCCGCCGCCACCCTCGCCGCCGCCACCCTCGCCGCCGCCACCCCCGCCGCCGCCACCCCCGCCGCCGCCACCCCCGCCGCCGCCACCCCCGCCGCCGCCACCCCCGCCGCCGCCACCCCCGCCGCACCCGTCGCCTCCTGCCTTATTTCACCTTCGGTTTGATGTTTGTTGACACGTATACGACAAAGTCGATTCACAATCGTGACAGCTACGAAGATTCTGTCGGTACTAATACATTACTGGTTCATCTAAACAAAGTCATTGATAACACGAATGAAACTACTGGCATGTTCTTCCTGACGTTTACTTTTTCAATGCTTTTAGCCTCAGTGACGAATTGGTGAAGGTGTCACTACTCATAGATATCTCACGAACCGTTTGACAGAAAACTGCGATTGTAAGTTACTCCACAAATTCACGACACAAAAACTGAAATCCTAAGAGACAAAAATATTAATGTCGTAGATATCAGATTCATTTTTTTGCCTCAAACAGTGAATTAACAATCAGGTCAAACGTTCTTTCTTCTTCGGAAGTTCTTCGTCCGACATCGTACATTCTCTTGGGAAGTTTGTCGTTACTTTGATAAGCAATGGAATGTGCCTATTTGTAGTTTTCCGTGTCTGGGTGACGATCCTTTTAGTGAAAGCAAATATTGAATGAAGAAATGTGGAGAAACATTCAATAATAAATACTATTTGGACGAAGACAAACAAGTTCGTGATTTTTCCATTACTATTTCTTGCTGATAACAGTTGGTAGCAGATATGACGTTCAAATATAAAGTTCTGCACTCAAGTGTGTTTTGATTTGTAAACTACGGATGCCTTAAAAGATTTGTGGCGAACTTTTTTAATAAAATATTGACTTGCCTTTCAGGTACAGGAAATTCAAGGGGAACTTCCTTCATTTCGTAACTTAGGCAATAAATAATCATTTAAATTTCCTATACAATTTTTTTTTATTTTCATGGACTGGTTTGAGTTTCTGTGCTGCGTATGACAGGCCTCCAAGTGATTATCGGATTTTTAATTTGTTTTCAGATTATATTTTGAGTATTTATTTGCTGATTATTACACATACTTGGGTCAGTCTTCATTCTTCTTTTCTGCTTCTCAAAGAAACTCACTGTTGCTTCGACTATGAACAAACTATATTTATGGATGTCTTTGTAGTTCACCATTTTTAGCTTGTATCAATTTTGCTTAGTCTTTTCTCTCTTAATCTTCCGTGTCTGGTTAAGAAATATTACATCCAACAAGTTACAAATTTGAAATCAGGGAAGAAAACTTATTGAAACAGCCATTTCAGAGGGATGAATAGCATTTACGTAAAAACTTTTCTCCACGCATGTTGATATCATGAATTCTGAGGAAGGATATCTCTTGCTCTAAAAAATTCTACCAAAACCTTTAGAAAGAGTATTTTAGATGAATCTACTTGAACATTACCTAAATAACAGGAGATCAAAATCCAGTAAGGGAAGCCCACCAATTGATTATTTAAGGGTACTAAACTCGTTTTATTGACGACTATAGACAGGGAGCCAAGTTGTTAAAAGTTCAAAAGTTTTATGAAAGTAAGTGTAAATTAGGACTTCAGTTTGTTGTTCTGCAACTTGGAATACAATGAAATAATTGTGAGTCGTCATTGCCAACAATATTGTTTATTTCAAGAGCAGGTTTCGATGGCCATCATTATTTATCGACGTTATGTTATTTGCTAACTAGTTTTATAGCTTCAATACAGCAGAAAACTGATGATGCTGATGCTGATGCTGATGATGGATGATGATGGCTAAGCAACCGAAAGCTTCTCTTGTACTAAACAATATTGTTGGCAATGACGACTCACCATAATACTAACATTGGAATACAGTGTTTCAGCATTACTCAGTAATATATGTAGTCACAAAATGACAAAACGTATAAAAAATTAAGTATAGTAAGAGAGAATAATGGGAATCCTCCTCATGCCGAAACGTTTCCTCGTCTTAGTGTTACTACTTAACAACTATTCATATATTTTTTCAAAAGTACCTGACATTTAAAGTTATAATATTAAGGAATTAATTGCTTGAGAAACAAACATCTGACTTCAATAATGAAAGTGTAAGACAAGTTGGAAAATAAATTTGAACGTTTGCAATTTCCAAATTTTCAGAGGGTTTAATGACGTTTAGAACTACATATTATTCTTACATGTATTTTTTTCTATTCGAGGGGAAAAATAAAGAAAATAATTGCAGCCACTTTTGAAAAAATAAAAAATGTCACAGGGACTTCATGCAAAGTAGTACCTCCAAAATTAAAATATCTTAATGATATTTGGAGCGGCACAACTATATCTTTCTGCTGACGTATTTACCATGCTTCAACTCAAAATCTGATCTCACGCACTTACGCGGAACACATCCATACATACAGACATCCCGTTTTTCGTGTACAAAACTGCATACATCACCTCACCCCATGCATCATTTCTAAAAATTTTTGAAACACCAAAAATACTAATAATAATCCTGACCTATGTTTGAAGTTACTGAGCAAAGGAATCTTAAACACGAATTTTACCTCGGAAAATGCGAGCTCCTATTCTTGAGCTCATTCTAATTCTTTCACTGCCCGTAATGTAGGGAGAAAAAGTAAAAGTGAATAAAAACATACAAAAATGACAAAAACGCAATTAATAATAAAAATAATAATAATAATAATAATAATAATAATAATAATAATAATAATAATAATAATAATAATAATAATAATAATAGTAATAATATTAACTAAATGAAAAGTGATGTGAATGTGTGCAGTGACAGGTGGGGATCAACCCTTTTATTTTGCGAACTTTTGATTACACTGACGAGGATCAGGAAGCCAGACGGATAAGAAGGAATGTGAAGGTGATGTTTTTTGATATCTTTCACGGTGAACAGATTCTCGACCCAACAAGTTCAAACAACGCACCTCGCCCTCCTGTTAACCAACGCAAAGCGCACCAGACCTCTACGAATTTGGTACTCAACGATCAGAATAGTGGCGGTTGTGACAATTAATAAAAACATCCCCATCCCCCCCCTTGCAGCAGACCATAGACCCGGCGCGATCCCTTTCTTGAGCTGAGCCGAATCCACAGCGGCGTCTTTCTGCTCCCGCCGTCTTGCACAAGGCGGCGCGCTGGCAGCCAACAGGAAATTAGTCAGGATTCCTAAATACTCGGCCGAAGAAGCCTTTGCTGCTCCGCCCGCGGCCCGTAAATATCCCGGGCGGCCGGGCGTCGAGCGCGGCCCGAGAGGCGGCCGCTGTGCCGCGCAGCTCACGCGCGACGTTACGTATTTTGTGCCATTAGCGCACGCGGGAATAGCGGCCTGTGGAGCGGCCCTGTAATAGGCATAACGAGGCGGAAAACGCGGCGACTTCACAGCGCCCGCGCCGCCCGCGCCGCTGCCTGCCACGGCGGGAACGATTGGGAAACACCGCTGCTCTGTTTGCGTTGCGGCCCACGCCCCTTGGGCGTCCTTCTGCTTTTTTACCCTATTCCGCATCGTTACAAGCCGTTCTCTTCTACTCACTTTTTCTGTTTCTTTTCTCAATTTGGATATCATTCCTTCTTCTGATGCTTCTGTATTTATTCTGGGCCCTCAGTCACTCCCTTATATCATTCGCTAATAATACAATACTAATAGAAAATAAAGTATCTTACTAAATAAATGGTTGAATATTATGAAACAATTTGCTTTGTCAATAAATAAAACGGATCAGTCAAGATAAAAAAGAATCAAGTACTACGAATCAGACACAAAATACAAGTACAATTCACAAGACATGTAGATCCAAATTCATAACTGAATGTAATTAATCCTATATGAAGTAAATTACTTCCACTAACACGTGTAGTCAGAATAAAAGGTTTCGGGGTCCTTGGTACCTAAAAATAAGTTGACGGCAATAGATTTGTCTGTCTGTCTCTCCGCCTGTCTGTCTGTCCTGTAGTTAAACCAAACCGTTCAGACGATTTTCTCAAGGACATTTTAAAATTTTTCTCAAAAATGGCTTCAATTTTTTTATTATACCTAGTCCGCGGATAGCTTGAAATGCGTGGATCTCAATTTCGTCGAAAACCCTCGGCGTCTTCCTATAACTACAATGTTAAAGATAGATACCTTTTTCTTTATAAAATCTGTTGTTCAAAGACGTATCTTGAAATAAGATCATGTAATACATTTTTTAGAAAATGTGTAATTCATGTATGTGTGTAGTTTATGCGTAATTCTGCGTGAAAAAAACAACCTTTGAATCTTTTTCTTGTGATTAGTACGTATGTAAAGAACTAAATATTGGTGCTGGTCTCATATTAAGGGAACACTGTATTTTCGAAAATTATAAAAATTAACAATGAAAAAATTTAATATTGTTGACAGATTTTTTCTTACGTTAAGTTGTAATCTTCACAAATACCTCAATTACGAATACGTGTTGTTTCTCTCACAACCTTAGTCAATTTCCCAACCCTAATAACATTCCTTGGTTCCCTGTCTCGGTTATGCGAGAAAATAATACCGAAAAATATGAGAATGCAAATAAATGATGAACACTTCTTAACCCAGTACATAGGGCGAAATTATTGATATATAATTGTTTACACATGTTTTAATACTTTTTGGAGTACGTACTCACTGGATAAAATGGCGTAGGCTAACGTGCTGATTAAATGTCATAAGATTGATAAGATAACAATATTAAGCAATAGAGAATCGAATACATTGATAAGGACTAATTGAAGTGCATATTTTTACTGATCGCCTTATTATCGTTGCTAGACAATAAATTCTTTTATTTTTCTTCGTTGTGGGGGTGTTGATGTCAAGCAACGTCGTCAGGAGTTGCTTTCAGGACAGACGCTGCCAACGTCGCTACAATAGTCTAAGGAACGTAACACCAAATAAAAGAAATACTCGTAACCCAGGGTCGTGGGGCCGTCGGGGGCCACCAGACGCGGGGTGTGAGGGGGGGCGTGGCCAGGGCAGAAACAGCGCCAGCGTCGGAGACAGGGGTGGCAGCAGACAGGACGGGTGACAAGGGCGGCCTTCTTACGCCGGGTCTCCTCCACCTGCGCACCACTTCCGCCGCCACTCCCCCTCTTCCACCCACCCACCTCCCGCCCCCCTCAAGCGCCACGCCCCCCTGGCGCTCAAAGGCGCCGCCGCCGCTGGCCGCATTTTCAGCACAATTAGCGCGCTCGCCCTGCCGGAACCCGACCGGCCTCCGCCGCAGCCCGCCTCTGAGCGCCGCCGCCGCGCCTCTGAGCGCCGCCGCCGCCGCCCGCAGCTGCCGTCGGCGGCGCCGCGACGCTGCGTCCAGGCGAACCGCAGCCGCACCGCGCCCTCAGATTCACTCCGCTGCGATGCAAGCGAAGGGTTAGCCACTTGCCAGATATACCCACCTTCCCTACTATTTTTGGAGTATTTGAATATATATAGAATTCTGCTGAATGCGGTTAACAAATATTCAAAATACACCCGAGATTTCCTGTATTAATTATCTTAGAAACTGTTATTAATATTAAAATTTTCATATTTAGTTCAAAACGATTCACTAAATTGGGTCTGCTAACGAGTTTCAGGTTTCAGGGAACATGGCCCTGAATCACCCATCAATCACCCAAAATGCCACGAGCATCGTAAGGGTCACGCTGAGATATCCAATCGCATCACATCTGTTGCTATTTGAGAGCCTTTTCCGTGATCCGAAACAACAAGCCGTAAGAAACGTTTACAAAAAAAAAAAAAAAAAAAAAAAAAAAACTTCTGTCTTCACTTCTTCTCGCATTCATTGCCCGCTAATTACTGAAACAAAAGCAAAACAAATAATGATAAGATAATGACGATAATGACGATAATGATGATTATAATTATTATTAAGTCAAACGAATTTTGAAACAATTGAGTGAATTGAAATGTATTGAATGAATGTTCATCTTAGGCCAGTAACTCTCCGCCTACGAATCTAAGGCCATGAGTTCGGCGGCATAAGCATAGGTTTTCCCTTTCCAAGAGGCCGGAGGCGCGGAGGCTGTTTGGCGCGGGGCTGTTTGATGTCTCGGTGCCGTCGCGTTGCTCGCCTCTGCGCTGCGTCTTTTTTTGCGCCACTCGAATTAGACCCGACGGCGCTAACTCGCGCTTGTTTAGGCGCTTCTTGTGCCCATGCGACATTCCGGCCGCTCATGAGGCACTTCACTAATTGCTCGGCTTCTGAATGGGGTCTGAATATTTCGTTTCTTTAGTAATAAAATTGGCCCCTCGAGTAGCTTTTGCACAACGTGCTAGCTTTCCGTGGGGCGATTCAGGGTTCGTTTCCGGGTCGGGTCAAAAATAGAGTTTTACTTTATAATCGTCTTGGTGTCTGTAGATGTGTGACGAAGAAAAGCTCAGGCAGACAAGAGTTTGAAAGTACGTTGAAGGGAGTACGACATGTTCGTCATATGTCCCTCTTCCCTCCCTCCCTCCTCCAACCCTGAGAATTAAGGCGGCTCCACACATTCGGCATTCGCCGAGTAGCTCGCTGTTTGTTCGCTCCATTTGTCGCTCCAAATGTTCGCTCCATTTGATGTGTCCTAAAGACCAACACGCGGTGGGTAAGGTGAATACGGAATGTTCGGCGCTCGGGGAATCGCAAGCAACCAGTCCACACTACTCGGCATTCGGCGAGCGGTTGCTCCGGATTCGCCGAATGCCGCGTGTGTGGAGCCGCCTTAAAGATCGATACGCGGTGGGTAGGGTGAATACCGAATGTTCGGCGCTCGGCGAACACGTCATACAGTACTTGGGATTCGACGAGCGGATTCTCCGGATTCGCCGAATGCCGCATGTGTGCCGCATTCGCCGAATGTCGCCTTTAAACTGGGCTAGCTGTCAGAGACGGACAATGGATCCAAAATGCCAAATACATACATGAAGAAGAAAGGATATTGAGCTGACAGTGGTTCGTTGTGTAGGGTACTGTATCGGTATTCTCGTGGAAGTGAGAAAGCATACGGACACTCGATCCAAAATGCCAAATACATACATGAAGAAGAAAGGATATTGAGCTGACAGTGGTTCGTTGTGTAGGGTACTGTATCGGTATTCTCGTGGAAGTGAGAAAGCATACGGGAATCATCGATCAGAGTACTCGATCATAAACTCGACTCGGGAAGGTCGCTTGCAAACTCTGTGATGTTCAACACTTAAAGCAAATGACTGTGAACAATAATCCCCCCCCAAAAAAAATCGTTTCACAATCGAGGTTTCGGGGAACATCAATTTAGATAAAAAACCTAGTCTCGTTTTAGTGCTACGATTTTGGGGCTAGTGATGCTCCCATACTGATAAAGGGACAGACGGGCGGACGAATGGACGGACAAACGTTCTGAAACATACCACGTTTTCGGTATTGAAATTCCCTCAAACGTGGATTTTGACTACACCAGGTATTGTAGAAAGTAATAAACTAGGTATAAATAATCAACTAATACACGTTTTGGTAAAAGAGAGACGCCGAAAATGTTTTTTTTTCTGTCTATAAATTAGAATTGCCGCAACATTACACTACTTTCTCTATACTTCATAAGGAGTATAGAGAAAGTAGTGTAATTAGAGTAGTAAAGTAGTAAGTAGTGTAGTAGTGTGTAAGTAGTAGTGCGTAAGTAAGTAGTGTTGTAAGAAAGTAATGTAAAAAGAGAAACTAAAAATACGGACCGATGTTTGTACCGAATAAGTACAGAATATAAGAATAGGTAAAGATCACCACACACCTATACGCAGTTCAGAAGGCATTATTTTATTTCATTATTTTCTTTTTGACGGAATGCCTCACGGCTTATTGGTTGCCTAATTTCTGGCGACCCTAATGGGATTAGCGCTTCCTTATTTTTTTTACTTAAGGGAAGCTCTAAAACGTGTATGCGACTGAACTAATTTGTTACGTAAAACGGATGCCTTATAACATTATAACATATTATATAGCTTTATCTGGATTATGGATGGATGTATGCCTTGTAACATTATAACATAATTATATATCTTTATCTGGATTATTCCAGTGAATAGGTGCTCATCGTTGGTTAGTTTTTAGTGTAAATTCATGCCCCATTACTTATTTTGTTCCAAATTAAGCACTGGTTATTTTCCTCTTTCGTCGCTGCGTGCAGCGCAAATGAAGGCAAAGTGGAAAGTGTTGGCTGTTGGCTTTAATTCGGAAGCTTTGCCGTTCGCGCTGCGCGAAGGAGTTTTCGGCCTGCGAGAGGCTGAGCGGCCGGCCGCGGCGCCGGGCCCGCGCTAAGTCCTCGTCGGCCTCTGGCTCGCGCCTATTTATCTTCCGCGCGCCCGCCCGTCGCGTTGATTTATAAAAGTTGGCAATTAAACGCGCTATCTGTTGTTTTTCGATTGTTTCCGCCGGAGGGTCGGCGCGTGTGTGAACCGGAAGGGCCCGGCCGTCTGTGCGCATGTTGGATTATCCTCGCCCGCTAATTCCGAACGAAAGTCCCCGCCGCAGGCGCCGCCTCCGCCGGCAACGCAGGGGTGGCCACACCCGAACGGAGAAGTATTTTGTACAAGCTGGCTTCTTGAGAACGTAGATGGCAGTTACGTAAACTGTTATGCCACCTGATTAATTGAATTGAATTGAATTAATGCCTTATTTTACGTGGCGAGACTCGGGCCATCAGGCCATTAATTCATATTTAATTATTTAATGTTTAGACATTTTAGGTAAAAATTTAATTTTATTCAAGATCGTCTAGAAAATGACGTATACTGTATACACAGTATTCGAGCTTGAAGGTTCAATTTCTTTCAACACCTGCCTGGAAATGTGCCGCAATTACACTATGTACTAGTACAGAAAATACTACATTTACAAAACAAAATACTTGTCAATCTGCGAACGTAAAACTACGTAGTAGGTTCTCGTGATCGTCATTTAAATCTCTGTATATCACGGACAAATTGTCAAAAATTGAGGTCTGGAATAAAATATTATACGCCACATGTCCAAAGTGACGTTCCATGACTGGGGATTTCTGGACAATCCTATCTGCATTGTCTGAAAACTCTTCCGTTTAGTCATGTAAACATCCACTTCTTGCCGTATAATCGAAATTATTATTGTTGTCATAAAATAACGAGAAGCGTTCCGTAAATGAGATTCTCCAGGTCGTGAACAAAAAAGCACAGTTTCATGCAAAAACACTGCACATGTTGCACTATTTTGTTCACAAAATCGCCTCCAGAACTGAGACTTTTGTAATTCTTGATAGATGGATATACGGTAGAGATGTTATTGTTGCAGTCTCTAAACCTTTAATTTCCGACCAGAAAATAGATTTTCGTCAACTACAACCGCAGTTGTCAGAAACTGAAAACAAATCAAATAATCATACATATTTTTAACGTGCTATCAGAATCAGCAAAGAGCTGGAAATTTGTAATTATTTCAGGAAAACTGTTCGAAGA
This sequence comes from Gryllus longicercus, assembly GCA_038098605.1. NCBI lineage: Eukaryota > Metazoa > Arthropoda > Insecta > Orthoptera > Gryllidae > Gryllus > Gryllus longicercus. The sequence continues at coordinate 1,037,059 of JAZDUA010000223.1, read as the reverse complement.
AATTTCATATCCTTTGTAGAATATTGACCAGAGAGAATGAAACAAAAATGAATAACCTAACTTTTCTCTATTACGTTCCTCTCATTCAGTTATCGCAGAAAATCCACACAATCATTTCTTGTCATAGTGGTGCCTACCTTAATTCGATGCTAACCATAGTTTCAAGATTATTACTTGTTTATCAGACATTTATTACAAAAGTACTGAAATAATTTTTTACGTAAGAATACGGTTTGGGTGTGGACCATTGGACATCGGAATCACGAGTATTGCGTATGAACGTCTTACATTATGCTCTTGTACTCTGAGCGCACTCTATGGGCATTCTGTTGAACTTCTTGCTTTCGCAGTGAGCGGAATGAGATGTTACTGTGCTTCTGTTTTTGTGTCACGCACACGTGATATAAAGAATAACCCTACTGTTGTGTGCATCTCCAAGCGGTGCAGCCAATAAACCTTTAAGATTCGTATGACGTGTTGTAGATCCTGACTGAGAGGATATTTTGAAAGTGCTCAGCAGGGTTTTAAATTATGTTTTAATTATAGTATTAAACATTCACATTTTGCAATATTGGTTTAAACTAACTTAGAACGGAGATTTTGATGAGTATTTTCATGTTGACAATGTTTATTTGTGCTATGTTCTTAATAAAAATAAATTTTAAACAAACATTTTCTAGCTTGTCAGTCATCAAATCTAACTAGGACCTAGAAAGGATATCAAAAGTAATTATTGTTTTGAAAATGTTTGTATTTAATTAAACATTTAAATTTATTTATCGTTAATCTGATGAATGAAAACTTAACGGTCCGTATTATACCGAAAGGCCGTATTTAGCAGCGTTTTACCACTGTTTCGACCCCCCCGCCCAAACGCTTTATTATCTACAAAAACACCTGAATTTTTCAGTACTGTATGGTTAAAATGGTGCCAATCGCTTCTTGATGAAAGGAACCAAATGAGCTATTAATCACATCTGTAGGTATCCCTTACGATCCGCAAAACATGTTTTAGGTGCTTAAATACTAAAAAACATTTTTTCAAGTATTTTCTGCAAGGGTGTTCTGCAAAGATGAAAAAAAAGTTCCGCACTCTGAGGTTACCTTTCACTTGCCCTTGTTCGGTAGAGTAACCATGAGAGATGGAGGGACACTAGCAAGTGACTCAATTAGTATACGTGCGGTTTTACGTTGGAGGTGCAACTTTCGTGCAGTAGTGTCGAGAACGAGAAAGCTATTTGTTACTTGTGTAACACTGTCTTTTTGACATTGAACTTGGAGTAATTCTCCTTGACCTTAGTAAGTCATATGTTCTTCAAAATAAAAGGCAAGTCATTGTCTTTTATATCAAAAGGCCTGGGGCTTAGGACTGTTAGTATCCATGGTTCCCAAACGATCACCCATCCAAAGCCCCGGGGTGCCTCGAGCTGGTTAACATCTGTGACCTCATGGAGCTTAGTATAGTTCGGGTCCAGCTCAGGCCGGTCAACTGTACAAGGCGGTATAGGTAGGTGGTAGATAGGCGTACAGGTAGACTCGGAAAGGTCACCCTTACTGACGAATATAGGTTACCTTTTTGTTCTGTTTTCAGCATTTTTCATGTGCATTGTTTTAATCATACATTTGCTCTGATGAGCGGCTCACTCCCCCCCCCCACAGCAGGTGGGCTCGACAGGAAAGTGTTTCATTCGGCATCATCCCCTACCCTGGCCAAGAAAGGGGGCTAAAACGCATGTTCAGGATTTATGCAGCCTCATGTGACTATTCTAATCACAAATTTTCCCAGAGCCATTTCCCAGCAGAATAACGCTTGATCTATAGGAAAATTCTATAATTTTGTTACTTTTTGGTCTGACTGGTTATCACATTTATCAGAATTGATTGGGATTCGTTGAGATGCCAACTTCAGAAGGAGGAGAAACAGTACTTCGTACCTGATAGTTTACTATCTGAAAACAAACATTGCAGCAAGTATTGACTGGCATGCCACAAACTATCGTAGAGAAGATACGTGTCTAACCGAATTACATCTTGTATCCCCATTGGAGGTGGTCCAAGAGTATTGAAAACTTCTTTTCAGGTGTTCCCGTTTTTCGCCACCCTTCCAACTTATTCGCCACTATCTTTTGATTTATTGTTATTTCATATTCATCCCCATTGGAATCAGTTTTATGTCAGGGTTTATTAAATACTTGAACAATGAAATATTTTAGTTATGAAATACTCATTCCTTCATGTTTGTAGAATAAGGAAAAACTTTGAAGAGAACGAGGCAAGGTATTTTACTGGTCTTTTCCTCTATTGTTCGGCATTTATTGAGAGTATCAAATGCAAACGCATACGGTTTAATACAGGCTGAGCTGGCTTAGGGCATCAAGCGGAGTCACTACAGTTCCTCTGACCGAGAAGTCCTAGGGTTCGAGTACTGGCAATGGCAGGATTTTCGACTCTGTCTACAGAGTAGGCAGAGTTCGGCCGCTACGTGGAGGAGTATTTTTACTGGCGGCTGATCGGTAGTTTTCCATAGTTTCTTCGATCAGTACCAGGCCAATGCCGGAGCCGAATTCTAACAAACGGAACATGGACCGGGCGTCATCTTTGATTCCTCTTTCTCGTCCTGTTTTCACCCTTTTCCTTACACACTCTTGCGAGGATACTTATTACATTATCTCAGACAACGGGAGCTTAGACGAAACCAGTCAATCGGCTGGGACGCAGCGGTGCCCCGATGGTGGGAGGTACTTGGGTGGGGAAAACCCCGCTAATAAAATGTGTAGGTCGGGGACAGATCTTACCATCCGGAGAAAGAACACCGGCATCTTCCTTGATAGAAATGCACTTACGGTACTAGATAAAAGAAAACTTACCGTACTAATGATCTTAACAGATGACGCGCTAGGAAACACGACACAATCAATCAGACGGTTTGAATTGAATTCAATTGAATTGAATTGATGCCTTATTTTACGTGGCGAGACTCAGGCCATCACGCCTGCTCTTCCGTCTGACCACGCAAATTTTGCTTTGCTCCTTTCACCAACTAGCGGAGAAAGGAGGTATTTCTTGGGCGACGAAACAGGCAACTTGAATTTAGCTCAGAGGCGTCATTTAGGAAAGTTTGAGGATCTTTCACATGCAGTGAATCTACTAATATGGGACAGCCGGCTTTACTTCCCCTCCTAAGGAAAGCGTACGATGATTTTTTTGCCCTAGAAATCCACGGCTTCGATTGGATTTGATGAAATGTTTAATGAAACATTACAAAATTGCACGAAACATTTTGACGAGAATTCACTCAGAAACGTTTTTTTTGGAAAATAACATTTTTTTTCAATTAGATTCCTTCTTTTGAAGTCAATTTCTGTTTCATTTCACCATTTTCCGCCACGAAAGGAGTGTTAGCCATTTTTCATGTTCTTCGCCAAATACAATAAATTGGAAGCTTGATAATATAATTTATGTTTCATTTCAAAATTACTAAGTAACAAACGTATAACCGTTGCGTAAGCGTCAACAGGGATGCTTTTCACTAGACTCTAATCACGAACACGCATCAAGATGCAAAAGCGAAATCCACCTGTAAATAAACTGCTCTTAAGCCGCAAACGAGAGGGGTCGCTGCTGTCAATTCACAATACCGTACCGTTTTCCTAATTTGATTATTGACTATTTAATGAACGTAATCACGTCGATGGAAATGAATGAAATTGATTCGTACATTATTCCAAGTGGGGGTGGGAGAGGGGAAAGATCTCGATGAAAAGCACAATGGGCCGAAACTCCTCAACAATGGAAAATTCCTTCAGAAAGCCAACAAACATTCCAACTGAAAGCCTGAACAGTTAGTGAGAAACGTTTTGTAATTAAAACACACACATGCATAACTTTAAAGAAAACTAATTTACTTACTTATTAATTTTGTAATACTTTAAACGCTCGGAAGGACTCATGAACTCTAGGGGAGAGTTTAAAAACCACTGAAATGCTTACTACCACTCCAGACCGAAGCCGTGGATTTTTAGGGCACAAAAATCCATCGTACGCCTTCCTTCGGAGGGGAAGTAAAGCCACTTTTTTTTTTCTTTCAAAATTGCAGCAATTTTGCGGCATGTTTTTTCACTCATGAAAACAGCTTGTTTGACTAAAAACGATGCGCCCAATGAAGATATCGAAAGCTAAACAGCTATTTTCATGCCATCATCGTAATCTGTGCTGTGTCTATTTCTTGAGATGAAAAAAGAAGTAGAAGTGGCTCTGCGACAAATCGGGGCTGTATAGTGAGTGATCCCAGTGCTGCAAGCGAAATTGCTTGATGAGGTCTTGTATGGCACCGACTGCATGCAGAAATTAGTATGCCATGTGATCATGTGTTCATCCCCGCCCCTACCTCCTTTGCCTGCGCCTCCCTTCTCTACCTTCGAGCCCTTTCCTGCCTCCATTCTCGCCCATCTCGCCTCCGTGAAATAATTTAATGAGAGAAACTTGAACACTTAAAGAACTAAATGTTATCTATATTGTAATAATGTAATTTATTATTGTTGAAATGTTAATAATCCAATGGTTTATACGTGGTTCGTAAGAGATTGAATTGATGCCTTATTTTGCTACGCTCCTTTTACCCACTAGCGAAGGCAGGAGGTATCACACGGGCGACGGAACAGGCGATTTGAACTTAGCTCAGAGGTTCATTTAGGCTTGAGGATTTTTTTCATGCAGTAAGTCTACTAACATGCTTTTACTTCCCTTCCGAAGGAAGGCGTAAGATTACTTTTTTTCGCCCTAAAAATCCACGACTTCAATCGGGAGTGGTAGTAAGCATAGTGGGCATTTAAAGTGGTTTTTAAACTCTCCCCTATGGTTCATGACTCCTTCGGAGCGTTTAAAGTCGTAATGCATGCCATTTTATTTCAACTCTACCGATATCACAGGGTTCCCCATGACGAAAGAGTGAGCAGCGAGGCAAAGTGGTTGAGAATCCCTGCCCTATTGTATATCAGTCGGTCTCGTTGACTTAGAAGCAAGGGAGGGGGCATGAAGTATGTGCGAGTTTGAATCCTGCTAGGGACTTGGGTATCCCTCTATGTAGCTCTGGTATGGTTGGATTCTCTAACCATGAATCACATTTTAACGCAATCTTACACACAACTCAGTCGTCTATTTGCAAAACTGGCCATTTCCAAACAATATGAAAATTGAGGTTTTGAACGTATTAGGTTGCCCCTCCCCTGCTACATATCATGACAGTGCTTTCGGGAACAAAACAAGGGTTATTATGTCCTGATACAAATCAGGCTTAGCTATAAATGCAGCCATCTGCGTGCTCGTGTGACTTGCAATATCGGACATCTTCTTTCACTGCAGAGGAAAAGCTTTCCACATTGGAAATATGACACGGATTAAGACTGTCAAACAAGAATGCCATTCTTATTGAAAATCCACAAGCATGTGATATTTGAAACATTCTGCTTCGATGAGTTTTATACTGCCGAAATAAAAAAGGTGCAATTCAATGCTACATTGTATTTATAGTCCTAAATTAGGTACTCTACAATTTATCTTGTAACGTATTAGCATAAATATTACGATTTTGAAATTTGACGATTCAACTTCTCAACTATAACATCGTTTATCTTTTATAGTGACCTTTCCCCATACAATGGAAGGCAAAAACTAACTACCGCCGTAGTCATCAGTACTTGAGAGAGGAAGATATAGAGGTGTAATCCTGCTCCTTCGTCTATGCTTAGATATGAGAAAAACATTCATCATTGGTCTCAGCCAAGTTGAATTTCAATAGACAAGCAGTATAGTACAACTTATGACTGAAATGTATCACTTATATGAAATGGATCGCGGTAGCTGTCGTGACAATCTAGAGTGTCGAGCTCGCAGGGTAAAGAGAGTAAGCTCGCTCAAAGTCACTGTATAACGTAATGTAAACTCCGTTTCCGGGAAGGGCCATAAAACGCAGATATCGAACACAATAAAGAAATGTTTCCACTTGGCTGTGGCTATCTTCATGGCCGTGATCGAAATGAATTTCGCAGGCCAAGGAAGGTTGCAGAACGACGGCCGAGATGTTGGCATCTGCTCCAAGAAATAATTGTAAAGGTTGTCATTGCCAACAAAAGTATTTAATGTAATAGCAGCTTTCGATGGCTTAGCCATCATCATCAGTTGTCTGATACAAGTAGAAAAACCAAAACATTAGTACGTGAATACAACAAGATTATGATAAAGGTTACAAATAATTTACAAATTTTTTTGGAAATAAATTTAACATTCAAGAAACAGGAAGAAAGAAAAAAGTGGGGGGGGTTAAGTCATTAATACTAAAGAAAGCAAATGAAATAGAAATAGGAAACGTAAAATTTTTTTAAAAATGGCTAAGCCATCGAAAGCTGCTATTACATTAAATACTTTTGTTGGCAATGACAACCTTTACAATTATTTCATGAAAGATGCCAACGATAACGCACCACAACACCTATATCTGCTCCAAGGATGTGGCGTCTCTTTCACAGGCTAATAGATAGGCTAGGCAAGTAAATAGAACAGCCCGCGGAAGCTATCACAACAAAGAAATGTCTGGCACGGGATCGGAACCGGAATCAGGCGCACTATCTCCCAGTCGGTACGATGCACATTTACGCTCGCTGAAACCGACGTCGGAATAAACCAATTACACCTCGTGTAATATAAGTACAATTCGCGTGCGGTAAAAACGATGCGATAAAAAGGACGCGACCGGTCCGGATGGCTGAGATCACTAAGGCAGTAGTGCCATAGCGATCTCGGACCGAAGGATCGCGGGTTCGAGTCCCGCCTCGGGCATGGCTGTATTTGTGTTCGTCCTTTCACTCCCTATCATCATCATATCGTGTCATCCTTACAGTAACCTACCGTTAAATGCAATAGTGGTCGCTAATGACTTAGATATTGGTGTGATTTAAATAACAAAAAAAAAAAAAGTCGCGGGGTCTGAGCGGGGGTGTGGTTCGCGCGCACTGTGCGGGTGCGTGCTCGGGGTTCAAGCCCTGGCGCCCCTCGCGCGCCTCGCGGCTGCTAATCGAATTAACGCCCAGGGGTTGGGGGAGGGGGCATGGAGGGTGCACAAATTGCTTCAAGGCGGCTTAGCACTCGAGGCGAGAGGGCCCACACCGCGCCCTCGAACTCGTTCCCCCGCCCCCGCCCCCGCCCCAGCCCAGTCTCTCCCCTGCCTCCACCTCACCCCTTGCTTTCGCCCCTCCCCGCCTCGCCACGCCCCCGCCTCGTCGCAGTACCATCCCTCCTCGCGTCCGTCTCATAAAAAATGTGGCCTGACGGGGTCGGGAGATCGTCGTCCGAGAGGAGGCAACGCTCAGTGACAAGATAAGGGGCTCCCACTCGGGTTCTATCGGTTCCACTCTACCCATCTGGGCAAACACGAGCGCATAAAGTAGTTAGTCGTGCATTGGTTGCGGTTTCATCCAACCGTGAGCTTGTATGTCGCCACAGTGACGTCGCTATGAGAACGTTCCAGCTCCCGATTGGATGAAACCGTGAACAGCTGATTTACTTCAAGTGCACGGTTAAATTATTCCTAGTATTTGAGCGGTTGAGGTAGCCAAGTGATATATGCTGTTGCTGTATAGTCTCAGACTGGGATAACCTAGAGAGTTCATGTTTCGGAAGTGGCAGATATTCTACACTAGCTCTAATAGCTAGGTCGAATTCAGACAAAATATCTGGAGGAGAATCATAGCGGTCAGCTGTTTTAATGGGTAGTTTCTCGTGATTTCTCTTATCAATACCAGGCGAGTGCTGGAGGAATGCCTTAACAAACGGATCACGCGCGATATTTCCTTTCCCATCCGTAGTCCCTCCTCTCATTACACTGTCCTCTCGTTCACTACACTATCCTCTCGTTCACTACACTGTCCTCTCGTTCACTACACTGTCCTCTCGTTCACTACACTGTCCTCTCGTTCACTACACTGTCCTCTCGTTCACTACACTGTCCTGTCGTTCACTACACTATCATACACGTTGGGAGACCACTTTCCAGCTTAGGGATTGCACCGTCTATAGTTGCCCCATTTTGGGCGACAAGCGACACTGGCTGAGACAAAGAGGAGCAAAGAATAGCTTGGCGGAGGGAAGAGACGCTCAGTGGGATAGTCGCTGTTGTCATCAAGTCAACTCACTTCCGCTCGCCTGGTAAAGAGCATTGCAATATCTTTACTCATTTCTTAATATCCTCTTATTTGATTATGTTTCTGTCCAGATGTCTATTTATGGGAATTCCTTTTATATTTCCCATTCTAACTTTCCATAATTATATTAGAAGTCTGTTATGAAGTCTAAAACTTTAGTCCTGGTCTTTATTTCTGTAATCAAGCTGATGACATACTTTTAGCAAACCATCGAGAATTTCATACTGTGGATTTAAATGAGGACCTTGACTACTCTTTTTGTGATAGGGCGTTATTATCGTGATACTTGTAATATATCTATGTGATGCTTTATTTTTCCATTTAACTTGCATCTTAATTCGAATAGTCCCTGTCATGAGATGATCTCTTCGAAAGACCGAACTCGCTTATTTCGGTTTTGTTTACATCATTTACCCAAGTCCAATATATCCATCATCATGAACATAATCATCATCCCTATCATCTGCTCATTAGATCATCACTTATGAACCACAATGGCCTTGGTAGTTAGAAGCCATTTAAATTTCATTAATCAATTAATTGCGTGAGGAGTATCGAATAAATCGAACAATTTAATTTATTTATAGAATAAATTAATAGATTGAGCTACAAGGTTTAGATGAGTCTTATTAATTGAAAGGTACCCAATATTGACTTTCTACAACAATTTTTTCAATTAAAAAAAATTAAAATCAAACTATTTGAAACTTTGGTCTGTTTTGTAATAAGAGTTTTTAGAACACTGTTTCATGAATATATTACTGTAAAATAAAATTTTAATATACATATATCATAAATAAAACTATTCAAATGTTCAAATAATCCATGGTGGAATATTAGCAACTTTAATAAGTTTCTTCATTTTGTACTGTTATAGAAACTTAACATAGCCAATCCGAGAGATGAAAACCCACACGGCTGGTGTTCATTGAGGATTTAACATTAATCCATTAGGTCAATCGATGAAACTTCAGATGGAATAATAGTGCTCTTATTCCAATAAATGGTATTTCTTGTTTATGTTATTTTTCCTTTTAAGAATATGGAAATGCAAAAATATTGAATGCCTCACGGCCAAAATCACAAGCATCATACGAAGTTAGTTAGAAATCTCGGCTATCGTCTTGCGTTAGAAACTTCATCAGACACTGTTTTGTGCTAAATACCGGCGTACTGACAATCATAAACATTATTAGAACAGTAATGACCCAATAATCTAAGGGTTTCTTTTAAATACGATCAACATTAATCTGTCATCTTTCGTGGGATAAATAAAGTTACACCACAATTATAAATCATTTGAATTTTTACAAGTGGATAAAAGTTCTACGATATTTGTATCGTAATATCTTATCATATCTATATCAATACTTTTTTAACTAAATAAAATAACTATTACCGAAACACTCACAGGAGTGCTACACCGTTGTGAGGTAATGGCATACCGTTTGGAGAGCTGATGCCCCAGAGCTAAACGCTCCGCCATTTTCCTTCTCATGTTGACTGGAATCTCTCCTCCCCCCCCCCCCCCCGGCGATCGGGTGACGTGCAACTGCTGAGCATATCCGCGGGCGATCGAGCGGAAGTGATCTGGTCGCGTGAGCGGGGGAGGCGCGTCACGTGCGAAATCTCTGCCGCCCACCCCCGCCCCCGCCCCCGCCCCGCCCCCACCCCGCCGGCGGCTCAAGGGATCAGCTGACCGCTGAATCATCAGCGCCCAGAGAGCGTGGAAGGGAGCGATCTGATCGTCAGCCCTCCAAGTCTCATTGACCTCACGCCCCTCAGCAGAATGACAAATCCACTTCCCCTACCTTCTTAGTTGAACAAAAGAGTAATAGAAATTATTTATTTAATGTGTGAATGCAGATCGTCTTCCTCTTTTCTTTGTCTGAAGTCAACTAAGCATTTTCTCTGTGACGTCTTTTGCGAGATTGACCTGGTACTGTATCTTACATAAATAGCTTATTATCTTTTTAGTATTTTCTTAGTAATAACATCTTTTTATTTTCTCTCGTTTCGTTTCATCTACTACACTGGCGTGTACAATAAATTTAGGATCATTTAATAATCTTAGAACTAATTAAATATCACCAAAACCATACTGAGCAGGAAGAGTATGTTTTCTTTGTTTTATTTCTCTTCCAAGTTTTACTTCACGAGGAAAACAACTTTTAAAATCTCTCCTGTTATAGCTCCTACGAGGAAGTTTTTTTTTTTGGGGGGGGGGAGTAAGCTTTTGAAAGAATCGCAGTTTCGCGGGATAAACGCATCTCATGATCAATAGGTTAGCGTATCTTTTTGCATATTCATAGCTGATCACGAAAGATTCCCCTGATCTTCAGATAAATTGTTAGAAAATATGATTAACATTGTGCAGTCTTTCATGAAGGTGAGAATAAAGAAAAATGAAAGAACTCGGCTAGGGTCCACTTCGAGCCAGCATCTTAGACGTTTACCCGTTAAGGTCTATTCACAATGCAAACATAAACATAAACATAAGCATGGCGTTAACATAAAAGTTAGGACTATGTCCAAGAGCGGACTCATTCACAATGCGTTTGATAAGCATAACACGTAAGACGTTAACCTAAGAGCTTGCAAGCTCCACGCTTCTGTGCTTATGCTTAAGTAAGACATGAAGAAGTAGAAAGTTAAGAAGTAATGTAAAAAAGATAAATCACAGAACGGTAACTCAAAATCGAGAATTGAAATTGGAGCGAACTCGATAGAAGAACTAACGCCATATGGGCCATGGACACAGTTGATACCTTGAAATCGATCCTCACATCCAACCAATAGTAAACCAGAATGTCCCACAGTCAATAGAAACCCTTATTTTGCTTACGTTAAAGTTAGACATTGTGAATACTTCAGTTTATTACTTATGTTAATGATTATGCCTATGTTCTATGCTTATGTTTTCGTTTGCATTATGAATGGGCCTTTACGTTTAGAAATAACCATATTAAAAGTGTTTCCGTAAGGCAGTGTTCACTTATTTCTCAAGTTCTTCCAACATCTTCCATACGGCTACTCTGCATTACTCCTTGCACGCACACGTGCCGTTTGAGTATTTGCTGAGCTCCGACCGAACGAGGGGTTCACGAACCCCCTAGCTGCCCTTGGGCCCTCAGCCCTTGCGCGACGCATGGCCACCCTTGGCGCCCTGCGAGGCCCTACGCCGGCGTCTCCCTCGCGAAGGGCGTCAACAGCAGAACAGTGTTTTAGGCGGTTCACTTAGGATTTGGTTAATCATTGTATTACAGTAGGAAAGTAGTCTAAGCCTCCCCTTGTTTTTCGTGAGTACTGAGCGGCGCGGCGCGGAGGGGGGACGTCAGGCGGGGGTCGAGCCGGAGGATGGGGGTGGGGGCACCGCCGCCCCCTTTCGCTGACCCCCCGCCCCCACCGCCCCCAGCGTCGCCGCCGCACACTGGGCCCAAAGGCTCGCGGAGAAAATAAAATCCCGCAAAAGCCGGTTTCCCCACATGTCTTAGCAACTGAAGGGCTATGTACAATGATAACATTAACGGAGTGGTGAAAACAGAAACATGGATGTTTTACGTAAACAATGACGTACCTTCCAGAATGAACGTTAACAGAGTCTTTCATCGATTGATCAATAAATACTCCGCCCAGAAATTTTCTGTACAATAGAACGTCATAAAGCAATATGGATGCGATCATGCTTTGGTGAAATTTTAGAATTTTGGAATGTCATTTTGTTATGCTTGCAAAATTATTTCGTCATAGTATGCCGGCCGAAACATTGGCTTCTGTGACTAGGACGCGGCGTATCCTGAGTAGAATAGCTAGATAGTATATAGTAGATAGTATATATTAAATAGTATATAGTATAGTATATAGTAAATAGTAGAAAGCTTGGGATTCTGATTTGCATGCACATTATACCTAGAAATATATTTTAAAAACTCGCATATCAAAAATGCTTAACTTGTGAAAAAGTATTCGATTTTGATGCCATTTTTTGTTTTGAAGGAAATGCTCCGTACTTTGATAGCACGCAAAGAGATTTGGCGAAATATAGTGAAATAACAGGGATCATTAAAATTCATGTGTTTAAATTAAATCATCGGTATTGTTGCGGCTCAGGTGTCGGAAGTGGTCAATTTAACTTCCGTCTAATCCATTATGAAGATAATATTCCATCTTTCATGGAGAAAAGTCATCCATTTAGGATGAAAAATCATTCGAAAGTGGCTCCTCAACTGATGTCACTGCAGTACCTATGACCGAGGGGACCTAAGGTTCATATCCCGACGGTTACAGGTTTTTAGCTACATGGCTAGGTCGATTTTTCCTAACGTAGCTGACTTTTTTTAAAAGTTATATTTTTAACTTTTGAACATGAGATTTGTCTCTTTGGTTTAATGACTGAAAATTTACAAACATTAAAAGCAGAAAATTGAACAGAATTTCACCTCGATAATTCATTAAATACCTAAACAGAAAACTGGCATATTGTGGCAACATTTAGGGAATTAGATGGAAACATACCAATACCCGAAACTTTGCAGCAATATATTGTTTTTGATCACGTTTTTAGTAAATTGTAATTGATGCGGGCATTCTCCGATTTTAATGATTTATAAAATGTCAGTCATTAATACGAAGGTCCAAAATCTAATGTAAAAGATCGAATTTTAAAATGAAGAATATATAATCGTATTTTGTCGGCCCCGTGGCGCAGACGGTTGCGGTAGCCGTCGTCTGTGCCAAGGAGGCTGCAGGTTGAGTCCTGCGTAGACATGGTCGTATTTGTGATTGTCCCTTCACCTATCATCATCATCATCATCATCATCATCCTATCATCTCATAAGTCACACTACAAGGCGTAACAACCTTGTTGTAATCCAAGGATACAGCTGAAAAGCTGATCCTGGAAGAATTACACACGTTAATCGTGTAGCGTGGTCAGTAATGGCCTATACGCCAATAATAATAATAATAATAATAATAATAATAATAATAATAATAATAATAATAATAATAATAATAATAATAATAATAGTATTTTTATCTTGTCCCTGGGCAGAATGCCTTGGAATGTCAGGCCCACTGCGCGCAGCCTCCGGGATTTACGTCAAGTAAAACATGGGCGCCTTCTAATGGAAGGGTTCACTTGCGCTCGTCACGGGGATTAGCCCGTCGCGGCGCGGCGGGCAGCCTACCCTCCGTTGGCCTGGCCAGGCCCGGCCCGCCCTGCCCTGCGCGACTTTGCCCCTTTGTTGGCGCCCTCGCTTTCTTTAAGTGCCTTCTGCGCGCGGTCCCAGGCGCAGCGCCATGCAGGAGAGGACAGAGGCCATTACTCTGCCCCCCCCCCCCCCCCCCCCGTCCGCGCAGGCGCTCCACTGACCTCCTGCGGATTAGGACAGGACAGGACAGGCCGGAGGGGGGAGGAGGGCTCGATGCTCAAATATCGACGGTGAAGGATTTTGTGGCGCGAGTGAAGTTTCTTCGAAAAACGGCTACTAGCGGTAGGTATTTAGATGGATTGTGCTAGGAGAGTTGGTGTTACCAACTTCTGACTCTTTTTCGTTTCGTTATTGTCAGCTTCTTCGTCACTGTTTTATTGGCGATGAGAGGTTTTTCGGTGGAGGCATCGGCTGAGGTTGCTCAGAGCATCAACTGATGTCACTGCAGTACATATGATCGGTAGGTCCTAAGGTTCGTAAGCCGACGGTTATAGGTTTTTCGGCACTAGCTACATAGCTAGGTCGAGTTCAGTCGCTGTGTTGAGATGAATTCTTACGGGCGGCTGCTTTGATAGGAACTTTTCCGTGGTTTCTCCGATCAATTCCGCGGCGATGGTGTGACGGTTAGCGTACCGGACTGTTATGCGGGTTCAAACCCGATCGAAGCCGTGGATTTTTAAGGGCGAAAAAATCCTTCGTACGTCTTCGGAGGGGAAGTAAAGCCGGCTGTCCCATGTTAGTAGATTTACTTGCATGTAAAAGATCCTCAAGCCTAAATGACGCCTCTAAGCTAAAATTCAAATCGCTGTTTTGTCGCCCAAGAAATACCTCCTTTCTCTGCTAGCTGGCGAAAAGGAGCGTAGCGAAATTTACGTGGTCAGACGGAAGAGCGGGCCTGATGGCCCGAGTCTCGCCACGTAAAATAAGGCATTAATTGAATTTAGTTCAATTCAATTCAATCCCAGGCGAATGCCGGAGCAGTACCCTACATAACGTGCAACGGACCGCGCGCAATCTTTCTTACCTCTTCCTTGTCCTATTCTCGCCTCTTACACACATTTACACTAACAAGCACTACACTACCACACATGCCGGGAGACCGGGAGCTTGCCCCGGCTGGGGCGGTGTCACGCTGGTGGGAGACACCTGGTTGAGGAAAACCCCCGCTAGCCGCCGGTAGATCGGCGCCAGATCTCGCCATACAGCGAGGGAAAGATCACCGGCACCTACCGAGCAAAAACAAGCACTACAATTATGGGACCACGTAGGTGAGGTGCCCGGAATCACTAAAACAATCAATCAATCCAGTTTTGTAGTACCTATAACTGAAAACATGTGCTCTGATATACATATCTTCATCTTTTGTTTAAGTGACTCAGCATTTGCTTTTAATTTCTCTTTTTTACTTTATCTACATACTACATACTTATGTGCTAAAGAGAAAGTAATGTAATGCCGCAGTAGAAAGTGACTATTTTTTATTAAAAAAGTGGTTTTGTGCAGCCCTAGTACCGAAGATGTGATGAAATCTTATTTATTAAACTAGATTGTGTGTGGAGTTTAGCGAAACCCGTAATTCTGGAGCGTACCTAAACAAATGTTATCACCCGCCTGCTTGGAATATGGGGGCAGGGACTTTTGATCATGTTCCTCTCAAGTATGGAGTCAAAAAGGTCATTGATTGTAAATAGAGCCTGTGTAGAACTACTTTTAAAAATTGTGTAAAATAAAATTTGGAGCATAATAAATTACATTTATTTTACTCTGCGGTCAAACACTTAGAATTTAAGTTTGCCTGAGACGTGCATTTTGAAACATTTCTAATAATTAAGTCTTCCCCGACTTTCCTTATAAAACCCCAACTTATAAATAAATACTATTAAAAAATAAAAATAAACAGTTAAAAACAACCCGGAAAATTTAAAATTAATAACATGTAATTCTTACGTATGGTATTCCATACCCCAAAAAATCTTATGTATGAAATACTACATCTTCTCCCCGTCATTAACCGTAGATGGCAGCGCTTTTTCGAGAAGACAGTCGTTATCACCATCAAGAGCACGACTACGCGCCAGGTTATGAGCGTGGTCGCGAGGGGGCTCGTGGGCACTGTCGTGAATGGGGGTGAGACCACAGTCGTTAGCGTCACCGTGAGCGCGGCCATGAGCGAGGCCGTTAGGGAGTCAATGTGCGAGGTCGTGAGGGAGACTGTGAGCAAGGCCGCGAGGGAGACCATGAGGGAAACAGTGAGCGAGGCGATGAGTGATATTGTGTACGAGGCAGTGTGCGTGACCGCGATCGAGTCCGTGAGCGAGCCAATGAGCGAGCCAATGAGTGAGTCCACGTGCGAGACCGTGAGTGAGACCGGGACATTGTGAGCCGAGGTCGTGAGAGAGACTGTGAGCCGAGGTCGTGACGGAGGCCGTGAGCGAGACGGTGAACGAGACGGTGAGCGAGACGGTGAGCGAGACGGTGAGCGAGACGGTGAGCGAGACGGTGAATGAAATCGTGAGCTTGACTGTGCGAGGCCGCGATCGAGACAGAAAGCGAGCCCCTGGGCGAACCCGTGGGCGAGTCCGTGTGTGGCACCTTGAGTGAGACCGGAACATCACCAGCGAGGTCGTGAGAAAGATTGTGATCCGAGGTCGCGAGTGAGGCCTTGAACGAGGTCGAGAGTGTGAGCACGATGGCGATCGTTAGCCCAGTCGTGAGCGGCGCGGACGAGGGCGCCGCGCCGCGTCGCGTGGAAGCTTTTTGAGAGCGAGTGACGGGGAGCCGTCGGCCGACGAGGGGCTGGGATCCTCCGCGAGAAAAAAACTTCGCACAATGCGAGGGAGAGCTCCTCCGATACGCCGCCCCTCCCCAACTCCACCCCTTCCCCCTCCCCTCCCCAGCACCGTAAGCTCCGCCGCCATTGTCCTTCGCACGCCCATTGTTCGCCCACGTTATAGATTTTTAATTCCGGAAGATGATTTGCGTCAAAATAACATAATTAGCGTTTTTCAAGTCCCGCTCGGAAACTGCCGTGCGTAGATCGTAAATTGCATGCTTTGTCCACTGTTCTTATTATATATTATCAGATTAGCAATGAAAGGCGAGCAATTCAGTTCTTTCCGCGGCGAGAGAAATGGCGAGTCGTGAACGCGGGAAAAGGATTCTTTCATATTTCACCGCAAGTCTGCGCCATCGCCGCCGGACTCCGCCATGGCGCGCGCGGCACCGCTTTTTTTGGCGAGAGGGTGATGACGTGCTATGATAATGAGAATAATACCCATCTCCAATTAAGGTGGCTGTTCCGTTTATCTCTATTGTTTAGGAGGCTATAAAAGTTATCTGTTAATTAATATGATGTAGGAGCCCTAATTTTCCCACATTTACAGGCGCCGCGTTGCTCCGTGGCTTTGTCCGTCTCCGGGAAGGGCAAGGGCTGTGCACGGCGCCGGGCTGTGTCAGGCGGGGCGCTCAAGACTCTTTTCGTTTCGGTAACAGACGTTCGGACTTCAGACTCAGTCCGGATATTCTTGGATATATGTTTAAAAGACACGTCGGGGTCTTCATAAGCATGTTAATTGAGATCATTTTTCAATGAAACGATTTTGCCGATCATCGGACGGTGAAAGTATTTTTTTTCGTAGGTAAAATAGAATGTAAATGTCATAATTCAATCATTTATTCAATTTCAACACTCATAGACGTCATATGCATTCAATTACAGAAATTATAAAATTATATAAATGTTGCTAAATAAATTCAAATTGTAAATTTTTAACAATTTTTCAATTACATACTTGACCATTTTGTTCACCTAAATTATGAATTCTAACCAAAAATATTCGAAATATAAGAAACAAGGTACTTGAATTTCCTTTTCAGACTCTAAAAACCTTTTCATTGCTTTGTTGAGTGGTACTTGTGAATACATTAGTTCCCAATATAAGACAAGTAGATCAATGAATCTTAAGAAAAAGTCAGTGATTTTTGAAGATTTGTTAGTTTTGATTTGTTAGAAAATAAGTTGATAGAAGCAAATTGATATGTGTTTAGGACAACACATGAGGGAGTGATCACTTTGGAAAAAGTGAATGAATGTAGTACATGTCCGAACCCAAAATTTGACAAAATTTATTATTTCAAAATAATTCTGGTTGTGAATTCTTCATATCCATAACACTGGTCCGTCTATACCTTAATTCAATAGCGCACTGCTTGGCGCATGGCGTCTTCTGCTGTTCGCTGGCGCCGTGCCGCGCCGCAGCGTCTTTCCTCCGCTGCTTTGGCCACCCCCACGCGCCGCCCCCGCCGCCGCTCGCGGATCCGCCACAAAGGTTTTGCCGCAATTCGCCCGCCACCTCGGGCCCCGCCTCGCCTCGCCCCGCCCCGCCCAGCGCCGCGCCTCGCCGCCTCGCGCCGCGCCTGTCCTCTGATAGCACGACTCGCCTATTACATTCATACAATCGGTCTATTGCCGCGCCGCTATCTCGCTCGTGATACGCCCCAACTATAGTCCACTATAATATTTTATCACTTTATATATATAAGCCGTCATATTATGGAGGTCTATATCAACATGTAAACAGTTATTTTATAAAACAATGGGGGGGCCCTCGCCCAAAATGTTTTTGTGTCCACGTTTGTATTAGACCCGAGGGAAGCTGCCACAAAGAGATACGCATCTTTCTCTATAGTGCTCTTTCCTCTCGTGGCAAAGTGTGTTAGTTTCCGTCACCAGTATGGATGGCGCTAGTATCGCCATGTCCCGCGATGCTCGTCCACATGAATGACTTGCTGATTGGTGCGCCGCGGGGACGAATAAATACTTTTAAAAAGCGGCGGCGGCGGCGGTGGCCGGGCGAGCGCGCGGCCGCGAGAGAAAGAGAAAGAAAGAAATGAAGACAGGAGGAGGACGGGAAGGGCGGGGAGGAAGGGGAAGAAAGAGGAGGAGGAGCGGAATTAAATCGCCAGAGGGGAAGAGCGCTCGTCGCGGGCGCGAGGGGCTGAGCGCTGGGGCTCCTGGGAACGGCCACCCGCCGGCGCGGCGCGATGCAGCGTCCGCGGCGCGGCGCCCCGGGGCCAAGTCGCTGCGGACGCTGTCACACTCGACAACATTAACAGCAATAACAATTCTATCAATAATAGACATAACAACAATCACAATAACGACGTTAACAATACAATAATACCAATAATAATAATAATAATAATAATAATAATAACAATAATGCCAATAACAATAATGCCAATAACGATAATGCCAATAACGATAATGCCAATAACGATAATGCCAATAACGATAATGCCAATAACGATAATGCCAATAACGATAAGGCCAATAACGATAAGACCAATAACGATAAGACCAATAACGATAAGGCCAATAACGATAAGGCCAATAACGATAAGGCCAATAACAATGCCTCTTATTTTGTAGTATTTTGCGATTTTTTTTAGAAATCTAAAAGTGAATCTTCACTACCAATGTATTCATATTGTGCCAGATGAAATATATCCCACCAGTTTGCTTATACTAAGATGCCTCATCACATGTTTTATAAACGGTTTTAATAAAAACAACCACGAGAAAATGTTACCAATATTTAAAATAACTTCAAATCAATTAAAACACAACAAATAAAATAAGGTAATCAATAAATGAGTATAAATACAATCTGAGAGAGCATTTTAATTCAATTTAAAACTCGTGGTGTCAAAACAGCATGTACATTCTCGCCCAAACGTTTATGCAAAATTACGCGAAAAGTACTTAATTTTTCGAAAAATTGTACCTGACCTTATTTAAAAATCTATCTTTAAGAAACTGATTTCATTATGAAAAAAAGTCTCTATCTTCATAATTGAAGTTGAAGGAATTCGCCGAAAAAAAATTGAATTTTTGCAATTTGCGAAAAATTAGAGTATTTTACAAACATGTGAACTCCACCATTCTCTTAAACATTCTTCATACTATCCAACAACTAAATTATTTCACAAAAGATGGAACCACCATTTTGAAAATTTGGAAAATATCCCTTGAGCTTCATGTAAAATACTTGAATAAAATTGAAATATCTATTTAACCAAAAGCTACATGATTGGGGAATATCAATTTTAGAGGAAAGCAGCTAAATGGTTTACCCATTAGCGTTGTTCGGATGAATAGACAGATGTTTTGCCGTCACTCGATAATTCGATATCAAGGACCCACCGAACATAGATGCTAGCTACACCACGTGTTAGAGGAATTCCTCCCAAAATTTAGCAACTGGATTTATCCATGTTTTCTTTACCAGGGTCCCGTAATAATGTTTTTTCTGCCGAAAATTCGTCGTATTCTCGCACAGCATTACATATCTTTCTGTCTATTTCGTAAACGGTAGCGAGAATGAAAAAAAAAAGCTTTGGAAATCATGCGTTGCATAGACTCAAAGTTGCTGTATGTAATTCGTAAAGGCCGGAGCCTCGTATGATTTACACCCTGGACCTAGAAAATACAAACCTTGACTCTCACTAGCATTAGAAATATCCCAATAACAGCATATATCTATTTTTTCTCGTAATATCTGTTTTTTTTTTCAACCTCGTAATATATGGCCTTTCATCTACTCATTGCTCTCCTGATGGCTAACGTGCACTGTATCAGCTGAAGTCCAAAGAATCCTTGAAAGCAGTTCCTTCTTCGAACATTTACTGAACTTCTTTGGACCATTTTGGATAGTGTAAATATTAACCGGCGTACCGTCAACAGCATAATTTCGTTAACATCGAAGATTTGGACATTAGGCATAACATTTTTACCGATGGGGTATTACATTTATGACCACCCGAAGATTATAACTGTTTTCCCATCTGAACACAGTGAGCTACATACGGCAAACTGGCAATATGGAAGAAAGCGGCACAAAAAGTGACTCATTTTGAAAACTATATTTCAAAATAATGCGGAAAAGGTACATTTTATTAGAATGCACTGTTGCGAAAAACACTTGATTCCTTTCCTTACAGACACCAGGTTTGTAACTTAGGAGCTTAAGATACGAATCTCTCTAGGTTTTGCCAGAATTACATTGCAAATGTTTGGTGACCATTACAGAAAACAACTCGAGAAATCACTCAGAAATATAATAGTGGATAACAGGAAGTTTCACAGCACAATTCATCGAACATTGTTTTAGATGGGACTGCGGAGTCTTTGTTCTACCTGCATCCAGAGCTTTCTGTTCGACAATAACAAGTAAAGTTAGCACGAAATCAACTCTACTGGACTGTGAACGACAGAAAAAAAGTTATATGAATCTGATTTGTGGTCACCACATCGCCAGACGAACTCGTGTGGGCAGATTTTCATCGGCGACATGGCGTGTGGGTACATAGTTGGGTGGTCACATGCTGGAATGGGAGGCATGATGATCTGGGAGATGTTTTCATGGCAAACATTCCGGTACCACAGTCCCTGACCGCCATTTCATATTTGGACGATACTTGAATCAATTCACGTGAAGTGTTCTCTGTGTTAACGGATACTCCCAACGGCTCAGTCCGCGCCATGTCTCACTTCCAGGGCTTGAAAGATCCGTTTCGAAGAACATGGGAAGTGTTTACTTTAATTCCTGATCTCGAAATAGCGTAGATATTAAACCTATTGAACATCCTAGGTTTGACTTAATGAAGTGGGTTCGCCACTGGTTACCTCTCATTATCACACGCACTATGAACTAATTTGAGGACTAGCTGGCTCGCTTATCATATTACATACTCTCGATACCTTTCGCAACCTCGTTGAATCGATGAGTGACCACGTCTATGGTTTTATGAACTAAATGAGGTGCTAATTCGGATTACGTAAGGGCTCATCGGTATAAGTAACAAAACGGCACTGTTACAAGGGAAACTACATTCCTCTATTCACATACGCTTTTCTTATAAGATGAAATGTTACATGTTACGATCCCTATACTGGGTGTTCTCAATACTGTACCTCCCGAGTATATTTGAACTGATGTCTTCAATCATCTTGTCGAGTTTGTGCCACGTGTCAAGTTCTCCCTTTGTGCAGAAAATATGGCTCTTTGTGCAGAAAATATGGCATAGTTTTCATAGTTTTCATAGCCAACTGATAAGATTCCAATGCAGCACGGTGTCCACTCTTTCATGATGTTCTTTCTCCTTAAAATTGTTTCAAATTTGTTTAATTTAGTGTCTGTTTCGGCCTAACATTTACATACTAAGTTATTAATTGTTAGTATTTACATAAACAACATCACAAGTCGTTTGTGTAATAATTATATAGCAGCGAGTTGTTTTATCCAGTAAACCACGAGTAAAATTTAGTATGATTACGCGAACAATGGCATTAGTAGACTCAAATAAGACAGTTTAAATAACAAATAAGGCGAATTAAGATATACATTGTGCAATTCAGATTCAAGAAAATGATAAAATGACATATCTCTGACTTCTGCTGTCATTTCATGTAATACAATGAGGGTTATACAGAGAAAAAGAATTCTACGTACATGTTCGTAGTTGGCAATCATAAGAAACTAATAATAAAATATTATTAAAATAATAAACGAACATTTATTAAAGGTATTATCATTTATGGTTTTTATGTGTTTTAACTGAATCTAGATGCAGGGTGAATATATCCCTTAGCTTTCTATTGCTGAATGATGTATGTTTCGTCAGTAGTTAAGGTTTCTATACAGTCATGGTGAAATGTCCTATTTTTTAACGAGGTTCTGTTCTTGGCTACCAGCTTGTAGGGTGAGGCACAATTGACATTGGTCACTGTCGCATTGGCTTGCAAAGGTCACTCAGTATATAAATTAAAATAGTGTTTATAGTTCCATTAAACTAATAATAGTTTTTTCATAGTTAATATAAACATTTTTCTTCGATTATGTTTTGCTTAAATGTTATTGATCTGCGTTATCCACTAACCAGACAACATTCACTTATATATAGTTCTGTAGCAGATCAAGTTCTGGATATCATATTTACGTTTTCGTCCCTCCCTTTCGACGTTTCAACTTTACACAAACGATTACGAATGCATTATTCTCGGTGAGAATCATGACATTTTCTTTCGTTCACAGATGTGCAGACACATTCACTAAACAAATTTTGGATAAATGAAATATCGATGTAGTGTTAAAATGAATTACATCGCAATACAACAAAACTTATGAGCATTTGTGTTTGTCTCTGTTAACAAGTATCATTGTCAACGAAGGTTAAATACAATTCGGGGGCGCTGTTTTCTGATTTACACTCTGTTGGTGAAGGCTTAAGTGATAGATCCCGGGATTCTGGGGAAGAAAGGGGTGTGCAGCCAACTGTAGCATGTTGCCAGAGCATTAACAGGAACGTCTCGCTAGGGGATGGAAATTATCCTTTAGGCCCTCGAAGATTTTCTGGAATTAACAGCTACGCGAGTGCCTTGCACGCGGAAGCAAAGCGGAGGGGTGCCGACTACGAGGGTGGTGGCTGTGGCTGCTTATTAGCTCAAACAAAATGAGTTGCTAAGTTACTCCACAATCAGGGGCTCAGAAATGTTGGATTATGATGTAAATATCCGTATAATTTAATTAGCGGATGCAAAACAGATTACATAATTTCATAACTCGTAAATAAAACTTTGAGAGTAAATAATTGTATTCTGTGACAAATTTTTCTCGACCCGTTATCTCCGAAGTAGAGGATAGTACCGAATTAATAGTTAGTTTACAAATAAGGTTATCTCTGAGAAATAAGTCTGCTTAAAATACATATTGATTTTACTGCCTATCCTGTTTTGTTGTAAATCACGTTTCTTCATTTTTCTGTATAGAATAACGTAACATCTCGCATATCCCTCATTCTGATGTCACATTCTGTCATCACATCGAGGCCTTCCCAGGTTTATTTTTCCTCTTACTTTTTCTTAGGTGGTGTATTTAAATAATTCATGTCCTCCGAATGATCTAATAAGTTGTTGTCCTGTTCTGACATACAATTTTAGAACCACCTATTTTTCTTCATTCAATATAAAACCTGATATTACTCGCGCAACTTTTCTTGAACGATGGATTGAAGAAATGCGGCTTGAAAGTATTAGTTACTAAATCGCCCACTACATTTTATGAAGCAATGCCAATCTCTGGAGAATCAGTCATGCCTTCGCAACGTTCTCAATAATTACCGTTTCAACTTTCTCAGGAGTTCGAGGTATCTCCTATGATAGATCTTTAGCTTCGGTCAATTCATTAGATTTTTGGAGAAAATATCGGATAGAAGTTCTCGTCTTCAAAAGAAAATTGTTTCTATTTCGCGCCAGTGAAGATGTGTTTGGAATGTTGTCATCAGTGCTCGTTGCGAGCTTTTGTCTTCATCTGTTTATTGTGCCAGAGGCGGGGAAGCTTGGTCATCATTCAAGAAAAGTTGTGTAATACCTCTTTGTCGGTCTATTTAGCTTTTAGAATGCGTTTAGAGTACCACATTTTCCAACGAATTTAATCGTATTTCATGGTCTAATCCACATTCACTAAATCCCCAGTCATCAACATAATAATCTTTTAGAACCTAATTTCAATTTTTAGGTGTTTTTAAATGCTAGTGGCTTTTAACTTTTTTCAATGTGTTTAGATAAAATTATATTATGTTACAGAAAAAGAAAATAATATAAGTTATGAGAACCCTAGTTCTGAAAAAGTATTTTTTTTTGAAAAACGTTTAGTCGAGAGGTTTATCGATTTCTTCCGTAGTAAATGTGTCATTTTATTTTTCCTTAAATTCATAATCTACCAAACATGATAACGTGATCTCCAAAACATTGAAATATATCTAATTTTCAGCATAATGTAATTTAATTGAATGATTTTATAGTAGGGGATGGTTCATAAAACCGTTTGAATCGATATTTTAAAAAATAATATGTTTAGGAATATAATGAGTTTTAAAGCAAAAAATGTTAAAGTACATAAAATAATTTCAAATTAAGTTTTTTGAAAACTCAGGTTTTCTGTGAAAAAGAGCTTCCAATTACGAATTTACAGTGCCGTTTAAACGCCAGTTTTGTAAAAACGGCTCCAAATTTTTCAAAGAAAATTGCCATTTATGACGAGGTTTTATTGTCCTTTTGTAATCTTAAAATATTTTTTGCTGTACAATTAGAAAACCAAAAAATTAAGAAAATATCAAAAAGATGTATTTTGGGTAGCGATAGATGGCAGCTAGCAAGAGTATGTTGCAAGTCCGAGTAGCTAGCCGAGACCAAAGGAAATAGAAAACTAATACGGGAAAGTCTGTGGCATTCTGAAGCACCACTAGTTCACTCTATAGATCCAAAGTTCATTCCGTGTCTAATATGTGATATCGATTTAAAAAAACCCTTGGCAACAATGGGTCACTTTAGCCAATAATAAAATACACAATAGTCTGAAAGAGGAGAGCGCCGATCATATTGTGCAATACAAAGTCGACAGTAGTGGAGATAAATCTTGTAAGCGGTGCGGTGTACCGTGTACACAGATGACACCCTGGGGGGGGGGGGGGGGTCGAGCGGCGCAGAGAACGTGTAACTTGCGCCGACAACAATAATTTGGACATACCGCGCTCTCCCGGCGGAGGTGGCGCCACACAACGTGTAGTTCGGCGGCGCCCGCTCAGTGGCGCTTGTTCGGTCTCGAAAGCCCCGTCATCGAAGGGGGGGGGGCGGAGGGGGAGGGCGGGGCGCCGTTGCCATGGAGGCATTGATATTCAAAGCTCGCGTGATGTGCTCGCGGTGTTATCCTAATTACGGCGACCGACAAAACATCCGCCGCCCGCCGGGCGTTAATTAAATCCGGGCGGACAATTCGCCCGCGGCCGCGCCCGCGCCGCATCCCGTGTCAAATCACCGCCCGGGGCGGCTGCGGCCGAAGCAGTGGGCCGAAGCGCTCGTGTCTGAGGTACCTTCGCGTTTGAAATAGATGAATGAAATAAAAGCTGTAGTGTTGGGAAGAAGAAGTTTCTGCTGTGAAATTAAATGTACAGTGGAATAAAAATATAATAAAAAGGCAAAACAGGATAAAGATCGAATTTTTCGTTTTCTTCTTTCCTCTTCTCCTTTTCCCCCCTCCTTCACTTTCTTCTTTTTGCATTTTTTTCTTTTCAGGAAGTTGAATTGCATTCCGTCGTTCTCACAACACTTGACCCACTACTCGTTTTTCCGTTGGATAGAGTCTTAATATTCATTTCGTGAATCTGTATTGGGCCATTCTGTCAGGATGCTGTCTCCAGTTTTTTTATCTTACTCGTACATTTAGAAAGGAATATTTATATGATTGTTATTGAAATGTTTTATACAATGTTAATGTTTTATGTGATATTATGAGTTTAACTGATGTTAAACGTTATATGTGACGTTGAACGTTGTATTTATTGCTAGATGATTGTTGTACATGTAACGTTTTTAATTTCATATTTGCTTTGACGAGCTGAAAATAAATGCTTTTCTTTTTCTCGTTACTATCAGCTAGACACCACATCCCAATTTCGTTTCTTCTCTTTGAATGTTCTCTTTTCCCAATACCGCATTCTTTTACTACATTTCTTCTCATTCTCTCCTCAGTTCAATTAATTTTGGTTTTCACGTCTGCCTTGGCATCCTTCCCTTTTAAAAATATTATTTCTAAATATACCTGTCTAATGTTTCTCTCGATACTCTACACTTAACGTAATTAAATAGAGGAACGAAAGGCGGAGGCTATAGCTATTAACATAACTAGAAATGTTATGAGTGATATTACTGCAGAGGCCAAAAGTCAAAAATCGAGGCGGAGAATAGAGGAGCAGAGATTTTTAATTTGGGCGAGGCAGTTATAACACGGGTGGAATGCCAGGAAAATGGGCAAATTAAATTTACGATTAACAATAATTATCCGTCAAAGTAATGTGAGTTACTTTAATTCTGAATTGTTTGAATCTGATTTGTACAAAATATCGCCAGTTTTCTTTTCTTAATAAACGCTTGACTTGCAATGAATTGATGGTTGTTTATTTACGTTGCTAAGGATGTTAAATTTTTTAACTTGCAGGTAGGTTCAAGAGTACTTAACAAATCTGTAGGATTGTATGTTAACAGGAATAAAAGACGCATGTGACCGGTAAAAGATTTTACAGTTAGGAACAATAAAACAAATGAGAAGTAACTAAAGATGGCGTATAAGTACATATATTCTAGAAAATAGTATTTCTCGTTTACATGATAATTTTCTTATGAAAAATTTGTATTACGAACATTATTGAACGACACATGGCCGATAACACAAATAGCAGACTTTGTTATAAAGTTCGTCTATCACGTCGGGTTACAAACGTCAACCTCATATTTTTTGCTGTTCCTCAGTCTAAACGTTAAAATAATTATTAGCCTCTTGTACAAGGCTGTTATTGACTTTTCCCAAAGTATTTGAATATATTTGTTCAACCCGTTCTGTAGAGATTGCTATATTTTGTCAGCAATTAATAAAAAGGCATACATTTTAGTTATTTCATTCGTCTGTCTTCAAAAAATGACTTTTGAGTTATTGACTTTTCTCAAAGTATTTGAATATATTTGTTCAACCCGTTCTGTAGAGATTACTCTATTTGGTCACTAATTAATAATAATGCATACATTTTAGTTTTTTCACTCGTCTGTCTTCAAAAAAAAATGTTGAGACAGTAGATTTATATTTCCCCCCTCTTTGATTGTTTTGGGCGCCGTGTGGTGGATTTCGGCCCAGTGTGGTCGGACGGCTGCCGCGATGTGGCTACAGAAACGAGGGAAGCGGCCGCTGGGATCGACGCCAATAGGTCTACGGGAAAGATCAGTGATGCGGCGAGATACTCGGAATGCGGTGAAACAGGGGCGGCATCCCTCAACCTCCAGGTGGCGGAGGCGACTCACGATGCCGGAGGTGACGGCGGCTCTCCACAAATTCGGTGTTCGGGGCGTTGCGACCTCCCGCCGAGTCCCCAGAAGTGGGGATGTATTGTTTGTTGTTTGACGCGCGTCGTACACTCGATGCTCGCCCTACCTGCAGTGGGTTTGGGGGCACGTCAAAGGAAGTGAACATTCGCCGATCCCACTGGCTACTCGGTTAGATTGATTGATTTGTGATACCGGGCGCGTTGACTGCTAGGTTCATTATTTCAGTAAGTGTGGTGATTTTTTTTCTTCCTCTGGAGGTGACAGTGATCTTGCCTCGCTAGCTGGCGAGATCCGGCGTCGACTTACCTCTTACGGCTTGCGGGGATTTTCTTCATCCAGGTATCTCCACCAGCATGGAACCGCCCCAGCCGGGATCAGCTCTAAGCTCAAGTGTGGGAGTACAGTGCTTGTGATGGTGTAAGGATGAGGATATGGCAAGGAAGGGAAGGAAAGAATGCGCGCTGTCCGTGGCCCATTTGTTAGGGTACTGCTCCGGCATTCGCCTGGCAGTTGATGGGAGAAACCACGAAAAATTACCGATGCGAGCTGTCGGCCGCTAGAATGCTCCTTCAGTCAGGGGCTGAATTCGACTTAGCTAACAAGCTAGTGTCGAAATCCCTCGTCCGTCGGGTCTCGAACCTACGACCTCTCGATCAGAGGAACAGCAGTAACAAAGTAAACATCAGTGACAAAGGATGAGGATATGGCAAGGAAGGAAAGGAAAGATTGCGCGCTGTCCGTGGCCATTTGTTAGGGTAGTGCTCCGGCATTCGCCTTATATTGATAGGAGAAACCAGGGAAAACTGCCTTCGGCAGCTCGGGATTGGCGAGCACTTGCACCCACTCGTCGAAAATGCAGATCCGTTTTATTGGTCGTCGGGATGATGGGAGGAAATTGTGAGATGAATGGTTTCATGAGTACGACGCCTCTGTTGTCATAAAGATAATAATAGGGAAGACAATGGAGAATGAAATTGATAGCCGCTTACAAGATGAAGGAGCAAATGATAGATGATACTGTATCTAAAAATAAAAGACATGTATTGCATATTATATATAAGACTGTTTTTCTTTAAATGTTTAATTTATTGCAGTGCTTTACGAGAGTATGCTACTGCAAGCCACTGATTTGCACCATAAATATAATTTATTTCCTTTCTTGACTAAAAGATTACTGTAATACATACTTAAAAACCCTTCAAATACCAGGTTTCGTAAGCTAGAAATGCCATGAAAATTGCTGTGGATCAGAAGACGACAGCGATATTTTAACGAAATAGTTGAACACGAAAATTTTCATTCTTTTTTTCATTCTTTTTTTCATTCTGATAAACGGGTTTTTTACATTGTTATGGTACGAGGCAATTTTATCCGTACGGAATAGTTCGACCGTATTGAACCATACTTTTAGCCATTTCAACAAAATCGACCGATGTAACTTTATATCCACAGATATGGAGGATACGGTCAGTCAGGAACCCATATCCTAAAGAATATCAATATCAGACTGATTTTCATCTTAATTTTACCATTGCACTATTGGTGCAGGCGCGTGGGTTTACTCCGTCGAGTAAGACAGCAGAAAAAAAGGTACGAATCCCGATCGAGTACGTCTCCATGCACTCACCGGTGTCAGTTTACATTTTTTTAAAATTTAAGGTCGCATCAACTACAAGGTCATTAGCGACCACTATTGCTTGTAACGGTATGGTAAATGTGAGGATGACACAATAATGATGATGATAGGGGGTTAAAGGACGAACACAATTCAACCATGCCCCAGGCGGGACTGGAACCCGCGATCCTTCGGTAGTTGAGATCGCTACGGCACTGCTGCATTAGCGATCTCGGCCACGGATCGATCAATATATGTTTATAACTCGGCCAAGCAACTACCCCTTATTACAAGGGCTGAGGTCGGTATTTTTATTTAATAATATTGAAACTACGAATTCATCAGCGAACCGTGGAAGAGATAATTTGCATTTTTTCTGTAGTGCTATATTTGTATATTAGCGTAATAATTGACAAATGACACCGATAAGCGGTGTATCAATTAATATCACTTGAAGGATAGGGAACAAGAACATCGGTAACACGAATAGATACAGTTTCCTTGTTGACCTGTCTATTCTTCATAGATATTTATCTTTTATTTGTAGTATTCTGGCGCAGAGTAAAGGGGATAGATACGAAATTCTCAGCCTTGCAACCCAGAGCCAGAGCCGAAAGGGGTTTAGATATATAGACATATTCATGAGACATATTCATAGTTTAGACATATTCATGAGAGTTTGCATATTTGTAAACTGCATTGGTAGAGGAGCAGTGACGTTTCAAGGGGAAGGGAGACGTTTCTAATGAATTGAGGTGTCGCTGACTGGAATGCTGTGGGAAAGCGATTAAAGTTACTGCTCCGCGGAGTGCAAAATGTCCTCGCAACTACACTCGCCAGACGCCCTTAATCGCTCTCTAGGATTTTGGGATTCGCAAGGGCCTTTTGACGACATGCCAAAATAAATGCAGGGGCGTTGGTTTCAGAAATAACGATAATGTAAACTTTGTATCTTAAAACATTTATTTTATCCTGAACGTCTATATTTTACACAATTGAAATACAAGTAACCGCAAAAGAAATTATATTATTTCAATATGAGTTGTTTTGTTTTGCAATTGTAATGGTTTTTGAACAAGCTACTAATAACACTTTCCTCAATAACACCTTCTATTTCATATTCTTTCAATAATTTATTACGGAAAATTGAGATACGTTAATATGGGAATCATTTCAGAGAGCAATCAGTTTGATAATGAATTAAAAAGTTACGAAATTTTCCAACAGTTTTGAGGTTATTGTCATGCAGGCCGCGAGTGGTGAAACATTTCTGATCACTGCTCTTGAATAGAATCGATGGCACGACATGAGGAATCAGCCCTTTCTGAGAACTCGTTTGCGCAGAGCAATTGCTTGCCTCGCTAATGGCATCGGCGCGCACTGATCTTGGAACGTGAGGAGCCCTGTCGCGCGATAGCGAGTATGCGGCGGCGTCGGGCGGTTCTGCGAAAACGGCCGCGTTGAGCAAATACGAGTGTAATGACGATAAGCAGATCAAGGCAGGGCGGCGGAACGCGGGCGGCAGCGACAGTGGCTGCCTCCGCCCCGCCCGCCCCCACGCCCGGCGTCAAACCCGTCGCTACCGCCCCCTCCCGCCCCATCGCCTACACTGTGCCCTCCCGCGTTGCACCCTACCCCCGCCCCGCCCGCGTCGCGAACGCCCCCCGCCCGGCATCAAACCCGCCGCCATCACCCCTCAACAACTCCACTTTCTCCCTCTCGCGTCGCACCCCACCCCCACCCTGCCCGCGTCCCTGCACCCTGCACCTCCTCCTCCTCTTCCCACCCCCCCGCCCCTCCCGCCCCCTCCCGCCCCCTCCCGCCCCCTCCCGCCCCCTCTCGCGCCCTCTCGCGCCCTCTCGCGCCCTCTCGCGCCCTCTCGCGCCCTCTCGCGCCCTCTCGCGCCCTCTCGCGCCCTCTCGCGCCCTCTCGCGCCCTCTCGCGCCCTCTCGCACCCTCTCGCGCCCTCTCGCGCCCTCTCGTGCCCTCTCGCGCCCTCTCGCGCGCTTCCTGCGCGCGACCCGCCTGCGCTTCCTGTCGCCGTTTGCAACATCGCCACTAGAACCACACCCCGCCCCGCACCCAGCGCTTCACCCGCCGCCGCAACCGCCACCCCCACCTCCACCCCCACCTCCACCCCACCTAAACCCTCAAATCCCCTACACTCCATGCACATCCACTGGCCTCCCCTCACCGCTCACGCGGTCTTCGCTGTCTCCACAACTCTCATCCCAGCCCTAACGCCCCGGCATTCTCGTCTCCTCGACACCCTCGTTCCCTCCACCGCCCTTCCCCGCCGTCACCATTCATGTCTACCGCCACCCGTCACCGACACCTCCACCGTTCCAGCCTCCCTTGCTAACACCCCCATTCTTACTGCTACCCTACTTTCTGCGTCACCCCAACCAACCATCGCCCCGCTACCGTCGTAGTCGTCACTTCCCACATCGCTTTCTCCCCATCCTCCCCCATTTCCTCTCCCATCTCCCACCGCCCCAACTATTGTGCTCACCCCATCAGATCTTTCAGCGCATCGCCCCGATCCCCAACCTTCGGCCCGCCCGCCGGTCATGCCACTGCCTCAGCAGCTTCGCCCCGCGCAGCTTTCGACGCCGCCCACGCCCCGCCGCCGCACGCGCCGCCGTCTAATAAGCCTCGCGGCGACACGCGCGTCAACAGTGAGCGGGCGCGCGAAGCGACGCGACGCGACTCGACGCGCTAACCCCCGCGCGGGCGAGGGCGGGTGGCCGGGTCGGCTGGCGGCGACGTGGGTGGCGCGCCGCAAACCGGGTAATTATAAGGGCCTGTTATCGGCAGGCCTGCCACTACAGCTGACTAAACAAGACAAGGGCCCCAGTGTCAACAGCGGCGCCGGCTTAGCACTGCTCGCACCGCAGCCGCGCTTCCTTGGAGACAGCCGCGTAATTGTTCCCGCGCCGTCGCCGTCGCCGCTGTCAAGGCGAGGCGAGGCGAGGCGTGGCGAGGGTCCGCGCCCCCGACTTGGCACCACGCCCCTCCGCCGCCCTCGCCCCCGCCCCCGCTCCCGCCACCGTCAGCGCTCTGCGATAGAGTCGCCGCCGGTCAGGAAGCCCAGTGTTGTCCCGGGCAGTGGTGGATCTTAGGGGGAGAGGGCCTTGGCGTCCCCGCAAAGTCAACAGTTTTCGTAATTTTACGCGATTTATTGTAAACAATTACCGTGTGTTGAGCGCTTCATATCGAAAGCAGTTAATCATATTGAATGTATATTTTTATGTAAAGCTAACAATTAAAATTATTGTTACTACAAAATATATTTATGGAGTTATCCGAAATTTTAAAATGTGATTAACGTGTGGGCGCTGCGGTATATAAGCAGGCACAGAACATTTGGCATTGAAAAATCCTGTAAAACATCCCACATTTCATAATTAATACTGATAATTTTTTTTGCTTTAATATTAATTCCTAAGAGTTTTCTTATAGCCCTGTACTTTTAAAAATATTATATTTTCTTCCTTTTCTCTCGTGTACTTGAAGGTATTTTTTCTTTCATGTCACTTCTACTTTAGATAATTTAACATTTTTAAAATTTGCTTTAATTGTAATAAAATATATTCCACAATTTCAAATAATTTAGTAAATTATTGTTTTAAGGAAGATTCATTTATAATGTATGACTTCCAAAAATTTTACTGTTATTAATATTCTTAGAAATTAATGATTCGAGATACTTTTGGATTTATATTTCTAAAAATATTCTCTGAAATAGTATTTGGTTGTCTTAAAAACGAAATGAACTTCTCAAACACATTCCTCTGAATTATATAGGAGAAAATGACTTTGAAAAGGTGCAGTTAGATACTTGCCACTGCAGTCAGTCACATTAACTTGGACATTCCTCTTTCAAGGGAGAATAAAGAATTAGGGAAATTATAAACAAAATACAGCCTACTGTACCAAGATAAAAACACCACGAGCTTCTCAATTTTTGATTCAATTGCGTCGTTACATCAAAATAATCAACTCTCACATATCTATCATCCTCCCCATAATACCATAATATTTAATATAAATGTTTATTCAATTACGAGTATTTTTCGTCCTGCATTGGGGCATGATAGACTAAAAAGAAAATGAAAACCCTATTTAGATTAACTATTAATAACATTAACGTTACAGTCATGACATTTGCGAAGAAGAACGACCAAAAACTCATTATTTATTTTTAGATTTAGATTACAAAAATATTGAGGTTTTATTTCAAATGGTGAATCGATAGGTTTGAAGAACATCTCAGCTTAAATTTCAGCAAAATAGCGAAAAATCTCAGGAAGAATACGACTTAGTGAAAGAATGGCTAAACGGTAATTAAATTATACTCAGAAAGGAAAGTTAATGTCCAATATGCTAATAATCATGTAATAACCGTAGTATGAGAATGTCTGAAAATGAGTATTACATTTCTTATAGAAAATGAAAGTGAACATAACATAAGAATTGATTTTCTCTGGGTCCTCAGCGTTTTTAAATACTAGTTGTTCGTCGCTTCCTTAGTTGTCTGGCGGATGACCCTGAGCAGGCCAAGTCTTTACGGGGGCGCGAGCGCCGCGGGCGCGGAGGGTCAGTGGCGCCGCGACAGGCGCCGCTAACGCGCCAGATAAATGTCCGCGCCGCCCCCAGGGAGCGCGACTTGCGGCTGCCCTGCTCCCCACGCCCCCCACGGCACCCGCGCCCCCCGCGCCCCCGCGCCCCCCACGCCCCCCAGGCGCCCCGCGCCTCCCACGCCCCCAGGCGCCCCGCGCCCCCCATGCCCCCCCACGCCCCCGTCCCCCACGCCCCCCACGCCCCCCACGCCCCCCACGCCCCTCACGCCCCCCACGCCCCCCACGCCCCTCACGCCCCTCACGCCCCTCACGCCCCTCACGCCCCCCACGCCCCTCACGCCCCCCACGCCCCTCACGCCCCTCACGCCACTTACGCCCCACACGCCCCCACGCCCCCACGCCCCTCACGCCCCCACGCACCCCACGCCCCCCGCGCGTTGAAAATGGCGGACAATACGACCTCCGTTATCCACCCCCGCCACTACCCCCGCTGTGTCGCGTAAAAATGACGGCTGGTTGCGACCTCTATCCCCGCGTCCATTGCGGGCCACGGCCCGTCCTCGCTCACTCCCGTCAGGCTCTTTTCTTCCTCCAAGTTGCTTCTGCCTCCGCTGCCTGTGCACCCGCCCCGTCACTGCCTCTGCCGTAGACTAAAGAGATATACATCATTACGCTAGGCTTCTGCTTTTGCCTCTATTTTCACCACCACTCTCTCCTCCCCAAGGAAGCCTCTGCCTACACCTCCGACTCCGCCTTCATATCCATTTCCAACAATAACTACTTTCGCGATCACCACATCCACCTCTACTTTCCTCTCTCTCTCTCTTTCTCTCTCTTTCTGTCTCTCTCTTTCTCTTTCTCTCTCTTTCTCTTTCTCCTCTTTCTCTTTCTCTCTCTCTCTCTTTCTCTCTCTCGCTCTCTTTCTTTCTCTCTCTCGCCCTCTTTCTCTCTCTTTCTCTTTCTCTCTCTTTCTTTCTCTCTTTCTCTTTCTCTCTCTCGCTCTCTTTCTCTCTCTCGCTCTCGCTCTCTTTCTCTCTCTCGCTCTCGCTCTCTTTCTCTTTTTTCTCTCTCCTTTTTCTCTCTCTCTTTCTCTCTCTCTCTTTCTCTCTCTCTCTTTCTCTCTCTCTCGCTCACACACACACACACACACACACACTCACTCACTCACTCGCCGTCTGAGGTGGCTGAAGGCATTAATTAACGTCACTGCAGAGCCTCTGACCGGGAGGTCCTTGGGTTCGAATCCTGACGGTGAAAGGATTTTTGACCCTGGCTAGCCTGCCGGCCGAATTCAGCTGCTGTCTGGAGGAGAATTCTAGCGGCCAGCTGCTCTGATAGGTGGATTCTCCGGCCAACACCAGGCGAATGCCGGAGCAGTACCCTACCAAACGGGCCACGGACCGCGCGCGATCTTTGCTACCTCTTCCTTGTCCTATCCTCACACCTTACTTACACACACGTACACACTCCACTATCACACATATCAGGAGAGCAATCAGAAGCTTAGAGCTTGTCCTGGTTGGGGTGGAGCTTCGCTGGTGGGAGACACCTGGATGCACGATACCTGGAAAATACAGCAAGTCGACATGCAGGTCGACGTCGGATCTTGTCATGCAGCGGGGGAAAACACAACCATATCATGTGTTAAAATACGCACTACACTTTCGGGACTAATGACCACAGAGGTTGAGGCGCCCGGAAACACAAAATAATAAATCAATCTACCGAATCCAACTCTCTCTCCTGCCTCTGCCATTGCCTCTGCTTGTCTATCTCTACCGCCTCCTCTACCTAACCTGCCCTAACCCTCTTCACAGCCTCCGTTAGCTGCTCCGTCTTCGTCTCCACTACCGCCATCTCATTTTCTGCCTTCGCTCTCTCCCCCATCTGCGCACCCAACCTCCACATCCGTTCCCGCCTTTATCGCCGTTTCTGCCCCATGGGAATCGGTCTGACGTATCAATCTGTCTCCATTTACAATAACAGACTGGCAGTAAGTGGAGAAGCGACATCCGCGGCGAAGAGCAGGGCCATTTGTGCTGATGGATCTCCGACCGTCAGAATACCGCAAATTATACTTCAAATATAACAAGAATCTGGTAGCACTTGTTTGTTAGGTATGCTAGTAAACTTATGTGATTGCGACCCCACATCTTAAGCTTCGAGTTCTGGAGAACCATAGATTCTAGTTCAGGCGGTGGCAAAATTTCGTCATGGACAAAGTTTCAGCTATGAATGCAAACACTGTAATGAGCAGCGAGCTGACTTGATCTCCTAATCCCCACATTGGCCGCTCTCTAAGTTCAAAAGAAGACTAGAAGCATTCCTAACACCGGGACCCGACCAAAATCCACGCCTTGTTCAATTGAATTGAATTAATGCCTTAGTTTACGTGGCGAGACTCGGGCCATCAGGCCCGCTCTTCCGTCTGACCACGCAAATTTCGCTACACTCCTTTCATCAACTAGCAGAGAAAGGAGGTATTTTGTGGGCGAGAAACAGTCGATTTGAATTTAGCTCAGAGGCGTCATTTAGGCTTTAGGCTTGTTAAAGCGTTGGAAAATGATGCGAGCGAGAACAAACAACTCGAATAAAACAAATAGAAATCTTGGTAGTCCTAGCACTTACGTAAAAAAATATTATTTCTAACAGAAGATTTCAACGCTTTTTGATGTGATTAATGATTTCAAAAGAAGTATCTGAGTATCTTTGTTATACGCACATTTATTCCATATTTTAATTGTAATACTAGTGATGACAGCAAGCGCAGATTTAATGAATACGTGTTTTGAAAGCGTATTTCCGTTATTTGAAAGACAGTGGCCATCCGTCTTCAGTGTATAATTGAGGAAATCGAATTAATACAATGAGGATAATTGAGCAGTAGTATTTTCTTCGTTTACGTGTTTTTTTGCTTTTAGACGTATTCTTTATTATTCTCTGCTTCGTAACAATCTTGCATTTGATTAAAAATGTAATTTGTTATTTTTATTACAACGTAAATAATATATCTTATTTATGCAGTTCAGAAAAACAATTGTATAATTATAGCACAGCACAAAGACTACTGCAACCAATTATCGACTACAAAAGTGTTTTAATTGCTTATTTGATTATTACGAGTATACAATTTTCAAACAAAAGACTAACCAACCAGAAAAACATCTATCCACTAAAGGTTTGAAAGGTAATACGGTCGAGGTAATTTCCATTTGTTTATTGTGAAAAAAATGTGAAACGCACATTGCTATTTAAATACGGATTACTGCGCAAACAAGATTCAATGAAGTATCTCACCATTTATTCTTAATCCTTAACCCAACGTCGATTTGCTCCGAAACCGACAGTCACATTTCTCTTTCAAACTGCTCTCTCGCACTTTCTGAGGCCGGCGAAACGACCTCAAGAAAATGGAGACGAAACATCGTTCGGTATCGATTATAAACATTTTAGACTCCGCGCTCTCGTGGCCACCACCACACCATCGCCCCCGCCACATCCCACGCGATCGCGGCCAGCGTCCTCGCGATTTCTATATCCAACGTCCCCACCCCCCACCTCGCCATTGGTCGCACAACCGCATTCGACAGAACTAAGGCCATCGACACAGCTAGCAACATCATCACCTACCTTCTCCACTACGGCTCTCGCCTTCGTCAACGTTGACGCCAACGCCCCCGCCATCATCTCTTCCTCCTTCCCTGCCTCCCCTCCCCTCCCCTCCCCCCACCGCCGCCGCCGCCGCCACCGCGCCGCACCGATTCGCTTTCTCCGGCGGGGCGCGCGCGCGCCGTATAAAAATCGAATAAAAAACCCCGCGCCAACCTAACGAGTAGTCGCCATGGCAACGGCGGGCTGCTCAGCCGCGCGGCCAGGCAGCGAGTGGGCGGCGGTGGCGGTGGCGGCGGCGGCGGCGGTGGGGTGCTGCCCTGCGTGTAAGATGAGCTTTTGCTCAGGTGAGTCTTATTTGCCGGAGCCAACCAGCGCCGTTATGGTAAGAGGGAGCCCTCCCCTGCCCCGACCCCCGCTTCCGTGCCCCCGCCGCCACCGCCACCGCCGCCGCCGCGGCCCCGCAATTGCCTTCGCCTCCCTGCCGCTCGTCGCGCTGCAATGCCGACCGCGCCGAGGGACGCCTCAATGCTCCTCCCCGGACTAATACACTCCACGCCAGAGGCCGCACGCAATAGGCCGCGATGACCTTGCGTGCGGCGGCGTGCGCTCGGCTGACTTATCAGACGGAGAAAACGTGCGATGGCGATAATAAAATAATATTACTTGTGGTACAATTGTGATGCAAAGCAGTAACCAAACAGTAATATTTTCAGAAAGCTCACATTTCCTTTCCTTCTAACTTGTATGTATCGTATGTATTATACACACACACACACACACACACACACACACACACACACACTCGGCGCGACAGCCCGTGAACGGACTCAGGCCTACCGGCGACGTCTCTGCCTCGCGGCCATTGGTTAAGGGGGTACGTGTGGTTAGCACGTAGACAACCCCACGCCGTATTTCCGTCTTCTCGTCTTGAGAAGTGAATTTTCTCATCGTCACACAGCAACATACCCTGGGATATTGCAAGGAAAACGCACATTACAGTCTTGACTCGTCCGGGAATCGAACTCAGGGCCGCGTAATGGAAAGCGAACACGTTGACCAAGAGCTCCTTCCAATATAGAGAAATTAAATAGAAACAGTTATGTCAACTATGTATCTAAAGGCACAAGCAGGACTGAATGCCTGATGACCTGCATTTCAAATATTTCAAATAGTTTTCAACTAGCAATAACCGCTCCTCAGTAAACCTTCATTGGTAACGGTATTGTCACTGCGCAAAGCGCAGCCACTGCGCAAATTTGGGGTGAATACCAGTATTCGAAAGATTAGAACGCGAAAGGATGTAGGTATTGTAATGGCTTAAAGGCCTTCGGCCTAGCCACCTAGGATCAAGTAAGCCAATTTGTTTGTAATAATTACCTATTAAATAAAAAAAATATTTCAAAAGTTATATTTTGTTATGTTGCTTGAAAATGCAAGCAAATATAAAGCCTGCAGACTGAACAGTTTGAATAAATAAAAATAAAAGATTCTTTTGTGCAATTGAAAAGGTAGTACGTTAGTGGAGTTTTATGATAATAAAAGAAACTTAATAATGCTTTTCGATCTCTCGGCTAAAGTTGTCGTAGATTGTTTTGTGAGGCTTTCGTAGTGACGATAGATCAACTTTGTTAAATTATGAAATTCCTTCTTCCGTTAATGAGCCCTTATCCTCCAGGTGCGAGTGCGCCAGAGGCCATACATGCAGGGAAGCTGCTGACATCACAGTAGATCGACAAGCTATAGATGTTGTATGTGAGTTATTAAATTCGTTAGCTACAGAAGATATTCTACCACATACGATGCTTTAGATTAGATAATTCATTATTTTAATGTTTATTATCGTATAAAAATAATTTGATTGAAATTTATAGAAACATATTTGTTTTTGAATATTTAGAGTTCACACTTCATTTTCAGTGTATTTGACGAACAATTCTGGGCTGATTATCTTCTCTCAAAGAAAAGCAAGAAAAAAAAGCTTACTAGTTGGGTATTGCAGCACTCATGACTGCTCATTTGCTCGCCATATCATTGCAAATAGCTTGCGTTGAAGTTTAACATCGTAGGCAGGGAGATCACTATTCACATCACATTAAGATCACGGCATTTTATTTAAGTGCAATGCAAGTAAATAGTATACTTTAAATATGACTTAATATGCCCGTGTTGTGAAAAAACACTGTGCATGTCCTGGTCATTTTATGGTACTCTTATCTGCCTGGCGTGCTATGAGAATATGTATATAGTTAACACTTTCACCTTCAAATGTTGCAGTAATGCAATTAGAACTTCATAATGTTTTCCAACATCTTTAAAGGTGTCACGATGTGCATTTTAAAATTTCGAGGAAAAAATGTTTATTTTTTTAATTATACAATTGTGTACGAAATTTTTTTAAAATCAGACCGATAAGGGTTAAAATTTTAACAAAAAAATATTTAATATGATATAAGTATATCTAATAAAATCTGTAAAAAAAGCATTGCCACTACCCTGTCATCTTATAGAATAGGCAACAGGCAAACTCGGGTACGATTCCTGGGCGTTGGGATTAATTCTTTGTACAATTTTAATTACGTAAATGAACAATTATCTATTTTATTAGAGGCTAATACTGCGCACTTGATCTTTTGTAGCAGACTTATAAGCAGTAACTCGCATACATCCGTAAGTTGGCAACCTACGCTCGCTCTACTCTACACGTTCATTTTAATCGCTTTGGCCCCGCGGAAATAAAAAAAAATGTGTAATTGGTACTATAAAAATCATTCCTTCTTCTTCTTCCGAGTATTTGATCTCTATGAATGGAATGGTATCGTTGGAAAATGCTGCAGCGCCTTTTAGTTATGGAACATATTTAAATTAATAGGACCTTAGAATACTCGCTATCGCAAAAAATTTAGACCTTTTTGTCCTTACTCCTGTTTTTCTTTTCTTTCGTGTCTTATC
This sequence comes from Gryllus longicercus, assembly GCA_038098605.1. Classification (NCBI taxonomy): domain Eukaryota; kingdom Metazoa; phylum Arthropoda; class Insecta; order Orthoptera; family Gryllidae; genus Gryllus; species Gryllus longicercus. The sequence goes on along the minus strand of JAZDUA010000223.1, from coordinate 996,959 downwards.
TCACAACAAAACTACGACAGTAATCACTTTAAAATTGAACCATATTCGCATTCTTGGGTATTATTGGATATTCATATGTATATTATTCATCGCTTAATGGGTATAATTGGAGCTATTCTTGAACTTAATAAGCACATTTCACCTTCTAATACTTGAAAGTACTAATTTTTGTCGTATATTTTACCATTGTCACCATAATGGCATGCCTCTTCTTTATATTATAATTGCTGCTTCTGCTATTTTTATTTAAATATTATAAAATACTAAAAAAAAACAAGCAAAAGCAAAGATTGCTTTGACAAACCGGAGAAAGGTAGCGAAATTTGTCTTGGGTAAAGAGTGACTACAATCACAACAACCAAAAACACTGCAGATGGTGCCTGCTTCTACCACCGCCAGCTCTACGGCAGATCCTGCATCGCCCCCGCACCACCCCAGGAACCCCCTCCGTTAGTCACCGCCTCCGCCTCCATCTCCACCAACCGCCACCACGACCACTTGTTGCCACACTGTTACCACACCCCGCCACAATCTCCTTCTCCTCTTCCACCTCTGCCACGGCACTAGCACAGCCGTTACCACCCTCGCCACCGCCATCGCCTCCCCTATCTCCAACACAACTACGATTACCGTCATCACCATCGCCACCACCACCTTCGCCTTTGCAATTCCCTTCTTGGGGTGCATCTCGGTCCAGAGGGAAAGAGCGGGCTTCGGTCGCCTTCGCGGCGCTCAGCCGCGCGGGACGCAATCGTTGCAAATTGGCCACCGGTTAAAGAGCGCGCGCGGAAGGGCGTAAAGCCACTCCCCGCCCCGCCCCTCCCAACCGCCTCACCCCGCCCGGCTCTTCCCAGCCTTTCCCCGGCCCTTTCCGCCCTGCTCATACCCCTGCCTCATCCCGCCCCGCCCATCCCTATCCTCGGTCCGTCTCGGCCTGTCCCACCCAGCCCCGCCCCCCGCCCCGCCACGTGTTCCCCCTCCCGCCCCGCCCCGCCCCCACCCCGCCACGTGTCCCCCCTCCCGCCCCCACCCCGCCCCCCTTCCCGCGCCCGCCCCGCCCCCCTCTCTGCCCCCCTCCCCGCCCCCTCCCCGCCACCCTTCCCGCGCCCGCTCCGCCCCCGCCCCGCCCCGCCCCGCCCCGATCCGCCCCCGCCCCGCCCCGCCCCGCTCCCCGCCCCGCCCCGCCTCATCCCCCTCCCCGCCGCCTCCCCTCCCCGCCCCATCCCCGCCCCTCCCCGCCCCTCCCCACCCTCCCCGCCCCTCCCCGCACCTCCCCGCCCCTCCCCGCCCCCTCCCCGCCCCTCCCCGCACCCTCCCCGCTCCCCGCCCACTCCCCGCTCCCCGCCCCGCCTCGCGTCCTCCATCCCGACCCGTCTCTCTTTGCACCTCCCTCTCTGCCTCCCTCTCTGCCTCCCTCTCTGCCTCCCTCTCTGCCTCCCTCTTCGCCTCCCACCCTGCCACGCACCACCCCCTCCTGCCTCCACCCCGGGGTGGTTTGAAGACACGGAGCTACTCCGCGCAGCCATTTTTATATGTATCTGCGATTGCGTTTTTACGAGGTTTCGGCGCGGAATAAACCGAGAGCCAGGCTAAGTGGCACCAGAAGGTCGAGGCAGAAAATTCGTGGGGCAGCAATGTAATCTTTTACGGCGGAGCTGAATGCGCCCGCTGGCGCGATGCACGGCGAGTGGATTGGGCGTGATTTTATGAGGGGGTGAAGTCGGGCGTAATGTGATGGAAAGCGCTAAAAGTTTCTTATTGCAGAACGGGTTATGAGTTATCCCTTCCATATCGCACTTATCATATTTGTTTCGCTGTTTGTTGGGTTTGAAAATACAGTTTTGGTAATCACGGAATCTCGCGATAATATTTTTATTATTTATTTGAAATTACAGAACACAAATAAAAGTCTTGTTGCCTACAATTTCGTACCGTGTGGCTTAGTGAATAATTTGTGTAATAAAAAAAGATATTGTAATACTTTATATTAAAATAGAAAATTTCGTAATTGTCCAAGCATTCAACGTTGAGATTTGGTAGGAAATACGTTTATCCAAAGTATCTGATAGAAACAGTTACATTTCTCTAAAACAGAGCTGTCCAATTCGCATGCGGCCCGCGGTTGCATATATTGTGGCCCGCAAAAGGTTATTAGAGAAACGTGAAAGCCCCTTGCATTCATGTCGGGCGAGAATATTGCGCCTAGCCTACGCACCTTGGTGGGGACAATCTCTTTTAATGTTCAAATTGGTAAAGTTTATATTTAAGTATTGTTTTCTAGTAAATTCAGAAACTCAAAATCACCCCCAATGTGTTTCACTGCGTTACGCCTGGTGGAGCCTGATATCCTGTATGGCCCCCCTGTTTCAGAGAAGTCGGGCAAACTGTCGATGTGAACAATATGGGGTCACGTGTGGATCGCCGTAGTAATGAAAATATGGCTCGCAACTAAGTGAGATGTTTTAGTTGTGGCCCTTGAGGCCTTGTAAGTTCGACACCCCTGCTCTAAAACGTCTGCTCCTTTGGATGTCCGCTTGTGAACAACTGACTCTGAAACCCTTCTCAAGTCTATTAAAGAACACTGAATTCCATTAGTAATCTACATTTTATTCTAGATAGAACAAAAATGACTTAATAATTTAACACTTTTGAATTTTCTCAAATTACATTTTTTAACTGTTCTCTCGAGCATTCTTGTTTACATTAATGATGTATTATATAATTTAAGAAATGCACGCAATTTTTAAATTATTTCCAAGGAAGTTGATTGATTTTCATTGTATATGTGAACTACATGTGGCAATTTTTAAAAAAATTTCTCAGATACTATTGTATAAAACATTCATTTAAAATTTTCTCCATCCTCGCCCGGGAATTAATTATATTTGGTTCTCGTTTTCGCAACCTGCCACCAACCGGACATTAAAAATAATGCATTATAGGCACTCTATGCATTCTCTTTTGAACTATTGTCGAAATGCATAAAATTGTGAACACAAAATACAAAATCAAATAAAGTAATAATATTTTAAATTATTTACAAAATATGATTTTATCCAAACATATTAAATCAAATCACTTACGTCTAGCTACAAACAGTAATGCTGTCAATGAATTGGCTTCAAAAATTAAATATTGAAAGTGCACTAGAATAACAACATGAATGTTTGATTGTTTTCAATAAAAAGAATGTGAATCGCGTCAACTGTAGTAACGCCGAGTCCCAAGTGAAGCAGAAAACAATTGGAATTCGATAAACTAGAATATCAATAGAGGGTTTAAGAAAATTAATTATCAAGAATATTAAACAACATCTCAGTTAAATCAGTGTGAGTTGTACAATTTAATGACGCAATCACGGAACGAAAATCTGTGACTTATGTATACCACAATTACGCGTCTCTTTGGGCTGTCACAAACCCAACCACGTAGCTTTATGTTTTCCAAATGCGGTTTGTATTTATTTAGGATCTTCTGGAGCATTTAGGCCGGTTGTATTGGTGTTTGTTCACGTCAGCGCCAACTGCCCCGGTAATTCATCCTGCGCAGCCGGCGCGCCGATAAGAGGCGAGCGCGGGAATGGGCCTCGAGGGGCGAGCTGTCGCCGCCGGCGGGCGATGGTCCCTTCCGGGGCGGAAGTCGCGCGACCTGTCGACGCGTGTATACAGCGCCACGCCCCCGCTCCCGCCCACGCCACCACCCGCCCCCGCCCACGCCACCACCCGCCCCCCCCGCCCCCCCGCCCCCGCCCCCCCCCCCGCCCCCGCCCCCCCCCCGCCCCGCCCCCACCCGTGCCCGTGCTCGTGCCCACCCCTGCCCCGCTCCCGCCCCGCTCCCGTCCCGCCCGCTGCGCGCAGGAGCGCCCTCTCCCGTGGAGGTAGAGCACTGGCGGTGGCCCAAGCCACCACTTCGCTCTCAGAAAGGCTTCTGTGTATATAGAATTGGGCGAAATACTTTAAATTTAATATTTAAATACTTCACTAAAGGACTGTGTAAATAAGAATTTAAATACGTACTCAAAACAATTAGGTTTTGATTTGCTAAATACTATACTATTTAAAATACTTCAAATACTCAAAATACAGTAAATGCAGTCATTTTGTATTATAACTTTTTTATTGTAAAAAAAACAATATATTTTAATTGTAAACTACAATAAATAAATAATTGATAATCGTAAATTTTTGAACAATAACTAACTGCAATATACATATAAAACACTTTCAAAGATAAACTATATAAAATATGAATCTAACTCTAATAAACGGAATATCCTTCATTTGCGGAATCAAATAAAAATAAACTACCCTTGTTTTTTTCTTGATTTGCATTTAAAGTATTTCGTTTTGACATACATTTTTTAAATATTTATATTAAAGTAACATATATTGTTAAATATGTTTATGTATTTAAGTTGAGAGGTGAAAGAGAAAGGGAAGATCGGGCGCATTCCGTGTCCCAATTGTTTGGGTACTGCTCCAACAGTCGCCTGGTTTGGATCGGAGAAATCACGTGAAACTACCGATCAGAGCAGCCGCTCACTATAATTAATAATAATAATAATAATAATAATAATAATAATAATAATAATAATAATAATAATAATAATAATAATAATAATAATAATAATAATAATAATAATAATAATAATTCTCGAGTCGGCGGCTGAATTCGACATAGCTAGTATGTAGCTAATATCGAAAATCTGCCCCTGTCGGGGCTCGAACCCTATAACCTCCCGGTCAGAGTAGCCGCAGTCAGCGACAATGGGAGCGGGCTTTGTGCTTAACTCAGCCGGTAAATACGATTCAAGAAGGGTTTTATATTTAGATTTAGATTTATTCAGTTAAAAAAAAAAGTAAAAACAGTATGTGACGTAGGAGGGAGAAGATTATCTGTGCACGTGTGGCGTCATATCTGTCGCCAGTGCAAACGCACTATAGGAGCCATGTGGACAGCCCTGGCGGAAGGTGACGCGGGGCTGCACATAGGAATGCGGGTCGTGGGTGCAGGTTTGGAAACCCCGGCGGTCACTGCGGGTGACGCGCTTCCGTCAAGCCTGCCACAGGCTATATAAGCAGAAACCGATTTGAAGCATTCTTCTATTCTTGAGTCTTCAGAGGTGAGCGCGTCGGTAGGGCGTCGTGAGGGTTGTGCGCGGCGTTGCATGGTAATGCATAGGCTACCGAGGCGGGGAATCGAAGCCGGCGTGCTACGTCGTGACAGCAGGTGCGGCATACTCACATGTATGTTCGCGTAAGGTACTGGTGCATCACACCGGGGATGGTAATTAATTATCGGGCCAGCGGTGGTGGTAACCAGGGAAAGTTCCTTCTTGTAACGGTTAACTTCAATTGTAAATATTGTATATAGTGTTTTGGTGTTGGAGTATCTTTCTTCTATTAAATGCTAAATATTTACAAGCCGTTCACGTCTGTATTTATTTGCCCCGGCAAAGACGCCACAGACGTAGGAGGAATAGAATGGTGGCAGCGGTTAACGAACTACCACGCACGTGTAGGGTAAGCAGCGGTTAACGAACTACCACGCACGTGTAGAGTAGGCAGCGGTTATCGAATTACCACGCACGTAGAATAGTGCCAGCGGTAAACGAACTACACGCACGTGTAGTGTAAGCAGCGGTTTAGGAACTACCACGCACGTGTAGTGTATGCAGCGGATCACGAACTACCACGTAGGTGTAAAATGGTGGCAGCAGTTTAAAAACTACCACGTAGTACAGCGTAGGTAGCGGTTCAAGTACGCAGTTTATGGTTAGTAAACGACCACGCAGTTGTGTATGTGCGGTGTTTGTCTGTGGTAGGCAGCATCACACGGAAGCACGCCAGGAACGGCAGGTTGAATAATTACGCCAGTAAGGGGCTTCATCCGTCCATGGGTAATTAGTGAGCGTAGGAGGAATAGAATTCTGCGTTTCACGTGCAAGGTTCGGTCGGCAGTGTAGCAACAGCTATAGAAACGAACAAAACACCCAGCAGGTAGGGCGCTTAGTACCAGCGGGACAGGCATCCAGAACAACGGATCGTGTACGCGGAAGCGAAAGTATATTCGGCCGCAGGTATTCGCCGGAGAAAGTTTAAATAGTGGGCGAGCGAGCAAAGCTCAGCCAAGGAACAGTTTCGATGTAAATATATTCTTAGTGCGCGAAACAAGTAAAACGCGAAAGAAAACGTGCGAGTACATCGGCGGGGCGAAACCTCAAGCAGAAGGACAGGAAGGAAGGAAGGACGGGAAGGAAGGACGAGTTGCAGCCAATCCATCCATCTCATCACGACATCCGCCAGCGCCGAACGTGCACGCATAAGCAGCAGGAAGCAGCCACGTGCAAGCAGTGGAAGATAAGGGTAAGTGTGTTCTTTTGCAACGTGTAGGGCACTGTTTGAAAGCAATGGCGCATTTACTGAAATTTCGAAAGGAGGGAATGATCCGAATCGCCAGGGATTTAGGAATAGAATTAGATGGATCGGAAACGAATCCGATTTTAAAGAAATTGATAGTAGAGCATGAGGATTATTCTGTTGAATTAACGGAGGAAATGGGGCAACAGCACGAAAGAGATAGGAGAATATTAGAAGAAAGGGAATATCAATTAGAACTTGCGAGAGTGCAGAATGCCCAGACGGGCGAAACAAATTCGGAGATTCGTTCTGAAGCGCGCTCGGAACACGCGAGAGAATATATTAGAATAGGCCAAATAATTGGTAGGTTTAAAGGAGAGCAGGACGATATCACGTCTTATCTGAGCGCGTTTGAAAGCCAGTGCAGGCAATTGAAAATCTGCGAAGAAGATTGGGTTGTTAATTTAATCGGATTACTTCCGCATAATGTTAACACCTGGCTTACTTTAGACGAACAGGAAGAAGCGTTAGATTATGCGGAGCTGAAATTGAAATTATTAGAACTGTACCGGTTTGATGCCGAGAAATTCCGGCAGTTATTTAGGAAACATAGCAAAAACGGAGCGACTTGGAGCATATTCGCGAGGGAATTGTTAAACTATGCCAGAGAGTGGGTAGCGGGACTTAAAATAAACACATTCGAGGGTTTATTGAATTTGATCGTAGCCGATCAAATGAAGCATAAAGTTCCAGGGGATATGCGGGAACATTTTGTGGATAAATGGGCCGAATTTGCGAATCCGCTTGAATTCGCGAAAAGATTAGATGCGTACGAGAATGCGCGGCAAGGGTGGAAGAAGCCACAGTTACCATCTTTCCGGCCGGAAAGAACATTCCGGAAAGAACAAGGAAACAACAGGGCACCTGTTGCTCCTCACGTGGCTCCCAAGTCGGCAGGAAGTACTAATGGATTAGAGAAACATAGCGCGAAGAAGGAATTCGAGGCACCTTATGTCCGCAAGTGTTACGAATGTCAGTCAACAACGCACTTGGTTAAGAACTGTCCGCGGAAACAGGGCAATCAAGTAAATCACGTATGTGAACCCGAGGCAAGGGAGTTCCTGAGGCAGCACATTGTGACAGGGACCGTGAATGAGCAGCCGACGGAGATCTTAAGAGACACGGGCGCGTCATTTGATCTTGTATCCGCAAATTTAGTCACCGATCGTGATTATACGGGCGAATCGGTCTGGATCAAACAGCCGCTTCATTCGACTGCCATTAATTTGCCGGTGGCGGAAATTCGCCTAAATTCGGAATTAGGTAATGTAATCACTAGGGCCGCTATAGTGCCGAAGGAAAATCAACTTAGTTATTATCTATTAAGTAACAGAACGTATCAACTTCTGCAGGATATTAAACAGGGCCTGGTAGAAGAACAAACTGTGAATATGGTTGTGACGCGCAGTAAGGCTGCGGCAGAAGGCAGAATAAAAGCAGATGATTCGGGGAACTCGCAGGTAAAATTGCCGGAGGCGGAGGGCGACCTGACAGGAAAGCCGGGCGAAGACGAGCATGAGCCGTCGGAGGAATTCCCGGAATTCTGTCTAGTAACAGACGGAGAAGAATTAGAATTGGCAGTGCCGATCGCGGAAATGTTGAAGGTAAATACGGAAGAATTCAGCGCGGCGCAGAAGGAAGATGAGAGTGTAAATACTTTGTTTGAAAAGTATCAAGATGTAAAGGCAGAATCGGAAAGGGATACCTATTTTGTTAGAAATTCATTATTATATAAGAAGCGGAAGAGCAAAAAGGGCGACATTTACGAAATGTTAGTTGTGCCCGGTAAATTTCGTGGGCCTATATTAAGGATTTGTCATGAGGTTGTCAGTGCTCACCTAGGAATAGCTAAATCGAAGAACAATTTGTCTAAGCACTTCTTCTGGCCTAATTGTTTTAAAGAGATGGAGCAATTTGTGCGTTCATGCGACAGCTGCCAGCGCGTAGGTCATAGTGGCGATAGGAAGAAGGCACCTTTAGTATTGGTCCCCACTATAAGAGAGGTCTTTTCGCGATTAAATTTAGATACGATAGGCCCGTTTCAGAGAAGCAGTACCGGAAATGTCCATGTACTTACTGCTATTTGTGTTGCATCGAGGTACCCCGAAGCAATACCGATTCCTGATCTTCAAACGCCTACTGTAATTGATGCGCTTTTGCAGTTATTTAGCAGAACCGGTTTCCCACGGGAAATTCAAACAGATCAAGGCCCGTGCTTCAGAAGCACGCTGATGGCAGAATTTGCAAATAAATTTGGGATTAAATTGATCCATAGTTCGGTTTATCATCCGCAGACCAATCCGGTTGAACGGGTACACAGTACCATAAATAGGCTGTTCAAAGTTCTGTGTCTGGAAGCTGGAACTGACTGGGAGAAACAGATCCCGGCCATATTGTTCGCTTTAAGAACAAGTTTTCACGAAAGTTTTGGATTCTCGCCCGCAGAATTGGTATTTGGTAGGAATTTAAGGACCCCTATTACGTTGCTCTACGAGAATCTCTCTGGAATAGAGCCGGAAAGTAGCGAGGTAACGGAATATGTATTTCGTCTGGCGAATAGATTAAAAGTAATTAGAGATGCAGCTCATGAAAAATTATCGGCACTTCAGGTGAAAAGGAAAACCTGGTATGATAAGAAAGCAGTGATACGCACATTTAATGTAGGAGACAAAGTATTAGTGTTTGCTCCGAACAAGGTACGTAAATTATCTGTGCAATGGATAGGACCGGGAGAGATAGTAGAGAAGGTGTCTGACACGAATTACGTCATTCAAATGCCGAACAAAAGCACAGGCAAGGTATATCATGTCAATATGATTAAAGCATACGTACAAAGGACAGAGTATGTCAATTTTATTGTCGATCAAGGAATAGGTGAATTTATGGAGGACGGAATAGAGAAATACGCCTTAAAATTAGAACCGGAGGAATTCGATGTAGAGGCAATGCTCGCGGGCACAGAAATGGAGCCGGAAGGAAGTGAAAGGCTGAGAGAACTTGTAATTGAGTTTAGGGACATCTTTTCTGATAGGCCCGGGCTCACAAAGAATGTTCAGATGGACATCGAGTTGCTGGACGAAAATGCAAGGGTGAGGAGCGCTCCGTATCGCACGTCACATCGCCAAACAAAAATCCTCCAGGAAGAAATCGCGAAAATGCTAAGGGATGGTATCATCGAGCCTTCGGATTCGGATTTCACATCCCCTATGATTTTGGTGGAAGCACCCGGAAAAAAACCCAGGCCATGTATTGACTACCGCAAGTTAAATCAGGTTATTCGAACTGAATATTTTCCGCTTCCGAGTTTAGCCGAGCGAATTGAAACAGTTGCGAGGGCCAAAATCATAACTACAACGGACTTATGTAAAGGATTTTGGCAGATCCAAATGAGCGAGCGCGCTCAACGGTATGCCACCTTTACGACGAAATTCGGGTCTTATAAACCCCTCAGGATGCCTTTCGGCATCAAAAATGCACCATATGTTTGCAGCAAGCTTATGGAGGCATTACTGAAAGATTGCGCGGAGTTCGCCGTCCCATATATGGACGACATTGCAATCTTTAGCGACAACTGGGATGATCACTGCAAACATCTCAGAATCGTATTCCAAAAGTTACGTGAGGCCAATTTACGCGTGCAACCGGCAAAATGTAAGTTCGCTAGGAAATCGGTTACGTTCTTAGGATACGAGATTGGTAGTGGTCTTATGAGACCAAATGAAGCCAAAGTGCAAGTAATAAAGGAATATCCACGGCCTACGACAAAAAAGGAAATCCGTAAATTTATAGGTCTGATATCATATTATAAACGGTTCATCAGAAATTTCTCGGAGAAATCAGCTGCGCTCACTGATCTATTGAGGGGAACACATAGGCAAGGCAAAATCCGGTGGTCGGAAGAGTGCGAAAACTCGTTTATACAGCTTCGCGACGCACTGTGTCAGGGGGCAGTCACACATGCACCTGATTTCAGTAAGCCATTTTTACTGCAATGTGATGCGGCACTTAGGGGAGCAGCCATTGTGTTATCACAGTTAGATCAGGAAGGAAATGAAAATCCGATTCTTTTTCTCAGTAAGAAATTCTCAGACGGGGAATTAAAATGGAGCACCACGGAGAAAGAGTGTGCGGCTTTAATTTGGGGTTTAGGGAAGTTGCGTTACTATCTAGACGGTAATGTTTTGCTAAAGATAGAAACGGATCATAACCCGTTAGTATGGTTACAACAGAATGCTGGGAATAATCCTAGATTGCTTAGGTGGTCGCTGGCGATTCAGCATTACAACATTATCATAAGCCATAGGAAAGGGATATTAAATGTAAATGCGGATATTCTCAGTAGGGTGTTTGAAAATGAGCGCCAGACAGTGTCCGAAGTTGCAGAGGGGCACACTGCACCCGGCAATGCCGATACGTGTGCGCCGAAAACACTGGAACACAGTGCAAAACAAATAGTGCAAGAAGAATGATGTATAAGTGAATGTGATGTTTGTTGTGTTGTGTCAAGATTGAGTAAACTTTCCCAAGAAGCCTTCGGAAGAATAGTTTCCAGCAAATATCATGAACTTTTGTATTCATTTATATTCATTCTGGCAAGAAGAAAAACTTTGTACAATCCTTCAAGAGAGAAATGTAAAAATTGTTTATTTGTTTCATTTTAAGTGTATCACTGTATGTGGTTTTAAATGTAAAACGGTAAATGTTGGTATTGTACTCGTACTAGTATTGTTTTTTGTTTCTGTGCATTTATCACTGTATAGGGGTTTGTAATTCAGTGTGTCAGTTTGTGTGTATAGAACTGTATCTGATTTTGAATGTTTATTGATGTAATGTTTGTGGCTATATTGGTGATATTGTATGTGTCATTTTGGTATTGGGTGTATTGTACAAAATTAATTTAATTCAAGAATTTGGTTGAAAACAGGATAAATGTTAGTTTATTGTTATTTTTTTTGTGCATTTATCAATGTAAAGGGTTTTGTCATTCAGTATGTCAGTGTGTGTATAGAACTGTATATGATTTTGAATGTTTTGATGTAATGTTTGGGGCTATATTGGTGATATTGTATGTGTCATTTTGGTAGTGAGTGTATTGTACAAAATTAATTTAATTTAAGAATTTGGTTGTAAAAGGGAAAGGAACATACTATGGTTATTTGAGGTTACCACACCAGGCTGAAAAATCTTAACAATGCATAAGAGGAACCGACCGTACGGCAAGATTATCAATATTTCAAGTACAATGTACAATGTAGAGTAAAAATAGGTCAATGGGGTAGGTTAGTAGGGACTTCTCTGTTGTTCTTTATCTGTGTAATTAGCCAGGTCAGGCGCAGTTGTATATAATGTGAGCCGATCGGCCTAGGACTTTCACACTTGTGGAATTTTCCTTCTGTGTTGATTGCAACTGCGACGAAAATTCCCGGGGGGGGTATAGAGGAGTTTGTGGCGTCATATCTGTCGCCAGTGCAAACGCACTATAGGAGCCATGTGGACAGCCCTGGCGGAAGTGACGCGGGGCTGCACATAGGAATGCGGGTCGTGGGTGCAGGTTTGGAAACCCCGGCGGTCACTGCGGGTGACGCGCTTCCGTCAAGCCTGCCACAGGCTATATAAGCAGAAACCGATTTGAAAGCATTCTTCTATTCTTGAGTCTTCAGAGGTGAGCGCGTCGGTAGGGCGTCGTGAGGGTTGTGCGCGGCGTTGCATGGTAATGCATAGGCTACCGAGGCGGGGAATCGAAGCCGGCGTGCTACGTCGTGACAGCAGGTGCGGCATACTCACATGTATGTTCGCGTAAGGTACTGGTGCATCACACCGGGGATGGTAATTAATTATCGGGCCAGCGGTGGTGGTAACCAGGGAAAGTTCCTTCTTGTAACGGTTAACTTCAATTGTAAATATTGTATATAGTGTTTTGGTGTTGGAGTATCTTTCTTCTATTAAATGCTAAATATTTACAAGCCGTTCACGTCTGTATTTATTTGCCCCGGCAAAGACGCCACACACGTTTTCTTGAGTTCCAGAATCCCACCCCCTCATCTTAACTATAAATAGTTGAAAGATGAGTAAAAGTTTAACATAAATAAATATAAATAAATTTTGTAAATCGCAAGATTAGCCATATTTGAAAAATTGTCACTTTCGTTTCTGAGTTATTGAAAACTTATTTGCATCGGTACACGAATTGCAAGTAAGATTTTTCTGCATTGCTAACAAAATAGCAACTCGCCCTTACCTCTACTCTTACCATTATAAGCAAAAGGAGAGTTCAACAAAACGTGCGCATAGTGAAGCTACATTTACGTCCAGAAGCTAAACAAGGGACCATCTCAGCATTTGCTCAATGGATCAGGGAAACTGGACAAAAACCTGATCGAGATGGGGGTCATGGACCCGGAAGCTGAAGTACATTATTTGTTACAAACATATTAAGCCTTAAAAAAAATACAATTCAAATGTTAACTAATTCATTATATATCACTGCATTGTTAAAATAAACGTTATTTTTCTTTTTGATAATCAGTATAGTCTCTAATTGTATAGTAACAGTTATGGGTGGGAGGAAATGAGAGTCCGTCACAGGTGCAAAACCGTGAAATGTGCTAGTCAAGTTTTGTGTTGCTGCAAAATTTCTTGTTGACGATTAATTACGCTTACGTTGAAGTATCATTCATCAATTGTGAGAATCTCTGCCGGTACCTTCTCGTTTCGAGTGCTTTTGGAGTCTTCTTAAGCTAAAGCCGCATATTTCAGCACCGGCTTCGTTACGGACAGCCGAACGGTCTCCCGTCGCGTCGCCACCCTCCTGCTGATTCATAGGCGCACAACAGGGCTCTATGTCTGTCACACCCTTAAGGCGAACGCCCCCTCCCCCCCCCGCTGTGCCGCTCTGCCCTTGGGGATGGAAGGAGACTCCGGGGCAGGGGTGGACATTCTCGCGGGACATGCGCCATATGTGGCATTTCATACTTGCGACTATCTATTATTTTAAAGTAGTCACCGTCGGCATATCTGAATCCAACTTAATTTTTTCATCATCGGAGTGGTCTCAGTTACCCCATCACACAAAACTACAGTGTTCCACTTTTCCTCGTCAGCAATAGCCCTCTCGTCTCTCACCACTGAAGATTGGTGCTCCAATCAACTGGTGTCTTTTGAACTGTCCTATTTTAATTAATTTACTTACGTAATTGAGTTATCCCTTTTCATTCCCCAACTGAAGCTGATCATACCACTTACCCTATTTTCCAACCTCAACCATAAATGCAACAAAGTAGAGAAGGTGCTTGATATTAGTTTAGTTTTCTTTCTGTCTGTGGATGTAACAATTTCGTCAGGTGATACTTGGCCTTTATTTTATAGACAGAAATATTTAACTTTTGGATAGCAAATTTACACAAAGTTAAAAATAATAAAATAAGTCTCCAAATTATTAAAATGAATAATACATAATTAACTTTTAATAAATAGGTGACGTTTCGGAAATAATTATTTCTATCTTCAATATCAAGGATTGATAAAAATTCTTGAGAAACTCCCAGTTGAAAAATATATTGTCAAGAGCAATCACATGGCGGTATCTCTTATTGTTAGGAATAAACTAAAAATTTATGGCTCATTTGGCTGGGGTTCCACGTAGAAGTTAAGTACTGCGCATAAGCAGAATAGTTTATTCCAAAGACATACTGCCTTGTGATTGCTCCGATACATTTTCCAACTGGGAGTTTTCCAAGAATTTTTATCAAGCCTGAAGATCGAAATAGTTAGTTCCGAAACGACATTATTTAAAAAGTAAACTATGTATTATACATTTTAATAAATTTGATACATTTTTATTATTTTTAACTTGATGTAAATCTGCTACCTAAAATTGAATATTTCTGTCTATAAAATAAAAACCCAGTATACTCTAACGAGAAGGTGCTTCAATTGTACGGCACATCGGAAGTCGAATGTAAAACAATTTGGCGCATGGAAAGCTAAAGATTTGCCACCCCTGCTCTAGGGTAACGAGGAAGATGGATGCCGCCGGGCGCGGGCGATGGCGTTCACGGCCAGCTGGAAGCGTCTTCGGCGCTTCGCGGAATCTCGGCCGCCTGCGATCTGGAATAACACTGTTCGCGGGCACGCGGTGAGAGGTCGTCGGGGCCTTGGTCGTAAGCCCCGATGACGCGACCTCGCCGTTTCGGAGCAGCTTGGCGTAGAACGGTGGCCTCTGCTGGGAGACTTCCAGCTGCTGTGGGTCCTCATCAACACCTCCTTTAACCTCTTCCGAATAACGCGTACTCTCTCTTAAGCTGCGGACGACAACATTTTGGACTACGCAGCCCCCATCAAATTAATAATCGGTACTTCTGTAGTATATAATACGCTAAAGAAAGATGAAGTTTTTTACGATTTTTTAGAACCATCAAAACAAAATCACGTCCACCGCAAATGTGCTGCTGGTGTATAGGAAAATACTCCGCAGTGATACATCAAACAGATTTAGGACGAGGAAAATAGAAATTCGCAGGCGTAATTTTGCGTTTTCGAAATGGCAGAATCGAATTTCCCGCATTTCTTTTGCTAGAACTTTTCAGGCGTTATCAGTTTACATTGTAACAATGGGAACGTTACCACAAGATGATTTGAAATTCTCAGAATAACTTTTCATGGTCGGGTGGTGTTTTTTTTGGTGAATGGGACGTTCTTTTGGATCGTCGAATATATTAGCTTAGGTTTTTGAGCCTAATGCACTATGTTTGGTAATGAGTTGTCAGGTGATGATTGAAATGTGTTAACGTGGCAGAAATTGCGATATTATAATTTTTTAACGTAATCGTTCTTTGTATGTTACAAAGGATGGTAAACAATGCTTGCCCCATGTTTGCCCCATGTTTGACGAACACTGAATTTCGAATATTACAAATAGTTAACATCGCAAAATTACATCATTGGTAGAAGAATTAAAATAAATGTATTAGCTGAAGTACCCGGCGTTTCCCGGGCATTTATTACAGTAAATTATTTGCCAGGAGGAGGAATTCCATTTTTTACGTCCTGCGGCGAGAACTATTTCTATCCCATTGTTTCCCTGAGACACCTTGACCCTCCCAGCTAGCCCTGTCTTGTCTTGCCCATTTGGAAATTTCCGGTCTACCTCGCTCACTTTCCCGCTAAAAAAGTACACATTTTTCTTATTGGGAGTTCCAGTGCCCAAACATTCCTCACTTTAAAACTAAAAATAATAAACAAATCTGAATTACAAAATAAAATTCTTTAGGGTCACGTAAATCCTTTTTGTGGAGTTTTATGTATTATACCAATACTTTCAATAAATTGCCACACTATAAAACCATATTTTTCTTCTAACCTATACGTAAAGAAAGTTTAAAAATTAATCTCCTGCCAACACGTGACCTTGAAGGAACTTACCTTTTAAGCGGGGTATGATATGCGAGAATCCTTGCATGGGTACGCTGGTAGGTGAATCGTGACTAATAGACATAGACGTACCCATGCGAGAACACTCTTATGTAAATCCCCAACCATTCCCTATCCTTTCCATTAAGAAGGAAAGTTGTTGAAGAAACGGGTTTGTTTGTTTAAAAAATGCATAATTGTAACTTCATAGCTGCACAATATCAAACAAAAATAAAAACAATACAATTGCAGTTGGAAACAAATTTTTAATAAAGGTTTATTCAGTATCGTAGAGGAATGTTCTTCGAACAATTCACATGTTCTTAATAACTTTTGAAGTTCCTCGATAGTTAGGTTTTTACTTTTCTTGATAGTCACAAAAATATTAGAAAAGGTTTTTACTCTTGAGAAAACCTAGTAAAATTTTCTATACAAAAATACAGGATCGGGCAAGTCCAACCCTACTCTTTAGAATATTATATAACTTTCCTTGATTTGTTTTGAGGGGGTTTTGGAATGGCAGGGCGTCAGATTGCTGGGGTGCGAAAATTGAAAAATTATTTGTATAATAAAAAAATATTGGTTTATTTTCTGCTGTTACTTTTGTTTCGGCATTATTTTAAAACAATTCATTGAACACAAATTTCTGTAAAAGAAGAGATTGTTTAGAAAGTATACGATATCTATATATTGTACATTGTACATTATTTCATATTCTGTACTCTAAATTATTGTACTTTTTACTGTCTTAACCTACACTTTCAAATTTACGTTTGTTTGCCTTTATTTGTATATAACAAATACAGACTAAAGACAGTGCATGAACTAGGTTGACTTTCTTTACTATTTTGGTTACGGCTTTCTGTCAAATGTTCCACCAACGTTCAGAACTAACAAACCACCAACGTTAACACACGGAAATTACAAAGCCTTATTCAAACATCAATTAATTTCATAACAATTCTGGACATTGATGAAATCAGTAGTAGATCTCAAACGTCATCCTCAGGTGGCGCGCAACGTAACTATTGACATTGAGGTACTCTTGAATCTGTGATATATAGCTAGGAGAAAAAAAGTCCAGAAAAGTAATTATTTCGTAAATATGTTAAGGTTTATGACTACAAATAGCTCTTAGTACTCCAGTTCTTTGGAGAAAGCTAACACAAACGTTTCATCGATATTGGTTCAGTAGATAAAGAGATTATCGCGCTGAAAGTCAACGCACTTCTGTCTTTACATATTAGTACAGTTAAAAAATGTTTTGTAAACTGTTCCAAAATTTTTTTTTGATATTTTCCACGTATAGAGGAGAAGACGCTTAAGAATGGCACAGGTCTTATTTTAGATGAACTCTCTCACTTTTCGAATCTTGTAATGTTTTAAATAATGCGAGAGAGTATGTGCTGTTGGAACTCACCTTGTTTTATTATTATTATTATTATTATTAGTATTATTGTTATTACTATTATTATTACTATTATTATTATTACTATTATTATTACTATTAC
This sequence comes from Gryllus longicercus, assembly GCA_038098605.1. Lineage (NCBI taxonomy): Eukaryota > Metazoa > Arthropoda > Insecta > Orthoptera > Gryllidae > Gryllus > Gryllus longicercus. Next base: position 979,621 of record JAZDUA010000223.1, on the reverse strand, counting down.
TATTACTATTATTATTATTATTATTATTATTATTATTATTTGTATAAGCGTCAAATAAGATTCCGAACTTGTGGTTGCAATGATCTTCTTCTTCTTCGACGGTTTCTACCCCTTAGAGTTTGCCGTTTTCGATTTCCATAATTCTCGGTCCTCCCATTAACCCTCTTCCAATCCTTTCTCCTCCATTACTTCATGTATATATGTCTTCCAGGTTAAACCAGGTCTACCTCTTCTACGTCTTCTTTTAGGTATCCAATTTACAATTTGTTTTGGCCATCTCTCATTTCGCATTCTCTGGACATGACCATACCATTGAAGAGCTTTATTTTCCAGTCTTCTGGTTATGGTTGTTTGAACCCCAGCTCTTTCCCACACCACTTCGTTTCTTATTTTATCCAGTCTTGTTATCTGTTGCAATGATTCGGTTGCAATGATGTCAATCTAATATTCTTCCGTACGGAAGCAAGTTCCTACACGCTTTCTAGAGAAAGGGCATTTCCAATTGATGACAGTATTTCATTTAATAAAAATATAGCCTAAAGCAAATGAAACACTAATGCAAATTATTAACTTAAATTGCCTGTTTAAAATGCATCATAATTTTTTTTAATATTTGAAATTTGATATTTTAAATGACACCCTCTGCGTACGTGGTCATTGCCCTTGAGGTAACTGAAGTATATTTGTATCATATTCTTGGACAAATTACTCCGAAAGCGATATGTAAATAAAAACTACTTTCTGGAATTTCACTCTGAGGACAAGTGTTTCTAAGGAAATCTGAGTTCTATTTTCATACAAACTCTTAGGACATTTTTCAATTTTTAATTATTAAAAATAATGTTATACGTCAATATACATCTAAAAATGTCAGTGCCTGGGATGTTTGTATTGATTATAAATGAATATTCCTCGTTTTTCCATTCCTTGAAGTGTTCTCAATTGTCCTTAAAAGCAAACCAGTATAAAAAGAACACAAATAACCGACTGCTTTCACCGATGAAGACAGAAGCAGGGGAACCTCCTATCAAGTGACATTCCAGGAATTTTGGTTGCCAATTACATTTTTGAGAGCGCCACGTCCAAAATAATTAAAACGTGCCCTCCTTTTATAGGAACGTTGTAAATGAGAGAGCTCGTACATAAAATTGATATTTCAATTATTTTTTCGCGGGCCAGTTACAAACGTATCGAGCGTTAGTGGAAGAGAAGCACCGTCCTGTGTGTTTGGTTCACATCGTGCGCTCGTTCGCGTGTTACATGTCGCTAATAAAACGAGAGGAATATTCATTCTTTTCCACTAGCCAGATTGAATTTGATATTTTGACCTTCTGTGCAGAAATTTGTTTTCCGCGAAAGAGCCGTTTTATTTGGAATTATTTCACTGAAGTATATTCCATATTAGACCTGTGTCTATTTAGAATCTTTGTGTAATTGTTTCCGATAATTAATAACGTCAAATGTATTAAAATAAACATGCCACATTCTTTTAGATGTATGAATGATATGAATGTTATTTATCAGCAATAAAATACAATATTAGACATTCGTAGTGAATTAGCGAAGCGCATACAAGAACCTACTCTTATTACGAATACATGATCTACTACCCTATTATAATTATTACATGATGAGGTACACCGACAGAATTGATAGCGAGCTCATAGTACTGATCTTCTGAAACGATAATGTTACGTACATAGACGAACTTGGTCTTAGAATAGGTCATCCGCCGCATCCTTTCCAAAGACAAGTCATCCCACAACTGTCGCAGCGAGGCTTCCGCTTCAGATGTGATCTGTTGTCTTCGAGCTGATGCATCAGGATGCGTGTTCTACAAGAGACATGTGAAGGAACTAGTTAGGAAGTACGTCAATAGGACTCAAGCAATGTGAATCCTCATGCGTAGACGAGCGTTGAGGAGTTTCGACTGCAAAGCTGCTAGTTCGTTGAAGGGTCACACAGGAGATCGCAGAACATCTATAGACAAACGCGGATTCATGGGGGATTTAATGCCCATAGGAACTTCTAATAAAGTTGTAGGGGCTCATAGAGTTGTGGTGATTTAGCTTCCAATTGAATACGTCCAATTTGACTAACTTCGCTTGCGCGTATAAAACTCAACAGCGAGTCTCCTACCTTGAACCTCCGCAATTAACACAAAACATCCTTGAGCCCTGCCAAAGCAATATATCCAATGCATTTTTCTCCAAAATACATTTACGGCTTAAAGTGACTCCTGTAACAAATATTGAGTTGATTTGGACGGAGGTTGGATGATATGTTTGGTTGATTTGGACGAAGGTTTCAGCGAGAATAAGAAATACAAAAGTTATTGTTGTCGAGTATATTACGATCTGGCGAGAGTTACAGCTGGTGGTTTGGAGGCGGGTACAAATAGATTGATGAAATTGGGTTCCAAACTTACGCCAGCGACTAAAACACAGCGATTCAATTATGAATTATGAGCAGAGCTCCCGTACGCGAGTATTTTTTTGTTATTTAAGGTCGAATCAACTTCTAGGTTATTAGCGACCACTATTGCGTGTAACGGTGAGGATGACACGATATGATGATGATAGGGGGTGAAAGGACGGACAGAATACACTTATGCCCGAGGCGAGACTCGAACCCGCGATCCTTGGGTCCAAGATCGCTACGGCCCTACAGTCTTAGCGATCTCGGCCACCGAATCGGCTGCGAGTATTTTTTTTTTGTTAAATAGCTAATTTATGAATTAATTGAACATGTTTGAAATATGCTGTTGAGATGTCAGTGCTCCAAAATGTAACCCAACTGATGCTTAAATTTAGATTATTCACTGTCAACCTTCCTTCAGCTTCAAGATCAAGGAGGCAACTAACCAACTAGGTATTGTGAGTCTCATAAATAGTCGGTCAGATATCAAATCGCACTGCACTGCGCTAGTCTACGAAATTACACCTTCTTTCACAACCTATTCCTGTTCACTTTGATCCAAAGCAGCTCCAACAGCAAAAATAAGTGCCAGGTCTTGTAAAAATAGTTCCTTGAATAGTATATGGTCTATCAGTAACAACTCATAATACGAAGGACTATTCATTGAACAAATTATCTAGCACAAATATTTTTCTAGAGCCTTCAGTATTTCCGAGGCAGTCTAATATGACTGGATATTGGTTTCACTCTTCACACCCATTACTAGTAAAATCTCTCCGCTTCGTCTTGAACATATCGTAATATATCCAACAATAATGTATTTCGTACTTCACATTCTCGTTCTAATCCCCAATTAAAACCTCTGTTGGGTAACAACATTTTCAATCCTTGACATCTCTACAGCACTTTCCAAACGTATTCATTTTATCCATACGCTAGTTTATTGAAAAAAATACTCGCGTTTCCAAGAGATCTGCTCATAACTCTTAATTGTATAGCTGTGATGTAGTCTCTGGCCTAAGTTTGGAACACAATTTCATCTACCTGTACCAGTTTCGAAACCATCTGCTGACTGACTGACCGACTGACTCAACTAATACAAACCAGTAACTAGCTCTCTGCGTTCTGTGACTTCCTTCATGCATTGATTCCTTAACGATAGAATGCTCACTGCCTATACAGCATTTGCAACTGAACTAATGTACTTTGTTGGCTGACAATTCAGGCAATTACTCTGTTATCACTCACCCATTAATTTCTTGGAAATTATTTCAGAAAATATTACACTTTTCTTTTAGAGTAATTTTTTGATTTTATAAGATATAGAATTTTAAATCGTGCATTATTGATTTTTATGCATTTAAGAATTTGAAATGTATATTTCTAATGAATGAATATCAGGAATGGGCTTTCTTCAATAATTCAAAAAAATGTTATAAGCCTAATTTTTGCATTGTAGTTGCTGTTATTGAATCCTATGATGATATTTTTGACTGTCATTACAAATTTCGGCTGCATGTACTGATAATATTACTTATTAATATCACTGAAATAAAACGGTACGATGTCGATGGTCGTCGAAAACAGATATTTTCATAAAATATTAAATTAAAAAAAATAAAAATGTAGTATTCTGGGGTACAATTCTATTAGCATATATTACACTGCCAGTGTGAACTGAAACAAAAAGAATGTCATATTCTACGATTTTTTTTGTTTCTTGCAAGCTGTATTAAAGCATTAAGTTTTCAATACATACGTAAAGGTATTATTGCAGCCTGATAGTCCGATAAAAGTGCTTCAGTTGGAGTAGCCTTTGATCACTTATTGCTTATAAAAGATAATGAAAACATGTGTAGATATTCTTGAGATAAAGAGTGATCCTTTAAGACTTTGAAGATAGGAGAACATATGGTTAGAAATAATTTTGAGAATGTGCATTATTTGTTTTTTTATTAACGTGCCCTTTATTTTGACAGTTATCTGTCAATCATTGGAATTATATTTTTCGTACGTATACGTATTTGGTACGTATACTGAGTGTACTGTGCGAATACATAATAAACAGTATTAATAAGTTATGGATTTCATTTGTACCGTGTATTTAATTGTTCAAATCAAAAACATTTTTATTCACTATCAACGAGATCTTTGTAACGTAACAGTCTTATATTAAATACATTAAAACTTGCTTAATGTAGAACGTGTATATTGCGGAAATCTGTCAAATGTGACCATAAACTGTGATCCTGGCAAAGACAGATTTCACAGTAAAGTGTGAAATTTCATATTGTATAATGCAGTATCTTGTCTAAAGTAATATAGTATATCTAAATATAGTCTAAAGTAATATACAAATAGTAGACCCTTGAGATTCCACATCAAACAAGTTTTAGCACGCTGTAGTAACATCGCTTGTTTTTGGAAACCTCTTATAAATATTTCACTTCCATGACCATTTGAGTCCCTGATTTGTGTAACATGTTGGTACCGTACTCGGTGCGCTGAACAATGTCAGTCTTTTCCTCCCCGCGAACCACGATTCGCGAATTTCTATCGACAATTTTTTTTCCGCGACCGTCGCCTTTCCCGTTCACCGATCGAGCACGTCCGGTGAACCGCATTTCTCAGGCCGGGCGTTTTCCGACAGAGCGCTCGCGACGCGCTGCGAGCCGCGGGACGCGGGACGTGGGACGTGGGACGTGGGACGTGGAAAGCGGAGGCGAGTCGTACGGTGTCTCGCGGGGGCGTTAATAAGCGTGGCGAACCGCGAGGACCGAATCCCAGGACTTGCTCTCTGCCGGAAGCCACGCCCACCCGCTGACCTACGCGCCGGGCACTGATCTGCCTGGGGCCGAAACGCGTGGATACGAATATGGAACTGGCTAAGGTGCCTCAGGGCATTAACCGACGGCGCTATATAGTGCCTCTGGATGGGACGGGGTTAAAGCGCCGACGGTGGCAGGTTTTTCGGCACAGGCGAGATACACTATGTGATCAAAAGTATCCGGACACGTCCAAAATGCAGTTATGGTGTGGTCGTGTTTTTCATTAAAGTGGCTTGCACCACGATTCGCGAATTTCTATCGACGTCCCGCGTCTTGCAGCGCATGTGCCACTATCACGGTACAGGCCTACGTTCATGTTTTAAACCCCTTCTTGCTTCCCACTGTTGAAGAGCAATTGGTGGGATGTTGTTTGCATCTTTCAACATGATCGAGCACCTGTTCATACTGCATTGCCTGTGGCGGAGTGGTTACACTACAATTCCTGTAAGGAACTGGCCTGCACAGAGTCCTGACACTTTTGATTATATAGTGTCGGTAGGTCGGTTTCAGACGCTGTCTGGAGGAGAATTCTAGCGGTCGGCTGCTCGGATCGGTAGTTTTCCCCATCAATACCAGACGATTGCAGGACCAGCTTCCTAAAAAAATGGGCCACGGATCGCGCGCGATCTTCCCTTCTTCTTTTTTTCCTAATCTTATCTCCTCTTTACACACCCTTGCTCGCACTGCACTACCACACACATCGGGAGTTTTCTCGGGAGCTTAGTGTTTGTTCCGTCTGGGGCAGTGCCCCGCTGGGGAGGTACGAGAATGAGGAAAACAGCGCCAGCCGACTTGTAGTTTGGCGTCGTATCTTGATATCCAGTGGGGGGGGGGAGAACTCTGCTACCTCACGTGATAAAAGCGTGCTGATGACTTATGTAACAAATGGGCATTTGGTATGGCTTAGCGCGCGGCGATGGTGTAACGGTTAGCGTATTGGTATACCCAAGTTGGTTTACCCAAGCAACTTGGTATACCCAACCCGATCGAAGCCGGGAAGCCGGGATCGGGTTCAAACCCGATCGAAGCCGTAGAATTTTAAGGGCGAAAAAATCCTTCATGCGCCCGATTTCGTGAGTAGCCAGACAGCTAGTCGGTCGAATTGAGCTGCTGTTTTGTGGAGAATTTCAGTGAACAGTTGCTCTGAACGGTAATTTTTCATGGTGTCTCTGGTTAATGCAAGGCGAATGCCGGAACAGTACCGGATCACGGACAGCGCGCGATCTGGTCTCTCCTCCAGCGTGACTGTCCAGCCTTACCAGAGTACCTTCGGGGAAAAAATACACTACATATACGGGACTAATGACTACAACTGTTGGTGCGACCAGAAACGCACAATAATTAATCAATAAATCGAAAAAGCATTGTGACCAAATGTTATTAGGAAGCATGAAGTCCAGTGGTTGATTACTGTAGATATTAAATATCTAGAGTAAGAGAGAGATGGTGTACATGAGGGTAGTAGGAAGATTTTGACGGCGGAGAACGAAGCTAGAAAGTGTAGAGTACTTTTTATTCTCGAGATTCCTCCAGTGCAAGTAGTTTCCTCTGTTTTGTGTCAGTTTTTGACAATAAAAAGTGTTGATATCATCTTACTCTGGTCACTTCCCCGTGCTAAACATTCACATTAGTGCAATTTGCTAAGTTCGTTCCTTGTGATGTTGCCGCAGGATAAAGAACTGAGAGAACGTAGCCTTCCAAATTGTCAAGCGCAATGTGAATATGTGATACATCATCTAGAAGTCCATGACTTTTCCTACACTTTTCTCTCAATCGTTATCTCTGTCGAATGACTTTCGCCACTTCATCCCATTGCTCTAGCTAGATCGTCTACTCTCTCCCATATGTCCAGCCGTCCATTTTCATCCTTTACTCCTCTTCTATCAGTTTTCCTCTTTTCTCCATGACTTCAACTGCCCATCTACCTAAGTCCTGCGTCGCAGTTTTTCACCGGAATTTATTGTTCGTTCTGAAATTGATTGATTAATGTCAACTGCTAAGGTCCTTAGCCCCGTAAATGTTGTGCATGTTGTCCCCTCGGGAGGTGGCGGTGATCTTCCTCCGCTAGATGGCGATATCCGGCGCTGACCTCGTCGGCAACGGGATTTCCCCAACCAGTATCTTTCATCAGCGGGGCATAGCCCCAGTCGGAACAAGCTCGATCCTCCCGACCGGTCTCCCGGCATGTGTGGTAGTGTAGTGTGTGTTAGTATGTGTGTAAGGAGTTAGGATAGGACAAGGAAGAGGAAGGAAAAATCGCGCACGGTCCGTGGCCCGATTGTTAGGGTACTGCTTTGGCATTCTGTTAGAGCAGCCGGCCGCTAGAATTCCTCTCTAGACGGCGACTGAATTCGATCTAGTTATCGAGTTAGCGTCGAAAACCCTACCAACATCGGGCCCTAAGACATCCCGGCCAGAGACACTGCAGTGACATCAGTTGATGTCCTGTTTCGTTCTGAACTCGCATGGTGCTGTAGATATCCCAACATCTGTCGGCCAATTGAGAATTCACCTGGCACAGTGCGCCTCCCGCGTGTCCTCCCTTTCCTCCTCCTCCACCTGTTTCCGCGGCCTCCCTCGGAGGGCGTCCTGTGTTGTCGCGCCCCCTCGCTGAGCCGCGGCGGCCACCCCCTCCCCCTCGCCCTCTTCTTGCCCTCGCGCGCGCGCGCGCCACCTGCCCGCCCGAGGGCGTCACGGGGCGCCGACTCGTTATTTCGTTTCGCGTGAGCTCCTATCGCGGCGACACGCAGCGGAGCTTGAACAGCGCGGAATCAAACAGAAAAGTGCGGCCGACCAGGCGAACAGCCGGCGCGGGGCGGCGCGGCGCGGTGCGGATGCTCGTTAGAGGAATGAAAGCGGTGGCGGTGGCGGCGGCAGCGAAAAGCCAATGGCGTCCAGGCGACGCCCTCGCGGTCCCGGGTCCTTCTTCACGCCGCCCTCTCCAATCTCTGGCAGAGGGGGAGGACGGGGTTATGACAGCGGAGGCAGGCACGGTTTCTGGTGGAGACTTGTAAACGACCACCCGGACCCTGGGCATCACGGCGGCACTCACGTCGATAGCTTCAAGGTCGCGACGACGGTCGGTAGGCGATGCTAAGCTCCGTGTTGTCGGGATGCCCAATAACCCACCAGTTGGGCCACTGGCGCGTCCATCTTTGGGAGGGTTTGGGCAAAGGACATCTTCGGAATGACCCGGATGCCACATAAAGAAGTCCAAACAGTCCTACCTATTTTTTTAGGCACAAAAATATGTACGTTGTGCTTTCATTTTATATTTTTTATTCTAAAATAATCTACTAATCGGATAAGAAAAGTAAATACAATGGAAAATTGGGAAAATAGGAAATTTATATCAGGAAGAGAGTTACTGGAGAATTTAAATGAGTGCTCTTTAAGTGACTGATTCACAAATGGTCCTTATTCACAAATAAGAGTACAGTGATTGATCACTCATTGCTGGATGGAAGATTGGATGATCCCTTATCTTACCTTTATTGTACCTTCTTTTAAATGCTTCAGTTCATATTATTGATTGGATCTCTTTGCAAGAGAATGACAACAGGTTCGCATAATATTCTGATTTCATATGAAACACCAAAATCATAAATATGAAAAGATAGACAAAAGAGACCCGGAAAATCCATTTTAAATGTACTTTCTGTCGCCACATTTCTAGGAAGCAGCTTTTGCAAATAGCACATTAGTACGATAACGTATGGAAAGTACACATACAGGACGCTAAAAATATGATTCTCAGTACCATTTCATTTAGTCACATTTGGCTCAAGGATTCCCTTGCTCATTAACTGTCAACTCTGAATACGGTCGTAGTGAACATAGTGTCTTTTGCACAAAGATCTGTAACACAACTGACGTCCCATTTTATTCTATGTATTGTACTGGGCTGTACAGGTACCTGGTGTTGCTTTCTATGATGGCACCGATTTAGACGTTCTATTTAACTGCTAGATATTGCAACACCTTGGAAATGTTTATGCTGTTTGCTAGAAGCCAAGGCTAACTTTGCGTTGATGCTTTGGACTTGGCGTTATTTCGCCGAAACTGATCTTTGAAGCAGGCGTGGCTTGTGAATGATTCTCTCTGCACTTAAACTGACACTTTCTCAGCCAGATATCCGTCTCTACTGAAATATTCTAACTACCCTCTCTGTAGATTGCAAGATTTTGTCACTTAATTTTCACTGAAAGGATATAAAATTTTCGAAAGCGTCCAAATGATCTCCCGGGGGTCGTTTTTTTTCAGGACTTATACACACTGACATCGTAATAATCCGTCGACTTAAACCGGTACACATAACTTAGGATCAGAAGATAAAATTAAGTGATAATTAAAAGCAATCACTTCTTGGAACCGGGGATTAAATAAGGATTGGATGATATAGAATTAGAAATGCACAAAACGAAAACGTGGCACGCGAAAAAAAATTGCTTCCTAGATCTATAGTAAAAAACTGTAAGTATTAATTATTTCCCAAAGAATGCTAGTACTTAGGAACTCTTTGTACATTTTCCATCCAATTAAGATTATACAAAAACTGATTGAGCCAACTCAATGCTTTTTCTATTACACAGGAACAGTAGAATTTTCTCACACTACTGCTGGTCATACTAACCCACAACTCAATTAAAAAATTAGCGCCGTTTGTTCTCGACGTGTTCATTTGGCGCTTGTGGTTAACCCCAAATTTATTGCGTTGCCAAAATCACTTATCCAGGAACACGCCCTAAACATTCTGTAGAGATCTAGCTGTTCTAGTATGTCAATTACCATCATTTACATTGAGATGTCTAGATAGATTTGCGCACAACCCGTTTCCGCATTCCCTCGCATTATTTATAACAAACAGTACATCGAAAATATGTAATACCTGTTCGTCGATAATATTTCTTTCCCTTCCTCCCTCTTTATTTACACGCAGTCGTCCCCGATTCCCGAACGCAGCGCGGGTTTGTATTCCCGAGGGCAGCCGCGTCGCTCGACACTTGCGCATCGCCCTCCCACCCCCACCCCACCCCCACGTATCCTCCCGCCGTCGGTGGCGCGTTCACGCAGCTCCGGGGCTTCCCCGGCTCGCCGCAGGATTGCCAATCTCGACTGGAAATTTACGGTTTATAAATTCATGACGCGCCGTCTGGCGCAGACTGCGCTGGCGTCGCGGCGCCGGCGCCGGGCGGCGGCGTCATGGCTCGCGCGACCGATGGACGTCGTCCGCCCGCCTGCCCGTGGGACGGGGACGGGGATGGGGACGGGGGAGAAGGGGGGCGACTGCTCGGAAACGCAGCGGGGCGCGCTCTGCTGAATGCACTGGATTTGCGCGTTGTTACAGCGTTTCAGCGCAGCGTGGAGCTTCGGCGTGTCAGAGGAGTGGTCTTCGGAGCGCTGGCAGTTGTGGAGTAACAAGGTGAAGCACTCTCGAGTTTGTGTTTTCAGATTTCAGCCAAAATGGCAGTCGCGTTGGTAATTTTAGGTGGTATTGGGAGCTCGTCTATGCCAATTGGAGAGTTTGAAAATGCCGGATAGTAGGTTTTCGTAATGGCAATCAAGTGTATATGAGCGAGAAGAAGAGACGTTGAATGAATTCGTCTTTTGGCACCCGCTGAATTCGACCTTGGTATGTAGCAAGTGTGGAAAATCCTGCCACCGTCGAGACTCAAACCCTAGGATCTCCCGGTCAGAGGCACTGCAGTGACATCAATCACCTAAACCAGTAAATAAAAATGGAGAGGGCATGTCCTTCGTATCCCATCAGAAAGGATTCCAAAACAAGCAATACAATATAATCCACTTGGCAAAAAAAAAAAAAAAAGTGTGTGGGAAGATCGAGGAAGAGATGTCGAAAAATCGGAACAGACCTCAGGTCTAATCCTGGTAAGGCAGAAGAACAAGTAGTGACAATATTGGTACAATCTCAATATCACGTGAAAACTATCCCTGTCGCCCAACTATTCGCGTTGAACAGACACCTTGAACAGTGCCAGATTACCGATCAGGCTGAATAGCCTGCAGCCTTAGGTGCACAATTTTTGGGAGCGGACGAATTTCAGCGGATGCAAAATTTCATAAGGCGAACCTTTGGGTGTTTTTTATAGAAATATTTCTTTCTATATTTGTAACAAAAAAGTGTTAATTAATCAAATATATACATTGGTATGCACGGATAAAATGGATATATACAAATAAATAAATATATTTATTAAATAAATATCGTGGTGAAAATTATTTATACAATAATTAATTATTTTTATACGTACACAATATTTGCATCGGTTACAAATATTGTACAATTTTTTATTCAAAATATTATAAATAGCTTTACTATTAAAAAGCCAAATTAAAAACAAATGTGCGCTAAAACATTTGACTGCCTAGGGCGCACATAAGTCGAAGTCAGGCACTGACAGGAATTAACATCTTGCGCACCTGATCTTATAGCTAGCGGGCGAATACATTTCTCAGACCAATGCGATATTTGGCAAGGCTCGCCCATTTTAGAACTCCAAACCACGTCTCCAAAACGCGTTCACTGGCCTATATATCAATGACCATAATGTGGTCGTTGCTATTAGCAATACAATTATTTTACTTCCGTTTCACAATATGAGCTATTATTTAATATTTTATCAAGTTACAATGTATGAAGGTTTCAGATTTATTTTTAAGAGCGTACTTGAAAGTTTTTCAGTTATCGAAACACTTAACTTTGTATTAGCAGACCGCTAGGCCCCTGTACCAGAACGGCACGGCTTTGCAACACGTTCTGCGACACCACGATGATAAAATTCTGAATATTTCTAAAAGTACTAAAAAGTCTCTAATACTTAAACATTTTATGTCACCTCTAATAGAATTCATTGTTTCAAACACTGAATAATACATTCCGATATGCAGAATATTCTTTTAGAATATAACCAATATACCTTGAAAACGGTTCTAATTCATTACGAAAGTTCTGATACGTGGTATCCTGTTCTTTACATCACTGTTCCTACGCGATACTCTTATCATATTATGATTCTGCAATAACGGGCGAAAGAAAGATAGCGGAGAATTATATGGTTCATCACACTTGCTTTACTGATCTTATCAGCCGTTCCTTATCTTTCATGGGAAACGATTATTCTGGATTCGCTCAATAGGTTAGTGAACTGCATCAGTATGAGAAACAGCTGTTGAATTCCTTTTTTATAGCAATATTGATATTACATATAACTCCGGAACAGCAATTTAGTATAACATTAAGAAATAAATATACAACACGATAGCGTATGTAACTGGAATTCTGAAACTGAGTAGTCGCAGAATGTGACGGAAAAAACTTTTAACGTGGGCCACGTATCTAAATTGAAACCATCCATAGATTATATGAGCACATAAGAGCTCGTTTTCGAGATGTCTTCCGATGAATTTCAAGCAGATGCCGGAGCAGTACCCTAAACAATGGATCACAAATTACACATGATCTTCCTTTCCTCATTCATTTCTCATTCCCGTCCTCACGATTGATCGGATCTTCAATCCTCATACTACTTAATGACTGAGAAAGTCTCCTGTAAGAATGGGAAATTTTTTATGCAATAACCAGCCGTGAGTTCCCTGAAACTCTTCAAATCTCACTTAGTACGATAAATGAGGGAATTAAATATAAATATACCCATATAAGAATATTAACATTCACTAACTTTGGAAAAAAAGTCAAGAAGCCCAGACTACTTGGGAGATTTGAATGGATGCCAATATCTAATGCTCAATTTGTGACAAATGGGTGAATGGGCAGCCACAGAGTTGATAGAATTTTTATAGTATATTGGCTCCAAAGAGTGTGCATAGTGGTAATTAATTCCCTTGAAATTCCTTGTATATTATTAGAAAATATTTCTAAAAAATGTAAATATTCTTTGAAATGATACATTATTTATAATTTCATTATCATATTATTCACATTTAGTGTATTAAAAAATTTATTGTTTTAAACGTTTGCATCGAGTTTTATTTTAGAAAAAATGACAATAGTAGAAGTATTTATAAATAACCTTTCAAAACTTTATTTTCAAACTATTTATGACACGAAGTATAATATATAAGATGAAAGTAATCTAAAAGTTAAATAGTTTTTTCCATCATTAAATTTTTGTAACGCTAGAACCTCGCGGTCAGAAGCACTGTAGTGACATCAGTTGATGCTTTGAGCCATATAAGTCAGCCCTCTTTTAGATCCACATGATAATTTCCACATGACAGATTTTCTCAATTTCATCCTATTTTCTTCCATTCGCGTTACAGATCAATCACTTTTTATTCTATCTGTTCCCTAGGTCCTCAAGCAACCTCAAACAACTTCAAGCTCCTCTCGGTCTGAGGTTCCAGAGGTAGGGTTTGCAAACACACGGAAAGCAGTGTCGGCGTTCCGTAGGGCTGTGCACACGACGACAAAAGCCGAGGGTTGGCGGAGGATGGGGGGTGGCGGCGGCGGCGGAGGACGGTGAGCTGAGGTGGGGTGGACGGAGAGGTGCAAGTGTGGGTGAGGCGGGGTGAGGGTGTGCTGGGAATGAACGTGGTGGGAGAGGCCAAATAGCGAGGAGGAGAGGACGGAAGTTAGGGAGAGGTGTGGAGAGGAGAGCAGAGGAGGCCAGAGGTGGAAAGAATCGGGAGAAAGACCGAGAGTATATTCCGATTAGTGTATTTTGCTGCGGTGTATTTCAAGCATAATGACAAAACGTCTTGTTTAATGACAAACCTAAAAGTTTAAAGCGTTTATTGCAAGGTTCAAAGCAAAGAAAAGTTCTAACTGTTGAGGGAGACTTCCATCATCCTCCAAAACTTATGGTACAAAAGTGGAAAAGACCATAATAATAATGATGTAGAGCTTTTGTGTGATTGTGAAAGTGATGACAATGACTGAAGAGTTTATCTTGTCAGTAGAATGTATTTTGTCTTTGAGAAAAAAATGTATATTAAATCATTCTGTATGAAGTGTCCTCTTTTTCCGTAATGGAAATATGCTAACCCTAGGTGAATGGAGTGTGGGAGCACGGACGGGGATAAGGTTTCCGCCACAGTGAATACTGATAAATCCACGCGCACCGCGCGGCGTTGAGTACCACTTTACGTTAACACGTGCATCGACTAGAATCACGACTTGGCCGGCACCTGTCACCGCTGCCTGCGATGTTGCCATGTCAGGGTGTTACCTCAAGTGTTTTTACTCGTCTTTAGTGGTGAATTTTGGGAGAGAATTTATTTGTAATTTTTTTTATTGATTTTTGGGGGAAATTTTAATTTTGTTGTACTTTTGTCCTAATATTTAACATTTCCCACACAAATGAAAAACAGTCAACGAAACTGACTAAAGAGCCTTAATTTATACTCTGCGTACTAGAGCACTGCATGAAACGATATTGCTCGAGTGCCATGGCAGCCAACAGTAATTCCGATGGATGGCAGTCCAATATGACTGGGTCCAATATGCCCGCCTCGTTATCACGAGCGATAAGCGCTACCATGAGAAAACTACCGCCTGACGCTGTGTCTACGCCAGATGAGCCACGATTTCAAGTGGTAATCGCAAGATTAAAGATGTCACAATGTTGAAATTCCTAAACAATGAGAACGAACTATGTGGAGAAGTGAGATTGAGACGTTAAGTTAGTCTAGCGGGAAAATCGTACTTTGTATTTCAAACTTTGTTATCGAACGTTTTCTTTATAACATCATGAGTGAATTGGGTAAAATAGACTTCCACAAGCAAAGTTATTGAGCCAGGCCCTTCCGAGCTCTCACTCCATCTTCATCCTGTTTAAAAATAACAATTGCTTTACAATTAATCTATATTATATATAGTTTGTACAATACATACAAACATTACATTGTGATAAAAAAACTGAACCCTGTAATCAAAGATAATAATGTATATTCTATTCAAAATGTTTGCAATTTTTCAAGACGTTTTTTCAGGTTTCTATAACCGAACTTTCTGATTCGTCCTTCGAATGAAAGATAAACATCCATTTCTGAAATGGCACGTTATTTGTGCTGTTTCACAAGTATCTTTGCTTATAATTAATTAAATGTAAAATCAATTACATTTACTCAAACTTCTTGTCCTTTTCCACTTCGAAGTACATTATCTAACTGCATTAGTCGATACATGCAGTTTTTTCCCTGTTTCCTTTGGTCCAAATCGTACATGAGAGTTTACGGATAATGTATTTATATTGCGAGTAACCCTCCCTACTCCGAATGACCAGTACAAATTTCACTCCCCTGCTTCCGCTTCTCATTCTTTGGGCAGAAGCTGCTGCTCCCGCGCTGGCGAGAGGCTGAAGGGCAGAAGACTTCGCCCGAGAGGGAAGTGATGAAGTGCTGCAGCGGGCGGTCTCCCTCTCGCCCCGTGTTTTCTTCTTTGGGATGAGGAGGCGCTCGGGCTGATAAATCGCCCCGCGGCAACCCCGGGCTGTGATTATGAACCAACTGACTCGAAATTTTGAGAAAGTGCTGCAAGAGGAGCCTTCGGAACAGCGCGTTCTCTTCGGAAGCGCAAAAATTTCGATAAAAACTCACTCGCAGTAGGATTCTTTAATACGAATCCGAAAACGTCTGCTAAGCACATTGTTTGAAAAATCTTGTGACTTTGTAGAAAAACTAAAAAAATACTATTTTACCAAACAATTGTTTTAAATTCAAGTGTGGCCTATAATACTAAATCAAACCGATGCATCCATGTTCCCTACATGGCCAAACAAGCGTAATGAAGGATTGATGAGACAATGTTTAGGAGAAGAATGAGTGATTTATACTTTTTTCACATACTACTTTCGTAGTGTAGAAAAACTATGTTAATGTTGCGACAAAAAAACAGCAAGTTTTCGACAGAGAAGTAATTGTTTTCTCTACCGAACATTCTCGGCTTCTTTCAACAGAGTCGGTAAATAGTGCGCAGTTTTTTGGTAGTTTGTGTTTTGTGAGATGATTCATGTGTTCTCTTACACAGGAAAACGTAAAAATAATTTTCGAAGATGTTTAAAAAATATCACTTCTCTGCTAGCGCAGTTTCAATTACCCGATTTTGCAACAAATCTTATGCAATAGAATTTTGTCGGAGGTCGAAGTTTTCGACATTATGTTAGTTTGCACACATAATTCAGTTAATCCTTCATTGAAAGCGAAATAAAAAAAACGCTTTTAAAATGTTAGAATGAACAGTGAAGATAAATGAAATGAAACGACTGACATATTGTAGGAGATTAAGATGTTTGATGGAAACGGTTGATCGATAAAGTGTCAAAAGATGCGGTATCGCCTTCAGCGTTCCTGATCCAGCGTTGTCTTTTTGCCCGGCGACACGAGGGGGGCGCGAGCGAGGGAGAGAGTGCAAGAGGGAGAGAGAGAGTGCAAGAGGGAGAGAGAGAGTGCAAGAGGGAGAGAGAGAGTGCAAGAGGGAGAGAGAGAGTGCAAGAGGGAGAGAGAGTGCAAGAGGGAGAGAGAGTGCAAGAGGGAGAGAGAGTGCAAGAGGGAGAGAGAGTGCACGAGGGAGAGAGAGAGTGCACGAGGGAGAGGGAGAGAGAGTGCAAGAGGGAGAGGGAGAGAGAGTGCACGAGGGAGAGAGTGCAAGAGGGAGAGAGAGAGTGCAAGAGGGAGAGAGAGAGTGCAAGAGGGAGAGAGAGTGCAAGAGGGAGAGATAGTGCACGAGGGAGAGAGTGCACGAGGGAGAGAGTGCACGAGGGAGAGAGTGCACGAGGGAGAGAGTGCACGAGGGAGAGGGAGAGAGAGTGCACGAGGGAGAGGGAGAGAGAGTGCACGAGGGAGAGAGAGTGCAAGAGGGAGAGAGAGAGTGCAAGAGGGAGAGGGAGAGAGAGTGCAAGAGGGAGAGGGAGAGAGAGAGAGTGCAAGAGGGAGAGGGAGAGAGAGAGTGCAAGAGGGAGAGGGAGAGAGAGTGCAAGAGGGAGAGGGAGAGAGAGAGTGCAAGAGGGAGAGGGAGAGAGAGAGTGCAAGAGGGAGAGGGAGAGAGAGAGTGCAAGAGGGAGAGGGAGAGAGAGTGCAAGAGGGAGAGGGAGAGAGAGTGCAAGAGGGAGAGGGAGAGAGAGTGCAAGAGGGAGAGGGAGAGAGAGTGCACGAGGGAGAGGGAGAGAGAGTGCAAGAGGGAGAGGGAGAGAGAGTGCAAGAGGGAGAGAGAGAGTGCAAGAGAGAGAGAGTGCAAGAGGGAGAGAGAGAGTGCAAGAGGGAGAGAGAGAGTGCAAGAGAGAGAGTGCAAGAGAGAGAGAGAGTGCAAGAGAGAGAGAGAGAGTGCAAGAGAGAGAGAGAGTGCAAGAGGGAGAGACGTAACGAAGTATGATTTGCTTCTTGAAATACTAAAGTCATGTAAATTGGAGTTTAATCTATTCGTACTCTTCCCACAGTGAATTCTAATGATTTAGTACTACTATTTTAAGTAAAATGTTTAGTGTTATTGTAAACTGCGTTAATGCAGTTTAATGAAAAATTATTCTTTGATTAGGTAAAAATTGTAGATACTGAATACTACAACACGATTTTGTACATGATGCGTTAATTTTTAGGCCCGAAACAATGGAATACCTATGGCCAAATGAATGGATTCTCTCTGGTAGAGAGAGGAGGAGGACGAAAAAAACGACGGTTTAGGTTCCAATTACAAAACAACTGAAGACTAATTTGAAGGCTGGATAGGTTAAATCTAGCCTAGAGCGCGCAATGAAGAAGGGAGAAGTATGCCCATTGCAGGAAAGGAGACGTAACCGCCATTGAGCCGGAGTGAGCAGCGGAGTGGGATCTGCTCGTGGCGCCTGAGCGGCTTCAGCCGGCGGTGCCTAGCGCATTCTGCCGGCGCCCACGAGATTACTTCTGCTTGATTTTGTGGCCGCGCTCCTACAGTGGACCGAAACACAAAACCCCCAGCGAAGCGCATTCTCTGCGAGTTTCAACAGGCAAACAAATAAACACAAGTAGAAGTAGTCATTGGTAATAACTAGGGGGCGTATTTTGATGATGACCTAAAAGATTGCCAAAATGATCAATAAAATTCTCTTATAATGCTTTTAAAATGCCCTAAAAACAAAGAAAAATGACGTAAAAAATTTGATCCAAACTATTTCAGATGTATAATTTAAGGTGTTGGATATGTTACTAATGTAATTGATGCTTCTTTCTTTTGTTCAAGTGAACTCTGCTTGCACACTTTGGGTTTGGACTCTTCTTGAAAAGAAAATCTATGCCTTCAATTATCACGAAATCGGTCGAACTAACAATGGCGCCAATAGGCGTCACAGGAACTTTAGATTACATAGTACTCACAACGGCTGACATTACAGTATATGAGGAAAGACATCGAATATGCCTCTCAGACATTCTGGGGTGAGCATTTTGGCACATTTGAAGCAAGTACCATTAAAATGATATTAAAATTGATGAAATCGGCGAAAAATGCATTAAAATGAAGTAAAAACGTAAAAAATAACTTAATAATCGAAATCGACGAAAAATGCAAAAAACAAAAAGGACATAAAAATGGATCATTTCATTTCGTTATAACTTAAAATGAATGTATAAACTAAACGGCATTGTTCTAAAGTGAAAAGAAAAAATTACATTTCATATAAATCCGCTCCCTAGTAATAACAAGATTGGTTGGATTCAGGTTTATTCGCGCTTAAAGCGGCAATGGACAATAGTCCCATACGTTTATATGTCCATGTTAACTTCTGGTTATATATTATTACCGTATGTTATGTTCCGGGGGGGGGAGTATATTGTACTTGAATCAAGTGTACTCGTACGTATATGTTGTGGATAAAATCCCATAACCTGACATGAAGACCCCATCATAAACATGATGGGGTCTTCATGTCAGGTTATGGGATTTTATCCACAACATATCTCCCCCAGTAGGGTACTACCTTTGGCTGTTCGTGCTTTTATGCACCCAACTGGTCACTCGTGTGTGTAGTACATGTGTGTACGTTTGTTTAAGTTTGGTGTAGGAAGAGAAAAAACAAGGACAGGAAAGAAAAAATCAACTACGATCGGTTGTCCGTATTGTAGAGTTCAGCCAAATTTGATTGGAGAAAGCTATGAGATGGCCTCTAGAATTCTCCTTCAGACAGTGGTTGCATTCGATATAGTAGAAGAGAGCTTTGTTTCTTGTCAGTGTTTTCAAAAGTATAAGTAATTTTAAAGATAATTAATTCACAAGTTAAAATCAACATATAGTTAATAATAAGCATTAATATGAACATGATACTAATGTTAGTAAATAAAATAAATTTTCATCGCTAACCTTCACCCATATTGTACTTGAATCAAGTGTACTCGTACGTATAAGATATAATCGGATGTCTGTTCTATTTTAACGCTTTTGTTGAAAAAAAGGTGTTAGAGCTTTACTTGTTGGGAATTATTTTTGGTTTGCGGAATGAAATGCATTCCGAAAAAGTTTAATTTGTTTTTTTCTGTTTTCTCTTTTGTCTAAACTCGTAAAGAAATGAAACTTCTCTTCCGCGGTTTTATCAAGTGATAATTAAAGTAGCAAAAGAGGACAATTTTTAATTACAGTTATTCACAGCTGTACGAAAATTGAAAGACAGTGCTGAATTGAATATTTTTTCACTTGCTGTAATTAAAAATTGTCCTCTTTACTTTAATCAACAGCTTCACTTTGCAAAGCGTTCATTATCTCACTTTATTTCACCCAAAGCAATTGACATTTACACCAGAAAGTGCTTACAATATTTTATCGCCTAATCTACTCCAAAACGATTCGTAAATAACTTACCTCAATGGAGTTTTGCAGTGAAATTATTGTCATTAAGCCTAATATGGAGGTGAAGATTTGAAATGTTACTGTAATACAGTTTAGATAGCGGGAGATCTATGTACCGCTGATTCTACCCGCATGGGCACCGTGGGTAGATGTTCTACATTACGTTACGGATTATCAGATGTATCATGAATTTTGCCAAATAATGAAGTAAAGGCATGAAATTATTCGCATGCATGTTTGTAGAAAGTTTAGTTCACTCTATTCCGGTTTAAGAATTTTCTATGGTTGCGCACTTGCAAACCATTACGTATTTTCCAGGATCAGCTGTAAGTAGCCATTTGGTTTGACAAGATTAGAAGACAGGATTATCTTGTAAACATTTATCCAGGTTTTGGTTTTATTGTTTCTCATTCCTAGAAACCGTACAACTTCTTCACAATGTACTAAAACTGGCAGGATCGATGTCGTACTCGTAGTATGTTAGCCAGAATATAATGCCTCCTATCTTTTCTGTTTTTATAAAATTAGTTCAGTAAAAAAATTGAATTTGGCACTATTCCTCAAAACTTCTTCTACAATCCACTGCAGTGGTAACTTTCTGCGTCAACATATGACAGCATAGTAGTCGTTTAAAAAATTATCGACATCGATGTTCGTACGACAGTATTGTGTGATTGAGTTCTTCAATGCAGAAGGTGAAATGCCCATTCCCATTCATGAAAGACCGAAAAATGTGTACGGGAATGTAACAATTGTTGTCTGTACTGTTAGGCGATGGGTTCGTTGCTAAAACGAAGTTGAACAGATGACTTCTGATGAATCGTGGGAGACAACGAGACACAATTCATCAGCACCGGACGGTCACCACGAAATACGCCATTGATTTGCTGAATGTTGCGTGGCGTGACTGCTGTCATAGACCTGCCGCCCCGTTTTCATCAGCTAACAATGCTTGCACTTCAGCTTCTTTACAACGACGAACTGATCGTCTAACAGTAATGCCATCCACTGTTGCATTACCGTTCGCATTTTTCAGTGTTTCCTCAATGAGAATGGGCATTTGACCTTCTGAATTCAGTCATGCATCGCTGTCTCATACGAACATCGATGCCAGCCATGTTTTAAGCGACTGCTGCGCTGCCATATGTTGACGCGGAAAGTAACTATTGCAGTGTAGAAGAAAGTGTGAAAAATAGTTCGAAATTCAAATTTTTCTTCGTAATTTTATTGAAGTAGAAAAATAGGAGGCTTGCTTTTTGGCTGACCCTCGTATCACTTCCCATTCTCTTCATGATTGCTGATCTGTGTAAAATAATAACTGCCTTGCCTGCGATGGAACGTGTCCCTGACGAGCACGGGAGTACGACTGGTTGCCTACCAAACAGGGACAGATTTTCTTTGTTCAATTTCGTTATAAGAGATACCCCGCGTTTACAGTGGAAAATGACAATCTCGAGTATTTTGCATGCTCTAGATATTTGTAACATTTGTTGTGGGACACCTGTAGATCCTTTCGCAAATCGACATTCCTTATTCGATCTGAACATTCGTTTTTTCATAAGGACTTTATTTCAGAACTTTCTATACTAGCTAGGACGTTTTGTGTTCTTATCCAACACACGCTTACGCAGAGACAGTTTAAGTGGACTTTTGTGACAAAACTTAATTCTGATATCCTGGCGTTTCATTTTTTTAACGTTTTGTGTATCTTCACAGATGGATTAAACTGGGGATTGTTTTGTCGATGTCTTTTCGCCCTTGTGTTACATCTTAGATAAGTTTATAAATTTGTTGTATATTTATATTATTATCTGGTTAAACTTTAGCGGACGAGTACTTTTGCACAAAGGTAATTATTTTGGATTTTTTCTGTTGAATTGGTTGCATATTTGATTTAGTTTGTGGTGGGATGCTTAAAAGTAGTTTTACACAAGAGGCTAGTAAACAGAAATAGTTATTTACCTCATAAGTAGCTAAAATGTACCATATTGGTCAAGGTAGTTCATTATTCACTAGGGCGGTAGTACGAGTGTAACATTTCTATCAGGCACATAATGGTCGTTAAGCCACGTGTAATACTTTTGATAATGTTCGATCGTTTTTTAAAACACTTTAACACGTGTTATAACTGTACGCCTAAATTATCATTTGTATTATATTGACTTTGGTAGCACCCTTTGTTACAAAGCTATAACAAGGAGTCATTTTATAAATTACAGAATGCTTTATTTTATTGGATACTATGTTGAGCCGATTAATCTACTCCGAACTTATGAGTTTACAGGATAAAAATGGATTAGAAAAGATACAATACTATTTGTATGTTTAAAATTGGGCGATTGTAAGCACCGCTAAGCGTTCGTGACAATCTTTTAAGATTAAAAAGACTTCGTTTATATCGTTCGTTTCCAAATTCGTTTTTGCTGCCCATCTTTGCTGCCTATTGTCTCACTATCCCTTCTCACTGTACGTCCTCACTGTACGTCCTCACTGTACGTCCTCACTGTACGTCCTCACTGTACGTCCTCACTGTACGTCCTCACTGTACGTCCTCACTGTACGTCCTCACTGTACGTCCTCACTGTACGTCCTCACTGTACGTCCTCACTGTACGTCCTCACTGTACGTCCTCACTGTACGTCCTCACTGTACGTCCTCACTGTACGTCCTCACTGTACGTCCTCACTGTACGTCCTCACTGTACGTCCTCACTGTACGTCCTCACTGTACGTCCTCACTGTACGTCCTCACTGTACGCCCTCACTGTACGTCCTCACTGTACGTCCTCACTGTACGCCCTTACTGTACTTCCTCACTGTACTTCCTCACTGGTCGCCCTCTGTTCGCCCTTTGTTCGCCCTCTCTTCGCCCTCTATGCGCGCTCTCACTGTTCGGTTTCACGGTCAGCCCTCACTGTCATTTTTGCTGGCTGTCCTTACCGCCTGCACTTACCTGTTGGTCTGCTGGAAAAGTCTCAACCTCGATCGTACAAAACGAATTACTCAACGCAATATAATAACTACTTTATTCCACCGTCCTTTATTCCCTTCCCTTCGGTCCTTTGTGTCCTTTGGCCCTCCAGCCCCTGGGCCCAGTGTGCGACGCCTTGGGTCTCCGCCGACGGTGGCGCCTTCTGCGGCAGCGGAATAAAAATTTCACAAGTTAATTTGCCAGTTAAATTTTTTCCGCGCGGGCGCGCCGGGCCGTAATAAAAGAAAAGAGGCGCGTGCGGGGCGAGGAATGTCCAAAGGCGCCGCCAGGATGCGCCAGCTGCGGGAGAGAGCGAGGCTGCGTTCTGCTCTGCGGCGGCGTTGCTGTTGGAGCTGCCTTACGGAGGCAAGAAAATGTCGCATCTTCTAGGCGGAAATGTCACTAATAAATGATGCGCGATTTTAAAGATTATGGCGTAATTTGGTTTAAAAGTTGTTCTATTTTGCAGTAACAGTTAGCTTCAAATGTGACTGAGACCATGGTATACCAGAGGCGCCAATAGTGAAAACATAAGGCCTTACGAACTAGTTCAAACAAAAGCTCCCCCCTCCCATTCAGAAAAAGACATAACCCCTCCCAGCTACAGAAATGGCAAATAAATTCTATTAAATGTAAACACATGTTTACACGTTTTGAATGAAAGCAAAAATCGGGACCTCAATTGAGCGAGGACCAAAGCAAGTTGCTCAAGCTGCCGCCATTTTTGACCCTATTGAGGCGCCCTTTTTGTAACTTTCCTTTCGTGCGCTTATTTTAAAAGTATCAGTCTGAATCAGTTATTAGACTCAAGAGTCAGTTGATTGCTATTGTATTAGTGCAATATGTGATTCTCAATGAGTAACTGTCTTGAGAGCAGAGGGAAAGTTTAAGTGTATATTTTTAGTGACTGGACAAGTGTCACAAAACAAGTGACATACCAGTAATTATTTATGCATATCAATAACATTGAACAATACCAAAAAAATATTTTAAAAAAATAATGTTTTACCTTAAGGGAAAGTGGATGACTGAAATAAAATTATTGTTGTAGAGAGTAAGCGGAATTTAAGTACCAAAGATAATAAAAAATAAATGAGGAAATATCGGATATTGAAAAAAATGAGGAAAATAATACTTTTCGGTTCTCATAAAAAATACTTTTTGGGAGGGGGTTATGACAGTTGTGTCATTTGCGACTCCAGTGTGTTCTGTGTCAATATGCTCGCCGTTGTGACTTTCTTCCGAAAACTGAAGAAATGGTGCTAGTGCTCTCACCATTTGATGGCCGAAACAAAGGGATACGGGTGCAGCCAGAGCAAGGCAGATATGGGCACTGACATCTCCCATTAGATAATGGATTATTTTGCTTAATTTTGTATCCCTTACTTCTTCTAAGAGACCGACGGATATTGCACCTGATTTATAGTGATTATTAGCTAGTATCACCATACAAACATAAAATTGTTGTGGTGTCCTACCCATAATACTCTAACTCTAAATATTTTAAATAATTATCCCTACGCAAGGTAGTCGTTTCTAATTCCCCATACATTTTCAGTATTGACTTTAAAGGGCCAACCCATGGTTAATTTTTCAAAATACATTTATTTATTGGACGTTAACAACGACGAATTTGGACGTTAACAATTAGTCAATCGTGCGTGATTTGTAATGGTTTGTTGGATTTTTTGTGAATTTGTTTAACGAATAAAAACTTCACAAAAATAAATTGAGAGATATACGCTGTTTAAGTTCTAATGCAATTTTTAATCCAAATATGGAGTGGTGTAAGGTAACTAAATATATTTGTCAAAAAATAATTTCCAAGATTCTTCTGTCGGTGTATTTCAACGCATTCTCCAAAATCAGAGTACGTATGTCGTGTTGAATCTTTGCTTAAATTGAAAAAATATAGAAATGGCCGCATGACATTCACCATGCACATTAAAAACGGGAATAAAATTATCGTACACAGATGTATGCACCAAACCCAACTATTGTGGCAACCACTGTTCGTGAACTGGCTGGTTTGTAGTGACATTCTTGCTTTCTAAACCTTGAAATATTTCATGTATCTGTCTTCCATTTGTAGAGAGATTGAAGAGTAGTAATTGTACAGTTATTTTACAAACCAAAATTTTTTCTGAAACTATACTTACAGTTTAAAAAAATAAAACACTTAAAAATAATTCTTTATTTAAAAAGAACCAATGTACAAGAATTATAGAAAAATACTCGCAAACACGCGTAGCAAGGAGAAAGGAAAGAAAACTCTTTGGTTGCGTACCGCTTGCAGAAGAAAAGAACGCCAACTGAGGAGAAAGCCTCCAGGCGCACACCCCTGTTTACCTACGTCATCATTTCTGCAGAGAAAATAAGGGAAGTTATAAAAGTTTCAACGAGATGGTCGTACTTGTAATCACACCTCCATATTCTAACAAAGGCGTCCTTCTCCCCTTTTTATATTTCCCTGGCGTTATTTCGCTTATTTAACGACCAAACCTCATTTACGGATACGCTATATGTGAACTTTCATAGCAGAAAACTTATTTTTTAAAAAAGAAAACTCCCGAGGCTTTAATGTCAGTCCATTTTGCGACTTGCATAATTTATTATCAAATGCGAGCTTTTTGTTCCCCTATCCTCGTCCGTCCCTTGGGAAATCCTACCCAAGGCAAGCTCTTTAGTTAAGTTTAAACCGCAAAGATCCGAGAAATAACAGTACGCACATTAAGAATAATTCTCCCCATTTTGCTTGCAACGGTACACCTGAGGGATCTCACAATAAAGAAACAAATGAGCGCGTCGCATGAAAAGAACTCGATTGTGCACGTTTCCCGCCCCTCCACTTTCCCCGCTTGGCTGCGCGGAGAGGCGGGGAGCGGCGGCGGGGTGATGGAGGTGGATCACGGTGTGGAGGATAAGGTAGGTGGGCAGAGGGCGATGAGTTGCAAGGGCAATGGCGTGATTGACGGATGCGGGGCGGTAGTTTGGGACCAGCAGAAGGGATTGATGGGGTTAGGAGGATTTTCTGAAATATTTGTTGGAATTTGTGGGGAATAGGTGGGTTTTGGTGGGAATTGGTGGAGATTGGTGGAATTTGGAATTTATTTTGCGGTTTGATGGGGTTTGGTTGATTTCGATGGGTTTTATTGGACTTTTTGAGGAGGGGTGGGGTTTGGTGAGTCCTATCAGGGTTTCGTGTGATTGGTAAGGTCTTAAAAAATTTGGCTATAGTAATATGGTAATATATAATAATTGTAATAATAAAAATCTGAGTACTGTTCTACAAGGAAATGACCCCCGAATTCTCACACGCCGTTCTCACGCACAGATTTTGTGTTAAGAGTCTGCATCAACTATATATTCGGTGAATTTCTATTTTACGCGAAATTTACAATCACACCCACAGTTCTCGTGTCAAGAACTCAAGGTAAAGAAATTCAATGAAAACCGAAAATGTGAACGGAGTGTGATGGTGTTTTAAGTTAGTAGAAAGAAGATTGTTGTGAACGTCACAACCTTATTTAATTGCAAGCAATGGAAAGTAATATTTACATACTGTAATGGGACGGTCGCACATCGCGGATGACGACACGAGCCATATATTTATTTTATTTAGTTAAGAGCCTCGCCGCCGTAAGGAGCAGCCGAAAATGCCGTTTCCGCTGTACCTGTGTAAAAGCCGCTTAGCGCGCCAGGGGAGAGGACGAAGATGCGCCTCCTTTGTTCAGCCGAGAAAGGCGGACGCACCCCTTATGACGTGTGGGGGCATACTCCGCCCACAACCCCTTCACCGAGCAACGGAATTTCCCGCGCCTATTTTCGGGAATTTCGGTGAGGAATGTTACTGCGGGGGAGGTTGCTGGGGGGCAACTTCCCCGCTGGCGCCGCGATAGGCGGAAGGATTTCAGGTACCGCGACATCCAACAGAAATAGACAATGCGGGGGAGGTATCACGTGGTACGCGAGCCTTCTTGTAGGACCGCGGAGGGACAGCTCGATCACTTGTATCGGAGGTCGCGAGGAGGAGACTTGTATCAGAGGCAGTGAGGAGGAGATTTGCATCGAAGGTAGCTAGGAAGAGACTTGTTTCTGAGGCAGTAGCGAGGCCACATAATTGGTGCCTGACCGCCCGAATGCCACGCCGCCTCGCCACATCGCAGCCCGACTCGTGAGACGACAGCCGGCCGATGGGACGGGACACTACTACTGAGTGCCTGACTGAGAGTGCCATGTGAGTGCGAGCCGGGGACGTGACAAACTATATCGCGAAGCGACCCGTCATCGCCCGGGCGCGTTCCCGCCGCCGCCCGCACCAAGCGCCGCCCGCACCAAGTCGCCGGCCGCCGCCGCCGCTGGCGTAATCCGGGGCCGCCACCAAGGGCCGCCCGCACCAAGCCGCCGGCCGACGCCCGCCGCTGGCCTAATCCGGGGCCGCCGCCGTGACTGCCAAGGGGCCGCTACAAAGGAACCTGGAGAAACGCCGTAGCCGCCGCCGCCGGACCCGCTGAGCGCAGGGATGCCCGAACGCCGCACCTGTGAGCTGGATCACGACCGCCCGGGAGGGCAAAGACACCGGAGCTGAAATGAACTCTGGCCATACCGGCCGTTAATAAGTTAAGATTAGATTTAAGTTAGTTTTAAGTTTATTCATGTCACTGGACTTCACCCACACACTATACTAAGTGATTAAAGTAGTTTATGAAAATACTGGAGTCTTTTTCTCAAGTAGTTAGGCAAGCATGCATGCCTCCCTCTAGGGAGTCTGCCGACGAAGCAGCCGGGCAAAGCTGAATCGCCAAAGGAATCAGGTAATCGGGGAGGCGGTGGTTACAATACGTAGGTAAAATGAATAGCTTTTTCATTTTCAATAGTAATTTAATCACAATTATATCGGTTAACAACTTCACCCGATACTTTATGGCACAAGAACGCCTTGTTGTAGAACACGTTTTACAAAAATGTTTTCCGACATAACATTGGATTTTTGATTGAAACTAATCAGGTTACTGGCAAGTAAGTAACTGTTCTGCAGTGATAGCTTTTTTTACAAAGTTCCAATAGTTTGGATTAAGTTGTGCATTAACATTCCTCACACTGCATAATGAGTTTTCGTATCAATACTCTCACGCAATAATGTCGCTTAATTTTGGCGCGATCTGGCTGCCCGCAGGGAATGCAGAACGCTCACAGAACTTTTCCAAATGCCATTGCAAGCAATGCTCTTCGAATACTCAGCTATTGGCCTTGGTTTGGGAGTGCGCTCTATTGGTAACCACGGACGCAGCCAAAACGTGAACCTCAGGGTCTTTGTTACTCAGAAGTACATTGTAGTTTAGAAATATGATACACATTGAATTGAATTGAATGGAATGGAATTAATGCCTTATTTTACGTGGCGAGACTCAGGCCATTTTGCTTTCCGTGGATCTCTAGTGTTTCTCATATGCATCGGTGGTTGCAGCTACATCTTCAAATTTCGCATTCTCTAATTGAATAATGATGACTATTATTTTAGTTCATTTCTTTCTATTACCTACAAATTTTGTACGATAATCGTGTCTAATGCCATTGGTTTATTATTTCGCAATAAGTTTATTCTTTTCACTTAAAATAATGATTTTTCTTAGTTTTATTTTTTACTTCCTCGCTTCTACTAATGTAAGAAGATAAAATATTGTAATCGTGTAGTGTTACGATATGGCTCAAGTCTGCACCTGTAACCGACGCGGACACGTGCCAAAAGCGGGCGCTTCCGAGAAGAGCTGGCACGGTTGAAATTCTAAAAACCATCTTGCGCAAGCTTGCTTGCAAGTGCAATTATGAAACACTTTCCCGAAACGATTTGTACTGAAACCTGACTATATTCCGCGCTCGCGCTCCGAGTAATTCTCCGGCATTCGCCTGGTGTTAAATCGAGAAACGACGAAAAAACTACGAACCAGAGCGGCCGGTCGACAGACTTCTCCAAGCAGCGGCTGAATTCGACCTAGCTGACAAGCCATTCTCAAAAAATCTTGCCACTGTCGGGTCCCGAACCTAGGACCTCCGGCACTGAGCGAGGTGAGGTGACCTGGCCAGGCGGCGAGCGCGCGAGCGAAGCGGCGAGAGCCGCGAGTGATGCACCCCAAACGGCGCGGAGCGACGCGAGGGGCGCCCTCATTCGCGGAACGGCCGCGCCGCGGCGCCACCCGCGCCCGGATAATCCA
This sequence comes from Gryllus longicercus, assembly GCA_038098605.1. NCBI lineage: Eukaryota > Metazoa > Arthropoda > Insecta > Orthoptera > Gryllidae > Gryllus > Gryllus longicercus. The sequence continues at coordinate 950,402 of JAZDUA010000223.1, read as the reverse complement.
AGCGTTTCCCGGCGGCGGGATGCCCTGCGACCCAAGGAATTGTAAAGGAATTCCCAATTGACTCCCGCGCGGGGGAGGGGGCGGGGGCGAAGGCGGGGCTTACGCGCGCTCGCGACCCGCTCTCGCGGCGGCGGCGGAGGGGAGGCGGGGAGAAAAAAAAGGCGCAAATAAAACAGAACAAGACGCTTCTTCAAATTCCATTTTATAAAAATTCCATTAACTTGGTAATTTATGTGCCTCATTGGAACAAAAAGGGCAGAAAAGCGAGAAGGACGGAAAGAGAGATACAGGCAAATCCGTCTATCCGGCGCGGCGTCGGTCCCTCCCGTCCCCCCCCCGCTCCCCTCCCCGTGACCTGGCGCTTGGTGGGAGACGCGCACCGAATCCTCTAAAAGCTCTCTCGCTATTACTTCTCTGTAAAGGCTGCGCGTGGGTATTTCTTTTTACTGCGAGGCGGGGGGGGGGGGCGGGGCGGCGACGCGCGATGAAGTAAGTGGCGCGCTCTTAGCGGCCCCCGCCACGCCCCCTTATCCCCGCCACGCCACCACGCCGCCCAGCCACTCCTACCGCTCTAGTCCGCGACCCCGCCACTCCTACTGCAGCCCCGTCTCTGACTCCCACCGCCTTCATCCTGCGTCTGGCAACCCGTTTGGCATCCCGCCTTTCCAATCTACCTCTGCCTACCGCCTTCACTATATCATCATCGCCTCCCCGCCTTGTTCGTCCCGCTTCCGTCAGTCAAGTTCTTCCGAACTCTGCTACTCCACCTACTCTTCTAGTCCCACTAATTCACTGCCACCCCGCCACTACCTCTCTCACTTTACTTTGTCTTTCGCTCATCCTCTGCCACCCCGTCTTTGCCACCCCGCCTCTGACACCCCGCCTCTGACACCCCACCTATGACACCCCGCCCACGACACCCCGCCTACGACATCCCGCCTACGACATCCCGCCTACGACATCCCGCCTACGACACCCCGCCTACGACACCCCGCCTACGACACCCCGCCTACGACACCCCGCCTACGACACCCCGCCTACGACACCCCGCCTACGACACCCCGCCTACGACACCCCGCCTACGACACCCCGCCTACGACACCCCGCCTACGACACCCCGCCTACGACACCCCGCCTACGACACCCCGCCTACGACACCCCGCCTACGACACCCCGCCTACGACACCCCGCCTACGACACCCCGCCTACGACACCCCGCATATAACACCCCGCCTATGACGCCACCGATCCTATGCCATTTCTCTGCCATCCAACTTCTGCCGCTTTTCCACCCCGCCGCCATTTACCTCGAGAGTACACCGCCTTTACTTCATCAGTCGCCATTTTTTCATGCCATCAACACAACTGCCACTGCCCACGCTTGTTCCCCCAAGTAACCGCTACCCAGTACAGTATCGCCCATTCAACCTTCCCACACAAATCCATCCCTTCCAGCCCCTTCTTTGCCGCCTTTATATTGTTCCCACCCTCTAGGCCTTCGCATCCGCCAACTCCCGTCTTCGTTCACTGTGTCCCTCTGCAGCTTCCTCCTTTGCCCTCCCATCGCCATCCCCGCCGCGTCCCTCCCGCGCCTTCCTCACCGTCCTCACCGCTCCGCCACGACTGCGCGCCCAGCTCCCGCTCGCCCGCCCGCCCGCCCGATCGATTTGTTTGTAGATTTATTTTATCTTAATAGGATTCTCCTAGTACAGCATTACCATTTGAATAGGGATTTTGTCATTTCCAATTAAAGTTGAATGGGCGAGGGTTCGGGCTCCGGCGGAAGGGGGGGTGGCGGGGACTGGGGGGAGGGGGCACCGTGACCTCCCACCCCGCGCCGCGGCGCGTCGGCAGGCCAGCCCGCGCCGCCGCACCGTCTCCCACGCTCTCTCACGCTCTCTGACGCTCTCCCACGCCGCGCACGCTCCCGCGCCGCGCGGCTGGGCGCTGCCGGCGCCTCGCGTGGGCGATTTAACGCCGGCGAAGCCTTTTAGGGCGGATCTTTTGGACGGCTACAGATCTTAGTCGCAAATCTTAGGTTAATATTCGGTGCTGTAGCGCGTGCTTAAAAATCTTTAAGGCTTTAAACTTGTCTCGCGAGTCGTTTGGGAAAATTGTTCTACCAATACTCAGACTTCTTCTCTACAACTTGAAACCAATTGAGATGGCTCAGAGGTACATACACTGCAGCGTCTCTGACCGGAGGACCTAGAGTTCGAGTGCCGACGTGGCAGGATGTTCAACACTAGCTAGTTAACTAAATTGAAACCGGCAGCTGTCTGGAGGAGAATTCTAGCTGGTGGCTGCAATGATCAGAAGATTTCCATAGATTCACCACGTAATACTAGGTGAATGCCGGGCCATGGACCTTACCGAACGGGCCATGTACCGCGCGTGGTCATTATTTCCGTGTCTTATCGGTCGTTGTTGGGAGATACCTGGGTAGGGAAATCCCCGCGAGCCGACGTGTATGTTGGCGCCGGATATCGTCATCCAGCAGGGAAAGATGACAGCGATCCTCCGTGATAAAAGCATGTACTACAGGTACGGTACTAATTACCAAAGCAGTAATCAGTCAATTAATGTCGCGAGACCAATCAGGAACTTAGAGCTTGGTCGTGGTTGGGGCGGTCTTCCTCTGACGCAGTTAACTATAGGAGAGATTATGAACGATTTCTTGCGACAAGAAAGGTCGTGTTTAATGCTGGTATCCAAAAAATATATTTTAGTAATTCACTGAAAGAAAAGAAATGAAAACAGAGTATAAGAATACTTCTACTCTATTTCAATTCCTAAATGTTTATTTACTCATGCTTTTATATCTTAATTTATTAACAAACTTGATATTTTATAGTATTTGTTTATAAATAGTAATCTACTTTCTTTTACATTACTAAACTAAACAAATTATATAAAATAAATATTTTGTTAAACTATTCACTACACGAAAACTTTTTACTTTTCCATATACGGAGTAATATACGTAGTATAGCAAAAGTTATGTAATGCGGTGGAAAATCGATTTCGAGATTTCAAAGGAACTACATGTTATGGGGTCCCCTGATACCGAAAAAGTGAACGTCCGTCTGTTCACCTGTGAACTCCACTTTGAGTAGACTTTTTTACAAATTGAAGAAACTCTTGTCCATCTGGCTGGAGTCGAAGCTTTGAGATTTTGAAAAACATTCTTTAAAATTTGGGAATACTTAACATGAAAGCTTCCAAACTTTTAAAAATTTTCTCTAAAACTGCCCCAATTTTTTCTTAAAATTTCTTGTAAGAATAGAGTAAAATACACTTATAAAAGAGTCATAGGTCCGATTTTAACGGTTAAGTATGAATTTTCTAAAATTTCAATAGTATGATATTTTTCGGTGCCTTTTTACAACAGAAAAATTAAAGATGAGAATTTTTCCTTCAAATGAAATTTGTTGCCCGTAATTAATTCTTTTATTAAGGTCATGTGCATATTTTTGGAAATGTTAGTGGTTTTCGCGTAATATTGGCAATTTATAAAAAACAAGATTTTCCCCAAAACGGCTCCAATTTTGTTTTTAAACTTTTTCAACTGACAGTGCTAATTGAAGTGTTTAAGATACCATAGAATTAATTTTGAGATATTAATTTGTTTTTCTTTCAAAAATGACACAAATGTAACTTTTTTGAAAGATCTCTCACGACTTTAATAAGCACATTTTCAGCGATTTTGACACCACTACATTTGTGATTAGAAGTGCTTGGAATGCCGTCATATGAATTTTTTCTAAAACTCAATAGTTTTCTGTGAAAAGAGGTTCAAATCTCGCACTTTCAGTAACGCTTCAATACCATTTTCTCGAAAACGACTCCAACTTGTTTAAAAGAAAATTGCCAATTAGGAGGAGGTTTTACTTTTTTTAGTATTCTCACAACAATATTTCCGGTCTAGTATTAGGAAGCCGAAAAATTAAGAAAATTCCCAAAAAATTTATTTGCGCCGAGACCAATAGAAATAGATAAAACTCATACGGGAAAGTCTGTGCCTGTTCTGTAGCACCACTAGTTCTTATTTCTATGTAAACCTCTGATGAAAAGTTTATACGATGAAAATCTTAAATTTAACATAAAATGGTTTAAATTGAGCAATCAGGGTGAGGCCAATCAACAGTGATGTCAAGGTCAACCTTCTCGCATTTGTTATCGTGTATAGTGCATCATGTATTAGCACAATACTATCGAGGGCCGATAGTCCGATAAAGGATCGATTAACCTTTGCCTACTTTTGTTTAGGGTTATTTTGCGTTAAAGCGATAATAGGGAGTTATAGCGCCGGGCGTAAGGAGATATCATTAAACTCTATTGATCACATGACTAACGCCTTTATTTCGTACGGTCGTAATGAACAACGTTCAGAAGAGTTTTAGCAATTGTGACATTGCGTTATGCATTATAATAAAGGAAGCTTTTCAAGCGTTGAACAGAGAAATTGCATAATATATCAAAGTGTAGGCTAATGGTGAGACATTTAAATACGTTACGAGTCATCAGAATAACAAATATACATTGTACATGGAGTTGAGTTTTTGTGGCCCTCCGTGATGAGTATGCAGTCTGGAATTTTGAATCTGCTTTTCTTGAAAATATAGGAAATACCTTAAAACAGCGTTCGTTATGTGCATAAGACATAACATATCCCGAAGATATGATTTGAATTCCTTTTTCGCGAATTTCTTTCCTGTCACCTCTCCAACACATCCGGTAATTCTTGCCAGCGTTGTGGAGTTGGTAAGGAATAATTGTAACTGCCTCACATACGAGAATCGTTTACCAGAGTTGGAAAAATCCATTTCTTCATATTTTCATATTTTCATATTTCATATTCATATTCATATTTTTTAAATATTTTTAGGCGGCCATTTTGCCGCATGTAAGGTGACCGTAGAGACTCCCACAAGCGTGCACTATTTATGAAGGTGTAAGGTCATACATTAGGCCTGAGGTAAGACGTTATGACTTCAAGGTCCGCCACGTGACTGCTAGTGCATAACGCCGCTACCTTACGCATGACGCTAAAACTCCCTAATAGCAAGTTATTTTTACGAGGCTAATAATGTAATAGAATAGAAATTAGTCTTGCAAATCGCTTTCCCGAAGGAAGTTCTAAATTGAAGTGTGGTTTCATTTGCGATCATTTCTACGTTTTGTTATGGTAAATTTGAAAACTGAGAAACTAATACTCTATGATATTTTCCTTAATGCTAATGACGTATTAGATAATTTTTCTTCGTTTTTATTTGTATTTCGAGAACTTTCAGCAAATTTGTAAATGACCTTTAATGACGCTCCTTGGGCATCAACCTGACCACACATATTAACTACCTACTTTATTCAGAGAAAAAAAATATATGTACTGTTTTATTTCATGAAGTTAAAACACACAAGTGAGACATGTCATGGCACTGATCTCATAAAAAGGCTGTTTGAAAACTATCAATTCTGATAAATACAATATCAAAAACTTTATTACGTTACATGGCGACTTGTTGGTGCAGGGGTTAGCACCATTGCCTCGAAGTAAGCGTTACCCTGAGGCCCTAGGTTCGCATCCCGCGTAAGGTGGAAATGTTATCGGTTGACTTGTGTATTCACAGTACAACATGAATCACGTCTAACTCATTATTTTCCCTAATTCCTGTCCGTAATTCGGTAATCTTACTGTGAGTGTTTAGAATAAAAATTGTGTGCGTCGCAAAGGTTATACAGGCCACTGCGATCCGTGACTCCCGGCCATTTAAGCGGTGCAAACATCGATTAGAGGAAAATAAGCTGGTTGTTGTATTTGGAAGATAGGCCTCAGGCGGTGGGAGGGGACATGCGTCAATAGACACCGGAAAGTGTGAAAAGTACCTATTCAGCCACCCAATTACTTTACATATTTTTTAATAACTTGACTTAAAAATATATACTTAGACATCTTTTTTAACATGCTGTGCGCGAAACATGGTTTCTCGTGCTTGTTTTCCTTGTGCGAAAAATGCTTTTTTTTACTTTCTCGCTTTAATAACTTAAGAAGCTGTATTTTGCTAACATAAGAAGAAAAAGTATTGTTATCGTGCGCCGGAAATTTGTGAATTTTCGACACAAAAACTCTTATTGCCTGTCCCTGGTAAGGAAAAAGTGGATAAATCCCGTTGCTAAATATAGAAAAAAATCCTCTAAAACGTGGTGTAGGCAGAATCCATGTTTTGCGGGAACATCATACCGAAGAATCGATTGGCGGCATAAAGTCTGTCTGTCCGTCCGTCTGTGCACAACGCTAGCGCATTAACCAATCTGCCGATTTCCTCCAAAATAGATATTCCCCAATTCTAGCTGGTGACCCAGACTCTGGAATTTGAAACCGAAATATTAATTTTGGACGGTACTTTATATGAAGCCTCTGAAACATTTTCACAATTTTCAAAATAAAAAAATGCTCGAAATTCTTTCGTGAAACTTTGTTGTTGAATAGTGCAAAAGACATTTTAGAGAATGGTGTAGGTCTCATTTTCGTTGACATCTTCGATTTTTCGAAAATTGCAAAACATGTTTCGTAACTACAAAATTGAAGATAAAAGATCTTCAGACAGTCTATTGTACAAAATAAGCTCATGAAAGAAGGTACAATGTTTTGAAAAAATGTGTAGTTTAGTGTAATTTCTGCTTGAAATGAATGAAATATATACAGGTTTCACACCAACTATGGGCCACCAGAAAAATTGAATGACTGATGTGAAAAATAATTAATTTAATTGTAATTATATTTTTCTATAGACATTTTTTACTTTCTCGCTTTATTAATTTTTAGTCATTGTGAATTTTCATTGTATAGATGTATTTCTTTTTTTAGCAATCAACAAAGCGTAATAGAAATTTCACAATGCCGCATTCATTGAGAAGCACTTGAGTAACACTTGTTTTGTGTATATCATCTTCTCTCTTTCGAGAAACCATGGACGGTCTCTTTGTTGAAAAGCAATAGTGTTTATCGTATCTGAAGTGTGGATATTAGAAGTCGGTCATGAGATGAAACGCTTTCGGAACTGTTATCTTACGACGAAAGGCATCTTAGGAATGTTCGTAATTATTTTGGTGACAATTGCATATATTCTAATTACTGTATTGATAGTATTAGCCAATCGCATGCAAATAGTTTTGATAATGCTGCGCTGGCAACACTGCATTGCTAATTTCGTAGTTGGATTGGACGTTTTGAAATAATGGCTGAGGTGTTAGTAGCGCAGAAAATGCAATATTTCAATATTTCGTAGCTGTTTCCAATAACGCGAGAAAGTATGTGCTGATGTAGAACCACTAGTTTCACAATGTGCGAAATATTGCGAAGGGTGTGCGAACATTTGTAACGATTCGCAATTGTCTTTAGTCTTGACATCTTTATTTATTATTTACAAACAACAGTGTTACGACACGTCTGTTCAAGTAAGGTGTTTCTAATTATTTGATATTTAATTTATATTACTTTACTTGACGCATTGCGTTTCGCTCAGGGCGTGTTAAAAAATATGTCTGTAATCTCTTTGTCGTCCTCGCTATGCTAGGACTACAAACTCGAATCAGGTGAAAATCACCTATTTCGCGCCCTTGTTACGCCTATTATTATATCAGCATATACATTCAGATATTAGAATATTCAACTACACTCTTTAATTTTCAATGAATTTTAAAATATCAACCGCTTTTATTAATGGATTATACGTTAATAAATTTACATTATTTACCATTTTATGAATAATAACTGACAATATTGTTTCAATTCATTCGCAAAAGTACAAGGATATTCATGATTCTGGATTCTAATCACGAAGTGACACTGGCAGTACATATAACTTCATTTTACTGCTCCTGACGAGGACGGTCATTCTGAATCAAAGTCTTATAAACGTCGCTTAGGAAATTTCGACTGTGCTCTGTGAGGTAGAAGTATTTCAATTAATTTTTAGTGTGTTCGTAGAACATAGATATTATACTTATTGCAGTAATGAGTACTTCTTTCCAAGTTTATACACGAAATAATGCTAATATTATATTTGAAGTTATTAAAGACATTAGTACTTTATAGTTCTAAATGCAAGAGCTAAAATGATTAAGTCATGCAAAAGTAGAACATATTTCATTCAGAAAGAAATCTAGCTTTGCAACCGTACATGGATGGTCCAAAAATCTTCCACATTTGTCGAAGTGTTAGAAAGTTTACTAAAAATCAAATATTGGTCATTTTCATAAATAATTTTACTATATTCGAACGAAAAGTTTGAAACAAATTGGAACTATTTTTGAGGAAATTTTGAGGAAATATCCTAGAGTTTCGCCGTTAAGTACCGCCAATAATGAGCAGGCCTTACAAACAGAACTTTGATAACAATAGGGAGGTCTAAAACGTATTCGAATTTCTTTCATTGCCTAAAGAGAAGTGAGCTCCTAGACTGGGGTATCTTTAGTTCTTTTAAAGGTTGACAATCCATCACACCACCACCACTATCACATATTTAGTTCTCCACAGTCCGGACATTAACTCGTACGTTTCCCACCTACCGAGAATCGATGTTATAAACAGTGATGTGTCCAACTTTTCGTGTCAGAAAGCTATTTTAGCTACCAAAGCTTTACCATACCTTAGTCTAAGAGGGTATTGCTGAGAAAGGATTTTACTGTTGTTTTAGGGCGCTGCTGTGGCAATCAAGATTGATTGGGAACGGAAAGGAACGGGAAGAAGAGATTGCGCAAGGTCAGTTTCCCGTTTAATAGTGTGCGGCTGCAGCGTACTCCTGGAAATGTGAGAGAAACTGCAAGCTTCCAGAACGAGCAATGGCTGTAAGTTTTCGGATCCGAGAGGTGGCGCTCACTACTTGTTAAATACACCAAGCCAATTTATGACGCCTAATCGGAATCGAGCCCGCGACCTCCTAATGACCGCCACGCACAACCTTCAAGCATTGTCATTATGCTTGCCTGCTACTACAATTGTTTGATAATCGATCTCGCGCACCCTGAGACTCGGAACGACCTTGCGTGGCGTGGCGTGGCGTGGCGTGACGGAGGGTTGCGCGAGCGGTCGCCGGTCGCGTCAAGCAGGTTTCGTAAGAGAGCGCGGCGTCGGCGGCAGAAAACGCGCGGCTATTGATCGCGATCGCGTGCGGGCGGTCGTGGCGCTAGCCGTGGAGGAGGCGATAGCGGGAAGGGCAGCGGTAGGTGTCGATCACTCTGGCGATGGTGGAGGTGGCGGCGGCGGCGGCGGCGGCGGCGGCGGCGGCGGCGGAGTCGGGGGCAGGGGCGTGAGCGAGGACGGTGACTGTGGGGTGATAGACGTGGTGGTAGCGGAGCTTGTGGTAATGGCGGCAGGAGTGGCGACAATGGCGATGGAGGCAGTAGTGGAGGTGAAGTTGATGACTGGGCTGGTGATGGCGGCGGTGGTGATGGTGAGGGCGGCGAGGGCGGCGAGGGCGGCGAGGGCGGCGAGGGCGGCGAGGGAGTGATGGCGAGGGGTCGGTGTCGGGGGTGGTGATAGCGGATGGATATAGCGGTGGTGATAGTTGAGGATGGCGGCGGTGTCGGGGGTGGCAAGGGCGGTCGGGGTGGTGCGAGGAGTGCGGCGGAGGCGGCGCGGTGGGGGTGGGGCGGCGCGTTCGCGGAGCGTCTCATAAGTAATGCATCGGCCGGGCGCTAACCGCTGCGCACGCACACTCGCACGCATCGTTTTCAGCGCCATTGATTAAGCCATCGCGAACGGCACCGGCACTTTGGGGGCACCAAGTGCACGCTCACGCACAAAAAAAGTATGCGAACCGCCTAGGAAGGAGTCACGCAAGCCCAGATTCATCCGTTACGTAGCATAATAATAATAATAATAATAATAATAATAATAATAATAATAATAATAATAATAATTTAATAATAATAATTTAATTTTTTAATATAATGGTGATCATTATGGTTATAATAGCGTTTTTAGGCTCATTCTGTAATGGCTGCTCTTGTACCTAGCCACGTTGTCTTGCATTATTAAGTCCTTAGAAAGAAAACTCACATTTGCTGCTCAAGTGCTAAACCCACTTAAGCAATAAAAAAGAGAAAAATATAGATATTAAGTACAATTCCCATGTAATTGCAGAATTAATGGTAGTATATTACTAAGAAAACACTAACGATAGTCACAGCGCCGACGAGTAAGAGTCCCGGGCTAGACACCGCCTCCTGATTTTTGTCAAGATACGTGTTCACGGTTGCCAGTATCCCGAATATCTGTGTGCCTAACCCTGTTCCAAGTACGGCCCTTCGCGATACACCATTACCCAGGCAATAGCCAACCTCGCCCGAACGAAGGCGAGCTTCGGACGGGCGTGGAATGGGCCAGGAACAGAGTAAGAGGGCGCTGAACACATCAGACGTGGTAAAATCAAACGGTCCAAACTGCTCATCTGCGAGTGCCTTTGAGATGTGATTTAAACTCGTGTTGATTAAAATAAGATTGGTAAAACTGCCTCGTATTCTGAACATTTGTGCCCCTTCAACCCACTTTTACTTATAAGGTTCTCTGATCTCACTGATGCAGGCCTGGTATAAACCAAAGTTAATCAATAATGAATACCATTAGGATGAAAGTGTTTCTGTAGCTCAACCTCAACACAATACGGTGATGGTTCTCTAAATTAGAGTTGTGCGTTCAGGGCTGGCCGTTTGAGTCACTTAATTTGCTTTATGTGTTCTATCCTCAACTTTTCTTACAATCTTACACTAACATGCACTACACCACCACACATCCCGAGAGACTAGTCGTGAGCTTAGAGCTTGCCCCGGCTTGGGCGGTGTCCCGCTGGTGAGAGATACCTGGAAGCCCGCAAGCCGATGGTAGGTTGGCGCCAGATCGCGCCATTCAGCAGGATCTCACCAGCACTTTCCGAGGAAAGTAGCATGCACTACACTTAGGAGACTGATGACCGTAGCAGTTGACTCGCCCAGAAGCACTAAACAATGAAAAGGTGGATGGCCTCTTCTCGCTTGCCGTTGCATGACGTATCGTACACAGTGTCACACTGGGTATGAAAATTTGGTCCGTTCGCGCAGTATGGAATTAGGCAAAGTAATACAATCAAATGTATGAATTTTTTAGTCCAAATCGAAACTTCTATAAATTTCAGAATCTTTTTTCTGAGTGCCTGGGTATCTAAGGAAACCATAGATACTTATTTCATGGCCGGACGCTGCATAGTATTTCTTTCAGTGTTTGCGCACGTTGGGAAATAGTAATAAGAAATTAATGGCTGGTACTCATTTACATTATTGGCCACTGAGTCCTTCTGTTTTCTTTCTCTGCGAAGGCAGATTAGCGCCCCGAGCGGCACCGCTGAACGAAGTTCATCGTGAGAGGAGCCTTTGTGCCTTTTTCCTCGGGACTGCAGAGCGAGTCGAGGAGCAGCAGCGCGAATTCAGTCTCTCGGGGCAAAATTGTGGATTTGATTGTTTGATTGATTGCCTAAGTGACTCCGAGCACGTCAACTACCAGGGTCATTAGTTCCGTAAGTGTAAAACATGTTTTTTGCTCGCGAGGTGGCGGTGAACTTTCCCCCGCTGTCGGCGACATCCGGCGCCGACATACCGTCGGCGAGAAGGGGTTTCCCCAACCAGGTATCTCCCACCAGCGGGGCGCCGCCACAGCCGAGGCAAGCTCTAAGCTCCCGACCCTTCTCCCGGCATGTGTGTGTGTGTGTGTGTGTGTGTGTGTGTGTTGCGAGTTAGTGTAAATGTATGTGTGTAAGGGGAGAGGATAGGATAACGAAGAGGTAGTAAAGTTTGCGCGCGGTCCCGATTTGTGTCCCGTTTGTGAGGGAACTGCTCCGGCATTCGCCTGGCAGTTGATGGGAGAAACCACGAAAAATTACCGATGCGAGCTGTCGGCCGCTAGAATGCTCCTTCAGTCAGGGGCTGAATTCGACTTAGCTAACAAGCTAGTGTCGAAATCCCTCGTCCGTCGGGACTCGAACCTACGACCTCCCGGTTAGAGGAACTGCAGTGACATCAGTTGATGCCCTGAACCGTCTCTCCCGGTGCAAAATTATGGAGTTTCTCGGAGTTCAGCTCGTTAAACTGAGTGGCGCATACGCGAATGGCTTGTAAGAGGCACACGAACAAATTCACTGAGACGATCTGAAGGAGAAATTAGCCAGTTAATTAAAAATGTATAGCTCTCCGACCGCATTCTTTTAATTATATAGTGCACAAAACTTAAAACAAGCTTAAGATTTTTTTAAAATATTTCTTAATAATTCATCCAAATGAACAGAATTAAAACCCGTCATTTCGTGCAATTTGATGGAGGTGGATTTGACGGTACATTTAACTTTTTTGTCATGTCGGCATTCTCCTAGCATTGATTGGAGAAACCTCGAAAAATAATTATTAGAGCAGCTGAACACTTGAATTCCCCTCCACAAAGCGACTAAATTCATCCGTCTTTTCTAGCTAACGTAAAAAACTCAACCACCGTCGGAATTCAAACCCTAAAAATTCCTGGTCAGAGACTCTTCTATGTCAGCAGGAATGCTCGCTCTAAGAGAAACTCACCCGGTTAGTGCACAAAAAACCTTGTATTAATTTTCTTCATGTGACGTAATAGACGAATTTTTTTCAAAACACATCTTGTCACACCAGTAAATGATATTTTTAATTTTTTGTGTGTAGTGTACGTAATCACCAAATCATATCCTCATAAAGTACTCCAAAGGTGGCGGGAAATTCAATTTTTATACAATAAATCAATTGATTTATTTTACTAACTTTGTGCAAAATAATAATTTAAAAGAAACAAATTGGGAAGAAAACAAACCCTTTAAACAAACAAAATGAATTAAAGAAAGAGTGGTTCAATTAGGGGAGAAATTCTGTAAGATCTGAGTGCAGGTTGACAATATGCAAGACTTCGTTGACAGACATTTTTGAATTATTTGTCAGGTAGTTTTGCACGTTATATATTACATTTCAATTAAGTTTTTGAAGTTTTAAGGAAGTATCTTTTTAATAAATCATAAACATATGTAGATACATATCATATACAAATATACATATACAGATAGTAAACCACATGTTCTTCTCAATAATAGTTGTTGAAATTTCAACGGAACAAATTACTCTGCATCTAATTTTCATGTTGCTTTCTGAGTACATTAATTTTGTGAACTCGAAAATTTATAATTTGTGTCCAGACTCTGAGCGTAGTTGTATTTATCTAATATTCGAATCTATTCCAATAGGTTACACTGAGCGAAACACTTATTCACGGGGCACTACTTATTCATGGGATATCTCTGACGTGCCTGTGTTAATTATCTTCTATTTAGATACACGGTTGATCCTCTTTTCAATGATATAAACAAATGTTGGTATTTTTGATGATAGCATGTAAAAATCTTAACAGAAAACATTTGTTCTTTAAAATATAAAAACAAGAAATCAGTGTTCTAATAATTATGTTCGGGTTATTTACAAAACCTTCATTATTCACTTTTACATTTTAGGGCGCTTTCGTTTGAGACTGTGTTGTTATTCAGATGTGACCCCTTTCACAGCTCATTGACTGTTAACAATGGAAACCATATGCAGGTACTAATTTATTTTTACGAATAGGTAATTATTTTGCGCTTCAAATACGGTCAATTAGTCACGTACGTACTTGAGATAAATGACCTCTCTTATAGAGCTATTGCTTCAAAGAAGACTTGTGTACCTCTGTGGCATAACGACATTTTGTAGACATGCTGTCTTATTTGAAAAAAAAAAAGTAGTTTCAAGATCGTGTGGTTACTTTTTCAGGCTCTATGTAAAAATAAGAAAATTTATGTTGAGATAATACATATTTCGTAGCTCTGTGGAGGTTGTTTATCTTTTTATGAAGTTGTCAAAACGCTCTAACGTCTTTATATAGATATTTTCAATAATAATAATCAAATAATAATCAAATTTATGTTATTTGAGTTTTACACAGTTTATGTTAAATTATATTTGTCTATGTATATTCATTCTATTAGGCATCACTTCAAAATGACTGTATTTTCTAAAATATTTAAACATTTATTTTTGTAGCTTATTTCTCTTTGACTGTTGGCAGTATCTAATATTTATGGAACTTGCTCAGAATTAAATTGTATACTTGCTATTTATTTCTAGGTTTATTCTTTTTTGGAAGTCTTGTATAATCTTTCGCTAAAGAAAGTAATCCAAAAAATCTAATGAAATTTTAAAGTACTAAAAGCATGTTCATGGGAAAATTATAGTTTCGTATAATCTATAATTATTGAGTAAATGGCATCATAGTAATTACTGTTTGACAAAGTGTGATATATGACCTTATTCCCAGAAGGTTTTGACTCATATTAGTAGAGCAATCTAAAGGGAATGAAGACCATAAGTACTAAACTTTTATTTCTCAAAAACTAGGACCCTTTTATGAAACTTTTATGTTGTTTACAAGACGTGAGAAATTCCAAATCACCGAGTTCTTCTGTTTGAGTCGCTTTCAGGTAACAATATTTCAATAGATTTCTATCGCCTGCGCAGTCATATTCTGAGGATTCCTGCTGTCCGGAATGAGCTCAGTCTCAGTCGATCGAGCTGGTGTTTCGGCCATCGTGTTGTAGCCTTCTTCAGAGCTATACTACAAACGTTTGTTTTGGACTGTTATTTACCGGGCATTCTGTGTCTTCAGTTATCCCGAAATCGGTAGCATATCTCTGAAGAAGGCCACAACATGATGGCCGAAACGTCAGCTCGATCGACTGAGACTCGGCTTCTCCCTGACAGCCAACTATCAAATGACTCCGGCCGTGGAAGCCTACGAACCCAATGCATTAAAAATGACTTAAAAATTGTCATTTCCTTTTGGAATATTATAAAATTAAATTCTATACTAAACGAAATATTTCTTCAGTGAAAAAATGATATTGCATTAAAATCCGACTCCTAGTTATGATTAAATGATGGTTTCGGTGTGATAAAAAATCGTACGAAAAGCCACTGCGCCACAACCACAAGTTGAAAATTTCCGATCTTGCACGGAACTCGGCCTTTCAGCCTTCATCTGCGAGTTCTTGAACTGCTGACGATTAACGCTAGCCTCTATAGTTCTAAAGAAGGTCACAACACGATGGACGAAACGCCAACGCGATCGACTGAGACGCGGCTCATCTTGGACAGCCAAGAATCAAATGACTCCGGCAGCGGAAGCGTACGAATCCCTATTCTGAAGACTTTTTAAAGCCCCGAGTCGGTATTTAAGGAGTCACTACGTTCGTGAATATTTCTTTACATCTAAAGAACAAAAGAGTTTTACCACCTCGCGCGTTTACTTGGGTATGAGGGGAAACCCCGAACAATATTTATAGTCTTCAAATGTGAAATCTTTAATTTCCATCATTTGGGATCTAGCTAACTCGTTACTCATTCAAACACGATAGTACCATAGAATGCAACTTAATATCACGACAGCAGCATGAAAGACTGTTAAAGAATGCGAAAAAAATTACCACCTAAATGAAGAGTTGAGAAACTAAAGCTCTGAGGGAGAAAACAAGCTAAAGAAGAGCAAAGCAGATGCGATATAAAGATCAAAAACGTAGTAAAATGAAAAAAAAAAAAAGACCCACTTCTAAATTCCTTCGTGACAAAAGCGACTAAACCACCAAAAGAGAGCATCAGGTGCTTTACGACGCGACGGAGAGGGACCTAGAGAGCGGAGAGCGAGCTATCGTGGGGGACAGTGGGCGGAGGGGGCGGCGCGGCGAGGGGGGCGAGGGGGACAATTTTCCGCGGGCGCATGCGGCGAGGCTGCGCTGTGGCGCGTGGGCCCCGCCGGGAGCGGCGGAGCTGTTAGCATCAATAATGCACCTCATAGGGAAATTGCGCGGGGCGGCGCCACGCAACAGCGGCCTAAGGCGCAGCGCGGGCGACAGGACGGGCGCGGGGCAGGACGAGTAGGCAGGCAGAGGCAGGAGGCGCAGGTAGGAGGATGACGTGAACAGGACGAGTAGAGAGGACAGGCTGAATAGTCAGGAAGAGCAGAACTAGGTAGGAGGAGGACGTGCTAAGTGGCTAGGTAGCAAAAGAACATGCAGTCAGGCTGAATATTCAGGCGGAGATAGGAGAAGCAGACAGGAGGAGGACGTGCTAAGTGGCTAGGTAGCAAAAGAACATGCAATCAGGCTCAATATTCAGGCGCAGATAGGAGAAGCAGACAGGAGGAGGACGTGCTAAGTGGCTAGGTAGACACAGAATGTGTAGACAGGCTGAATATACAGGTGGAGGTTAGAGAAGCAGACAGGAGGAGGACGTGCTGAATGGATTGGTAGAAACAGGATTAGAAGGGCGGAGGACAGGCTGAGTAGACAGGGAACTGCAGGAAGACAACACCGGAGGATGTGCTAAGTGAATAGATAGAAACAGAACGTGTAGACAGGACGAATATACAGAAGATAGGAGAAGCAGACATGTGGAGGACGTGCTGTGTGGACAGGCAGAAACAGAACGACTAGACAGGTAGAGGACAGGTTGAGTAGGCAGAGGCAGGAGCAGGCAGGAGGAAGACATGCTGATTGGATTGGCAAAAAACAGGTCAAGCAGACGGGGAGGAAAGGATGTGTTGACACACGGCCGCAGAACGAACAAATAGGCGAAAGACAGGCTGGGTATACAGATAGAGGCAGGGTGGAAGTCAAGTGGGGACATATGTGAATAGACAGAAAAAAGGCAAATGTACTACGTATATTACTCCGTATAACAATTGTTTTAACACTCAAATTGAATCTAATGTGTTCACCGGTGTATATGATTTACTTCTCTATTATTTTTATACCAGTTAGTCAAAAATGTATTAGGAAAAATGTACATGTTTTTAACAATCAAAATTTTATGTACCTATTCTTCTTGGTTCTCTGGTGTATGTCTAAATCACCCATCAATTAATTCTTTCATTGGTTATTTTGTTTAGTCAGTGTGGCTTCCACCAATAAGATGCCACTCTTTAATAATCATAGAATCTTATCCGCCCACCCCCACCACCTTTTGACTCTTTGCTCGCTCCATGCCTGTATTACAGAACTCTATGAAATTGTATTCCATATAGCGCGTCCCCATCTTATATGAACATAACATGGCGTCCTACCATTCCAAGGTGCCTTACACGAACGATTGAATATGCATTATGGATTGATTAGAATGATATAATTGTTAGTTGTAAAAGGTAAGCTCTATATACTTTTATTGTATAATTATTAGTTTTGAGCATAATGCATTTCTTGTCAAGATTTTTAACGAACTTTTGTACTATAATTCAATGTACTTAATCTGATATTTACTCATTGTCAATTGTAAATATTCTTTATTGTAGACTGATGATGAGGACAGCGGTATCCTTGAAACAGTGGCAAAAATTATAAAAAATACTAAATGCACATTTAATTGTATTATTGATGTGGATACCACAATAGTTTAAAAGGTCTGTTCTAAACCAAAGGGCCAAATTTGAAGAAGAATTAATTAATTCATGAACAGACACGTGAATATTAACAATTTCATTACTTCTGTTTTGCAGTTATATGCCGAACAAACTGAAGGCATTTTGAATATTACATTTTAATCACTAATGTTCTTCAAATATAGTTAGTTCAGCGAAAAAGACAACAACATACTGTGACGTCATGGATACTCACGGCGAACACAGACACAGAGCTTTCATATAGCCAATATTTATTTACAAAGAAACACAACAAATATTTACAATGAATTTACACCTTACACTCTAGCTCTGATAGACCTGCTATCCCCTGATCGCAGGAGCGATCCCATCCCGATTGATGATCGGTTTCAATTGTGGCACTCGCCACTCCTACATCTGAAGCGCGCACAAAGCCAAGCTTCCGTGACTGGATGTCACTCTGGGATACAAAGTCCGTACCGGCGTACCAAGGGATGGTTTGCCTCGATCGCAGGAGCGATCTTACCCGATTGAGAATCGGCCGCGAGTAGTGGCACTCAACCACTCCTCACCTCGGAGCACGCACACAGCATCGCTCCAACGTGACCGCAGTCACCCAAGGATACAAAGTCCTCCACAGGCTCGTCAACAAGTGACTTGCCTCGCGGGCCCTGCTCATCGCTGCACCCTCGTGGCGCCAAATATGTGCATTCGCGCGAGGTTCTCCCACTGTCTCCAGAACCCACCCACTGGCTCTGTGCACTCCCTTGTATACTCGAGGCTCACGTGACCTACTTCGTCACGCCGTCCCCCGCAACGCACTTCTCCTCGCCATGCGGTTTGGGTGTCCGTTCTTTAAGTTTCTCCAAAGCCTCGTGTCTCCCTTTGTCGCGTGCTGGCTTTTAGGAAAAACCCTTCTCTCCCTCCTGTGGCGAGGCGATTTCCTGTTACTAATCCCTTACCACGCATCGCCAAATAGCTCCCACGAGATTTGTTTGCTAGTACGTTATAATACAAATAAAACATGTTACAAACTACACTTCGATTCAGTAAAACAGTTGAATGTCACCACTCGTATGTTTTGACTGCAGAAAACATGGTGGGCCCTACTTCTGAGAGCGTTCACCAAGAGCGCTGAAACTACATAGTCAGCCACGCGATGTGGTTATATTATACCTCGTTGAATTGATGAAAGTTTTTTTAATTGGTATGTTTTAATTTTTGTTTTTTGTTGCATTTTTTTAACAATTGAAAGTTTTGATACATAAACCTATCTCCACTTCAGTATGTTTTTACAATTTTTACGTCAATGTATGATGTTTCTTCATCATGCCAAACGTGTTAAAAAAAGTTTTTTTTTTCATGTTAAACCGTATCAGAAAACCTTTGAACCTTATGTCTGGAAGAATTATGCTGAATTTGGTTTCTATCTTTTCCTAAATAATCGAATTCTTTGGAGAAATGTCACATTAGAAATAAGCTTTTCAATTATATTTAACTTACTGAATGTCATCCTATAGTCAGATGAATTTGTTTTATTAGTCGGTCTATGTTATTAATTTGTGGTTTATAATGCAGAATGTAAGCCGTGTAAGCGGCCTTCAGCTGCAGAAACAGTGCGTTGGGGCTAGCAAATTGCACAGTGCCATTCAGCGCTTGACAAAGCTCGATTTTCTGCGTCGCCGCCACTTCGTAAATGGAGCGAGTTAAGACTAGTTCAACATTTTCCAACGACGGCGATTAATACGCTTCTCATTAGTACATGACTCTTAATGTCAGATTAAAATGATGAACTTTTAACTTGAGTACTGAATGTGAGATCAAAATAGTTGAGGTATAGTAAGCAACTACTCTTCACTGACGCCTGAGTAAATGATGAGAAGGTGTTAAGAAGTTAACTACACTCTCGTTCCCTAACAAGAAAATTGTGAATGTTTAGTGCCAGGGATAGTTATGTACTTCTAATTGTCGTTTCTTCGAATAATTAGTATTTAGTGTTATTATTAGAAGTATTAGAATTATTAGTATTAGTAGTATTAACTTTCATCATTTTCTATAAATAGACGTTTACGAATTTGAGTGATTTGGTGACACGAAACTCATATTTCAGTCTTTCTTGAACGTACTGAAATGGAAATTTGGCACCACTGCTACTAGGAAATTGTTGTTTTATTTTATTCAAAACGTCTTGCGAAAATTTTGGTGCATCGTGCTCTTTTGCTCTTTCTTTCTTCAAAAATTGGAATATAAAGGAAGTACAAATAAACAATAACTTGTTTACAGCAATTTCAAAACTGCAAATAATTCATTTGTAAATGTCATATGATAATTAATTGTTGATGACATAGATTTTACAGGCTGCAACTCCGGGGTGTCACCTCCAGGTGAGAATCAATGCTATGTCGTGCAATGCCATGTTGTGCAGAATCAATGCTATGTCGTGATCTCGGGTGTCACGCATTCTTACGCGTTTTATTTTTATCGTTTGCGATCTAGACGTGCACGAGAGTTTAAAACGATAGATGTGCATTACAAAGGCGATTATTCTCTTGTTACTTCCTGATGTTGCTCTGTTCATCGATGAAGAAAACGGTGATTAAATTAAAAGGGGCAGGAATCATTTGCCCGGCTGACTTCTGAACTTAGTTGTTGACGTTCACAGAACGATGAAAGATGATTCTGGTGCAGGAAAAAGTTTATTAACCAGATGTATCATGTAAAGTAGTTGAACAATCAGCAATGAAATCTGACTCTTTAGTTAGGAAATGTTGAACCCCACAGTGAAGAACCCAACTCAATCTCAGACAGTGTGTTGATGAAAACTACTCTCATCTCAAATATTGTATAAGAGATAACGAGAACACTATTCTTTGAACCCAAAACAATAATGCTTGGCTTGTAATGAAACACAGACAAAATAACACAGAATTTACGTATTCCTACTTTAGAAGATAATTGTCTAACTTTACTGCGGTTTGTATTACGGATGGACGCTCTCCTGCCGGAGACCCCGTCAAAGGTCGAAGTACTTCCGGAAGTAAAAACAGATTCGATTGTAAACACATTTAACTAAATTGTTCTCAGAAAAGATGCAGTCTGTGTCACCAACGAACAGGAATCATGTGCCAAAAGTGCAATGTACTACTTCATTTACAGTGTTGGTACAAATTTTATAATACAAATTATTGTAAAAAACTTTTATCTACTTTTATCTTCAATATTATGTATTGTTTCTTTTTTTCATGTGTAAAAAGAACCACTATATGAAAGTCTATTGGATACATAGGATGAGAATGCTTGTAAATCATTTTGTTGCATTTTATTTTCGCAAGACCCTCAACGCCCAGTGTCACCTTTAGGTGACATCCCCATAAAACAAAAACCATAGTATTGAATTAGATAATAACCTACTCACTGGTTAAGAAGATGGATAAATAAGTAATCTTCAGAATGGAAAAAATCTCCCATATAATAACAATGGGAATTATTGAGTGAGAGAAATATGTGTAAATCTTAATCGCACTGTTATGTAAATGTATAATTTGTTTTGTTTTAATTTTAAATGATTATTGTTTTGAATTAATATCTACGGCATGGGTGTCAACATTATTATTGCATTATCATTATTAAAGTCAATGTAAAAAAATAACACCTCGGGATCTGTATGTGGCACTAGTACTATTTTCTGTATACTGCTCAGGAGTTTTGATGAACAACCGAAAAATGTCGTAAGTTGATGAAGAACAATGATTAAACCATCAAGCTGTTTGTTTATTTCCAGTGCGAAGCCTATATAAAGATATTTATCATTTTTTGCCAGGAAATTCGTTACTCAAAGTGTAACATCCTATACCTCATTGCACTTTGCCTTCAGTGCATGATTTCAACATTAGCGCAAGCCACCTGACTACTGAATATTCCCAAAAGCTACAAAGCAATTCCAACGAACACACGTTCACAGAAAATGAATACTTTTTATAGCGACGTGAATTCCAGAGGATGCTACTGCAGGTCAATGTCTTTTGGAAGATAACGGTTATGTGGAAATGCAAGGCGACAGCGTGGGACCGAGTAAAATGATATGTCGTGGTGTGTAGCGTTGTCATTCTCGGAACTGCGTAGATTCAGGCCGAGCAGCGTTGCTGTGAGACACGCGAAAGAAACGCTCACGAAGCGAGGTTGCCGCTATCTCGGCCGCGCGAATAATTGAGAGATTTCATTAAGGACGCTACTCGTTGCCAACTCTTAACGCCCTATTAGTGGTGAAAAACGTTTACTCAACGATATAGTAACGATAGTCGGCAGAGCATATTTCAATAAATTGTTCCCGTTCCTCAGTCGTGCGTTTGAATAATTTGGTTGAATAATTATCACCTTCCTTTGTTAATCGATATCACACTTTAGAATATTGAATATTAGAATAGATGAATCAGAATAGGTGAATGGCTGTTAAAAATTAATAGAGGTGGCGAAATAGAGAAATTTTGATCAATAATTATTATTATTATTTTTTTTTTTATTTCGCATCGGAAGTCGAAACGATCTTCTTGACATTTACATCACACGAAATTTACAATGTTTTCATTGTTCGGCGATTCATCTTGCAAAAGAGAAGATACAAATTGCTGGTTATCGAAATGTTGAAACGTAGTGGCGAGAATGTTATGGAAAGCGATGGAAAGTCAGCAGGTCTCTCTCAAGACTCACAACTCTTCCTTTCATTTATCATTTAATTATATTAAATGCAATTTGGCAAATCTGCTGATTCATGTATTCTTTTTAGCTCTCAAAATGGAAATTAAAAATGGCGTAGCTATCTTATTTTAACTTTCAAGTTCCCACTTTCCGATGTCTGAACAAACCAAGGCCCAACTGGGGACCTTCCGACCGAGGCCGGAGGCTTCGGAGCTTCTATGCGACTCCGCACTGCGCCCACCTTGGCACTAACGACATGGGTAGCTTCAAGAAATTCAGGACGTCGGAAGGTCACTTCTAATCCGCCACTGGCCGGCACTGGCCGGGACTGGCCGGGACTGGCCGGGACTGGCCGGGACTGGCCGGGACTGGCCGGGACTGGCCGGGACTGGCCGGGACTGGCCGGGACTGGCCGGGACTGGCCGGGACTGGCCGGGACTGGCCGGGACTGGCCGGGACTGGCCGGGACTGGCCGGGACTGGCCGGGACTGGCCGGGACTGGCCGGGACTGGCCGGGACTGGCCGGGACTGGCCGGGACTGGCCGGGACGGGCCGGGACGGGCCGGGACTGGCCGGGACTGGCCGGGACTGGCCGGGACTGGCCGGGACTGGCCGGGACTGGCCGGGACTGGCCGGGACTGGCAGGGACTGGCAGGGACTGGCAGGGACTGGCCGGGCAATCACAGGTAGTTTTGAGTATTTGTTTAGGGAGTAAATTTACTTTCTTACAAGAGGCTAATTAAAAGTTTCGCTGATGCAGCATTATGTGCATAGCGGCTGTCAGAACAATACATTCTTAAACAGTTTTGTCTCCGTAAACGCTATATTGCCCTAAACAAGAAAATCTTGAGATATTCCATGTTTTCGTGAGATAAAGCGTTTCACCCGAAGTTCTCGCTTCGAAGGCCTTACCGAATTGCTCTTTATTAAAACTATTAATTTAATGTAGATCCGTAACTTCAATCGCGTGACTAATTACTTTTTCTGTCAAATTCGCCCACCGCCCTCACATGCCCTCTAATCTTCGTTCGCCTCGTACTCTGGCGCTTAGTCGGCTTTTGCGCGAAGACGGGTACGCCGAGGGTCGTTCAGGGTGGGGGCGCGGGGGCGGCGCGTGGGCGGCGCGGGGGGCGGCGCGGCGCCAGTGAAATAGTTCCGCATCAACATTTAACTTACATTGCTCACGAGCGCCTCCCCATGCATATTTGACGTGGCGCATTATTCAGAACGACACTGAACTAATCTCCAGGACGATGTAAGCAAATAAGGTTGTACATTTTTAAAGCTTTATTCTTGTATTTACGTCGCACGCGCGCCGCACCGCGTCGCGCCGCTTCTCTGGGCTGCCTGGGTTGCGCTGCCGCGAAGTGCCCCCCTCCCCCCTTTCCGCCCTCCCCCCACCCTCAGCCGCGGTGCTTCGCTACGCGGCAGACAACCAGAGCGGCTTCTGTGGAGAGAGGGGCGTTTTCTTTAACGCAGTGGACGAGGATACGCAGGGTTTCTTTTTGTTGTGAGGCAGACACGGGAACTCTCATCTCTTTTGAGCTGCACTTTAAGGTCCTACAGCTAAGTGACCTCCTTACAGGAAACGTTGCCGACCGTATAATCTGGGTCGCCATTTTTGTATCTTGATCAACCTAAACATTTTTAACCATGAATGCATGTTGATTTTTTGTTTTGCTATCTTAGTACTGAGTTTAGGGTGACATTACGGATGGTTCCTTTGATTTGGACCTTTTTAGTAGTCGTGGTTTAAAATATCGTTGTGGAGTTTTACTGAAAGCTAAAATGATTCTTAGGAGTACATTTTTTATATAGTTTATTATCTCCAACACCTTTTGTTTACTATGTGTCTTTTCTTTTTTAATGATGTTTAATGATCGGTCTCTGTTTCTTCGTCTTGATCTTCAAATGGACGCTGTCTTATATGTGTTGGCAGTAATTGTAGAATTCCTTCCGACATTCCTCAAATGGCAGTTGTGAATTTGGTAGTCTCAAACGGACGCATTGCTGCGTGCGTTGAATATTGCACAGCACGCGTCCTCTATTATTATTATTATTATTATTATTATTATTATTATTATTATTATTATTATCATCGTATAGGCCATTACTGACCACGCTACACGATTAACGTGTGTAATTCTTCCAGGATCAGCTTTTCAGCTATATCCTTGGATTACAAGGTTGTTACGTCGTGTAGTGTGAATTATGAGATGATAGGATGATGATAGGTGAAGGGACATTAATGGATTAGGAGGTGATAGGATATTGGTGAAAGGTGATCGTGGACTTTTTGAAACATCCCAGCATTCGCCTCATGACCGAGGGAAACCACGAAAACCCCGGTCAGAATGGCCGGCCCGGGAATCGAACCCAGACCTCCCGATTACGAAGTCAGCGCGCGACGCACTGAGCCAGTTCGCTCGGTATTATTATTATTATTATTATTATTATTATTATTATTATTATTATTATTATTATTATTATTATTATTATTATTATTATATTATTATATTATATTATTATATTATTATTTTTATTATTTTTATTATTATTATTATTATTATTATTATTATACACATTGTTTTTATTGCTTTAGTTCCTTGTGTATTTCTCATAGAAAATTGGTATTCCTAAAGTGAACATCGTTTGTAGTTCTGCATAATAATTACTGTCAATTCTGTAATTAATATATAAAAGTAAAAAAAAATATTTATGTCCTTTTTTTTAAATTCAGACTTCTACGTGTATATTTCTAAAGATGCTGAGGAATCTATGGTAAAGTGCGCATACAAAGGGTCTCGGCGGTGGAAGTTTCAAAATCGCGTGCTCCCAAACTCTTAAATGTGGAAACCGAACTGTTGATTTAATGAGGGGAAATCAAGAAAATCCAGTAGTTGATGAGAAAACGGAGCTCACTGATCCACGACAGATTCAAGATTTCGGGGAGTCGGGTTGCGTCGTGACAATGCTTTCGTAGACGATACCTCTGTATTTCTCGAATAAATCGAAAGAAAATGTCACAGATACAAGTATTACGTTGTGTTTTTCTTCGTCGTATTTTATAATGTACATTTTTGTCAGTTATTGTGAGATTGGGTAATGCGTGTACCAAAATAATGCACAAAGAGACTTGTACAAGTGAAAGATGCAGCGCATCCTTTCGAGCGAAAACGCCGCAGCCAACACCTCGCTGAGAGGTCCCAATGCATTGTTCAGTGGGTTGCACCGGGCACTGGCTTCGCCGCCGGGAGGCAGTGGGGAGGTGAGGTGGCGTTCTTGACTGTCGATGGGGGTAACTTGGGATGTAATGGCTGCGGCGTCGTTCGATGCGGGCTAACACTCCGGCCGAGTTGAGACAGCGATGGGGAAGGAATACCGTCGACGATGTCCGATGAGGGTTAGGGACGCCGGGAGGGGCGTTGCCGTGGGAAGGTTTGGGGACGTAGGGAGGCAGACACATGGGGGGGGGGATGGGAGGTCATGGTGGGGGTGACAATGTCATACGTAGGTGGTGGAGGTGGCGGAGGACGCAGACGCGGAGAAGGAGACGAAAGCGGAAGGGAAGTGGAGTTTGAGGGTGGAAGAGGAGGCTTGATGTTGAGATGGAAGAAGAGACGGAGGAGGAGACGGGGGTGGTGGTAAAAGTCGCGGATGTGAAGGCGGAATTGAGGGCAAAGGCGGCGGGGGCGATGCCGATAAAGGAATCAGGGACGGTGGAGGAGGAGGCGGAGGTGGCAGAGGCGGCGGAGGACGATGTAGTCGCGCGGGCGATGACGGGTCGATGGAGGCGGGGACAGAGTCGAGGGCAGAGTAGGCAGCGGAAGAGGTGATAGGGGAGCAGGTAGTGACGGTGGGGGAGACGGTGTCGTCGGCTGAGAAGGCGGACGCGGACTTTTAGACGATGACGGGGGCGGCGTATTCGTAGTCGAGCACAGAGGCGGTGGTGGCGACGGAGAAGACAGGGACGATGGCGGGCGCGGTGGAGGGGGCGGCGGAGGCCATGTGGGCGTGGTGGAGGCTGCGTGGGAGGCGCGGGTGCTTCATTATTGAAAGCGGCGACAAACGAGGAGCGCTGCCCGGGGGCCCGGGGGGCTCTTTACTCACAGGAATCGGGCCGAGCCCACGGCACGACAGACGCCGCAGCCCCCGCCCCCGCAGCGCGCTCCTTTTCCCTCTCGTTCCCACTCACGCCCCCCCGCCCCTCCTCGCCGCCGCCGCCCACGCTCAGGCAAGAGAAGTCGCTCGTTTCAATGACACTGAGCATTCAGGGCGTAGAATTTAGCATATGTGAGAATTCAGTGCGTAGGAGTTTGCATGTGTGAGCTAGATATACTAACTTAACGACTCAGTTTACGTTCATTGCACCGGATTTGGTATCATCCATAAACACTAGTTACATTCTGAACAAAATTATTAATAATTTTGTTCTGTTTTTTCAATTGGATGCTTCGACAAATAAAGATTTACTGAAGAAAATATTGAAGTATGTATTAGTACGTTTTAGGTTGTGGGTTACTTTGATATGAAAACGTCTCACACACGTTGTGACTTTTCCCCTAGACTAAAAGATCACAAAATTTGTACTTTCGAGGGATCTCACTGGAAAAGGTGAATTGTTCTGGGAAGTTTTCATTAATAAACGTTGTGAATCACGTTGTGAATTTAATATTTTGTAGAAATACATCAAACGTGGTTTTAGAAACCTACAGATTTTATCTGTAGATCTCCACAAGTCTACCATGGCCGAGAGAAGGTGGGTAGAATCGTGTATATGTGAACCTGTAAGTCAGATGCATCAGTTGTGACAATCTTGTGAATGTATTGACGTTCAGATACAAATACGTATATATACCTGGTGATCTGTGAATGGTTTACCTATCCATGTTGGTGAATTTATTAGTTTATTTCTTATAATGTGGATGCATTTGCAGAAATTCATATTTCTTTGTGATCAATTTTTAACTGACTGACTTAATGAAACGTAACCAACGTTTTAAAAAATTTAAAAGTATTAATTTGAGCGTTTTAGAAATTAGATGAAATGAATACAAAAATGACCACTAGCAGACCACCAGTTTTCCACCAGCAAACCGAGACGCAACGGATCACCCGTCGCTTGCCCCAAGAGGTGAACCGTAAGGGGGCTATCCGTGAGTACGGCGAAACAGATAGGCAGGTTACCCGATTATTAATAAGAATATTTTATTGTACGTTTTTGACTTTAATACAACAGACTGAGTTTTTAATAGCAATTTATTTCCTGTTATATATTTGTTTAACGTGTCACTTCTATTTGGGGACTTTTTTAGAAAAGAACCCAGTGTCCAGGCTAGATGACATCATAAAAAATGGTAAACATTTTAATTAAAAAAATGTGATTCACATAAAAATGATCAAGTCGTCAGCGTCATTCAGATAACTTACAATAAAATAAATATTATAACAGACGTTAAAATATTCTTCACTAATAAGGAAAATTGAGAATTCTACATCTGAATACAAATAAAGAGAATGTGTATATGTCTGTCGCATATGGACGCAAATACTACTCAAACGATTTAACTGAGAGTTTCACACTTTGTCCTTATTAGTATCGGGAGTATTTAAAGAGTGGTTTGAATTAAATTGGACATTTGGAGGCGTTGTTTTTGCAAGTTAATAGATCAGGATGGTGGATTCTACGCTGTTCCCAAACGACCTTGTTTGAAGTGCGATCCATAGATATATGTTTGAACTACACTCATCGTTTCACCTCAATATCGAATAACATCGAAGTTGCAATTTATAAAGCAGGAGGCCTTAAGCAAATGCTGGAGGTGCACAACATTATTCAAATATTTGATTTTTAAAGTGTAGTGTAATGTAGTAAAATGTAGTGAAGTTGTAATTAAAGTGTACTTAATACGTAATTAAAGTGTACTGGATACGTAATTAAAGTGTAATTCATACGTAATTAATGAGTAGTTAATAAGTAATTAATGAGTAGTTAATAAGTAATTAAAGAGTAGTTAATATGTAGTTAAAGAGTAGTTAATAGGTAGTTAATACGTAGTTAAAGAGTAGTTAATAGGTAGTTAATACGTAATTAAAGAGTAGTTAATACGTAATTAAAGAGTAGTTACATTGTAGTTAATATGTAGTTAATCTTCATTGAATAAATTGATTTTTAACTTGTATTGTATTTAATACATTGAGTTACTACACAGCGAAGCAATGCTGGGTTCGCTGGTATCTAATATTAGACTTTTTCGCCCAAATGTCATATATACGACTGTCGTATAACTTTGCTCTCCAGCCCGGTCCGGCTCTGCAGTGGTGGGGTGGTTAAGAAGGTCGGAAACCGCTGGCATAAAGCAAAGGCGGTTGGCCGCCATCGCCCCCGGAGGAGCAGTCGCTCGGGAGCGCTCAACTGCTCTCTGGAGCCACCCCGCCTCGCCTCGCCCACCTCGCCCGCTTGGCCCACATCGCCCACAGCGCAGAGAGTAATGTTGCCTGGCCAATGAACCACGTTCCGATGCGGATTACCACCGCTCGCCTTCCGAATTTCAGGTTCGAATTCAACCTGGTAATAAGACATGCGACTGGTTCGCTCAGTGATATTCCACTCTCCAGCGCGTCGTAGAGTAGATAATAATTATTTCTTCATTGCTCGGAAACAGAGGACTTATTACGTAATTGTTCTTAGAGGATGTGCATTTGAAGTGTCAGTGGAAATCCTGCCAAGTTATCATTTTGCGTCAATCTCCACCTTCATCACGAGAATATTTATTCTCCTGTATTTCATCGTCCTCACTGACAAACAAATTTTAACAAGAAACGGTAATACCTTTTCTATCTCAGCGATCTAGTCATCTGATCTAGCTCCATGTGACATTTTTTATTCCCACCAATTTCATTCCCCACAAATTTTGCCTATATGTATGAGATGAAAGCAGAAACATGAATGGCAGTTTTCGGCATCACAACAATTGAATTTTTTTTAAATGCTTGGAACAAAGGAACATAAAAGTTGGCAGGTTCAGTAATTGTAATGGAAATTATTTTGGAAAATGTTAAAAACATTTCATTAAAAAATTGAATATGCGAATATTAAACAACATGGTCGGTTTCTTTTTGGCATCACATTGTACTGGCTTGCACCTGGGGCACTCTGAGGTCTGTGTCGAGAGGTCGAGTTAGTAGTTACGAACAACTTCGTGAAATCCTTCTTATATGAGACGAGTGGGACATTCATGAAATGTACACTATTGTTGCAAATGTGTTATGTTTTAGGTTGCGAGCGAGCATCTGTAAATTCGATCTGAAATTAACACCCGCCAAGATTTCCCTCTTCTACATCTCATTCCTACAAACTGCCATTCTATCTTAGTACCGAGCTTGCGGCGTCGTTGAATTGCCGATCTAACCGATTGCTGCGCGTTCGCCTGGAGCATGCATCGTTCTGCGGTCGCCTCAAGACAAACCTCCCGGCTCACAGGGGGGGGGGGGGGTTGCGAGGGCAGGAGGGAGGCAACATGCCACTCAGGGCAACTGGGAGCAGTTTGTCTGACCAGGCTCCTGGCTGATCGGGGCCTAGCGCTGTTGTATAGACAACCATATATCTTAAATGCAGTTTGCGCAACTACTGTCCGCAGCGCACCTGTAGTGACGCGTAGATTGAAAGTGTCAACTTCATGCCACGTACTTCTAATACAATTTTTTTTGCCTCCTCTTCCAACCTCAGTCCATCAACTAACGTAACCTCGTCAAGCTTGGCACAATATATTGAGCCCCCAAAATGTTTTGTAAATATTTTGCCAATAAAATATATTTTTGTATTATAAATATAAAAAGTTTTCATCGTCAACGTTTTTCTAACGTTAATGTCGTTTCATTGTAGGATTTCATTAAAATCTCAATGTGGTATTTTTCTACGGTACTACAACCACGGGAGTGCCGGATTTACCAAATGATCACTAAGGGGAAATTAATTGTGGCCATCTCATCAGACGCAGGGATCAAATTAGAGCACATAATTTACCAACAACCGGAAAATTTTGAATTTTTAAAATTCTTAAAAATATATTTAAAATAAAAAATTAAAAAGTATTAAAAATACATTAAAATTCTTAAATATTTATATTCAGAAAAATAATATTTTATATGAGTAGTGCATTATAAGCGCATAAGTGCATTATAAGTGCATAAAGAGTTCTATTATCTAAACGTGTGTGAATGATTTGTGAAATACATCTTGTGTTACGCATACCAATACAACATATTAACATATTCAACTTTGAGTAGGTAGTTTTTTTGATGAGATGTAATTTGCAAACATTTATCGTAATGATAGAATCAACATTCAAGAGAATTGTTTCAGGATTTTAGTACATTGTAATGTCCTTGGATGTATTTGAGATAGGAAAACGAGCTTCATTATTGTCACTTCAGAATAATGACTTACAGCACGAGATTTCTATTAGGCCTTTGAACATTGACAGCAAAAATGCTACAATCCACTAAAGAACTTACGAGGAACTAGGACATAAGAGGTGTGGTGCAAGAATAAAATTTTCACGAGCTCGTTGGAACACTCGGACAATCCTCCTTCAATATTCCATCAGCTCTTTCAGCGGCGATCGGGTCCGCGTTCATTAACGGAAGACAGCTTATGGCCGAAAAATCCTCCGCCACCCTCCGACTGCTTCGCGGCGATAATTGAAACTCCGCGCCAGGGATCGCGCGCCGGAGATATCTTACGCACACACAGCGAGCGGATATTCCACGCACCGGCCGCGGCGGGAGGCGGGGGAGGGGACGGGGGAGGGAGAGATGGTGCGCAGTGTGGAGTGATGGGGGGCTGCCGGACGGTGAGGACAAATCGAGTGAGGACATGGTAGCATGTATGTGTGTGTGAGAGAGAGAGAGAGACAGAAAAAGAAAGAGAGAGACGGGTGAGAGAGAGGGAGAGAGAAAGGGGGGAGAGAAAGGGGGAGAGAGAAAGGGGGAGAGAGAAAGGGGGAGAGAGAAAGGGGGAGAGAGAAAGGGGGAGAGAGAAAGGGGGAGAGAGAAAGGGAGAGAGAGAAAGGGAGAGAGAGAAAGGGAGAGAGAGAAAGGGAGAGAGAGAAAGGGAGAGCGAGAAAGGGAGAGAGAGAAAGGGAGAGAAAGGGAGAGAAAGGGAGAGAAAGGGAGAGGGAGGGAGGGAGGGTGAGAGAGAGGCAGGGGAGAGAGAGGGAGGGAGAGAGGACATGCATGTAGACGAACAAGAAGAGGTGAAATGATTGAGAGGGGTCTGGTGGTGAGATTTGTTTGGGCTGGGTTGCCGTGGTTGGTGTGAGAGAGAAAGAATGTTGTAAAGATGCACTCGTGTTGAAAGTAGGTAGCGACGGACGAGTAAAAAGGGACAGGACGAAGCAGTTGATAAGAACGGATGGTGTCGACGGGTGGCGAAAAGTGATGGCGAGGGACGATGGTGATGGCGGCTGGTGATGGCGATGGCGAGTGGTGATGGCGATGACGAGTGGTGATGGCGATGACGAGTGGTGATGGCGATGACGAGTGGTGATGGCGATGACGAGTGGTGATGGCGATGGCGAGTGGTGATGTATTGGCGAGTGATGATGGTGATGGAGATGGTGATGGCAAGAGGTGGCGGTTATGACGAGCGGTGATGGCAAGCCATGATGGCGATTAATGACGGGATAAAATGATGATGGCGGTTAGTGACGGGGCCCTTGGTAGGGAGAACGAACGGCTCAGAACCGGATGCGCAATGGCTGCGTTATTGTGAACCCAAACTTTGAAAAAGAAGGGACCGTTGCTTGGTTAGGAGATCAAATGTACAAGGTTATAACTCCGAATTTGAGGCACTACGAGGCACTTGCTAGACATTTTTATCATTTTCCCCCATCAATTACATTATATCATCATTCAATTTTCTAAACTTATGAGAATGACGAGCAAATGTTCCACCAGAGCCAGTATGCGCAGCGAATGCCATTGGGCGAGCCGGCCTGGCGCTCCATCTGGAGGCCCGCTGCGCCGCAGTGCGGGGAGTGGCGCGGGGCGCGGGGCGCGGGGCGCCGGGGCGCAGCTGGGGGAGCGGCGCCCCGGGACCGCGGGCGATCCGTCTCTCTCGGAGCGAAGAGCGCGGATAAAAAGGCCGGGGAACAAGTATAATTGGTTTAGCTCCTTTTCCAATTACCGTCGCAATCCGAGCTGCGGGACCAAACAAAGGCGGCGGCGGCGCGGGCGCGGGCGGGTCGCGGGGGCGGGGCGGGGCGGGGCGCAGGCGTTGGAGATGGAGGGGGCGCGGCGGAAGGAAGAAGGGCCCGGATGGGGCGCAGGTGGGAGCGGCACGTGCAGGGGGCGGGGGAGGGGGGACAAAGGGGGCGGGGCGATCGGATCCAAAGTTGATGGTCTTTTCAAAGAGAGCGCGCGCTGCGTGTACGGGAGAGCGGAGCGGGGTCAGGCGGGGCGAACGCAACAGAGAGAGTGATCTCAGACAGGATTGGGCGGTCGGGATAAATTCGGCGAACAGGTACGACAAGAAGCAGGCCGATCGGGGATGAAAGGGAGAAAATGGGAACTGTTAGATTGTTAAAGAAGAGCGGCAGTGCCAGGTTCTGAAAAATGGTTCGACAAATTTTGGATGGGTAGGAACGAAATATCAACGACCTTAGATTGATACAGAAAACAAACGATTGCAGAGGTGGATACACGTCATGTAAAAACTAAGATTTAATTCAGATGAGACGTAAAAGTGCACGAATATCGACAAACGAAACGTGTCAGTCACTGGAAGAAATGTGTTCGTACTTGTCGGCCCGGGGGGTGGGGGGAGATGCTAAAAATTTCTTCATGAGTTAAAAGCATCAGTGAGTTTATGATTCGTGCCCGAATTGAGTTCGTTGGACGACTACTGTGATATTTGATTTCCATAATTTCCCTTGAATTCCAAGAAGATGACAGAACAAAACTTTTTTCAACAAACCATGCACCGTGTGCAGTCCTTTCCCCTCATTGCGTCTCAAGAAACAGCCGAACGTTAGGAACTGTCTAGTGACTATTGCAGATTACTCTATGGATTTATCTTTATCAAACATTATTATTATTATTATTATTATTATTATTATTATTATTATTATTATTATTATATTTATTATTATTATTATTATATTTATTATTATTATCATTTTTATTATTATTTAGTTAGATATAGATTGCATTATTTTTATATAATGCCTTTTTATAAAATGTTATATGAAAATTTAAATAAAAATATCACATGATAACTCGCTTTCATTCGTCGCAAATTTCAGTTGAGTATTCATGGACAAAACCTTTCCTAATAAACTAAATTTACTTTGTGGGATAGGGCTGCTGGTCGCGGCAGCAATAAAAGTGAGCAGCACTGGCCCAAAACGTCCATTGTCTCTTCCAGCAACTACGCGTTTTGAGGTAACACGCTGCGACCACTGATTTCCTTCGCCGTGCCCTGCGTAGGAGGGCGGGAGGGGGGCGGGCGTGACGGGCATCGTCCGCCGCCCCCGGGGGGCCACCTCCCCCGCCCTCGCCGCCTGGACGCACGTGTTGGACCGGAAGTGGCGACAGAATCGTAATTGAGCGGCCGCGCGGGGGAAGGGAGGGCGTGAGGGAGGGAGGGAGGGGGCCGTAGCTCCCCTCGCGTGCTGGCGCGTGGCTCTTCCGTGCCGTGTGGCGTTCTGTCGGGCTGCCAACGTTTTCGTTCGGAGCTGCGTGACGTTGTTCGATTGAAAGACATGTGAGAAGAGTGAAGGTCTCCGTTTTAGAAATTCGTCAGTCTAAAAATTTCTCCGTCCAAGAGGTCTTCTAATAACACATTCTAGGACATTTCATTACTTGTGTAGAGGTTGTGGTGACACTGACACCTATCAAGACACTGCTGAATTTTATAAAGTGCTTTAACTTTACCTATTAATCCGGATTTGAAAAGTACGGAATAAACGTAAGGGCTTTGTAACAAATTAATGGTCTCAGGAAGTCTATAATTTATTTTAATATAAAGTACGAATATCCTCTTGACCTTCTCGGTTTTATGATAATAATCTACAATACGAATTATACAGATGAGTCCTCGCAGGCGTAAAAATTCAATATTTTTCAGATCGAAAAGTTTAGAAGACCGGATATGTTACGCATCTAGAATGTAAAAGAACGATGAATTATTGCCTGACAATATTAAATTCTAGTACAATACTCGTTCTAATCAGATAGCTTAGCAGTAAACGATACAAGTAATGAATAGATAGGCAGTTGTTTTGTTGGTCTCTAGGGGCAGATATGAGAGTCTTAAATCAGGGGTAGTTCTGGGAGCAGATATGGTACTAAAGTACAAAATGTTCAACACTGAACGAAAACATGTCAATGGGCACGTTTCCAGAACGATAACATTAGACAACAACCGCATGACCATTTAACTAATTATTGTTATAGTGCATACGAAGGTGGTTGAATAAATTATGTTTATATACGCAACTCTTAGAGAACCCATTTCAAAATCGACGTTTCTTGGAGAAGGCCAAAAAATCCTTTTTGCAGGTCTAATATTTTATTCCCAGTTCAGTACTCTCTACAGAAAAGTCTACAACAATGGTTACGGGACTATCAACGTTTACATTTTTTATATAAATTAAGTAGTATATGTTCCATCGGTAGATAAAAAATATTTTGAACTTGTTTGCACAAAACAACTATGCACATAGTGCGAAATGTCTACATTTGTGGTCCGGGAGAGATACGTCAGGGCATCAAATGATGTCACTGCAGTACCTCTGACTGGGAGGTCCTAGTTTCGAATCCAGACGGTGGCAGGATTTTGACACTAGCTACATAAGCAGGTCGTATTCAATCGCTGCCTGGAGGAGAGTTCTAAAGGTTGGTTGCTCTGATTGGTAATTTCCCGTATGATCTCTCCGATCAATACCAAGAGAATGCCGGAGCAGTACCGTATCAAACGGGCCACGAACCATGCGCGATATTTCCTTCCTCTTTCTTGTCCTATCCTCACCCCTTATACACACACTTACACTTACATGTCCTACACTACCACACATGTCGGAAGACCGATGGAGATCTTAGAGCTTGTCCCGGCTTGGGCGGAACCCCGCTGAGGGGAGATACCTCGAGGTTGGGATCATAGGTCGGCGCCAGATTTCACCATCCTGCGGGGGATGATCTCTGCCACCTCTCGATGCAAAACATGCACTACACTTACGGGGAAAGACCTTGGCAGTAGACCCACTCGAAATCACTAATCAATCAGTATTTTTGTACTAGGTCGCGACTGCGCTAAATTGCACGTCGGTTGGAAAACACCTCGTCCAAAAACTGCCGTTTCGGCCTTGATCCATAAGTGAGGTTTCTTCCGTTGTTATTGCGCGCGCTCCCCGCCGCGGCCTTGAAGGGCGCCTGAGGGGGGGAGGGGGTGGCGCGGGGCGCGGGGCCCCCTGGAGTCCATTTCTCTTCGTCTTGGGCGACGCCTGCGGGCGGCCGCCGATAATGGCTCGTTATCCCTTCCCGACGCCTTTTATTATTTGTAACGGACGCCAAATGAGTTGTAAGCGGAGCTCGCCCCATCCACCACCGGCGACGGAGGCGGGGAGCGGCGGGGGCGTGGCGGCGCGACAGGGATACGCGGCGGAGGGGGGAAGCGAGAGGGGAGGGCCGAAATGAGAGGGGTGGATTTCATCGCTTCTGGTATACCACGGTCATACTGGTTACTTCCAATGCTGTACGGAGAGAAATTCAGTAATCAACACTGAATGATGTGATGCTTTGTCTGTGGTGAGAAGTGGTAACAATGTGAAATATTAATTATTATTTGAAATTCGAGAAGACGTCTTTAGTATGATGTGCAGCAGTGAGTCCGGTGTTATACATGTACCTTTTGTAATTACTTTTACTTTAATCTAATATTCCATATTATTAGTTCAATTAACTAAGATACTTTTTGAAATACTTTCCTTCTGAAAGAAGGCGAGAACTTTTGTACATTTATCGTTTTTCAGTAAATGTCTATTTTATTCTTTTAACGTAGTTATTCAGAATTAATAATTTGAACACATATAATTACCTTGATATCAAGGAATTTATACCTGTTGATTTAAAGAATGAAATTTGCAGCGGTCTATCGTGTTTCTATCTCAAGCACAAAACACGCTAAAGTGCTAAAAATAATAATTTGAACATCCCAGGGTTTTTGTTAATTTTCATAAGTCATGTATCGTGTTCAGCGTTCAAAGATATGCTACTGTACATAGTGGTAAAAATTTCGATCAAAACCGATTTTTAAGTAGATTTAATATATTAATTGAGCAGTACACATACTTGACCAACACTTGATACATTTAAAAGTCTCTCCTCAAGGGGTGTGTCAATAACAGACCTCGGCGAAGATTTTTTCTCATTGTTTAGGTAAGGAGTCCTCAAATTCTATGGACTCTCAGAAACGTTTGATTCAATTTGATTTCAATCCATTCCATGTGCGGAATTTGGTTCAAAGTAATTGAAACTTCTTACTGAATTTTTGCCGGGTGTACGCCACAATGCGTCTGTTCACTGTGCTGCGCAGAGCAACGATGACGGTAGCAAATACAGTTGAGCGGTGTGAAGAGGGACCAGGAGGACTGGGCGTGTGGGAGGGCAGCCCAGGTCACGGTGGATGAGAGCAGGGTGGACCCGGAATATACCAATCATTGAATTCAATCCTCTTTCCTTTCAAATATTTTATTGTGAATAAATACCGAGGCAATGCAGAGTACTTTGGCTAGTTATAGTAATAATAATAATAATAATAATAATAATAA
This sequence comes from Gryllus longicercus, assembly GCA_038098605.1. Lineage (NCBI taxonomy): Eukaryota > Metazoa > Arthropoda > Insecta > Orthoptera > Gryllidae > Gryllus > Gryllus longicercus. The sequence continues at coordinate 913,379 of JAZDUA010000223.1, read as the reverse complement.
TAATAATAATAATAATAATAATAATAATGATAATATGGAATAATACTTAATAAAGGCCTCCCAGAAAGGGATTATAGTCAACATAGCTATCCCTTTAGACCAAAATATAGTTGACTCTATTGCCGAGAAGAAGCAAAAATATGACGCCTTGACTATTGAACGGAGAGACATGTGGAGATTTTCGTGTAGTACATTTAGTGCAGTGGCTCACTGTGATGTATGATGTGCGACGGGCTAACGGAGGAGGCGGCGCGTGGCGGGGTGGGGCCGATGGAGAGAGGTGGGGATGGAGCGCGAAGAGAGACGGGAAGAGACCGATCGCGGGGGTGGGGCGTTTACAGAGGGGCGGTGCAGAGGCTGGGTGCGGGGCGGTGAGGAACTCACGCTTTCAGGGCAGAGAGGGGCAGCCGAGGACTGGGCCGGGCCGGGGCAGGTCGGTAAAGGAGGAGTGAGTGGGCGGGGAGGGCCAGAGGTTGGGTACAGAGGAGAAGGCCGGGTAAGGGCGTTGCGGGGGCGAGACGGGGCGATGCAGAGGCATTCCTGGTGAGCAGGAAGCCCGGCCGGACAGTGGGAAGCAGGGACGTTATAGGACGGTGTCGGGCGAAGAGGGGTGATGCGGTGCGAAGGTGTGCCGAAGTGCTTGAGGCGGAGTAGACGGGAAGGATATTTTTTGGGGGCTGGAAGGGATGTGGCTGACTGCGCTGTGCCGTGCCGAGCGGGAGTGGGGCGATCCGAGACGAGCAGATGCGTAGCGGTGCAGGGTGTGTTGGAGGCGGAACCATGGGCTCAAGGTGGGGCAGGATGGGGCGAGGCGTGGAGGAGCAAAAAGGAAGTGATGATTATGTGTGGGTGGTACGCGCAGTGTCCAGCCGCACTGTACCCTTCACTATACCGTGCGGGGACGGGGCGATCGAATAGATACAGAAGCACAGTGTTAGCGGAGGGGAGAGCGGTGGCGTCGGATTGCTAGGTGCGGGGCGGGACGGGGTAAACGGGACGGGCCACCAGCTGCGGAGAGGGCGGGGCGGGGAGGAGGAGTAGGTGGGAAGTGACGGTTATGCGTGGGCGGTACGGGCAGTGGCCAGCCACACTTTACCTTAACTATACCGTGCGGATGGGGCAATCGCATAGGTACAGACGTGGAGCGTAGCGGAGGGGCGAGTGGTGGCGGCGGGTTGGTAGGGGCGGCTCGGGACGGGGTAATCGAGACGAGCCACCAGGAGCGGGGCAAGCTGGGCGGGAAGGAGGAGGCGGGAAATGACAATTATGTGTGGGCGGGACCTAGTAGTGACCGGTCGCACTGTGCGACTCACTATACCGTGCGGGAGCGGGGCGATCGAATAGGTACAGTTGCAGAGCGTAGGGGATGGGAGAGTGGTGACGGCGGGTTGCTAGGTGCGGGTCGAGACAGGGTAATCGGGGCGGGCCACCAGCTGCGGAGCGGGCGGGGCGGGGAGGAGGAGGAGGAGGAGGTCGGAGTGAAAGTTATGTGTGGGCGGGACCTAGCAGTGGCACTGTGCGACTCACTATACCCTGCGGAAGCGGGGCGATCGAATAGGTGCGGAGGCTGAGCGGAGCGGAGAGGCGGGGGAGGCGGTGCGGCGGCGGGAAGGGGGAAAGGCGGGCCGCTAGGTGCGGGGCGGGGCGGGGCGGGGCGGGGCGGGGAGGGGCGGTTTTGTGCTAGGCGGGCGGGAAGCGGCCGACCAGTTCGTGCCACGCGGCGGTGGGGAGGGAGGGGGTGGCGATTGGAGGGAGAGGCGGAGGGGGGCAGGGCGGGATTTGGGCGTTAATGACCAGCGCCATGATCTCGATGACGGTAATTACGACGACGCACGTGCAGGCGCGCGCTCTAATCCGTTGATGGGCTCAAGCAGACGTTTAGTAAATTAGCCGACAAGTCAACTATGATTAATTTTCATCAGCACAACTAATAACCGCGTTTGCCAAAGCGTAAATGAAGCGGCGAAAAGCGCAACCTGTGTGATCGATACGGGCCGCCATCGGCCGCAGCAAGGGTGTTCTCTACTTAATAACGTGGAAAATGAGGGGCCGCGAAACAATAGTTCTTCTGTGCGAAAGGCCCGCGTTAATAGAATCACCGCGTTAGTGGCTGCAATAGCGGCGCTGATCACGGCGCAAAATCCGCGCACGAGCGCGGTAGTATTTTCGGATAAACTGCGTGATGTTTTAGGTAGCTTTTGTGACCTCATAGAAAATTCTATGGATGATTTATGCATCGCCTGGGGAATTTTGCAAGCTCTGTTGCACCAGTTAGAAGAATTTTCCATTAAGTAATGGTATTGAGTTTAGAACCCAATTACTATGCTGTGCGCGGCTTGAAATTGATATGGCTTCAATTGGCTTGAACTGAAAAGCTTGACGCACGAATGCATCATTAATGACCGTCAAGAAATTTCGATTAGCAGTGATTATCAGCATTATGCCATTCAATTAACGACCCTTTTGAAAAACAACAGTTTAAATTTTACGTGTTGTCTTCTCTTCAAACACTGTATTCAATACGATTTGAGAGTTATTTGTAACAAGCTTATATTGTATATCTATAAAACAATTCATAGTATCCATATTTCTCGTATTTTCTTATATATTGTACCGCTACCACTCGCTTCAGGAGAACCAGATATCCGTTGATCAGCTTTCCCGGCTACTCAGCAACCCAGCGGCGGCGCGGTGAAGGTAGAGAAACACTCACTTTACTCTTTTGGCCTAACTTTAAAGATACAGAAATGCCAGAGGACGACGAAGAACTTTGGGGTTTTTAATTAAATAATCAGGACGAGAAAAGTTAATTTTAATAAAGAATTGAATCGGCCAAATAAGAACATTTTGAAGACTCATTCAATTTGAAGAAGACATTTTGAAAGAATTGACTGTCCTGATAAAAACAAATTAAATGGAAAAAAATTTCACGTTACTACATAATCCATAGTCATCTCTACTCTTAGTCAGTCTTACATCAATTAATAGATACTTCTCGGCTGCAATAGACCCGGAAGGGCTTTAGGTGAATGCCCTCCGACGAAATTTCTCTCAATGCTTGTCGCCGTGGTTTTTAGGGAAAAGAGGGTGTTGATATCAGCTCTCTCAAAGCAGAGGTCAGGCGTTCTCAGTAAATAGCATCAAACAGCGCTTGCGTTTTGCGCCTTTTGGTTCTAGCAGCCGCGAAACCTCTCGTCAGAAGTTTATTGGAGTGCACTCTGAACCCACAAGGAAATGCGATCATCGGCAAACGATATTCATTTTTTTGCGGCCGCGACTCTCACTCCTTGCCCGTTAAGAGACCGGGTATCTGATTCAATTAATTATTCGTACGTTTTACAGTGTATCTGTCTAAACCTGGTCGGGATATACCGACGAAATACTGGCTACACTATGTCATCAAAAGTATCCGGACACGTGGCTGAAAATGACTTCCCAGATTCTGGCACCTCCATCGGTAATGCTGGAATTCAATAGGGTGTTCAATAGGCCCACCCTTAGCCTTGATGACAGCTTCCACTTTCACATTCATACTTTCAGTCAGCTGCTGGAAGGTTTCTTGGGGAATGCCAGCCCATTCTTAACGGATGACGGCACTGAGGAGAAGTATCGATGTAGGTCGGTGAGGTGTGGCACCAAGTCGGCGTTCAAAACACTCCAAAGGTGTTCGATAGGATTCAAATCAGGATTCTGTGCAGGCCACTCCATTACAGGGATGTTATTGTCATGTAATCACTCCGACATAGGCCGTACAGTATGAACAGGTCCTCGATCGTGTTGAATTGAATTGAATTGAATTGGCCTTGTTTTACGTGGCGAGACTCGGGCCATCAGGCCCGAAAGTTGCAAGATGTTGAAAGATGCAATCGCCATCCCCTACTTTCGATTCAACAGTGGGAAGCAAGAAGGTGTTTAAAACATGAACGTTGGCCTGTGCCGTAATAGTGCCACACAAAACAACAAGGGGTGCAAGCCCTCTCCATGAAAAGCACAACCACACCATAACATTATTTTGGACCTGTCCGGATGCTTTTGATCACATAGTATATCATGAGAAATAGTTAAGCGCGGCTGGTGTGCTAGCAACGCCGAATGACAGAGCACACGGTGGCTTTCGGGAGGGCGTTACTCAATGTCCACGGGGCGCGTCAATGACCAGTGCAGTATCAATGTCCAGTGCAGTGTCAATGTCCAGTGGAGAGTCAATGTCCAGTGCAGTGTCAATGTCCAGTGCAGTGTCAATGTCCAGTGCAGTGTCAATGTCCAGTGCAGAGTCAATATCCAGTGCAGTGTCAATGTCCAGTGCAGTATCAATGCCCAGTGCAGTGTCAATGACCAGTGCAGTATCAATGTCCAGTGCAGTATCAATGTCCAGTGCAGTATCAATGTCCAGTGCAGTATCAATGTCCAGTGCAGTATCAATGTCCAGTGCAGTATCAATGTCCAGTGCAGTATCAATGTCCAGTGCAGTGTCAATGTCCAGTGCAGTGTCAATGTCCAGTGCAGTGTCAATGTCCAGTGCAGTGTCAATGTCCAGTGCAGTGTCAATGTCCAGTGCAGTGTCAATGTCCAGTGCAGTGTCAATGTCCAGTGCAGTGTCAATGTCCAGTGCAGTGTCAATGTCCAGTGCAGTATCAATGTCCAGTGCAGTGTCAATGTCCAGTGCAGTATCAATGTCCAGTGCAGTGTCAATGCCCACGGCAGTGTCAATGTCCACGGGGCGCGAGAATCTGGAACAGCGTGGTCAGAACGAGAGTTCCAGAAGGGTGACCGCGTGCTGAAGAAGCGAAACGTAACCGAGTTGGTCTATTCGGCGTAAAATCCCATCCAGCTTACCATCCACCCACGCCTTGCTGAGCTTTTCGCAGCCGAATCGTAAATCGAATTGGTGAGTGTGGCGGGGTGACGATCCCACAATCACTTCAAACCACAGTACCATGGGCTCTTCATCGCCAGTGCTCGGTGATTAGAAGCCCATTCCTGGATTCCTGAGAATTCTTCCTGCTTCGAGGCAAAAGGTTGGAATTGCTTGCAGCGGTGAGGCGGCGCTCCCTTATCGAGGGTGAGGGCGGACCGCACCGCCTGTTGGGTAAGAAAGCGCTATGTTCGCCATTATATATATATATATATATATATATATATATATATATATATATATATATATATATATATACTAGCTGACCCGGCCACGCGTTGCTGTGGCTAAAGTTTTTGTTATATTACATTATAGTAAACAATCTAAGAGGAACAATAAGAGAACATCAGTCACGGAGTCCACTATGCTTTTTCACACAGATGGTATTTGTAAAAAAATATGGTGATCTCCTTATTTGACTTTCTACTACTATAACCCTTTAGTACAATGAAATTATTTACGAACAAAGACGAAAATATTGATGTTGGTATACAAATTCACTGGATTGAGATTTGAAGGGGAAGTACGTTGAACACAATTAATTAAAATGTTCTTACACTTGATATTAAGCAGAAATCAATAGGTACAAAATAAAAATTTATCAGATTTATTATTTCCATTTAATTTTATAACAAATATAAGTACTATTCAATTATAAATACTTTCAATTTCAATTTAATTTAACACCAATCGGTGCACAATGTTTTTGGTTAACCTGTCTTTAGCTAACACAAATAGATTAGACGGTTTCCCAACACGTGAACACGCAACATATAGTTGCCCATGAGAAAAAAAAATGGATTTTCCAAATCTAAACCACAAATGGACATTGTTTGACCTTGAGATTTATTTATAGAAATGGCGAAAGCTAAACGAATTGGAAACTGTAGCCTTTTGAAGGGTATGGTAGAATCTGATGGTATCATCGGAATACGTGGCAGCAGGACCACTTTTCCTTTAAACTTCCCAGCCAAAATGGTTGCTTCAAGAATGTTTCCGGTGATCTTTTTGATGACCAAACGCGTACCGTTACATAATTGAGGTGGATTCAAATTACGGAGGAGAATAATAGGGGAACCAATCTTTAATCGAAGATTATGTGGTGGCATTCCAGGGATATCTAATGAATTTAAAAATTCAATCGGAAAATTTACACTTTCATTTTCATCAACAACAGTATCCATTGATTTAAAAGACATCATATCGCCTGGTAACAACTGTTGTATCTGGAAGTTAATTTCGTCAACATCAACGTTTTTGGCTGCCAAAATCGCCCGTTGACTAAGCCATTCATGATTCAAATAATTATTCTGTATATCCGGGAAAATACTCTGAATCAATTCATTTTTATCCTGAACAACAGTGCAAAAATTGTCTGGTAGTTTAATGCATTGCGTATTTGGTTGCAGTTCTATTTTACCGTTCCCAATATCTAGTAGTTGTTTGGAAAATATTTGTGCTGATGGATCATTTTGCAATTGTACTCGCATATTTATGGTCAATCGAAGTGTTTCAACACTTCGCCATAAGAATGATTGTTTCAAACATGCATTAATCTCATCCGCGAAAGTAGAGCGAGGTATAACCGGTAAGGTCTGCCGGAAGTCAAAGTAAGATAGCACCACCGAAAAGTTTATTATTGCTGTTTAAATCTTGCATAGTTCTGTTTAATGCTTCAAGTGAATATTTGTGTGCCATTGTGCACTCATCCCAAATTATTATAGAACTCTTCCGCAACACTGCAGCTATTCCACTATTCTTTTTGATGTTACACATTGCATCTGGTTTATTATGAACGTCCAATGGCAGCTTGAATGTTGAATGTGCTGTTCGCCCACCATCCAGTAAAGTAGCCGCAATGCCTGACGATGCTACTGCTAATGCGATTTTTTGTTGCGACCGTATTTTGGCAAGAATCAACGATATTAAAAATGTCTTACCGGTTCCACCGGGTGCATCCAAGAAAAAAAAACCGCCTTGTTCAGCAGCAACAGCCAGCATAATCCGATCATAAATAATTTTTTGTTCTGCTGTCAGTAATGGTTCACTGTTCATGATAATTGTTGCTAAACTTTCATGGTCATATTGATTTTCTCGTTGTAAATCGGTATTGACTAAGTCGGTGGCTGGACGATTAGGTGATGGCACACCATAATGATTAAGTGGTAAATTTGAAATAAGAACACATAAATCCTCGATCAAGACCAATGCTTCATTGTACATCTCTGGTGTATAATCTGTGTTTTGGCATTGATTTGTTTGTCTAATTCGGTGCAATATGTCTTCTGTCATACAATTTTTATATTTTTCCCACAAAGTTTGTGCTTGCGAGGGATAACATGTCGTCAAAATAATTGCAAACAACTGACGAATGTTATTCGGTGTTGATGTCAACGCAGCATCAGCAAGCGTTAAGTCCCAATGGTTATCGTCTTCTAGCAATTGCAGTTCACGACATGCATCCTGGTATGTATTGAATACTCGACCATTAACTGTTCGTAAAAATTCAAAAGACGTTGGTCCGGGAACATTCACCAATAACAAACGTAAATAGAAGCACTCACGTTGCTTTGGATGTACCGTGTAAAGTCTCCCCAATGTCTTAGCTTTGAATATGCCTGTAATGGAAGGATGTGGTTTTCCTTGTTTCCGTGGCTCCCATTTTTTACTGGATTTGTTCCATGTGAAATAACGTGGAACATCACCAAACACCAATGTCTTCGCGAATTGGCCAAAAACATCAGGTTTTTGACACAATGTAAAAAATTCAGTTAGAGTCGTTTTCGGAGCTTCGAACGCTCTTTGGAGAACATTTTCTTCAGTGAAGTATACACGTTGACCGTTTTCAAGATGTATTGCCAGATGTTGGACAGCAGGATCTCTTTCGTGGATGGGAAAGCTGAGAATATGCCAAATAGCTTCATTGCTGCTAATGTATCTGCCCATTTGGTATCGTGCTATTTCGTCATTTTTATTTATGTTTTGTACTTCAAATATGGCCAAATCACTGCCTTTGTTTACATATTTACAAATATACTTAATTGATTTAACAGAACTGCAAAGCTCAACATTGATATGAGCTTTGTAAGTTTTTGAAAGTAGTGGTGAGTATGGTACCACCCACTGATTATCAAACTCAACTTGATTTGGAAAGTTCGGCAGTCGCATTGTAAATGTGTGGCCACCATTCTCAGTACTTCTGCGGCGATACATTGGATAACCATCAATATCCGTGATCGTGTCATTCGTATGCGGCTTTGGGAATTTTTTTTTACATTTTCCATTTTCCATGCACGGTGACGTCATGTTGAAAGCACCGCATGGCCCATGTATCATGTGTTTGGTGACAATATCAAATAATTCTTGATCAATTAATGGGTCTGGAATTTCGGCTGAAATTATTTGATCCATTTCTTCAGGACGGATTCTATCTTTAAGCCAAACCAAAATGTGGGCATGAGGCAAACCTCGCTTTTGCCACTCTATCGTATACAGCCAACAACGTGTGATACCAAAAATTGAATATTTAACAATAAAATCAATTAAGGATTTCAATTTTTGTTTAAACACACGTGCAGTTAAATCATGACGATGAATGGCTTGTTGTCCTGGCAATAGTAAAGTTTGTATCTCTTCCCAATTCGGATTACATGTGAATGTAATAAATAAATCCGGTCGGCCGTAAAGACGTACGTAAGTCATCGCATCTTGTATGTATTCCTGCATGTTCCGTGGACTGCCGATGTAGCTTGAAGGTAAAATGAAAGCATTACCGATGTCAATGGGATTTAAATTTCCATCGATGTTTCCAGCAACAGCATCTCGTAAGTGAATATATTCTTCCGATCGTAGTTTTGCCTGGTTGAATCGAAGGAATCGCAAGCGTTCGCTTTCGACCTTAGCATACATATCAACAATGTATTGATATGCATTGTTGCATAGATATATGCATCATATGCATAGATATATAATTAGCAATAAATTAAAATTGCGACTATAATTTAAGATTTAAACTATCCTATCTTTCAAGTTGGATCGAACTGCACATGGTGTGCGAATTTTATTATAATCGGTTAAGTGGTTTAGGAGTCCATTGAGGACAAACATTGTGACACGAGATTTATATATATTAAGATATATATATATATATATATATATATATATATATATATATATATATATATATATATATTATAGACGCTCAAAAAAGTCTGAGTAATAACCACTGGCACATAAAAAATATTTAGTCACAAGTATACAATAAACAAATAATAACATCCAAAATACAGACATATACTGACAAACTACTGACATCTGTGTTGAATATAATTGTGGTAGAAAAAAACGAACATAGTGTAGTTCCACATTTAATGAGCTTTTTTATAATAGGCGTAATTTCTTGGAAACTGAAGAGTTCATCGTGCTCGTTATTTGATAGACATAAAGATTTAAATATATGGTTTGATTCAAGTTTCCGAAGAACGCAAGTACCGAAAAGGCTTCCCAAGAATGTAGAAGTGTCTGACCCCGCCTTGCCTCGATATGTCATTTTGTGTGACATCATTGATTCGTGCTACAGAGTCTGAAACATCAGCAAATCGATAATGTCCCGGATCGCTTGACCTTGCGATCGATCGAGAGTATATGATTAGCGTGTCGTTTCAGGGCTTAGACAATTAGTCATTTTGATGAATTGTGGGACACACTGGGGAGCAACATATCTTGTGAAGTTCTCTATGGTTGTTCAGTTTGCTGTTTTTGTTCATATTAACTTACATTTCTACTTATAAAATAACATCAATCACTGTTAATATTCAAAAACTTTATAGACTAGAGAACATCAAATAGAGTATTAAATATATTGACTGTAAGTTATCAGTTTCGATCATAAATAGTTTTTCTATTTTTATTTATTATTGCCGTAGGTACTTGCTGAAAAGGATGTTTTGAAGCTACTAATCGCCTAACTCCTGCACAAGGCCGTTTAGCAGGAAATTCTTTGAAGCCAGTTCACAGAAGGCACCGTCTAGCTGATTAATTGAGTAATTCTTCGTGATTAAAGTTTTGATCTTACCTTCGTTTAAGTTTACTATGGATTTGACTCTAGACTTTTGACGACTTTCGTAATTTTAAGACCATTTCTAATAGGACACATTGTAAATATAAATAGTTAATTTTTTGACGTGATTAAGGTATTTTAATAGGTCGTTCAGTGAAGTCAAGTTTAATATTTCTTAAAGAGTGATATAAAGTGTTTTTTAGGTGCTCAAAAAGGACGCCATGCATGCAGATGCTTATCGGCATGTAAAAGAGGTCCCAGGAAAGGCACTTGGCCGATCCAGGCAAAAATTAGCAGTTAAACACCAATCAGAGTTTCGATTTGAACTACTAGATACGATTGCGGATATTGTATCTGTTCCCGCGCTATCTGGTATTCAAATCAAACGTCAAAATTGGCACTCTAGCGCCCCTAGGGAAAGCAATGACGAACTACCCTCGGTATACTTGCTCAGGCTGTCTCTCAAGAAGGCGCTGGGGGCTTCTGGAGACTAGCCTACGTACTAATAAGTGTATGTCAGTAAAAGAAGAAACATCTAAAAGGCTCTGCACTAAATGATTGAGAAAAATGAAGTCATTAATATTTGCACTTCAAAACTTTATCTTCTGTGCCTATTTTTGCAGCAAACGTGTTTTGTTTACTTCGACGAAGTGACTGATTTCGTTGAAGGATTAACTTCCACGCTGATTTCTGAAAAATTTTATTTTTGAACAGAATTTTCCACATTATCTCTGAAACTACTCAAGTGATAATTTTCAATTTTTTTGCACCAGCCAATTATGTAATAATAAATATTAGTTACCAAAATGAGTATAGTAAGTTTCATTCTTCAAGTATTCTGAATGAAGATACAGAAAAAGAATCATCTAAATATTTTGACTTTTACTTCAAATATGCTGTAAATTACAAAAACTATTAAAAATATATGAATCTACTCACCTTTACTGTAAATACTTCAACCAAGCTGCACCCAAAATTTTACAGCACTAGGTTGAATAGTGTCTGAGATAACGGATCAAATGTAAGGCCAACTTAACATGGGAGAGATAGAGATCTCTCCCCTCTCCTGGCTGTACACCATGACTGCGAATTCGTAATTGAAACGGAGGCTGGCCTTCATTCTATTTCAGGCTCTAATCTAATTCCTCACATTTTGCAAACTCATTGTGCAAGGTTTGCTTGGAGATATCTGATTCTCAATTTGTGGAATAAAATAAATAATTTTTTATTTAAAAATAATGGTTACCTAGTACACGTCTAATGTAAAATCACACGTTTCATGACTAATGTCAACCAATGTTATTCCGGAAGAGTAAATGAAATAAATTATCCAATTGAACATTTACACAAAAGTAAAAAAAATATCCGAACGCGCAATGTTATACAAATATAACGTTGAAAGTACACGGTAAGCAATGTTCCGAGAATTATAAAGCACTCTCGCGTTTTTGCTATCAAAAACTCGGTTTTCATATATATTATTCGTAAACAATCATTTAAACATACTACATACTAACATACTACGAATGTAATTAATAAATAATCGTTACCAGCTATTGAGAGTACCCACTCTCATTCACAAGAGGTCAACAAGACCACGTCAAATTCCCAACACGTTAACTTGACTGTACGGCAAAGTGATTTCTTGGGGTAGTCACAGGCCAATTTGTTCCTTCACACACATCTCCCCGGAAAGTGCTCCAGGTGTGATGGAAGAGGGCGAGAGCGGGAGGGAGGGAGGAATGGAAGGAAAGAGAGTGAGCGAGAGAAGGAGAGGGGGCGCGTCCTTCCGCCGCGGAGAGCGCGCTGCGGCCGGGGAGGCAGTGAGATAAAGCGACCTCGAGTGCGAGAGTGATCGCGGTCCAGGCGCCACTTGGGCGGAAGGAAACACGGCACTTGAGGAGGCCTCGCCGAGGGCGCGGGTGCGGGCGGGTGGGTGGAGCCGAGTGAAGGCCGACGAGGGCGGGAGGGAGGGTGGATGAGGTTGGATGAGGGAGGGCGAGAGTGGATGTAGGCGGGTGACGCCGCGGCAAGGGCGAGGGATGGTGGGTTGGCTGAGAGGCTGGCTGATGGAGTGGCTGGTGTGGTACCTGGTGGACTGGTTGGTGGGTTACAGTTACGACGCGGCGGGGGTCTCGGGATGGTGGGCTGGATGATGTGTTGGCTGATGGGCTGGATAGTGGTTGGATGGCTGGTGGGATACCTGGTAGGCTGACTGATCGACTGGGTGGTGCGCTGGCTGGTGAGTTACCTGGTGGGCTGGTTGGTGGGCTGACTGGTGGGCTGTCTGATGGTCTGACTGGTGCACTAACTGGTGGGCTGACTGGTGGGCGGGCTGGTGGGCGGTCTGGGGAGCTGATGAACGGGTGGGCGGGCAAGGTATCAGGTGAACGGTGGGCGAGAGTGATGCAACGAACTCGCTCACTGCCCAATCACCACACCCACCCTTTGCTATTGTTTTCTCTACGGTCGTCTCCACTGTTGGTTCCATTGCTTTCTTCAGGCCACAGAGGGCAATTGTTAAGATTATCTCTGGCCCTCTCAGTTTCAGTTATTTTCAATAAGATCTGTGTTCGCTGTCAGATCTCTATTACTATTGCTCTGTAGAAACCAGAGTCTATCGCCTCCATTATATCTTTCTTAGCAGCTCCTACTACCAGCACCACTTGTACAATCTTCATTGTCTACCCGTTGCATTTTTCCTCCCAACACGGACTCAAACACCACTATCACATCCTCCATCAGAGCCACAACCATTTCCACTACCCCAATGCCCACTCCAGCTACTATCCATTCGCTTTCGCCACCCCCTTCCATGCCATCAACAGCGTAAGACAACTACTTGTATTATGACTGCCAAAAAATGTTCCTTTTCAATATCACTTGTTCACCTCCCTCCCCATAACAGCACCTCTCCCTCTGTGTACAAAACCTTGCCGCTGTACAGCTAGATCTCAAGGGCCTTTCCACTAACATCACTATCTCCATCCGGCCTTACGTCTCCTGCAGCCCCCCTCCGCCGACCCCCCCCCCCCCCGCCGCCTGCGCGCTCTGGTGTGCTGAAGAAGAAAACTCGCACGGGAATTACCGTCATTAATTCAGCAGCGGCGGCGGCGGCAAGGCAAGGCAAGGAGACCGGCGGCGGCGGCGGCGGCGGCGGCGGCGGCGGCGGAGGGGCGCGGCGCGGCGGGGGCGGGGCGAGGGGCAAGGAGCCCATTAACAATTGAACAGCGCGGCCCGTGCAGCAGCAGTTTAGTTCCGCGGAGGGGCGTGAGGAGGCGGAGCGGGCGGGCGCGGGAGTTAATTTAAGTTCTCTCGGTCGGTAAATGCGAGGGAGCTGCGGCGAGAGGCCGCGAGGGAGCGCGCGGCGACTTGTCTTCGGCGGCCGCCGCCGCCGCCCACGACATCATGGCGGCGACGGGGCCTATGGCGGCATTATGATGGCTGAGGTGGGGACGGAGGTGGGGAAGAAACAACGACGGTTGCACGCGGGCAGCGGTGGCGGAATGGGGTTGCAATCGAACGGGAACCTTTTGGACGGGCTGGAAGACGCCCGTGGAGGAAGTGGTGGAGATGCCAGAGCCAGGGGGAGCAGGGGCAATGGTGTGAGATGGCGAAAGCAGCGGTGGCGGCGTGGAAAGGGCGCATGCGTGTCGGTCAAAGCGAGAGTTGGAGGAAGGGATGGGGGGAGGGGATGATGCTGGTGATGTGCAAGAAAGAGGGAGAGGTGGAAAGGTCTATGGTGATGAAAGCAGTGATAGCTGCGATGGGGAAGAAGGCGTGCCGGGGACGGCAAGAAGAGGGAACGGGTAAGCGATTCGGTGATGGATCTCACAATGGGGGAATGCGTTTTTACCCGGGAAAGAAGCAGAGGAGGCAACGGTGGAGGATGGCTGTGGCCTCCGAAGTCAGCGGTACGTTCTTCGAATCGATGCTTTCTATTTATGTTAATAGAAAAATATCAAGTTTTCCCAAATAAAAAATATTATCTGTTGGCTTGCCCCAAGCAAATAGTTGCATTATTCTTCTGTGTAATTCTGCTGATAATATTCACGAATGTTCAAAATCCTGCTAAAATATGCTGTACTGGAATTGTTCTAATACCAGATTCAAGTTTACCAAATGTAGTGTCGCGGAAAATTGTTAGATGAAAAATAAGTCACAATTTCAACTCCATAAAACATATGGGCTGCTTAATTATCACGCTAAATATATCATAAATTTCAATTATTTCAAGTTCATTAATAAAATATAAAAATCTGTTATCTTCGCCTCTAAGAAAAGAAAAGTCACTTTAATCGACAACATCCATGTTTTACTTTCTTGCCTTACGTCGTACTTTAGAACTTTGCGGGTTCTGGTAAGGATAAGTGGATAAATTATGATAATATATGTATGGTGGATAATTATGATAATATAGTGTAGTAAATTATCATTACCTCCAACATTTTTATAGACAGAATTCTTTTTTTGTCGTTTCTTCATAACGAAATATCGACTGTCGGTAAAACGTCTATCCCTCTGCCTATGGCGAGCGACTGCCCATTTTCTCCAAAATTAGTATTCTCGGATCGATTTGAACAAACTCAAGGCCCCGCGAGTTGGAAAATGATATATTGCTTTCTGGGATTACGTAACATAAACATTTAACATTTTCAAATTTTTTCAAAAAATGGCCCAATTTTTTATTAAACTTTGTTCTCGATTAGCCTTAATGACGCTTAAAAGATTGACGCAGCTCTCATTTCGGTTGAAATCCTTGAATTTTCGATTTTTTTCTGAATGAAATCCGTTGCTCAATAAAAGATCTTAAAAATATGAAGTAATGTACAATTTTACGAAAATATGGGCATTTTTGACGTGAAATATAGGCATTTTTTTAATAACTGTTTTCTTAAAAATGGCTCTATGTATTTTCTTAAATTTTCTCCTCGATAGTATCCAAGGAAGGTAAAAATTTGTGCTCGTCCCATTTCCTGCAAAATCTCATTTTCGAAAAATGCACAAAAATATTGGAAACGTACAATAATGAAGATAGAAATATTTTTAAAATTAGTTCTAGAGAAATAAATATTTTAAATTTTACAATTTGTTTTTATAAACGAGATTTTTCACGTAATTTCTGCTTGAACTTAATGCAGTTTATAAAGAAAACACCTTTTTAAAAACGGTTCGAAATTATTGTTTTCATGGATAGAGCAAAGTGTGCCTGAAATATGTGTAAGTCACATTTTCATTGAATTCAATGAGTTTTCGAAAACTGCGAAGGTTAGAAATAATGCCAGAAAGTAATCTGCGTCACTAAGTTTCTGCAGCGACCATCGAGCTTGAAATATTTGAGGATGAATTGTGTGAAAATACAACACTCTTAATTCAAGCATTTTGTACTTCTGTCCGCCATATTTTTTGTTTGTAAAATGCACTACCGGCTGCTACCGGTTTGTTAAATGCACACGTTTCCATGATTTTTGGTGTAGTGTTTATTTGCACGCGACATTTAACGCCATACTTGTTCGACGAATAAATACGCGAAAAGAAGCGACAACAGTTTTGGATTATGAAATTTATATATTGCTTATTTAAATAGATGGAAGTTTTATTTTAATTTTGTATTTCTAACGTAATTTTAAGAATTTAATTACAAATTCAACTGTTGGTTAATTTCAATTGCATACTTCCCTATTCTATAATATACATTAGCATAATAGCATTGGCAAAAGTCGTTTAGGATATCACAATAAAAAAATGAAAAGATTATGAAAAAAATTGTTAAAATATTTATTTTCATATAAACTTCTTTGGTCACAAATTATTATTAACGACATTTTCCTACAGATGTCAATTTAATTTACAGCTTTAATAATTAGTATTTCTAATAACTGTCAAGTTCAAAAATGAGGTTGGAAAATAAATATAGAAATTGACTCTGTACAAAAACCTTAAACTTGGTTCTAAAATAAACTGGACTAAATTCAACAGGTTTTACATATTTCTTCTAAATACACTTAGAATTGACAATTACTCGCAGGTTGTGGTTAGCCACAGGAAACGCGGAGACTGTTCCTTCAGGAAGCTACAAATAGAGCGGAGACCCAATTCATCACTTTCATTCTGGATCCTTAAGGGGTCACAGAGAAGGTGACAATGGTGCTGGCTGGTGGAAAGGGCAGTGGAATAGGTAGGTGCTCGAATTAGGCAGTGGTAGGTTGGAGGTGGGGGTGGGGGTAGGGGTGGAGTAGCGACAATGTGCAGGCCAGCGGGGGGGGGGGGGCGCCAGGGGCGTCGAAAGTGTCGGCGGCGCCGGCGGAGATTTTCCTCTCGGTTATTAACCAGCGCGTTAATTATTTTAGCTCCTCGGGCGGTGATAAAACTTGCGAGGCGGCGTCGGCCGGATTGGCATGGGGCCCGGCGGGCGGCGCCGGGGGGGCGGGGCGGGCGGCCACGCGCCTGCCCGTCCCCGCCCCGCCCACACCCCCCAGCCGCGCCCGGCAGCCCCCGGCCCCTCACTGCGTGGTTGATCGCGGTTGATTCCAGCCCCCGCCGGCCCTACTCTCGAGCCCCGATATCCGGCCCGCCCCCCTTTCCCAGCATCAGCCCTCGTCCCACACCCGCCCCATTCTCGCCCCTCGCTCGCCCTCACGCCTGCCCCCCACGCCCGCCCACACTCCCGCCCACACTCCCGCCCCTACGCCCGATCCTACGTCCGCCCCCACGCTCGCCCCACGCCCCGCCCACAAGCCCGCCCACACGCCCGCCCTCACGCCCGCCCACACGCCCTCCCCCACGTCCGCCCCACCACGCCCGTCCCCGCGCCCGCGCCCACGCTCGCCCACACGCCCGCCCACACGCCCGCCCACACGCCCCGCCCACACGCCCCGCCCACACGCCCGCCCCACACGCCCGCCCACACGCCCTCCCCCACGTCCGCCCCACCACGCCCGTCCCCGCGCCCGCGCTCGCCCACACGCCCGCCCACACGCCCGCCCACACGCCCGCCCACACGCCCGCCCACATGCCTGCCCCCACGCTCGCCCACACGCTCGCCCCACGCCCGCCCCACATGCCTGCCCCACGCTCGCCCACACGCTCGCCCCCACGCCCGTCCCCACGCCCCGTCCACACGCCCGCCCCCGCGCCCGCCTGCTCCAAATTGCAACGCTTGGCAACGTTCACACTATTAGATGACAGGATGAAATGTGTTTCATCTGTTGTTCGTCAGTGGTGTAGTCAGTTCGTGAGTGGCCTTTCCGTGTATTTGAGTTCATAGGTAAACTATTCTTACCAATAATGTCTATTGTTCCTGATTCTTTGGAGATGTAAACGGGAGCAGCACTCTATAAAAGGGGGCGCGGTTTGCGCGCGATCTTACCTTCCTATTACTTACCGTTTCCATGCTTCAATGACCACACCCGATGCATCGCCCTAGAAGTACAATCAAGCAATCGAGTGGCGAAGAAAACATTGATAAATTCCTGTTTACGAATTGCTTTCTGAAATGTACTACCATGAAATATATATTTTTACACAAGTCTGCAAGTAGTTACAGCACATTTCCAATACTGCAAGATGCCTGCATGTTGTGTATTCTCGTGCACTCTCGACATCTGGCGGCGAGGTAGTGCGTTCCACACTATACAGAGCTCTCGGTTTAGTCATGCTATGAAGTCATGACTATTTTTCGGAAGCAGGATTTTGATCAGTAGTTTCAGTACCAGAGAGTGTTAGCCGAGGCATAAATATATTTCATGTATTATTAATAGCAAACTTTAAAATCGATTGTGCAAAGTTCTATATTTTCATGTTTATACTACTTAAAAAAAAGGTTCAAAATATTACGAGTACTTTCCGGTTTTCAAGAAAATACACATGCTTTGCGATACTGTCGTTCTGTCGCAGAAGGATGTGGAAATGCCAATAAATTCAAAATCGTAAATTCCTTCGTCAATATTACCACATTCTGCCTATGAATCTGCATGTCTAACCAATTGTTTTATTGAACGTGCGTACATTTTTAAACTTTTTCCTGTCCCCAAAATCCACCTTGAATGTCATTATTTACGTACTTTGCGGCTAAAAACTTTTGCATTAAGAATTCCATAAATCTATGCTCATGGAATTTATACCCTCCTGAAATATTTATTTTATTTTGCCTCTGCGTGATCTGTTTGCATGTCTAGCATGGTCAATAATGCAAGAGTCCATTTGTAGTTTCAGAAGGCAGCGTTTGTGCTGGAAAATAAACGCGGGCAATTTTTAACTCGGTCCCCACACGAGTTGTCTTTTTTGAGCTGCCAGCGAGATTGTATGGAAGCGGTTTCATTTAGCGGGCGGGGAAGGGGTACACGTGAGTGGATAATTCATCATTATTTTTTCACCTTACCATTTGTCCTACGGATGTAGCGACCGCTTTGGGCTCGGATCGAACATTCATCCCAACGATTTCTAATAAACTAGAGCACACTGGTATTGACGAATGGCAGCGAGATGACGTGATGCAGAAATTATTAGAATGTGCGAATGTAATTCATGTAGAGGAAATAAGAAACGTGGATAAACATTTTTTGAAGTCGGTTAACTAGCAGTATGGTTTCGAAAACTTTATAAATGATTACACAATAAAAGAATGAGAAACGAAACTAACAGTGCTTTAAAAATGTATCTCGAGACAAGTAGTGTTTCGATGTTGAACGAACGTGATTTTTACCCGTTCTCGAAACTTCAAACGCGTCTCCTATAAAACCCAATTTTCTTGCATTGACCACAGATGTTGGTAAGAAAAGATATGAATCTACTATAATACCGTTTATTTCAGTGCTCCGCCAGCAGATCAATACTGAATTTTCTTTGCTGACGAAACGTCATTCAGGGGTAGGAAATACCAAGTAAATGAATCTCGGTATGATGAACATACATTCATAGGGCACAATGACTACACATTTGGGAGAAAACGCGTGTAAATTGTTTTGCGCGAGCGGTCGGACGCTCAAGTGAGCGTTGACTGAGCACACGGCCAAGTGGTTTGGTGGCGCAGACAGTAATGAGCCGACGCGGGAGACCGTAAGCTGGCAGATATGAGCGCCAGGTTCATGTCGAGTGTTCAGTTACTGTTACATACGAACGGGAAGCGAAAGCTCCGGAAGTAAATGATATGTATGTATATATGTAAATAAATCGTGTGTGTATCGGACATGACATCACAGACAAATATCTTTTAAACTGGATGTAGGTATTGAATGTGCATTTCCCAACCTTAAATATCTCCTTTAAGCAGATAATGAACTATTAACCTCTCATTCTGAGACTGATAAGTGAACTAGTGGGCACTGAACTTGTAACTATTAATTTAACCCTCTGAATCATCTGATAACTCTTAAAGAAAAATTGTACAGAGTAATATGATTTCTTTGTGTGATTACTTCGATTAATATTTTATCGTTATTGTATTACTCGTTTGATGGCAATCAATTATTTCAAATCCTACTTATGGTTAGAACTTATCTTGTTACAGATAATGATTTTATGAAATTTATGTTACGATCGTAAGCACACCTGCGCCCATTACTCGACAACAAGAAGGTTCATTGATTATTTCGTGTTTTTACGCGTCAACTGCTGTGGTCATTTTTCTCGTATTTGTAGTGCATGTTTTTATCGAGAGAGGTTACGGTGGGGATAGTGAGAACTAGCACTGACCTACACGTCGACGAGCGAAATTTTGCCCATCCAAGTATCTCCCACCAGTGAGACACCGCCTGCAGTGACATCATTTGATACGTAGAGCAGCCTCAGTCGGTCAGCAATAAGATGGAGTTTAATTTATACGATTATCGTACACAAATGTACCGAAGAATTAAAAGAATTCAATAGTACACTTTCTACCGCACTTTCAGGTAAAGAAGCACTTCTGAGCACATTCATCGGGGTCAAGATGGCGAAGAAGAGGAAAAGAAAAGCTAATATCAACCCCAATTTCGGAAGAGGCCTTCGCCCGTGCGCCGAGTGGCTGGAACGCCTTCCGCCCTCAGAGATAATTCAGCAGCGGCTGCGGTGAAGCACTCGGTAGCGCCGCGCTGCCATCGACCGGCGCCTCAAGTTATCCCCAAGACAAACCCGGGTTTAAACAGGGAATCGGGCGACTCCTCCGAAAATTGGTGCAAATGAGTCCATTAGCGACCCGGACAAAGCGGATGAGGAGCCCTAATTCTTGTAATGGGTTTTCCTTCCCCGCACTGATTAGTCAATTAACGACGGTGCTGTCGGCCGGCGCGGCTCTTGAGAAGAGGCGCGGGAGGAGCAGAGGAGCCGGAAGGAGCGGAGCCGAAGGGGCGGGGAGTGCCGTTGAACGGTGGGGTGAGGGGCGCCGTTGAACGGTGGGGTGAGGGGCGCCGAGGTGAGGATAGATGAGAAGGGAAGGAGTGAAGTGGGGCAAAGCAGAGAAGTGCGGGAAGGCGGGAGCGAGGCGGGGGCGAGGCGGGGGCGAGGCGGGGGCGAGGCGGGGGCGAGGCGGGGGCGAGGCGGGGGCGAGGCGGGGGCGAGGCGGGGGCGAGGCGGGGGCGAGGCGGGGGCGAGGCGGGGGCGAGGCGGGGGCGAGGCGGGGGCGAGGCGGGGGCGAGGCGGGGGGCGAGGCGGGGGCGAGGCGGAGGCGAGGCGGAGGCGAGGCGGGGGCGAGGCGGGGGCGAGGCGGGGGGCGAGGCGGGGGCGAGGCGGGGGCGAGGCGGGGGCGAGGCATAGCGATATGGGGCGGGGAATATGTCGGAGCGGGTCGTGGAGGCGCGGCGTGAGCGCGGTATGACAGGGTATGGTGAGGATGTGGGGGGGTGGGGCGAACCGTAGTGAGAACAACCGATGGGTTTGTGGGTGAGAGATTACATGTATCGGCCATCTACTGGGCTGCCGCTTCGCTTGTGCCGCGCGCGGTTTGGACTGAAAGCCTTGTTCGGCGTCTTGGAGGGCAACCACCTCCTAAGAATGGGCGAGGGCCGGAGATCGCGAATCGGAGAGATTGTGGCGAAGAAGGAGGGTCTAAAGACGGTTAGTTGAGTTTCTGTTGGTTAGTGAGAGAGTCATCACAATGTATTTAGATGCATTTTTTCAATAAAATAACTTAAAATATCGTAAGTATATGTTTTACTCGTAGACATTAATATTTGCCTCGCATAATTTGTGAACTGTCTGGTTTGTGCGATGTTCTAAAGAAGACTTAATTTTTTTTAACAATTTAGCTCGCCACCAGGAAAACAGTTTCATCCGGAGTGGAACTTATTTTGCAGCTGAAGACAGTCATTATTTACAACAGCTAACTGGTTAGCTATGGATATGGAGTTTTCATTACGAAATATACTTTTTACTAAACGGATTTTTTTAATTTACTAAAAAAACAATTTTTTATCTGTATGTAGTTCTTTTAGAGATTTTTAGAAGTTAACCGAAAATATGTAAAAAGTAAGTATTTTAGCATCATTAACAACAAAATGCACTTTAAAACATGAGAATAATTTCATTATTATTATTATTATTATTATTATTATTATTATGTATTTAGCGTTTAACATAAATATGTGTCATTACTAACTATTTCGAATTACATTATTAAGTAAAAAATACCAGGAAGACTTTCCTATCTACGTTTGCGTACAAATTGAGTTAATACAAACTTCACCTTCCGTGCGTAAATCTACCCCGTTTCTTTTTGCGAAATGTGAAAGGTCATTCTTGATTTCTCCCCTGGCGCGACTGTAGGTCAATAGTGGCGTTGCGTCGCAATAGAAAATGTGTCGTGTCGCAAGGCGGTTGTCGAGGGAGGCGCGGGCGTCGAAAGCCGGGAAGCTCCCATTTCATACGGGGGCGGCCTCGTGGCACGTGGAGGGTTGGTCAGAGCACGTGGACATCAATGTTGCTGGACGTGGGAAAGTCTTAGGGTTGGTCTGAGTGGGATGTAGGGAAGGAAATGAACAGTATCATGGGTCAGGGTCAATTTTATCGTGCTTCAGACTTGTCAATATTTCTAATGATGTTGGCAGATCTGACAAAAGGGTCAACGTTCTTGCCACAAACATGTCCATATTATTAATGATAATAGTGAAGATGATTAAGAAGTGGATTCAATTGTGTTTGCGGTTCTTGATAGTACCGCTCTTAAACATTTTACGACCTTTTCCGTCATCCGTTTCTGTGACCTCCTGCACATTCCTCTGTTACTCGTTTTGATGCATTTGTACGAACTGTCCTCCTCCGCCGGTGACGATGGTGTCCTGGTAGGGTTATTAATATCTGTGAAAAGTAGAAATTAGTTCCACTGAGGCACCCCGAAGGCCCTTATAGGTTCTAAGAAAGCGGTTTGGAGAAGGATAAAAAAAAATTATTAAACATTTTTATTTCTTTATGACGTATTTTTTCTAGGGAATAATAAAACACACCACACGGAGAAAAATGTTAACTTTAATGATGCAGTTAATAAAGATAATTGATTTTATGTTGAACCATTTACAGAGTATTCGTATCGTTTGATAAGTCTCTTCAACAAGTATTTTGTTTATTAATTCTCCCTATTATTAGCTTAAAGTAGAGAAAATAATGAATTATCATTTTATGGTATTAATGTTTTATTACGTAAGACAAGTGGGCCCCTTATGGAATGTTCAGGGGATCTTGCCCTCTGCTTTGAGGCATATGCTTTTCAGTACCCGGTGGTTTTATACGGTTGTGTCACTCCTTTGCTGTACGAGTACCGTTAAGTTACACTTTCCAATGAATAAACAGTGGAAAAAAGTACTCGTTTCTTTGCGTGAATTCTGAAAAATCTATATTTGCCATGACAAAAATTATTATAGAAGTTTTACTGTAGTACCAAGCAAATCAGCGGCATATTTACTATGACAAAAAATATTACCGACATTTTATTGTAGCACGAAGTAAATCCTCTACAACCTAGAGCTTTGCTCAAATATTGACTATTGGTACAATTTGAATATCTGTGTTTACTTTTAAATTTAGTTATTTTATAATTTATTTCCAAATACAAACCTACAGTAGCAAACAAATCATTTAAACGTACTTATAAATTTATACTTCCCAAAACCTTGAATTGTTATTTTATTTCTCTTGAGAGCATTCATTTTGAAATATTCAACAGATCGATGCTTTTCTCTCTCGTTTCATGAAATGAATAGTCCACAGTGTATTGCGACGGATGTGTGTTAGTGGCAAGGTGAACGTCGAATCTAATCGAACATAATAATGCACATGGCCTCGTTGTTGCGAAATCGTCGGTGGTTTGAAACGACTTCTGTCTAGAACAAGGTGGTGGAAACGACGCCACTGTCAGAAATGGTTTTGGGGGGGGAAGTACAATAACAAAGGTGACGGTGATAGTGATAGTGATTGTGGATTGCGACGGTCGTGTCTGTGTTAGGCAACAGAACACATTGATCACACGGCGATGCGAAGAACATTAGATAAGAAAACGAATGTTACGTTCATGTATTGCGACCACGGTGTAACGAGACCATTTGCCTTTCGCCGCTGGAACCGGGATTCAATCCAGGAAAATCCCTGTAAAATTATTATGGACAAGGCGTCTTGGGAATAAACAAGAGCCCAGGCTTCCGCGGGCGTTGTATTTTTTTATTTTTCCTTTTTTCTGCTCTGAGGAAGGTGTCAGAATGACGGCTGAAACGTTGGCGCATATGCCTACCTTGCGGCGCCTCCCGGACAGCCAACTACCTACCGACATGGGGGTAATTTTTTCTTATATTTTTGACATTTCCTCTGCTTTTCATTCTTCACTCATTACGCATATTCATAATCAACAGCCCTTGAAAATAATTCCTTAATTTCAGACATAAACATTAATTTTATGTACTGACGTAATTAAGAATCATCAAAATCGATTAACTATTTTTATCAGATATTTGCAAAATTTCAAACCTAATACGGTTTATTGTAATAACCTAGACTTGAAAATACAATTTGTAGTTTCGATTGCACATGTATTAAGGCAATAGGAATGGATTCATTTTCTCGTAAATCTGTTATGAGAGTTAAAAGTCTTTGATGAATATCTAAGTGTTTAAGAAACATTGCAAATGAAAACAGGAAAAATGAGTTGACGCCAGAGACAATGCCGCCAACAGACAACTGACCAATACTCAGCACTTGCTACATGGGCACTGGAAGAGATACGACATTGGATGGGATTGGTAAGAGATTCATCGTGGGCAGGATTGCCAAGTGCTTCATACAAACGTCTGCCGTTAGGTGGATGAAAATCCACCCAATTAGAAAGGGTGAGCGGGGAGCGAGTCGAAACGAAGGTGACAGGGAGGTGCGGGGGGTGAGCGGAAAGCGGGGACGGGGCGAGTTCTTGGGCGATGTATGGAAGTAGGGCGGGGCGAGGTCGTGGGTGGAGGGGCGGCAGTGGGGAGGGGGAGGTCCAACCAAGGGTGCCGGGCAGAGAACGGGGGCAAGGCGAGGACCTGGGCTGTTGGGTAAAGAGAGCAAGTT
This sequence comes from Gryllus longicercus, assembly GCA_038098605.1. NCBI lineage: Eukaryota > Metazoa > Arthropoda > Insecta > Orthoptera > Gryllidae > Gryllus > Gryllus longicercus. Next base: position 888,903 of record JAZDUA010000223.1, on the reverse strand, counting down.
GGGATAGGTCGAATCAAGGATGGCGAGCGGGGGGCGGAGAGCGCAGGGGGGGGGTGATGTGTGCCAGTCAGTGGGTGGAGTGCGGTGGCGGGGCAAGGTACTTATCGGTGGGTGGAGAGCGGAAAGTGGGAGATCTAATCAAGGGTGTCGAGCGGTGGGCGGGTGGGGGTGGGGGTGGCGCGCGTGTGGCAATCGTGCCGGGCGCGAAGCGTTTCCATACCGACGCGACGGCGTCGCGCAAACACCACAGCCGGCGACTGCACAACACTGCCGCGTCGCGCACACGGCCTCGCTCGCTCGCCCGGCCCGCACTCCTCGCACCTCGGCGTCTGCCAACACCGTGAGTACGACTGCCTGCGGAGCCTGCAACGTGCAGCCAGCGTACTTTGTGGGCGAAGGACCTCGAGGGGAAGCACGCGTGATGGGGATATGTTAAAACACAGCAATCTTCAATTTTCGCGATTTTGCTATAGAGGCAAGAACTCATTGGTCAGTTTCCTCTTTTGATTCGGTAATTTATTATTACTTGCAATGATTTTAAGTGGAACACATTCATATATCATTTTACAGTTTTGCAGAAACATGTTAAGATTCTATAATTGAAGTTTGAATTATGGAGATTGCTGTACTTCAAGTAACAGCTTGGACATTTTTGGAATTGATCAATTTTCGCGATTTTGCTATAGAGGCCAGAACTCATTAGCCAGTTTCCCCTTTTGATTCGGTAATTTGTTATTACTTGCAATGATTTTAAGTGGAACACATTTATATGCCCTTTTACAGTTTTGTAGAAAACATGTTAAGACTCTGTAATTGATGTTTGAAATATGGAGATTGCTGTACTTCAAGTAACAGCTTGGACATTTTTGGAATTGATCAAACAGAATATGGAAATTGTTGACGTTACGGATATAAAAAGAATATATTTCGAGTTTTCGTCTATGAAGTCACTTTCATTTCCCTTATTTTCTACGATTCTACAACTACTTTTATACTATAATATAATTTATACTTAATTTTCTGTGTGTATTGCCTAATTATGATATAATGATGCAACTGCATCGCCGCGAGGCAGGAATTTTACCTCTGTAATTGGTGTTTTAGTAGTTTGTCAGTTTTAAAAAAGTGGGATGTTATTTACGTAGTATGTCAATGTCGAAGTTGTTCTAGTACCAATAAGTCAGTGGCTGAATTATGTGGAGATTGCTAGAATTGAAACTGTTTACCTCCTGTTGCATATTTCAAAAAAGGTTGAGGATGATAACGGCGGCTGTAGCGAACTCAAATCATACCGTGCATGCATACTTGTCTTACATAATCTTGTATTCTGTAGCGGTGGTCGTCCCTTTTTGCTGCCCTCAGTTCCAGGCAATTGTTTCAGCGTGTAGTGTATGTTCACAAAAATACTCCTTAAAGATTCAAAATTCAAAAAAGTCAAAAAACATAATTGAGATAAATTGTTAACAAAATATTTATTATTGACAGGTATTCGTTCTTTATTGTTTAATTAGATTTAATCATTTATTAATAATTGTTAACAGCCTTGGACCATTCATTTCATTATTATTCAATTTGTGGTCTGGAAATTTCTGAATTTACTTGTGATAGGTCTTTAATACATGACATGCTTTATTATTGTAAAATGCCCTAGTCATGGAAGCATGACTTTCGATCTGTTATCTATGGGTTGATTTCTTGGGAGGCTTCCAACTCTCCAATTATTTCAATCTCTGCCAGAAACTTCAAAGAAATTAGAATGTATAAAAAGTAAAATTTTAATTGTATTACGTATTTAATTTAGAGAAAGTTTTTTCAGTAACCTACGAAGCAGCAAGGCTTCGACTGATCAGAGTCTAAGAACGTGTGTCTGCAAAGTCGATTAATAAATATACTGAATGTAGAAGGCAATTCAAGCAAACGTTTTGCAGTTAGTATACCTGGCGGAAGGATTGTAAATCACAACCTTTTAAGACGACATTATGAAATTTCGTAACTACTCTTCTATAGCTACACAAATGCAGAACTACACAAAAGCAGAAGTATGAGATATTATCAATTACAGTTTGCAAACAACTATCAATCTGACATTTCAGATTCTGACCCAAGAATAAAAAATGAAGTATAAACAAATTACCCAATTTTCTCCTGACTAAACTCTCTTAAATGCTTGCGAAATGTTATGCAGGAAGCCAAACATTTTGCAAAAAGTATTAAAAAGTTATAGAAGGAAATTACGGATATCATAAGAGTTATAACGCTATTTATCACACTTTATTAATAGGCATTTATACACCATATTTCAAGCATTTAATATCCAAAATTAAAATGTGTTTACTATAGGTTTCCTTTCATTCTAGGAATCTATAGCATTCTTTACTGGTAATGCACAAAAGTCTTAAGTCTTGAGTTCTTATCTGCTACGGTCATCGAATCAAAAATTAATAAATCTTTGTGAAATTTCTATTTAAAGAGATCTCGTCTTTCTCTCTCCACCGTTAAGAACATCACCTTGAACTACACCATTCGCTCGATTTTCTTCAAATTTTATATTCATAAGTAATTTCCACTTAATCTCTTTAACTTCTGGATTTCTTTCCTAACTTATACCATATTGAGGCTAAATTAAGCGAAACCTTCCTTAAAGTTAGATTGTCTTGAAGTGACTCAAATGAACTTGATTAAAATTTTCTAAACGCATTTAACACTTCACTTACCTAAAAGAAACTTTGCATTAATTCCGTTACTACGTTTAATGCATCTGTGGTAGTCTTTAAGCGGTTGAGGTCTTGGATTAATGTGAAAAAATATATTTTTCGAACAGAGCTGCCGCAATTATAACGTTCTATTGAATATAATTGATGTAAACAATAATAGCGTATATTCTGATATACGCTATGAATAGTCTTCACATTTTGTATAATAATTTCTTCAATACTCACTTGATTATAATAATAGAAGTTTACTTTTTTGTTTCTTATAATTGTCCACCTCATTAGAATATTTTCTCTTATTGTTACCACTTTAACACGATTTCGCTCTTGAATGCACTACACTACTGAAGTAGGATCATAATAGACACGTATTACATTTAATAGGAAAATATAATTTATTCGAAACATGGAAGACAAATTCCGGTAATATTGTGTTAGCGATGTTTATTATTTTTTATTTTTAATACAAAGTATGGAACCAAAGAATGTTTTTCGATTCAGATAAACACGACCGTTCTGACTGGCCTGCTCCGTCATCTTTGTAGTAAAATATGAGGTGTTAAGTGATAAATCGAAATAATGCCCTAATTTCTTGCGTAGTTTGAATTTGTGGTTGCAGATTGTTGACACATACTTTTTTCAAATTATTTTGGGGTGTTGACAAATGTAATTGCCATATTGCGAGTATTTATGTAATAATATATATTGAACTCTTGCTGAGAACGAATTAAACTATTTTAGTAATGCGATATTAAGTTAATATTGTGGATAATTTTTAATAATCATGTGCGTATGTTAATATTGAACATCGTATGAGAATAGTTATTATTTCCATCAGTTTATTTGAAAACATTTTAATTTCAAATCCTAATTCATTTTGAAATGGCTTGCTGTCTTCACCCGTAGTAAATCGCAGAGTGTTTCTCGCGTTGTCAAATACTACTTGCCTGAGCAAATGAATGTGGCCTTGGACGTGCAATGGTGAAGAAACGATCTCTCTCTAAATAATATTGGTTATTTTTATTTCTACAAAGGATGGTTTGTGTATTAGTGTGAAGAAAAACATCTGAAACTGGAAAACGATTTGTTGCAGGTACGACCGAGGCTTTTCTGGTGTCAGATATCATCTGTCATCTGCTGCAGTATAAATTCATACACACGTGATAAGCACAGCTTTACATTCGCAAGTTCTACATTATTTTCATATTGCAAACAAAGTAAGTATTTGGACACTGGCGCGATGCTAATAGTAGTAAATAGTCAAGTTTGTCTTCTGGTTGTTTTATTGATAGCGATTATAGTGGAGTCGAACTTGTAGTGAGCTCCGCTATATCCCATGAAACAATGATAGCTAGGTGATTAATAATTCACTGAAAAGAAGCTTACTTTCATCTTAAGAGGAAATTTTGATATCTGAAAATCTGTTAATAAGCCATGCACAAACTCAAAAGTATTGAATATCAGAACGTTAAGGACGTTACAAATTTTCCAATGCGTGCTTTCATAAAAATGATAGAGGTATCTGTTTTATTAAAGCTTACAAAATTTTGGAAATTACAAAGCTCACATTTATATTCGAACCTAGACTACCCCTCAAATATTAAAGCAAGAAACTTATTTCCCAACGCAATTTATCACTCAATATTAGATCTTTAAAAGTTGTTAAACACTTTAAAAAATGAGTAGTTGTTAAGTACTAACTAGTTGTACTTAGAGGAGGAAACGTTTCGGTATCCTGCGCATTCTCTCTAGTTTACTCTTTGCCACTCAAAGTTATTCGTGCTAAATTCGAGAACCATTACTCCAGTGGTTTTATAGTTTTGAAGCACATAAAAACAGGTACTCTCACATTTAAACAGTAGAAGATGAGTATTGTTCGTCATTTCAGTCAAGTGACGCTTGAAATTTTAGTAAGATATAAGTTGAAATATTATAATATTATGCAATCGTCACCAATGATACGAAGAAGTATGTTTTGTTTTAGCACTATGAGTTACTTTTTTGAATCACAATAAATATATTTTTTGTCAAAAAATACCTTTTTAAACAGCCCCTAGTAAATTTGGTTTCATCTAAACATAATATAAATCTACATCTAAATGCAAAACATGTTATATTCGATGTATGTATAATGTATGTTCAATGTATAAAACTCTAGTGATAAAAGTAAGACGATGCTCAAGTGTTCAGACAAATCTGTGAATGCAACAAAGAAAGCAAATTTCTTTCGTCTGATCGTCGTTTGAGCTACTACTGGCCATAATGTATCATTACGCGATTTGTCCCCTTCGATTAAAATGAAAGGAAAGTCAGTAAGACTGTGTAAAAATGGTGTATAACACACGTGATAAAAGTGATTTAATTTTTGCTCGAAGGTTGCGCCACTCGGTGTCGCAAACTTGCATTCGCCCAAAATAAAATACCACTTTTACAACTCATATCATATATAACAGTTTTGTCTCTCTATCGTAGATACAAAAATTATGTAAATTTATCTTAAATCAATTTTTTACATTAATAAGTGCGTCAACATATAATAATTACATTATTATTATTATTATTATTATTATTATTATTATTATTATTATTATTATTATTATTGTTATTATTATTGTTATTATTGTTATTATTATTGTTATTATTGTTATTATTATTGTTATTATTGTTATTATTATTGTTATTATTATTATTATTATTATTATTATTATTATTATTGTTATTATTAAGTCGGCCCCGTGGTGCAAAACGTTGTGGCAGCCGATGTTGTCTACTCCGAGGAGGCTAGAGTCGAACATGGTCGTATTTGTGACTGTCCCTTCACCCCTCATATTCATCCTACCGTTTCATAATTCACACTTCTAGGCGTAACAACCTTGTTGTACTGAGGGATACAGCTGAAAAGCTGATCCTGGAAAACGTACACACGTTAATCGTGTAGCGTGGTCAGTAATGGCCTATACGCCAATAATAATAATAATAATAATAATAATAATAATAATAATAATAATAATAATAATAATAATAATAATAATAATAATAATAATAATAATAATAATAATAATAATAATAATTAGTAAGTGCGAATTGTAATGACATTCGGCGTGCACTGCCCGCAGGAGGCCATGTGGCACGGTCGCAGCCTGCTGCTGGTGTCGGTGCTGTTCGCGGCGGTGCTGCGGCAGCCCGCCCCGACGCGAGCCTGGCGCGCCGACGACCTGGACCTCGACCTGGACCACGACCACGACCTGGATCTGGACCTGGACCACGACCACGACGACCTGGACCTGGACGACGCGGACTTCCTGCGCAAGGGCGGCATCAAGCGCCTGCGGATGCCCGCCCGCCCGCGCCCCGGTGCGTACTCTTGCAAGTAGTTGTTTACGCTCCAAGGACGTTATACGGCTTCGATTGATCGAACGGCGACAAGGCGAGTTCATAGAAAGGGAATAGTTCAGTACATCCGCAATTATCTGTGTTAATTAGTTAACTTGGGCAGAACTCAGAAGTCATCAAAAAAAAATATCTACGGAAAACTATACTGGTGCGTACACTTGCAAGTGGTTGTTTATGCTCCAAGGACGTTATACAGGTTCTAATGACCGAACGGCGACAAGGCGAGTTCATAGAAAGGGAATAGTTCAGTACATTCGTGATTATCTGAGGTAATTAGTTTACTTGGGTGGAACTCAGAATTCATCAGAAAAAATATCTGTGGAAAACTATACTGATGCGTACACTTGCAAGTAGTTGTTTACGCTCTAAGGACGTTATACGGCTTCGATTAATCGAACGGCGGCAAGACGAGTTCATAGAAAGGGAATACTTCAGTACATCCGCGATTATCTGAGTTAATTAGTTTACTTGGGTGGAACTCAGTATTCATCAGAAAAAAATATCTATCGAAAACTATACTGGTGCGTACACTTGCAAGTGGTTGTTTATGCTCCAAGGACGTTATACGGGTTCTAATGACCGAACGGCGACAAGGCGAGTTCATAGAAAGGGAATAGTTCAGTACATCCGCGATTATCTGTGTTAATTAGTTAATTTCGGCAGAACTCAGAAGTCATCAGAAAAAAATATCTACGGAAAACTATACTGGTGCGTACACTTGCATGTGGTTGTTTATGCTCCAAGGATGTTATACGGGTTCTAATGACCGAACGGCGACAAGGCGAGTTCATAGAAAGGGAGTAGTTCAGTACATCCGCGATTATCTGTGTTAATTAGTTTACTTGGGCAAAACGCAGAAGTCATCAGAAAAAAAATCTATGAAAAACTATGATCATCTATTGAAAAACGCAATACAGAATTGTTTAAACCAATTTGCTGTGGAAGTGTCGAGCCGTCATGGGTGTTGGACGATTGATTCTAAGAATTCTATCAATTGTAGCCATCGTTTCTGTAAAGGCTGAACCATGCGTGAATTCTATAATAATAATAATTGGAGTCGCTCGACAAACACAATGACTTGTGTAGGTGACAGCTGCAAACGCAGCCAATTTTGATTTCTGAAATGTTTTCCGAATTATCCGAGATATTTCGTAGCGGTAATGAGATTACCAAGGAAATAACTAGTTATCATTGCAGTGTTTTTAACCAGATGTCTTATGGTTCGAATCCCAGTGGTAGCGGATTTTAGACACTAGCTAGATGACTAGGTCGAATTTAACCGCAATTGAAGGAGAATTCTGCTTCCAGCTGCTCTAATCAGTAGTTTTTCACAGTTTCGGATCAATACCAGTCAAATGCCGGTGAAGCACCTTAACACACAGACCACCCACCTCCCACGATCTTTCCTTCCTCAAGCTTATACCCTCCGCGTTCCTTTCAGACACACACATACACACTAACTTACATTATACAAGTCGCATTCCAGGAGACCAGTCGGAAGCTTAGAGCCTGCCGCGACAAGAGTGGTGCCCATCTGGCAGAAATAACAAGAGGGTGGATCCAACGTGTTCTTACGTTCGTGTTCTCACAACATACACTATGTGATCAAAAGTATCCGAGCACGTGGCTGCAAATGACTTACCAGCACGTGGCGCCCTCCATCGGTAATGCTGGAATTCAATAGGGTGTTGGCCCACCCTTAGCCTTGATGACAGCTTCCGCTCTCGCAGGCATACATTCAATTAGGTGCTGGAAGGTTTCTTCGTGAATGGCAGCCCATTCTTCACGGAGTGCTGCTCTGAGGAGAGGTATCGGTGTAGGTCGGTGAGGCCTGGCACGAAGTCAGCGTTCCAAAAATATCCCAAAGATGATCGATAGGATTCAAGTCAGGTCTCTGTGCAGGCTAGACCATTACAGGGATGATATTGTGGTGTAACAACTCCGCCACAGGCCGTGCAGTATGAACAGGTGCTTGATCGTGTTGAAAGATGCAATCGCCATCTCCGAATTGCTCTTCAGCAGTGTGAACAAGGTGTTTAAAACATCAACGTAGGCCTGTGCCGTGATAGTGCCACACAAAACAACAAGGGGTACAAGCCTACTCCAAAAGAAACACGATCTCACCATAACACCATTTTGGACGTGTCCGGACCCTTTTGATCACGTAGTGTTAGTTACAGTTATCCGAATTTCACGTTCTAGAGGGGGAGGAACAACGTCCTATTCCGGAATGTAACATGCACTTCAATTACAGGACTAACGATCATAGCAGCTGACGCGCCCAGATACACAACAATAATCAACTATTGGGATTATCACTACTCTGCTCTACACCCCTTGTTTCCATGAGGTTTCCAGCGAGGGTTAGACTGGGGTTGTATCTATCTCTGCCTCAGGCAGCTAGCCTACTTCATCCGTTCAGCTGACTCGGATTACTTTCCTTTTCTACCTCATTATGAAGATTTGACACTCTCCCCCTGACTTGTTGCCACGGCGTTTCCAGCGAGGGCGAGCGGCGCGGGCGACGGCGCGGGTGCGGGCGCTGGCGCGGGCGACGGCGCGGGCGACGGCATCGAGGGCTGGGACGCGGACCTGGAGAAGATGCTGCACGCCGAGTCGCCGTGGCTGCCGGGCGCCGACGGCAGGGAGAGCTACGAGGAGTTCTTGCGGCGCTTCTCGTCCGAGGCCCCCGGCGAGGAGCAGGACGACTGGGACTGAACCGGACGCCATCTTCACTCTCGCGGCTAGGACGATTCCAACCGCTCGAATGCTCGTTCAGTTCACTTTTCTTCTCCTACTGTACGGTTTCTGCCAAGGCGGGCGGAACGTAATTTCCTGAAACATGGAATGGGAAATAAATGAGTCATTTGTTATAAACAGTGCTTGTGTGAAATGCTCCTCATTCAATACAAAACCACAGAAAGATAAATATATTTTCGTATGCGTTAGTACGTATTTATTTCGCTAAATTATTTGCATTTTGCTGTTGGGGCATGTAAAACAAAAATTTAAAAAAATCTATTTCTTATTTAAAAATGCTTGTAAATAATTCATAAATGTCTAATAACTATTAAAACAAACAAACATATATATCCAAATCTATAAAAAATAATATTTAACATGAAGTTTTGAAGTGTGGAACTGAGTGCGCTAAAAATCTGAAGTACTCGGTTCACTGTACTCACCTTAGGCCTTCCGCCCGCCTTGATGTATACTTTGTTACTTGGTTCAGCCCCAATCAGAGAGAAGTTTTCAGCTGTATTGATGATATCATTATCTGGACATCACACTCTGAACATATTTATTTGTTTATAAGTTGCAGTTACATTTAAAATTCGCAATGTACTTTTACTTCTTAAATTATTTCATTTACTCCTCTCTTTTATGTGGAAAAGTTCTTTCTTTAATAAACTGTAAATAGTTTAAAATATGTATTCTATGGAACAATTCACTGATTTCTCAAGTTTATGTTAAGCGAAATGTCAGTGACTTTCCAGATCATCAGAGGAATGCTTTCAATTTCTTCGACATTTTAATACCTACGTACGGTTAAAAAAATTAACAATTCAGTAGCGACCCTTTTAGTTGGGAAATCTAGTTTGATAATTGGATATGCTTTACTTTCCACTATGTAATTCTTTATTACCAGATAGAAGAACTTTACAAAATGAACTTTTTGTTATTGAAGATGAGCTTTCTTTAGGACGCGGGAAACACTCGTTTCCCGAGTGGCTGTCGTTCTTGTTTGGGTACTCGCCCTCTCACCTTGGTGCCTTGAAATGCATAATGCATCTCTTGTAGAATTATTGTAGATTTAGACCTTGTTGAATGTTTTTACTTCTAATCACGAATAAAAATCTAGACTTCATAATTGAGACTTCTCACATCGATTTCTAAATATGGAGCATTCTCTTCTGTTCAGTTGAAACTACTGTGAAACCGTTTTCCGGGTACAGTTTTCGTTACTATCGAAAAGACACGTTCAGTTCGATTTCTTTCTCGGTTTAATTCTATACTTACTGTGTGATTCTGTTCAAAAGGGGCTAGTTGTCTATATTTAATTACCCTGTGTTTTCGTTTAGTGAAAAATTTACTATGAGGGGTAATAGCACCGTTTGAACAGACATTTCACCAATATAAATGCGAATTTAAAAGTAACTGAATGTTGCAATGATGTTCATTAGTAAAACTTTTCTTAGGTTGTACCTTTAATAATTTATTTCTGTTTCATCTTCATTACACAGAAATGAATTACATTTTTAAGTGTATTATGCCAGTGTTAAATAGATAATAAAGCTCTATCAAAAGTTCTGTATATTATTGTTCTATATCTCTGTACTGTACGCGTGAAAATTACCTTTAGGAGTAATTTATACATTTATGTTATTTTTATGGTTTGTATTGTGATTATGATTTATGATATTGTATCACATTTATGATATCTATAAATTGAACGTGTTAAAAAGGTATTATCCTTTTAATTGACGTTTGCATAAAGGTTATGCTTCTTGAAGGTATTTTTGCTAGTTTTAAGATATTGTGCCGCTTTTTAAAGACCTGTGACATTATGCACTTAATCATTCCACGTCATTTCATTATATTTAGTTGTTAGAAGCTCGAAAACAAGTATTTCCTGCAGTTAAGTAACTCAAATGGGAATATTTAAAGTCAAGTGATTTTGTAGAAACTGAATCTGTGATGGCTCCAAATCTGGTGAAAAATGATTTTATTTGCTTATCATATTCTCGTTTTTTACACGGTTATTTGAATTGTTTTGATTGCATCAGCACATTGAAGAGTGAATACCTGAATGAAACCTTTTCAATTATTGTTTAGCTTCAAAACGGTGAAACAATTGTTCCTAATAAATCATATCATTGGTGTATAGACTAATGATATGAATTAATGTGTGTGTTTCCTGTTTCAGAAAATAATACATAATTTTCAAAGCAAAATAAAGCAATTCATATTTTATTTATGAATGTGATATGTTTGATTTCAAAGCGCCTGTGAAAGCGTGAAACACAATGTCTTGTAACTTGAGGCACGGAATAAAGAGAACCGCACACAACAGATGGAGGTTTCATCGCGTTTGTAAGTTCTTTAACAACTCACTTCTCTCAAGAATCGTTAACGCCTTCGTCTTCTTTTTCGTAGTAGAGAAAGCGTTTTCTTTCGTTAGAAAAATTGTATCGCGGCAAAAGAGATATCCGATTGCTTTATCATCTCAACGCCTCATCGGATAGAATTCCTCCCAAGAAAAAAGGAATAAAAATTTAGCGCAGGGAGAACTTTTCTTTCTCGCGAGCCTCGCTGCGCTGGGCGGAGGGGGGAGGGGGTGGCGAGGGGGAAGGGGGAGGGGAAGGAAAGAGAAGAAGTGAAGGGCGGCTGAGGAAGAAGGATCGATAGATCGAACATGACCGCCGCATTCTGGAGATCAGCGCCCGGGGCGGCTCTTCAGCTCTTAGAAGGCTCCGTGCGCCCCTCCCCCGCCCCCCCCCCCTCGTCCACCCTCGCCTGCCCCTGCCTCCGGCGCCCCAGACGGCGTGGAAAAGGCGACGCGGTGCCGAGAGGTGGGACGGGGCGAGGGAAATCGGGCGGGGGGAGCGATTCGGATGGGGCGAGACGGGGATATGCATGGCGGGGATTGTTTGGGAGGTGGAGTGGAGAAAAGCGGGCGGGGACGGAGTTGGGCGGAAGGGGCGTCCGTGGGGCTGGAGGGGAGGGCTGGAGCAACACTGGGCGAAGTAACAACGGACGGGTGGGGGGAGCGATGCAGAACATAGCGGGGCGTGAGAGCTGTGGAAGCGCAGGGAGGGCAAGGGTGGTGCGGAGGGGATGAAATCCGATGGGGTGGAGCGGAAAGAAGCGGGTCGGGATGGAGCGGGGTGAGGCGGGCGTGCAACAGCGAGGCGTGTCGAAGCGGGGCGAGACGGGTCGTAGCAAGACAGGATGAAGGCAGGTAGGACGGAGCGGAGCGGGGCGAGCCAGGGATGGGAGGGGCGGGATGGGACAGCAGGACGGGAGTGAGTGGAGCAAGGCGGGGCTGAGCAGAGCAAGGAAGAACAGAGTGAGACGGGGGGGGGGGCTGGGAGAGGAGGAGAAGCAAATGACGGGTTGGGAGGAACGGAGAAGGAGGGGCGCGGAGGGGAGGGGAGGAGAGGTGAGGGATGTGGAGGGTTCCCCGCTTCCGCGCCTCGAGAGCGGTCTTCATTTTATTTCGATCTCTGCCCGCTGCGTCGCGTCGTTTGCGTGGAAGAGTTTTTCTTCCAGAATCGCCTTCAACCGCGAGGGAAATAACAAATTGAAGCAGACGGAAAATGCCAATCGAAGCCAATTAACGCGGACGTTTCAACCAGAGGTAAGTGGTCCAATCATCTAACAATTTACATAAATAGTAATAGAATAATGATAATTATTCTTCTTACTATGGTTAATACAGACATTTTTCACTATTTTGTCGCAGTTGTTACCTGAAACAATAACGTGGGCATTTTTTCCCTCTATCGCAATTTCCAACCACTGTTGCGACCGAAGGGATACTTAACGGTTAATTGTTCGTAAATTATATTTTAACAGTTCAAACATACTTTGTAAACAATAAAGGTGTTGGTTGTACGCGAGACACGACAAAAGAAGAGAATTTTCTATGTAACGCGTATCTGTTGATAGTTTGTTTTATTGCAGAAGCAAAAAGACTTTGTAATGAATCTGTAAACCGTATTAAGTTTGTCAATATATTAAAGATTGTTATAAGACGCAATCTGACTTCTTACTGTAGAAGAACAGTAACAGCAAATAACAGTATTATTATTATTATTATTATTATTATTATTATTATTATTATTACGTTGTTGTAATGACGTGGCGTACTTATTCCCGCGGGCTGTGGATATGATCTCACCCTCATCATTGTCTGTGTTCTTGGGCAGTTCTAAATAGTTGGCCCTTACGAACTTATTATTTTTTTACTTTGGTATTTGTTGCCAGAAGCAGACGCAATGACGGTCCTACATGGTTTTCCCGTCTGGGGCGCGGGCCGGTGGCTCTTCCCTCTCTGCAAGCGGCCCCAGCAGAGCCCGAGCGCTAGGAGGAATTGCGAAGGCAACCACCGCGGTGCTCTGAGCAGTACACAGATCAGTGCAAGGAATTCCGTGCCCGAACCCGCGCAACATTTTGGGGTTGGCCGTCCTTTGTCTCATTCCTCCCCAACCAAATTTTAAAAATGAAAAAAAAATGAAAAACTAAAATTCCTTCGAGATTTATAGCTACTTTTATGATCCAACGATATTCGCTTGCGACAAATCATCCGCTATTCGTTTATCGCCAACTTTTGAAATTTTGTAAGCATGTATGGCTTTTGTAATCGCCCTGGTAGCAATAAAGCGGATAGTAAATTCGGTTTCATGCTCTGTCCTACTGCACTTCAGTATTTCGTTTTCTTTGAAGCCGTTGTTCTCAAATCAAATCTCTATCCTTCTGTCTTCCTTTTTTTCTGCGCGTGAGAAACGAAATGTCTTGTGAAAGGTGTTGACTAGATGAGATAGACCAGTACTGTGGCATTCGACTAGTCAAGAGTAAGTGTAGTCACACTCATTCGTGCGTACCGTGGCGGCGGTACCGGTCGTAATCATAATCAATGCCGTACGCGAAACTTACGAGCGGCCTATTCAGTCTTTTTTCATTCCTCCATTTCCACCCTGATCGTCGTTACTGTTGCTATCACTCTTGAACAGTTGCTCCGGTCGCGAACAAGAACTCTTAGCTGCCAGTGCGATGTTCTAATGGTCCGTGGATTTCTTTTTCTTGATTTAGCGCTACATACCGGCGTGAGTCTTGGATTGCTCACGTATTTTCCTCCGACTCTCGCTTGTTATTTCTAGGTCTTAAATTCAGAATATTTAGATCCTGGTGCACATCGTTTTCTCACCGATTTCGTGGCCTTACTTTTTTACTTGATGAAGGCTGTCAGTTCGTGATTTATTTGGAGCCTCTATTGGGGGCCATTTTTTTCCAACTTCTAACCGCGATCTCAATTTGGATGTTACATTCTTTCAGTGGTTTATATTTAATCAAGACCTCTAACTCTTCGTTTGTCATTCTTGACCAAATTTGTTTGTTTGTCTTTGAACGTGCGCCCTTCTCTAAATTACTCCATCGTTCCGTGTCTGTTCAATATGGTATCTGTTTAGGCCAGAAATTCATGGATGATATAATTTAGCGGGAAACTTGGACAAAGATCTTTTCGAAATCACAAATGTATCATGGTGTGAGAATTATTTAATATTATTTTCCTCATCTACCCTTCCTTGAAGTAGCAATTCTTTCTTAAGCGAATAAAGTAGTTCTCGGAGGTTAACATTTGTTTGAAAAAACAAAGGTACTGTTTCAACATTTGCCTGGTATTGATAAGATAAATCACAGAAAACTATCGATCAGAGTTGCCGGCCGCTAAAATTCTCCCCCAGACAGCGACTGTATTTGATCCCGATATCTAGCTAGAGTTGAGACTTCCGGCGACCGTCGGGACTCGAATTCTAGGACCCCCCCTGGTCATAGGCACTGCAGTGACATCAGTTGATGTCCTGAGCCACCATTGGCGGTGGATATTCTATACACAGATAAATGTTGGGTTTAAAATCCTATATAGAATGTTGTGAATTAAAAAGAAATATTAACATGCGTCACCTGTACATATCCTCTTAACCAACCCCTATTACAAAATCGAAGGTCATTTATTTTCCGGAGCCTCAAACAGTGGGCGTGGCGCGGTAGACCGTGCGTCGGGTCGCAACAAGGAGCGTTGGGTTCCTGGCGCGGCCCTCCCGTCTGGATCTTGGCGGCCATTACGCTTTCATTGGCGTCGGCAGCGGTCGCTTGACCAGCGATTAGCGGCGACGCAGGCCGCTGGGCGTCGCCACCGTCGCCGCCAGAGCTACGCCGCAAGCAGCTTGCGCCACGGAATATAAAACAGGCTGGCGGTCGCGGCGGCGCCGGCCCGCCCCCGCAGCGCTGCCTGGCGGTCGCCCGCTCAAATATTCATCAGCGTCCATTCCGCTAAGTAGCACGCCCGCCGCCGTCGCGTCGCCGCCGCCGACCGCGTAAGACGCTTGGCCGCGCCCAGGAGCCACGCGCCCGCTCGCCCCAAGAGGCGCCCTGCGCCCTTCGCCATTCGCCACTGCGCTGGGCAAAGAGCGTCGCGCGCTCGCAGTCACCGACGGCCTCTGCCCTGCCCCCAAAGGGCCATCAGGCCAAATGTCGCCTCCACGCAATCTGCACTGGTTTGCGACTTCCAATGGCGGTTCATGCCGCCATAATTTGCATGGTGATTGCAGTAATAATGCTAGATGCTCCTTTTATTCATTCTGAAATATGAGGACCAACGTTTCAAAACATTAATTCGAAGACAAAAAATAATGCATTTTATAGCGTTCTTGTCTATATTATATTTTTTCCAAAATTTACATGAACTTAATGATCTTTGATTCATATTATCTGCGATGTAGATTCAGAAAAACGATTCAGAAAAGTTAATGTATATTAAGAATCTGCTTAAAATTAAGTTTTTGGCACTGCCAAATAGAGAATTGTAGACAAATTGGAAACCCAAACACATCTCGAGAAGCTGTTAAATTGTAGGAGAAGTTTATGTACGAAAAATGAAAGAATATTCGGCCGACAGCTCGGTCTGCAGACACGACTACAACTCACGCTAGGGAAAAAGAAAGAGTAGGAAGCTTAAACAAATAGCTGCTGAAAGAAAATTGCTGGAAAAGTAATAATTAAGTATTCATTTAAATTAGCGGGAAATTGATTTGAGAATCAATGGAAGGAATAAAAGCGGTGGATGTTCAACACTGCAACCAATCCATACCCATCTCCCTCGCAATAGCATTAAGCATAGAGTATCAATGCCACTTGAGCTTTCGTAACTATAACTTCTGAAAAAGGGAAATCAGACGTCACTTAGCTTTTCTTGTTAAATTTCTGTATCTGAAGCTTTGTAGATCATTAACCATTCAGAGTTCGCACTTTCTATTCTTGGCCGTGGTGGATATTTTACAGCATTTAAATAACTAATTCTGAGGATACCGCACCCTGAGTAATAATCCCAGACTCTCGTCGGTTGTTTTTGAGGGGTTTTGATTCTATCAATCGCAGGCCGTTGCCAGAGCAGTAACTTAAACATGCAAGCTTGGACCAGGAGCCATCTTTCCTTCCCAAACTGTTCCCATATCTCATTCTTATTGGGTAGGTTTGGCCTACACAGCCACCCCAAGTCAATCAATCAATCAATCAATCCATATTGCCCGTTGAGTAGGATGCAATGCTGCATGCATGCAATGATAGAGAGTACTCGTACAGAGCTTCATCCCATGGTATAACAGGAACATCTACGGCGAAGGGTGTAAAAGCACAACACCTTTTTGTATTTGAGAACTCAGAAGGAGATGGCCGCCTGGTCTCAAGAAGGTTACTTTTAATCACCACTGAAACGCACGTACTATCTGTCCGTAAAGGTGGAGGTTACTTAATTTATATACGAACTATGTCATTGTCACAAATAGAAAATTCAATTGGATTTCGTTTCTAATCGGTGTACTACCTTCGAGTACCTATTGCAAAGGAAAGAGCAGGAAGCTTTAAACAAATGGCTGCTGAAACAAAATTGCTGGAAAAGTAATTATTCACTACCCATTTATTAGTGGTAAATTAATTTGAGAATCAATGGAAGGAATAAAAGCGGTGGTTATTCATTTTTGCGAGATGCGTTTCATTTTTTGGAATCTTTTATCCCCTTTTTTTAAATTTGTTGAATAAGACGAAAAATCAACTCGAAGATCTGGCAGAAGTTATCGAACACTATATTGGCGAAGGATTCAGGACAGTCTTAAGCGGATTGAAAACGAGTTGTTTTGTATTGGATACGAGAAGATAAACAAATTAATTAAAGTTAACATGACGTCTGCTGAAAGTAGCTTCAACAGTAAAGAAGTCTGAAAGTAAGAAAAAACTAAATTTAGTACATAAATCAATGGAAGTGGGAACAACATGAAAATTTATTAAAGATATCCGTAAAAAATATAAGATATCATTATATGTCTTGGTGAGTATTATGTGAGTTTTAGTAGATTTACTTCAAGATTAGTTTAACAGAGGAGTCAAATTACTTCCAATTACTTCATTCATATAAGATCCTTAGCACCGTACACGAAAAAATGACGAATTTGATGCTCCAGAACAAAAGTATCATGTAATAAAAACCTAATAATTGTGTTGTTTCATTGATTGAATTATTGGTGATTGCGTGCAGATCATTCATCCCGTAAGTGTAGTGCATATTATTTATCGCTGGAGATGGCGGTGATCTACCAGCACTGGATGGCCAGATCCGGCGCCGACCTACCCGTCGGCTTCAGGGTTTTTCCCAACTTGGTATCTCCCATCAACGAGACACCGCCCCTAACGGGACGAGCTCTGTTGTCGACTGGTCTCCAGGCACGTGTGGTAGTGTAGGGCATGTAATTGTGTGAACGTTAAAGGTCTGGAAAGATCGCGCTCTGTTCGTGGCTCTTTGTTAGGGTAGTGCTCCGGGATTCACCTGGTGTTGATCAGAAAAATCACGGAAAACTACCGATCAGAGCAGCCGACCGCTAGAATTTTCCTCCACACAGTCGCTGAACTCGACCCAGTTTTGTAGATAGTGAAATAATTATATGAAATAATTATAATTATATAATTATTTCATTAGAAATGCCAACGATAACCCACCACAACACCTATATTTGTAGATAGTATTGGAAATCCTGCCACCGTCAGGACTCGAACCTTAGGACTTCCCGGTCAGAGGTACTGCAGTGACGTCAATTGATGCCCTGAGCTACCTAAGTCTGTATGATGATGATAGTTCTAATTATTGTTCACCATATGATGCTATGTATTTCACTACTGGTCTTTAAACGAGTTATCTCGTAATTTGTCTCTCTGGTATTATCAATATTTTTAGCAATATTGGCAAAGAATACACTTTTCTTCGCATACTGTTTACCGTGTTCACAGGTTTAACACAACAACACAAGAGGGGAAAAACACTCCTAACTGTCCGCGTTCGTTAAGGATTTGGCAGTCTGCCTTTTGTTAAGAACAATTGAAAAAATGAGTTGTAGTTAAAAAGGCGGGTATGTGCTCATACTCCAAGAAAAGGTGTTTCTTCTTTATATTATTTTTTATCTCAATATCGTCCTAATAAAGTTAATAACTATAATACCACTCACTTGAAGTATTTACTTTATTGGTAGTTTTTTAATATGAGTCTTGAAAAACATTATATGGTCATAATATTGCAATTTTATTAGTTTCGCAATAAGAGCCTAATATTCTGGCATCACTTCAAGATTAAGAGACACATTATAACGGGTGTACTATGAGTACATTTGATAAATTAAAGAAATATATTGTTCTATTTTGTTTTTGGAAATCATTTCGTCATCTGCACTGTTCATTGCACCGATTGATAAAGCTAGACAAATGTTTCACTTTTGGCCGTTGGCAAACTCTTTTTCGTGCAATCTCCTTGACGAGCACAACAGCAGCGGTCAGACGTCACTCGCTGTTAGAATTCAGAGCCAGAAAGAAATATTTAAGGGTTTGTAAGTTGTTAAGAGTGATACTGTTATTAGCTAGCCGTACGAATTACAAGTTTCCCGAAATAATTGATATTTGATGAGAGTGTGTAAGGAGAACTGCATAATATGAACACCACAAGTGAAGTGAATCAAAGTGTAATAGTGACTCACGCTTCATGTTTAAAGAGCAAATGCTCGTAGTGGTAGCAGTATATCAAGACATCAAACGGCCGCAAGTCTATTATGGGGAGAGACCGGTACATCGTCGAATTTATCATCATCCAGAGGTGAGTCTTCATATTTATTTCGTTGCGTGCTGCCACTGCCAAATTTTATGGAAGACTGCATGTTAGGCCGTGAGGGTTAAATAAAACTCTGATGCTCTAGACCTTAAGTTCTTCTCGATCTACGCTACAATTTTTGTGAATGTGTTTCATTCGTTGTTCGAACAAGCAAAATTTTGGTCTTATTTCTGATCCACCAAAGTGACTCCGACGTCGCGAAATCGATGAACGAAATCGTAGAACAAATAATAACCGGTAATTATATTTTAAAAATTAAATAACAATCGGAAATTGTGCGTAGCACAGGCTCACGAATGGTTTTATAGAGCCTCGTCACCCAACACCGACGCGCTTAGCGAAGCGTCGATGTCAAGTTATGTGTTCGCCTAGAATATTGATTTTGGTATAAAATGCGATGGAAATTATGTCAGGACAGACTCAATGATATTATATGTTAATCGCGTGCCGTGCCTCGCCATGTCGTTGGACACGCATAGCAAAGCTAAGAATTTTACTGTCTGTAGTGATTGGAGGTTACAAATACTTCATTCCGCTCACGCTGGTGCGGCATGGTGTGGGGCGGTGGTGTTGTCGTTCGCCCTGTTCTCGCAAAAGTGAGCCGATTCTCTCGTTTGTTACGATAAGGGATAAGAGCCGAGAAATGTGGCGTAATTCAATTATAAGGATTACGACGAAAATGATCATAATAAAATAATATAAAAATAAATATATATAAAGGAATTAAGAGTCATCCCATTTTAAGCTCAAACATCTAAGAGCCACAGATTTGCACTGAAAGTTACTGCAACGAAACCATAAAAACTTTTTGCTTTAGTTAGTGAGTAGGGTGATAGTAGATATATTTTTTCTATAAATAATGTACGTACTCTTCTGTTTGTATCACAAAGCGTGCCAATATTGAAAGAACATCCGATGCTTGCTGACATTGAACTCCTTGCGACCGGGGACGCTTCTGGAGAAGGGAAAGGGGGTACCATCCACACCATCAATAAAATTCTTTTGACCATTACTTTACGTATAATGAAGTGTAATCGCCGACCAGGCTGCCATCGCCGCACGTGAAGGCGTAATGGTTCCCTAGATCCTGGTGCGACGGCCGACGTCAATTCCGCGTAAGTGGCCGATCCTTCCTTGGCGAGGCGGAGGGACTCCCGGCGGCGCAATGAAGGGCCGACGACAAGCAGCAACGGGTGCGGCGAAATCGGAAGAAATTAGCCAAGGGGATTCTGCCTGCGCACAAAGAGGAAACTAATGAATGGACTGTGAGTACTCACAAGGGATACACGCGAAATCAAGCCCTCGGAATTGCTTCAAAAATATACTGAGTAAAACTCAACACATCAAATATAAGTTGTAAACAATTTTAGTTGCGGAATCCAACATGAAAAGGTACAAAAACAAATATTACACTTGAGTACGGCTGTAATGGAACTGAAAATATAGGGAAGTTAACCGCAGAAATATCTTAAATGCGCGAGCGAGCGACCGACCTTGAGGAGAAATAGTAGCAAAACTCTTTTACGTTGCTATTTGAAACTATTACAAATGAAAACGGACGAAAGTTGGGTTTTCTAGAACGGCTAGCTATAAATAACTAAAATTGGGGTATGTTTTATACACTGTTACTTAGTATTTCTAAACGCTGACTATGGTGTTGACACGTGGCGTGTGTTTTACTTTCCAATTATTTCAGCTCCAGTCTAGTGGTCACAGAAAAGTCAAAGAAGCTTTTATTTTTAGTAGCTTTTAACGTAATATCACGTAACTATTTTCAGAGCTTTAGTTGTAACGTTTAGAAAATTACGTAGTAAAATAGTGAAGCATCTCGATCAGAATGTTCTATTCTGAAGATGTTCCTTTATGGGACCTCTCCAAACTCGCACCAAACTTGTTAAAGGATTTACGATAAAAATGACGAAACATGGGAAATTATTCTTCATCGATAGACTTCGAGAATTATTTCGGTTCTTGGAAACTGAGTTTTTCACGCTTTTTATATGAGATATTTAAAAACGACATTAATTTGTCCGTATCTTTTACTTAATTAAAAGTGAAAGCTTCCTATGACCATGGTGTTTATAAATAGTATTGACTTTACAGTTAAATTATCGAAAGTATGTCCGTAAAAGTGTCCTTGGAGAAATTAGTACCTACACATCTCAATAATTATTGAGTCACCATGGAGAGAAATGCAGTGGGACTGAAAGTCAGGGTAGTTGCGGTCGCCTAGAAGACGTTAGTCTCACAAGGAACCTTAGAGAACAACAACGGCGTCCTTTATATGCGTACATCGTATATAAATAAAGTGTCAAAAATATAAATGATTCTTTGTCATACAGTGAACGCAATGAATTTCTTAGTACCTCAGTACTCAATGTGAAATAAAGACGAGGAACATCAACTTCTAGATATATAAATACTTTGTCATGTTTGTTTATCTAACTGGTGCTGTTTGGCACTCTGAAAAAAATCTCAACATTTACGAAAGTTCCTATATAAAAGACGAATTCAATTAAGACGATCATGTATTTTTACGCACAAAATAAAAGTAGAGAGTAATCTAAGAGCCTCCTAGTTTTCTAGAAGGATTTAATGAATGCTTTTAAATTAAGACCGTAATCTCCTTTTACTGCTGACCTTACCAGCCCGGACATTCGATGAACAACGTAATAATCTATCGAACAACGCGCCATAATCCACGCTCGCTCACCCATTTCCTCGGCGAGTGTTAAATTTACTGCCCTGTCGGCGCCGCCGCAGGTTTTTATCGGCGGCGCGCCATTCTCGCCGTTCCGCTCTAAACAGACGCGCCATTTTCGAAGTGCCTCACTTCTAATGAACTCCTTTTCTTTAACGAGCTCTTCACTTTTGCGCGCGGGCTCCCGCGGGCCCGGCCCCCTAAACTTCATCTCGCTCCACACGACACGCGAGAATCTCGCGGCTGTACGGCGGCAACTGCCGTAACGAAGGCAAGATTAATTGGGCAGAGCTTTGGGGAAGGCGGGCGGGGCGGAGCGGAGCGGAGCGAGGACGGCGGCGACGAGGACGACGGAGGCGGTGGCAGCAGGCGCCGCACCAAGCGCCGCCGCCGCCGCCGCCGCCGCCTCCTGGAGCATATTTCTAAAGAGAGCCGACGGCGGCGGCGCGTTGCAATATCCATGAGATCGCTGTCGGCGGTGATAATCTGGGAGGCCGCGATGCCGACGCCGAGCCTGCTGCATAGTTTACTGCCATTCGCGGGAAGAGCTCTGTTTATGCATGCCATTTGGAGTTCCGGTAAACATTCTACATTTCATAAATATTTCACAATCGAGGAGACGCTCCTGTTAATCCTCCCTTTCCGAAGGACGAGGAGAAGGGGAAGAAGAAGAAGACGAAGGAGAAGAAGGTTGTGAGGTGCGGCGGCGCGGCACCGTGCGGAGCAGCCCTTGAGAGGGCGAGGGTGTGGGAGCGAAGGGGGACGGCTGGATCAGGGAAGATGGGGGAGTAACCAGAGCGGCCTGGGTCCTAGCGGTATCGCTCGGTGCATGTCAGGTGCCGGCAAGGCGTTAGACGAAACAGAATGGTTGGAGAAGGCGGACGATGGAATTGGCGGTCAGTTTGAGATGATGTTATAAATGCGGTAGAACGCCCAATGGAAATGTAGTTGGAAGACTTGCAGCGTCGGCTTAGGTAGGGAATATAAAGATGAATGTAGTGAAAATGGAATGGTGTTGGATATGCCAAGGAAGACCCTAAAAGAAGCTCCGAAACAATATTTGGGAATACTTGAGGAGATGACACGAGCAGAGAGCAGGCGTTAGGAAAAATTCGATAGAGTGCACAGAAAAGGAAGAAAACTTATTCATTCTGGTTGTGATGTTGGTCACAATTAACAAAGCAAGGAAGTCAAAGAACGACATGAGTGGGTGGTATTCAGAATGCTCCAGAGGGAGGTGGTGGGTTAGCAGCGGGGGAAGAGTAAGCGACGGATGGCGACGAAGAAGGCTGAGGAGGAGAAGAGAGGACTGGAGAGGAGCGGAGCAGGTAGAGGCACAGCAGCGGCAACAACCCTCTCGACGGTGCGGGCTTGATCCTCGCCCCGCCCCCGCCCCCGCCCCCGCCCTCGGCGCCGTCCCCGCCCCGGGCGACGCCGCCGCCCTCGGCGTCGCCCCCGGCTCCGCCTCCGCCGCCGCCTCCGCCGCCGGCAGGCTCTCAGAACAACAGCGCTCTCGCCGGCGGGGCCCTAATGCTGTGTCTCTGTAGGGCCACACTCAGTCACAGTGGCGACGGCTAATAGGATTTAAAACGAATCAATAATACATACACAGGCCGGAGCTGAGTGGAGATGCGACCAGGATGTAAGAGGTTGGATGCTGGGAACGCCACAGGGTGCCTGCCAACGCCGGTACAGTCGCGTCCGAGGCAGGCCCTCCGGCTTGGACCTTCGTCGCGCGGCCACGCCCCCTTCCGCCCCTCCACCGCCTTCTCCGAGCGCAGCCGCGAACGCCGCTTTTAATACACTCGCCGACACGAAAAATGCATCACTTCAAATCAGCGGCTTGTAAAATACTCGTACCGCAGAAGATACATTTTTTTCTTTTTCTCCATTATGCGTTTTATAAACGGCAATATGATGAATTATCAGTTTTACATCCACAATGCAACTAAAGAAAAAGTAGCTCAAAATCGACGACAAAATGTCATGTAAATAGTGCACAACCGCACGAGTGAAAAATAGCACACGTCATGTACGTATTGTGTTACACTCGAATTATTTCACTCGAATTGCGTTACTGGTACTGCGTTTCACTTGTGTTGCATTACACTCAAATTGTGTTGCTCTCAAATTACGCTAAGCTCGAATTGCGCTACACTCGAACTGCGCTACACTTGAATTGTGTTACACTCGAATTATGCTACATTCAAATTTCGTGACACTGTCTACAAGTTTCAATTACAGTTCTTGCTCCCTATGGCAATTATAATCATTCTGAATCACTCCTGATTAATATATCAATTTTCTCCTGTGAAATTAAATTACATTCTTCTTGGAGAGAAGCTGTCTGGATGATACGAGTATTTAATGTTATTTTCCTAGGTTTGTTCCACTGCTGCTCTAGAGAATTCAAATTTGGCCTTCTGACAGGCTATTCCCTTGAATTGACATGCTGCGTTTTTCGTGTTGGTGTGTGTAGTAGTCGTTCCCTCCAACGCCTACCATGAATTAGATGTAGACTCGAACTAGTATTTGACTAGGATTCAATTTTTTTTAATAAGGGGGTTCGTCATCTCCTCTCGCATTAGAAAAAAAGCTTGTAAGAAAGCTGTAGTACTTCTCGTTTCTTTGTAGTAAGAAGTAGGCTTTCTTTGTTGAAAGAAAGTATTGTACTTCTTCTGGGTCAATGACTTCCATTTTGATCCTTTGGGCAAATGTTGAGATCCATTATAGATGTAATGAATTTCGGCATTGACCCCTGCCTTGTTTCTGAAAATAAATACGCACGTTTTGTTGAGTTCTCATTGATATTTCTGGAAGGAGTAGGGCAGGAGTGTGTTATTTTGCCAGCAATACTGTAATATTCAATCTGCAGTTCGTTTGCCGTTGCAAATACTGTTATTAAAGAAAAACAACTGTGTGTGCCACGGATAATTTAATTGTATAGTTTTTATTAATCTATTATTATGTTACAAAACCTAAACAGGTTTACAAATAGTACGGTGGTCAGCCGATCTCGCGGCACTGGTCTTTGTGATAAATGAACCCAATTACGCAAAAATTAATGCTGTGAGGTTGAAACTTACGTAAGGCATGAGCGTTTTCAGTTGCGGTTGTTCTGTGAATAAAATATTCGTACCTTAGATGGGTTTAGCTTTAGTGTTTGCGTAGTTGAGCGCACCTGCCCAAATTCATGATATTTAAAAATCGAAAGTAAGAAAGCGTAATTGAGACACTTGTAACGTGAAATTATGAATTTGTGAAGACATAATAAATAAATGTATATAATATTGAGAATAATAATTTTCAGTGTAATAAATTAGTAAATCAGTGATATTCGATGAGAATAAATTTATAAGATTTTGAGAGTGAACCCGTACAACATTGCAGACAAAAGAGTAAACGGCTTGTTAAGAACAATTTCAAAGGGTATTCGAGGCACATCGAGAAAGTGAGTATCCTTGGGTCGTCAGCAAAGCGAAAACACAATTTTGTGGAATATCTTGATTGTAACAGATACAGCGCGTGTGGCATTCTTTTTCCAAATAATCTCCACTAGAATGGAGATACTATAGGATCAATTTTTATGTCAATGTGACGTAGAATTCTCTCGCTCGAAAGAGATATGTGTTTGTCAGCCACCTGTCGCTCTGCGTCACTAGGCTATTCGTAATAATGACCGTTCGGGAATCTCTTCAAATGTTAGAAAAATTGCTGAAGGAGGGTGAGATTCGGGTTCTAGGATGGATGGGCAAAGACATCCCAGAGGAACGATTGCAGGAGATCTGTTCGGACTAAACGTTCTCGCACATGAAGATGCCACGTGCACTGAGCATCCCACGCCGCTTGGTCTGAATATTCCTTCGCATATTCTGCAACGTTTCACAGGAACATTTAGCTTTCACTGTCTTACCTGTGCCAAGAAACTCGCGCTGAATGCCCTTTCTGATCCAGAAGACAGCAGACAATCCTGTCCGCGGGTACAATGTCTGAATTAGGTCTATGTCGGAGCCCCAATGTGTCAATTTTTTTCTGCTGCTGTTTGGTTTCTGGGATAAATAGTGAAACGAACTTTTCATCGCCTGTGACAATCTGATTAACAAACCCGTCACCATTATTGTGTTACCACCCCGGAAATCTAAACGATAATCCCATGTGCCTCGTTTTCTGTTGGAGAGACAGCTGCTTCACCACCCACCTCGCCCACACTTTCTTAAACAAAAGATGTTTCAAGATAATTGCACACAGCAAGAAATGGCACATCTGTCATAAATAGCTACTGAGTTTAATAATCGTGAAACTACGGTTCTCTGCTACCCTTGCTCCAAAAGTCCGTCCATCGTACATGGCGAGAGTTGGTCGCCCATTGCGCTCCACGTCATACACACGTTGCCAGCTTTCTGAGAATTCCATGCGCAATCGTTGCATCTGATTGATCATGATGCCCCATCCAAGCCCTTGACACAGGTGAAGGATTACACTCGGTGTCATCTTTTGTGCATCTAAAACCTTTATTGGAGAACGAAACTTGGTAACGGCTGGGGATGAAATTAGAGGCGCTATCTTCATCCGCTACACTCGCGCTACTACGAGGAGTCGGGCAGTGCTACCTGACGCGTAATATCCCTATTGGGCGCTATATCCCTAATGTGGAATTCGAGCATTGTCCTAATGTAAAATACTCCGCATTGCTGTTGTATGTAAAATTCAACAGGTTCTTTTGACGGTATACATTGAGTTGCATTTTTAACATACTAATGTTGACATTCTAAACCGCACTGTGGGGGGGGGGTATGGTGAAAGAGCTAAAAATACTTTGTATAGAAGTGTAAGAACCGGGCTCGCATGGGCAGGTAATCCAGAAAAGAATTTCGGTTGCAGAAATTGTCTCAAATATTAAACCTAATTTGAATTTTTACGTAAATAAACGTTGTTCTTGCAGTTAATGAATTTATTATTTGCTAAAAAGAAAAATATCCCTATTCCACTTTAGGAGCAAGCAACAAATGTAGAAATTCTTTAATAACGACATTTTTTTAATCGCGATTTTTTTATCCATTTAAGAGAATAATATTAACACGTGTTTATAAACGACTAGTTTTAGAAGTTATCTACACTAGTCTTCAAATTTGCTATTATTTGTGAAGTTATAGACGAAAATGTAAAAAGCATTCCAAACGCCCTTTATTATTATGAAATATATGGAAGATGAAATTCACCTTGCAAGTTATAGGGGAAACGACCCTCCCCTACTCCTTCTTCTCCCCTGCCCGACAAGAAGTTGACGAGCTAGTGAGCAAGTACGAATGCGGAGGGATTATGCAACGATCAAATAAAGCACACTATGCGTGTGGCACAATCATGGCCGAACATCATAAAATATAATTGATTCCGAACGTGGTATGAAGTCATGATGAATGACGAAGAGGACGAATAAAAGTCGATGGTTATGGAGGAGACACAGATGACAATACAAATGTTGGGCATGTGTATACTTTCGAAGACGACCCGTAGTGTAGTATTCACATTTCTCCCTTTCACCTCACAGTACCGTTGCTGTAGTCACTGTCGATCGATGTAGAATTTGAGGCAGACAAAGTAAGCTCTCGCGTTTCCCCTCCCTTTCATTTTCCCACTGCTATACTGTTATTCTCATCAAAACAGCATAATCATCAGACAATCAAAATCATTCTGCCACTCTATAAACTGATAGAAGACTTGAACAGGTATCAAAGTAAATGTATTGTAAATGCTGTCGCAGGCTTCCGGCCGCCAGTGACATGTAAAAGTTCTCGATTGTCCAGGTGACGCCGTTTCGGGTGTTTGATGCCGACGTTTCGTGGTCTGGAGTAAATGAAACCTAAGAAGTAAATCCAGCCCTGAAGAAGACCACCATAGGATGGTCCAAACGTCGGCATCAACGGAGCGTTACCTGGACAGCCGAGATCCTTCACATAAATATATTGTAGTTTACCATTGTAGAAATCGCGACCATTGATGAAATATAAAATAAGTTCACGGGATTGGTCAATAAGTATAGAGAACTAATTGTTTCTTTATCCATATGGACCAATCCCGTGAACTAACTTTATATTGCAGTTTGTTTTGACAAATCTTCCACCACTCCTAGTATCGAAACCAAAACTGTCGATCGTTAGGAATCGAAGCCCAGCGAAGCAGCGGACGTCCGAGCGGACGGCAGCTGCTGATGCGACTGTACGCGTCCGGCGGCGGGGGTGTGGGTGGGGACGAAGGGGGGGCGTGGTTCCGAAGTCGCTCCTTGGGCCGCGCAGCCGGCGCGAAGGCCGCGCCCCCTCTCTCCCCGCCTGTATCCCCACCGTGACGCGCGGTAATGCCGGCCGAAACGTTTTCCAATGACACGCGTCGGTGCGGTAAATGAATAATGAGGCTCAGCTGACGGCACGAAGCCCTCGCTCCTCCTGCCGCCTTCGACAGAGGTCTCGCGACCGCCGGGGGGCGAAGCACACGCAGGTAGCAACGCACTCGCGACACTTTCTCGCACGTTTTCATCATATTGAGGAATACGTTAGTACACACTCTTAGTCTGAAAACATATGGAGGGAGAAATATGAAACACAAAATTATTCTTCTGCTGCCTTCGAGGATTGTTGATTGATTGATTGATTAGTGATTACGGGTGCGTCAACTCTTGACGTCATTAGTCCGTAAGTGTAGTGCATGTTCTTTCCTCGAGGGGCGATGATCTTCCTCCGCTGGATGGTGAGATCCGGCGCTGGCCTACTGTCGGCAAGCGGGATTTTCCCCAACCAGGTATCTCCCACCAGCGGGGGCACCGCCCCAGCCGAGCCGGAAGTTCTAAATTCTCGACCGGTCTACCGGCACGTGCGGTAGTGTAGTGCATGTTAGTGTAAAGGTGTGAGGATAGGACAAGGAAGAGGAAAGAAAGATCGCGCGTGGTCCGTGGCCCGTTTATTAGTGTACTGCTCCGGCGTTCGCCTGGTGCTCATAGGAGTGATCTCGGAAAACTACCGATCAGAGCAGCCTGTCGCTAGAATTCTCCTCCAGACAGCGACTAACAAGCTAGTGACGAAAATCCTGCCACCGTCGGGATTCGAACCTAGGACCTCCCGGTCAAAGGGACTGCAGTGAAATCAGTTGATGCCCTGAGCCATCTCTCTTGGTGCGAAGTTATTCATTTGCTTGAAACATCATACCCACAAACAGCTCTTGGTGTTGGAAGTGTATTGTGGTCTGTTCTGCAAGTTATTGTATTGTAATTAATTTTATTGTTTTATATATCTTGAAAGAAAAGCCAATAGTTAGCACTGCTAAAGCTTAACTGGAGGCCATAGTTGAATGATGGTACAAACCCATCACCTTTCAGTGTTGTAATGGATTGTGACATTATTAAGAATTGGACTGAAGTTGAACCCTCTACTCTTAAAAAAAAACAAAGAATAATATCTTACAGTTCCAAAAATATGTCCAAATAAAATACGCAAAGGTTGGTTTTTTAGTGTTTTCCACAACTTACACCGAGATTTACAACACACTCTAAATATGGTTGGCAAGGAATCCAAACCTTAATATTATCTTGAATCAGGCCCATAAAATGGTATTAAACCAACAAAAGTATATTACAAATCTTCTTGTCTTCATGTCACCCGGAGAGATTGGCTTTAATGTATAATGGAGAAATTCAAATGAATTCATTGTAAATGTGTTTTGCACCCAAAGGTTACTTTTCTCTGAATGTATTTATTTTCCTACTTATTGTATATTGCACCGTTCTCTTCTTTTTTGCAAAGCGTTTTGAGTTCCTTGGAAGAATGGCACAATAGAACTACTATAAATTTTGCTGTAATATGTTGAAATATGTATGTGTTGTAAGAATGACATAATACTTACTTTGTGAAGATGTTCATTACATCAGCACTTATTTCAGTTTAATGATTAACTTGACAATGATATGAAATAAAAGTAGTACAATCTTTCAATTACATATTTCTTAAAACCACCTTTTTGTCGAAAGGTCTTTTGTCAGGAGAATGCGTCACTTGTTGTTATTAAACCCGATATTCGCGTTCAACTACCCCCAAAACATATGGGGAAGGGAGCTTGGAAGCTTTTGGCAACCAAATGTCAAAAGTACACCAAAACTTTCCCTTCTTTGCCCTTTCCACCACTATTTTACTGGACACGCACGCGTTCCTTGGTTTAAGCTTCTTGAAAGAGTGAAATGGAATCTTTCTTAGCATTTTCGTGAAGTCAGGTCTATCATTATTGCATTTTGATCTAGCCGTTGATATGTCTACAATGATAGTTCGGCGGTCCCAACCATTTCATTCTTGTCGTGTGGCTCCGCCTGTCAAACCGCTCACACATGTAGCAGCATATTAGCGACAGAAGGAGACAAAGGATGTGAATCACGTTTTCTTTATAGTCAGAAACCACAGATTTCATTGGTATTTCAAACTTCCTATTTGCGTAGGTTGCCCATCTTATAATGACCATACGTTATATTACGAAAATATACGCTATTTTCATTCTAACATTCGATTTTAAGAGGTACTTCAACCGATACACCCATGTCAAAACTCATGCTTGAATCACAATCATAAAATCTGTCTACTTTTTGCCACATACTATTATTAACTATTAGATATTCAATTCTCTTCTACAAAGAATTGCCTTTGAATACCTTTCAAAGGAGTTAATATTATCTTATTAATATTTTTGTCTTCAGTTATAAATATTTGAAATTCATTTCAAATAGGTGACACTTTTAAAAATTTTTTTAAAAAAATGTTTCATGCTTGAAGCTTTTGGACATAGATTGGCTTTTTGTTTGAGTGACATATTAATAATGAAGCCAATGAATGCCAATTGAAATATATTAAAGACATTAAAATAGAATTAAAGACAATAAAAACGCGTGTTTCCCTGCACAACCTGTCAAGAAGATGTGGGTGTCTGAGCTGTCCGGGTGACGCCGCGTCGAAGGCTGTATTGCCGACATTTCGACCATCTTGTCGTGATCTTCCTTAGGGCTGGTAAGACGCGACTTCACCCGGACAGCCAAGATCACGCACATGACTCTGGCCGCGGAAGCCTACGACTTCATCTGTCATCCATCATGTTTTCCAAAATCGAAAATCGATGTAAATATTAACAAAGACACTGTATGCCTTTATTGGCTAGGCCTTTTAAAAACTCATTTTTCGAGCCATAGTTGAGATAAAACAATCGTCGTATTCGCGTTCTGTTCTGAAGCAGACTCTGAAACCACTGTTAGAAAGTTTGGTGGTGCTGCTCCGCCAGCCTCAAATCCACCACCTCGCGCCCATCGCGAGAGAGCTGAGGGCGACGAGAGGACACTCGCATCGGAAGCCGCCCCCCCCCCCGCAGCGCGAGGGCAGCGGAAGTCCCCTCTCTGCCCCCCCCCCCTCCGACGCCATCCCCCCCCCCCGTGTCGCACCGGTTCAGCGCCCCCTGCTGCGACGCCGCCGCCGCCTCCGATTTCCATAATGCAAGCGCCCTGCCCCGCGCTGCTGGCCACGCGAAAGGGGAGCTGCCTGGCAGATGCCGTCACGCGCAGCGTTGCAGCCCACGCCGCCTCTGCCCCCCAGCACCCAAAGCACCATGTCGCCAGACCATGCGACCGCCACCATCAGAACCATTGTGTGTGTGTGTGCGTGTGTGTGTGTGCGTGTGTGTGTGTGTGTGCGTGCGTGTGTGTGTGTGTGCGTGCGTGTGTGTGTGTGTGCGTGCGTGTGTGTGTGTGTGCGTGTGTGCGTGCGTGTGTGTGTGTGCGTGTGTGCGCGCGCGCGTGTGTGCGTGTGTGCGTGCGTGTGTGTGTGTGTGCGTGTGTGCGTGTGCGCGTGTGTGCGTGTGCGCGCGCGCGCGTGTGCGTGTGCGCGCGCGCGTGCGTGTGCGCGCGCGCGTGCGCGTGTGCGTGTGTGCGTGTGCGTGGGTGTGCGTGTGCGCGTGCGCGTGTACGTGTGTGCGTGTGTGCGTATGCGCGTGTGCGCGTGTGCGTGTGCGTGTGTGTGCGTGTGCGTGTGTGTGCGTGTGCGTCTGTGTGCGTGTATGCGCGCGTGCGCGCGTGTGCGCGTGTATCCGTCTTTTGTCGGCTAGCGGTGTTCCTAGGCCAGACCCTTCTTCTTAATTTATTACACAATCCTGGTGGTGAATGAGACATGTAGCTAGCATGACTATTCCCATATTTCCATCACCGTACTTAGCTTTCTTGGCATGCCTGGACTTTTTCTTTCAAAATACATGTATGGACTCTGCGATCATTTCTATTAGAAAGCTACAACCTGATTTTACCCGAGATCGAACCCGAGACCGCTTCACAGAAAGCTGGCACGTACGGGGTCAAAGCGGGTTCGTGGAAGATTCTCTCTGAGCTCTTCCGTTCCCTCTCCTTCCTCATTGCACCACTTCTCCATTATGATTTTCACTATGTGATCAAAAATACCCGGACACATGGCTGAAAATGACTTACCAGTTCGTAGCGCCCTCCATAGGTAATGTTCGATAGGGTGTTGACCCACGCTTAGCCTTGATGACAGCTTTCACTCTCGCAGGCATTCTTTCAATCAGGCGCTGGAAGGTATCTTGGGGAATGACATCCCATTCTTCATGGAGTGCTGCACTAAGTAAAGGTATCGATATAGGACGGAGAGGTCTGGCACGAAGACGGCGTTCCGAAACATCCCAAAGGTGTTCGATAGGATTCAAGTCAGGACTCTGTGAAGGCCAGTCCGTTACAGTTATGTTATTGTCGTGTAACCTCTCCGCCACAGACCGTGCAGTATGGACAGGTGCTCGATCGTGTTAAAAGATGCAACCACCATCCCCTACTTTCGATTCAACAGTGGGAAGCAAGAAGGTGTTTAACACATGAACATAGGCCTGTGCCGTTATAGTGTCACACAAAACAACAAGGGGGCGGAGCAAGGTCCGTCCATGAAAAACACGACCACACAATGACACCATTTTGGACGTGTCCAGATACTTTTAATCACATAGTTTACCTCTTCATTTTTAAACCGCACGTAGCCATCAATGGCCACTGCCGTCGCCGTCGCCGCTGCTGCCCAAGCGCTTGCGTGAGCGCCGTCTGGGCGAGGCCGGGTGGCGCCGCGCCGCGACGCCACGCGACGCCATGCGACGCGGCTCGCCGGGGACACCTGTGCTGGCGCTGCGCTTCCGGCGCCCTCGGCGTCCTCGCGTCCTCGCGGAAGAGCATCGCCCTCCCTGCGCGCCGCTCAGCTGCTCCGGAGCTCATGAATGGAAAGCGCCCGAGCGCTGCGGGAGGGTGCCGACACCGCACCAGCGCGGCGCGAGAATTCCAGCGGCCGGCTGCTCGGATCGGTAGTTTTCCGTGGTTTCTCCGATCAATAACAGGTGAATGCCAGAGCACGACAAACGCGTGTATGCACGTTTTCAGTTGGCGGGTTCAAACCCGATCGAAGCCGTGGATTTTTAAGGGCAAAAAATCCTTCGTACGCCTTCCTTCGGAGGGGAAGTAAAGCCGGCTGTCCCATGTCAGTAGATTTACTTGCATGTAAAAGATCTTCAAGCCAAAATGACGCCTCTGAGCTAAATTCAAAATCGCCTGTTTTTCGCCCAAGAAATACCTCCCTTCTCTGCTAGTTGGTGAAAGGAGCGTAGCGAAATTTGTGTGGTCAGACGGAAGAGCAGGCCTCGTTGCGTGAGTCTCGCCACGTAAAATAAGACTTAAATTCAACAAACGGGCTACGGACCGCGCGCGTTCTCACTTTCCTCTTCCTTGTCCTATCCTCACCCCTTACACACACACACACACACACGTACACTGAAATGCACCACACTACCACACATGCTCCGGAGCTAAGAGCGTATCCCTGCTGGGGCGGTGCCCCGCTGGTGGGAGATACCTGGTTGAGAAAACATCACTAACCGACGGTAGGTCGGCTCCGAATCTCGTCATACAGAAGGGGAAAGATCACTGCCACATTCCGAGCAAAAACATGCATTACACTTACGGTTACTAATTATCCTGGAAGTTGTGCCTAAAATCGTTAAACAATCAATCTATCAATCGGCTCAATCGTGTTTGGGGGTTTCCCCGTTTGCATTAGTGATGTGACATCAATAAAAAACATCGATGTTTCCAAATATCGCTGTTGAAAATTAAATCATCGATATCAACAGTACATCAACCAAAATCTACGATGCATCCCCATCAACCTAAACATCAATGTTTTGAACCCGATTTAGTAAATTCCTGGGAAACAAAATTTGATTTGACAGTTTATTAATTTATAATGAATGATTTAAGTGAAAACGAAATTTAAAATCCCTCTCCAGTTGCGAAATATGAGGAAATCATAGAAAATATCACGGCGTTCCGATCATGTCGTGCGAGAGATAATCTGCTCCATGAAAGTAATTTGATAAAAGAGAGTTCGTTTGTATTAGACACAAACTGACAATAGTACTAACATTTCAACGTTTTGACTATGGGAATTCTAATCGATGTCGTATCTTTTGATGGCTGATCATCGCTGATAATGTAGAGATAACGCCAACGAATCTGTGTTGAAAATCGAAAATAGAGAAAAATCGAAGAATCGAAATAAAAAATTACGTTCAATTGATTATTCGGCTTATCGAACAATGCATAATTGATATCGTAGGCTTCCGCAGCCAGAATCATGATCTGGGCTGTCCGGGTGACGCCGCGTCGAAGGCTGAGGTGCCGACGTTTCGACCGATATATCGCGGTCCTCTTCAAGACTGTACTGCGTTAGAATGTTGCCTATCACAAACTGGCCTACCTACTATATAACACGGAGCGCCCAACATCCTGGAGCTGCAGCCCAGATCAATACATAATTGCTTATTTTAGTTATGTTATTATTATTATTTAATAGGTAATTATTACAAACAAATTAGCTTACTTGATCCTATGTGGCTAGGCCGAAGACCATTAAGCCATTACAATACCTACATCCTTTCGCGTTCTAATCTTTCGAATTCTGGTATTCACCCCAAATGGCCTCTCCATCGCATCAAAGCCGCGGAAAAGAGACCATACGGTACGGCTCAGGAAAAAAACCCTGAAGGGGGAAAAACCTGCCGTCAGAAGCCGAATACATACTAATCTATCCGACGTTTATTTTAACTATTTATTTTCTGGCGTGGGCGTCCCGCCGTTTTAGTTATGTCTAGCAGGCACTTGCTTCATTAATCCTCTACCAGTCATTGATCTGATTCCTTTTTTAATATGTAATATTCAATCGACCATTTCGCTCACTCCTTTGTAGTTTTTCCAATAATCACTTATTTGTATTTCAAATTATATAGATACTGCATTGCTCACTGAATGTTTTCCACTCCCCGCTGTCTTCTTTGTTCGCGTGTATGATTTAGCATAAAGTTTGGTGTGTATGATGTTTCGTGTGTATGATAAAGCAATAGTTTGGCAAGTTTCGGAGGTCAGACTCAAGGTTGTTTTATGGGAAATGTAAACACCGGTGCATAGCCATTTACTTAGAACTGTGCTAGCAATCTGAGAAACATTTACAGTAAAAATACTGTGGCATAGAAATACATAGCAAGTTCCAGAAATGCAATTTCTAGACTCAAGGTTCTTACGAATTTGCTTCAATTTTATTTGAGGAAAACATATCAAGTGCAAAGTATACATTGGTCTCCAAAGTAGAATGATATTCACTAGGCTACATATCGTTGAACTTTGATGTCTTTCAATAATTTGATTATTAATTGTTTCTGACCTCAAGTCATGAATCAAAGAATCTAATTTTTAATGAAAGAATAGTTATTTCTGAGAAGCATGTTTTCATGAGAATTCATGTTATTTCATCTTAGTTGTGTTTTTGTAGCCTTTCTCCATCTCTGTTCACTTAATGCCTTTAAATTTCTTCTCACTAAGCTACATATCATTGTACTTGCATTATTATGGCAGTGACATAATTGGTCGTTCATATATATATATATATATATATATATATATATATATATATATATATACATATATATATATATATATATATATATATATTGTAGCGAAACCGATTTCATCATAATTTTATAAACGAAATTCACCGGATCAAAATTTAAACAAACAAGACCCGGCCACCCAGGATTTCTGCCGAGAGATTTCGCAGACGGGCACACGTGCGCGACTCCGCTTATCGCGCATGGTCCCTACCGCCCCCGGCCCATTACCGGAGTCGTTTAGAGGGTTGGCGACGACAGATTCAATGGACACACGTGTTCGCTGTGCTGGCTGCGAAGTTTCGACAGCGCCCGCTCGTTTCGGGGAATCCCAAACTCATAAATTTTTTTTCACGCAAACGCGCCCCCTGATGCAAGCACGGGGCGATGTTCTAGAAGGAATTGGAAAATTCTGGACGCTTGCAGCTGACGCGGGGAACGGAAAGTTCTGTGGCTTCTCGCGTGGCGATTGGCTGAAAATAGCGTGATGCGCAACAACCTAGAGCCAATAGTGACTTGACTTTTATAAAGAGCTAGGGCACATAAGAGGAATTGGGTGGGGGGAAAAATTTACCTTATAAGATTTCGACGGAGAGAATTTCAGAAGAGCTTGGGCATCAGACGGGGCCAGATCATTAGACGGGGGGGGGGACAGTCGTCGGCCAGAGGCAAAGTTCGCCTCTGCCGGACTTAGAAATTTTTCATCAATCAGACGGGGCCAGAGTATTAGGCGTCGGGGAAAGACTATCGTGTCTCTGGAAAACTTCTTATTTTTCGAGCTTGAATATTAGACTGAGGACAGTTGAGAGAAGAATTTATATGGGGGTGGGAATTATTCGGGCGATAATGCCTATGTGGGGATTTACTGCGAGTTTTGAGCTGTGAGCCGACTGCAGTGGAGAGAGAATTTTCTCTGGGGTGGGTTTTCCGTCGTGAAGAGAGGCGAATGTTTCTCCAATCGAATTTTAAACTGTCCGAAGTTGTGTTCGACTTCTTATCATAAAAGTCAGAGAGAGACGCATAGTGGGCAACTCCGTTCCTGAAATCGTCCGGCCAGCTCAGCTAGTACTGCCAGTTTCGACCAGAACTTCTAGTACTGCCAGTTTCTCCCAGAACTTCTAGATCCGCCAGCTCAACCAGACTTCTAGACACCGCCTATGCAGCCACGCATCGCGGCCTTTTCGTGAAACTACGAGGCGGCTGCCCAGCTGGCGACGAGAGAGGTCGTTGCCTTTCCCGGAGGCAATTTTTTTTTGAAGGCCGCCAGACGACCCTCTCACCCGCGCCACGGCCGCCCCCGGCCGCACAAAGACCCTTTTCAGGCAGTATCGTTAGGGCTACCGCCCTTATTGTGTAAATGTTTCGTAATGCGGTGTCACGCTCTGACACACTGACCAGTAGTAATTTCACCTATTGTAATTGTTAGTTGTAATTCTTCTTAGTTTTTTAAGCTTAACTCCTAAAACTAACTTTTCATTTTTTTTTTCTTTTCTCTTCTTCATCTAATTTTCCCGCTATTACTTTATTCAATTTAAGAGTGTAACTTCCCTGGGGCATTTTAATCATATTGCCCAGGAATAAATGTGAATTTTTACCAGTGAACAAGTGTTTATTCTTGTGTTTCCATTGTACTATGTAACAATTCCTTCCATCACCGACTTGAGCTAGCGATAGGGCCGCTATCCGGTTCCCCAGGTAACCGGAAGTGTTACAATATATATATATATATATATATATATATATATATATATATATATATATATATATATATATATACAGTTTCCACCTTTTATACTGTCGTGTGATTTTTCACTAGTACATTAGCGAGAAAAAACATAATTTGGAAGTCATGCATCAGAAAACTGACAATGCAGTGATTCTGTGTATATTCATTTCAACTGCTCTGGCCAATAGCTGGGAAACGAAACCAAAAAATCTGACAATGACATTGTCAAATAACAAATCATACATGATTTACGAATTATCCATAGAAATGTTCACTCTACATTAATACAACAAACTACTTACACAAATTGAAGCAATACTGCATATTATTAGACTATTTTGATTTCCTCAAATATCGTACAGCAAAGTCTTCCCCGGACGGAAGAAATATAGAGTATGAATAAAGTTGAGGAGTATAACGTTCTGCTATGTTTACTCCTCGCATTCTTAATGCACTAGTATTTTCAGATTTTTTTGTCTAGTGTGAGAAATACGCCAATAAATACGGTGTCTTGGTTTAGTGACATTTTTAGCGCCTCATTCTGTGCGGTCGGTTTCGGCGGTGGCCCCAGCCCAAATCGCCCAAATGCCCTCTCGGGCTGCACCGCCGCCGCCGCCGCCGCCGCCGCCGCCGCAGGAGCTTATCTGTGCGGGATAACGAGGGCGCGATGAGTCATCATCGGCGGCGACGGAAAAAAAATCTAATTACAAATGGCGCCGCACGGGCCATTAATTCGCCGCCATTAGAGGCGCGCGTGGGCCATTGTGCGCGACAGGGATACAAACTCGTCCCCCGGGGCCCCCTCCGCCCCCCCCCCTCGGCCTCTTCAACGGCAGCGGTCGCCCGCGCGCCCGCCCGCCCCGGTCGCGTTTTAAACGGCTCTTATTGTGTGCATTAATAGCAAGGACCCGCTGCCCCCACAGTGCCTGCGGCGCGATTCCCGAGGAAATGCGGGGCAGCATGTGCTTCCGATCGCACTCCGCTCGCGCCAAAGGTCAAACGGCGGGTTTTGCTCTTTATGCGAACTTGTATCGTTGTGGGCGTTTTTCCCTGACCACACACTTCCCGACGAAATATTAATTGCCACACGCGTATGTACTGCTCGTAAGATAAAAGCAGACGCTTCTTTATAGATTACTTCAATTTTAGAAATAGCAATAAACTACAGATTATAAAATAACTCGCTCTTTTAATTAAGAAAGGAATAAATATTGATTATTTCATTACCTCAAGTATATTTTAGGTAATGATTTTATTATTAATAATCTACGAAAAGAGAAAGCGTACATCGCCTATTATTAAATAAGCTTTCGTTACCCTCAACAGTGTATATTAATATCGTCGATATTAATATACACTGTTGAGGGTAACAAAAGCTTATTTAATAATAGGCGATGTATGCTAATCACTAATAACAACTAAAACAACTTCTGTTATTTATAAAAAATAAATAAAATACTTTTATAAAAGTGAAAGTATTGAAATGAAAAAGAAACATAGAAGAAATAAATTTTCAAATTCTGGAATAGCGAGTGTAAAAGCTCAAAACGAATTCCGTCTTAAAAATTGTTTCCAAGATTAAATGAAAATAACTCAAGGATCGATTACGTTTTATTTGCGTAACTTAGAATAGATAATGGTATGCGTGAAATTGGTTGAACTAACTTTAAAAAAACATTTCCAATTTTCATGTGTAAGATTTTTATCAGCAGCTGGTCTGATATGCTTCCAAATTGAGCCAGAGACAGAAGCGAATTAGACTTATCTTCAAATCTTGTTAGACATTTATATCCTAATGTTGCGTACCTTATTCAAGAGCAAGAGAACAGATTTCTGCGATTTAAATTGGTGGAAGCTTTCATTAAATAAGCATTGCTTTGCCTGAGAAAGCACTATGGAAGTTAATTTAGTAGTAAATAATGTAAGCATTCAAAAAGTACATTAATATAAACACAGATTCACAAACTTAATCGTGTTTTCAAGTCGAATCCCAGCACTCGGCAGATTTCAGTGGAAATAACGAATCACTTCTAAAATATCTAATGACAAAAACAAATTTACTTAATATAAACAATTATTGTTCTTGTTACATCCAACAAATGAACGAAGATATTAATAAAAGCACAATCAATAGAATAGAAATATTATAAAAAGTAGCCTTTTTTTTGTATTTCTTCTGGTTTCAGCTTATCTCTACTTTGGAATAAATGTTTGTATCAATTCTAAGACACGCTGTTTCACAAATATCTGCAGATTATATTGAGCACATTTCTGACGCTTTATTTCATTACCTACAACATTTGTTTAGTTCCACACCTCTGGAGCTCATGTATATAAGTTAATCGTCCAATTTATTCGACTAGACAAGTAATCTCTTCCAGTGTTGGAAATTATTTTAATTTTTTTTTGTTTTGAAAATTATTCCCCCTTCGAGTTGAACGCAGCCCACTGGAATTCGGGAGAGGCCGCGTGCCGCCTGCGCTCCCCGAGGTCTGCGCCCTGAGCCACTGTGTCCCTGCAGCGCAGGTCCCGCGGGGCCGCACATGACAACTGCCCGCCGCCCCCGTCGCCGCCGCAATAACTCAGGCGGACTGGTCTTGTTTTCGCTGGTGTTACAAGCGTCATTACCTCGAGGGTGGAAAGAATCGACCGATTTCGGCGCCCGCCGCCCCTCGCGCCACCCCCTGCTCACGCGCTGATTCATAAACTTGTAAGACAGGCGCGTTACTCTAAATGATAATGAAGCCCGCGGCGAGACGGGCAGCAGGGCGCGGCGCGGCGCGGCGCGGCGCGGCGCGGCGCGGCGCGGCGCGGCGCGGCGCGGCGCTGTGTGGCAGGAGCGAATCGAGACCTGATCCCTTGCGCCGAATCGTGACGAATGGTTTGACCCTTCTGGATTCGCGCTGGTAAACTGCGCGTGTCGTTCGTCGAAGGGGACTTTTTTTGTAGCAAATGAGCAAGTGTGTCCGCGCCGGGTGGTTGGGCCGGCGGGATAGCTTTCCATGCGTTAGGGCCAGAGTTCGATTCTCGGAGGAAAATAACGGATGGGAGGAACCAGACATGAGTAGCTATCGGCAAGATTTGGGTCAGCATTTGAGCTGATTTTAATCTCAGACTAGTACAGTAAATTGTACAGAGATGCTTTAAAATAATTTATACAGATCCTCAAAATTGCATTCTGCACCAAAGTAGATAAAGATTGACTTTTGAGATTCTTAATAATTAGAAAACTCTTAGGGTCATGAAGTTAAGTTCTGTGATGTTCTACTACGAATTAGCCCTCTTTTTCTTTCTCAATCTTTTTCACCAAAGTTAAATTATGACACTTCGTAAATACAAGTGCAAACCTGTCTGTGAAATTAACAAATCATTTAGTACAACAGAAAGAATATTTTGTCTTGTCATTGAGAATTCTTTCCTTTCACAAGTTACACCGTTAGAGGTGAACCATTACTTCAGTAGAAGTATTATCCCCCCGAAAAAGGTGACTCAGGGCATTAACTGATGTCGCTGCAGTGCCTCTGAACGGGAGTACTTAGGGTTCGAGTCCCGATGGTGACAGTTTTTTCAACACTATATAGTCAGATGGTCGAGTTTAGCCCCAGTCTAGGCGAGAATTCTAGCGGCCTAGTGCCTCGCTGGTGGGAGATACCTGGTTGAGGAAAATTCCCGGAAGCCAACGATGGTCGGCGCCGAATCTCACCAGAGATCGGAGTAAGATCACCGCCACCTCCTGGGATAAAAACATGTACTACGCTTACGGGATTAATTACCTTAGCACTTGACACGCCCGGTATCACTAATCAATCAACGATGACCCAAACCCAACCGGCGATTGATGACGGCGATTTCGCAATGACTTCTCCGATGACGTCGGGGGTGGGGGTGGGGGCTGCGCCCCAATTAGCTAATGGCAGCGCCCCCTCAACCGCTCTGCGGTGACCGCGACCACACCCCCGAATTTCGCGAGGGGCGGCGGCGGCGGCCGCATATTGCGTTATCGCGAGTGTGACCCGATAAAACGGCCGCGTCCCAGGAGCCAGCTAACTCCACAATCTCGTAACTAAACAGCCGACGACCGCGCCGCGCGCGGGTTTTGTTTCACGTCGATGGCGAGAGGTACGCCCACGGGTGGGGGGGGGGGGGCGGAGGTGATATACACGCGAATAATGCGGCCTTTTGTGCGGCTTTTTCCAAAGGAGAGGTCGCAGTAAGGGGATTCATAAAGAGCTCCAGCATTAGCAAGACAATCCAACACATTTGGACGTCGAACGTTCTGAGTTTACTCATTCGTCGCGGACGTCTGGCATGAAAGATATAATTGCTTCGGGTTGAAGTCTAATATCGTATCAACGGAAAGCAAAATGACACAAAGTTCGTTATGATTGTAGTTTCCGGACTTTACATTTAAACGCAAGTATTAATTATGAACTAATGTGCAAACATTCTACCTTCGTCAAGGAAACAAAATCTACGGAAGAGATGAAATTTATTTTTACACGTATTTGAAATTATATAAAACAGGAAAGATTTAGAATTGTTCATTAAAAGATAATGTATGAAATACATTTTCTAAAACAAAGTACAGAAACGGCATTTTAAAGTCGGAATACTTGCCTTCAGATAGTACATTTTGGACCACTGAATTGTTCTACATACCTCCAGTTGAGCAGCCACGTCTGATCACCGTCCATAGAATAAGCAAAAACAATCTAACATAGAATAAGAAAACATAGAATAAGAATAAAAATGTCCATAGAAGAAGTAAAAACAAATCCAACAAAAATTGATCTTTTGAAGTGCAGGTACGCAGGAAGACAGTAATCCAAAACTAAATTAAAAGGGGAAAATGGTACTCAGTTTCAAAATTTAGTATTTTTTAAGCAAAGACATTTACCAATAACTTCCTTTTTTTATTAACTTTATTATACTGGCTTGTTCTGAAGGTCTTACAGATTTTGTATTAATCGTCATATCATTATAGTTTGTTATTGTAAAAGGGTTCATGCAATAAATGGGATTGAACAAATGGAAATAATGTCATAAACTCAAGCAACGCATTTGCGGGGCAGCATCTCAAAATGTGTAAAGACCATAATCCATTTCAATATAGTTAGAAGCAAATCGTTTATCTATCATAAACTTCCTGACCGTGCACAAAACACATCGAATCAAACAATATCAAGATAATTTCATTAATGGAGAAACTAAAATTATCACATCAGAAAATATGAATGGGTGCGTCATAAACACAACTAACCGCTTTGTATTCCGTCTAAGAGTATCGCGTTTTGATATATTGTTCGTCATTTAGATTTAGATTTATTAATAATTCTGCAATTAAATGTGAGAACTTGGTGACAGAATACGCTAACTTAACATTATAGAACTTAAAAACTATACAAAATCTACAAACTTTACAAAATCACTTGAACATTTCACCGTGCAATCTTTCAGAGAACCTCACCAACTTCACTTCACAACACACCAACAAAACTTCACCAAACTTCACTTCACCACACTGCGATACAGCGAGCTGTAATGTCTTTCTTACTCGCTCGTTTCTCTCAGTTTCAAACCGTCACTGCACTGCACATAATAATAATGATAATAATGATAATGATAATAATGATAGTAATGATAATGATATAATGATAGTAATGATAATGATATAATGATGTTAATGAAAATGATAATAATGATAACATTAATAATACTGTTAATAATAACAACATTAATAATAATAACAACAATAATAATAATAATACTTAATTACAAAGAAGACATAGGTAATTACACTGAATTTTATTAAATATATTTATAACATATCTAGATTCAAGAAACTAGCTCCACAGATGTATCTGAATGCGGGCAACCGAAATCCGAGTTCGCTCATTAGAGGCGTTTTGGCGAGATGGCGCTCATGAGGGACAATCCCGCGTGGGGGCGCTGGCAACCGGAGGGGCGGGGGGGGGGCACTGGCGTCAAGTTTCTAACGAATCATTACGCGGGCGACGTGTGGGGCCCCGCCGTCCCCCTGTGGGCTCCCCTCGGTCCCGCGGGGCACAGCGCACAATGTCCCCCCGCGATGGAGCTGCAGCCGCAGATGTCGTGCTGCTGACGCCTCCCGCTAACCGCCCCCCTCCCCCCGCTCCCTCTGGCCTGGATGCGATGGCGATTCGCTCACGGAGACCCTCGTTCGATCGAGTGGTGAAACCAGCTGACATGGATCAGAGGCTCCTTCGCCGTTCACTCTACAGTTACTCTGGCCGGGAAGACCTTGTGTTTGAGACCGAATGGCGGTGACATTTCGACACCGGCTACATTTCTACACTATGTGATCAAAAATATCCAGACACGTGGCTGAAAATGTCTTACCAGTTCGTGGCACTACTGGAATTCAATAGGGTGTTGGCCTACTCTTACCCTTGATGACAGCTTCCGCTATCGCAGGCATTCTTTCAATCAGGTGCTGGAAGGTGCGCGCCAATTCTTCACGTAGTGCACTGAGGAGAGGTATCGATGTAGGTGCGTGTGGCCTGGCACGAAGTCGGCGTTCCAAAACATCTCAAAAGTGTTAGTTTGGATTGGAGTCGGGACTCTGTGCAGGCCAGTCCATCAAAGGGACGCTATTGTCGTGTAAGCACTCCGCCACCGGTCGTGCAGTATGAACAGGAGCTCGATCGTGTTGAAAGATGCAATCGCCATTCCGGATTTGCTCTTCAACAGTGGGAAGCAAGAAGGTGTTTAAAACATCAACGTAGACCTATACACAATCTGAGTTTCCCTACATTTTCTTTTCAGTGGTTCATTCTCTTCAAAAATAGATATGGAATGGCACTATAAATATTTGCGAAGGCAATAGAGTTTGATAGATCAGTAACAGCTGTTCGTTTGTTAGCAGGTTTGTCCCCTCAATTTTTTCGCAACTTATGTTCTTGCTACACAATTTTGCTTATAAATAACTTTTTAGAGCGGTAAAATAATAAAACTGACTAAGATATCGGGTATTATGAAATTATAAGCTTTCAAACAACACAATGATCATATGAATACTTTATCATTGAAGATTTTCCAACCAACGTTTTCAGTGCCTAGTATTTGCATTTTACCGTACTTATAATACAGATCCTTGAACGTTGACT
The DNA here is from genome assembly GCA_038098605.1 of Gryllus longicercus. Classification (NCBI taxonomy): domain Eukaryota; kingdom Metazoa; phylum Arthropoda; class Insecta; order Orthoptera; family Gryllidae; genus Gryllus; species Gryllus longicercus. Next base: position 844,304 of record JAZDUA010000223.1, on the reverse strand, counting down.
TTCTCGGACGGTGAGTGTAAGACATAATTAATGTACATTATGAAAAATTAGGACTTAAATTAACATCAATGCGTTTGAAGGGAAATTTACTTTAACGATGGGTGAATTCAAGGTTAAAATTTCAATTATTCCCCGTCATTTGTCTAGAATCTAGACTCTGAATTCTAGTTTTCATTAAGGAAACTGAAGATGAATTGGCAGGGTTTGTTTCTTCTGATTGTTCACGTAGAATGACTCCCATTATTAGAAACTATATTCTACATGTCGAACATTATTCTTTCTTTAGCTCTCCCTCTCCAGGACCATCTCTCAATTAGTATTGATCCAAATTGCAACTCATTCAATTAGTGTTGATATTGAGTGCATAGTTCGTACATTCAAATAAGTAGGACTACTTCATTTATAGTTTCAATCAATCAAAGCATAGATTCAATGAATGAACCTATTACTGGCAGAAGGTAGGTTTTCACCGTTATGAATGCAAAAAGATATGCCAATTTCAAATTTCGTTTTGCATCGGTAAATAATGAAGGATTATGTAGTTTCACACTTAGCAACACTGTTTATTTTATGTGTTGTTTCGTTAGTTGGATTATAGAAAGTTCAACCAGCATACATGCCTGCTGGTATTCGAGAAGGTTAAAATACGGTCCACATCAACGACTACAATACAATCAGTATTACATTGCTTCAAACGCCAACCCTTAGGTGTTTGCTACCATAATTTAGTGTTGAATACAAGATTCGCAGAACGAGTTTCGTGCTATCTCCGCACTGGTTTTTAATCAATACACTTCGCATTCAATGCCGTACGGCACGTGTATGTTTGCTTTTGTATAACGCGCGTACTCATCTCGTATTTGTTCCACCTACAAGTTAGCGCCGATCATTTCTGCGTACAAATGGCTGGGACGGCGCTGTGTTTCAACTCTCCCACAAAACATTATTAATTGAAAGCAATCGGCCTGTTATTCATTTTTGCCTCGGCGACAGTACTTCCGATAGCAGACGATATCTGATGGGAGATAACGAACTGCGGTGCGGCAGGCCGCTATTTGCCCTCGCTCGCTGCGCCTGTTCACGCGATCCGCTTAAAAATCCTCAATCCGAATCCAACGCCGACGCGAGAGTTGTGGCGCGGGTGCAGGGCTAACTCTTCCGCTAGCGTGCGCACCGAGTTTAGATTGTTGTATGTTCTCTTACTTGCAGTGGTGATGGTGAAGTGATATTTCAGTAGGCAGAGTTTAAAGTTGGTGATGAGGTAGAAGCAACAAAAGTTACCACAACATATCGTACTAACTCTGAGGTGTGAACAAGCACAGGAGAACTACGTTAACTTATAATAATTTCAAAATAAAACGGGGGAAGTCTGGCAACGAAATTATAGTTGTTCTAATAATCGACTCTATACCTTCCTTGAAAAATAAATTATTTGGGTAATAATATTTTGTAATATCTTGTGTAATAACTTTGACACGTGCACAAAAAAATCATGTTGTGTGATGTAACGATGTTAATAATCAATTAAAACAGTTGGAACTCCAAAACCGAAGGATACTAGAGATATTCGTGAAGCTCTGTTCCACAAATTAATCATTAGAGTACAATATCACGTGTCGTTAGCATAGATATTTGCTAACCTCACAGACCTTTTTTTTCTTGCTGAAGTTTACGGCATCAACACGTGACATTAGATACAGGACGATTATTCACACTTGCTTTTAGATCCGTGTTGTTGGACGTCTGCTATCCACGGTGATGTCATTCTTGCGAAAAGGAATTTTGACATCGGCATCGTTTCAAGATTACGGAAGAAAAAATATTCTTGCAAAATGAAAAGACAGAGGCCTATGATACACTACCTTACAAAAGAATGCATTGCCATCATTAACAGGTCCTAAAATTGTCTTAACTCAAATTGATCTCTTTAGAATACGGAATATTCCTCATTCTTAAGTGCCGAGCTGGCGAACTCTGGTCATGTTAAGATAGTTTGGAACCGTAAGGCGTTATCCTTCGTAGTCGGAGAATGTTTACAATATCACAAGAAAACATCACACACGATTTTTATCTTTTGTGGACTAGCGACAATTTTAAACGCGGTATAAGCGTATGGAATAGCTGGATCCGTGTATTTGTACTGGGATCCTCTCTGGTCGTGCTTCATAGCCTCGAATGTAGAGGATTGCTTATTCCAACTGTTCAAAGCTCGTCGACATGCCTCTTCAACGTCATCAAAGAAACGACACAAAGTTCTCAGAGTTTTAAGTGGATCATGTAATTAAAATACTGAATTGATGGAACTGTTGATGCACGAAGCTCCTTCCCAAGGCTTCTGGGCCTCAGTCACTCGTGACTTAACGATTGAAGGGAGAACAGCCTTCAACGAGAACAAACGACAGCATATCTACTTGTCCTATTATCTGCCATTGACGACTAAGTAATTCTTCGTTATAGGAACCTGACTCTACTAAAACCAATGACAATTTCAAATGACTTGCCTGAAAGAACCTTTTTGGCCATGGAATTTTCACCTGACTATGGTACATTCACTCAGTTGACAGTCCTATTGTGGACGTGGAATCTAATTATTTTTCTGAACTCGAACAGGTTATTTTTGGGGGGAAATTTCGATTTTCTCCGGGCAAGAATTGCAGCTTTATTTGCAACTGTCTTAAGGTAAGCATAATTCTATTTTTGAGTGCTGGTTTGGATGACCATCGCACATGACAGTAGTACAACTGGTAACTCTAGAAGGGTTACATGGAGCACTGACAGCGGAGACACTTGTGCAGGGTCACAGCACGCAGAATTGTGCAACCAGTCATTGCATGTCCCCCCAAGAACCATTTTCAAGGCTAATCCACATTCAGAAAGAAAATTACCACATTATTACATTTCAGAGGCCAGCTCGATCGCCACAAGCAAGAGATGAATCACCCTACCATTCCCATCGAGTAACACACGACATAGTTGAGAAAACAATGTAGCTGTCGGATAATCATCGCAATAAAAAAAGAAAAAGTAGTTCGTGGGAGTATCTGTGTGTTGGTAAGGAATCTCGATCAATGGGCCTCTGCGTGATAAGAGCCGAAGTTGGTCTCCAACGCGATCCGAGCGATGTGTCGCATTGCGAGCGAGGCGGGCGCGTCCTCGGCCGCCCCGCCCCCGGCCGCGGCCCCGCCGCCTCCTTGGCCGCCCCCAGGGAGCTCGCGCCGCCGCCGCCCCCGATCGATCAGCGGGGGATAAGTAATCGCCCCCGCCTCCCGCTCCGCTCCACCCCGCCCCGTCTCGCCCCGTCCCGCGCCCCGCGCCGCTCTCAGAAAGGGTCAACTCCCCAGGCGGATCATTTGCGCCCGTTAGAGACGCCGGGTGTCAGAATTAATAGTCACCCAAGTCCTCCGGGTGGCGGTGCGGAGCCGCTATCAGCGGCCGCCCCGAAGGCGTCCGGCGCGTTCCCCCCCCCCCCTGCGCGCCGTTCCTCCTCTCTCCTCCTCCCTCTCTCCTCTTCCCTCTCTCCTCTTCCCTCTCTCCTCTTCCCTCTCTCCTCTTCCCTCTCTCCTCTTCCCTCTCTCCTCTTCCCTCTCTCCTCTTTCCTCTCTCCTCTTGCCTCTCTCCTCTTGCCTCTCTCCTCTTGCCTCTCTCCTCTTGCCTCTCTCCTCTTGCCTCTCTCCTCTTGCCTCTCTCCTCTTGCCTCTCTCCTCTTGCCTCTCTCCTCTTGCCTCTCTCCTCTTGCCTCTCTCCTCTTGCCTCTAGTAGCGGTAGTTTCTCTGGCCAATTCCAAACGAATGGTGAACACAGACCGTGCGCGATCTTTCCTTCCTCTTCCTTGTATTATCCCTTCCCTTACACGCGCACACACACATTCACATTCACATACACATACACATACACATACACTTACACTACACTACACACATCGAAAACCAATCGGGAGATTAGAGCTTGCCGCAGGTGGGTCGGTGCTCCGCTAGATAGCGGAAATTCTCTGCAAGGTATGGCGTGCATGCCAGCTCCGGGTCTCACCATTTGGCGGGGAAGGAACTTCACCTCCAGGCATAACAACATGCACTACACTGACGAGACTAATACCCACAGGAGTTGATGTGCCCGGAGAAATCAATTTTTGTAATTAATACATTCTCCCTCACTTTTCCCTCCACTTCCCATCCCCTTTATCTCCCCTCCCCCTTCACCCTTCTTTTATTTGCTTCTTTAATGTATTGGATTTTAAGTAAAATGCTAGTATATACTGTATTCTCTAATATGATGCCAATTTGTCAGACCTAGGTCATACTTGGAATAAGTAGATGGAGAGACTGGCGAAAACATTGCTAACCCACATTTCACATATTCCCATCTTAGAATTTCTCAAAAATAAACATTGCGATTCATACTTTCTACTAACGTGTTCTCGGAAGTGAATGTGTTTAAAAAAAGCAATAATTGTTTACCTAACCTGATTTTTACTTAATCTAGATTTACAAAAAGAATGGTTTCCATCTTGCTTTTAAAAATTACAGAAATGTCGATGTAAAGATGTAAGGTGCCCCGAGCCCTTTGCAAGAAGGTTATGTGATTCTGAATCCGGTATGAATGATGGAGAAATGGAGGAGTGAGAGGTGCGGCAAACGGGAAAACCTGAAACAAACCAACTTCGACCGCCACAAATCCCACGCGGATCGACCAGAATCACCGCGGGACCCAACAATGAAAAAACGGGCTCACCATTGATCAGGGATTTCCCAGAGTACTTTCATATAAATGAAAGATCACTGAAAAACATTTATCACCGTGCCGTGAAATATTCATTGCAAATATTTTATTTAAGAAAATAAATTCTACAACGAACGTGAAGGTAAGTTCCGAAGCACATCGCAATTTCCTTCGAAAGGCGCATTTTTTCCATTTGACTCCGAATTCAAAAACCCGTACCGATTCGTTTTACGTTGAATGCCTATAATACGCAGATAAATACGAGCATTTTCCATCCATTTTTCCTTTACGTTCGATCGCTTCTCTAATAAATCGGAGACTTCGCTCGCGCAGCCTTCCCCCCTCCCCCCCAGATGATCTCCGCTGCCCGCCAGAGCGAAGCACCACCGCACTTGGTGTTTTCTCCCACAGGAGAAAGAAAGGGCGAGGAAGAGGGGCGAACGATTCGGGCGTGCGAGAGGGGAGGCGGCTTCCGTCTGTCGCCGGTGGCTGCGAGAAAGCTTCTGCGGCGCTTACGTGAATCTTCAGTCGCCAACTTCGATATTCCCTCCCGCGTGCATCTCTCGATCATGCATCGAATTCTCTCGAGTCCTCTACGAAAGCTGTCGACATACCCACGAGGATGGTGTCACTTTTTTTGGACGAAATTTCCGTTAGTCTGATTTCGTTTTATTTTTGCTCTTCCCTTTTAGCATCAGGCGAAAGTACTTTTCCTTTTTTTATCGTTGTTTGAATTGCCTACGTTCACTCAGAACCGATAATCGGGCTACAAACGTACGTAACGGTTTTATGATAACATTCTTGAGCTATTCTGCTCGTGACCAGCATACTGTACGGGTACCACTACCTTGTGTAATGCATTAACAGATTGGGAAAGAACAATATTAATAACTAAGGATTCGCTACAAGATATGTACATACAGAAGAACAATAAAGTTTAAACCATTGCAAAAACGATCTATGCTTCTCGTACATAGTAGATCTCTACAGCTACAGAGCCCGACACGCACAACTACATGTGTTTCTATAAACTCAATGTCCAACTCGACTCAAGACTAAAAATTAATGGAGAGAGAAACGTGCATATAGTCACCATCCTGCCCGCAGATTGCATGGGCGCTTTCTCGTATCTCATAGGTAGCACCAAACTACAAAATGACGTCTTAGTGAAAATAAGATGACATTCATCAAAATATGCAACTTTGCGAACCGCCAAACATGTTTTCGTGATCAATATTCTAAGTGAGATTTTGAAATATGTTAACTTACAGTCAGTAATACACGATATTCATCGCGGCACAACACATACGCCAAAAGCGGCATCGATTATCCATGTTCGTTCAGGCCAGGATTCGAACCGTGCCCCTATGCATGGTGTGTTGTATCAATAATAGAACTCTGACTAACTCGATCATACGGGTCGGCCTCAAAATAATGTGTCCCTTAATTATTCTGACAATTCAGGAAGGCGATTATCGTTATTAGAGGAAGTTTGACGCAATAAGTTACCCTTTGAAAATGTTCATTTTCAAAAATTTGTACATTTTGGTACTTCCTGGCGTGCTAAGACCTGCAACTACGTAGTGTTGTGGTATTGGAGTGGTTAAAGAGAATTCAGACGGCAGCGCTAGCACAATTTTCCTGCAATTGATTCACGTGAGTTCACTCCTTATACAGTCCCTCTGAGACTTAAAGCTCTCTTCCCTTTTATGCGTCGCAGTGGGGCTGCGGCGCGTGTCGCGGTGCTGCATTGAGTATTTGAATTGCGAGCCCAGAAGTAATACAGTAGACTATTTCTCGAATACAAAAGATTTCATCGGGAAACCCGTTGAATAAAACTCCCTCAAATAAAAATAATATACGCACACGCTACATGTAGAACTGAATTTACACTGCCCGACACGAGCTCATGAACAACATCGTCGCGATTACGGAAGATTTGTGGATGCCACGGTGGTTGCAGTGCGAGTAAAATGTCTGAATAAAGGCCCCAGAATGTTCATGAACGTAAAATAGGAATATGTACAAGTAACTGTAAATATACATGTGTCGATATCTTTAAGGATAACTATTATTTATGTGAAAATTCTACACGGATAAAGGGTTGAAATGTGTTCGTAAATACAAGTGCGAATCTTTTCTACCACTCGTCTGCTCACGGCTTCTTCCCTCCCCCTCCATCTCTCTCCCTCCATCTCTCTCCCTCCGTCTCTCTCTCCCTCCGTCTCTCTCTCCCTCGTCTCTCTCTCCCTTCGTCTCTCTCCCTCCGTCTCTCTCTCCCTCCGTCTCTCTCTCCCTCCGTCTCTCTCTCCCTCCGTCTCTCTCTCCCTTCGTCTCTCTCCCTCCGTCTCTCTCTCCCTCCGTCTCTCTCTCCCTCCGTCTCTCTCTCCCTCCGTCTCTCTCTCCCTCCGTCTCTCTCTCCCTCCGTCTCTCTCCACACTTCCTGCAGCTCCGCCGCTGAGATCGTCACATCAACGCGGACCGCGGAGTCGAGGACAGGTCGAGGACCAGCGCAAGGGCGAGGGGGCGGACGAGGACGCAGCGTCACGGACAGGGCTTGCGAGCGACAAGTGGGCGCCATTCACACACAGAATAATGCAAATGGGCTAATTACGGTCTCCAAACAGCCGTGAAGCAAGGCGCGAATGGGGATTTATGCCCGCCACCGGAAGCGATGCCAAGATCAAATTATATATTTTCGCATCTGTATGCCCCCCCCCCCGCTCAGTGCGTGGGAGGGGGAGAGGAGGAGGGGGGGGCAAATCCCCTTGCCCTTATATGTCGATCAGCTTGGCCGCCTCGGCCTCCTCTGGCCAAGGAGGGGGTCGCGCTCCCCTATAAGCCCATTTCACGCATCAACCCCCTTTTTTACAGGCGAGCAAACGCGGCCCAACTCTATACGCTCCTTGCAAAAACGGCGAGGGACCATCGCTACTACCGGAACTAATAACATCTATGGAGCGCCGCATGCTCGGTAGTTGGGGTGCCGGATGGTATAGCGTCGGCGATTCGTGGAGAGTAAATCTTCACTGGTACACCCGTCTTGCCTTTAGTGAACTTAAAGAAGAAACGTTTAAAAATTGTTCGGCATGGGAAACTCTCATAAAGGAACTCATGGCCCTGAGAACTAGTAAAATTTATACGGAGCGTCTCTGACATAGTTTACGACTAGACAAATTAATCGAAAAAACGAAAAACAAATTAATCAAATTTTTTATTGAAACGATTTTGCAGTATTTTTAAGCACGAATGAAATGTGAAATAAAACAAATCTTAGTATCATAATATTAAAATGCAACAGCACGCTTAAAAGTTCAATATATTGCCTTTGGTCTTCCTTGGATGATAGAACATCAATAGTAGAGATATTGGGAAAATCAGATTTCCAAATGGACTTAGGTCTTCTTCGTATGCATAAACATAAATGTGGTCGTTGAGAGTTTATAATTCAAATTTGAAATTAGCGTCCCAAATTGTAATTCCCTCCTAAGCAATTGCATCTTTCATATCACTTAACTCCTCAATGCTGTGGGGCACGTTGTCCCACGAAGTCTTTTATTCAAGTGTGTTTGAGGTGGAAAAGTTGGTAATTACACAAACGTGGAATACTCTCTACTAGAAATATTGGAATCTTCGAATCTCTCGCTGCTGGGTAATGTGATATACTAAAACCTCCCCACTCCTCTCTCTCTCTCTCACTCTCGTCCTCCCTCTCTCTCTGTCGTCCTCCCTCTCTCTCTCTGTCGTCCTCCCTCTCTCTCTCTGTCGTCCTCCCTCTCTCTCTGTCGTCCTCCCTCTCTCTCTCTGTCGTCCTCCCTCTCTCTCTCTGTCGTCCTCCCTCTCTCTCTCTGTCGTCCTCCCTCTCTCTCTCTGTCGTCCTCCCTCTCTCTCTCTCGTCCTCCCTCTCTCTCTGTCGTCCTCCCTCTCTCTCTCTGTCGTCCTCCCTCTCTCTCTCTGTCGTCCTCCCTCTCTCTCTGTCGTCCTCCCTCTCTCTCTCGTCTTCCGTCCCTCTCTCTCTGTCGTCCTCCCTCTCTCTCTCGTCTTCCCTCCCTCTCTCTCTCTCGTCCTCCTTCTCCCTCTCCCTCTTCCTCGATACTCACCACCTCCGCCGCTGATTCTTCTCATTTTTGTCTCGTTCTGGTGCACTGTTTATTTTCATTCAAATCTAACACTTTTCAAATCTTTTATAGTTCTTGTTGCCATCTTCATCTGCAAATGTTTGGCTTATTATTACTTCAATTTAAATATATGGTAAAAATTCTTTCTTTCGCAATGTTCTATACATTTTATTTTTTTATTTAAGGTTGCAATGAGGACATTATACATATAAGGAACTCTTCTATTTCCAGTGAAATATGTCTCGGAAATCAAAATTATTCTTTACAATTATTCCGTTTTGCCAGTCTTCCTAAGCGTTCTAAATTATATCGATGGTTAATAATAGATGAACACCTGTCATTACATTGTGCGAAGGTAGGGTTATTCAAAACGACTACGTCATAGGGTTATTCAAGTTATAATTCACCTAAACCTGTATTTATAATCGGTAGAAATTGGTTAAATTTCCATTCACATTTTTTGTCCAAAAAATAGACCCAAATATTGCATACAGTGTTTCAAAAAACATTCTTCAGGCAGACACCCTCGCTGAGCGGTGAATTTGGACGGTATTCAAATATATCGTCGACCATCACGATCGAAACCGGAGGTGGTTCTGAGATCAAGCGCATCATCATTGTTACGCCATCGGACATTTTCGTCAGCTTAGGTTGCACAACCCCCAGATAGTCGCAAAACTTGCAATAATATGTTAGGAATAACATTTTCCGTTAATGGCATTTAATATTAAAGATTTTTCATCAACATCAATGTATAAGAAATCATTTTGATATCAAAGAGCGCCCAACCAGCGTCTGACGGCGTCTGATGCTCTCCCACGCGGTGCATCAAGTCACCCTCGTAACTCTCACTGCGTTTACTATTTGCCGCTACCCTGCAACATAAGGCCTTGGTTGTATTCGCATCGTAACATCTCTATATAGTCATTGCACGACAACTAGCCACCGGCTTTCAGCACGGTGTCGGGCTGCAGATCGCGGCATCCAAGAAATATACCAATTTCATAACTTCGCCTGAAACATGCTGCAACTTAATTTTACGAATTTTGCGTGTTATGAAAATAACACAAGTTCATTCAATTTTTCACTGTATTTAATGCTTTATTTTTTATGTTTGGGGAGGATTTTCATTCAATGTTTGGTTTGTTGATTCAAAAGTATACATTTTGAGTTGGCCGATCTGGAAAAAAATCCTCTTTCTGTTCCTTTGTTGCACACGGTGTATGCAATGATCTTCCCAGCAGAATCCACAGTTATTCTGAGAGTGTCGTAGTGAGCACGTGTGTATATGGAAGATATTTCATTATTGCAATATACAATAGGGTATGAAACTTCATTAAACATCATCACTATTGGTAGCAATAACAACTAAGTTTAGGTTTTTAACTAGTGTGAAACTTGTCAAAATTATAGTGCTTGTGACAAAGAGCTATCCATCACCGTATCACCGTATTTCCGAAACCTAGTTTGTTTTTGTTTGAATGACTTCTGTTACCGGGAATTGCCTGAACACAGAACTAAAACAAAAAATGTCGAGGGCTCACTAGAAATCAAAGCCAGAACCATGTGCGCTCGAGGTTAACTTACCTGACAAGGAAACTACGCATAACATTACGTAAGTAATGACTGAATATATATTTTTATTAAACTTGGCTTTGATTAATTGAGGTGTGTTGCTTACGTTTTTTTATACATCAGTGTTGTGAATGTTTGAAATTATATTTCCGTCATCCGAGGAAACTGCAACTCCCTGTTTGTTGAGGCAGCAGCCGCCACTAATTTAGTGATGGATTCGGATTTGGTTTAATATTCGTTTCCGTATTACAACTTTACATTACTAATAAAACTCCTAATATTGAATATTTGGCAACTCAAAATATCCAAAAACCAACATCTATGATCTTCTCCCAGAGTTAAAATAGAAAGTTTAGCAACATACCTTAATAGTTTTGCTTCGTTTGGCAATCTAATAATCACATCTCTTTATTAACAATATTCATTTGTTTTCTACATATGTGGTAACGAAGCAAATACCATGAGACCTACTTTTCCTTATAACTATTTACTATATTTATAGTGTTTCATATTGAGGACTTAACAAACACCTCCAGCCTGTATCGCTGGCCAGCAACTCCCAGTAGGCCTCACCACGAGCTTCCTCCCCTGGACAACTCACTTTGCCCCTCCCCCTCCCCACCTCCTCTGAGGCTCATTCCGCGGGCGACCACCAGAGAGAGCGCCGGGCGCCGCGCGCTGCGTCCTCGTAATGTGCTGATAGCGCTGCGGTTATTCAGCCCCGTGAGATGGGGAGATAGGCGCCCGAAAAAACATCGCTGGATGGAAAAAAACGTATCTTCAAGACCCAGGTGCGGATTTTCCGGCGCGGAAAAAAATAATAAAGCTCGCGATAATGAAACAAATAAAGAAATAATGCATATTAGTTTTCTCTGGACGTCCGCGTGAATGCCGAGGCGGAGCCGGCGGCGGCGGCGGAGGCGGGCCGGTGGACGCGCGCACACATGACAAAGCCACGGAGATCCTCTTTTAAATGTTTGTTTTGTATCGTGCTCCCTTGGCGCGGCGCGGGGTGGCGGCGCGTCCTTTTGTGTGCGCCTGTTTTTATTTCCAGCAATTTTCCATTGTCTGGAGCCGAAGCGCCGCTCCCATTGGTCCGAGGCTCGGCCCGCGCCGCCCGCACTCGCTGCCTGGCAACGCCACCGCCACCGCCGCCGCCCCAGCCCCGGCCGCCGCCGCCGCCGCCACGGCCGGATGTGACGGCGCGGCGGCCGCTGGCCCGCGCATGCGCGTCGAAGGCGCGAAGGCGGGCCTCGGCGCTGGGCGGCGCGGTGGGCGCCCAGGCGAAGTGCACGGGCATAAAACGGACAGGGTGAATGACGTCACTCGTTTCTCAAGGGGAAGGAAGTTGACTTCACTTATATTCTTCTTTTCGAAGTAATAATCAGAAAACGAACTTATTTTGATCTTTGAGAGAAAATGTATACATTTTTTAACGTCCATTAAATTTTTAGTTGATATCTACGAAGAAATTGACTTTGGTTGTGTTTTAATCGAACTCTCAGCGTTTCCTCCTCTCGTACAGTATACTGCGATTTGTGCAATTCTGCCCCTGGCAGGAATCAACTGTTGACGGTTCCATCCAATCGGGAGCTTGAACGTTGCCATCGTGACGTCACTATTGTGACGTTCAAGCTCTCGATTGGATGAATATGTCAACAGTTGATTCCTGCCACAGCCAGAGTTGCGAAAATCGCAGTTTAATAACCCATACGGCTCACGGCGCTCCTGCTGCTAAAAGATGAAACTGGTTTTGGATGAATCCCCACGATCCACGAGAAGAAACTCCTTTCTCCCAGACCTTCACAAAACGAATTGTACGAATAATAAACAAATCCTACCCACGTGATTCTTGTAAGTCTCTAATTATTAATCTAGGTTTTTTATCATTACCTTGTCTCTTGATTTATGAATCAGTAAATTTGTCAAAAAAGCGTCATGAACTGACTTCTATCTTCGTGTCTCAATGAGTCACAGGGAACCTCTCTTCACCCATACGTAAGTCTTGTCGTACTCCAACAATGACCAGGAAGTGCGCAGAGGCTAGCACATGGTGAAATAAACAGACGCATGGTGTAATATTACACCGCAGTCTGGTGGGTGGCTGGTATAATTAAGCAAACCGAACCGATGCGTCTATACACAATCGAATGGCATTAAGTGGAATGGACGCGCTCATTCTACGATGATAATTATGTCGTACATCATGAGCGGGGTGAATAATTCTATGAAACATTTTAGTATCGATGATGATAAATGGTAAATTAACAAATGACATTCGTTTCTGTGTTAATAGAACTTGTTAATGCATTGCTGCGGTACACAGTACGTTAATTCAGATCACGTTAACGTGAGTGTTGATAGCTTAGATCTTGCGAATGTTTAAGTTCGTTTCTACGTTTCTAGTCAGCATTCTGATTCCATTGAATAACAGGCAAAGTAGCATTTATGTTACGTTTACGTTTCAGTGTAATGAATGTTGGCGGGCATCGCAAAAATATATCGCTCTCCGTCACGATTGCAGTCTACGTTTCGATCGCGTTTAAGAGAGAACAAAGTGAACAGTTCGCGATCGCAGTCTTGAATGAGCAGTCATTAATCAAAATTATCGTACTCTGAATCTGTAGAGTTCCATAAAAACAGCTGACACCGGTTCCGGCGAGCAACCGCGAGGTTTTGTGTGTTCAATCAAAATGCCTGAAATTAACATACCATTTAATTCATTTTTATCAATGAATTTGTAACGCCAGATCCGTATTCGTGGGTAGACTGCTTTGATCAGTGATTCCCTCTAATTTCCCTGATCTCTTTCTGACGTATGCCCGAGCAGCATATTCTAATATCACGTCATGAACTGCCCGCAACTTTTCTCCCTATTCTATAGCGGCAATGACGAAAGCAGTTAAAGTGCCATAAACCACAATCAATCATTCCAAGGGCGGAATTGATTGATTATTTCGGTTTTCGGTATTCCGGCGTCAACGCGTATGGTCATTTATCCCGCAAATGTACATTTACATTTATTAGAACTGCAATTGGGTATAACCCGGTGGCAGTTAATGACAATAATTGCAAAAATTACAACACTTACATTAATAATAATAATACTATGAATGATAATAATAATAATAATAATAATAATAATAATAATAATAATAATAATAATAATAATAATAATACCGCACAATACAGTACAAGACGAAAGGCAGCATTGAAAAGTGCATTGATCACGTTCACCGCACTTCACTTCACTTCACTACACTACACTTTTTTGCTTTGAATTTGCTTTTGCTTTGAATGTAGTACTAGTTTTAACGGGGATGGTGACGGTGCTCTTCCTCTGCTGGATGGCGATATCCGGCGCCGACCTACTCGTCGCCGTGTGAGGTTTCCTTCATCCTGGTATCTCCCATCAGCGCGCTACCGCCACAGTCAAGAAACGCCCTAAGCTCCCGACCGGTCTCCCGATATGTGTGTGTAAGTAGGTGGGGAAGAAAAGGCAAGGAAGAGGAAGAAAAGAGATTACGTACGGTTCGTGGCGCTTTGGTTACGGTACTACTCCGGCATTGTTTAATGGAGAAACTATAGAGAACTACCGATTTGAGAACTACCGGCCAGCTGGTAAAACAACCTGCTGAAACTACCACCCGATTTAAAAACTACCGGCCGGCTGCTAAGATTCTCCCAGACAGCAGCTGAATTTGACATAGCTTTGTAACTGATGCCGAAACTCCTGCCATCGCCGGGACGAGGGCCCTAGGACTTTCCGGTCAGAAGCACTACAGTGACATCAGTTGATGCATTGAGCCACCTCCAACGGTTAGGAAGGAATTCATAGTGAACGCTTAATTTGAGTTTATGAACAAATTTTTGTTCATAAACAGTGCTTAGTGTCAAAGCAGTATGAGTAGGCCGGAAGGCAAGCAGGTAGGTCGAAGGAGTAGGCTAATGAGTAACCACTGATGTTCTAATGGAGCCTGTCTGCTCCCTTGAAATTTACTAATTTGATACTATAATAAACTTTCCTCCCTTTCTGACCCCTATTAACCGTTCAGATTAGGTTTTTGCGCGGTGCACACCAGTTACTAGTGTACAAAACGATGACAATAATGTCACATTATATTTTGAGTACTGCCCACAAAAATCATGTATATATGAAAAGGAACATCAGGAACAAGTATTTTTAATTGAAACTGTAAGACGAGCGAATTCGAAATCGTACAAGTTTGATTTGGTGCTCTTCGTACGAAAATTATTGTTCGTGAACTATGTGATTACATAAACATACAGTAGCTTGTAGAAATACTCTTACATGTTTCCAACCACTTATGTTTAATGAGTACAATTTCGCGTTTTCGTGTCTGTATACGTCTACGTTTTTCAAGCAACCATTTATTCCTTAAGAATTCCCTTATACCGTATGTGTCACTATGACTTAGGACGTAGGTTTAAGGACGAGGGCAGCACTGCGTATCGACGTTCTTACGACGCGACGAGCCTTGTGTTAGTTATTCCTTGCACGAAACACAGTCACTTGAATCGAACTGGCGCCATCCGTAAGTGAAGACGTTGCCCCAGGATGTCTCCATCCAAGTGATGCTGCACTAGCTGCTCCACGTCACTCATGACTAGTGTCGATTTTGATGTCCTAAAGCATTGCCAACAACTATCAATAAAATGTTCTTAAAATGCTTTACAAATGTCCTAAAAAATAAAGAAAAATGACGTGAAAATATTAATCAAAACCACTTCAGATGAACAACTCAGGCTGTTGGATATATTACTAATGTAATCGAGGCTTCCTTTTGTTCAAGTGAACTCGGCTTGCAAACTTTGAGTTTGGACTGTTCTTTAAAAGAGACTCTCTGCTTTCAGTTATCGCGAAATCGGCCGAACTGACAATGGCGCAGTTAAATAGTCACAGGAACCTTAGAATACATAGTACTCACAACAGCTGGCATTACAATTTATGAGCGAAGAAATCTAATAGGCTACTCAGGAATTCGGTGGTGAACATTTGTTGCACCTCTTAAATATTGTTTGAAGCAAGTACTATTAAAATAATATTAAAATCGGTGAAATCAGCAAACACTGCAGTAAAAATGACGTAAAAAGGTAAAGAGTGTCTTATTGGTCCAAATCGACAAAAAAAATAAAAAAAATGACATAAAAATAGATAATTTCGTTTCGTCACAATATAAAATGAATTTCTACACTGAACGGCATTGTTCTAAACTAAAACAAAAAAATGACATTTCATTAAAATCCGCCCCCTACTCATGAGGATCTCGAAAGAAAACTTAAGGATAATATCTTACACGGGAAAGAGGACCCGTTTCTTATTATTCATTGTTGTATTATCCTGAATTTATACATGACCAGTTATTTATAATCAATTACCGAACACATTATATCATATTAATAATTTTGTATTAAATTTTTTTTAACTTAATTTTGAAAAATCAGTAAAGCTCCTAATAAATCAACTTTTCCTCCCCCTCAGAAGGATACCATTCGCCCTTGAAATGTATACCTGTTTTATCCTTACAATTTAGCAAGAATTCTGAGTTTGGCCATGTCGAAGTCTTCCACGCACGTCCAATTTTAATTGGTCGTGCAGGCTCGAAGAACGTGACAATGCCCCCGCCAGAGTGCTCACGAGCGTATATGTCCACAACCCTGGGGGAAACCGTTGCGGTGAAAAACGTGTTGAGTTTCTTGGTGATATGTGCTCTTGGATGCTCGTACCCGGGAGATCTCTACGCGTAAACCCTGCTGCGGATAAAAATTTTATAGTGCCCACTATTGCTGTTACTTAGGCGAAGGCAAGCAAAAGAAGGTCCGTTAAGGGAATACACAACTTTTTGTACAGATCGGAGAAGGGTGTTTATTATGGTCCTCTCTACCAACCCGTTTTGACGTCTGTTCAAGCCCGCTTTGATGTCTGATATAGCTTTAATCCTGGTGAACACGCTGATAAGTCATCAACTCTTAATTTTACAGGAGTGCAAAAAGCAACTCTCAACTTAAGTGAATCAGGGATTTATGATAATCAAACGAAGGTGATATTGAAACGAAAGTAATTGAGTGTAGGTTTTATATGAATATCATCAATCTCTGATTTACATTATTAGTTTAAAGTTGTCCTGTAAAAATTAGATTTTTTGACTCAGCTTATTTACTGCAATCGTGGTTTGGATTGACAGGTGAGGTTTGATTTGAATGTTGATTGCGCAATCGTGGAATGAGAGGCAGGGGAAAAGGAAAGACCGTTTTGCCCCCCACCCCACCCCATCAAATACCATATTTATCAACCGTCAGCTTTGTTGGTACCCCTTAGAACTAGGAAGGAGACATCGCTAGGAAAATATTTATTAAAAAAAAATAAAACAACGATGTTAAACATTATTCCAAAAACATCAATGTTTTTAAAACTGGATTAGTCAGCACACGGCGAGTGGGGGATTTCATTTTAAAGTGTTCTCGTTTATTAATTTCTTAATAGATATTTAACTGACAAAACAACGTCAAAAATGTCTTGAGGACAATTAATAAAACTTGGATTAAAATAATTCGAAAATCATAGAGGCTTTTTAGAAACGAAAGGTTTTTTAATAAACGATTTATTTTAATTTTATTCTTGGTCACAGTGGTCTGAAGAATTCTGAATTTAGAGACATCTGAAAATTATTATAGAATTTTTTTGAAGATGCATTTTTTTCTTTTAAATAATAACGACCCCCAAAAACGTCGTACCCAAGACATCGATGATTTTATACATGTTTCGATATTTTGAAAACACCGACATCGATGTTGCATCCACGCTTTGGACCAACGCTGGTGTAGACATTTTTATAAGAAGGGGACCTTTTGGTCAGCTACTGCTGACAACATAACTGTATGTTAAGTCCCTGCACTGAATTCGTTACTGCGTTCGTTTAGTTAGCTCTTTAGTAAATGTCTTTCTTCACCATCTCTAATAATGACATCGCTCTATATGACATTAATTTGTTTTCCGACCTGTCAGACTGGTCCCTTCTCAGAGTAACTCCCCTATATTCAGTGACGTACGGTGAGCGGTCTGATCACTACACCAAGAATCGCCCCAGAGAAAGGTCAACGTCCCTTTTCGCTGGCATTTCGCCCACTGTGCGACGTCGAGGTTCGCCCCGCACCGCCGCCACCGTCTTTGCAAATGCGTTTTAAAACGCCCCGACTCCTGGACGTCTTGGGATGGAGTCTAAATGGATAGGGTGCGGAAGCTTCCTCAGGGACAAGGTCCTAAGAATATATTAGAATATAAACAAAACGTAAGTAGGAGAGAGAGAAAGATGTAGCCAGGGGAGATGAAACCGAAAGGAGGGTAAAAATAAACACAGGAAATATCGACTGCGCCGGCAGCGGAGGTATAAAACGTGCGTGGCGATAGAATGACGAGTGAATATCTCTATGGAACGCGTCCAACTTCCCGTTCGCTCGAGCGCCGACGAGTTTCATTATGAAAGGTTTAGCGTCGCCGCGTCCCAATGATCGCCGGCACTTGGGTTAAGCACCGATCCGCGTTGAGATCTCGGTCTTAAGAGCGATGGAAACATGGCCCATGCTGCTTTTCGAAATTTAGATGCCTCCTCATTGATCGAGATGTTTTCGAAAGTAGTGTCTAATAAAATTAAACGAAATAGTTGATTATGGTTCTTTATGGCGAAAGGACAAACTAAAGACTGTCTTCAAATGATCTTATATAAGGAGGTAGTCATTGAAAACATAACATCGAGTTTCGAAGGTAAAAATTCAGACACGGTTGAACAGAAAATACACAATGTATTATGCTATTCATTATCCTACGGTGGGGATAGGGATGAAGGGTGAAGTGAAAGGTTATACCGCCCCCCCCCCTCGCAAAATGTCCTTAGCCTGTGGTTATAATAGAAAATAGGATTTGATGAAAGAGCAATAAATATTATAAGATAATTTTACAAGAGGAATAATTAGTTGTTGTTTAAGAACCAGAGGAATCATGGACGTTTCCTATCCCCCCCCTAAGAAAATAATCACTGTATGCCTGCCGAACTTGTTCATCACTGTACTGTTTGCCAGTCATTTTCCCCGCACGCGACATTGCACCTACCGTTTCTTCCTTCATTAGGAAGTGTATTCACGGAATGTACACACAAGACGATCAAGCAGTTATTTAGCATTATTTTTATCTTCATGAAAAAATCTTCTCCACAAAATATTATTTACATTTGTCAATGAGTTCCAAGGTGTTCCTAGAAAAATTCATACTTGGCAGAAAATATTATAATTTTATAGCCTAAAATTAAATATTGATGAATTTTCTTCGACGAACTGAAATTGATTTGCTGAAAATTTCTTTTACATTAAAAGCTTACATTGTTTTATAATTTCGCTTTAGTTAGTACATTTTTCGCGTACAAAATGTTAATATCGAATATATTTGCATTCAATTTCCTTTAAATATTTTTTTTTAATTACAAAGAGGCGAAAACTAAATAAATGTTCTTATGGAAGGATAGGATATCCATTCCAAAATAACAACTCGATCGTTTGGTTACGAACCAGTCCTGGAGTGAGCCTATGCGATCTGGTTCACACGCGCCCTTTAATCTTCCCCGTGCATCGCGGGCGGCCGTGTGCAGGGGGCGAGCCGGTTCGCGGCCCGGGCGGGGCGGGTGAGCGGTGAGCGGTAAAGCAGCGGGGCGGGGCGGGGCGGGGCGCCACGAGCGCGCTGGGGCGCGAGAGCGGACGAGCGCAGCGGGGCGGGGCGGGGCGGGGCGCCACGAGCGCGCTGGGGCGCGAGAGCGGGCGACCGCGACGCGGGGGCGGGGCACGGCCGCGGGCGAGGATATTTAATAGGGGAGGTGCTGTGGTGGAAACTTCGACATCAGCTCATATGACACACGCGATTATACTGTGATTAAATCATGGTCGCCGTACAAATGGAGTCATCATGAAGCAATTTTCGCCTATTCATCACAGCGACTTTGCTTTGATTTATACCGCAATTTCCCGCTGTCCCGCGCCATTCACGGCCGCGCAGCGCGGCTCATCGTTAATCACCGGACGCGCGCGCGCGCGCCGCGGCCACCGCCTGCGCCCACGCCCCCGCGCTCACCGCCCCCGCGCTCACCGCCCCCGCGCTCACCGCCACGCCGCCCGCTCCCGCCGCGCCTCTACCTCCTGCCCCGCATTCGCGTCCCGTCCGTCCCACCTCCGCCCAGCCTCCACGCCCTACCTCCCCTTCGTGTGCCACATCCCTCCCCTCCCCTCCCCTCATCCCTCCCCTCATCCCGTTCTTCATCCCGTCCCTTCATCCCGTCCATTCATCCCGTCCATTCATCCCGTCCCTTCATCCCGTCCCTTCATCCCGTCCCTTCATCCCGTACCTTCATCCCGTCCCTTCATCCCGTCCCTTCATCCCGTCCCTTCATCCCGTCCCTTCATCCCGTCCCTTCATCCCGTCCCTTCATCCCGTTCCTCATATCTTCCCTCATCCCTTCCCCATCCCTCCCCCGTCCCTGGGGTTTTACCCGCCCCTCCTCCCACTCCGTCTCTCCACTCCCATCACCCCATCTTCCCCGCCTGTTCGTTCCCCGTTTTGGTGCCCCGTTCCCCTTACACCTTCGTCCCCAATTGTCCTACTTCCCTGTCTCACCTTCCCGCCTCCTCGTCCTTCTTCCCTATCCCCACCCGCTTCCCGCCTCGTTTGTCGACCTCTCTCGTTATCCTTGCCTCACCTCTTCGCCAGCATATGAGTATATCCTTCCACTCCGGTTCCCCGCCACTTCTCCCTTCCGTACCTCAGTATGCTGCGTCTGGCCTCCCTGCCCTTGCTGTACCACCCTTGTCGCATCGCCTTCGCCACCCCGCCCTCACCACGCCTTCCCCCCCGTCATCCCTTCTCCACCACCTCAGCACTACTTTCCCCACCCACCCTCTCCGCCTCCGCACGCCCCCGCCGGCCGCGCGGAATGCTCTCTGTGGCACCTCCCCTGGCGCCGCCCTTTGTCGCCCGCCGCTCTGCCACTCGCCGATTCGCCGTTCAGCTACTCGCAACGCGGCTGTGTCCGCATCTCTCCTGGCTACTGCTATCATTCCTTCGTCTTTCCCCTCCTCCTTATTTCCACTTTTGTTCCACTACTTGAGTGCTTGTCTTTCTCTTTGCATCCCCTCGCTTTCACCCCATGAAATGCCAGACACCGTGTGTATCAAAGAAATGGCTCGTTAAGAGTGTTACAGGACTTTTTTAAACAAGGGAATTGAGTTATATGCTGTCAGTGACATAGGCCAAGATGTTTCATTAAGTAAAAATTCGGTTTTTATTTATTTTACAATAAAGGTTTATTTTTAGAGAGACCGATTTATGTACAAACAAGTCATAACACCATCGGCTCTCTCTTTCTTTTTCTCTCTCTTTCTTTTTCTCTCTTTTTCTCTCTCTTTCTCACTCTCTTTCTTTTTCTCTCTCTTTCTCTCTTTCTTTCTTTTTCTCTCTCTTTCTCACTCTCTTTCTTTTTCTCCCTCTTTCTCACTCTCTTTCTTTTTCTCTCTTTTTCTCACTCTTTCTGTTTCTCTCTCTTTCTCACTCTTTCTGTTTCTCTCTCTTTCTCACTTACTCTCTCTCTCTCTCTCATCAACGCCTGGTTGTCTCCACAATTTCGTGCGCATTTTCAAGATTCAAATTGCTATTGAAGACTGAGAAGGTCAATAGTGACAGTTTTGGAGAGCGCCTGCGCTGCATTTGTGACGGCCTGTTGGTATGTTAAAGTTCTGACAGCCCATATGTCGGGAGCGAACGCAGGGCCGAGGGCGATATAGCGCTGTCGTAATATGCACCCCTATTCTATCAATTCAGGGGTTCGTTTTCCTTCGTTTGCACCAGAATAAATTTATTAGTCAATACTTAGAACTCAGTATTGATTATTACTGAGTTCTTATTATTGATTATAATTAATTAGTAATCAATACTTATTATTGATTATAATTTATTAGTCGATACTCAGAGCATTGACTTGCAAAAATTTATGGAAATTATACAAGATCATAAATCGTCGAGAAACTGTAGTAACGAAGCGATTATAAGCAAAATGACATAAAAAACGTTTTCATCTAATTGAGATGATGATGATGGTCTTTTTTCACCAACTGAAATGTTTCGTCATTTATTTTATTTCTTTAGATATTTTGTAAAGTTTTGTTGCAATTGAAAAATAATATTACATAATTGCCTTCTCCTGTTTTAAGAAGTGGTTTACACGTAAGTTGTTGCCAAACCTTCAGTAATCGCAAAAATATTACAAATTATTTTTAAAAGAGTTATAAAATGTTAATTTCGACTGCACTGACACAGCTAAAATTCAGAATGTTTTTCTTTTCATATTTTACTGTTAGTAAAATAATGCATATCATTATGCATACTGTCCTTAGAATCAGAAGTAAAATGAAACCAAAATCAATTCAAAGGACATACCGAGTAGTTTTCGTCATGTATTAAGTGGTTTCATTTATTTTATTCATTTCAATGAATGATAGTCTTAACATTTCTGTTATTATCGTACTAAATATCTTCATTTCTTTTCCTCATATGTTGCCTAAATGTACCTGGAACGTTGCCTCTGAAGATTACTTACGAGTACTGCTAGAATATATGAAATTTTGCTTCTATGAAGTGTGCGTAAAATGCACGAATTGCCATTTTTCATTCCAAACCATATTACTAGTAACATTGAACAGTTGTTGTTCCTAAATATTGTAAATAAAATTAATTATAATTGCACATTTTCTTGCCCGCTTGCCGCTAAAACATTTCGTTCGTCACTAAACGTAAATTACAGAGATGCTTCAGTAAGTTGAGGAAATAAGAAATTACGTTGATAACTTCACAAGCAATGATTTGCGTACTTGGCGGCGCTCGAAGTGCCGTGTTACCCTAACTCTTTAATTGGAGTCGTCTGCCCTGAAATATACCTCCAGGGTTGTCGCAAGAGGGACTTGGCCGCGGGTTCCGGCGGCCCTGCTCGGCGCTTCGTTAGAAGTGGGAAAAGCGCCAAGGCTGGCCTTACATCTGCTCGCAGGAAATGAGGAATTAGAAAACGTCTTGTGCTGCTAATCAAACGGTCCTTAAGACTGGAAGCAAGAAATAGTTATGAAGTGCACTCACGAACAATTTTATACAGATGGTTTCCGATTGACTCAGAAACGTAAATATAGACTTGAAAATCGCATATTTTGTGTTGTAACTTATGAGCTCACTAATAATGAGGACGGGTTTTCAATTAAGTGAAAATAGATGTAATATTATTTTAGAGGGTAAAATCAATTTAACAAGTTGAAATTTTGTGAAAGAGGTCTGATATCTCTTCAAAGCTCTTGGCGACAATGTGATCAATTTTCTCTTATTGATACGGTTCTAAATTATACTGAAATTGAAGTTGTGATATTCCCAACAGTGTTGTACAAAATAGTATTAATGTTTTTTTAGTTTCTAGAACAAAGAAATACATAATTTTTATATTACTATTGTACTCAAATACTTATAATGTCTTCTACTAATTAAATTGTTTACTCATTATCATATAATTTGCATTCATGATATTTATGGGCAGTAATTTTGAAAAAACTCGAAATTGAAGTTTTGAGTGAAGCCCATATACAATGTTTTCGCAGACTATTGAAATGTCGAAGTGGTTTTTGGTATTACAGGCTTCGTAATTGTAACTTCAAATTAACTTCTCCTCATAGCACGTCACACACAGATTTTAACTATTTTTGACGTAAATAAAAAAAATTGATGAATTATGAGAATAATCTCTCTTTTAATGTCATAAAAGATTTAATTGGAGGTCTGTAATAACAATTATTACAAAATGTTATGAAATAATGGACATTATTCAAAATCAGTATTTTTCAAGTTGTGTTAATTTGCAGCCCATGAACGATGTGTACTACCATTTTCTTTAGTTAATAATACACTTATCAGGAACAGGGTATTTTAAATAACGTAACAAGTAACACACTTAATAATAATATATTTGATAAATGTACATCAGCGTTTCTACTATACAATGAAATCAATACCAAGTAAATCTTTATACTTGATCAGGAATAACAAATATTTTGAGTTCATGTTTCTCTCTTCTAGCAGTTCATAAATAAATATGATCTCTTTCTTTGTCGCCAAGCTGCTTGGCGGCTCTGTGCTATATACAGTGGAGGTAAACCGTTGCCCCTGATGGATCGGGCGCTCAACTTCATTGCGCTTACAACGAAACAACTGCGCATCTGCGTCACCAAACAAAGGAAGGCTCTCTCTGAATCACTTCAAATTCCAGATATGGGAGAAATATTTTAACACAACTTAATGCGACACGTTTAAATACAATAGTATTTTATTCGCTCCACAGTTTGTGAATTCATAAATAAATAGTTTTTAATTTAAGCTGATAAGACGTCAAAATATAAACAGATTGCAATTATAACATTCTTACTTTGACTTTAGATCTTTACATGGTCTAGGAAGGTGAATAAATCATCCCTCTAACTCTACAACTTCCATCACAATAAAGTTTTCGTGTTCTTTGTATTGCATTTCATATTAAAAAAGAATAGTTGAAATTAATATTTTCATAAAGTGTTTGCTTTTCTGTAATACACTGAAACAAGAATTGAAAAAAAAAACCACTTTGAAACACAATGCAAGTACTACGAAGTTGCATAGTGACTGAGCAAGCACATTTCCAGGATTTATAAATTTGTACTTTCATCTAAACTTTAAACACATTGCGTATAAAATTTAGATGAAAGTAAGACAAACAAATAGTGTAGGATTTATAATTTGACAATGAACACGCATCCTCTATGATCTTCTGGTCAATGGAAAAATTATTTCCACACCCTCAGAATCACGTTTGCAGATGCACATTGTTGAATCACAAACTTTTTTTACGCAAATAGAGACAATTAAAATTGAAAATAATGATAAGTGGTTAGATAAACACACTATTTTTGCAAATACAACAAATAATTGAGGCGTCCGAGTGTAAATTATTATGATATCAGGCATTTTGGATGAAATGTTAATTATTGGCTTTTGCGAAGGAGAGTGTGTAGCTCTCTATGTATCAAGTTGTTTCAGAAACGGACAAGTGACATTGATAATTCACTCGTACGTAATGGTTTTTGAATCAGGTTTCGTAGCCAGTTATATTTCATCGCATTTGCCTACGAAACTTGAAATATCAGATACCATTATTTACGACTGAACGCCCCATTTAATGTTATAATTGGGTTGCAAGAAACCTATGTTCTTTCCTGGTCGGGTGCTTTCCCTCGTTCACAGCAAACATTGGGCCTGAGACAAAGCACTAGGACTCTTCCCTGTCGAGTGGTTTTCCTTCACTAACCGCTCTGAGACACACGTGCTTTCGAAAGGAATTGCCTTGGATGAATAAAATTTGCAACAATATGGAAATAAACTTGTGCCAATGTAATAGTCTTTTTAAGAACACATGAGACGAAACACATGGAGCCTTCCTGTCGAGCGCTTTCCTTTGGCCACAGACTTCATCAGTCGCG
The DNA here is from genome assembly GCA_038098605.1 of Gryllus longicercus. Classification (NCBI taxonomy): domain Eukaryota; kingdom Metazoa; phylum Arthropoda; class Insecta; order Orthoptera; family Gryllidae; genus Gryllus; species Gryllus longicercus. The sequence continues at coordinate 819,300 of JAZDUA010000223.1, read as the reverse complement.
CGTTTCGGAAGCGCGTGCGCGTGCGCGAGGCGTGCGCGCGTGCGGCGTGAGTCCGCACGCAGAAGAGGGGGGGGCGTCGCCGCCCCCACCGCACGCGGGGGAATCGAGAGGTAATGAGTAAGGCGCCGCGGCCACGAGGACTTTTTTGACAAACGACTGAAATTACAGATAAATGGAACACGTGGTAGCTTGATTCAAAAAGTTGTAACGTTCAACTGCTTACAAAGGAACTGTTTTAATTTATTAAAATGTCCGCAAATTGCGTCTTTAGAGATGAGTGTGCAAAAAAGTATTTATAACCGAATGGATGTGTGAAGATGAGTTTCCGTTTAATTTAATTTATAAGACATAGTTTAGTATCGATTACTCGAGCTAACCTCGCCGTCGACTGGAAAACGGACCGTCCGCTTGGAAACGGACCGTCCGCTTGGAAATATTAATCAAATTATTGTTTCTTTGTCAGACATCAAGCTTAATCCAGCCCCTCATGGAAATTTTCGAGTCACCGTTACCTACAGAGCGCATTCCGCACTGTTCCATTTATCCGTAGCAATTTAAAAAAAGATGGTCGTCGCCGGGGCGCGACAGTGCGGCGTCAGGGAGGCGCCTGCCTCCACGAATGAGGTAATGAGGTAATGAGTTTCAAGACGCAGTCTGCGCGGCTCCTCTCCGCCCCCCGCCCCCCGCCTCCCTCTGCGCTCCGCGGCCGAGCCTCGCGCGCTTGAGTCCGTGGGGGAGGCGGAGAGACAGAGAGAGAGAGAGAAAGAGAGGACGCTGGAGGGAGAACGTGATAACAACGAAGCCTGTGTGAACTTCGGCACGCCCCCGTGCGGCGTGCGGTCTGGCGTGCATTGTGTGCCTCTCCAATCGTGCCGGGAGCACGGCACTGAAGTTACATGAGATCACAAAACGTAGTACTTTTGTTACGTTTCTTGTGGGTATGATCACTTTTGGAACGGTGAGGTTTTTTCGTGATAGTTGACACCTAGTCGGTGCATTTGAAAGACGTCGAAGTAACTCCCACAGAGTTACGTTGTATAATCGTCCGTCCAGATGTGGACGGGGGTGAAGGATAGGCTAGAAAGTTCAAGAAGATATCACTAGTTCCTCGTGAGTAATCTTTCACTTTACGCCAACCTCTGAAGCTCTATTTTCACCTTTTTTTCGCAAAATGTATGTAGCAAATGTATGTAACATCGGGCCAAGATCACCCCAAAAAATTAAAAATCAAAAACCAAATGATCAAGACTTTTGGTCTTGTGAAGGGAATGCACAGCGTATATTTTATGCAGTGTGGAAGCAGTTACAATATGCTTCACTTAAAGGGGAACGTAGTTCAAAAAACTATCGAACAGAACGTGCTTGCTTAGTTTCAATCTCACAATAAAATATTTTCATTAATTACTTTCAATCTGAACACTTGCGTTTCTTTCTGTATTTCTTTTCTTTTGGTCATGAATTATTAGACTACCATTCTCTTTATTTAATCATTTGTATTAAGTATGTGTTATTACAACTTAGAACTAAAAACAAATACTTTTCGACATGTGTCGTTCGTCTCACAAAATAGAGTCGTAAGGGTTTCGAGCGCCTCCTCAACGTGAGTAATTTTCTTCTCGGGGGCGTGGTCGCTCATAGATCGCCTCGTCGCCAAACGAGAGCTCATAACTCAGCGCGCGAGCGGACGGAGTCGGAAGCGACAAATGAGGAGTGCCGCGGGGGGCGGGCGGCGGTGTTTGTAAACTTCTTCGGCGGGCAATAACAAGGGCCGGAGCGCGTTGTCGGCTGCTGCGGCCGAGCGATTTATGGGCTGCGCGCGGTGGCGGCGCGGCCGTGTGAACACGCCGACGCGTCAAAACACGCATCCGTCCGACGCGCGCGGCCCGGAATAGACGACGCGATGGCGATGGCGACGGCGACGGCGACGGCGACGACGACGACGACGACGACGTTGGCGGGCGGGGAGGCGGCGCGGCAGCGAGCGCAGTGCTGTTGGTGGAATTCTGGCGGTTGAGGTGGTGGAGACTTGGTAGCGGAGGTAGCGGTAGTGGAGTTGGTGTCATGGATGGGGTAGAGGCTACGGGGGCGGGTTTGGTGATGGGAGGAGATTTGGTGATAAGAGCGGGTTTTGTGATGGAAGCGGGTTTGGTGACGGGGCAGGGTTGGTGACGGGGCGGGGTTGGTGACGGGGCAGGGTTGGTGACGGGGCGGGGTTGGTGACGGGGCGGGGTTGGTGACGGGGCGGGGTTGGTGACGGGGCAGGGTTGGTGACGGGGCAGGGTTGGTGACGGGGCGGGGTTGGTGACGGGGGCAGGGTTGGTGACGGGGCGGGTTGGTGACGGGGCAGGGTTGGTGACGAGGCATAGGTTGGTGACGAGGCAGGGTTGGTGACGAGGCAGGGTTGGTGACGAGGCAGGGTTGGTGACGAGGCAGGGTTGGTGACGAGGCAGGTTGTGCGGGACGAGGAGGGTTGTGGGGGACGAGGCGGGTTGTGGGGGACGAGGCGGGATTGTTGACGGGGGGTGTTGATGACAGAGACAGGATTTGTGAGGGGGGAGTGGTTGGTGACGGGGGCGGGTTTGGTACCGATGATGCAGGTGGGTTGGTGACGTCGACCAGGGCAAAGGCGTCATCGCTGCGGCGTAGAAAAAAGTGAGCATATCCATTGTGAGCATTGTGATGATGATGATGATGATGATGAGTACTCTACTCGACCGAGCGTTGATGAAGAGGAGGATTACGCATATACTCCCTCAGCTATCTTAGACAGTGGTGGTTTACCAATATTTATCTCTGGATGGAAGATAAGTGTGATAATGAATAGTGAACCATAATGAGAGATGAATCGTTACGAGGGGGATGATGGTTGAAAGAGATTGGCATAAGTTTGCTAAGTCAAACACTCCACCATTAAAATTTGATGAGGCACTACGTTTATAACGTCTATCTGAAATTTTGTTTGAATTTTAGTCACATGTGGAATGTAAATGTGACACGAGTTTTTTTCAAATACTGAACCCGATTCGTGTTTTGAAAATGTGCACGACCAATATTTCACTTGCACATTTGTGTCGTAAGAAAGCCGCTTCAAATTGTTAGCTTAGTTTGTATTGCTATTATCTGAATTTCATTTACATGTTTAGATGTTTAGTATGCACAAGCCGAAGTTCGTAATTAGAGTGGATGGTATGCATTCATATCCTCTGATATATCGATTTTATATTGCGGAAATCGCCTTTCCAGTATCTATTCACGGTACGTAATCAGATCTGAACAGAAAATGTTTTCATTATTGACCAGCGGGTCGGAAAATGTCCATCATGTTAACGCTAATGTCAGCAAATTCCTACGAAACATATTTGCGTTATCAACTGTCATTTGCAGGCAGTTTTGGTGAATTAACATAAACGATTACTGCAAAATTTAAACATCTTTCTTAGTCCAAAATACTGAGCGTTCAAAATACTGGAAAGCATGGAGCTCAAAAACATTTAAAACTACGTTACAATAGAGAAACGTGCATTTATACCCTCTGGTCTCTAAACGTCTCTCAGCTCTTGCAACCTTGCATTTCTTGCAGTTTGCAAAACCTCTTAACATATGCGGCTTCGTTGATTCTAGGAATACTATTTTTCAATTAATTTTGTCGAACTGTTCGTGTCAAATAGATACTAAACGCGAGTCATTTTACTACAAACAATTTGTCACCTTAGCAGCTGATTATTTGCTTTTTTTAGTTTATTTAATTGATTGGACACTCAACGTGCATCATCATGCATAGAAATATTTGCTGGTGGACACCGTGAATGGATACCAGAGCAAACACGATCCACCGGTACATGTAAAAACCAACGGGCCAGCTATCTGGATTTTATTTCTTTTGCATTTAGTCGTTCTTTTTACTAGGGGCTGGAGACGGTGTTGAGAATATGAATTATATTTAGAATTCTGAAACATTTCATTAACTTTTCAAGAACTGGATAATTGGATTAAAGAATAATTTACTTTTTAGTAGTTATTTTAATGAGAGATTTCATTGGCTTTATGATAAAATATGTTCTTTGAATTACAATATTATTCACGTCGCGTGATCACTTTACTACATAATGATCATAATCTTCAAATAACGAACTTACAAAAAATGTATTTACTTATTTCTTTGTTCTAATCACTAACATCTTAAATGTCCATTTTATCAATTACAACCTAAGAAAATTTAATTTTTTGTTCAAATATTCCAGATGAAATAAGGTCATTTTGATTTTCATATATTGTAGAGATCATAAATTTATTTGTGACTACTCATAAATTGATTAATTTTTTAAATCGTCATTTTTTTAATGAAATAGTATATAGTGATAGCTATATCCCAATCGTTAACGTTCATTTTCATTAATTAAAAATCAGAAAGTATATATTAAATTCTTAAATAGTTTGATGCTTTTATTCATTAAAAATAACTAAAATGACGAGGAAATGTTTAGTGAATGCACTGTTTTTTTCATTGTCTTTGCATCTATACTTTTTGGGATGTTCGAATATCTATCTTCCAAGGAAATCCACCCCGTTGATTGTGCCCACATGCTCGCGAAGTGTCCCGTGGCCAGACACGAGCCAATCGGAAGGGTCGTTGCTCTTGCGAACGGCCCCTTCCGCCCCCTCCTTCGCGCCAGTTTCGCGAGGCCGCGAGGCGCGGCGCGGAGTCGCCCTGCAGCCGTGACGTCAGGAGGCGTATCGACCTGATGACCAAGACGCAAGGCGCATCGCCGGCCGCCCGGCCGCGCGGTCGACGCCGCCTCTTTCGCCCTCGCCGCTTCGGGGCCATTCAAAAAAGACGTTCGTTTTAAGGGGGAAGAGTTTCCTCCAGCTGTGACAGAAGTGAGCGAGGGGGAGGGAGTTGATGAAAAATTAACTTTCTCAGAAGATTTTTGTAACAATTATTACATTATTATATTCAAAGTATTAGTTACTGGAAAAAATAATAAAAAATGTAAACTCGCCAATAAGTTTTAGGAAATGTAATAAAAGATATCGCTCGTTAAATACAACAGTGTCGTAACAAAAAAACTTCAATTGTTTTTCAAGTCTATTGAGTTTTCAAGTTTCCATAAGAAGTACAAGAATATCGCTACGACTCCTCAGTCATTATAAATTTGCAAACACGTATACTATTCCGTTATATCAGTAGAAATACCTCGAAACTCCTACCATCTTATTAATAACTCAATTCTGCTAAATTTTCAGTTCTGCCATACTTATAGCAAATTAGTACTGTAATGAAACACCCTTGTGTTTAGTTGTCATTTTATTTAACTCGAAAATTGGAGAATTAAAAGTGTACCGTTCATCTCAGGCGGGTAGTTGTAATTGTAACTAATTGATACAAAGGGACGAAACGGGTTAGAGAAAGTTAATCCTGAAAAAGTGTTTTTTAATAACCCCATACAGAGTTTTCCGTCCTTGATCCATTGCTGGCACCTTGAAATCCGGAGCTAACCGTGAGCATTAATTAGTTCTCCGACAGTCTTAAATTGGTGAATAGTTTCTCATGGTGACGGTCCGTAGCTAGGAATATTACATGCGAGTTTTGAAGTAATGTATGATATGAGATGAACTCCGTGTGGAGTGTATCTTTCTACGAATCAAGATGTTCATAATACTTATTTTGCTCACAAACATTAGAAATATTAATTCCAGGATGAATCCGTCAAGTATGGTTTTATTTTCTTTGTTTAAGTTCAAAAAACAATTTTTGATAAGATTGACTGCTAGTTAGAAGTAGTAAGTCTGGCAGTTAGTGCCTTCACTCTGCTCGTTTACTTAGTTAAAGAAAGGCTCGGGAGGTTTCAGGGAAAATATTTTTTCGAATAAACGAAAAGAAAGTTGTAAATATACAAGATATTTTCATAGTTATTTAGGATATTAATGTATCATATATCCCATTTTTTTAAAATATCGTTTATACACTGCGATAGTTTTTCAAACTATTTCCATAACTCTCGATCAATAATTTTACGAACGGTGACTGCATTGTACGACATGTGCATTCCTTCAGGGTTGTTTTTCAATAGAGCTTACATTTAAGGGTTTAGTTTCTTAGGTTGGCGTCAGCGTTGTTTTTATTTTCATTTTCTAGAACAGAGCTGCTTAGTGTTTCGTTATACATTTGTAATACTCTACATTCCAATGCACCTAGAATTCTAATAAAAGTATAAGAAAAGTTCCCGTGAATAAGAGACTTTTTTTCAAGAGGATATATTTAATCGACTCTCATATTTTGTTTATTGATTTTTTCAGTTCATATCAGAGAACGTTTGAATGATGAAAGTCATTGTTTGAATCAGCATCCAATTTCCAGCATGAAAATTACATTTAGAACTTTTTCATATCACTTCCAAATCTAAAGAATGGTTTTAAAGAAACATTAAGATACGAGTCTGCTTTTTGATTTTATTCGAAATTACTCTCTTTATCATAGTTGGAAGAGTCCTCGATTGATTTCATCGAATCAATAAGGAGCTGTGTTCTAGGACTGTAAATATAAATATATATTTGATTATGTCGCGTGTTATTCTTGTGTAAGAGCTATAACCTTTGTCAGTTTCGCTGAATCGCGTGCACCGTTATCCGAAACATTTTGAAAGTTATGTCTGCACATACTCAGCGTCATGATTCGTCATAACCTGCACGTTACCACACGTCCAGAAAAGTGTCACACGTTTTCACTCTCTCTTCGATGCATCTTCGCTTCTGTTTGGCTTAGGCACAGTCTTGAAGTTCTCTCCTTAACACTGCGAGACGAATGGGGCGCGGGGCGTCTCGTCGGCGCGAACGTTCTGCCCCGCGTGGGGGGTGGGGGTGGGGGTGGGAGGGGGGCGCGGGCCTTCACGACGAGTGGCCCAGCGAGTGGTGGCTGCTGAGGTGGTGAAAGTACGGGTGGCCCGAGTAGGTCTGCGAGGCGGGGCCGGCGCCGGGCGGCAGCGAGTACGGGTAGGGCACGTGGTGGGCGGCGGCCGAGTACAGCAGGCCCGCCGCCGCGTGCTGGTGGTGCGAGTAGGAGGCGGGGAAGGGCGGCGCGGGCGGGCCGGGCGGCGGCGGCACCGTGGGGCTGTTCACGTCCATGCCCGGGTTCTGCTTCTTCCACTTGGTGCGGCGGTTCTGGAACCAGATCTTGACCTGCGTCTCCGTCAGCGAGAGCGACAGCGCCAGGTTGAGGCGCTCGCACACCGACAGGTAGCGCGTCGTCTTGAACTTGTTCTCCAGCGCGACCAGCTGCTCGTAGGTGAAGGCGGTGCGCGCGCGCCGGGGCTTGCCGCCGCCCCCGCCGCCGCCTCCTCCGCCGCTCCCGCCCCCGCCCCCGCCCCCGGAGCCCGAGCTCTTGCCGTCGCCGCTCGAGGAGCCGGAGGACTTCTTCTTCTTGGAGGAGGCGCTGCCGCCGCCTCCGCCCCCGCCGCCGCCGCCCGCGCTGCCGCCGCCCGTGCTCTTGGCGTCGCGGTCGTCGCTGACGTCGCTGCCCAGCTCCTCCCGCGTGCTGCTCGCGTCGTCCAGGTCGTCCACGTGCAGCCGCCCCAGCTCCTTCCCTGCAACACACGAGCGCGCCAGTTCAGTTGGACACCACACACCACATTCAGGCAGTTCAACGTCATCATGCTATTCACTTGTGCGTCGCCGTTTCTCCGCACTTTACAATTCCGCACCATTAGCAATCATTTACTAAATCGTCCGCTCGATCATCTCAATCATCCGCTCAATCATCCGCTCAATCATCCGCTCAATCATTCGCTCAACCATTCGCTCAACCATCCGCTCAACCATCCGCTCAACCATTCGCTCAACCATTCGCTCAACCATTCGCTCAACCATTCGCTCAACCATTCGCTCAACCATTCGCTCTACCATTCGCTCTACCATTCGCTCTACCATTCGCTCTACCATTCGCTCTACCATTCGCTCTACCATTCGCTCTACCATTCGCTCTACCATTCGCTCTACCATTCGCTCAACCATTCGCTCTACCATTCGCTCTACCATTCGCTCAACCATTCTCTCAACCATTCGCTCAACCATTCGCTCAACCATTCGCTCAACCATTCGCTCAACCATTCGCTCAACCATTCGCTCAACCATTCGCTCAACCATTCGCTTAACCATTCGCTCAACCATTCGCTCAACCATTCGCTCAACTATTCGCTCAATCATCCGCTCTACTATACGTTCAGCCATGCACGCTTCCATCGGCTCAGCTATCCGCGCGACAACCAGGAAGCATGAAGTCGTGCTTGCCATGGACGCGTCCCGTCGAAGATGCAAGACGGCGCCCGGGCGGGGCTAATGGCTGATGGCAGTGCCGGGATGCGAAATACTGCAGCGCAGCGATAAAAGACTGGGAGGTCGGGAGGGCGAAGACTTAATTATGGTATTAATGAACCTAGATCCTCTTAAATGCTTTGCCCCATTTAAAATATTGTCTCATGCTGTTTTTTAGACAAGTGTCATAGCTACAGAAAAAAATAATTTTCATTTACTGTTTTATAATATTTGCGTCTTATTTTTAAGAATTTGATGGACAATAACTCAAATTAAATATGATTTACTTATCAAGACATCATAACAAGAAATTCTCTAACTTACTACTGAATCCGCTCTTCTTAATAATAACAAAGAAAATAGCATTACAATAAGCTTAGTAGCTTCTGATATAATGAAGCATATTTTTGTGTTTTTATAGAGGTTAGTCATTTGATAAACGAAAAAAAGAAATGCATGTAGTGTTCTATGACATTTCGTCATCAGTTTGACAAGTAGAGCATGCTAAAGATGTAGTACTCTTTACAATAATCAATTGATTTCACACAGATTTCCAGTATTGGCAAGAACGCCTGCGCGCTAGTGTTATTTTAATGATAATAACAGATTTGAACGATATGTTTATATTTCTCATTTGGCGTTATATTTTCTCTTAGTAAAAACAGTCCTCACAGTTCAAAACACTTCTCTTAACCGTTTGAAAACATTGTGACCTTAAAAATGTTTTAAGAAACACATTGAAAAACACAGATCCCCTGTATTTAGCGGTAACCTTCGTAACCTGTTCGTCGGCCACTCCTGAGTCAATTTGCTCTCTGACCTCCGGGCCGGAAGCGCAGGCGCGCTCTTCGACAGCGCCTCGTTTGCGCTCCATCAGGGCGGCTGGCGGCGGGCGGGCACCTTGCTCCGCCGGGCGGCTAGTGGGTCGGCAAACGAGACCGGGGGGGGGGGAGCCGAGCGGGACCGGGGTCCCGGGTGCATGACCCGACCGATGAAGAGAGCGCCTCGCCCGTGTGTGCTCTCCGCGGCGCCAGGCCTTGCTCCATCGCGCCCTCGACGCCCCGCGCCCACCGCCCACCGCCCACCCATCGCCCGGCTATCAGCCACATACCGTTCGTTCTTCATTTTTCGTTCGTCTATTGCTCACCAATCACCTTTCTGTCGCTCACCCATCGCCCGTCAAAAAAACACTCATCGTCTATTCTCCACTTTTACTTTCCCGTATATATACGTATATACAGAGTAATATACGTAGTATAGGGTAAGTTATATAATGCCGCGGAAAACCTATTTCGAGATTTCAACGGCAATACACGTTTTGGGGTCCCCAGATACGAAAAAGGTGTTTTTTTCAAATCTTCCGTCTGTGCATCCCTCTCTCTGCCCGTTTGTCTGTCCATCTGGGGTCTGTGAGCACTACTAGCGCCTAAACCGTGCGTGGATTTTTTTTCAAATTGAAGTCTGGCTCGAGACGAAACTTTCAGTTTTTAAATACATTCTTCAAAGTTTGGTAGTACATGAAGCCCTCTGGACATTTTCAAAATTTTCTCAAAAAACGGCTACAAATTTTTTCTTTTAATTTATTGTAAGAATGGAGTAAAATACACTTATAAAAGTGGCATAGGTCCGATTTTCACGGTTAACTCTAAATTGTCGAAAATTTCAAAAGCATGAATTTTTTCGGCGTCTTCGTACAACTACATAATTGAAGATAGACATTTTTCCTTCAAATTAAATTTGTTCTACATAGAGTTATTTCATTAAGGTCGTGTACATGTTTTTGAAAACATTTGTAGTTTTCGCCCAATATTGCGGGTAATTTGTGCAATTTAAAGAAATCACACAAACAAGATTTTAAAGAAAGGATCCCAATGTTTTCTTTAAACTTTTGTCAGGAATAGTGCTAAATACACTTAATCAGATATACATTTTTTCAACGAAAATTACATTTTACGTCGAGGTTTTACTGTTCTTTAACATTTTTAAAGTAATAATTCGATTCTTCTATTAAGAAGTTGAAAAATTAAAAATTGTTTTAAAAAATGTACTTTGGTCGGCGATAGATGGCAGCTGGAGTATGTGGCAAGTCCGAATAGTTAGCGGACTGGAAATAGGAAACGAATACGGAAAAGTCAGTGCCATTCTGTAGCACCACTACGTGTTCGTTCGTCTATTGCTCATCCACACCCGGTCTATTACTCACTCAACGACTTTCTATCGTTCACCCACCGCACGTCGATAGCTCATCCATCGCCTGTCAATCCCTTACCCATTGCCCGTCTATCGCACATCATCGTTCCTGTACGCTTCACCTATCACCCAATGCCCACCTCGCAACCACCTGTCTCACCTATTGTCTCCATCTAGGGGATTTTACAATTTTATTACCCAGTCAGATTATATTAGTAAGATTATAGGGCGTGGTCAGAGTGCTATAAAAGATGTTCATTAAGTGGCCCTAACAGCATTTTAACCGATTTACAACTCTAAAGTTCACATGTATGATACTTGTCGTTTAGAATATTGAAACATTTATTTTTTTTCAATGAAAATGTAGGTTACAAATTCATTCGTGTTTTGAAAAGACTTAAAAGTCTTTAGGCACAAAGTACCCAAAAATAAGACGGCCGTACCTTTAAAATGGTAATGTAAAATTTTTAATTCTTAGTCATCAAACATTGCTATATTATCGTGCATTTTCTGGTGTAAGGGGATTTGGGCTAGCTACAGTGAAGAGAACTCTTGTGGTTCATCCGGGAAAACAAAGTATAAAATATCTAAAAGCGTAAAATCATATTAAGACCGTTGTAACACTGAATGTTCTTTGTTTTAGATGCCGCTACACACAGACAAATCGACTCACAATGAAAAAGTTACAACTTGTTGCCTGGTTGAATGTGTTACATATAGGTCATAAGCACCTGGAACTGAAGACACTTAACTACCCACCCAAACACTTCTTCGTTCGTCTAGACCTACGTTCGAACGTACTAGATCTATAGAAATACCCGAAAGAGAAGAATTGAAGTTGCACAAACACTTCTTCACAGTTACACAACACGTATTGAAGTTGACACATTTTAACATTGGAAATAAAAGAAATGGAAGAAACCACAAAAAAAGTTTCGTGATGGGTATTTTCTGTGTATTCAGCAAGACGTCCTTGACTACAAACATTTCTTGTATGGAGTGTCGTTCACAGTTCAAGCTTAATAGAGATATAACATACAAAGTAAATCTTTAAAAAAAATATGCAGACTTTTCAATCAGTTTCACGAAAATATCACGCGAGAGAGAGAGAGAGAGAATTCCTGTCGCAATGCCACACCGCCTGAGCTTGCAACGTCGCTGGCAAAACGGCGCCCAATATTCCATCGGCGGCGGCGCCCTCCCTCTCGCAAGCGCCCCGCCCCCGCCCCCGCCTGCACAGCCGCCGCCGCCGCCGCCGCCGCCGCCGCTGCCTCGCTCTTCATTACGCTAATGAGAGAGGCGCGCGGTTGGTGGCGCCCGTAATTAACGGGGCCACTTTGCGCTCCCTCCCCCCTCCCCACGCCTACGCCTCCGCCTCCGCCGCCGCCGCCGCCGCCGCCGCCGCCGCCAAGACGCCGAAGCCCTAACTTCCCCGTCTTCCGTGCCCCGTTCCCCGCCCCGGCCCGAGCTCCAACTTTCTGTTGACGTCGCCCATACTTCTGCACCTCGGCGCAGCAACCGCAAAGGGGTGGCAACGGCCCAGGAGGGCGAGGCCCCGCCCACCACGCCCCCCCCGCCACCGCCGCCGGTACCGCTTGTAAATGGTGAATTTAACTAAACACTTAGTCTTTAAAACAATCCCCTGTCCTCGTCTTCGGGCCGCGCTGCACTTTGGCGCGCTGTGAAACTGTAATTAGTAGCGCGGTTTAATTACTCGCTCTCATTTAGGAAGATTATGAACAAGAGAAACTTTATACTACAGCAACCCTTTCGTGCAAAAACGGATCATGTAAATTTCGTCGCAAGAAAACAGTGTTGCGCAAAGCCCTGGCGGCGGCGGCGGCGGCGGCGGCAGCGGTGGCGGCGACGGGCGCAGGCGCGTAGTGAAGGAAGGGGTAGGGGAAGGGGAGGGGGAAGGGAGGTGGAGGAGGGAAGGGATGCAGGGTCGGCTCCACCGGCGCTTGCTCTTGGGTAGCCTCCCCCACTGGCGCTTCCCCCTCCGCACTATCCATCTCGCTCTACTGCACGTTTAGCCTGTCCCCAGGCGTCTCCTTTTCCATCCACCACCTTTCCCCACGTTCCATCCTCCCGTGCATTTCGCTGCGGAGTTGTTGGGTGGCTCAGGGCATCAACTGATGTCACTTCAGAACCGTACTGACCAGGAGATCCTAAGGTTCGAGTCCCGACGGTGCACCGATTGTCTGCATTTTCGACACTTTACGAGCGAGGTAGGTCGAATATAGCCGCTGTCTGGAGGGGAATTCTTGCGGTTGGCTGCTGCTATCGGTAGTTTTCCGTAGTTTCGCAATTCAACACCAGGCGAAAGCCGGAAAAGAACCCTAACAAATAGGCCATGGACACCGCGCACATCATTCCTTAGTCTTCTTTGTCCTTTCAATACCCTTTACGTACTCGCATACTTACATGCACTAAACTACCACACGTTGGGAGCTTCATTTTTTCCCCAACTGGGGCGGAGCCCCGCTGGTGGGAGATACCTGGTTGGGGAAAACGCTGCAGGCCGACGCGTAGGTCGGTGGCAGGTCTCACCATCCAGCAGAGGAAGAACGTCGCCATCTCTAGTGATAAAGCATGCACTACACTCACAGAACTAATGACCTTATGAGTCACCCTCAAAACAAAATTAGATAATTTGATCTAACAGCATCTCCTTCTTCCCCCCTACTCGAACCTCTCTTGCGTACACATAGCTTTTTTTCGTATATCTTGTTTTTTCGCATGCAACTCCCTTCCAGACACTTCCTTAAACTTCGCCCTTCATGCGACCCACGTACCTGGGCCTGACCATTGCTCCTGCCTCTGACACTCCTCATCACTCTGCTCCTCAACTCGCAATTCGCCTCAGCGTCCTCTACCTCTCATCCCGCTGTGCTACACCGTCCTCACTCATCTATATCTGCTCTTCTCATACTCCACCCTTGCCCTTTCTAGGGAAAGGGCCTTGAATAACCCACACACCTCATTTTCTCCCGTACCCCGCCCTTTCACTCACGTAGCCCTGCATCATTTTATATCACTCCAATGTTTTCACACACACTCGTTCTTCTCGTCTTTTTACTATACCTCTCCCTTTCCCAACACGTCGCCCTCGCACTTTCTATTCCTCCGTTCATCCGCCCTTCGTTACTCTGATGCCTTCGCCTCGCAACTCCTGTCCCCTCTGCTCGATGGCCGCTCCCCGACTCTTCGCACGCGCTCCACTTGCCGCCTCCTATCACATCCTCGCTTCTTTGTGCGGTCGGCACCAAAGGGGCTAAGGGGTTGGGGGTCAAAGCGCTCCTTCAAAATGTACAGGTTTAAAAATGTTCTCGAAAAATATAAACATGCTGGAAATTTGTCATTGTATTTAACAATATTACCAATTGATGTGTTTTAATAGAACATGCGTAAACTATTCGTGCGTAAGATTCATGTTTTAGAACTGGCAATTGCGCTATTCAACAAACAAGTTGCTGAGGTATTTATTTTGCGCTGTAATCGATTTGACGTTCAGTAATATTACAACGACAAGTCCAGTAGTATTACAACAAGTGTATCGAAATAATTTTCCAAAAATGGCTTAGGTCGGTATGCAGCAGTCAAGTCGCTCAGTTGACTACCAAGCGTTAGCGAAAATATAAAGACATCCAGACACACTGTGAATCCCCCCCCCCTTCATTCTACCATTGATTTCCAAGATACTATATTTTCTGATTCTTGAAAAATATTCCGTCACATTCAACTGCAATTATAACAAGGAAATATTTAAATTTTCGGCGGAAGAATAATTTGTTACGGCTTTCTTTTACCATGGCATTCGGTCAAAATATTTTACAGCAGGATTCGTTTATTGCGGGTTGGCGAGTCTTTGATTTTGTGAAACTCTAAGCGATGAACCCATTGCAGCAGCCTAGCTACGACCTTGTAAAATATTCTTCTTGTAGTATGCGTTTCAGAATAATAATAATGTGCCAAATATGAAATGTTACGTAGTAATCACACGTATTTAATTAATAATTTAGGAATTGGTGCATTTTAAGGTGGTGTTGAGCATTTAGCTGTACATTACATATTGCATAGGGATATTATTAGGTCATTCGCAATATTACGAATGATTACGTTCTTGAGAAATAATTAACGTGCGTTTGACCGTAGTTTTCAATAACAAAATAAGTTTGAAGGGAAGATAACGCAACTCATGTGATTTATCAGTCGTTTTTCAGAAAGCAAGCATTTTATTGTTCAATAAATGAAGTTACCGATGCAAATCAGTGAGTTAAAGTTAATTGGTAGAACGTTCTTTTCTAACATTTAAAATTTTATCGATGCAGAAATTAAATTATTCAACCAGAATGCACTCAATAGTTGCAGAATCCGTGCAAGGATTGTTAGATATCGCGTTGATAACAACACGTTTCGCCTCGCGACACCTTATTTTACACTCCCTTTCCTCTCTCTCACACATCGCGCATCCTGGCAGTGTTTTCCATGACGACGCCCCTCCCCCACTCGGAGGCCTCTCCAGGTCCTGTCCCCGTCTCCGCCTTCGCCCCTGCCCAGACTCCATTCCTTTCACTATCACTATGTCCTCCCACACGCCACCGCCGTTCCCCACCTCGACCGCGCTACGCCTCCGCCACGCACCAGCCGTACTCGCCACTCTTCCGCCTCACCCCCGCCGCAACCCCGCCACACCCTCGGCCCACACTCCGCCACACTCCGCCGCGCCCCGCCACACCCCCGCCACACTCCGCCGCACCCCGCCACACCCCCGCCACACTCCGCCGCACCCCGCCACACCCCCTCCTCAGTCCGCCGCACCCCGTCGCACCCCCGCCACACTCCGCCGCACCTCGCCGCACCCCGCCGCACCCCGCCGCACCCCGCCGCACCCCGCCGCACCCCGCCGCATCCCGCCGCATCCCGCCGCATCCCGCCACACTCCGCCGCACTCCGCCGCACTCCGCCGCACCCCGCTGCACCCGGCCACACCCAGCCACACCCCCGCCACGACCCCGTCAGCTCGCCATAACCCATCAAGCTCCCGCCATCCTTTCCATGCCCCCGCCACGACAGCGGCTCGACCCCGCCACGCCCCCACCACGCCTCCACTACGCCCCGCCACCACCCTGCCACGATCCCGCCCCGTCCCTACCACGCTCCTCCCCTGCTGCCATTCTCGCTCCCACTCACGCCCCCAACCCTCTCCGTGATCTCCGCCCTTGTTATCATTCTGTTTCTCAGCCTTCCCGAGAACCAGCTCTCGTATGGGTCCCATCACCACCCCTACGCCCTCGGTCCCGCTTCCATCCTCGTCCCTTCCCCTCCCCGACCCCGCCCCTCTCGGCGCACCCTGAAGCCACCCCCGCAACCCGGCCCGGGCTTGCCTCCCTCCGCCCCCGCCCCTGTCGACCCCGTGGCCCCGCTCCCCGCCCCGTCTCCCCCTCCCTTCGCAGCTTCCTCCCCGCCGCGCGGCGCGCTGCGAAGCGCCGCTAAGGCCGGTTTTTAAATTAATTAACGCACTCGTAAACGACGCGGAACGGAACTGATATTCCGAGCTGACTGAGCGGAACCGCTGCGCGAGCGAGCGAATTCTGAAGCGGGATTTTTGTAACTTGCGGGGCCGACTAAGCGGCGGAATAAAAAAGCTCTCGACGGGCGAAATATGAGAGAGCTCAAACTCTCATCGCGCGAATCATGTGTGCGAGTGTGTGCGAGTACACGTGTATCCGACGGACACGCACAAAGGGAGTGCGCCGCTCGTGTTCTGTAGACTCAACAAATTGCGACCAAAAAGCAAGCACTTTAAATTGTTATTTGAAGAGAGGCTGTGTTGGGTGCTCTTTTTAACTCCCAATTAGAAGCAAACAAACATGTTTAAAAAAATTATATGTGATTAAAATAAACTGGTTTATTGATGTGATCAGTAGTGGAGATTAGAAGTTTGAAACAAATTAGAAATTGCGAATATGAGCCGTAGCATTGGTACTTGTCATCCTGCGTTTTGTTATAGATGACCAAGTTCACCATTTTGAAATAACAAAATACTTAATATCAGCTAAACGTGGCGCCTTCGGCGGGAATTTTCATGTTAAAAAGTTTTATTTGTGATTTGCAAGTACCCAATAAAAATAAATTTAACAAAAAAAAAAGCCACAAAAGTAGAAATATTACAGAAGTTCAGCTCGTTCATTATCGGGAACAGAATGTTACAATTAAAAGTATCGATTACATTACTTGGTAATAATTTTCATTACCTGGTATAAATTGTTGTTGCATTAAAATATGTTTAACTATTGATTGATGAATCAAGATGCAATGATTCTTGGAAATCCTTAAAGAAATTATAGTAATTTATAGCGTTCCACCAATGTAGTTGTAAATATATTAGAACCAGAAAAACAACGTTTATCTGCAATTCTGTAACTATCCTGCAAAAAACAGCTAAGAATGAAATCAATTGCGATGTCTTGTCGAAAATAATCGAAACAGCGATTCGTCACCTCTGCAGGTGCCGCAAGGCACTTAAAACGTGATTTGGTTTCTTAAAAAACAAACACTCTTTTAGAGTCTTTAGAATCTTCTGGATCTATCTCCAAAAAGAAAAGGATCAATTCCCCACCAGGAGACCGAGACAGTCGAATGATATCTTATCTCCATTGTAATATGGGAAGGATCCTACAGTGAGGGGCTGATGGACGGGCATAAGATACTCCATTACAACATAAGGATGTCCTTATTGTTTTAATAATTTTCACTTCTTTGCAGATATAGTTCCTCACTAATTACTTATATTAATCGTATAAGAATGATGTAATGATTGGGATACAAGTAGATGAGCGATCTCATTTCATGCGGAATATCGCTGGACTTGGTGTTGTTTATGCTCTGTGACATATAGAATTGGGAAACCATTTCTGATACACAAGTTCGAAATGGCAGCAATCGTTATATTTTAACTTACAAAATCGGTGTTCATGCGTATCAACAATATACATAGGCATACTAATCAAAGTCCTTTTCCAGTATGTAGGAAGCATTCTAACGCTGCGGCAAATCGGCGGATTTTCAACAGGTAAACCTGTTTTGCGGGGCCCTGGTACTGAAAAAGTGGATAAATCGGATAAATCATAATCCTACATGTTGTAAATTTCTTCGTGTAGTCGCTTGTAGTACATATATATTCAGAATTAAGGTTTTTATGGATCCTTGACACCGAAACATTGGCTGATGCGAAAACGTATGTAGCGCTAAAGCTTAAACCGTTCATATGATTTGCTCCAAAATTGTTATTTCCTCGTCGATCTAACCGAATTCGGGTTCCTGCAAGTTTGAAACGAATATTTTGATTTTGGGGTACTTAACGTGAAGCCTTAACATTTTCACTTTTTTCTCAAACACGGCTCAAAATTATTTGATTCAGTTTATTCCTCGCATAGAGGAAAGTTTAAAAAATGACGCAGGTCTTTCTTTCGTACAAATCTCTGAATTTGTGAATAACAATTAACAGCTGCTCCACCTTCGGGCTAACTCAATTACTGTAGATACATTATTTTTACACATTAACTCTCCGAACTTTTCGCAAACCAGGTCTTTCAGCTGACAAGGATAATAGTACATTAGCTTGCATTATATCACATTGTACCGTGTAAAGAAAGGCTCGAAAAATTTGCTTTTTACACCCTAAAATACAGGAGTCCAGGCCCTTCAAAAACAGGTTTTACGATGCACTGTTTTCGAGTTACGTATACGTGGGGAATTATAAGCTTAATAGAATGCGTGGGAGAATTTGTCTTAATATAAAAAATAAATATTTCCACATAGTATAACGTACACAGCCTGGCAATTATAGTATAATGAAACTGATTTTATTGTGACGAAACTGTAAATATATCTGTAAACCAATATATACATTCGAAACAGCACTCGTTCCTTTCAAATCTGGCAACGCCTAGAACATGACGGAAAATGCGACACTACAAACTGTCCTTGAGAGACCCTCGGAGTATGATGGAGCAACGAGAACATTCTGTTTGAAATTGGGTAAAATTTCCACAGAGCCTGTTGATTTGATGCGAAGAGTATATAGGGTTACTTGGACGCCTCGTGCACAGATATTTAGGAGTTTCAAAAGTAGTGTGAAACGGATTGAAGATAAACCTAGACCTAATCTTCAGTTTAGTCTTCGGTCAAAAATTGTCATAAACATAAAGTCATAAAAATAAAGTTAAAATTAAGACAGTATTTCTGTGTTTCTACGACAGTAAGGGTATCATTTATCTGAATTTGTACCAGAAGATCATTCGTGTATATCCTGCAAATCGGAGACATCTTAAAAAAACACAAATTACTGGATTAATCCAAAACAATGTATGTACTGTTAGAAAAGAAATAGGACTAGATAGTCTACGTGATTTCGTTCAGAACTGTCTATATTTTTTCAATAACTTTATAAATTTTATGGCACTTTGAGGACTTCTTCCAACAAATCTATGGCAGAGACAATGTATCTTGGTTTCTGTACAATACTTCTGAGTTTTCCTTTTAAAGAAATGTACTGTAGAGAACAATAAGCACATTCGAAAAACCCAAATGCTCGAAGTATGATCACGGTCTGCTTTCGACAAGCATTCTTCTGTGTTCATAAATAGGTTCGAGCAACATAAAATAATAAAGTGCACATAATGTGGATCATCAATAGATGCAAAAGTTTATGTTTAGCCTGCAGTACCAGCAGCCACCACAAAACCGCCGGGGCACAGCTTTCACATCCGCGGATCGACGAAAAAAAAATAACAGCTTTTTTTTTACCAGGAGCGCTTATACAGGAATATAAACAGTTAGGAAATTGGAAATGAAAAATTGTCTCGGGACTCAATATTTTATTATTTGCGTTCCTTCGGGTGCATTTCCATATTGATTGCCGCCGCCGCCGCTTCCGCCCCTGCTGCTGCCCACACATGACAAACTGTGACGGGCGCAGCCGTCGGCACACAGGCTCCAGGTGAGCGATTGGGGATACATTGGGGCGAGCTGCACATTAAACACTTCGCTCGGCTTTTTCCATCATCACCACCATCACCACCACCTTCAATACCACCATGACCATCACCATCACCATCATCACCACCACCACCACCAGCACCTCCACCACCATCATCACCTCCACCACCATCATCACCTCCACCATCTTCACCTCCACCACCATCTTCACCTCCACCACCATCTTCACCTCCACCACCATCTTCACCTCCACCACCATCATCACCTCCACCGCCATCATCACCTCCACCGCCATCATCACCTCCACCACCATCTTCACCTCCACCACCATCATCACCTCCACCACCATCATCACCTCCACCACCATCATCACCTCCACCACCATCTTCACCTCCACCACCATCTTCACCTCCACCACCATCATCACCTCCACCACCATCATTACGGTCGTCGTCGTCGTGTTCCACTTAAACATACATTCACTATACTATCGGGTGACCAGTTGGACGTTTAGAGCTATTCTCGTCTCGGCCGGTGCCACACTGGTCGGAGGTTCCTGGAAGGGGAATTCCCTCAAGTCGACGCATAGATCGGCGCCGGATCTCACGTTCAGCCGGGAGAGGAACACTGCCACATCGCGGATGGAACATGCATTACACTCACGAGACTAATGACCATAGTAGTTGGCGCGCCCGGTAACGCGGCGGTCGCACGTCGTTGTTTCCGGTTTTCTGCCCCGAGTAGGTCCGCTTACTAGTGTTTATTACATTATCCATTAGTTTCAACTTGTTAAACCCGTACGAAGATGCCACACTTACTAAATCTCCTATTTAAAAGTGAAAATGGCTTTACATTGGAACCGAACTTAAAAAGACAAGTTCCTGGCGTATGGTTTGCATCGTACGGAGATTTATCGCCACGAACAAAGTAGCGGCTTCATATAATATGGAGTGTTAACGCCAGGCGTAAGGAGACATCCTTAAACTCTATTGATCACGTGACTAACGCCTTTATACGGTCGTAATGTACAACGTTCAGAAGAGTTTTAGCAATTGCAACATTGCGTTATGTATTATAACAAAAGAAGCATTTCAAGCGAGAATGTAGGTTCGTGGTGAGACATTTAAACCACGATTCGAGTCAAGAGAATAACAAATGTACATTATGCACGGAGTTTTAGATTGTGTGGCCCTCGACTATGGGAATGCGGTCTGTAATTTTAAATCGGCTTTTCTTGAGAATGCTTCTAGGAATTATATTAAAACCGCGTTCGTTATGGGCCTAAGACATAACCTCACCCGAAGATATGATCTCAACTTCGTTTTCCCGAATTTCTCTCCACTTCTTTCCTCTCCAACATTTCCATTTAATTCTCGCCAGCGTTGTAGAGTTGGTAAGGAATAATTGTAACTGCCTCACATACGAAGATCGGTTTATCAAAGTTGGAAAAATACATCCTTTCCTGTTTTAGGCTGTCATTTTGCTGCATGTACGGTGACCGTAGAGGCTCTCATCAGGCGTGCACTATTTATGAAGGTATAAGATCATAGCATAGCCCTAAGGTAAGACGTTATCACTTCAAAGTTCGTCACTTGATTGCTAGTGCATAACGCCGCTACCGTACGCGTGGCGCTAAAACTCCCGCGTAAGTCACGGGACGGACCTTGAAGCTATAACAACTTACTTTTGACCAAGGTACCGCCCCTTTCCTTCATACATAATGCACTTCTAAATCAGTCTCAAGCATCACCTTGGAAAGGCAAAATGGCACATTTCGAAAGGCATCAATACCATTTTTTCTGCCTCTTCCCAGCATAAATCTGTTTTTATTCAAACACTATTTCCATTATCTGTATTATTTTTAAAGGACACCCTTTGAATAAGCTGGCATTAATAGTAATATAATATTTTCCAGCTTCGAAGCAATAAATATAAATTGCTATGTTCGTACAGACAATGACAATGATTCTTCAGCAAAATAACTTCAAAATATTTGTAACTAAACAATGGCATAACTCATTACAAGCCGTTCTGCTTAATAATATATCTTACTTTTAACACTGTCTTCAATAATAGTACTATTAGAATTAGTAATAGGTCGAGGGTATCATGTTTTTACTGGAAACAAACTTTTGTTTGAAAATCCGTAGAAACGCCACAATATATTCTACCATTTTCAATGACAAATTTGTCCAACTGCGAGTAAGAAGTAGTTACTAAATGCTTACGTTATGTATATATGGCAGTAAGGCTGTCTAAGCACTAGTGTATGACACGCATGGTATAAGTGATTTTATTTTGCTCGATGGCTTGTACCACGACCAATGGACTCATGTCACATTTCCTACTCTCAAAGTAAAATTCCCCTTTTACAATTCGTATCATAAATACCTACTTTTCTATTATTTTTGTTATTGCTGAATGCGTTAAAATATAATCATTAATAACATTTTTCGTCACAAAGCAATTCCAACGAAAAATTCTCCAAAATTCAATATATGTAAGAATATTTAACAACGAAAGACGTACAAAAATTCCTAACATTTCTGTCAATCACACTTCAATTCTAATATATTAATACACAGAACCAGACGTAACTAACTCCTGTGTTTCAAACAGTGACAGTTGATAATAACATATATTTATGACACCAATGGTAAAAGGGGCTTTTTTTTGCTAGTAGGAAGTATTGCGACAGGAGGTCGATAGATCGAGGTCAATAGTCGTACTAGCTAAATAATCACATTTACCACCTGTATTATTCACTATTATTCAGAATGTATTTCATTTTATTTTAATTCAAGCATTCAAAACACTATGTTACATTAAGGTCAGTAGTAGCTTATCCGATCAGACTCAAGTATTTTATTTTATTCGCTATATTCATAGTTTTAACTGAAGGTTTTTGCTTTGTCTCACTTTTAGTACTAGTTCTAAAGTAGAACTTGCATCATGCTTTGCTTTCCCTAAAAGTAAACTCTTTTACTACGGCTATCTAAAGAATATTATTCGTTACAACGTTGCGTTTCCTCATTCTTATATTTTATCCCCTAACGTTTTCTGTAGTTTGTTATCCAAATACACAAGAAACTTGTGTTGTTGTTTTTTTGTATAGTTCCGCTTGCACATTTCACAAATTCCAAGCACGTTCCATATATTTATGTACGAATGTTTGCGCTCTGCACCGACCAGCAATGTCGGGCGGTGGGCGAACTGTTTGCACGAGAAGTCCGCCGGTGCGTTGAACGACCTCTTACGATCGTGGGTCAACGCACACTCGCCCGCACCCGCGGGCCTCCAAAGAGGTTGCACAAAAAGGGGCGTGTTCGGTGCGGGCGCAGGGCACACACCGCGTGGAATGCCGCGCTTTCAATCGTCCGCCCACCGACGAGCGGGGGAGGGGGGCCCGTAATGAAGCGAAGTAAACAGCGAGGAAATAACGCACACTGACCTTGCGTGGCCGAAATGCAAATTCATACAAAATGTATGCCGGAAGGGTCGCGCGCAGCCGCTCGTATGGCTGATTGATTGTTTAGTGATCCCGGGAACGTCAACTACCAGGGTCATTAGTCCCATAAGTCTGGTGCAGGTTTTTGTGGACAGAGGTGGAGATTGATTGTTTAGTGACCCCGGGAACGTCAACTACCAGGGCCATTAGTCCCATTAGTCTGGTGCAGGTTTTTGTGGACAGAGGTGGAGATTGATTGTTTAGTGACCCCGGGAACGTCAACTACCAGGGTCATTAGTCCCATAAGTCAGGTGCAGGTTTTTGTGGACAGAGGTGGATATTGATTGTTTAGTGACCCCGGGAACGTCAACTACCAGGGTCATTAGTCCCATAAGTCTGGTGCAGGTTTTTGTGGACAGAGGTGGAGATTGATTGTTTAGTGATCCCGGGAACGTCAACTACCAGGGTCATTAGTCCCATAAGTCTGGTGCAGGTGTTAGTGGACAGAGGTAGAGACTGATTGTTTAGTGGCCCCGGGAACGTCAACTACCAGGGTCATTAGTCCCATACGTCTGGTGCAGGTTTTCGTGGACAGAGGTAGAGACTGATTGTTTAGTGGCCCCGGGAACGTCAACTACCAGGGTCATTAGTCCCATAAGTCTGGTGCTGGTTTTTGTGGATAGAGGTGGAGATTGATTGTTTAGTGGCCCCGGGAACGTCAACTACCAGGGTCATTAGTCCCATACGTCTGGTGCAGGTTTTCGTGGACAGAGGTAGAGACTGATTGTTTAGTGACCCCGGGAACGTCAACTACCAGGGTCATTAGTCCCATAAGTCTGGTGCAGGTTTTTGTGGACAGAGGTGGAGATTGATTGTTTAGTGATCCCGGGAACGTCAACTACCAGGGTCATTAGTCCCATAAGTCAGGTGCAGGTGTTAGTGGACAGAGGTGGAGATTGATTGTTTAGTGATCCCGGGGACGTCAACTACCAGGGTCATTAGTCCCATAAGTCAGGTGCAGGTGTTAGTGGACAGAGGTAGAGACTGATTGTTTAGTGGCCCCGGGAACGTCAACTACCAGGGTCATTAGTCCCATACGTCTGGTGCAGGTTTTCGTGGACAGAGGTGGAGATTGATTGTTTAGTGGCCCCGGGAACGTCAACTACCAGGGTCATTAGTCCCATAAGTCTGCTGCAGGTGTTAGTGGACAGAGGTAGAGATTGATTGTTTAGTGATCCCGGGGACGTCAACTACCAGGGTCATTAGTCCCATACGTCTGGTGCAGGTTTTCGTGGACAGAGGTAGAGACTGATTGTTTAGTGGCCCCGGGAACGTCAACTACCAGCGTCATTAGTCCCATAAGTCTGGTGCTGGTTTTTGTGGACAGAGGTGGAGATTGATTGTTTAGTGATCCCGGGAACGTCAACTACCAGGGTCATTAGTCCCATAAGTCTGGTGCAGGTGTTAGTGGACAGAGGTAGAGACTGATTGTTTAGTGGCCCCGGGAACGTCAACTACCAGGGTCATTAGTCCCATAAGTCTGGTGCTGGTTTTTGTGGACAGAGGTGGAGATTGATTGTTTAGTGATCCCGGGAACGTCAACTACCAAGGTCATTATTCCCGTAAGTCTAGTGCAGGTTTTTGCTCGGGAGGTGGCGATGATCTTTCACCCGCTGTTTGGCGAGATCCGGCGCCAACCTACCGTCGGCTAGCGAGGGGTTTCCCCAACCACGTATCCCTCACCAGCGGGGCACCGCCCCAGCCGGGACAAGCCCTTAGCTTCTGACGGGTCTCCCGGCATGCGTGCTCGTGTAGTGCGTGTTAGTATAAGTGGGTGGGAGAGGATAGGACATGGGAGGTGTAGGAAGGATCGCGTGCGGTCCGTGGCTCGTTTTCAAGAGTATTGCTCGGGCATTCGCCTGGTGTTGATCGGAGAAACCACGCAAAACTACCGATCAGAGCAACCGGCCGCTAGAATTCTCCTCCAGGCAGCAACTGAATTTGACCTAGCTGACAAGCTAGTGTCGAAAATCCTGCCACCGAGGGGAGTGTAGCCCTAGGACCTCCCGGTCAGAGGGACTGCAGTGACATCAGTTGATGCCTTGCGCCCTCTCTCTCGGTTCACTCGTTTGGGCTACGCGGGGTTCGACTGGTGGATGACGGAGCGTACAGACCCCGCGGGTAATTTGTGTTTGAAGTGATTACTTGAGAAAATAAAAGAACATGTTCGAAGTGTAGTAGTGAGATGGACTGATAATTTTCTCGAATCTTGTATCGTTCGCATTGACTGAATAATGACTCCAATTGTACTTCCGAAAGTTGAATGTGTAAGACCGGAACCAGTTCACTTAAGTACTGTCGAACTTCATATTTACCTCAGGACAGAATTTCATTAAGTGTCCGTACACAACGATTTTCACTGATAAAATAGTCGGTATTCGATCTGATATTATATTGAAAACAAAATGCGCATGAAATCCTGTTTATGTCGTGTTTTTGTCCAGTCTATTACAAGTCTAACAATAATTGTGCATTTATAGTAATAATAGTAATAATATTAATAATAATGTACACATATAGACAAAAAAACAAATATCGAAATTTGTAAGCTGAAGAAGACTTTGTACACGCAGGACCACAGTCCTCTCGCAAATGTACCTCAAGTATTCCAAGACTCATAGGTAGGAATCCAGAGATATCAAACTATTTAAGAGCGGTGAATAGCCAAGCAATAATATGGTTCTTCAAATACAATATCTCGCTTTAAAAAATATTTTTTGGCAATCTGACACTCAGGAAATGAAATAATAAATTATTAATAAAATAGTATAGGAAAATTATAATAAAATAGGAAATATTCAAGTACATTATATTTAAGATTGCATTAGCTGAAAACATTTTTAACATTTGATTTATTAAAAAATTGTATTCATAGTTAAAGCCACTTCTAGTAATAAATGAAATTTGACGGGAAAAACCTTGTATTTACTACTAAGACTCCTTCACTAACGCTCTTCACGAATTATCTATTACTTAATGTCTATCATGCGGTCCATTTAATTATAAATTTTGAGCATTTTAAAGATTTTTAATTATTATATGGTTAGTTGTTCATTTTCCAATTAGTGCATACAATTCAAACATAAGTGAGAAATGATTGATATCAAGTTCCCACCACTTCAATTGCTCTAGGGTAATTGATTATTAATATCCACGCCAATGAAATAACTCGCAAAGCGGATCATTCCGCACAACTGCTTTCGCGCCTATCGGGTGAAGGTGGAAAGAAAATCGCCAGAGATGTACCTTCTGAGTACACACAAGGCATCGTCTTAACTTTTCTTTCGACGAAGGATGACTGCTTTACCTTAATTTTTGGGGTCCCTGGTCGTCAAATGGTACTGGACCTTGGCCTCCTTGTTACCCCACTGCCTACCCTCACGCTTCTACCCCTGCCGCCACCCCACCACCACCACCACCGCCGCCGCCGCCGCCGCCGCCGCCGTCGCCGCCGCCGCCGCCGTCGCCGCCGCCGTCGCCATCACTCTCACCACAACTAATATCTTTCCCACCACCCCTGCCATCACCACCGCCAGCCCTGCCACCGCTGCCGCTATCATTGCCAACTCTACAACAGCCGCCGCTGTCGCCACCACCACCGCCACCACCTCCACCACCACCACCACCGCCGCCGCCGCCGCCGCCGCCGCCGCCGCCGCCGCCGCCGCCGCCGCCGCCGCCGCCGCCGCCGCCGCCGCCGCCGCCGCCGCCGCCGCCGCCGCCGCCGCCAAACCCTTCTCCACTTCCGCCGCCGCCACCACCACCACCACCACCACCACCACCACCACCACCACCACCACCACCGCCGCCGCCGCCGCCGCCGCCGCCGCCGCCGCCGCCGCCGCCGCCGCCGCCGCCGCCGCCAATCCTGTCTCCACTTCCGCCACCATTGCCCCCAGCACTAACACCACCACCGATATCATTGTCCACCGCCATCCCTACCACCACCAGCGCCTCCCGTGCTGCCACCATCGCCACCACCCCCGTACCTGATGCCACCCTCGCCGCTGCTGAGAGCGTCGCACCCCTTCAACCGCCGTCCCCGTTCTCGGCCCCCGCCCTCTCCGCCGCTCGTGTGATTTGCTTTCCCGCCCACGCCAGACGGCGCCTCTCCAGAGGGACACGGCGGCGGGGGCGGGGGCGGGGGCGGGTTGGGGTGGGGCGTCACAAAGCCTCTGCCCGCTGGACCGGGGCGTAAAGCGATTCCGAACGGCGCGGCGCGGCGCGGAGCGGGGAGTGGCGGGGACGGTGACGTCACGGAGTCAAGTAATCCGGAGGCTGCTGATGAGACTATTAGTATGCCGGGTGGAGAGGCCGCTGTCGCCGCCGTGCCGCGCCCTTTTATCAATTCCATTGGGCCTCGCCATTGAGATGGTGATGGAGCCCCGCTCCTCCCCTCCCTCGCGCGCAGCGGGCTACCCTCTGCAGACCTGCGCTGGCCGCAGGCTTCCCCGTGGAAGCTGACGGCGGAATCATCTTGTCTTCATGGGGTAGCGTGGAAGAAGCTATCGAATTTACGTCACTATGTCGTCGTCACTCATTCATTTCGATAATTTCGATCAAATTGTTAGATGGTTCGGATTGTTCGAATTGTCGGATTGTTCGAATTGTCGGATTGTTCGAATTGTCGGATTGTTCGAATTGTCGGATTGTTCGAATTGTCGGATTGTTCGAATTGTTCGAATTGATCGAATTGTTCGAATTGATCGAATTGTTCGAATTGATCGAATTGTTCGAATTGTTCGAATTGTTCGAATTGTTCGAATTGTTCGAATTGTTCGAATTGTTCGAATTGTTCGAATTGTTCGAATTGTTCGAATTGTTCGAATTGTTCGAATTGTTCGAATTGTTCGAATTGTTCGAATTGTTCGAATTGTCGGATAAAAATGTTTAGCCTATCTAATTGGAAAACACGAATTCACGTGGAAATCACCTCAAAAAAAAGTTTTGGAAATTGTTACCATCGCCCTTTAAATGACGAGAATAAAAACGCTATGTTCTAAATACAAGAGACACATTAAAATGCTCTAGTTTCTTAAATGGGATAGCCAATGTCTCCTCAAAAACATGCCATACTTAATAGTAGCGGAGAGATACGCAAAACAAGATTCAATGCTCTGTAACAATCCTCGATCTCTGATGGCCAATCAACATGAAAGCAAGAGGTACGCAATTACCAACATTTACATTTCGTATACAAAACGAATTGTGTAATTGTCAGAAACAAGGAAATTTTGTATTGCTTTATTTACTCCACAGAAATGAGTGCTTTAGGAAATAGGTTTAAAAAACATTGAAAGAAACTCGACTAAATTGTGAAAGTTTTCGCCAAAACACATTCACATTTTGAATATATAAGCTACTATTTTGACGTAGCAATGATAACACTGAATGATGTGAACATAAAAGCACAATTCCCAGCCCCTGGAGTTTTCCTTCCCCGCGCTCCGTGCTCCAGACGGAAGCCTGGCAACCCGTGGCACCCCCGTCGGCGCAGATAAATGGTTCAGCCCCATTTTATTGTGCGTCCCCTCGGCTGGCGCTCCTTAAATCTACACGCGATTATTTGCCATTCTATTATGCCCTTATTTCACGCGATCCCCCGCGTATCGCTCTTATCCCGACCAAATCCCTCAAGAATCTCGCTGGTCATAAAGATAGGCGGGCGCGCTCTCTGTGTGGCCGAGGACAGCTCGCGAGGGGGTGCGAGAGGGCGGCGCTTCGCGCAGGCAACGATCGCAAGCGAGGACGCATTCAACTGTAGCATGCGACCGAAGGCAGTCTCGTGTAAACGCCGATGAACATAATCAATCGCCTTCACATGCTCTGACTCCGGCTGGGATAGAAGGGGCTTTTTAGCATCCTATATTGTGGAGAACATGTTCATTCTAGAGAATTGTTCATAAAAAAAAGTAGTTTGAAAAATAAATCTACTTTTATTAGTGACAAGCTTAGGTGGCTCAGAGCATCAATTGATGTCACTGCAGTACCTCTAATTGGGAGGTTCTCGGGTTCGAGTGCCGACGGTGGCAGGATGTTCACCACTAGCTAGATAGCTAAGACGAAATCAGCCGCTGTCTGCTGAAGAATTCCAGCGGCCGGTTGCTCTGGTCGGTAGTTTCTCGTGATTTCTTCGATCAACAGAGCGAAGACCAGTATCCTAACAAACAGGCCACGGACCTTGCGTGATCCTCCCCTCCTCCTCCTGTCCTATCCCCACCCTTTATATGCACACACTTACACTTACAGGCACTACACTACTGCACATGTCGGCAGGTTAGAGCTTCGCCCGGCTGGGGCGGTGCCCCGCTATTGGGAGATATCTGGACGAGGAAAACCCTGTAAGCAACGAGAAAGTCAGTGCCGGATCTCAGAATTAAGCGGGAGGAGATCTCCGTCACCTCACGTGAAAATGACACGCATTATACTTACGGGACTGTTGAGCAAAGCTGTTATATATACGCACGCGATAACACTAATCATTCAGTCAATTAGAGATCAATACTATGAATGAATGATATCAATGATTGTAAGAAAGAAGAGATCGTGTCTGAATCGACTTTTTTCCTCTTTTTTATGCCATAAAGTTGTGTTGTTTGTCTGGGTCACTGGATTTTCACTTTATCGAAGTTATAAATTATTAAGGGAAGATTTTAAATGAAAATAGGTGTGAATCTCACCTTTTGTCTCACATAGAATGTACACACGCACATACACAATGAAATCGAGACTCTCACACTGAAATTCATCACTAATTAGTTTTTGAGTTTCATTAATGAATGTGAATCGTTCTTGGACAATAGTACGAAGTTTTATTTTTGAAAATGTTTATATTACTTTCTAGTGAAATTTTCTGAGAGGCTTAATGCGCCAACATGTAGTAAAAACAAACCACATACAAACTTTCAATGCTGGAAACTAATTACATTTATTCAAATACCAAGCTATTGAAACACGACAAACTATTTCTTCTTCTGTTATAAACTCACCAGAATGCAATGGCCAATGGAAAACGTTAATTAGTTATGAATGATAATGAAAGACGATTCAGAAAACGATAAATTGTCGTCTTTATTTTAATATTTAAAATTACAAATATGTAGTACATCTTTCTTCTGTAGATCTAGCAGTGCTACGCTAGATTTCATTTTTAATCAGATTTGTTTGCAATTTTAAGGAGGAAATGCAAGAATAATATTTATTACAAAATTTTACAATAAATTGTTTAGAGAAACCTCATCAGCACATTTTCAGTCTTTCAAGTCTTACAATATTCATTTCAAAGAAAATACTATCCACTGACATTTGTATTGACATTAACCATTCATTTAATGGGTCACTTAGTTCAATATGTTTAATAGGTCATTTAATGGTAGTATAAATTACTGTTTATTGATTTGACGACTTATTTTTAAATCCAAATATTGGGTTCATAAAATATGTTTTCTCGTAGAGGTACAAATAGTGTACTATACAGCAACTTAAATGCAAAATAAATATAGTTTCCGTACTATAATTCAAAATAATTTAAATTGTATCATCACAATTCAACAAAACAAATTTTTACCATCCAATAATAAAGAAATTTGAAATTTCAATCTTGCTGTTCTTCTTTTTAGAAAATGTGAAACGGCAGAAAAAACAGTTCAGAAGTTCAAGACAAAATGAATAGCAATGTTTAAGAAAATTGCTCAAATCTTCAATGCTTACACGTTGATTTTCTTCTCAGAAAAAATTGTTCAAATTAAGGTAACAAACTACATTTCTGCTGAATTTCGGGTACAAAAATGTCTGCAAATACATTTTTTCTTTATTCCCTATTTGGAAACTTGAATAAAATGTAAAGATTGTTAAAGACTCTAATTGAACACAATTTAAAATTTTGAAGAGATATACCAATTATCTGGTTTCAAAATTAGAATTAGAATGACAGAATGAATCGAATTTCTTAAAAATAAAATTAAAAATTTTCATATTCCTTTCTTCAATTATTAATAAACTGATTTCTAAAACACAATATATTTTTTTAATATTAACTCTCTAAAATCTGCAATTTGAAGCATCATATTTGATTTAAAATGTCATTCACTTATTGCGAATTTGTAAACAGTAAATGTGTATCATTTATTTCTTTATATAATTTTAAAGCAATGTTGTCCAGAATAATGCATAAGTGTTATGTGTCATGTGTGCATTACGAACAAATATTTTTAATAAAAGTAGGGTTCAGCTCTTGAAAATGTTCATATTGGGCTTCATAATAATAT
This sequence comes from Gryllus longicercus, assembly GCA_038098605.1. Classification (NCBI taxonomy): domain Eukaryota; kingdom Metazoa; phylum Arthropoda; class Insecta; order Orthoptera; family Gryllidae; genus Gryllus; species Gryllus longicercus. The sequence goes on along the minus strand of JAZDUA010000223.1, from coordinate 788,025 downwards.
ATTTCAACAATTGTAAAATTTTCAATGAATTTTCAAATTAGGGAGACAAAAAAAAATTTTGCGCTCTAAGGATAGCCGTAACCATACTCCACATCCAACAGTACAACTCTAAAAAAAAATTTAAAAAAAAACCTTCAGTGCGGACGGGACGTTCTGAAAACGCTCCCGTCGGGAGTCGCTTTAAATGTTTGGGCGTCGATCGGAGCGCGCCTAGCGGACATGGCCAGAGCAAACAGCCGCTGTCCGGCTCTTGGCTCGTCTCGGAGGACGCGGCGGCGCCGGCCGCGCTGCGCTAATAGGCTTCGACGTGGTCAGGCGCCGCGCCGCGCGGACCCATAAATCGATGACAACTCTCCACCACCGCAGCGAATAAACGCCCGGCGGAAAGCACGCTCGGCATCGCTTGCGCCGCCCCTCCCCCCCCCACCCACCCCCACGCTCCCCTTCCCTTGTCCCCGCGGTAGCAAACGCGCCTCTGCGGCGAATTTCGGCCGCGCGGTCCGCGAGGACATGGCTGCGGTGGAGCGTGCGTGTTGGCGGACTCGCCGGCGGCAACAGGCAAAAATAGAAATAAATGTGATTGACCCGTGTCCATTGCGTAGACTATCATTCATTGAGTTCTTCGACAACATGAACCATTTTGTTTTTCGGGAAATAATAGTAATTTATTATACAAGTTCCAAAGAAATAGTAGTTTGTGTTGGAGAAAAAGGTATTACGTCACGAATGACGTAGGAGCCAGAGGAGGTATTTTGCTCGAGTATTCGCAGTATTTTAATCATCGTTGTACAGTTTGATTTTATATTCAATTGGTTTTACTAAAATACAAAAAAAAAATGTCGCGTTGGGTTTCGTCAGGTTAAATAGGTGTCAGGAGAGTAGTTTGCTACCCGAGTACATATTTTTTTCTTACTGAGCCTTTTTTTTCCATCTTTGGGGGATGCGGATTTCGACTACCCGCGCCGTGTGCCAACTATATCCCTCCTGGGGACACATTAACCTTTACACTAGACGCTGACACACGAGCGAGCTTCTCGGTCCATGGTCAGCAGACTCACAACGCCTTCCGCGGCAACACATGAAAGACAAGGGACAAACAACCAGGCCCACGGCGGGACTCGAACCCGCTTCAGGCCGAGGCGCTCAGTTGACACACGCTCTAGCCACCTGCCATCCATGTCAGCCACCCGGAATTCATAATTTGTTAAAAAGTTCATCACCCGCAGTCCAAAATAGGATATTAGAGCCACACATTGACATATTAAAATCGCCTTTAACACTAAAAATAAAAATTCTATATCCTAGGATGTAATTTGTGTAATGATCGTGAAACAATTGCTTAGTTCGAAATACATATTCAGAAACAAAGTATAACATTAAGATTTTTGGGTTTGCGTTTCTCCGTTTCTATTCAATAAGATTAGGGATGGTAGTACTTTAATATTCAAAGTAGTAAAATTTAATTTTATGAAAAAGCCAAGATATTTTGGACACGGTAGGAGCCAGAGTGACTAATTATCAGTACCAATGTAAACGATAGTGACAAAATGCAATTGAAATATTTTATGTAATAATGCATGGTTCAAACGGAGCATATCCTTCATTGTTTTAATGAGATTTTTGTCAAGGATATTCTCAAAATTTTGATACATTACGATAAATGTAAATTGTATTAAAGTTGAAATAAAATTGCCGTCTATTAATTGAAACTTAATTTACTCGAGGGTTAAAAACCGTTGTTAATTTTGGCAAAAACAAACATAATTGTTGCTTTACATAGCTTTAATGGATAAATAATGACCTGGTTCTCGAGAGAAAATAATAGATCTTTATCACTCCACCCCACGGCCACGCCTCGGCCTTTGTCACTTCTCGTATTCGCAGAAGTTAAGCCGTTTTATTCGTAAGCAAAATCTTATTTTACTCTGATGATACATTATTAATTACTAGCTATAAAACTACCTTCAGTTTATTTCAGTTTTCACAATTATTTACTTAATTGAACTTATTAAATTCACGTAGCAAATCTTTTCTTGCCACGTTGTTTCCAATGCTGTTGCTTCGATTGTGAATGGGCCTTTAAGCTTCACCTGCGAGCTTCGCTTGCTCAACCTCTAATTCTACCACTGCCGCATAGTTTCCATACACTGCCCCATTGAGGGAACTGTGCGAAGGGGAAATATTTAAAGCCTACGAACCAGGCTTTTGCCAGCTCTGCAAGGCCTGCTCGATCTTTGATGAAAATGAAAAGAAAGGGGATGATTTGTTGAAAGATCTGGAATTATTTACATAAGATTTTATCCAATGATTGAAATATTACGAGACATTTTTCTTTGTAAAGAAAAACTTCGCAACCGAATTATGTCACTATTGACTTATGAATTATTTTTTATACACGGCGATTGAGTTCGAGTATGAGCAACGAAATAGTTAACGCCATTTTAATTCATTAAAACCATGATTTCCTCAAAAATATTGTGATGTACTGTATTCTAATCACAATATACTGAGACCGTTTAAAGTGCATTGTCATGAAATATTAAAATACACATGTTGATTTGAAATTGTTTATATACGACATCTTTTAAAAACTGTCCAAATTCAGCGTAAATATTATGCTAATGTTGGCATTGAAAATTGACTAAAAATAATGCGTAAGCTTCCTTAATTCTACAGAATTTTAGTTTACATTTTGCACTTTGTATGATTAAAGATTTGCTATGATTTTCGTACTATGTATAAAGTAGTAATTGCGAAAAACAAAAAAGATATATTTCATGCATTGTTTTCTGCAGTGGACTTTTAGACGTCATAGGCGCGCCCACCTAAACTCAAGAGGGAAGACAACCGTACTTCATGGCCCCCTAATCCATTAAAAAGTGGAAAATCAAGAATTCAACTTCTTCCACGGACCTCTAGTCCCTCCGTGTTCACATGAGAAATGTTATGATCAGTCTTCATTTCCTTGCTTCTTTCTTGCTGGATTAGCAGTTTTGTACGTTTCATAATAATCACCGGCTTAACAATTCCGGAGAAGCTGGGAACCAGTTAAGAATATCAAATCTGCGACATTTCAAAATCTGTAAAACCATTTCTCTTATAACAATGATACGAAAAACAAAGGAGTGTTGGAAACACCGAATAATATTGTATAGTATCTTGGGGCTGCCATGGCTGCAAATGGTTCCGATCGCTACAAGCCCGATTCGCAAACACTTGCAGCGATCGACTGGCAATATCCGTCCATCTTTCCGGGCGAACTACCCGTGTAGCAATTTGCAGCGCTCCCCCGACCGCCTGCCGCGCTGCGGCGCCGGTCGGTTTTTTCCGCGCGCCCGAGGGAAACCGGTGGTTTTAATTGATTAATTGAATCAAAGAGTTAGGGCGCGGGGAAGAACGTCCGTGTGGTTTACCACCGCCCTCGGCGCCCCTGCCGCCCGCGCTCGCCACTGCTCCATCGCCGCCGCCACTGCCGCCGCCACCAGCGGCATCGCCGCCACACCCACACCCTTTTCACCAGCACCGCCACCACCGGCAGGATCGCCACTGTCCACCGCCACTACGAGTACTTCCACAGCCCCCGACCCCACCTCTGCTACCGTCCCCGACATCGTCCCAGACACCGTCCCCTACACCGTCCCCTACACCGTCTCCTACACCGTCCCCTACACCGTCCCCTACACCGTCCCCTAACCGTCCCCTACACCGTCCCCTACACCGTCCCCTACACCGTCCCCTACACCGTCCCCTACACCGTTCCCTACACCGTTCTCTACACCGTTCTCTACACCGTTCTCTACACCGTTCTCTACACCGTTCTCTACACCGTTCTCTACACCGTTCTCTACACCGTTCTCTACACCGTTCCTTACACCGTTCCCTCCATCGTCGCCGTTACCGTCACCGTCACCGTCGCCATCGCCGTCGCCGTCGCCGTCGCCACCGCCACCGCCACCGCCACCGCCACCGCCACCGCCACCGCCACCGCCACCGCCACCGCCACCGCCACCGCCGCCGCCGCCGCCGCCGCCGCCACCGTCGCCGCCACCGCTCGCCCCCACGCGCGCTGTGTCAACACCGCCGGCATGATAGCTGCACGTTGCTATGGTTACCCGCAATTCGAAGCCACTCCCCCGGCGTGAGCGCTGCCGGCGGCGGCGGCGACGTCGGCGCGGCGCGGGTGGGGCGGGGGGCGGGGGGCGGGGGGCGGAGGCTGCGGCGGCGCGGGCGCTGGCTTATTGGGCTCGGAGGCAACTACACGTCGCCGCCGCCGACGCAGCCATGCTCCACCGCGACGCCTGGCGTCTGGCCCCCGCTCTCCCTGCCCCGCGCCCGGCCCGGCGGCGGCGGCGACGGCCCGCCTGCGTCTTGGGGAGGGAGCAACGCGCTTTGCTAGAGGGCGACGATGTACAGCTTGCGGCGCATTCAACTGCTGTGTACGAAAGCCTTGCACGTCGTGGATAATGTATTTGTTTCGGATATAATCTTACTATCTGAGCGTGACGCCGGCAGGTAATTGTAAAAAAAAATATTTGTGTCCTTCAATTTTTCGTGGACAAAGAAATGTTATACTTCGGATTTTAGGACAAATGTCTATTTAGTTCCTTTAGGGCAGTGCTGTCCCACTGGTTGCCCGCGGTGCCATTTATTGTGACTCGCGATGGGTTATTAGACAAACGTGAAAGTCCCTTGCATTCATGTCCGGCGAGAAGATTGCACCTATCAGACTCCCTTTGTCGGGGTCAAACCCTCTTAATGTAAAAATTGGTTAAGTTTAGATCTAAGGATTTTTTCTAGTAAATTCAGAAATTCAAAATTGTCCCCATGTGTCTCACTGCGTGGTATCATGTATTATTCCATCCCCCGCCCGTTTCAGAACAGCTCCGCGATCGGTCAACAATACGGGGTTGCGAGTGGATCGCCCGAGTAACGAAAGTACGTCCCGCAACTGTAGTAAAGGTTTTTGTTGTGGCCCTGAGGCCTTTCAAGTTGGACACCCCTGCTTTAGGAATTTGTGGAAAATAACAGCAGATGATTACGAATCATAAAAAAAATAAATCTATTGAAAGAATCTAATACCGCCTAAAATATCCTAAAAGGTGGATTGATGCATATTTTAATATTTTTTGCTTAAAACTTCCTAAAATAGATAAATTTAAAAACTTATCATATTTTCATTGCTCATTTTTAAAATTTTCTTTTACCGAAACTTTTACCAAATACTTTCCCGAATTTCCCGTCAAGGAAATATTCCCTGATCGAATGCGCAGTGAACTACGAACCGAAATCTTATCCAACACTCTAAACATAAGGAGTTCTGCAAGTCAACACAAAGACAAAGTTTCACGCTAGTCAGCACACACTTTTTAGGCAATTGCACCCATTCCCAGTGCAGCTGCTTATTCACAGGTTGAGGTTTATCGCCACGGCGCGTCGGTCGCGCCACAACGTGTCAATGCAATCCAGAAAAGGCGCACGTCAGCCAAAAGCTTACTTTTGGAAAGGCGAATCTTACAAAATACGGCCAAATCTTACCGTGCCTAAAAAAGTCACATTTAATGCCTAATAGTCCCTAGTTTCATACTTTTGTTGACTATTTTACGTGCCGAATTCATCACTTTTTTTGTGCCTAAAGTTCGAGGTCTGCAGTGCCGGCAGAACATAAGCAACTCTTAACAGTTCTCTTGCCATGTGCTTTCGCATGTCATGAGCCCTGCTCTGGAGCAATCAGCTTGCGAGATTTCGTCTAATTTTTCGTAACTCCTTGTATCTCGTGTAGGTGGTGCCATGAGCGTAGTGATATGTGGCAACAGCGCATCAAGCTGTCAGAGACGCTTATACGCTGCCGATACTGGGGTGATAAGTAATGTGGCATGATCATACTCGCACATAGGTTGGAGAAAGATAAAGAAAAGAATAGCTAGAAATACTTTTTTTAAAACAGACTTATGTTCCATTACAATTTTGTATTTAAGTATTGAGATTGTGCATATAGTTGTAACGATTCATATATTGCTGGAAAAGCAGTTTAGTGATACTCAGCATTTCATCAACATAGATTCTTTAATACCTCCATTAATAACTTTATCGTGGATTTCTTCCGGGAGATTCTAAAAGGATTTGGCTAATGCTGCCAATCTATTTATGACGAATAGACTGCCAGCATTCGAATTATATTGTCAGGAATCGAATGAACTGTTGAGCACTTTAGTAGGTTCCTTAAAATCTCGGTAAAACACATTTTATATATCAAATGATCTGCAAATAATGGTTAATTCCACACCAATATACCGAGACGCGTCGAATCACACACTACTAGTCCTGACTGGTGAACCAGAAGAGGAATAACCGTCAATAACGGACAGATGGTCATTCGGACATACACAGGTGTGTGCCCTATTACTTCAATTAGATATTAAAATTGCCTACGACTCAGAAGAGAAAGGAAATGCACAGAAAAAAATGAAAGAATAAATCATCACTGCATAAGGAAAATGTCACATCTAAATATTGTCATGTTGAATGATACAATAGCATGTTGAATGATACAATACAATTCAATAGCTACGAATACAAAATTTTAATACCTTCATTCTCCCTTCAGTCATGTTTCAAAATACTCCACACACTCTAAATATCGTAGCCTCAACATTCTTCAATTTCTCTTGTACTGTTGGAAAACTTTCTTTGATGTTTTATCCTCTTTGTCCTTTTCTTCTATTCTTGAAGATCTTCACCGAATTGAGGAATTTCGAACTAGATCGCGTTTTACTAGTCATTCAACTTGAGCTCCGTATTGATGAAGTCTTCAGACTGGATTTCATTGCCATTAATAAGCTAAAGCAATTTCCTCAGTTTCACGGTATCTTGGATCCTTTTCATTCATCTTATGTTTCATTAAAATAACTCACGAGTTCCTCTATTAGCAAACTTATAAATTCGCGATTCAGGGCTATCTTTTTCCTGGAATATAGTACTAGCCAAGTTCATTATCAGTTCGTGGCGCCCTTCATCGGTAATAATGGAATTCAGTAAGGTGTTGGCCCATCTCAGCCTTGATGTCAGCTTCCACTCTCGCAGGCATACTTTCAAACTGGTGGTGGAAGGTTTCTTGAGGAATGGCAGTCCGTTCTTCGCGGAGTGCTGCACTGAGGAGAGATATCGATGTAAGTCGGTGAGGCCTGGCACGACGTCCGTGTTCCAAAACATCCCACAGGTATTCCATAAGATTCAAGTTAGGACTTCGCGCAGGCCAGTCCATTACAGAGATGTTATTGTCGTGTAACCACTCCGCCACAGACCGTGCAATACGAACAGGTGGGCGATCGTGTTGAAAGATGCAATCGCATCCCCGAATTGCTCTTCAACAGTGGGAAGCAATACATTGTTTAAAACAACATCGTAGGCCTGTGCCATGATAGTGCCATACAAAACAACAAGGGACTCAAGCCCCCTCCATGAAAAACACGACCACACCATAACACCATTTCGGACGTGTCCGGATTCTTTTGATCACATAGTGTAACTGCCCGGTTCTATCGATACCGATAGTCGCTCTCAACGAGGGTCCGGCGCCATGCCGCCTGCGTGCAATGCCGTGCCGGCCCGAACGAGGGGCGGCGCCCACGGGCTAATCCAGCCCCCGCGCCCGCCGAGCCGCTGCCGTAACTCAGGCGGCGGGGGTGGGGGCGGCGGACTGGCGCTTGTCAGCCGGGGGCGGCGGCGGCGGCGGCGGGTCGGTTTCGCGCCCTCGGGGCTGCCCCCCAGGGAGCGGTCACCTCTCGGCCACCTGTGGCGCGGGGGTGGGGGTGGGGGGGAGGAGGAGACGGCGATCGGCTCCGCTCGCGAGCGCACCTGTCCCGGGATTAGGGTGAAATATTGAAGAGACCGCGCGCGCACTCGCGCTCGAAGGGTCAAGGGCGTTCTTGGGACGCCTCCGGACGGACCGAGGCAGCGACGTCAAGACTGACTACGGGCAGCGGTAGCAGCAGCAACAGCAGCGCGCGGCGATAGTGTAACGGTTAGCGTACCGGACTGTTGTACCCAAGTTGGCGGTTTCAAACGATCGAAGCCGTTGATTTTTAAGGGCGCAAAAATCCTTCGTACGCCTTCCTTCGGAGGGGAAGTAAAGCCGGCTGTCTCATGTTAGTAGTTTTACTTGCATGTAAAAGGTCCTAAATGACGCCTCTGAGCTAAATTCAAAAATCGCCTGTTACTCGCCCAAGAAATACCTCTTTCCTCTGCTAGTTGGTGAAAGGAGCGTAGCGAAATTTGCGTGGTCAGACGGAAGAGCAGGCCTCATGGCCTGAGTCTCGCCACGTAAAATAAGGCATTAATTTAATTCAATTCAATTCACGTTTACCATCCACATGGTATGCAACGAACTTGTCAGCGCTACTAGAGGTGGAAAAAAAGGAACGATTTGTATAACGATGGCGCCGAGAAAATCTGCGGCAGCGTGCTCATCAAAGGATGTGAACTATTTTAACCATTATTTACTTGGCTGTCCGGGTTACGACGGGGCCATGGCGAAGGTGCCGACGTTTCGGTCGCCATTCTACGACCTTCCTCAGGGCTCAGAGAATGGCGACCGATATGTCGGCACCTTCGCCATGGACGCGGCATCACCCGGACAGCCAATTAAATACTGACTCCGGCCGCGGAAGAATATTCTCTTATTTTAACCATACTAAAAGGAGGATTGGTACAACAAAAATTAAAAGTAAAAATGTTAATAAACATAAAAGTACAAAACGCGAGCCACAAACACTTTGAACGATGGAAGGGAAGTGCCCCAATGGCAGCAGATGGTTAAACTTCGGAGTCAAGGAAAATTTTAGTGCAGTTGGTTTTTTTTAAATATAATATCCACGAATGTTCATGATTACAAAGTGAAGGGAAAAGAAGCAGTTGGGGACTGACGACGTTTTCGAATAATAGAGGATCGTGTAACGAGGAAAACAATCGACACGAGCAAGATTTTGATGGACAACAAAGTGTGTCAGTTCCATTTTCTGCTGGCCTAAAAAGTGAGACAAGTGTTACAAGGATGGAATGAGGGTTCAATCGCATGCAAGGTACAATGTTTACGATTCTTTCCACTTTTCTTTGTTATGTAGTTGTGAGAGTAAAATTGTTAACGAGCGTCATTCATCATTTCTTAGCACCTGTAGAGGAACTAGTTTAATTTTTCTGTTCTTATTCGTCATATTCCGGCAAGTATATTAGGCTGCTATCCGTCCTTTTCTGCCATACGTTCTTATATATTTAGATGCACATTCTTAATTATACGCAGAAGCAATTCTCATAGAAGTAAACAATTCGTAATTCCGCAAAACATTTGTTGACAGTACAATTGTTGAGTGTTGCGAGGAACAGTCATGCAGAAACAGCAGTATGAAATCTATTTTGAACAAATTATGTTTTGTTGATGGAGACGGTCTTTGCCGAAAAAGTGATGAGGAGAGTGACAGAATATTAAAAAGAGTGAACAATCTTAGGAAACTATATTGCCATTTGAGCAGGAAATGAATTAACCTTGTTTACTTTCCCAGTGACACTACCAAATGACAACGAACCTTTCACACTGCCAAATGACAAGGAACCAATGCCCCACTTTTTCAGTCTTAAGTGAAACGAATAGAGCACTATAGAGTTTCATCAGTACGGTTCGAAGTACGACATCGTCTTACACGTTTACTGTAAAGATTGCGTGGAAATAGAACTTTCACACGCGACTCTTTCATGAGAAAACACGTCGCAATTACATTCCGCGGACGCTCAACAGGATCCATTTGAGACGTCGGTCGCGCCTCCCCTCGTCCACAGGATATCCTGTGCGCGTTGGTCCCCCTGCGGGACTATTTACGGGCGGCAATTTACCGGCGCGGCGTCATTTCTGTATCCGCGGATTCCGCTCGGCTGGCTTCGCCTTGCGCGCGGCGACGCGGCAGAACGTGCCGGGAGCGGCGGCAAACCGCTTGCCTGGCGCTGGCCTGCGCACTTCGCTCGGCCGCCCGGCGCCCGCACGGGGCTTCTGCTGAGGCCGCTTCCGGGAAGGGGCTCGCGGGGCGGCGGGGCGACGTCACCCGGGTGCTGACGGCGTGCCGGAAGCCAATATGACGCCACTGCCGCTCGCCCCGCCCCGCTCCTACCCTCCCCGCCCCACCCGCCCTCCCCGCCTCGCCCCGCTCCGCTTCATCTCCGCTCCTCTCCTCCCTTTCCCGTCCCGTTCTATTCCATACTGTCCCGCTTCCCTTCGCTCCGCCCCGCTCTGCCCCGCTCCGCCCCGTTCCGCCCCGCTCCGCCGCGCCCCGTTACGCCCCGTTACGCCCCGCCCCGCCCCGCTCCGCCCCGCTCCGCCACGCTCCGCCCCGCTGCGCCCCGCTGCGCCCCGCTGCGCCCCGCTCCGCCTTCCCCTCCACCACGCTCCGCCCCGCTCTGCTCCACCCCGCTCCGCCTTCCCCTCCGCCCCGCCCCGCTCTGTTCCACCCCGCTCCGCCTTCCCCTCCGCCCCGCCCCGCATCGCCCCGCTCTGCTCCAAACCGCTCTGTCCCGTTTCGCCCCGCTCCGCTCCACCCCAACCCTCCGCTTCCGCTAACGCAGGTCCGTCCCGCCTCGCCCTGCTCCGCCCGCCCGACTCCTCCACCCTCTCTGCCTCCGCACTTCTGCGCCCTGGCCATCTCCCCTGCCTCGCCTCGCCCCGCCCCCACCTTTCGTTCTCGCCGGCGCCAACGACCTCCGCCCGGCCATTCATGCCCGCGACTGAATCGCTTGCCGCTGTCGCACACGGACAATTCATGAATTGGCTAGTGGAGTATCAATGGCATGGCAGGTGTGGCGCGTGCTGCTGTGGTCGCTACGCGGTAGGGGCGTAACTGGGCATTGTACATTTGTAAAAACGTTGGCGAAAATTATTTTTAATAACTGAATTTAACAAAAAATAACGGAAAAGGATTAAATATAATTATTGATTAAAGGCAAAATTGCAGATGTTTCTTCACATGTTCGACTGTATAATACTACCAACGCATTTCGTCCTCAATCATTGGCTTTGTTTCATATGGAGTATTTTAGGTAAATAGTTTCTAGTGTTCAAAATTCTACCTTTTGTCGATATTCCGAAATTGAGAATACACTTTTTTTCCATTTTCAGCTATTAGGTTTGAGAATTTCATAAAAATATATTGCTCCACAAGTATTGGTGTTTGCGGAATTTGTGCGTTTCATTTCTTTTGTTTAATTTGTTTCCTTTGTGGGCCGGATAAACAAAGAAGAGAAACTTAAGCGTTGAATTAATGTATGAAACAAAACTATGAAATCCTCTAAAATTACGACTTTGTGAGATTTATTGACCTAGATGTTCGGAAACTATCTTTGTTTTCAATTTATGTAGGTACCCAACCCCATTTTTTTCTCATAGTTAAAAAGGTAGTTTTTGTTAATTTTCCAGATTTTTTGGAAACTCGTTAAAAAAATACTATTCCCTAAATATTTGCACGCTTATGTTTTTCTGCAAATTTAAAACTAAATAAATACCTAAACGAGTTATCTTTATATTACCAATTTAATTAATTTAGTTTATTTTTAAAAAGTGTGATTTTGACGGATATCGTATCATCACAATGATGCTACATGTCACGAGTTCAATCCCGGTGAGGTGACCAAAGTGTTTGCTGTTCCGAACTACTTGTAGTTGGTGGCAGTATCGTTAAACAATTAAAATGTAAAAATAAAATCTAAAACAAATGAGGTGCTTTGAGTGTGTCAAATATTATTACACAATCTTGATGCTACTCAGTGATTGTCTCGCCACGTAAAATAAGGCAAATTCAATTCAATTCAATTGTTTCTTGTTTAAAGCAACACAATGTTTAACCCTTGCCATCTCTTCTTTTTATGATAGTTACAAAAGTATCAAACAATTACAACATAAAAAGAAAAAAAATATTTTTAAAAAGATGTGCTTGGGGGGGATGTCAAATATAATTACAAAATTTGATACGCCGTGTGATGTGTAAAAGAAGTACATTAACAAAATGGTAAACCCCTGCCACCTATTCTCTGACCGACTACTCCATGAATCTTACATTCATTGGATGCTCTGTTGCTGCTGCTCCTCCCTTTATGATAGCCTGGCGAGACTTGCAAAATTGTCAAACAATAACAATGCACAAATAAAAAATCTTGTTAAAAAGATGTGCTTCGGGGCATGTCAAATATAATTACAAAGTTTGATGCGCCGTGTGATGTGTAACAAAGTACAGAAAGAAAATATGAAACCCCTGCTCCCTCTTCCCTGAGCGACTATCCCATGAATCCCAGAATCCCACCCACGTCGGATGCTCAGTTGCTGCCGTTGGCCTCGGCTGCGCCACAAGGCCGCGCAGTCGTTCCTCCGTGCGCCGCGGTGCGCCGCGCCGGCGCGCAGCGAGGCCGGAAACCTGCGCTCAGCGTTTTTCGCAGCAACAGGGCAAAAAGCGCGCGATGGCCGCCCCCGCTCCCGCCCCCGCCCCCGCCTCCGCCGCGAAAGCGCGCGTCGACAAACCTCGGCATCCGCCCAATTAATTCTCTTCTCCGTGCGTTTATGTGTCGACCTTCCAATGAGGATTATCCCGCCCAAGGCAGGTTTTCAATAGGCGCTGCTGACACCTACGTGGGCCCAACAGCTGCGCCGGCGACATCCAGTGAAGCCCAATGTTTCGCGATAGGTCGATGGTGAATGAAGGTTTTTCGCGTGTTTTGACGTAAATTTGAAAAGTAGATTCTCAACGAGGCCTGTATCGATCCCTGTAGGGGTCGACGAGATTTTACAGGGGATCAATGATTATCAAGGAATTGATTGGGGATCCAGAGCTAAGTTAAGACCCGTGATAAGACCCGTGATACAATCGAGAACAAGAGTTTATAAATTTAAAAAAAATATTAATAAAACTGAACATTAATTACTTTCTGGTATTTATTTTTTGTTTCTATTACGTTTTCATATAACAATTAACTGCTAATTTCCTCATTTTAGGGGATTTAATGCCATTTATATGAAAGAAATAGAACTTGTTGAATCTGTTAATACGAGTCCGAAAACTTGTTTGTATTTGTAAAACAAAAATAATAGTACGCAACATAATAATAAATAAATGTAAAGCGATTCGAGTCCTATTTTTCACATTCTTTGGATGATTATTTTTGCATAATGTATGTGCTATTATTCGAGTTATTATTATATTGTATGTTGAGCATTAAAGAGAAAAATTCAAGGGAGGGCGATCAAAGAAACCATTTACTGAAAGCGGTCGTTGGTGGAAAAAGTGTTTGAACTCCTCTTTTACAAAGAAAGCGTTACTACCAGGTATGTCACACAACATTGGATCGAAGGTGGACATAGAGTCTGATGGGCCATGGTAATGAATAATTTTATCGCATCTGGAAAGTGTTGATTTTTAGTTTCTGTAATGATAGAAATATAAATGAAGTCTTTTAATAAAGTCAATATAAATATTACATTCAATTGTATGAAAAAGAGTACAATGTTGCAGCTGATATTACGAGCTGATAACATAAAAACATTTCGCATTTCTCACAAAAGTTGAAGGATCCGTGCAGAGTTAGTAAAGTGGAGGGAATACTCGTAAGGTTTATATTCCTTACATCAACCCAAGTGACGCAACAGTAATTAATACTTAAGGTAGCTACTAAGAATAATGTATTCTCTTTTCTAGGGCGAGAGAATATCTTTCAACTAGGTTTTCATAGTAACCAGTGCTCTAAAGAAAATCTTTTTGAGCCTATAAAAGTTCTGAAGTTGAGTTTGAACAACTCGATGTTTGGTACGTTTCGAGTTTGTCTTTGTTGTGTACAAGTAATTCTTACTTTATAAACTTTGTAAATCCTAATGATATGAATGGTCAATTAAACCTCTGCAACCTTTGCAACCTCTGAAATCGCCTAATTGTTCTTCTCGCATGAATGACTAGTGAAAAAAATTGTTGCTGATTTACAAATTAACCAATTAATTAAAGAAGAAATGGAGTTAAATTACAGAATGAGTAAATGATTAGTGGACAACTGATAAAATGAATGTTGTGCTGATAGAACAGAACTTGACCCCCCCAACCGATCCGCAGTACCAGAATCGCATAAGTTACGTGCGCGCAGACACCGTGCTTTGGTAGCACGGCATAGCATGGCGCTTAGATCGGAGGGAAGATAGGGATAGGGAAGATCGGAGTGTGGAGGAGAGAGGTAAGGCGTTATGTGACGGTATGGGGCAGGAGGCGGAGTTGCTTCCTGGGGAGGGACATCAGGGTGCGGTGGGTCGCGGTGAAATAGGACGTGGGGAAGGAACATCAGGATGTCGAAGGCCGAGGTGAAATGGAAGAGCTTCGCTTAGCTTGGCTTAAGGCGGCACCACACATGCGGCTTTCGGCGAATCCCGAGCAATCGTTCGTCGAATCCCGAGTAGTGTGGATGCGGTGCTTATGATTTACCGAGTGGCCAATGTTCGGCATTCACCTTACCCACCGCGTGTTGGTCTAGAGGACACATCAAAGGGACCACACATTCGACGAACACATCAGCTGTTCGGGATTGGGCGCGAGTAGTATCTCGTTGCTCGGCGAATGCCGAATGTGTGGAGCCACCTTCCGTGTGGCATGGTGTGAGACATCGGACTGTGGCGGGGCGGTGGGAAAGGACACCAGGGGCTTGTGGCTTGGCATAGAGCCATGGCGTGAGACGTCATGGATTGGCGGTGTGTGGAAGAGGATCAGCACGGTGACGGCGACCGAGAGGAATGGGATATGGCTTGGCATTGCGTAGCGTGCTATGACGAGAGATGTCGGGGTGGAGTGGGACTTGGTAGATTGACATCAGGATGGGGTGGGCCGAGGTGGAATGGACCATGGCGTGGCGTGGCGTGTGGCGTGGCGTGTGGCGTGGCGTGTGGCGTGGCGTGTGGCGTGGCGTGTGGCGTGGCGTGTGGCGTGGCGTGTGGCGTGGCGTGTGGCGTGGCGTGTGGTGTGGCGTGTGGTGTGGCGTGTGGCGTGGCGTGTGGCGTATGGCGTGTGGCGTGTGGCGTGTGGCGTGTGGCGTATGGCGTGTGGCGTATGGCGTGTGGCGTGTGGCGTGTGGCGTGTGGCGTATGGCGTGTGGCGTATGGCGTGTGGCGTATGGCGTGTGGCGTATGGCGTGTGACGTATGGCGTGTGGCGTGTAGTGTGGCGTGTGGTGTGGCGTGTGGTGTGGCGTGTGGCGCGCCGTGTGGCGCGGCGTGGGGAGGACGGAGTGGAACATGGCACGGCGAGGCGAGGCGTGGCGGGGCGGGAAGCAGCAATTAAAACGCGCGTGCATAATTCAGCGGGCGTCTTGCCGCGCGCGGCGCCCTAATGAAGAGGGCCTTTGCGCCGCCGC
Source organism: Gryllus longicercus (assembly GCA_038098605.1). Taxonomy (NCBI): domain Eukaryota; kingdom Metazoa; phylum Arthropoda; class Insecta; order Orthoptera; family Gryllidae; genus Gryllus; species Gryllus longicercus. Next base: position 772,618 of record JAZDUA010000223.1, on the reverse strand, counting down.
GCCGCGCCGCGCTGCGAGGGGAGGACGCGGCTGGGCGCAGCGCGTGGAGGGCAGACGCGACGCCAACTCGACCGTGCTGCTCGCGGCGGCCGCTCGTTTCATCTCCCCCGCCCGGTTCTCCCTCGCCGCCCGATCTACGACCAGGCCGCCATGACGAAAGGGCTGGCGCGCCGCTGCCCAGCTCAGGTCGAGCGCTCGGACGAGTGTGGGTAAAGATGTTTTTTTTTAGCAAAATATCGATACTTCGATACACTACCAAAAGGTTGTTGATGTCGATGAAAACATCGACGAAAAACATCAATATTTTAAAATATTTAACCATCATGTTTTGATCATCATTTTCTAATCAATGTTCTGTGTATTCAAGGGTCAAAATGCATTTTAAGGAAATTACCACGTACAAAATAATAAAAAAGGTAACAACATTGGAGAAAGATTGTAAATAGAAACGGTTTCATTCCGTCTAATCAACACACACACACACACACACACACACACACACGAACACCAAAAAATAAATAATGGAAATTTTATTTATATCATGGGAGGTTATTTTTGCAAACATCGGTGTTTCTGGAGAAATATATCGATCTGAAGAAATATCGAAAACGAAACATCGGTGTTTTAATATCGATTTTTTTCTCGAAATATCGATGTTTTAAATCGATAATTTTTGCCATCCATTAGTGAAGGGATAGCACTAGCGATGTGGCGGCGCCTTCGTTGGTGAAGCATCTTTTTGATTTTCCACCGGTTTCCTACTTTACGCCATTACTCCGCAAACATTAATGAAAGAATGCTAAGGATGATATTAAAGGATACGAGTGGTTTGTATATGTCTTTCGCATTACAATCACTCGTTGAAAACATCCATCTCTTTGGGAATATTCAACTAGTTGGATTATGTATCGCCCAGAGTTGTTCCTGCCGTAGGTCTTTTTGTAGCGAATCAATATTCGAATCGATTGTTTCTATTTAAAGTTTATACTAGTAGTAGTTTTGGAACACATGAATCTGGAATTTTGTGGGGTTCATTCGGGAGAACTCCAAATTATCACTGTATCACGCGTAGAATGCAAGAATAACGATTCTAAAATCCTTAATTTTGCTGCTTCTCCATTATTCTGTACCATAAGTGGCACACTCCCGCGAACGAAGTATATTTCTTTTCTATTTTCAAGATTCTTAAATATAAATATTTGTGAAAACTGTGAGTTATTATATTGGTAACAAAAATATATTTTCACAGAACTAGTAGATTCTAGGCCTTCCGTTATCAATATTCCTTCTTTGCATCAGGAATTTACACATATTCTCTTCTCTTCTATGCTCCGCTTTTCTCAATTCTACAAATTTCTCTCACTTTGTGCGATCTTAGAGCTACGTTTCACACTATGGAAGGGCATGCCCTCCATTTTCATCTCCTTCGTCCGAACCTCGTTTTCTGTAATTCATTAAAAAGAGAAACAATGCTGAATCGTCTGGGCGCGCTGCCAACACCTTCAGTGCAAGTCCATTCATTTATGATCTCATTCATTCAACCGTTCAATCTCAATAACCTTCATTCTTCTCAGAAATCGTCACCGCCTCTGAAAGCATTCCACTTATTATAGCTTAGATACTCCTTAAACGTACCGTTGGTTTCTTTCTCTCTTTCTCGTGACATTAGATACTTTATAAACCCTTTCCCGCTTCCGCCAACACTCCTGCCATCTTGCTACCGTCTTTCCATTTCAGTATGACACTCCACGCTGCCATCCTCGGCGGGCGCTCTCCTTTACTTCCATTCTCCGCTCCCTGCCCCCTCCTCCGTTCGCTCTCACGTGCTTGCATTCTCTCTTCATGGAGTAAAACTGGCAACACTTGTCTTTCAAATCCACATAGTCACCCCATTCACGTCCCTCAGACTCGTCTCTTTACCTCTAAAATGAACTTCTGGGTTCGGAAACGTGTTTCTTCCCCTCCAACTTCCCTTTATTGCCCGTCTCCTACCTTTACCATCCCGCGATTCACAGCACCTTTTTCCCCTTCCTCACTCCCTCCACTCTGTCTCTCACACACACACTTACACACTTACGCCCTCTCCCACACTCCCTCTCCCTCTCCCATTCTCACTCACCCCATCTCCCTTTCTCTTTCACTCGCGCCGCGCTATCTTTCCCCCTTCTTTTCTCTCAATCGCCCGCCCGCCAGTCCTCTCCCTTGCGGTTCCACGCCGATGGCGACCACCCAACATCCAACATCATCTACCCGCCGCCCTCCTCCACCCTTTCATCCTCCCGGCCATTCTCCTGCTTGCCATGCGTCCTCTCTCACTCTCACCTTCCCTCTTTCTTTCTTTCTCTTTCACTAGCGCGCTCTCTCTCTCTCTCTTCTCCTCTCTTTCTCTCAATCGCCTGCCCGCTCGCTCACCCTTTCACTTGCGTTTCCAGGCCACTGCCAACCTCCCATCCACCTCCCACCTCCCACCTCCCAGCACCCACCACCCACCACCCACCACCCACCATCCACCATCCACCATCCACCATCGACCATCCATCGCCCGCCGTCCGCCAGCCACCCTCTCCTCCTCATAGCCATTCGTCTGCTTGTCTTCTCGCCCTCTTATTCACCCCATCTCTCTCCCTCCCTCTCTCTCTCTCTCTTGCTCGCTCGCACGCTCTCTCACTCGCCGGTCGACCCGCTCTCTCTCTCTCCCTCTCTCTTGCGTTTCCGGGCCGGTGCCGCCCCGCGCACTGTACAATTTACCTGGAAAAACACTCGTGAAACCTCTCGCACGGCACGGCACGGCGCTCGCCGCGGCTCGTAAAAAGGCAGCTAATTGTTTTCAAGCGCTGCCCTTTGCGAGCCCTAAGCGGACAAATGGAACCGCGGATTTGTACTTAGGGCGCTGCGCGCGCGCAACCTCGCGTTTACACGCGCCCGTGCGCGCGATAATCGTGTCGGTTTAGCGCGACACCCGCGCGCGGGTATCTAATATGCGCGCGTGCGTGTGTTTGCGCGTGTGTGACGCGCCCCACCCCCGCCGCCGCCGCCGCCGCCCCCGCCGCCGCCTGAAACCAGGCGTAGTGAGGCATTTAAATTCGGCTTAATGCGGTTTGTCTGCTGTGAGTTTTCCCGTCTCTGTTTCTGTGTGGACACGGTTGTCACTTAATTTTTTGTGATGCTCTTTCATCCTGACCTCTGGTGGATAAATTTGGAGCTGAGAGTACCTGTTTCGCACTTATGTCAATTTTTTTTGTCGAGTAAGTTTCAATTATGTAGAACAAGTTAATTGAATCGTCGTCGCGTATTTACTACTTGCTGTTCGTAAATTTCGTCGCTCAGAGTTTATATTCATTTGGCGCAACTTGTGTTAAATTAGGGCATTATAAGAGGGAAAGCTTTTTAAAACTAAATTTCAGAATGTTACGTTTATGTGTATTTCGAACGGATTTGAAGAAAGTAATAATGGCTACTCTTAATTGAATCAAGTTGAATGCGTTTTGGGAAGGTTCGCTTGCTTTGAGATTAGTAAAGCGAACCCGATAATCTTACAAAATAAAATTGTATCTAAATATCTTGACGATATTTGAAAATCTTTCGAAGTATGTCAATTCATCGTCTACTTATTAAATCGTGACATTTTCCATAAAATTAAACGCTTTTACGTTCTCTTCTTATTCACACTTTCCACATCGTCGAATGCTTGGAATTTATTACTTCTCATCTGCAGTGCCTGTTGCCTCTCTCAAAGAAACGTGTTTTTCTCGGGTAATTTCATTTTGCAAGTTCTTAACGCACCTGCCACCTCCGACAACTTTTACACGGAGCTCTTCAGTCACTGCGATGGGCTACTGCCAAGCCCACGGCCTGCTGGAGGCGTCCCAACGACTCTTCAACGATGGCCGACCGCAAACGGTTTGTCACGAGTGAACGGGCTGAAAAGAAATCGCGGCAGCCGTTTATTGTCAGTGAATTAAAATTCGAGTTGTTGCATCTGCTGCCAACTCATCCATCGACGCACGACGCCCATTCCGCAAAAAGCGCCAGTGGATGTGAGCAAAGGGCTGCCAACATTCGCGCTGACGACGGAGATGGAAGCAACAGAAGACTCGACAGATGTGCCAGTTACGAAGATGAGGAAAAGAAGGCGGAATATACAGAACAGATGTGATGATGTAGAAGTACTGTCAACTTTTCATTTATGGAAGACTTTTTATTAATTAGTAATTAACTAATTAATTGATTTTGAAAAGTGAAAGCACAAGATTTTCTATAGTTTTAAGAATAATGCCTAAATAAGAAAGAATATGATGTTTTTCTCAAATCAATGTATTTTCATTCAGGTGTAAATAGTTTAAGTCAGTCTGCGGATATGACATTCATTCTGCAACTTTTGTCATGCAATATCGCGCAAAAATGTGGAATTTTATAGAAATATGTTAAGTCTATAAAATATTCTTGTAAGCTAAATGATTAATATGTTCTCAAATGATTTATTTCTAAGGAGGTTAAAATAACATATAAAGAATGCGAGAAGTATTTTTTTACCTCAATGACATCATTAATGTTTTTAATATGTTTCTATTAGTAATCCAAATTATTAATATGTCCCTTTCAATGTCACATAAATCCAATACTCTGCAGTTCAGCGGTTGAGGGAGAAGAGAATTTGGCGAAGGAACTGAGTTATTGGGAAAGCAAGGAATCAAATGACAATCAAAACTATAAAAATTTAAAACTGTTAACAGTGAAACGGAAACCAAAACTGAATCCGTTATCTGTAATCAAATATATTGCAGGAATATTTACCGAATGGAATGATTTCGGTTCTTAGAAAGACTTCATAATTTATTGAAACTGAGTAATACGTTTGACTGACATTTCGAGAAGTGACTTACAGAGTGAACAACTGATATCTGAATTTTCGGTCGTTTTTCAAGTACATATAAAAGATAATATGGATATTCTCGTTGGTTTCTTTCTCAGAAGAAACTCCGTTTCCTTTCTATCTCATCAAAATTGCGTCCCAGAATTTCTGTGAAAACTGAACATACCTTAATGATACACTCGCGTAATATTTAGTTAAAAATAAGTAATAAATAGAAACGGCATAATATATTTCAATGAGAAGCTAGAAATACCGTTCGGAACCGTTTCAAAACCTAAGCGGGAGCCGAAATTGATACGTTTCGTACTCTAAAACCGACAACATTCTGCATATTTTATTTATCAGATATTTAAAGTGCTTTGTTGACTTGTGAAAAAGAGACTCCGAAAGAACTAGTAGAACGTAGCAATGCAAGAAGGCAGGGACAGCGCTGGCGGACAACAGCAGCAACAACACCAGTGTGAAAGGACAGTAGGGAACGAGTAGGCGTCGGTGGAATTGGGGTGGGTCAGGAGCAGAAGGGGACATAGAAGGCAGCTTTGACAGCGAGAGCGTTTGTTGCGTAAGGTGGTCAATATGCGGCAGTAGCAACGGCATCAATCTTTGGGGAAATAATGACACAGCACGAGCCCGTTCAGTGATATCCACTTCCACCCTTGCGAAGCGCGACAAAACTACAATTGAAGTCAGCAGCACCAAGCAGGAATTCTTCAATTTTGAATACCATATTAATTTATCTGTAGGAGTATATGGTTGTAGAAGGAAGCGCTAAAGGTCTAAAACTAGATGATGGTTCGGAAGTAATACCCTACCGAAAATCCACATACCTCGGTACAGAAATAAATGCACAAGGCGGCAGACCGCAAGATATATTGAATTGATGGCATATTTTACATGGCGAGACTCAGGCCATGAGGCCTGCTCTTCCGTCTGACCACTCAAATTTTGGTACGCTCCTTTCACCAACTAGCTGAGAAAGAAGGTATTTCTAGGGCGACGAAACAGGCGATTTGAATTTATCTCAGAGGCTCTGCATATAGGCTTGAGGATCCTTTTTACATACAGTAAATCTACTAACATGGGACAGCCGGCTTTACTTCCTCTCCGAAGGAAGGCGTACGGAGGATTTTTTCCAGTTTTAAAAATCCATGACTTCGATCGGGTTTGAACCCGCGCACGTGTGTATAACAGTCCTATACTAACCGTTACACCACGCGCAGTGACAGATCACGGTGTTTTGAAACATTTTACTTGAGTTTCTACTGCGACGCGCGTCCAACATTTTCTGAGAGGGTTTTAAGCCTACGAGAAGACAAATTGGAATCCGCCTCCTTTAAGGTTCTTCACTTAAATTTGTCGCTGACTAATCACGACTTTTGCCTTAAGGTTTGAAACAGTTAACTGAGAATTGTCAGTGTTCTCTTGAAATAAATATGCCTTATAATATCAAACGTTCTCTAGTATGTGTTTTGAATGGGCAGTCAGTGCCTACCTTGACTCTTCTCACACTAATGATAATTATGTAATAGTCCCATAGGCGCTCAATAGATTTAATGAAACTCAACAATAGCCTTACATGCAAATAACACTACTTTGAATTCTTGAAATAATAATCCAAAAATTTAGAACCTTTCTTGAGAAAATGTTTTTGAGGCTCCTTGTAAAATACTCATGAAAATCAAAATATCCATTTCAGACTCAATGAATCTCGAGTTACTTTAAATCGATCAAGGAATATGAATTTTGGAGAAAGTCGGCTTAACGGTTTTGGCGCTAGGGTTGACCACAGACGAACGGACGGACGAAAAGACAGACGTTTTGACACCCATCGGTTTTCGGTATCAAGGAGCATTGATTCTGACAAAAAACCGTTAGAGGAAGTAATTTCCTGTATATAGGAACAAAATTTATCCCCTTTTTGTTCCCAGAGCTCAGTAAAAGTGTTTTTTTTTTTTCGTTGTATATTCGTTGTATTCAGGCGCTCGATTACAATACTTTCTCTTCTTATGAAGTAAAAGCGAGGTAGTAAAAATATTCTCTAGTAGCCAACAAATCATAGAATCTTTGAAGTACGAGTTATCTGACTCTGCACCGATATCGCACATGATATGTTACCTATTTGTTCCTTAAGAGGCGAAGCGAAGGTGCCAGGCCTTTGCGGCTCGTTGAGAACTACTTTATCAACTATGCGGCTGGTTGATAAATGCGCGAGCATGAGCAAATACGTAGAACACCTTGCTGCACTCAAGTAGGAACTCTTGAAAAACGAGCTTGTCTCGCGAGGCGTAGTGGAAGCGACCTCTTCGCACTGTCTTCTCTCCACAGACTTCCCGTCGAGTTCTCGCGTCGGTGGGAGGTTGTGAAAGCCACGTGATCAGTGTCCTTTCCGTGGCCCGTGCTGCTTGAAGAGCATCAATATCTGCGATATCGATCGCGTGGCGACACCTCTTTGAAGTTGAAATTGCTCGTCGGCTGTCGATGGTCACAGCGCCGGAGGGAGCACAGCTATCAATCAATTGATTGTTAATGATTCCGGGCACGTCAACTAACAGAGTCGTTAGTCCCGTAAGTGTAGTGCATGCTTTTGCTCGGGAAGTGGCGGTGATCTTTCCCTCGCTGTATGGCGAGATCCGACGCTGACCTACAGTTGGCTAGCGGGGTTTTCCCTAAACAGGTATCTCTCACCAGCGGAGCACTGCCCCAGCCGGGACGAGCTCTAAGCTCTCGATCGGTCTCTCGGTTTGTGTGCTTGTGTAGTGCGTGTTAGTTTAAGTGTGTGTGTCAGGGGAGAAGATAGGACAAGAAAAGAGAAACAAAGGTCCGTGGCCCGTTTGGTAGGGTACTGCTCCGGCATTCGGCTGGTGTTGATCGGAGAAACCACGTAGAACTACCGCTCAGAGCAGCCGGCCGCTAGAATTCTCCTGCAGAAAGCGATTGAATCGACCTAGCTGAGAAGCTAGTGCCGCAAATCCTGCCACCGACAGAACTCGAACTCAGGACATTCCGGTCAGAGGGACTGCAAAGACATCAGTTGATGCCTTGATCTCTCCCGGTTGCTCTCAATAAAATTTTAGTGTATGCGCAGAGGAAGGTTGAGCTATAACTCGAGACATCATTAATAAAATTATAAAGATGTTTAATTTTTTTTAAATATGTACAAAAAACCGTGAGACGTTTAGGGGCAACTTCCCTCTCAAACTCATTCTTCTTTCCTTTCGACCTCAAGTCTACGAGTTTGCTGGGATAGATGCGAGAGAGAGAGTGGGAATTTTCATCACCGATTTGATGTGATGAGATTGTCGCGCTATACTTGCAAGGCAATCGTGCATCAAGTGCATCAACTGTCATCGATTCCGAACGCGTGGAGACACCGCATTTGGCGAAGAGGGAAGATGCTCGGCGTCAGCCGAGGAATAATACCTGTCATTCACAGTTTGGCGGATAGGTAGTGAAAGTTTAATTTCACGTGTTTTACCTAAAACTCATGAATTAAGTTAGTAATAAAATGGTAAGGAATATGACTAGTATTATTAAAAAAACAGTAATGGTGAATCGTGAGTGGAAGATAGAACAAATTCAGATATATGTATTTGTAATTGTAACTGTTCTTTTAGGTTTCTATATTCTGCCACATCTATCGCTCTATCGCTCTATTTATCGATCTATCGCTCTATCTATCTATATATCTATCGCTCTATCGGTCGATCTATCGCTCTATCGGTCGATCTATCGCTCTATCGATCTACATCTCTCCTTTCAGGAGAACATTTTCATATCCGGAAGGCTTCTCAGCTCGAAACGTTACCTCTTTCTTGGCGGCGGCGATGGAGAAGTTCGAGGGTTGGCGGGGGGTGGGGCTGAGTCCGGGCCGGGGGCGGAGGCGGCAGCGCGCTCTGGCCCCAGTCCAAGGGCGAGCACCTCCCTGCTGTTTTCTCTCTGCCAATCATCGCTGTCAATTAATCTCCCGGGTAAGTGGCTCAGCCTCCGCGGTCGCCAGCCGCGCGCCTCCTCCCCCTCCTCATTCCCCTCCCCCGCTCCACTCGTTCCCTCGTCACTGCGCGCAGCGCGCTGCTCAAGAGCTATATTTACGATGGCGACACCCCCTCCTCCCCCTCCCCCCGCCATCACGCCGCCGGCGCCTCAGGCCCAGGTCAACCACGCGGCTGCATCCGGCAGCAGAAGGAAAGGAGCGCAGACTTGGCTTGAGAGAGTAGCGCAGACTAAAGAGCTTGAGGTGTGACAACCAATAACGCTTTTGGGAGATATATCTGAACTTAAAAAAAAAAATACGTAAAGTATAGTTCGCGTGTGAATAATTAAATCACGCGGACTTCAAAGTATTTCTAAACTCATGAAACAATCGCAGATTTCCTTATGTACCGTGAACTGTTTATTCAAGAATGAAATTAATTGGTAATATTGTTCTCATGGAGCCAAGAGGTTTCGCTGACTGCGCAATGCTTCGCATGCCAACAGAGGTCGTTGTGTACAGTTTTGCAGACTCAGTTTTTTGTGAACACGTTTTTTTCTCCTGCATATCTTCATTTGCAAAAAAAAAAGCATTATTAGGGCAGTTGCATGCTTTAAATTGGCAGCAATAGTAAACTCTCTTCACTCAATCGCCATTCTGATCATCATGCGAATCAATCCAGTTGTTATCTACTTCTCAGATCCGCATTATACCCTATCCATATTTCACACACTTTTATCTCAACAAGAGTCAAGACTCCATTAACATACTTCTCTTACAAAATGAACGGACAAAAAATGCTTTACAAAATATCATTGAATATCAACAAATAAGTACTTATACAGAACAAAATAACTGACATGGATATTCATATTTTAGCTTGGAAATGTGCAACATTTTTGACATGTTTCCGGATCGCCTCTATCAATATAGTAATCGTTCTTATTCTTTATATTCAATTTAATATTTTGCACAATGCTGTTTAATTATTTTTCTTTCTAATAGAGAACAATTAAAATTATGATCGTTTACGCGTTATTGTAAATTACTCATGACTAGCAAATTTGCACTAGACTAGTAGTAGTAGAAATTTTCAATAGATAATATTCATCTACTCGAATGAAATGGGCACAAACGTCGTAAGTCAGTGCTTTTTGACTAACGGAAAATTCAAGTGTAGCATAGCAATTCACTGTAGCATATAATTTTTGTGTGACAATTCTTTGTACTACAACACATTTTTAAGAAATCCTCCATATTTCTTTAATCTTTTTACTAAAAATATTTCGGACATACGAGTATTCAATGCCTGGTGATATGGCTAGGTGAAATTAGACTTGGTAAAACTTTAAAAATTAAATTTCGTACATTTTACATGGGTGTAGGGTCCTCAACATTTTTACTTGAGATTTTATGATTGCTCATTAATGTTTTAATGAAAGGGTTCACTTGCTTTTGTACCAGAACATATTTGTTTTTCAAGTAAACTGACAGACAGAATTGATTGAAAATTTTTGAAGTTCATGCAAATTAAACATATTCAAGACGCTTATAATAAGGAATGACATTACTATTAATGACTTGGAAGAGAGTCTGATCCCACTTGTCATACTTATTTTGTTTTAAGGTAATGTTAATAATTGTTTAGGTAAAGTTGCAATACTATAGTGAAATTTCATGCTTACTATACATAAGTGTACCCTAACTTTCTTCTAAACCATTTCTGTTATTTCCATTATCACTTTTTTATTACATTTTTGAAAAGAAACATATTTGATTTTGGAAAATATTTTATTCGATTTATTTTCTCTGTGACAAAAATCTGATAATATTATTTCATATTTTGATGTACTGGTTGCATTGTATGTATAAAGAAATATTAAGGAAAAAATATTGATTCGAATAACATCAATCAATAACATAAGTCCTTTACAAACTATCTTGCATTTATCATCAAACGAGACTTCATAAAAGAAGATATAATTACTGCACTACTCTTAGTTAAATGATTTGAATTAATTTCCTCGCACTAATGTTTGTTATAATTTCAATTCAAATGATAAATTAAACGACAAAACAACATGCTACTCTATAAATTAAAATGAAAGATGTTTTTAATATCTTGTATATCTGAGATTGAAGAATTTTCTTTCTAGTGATATTTCAAGAATCTTTTCTTAAGCATTTCGTTAGTTCTCATCTGTTTTCTCATCGCCTATGAAATTTCCGAACAGTTCAAAAATAGGCCTATCATGTCTCTTGTTCATTCCTTTCAAAATCTTTTTATAAATGGTTTTTAGAAAAAAATGGGGAATTATTAAATAAGTGGCCTCCAATTATTCAGATTAATTAGGACCGTTCCAGATACGGATAAACAAGTATCCTCGTATTTAAATATATGATCATAAAAGTAATTTCTTAAATAAACTAATTTTGTTTACACATACTATTGTAATATTAATTTAATGATTTGAAACAGTGTTTGAATTTTATGCAGGACTCTTCTTACAAGTGTCAGTTCTCGAACATAACTGGCAGAGTTTGTTGGTTTGCTGTCTTAAATCGTTTTCGTGCAGCCAAGTCACCGCATGCGCTTAACAGCGTGTAGCTGTATACGGTCATATTCGGACTGTCGCGACAGATCGACTGACCGACATGTCGGTTCATCCATGTTAGCGCAGTGTTAAGAATTCAAACGCTTCTCCAGCTGACGGCCCCGCATCTGGCTCAGTAGAAATGTCTTCCTCGCCATAAGTTTCTTCTCTGACACTTTGAATGATTTCATCGTTACTGAGAATGGGGAGCAAAGGGTCCGAAAAATCACAATCAAGCTACTCGCCTACGTCTACACTGTACTCGGAATCCCATTAAATTTTCATAAGGGTCTTTCTTGTGTCCTCAAGGGGCATTTCGTTATCATCCGCTTCTTTCTATCTCTTTATTTCCACACTTTATTTTATCTTCGTTCTTTTTCTGTACCTCCTCCATGTCTTACAATTCGTTCCAAGCTCTTTTTAATGTGGTTACCTTCACCAAATTCGTTTACTCCACACCGACTTACTGTCTCTGACAAACGTAATAATGCCTATTGAGCGTACAAAAATGCGCATACTACGAGTTCGTATGATGATTGTTCGCTGAAATTTTGTCTTGTTGTACATTCGTTGGGGATTAATTTTAGAACTATACGCAATCGTAGTGTACTGTACTGTCTAACAAAAACCTCATTCGTGATTTCAATAAAATAATTCTTGATATACAATAGTTTTCCTCAACGCAATCCGGATAGTTGAAATTCTGATAAATTGGACTACTACTATGGTACACTACCTTAGCGTCACACGTCCACAGAGAAGATGTGAAAGCGTAGGCTTCCTTGGTTGGAGTCAAAAGAAACTTGGCTGTTCGGGGTCCTGGGTCCTACGCACAGATGCCAACTTTTGCACAAATTCGCCCTGAGGAAGGTCGCAGTGTTATGGCCAAAACGTTGGTAACTGTGCCTAGGGCGCGGCGTCTTCTGGGCAGCCAAGAAATTATTCGCAGATGTGCTGCGGCAGGCATGTTGTACATTTTTATCTGTATTTAGCAAGTTCATATTAAAAATAAATTGCTCTCATAATACAACGCTCGTTGTACTGTGAAGGAAGTTCAGTAATTCACAGCGACTCACCTCTACAAGAACCCTAACCCTCCACACCTATATGCGTTTTAAGTGATTGTTTTTTTTTTCTTTCGAGAATTACCTGAGACTATTCTAGAATTACGTAGAATATTCTAGAAGGATAAAAATTACAGTTTTACTGCACTAATCTAAGACACGTCGAATGACATTTGCCCTGAATGGCGAACCGCAAAGGCCTAATCGTGAGTAAAGGTCGGACACTAACACCGAAACTGCCTGCTTCCATTTCCGTTTAAACTATTAAAGAAACTATTATGTAATCCTCCTCCATAATACGAAAGAGGTAGCTTTTCTACTTGTCCCCGTTTTATTGAGCTTACTAGGGAATAGAATTATTCAAGTAATTTTTCTCTATGTATCCCGGCAGTAAGTCGATCCCTTTGGTAGGATACGGGTAGTAGTCAAAATCTGGTACTGGTTTGTCTTTGCAAATAGTTTTTATTAAACTGTAGCAAATATTTTCAACGAGCGATGTTTTGCCAAAAACGCACGTTGTAACTTCTATTCATAATTCAACTTTATAGGAATACAAGGTAGGGCACAGATTCCAGAACACAAGAAAGCGAGAACAGAGAATTTTGCTGCCCACAGTACGTCACCAAGTTTGTTTTTTGACATTAAATGAAGACAAATAAAGGATGAATTACAATGTCCATACTCACTGAGCAAATGGGATTCAACGAAAAAGTGTTCACGCAACACCAACTAAGAATTACTGAAAGTATTCAGACGGCATTTCAAAAATACAATAATAATATTTCTAGGCATATCTAGGGCTTTTAACATTACAAGGCACCAAGTCACAAAATATAAAGCTAAAGAACCGAAAGCAGTCTACCTAGAAAAAGAGGCATCCCTCAAGGGTCTCCCTTAAACGGCCTACTATATATCTTGAACGCAGTCGTCCTTCCAAATCCTATTAATATAAAACGGCAAAATCCGCGGATGCTACAGCTATCTGTTCATCAGGACCGTCAATAAGTTAATGCCTATAACTAATTTTCAATTGTAACTAAAGTGATGGACGGCCAAAAGCAATATTAAAGCCAATCCGACTAAAACGGAGACCAAACTATTTTCCTTGAAGTCTTAGACCATCAATCTCGTTTAACGTTGGAACCAAAATGTAACCTGCACAAAGGCACCGTCATAATAAATCCCCCAAAAAACTCTCGTCTTTTATTGACATACACAATCTCAAGTTGAAACATCACCGAAATAATGAAGTTATGCAAGAAAAAATTAAACTACACCAGTTTAAACCAATAATAAACACATCAGCTGAATTACCACACAATACCGCTTTACTACTTTGCAAGCATTATAAGATCACTACTTTTACGTGCATACTCAGTATGGATCAACGCTGCCGAATCGAATTTCAACAAACTTCTAATATTCCAAAATTAGATCCTCCTCTCCATTCCGAAGCGTCAGGTTTCATCTCCAATGTGCAAAACCGGCTGAGGTGGCTTAGGGAAACTGCAGTGCCTCTGACCGAGAGGTACTGGGGCTCGATTCCCGACGATGGCAGGATTTTTATCTCTAGCTATCTGTATCCCTTCTAAGAACCTCATTCCGTGTTTTAATACTAACAGTAAATAAACGTAGGAAATAAAGGAGATACAAAGATTAAATAAATAAAATAAAAATAAATTAAATCAATCAATCAAGGAGATACATAAGAGACGAAATATAATATTGAGAAATCGTGGGAAAATGTGATTTTCTGTGTCTTGGGAGAGGACCCGAGCTGCAAAGCGCTTTCATTCCCGTCACCGAGCCGCGGGGGCGTTCGTGCGTGGGCAGAGCGAGGGGACAGGTTGGGCAATGGGCATTCATATGCATACGCATTGGGCTTGGCGCACAACGGAACCACGCCTTCGCCCCGCGCCCCGCACCCGCGCCCCCGCCCCCGCCCCCGCCCCGCGCCCCCCGCCCCCGCCCGCGCCCACCGCCCCCGCCCCGCGCCCCCCCGCCCCCGCCCCGCGCCCCCCGCCCCCGCCCCGCGCCCCCCGCCCCCGCCCCGCGCCCACCGCCCCCGCCCCGCACTTACCGCCCCCGCACCCGCGCCCCCCGCCCCGCGCCCCCCGCCCCCCGCCCCCGCCCGCGCCCACCGCCCCCGCCCCGCGCCCACCGCCCCCGCCCCGCGCCCACCGCCCCCGCCCCGCGCCCCCCGCCCCCGCCCCGCGCCCACCGCCCCCGCCCCGCACTTACCGCCCCCCGCGCCCCCCGCCCCCGCCCCGCGCCTACCGCCCCCGCCCCGAGCCCCCCGCCCCGAGCCTCCCGCCCGAGCCCCCCGCCCCGAGCCCCCCGCCCCGAGCCCCCCGCCCCGAGCCCCCCGCCCCGCGCTCACCGCCCCGCGCCTTCCGGCCCTCGCCCCTCGCATCGCTGCCCGGGCGGCGCTGATCCATATCGCCCCGAAAATATGGCTGGTTTTTAGCCCGCCATCACGTTGACAATATCGCGCTTTTGAATATCATTTATTTGGTTTCATTAAAATGTTAATATTTTATCGGTGTCCAATTTGGTAGGCGTGTATTTTATGACATATTTCTGTTTCGGAAAGCTAAGGCACCGCAAACAATCCCGCAATACAAACAACGAAATTGATTCCGTAATTACATGAATATGCAGTGGATTAAGTAAACGTTTTAAGTATGCAAATAGAGTATCCATCTCCCGAACGTCACTACTTCTATTTCCAATTCATTAAAATTTAAACTACGATGCTCGGGTGGTTGTCTTTGCACAGGAAAGAGGGCTTCTCCGCGCGTACGTGATTGGATGTATTAGTTTCGTGCGTGTACCTGAAAAAGAATACTGTTACGAATATTGCATCACTTGCCGGATTCGCTGCGCGTGGATTGCGTCATCTGCCTCCCCCCCGAACTAGACGGTTCCAGACTATTCGCAAGCCGCGGGGAAACGCCGAGAATGTGTCGGGTGCCTGGAGACAAGCGCCGGGCAGGTATAAATGCGCCGCTGCCGGCGGCCACGAGTCAGAAGAGAGTAGAAGTCAGTAGTGGGTAGTAAGACGTCAGTGAGTAGCAGAGAAGCAGTCAGTCCGTCAGTGTGTCCGAAGTGGAAGCTGTGCTGTGAAGGGTGCATCGTGGTAAACAGCAGTGCAGTGGACCCTGGTGTGCGCAGGGAATTGGGTCAGTGCAGTGGACCGTGGACAGAGCATCGGACTGGGTGATACTGTAGAAGAAGAGAACGGTGTTAATAAAATAGTGTGTAAGAAGTGAACTGTGTAAATAAATCATCAAGAGAACGGAAACCTGTGTGTAATATATCTGTAAATAGACCAAGTAGATTTTAGTGTATATTTGTTCACGAATAAACGTTTTTGTTTAAAATATTGTGTTGGTTTTAATTCACCACGAGGAACGTTACAATACTTTTTGCGGGTTTGTGCACTTGAAACTGTGGCTCGGACGTTGCAACAGAGTAGGGCGCGACGCGCGACGTGTCGAAAGGTTGTGCGCGGACACGGACATTGGCGGCACGGCGGCGAGAGCGGACCAACACGCATTCACGCGTTGTTTAGTTTCGCGTATTGTCCCTGCAAACAGCTTCGCACTAGATACTGCCGAACAATTAGCTCATGTTATGTGCAAAAGCAATGTAAACCTATTAATTAAAATGGCAAACACGCAATGGCGGGCCCAGCGAGTCGAACTCGCTCTTTCGACGTGCCGCCTAATTAGAGGCGAGGCCGCGGCGCGCGCTCGCTGCTCCCCCCACCCCCACCCCACCCCGTGGCGACTCGAATTTGGCTCCGCGGCGCCCAAGGAATCCGCCGCTGGATTGCGCTGGCAGACGCTCACTTGTTTTCGCTTTCTTCCAGGGGCGGCGGAAGACATCATGGTGCATGTCAGAAAACGGACGTTGGGAAATATCCATTCGCGAATCGCACTATTAAGGACTGGAACAGTTTGCCTGTGACAACCTTCGATCCCTTTCCTCAAAGCTTGAGCAAATTTAAAAATAAATTAGTTTCTTGAATGTGGATATGTTATAAATATATTTAATAAAATTCAGTGCAATTACCTATGTCTTCTTTGTAATTAAGTATTATTATTATTGTTATTATTATTGTTGTTATTATCATTATTATCATTATTATTATTGTTATTATTATTATTTTTACTACTATTATGTGCAGTGCAGTGACGTTGTGCAACTGAGAGAAACGAGTGAGTAAGAAAGACATTACAGCTCGCTGTATCGCAGTGCGGTGAAGTGTGGTGAAGTGAAGTTTGGTAAAGTGGAGTTATATGAAAGATGGCACGGTGAAATGTTCATGAGATTTGTAACGTGTGTAGAGTTTGTATAGTTGTTAAGTTCTGTAATGTTAAGTTAGTGTATTCTGCCACCAAGTTCTCACACTTAATTGCAGAATTATTAATAAATGTAATCTAGTTTAATCTAATGTGGAGCACTCCATGTTCGAGACTTTTTTTCAATAGGTAGGGTAAAGACTACGGTAACGGTCGCTGTCTCACTACTACTTACTTCACGCCCCAAAATGTGAAAAAATAAGAATATTGGAAGCTTACCATTTGCTTCAAACTAACAGACTGTAGTGGCTTTCATTGGGGAGGTGTCAAACAAAGACTTTTTTGTTTCGCCCTGTTGTTATATCTAAAGAAAATATTGATAACTTCTTATTAATATTGTGGTTGCAGTAATGTAACATAAACTGGCACTTTCTTGGACTTGTGACTAAAATTCCTTCAGTGGATAGAATATTGACTAAAAATACTGAGTGTCACTTAGACCCTCTCGACCTAATTAAATACTCCGCTGTCCCCAATGATAGTTTCAATTGGCACGAGAATATATCCAAATAAGTTATCAGAGATTGCTGAAACCAACGATTACTTCGTCCGTCAAAATCGGTGCTAGCATCCCTGAGGAAGGTAATGGCAAACCACTAGGTATATCTCAGCAGTTTACTCCCTAGGTACGACTCAAGAAAGGAACCAGATCTTCGACTGAGACAAACGACAAGGCTTGGCCTAAGAAATATTTTATTATTACTTTTGGTACGTGTTATACCCAACCTCTGAATCTATAAGCCTCTGATGCTCGATAGCTTTGTACAACGTTGCGGTATTTGGCATTCAGTATGTGCTGCATGAGAAGCTAATTGCCTGAGGTTATAAAAAGCGATGTTATGATGATGCACTGCATCATACATACATTAATTTAGCGGAGGAAAAAATACATAACGTTAACGAAAGTATATTTATCTTTCTGCATAATATTTAAATGAAGATACTCGTCATACACATGAATTTTATAAAACCCATTATCTTTATTGTTTATGTGTGTTTCTCAATTGCTTTCATAGCTCATAAAATCACATTCTTCCATCCTCTTTTCTTTCATATTTTTTCTCTTATTCTACATCCTCTATTTTTTCTGCTTTTCCTGGCGTTGCTTCCATACAGCTTGCCTTTCTGACGAAGGCAGCTGGGAAAACATCCAGCACATAAATGACCAAGCAGAACATTCTTTGATCTACATTGACATTTTATTAGACTACACAGACCGGCATTGTACTTAATACTAAATGAGTATAAACTAGACGAAGTTATTTATTTCAGAAAAAAAATCTTTTTTATGATAATGATAAACGTTTGTTAAAACATTTTAGAGTCACGAATTCAAGATTATTTTATATTAGTTACGTATAGGAAATATGTTAAATAATAGTTTGATTAAACAAGGCAAGGTATTCTTCTCTTCAAACACAACTAAAATGAAAAACAAAAAAAACTTGTTGAAAAACAAAATGACATGAAGCCAGGGGACAAAAATGAGTGAAATAATTTAAATGGTGGACAAATGGATCCCCTTTTATTTTAATTTTTTATTTTATTTTACATATTCTCAAATAGCAAAACAAGTGCTTTATAACCCTGAATAGAACTGCAACTTACCACGCGTAGCACTAAGAGTCGCAAACAGGAGAGCGACGATACTCCCACTGGAGACATCGACCCCATTATTTGGGAATCAATATTAAGTGCGAATAAAGAAATTTCGAAGTATGAATCAAAACCAAACAGTCTAAATGTATTTTGAAAGAGTTGTTTATTTGAGATGGAGGATAACGGATACGAGAATATAAAAAACGACGCGTTATTTTTCGATCTTAATCGGTCACCAATAGTTCGGCAAAAATTAGCCGTTAAATGAGACGGTCGCTCAATCAAAGTTATGAGATTACTGAAAGCGTAAATCAAATTTATATGTGCTAATTGCTGTGAAATGAAGTATGTTCTGAAGTATGTTCTATATATGAAGTAAATGTATTAAGAGATAGTTATTAAAATCATAGTTTGTTACTTGAAACTGAAACTAATCCTCCTAAAAGATAAGAGACCCTTAATGTCATTTTTTGAAGTAATCTGACAATACGCCTCACTGTACGATGATATTAAATCAACAATAATCTCCACCAAGTTTCTGCTTCTTGTTTTAATGCAGTTCAGAATCGCTTAAGGTCAATTTTGAAATGTGTCCGGCTGCTGTCCGCTTCTTGGGACGACCGCTAAATAACGGAATATTTACATTCGTCTTCTGGACAAATTAATCGGATTCCCAAAAATATCCAGTATTGGAGGTGACCGCTATATTGATAACCTCGGATTAACAGGTTTCATTGCACCATTATTTTACATTTACCTTTTACATTTAAGTACTACAATCACTTTATATTAACGAACGTTTCATAATACCTATTCATTTAAAAATCTAAACTTATGAAGATTCATAGAAGGATTTAGACTTAACCTTTGTTTTAACTAGTTGATAGTGACACAGCTGACTTCTACCACGTTTCATTTCTTATTAAAGATTTTACAACATCAAAGCTTGGTGATGGCAAAGAGAAGGGACATTAAATGAAACATTACCGTATTTTAATTATGTAAAGGAAAGTGTATTTAACGTTAATATTAAAAAAAGAAACTCAATGTAATATGTCTTTTAACCCAAATGTGACTGCCTTCTTTGAATTACGTGTCGAAATGGAATTTTAAAGTAATAAGTTGTAGGTTCTTTTCTTAATTTTACGCTTCTTGTACTTAAGTGTCAGCTACCTTTCTTTATTTTTTGCTGATACAAAATGTATCGTCCGAGGCCAAAAATTTAGATTTTCCAAATAATAGAGAGTCCATGAAATGCAACTAAAGAAGAGAGTAAACGCAAGTATGTTTAATTGTATTAAGCCAAAAATGTTCATTTTGTGAAAAGTGTCAGAAGGAAATAATCAGTACTTTACTACATAATGAATGAATTTAATTCAGCTGCATATTTTATTCTTTGATGATTGTTTCTGTAATGCGAAATGCTTCTTATAATAATAATAATAATAATAATAATAATAATAATAATAATAATAATAATACTAAATACTAATAATAATAATAATAATAATAATAATAATAATAAATACTAATAATAATAATAATAACAATAATAAACAAAAATTAAAACAAAATTTATGGGAAATATTTAAAACGTCCGATGACTCTTATAGAAATCTCTGGCTCATTCATTTGCTAATTGCAAATACGATCTTCAGATTTATTTACAGCTAATCAAGTATGAAAACGTCCATGTTTTCTAAAGCTGAAAACTACAAATTTGCAAATTTAAAGTCGTGGACTGGCGCAATTCATGCTGTTTGGTAACCATAATTAAACAATCGACTGATTGATTATTCACTAGAACAGAAATTCCTTATAATATAAGTTGTTTTTTAAAATTCTCAACTGACCAATGCATTTCCATGTCATTTTACGAAGTGCGGTTACAAAGAAAATGAGTAGCTGTGAATTTCTGAGATGGCTACTTTCAGGAATTCTTGTTCACACAGCCATTTGTTTGAATATCGTTACATACTAAATCGTTTGATTAAAATTATTAATGGGACGTAATTGATTGCAGGAAGTCTACTAGGCCTTATGAATATTGCATTCGAATTCATTGCCATTCTATGTAGTATCAACGCTTTATTAATTAACAACGCTCAGGGTGGTTTCAGCTATAATCTACCCCGAATTTTTAAGAAGCCATTCTATAGTCTTTCCCTACGAAGATTACTTTGCGGCAACTAATCAACTTTGTATTAATCTATACAGTATGCAGTATGTGTATAGCAAAGCTCTCCAACCCTGTGCAACTATTAATAGAATTGAGTAAACATGCACCAGTATTAATATGGTACTAATCATGTAGCATATTTCCTTTCGATTAATAGAATAATTAATTTAATAAATGTAAAAGACACGTTTATTCCTACTAAGAATATTGCATTACTGATTCCACTTTCGATAAATTCAGTTCCTCCGATGTATTATGCGCCATCCATATAAATTCAACCTACACGTTTAGTATTGTCAACTGATGCGACAGTAAAAATACATTTTTGTTCCTTTGTGTAAGCAAAATTGTCTCTCCACAAATAGAAAACTTTCTTGTATATATTAACATATTTTATCTAAAAATCTATCATATATCATAAAAAATATTGTAATTCTAATCGTTTATACAAGTTTTCTCCACTTTCTGGTGTCATCTTGCATAAATTAACTTTAGAGAAAGCATGGCATATTCAAAAATAAAAAAGGAAACAATAGAATTGAATATATATTGAACTCGATATTTACTTTCTTAATTCATGGCGAATATATTTAAAATACAATGCAATTTTAAACATTTACGCCAAAATATGTTTCTACTAGCGAAACCAATGTTTAGTTAGAAATCGAAGGTATAGTGACGTAGGGTACGCGGTGAAATATGCCAGGTGGAACTGTGATATGTAAAGTACGAGTATGAACGTGACGAATACCAATTTTTGATTTGCTTTAGCTAAATAATAGCCATTATAGTTTGTATTTATAATTATTTATTTTCTTATTACTATTATACATCACTATTTAGTTTATCATTAAGAGGTTAGTTTCTATATTTTACAATTAAACCGTCTGTAACCAATTGCAATGTTGGTAATTCTCACGTAATCTAGATACTTAATTTTGATTCTTCTCACGTAATCTAGATACTATATTTTGATTCGATATTCAATATCAACCATCTTCCACAAGCAGGATAGCTCAATACTGTGTGACCACCCTCGCGACCAACCACCTGTTTCCCACCGCTCACCACGACTGGCAGAGTGGTGGGGGAGGACTCGGGGGCGGCGGGGGCGACGGGGGGGGGGCGGGGGCGGCGGGATGGCGGGGCGGAGGCGGGGGCTGAAAGGGAGTTGGCTGCCTCGAGGCCTGTTATGACGCCCCGTTGACAGCTCCAATGGAGTCCTTATGTTGTCACAAGCTGCCACCACAAAGAAAAGAAATTTCCTCCGCGCGCACTTCAAATAACCAGAACACGACCCCCGGCGCCCGCTACAAACGAAGCCCATACGTTAAAGCCATTTTCCTGACGCTCGTATGCCCGGGATTATTTGTTGCCTATTTAACGAAACCGCTCTGTATTTTTGGGGGGTTCTAATTTGTAGATCGCTGCCAAGCGGGAGCAGGTTAAAAATAAACCTCCCGCGCGCGGCTGCTGTGAATTCTTATGCATTTCAAGGGAGCAACATGCAATATTTTCCATCTGGTTAATTTATCTCTTCTGCAAAATTAAATAGAGCCTCCCACGCGGTTTGCCGTTAGGGTTCGTCATTACGCGTCATGAGCGACGTGTTTGTGTTCCCCCGGGATTTAGTGTAGTACACAGCGTGAGCAAACTTCGAGTTCAGGGAAACTAAAACTCTCCCTGGGTTAGTTTGAACATTTAATGTTGTTTAAAGCAAGATAACGACTAGTGCAAATTTGTTTCTAAAATCATGGCCGGTAGCTGATGAATTATGGGGAGCTTTTACCACCCCCTGGGAGGTTGCGAATATGTTACTTCGAATTAAATCTCCTGAGCGAAACTTGGCTTGCAGGGCGCCATCTTGAAATTGATTTTAGAGCTAATATTCGTACTTATTAATGCTATTTGTTAAAGTGTCGGCAAATATGTGAATGATGAGAGTAATTTGAAATTAAGTGTACAATGTTATGAAATATTGTGTGTAAAGTATAATATGGTAATATTTTAAATAATATGTAGTAGTATTTAAATTGGAGAAAAAGTAGATGTACCAGACGCATGAAATTTCTATTTTCTATTTACCTACTTAGTGACATTTTTGAGCTCACAAAAAGAACCGATCGACTGAAGCGAAGTGCTTCAGGGATTCAAATATTTAATTTTTCAGATGAGTCATGTGATGAACATTTTCTTCGAAATGATGTGCCTTGGTAATTTACAGATTCCGAGGATCCATTTCTTAACGTAGGAGTAAAAAATGTCGACGTTGTTTTGTCTCTTCTTATGTCACGTTGCATTAATTAGTGACATCCTTGGAAGACGTATACGTCATTTTGATGTCGTGTATTAGGGACAGATTAACCAGAGGGGCGGTGCTTAACTTTTTCTGCCGTCAGTGGGTATTAGATTACCGCCTTAAGCGTAGAACCAGCCTCGCTCTACATAACTTTCCCGCCATCTGGCATGTGTGCACGAGTACCTTACTGACGGAATGATGATTTCTTATAGTTTGTTAGTTCGTTTATTTAACGCTTTAACGCTATCCTTTAACTATTCAAAAATGTTTGAAAAACTTTTTTTAATTATAAAATTGGTTTTACTGAAATTTGATGTTCCAAAACTTTCCCGAAATCCTTCCAAAACTTGACCAGTTTTCACATTTTCTCCGTAGTTATGGTCACAATTTTTCTTACATGGTAGTTTACTATTAAATTTCTTACGGTACCGAATAAGATTTGATTACAATATTTATACATACACATTAGGCATTTTTCTTTTTTTCCTTTCTAAATGAACTGTCTTGTTTTAAAACGTTAATAGTATATTACTAGAGTTTCGAATCGATCCATACATTCATGTCGTCCAAATAATAACAACGTAATAATAATCATACTGTCGAAAAATACAATTTTAACAGTCTATTTACAAATAATATCACACACTATTTCTTCTAATGTATGGCTAGTGATATTCTTTTATCGGTTCACTGACCAAATTATATTCCGATATCGCACTATTTGCTCATATCTCCAAGTTTCATTGTCTCATTTTCATTGAAAATTGGACAATATTTGGTTGCTAGAAATAACAATATCAAAAGAAATATAAATACAACATATTATTAAGCATGGCGTAAAATGCCTCAGCAGTTGATATGTGTTGCACTCCGATCAAATCTTTTCTAGAACCTTAGTGACAACAGAATAATTTTACACACACACACACACACAAATGTTTATTTTTCAAATACATCTATTTTTTTCGTCTAAAGAATCTACTATTGTAGCTCTTACTATATCTCCATTTCAAAATAAAAGAGAACATCTACCCATTCTTGAGCTCTATTGGGTAAGCAATGAAACACCCGCAACGTTTGCTCTTCACTTGCCATCTCTAATTGGGCAAGCGTTTCAGTTCGCGATATCTCCGGCGCGGCGCTCGCGTGTTCGGAGAGGTTACCGCCCATCTATCTGTCACCGATCACCTAACAGACCGTGAATAAACAAACACCATAGAGCTCCGTAGCCGGAATGAGCTGTCAATCTGAGAGAGTGGGTGCGCCCTCTCTGAAACGCGATTGCTCGGCCGCTCGCGAAAGGAAACACAGTGGATCAGTCGCATTGACGCCCAAATCGATCCATCGGCTGGACTTACGACCACTACAGCGTCTAATGGCGACGACTGCGCAACATTGTGTTCATGCAGCTGAATGTAATATACTAAATCCGTTTCTTATTAAAATAAATGTACGTCTTAACCTTGAAACACGTTCCAGAATAATCATATTTTTGTGTTTTTATGATATTGCATAAATATAGACAATATTGAAGAGTCAAGGCGACATGACGAAGTGGAAGTAGGCCCTGGAAAATTCGAATACGAGAAAATGTTTGACAAATTGCGTCAACATTTTAAGCGATTTCTGAAAATGGTATAATAATATAAGTAAAAAATCATTTAAATTATCGGTTTTGATGAATAATTTATTTTATAACGACCTCTTCAATGTAAAATGATAAATATAAAAAATATAACACATTTCCCCGAAAAAAAACTTTTAAAAACTTCTGAGGAAGTCAAAGTAAATTAACGTGATTCATTACTAAACTATAATATTTTGACTGCCTAATGATCTGAATATTAATCATACCAGGTTTTAATTTTAATATTAGATTTCTGAACATCTGTAAGTTGATGAAAGAACACCAAATTCACTATTTACATTTTGCAAACGCAAATTGCTCATTGCAATCTCCCAAGACGAGATATCGCAACTTTCGAAATTGCCTTTTTTGCATAGGAAGGCAATACTTACTCGTATATGCACCTGAAAGTACAACTAAAATGAATAATATCATGAACAGATATTTTATTAATCTTGCTAATTTAAAATTTGCGCATGTATTAGCGAAACTTATCGGAAAGTCACAAATAAAATGACAATCCCTTTGCAGCTACGTAGCTAGTTGCCTAACTCTACTATTACAATCGGAATGAAATATTTTTCTTCATTCTTCTCCAGCTTTAATATAATCCAACCTTATCAATATTAAAATTGTGAAAAATGAATTTCAAAACTTAAATAGTGTTTACAACACGGAAGTAAACTGATTTTTATCCACTGGTGAGATTCTATCAATCGTGATGACGCGCGAGTTATTTCCCTCGTTGATAAATTATTTTAAACCCTCAATGCGTAAGTGACTTATAGCTACTTACGTTAAATCAACATAAACATTAAAAATAAAATATCAAATGAAAATAAAACGAATAAATATGAATAAAAAAATAATAAAAATAATAAAAGAAATAAAAGTAATAAAAATTAATAAAAAATGAATATATGAAATGAATATATGAAATGAATATATGAAATTAATATATGAAATGAATATATGAAATTAATATATGAAATGAATATATGAAATGAATATACGAAATGAATATACGAAATGAATATACGAAATGAATATACGAAATGAATATACGAAATGAATATACGAAATGAATATAAAAGTCCTCATCACCGTGCCGTGTCGCGCCGGTCCGCATTGCTTCCGGTGGGGCGCGGGCCATGTGGCGGCGCGCGGCCGCGGGCGGAGGGCGTGCGGTGGAGCGTGGGCGCCGGGTGGGCGTGGGCGTGGGCGTGGGCGCGAGCGTGTGCGTGCGCGGATGGGTGCGGGAACCCGAGCCCGTGTGAACGGCGCGGCGGCGTGTCGGCAGTCGCCCCTAATCGCTGGCATTTGTCTCGGCGGTGGCGGCGGCGGCGGCGGCGGCGGCGGCGGCGGCTCCGCCACCGCAGCCCCGTGCTCCTGTGCGGCCCGCGGCCCACCCGCCCGACCTCCCGGCCGCGCGACCGCGTCCGCCAAGCCAAAGGTGCTGCTACCGCCCCGGTGTTGGAAGAGCGAAGCCCACCGTTTTAAAATGCAAAAAACATTGCTAGATGAGTGGCTTGACTTACAAATTATTGTCAAAGTTCGTTCTTTCCCTTTCTTTTATTTTAATTTTTCTTCCTTTCCTTTTTCCCTTTTTATTTTCTCTATTTTTTAAAATTATTTTTCTCTTGTTGTTTTCGTTTTTTTATTTTATTTTTGTACTTTTCTATTTTTATTTTATTATTTTTATTTTATTCTCTTTTATTATTCTTTTCAATTCGTCCCTTTGCTATTTGTTTCTTTCAGTTAGTGGGTCCAATAGTGTTTCTCCTTTGCTTTCATCCTTTCAAATTTTCTCAAATCAGTCGAATCCGGTTATAGTGAACTTCTGGGAACTAACATGTCCGGTTCACTGTATCAGATGTTCACTATATCCGATGATGTCAAAATTAAATAGAATTTCTCTACAATGATTGATTTTATTAATGCAGAGATACAGAAAAATTCATTAGCTGCACGAACTGAAAATTTCAATACATATGACCTTAAAAAATCAATTATTTTCAAATGTTAGCTTTGTACATTTTTATTACATTAGTAATTTCTCTAGATGCTTTTCCAGAGTTCTCTCCATACTTGATCTTCTGTCTCTATGTATTGTATTGCAGTCTTGAGACCTTTCAATACCTCTTTCACTGTTGGAACACCGTCCCAGTCCCCGAAGGCCCTTTTACTCGCCTAATAGCATGAGATCCAATTAATTTCCAGGATTACGTTCGTTATAGACGATGTTCAGATTCACTATAACCGAATCTTTTTAAGCTTATCTTTAATGTAAGTGAAACGGGACCATTCACTATAACCGAGGGTTTACTATATCTCAGTTCACTATAACCGGAGTCGACTGTAGATGTCGTTCTTATGTGAAGTGCTTCCTGATTTTGTTCCAATTTATTTTGGGGTCGTCCTGAAAGGCGTGTTCCATTAATATGGCATTTTGTCGTCATTCACGATTTACATGCCGATATTTTCTGTCTCGATGATGAAATGAATGAAACATAATGAAAACAATATCAGTTTCTTGAGCTTCGTGAAGAAAATATTGTTAAGATATCCTTTTTCGGTAAGGTGATTCATTACATCTTGAATGTTGTAATAATTAGTTCTGTAATACATCAGAAAATACTATTATAAGTTAGTTGGCATACCTTATCAAACAATCCAGGTTTGAATTACAAGAACAGTTCAAGGCAGTAAACAATAAATTTATTTTGATGACTTTTGAAATCAAATTCACAAGATGTGTACTGCATATATGTACGAACGTTGCATGCTAGATTAACATGCGAACTTCGTTTGTTTTACAGTTTTTTTTCTAATAACATTTCTCGAGAGTAGTGGAAACTGAGAATGCAATATAATTGTCATGAAATCTATATACACTACCTATTTTGAATAAATGGAATACAAAAAATATTGACTTATCCGGGTAGCATAGACCCACTGTTGAATCCGCCTCTTAGTAGGAGACTTAGAAGGAGGAACTAGATCTAATATGTAGGGACCTTATTAGGTTGGAGGTTCATTCCCGTGCCCAACCTTAACTATGGACGTGAGGCAAGATAGGAAAGGAAAGCTCACGCGTGGTTCATGGCCTGCTCAAAACAATTCTAGACTGATGCTCAGGCATCTGCCTAGAATTGTTCGGAGGAAATCATGAAAAAGACCTAAAGCACCATAAAAAAGAAGCTCTAGAACATTTCGAAATTTTAAATTGTTGAAAAAATATTTAAAATTACACATAGTAAATAATTATAAGACCAGAAAGAAACTGATCTTAAACACCCATCATACGAAAGTAAACGATGTTTTTCATCTGTGGAAATCCAGAAAATTCCTTTTACCTTTCAATCAAAGGATATTATTTTTTCTTAAAATGCTCGCATGGAAGTTGTTCGTGTACTCTCCAATCAGATTCCCTTGAGAGTACCAAATTCGAGAATCCGTATACAATCGCCCCCGGAAATAACTGTAAAAATAATAATCCGCGAGAACACTTCTCCTTCAGAGAGCTCGTAGTATTTTCCCGCCGGTCGGGCCCTGGTTTTCCCGTCGCGCCCTCAGTTTTTGCGTTCCGCGCCGCGCCGCGCCGTGCCGCCCGCCCTCTCGCTCGCCGCCCGCGGCCGTCTATAAATCAGGGGGCGCTGAGAGGCCGGGCGGAGGAGCGCGGGAGCAATCAGCCGGCTTGTTTAGGCTGCGAATGGCCCACGGCGCGGCGCAGGGCGGCGCTCGCTTCCTGCCGCCCGCCCACGCCGTCGCCCACGCCCACGCCCTCGCCCTCGCCATCGCCCGCGCCCGCGCGAGTGCGCCCCGAGGCAGACACTTGGCGGGGGAGACGCCCGCCACGGCACGCCGGGGTAGCTAACAATCACCCACGCGCCCGCAAACTTTCCCTCCCCCGTCGCTCCTCGTGAGACGAAATATGCAGTTGTTCACAGGGGGCGAAATGGGATTCGGAAAGGTTCGAGTGTCCTCCATTCGAAAAAAAGGAACAAAACGTAAAAGCTTATTAAGTTACAAAGAGAAACAAAAATTATTAGCTGTAAAAAATGAAAAAAATATCAACAATTAAAAACCGAGCTATAAAATTAAGAACACATTAAATTCATAATTACACAATTAAGAAATATAAATCAGTATTGTAACCGACTTAAAAATAAAAATCGCCACTTCATCAAATATGCCTTCCACCGGATCTTTGGTTTGGGAGTTAGTACACCGGTTTTCAATAGCCGTGTTTCCCCGAGTTCAAATACTTCGCGTATCTCACAATCAACCACTTGCAACGCTCATTTTTTTTATTTAATAATGAAATTTAATATTTATTTCTACAAAATAGAAAATATATGTAGATTAAATGAAGTCCCTTTTGTTATCTTTTGAGCAACGTAAGGATGAAAGTATCGATTCACATTTCCTACTAAAAATACAAAAATAGGATGATCACTGGCAAATGTGGACTAGATGTTACCTTTTTCACTGGGAATTACTGCATCAATAGAATAGACTGGAAAATTCGTTGCATCAAATACCTAGAGACGAATTTCTCTTTTTTCTGTGCTGTAGAAGGAACGTTTAATCTAAATTATTAAAACATTTTCGATATCATGGACACTTACGTTATCAAAACAAATTATCAGTCAGACGAGTGGCTAAATTGTACGCACGTTTCTAAAGCATACGCTTCCATAATTTACAACAGTCGACATTTGGCCTCGACTTTTATTGTATCAAATTCATATTTTGTTCAACATTAACTTTCAAGGGATGTTCTCTCAAAACGTATTGTAGAGGAAGTTTGACAGTTACCTTAACGTATATATTTAAAAATAATGCAATTTCAAAGTGAGGTCACAAGACATTTTGTATCTATATTTTTACATAAATCTGCATAGATATACGAATTTTGAATCTGATTTTTTTTAAATTTCAAGTATACCTTGAAACGTGCCCACATCTGTTTGTAAAAATGCGTGCAAACTTTCGCAAGAATACAATTTGAAATGGTAGGAACTCTGGTCAGTATTGTCGCATACTGTGTAGTCATAATGGATGTGATTTTCATTGAATTTGAAATTGCTGTTGCTGAAATAAATGACACAAAGACTTCATTCAAAATCCTACATTTATGAAAACCAACTTAACACTATAGACATGTGCCCTTTTAATATTACAGTAAGCAATTCTCCGTTTGGAAAACAAGTGGAAAACCTGATTTAGGTGAGATAATGTGAAGAATACTGAATATTTGTATGGAAAAAACTCCTGGCCCTCTTGAGACTGTCATTTCAAGCCAATAAAGGAAAATAGGATTGATATGATTGATATGAATCATTCCTTATTACATGTTTTTTTCTTTCATCACAAGATTTCGTAACAATGCAATTTTTCTTACATGACTCACAAATTACCTTTTTTCTTTTTGATATTCCTACATGTGCAATGATAAACAGTTCATGTTAACCTTTCAGAACTATATAAATTGAATTCCGCAAAGAACTGAAGTTCAGTCTTCTATATTATTTGACACTTGAACGATCAACTCTCAACTCATTAGCCAGTACAAAATTGATTTTCAATGAAAACAAAACAAAATAAATATAAAAATCCAAACAAAACTTCTGCTTGAACTTGAATTTGAGCCTGCATTGCAACATTGTAAATCACTTGTCTCCAGAACAGACTGCAGAATGTTGAAGGTGCGTCAAAGTTTTTTAAAATAACCAGTGTAATTTGTTAGATGTGAAATTTATTCCTCACAACTACACATTCAATTTAAAACGACTCTATTACAATAGCAGCTTTCGATGGCTTAGCCATCATCATCAGTTGTCTAGTACAAGAAGAAAAAACAAAACATTAAAACGTGAATATTCCTTTGATTTTACAACAAAATTGTAATAAAGGTTACAAATAATTTACAATTTTTTTGGAAAATATATTTAACATTCTAGAAAGTGTAAGAAAGAAAAAAGTGGGGGGGGTAAGACATTAATACTAAAGGTTAAAACACCACAACACCTATATTAAAACGACTAATTATAGTGTCGCAAATCATCGGCCCAAAGATTTTATCGAAAAACGAAATTAATGTGCGTTCTTAAAAGAATATTTTGCAACATCTGTGAAGTTATTAATAGTCTTGCTAATACCATGTATTTAAAATCTACATCACGATGTCTGTAAATAATTTACAGATGAACCTTTCCACAAAATAAGATTTGAAAATCAGGCAAGTAAAATAAAGTATTGTTATGCGTAATTTACTGAAACAGCAACCTGCATTTAAAAAAGCTTGTATTCAATTTTTTCCTAAACGCCCCAATGAACGTTTTACGCCTCAAACCACACTGACAAATCGTCATATCGACGATGCTTCAATTCCAGTAAATATTTCTGAGAAAACAGCGTTTCAATCGCCATCTACAAAAATTTCGCGTCCGGAAGGCAGCGTTCTAAACTCCGCATCGATTACAAAATTCATCCGCTACCGACCCGATCCATCGAACGAATTTACGCTGCGTCGGTTGGGGGGATTTCAAGCATGCGAAGAGCTTCGGCGCACGATGGTTTGAGAGACGCAAACATCCGGACGAAATTACCTTTTTTTCCAAAATTGATTCATTCACATAATTTATCCACGCCTGGACAGACAAGAATCCAGCTTTTCGCGTTTCACACTAGGTTTTCATACTTGTTTGACCGTTTCGTAAAGAGCTGCAAACATGAGACACTTTTAAGAAGTCGTCCAAAGATTAATCAGATTTTAATATCTATTTCTCATCAGTATTGTTAAAAAATTGTATTTTTACTTCATTACTCATTACTTTCTAAAAATATTTCTTATGTGAACATTGTTTTTAAAAGTGTATTTATTTTGAAAATGAATGAGGCTCGCCTGTTAGGAGTAGCATAACACCTATGTTTCTAGTAAAAAAATGTATGGTATGAAAGTTGTATAACATAAAGTTGTGTTATATAAATGGTAAGGACGTTGAATTACTAATATACTAGTGAATACATTTTTTTAAGGTTTCGTCTGGAACTCGCTCCTACTATTATTATTTTATTACTACTGTTATTCAAATTAAATTTTTAGGCAAAGATAAAGGAGAGATAAGAAGGAAGGATCGCGGATGGTACGTGGCCCGTTGTTTAATGTACTACTCCAGCATCCACTACAAATTAATCGGAGGAAAACATGGAATCGGCCAATTGGAGCTTGAACTGAGGAGAATTGACTGATTAAAGAAATCTCCATTACGCCGACGTCTTCAAACTAGCTACTTAGCAGGTGTCGAGTATCTGATATTCTTGACACTCGAAATGAAAACACCCCGGTCTACGAATCGACAATTACGAACTCCGTTTCACCAAAGAAACTGTTTCTGCCCGGTGTTTCCCCAACGCGGGGCTTCGCGCCACGGAGCCAGGCAACAGCCCTTGGGCGCTATTTGGCTGCACTCACTCGCGTTGTTCCCGCGTCATTGATCAGGGAAACTGAAAAGTCGCCTCCGGGGGCTTTGGATCGTTAATGCGCGGCGCTGGGCTGCACCGAGCGGGGGTAGGCGGCGGGCAACGAGCGTGGAGCGTTGCAACGGCGGCCTTAGACGATGGGACGGGCGTTTTACTAAAAGTCGGCGGCGCCACGCTCCGGCCCTCCCCGCGCGCCCCGCCCCGGCCCGTCACGCGCGCCCCGACCCGGCCCGTCTTGGCTCGCCCCGGCCCGCCCCGGCCCGCCCCGCCCCGGCCCGCCCCGGCCCGCCCCAGTCCGCCCCAGTCCGCCCCAGTCCGCCCCAGTCCGCCCCAGTCCGCCCCAGTCCGCCCCAGTCCGCCCCAGTCCGCCCCAGTCCGCCCCAGTCCGCCCCAGTCCGCCCCAGTCCGCCCCAGTCCGCCCCAGTCCGCCCCAGTCCGCCCCAGTCCGCCCCAGTCCGCCCCAGTCCGCCCCAGTCCGCCCCAGTCCGTGAGTGCTTGCTTTCAAACGCACTTGTTTTGATTTGATTTCGACTTTTTCCCCCCGATTTTTACATTCGTGGCAGATACCCCTCGGGTGGCTCATGGACAGCACGCTATTTTCTCATGCTGCAATCCCGGTTCGGAGCAAAGATAGCTGTAGCTTTCTGTTCCAAGCGTCTCAGATTCTGTAGCTGTTTGACGAAAGAAATGCTCAAGCAGGCTGAGTTTGCTATGTACGTTGATGGAGTACGTTTTGGAACAGGGAGGTCAAGACAGAACACAAATGATGACGATGATGATGATCATGACGAGTTGCAATATAATTATTAAATTATTCATAAATAGTTGAATATATTTTGGGCATGTATTAATGTTCTAGAAATGACGCATATTTTACGGATATTTAAAGTAATATTTATATGAAGCAAAATATTTTGACCACATTTCTCCCATACTCCCAGGCGTTTATAATAAAAACAGAGCCCGTACATGGGAACACCTCTAGCTGGCGAAAGTCGGATTAATTCGACCCTAAAATGCCAAATACACTCATGCAGATATTCGTTTCACTACCCGATCACAGTGGTGTTGGAGATAATACACATGAATTCACGACATCAAAGTTGGGAAGAGGTGGGAGATTTTGGCTGCGCGGGAGATATAGTGCCATGTCACGCGAGGCCGTATGCGAATGAAAGTACTCTGGTTAAATGTTCGGCAAAATTCAATGTTCTGGTAATGCTCGTGTTAAACTGATTTTACGTTCGCTCGCCTAGGAAAAAGTCAAGGTAAATATTATAATGTGATTGTTCAATTGATACAAACATTCCTATTTTCTCAATACATTAAAGTCAAACAGGTAAGGAGTTATTGTGACAATTTTAATCATTTTTTAAAAACCTTTTCGAAGAGGTTGTCTATCATCACGCTGCAACACACTTATTAATTTAAAGTAATTAAATTACTTATTTTATATTCTTTGTATCCATGTTTTCATGGCTTAATTTTTTAATCAAATGAAGCCTATCATTGAATTTCATATTAATTACATACCGTACAATGCTTTGTAATACAGTCTGATGGTGGGAAACAACCTCTTTTAAGAGCCTTTTTTTAATGATAAAATTAACAGAATAACTTCTAACCTAATTACCCTAATATAAGAAGAAAATCCGAATAACAACTCAAGAAATGGACAAAATGACTGAAAATGTTTTTGTGCCTGTCTCTGCCGTTAATTTACACCTCTTGGCAGTGATCAAGTTTCCAGAGTCCAGGAGGCAATGACGACAATGACGACGTTCATGAAAGTTAAACGTATAATATTTTGCTTCATATAAATATTACTTTAAATATCTGTAAAATATGCATTATTTTTAAAACATTAATATATTTAAAATATATTTAAATATTAAAGAATAATTTATTAATTATATTGCAATTCATTGTCATGATCATCGTCATCATTTGTGTGCTGCCTTGTCCTCCCTCTTCCAAGCCTGACAGTTGTGCCATAGTCACCCTAACCTTCCCCTTCATTCTCTGATATGCTTCTTCTATCATGCGTAGATCGCGAGTGAATATTTTGGAACTGCGTCAGTAAAGTATATTTTATGATGAAACCAAGAAACAAATAATTTTCAGTTAATAGAGTGGTTGCGTGGATATTCGGGCGGTTATGATGTGATCGCAAATGCTCGGAGATCTGCGAGAACTAAAAAGACAGGTCGTTCTATAAAGAACGTAGCGATGCTTACATTGCCAAGTTTCCAAGACACTTGTCAATAAATTTGTCATTTAATATTCCATATTTCCTGTAATATACACTTGCTACAAACATGGTGCTAAAAACATGAATACTACAAATTTCAAATTTATCGGTGAAAAAATAATCAATTCATAGAATAAAGTTTAAAGTAAAATATAAGCAGGTCTTGACCTTAAAAACACAATGCTTAATAACAAACGAAACTTATAATAAATGTCAATTAAAAGGAGTATAACAAAATCTTAAGTGTGTTTAGGGCATAGTTTTGCCTAACTTTATTAATGTAATGGTAAATACATTAATCATACTATAATGTCACGCTCGTTAGTAAAATTATTAAAATATTATTAATGATCACAGTGTAATAAATTATATTAATTCTTTCTATATGAAAAGAAATGTCTTAAAATGATATACAAGTAAGTCGCAAATACTCAGTACCACGTATACCAAATGTTACGTGTACGAAAAATGAATACAAAATGATAATAATTTTAATATAGAAGTAATATTTATTATTCTGTGATTTAGTGTTTATCTCCAGAGGTGACATTTTTGTTACATCTCGATATAATAAGCCTACGAGTTAATTTGAATTGCCACTTCACGCAGTCTTCAGATGTGAATGTCACAATTTGTTCACAATTTGTTTACGATTAGGTTTATTTTACGTTATATTGGTTATAACACAACAAAATGATATAAGATATGTTGATTTATTAACAGGGTTAATTAAAACATTATCTGTCTAAAGAAACTTGTTAAAAATTCCTGTGTTAGTGCTATAATCTTTAGTTGTTCATTTATCGTTGCTCGCATCTTTCGATGGTCATTTATAATTGAAGCATTCATATTTTTGCAATCTTAAATAATTTAACATCACAAACTTCAGGATAGTTGAAACGCGTGTTATTGTAATACATGGAGTATTAAAAAAAAGCAAACAATCATTAAATCATAAAGAGTACGCAAGGGGATGCTTTTCGTTCCGTCTGGCGAATTTCATTTTCAACTTCCCTTAATTTCCTCCTTGAATCGCGGGAATTGGCGTACAGCGCAAAGAACGTCCGCTGCAAAGGCGAAGCGGCGGCGGCGGCGTCTGCGTCTGGGACGAGGCAGCTCTCTTCTCGTTACTTCCGCCTCTTCCTTGGGAGTGGATTTCCGTCCCGCTGCCATCATTTACGCATGGGTGTCCGCGAATGAGCTGCTCGCCGGGGCCGCCGTCGCCGCCACCGCCGTCGCGTCGGAAGGGAACCGACGAGCGGGCCGATATCTGAGCTGCAGCTCGGAGGGGATTTCCAGGTGATGTTTTGCGTTAAAAATACACCGCTGCTCGGTCGCGGAGGTTGACTTTTTTATTGAGGTGGGTGTTGGATTGATGTAATATTTGTGAGGTGGTTTTGGGGAGCAGTGAGCTTTTTCGCGGCAACGTTGAATGTGAGGATGGTCTGCTATTCGTAGAGTTGAAGAAATCTACTTCTAGAGTAGGTGAATATTGATTATGCAATAAAATTTGAATATTGGGACCGCTTTATTTTTTAAATAGTTTTAATATATAATACACAGCTTTAATATTTCATATTTTTAAACTTCTTAAAAATACTGGAATTGATATAACGTTTGTGTTATATTTTATCAAAATAGACGTCTTTTTGTGATGTGATTATTCCTTCATCAAATGAGTTATCTCCTTCGCAATGTTTTTCAAAAACTACGAGCAAGTTACGAATTGCGAGTGCATAAATAAAATGACACATCTAAAAAATGGTCAGTTTTCACTGAAATAAAGAAACATGATAAGAAAACTTAATGTATTAATTAGTAAAAAACGCATAGAGATAAATGACAAGTGCGCCAATATATAGAGGAAAACACTGTCTTTGGCCACGATATATAAATGGTTCTGCTCAGGAAAAAACAGTTTCCTGCAAAATAACTTTTAGGTGCCACTTTTTTGTGTACCATCGAAATGTCTACAATGAATGACCTACCCGCAAGTAGGAACTCTTTGAGTTAATAAAAGATATGGTCAAATATCGAAAGTACTGGACAACTTTTCATACTACTACTACTACTGCTACT
The DNA here is from genome assembly GCA_038098605.1 of Gryllus longicercus. NCBI lineage: Eukaryota > Metazoa > Arthropoda > Insecta > Orthoptera > Gryllidae > Gryllus > Gryllus longicercus. The sequence continues at coordinate 736,228 of JAZDUA010000223.1, read as the reverse complement.
TAAATATGGTTAATTAAAGATGTCTGGTGTCAAAAATGTTTGATACTAGACAACACCTTTAATTAACCATATTTAATTATTAGAAGGTATCTACCTCACCAGCGATGTAATTAATACTGCTACTACTTTTGTTTCTGGACAACACCTTTTATTTACATCATTATTAGAAGTTATCTATCTCACTAGCAATCATATTAATAAGGAACTCCTTTCTTTATTAGGGGATGTGCATTACGCCGAATCTTCAAGAATGAACGTTGAATGAATCTCGAAAGTTTTCTCAATGCTCCATTGGAGACTACTCGCAGGAGCTTCTCTAAGTAGATCAATGGCAAGCGAAGCACAATAGGCCATAAGTATAAGTGAGTCATAATACGTTGATGGGTGAGCGCTTATTTCACGCACCAGTTGCCTTCTTGGCAATCGCAGAGAGTTCAAATAACCCGTGAACTCATTCATCACAGCGTTTTCCGGCCTCGACGTTTAGTTTCGTGCCTTGACAAATGAACTTGACTTATTAAGAAAAGATGGATGAGAACAAACGTGAATAAATACAGCGAAACACTTGCGAACTAATCACTTTCTCAACTCTGGTTGGTAGTTTTGTATCTAACTATAACTCTCATGCTTTGCACATACTAACATCCATGCAAAATAGTTTTTGTGTTGTTTTCTTTGACAACAATAATTCGGTTTAAATGATTCTTGCAACAAGTATTAGTACTTTTTAAAATATTATTTTAATTTTGTTTATTAGTGTTCTTACTTCTTTAAACATAAGAGAACCAACTTCAAATTCAACAGTTCCCAAACCGCATATGGAAATATCTCAAGAACATTAATTTTATAGCAGTTTTCAAAAAAATATAATGATGTGTTGTATTGGAAGTTACAGGTAAAGAGGAATAGTACACAATCCTGACGTTTATTCACACTCTCTTGTTACTTTCTTTCGCGCAAAGTCTTATCATACAAAATTGTTAGCTATCTTAATTAAATAGTCTCTGGTCGTACTTTGGAAATTCTCTTGTTTGGTGACAAGCAGTATTTATATATGCCATAAAATAAATGAGCTCACTTAAACGATTTAATTTCTCAATATTATTCGAATATAATAGATCAAAAAGAGTTCATAGAAATCATTGAAAGAGTAAATAGTGCTGACCTCCCTGGGGTGAAATGAGAATTTAGATTGAACCATGAATACCTTCGATAGAAAAACTATCAGTCGTTATGACGTATTGTCGAACATTCCAATCGACTTGGCCGATATTATGGTGTAAATAGTGATTATTGATGCTACTAACTTGAGACATATATTTTATAAATATCAAATGTGCTTGAATTTACACTTGTCTACTTGTCGAAGTGAGTTATGCAATGTTATGATGTGTGATTGTCAGCAGCCTCTATGGATTCAATCCTCACCAAAATGTGGTCGGAGAATCCGATCCAACATTACTCAACTTTTAAGAAAACAAGAACTGAAATTACCTGTACAGTATATGTCTATAAAACTTAAATTCCGTGGTGGTAGCAGATATCTTGTGGTAATCCATGGTATTGGAATGAAATAATCTCCACAAAGTTTTTTAATAGTTTTATTAACAATTTTCCAGAGTCAACTTTCGGGAAACACTTTTCCCATCCTCAGTGGATCTTACTCAAGCAACGTGGATCTCCCATGAATGTTACAAATGGTCAAAAATATCAAGCATGGTGGTACCAGAAGTGGCAGCCATCTCTTCGATTCGAAGAGATTCAACATTACTCAATGGGGAGGATGGGAAAAGTGTTTCCCGAAAGTTGACTCTGGAAAATTGTTAATAAAACTATTAAAAAACTTTGTGGAGATTATTTCATTCCAATACCATCTATAAAACTTCTCCAAACAAGGGGAATTCATTACTTTTATTTAGATGGCACAAGTTCTTCATAGAATTGTATCGTATATTGTAATTATATGAAGTGACAGTATATTTTATTTTTGTTTCATTCACTGGTAAAACTATGCATCTCAATTTTTGCTTCACATCTCCCCTACAAGATCATTTCGAAAACTCCATAAATATTTCCCAACGAGAATTAAATGTATAAACTTTACAAAATCACATGGTGGTTTTACTAACAATATTAAGAGTACGCAGCTGATAAACATGTCCCAAAAATATATCGAACTAGCTGTAAAATGTCTATACCAAACACAATTTTACAATTATTGTTTACATTTCATATGTACAGGAATTTCGATGGTTCTCAGACGCACCAAAAATACTCGAAGATAATTTATGGTCGAAAGTATTTAAAAACTTTACAAACACTGGGTATTCGAATGTGATATTTGTACATATACTTCTTTTGCTCATTTTGTAATCATTCCTTTATATTTTAGTTTTATGATTTCAATATTTTCTTTTGGTTTCATTGCCTTAACAGAAACTTTCTGTAACCAAGCAATAATTCTTATTAAAAAAATTGTTTTTACTAATAAAAACCGGAAATTTCACACAGAAGAATGGAAAAACGACGTAAGAAATTTCTTGTGAGAAAATAAATGGAGATTTTGACGTTCCGGGTAAGTGAATACCCTTTAGACCGTATGTCACAGAAATTGTTTATCGAAAGTTTATTCGCGCAAGCAATATCTTGGCTGAATGAAGTTGTAAAATGTTTAGTGTACCTAGTGTTGTAGAATTCGTATTATATACCGTGGGTATTAGAGAGAATTCTAGAAAAAAACTAAATAAAAAAACGCACTCAAATAAATTATGGAAATGTAAATTTACAGAAGTTAACAATTTGTATAGAAGGTGTGGAGGCAATTAGTTTGTTTTAAGTTTAAATAATAGAGCAGAAAACGGTAATGCCAGTTAAGAAACAGCACAGTATTCTCAAACTCAGGATGTAGAGATATTGGGAACAGTATGTAACTTACATAGATGCGTTACGAACGTTTCTGACTACTGTATTAACAATCGTAAATGGATTTTCGTAAAAATCAAAACGTTATTATTTACCTACGTCAGTTGCATCGAATGAAAAATAAATGTCACAAAAACGGCAATCAGGAAAACATCTGTCCTGGCACAGCACAGTAAACGAGACACAGAGCGATTCAGGCACAAAACAGCGAGCTGAGCCACATAACGTGACACAGAGACATTCTAAACAAGCACAAAACAGCGAGATGAGCCACTTAATAAGACACGGAACAGGTCACAACAAACACACAACAGCGAGTGAAGACACAGACCGATTGAGACGCTTGAGAATAGCGAGCTGAGCCACAGACCGATTGAGAAGATCGAGAATAGCGAGCAGAGCCACAGAGCGGTGGCGGACAGCCACTCGCCGTCGCGCACGTGGATCCGCGCGGGCACTCCTGTAGGGGCGGGGCTCACCTGAGGCGTCGTCGGCGCCGGGGGACGCGGGCTCGAGGTGCGGCCGCCAGCAGCACGTGGGGGCGGCGGCGGGCGGCGACGCGGGCGGCTGGGCTCCGCGCAGGGCGGCGGCGGCGGCGGCCGCGGCGGCGACGGCGGCGGGCACGCCCAGCGCGGGCGCCACGGGCACGCCCACGCCCACGCCCACGCCCGCCGGCTGCCGCCCGGTGAACTTGGTGGGGTCGAGGATGTTCTCCACGGAGAAGGCGAGGCGCCGCTGGTCGCGCGCGGCGGCCGCGGCGGCGGTCGGGGCCACGAGCCCCGCGCCCGCGCCCAGCGCCAGCCCCTTGCCGTCGGCGTCGCCCGCCGGGTGCGGAGGCGGCGGCGGCGGCGGCGACAGCGAGCTCGTGTTGCACGACGACTCCACCACGTCCGGCGGCAGCAGGCGCCCGCCCAGGTGGCGGTTGGTCAGGTCCACGGGCGACGACAGCATCTCGTCGCTCTCGTCGTCCACGTTGAGCTCCTCGTCCTCGTCGTCGTCCACGTCGCTGCGCGCGCCCAGCTCGTCGTCGTCGTCCTCCATGTCGACGTCGGGCGCGGGGCCGGGCGCCGCGGGCGCGGGCGGCATGGGGGCGACGGCGACGACGTCGGCGGCCGCGGCGGCGTCGGCGGCGTCGGCGGGCGTCGCGGCGGCGAACGGCGAGAGGTGCGCGCCGGCGAAGGACAGCAGCCGCGGGGGCGGCGGCGGAGGCGGCGAGGCGGCCGTGGCGGCCGCGGTGGCGGCGGCGGCGCCCAGGCCGGCGGGCGGGCTGCCGCCGCCCACGCCGCCCGCGCCGGGCCCCGCGCCCGCGCCCACGCTCGCCCCGGGCGCCGCCGCCTGCTGCGCGGGCTGCTGCTGCTGTTGCTGGTGGCCCATGAGGCGCTGCATCATCATCATCGTCATCATGCTGCGGGTGGCGGGCCGCGTCGCGCCTGCGAGAGTCCGGAGCCGCGGGCGGCTGGTCGCATGTCGCGGTCGGGCGCCGTCCCGGAGTCCTCGCGGCCACTGGCTGCACTAGCGGGCGGCGTCCCCGTGCGGGCGAGGACGAGGGCGGCGCATCGCCGCGTCGCGGGCCGTGCACGTGCGAGGGCTGCTGCTGATGCTGCGCTCGGTCGCTGCGCGGACTGCGCGGGCTGCGCGTCTCAGGTGCGGCTGCGGCGGACTGCTGCGCTCGCGCGCGCGGGCGGCCGGTGGGTGGCGGCGGCGGCGGCGGCGGCGGCGGCACGTGTGGCGGCGCTGGCGGCGGGCGGCTCCGCGTGCTCCCTCCCCGCCCCCCGGAAGACTTTAGCACCGCATCCCGAACATGGCGGAGCACACAACAGATTCATCTCAATGTTAACCCGATGATGGAGTGTCTAAGAGCCGCGCCGCGGGAGGGGCGCCAAATGGAGCGTGCCGGGCCCGCGCGGCGGGTGGTGGGGGCGGCGCGCGCCGCCATTGGCCCGGGGGCGGACGGCGCGCGCGTCGATTGGCCCCGCGCCCCGCGCGCCCGGGGGGGAGTGGCGCGGCCACGTGATTGGCGGAGGAGGGAGGGGCGCCGCCGGCCGCCCCAGACGCTGCGGATACATCCATGTCCGCGGTTTGCGCGGCGCCGTAATGCCGCGAGCTTAAGTAATGACCCCGATAAAATGGATTAGCTATTAAGAAATCGGGCGGCGCGAGGGCGTGGCGCGACGCGGGGGCGGGGCGGCGCGGGGGCGGGGCGGCGCGGCGCGGGGCGGCGCTGTGTGAGTCGAGGGGCGGGCGGACGGGCCGCACACGTGCTGAGGCTGCGTGCTGCGTCAGTTTCCGGCTCCTGAGCGGGTGGTGGGAGACGGGGGGTCGCTGATCGCCAGCTGTAGTACTGGTGTCGGCGCTGACCCCGTCAACGACTAGGGATGATGCAGCTACAGGAACAGTGGCATGTCAGTGGTAGTGGTGGCGGTGGCGGAGTTGGCACTGGTTCTGCAACGGACTGTGGAGATGAGTAGCGCTCTCGCTCTGTGAAAATGACTTCAGGAAACTAACTGATTGACATTTTGGGAACATAAGGACTCTATTAGTGACAATCAGACGACTGCATTAAACCACTATGTTTCTTCTGGATACTTTTGTGACAAAAATAATGTAATGCGTTATAAAATTATATTAAAGGGAATGCTTCACGTGAAGCCTACATTGCGAGGGAAAATGCAGACAGAAGGATTACGAAAGTGTTTTCGTATAAAAGCCTTTCAAAACAAATCATATTTGCTACATTATTAAATATAAAATTCAGTGCAAAATGAAAATTCCATCCATTTATGTTTTATATAAAAATATTAATACCAAACTCCGGCAATTCCAAAATCTCAATACCATTTGACACGCCCAAGTCATACCACATTTAATTTAACATTAAATCAGGTTTCGAAAACTGCATGTAGCTTATTAACTGTCGCATTCGAATTTTCGAACTTTCTTTTTATTTGAGGATATCAAGATTCGAGGTACTTAATTTTCTACATGCAGTTTGTATTCTCTTTTGCTGCGCGCTACTTTTTACAGATCATAAAGAAACTGTAAATGGAAAAATAAAAAACATTTATTTTAAACTTTCATTATTATTATTATTATTATTATTATTATTATTATTATGTCAAACAGACAAGGTAATCAGTGAGCCAGACATTGATTTGCTAGATAAATTGCTTAATATATTCCTTATGAAGGTTTTAATTTCATTTGAAGTTTAACTTCTTTAGATTGATAGTATCCACATGTTGTTGATTCTTAAGAGATATGAGAATTAGAAAATTCTATAGGCAGTGATGACGAGAACTCCTTAGCACGACTACTAGTGTGAAAAGTCTTTGGTAACTGAGGTAATATATTGGTAACTGAGAATTGAGAGAATCACAAGTGGTATGGCGCTGAAAACGCACTGTCGCTGAAGCTCGTCGTGTCCATGACCACATCTCTCGATCGATACATAAAGAAACAAATGAATGATATGCAGATCCCTCCGCCAAAACACACAGGCGGAGAAAAAATCCTTATTTTCTCACGAGAACATTGGCTAAGGCGTAGAACATAAAGTTTTCAATACCAAATGCACTAGGTTTATTGTGAATAACTATAAAATAGGTTTCTTATTAACTAATCAAAATAGGTTTATTGTGAATAACTAAACCCTAGAACTATTTAGACAAACATTTAGATTAAGGCATTTCAAAATATTTTAGAGGCATTTGTTATGTCGTGTATTGTAATTATTTTTAAACATAGTGTTTACTTTCTCGCATGCCGCATGCCGAAAAATTGGTTTAGGGCAAAACGTCTGTCTTGGTCAACACTAGTGCTTAAACCGTTTAGACGATTTTCCTCAAAATCAACATTCCCCAAGCAATCTGGCCAAACTCGAGGCTCTGCGAATTGAAAACGCATTTTTTTGGGGGGGGGGGTATTTACATGAAGCGTTAATGACATTTTCAATATTTTTCAAAAATGACTTCAAGGCTTTGGTTTACATTTTTTCCTTGATGTAACACAGAACGCTCAAAAAATGACGAAAGTCCCATTTTTGTTGAACTTTGAATTTGTGTCAATTGCAAAAATTAGTTTTCTGGCACCTTCCTTCAGCAACTACATTAAATGTAAGATTTTTTTCTCCTTCAAGAAAGCAATTCTTAAAATTTTCGCATAACTTTGCTTGAAATAAAAGCGATTTTAAAAATTTGATTTTTACAAAAACTGCATTGTTTCTTTGTTTGTCGAATAGAGAAAAGAACGCTTATAAATAATGTAGGTCCTATTTTCAATGAACTCCCTGCAATTACGATAATTGCAAAAAATTAACATTTTAAAACTACTGTGTTGATAATAAGAGATGCTATGAAATCTGTTCTTCAACATTAGATTTTTAAGTAAAATCACGTTCTGTTTGAAAATGTGGACGGTTTTCGTGTAATGTCGCGTAATGTTGAGGTCAATTATGAAACGTTTATTTATGTTTGAACCGGCCAAACGCCACCAATATTGATGCTAATCGATTTATTTCTAAGTGTAATTTCTTTTTGAATATTATGTCCTAAAATAATTTGAGAGCGGTTATTTTCGAAATATGTGAAGTCTTTGTTCTTTCGGGAGAAAATTTTCTGAAATGTCAATGCGAGCAAAGCATAGTTCCATTGCCGGCAATACAAAGAAACATTTTTTTCTCAACATGCGGTTCTTGAGTAAAGCAAAGTAAGCTTAGAAATATTGTGTAAATCCGATAATCATTAAAATCTTGCAACTTTCCAAAATATAATATTCGCATTTCTAGAATTTATTTTACTGGAGAGTCTTTCACGAGATGACTGCATAGTTAATTGGATACAATTTGCTATATTATAGCACGAATGTAACGAATCCGATACAGATAAAACGATGAAGTATGTTCTGTGCCTTTATTGTATTCAAGAAAATAGACCTAATATACTTTTCTTGTAGTTGTGACAGTGTTCGAGTTGTATACGGTTGTGACATCAGGTTGTAATACGTGAATGGTAATGCCGCTGCAATATGGCAGTTGACATTCATAAAATTGACTTCTTATGGTTAGGCGACTGTTTCTGAATGAAATGCAGTTTGAGATTGTGTTTATTAGCTTGAATGGATTGAAATTTGAGTTGATGTATTAGCTTTAAAAGAATTAGTATCGCACCTCATAGGCTATGATTGGAACGGGTTTGAAAAGTGATGATTGAGATGCGTTAGCGCAGACAGAAATTGCAGTATTATAATATTTTATAATCGTTTCTAATCCGAGAAAGTACATGCTGTTACAACACCTGTGGTTAAGCACCGTTTTAGACTTTTTATCCAGATGTCTTGTATTTTTAAGGTATTAATTTACCCAAATGAACGACATGCTATGAAGATCCTTGTCCTCCTGCTCACCAACCATTGTCGAGAAATATAGAGCTGAAAGTTTTACGTTCAACACATTCACAAATTCATAGTTTTGAAATGAGTAAAAAATAATCCATTCTATTAATAGAAATTAAGATGTATTTTTTAAGTACTAATTATTTTAAATTGAAAATAAAATTTCTTTTAGATATAATTGTGGGTTTAAAAGTAGGAGGAAAGGAGCAAGTGAAGACAGTATATGATGTCGAACAAACAAAATGGAAGGGAAACATAAGGCTCAATGAAAGAGCAAGCAACCTGCAAATGGGTGAAACGTACGTATACAGGTATACGTATACTGTATATATACGTATAGGTATACGTATAGGTATAGCTATACGTATAGGGGTATACGTATACTGTATATGGGTACGCATAAGTATATTGAATTTTGTTTGAATGTTAAAACGATCTTGCTAATCAAAATGTTCTTTAAATTACCTGATATTGAAACTCGTATTCTGATTGTTAGAATTTACAAGAGTAATCAGTGGTACATTTAGGCATGGACACATTAACATTTTTAAAAGCGGCAAACTTTCTTCAACCCAAAAGTTTTTTATACGAAAAATTATTTATGAACAGGAATTACAATTGCCGTGTTGATTCAACAAAGGTAATTACGCTCGAACAGCTGACTAGAAAAGAACTACATCCTGAAAATTTTTAACAAAATTATATAATTAAATTTTTTAAACTATATAACTTTCAGCATATCAAAAGCATATTTTTGTTTCATTAACACGTTTTTAAATTACCGTAATTAAAGTAAATAATAGACCATAAATATTTTATCGTATACATTTCTATAGCAATTTTTTACTTCAGTTCGTCATATATCGTTCAAAGATATTCTTCGTCTTTCAAAATACAGGGAAGTTAAAAAAATTAACAATTTTACCCTCAGAAACCGCTCCAATTTTTTTCTTTAAATTTTGTCCTCAAATATAATAAGCGACGGTAAAAATTTCGATGAACTCTCCTGTTTATTTTTCTCACATTGCACATAGTTAACATTTCAAAACAACAAAATTGGAGATATATATTGTTTTTCTCAGTCTGTAATAAAAAATTACTTCTTTAAAAGAAGTCATTACAATTTTTTTAAAAATACTAGTAGTTTTCATGTAATTCGTGCTTGAAATTTCTGCAAGTTCTAAAAAAAATAATTTCTCAAAAACCGCTCCAATTTTTTTTAAATTTTTTTTCCACGGTTAGAAGAGACGCATAGAAGAATGGCGCTCGTCTCAATTTTCTCAGAACTTTCTGAATTTCCGAAAATTGCTAATTTAGAAAGAATGCGAGAAAGTATATGTTGTTTTGCATATCCAGTTTTAGTTCTTCGAAAACCTATGAATTTGGTTCTAAATTTGTTTGGTGATATAGCTAATAAATGCATTTACTTGAAAGTTATTTAGAAGTTAGTTTTTCTATTCTATTTGTTTGGTTTACCATTTTAAATGTAAGGTAGCTGTTGCCTTACGAAGTTTTTGGTCGGAAATGTTACTGAAGATTGTAAATAACACTTTTGAGAAAGTAACCTCTCGAAGCGTAGCTAGGGAGGTTCGCAGTCAAATGGAACATCTGGAGATTTTGTTCATGCAACTTGTTTGAGATTTACTTTGCAGATTCTGTTCAAGTAAAATCTGCCCGAGACATATGAAACAAATTTGAAGTTTACGAAAAAAATATAGAAATGTTCAAAAAACCAAGAATATCGATCTATAACTGATCCAAGACAGAAATGAAAACTTCAATTAGACGAGACTAAAGTTGGGGAGGTTGAATTAACTTGCCGCGATCACTTCAAAGTCAATACGTTCTATGTTGTTTTAGATAATGTTGTTTGCAAGTTAACTCGAAGAAACGAAGCTCACAAGAAAATCAGAGGAAAGTTCTCCATAATTTAGAACCCCAAAATTTGAATGCAAGCAAAGAACAAGAAAAATGAAGCTTGTTGCGGTGAGACTCCTATGACACGGATTTAAATGGCACATTGGGAAATGAAATGTTACACGTCGAAGCACACTGCACTGAGGATAGTGTTTAAAAGTTTTTTCCAATAGCACTGTTGAAGTTTTTTCATGAAAATGACTTGCACATGGTGTATCCCAATGTTGATATTGCATACCGGATGATTGTCCACACACCGATAAGTAATTGCAGCGATGAAATATTGTTTCTTGTTTGAAAGGGATGAAAAAACTTCCTTTGATCAAAAATGACAGAAGATCAATTAAAAGCACTTGATTTGTTGTGTTGGCCATAGAATTCAGTTTTAAAATGAATAAACTGTTATGCTATCATCGACCAGTTCGCTGCCTAATCAGCATGCGATTTTAGCTTACTTTGTGTAATATTATACATTTTCCGGTAAAGAATTTAGTATTAGTATTAATTGAATAAACACTTAAGAAATTGTTGAAACTTTGTGGCCTTTAATGCAAATTTAAGAATAGAAAAAAGGGCAGCAGGGAATGTAGAGTCCGTGTGTGCCCTAAGTGTAAATCCACCACTAAAAGCAATGAATAAATTATAATGGAAAAATAAATTTTCTCATTATTTTTCTTAAGTAACAGTTTATATCACGAACGTAACATCGATAATTTTCAGCCTGTTTACAAGAAAATGCACAATTGATTGTGTTAAATACTGTTTAAATCTTGTTTTTTAACTTTTACAGTTGAATCAAGTACCGTTGACAAACAGTTCCATGGATTTCCGAATATCGTTTAAAAGATTGCTGAAAGTTTTAAACATTCAGCAACTGGGTTTCATAAAGTGATTTTTAAATGCGTTTCCGTCATTTCAGGATTTTGAATCGGAAAGCAGATCCAGGTCCTGCAGAAGGAAAATGCCTTTTTATAAAAAAAAAAATCTTAATTTCGGACTATTGGAAATTGTCCCTTATAACATGAATTACACTCTAAGTAATGGAAAAGGCAATACTTATTGAAATGTTTCTGGATCCAGGGGTGAGAAGGGCACCTTCACTTCAACCCATTCTGTAGAATGCACCCTTTTGAGTAATTTTCTGTTAATCCTTCAGCAATTGCATGGAAAATGTTTCCTTAAATGCTCGCGTGGGATGTCTGCAAGATTCCACTCAGTTAAAATGTAACACAAGCGTAGTAGTAAACATCAAATCTCATGGGAAAGTGGATACCTGAAACAAATTTGAACCCTAATCAAGTAACTTATTTTATTAAAAATCCATAAATCATATTTTAAATGAATTTATTATTGTTTACATGGAAATTGTCGTTTAAGGGAACTATAAAAGAATTTATTTTTTAACTTTAACTAATACCAACTTTAATGTAGTTTATAAGACATACTTCAGAAATTATGATAGAAAATACATTGCCAAAGCGACTGAAGAGGTGAGGCATAGGCTATCTGAGACAACCGAACTACATTGACGCCGCTTTCCAGAAAAATCTGTAGAGGGTTTTTTTTCTTTTTCTTTTCAACAAATATAATTATAATGGCTTCCTGGAAAGTAATACGAAAGCAAAACTATGCAAGCACACAATATTCGCGGAAACATGGTATTTATAAATCTGGATTGTTGTAAATACCCCGCACGAATGCTTCAGGGTTAAATGTTTTCTAGTCGCGAGAGAAAATTCTTCTCTGAATGAGGAGTTTTTTTGCCCCGGGATAACCACGTAAACTTTAGTGTTAAAAGTATTGTACGTTATTGTTCTAAAACTAAAATACTGAAAGTTGTACTGAACTGTGACAGCAGTGTGATCTTTTAATCTTGCATTTCCATAATTCCACGTCCTTCTATTAAGATATGTTCAACTAGAGCGGCCCAAAGACATGAGGCACAATCTTGAGAATACAGTTATCATACCCTCAAACCGCCACTTTTGGAAACAAATGACAATTATCGTGATTAGGTGACTTGTCTCATACACTCTAGTTGTATCATTTACGATAATGTAGATAATTGTAATGGAGAATCGGTTTCAGATGAAACACGATCTAAATGTATAAGTGGCGGCAAGCGTAAAGGCAAAGCCTTGGGGCTCCAGCGTATGAGTGATATGGTCGTGGATTCCCAGCGAAGGGTCGGTAATTTTCTTGATTTGTTATTGAGACGGTGATTATGTGGCGTTTGCCAGAATCAAGTTTGTAAATCGCGAGGTGGAGGTTTTTCTCCCCCATGGAAACGTGAAATCCAAATCCAGCAGTGACCTACACGTCGGCTTGTGAAAGAGCACTTCCAGGTATCTGCGTCAGGGGAGCACCGTCGCAGCTGGGACAAGCTCTGAGCTCACGACTGGTCTTCAGAGATTAGTAGAGTTGTGCATGGGCTTGTAAGTGAGTATGTGTGTGTGTGTGTGTGTGTGTGTGAGAGAGAGAGAGAGAGAGAGAGAGAGAGAGAGAGAGAGAAGAGAGAGAGAGAAGGAGAGAGAGAGGGAGAGAGAGAAGATATCAAGGGTGAGGAATAAAAGTTCACAGGCAGTCCGTAACCCGTTTTTTAAGCTACTGCTCCGGCATTCGCCTGGTATTGACCGGAGAAACGATGGAAACGAAAGAGATACAATTCTCTTCCGAGTAATAACTATAGCTGAACACGACCTAGCCACTGAGCTAGTCGAAAATCCTCCACCGTAGGATCTCGACACCGTAGGACCTCCCTGTCAGAAACGCTGCAGTGACCACAATTGTTACACTGAGCCATCTCTGCCTGTAATAAGCCGCGGACCACGCCAATGGCCAGCAGATTAGCGCTCGGCCAGGGCACGCCAAGTTGACCGCCCAATTTAGCGACCCTGCCGCAAACGACACGTTGCCTTTCACGCTGTGCAAAATCTGCAACATCCGCCCGTAGGCATTGCGCAGCTGCTCGGCGGGGCAGGTTGCAGGGCTCTGCTTGCACGCAGTGGCTATGAATGAGCGGTGCGTCGTGGCGGGTTGTTGAGGAGGGGAGGGGGAGGGTGCTGAGCGCGCTCCGGCGTCGGGTGGCGGAGGGCGCTGGCCTCGACCGGACGCCGCGTCGCGTCGTGACGGCGCCGCGCCACTCCGCGCTGAGAACGACGACGGCGCGGCGCCGCAACGCGACGGCTAAATTAAGATGCCAGCGCCTCGAGGACGCCACCGCCCACCGGCGACGCTGGCGCCCTCCCTCGCGCCAGCGCCAGCTGCACGAAACATTTTCTTTGACACCCCCCCCCCTCCCAGCGCACCAGGAATGAGCTGATAACTGGTGAAAACTGCTTTTTACGGTGTCAGCCATTCTGTGATCGTTCCTTGTGTGAATAAACAGGCAGCTCGATTTATTAGATGATAATTAATGATAACAAGTCATTCTCATTGGGTAAATAATAAACTTGATTTATCTGTTTTTTAATTGTTTTACTTTCTCTGTAAATTCTTGTTCTGATGTGCTATTCTCTCAGCATCTGGAAGGAATTTAACTTCCAGGGAATTTAAGGGAAATTTAGTAGTATTCTTTTAGTAATATTATTTTCCCAATATCAACCAAATGTTGATTTATCGACTTATTTACCGGGCTCAAAGACTTTAGGGGGTGTGGTTAAAAATGACTTATTTTACAAAGTGAATTTTGATGTTAATAACTATATAGTTACTCGGTACCTTTAATTTGTAAATTTTATTTTCTACGCATTTAAACATTTATTAAATTAAATTTAAAAATTATTATTTTACTTATTATTTTATAACTTTTTTTTATTATTATTTTTAATTTTATTGATGTTATTTATTCATTTCATTTTATTATAATTAATAAAATAGTTTAATAATATTAAAATATTAAATTTATTAATATATTTTATAATAAATTCACAAGAAGTATATCATTTTCATTCAAATTATTGTGAATTCTTACCGTGAATATCTCCTTGTTCTTCTTGGTACATTGTAACTTGAAATGACTAAGCTCTTTTTACCATTAAGAAATTGTACTGCTATAATGTATACGTATATAACTTTTTAACTGATTAATATTTAAGACGATAAAGAACCTATATTACTATCCGTGACGCCCAAGCGGAAGGGAGGCTGAAGTACCCCCTCAAAAAAAGCAACTAGTAATACAAACATCGTACAGTATGTGCTAATTTGAAAGAAAGAATTATTACATTTGAATTGTTTTGGTGTTGCTATTTAAATTGAATGTCCACAATCAATTTGTTAATATTATTATACGTAAACGTCTAGAAAATACATTCGACTACTTCATTTTTTGGCTCGACTAAATCAAAGTTAAATGTTTGTAAAACTATTGTGTAAAGTAAATTGAAGTAATAATTATATTCTAGAAATGTTTAAAGTAAAAAAAACTGTCTTTCTATTCTTTCGTATTTTTATCTTGAAGTTTTCTTAATTCTTGACGTGGACTTCATAACTAGAATACGTTGCTCCAATCATTATTTTTATAAAAGCAGTGAACTTGCAGTAAAGTGATCACCTCGGCTTCTTCACGACAAAATCATCCAAACAAATATTTTTTATTCATTGGATTCTTGATCATAAGAACAAGAAGAAATGGCTGGGATGAACACGTTTCCAGGGCAGAAATAGTTGGATGATCAAAATAGCAAGAGTAACATTTAAATGATAAGATGTAAACTTTAAATTAAGTAGACGGAAGATTGCGGAAATGTAAAGGAATGGAGAACGTTTTAGAAATTGGATTCACGTAACAAATTTACGATTCATTACACTTCCACTTTTAAGCAACAAATCTTCAAGTACGCAGTATTTTTTATCGTATTTTGGATTGTTTCGAAAAAATGTTTTCTTATTGAAATGTTTTTAAAGGAAAAATAATCTACGTTGAACACACGTGATGCATTATAGCCTCATTTTAGATTAAGTTTCATATTTTACTACTACTAAATTTTTATTGAAAATGACAGATGTTTTAGAACTATGACAATCGGGTTTTAGCTTTAAATCCTGTCTCATCTTTCAATCATTCAATCAAATTTCATCTTTGATTTGTCCACATTTCATCGCATCAATATTGATTATATTAGGAGATTTCTGAAAAGCTTTTTTTTTTTCACATATCAACTCTTTCCAAAATTATTAATTTCCCATTTGAGCATTTGGAATTGTTAATGGGAGTTTTTATTTTACATATGAACATACAATTAACTAACCCTTCTGTTAAATATTGGCGACAATACACAGAAACAAAAAACTGTAAATTTAGAGGCAATTTAAAATACAAATATATTACAGAAAAACTGTCAATTATTTCAAATTTATAAAAGTTTTATTAAATGAGCTTGTAATATTTCCGCTTCAAATTTTGCTACATATGAATTTACTAATTTTTCAGTCTTTCAATCGAGCGAATGCATCGCTAACTGAAGGGCTAAGAATTCAAGATTCCAAACCATCTGAAATTTAGCAACGAATTTTATTTGTTTTTGATTTTGACTCGGCCGATTGTCGCACGTTTTTATATTCAACAGTGAGCAATGAGCAAAGCAAACTATCTGTACCCAGTTGCCTATTGTGCTCAGTAACAAAGCATTGTATTCTTGCACCCTTCTGTGGCGGACATGCCGAGGAGTGGATTTCCAGGGGTTAAAATCAAGCGTCTTCGCTTCGAGTCGAACCGAACCTCGCACATTGACGACTGGAAAACCTCTTATAAAACAAGATTCTGGGCAATGAATGTGGCAATGGCAAAGTTCTTTAAAAAAGAACTTTTTAAAATAAATATTATGCTCGTATTGTAGTAAGTAATATGAAATTGTAATTATTAATAATTATTAGTGTCCAAAGTGCAAATTGACCAGCAGATGCGGAGAATCGTCCCTTCGATAGTTTGATGGCCCCTCCCTGGAAGAGAGCTAATTTGCCTGGGAAACAATTAAGACTCCAACGGTATTCTCCATTTTGAAATGTATTCAGGAAAATCTTTAAAATGATTTATATCAATCCTTCTTTATTCCATTCTATCCAAAATTACTTGAACTTCTTGATTACTTGACATTTTACTTGATTACTTGATTACTAGATATTTTAGTGGAACATTAAAAAACCTAGTAACTGTAGGCACAACTACTATTTCTTAAAGTTAAGAATTAACATCAGGACTTTTTTGACGTGTTCTAATCAAGTGACTTTACATAGGAAATATGATATGAAGTTGTTACCAAGACTGGAATAGTATCAAAATTACTTCCGATGACCAAGGTTACTAGCTATATCAACCAAATAGATTCAGATAGAAAGCAATATAAACCAAAACTGCTGATTGTGATGTCAATTTCTGCTCCATGAACATCTGCTATAATAGCGAACGATTCGGTAATTACGCTTAAAGTTATTGTGTTTAGATTACATTAACGTTGCGTAATTTGTTATGGATGATCATCATTCCTCTCATTATTATCTTTGGTGAATTTTTTGCCATTATGTGATACCGAGGTAGTTACATGAGCATCACTGTTCTCGTCTGAATCTGGTAGAACCGATAACTTCGCGTGACTACTAGGCATAACGAAAGTATGAGTATCTTCAATATCGCGTCCTGCATCCTGAATGGCTGTGACAGGGTCACGGCGGTCTAACCCATTTCATGGCCTCTGCTGGTTTATCTTTGAAATAGTTCCCCAAACATTCTTATTCTTAAAACATTTCTTCCTTTAATAGTTTTTATTTTACATTTTTTTCATCGATCCATACGTTTTCAATAAACAGAAAAAAAGAAGATACGATGATTCTGTTGACAATACACTAATAACGCCACCACAGAACCAACACGAGATCTGAAATATCCTGCAATATACGTCCCGGTGTCTTCTCTTCTCCCCTCCCAATCGCCTCATACCTTCCTTCCACTTTTCACGTAACTGGAACCTCTCTTCACCGAATCACTCGTGGCCCTGCCCTTCGTGCTGCCGACCGTCTTCTCCCCTATTCTTCCATTCCCCCCTCCACACGTCATCGTGTTTCCCTGGTACCTACGCCCCCTCGCGGCGCGTCTCCGCTCGGCCGTCACCCCGTTAGCGCCGCCCCCGCCGCGCCCCAGCCCCGCCCCCGCCCCGCCCCCGCTTCGCTCCCTCCTCGCCCCCGCCTTGCCACTGCCCCGCCGCGCCCCGCCTCGTCCCTCAGCACCCCTCCGCGCCGCGCCCCGCCGCGTCCCGCCCCGCCGCGCCACGCCGCGCCTTGCCGAACTCGCCGCGCCCCGCACCGCCCGGCCCCGCCCGGCCCCGCCCCGCCCCGCCCCGCCACGCCCCACCCCGCCCCGCCACGCCCCGCCACGCCCCGCCCCGCCCCGCCCCGCCCCGCCCCTCCGCGCCTTGAACCACTTCTCCCCGCCCCGCCCCACTTCGCCCCGCCCCGCCCCGCCCCCGGCGGCCGGACAAACACGCGCAATCGCGGCGACCAACGATTCCTCGCGCCGAAATCGTCTTGGGCGAGCGGCCGCGAGCGAGGGCGCGGCGTGTGTACATGGGGCCGACGCGCTCCCGAGGGAGGGGGCCTTTAAGGCGCGGGACAGGCGATCGCCCGCCGCCCCGAGGGACTCCGCCCCGACCGGCCCCGACACCGCGGTACCTGCCGCCCCCCATTGTGTGCGTGGCGGCGCGGTTTTATGTGCTCAATCAGCCCACACTCGCCGCCCGCGCGCCCGACTCGCTCCGCTGCCCGCTCGCCCCGCACTCCGCCCCGCCCCTCTCGCTTCCCGCCGCACTCACTTGCCCTTCCCCCCGGCCCACTCGTCCCCGTTCCGCCGTCTCCCTGCCCCACTCGCTCCTCGGCCCATTTCCTTCCCTCGCTCCCCGCTCCGCTTCGTCCTTGCCCCACTCTCTGCCCGCTGGCCTCGCTCCGCACACCCCTCACTTCGCGCCCCCACTCTCTCCCCGCCCTGCGCACTCCCCACCCCGCGCACCCCTCGCCCCGCGCTCTCCCCGCTCCGCTCACTTCCCCCCACTCATTCGCCCTCCCGGCCCACTTGCCCTCCGTGCCCCATGCTCGCAACTGCCCCGCAGATTCTTTCCATTCGCTCTCCGCCCCGCTCGCTTCTCGCCACATACATTCGCCCTCCCGGCCCACTCGTCCCCGTTCCGCAGGCTCACTGCCCCGCCGTCTCCCTGCCTCGCTCGTCTTTCACGCCGCTCGCTCCCTGCCCACTCGCTCCGCACACCGCTCGCTCCTGTCCCGCTCACTCCCCGCTCCATCACTCCCCGCCCCGCTCACTCCCCGCCCCTCCCCGGGTTCTCTTCGCCTCATGCACTTTCCGCCCCACGCACCACCGCCCCGCACACTACCGGCCCCGCTCGCCCCCATCCCGCCCCGCTCATTTCCGCCCTTCTCACTCCCCATCCCGCCCCGCTCGTTACCTGCCCCGCTCCTCGCCCCTCTACTCACCCCCCGCCTTCGCTCTCCTCGCCGCTCGAAACCCGACCCGCTCCCGCTCCCTCTCCACTCCGCTCGCCACCGCCTCGCTCGAGCCCCACCCACGTTCCCGCTCAAAAGTTGCAGCCCTCTCCGTCATTCACAATGCTTTCCTACATTATCTTTCTTTTTTTCTTTCTACCGTCTGCTTCTGCATAGAGGAAATTTATCAGTCTTTCTCCTACGGTTTCTCTTTTGCACTATCATCGCTACTTCCTCTGATCCACTCTTCATGCCTTTTCGATCAGTCCTTCACTTCCCAGACTTCCGCGTTTAATCTGGTTGTCCTTCAGGTGTCTCTCGCCCACCGCCGATATATGTTCTGGGTGACCTTCTAGCTCCGCGAAGACTATCAACTACATCTCCGTGCGTGTTTCCGCCACAAGTGGGCCCTTCCCTACTTCAACGCCCCGTAGTCACCCGTGCCTCCTCGAAACACTCTCCGCCCCGGACTTTTCAACCATAGGTAAACTTCCGCATCCACCATTTCTTCCTCCACTACCACTGCCCCGTCTCCGCCCGCATCTTCACGACGACTGGCCATAGCGCTGCTTGCTGCTTTTTGGCACGCCATACAGAACGTATGCTCAATATTACTCTCTCGCAGACGACATTGCGAATTGACAAGTTTCCCACAAGGGGACTACATCTACATTATTAAAAAATACCACATATAATCATTTGTCTGTCTTGATGTCCTTAAACTGATGTCACTGCTGTGCCTCTGACTGAGAGGTCCTAGGTTTGAGTCCCGACGGTGGCAGAATTTTTGACATGCCAGCAGCAGCAGCAGCATGTCAGCTAAGTCAAATTCAGTCGTTGTCGGGATAATGAAGTCGGTCGAATTCAGTCGCCTTTGAGCAGGATTCTAGCGTCCGGTTGCTCTCATCCGTAGTTTTCCGTGGTTTCTCTGATCAACACCGGGCAAACGCCGGAGCAGTACCCTAACAAACGGGCCACGGACCGCGCGCTATCTTTCCTTCTTCTTTCTTACCCTGTCGTCGCCCCTTACTTACATGCACTACTCTAACACTTTTTTCTTTAGAAAATTGCCTCCAAAACTCAAGTGCGTCTTATACTCGAAATAAATATAAAAATGACCAGTGTTTGATTTAAAATTCCCGCCTGTCTTAAAAGTGGCCAGAATGAGATGCTGCGGGAAACTTATCACTATCTGTTATCAGTAACAATTCAATATTTTTGTTTGTAGCCAGTTTCGATGACATTTTCAGGAATTTTTAAGGTCAGTTCGGTTTTATAAACTAGATTTGTTTAGTCTGATTTTGCAATCTAATAATAAGAATGTTATGTTTTTAAATTGCTAAAAACGTAAGGTGCGTCTTATAGTTCGTAAAATACAGTAAAAATAGTGCATCGCGTGCTGTATTTGTTATAATACGATCGTCGTAGTTGACGACTGAAGGAAATTTACTTTCTGGGTGCGCTCATACCGAGGACGCGTTTCGGGGGTTTTAAGGCACCTTCAGATGGGATCAATAGCTCTCGACAATATTTAAGTTTCCTCTAGACAGTATTAATCGATTGGCACTAATTTTTGCCGAATCGTTCTTGAATATTCTTAAAGAGTTCTAAAAAATTATAAGGGGAATTTAGGGCACATTTAGGAGTGATAAAATGGGAATTATTAAACTTATATGTGGCCGCAACAAAAATAGTTATACCTTGATTCATTAGGTTGAAATTTATCAAACCTGAATTTGTAATAAAATGTGAAATGTTTTAAAAAATATTTGTTTTTATACGTTTATAGGTATTTTTCTCAGACCTTATGCCAAAATAATGAATAAAAAGAAACGATGTAATAGTATACTAACTGTGAATCAGGTTGTATATCTCTGTGCGGTCTGCGATTGTTCAGTTATGTGTATTCTGACTGATACCTCGCCAGATGGCTTAAGGCTCAATATTATTGGACCAATAAACATTCCGAAAGCTCAGAATTCAAGTTTTCTCAATTCGGGTTCCTTGAGTCATAAGTTGACATTGCAATCATGAATTAGGCACGTGGAAAAGGAAAAAAATATTCCCTGGCAAAAAAATAAACTTTTTCAACGTGGGACATCAAACTTGCCTGGGGAGGAGACGATCCCCGACACACACATACACACACACACACACACACACACACACGCCCTGTGTTCATACTTTGCTCTTTCGAAGTCATCAGACATTTCTGTTGTAGTAACATTTCTGCATTCTCAGTAACATAATAATATTCTAAACCTTTTCTTTTTCAAGTCATTTTGTTCTGCTGTACTGAAACTGAAAATATCAGCTTATTGATAGATATGTTCTTGGAAAAATAAATCGAATAGACGTTAAGGCCCAAAATTTGGGGAAAAATTTTGGCAGTTTAAAATAAAAAGTTAGAATTGTAAAATACTGTAATCAGCTAAATTGTATTTTTCAGTTGAGGATATCAAACATAGTATGTAAGACTTTTAAAATGTACGTTTTGTATGCAATAACAATTTTTTGAGTATTCCAAATACAGAATACTTAAATGCACATAATTTCAGAGGATAACTAATATCAAACACATGTGAGTCTGTCCCCATACTTATATAGTGGAATGTAAGATTAAACGTCAAATTCGACTTAAAAAGTGAAAATATTTTTCTTCTACGTGTGCTTGTCGTATGGTCGTTTTTGTTGCTAGTGGGACCAGCCATTAAAATCTATAAAAACTCACTAAAATATCTTGTGATGATATTGAAAATATAAAAGGACTAGAAAGATTACAACGTCTGCTTTGAGCGAAGGCGTAATTTAGTGGTTTACAAACTCTTCAAAGAAAGTCGAGCAAACACATTTTCGTGCAAGACTGGCAAGGTAAGCATATTTTCTTAATAGGTTGCGGTTCATTTAAACACATGTCACTTAAGCTTCTGACAGACAACTAAAGGAGAACGAGCCAACGTAAGCGCCGCTCGTTGGCTTGATGTCGAAACCGACCTCATTACCAGGCTGTGAGGTAACAGCACTGCATGATTGCAGCACATTATGTTAACCTGCGTGAAAGGGGACCTGTTAGCAGTAATATATTGTGTCTATTAGTGCCGTTATAATACAAGATACTTCTTTCTGCTGTCATTTTTATGTAATTTCGTTTTGGAATTAATTAAACCCATTTCATTCCAAGTAATGTAGGGTTAATGCTTCATTCAGATGTTTTAAATGGGTTTAAGGGTGACAAATACTGTCAATTGTAGTAACAAACATAAGAATCAATTTCTGGTTGCCTTTGATCATGAGATATAAACTCGTTATTCTTTACACAAATATAAACACATGGTAATGAAGAAACAAATATATTCATGAATTTAAATTTCCAACAATTGACTTTTGTATTTGCCGTATGTAAAATTAATGCAATTAATTTTTATAATATATCCAAGTGAAAGGTTTCTTACAATTAACTAAGAATTTGAACATTTTAAATTATGTTGTTTGCTTTGTGTGATAAATTCAGACTAAACAGTGTCAGAACTTTTCTGCTCTACAATTTTATATTTTCCTTACTTCTTGTTGGTTTACGAGTCGTAGTATTTTAATGAGAATGAATAAACAGCTCTTCAAAGGAAATGACTTATTTATATATCAACCTGTATTCAAAATATTATTTTGCTGACCATACTGATTCGATTCGAAATAATCGTTTTTACAGCCGGAAATTAGTACATGTTCATGTAACAGGCAATGATCCAATCTGTAAATGTTACCATTTGCTAATTTTTGGAATTTTACTCGCCTAACAACGTGAAATGAACAAAACCATACTCTTGTTAAACTAAACGACAAAATAACGTGCAATTAAGAAATCCAATAGCAATTCCAACTTTTTGCTGGAATCGAGTTTCGATTAAGAATTGTAAATGCAGTCGCTATCATATTATGACACGAAGCCATCAAAATATCATCAAATATTGCCGCTACAAACCCAATAATAGCTTCAACAATTCACAACAGTAAGCACTCTTTGATAATTATCTGGCTGTATTTTGAACGAAATCATACTAAAATCCAATTTTGGATTGAAGTGCCCTGCACTTGTTTCGTTTAATGAAACTAGATGAAATGAATTTCTGTTGATTTTTTAAAATTGTGCTGGTATTGTACGGATTTCGACTAACCTCTTAAATATAAAATTGTCTTTGTCGAACTCCTTCTATGTTCACGTACTTTTGAGCAGAATGGAATATTTTTGAGCTGTTTAACTTTATTACTTTTTATTCCTTCTATTACTAACAGTATTAATCTTAATGCAAAAATATTTTAAACGTACTGAATTGATACAAGCCAGTATAAATATAGTTTCAGAATTTGTTTCGTCTGTTGTATGGTTATGTAATACGAGTAAAAACACACGATCATATTGCTTCGAAAATGATGAGAGGAAGAATTCTCAGCAAACATGGTCAGCGGAGGAATATATGTACATGAATTTGACGCAGTTCTGAGCGGTCCATTAGTAAATAATAATGATGATGATATTATTCTTATTAAAAAGAAGAACACCACCACCGACAACAACGCAACCAACAACAACAACAACAACAACAACCAACAAGATTTAATTTCTAAACAAGGAGAAACAAACGAGTAGGACGACAGCAAAGAGGAAAAAAACATATGTTGATTAAAAATGATGCAAAAATATTAGTGAGTTACGTCCTTTGTAACATTATTGTAGGTTATTTTTCCGGACGTTAAAAACTCAAAGTATGTTATTTAGTAATCCACGAATGATATGTCTTTACCAACCGAAGAACGCTGAACCAACTAAGTAGACGACGTCAGCAGAAGATATTGGCATTGCTACTATTTTGGATCTATTATTGATTAAATACTTTCATTAAAACATTAACACAAGCTTTAACTTGTGATATTTGTAATATATTGTAGCTGATGCAAATTAAATTATGTAATAACAAATTGCTTGTGTATTTCCTCGATTTTTAAAGATTTTCCAGTTTAACTTTTCATTAATGATGTAATCCCTAGAATATTCGAAACCATCGATTAGAGTAGAATTAGTTTTAGAATACTGGCAATAGTGTTGCAATGCGAGATTCTAGAGGACTAACCTCATATTAGGATTACTCATAAGTACAATTTTTTTCTATACAAAGTTTGCATCCTGTAATCAACAATGTGCTACCCCAGCCTCAAAGCACCCACCACTTCTCACCAATTGCGACCCTTGACTGAGCTTATCTCAGTCGAGCCTCACCACCTCCAGAGACGCCAGCTCTACCCCATTCGCTCCCTCCCACCATCCATCCATCCCTCCCTCCCTCTTGCCGTGCCCGTATGCCCCTCGGCCCCACTCTAACACCTCACTCCAATATAACTCCGTCCCGAACCGTCTCGCTCCTTCCCGCTCCCTCTCTCGCCCCGCCTCGCCCCGCCTCGCCCCGCCTCGCCCCGCCTCGCCCCGCCTCGCCCCGCCCCGCCTCGCCCCGCCTCGCCCCGCCTCGTCCCGCCCCGTCCCGCCCCGCCTCGCCCCGCCTCGCCCCGCACCGTCTTGCCGCGCCGCGCCCCGCCGCGCAATACTTCGTGCAACCCCGACCCACTGCATCGCCTCACCCGACCCAACCCGATCCACTGCACCCCGAACCAACCCGCTCCGTTTCATTTTGTCCCATTCCCTTTTGCTGCGTACCGCTCCGCCCCTCCCAACGGCGACCAATCACTTTCTCCCAGCCCACATCGTCACCGCACCGCCGCCACGACCACCATGTCAACCCTGTCCACTCCGCCCACCCCGCCCGCTCGGCCCACCTTGTTCACCATGTCCATTTCGCCCACCGCGCCCACCAAGCTCACCTAGCCCAACCCTCCCATCACACCCACCACTCCCACGTCGCCAAATCCACACAAACCTGAGCGTATTACGCTTCACTGCACCCCATGATACCCGCCGCCCTTCCCTGCCCCTTCAGCCTCTTCCCGCCCCTCCCTGCCCCACCGCGCGCCGCCCCGCCCAGCTCGTGGCGTGTGGCGCAGCGTCGCACTGCGGCGCAGTCGTCCAGAGCGATGGCCCTAGCGCGCGCGCAGCCAAAGACCAACACAACTATTCCAATTACCCACCCGCGCCCTTAAACGGCTCGCTTCGCTTTCCCATTCCGCACGCCCTAATGGCGCACGCGCCTCAAGTATTCATGCGTTCACGTCCGCGCCCCCGCCCCCGCTCCAGCCCCAGCCCCCGCCCCAGCCCCCGCCCCATCCCCATCCCCCGCCCCCACCCCCGCCCCCGCTCCAGCCCCTACCCCAGCCCCCGCCCCAGCCCCCGCCCCAGCCCCCGCCCCCGCCCCAGCCCCCCCACCGCCCCCAGCCCCCCCACCGCCCCCAGCCCCAGACCCCGCCCCCAGCCCCAGCCACAGCCCCCGCCCCAGCCCCCGCCCCAGCCCCAGCCCCAGCCCCCGCCCCCGCTCCAGCCCCCGCCCCAGGCCCCGCCCCAGGCCCCGCCCCAGCCCCCGCCCCAGGCCCCGCCCCAGCCCCCGCCCCAGGCCCCGCCCCAGCCCCCGCCCCAGGCCCCGCCCCAGCCCCCGCCCGCCCCTGCGCCCGCCTCCGCGCCGCCCCCACCCCCACGCCGCCCCCACGGTCAGAATTCGCCGCGTTCGCTCCACTGCCAAAGTCATCTCGCTCTTTGCCGCTTGGTCCCTCCTCGCCCGACCTCGCTCTGCTCCGCCACACATCGCCCCTCGCTGCCCTCTTCACTATGCGTTCCCGCCTCTTTCATCCTCTCCCCTCCCATCACCCGCCATTTCCCCGTCACCCGTTCCCCTTCACTCCAATCCAAACTCTATCTGCCATCTTCCTTCCCTTCTCCATCCACCCCCTTCCTCCTTGTTCTATCACAGCGATTGATTATGTGGATGTGAATTTACGTTGGTTCTATTTTTCTATGCGTTTGAATTTTTCGTGACTTTGGATATTGAACATGATTTTTGCAATTATTACTACGAGTTAGTCTTCAAGCTATACTGAATGGTCTTTAAGGAATACATGATTGGAATAACTTTCTTTCGAAAGGGTTTGAATCTTTTCCTTCCATTTTACAATTATTTGGTATATTTCAAATGAATTACAAATATTTAGTGCTAGTATTTATACAATATTTATATAAATTATATCTATGCTAATGTTTATTCTGTGTTCACTAGTTAGAATAA
Source organism: Gryllus longicercus (assembly GCA_038098605.1). Lineage (NCBI taxonomy): Eukaryota > Metazoa > Arthropoda > Insecta > Orthoptera > Gryllidae > Gryllus > Gryllus longicercus. The sequence goes on along the minus strand of JAZDUA010000223.1, from coordinate 710,297 downwards.
GGAATTACTGTAGTGAATAATACAACAGTAGTTAACTGTATTGCGATGTACGGTTCTGAAGGGCAACGCAGTGTGAAAATTGGGTAAAAGAGGAGGAAAGGGGCGGGTAAGTGAAATGTATTGGCGTAGTGAAGTCAAGTGTGAAACGAGCAGCAAACAATAAACATTCCTAATTATTGGAATTGTTTTGGTTCTGTTTCACAAATGTTTTTGTTTCCTATTATGTTAATTATCATTATTGTTGATATTATCATGTATTTGTTACCAGGATGTGACTATTTGCAGGATAGATCGCGCGCGGGCGATGAGCAGACTACACACATGACTTGCTTATTTCATTTGGAATCGAGGTAAAGCGGCGTTACCTAACGCAGGGGTATAGACATATGCACATCAAACGTTTGGGTAGCCGATGTTGCACTTGTTATTGCTGACGATGTGTAGACACCGCCTGTATGGGAATACCCGTATCCCTTGGGGATTAAAGAATCAGAATAATCTCGGCGAGAGAAAGTGACTCTTCAACAAATGGAAAATAATTTTAGCAATCACAACACGGATATATTTTTCCTTCAGTCACTTACAGCTTGATCAGACCACTTGAAAAAGCAATCTCATCATCTCTCTGTTATTCCCTTTCCTATTTCCCCTCCTTAGTCCTTCCTCCGCTCCCTTTCTCCTTCGCAGACCTGCTCCCCCGCGTCCTCCGTCGCCGCAGGTTTCTATTCTCGTTTGTGGATGAGCAATGGACTGATGAATGATAAATATGGCACGAGCCCTCGCCCCGCTCCTGCAGTATTAATAGGAGACGTAAATTGCCCCAGGCCGTTTCTTGCCGACCGTTATCGCGGCGGTTGTCAACTTTTATCTGTATAAGTTGTTCGTTTGGGAATAGCCGCGCGTCGTTAACATTTCTCTAACGACCCCGCCAATTGCCATCTATATATATATACACACACACACACGTATACGCCCGCGGCTCGCGTATAGGAGCGAGCATAATGCCCGACCCGAGCGGTCATCATGTAATTTAACTCTTGATGACGTCATTGTCGCCGTGCGCGGCGCGCCCCGTCCCCCGCCGCCCCCGCCGCCGCCGCCGGCCGCGCCACTGCCATCTAGGGAGTGGTGAACGCATCATTAGCTCGGCTTCAGATTTAATATGCAATTATACGCCGCGCCATTGGCAGCATTATGGCACTCATTTGCAGCGCCCGTATGCATGAGCTCCCCTCTCCCGGGCTCGCGTCGGCCCGCGTGCCCTCTCGCCTGCCCCTCTCGCCGTGCCTCCCTCCCTCCCTCCCTCCCTCCCACCCACCCACCCACCCACCCACCCACCCACCCACCCGCCCGCCCGCCCGCCCGCCCGCCCGCCCGCCCGCCCGCCCGCGCTCCGCTCCGCCTTTGGTGGTGGCCGGCTGCCTGCGCTTCGGCCTTTATGCCCCTCCGCCTTTATGCCCGTCCGTGCTTTCCCAATAGCTACCACACGACGTCCCCTCACACCGCAGGGCTCACCCATTCACCTTCAACTGTTTGTTCTTTGCGATAATGCTTTTGTCCGTCTCTCCCACTTACTCTCCCCTTTGCTCTCGGTTTTCTCCAATCCTCTCATTGTCTCTGTCCGCAAACCGCCGTTTCAAGCTATCGCTCTTGTCGCCTTACATGGTCTTCACTTTTCTGCCCCCTTCTCCGATTCCTCGCTCTTCATTTTCCCCTATCGTTCCCTCTAATTTCTATTCTCTCTCATTCTCTTTCCAACTCATTCACCTTCCCGACCATTCCCCTTCCACCACATTCCCCTTACCTCTCAATCCCTGTCCCTCTCCTTCCACGTCCCTCTTTCTGCTCTCTTCATAATTTACTCACCAAATTTGTTTCCCTATGGCCTGCACCAATATTTCTGTAACATTTCGTCAGAAAACACTGCATTTCGCTATGTTCAAATAGGATGGGAATCATAAAGCTTGTTCACCGGTAAGACAAACACATTATTCTTCCCAGATATTATATAGAAAAGTAATGATTTGTACAAAAACTCGATAAATATTGCATGAAACTCGACTTATTCGATAATCTGAAATAGTTGTTTTTTACAAACATGAAATTAAAACGTTTTTATTATATTTATCTCTTCATTTACTTCCTATTCGATTTGTAATTTTATTTTTTTTTTCTTATTTTAAACTGTAATCTTTAACACTTTATAATACATACTATATCCGTTTCTATGGCTGTCCAAAGTTATTTTTTCATCGTGCTATTTTTGCCTGCAGATGCATGCACATATTGCATGCGAAACGTCGTAAAAATCTTGTCCTCTCTGAAATGACAACTACTTCAACAGTAAATATTGTCTACAATCTTTACCTCGATTTGCCAATTATCAAGCGTGAATACTGTTTTTTGTTTCATCAGAAAAGCCAGGATTTATATGCAATAAAACATGCATCTAAATGTGTACATACGTATAGACAAAAATGTTCAAAGTTTGGAGTAAAATATTGATTAACAACTTAATAAACAGTTTAAAATATTGAAATGTATCAAAGAAACGTTTAAGTTACATAAATGAAACAATCAAATAATGTTGTAATAAGTCATAAAAGGTAGAGTTAATGCTATTATTATTATTATTATTATTATTATTATTATTATTATTATTATATTACTATTATTGTCTAACAATTATTTAAAATTACATTGCAATAATATAGTATTAATTGTAATACGTTAATTGCAGTGTTCTGCCACCTGGTTGTATAAACGTACCTGCAGAAATAATAAATCTATCTATCTACCTACATTAGCTGTAAAATAAAATTTGCTCATGTCTCGTAAAACAGACTGAACATAATTGTGTTGCTACAGGAAAATTCCGTAGTTATATTCAGATGATTGCCCACTTACGAAGTAATGGATTCCAAAGCATTATTTTAAATGTTCGATTGCGATGGTGCCATATTTTACTCTTAATATTGTAAAATATCATAAATATATCATAGAAGATTGAAACTTTTATCAATAGTAAAATTTTGGAAAAGGAAGTTGGAGCCGTTTACGATGAAATTTTGTTTGAACGATATCGAAAATGAAGCCTTTTTGATCTTACATTAAAAAAATTAATGTTTTGAGAAAATTCACAATTAGTCATTTGCTTTCTTCTCAAGTATTCATTAACTCAAGAAATATATCTGTAATGTAAATAGGTAAATACTCCTAACGTGACGTAAGAAAAACAACTCACATTTTTCAAAATCATTCACGGCATCGTCTAAAGATATAAAAGTGGATAAATTGGATTGAGAAATGAATCCCTGGTTTTATTACAGACGGAGTGGAAGAGTTCGGAAAAATATTTGAACTTTTGCGATTTTCATAATTTCAGAGATTTTAAAGAAAAAGAGGACTAAACCATATTTATAAATGCACTTTATTCTACAAAGAAAATAATTTAAAAAATTGTACCTATTTCTCAAAAAATGCAGCTAAAAATGTCGAAAACTTAAAAGGGACTTGAGATAAAGTACCATCAAAAATTAAAATATCTAAATGACCTCCCCAACATCACAATGAGATCTTACTCCTGATGTATTTACCAAGTTTCATCTCAAAACCATCTAATCTGACAGAGTTATGCGTGACCCATCCATCCATGAAAACATCCCGATTATTGGATTGAAAACTGTGCATATCTCCACTCCACCTACATCACTCTTAATCATCTTTGGATAATCATTAATAATCCTCACGTGTCTCACAAGTCTCACGTGTGTGGGGGAAGGGTATGCGTGTGTATGAAATAACAGCTCAAAAGAAGATTGTAGAACTGGGAAATACGAGAACGTGTAGTTGAGGTCATTCCAGAACTCGTATTCTTTACAATATAAGGAGAAAAAGTAACAAGATTTTTTAAATATAATGATGCAACAAAAATACCAATAAAATCCTTGGTTCATTTGTATTTGGGTTCCACTCCAATATGAAAATTAAAAATAACTTACCAAATCGCTTGAACAGTTTTACTACGAGTAGTTGTAATAATCCTTGGAACTACGTATCGTTGTATTCTAAACATGAATTTTGTGTTAATTTTCGATTTAAATAATTAGGTACAAATTATTTGACTAAAATGTATAGCTGTAAAACCAAAAGACATGAATTATGCAAATACATCGAACGCATGTACACATTTTTCGTATGAGAGCCCTGCTTCATGTTTAGTGATATACCCCGCGTAAAAACAGAGTTCTTCGAAAAGAAGCTTCATCATGTATGACTGACGTCTCTGCTCTGTGAAGCTGTTACTGAATTACTACGAATTGGAGCGTTTGTATTACAAAATCCATTTCACAGTTGCCTAACCAGGTGCAAAGCAATACAGCTCCATGTGAATGGCAGAGAGATTCGACGAGAACAACGTAAATACAAATTTCCTCAAACAGAATTCCGAAATGTTTGGGAGTGTAAACTTTGAAGTGTCATTCACATTTCAAGTTTCAGTCGCTCAACTCAGCACGATAGCTTGAGCTTTTGTGCATATTGCCAGGCGGTTATCTAAAACGGATTTGCTTAAATGCGCTTTTGATGCAAGAATAAATGTGGAAATGTAGCAGCTGAACTGAAGTGCGTGTATGTCCAAAGCATCCTACCAACAATAAATTTGATCCTGCATTTTTAATGAAGATAAATTCTAACTCTATATGTATTTAGATGTTTCAAATTATTGAGTGATATCCACGTATTTAGATTTCACAAAGAACATTGCTAACCTTCAAAAAGACTCTCTTATGGGCTAACTTCACAGTATTTCGACGTATCTGTGGTCTAGAGCTCTCTCCAAAATGTGTCAACATTTCAACATCATATAATTTCTGCTTTTTTAAATGTTTACAGTTCTATAATTATGTCTTTGGACCTAAAACTTACACTTGTTTTGGTTAAGAATCTATATAAATATTATTTTCTATTAGCGAAAGTTTAAATAGTCAGGAAATAATATTACAAACTCAAATAATTCATAAAAATTCATGAAAATTTTCTTTAACGATTAATGGAAAATGAGGAGATGAAGAATATGTTTTATAAGGTTGAAAAAATATGTTTGTTCAGAAAACGATTATGACAATAAATTATACCGATATACAAATTCAACTTTAGAAACCCAATAGCTCTTAGTAGTTTTAACCCTTGGCTTTTTTGTTTATTCATCGACTACAAGTACAAAATTAACTAAATTCTTTTAAATATCAGAAGAATCTTTCAAAATATAATACCATTTTTATTCTCGTTTATAACTAATTTTATGTGACGAATTATCACACTATTTTTATTCCAAATGTAATACGCGTAGAAGTACTTTGATATAAGAAATCCCGTAATAAATAAAAATAAGTTATTGTGTTAAATCGATTATTTGGCTTCTCTTCAAACACTATAACCTCACACTATTGTTTCACACCAGACGACAAAATGACTACTGCTTTCGCTAGATCGCAGATCTATCGATTGCAGATCCTTTCGATAGATCGGTTGCAAGAAGCACAATCAAACGAAGAAACGAACAAATGACGTGTCCATTGTAATGATTTAATTTTTATTTAATTTTAATTTTTAAATTAAATTTAATTAATGATTGTTGAAATATATATACATATGCAGGTGAGTCACTTCTCTTTAGCAACTTCTGCAACTTTTGAACGGTTGAACTTATTGCACTGCAGTTTTCACGGAAGTGATAGGGAATAAAGCTAATTGATACGTGTATTTATTTCTATTTCATCATTTGTTTTTTACGAGATATTTGAGGTAATTTGTTTTTTTCAAATAGAACTACACATTGTTTCGGTAATCGAATGATATACATAATGTCGTATGTTAGATAAGAATTTTTTGAGTAATTTTGATTTTTTGTGACTAGTGTTTAACGAATATTTTGAATGTAACAGTCCACCACACAAGGTCCCGCAGCGCCCCCTGCTAGTGCGCGCTTGGGAAAGGGATGGGATCTTAGTATTTGGAGATATGAAACATATTCCAAATATTCACAAAACTGAGGCAGTTTTTTGTCCTGAACGTTTCTCCATCCTTCCGCATTTTCATATTTTTTGGATTATTAAGGTTTGAAAATACGGATTTGTCATAAGTAGTATGTATTGAAATAAGATTGTTATTTCAACTTTATTTAAAGGGGTGCCATACCACAGAATATTAATGGGATCTTAAAACTAAGCGCACTGCAACGGTTTTGTGAATATTTGGAATATGTTTCGAATCTTCAAATACTAAGATCCCTTCCCCCAGCGCGCGCTAGCAGTAGGGGCGCTGCATGAACTACGAGTAGTGTGTGAAGAAAGGGTGGCGGCAGAAATAAAGGCACAACCCGGCGAGGCCGTGCGGCGCACATACCTAAGATCCTGCGTTCACGCAAAAGGAGGCCATTTTGAACATTTGTAGAGCCCCTGTTACGCGAGGTGAAAATGTGAAAATTTGGCTGTATAGCAAGTACGATAAACTATCCTAAATAACACTTGAATAGTAGTATTTTCACTCTCCACATATTCAGTATATAAATAGAAAATAATAATAACAAAAATGAAAGATATTTAATGTAATATTTGGGCTAACTTTCAAAAATTGGCCAATGACCAATTTTTTCCCCCAAAATTTTGAATAGGGTTTACACTAACTCTTTTTGCAGTCATTAATAACTTACTGTATACTCTCAACGGATCGTGTATTAGCAATGAAGACTGAATCACCCTAATATATATATATATATTGAAACCCAGATTATGTGTTTCATTACACTAATTAAATCATTAGTGTAAGAATTCAATAGCTATTCTGGACTGCGCGGTGCGAGCGCCGGGCGCTGCGAGCAGCGGGCAGCCGGCAACGGTCGCCGCCGCCACCGGTGCCCGCCGGGAGGCGAGCGTGAGAACGGCGGGTACAAGCGTGGCAGCGCGCACGTGCAAAAAGTTCGTTAGTTGGATTGAGGCGGCCGCCGCCGAAGGATGTGCCGACGTGCGGCCGGCGAAGGCAGACGTTAGCAGAGCGGCGACCAGTGCGGACGTGTAGCGAGGGCTCTCCGCTAGTGAATGGACGCATGTAATACGCGACATAGTTATGCGATTAGGAATCGCAAAGTAATGGACATGTAAACAGAACATTAGAAGTATCAGTATAGTAAAAGATTAGTGTTGGTAAAATAATTGACGTCGCTCTTATTAGTTGGTGCGGAGGGAACATTCTTGAAAGCGTGCGGTACAGAACTGTGACCAGTATACGGAGTAGGCGGGGGTCGTGTAATTAAACCCACTAATGGACAGTGATTCGAGGAAGGTGCGCAGCCGAGGTATCAAGATCCTGTTCGGGGAAGAATTGTTGGAGCATCAGCCGTGGATGATCACCACGCCATCTGCTGCCGACGGCCCGCAGCAGTAGCAGAGGTCGACAACCCTGTCGGCACGAGCGGCTCGACGAACCTCATAGGTATTCAAACGGGGCCCCGAAGGTATGAAAGTTGTATTTTACTCTTAATCTTGGTACCAAGGCGGAGTATAAAAACGGTGTCTGATTATGTAAATAGTAACTTTGATTTAAAATAAATCTTGTCATAATTGTATTTCTATGTATGAATAACTTCCCCAACGTTGCACCGACTTATCCTAGGACCCATTCACGTAAAAGACACCCTCTCTTAGTGTTATATTGCAGTGAAGATACCCGGCACAACCAGGTACGTCACAATATATATATATATATATATATATATATATATATATATATATATATATATAAATTTCTCATATGTGTTATGTAAATATCCCTTCAATACTCAATGTATCTCACCAAATACGGCGTTGCTTGAGGACTGGATGTTCTCGATGACTGCACATGGAACTTACCTATTTGTATTTGCTATAAAATTAATATTATAATTTTCTTCCGAAATGCCCACATTTAGCACAATCTAGTGGAGACGTAAGTAACCAGTTGTGGCGGTATCGTGGAAGCGAAGTCGCAGCGCATCTTTTGTCCACAATGTTAAATTTGTGGACAAAACAGTTCACTTTGAAGTAGAATTTGCGTAATTTTTTAAAATTAATATAGCAATTTCAAAACTATATCCGCCGTAAAAAACACGGAGGTACGAATGATGCGAATAGTTAGAATTTACTTCGGCTATCTTTTTTACGTTTTGTTTTCTAATATGAACATACTTGATCACCTGTAAACTGTTCTTCTACGTTATTCTCTAAAACAAATATAAGATAGTAAGAATTAGTTCGGAAAATTTTCTACAACTACGTTTCATTCCCCTGTGTTATATAACCCTACTATCTTTTTGTCCCTTAATTCTTTAAGATTTGAAAACACCACAAATATAGTCTGTTTTATGTTCTGAAAGCGAAAATGTATAAGCATTAAAAGATCACTATTTAATATGATTATGTGGCTATTTTATATGACAAACTAAATTGAAAATCGATCTTTGCACGCTTAACAATTGTATTCTCTAGTATTACCTACAGTTCTTGTTTCCTTCGCAATTACATGATGTTCTTCAAATTTATTACAAAAGATTAGCATAAAGTTCGAATCTGTCGAATTCACAGCAAATTCTACCGCACTATTTTCATTTGAAACTAATTGTTTGTCAACAATTAATGTTGTCATTCTCATGGGAAAAAATTATGGTGTGTGGACCACGGAGTACTGCGTTTTAATGAACGCCACATAAATAAATCTATTTAGGTGATATTGGTTTAATTCTCCGTCTACCCATTAAGGTCGCAGCGCTACAACACGCAAAAGAACGTTTTTGGAAATTTCTTAATATTTTCTGTCCCGATTCGGAAACAAATAATCGGTTCCCCATTAGGAGATCGATGCACGTCGAATGATACATCATACATCTTAATTAGTGGACGGAAAGTGGTTTAACCGTGTGTGACGGAACTGCACATCTGCACACTCGGGAATTACTGAAATACTAAATTGGGATGTGCATCCTCACCAATTATAATAAATGTCTTATTTGATGGATCCAAAGCTTTGCTCACTATCAAGGTATGTGCGTCTTCCTTTGCTTGTTTGCGCATCATTGCTGCTGATGAAAACTTTGTATTGTATTCAGCATTGCAATTAACTGCCTCTTGTTATTCGTGGTCGGAAGAAAAGTGTCTTTGAACGCAGTTTTTATTATTGTGTCATCAGCTATGTTCGCTGACGTACGATGTTTTTTAAATCTTTTAATTCGCTATGCATTGTTTGTACTATCTTTTATAGGCACAGGATAGCCATACAAATATCGCTTCTGCTTGACATGGATACAAGAAAATAGACTCATGTGTTAAAAAACACAATGCGATAAAAACCCGTCATGACTAATGTATTGAAATTGGACACTTGTGGTCTGAATGCTACATAAAAAGTCTTGGATTGTTTTCTGAATGCTATATAAAAAGTGGATTGGTTCCTTTCCTTAAACCATGGGTGAATAAGGACAGTAAACACGGGTCTAAGTCGCAGGTCAAAAACTCCTCAAGCTAGTCATCCAACTGCTTAGCTATAGCTATTCTTTGAACAAGAGCTGTTGGGATGATAAAAATCAGCTTGTAGAGGAGACTGAGGCTACTTGTGCCAGGGGCAAGGAGTGACATCGTGTGTACTGACCGATCCAATAGAGCACAGGTCGTGATAGTTTACATATACATTTCAAACCTTTGCCTCAGTGTGGTCTATGAGTTTCTGCGGGGACCGTTGCGTGATTTGCTTATTTAGGAACGTTTTGTTTAACGCATAGTGAAGTAAAAACCTGTCGTGTTGCAGTCAACCTCAGCAACAATAAATTTGAGGTATGCTCGACTACTTAGTATCATTGAAAAATTTACTTTTTATGATATGATGTGATGCGTTTGTTGTTTATATGAATGACAAAATAACATGAAACAAAAACGGAATTTCATGTTAGTGTGTCTCGGGGCTAGTTTTGACAGGATCTAATTTTAATTTCAGAAAATACAGTGAGAACTTACAAGAGGTGAAATGATTAAAAAGAGCGAGAGCTTTGTTATAAAACAAAAGAGCCACCTTGAAAGTCAAATATGGAAGATTTATTTTAAGGGTAGATGATGAAATGTTTAGTGTGCCACAGGGTAGCCACTGTTTTCGAAAATACGTCTTCAATGCAAATGACATTTGGAACAAAGACGAAACGTCTAGGAACAGTTCAAAAGCTCAGAAATATAATGGCAGAAAAGGGTAAAAACTGGGTGGAATGACTTCAACAAGAAAGGGGCTATAATCTAACAATTAGTTAAAGCTATAAGATATTCAATCCCTCCAATGTTTGTATTTCCACGTAAATTGTTTCAAGAACACTTAATTTGAGATGGTACAATAGACTTTTGTGGCACTGCAAATCCTACTTGACTGATTATCTGCCTTTTTATTACTTATGAAGCATGTTTTGAAGAATGTGATATGCTTAATACAGTGTTCAATTTTAGTGCTGCAGGTAATCATGTCTCCATTTTCATGTAGACATTCTGGATTTCTGGAAAGAAAGTAGGGAAGTTCTGGTGTCATTTGGATCACACACTAGTCACAGATTACAGCTCTTAGATGGTGTACTCAAAAAACAGTAAAGGAAAAAAATAGTAAAAAGATAGTAAATCAAAATATAGAAGAAAAAATATAAGATCTAATTTGTCAAAAAAAAAGACAAAAGACAAATCTGAGAGTTCAGAAGATGAAGTGTGTCTATGCCTTGTATGTTTTGAACCATTTCAAACACCAGAGGGTGGAGAGAACTGGGTGCAGAGAAGAAATGGGATCATGTAACCTGTACTGAAAATGCAGAATATTATTTTCATATTCACTGCCATTCTAATGTTCAAAACAATGAAGATGAAATAATAGTATATAAATGAATCAGCATCGAAGAGTGGTTTGTTGTATTTGAATGTAACAATATACTAGTTTCTTTTACATGTGTCACGTGCCCTAGCCCAGTCACAACATTTCCCGCAGAGCGGTAGGTTTTGACGAAGTGCACTGTTGCATAAAATTGTTTATGTATCATTAAAAATATTACATATTTTCAAAAACATTATATCGAAGTTTATATAAATAATCATTCTGTTTGTTTCATTTATTATAGGTTTTAAATTATGGTCATTTCACTTTCAAAAAAATTAAAACTGTCACAACTGAGTCCGATCTCTCTTATTACGTTCGTATTACACTGATTATTACAGCTAGTAGTTGCACTCTGCCACTGTTTGAAGTTCTCTGTTGCGAAGTCATCACCAGTAATTCGCTTATTGCTCTTATTGCCCGAATCTCAGTCCTTATGACAGAGTCCTTTATATCCTCAGTAAAGTTGTTGGAAAGTAATTGACTAAAAGTAATTCTTGTACTGGTAACAATTTATTTGTTAGTAATTTTAGCATGTAATCGTTACTTTTAGAAGGATGTACTTTTTACTCGTAATTTACTTCTTGATATAAAATTGTAATCATTACTTTGCAGTAATTGTTACATCGCACATAAAAAAGGCGTCTGAAAAGTATCATTACTCTGCACTTGTAATTTTGATTGTTAATGTAATAATTGCAAGCTGGAAATTCAATTTGTAATTGTAATTGAGTAATTGTGTAATTGTAATATTTGACAAGTTACTGTAATCAAACTCAGTTACATTTTGTACCTTTTTTTCCATCACTGATCAGTGATAATACCAGTGATGAAAATAATGAATGCTTGAAAATATGCCTATGTTTTGAGGGAAAAGAAAATGTTGCAGAAATCATTGATACATCTTGATCTCATCCTTGTTGTCCCGTTTCACTCTTGACTACTTCAGCTGTACGTGCAGTTCTAAATAGTAAAATGTAATACATGAATTTTTAAACTGTATACGAATAGTTATTGTTATTGACACTTATTATTGAGACCTGTATAAAGTTGCCAAGACAAACCTCGAACAGGGGAAGTGTTCTGAGTCATACGAAACAGTCTTAGTAACAGTTGATATGAAGAAACCCTTTTCATACCAAGAATGTTTCATATTCGTATGCAGTCAGGAGATTTTCAAATTTTTGACTTAATAACATGAAATACACCATATTAATAAGAGTCAAAAACGCCGATGCAGTAGGCAAAGAAAAAGGGAATTTTGGTATTGAATTTCTTTAGGCTTCTAGTTAACAGTTTTTGTTTGAGAGTTTTGTATCTTACGTGGTTTTTAAAAATTATAATCAAACAGAATTAAAGAAATTTGGAGCATTTTCTTTTCATAAATTCACCTACGTATGAAACACGTGGACTATTCCGGAGGGCACTCGTCATCTTTCTCCGAGCGCGAATGCCGTGGGCGGGCGCGGGCGCGGGCGCAGGTCGGCAGGTAGGCGTCGGGCCCGGGCGGCGCGCCGCGACTGTACGGCAGGCGCTGGCAGGAGGCGCGGCCGTGACGTGTCCACAATGCTTGTTGGAATTAGAGGGAAATTGGCGGGCGCGCCTCCTCCCTAGCGCCCCTCCCTCGCCCGGCGACGCCCTCCAAATTTCACGCGCATTAGCCCAATAACGAGGTGGAGCGGCGGCGGCGGCGGCGGCGGCGGAGGCGGCGGCGGCGGGGCCCCGGGCGCGCTCGCCGCTAACAGCTGTACCGCGCCGGAGAAGCCGCGCTCCCTCCACCCCACTCCTGCTCTCGCTCGCCCCCGGACGGAGCACGGAGCGGGCGCCGAAAATCAATGTCAAAACTACATAATGCATACATCGGTTACCTCGGCTGTTAGGAGGCGCTGCGACACCCGCCCCGCCGCTCGCTCTGACGCTCTAGCCACCTCTCCTGGCGCCTCCCGCCGGCCCCCGCGCGCTCGATGCTCCTGCGTACGTTCTCTCGAGCCCCTCACCGCCCCCGACGCCTCCCCGCTGAGCCCCCTCCCCCCGCGTTCCGACGCCCTCACCGTTACCGCCTCCCAGGACGCCCCGGCGCTCGACACTCGTACCCGCTGATGTCTGCACTGTCCCCGCCGACCTCACTCTCGCCACCCTCTACATCCTTGATTCTTCTGCTACGGGCGAAGCCACCAATATTCCCGCTCCACACGACACCTCTCTCCCCATGGCACCTCTCTCCCCACCTCACTACACCCGCCCCACTCCAATCCGCTCCCCATAACACCACGCTCCCAACGACACCTCCGCTCCCCCAACATCCCCGTTCTCTCCGACACCCTGCTTACCACAGCATTCCTGCTTCCTCCAACGTCCCCGCTCTCTGCGACACCTTGCTCGCCATGATATCCCCGCTTCCTCCAACATCCACGTTCTCTCCGACACCCTGCTCACCACGACATCCCCGCTTCCCCCAGTGTCCCCACTCTCTCCGACACCCTGCTCTCCCGCTTCCCCCTACGTCCCCGCTTTCTCCGACATTCTTCTCGCCACGAAACCCCCGCTTCCCCCAGCATTCCCGCTCTCTCCGACACTCTGGTCGCCACGACACCCCCGCTCCCCCGACACCTCAGCTCTCCCCGACATCACCGCTTATTTCAACATCCCCGATCCCTCCGACTCCCCCAACATCTCTGACACCGAATACCCTGCAGCACCCCTGAAAGCACCCCTGAAAGCACCGAATACCCTGCAGCCTCCGTAGCTTCCCACACTCAACTCCTCCAGGTACCATTTCATATTCCAACTCAACCACTCCCTGGAACTCTCACTTGTATGTTCTTTTTCTCGCCTTCCTTCAGTGTTTTGTTTTCTGAGCAACTCATTTTCGTGAACATTCACAGCCAGCTTACTCCTTACTATTCATGATTAATTTCTTCTCGACACCCTGACCTTTCTCGCAGGTTTCGTCATTGTTGGCACATCGTTTATTATTTCTTGCAATTCTTCCTTTTCTTCGCTTTTTTCCCCCAGTCGCATGAGAAACTATCCATCACTTCAGCTACCAGGTGTTCTATTAACACTACGTAAACCATACAATCTCCCACCAATTTCTCCCCTTCTCCCTACATCCTTCCTGCTACGAAGTGCTCTACATCTTTTTCATCTTTTTAATCTTCTTCGACTTCACTTCTCCTGTCCTTTAATGAGTTCCGTCCCTGTATTTTAATGCTATTTTGATCTATTTCATACCCTATTTCGCGTGCCGGGTGTACATTTATTCAACGAGTATTTGTTGACAAACAGCTGACGCATTAATGAACTTTGGGACAAACGGGGACAAATATGCGTGGAATGTGCTGTGTAGATAATAGTGAGTTAGAACATTGCACATGCGAAGGTCGTTGTGTTAAGTCGTCAATTTGACTGGACTCGCGCGTGCACTTCCAAGTCAACGGCGACTGCAAGGACTTGTGATGCCACGTCGCGATTAACGTAACATCCTCGAGTACAGCAAACGAATTGCACGCCCCACTATAGAAAAATTGCTTAACTTTACTCATTTGGCAAAGGCATATTGTCGGTTGATAGATTATTTCGTGTTTACTGGCGCGTCAGCTGCTGTGGTCATTAGTTCCGTAAGTATACTACATGTTTGTGTCACGGGAGGTTGCGGTCATCTTTCCCCTTGATCGTGGGATCCGGTTCCGATCTTAATGTCGGCTTGCGAGATTTTACCCAACCAGGTATCTCACACTAGCGTGATACCGACCCAGCCGGCACAAACTTTAAGGTTCTGACTGGTCTCCTGACAGGTGGTAGTGTAGTACATACAAGTGTGAAAGTATGGGGGCCTTAGGACAAGGATGAGGCAGGAAAAATTTTGCGCGGTCCATGGCGCCTTTATTAGGATACTGCTCGGACATTAACCTGGTGATGATTGGACAAATCACGGAAAACTACCGATCATAGCAGCCGGCCGCTAGAATTCTCTTCTAGACAGTGCCTGCTTTCGACCTAGATATCTAGCTTACGTGGAAAATCCTGCCACCGTGGCGCTAGATCCCTGAGACCTTTCGGTCGGAGGCACAGAGTGACATCAATTAATGCTCTAATTCTCCTCAGCCGGTGACACATTGTTATGCGTACCTGTGATTCGCGGGTCGCAAGTTCGTTCCCGGCAGTGTTTCAGAAATGTCCTTGATGTTTTTAATAGCAAAGGGTTTGTGGTGCCTGCCAGAATCGAATTCTCCGACTGACTGCTCTGATCAGTAGTTTACCTTTTAACTTGCAGACGTATATTTGCCTATCAGTACTCTATCCATCTGTTCACTTACCGGACGCGATCTTACCTTCCCATTTTCTTCCCATCCTGTTACCAAGGTCCATACCAAGCATATTCAATATTTTTTTTTTTTAAATTTTAATCAATTTATTCAAACCAATTATCACAAATTGATAGCTTCACATTATAATGAAACAATTCCTTTATAAGTAACGATTTTTCTTTCTTTCTAGGAAACACTACACTTTTTTTATTTCAAAAGTGTGTGTTTGGGGAGGTGCAAACTTAAATCCCCCCCTCTAATATACTGTATGCGCGAGTTTTCTGGAAGACTCGGAGAGCGAGCTGCAGAAAAAGGAGGGTTCTGCTTACGTCATATCAGAAGGTGACACCAATAAAAACTATATTATATCATTCGCGTATTGTTGGCTAATAAAATAATATGATGAAAAATAGGCGATGCAATGTGACGAATGATCAAATAATAAAAAACTATCATAATTGAAAATAGTTGGTGATAATATTGCTTGAAACTGAGATGCGATGTTAACGTATTTACTTCCATAATTATTATAAGCTTTCAAATAATATTCCAATAAAATCCAAAAACATACATTGTAATCTCAAAATGAAATCAAAACATTTGTCGTGCATGAGCAAACAAAACTCCCATTCTGTAAGAAAGAGTGAAAACTCGAAAACAGTTCTTTCCTAAGCAGCCGTAGACATCTCCGACAGTGAAACTGAAGTTTTCCCCCGTCCACGTCCGTGCTGAATCTGGCCGATGCGTTTGAAGCGGCCACACGTTCACCTTACACCACTGGGTACCGGGCTTCAAACCCTGGACCTATTTGGACAAAGAGGATTTTCTGGAGACAGCTTTCCTCGGCGATCTACCGTTTCCCTTGCCTCTTATTCCACCATTGTTCCTTCATTATCGTATCGTCATTATCACACCATCGGGACCTTGAAGATTGATGAATGATTGAGTGATTCCGGGCGCAATCACCATCACAACCATCACCACTATCGCCATCGTCACCACTATCGCCATCATCACCACTATCGACATCGTGACCACTATCGCCATCGTCACCACTATCGACATCGTGACCACTATCGCCATCGTCACCACTATCGCCATAATCACCACTATCGCCATCGTCACCACTATCGCCATCGTCACCACTACTACCACTATCATCACCACCAACCACAACAACTACAACAACAACCATTCATTAAATCGTTCATCTCAAGTATAACCGAACAAGCTTACTGAGGTATTGAGTTACAAACCGTACTGAGGAACGTACGTACCGTACGTTCGAGGGCTAGGGAGTAGTATTTATTTATTTAATAGGTTATTATTACAAACAAATTAGCTTTCTTGATCCTATGTGGCTAGGCCGAAGGCCTTTAAGCCATTACAATACCTACATCCTTTCGCGTTCTAATCTTTCGAATTCTGGTATTCACCCCATTCGCTTCAAAGCCGCGGAAAAGAGACCATAAGGTACGGCTCAGGAAAAAAACCCTGAAGGGGGAAAACCTGCCGTCAGAAGCCGAGTACATACTAATCTATCTGACGTTTATTTTAACTATTTATTTTCTGGCGCGGGCGTCCCGCCGTCTCCTTCCAGTGCTTGGCCTCCTCAGCACCTGAAATCAAACAGCGCCACCGAAGATCGTCTCCAACGCACCAACGCCTCTGCCATTATATTTTCGATCCTTATATTTGCCCTCATATCCCGATCGATATTAGGGAGTAGTATCGATATGAAGGAAAGGGCGCGTCGCGTATAGGACTTCTTGGGCCCGCGCCTGTGCATCGCTCCTTCCCCGCGCCGTCCAGCCCTTCGCGCCCTAGGTCCCCCCGATTCGCGCGTCTCCGGGGCCAGGCGCGGCGCGGCGCGGCGTATCGACCGACGCGCGCTCTCGCGGCTGTCGGCGCCGTGCGCGCGGAGGCGTCTCCAGGGGAATATAACGGGTTGTTTAGAGCGACGTGGAGCGCGGCGGAATTGAGCGAGTATTTCCAGGAGATTGCTCTTGGGATCCGCGCGCTCGAAGGCTGGAGAAAATTTGGAGCGACTTCGCCTGCTGGTGCTCTGTGGGCGGGTTGTTGGTGAGGTTGTCAGACCGCTCGCTCTCCTCTTCTCAATACCAGAGTTCAAATCTCGGTCGATCCTTGTGGAATTTATAAATAATAATAATAATAATAATAATAATAATAGTAATAATAATAATAATACTAGTAATAATAATAATAATACTAGTAATAATAATAATAATAATAATAATAATAATAATAATAATAATAATAATAATAATAATAATTAATACACGTTCTGTGTGAAGTGGTCGGATGTTCACCTTACACAACTGGGTAGCAGGGTCCCAATCCTGGACGTCCCATTTGGACAAAAAGGATTCTCTCGAGACGGCTTTTCTCTGCATTCTTACGTTTACCTTGATTCTCTCATTCTACCAATATTCCTTCATCATCATCATCATCATATTATTATTATTATTATTATTATTATTATTATTATTAAAAATGTTCTTACACAGCGGATTAGCGCTTTACAACAGAGTTTTGATACTAAAATAACTGAGCTAACATAGTTTTAGCCTTAATATGAGCGAGGCCACTCCTTCTAGTGTCTTTAATTTCAATTTATGTAATATGTGGTTGAAGTGATTTGCAGGAATAGTTGATGGTTAGGAAACAAATTAATTTGCAAGAAGAAATGAGATACTAACGTTGTCTGACTTTGTCTTTGTGGAATCTGGATTGAATTCTCCTTTGGGTTTAGGATTTTCCAAATTGGATATTACTTGCGGCTGGAGAAGATGACAAGGTTTGAAAAAATGTATGAGAAAGTTGGTAATCAATTGAGCTGTTGTGGAAAGATCAAAAGTCTTTATGCAATTGATTATTATACAAAGAAACAAAGTGTTTTTCTGCAGTACGAAGTGTTTTGTTTTGAAAAGTTTGAGGTAGTTTTTGTACAGTAAAAGCTACACCTCCCCAAATGGCGTAACCTTAGGTTAGAAGTGGGCGAAGGACAGATTTATATCAGCAGTGTAATATCGGCCTTGAGGATTGATTTTCTGTTAATTAGGGTATATAATTTGAATAGGTCGAGTCAAGATTATAGTGTGCGTTTTCCTTGTAATGTCACAGTATATGTTGCTGTGTGACGATCAGAAAAAATCACTTCTCAGGTTAAGAAGACCGGAATACGGCGTGGGGATGTCTACGTGCTAACCACACGTACCCCCTTAACTCTTGACCGCGAGGCAGGGACGTTGCCTGCAAGCCTGAGCTCGTTTATGGGCTGTCGCGTCAAGTATATACATATGTAAAATTTGAACAGGATGTCTGATGCCTTTTTAGTTTCAGTTATGATGTGGGGTTTCCAAATCAGCCGTGTATCCACAAAAAGTCCGAGGTATTTGATTGGTTTATTTGTTGGGGTCCAGGGGATGATCAGATTGTAGAATTTGAAGTGGGGAATGCGAGTTTGCACGGCAAGTCTTTTTGGTATTCTCCCATTTCACCTTCATCACTTCGTAGTGATCCAAAACATCATTATCAACATCGTAAACACTCACTCATCAAACTACGGCCGAAAAAACCTACTAAACTACTACTACTTACCTACTAAATATTATTGTAAATATCGTCTTTTTTTCTTTCTGCGTGGTGTGATGATAATTTATTTAGTCGATTCTTTCGCTGGAAGATTTCTTTTGAGCCAAACATTGAAATAGATTCTCTAAGACTGAAGAAATAAGTATTTGATGGAAAAAGTTTTAAAATCGCCAGAAATGGAACAGTGAAAGCAATACAACCAAAACGTTTTAAAACAATTTGATAGTATTGCCATGCAAAAAGGCTTTAGTTGAAAAATAAAGTCGTACGCAATACAGGAGCACTGCTTTTAAACTTCTTTTGATTAATCCATAAAATTTCGGCAGTTTTCAGCTTGCATTCAGTGTGCCTTTTTATATTCACCCAAGGTTATTACTGCAGCATACTGTCACATTCCAGCGAAAAGTAACAAATAACAGATAAATAGTTGTTCCTGCAACCTATAAATTAATTTATCTTTACCCAGTTCACTTATGGTATCTCTTTACTAAGAACTTCCTATATTATTAAATCGTTGATTTAAGCCTGAGGGAATACTTCAGAGCTACGATTAGTATCGATTTGAAATTCGTCATATTCGTTGTCTGATTACAAGGCAGGAGCATCTTCTAAATAATGAGGGTTCAGAAACCCGAACTTCTGGCCCATGAGAATTAGGACATAAATATGAGGCAAAGTTTGAATTCCCAATAACTTTCTTATTTCTAGAATTATAAACCTTAACCACACAGCAGCAAAAATAACAATTGTCACTGTTTTTCTCCCTCTAAGTAGTAAGGTCTCCAAATTTAAAGGTATTTTTACCTTTATGGATAATCTTGGATCTTTCACACAGATATAACATTTTGTGTAGTGGGCATGGTTTGTTTGATCTCCAAACTGCACTCCAAAGTAATCAAAGTACATTCCTTTCACAAACTGTTAATGTTTCTTAATTGAAATTTCTCCATAAAATATCAAAAATTGGCTGTCATTCACAGAACCTCTACTAGTCATTTCGTAAATTTCAGAAATACATTTGAAGTTAGCAAGTAACGCACAACCTACATAAAATGCACCTACTAAGTACGTACCTGGGTATGCTGTCAATGACGGTATAATGTTTAGTGAAGATTAAGTTCTCTGCTCTCTAAATACTACTTTTGATTTCCAAATCGAGCTTGTACGTGTCAGTTTTTCACATTATCATTTCGCAGTCATTTAATATGTACTGCTATCTGAAGTCGATCTGCTTGTTATATTCACAGAACTTCGTGAACTACACGCTTAAGCACCTGAGTGCTACAAAATTATCAAAGGCAATATGTGAAAAAAACTTCGCGATCTAGCATTTCTATTCCCGTTTTCGATTTCAACGCACAAAAATACATAAGGAACCCTTTAAAATTTCTAAAAAGTGTTTTCATTGAAGATATATGGAATTGAATCCTTAAAAGGAAAACTTGTTAAACTTGAAATATACTTGATTAAATTTCGAAAGTTGTATTACAATGAAACATGATTCGAAACATGAATCCACCATTCTGTATACATACAGTTTTTGGAAACCAATGTAATGAAAAGCTGACATGTCTCTAGTTCAAGTGCCATTAAAAAAATTAAAAAGAGAACTCATCTGCACGATGTAAGAAGGCATTTGACAACGAATGAAAAGCTAGACGTCAGATCAGAATACGGTACTTATATTTTTGATTGTCATCGTCAGCAACAGTTAAAACAATACGATACGAACTTTTATATTAAAATATAAAATCGAAGCGAGCGATACATTGCAGGCTGTAAATCTGCTTCGATTGTAAATTATTCATGCGATTAGACTTGATTCGTTAATTTGTTCAGAGATAACTAAAAGCTCGGAGATAACGACGTATTTAAATTATCTGCTTCATTTAATCAAATTGATTAATCTCAAATGTCTTTCCAGCTGGATTGCAAATTGGCTTCCTGTCTCTAAAGCTTTTTTTATGTGACTTTTATTTTTAAACCTATTGTTTATTTGAGAAATCAATGGTAATGCAATCACTTTACCACTAATCAGTAGCAGCAGTACTAGTCAATTAAAATACCATTTCAGGTTTTTCTTGAAACATATATTCGTCCAAAAAGTATGATATCAAATCTAGTGCATTCTTATTGAAGTCTTATTGTGTCATTTCTCAATCTGAATCCAAACTAGCTTCTCATAAGAATAATTCATGTTTGAGAGTCTGTGGTAACTGGTCACTACAGCCAATACCGTGCAATACGAGTACATGTCTGTTTTACTACCCATTACGTATCCTTCCGCATTTCTTTCACTTCCATCTGATTCTACCAACGTCTCCGTTTTACAAAGTAACTTTTTTGTCGAATTTTGCAATCCTTCTTTCTTTCCGAAGAACGATTCGCAGAGTTAATTTCGGTCGACGATCACTGGCCGACGTCTGCCAAGCAAACACTGCCGCCCTCCCTCCGCTAAAGGCGATTTCGAGCAGTCGAATCCTTTTTATCTCGTTTGCCAAAGAAATTTCAGTGCACTTCCCCTCTAATTAATCGGCTTTGTGGTGGTCTCCTAGAAAATTATGTTTACTAGAGAAATTTTTCCTTCGGTTCATCCTTTTACCATTTAACAAGCTTTCTATCTTTATATTTCAAAGATTTTTTTACTCGTGTCAGATTTGGTTTTCTGTTTGCTTTGTATGCCGTCTGATATCTAACATAAATTTACTAATTGAATTTAGCTGTGTAATTTTTGATCCATTTAATTGAATCATTATATTCATCTATTTAATCTCAATAGTCTGCTCTCGTGAACGTAAATTAGTTGGAGCATATGTGGTCTCACCCTATTACTGTTGATGTGGGGTATTACGAAACTCTTCGGATAGAATTATCTTTTAATTGGATGTTGTTGAATAAAAGCATTCGTGAATAAAGTGGAATTCATATGACAACACGTCATTTAAACCTAACAGCTGTGGGCTATGAAATTGACTTCATTATTGTCTCATTGGAGCAAACAAGTACTTGACTGAAGCAGGGCTCGGCGTGACGAAGAGAAAGCTTTCTCTCGCCTGTCGTAGGATCTCCTCTGTGTAGTGGAAACAAGATATGCTTCCAGGCTGCAAGTCATTCTGTCGTAAAATCCAATAACGGCACGGGTGTCGCGTGATATTTATTGAATAATGCTCTTTAGACATCAATTTATTACAGCAGCTGAAGCACCAAAAGATTCGACCAGGTGCAACGTTGCTTGTAGCACATACGTATAATACACTCTCAGTTCTTTAAATTGGATCGTCCATGCTTCAAAGGCTTGACTAATGAAACGTGTTGAAAGAGCTGAAGGCTTGCCTGAATACGTGACGTCCCAATAGTGATATCTAAAGGCAATCTGGTCCTGGAACCTTTGCGGGTCATTTTAAGTAACCTGGTAACCTTAAGTAACTTAAGTAAAATTTATTTTGATAATTGCCTTCCCTATACTAACCCTTTTGTAATTAAACTCGGTTAATTTAATTTATCACAAAAATGTGCACTCTATAAATTATCCATTTTTATTTAACTGATGAAAATGTAGAAATTCAGTGGCACTTTAGTTATTTAACGTCACAGGCTTGTAAAATCTAGATTGTCTCCCCAGAATTTCTCATAATAATGCAAACTTTTTTTGAAAAGGTTATGTAATATAATGCTTCAAGCTCTGTTGTATTTATTCTTATTTCTAGAAAACTAGCGACAGTTTTAAAAATTCACGGAGAAGGAAGCTGATTTTTTGTTACAAGATAATAACGTAATATTTCGATAGGTATTTCTGTAAATATAACCACTAATATAAAATGTTCATAAAAAATACATGAATAGAAACATACGTTTGTGATTAATCTACATTTAGATAATACTCGTAATACAATGCTGTGTACGAAAATTGTAACATCTAGAACTACTGCCGTGAGTCAATCCATTCTCGAATGATATGTAAAACGTGTATCATCAAAAGATGTTTAAGCTTTGAGACGTTCACGCATGCCTTGCTGTGCCCTCTCTCTTCCGTGAATGAAAAGGTCAGTGTTTCGTCAAAATCAGTCAGCGAAAAGTTGCCAAACTAAGTGGAAACGTGCAAGCAAGAGCCAGCTTACCTCGACGACATCAAAAGAGAGCAATATCAACTCATCACAAGAGTTCGAACGGGACAAAGTCTCCGTAAGATTGGTTAGTCATTTCTGATCATACTCGTAGAAAATGTGCTAGTATTGAATTGAGTAGTTGCCTCATTTTGCGTGGCGAGACTCAGGCCATGAGTCCTGCTCTTCTGTCTGACCACGCTCCTTTCACCAACTAGCGGAGAAAGGAGGTATTTCTTGGGCGACGAAACAGGCGATTTGAATTTAGCTCAGAGGCTTCATTTGGGCTTGAACTTTTACATGCAGTAAATCTACTAGCATCGGAAAGCCTGCTTTACTTCCCATCTGAAGGAAGGCGTACGAAGGATTTTTTTCTCCCTAAAAATCCACGGCTTCGACCAGGGTTTGAGCCCGCGTGCTTGGGTAAAACGGTCCGATTGACTAACCGTTAGACCATCGCCGCCGCCAAAATGTGAAGTACGTAGTGATAAATGCAGTGATGCGTGTGTAAATCCAGTGAATACTAAAGGATCGTGCGTAGTAATGAGCTGGTACTGGTTCATGTCAAGCGATCCGCTACGAGATGAGCATCGCTATCTCAACACGCGAAGGCACTACATTCAAACCTCTTGCCGGTAGAGTGAAGAGTTGTCACCATCAGCTGTTTAGTTTTATTACAATGTCCAAATTATGTATTTAAATATTAAGAAGAGGAAAAGTTTAATAAAAGTTTAATATATTTCAATAAAAGAAGAGGAAAAGAATATCACGTATTCCCAGTAGTTTTTATGTGGGCAAAGAAATGATAGAAAAGACAGCTTTAGGGCAGTCCAAAATTTATAGAATGTGACATGCCAACGCAAATGACCACCTCTGTTTACACAAGAAAATGCAAGTGGTTACCGGTAAACAACTATTGGAATTAGTAAAAAAAATATTGAAAAGTTTATTCCCATCTCAAAATAGAAGAAAAGTAAATAGATTAACTTTAATTAAGAATGAAAGTTAATTAATTTTCTTAATTAAGAATTGCCCTATGGCCTGAGCTTCGCCATTTATAAAGACAATAATAATAATAATAATAATAATAATAATAATAATAATAATAATAATATAGATTTTAAGAAAAAGGCGTTTAAAAATTTCGAACAATTTATTTAAGCCAATATAGGTAAAAAGTGTGAAACAAAATAATCAAAATGTTTCCTTTTTCATAATTAGTGCAAGATTTACTAAAAACCTTTAAATATATGAATAAGATAAAAATGGCGAACGCAATCCGACAGCAGGCATTGTTAAGTATCATGGCACGTTTGTGTAATGACTTGGGGCACAGTTGGAAACAATATAATTTTATGATCTTGACTCCTAGGTACTGAGGGTAATGTGAACAGCAACCGCTATGTCAGAGGTTTTAGAGCCCCGGGATTGCACCCTCTAAAACCAACTCTACATGTCAGATTTAAGTTGGCATGCAAATGCATAATTGGTATGTATACGATATTTGGCCACATGTACCAACTCCCTTGGGCCAACGCGTTACACTAGAGCAAACCGGCGATGAAGTATGCCGTATTCGAGCTTGGTAACGGCACGAAATTTGCTTGATGAGTTTAACATCTGAGAGTTTGTGGCGCCAATCCTAAATTAATTCGCAGGCCGACTGATGACTCTGATCAGCGGCTTTCGAGGTTTTCTTGATGACTTGTTGGCGTATGGTCAAGAAGCAAATTATGCAATAAGCCACGACCGAGTGCAAGCTTACCTCCATTGCCTTCTTCTTTTTCCTTCGCTTATATTCACTTCCCTATCCTTACCTTCCTCTTTCTCTTCCCTTCCCTTCTCTTTTCTCTTCCCTTCCCTTCTCTTTTCTCTTCTCTTCCCTTCTCTTTTCTCTTCTCTTCCCTTCTCTTTTCTCTTCCCTTTTCTCTTCCCTTCCCTTCTCTTTTCTCATATCTTCCCATTTCTTCCTTTTCCTCTTATCTATTCTCTTTGCTTTCCATAGCTTTCTTCCCACGTTCGCGCGGTAATGTATATAGTTGAAGCGCGCAATGACCGCAGTCAATCAATTGCCACCATACGAGGAAAACGCAAGTCTTCTTCCAACAACTACAAATCATGAACAGTTCTGAAATGCTAATAGTGTGTTAATGTGGAAATAACAATGTTATCAAATAATTAATCTTCAGTGTGAAGTTCATTTCAAAGTACCAAGTTGATGCTATTCGTTGTAACAGTGCACGTTTCTCATGTAGCGGCGCCAGCGCCCCCACAAACACAATAACCGCACGAGAAACGCGCGTTGAATTCCCACCCTGATGGCGTCGTGACCGAGACACTTTGTCCAAATCTGTGAGCAGCTTCGGGATTCAATCGCAGCGGTGCCCGACGTGATCGCGCTTAATTCGAGCCGCCTCCAAGAAACAGCTCGAGGGGGGGGGGAGTGGGAACGAGTCGTTTCGGTTCATCCCGCACCGCCGTGATGCTCCGCCCCCCTCGTCCCCCCTCGCCCCCTCGTCCTCCCTCGTCCTCCCTCGTCCTCCCGCGTGCCCCCATGTCCCCGTCGTCCCCCCTCGTAGGCCCCTCGTGCCCCCTCCGCCACGCCGGCACGATCTCATTCTCATTAGCACAAAGCCGCTGGCAATTTGTTGCCGGCGGCAACAAGCTCCTCGCGACCGCCGCGCCATCTGGCTCCTAATTCCTTTCGGAAAAACTTTGATTACCCCCACATAAACTAAGCGCCATTATTTACTTGTGATTTTTAATTTAAATTAAAGAAAAAGCTTTTCAAGTCCTCCTTTTTTTGCGGGAGCCTGAAGAAAGAAGCTCGGGAAAGACGTATCGTGCTCTCAGGGATTTGGGTGGGGGCGGGGGAGGAGGGGAGATTGGAGTCGGAGAGAGAGTGGGAGCGGTGACGGGTGAGGAAACGGAGGGAGGAGGCGGAAATGGAACTGAGTGGGAGGCGAACGCTGAGGATATCGCAGAGGGGACGGAGGAGCAGTCGGGGCTGACAGCGCGGTGGAGGAGGATTGCAAGACGGCGGCGGGGGCGGGGACGAGGGCGACGGGTAGGGGAAGGGGGTGGCAGAAGCTTTGAGAAGCGCCAAGCGTCGATCTACGATGATCGTATTATAAGACTCCGAGACATATTGTTTTGAAGCGGGAATAGTAGAGGCAACTGGAAAATAACTGAGAGTGATACGAGACGATGCTAAAATACCTTCATTTTAATAGCAAAATCTAATATTTCAATATGATTCTGTTGCAGTAACATCTTTTAACTCAGTCAACACATTATTTTGCCTTAATACAATACAAATCAATCTCAGTCGATCATAACTGCCTGAAACGGGAATTCGAAGGTTCGAAGGTGATCGCGTTCCTATTCAATTTACGTTTATCGATTGAAACATATTGAAAATTCAGAAAAGACGGTGATCGGTTAGATTGCTAGGAGATACAAAGGCGGCAATAGTGTGAAAACGAGAAAAATGCCTTTTCTTATAGGTTTTCGCCAAAAACAACGTCAAGCGGTGAGCTGGTAGTAAACTTGGTTCCAATTCGTACTTCCGATTCCGCGGAGGCACCGGCACTGCAGCGGCATCAACTGATGTCACCGCAATGCCTTCGACCGGGAGATCCCACGGTTCGAGTCTGGACCGGGGCAGGATCGGTACCAGATAGATTGCTAGGTCCAATTCAGCCGCTTTCTGAAGGAGAATTCAAGCGGCTGGCAGCTCAGTAATTTTCTTTGGTTTCTCCAATGAACACTAGGAGAATGCCGGAGCAGTACCCTAACAACCAGGTCATGATCCGCAGAGAATTTGTATTTCCTGGTGCTTGTTTTATCCTTACCCGTTATTTTCACAATCATCTGCTTACATGCACAAACTACCATATAATTATGTCTGAAGACCAATCGGGAGCTCAAAGCTTGTCTCTGCTGGGGCAGTGTCCCGCTGGTGGGAAACACCTGGTTGGGGAAAACCCCACAATCTGACAGGTTGGTCGGGCCAAAACTCACAATCCAGTGGGGGAGGATTACCGTCACATTTGTTAAATAAATGTGCTTCACATACTGGACTAATGACTGTAGCAGTGGACGCTCCTGACATCTCGAAATAATAAATCAATCAATCCCCTCTGCAGTAGTTACACTATCCTCACGGATCCCAATCACGGCAACCCTGACGGTTGACTCGTCTCGCCACGTCGCCTTAGAGTGAATAGTGGAAGCGGTTTCCACGAAAAACCTGAGATCTCAAGCACCGCAACTGACACGAATATATCGCAAGTTCCGAATACGCCATGGCGTTTAAATTAGCTGGCGGGTCCATGGACTTTCTTGATCTTCAGCTGTGGAGGGTGCAGTTGTAAGTGATTGGGATGTAGCTGGCATCGACGTCGCATTGGGCGAGGGTTGGTGGCGAAGTGGGTAAGGCAGCTTGAAGAAGCAACGGTTGGAAGATGCGCAATGGAGGTTGTGACGATGGCCGCCAGGGCTGGTCAGATGGAAGGGCGACGAGCACATACTAGCTGGCAGGGATGCCGAGAGCGGAAGAGCGTAGAAGGCTGCGAATATAGAAACAGTGAAATCAATGAAAGTGGTGATTTGGAGGCAGAAAGACCGGACGATAGATGCAATGAAATAGTGGTAGGCGGCTAATAGAAGTAGGTATAAAACGGGGGCGACGTCAAAAACTGTAGACGGCGAAGGCGATAGGAACGCTTGTGGTGGGGACGTCGTGTTGACACGGCGGCGCGGATGTAACAGTGGAGACTGTGGAGACAAGAGGTAGTGACGGTAACAGTGACAATAACGGTTAACCTTACACTACGGTGACGGAGACATTGAAGCTGGCGCTAACGGTGTCGGTGACGGTGAAGAAGTCGGTACCGGAGACGACAGAGACGGAGGTCGCAATGATGAGACCGCCAGTAGACACTTTGAAGACGGTGGAGATAGCTGAGATGGTAAAGGCAAAGGAGGCAGCAGAGACGGTGCAGACGTTGGTGGAGATGGTAGAGTGGGCAGACACGGCGCCGAGAATCAAAACGGCATACTGAAAATACGTAATTGACGTTGGAAACGGAGTAGGAAGTACAAGTGACGGGGACGGCGAAGGCAGCGGAGGTGGCGATGGTGTAGGCGGAAACGACGGCGACGCTGAAGTCAGCGGCGGAAACGGCAGAGGCGGCGATGTGAGTGGAAGAGGTGGCGGGAGAGACAGTGGCGCCGACAATGAAGACGGATACACGGGGCCAACTGAAAATACGTATTTGACGGAAGTCGGAAGAACAAGTGACGGGGGCAGCAGGGTCGGGAAAGACAGCGGAGATGGCGGTAGTGTCTGCGGTAACGACGGCAACGCTGGAGTCAGCCGAGGAAACGGCAGAGGCGGCGACGTGAGCGGAAAAGAGACGGCTGCGGTGGCGCGAGAGACGGCGGGCGGGGGGCGGGCGGGCGACGTCGGCGGTGGCGAAGTCAGCGGAGGCGTATTAGGGGCGGGCCGAGGCAATCAGGAGGCTCCATAGAAGGGCCGTCGCGGGAATTTAACGCAGCCTCGGCGCGCCGCGGGTCTCCATTGGCAGTTGAATGACTCGTTACCTGCGCAGCGGTCGTCCAATTCCTCGCCCTCTGTTCCCCGACAGCCCGAGTTGTGTTTATCAAGCGCGCCCGAAGGCGCCCGTCAGACACTTTTCTTCTTTCTTTCTTTATTTCGCGGAGAGGAGAGGACGGGAGCTGGATAGCGGGGGAAGCGCGGAGTCTTTCTGACGGTAGAAAAGACGAACGGAAGACCAGACTGAATGAAATGGGCTGAGAAATGGAATAGGCTCCTAGTACAAAGCGTCCCGGGAACTATTATGACTTTATTGTGAAAACGAATGTTGTGAGGTGAACCGAATGAAGTCAAGCTCTAGACGAGAGAGTAGAACAAAACAATAGAATGGGAGGGGGGAATATGAGAATTTCCGAGGAGTGGATCTAGGAATTATCTAAGAGGATGTTATCTGTGGGATAAAGTTCTGTATTTACTCGAATCTAATGCGCACAACTTATTTGAATCTTAAAATTATGAAAAAAGAGTTTGTATCGAATGTAATGCAATCAATGTGAGAATAAAAAGGACGGTATTTTATTCAATACAACAATGCATTTATCATTAACATAAACCATCGGATTATACAACTGAAAGATTCTAATAATTAGGTGACACGTTGTTAATGTAGAAAATTAATGAACAAGAAATAAAGATAGTACTAATTTAATATTAATTTATTTACTATCATACATTACGAGCGTGAATCATTATTATTAGCCCCGGAACGAATTTGCACTTGAATCTAATGCACCATCGAATCTAATGCACACCACGAATTTGAGTAGCACTACATTAGCTCAAAAAAGATGCGCATTTGATTCGCGTAAATACAATACATAACATATAAGTGTTGTATGTTGACACACATATTGGGACCAAGCAATGGGGGTAGGTGGTGCCGTACCCCAGGACAACCGTTGGATTCGACCTTGTAACATCCTAATATTTCCGAAGAACATTGGAGGAAGATGTTTCGTATTTCTCTGCCTCCTTGCGAGGAATTACGGAGTTTTCACAAATTGCGCAATGAGGGCAGGCACAGTATTTGTATTTGAAAGAAGGACTAAGCGCCTCCTGAATCAAAAACGCGACTGTATTATTTTATCCTCTCCAATCGGGTATAATCTAAATGTCTGATGTATAAGAAATAAACTAAATAAATATTGAGTGATCAGTTCGTTTTTAGCACGTTGGCACATGTGCCTGGGACGCCGCAACTCCCGGAGAGCCAAGTATGTGATCAGAAGTGTCCGGACACGTGACTGAAAATGACTTGCCAGATCGTGGCGCCATCCATCGGTAATGCTGGAATTCAATAGGGTATTGGCCCACCCTTAGCCTTGATGACAGCTTCTACTCTCGGAAGCATACTTTCAATCAGATGCTGGAAGGTTTTTTTAGGGAATGGCAGCCCTTTTTTCATGGCTCAGTGCTGCAGTAAGGAGAGGTATCGATGTTGGTCTGTGAGGCCTGGCACGAAGTCGGCGTTCCAAAACATCCCAAAGGTGTTCGATAGGATTCAAGCCAGGACTCTGTGCAGGCCAGTCCATTACAGGGATGTTATTGTCGTGAAATCACCCCTCCACAGGTCGTGCAGTATGAACAGGTGCTCGATGTTGAACAGGTGTTGAAAGATGCAATCGCCACCCCCTAATTGCTCTTCAACAGTGGGAAGCAAGAAGGTGTTTAAAACATCAACGTTGGCCTGTGTGGTGCTAGTGCCACAAAAACAACAAGGGGTGCAAACCCCCTCCATGAAAAACACGACCACACCATAACACCATTTTGGACGTGTCCGGATACTTTTGACCACATAGTGTAGTTACTCACTCCGATTACAGAAGCTCACGCTTTCCGACTTTTAGCATTTGCAGCTTTTCCGCCATCAACGTTTACATTTATTCTAACAAAATATAGTCAATGTGTTATTAAGACCTTACCCTTTCATTAAAGTCACACTGCGTCAAAGTTTTGTAATTCAAGTAGATGCCTTAATAACCTTTTTTATTCAAATAATTTACAACTTTCGTTGGGTTAACTATCGGTTGAGAAGAGAAATTCTGTGCAGAAGTCGAAGTCTCGACTTTACCTGAAGATAATTACCAAACCCATCACAATCTGATAATCAAGTTAATAAAACTGTTGGCCAAGACGGTATTTACTTGAATTTGCATTAATGAAAATTGTTTGATAATTAGTTATATTATAATTACTTCAAATTATAATACAGGCACAGAAACTATAATTGTGTCACCATTAAATAAAACACTGGAGACACATTGGAACCGTGAAGGCTAATGACAACTTCATTTATCAAAAATTCACAAATTAAAAAGTTATTTTCAAACAATCCAATTGAAAATTTTATAAGTTTTATACATTTTTTTTATGTACTACCACACCTGTTCAGCAGTTCAATGATTTAACCCACGCAAAATGTAATTTTGTATGCTCAAATAATCACAATATTAATGAATAATTAATGATAATAATATAAAATTGCATTCAAAAGTTCCATAAGCTCACAGATTACCGCTCCTGAACTGATCATTATTGTAAATTTCTAGAAAAAGGAGCAACTATGTCCTTCGGGTCTGAGAACGTGTTAGGGACACACGGTAGCCAATCCCCTGAGACGAAGTACTAAGGGTACTCGCTGCCTACTCACGGTCGTGCTAATCAAGTTTGACAGTTAGGTATTAATCACGGTGAATAATTGCTCTCCGCTCCGTAGCTCCCCGAGCGCTGTTGCCGTCACGTGTTTTTCTTACTACGCGCCCGCCCGCCCAAAACGCCTTAAAACGAGGCGTCTCCGCATCAGCAGACACAAAGAACGCCAGTAGATTGATCGCGTCGGATAACCCGAAACCCAATCGCTTCGTTCAAAAGGCAGGCGCCTGAGCAATAGCACAGAGCGGCTACACTGCAGAGGTTTTATAGTAACAAATCACATTAATTGTACCTTCGTAGACGAAAATAATTGATGTCTTGATTGGTGTTCAGTTGAGCGTTTTTATGTTACCGGCAGGATCATTTCTAGCAGAATGGTGTAATTTAAATTGCTACAGTAAATCACAGAGCAATTGCACAAAGCAATTGCTGAGTGATCAAATGTGTAACCTGAGTGTTCCTCTTTGATATCGGGTCTGTTTGGAGCAAATTCTTGTTAATGATCTATGAACACTACAGTAATACTGAAGACATTTTAGTATATGTCACTGAAAAAGGCGGGTCACATAGAGAAGGGATTGTGTCTAAAATTGAACTAGAAGACATTGTATTTTCTTTAGATAAAAATCTTGTCTTTATTATTTCTTGACGTTATTTACATTTCTCAATTTAATCACCTTTATACAGATTTTTCGTGGAAATTAAACTAATATTATCATAAGCACTTTCACATATTATTGATCCGTCAGTAAATATTTTATAGAAACCGTAGAGGAATAATCTATTTATGATAATGTTCTTAAACGTAGGGATTTTGGTAAGCCTGAAAAATGCTGGGGAAATTTTAAAACTTAAGTTGATGTATAAATTTTGACATGATGACTAATGTATGGTTAATATGATATTTGATGAGTTTAAGTTTAGTACTCTTTATTGGAAACATACCATAGGGAATGCATTACTGTCCTAATCAAAGAAATGTATTTTGTAATACTTGAAATTTAAATACATTGAAACATTTATCTAAATTGAGCTTATATGCAGAATAATTGTCAAGATAATGTGCAGTTATACATGTCAGGCATAATGTGATTCTTCTTGAGATGTTTTCATATACTATATGCTTGGACGTTGAGTTGACGCATTCAAGGTTTCGATTGATTGTATCTTTTTCACAACGGTAGCGGACTGGTGGGGCAAAAAGTGTCAATCAGAATGACAAATGAGAAACCCCTTTCGAGAAGCTACACTCGCTTATTGACTACCGTAGATGCACACAACACACAAATCTTTGACTCCAGTGAATAAGCTGATAAGTAATGAATGCTTAAATTTTACAGGAGAGCAAAAAACATCTTTAAACTGAAGTAAATAGGGGATTAATGATATTCAAACTAAACTATATGTGAGTAGTTTTCGTTTGAAATAATTAATCACTGATTTACAGCATCACTAGAGAGTATTTTTTGGTTCTTCTTTAAAATTTAAGTATTCATGGCTTATCAGCTTATTCAACAGGGTCAAAGAAATACAAACATGATTTGAAAAAATTGAATTTGATCATGATGATCATCACTTGAACTTATAACACTCTTAATGATAACAAACAAATATATATGTTGCCCTTCTGAGCTTGAGAACGTACTCATATTGACATTCTTCAGTATCTTGATACGTTTTTACAGTAGTTTAAAGTATTCAAAGAAAGGAAAAACATCACAACGTAGTAGATAAAAATTTACAATTTGTATATCTAGAAGAGCATGGCAAATTAACGATTAATAGGTTGCATAAATTAAGTGAAAAAACCGTGAATAAGTATACGTGGTTTTCTTTTAGTAAATAAATAGTAAATACTAGAATGTGAAATCCTTTACCAGTCGCAACCACCTTACGGAAGACTGAAGAAAAAGTATTACTCGCGCCACTTTTCTTGAACGATGGATTGAAGAAAGGCGGGTAGAGTGGAGGTATTAGCTATGTACTCAGCCATTAGATTTTATAAAGCATAGCCAATCTCTGGAGAATCAGTCATTCCTTTGCAACTTTCTTAATAATTTGCGTTCTAAAGTTCTCATGAGTTCGAGGTATCTCCTGTGATACATTTAGCTTCGGTTATTTCTGTAGATTTTTGTGAGAAAATCACGGACAGAAGTTCTCGTCTTCAACAAAAAATAGTTTTATTTCTCGCCAATGAAGATGTGTTTGGAATATTGTCATCAGTGCTCGTTGCGTGCTTTTGCCTTCAACTGTTTATTGCGCCAGAGAGGGGGAAGCAAGGTCATCGTTCAAGAAAAGTTGCCCGAGTAATAGAAGTTGTTAAGACTGTGCTGTGGATAATGCATCAACATGTTTGCGCGTAAATGTGCTTACAGGAAAGTTGGACATAGAGCATCTAGTAATCAAATTCGTTTAAGAACTTGCGGCATTTATATTTTTTATTTGCAATGAGTTAAAAATTGAGCAATTGACCTCTCTAGACATTCACACATGAAGCTATTGTGAAGCCATTGCAGATTAATAGACGTTTTAATGGTCGCGGTTCTTCAATATTGAAAGCTTCCACGCAGACAGCACGTAAATGGCAAATAGTACGTAAAATAATTCTGCTGTACTCAATGTTACACTAAATTACCAACACATGTTTCTACAATTACTTGCGCACAGGAAATTGAAAATTTTAAGGCAACCCAGTGTCCAAATACTTGGTCCCGTAGGTTTCCAAAACACGACTGACCTGGCTGCGTGGAAAATGAATGGGAAAGGCAAAGCCGAAAGTCGAATCGAGAATCGAATCTCCAGTTTTGCTGAGCGCGGACGGCGCGACCTGCCAGGAACAAGCAATTAAGCTTATAAGACGCGTGAACGATATTTTACACTCTTTTTCAGTGGAAAAGATGGAAAACTATGGCAAGATTTAAATTCTATGACAAAAGTCAATGACAATATTCTTATTCTATATGTACGGATTATTCTCCTGTCTCTGGTCGGTATACTTGCAACCCATTACCAACCAACATGTAAACGTGGGAAAAGTTTGAATGCAAATAACGCAGCGAATAACAGCGATGATTCTGACGTTGAAGAATTAATGGATTCCCTAACCTAAACATGCATCCAACATCCAAGCAAAACGGTCTATGCTTTCAAAAACTATTGATACGCATCGGTGTAATGTGCTTCAAGATATTATCAAAAACGTTGAAACTGAAACGCACGAATGTAGAGTCAGACGGTAGCATACATTTGCTATCACCCCCATAAACAACCTGTTTTTCGCCTTTGTAAACCACTTTTTAGAGGGGTAAATATTATTTAACGGTATTCTTTTCAATGTATGTTAAGCTAAAGAAGGCACACTGTATTCCACAATAATGTCCTGATCACACAATATTACTTGACTCAAAAAGTGGGTTAGTGTAGTGGGAATATGGCTAATTCCACGTTAAAAACAAAAAAAATTCTGATGTTCACGACTTCGTAAATCTTCATACAAAATATCGCGAGTGTAACAAAGGCTAAATGAATTTTATCTATTCTTCTCTTCGCAATTAACTCATATATGGTGAAAATATCCACACTCAGTTTTTCTTTTATAAATCCACGTCTTTGTCAAGCAGACATTTCTCTGCAATCGATTTTAACATCTCATTTATGATTTTGCCATATATCGTATAATCCACATTTAGAACACTGATTCTTCTGTAATTTTCACAATCATCTCTTCTTCATTTTTTATATGTTGGAATTATCGTTGCGTTGTTCCGTGAATATGGTTGTGGTCGTTTTCCAGCATTAATTGATAAAAGAAAGTAATCTCTTTAGGAAAAATTCTCTTGCGTATTTAAATACTTAGCGTATAAAATGACTGGACCATTGGCTTTTCTATCCTGTTTTTGTTTTAACTGCTCTTATTTAATTCATCCATGGAGATTTCATCTACGTCCACCGCAGGATATATGTTTTATATGTTAGGGTTTGCACCATAATTTTGAGAAGTGTAGTATCCATTTTCCCCTGTGATGATATTAATTTGTGCTTTATCTTTAGATTCACTTTGTAGAATTTCCATTATTTTGTGTGCTAGAGTTTGTTTTACATGTACGCCATGTTCAATATTTGAGATTAATCTGACACATGAGTTAATTGTGTAGATGTCTTTAAGAATTTTGGAAATATTTTAAATATAATTTATTTTTATTCTCTAATGCCTGTTCTCTTTCAGACATTCCTAATTCTTAGGACTCTTTCTTTTCTTTTTTGTAACTGCTTGATCGGCACTCTTTGAAATATTTGTAATGTTATTCTATTTTGGTTGCTGTTTTCTTAAGATTTCATCATGCAAGAATCTTAAATAATTAAGTGTTAATATGGAATGTTATTACAAAAAATAAATATAACTACTGGCTCTACAGAATGACACAGACTTTCCTTTAAGAGTTATCTATTTCTTTGGTCTCTGCTAGCTACTCGGACTTGCCACATATTCTTACCAGATGCCATTTATCACCGCCCAAAGTACATTTGTTTTGACTAAAATTTTCGGCTTCTTAATAAAACGGAAATATTATTTTAAGAATAGTAAAGAACAGTAAGACCTCGTCCTAAATGGCAATTTTCTTTGAAACATTTTCAGCCGTTTTAAGAAAATGGAGTTTAAACGCCACTGTACATTAGAAATTTGAAGCTCTCTTTTTGACAGACAATTTTTGAGTTTTCGAAAAACTTAATTTAAAATTATTTGAAGCACGTTAACTCACAAATACAATAGTGTTTACAAATCGCTGGAAATGTACATATTAACGGCGTGAGATATATTTCAATAAAATTACTTTTGTGTAATTTTTTACAAAAACAACAACAAAAAATACCCGGAAATGAGCTTTACGTCATATTAAAAAGTGCAAGTAGCACTATCCGTTCGAAATGTGTGAAGAAAAGTTTGGAGCTGATTTTTGAGAAAATAGCGTTTGAACGTTTCTAAAAATGCATTTCCAGCAATGTGTCAACACTACTGTATTTGTGATTTAACGTGACTTTCAATTAATTTTTTCGAAAACTCAAAACTTTTCTGTAAAAAATGTTTTTTATTTAGAATTTTCAGAAGCGCTAAAGTGCCATTTTCTTAAAAACGGCTGCAATCTTTTCAAAGAAAATTGATATACAGGACGAGGTTTTACTGTTCTTTAATATTTTTCAAATAATATTTCCGTTTTATTGTTAGGAAACAGAAAAAATAAAACAAAATTCAAAGAAATGTACTTTGGGTGGCGATAGTTCGCAGCTGGCAACGTAAGTGGCATGTTCGTATAGCTAGCCGAGATCAAAGGAAATAGAAAACTAGTACGGGAAAGTCTGTGCCATTCTGTAGTATCACTAGTTGCAAATTCTCATTAAATGGCAAAAACGACAAAATGAAATCGAGATTCATCTCTGAGTAGACATAGATCCTGCCGACAAAAAATAAGTCCATGTAAGCCAGGCCTTCATGAAAAGAATGCGCTCTCCTAGCTTATGAGCACAGCGTCAGCATGAACTGAATGATGACTTTTTTCTTTTCAAAATTTCAATTTGTGAAACATATCATTATATTATACTGTAGACCAGAAGCAGCAACATTGATGATGAACAAATCCCCACAAAATAATTTTACAAAATGTAGCACGAACACTGCATAGGAATAACAAATAAAATATGATCGTATAACATTGCATAAATTAAATATTGGAACAAAAGCAATCTCCACAAATATTGCAATAACATAGAATACCCAGTAGAATAATTCTTTTCGTACCAAGGTTCTCAAAAATGTTGCTGTTCCATAACGCAACACGTGAGACACAGATTTCATTACATGCTGCCTCTTCCTTGGAGCCTTACTGTTGCATGACGTCAGCTCTGTCGTGAGCAGTGACGCACTGAGTTTGAGAAGTCCATCGAAAGGGGCTGTTTGAAAATAGGTGAATAACTCTCTCAAATATCTGCATTTTCGCATTTGCATTGCTCCAAAATCGAAGCAGTTTAATAGTTTTTGTATTTTTCCAAGGTTCTTGGGTATCTAGCAAAAGTATAGACAACTCTTACATGGCCGGAGACTACCTAGTTCTATTCAATTTCTGTGTGCATTAAGAATTAGTAATACAGCTGTATCCCCTTTTATGTTTGCCAATACAGAATACCTTTCAATTTCTGTGCTCTCCTGAATCCAAACTAATCGACACGGAGACTACAGCAATCGATACGACTACTGCAACTCGCTTTTTCTCTAAGCAATTATTAGGACTAATGGCTAACAGTCGTCAAATATATCATGGCATCAATCAGACTGCTCCCAGGAAAGTGTGTGACCTGTTACGCTTGATTCAAGTAAATGTTTTTTAAAGGACGTTAAATTCAAAATTAAAAG
The DNA here is from genome assembly GCA_038098605.1 of Gryllus longicercus. Lineage (NCBI taxonomy): Eukaryota > Metazoa > Arthropoda > Insecta > Orthoptera > Gryllidae > Gryllus > Gryllus longicercus. Next base: position 672,668 of record JAZDUA010000223.1, on the reverse strand, counting down.
CTTGCATCTAAATATTGAATGGAGCATTTGCAATGGTCAACACATTTAACTGCTTTTAAGCCCGTAAATATACCAATTCGCATCCTCACTCACATGGGAAAACATACTAGGATAAGTACGAGATCCTCGAACAAATTCGAATCTGTGTGTATTTTCGAGAAGGTTTTTTGAGTCATAAAGTAGTCTTTGAACGCATTGGGCACGCATTAGGTCTGACCTTCTCTTGCCTCATGTCTGACGATTCGTTTTCAGTAACCTGCGAGCATATTTGCCTTAAATAATTAACTTGAATTTGGTACCGCACGCATTATTATTCCTAGTTAATTAACGGAAATTCCATTCCATATAAATGAATAAGTCTTGGATTTTTTCTGTTATTTCGCTCAGAAAATTGTATTTTATTTTATTTCATCTAGAAGAATATAGTTCTTCGTATTAGTTCTTCTGAGTATTTTGCTCTTCTGAATTATCAATATATCAATTATCAATATATGTCAACTTAGTGAGCCTGTGTGTAAAGAACACATATTTATCCTTTTGCAGTGTTGATATTCTTCCCTTTTTCATTTTGTTGCTATTTTCCTGTATCTTTTCTTTTCTTTTTTCTTTCATGTCTTTCTCCTTTCTCCTATTTTCTCTTTTTCTTAAAACATTCATCTCAAAACAAGTAAAATAAAAAATAGCTCACGTTTCACATTTTTATCGCATGATGTATACTTCGCATAATGACCACCTTGAATTTCGTATTTATTTTGCTAGCTCGTAGAACTCCTTTTATCCTCTTATTGCACTATTCAATTCAAATATTACGTATATTCAATTTATAACAGTCTAAGTAACTTCTAACAATAATTACATTTTTTTAAAATTAAGCAGCTTTGGATTAATAACAAGAAATAAAATGTTATAATATATTAGGTAATATGTTTTCTAAATAATGTGTCCGTTAAGCTGATTAACATTTTAGCTACTAACCTATCATAGTTTTTATTTGATATAAAAATCAAATATTATCAAAAATCATACCAATGAATATGATTTAATGTTCATTCAATTTTTATGTATAAAATTAATAGTTTTTTGCCCTATGAGTGGTGCAAGGGTTCTTATGATAGATCTGCCCGAGAATACTTCTTTCCGCACGATTTTTTTCCAAAACTGATATTCTCCAATCTATCTAGAATCCTTCTTTCTGGTCAGATGTAGCTCATCCAGAACAAGTAATGTGTGGGGAAGTTGTATGGAATCTATGGCTAAAAAATGTCCAAGAGGAGTCACGGCTTTGCACTGCGGGCAAACGTTTGGAATGCTTCCTTTCCCCTTGGCAACGAACGCGATTGGAGGGGAGAGTAGTAAGGGAGAAAAGGATGGGGAAGCGAAACGAAGGGAGAGATGAGAGGAAATTGGTAAAGGGGGAGGAAAGGGAGAGAGAAGAATAGGAAGGAGGAAGAGAACGAGGGCAATGGAGAGGAGAGAGGGAAGGAAAGAAGTGGACGAGAAGAGTGGGTGAGTATCGTGGGGAATGGTGAAAGAGAGAGGGAATGGGAAGAAGGGGGAAGGAGGAGAGGGAAGAAGTGGGTCGCCGTGGGAGCGACTTGTTCCGCGCGGCGGGTGGTTGAGTGGTGGGGGTGGCGGGGTGCGCGTGATTGCCGTGATGCGGTCTCGAACCGCTGCTCTGTGATCAACGCTGTGTTGGATTCAGGACCTCATACCTTCGTACCCCCACCCATTCTCCCTTTACCCCTCTTCTTACTTTTCTCTCTCAACCTCTTTTATCTTCTCTATGCTGATTTTCTCTTCATTTACGTTGTCTTCGTGCCACCTTTTGGCTTATTTACAGCTGGCTTTTCTCTGCATTGTCCTTCACCGCCAAATATCTCATCATTCTCATCTTTAAATTTTTCTTTTCTCAATCCTTGATTTATTGAAAATCTCAGACCCAACGGCTACCTGTCTTCCATCTCCTTCCCCTCTCCCTCCCTCTCTCCCGTTCGTCGACTTGTGGATACGTGAGAGACGAACATTGTTCGCACTCACTTCCGCAGACCCTCCAGTTCTGCCTCCGTTTACCTCTGCGTCTTCTCCCCCTTCTCCTCCCTCATCCCACCTCCACATCCTACGTCTTCGCCTTTGTCGCCACCTCCACCTACCTCCGCTTCTATCGCCGACTCCGCCTCTGCCGCCGTCTCCATCTCCCTTCACCTCCGTTTGGCCTCCGCCTCTGCCTCCGCCTTCACCTCCTCTGCCTTCGCCACCGCCTCCCCTCACATACGCCTCTCCCCACCTCCGCCTCCGCCACCGCCACTACCACCGCCACCGCCACCACGTCTCCTTTCACCTCTCCCGCCGGCACCTCTACCACCGCTCCCCTCTCCGTCGCAACATCTACCACTGTTTTGCCTTTCTCTTTACTGGCTTTTCCAACTGCACCGCTGCCCTCCCCTCCCCTCCCCTCCGCCAAGTCCCCGACACCGCCTGCTCTTCTTGCAGTCCCCGCTCACGCCGGGATTCCCGCTCCTTTCCCCGCCCGCCCCGCCCCCGTCTCAGTCTCCCGCGCGCGTAACAGAAGTTTAATCACTCGGCACTTGGCACAAAGCGACCCCAATTAAATCTCCTAAAGAGTTTAAAGTCAGATGTGAATTAAAAGCCTTCCACATTCAATTGTAAGTCTTAATCTCTTTGCTCTTTCACACTAGATCCAACTTCTACATTTTAATTGTCTGAGAAACTTCTTTTGTTACCGAAAATTACAATCGCAGATCTTATTACATTCGAGAAACTGGCACTTTCACGAGATGGAAGTCGCTCCAACTCTCAGAAGGGTTTTGTAGTTGAAAGGACTTTGATATATGGAGGGAAAATGGGTTGAAAGGATCGGCTTTGGAATCCTATCAAAATACCTCAGAAAGTTCAAGAGGCATGCAATACATTAAAAGCTTTCGCCATGAAGATTTAAATTATACTATATTGTCGCAAGTGAGATAGCGTAATTGTGAACACTTCTCGTGCCTGTCACGGAACGATTCGTCGCTGCAGCTATTGACTGTAGTAATTACCAGGCAGGGAGATGTCGAAAGATGGTCGGAACAATGGTTGCCATTAACTCCGGCGAACTGTCTGCACTTTCAGGAGATTTCTATGATCCTTTTTCCACAGCCCCTCTTCATTACTGGCAATAAGCACCAGTTGTCCTTAAAGTTCGAACGAAGTTAGATGTTCTTTCCAATCTAAAAGAAGAACTTCTGAATCCTCAAGGTGCTAACAATCGAATTCATTTCCATTCAGATGTGCAGGGGAGAAAGAACAGCAAATTTATGAAGGAATTCCCAGAATTCTCAATTCCGCCGTCCGACGCCTTTGTACCAGGTCTGTAAGTTACGTAACTATTTTAAGATAAGAAGGTTAGACTTAAAAAACATTCATTCAACATCATTGAAAAAATCTGTGATTTTAATTGGATTACATATTTGTAGTACATTTTTTGTACTTCAAACGCGATCTGTGTGGTAGTAGTACGTACGAATACGTTTACCTATAAGGGATTGACTAATGTGTCATACTCAAAACCATTATAACCATTTTTCACAGTTAGGAATCATGTGTTGAAGACTATCTGCAAGCGTTTGTTTGCTTATATATATTGAATCGCGGAGCGTTTCTATATGTAATTAGAAACACAGAGTACAATAATATAATTACAACTAATTTTGAACTGCGCGGCATAAGCGGCAGGTGCGGCGACCGGCAGTGGGGGGACTAGTGAACGAGTCCGCCGCCGGGGGCCGGCGAGAGCAGGCGAGAGGTCGGCCGTTACGAGTTGAGAGTGGCAGTTGGCAGTTGACCGTTGGCCGAGGAAATGCAAGACGTTGTTCGCGACGAAGGAGATTAAGTTCAGTGTAATGTTCATAGAAATGCGGATTAGAAGTCGGTAAATGGAATGTTGGTAGAGGTTGGTATGGAGAAACTATAGATTGTACCCGTGACTTCAAACGTAGTGAAAATAGTAATAAAATTGTGCATTGTGGAACTGACGCGGGCACGAGTAGTGGCCACGTGCTCCGTAGTGACAATAGGGAAGTGGAAAAGAACTGATGAAAGGTGTGGCGACGTAATTAGAAGTACATCGCTGGGGCGAAGTGGACATCATCGAGAGGCTGTGAGTGCGTAAGCGGAACTGCACGTCAAAACGACCAGCGTCGAAGCCGAGGAATTCGCGTCGCCGCCGCCGCGGGCCGTCCAGGCGCGTGTCTGCATCATTAACCGCCCGGGGGGGCCGGACTGCGGTGAAGGTCATCGGCCGCCGCCGCCGTTGGCGACCATCCGTGACAAACGAGGTATTCATGGGGCCCCAGGTATGATGAAATCACATTGTATACCGAATCTTGGTACCAAGACGGAGAATATTCATGTGTTTGATCATGTATATGACATGTTATTTCAAGAATAAATTGTATTTGTGTTTTGGTGAACTTTTTACTTTGATTTTCCAATGTAATGTCGATTCCTTTAAGGGACCCATTCACAAGTAAGACACCCGCCCGATACAACTTTTATTTGCAGTGGAAAGTACCGCCAATCAGGTACGTCACAATATATATATATATATATATATATATATATATATATATATATATATATATATATATATCGGATTAAATATAGATGTTCATCGTTTTTGAACAGTTGGTACGCAGACAAGATAAGGTCTCGACTGAAAGATGTTGGGGGAAAAAGGGGGGGTTCTTAAAGAAATTTGGTTCATTTGAAAGACCTCACGATAACGTATTGAATTACAAAGCACGGACCGCTATTGTCATCCTTCACTTAGTGGCAATTCCCACCAGGTGCCGCTTTAGTGGTTCTTCTGGTCAGTAGTGGTACGCTCGAACTCACAAATACTTCTACAATCTACTCAAAGTAAAAGAGCAATATAAGTTTACTTTCAGTAGCCGACATCCTGTGTAATTTTAATTTGGTCTTCAGCAGTTTTTTTGAGTGCCATGTTCTTGCAGAATATTTAAGTTTGTATCAGTGAACTAAAGAGAAGTAATTTTATTGTAGTGGTATAGGTTATGAGATCTAATGGGACCGTGACACTTCCTGTTTTGTATTTGTTATTTTTAAGTTCTTCAAATGAAACAAGTTTCTACAGATTTCGGAATTTTTCAGCTGTTACTTTTCCATGGATATCAACACCAAAATTAAAACTCAATAATAACGTTACTAGAAACGCCGATAGCTACGAACGATACAGCCACGTAAAGATTGGGAATGTCACTCACTGAAAAATTGCGGGCACTACTACACGCGTCTATGCCTGATACAGTCCGTAGGGCTCTGAGCACTTGCAGGCGAATGGCGGAAATTTTCCACGGTAGTTTTGCGAGGTTTCCCCGATCAATACAAGGCGAATGGCGGAGCAGTACCTTAACAAATGGACCATAAACCGCTCGCGATCTTTCCTTCCTCTTCCTTTACCTATCCTCACCTTTTACCTACGTACACTTACACTTACATGCACTACACTACCACACATTCGGGAGACCAGTCGGGAGCTTACAGCTTGTCCCGGCTGGGATTGTACCTCACTGAAGGGAGGTAGCTGAGTGGGAAAACCCTCAAGCCGACGGATTGTTTGCTGCCAAGTCTCGATATCCAGCGAGGGAAACTCATCGCCACCGCCCACGATAAAAATATGCACTTCACTTACGGGACTAACGACTTTAGCAATTGACCCGTCCAAAATCACTAATCAGTCAAAGCGGAGCAGAATCCTCAATAACTGTTCCTGAAGCACGCTCGATCTTCCCTTCCTCGTCCTATTTTTACCCCCAACTTCAAAGCCGAGAGATGGGCTGATCCTCCATCGTAATATTACCCATCCCCATTTATTCAAGAAAATTTTCCGTAAATATCGGTAAAAAAAATATCCGTAAAAACCGAAAAGCAGCGGCCGACTGTGAGTTCCTCCAAAATGTAGATTGACAAAATAATCGAAAAATAAAGATAAACATAATAATGTTACTCTTAGAATACTTATTTTAATTGCCTACAGCTTTAAAAGATTGACTATGCCTACAATTGTAGTAAAGTTCTGGTTTTTTTAGACTCAACCACAACTATCTATACTTTGTTTCTCTAGATCTATGCTGAGAAGGCCCCTTTCTTTGATTGAGATCAGGAAATGCAGATTATTTTACTTTCCCTCAGCAATTCTCTAAAGTTTTTTTCTTTTTATGATTAACGAAATAAAAGCATGCCGAAAATGAGGCAATTAGCTGCCAAGACGCCGTCGTTAGTCGAATTGTTTCATTACGCTTCCTGACGTCACGGAAGTTAAGTTACTCGAATCCAGATTTTTGGATAGGTGTCCGTCTGAAAACCACGGAAAATAATGGCACCGAGCGCCTGGCCGAAGAGATAAAAGGCAAAGACAGATGCGACGTTACGAGCCAAAAAATCACATTTAACGAATCACTCCATATTTATATACAATACGCTCAATGCCCAAAGTATGACTAAGAGCCGTAGTTAAAATAAAGGCGTAACAGATTTTTTTAAACTTCCATTGTGGATAAGCGAATTGACATACCAGGTAGCTATCCATACTGAAGATCTTATGAGAGCACGACCCGTCCTAGGACGACATAGGCCTGACATAGGCCGGCAGGAAGACTGCAGACCCTAAATCTTCCTGCAGACCCTAAAGAATAATTTTAGATGATTAATAATCGGATGATCTGATAATTTGATGATGACATTTTGAAATAAGAATGGATATAATAACAAACAGTCGCCGGTGCTCAATTGATCCTTCCGGGAGACCCCAGGGACGTTTCCGATACGAGCGAAGGTACCGCGTCGGGTACGTCAATGCACAGATGATAATTCTGGGGATCTCAACTCTTTCTACTTCCCTTCGATCTTTAATATTCTAGGCAGATACTGGGACAAGGTTCCCCCAGCCGACAGACATGGATACACATAATCCTCCCTTCCCAATTCAGTCTTCATTCCCATTAGGGCCAGGGAAGAGATAATACTACACCCCCAAATGAAACATCTGTCATGCTTTAGAAAATTAGTACCAGTACAGGAATAACTTAAATAAAGGAATAAATAGAAAAAGAGAATATGATAAAACCATGTTCGTGCATGATTTGAGAATCCACGACCTATCAGATAGAGGATGTAGTATATGTAAAGAATGTTTTGTCTACATCGACTGTTTGGACTACTTGGCAGTGCTTGGAAGAGTTGTTCAATTTCATCCACGTAAGTTGACGTCCTGCTTCTACCGACTTTGCAGCTCGAGCGCGAGTGCGCTTTGCCCGTACGAACGACGCGAACGATGGCAGTGGACGCTGGTGGTGTTGCGTCGCCTTGCAAATCCCACGAAGGCCTCGCCTCGCACCCTCCCCGCCTCCGCCCCGCCACCGCCACGACATCGGCCTTCCGCCTGCCTGCAGCGGCCCTCGGGGAGCTCTATCGCCGCCCTAGGCCCGCCCCCTGCAACACTGTGCATCGCAAACTTAGCCCCCAACGGCCCACGCTGGTCAAACGAAGTAGCCTCCTCCTACTCCCCCCTCCCACCGAACTCCACCCTACTAATCCTATCGTGCCTCATCCCGCCTCATCCCGCCTCAACCCGCCCCAGCGCACCCATCCCGCCCCATCCTTCACCAACCCGCTCCACCTCGCCCATCCCGCCTAATCTCTCCCCAACCTGCCCCTCACCGCCTCATCCCACCCCATTCCGACCCGTCCCGCGCCATGTCTCCCGAATCTCAAACCACCCAATCCCGCACTATTCTATCTACGTAGCTCTACCCCGCATCACCTAGTCTACCGCGCCCTGCATCCTTTGCTCTACACTAACCCTCCTGTCTACGAGTAATTCACATCTTGATCTTTCCCACCTCACCCGCCGCTCCTCCATTTTACCTCCCTCCCTTGTTATCTAGACCCTTGCCTTCTCAGCCCGTTTCGTCTGTCCCCGTTTCTCCCTCCTATGCCTCACTCAACCCCGCCTCGTTCCAATCTCTCTCCAACCCACTCGCTCTGCCCTACCTGATCCATCCTCACCTTCTATTTCACTAGCTCCCTCAATTTTCCTCCCGTCTCTCAATCCCGTCCTCTACACTACCCCGTCATTAGCAAGCTTTTTCGCTAGCTCTATCGTTATTTCTGCCAGACTTGTCCTGCCTCGCTCCACACCGTCCCACTCCCCGCTCCGCTGCGCTCCTCCCCGTCCCGCTCCTCCCCGCCCAGCTCTTCCCCGCCCTTCTCTTCCCCGCCCTTCTCTTCCCCGCCCTTCTCTTCCCCGACCTTCTCTTCCCCGACCCGACCCGCTCTTTCCTGTCCCGACCGCTCCACTCCTCCCCCCGCCCCGCTCTTCCACCCTCCGCCCCGCTCCGCCCCGCCCCGCTCCGCCCCGCTCCGCCCCGCCCCGCTCCGCCCCGCTCCGCCCCGCTCCACCCCGCTCCGCCCCGCTCCGCCCCGCCCCGCTCCGCCCCGCCCCGCTCCGCCCCGCTCCGCCTCGCCCCGCTCCGCCCCGCTCCGCCCCGCTCCGCCCCGCTCCGCCCCGCTCCGCCCCGCTCCGCCCCGCTCCGCCCTGCTCTACCCCCTGCTGCCCCCGCTCATCCCTGTCCCGACTGCTCCGCTCCTCCCCCCCGCGCCGTTCTTCCCCCACGGCCCCACTCCGCCCCGCTCTTTCCCACCCCGCCCCGCCCTCTCTATCCCTCTCTATCCCTCTCCGCCCTCTGTCCCCCGCTGCCCGCGCTGTTCTCCGCCCGTCAGCCTCCCTCCGATGCCACTACCTCCGCCGGGCCCCCTAATCGCGGGGGGCGCTTCCACTCATTACGCAAGTTTGCGCGCGCGCCGCCGCCATTACGGCGGGTTCATTAATTTAATTTGATCGCGCGCCGCGCCTGCCCCATCCTGCCCGGCCCCGCCCCGCCTCTTGCCGCCTCGCGGTGCCCGTAATTATTCGTAAGCGCCGGCGCCGCTGCGCGGGTCAGCCCCGGCGCAGTGCAGGTGGCGCCTCGGCCGGCAACTTGGGCCAACGCGCGCGAAGAGGCCGCCACTCGAGCTGCCTATTACGTAATAACTGGATAACTAGCGGCGTTAGCCTACTTGCAGGCGGCGCGGCCGGGGACGGAGACGAGGACGGGCAGGGGGCGTGGCGGGCAGGCGAGCAGTGGGCCCACGGAGGCCCGCAGCTGCCAAGGGCGGCCCCAGGAAAGGTACGAGGGAGTGCGTTGGCTGGTTTTTTGGTTCGTTGCTGGATTAGTACTTGCGAGTGGGTGAACTGCTAAGGTCGTTAGTGCCTAAGTGTAGTGCATGTTTTATCGCGGGAGGTGATGGCGTTCGTCCCCCTGCTGGATGGCGAAATCCGGCGCCGGGTTTTTACCCAAACAGATATCTCCCATCAGCGGAGCACCGCCCCAGCCAGGTCAAGCTCTAAGCTCCGGTCCATTTCCCGGCAGTGTGGTAAAGCAGTGCTTGCAAGTGTAAGTGTATGTAAGAGAGGGGTGGGATAGGACAAGGCATAGGAAGGAAAGATCGCGCACGGTCCGAGGCCCGGTTTTTAGGGTACTACTCAGGCACGGGCGAGTGAGGCTCATGACCGAAGTGCGAGTAGATCTGTTACCGACTCAATGCAGTATACTGTGCGAGCAATGCAGTGGCGTCAGATTTGCAATCCGCGAATGCCAGGTTCCAGAGGGACGCTTGATGGTGTATGGATCCCTTGAGTGGGGAACATTCTATGAAAGTAAAGAAAATGTATTTTTGAATGCTAAAGGGTGCCAGCATTTTAGCTGAATCCCAATTTTTATCCCCCAAGGTTGTTAGCCCTGGGGATATGAACGATGCAATGATGGTAGTGAGGGATGAAAGGACGGCACACATATAGACGTACACAAATACATCCATGCCATACAGTACTGCTCTAACGATCTCGGCCATGTGACCGACCTCTTCTTTTCTTTAAAGTATAGAACTATAAAGAAAATAACTGATATACTTCAAACTTTAATATCTTACTTAACTTTAATCATATCGTAAACTTAATAGAACGAACGCTTCTCTGCCGTTATTTGTTCACCGAAAGTTTTGTTATTCGAGTTACAATCGGTCTATCAAAAACTGTGTTTTCGTTGTCAGCAAGCGAGTGAGCATACGTGAATGTGAAATTATGCGTTAGCGAAGGGAAGATAGCGAGTTTTTTTAAGTTCGAAAATTGAGTGATTTTGATTGCAAAGACTAAAGAGTGAGATAAACGCAATATCCAGAAATCATTTGTCACGTGGTCTTTTGTAATTTCATTTTTGTAATGTTATAATTTTACGTAATAATTTCAGTTTTGTAATGTTTTATTTTATAACAAAATTACAAAACTGATTGTAATTTATAATGTGACATGTTTATAATTTCTGGTAATTAGGTTAAGGTGGATAGTAGAATTGCCTTCTAAAACCACTACGACAGGCATGCACAGATGTTGGTAAATAAAAAACATTTCAATTATATTGTCCGAAATATGTTTAACTTTAACTTAACAGATAACTCGTTGGCTATTGTGCTCGCTTTCCCGGCGCGGCGCAACCCCGGGTTCGATTCCCGGCAAAAATTAATTGTGCGCTTTCTTTGCAACGTCCCAAGTATCTGTTGATGTGCGACGATGAGGAAGATCACTTCTCAGATTGAGAATACCGAAAATACTGCGTAGGGATGCCTATGTGTCACACGTAGCCGCGAGGCCGGGACGCTGCTGGTAGGCCTTAGCTCGTAAAGCGCTGTACACAATGGCAAGTGTAATATAGTAAGAGGATTTCGGTGTACATTATTTTTTAAATTTTTTTTATATATACCTTCAATTGTGCACTGTTCCAAAACTAAGATAAAAACTGTGTAATAATGAAACTACCCACGCTGGGACAGTATTCAATTTTTATAATTAGTAATTATATAGAGCTTTGCATATTAAAAGCAGCGATTCAATTTTTCATGTTTTCCATAAGACTCGCTAAGTACAGGTATAATATCAGAAGAAACCTGGGTAGCGCGCTTTCCCTACATTTTGTGTGAAAGCGAGGTAGCGGGCATGAGCACTAGCTCACTCATTTGCATGGGGAACACAGCGGGCGCTGAAGGTTCAATAACACAACTGCGGTGAGCTTTCCGGATGGACACAGTAAAGGCTGGCAATTATTAAAAATATATTTGGACCCTTGAATTTATTAAGCCTCCAGAACTTGCATGTAACACTATTTAATGTTAAAATATGGACAAGAAAGTCTTGTACAATGCTCTGTAAACAAGCAAAATATCTATGTAAATGCCACTTAAAAGTTGAACCTGTTGCAGACACAGATTATTTTTTCCCATTTGGTTTCTGCGCTTGTTTTTGTATATTAAGATTTGTCAAAGAACAAAATATGTATTTTTCCCATAAAGAGTAACCATAAAGAGAGCTGGGGATTCACCACGTGGTGTCACTTGACAACGAAGGGGAAGACGTTTTGGAATACTTCACGGTGCCTTATTTTTTTTTAATCAGAGCACATGATGATGTGTGGGTACGTCTAACTGCAATAACACAATGATATGATGAAGGGTTCCATTTGAAGGGTTCCATTTGAAGGGTTCCATTTGAAGGGTGCCATTTGAAGGGTGCCATTTGAAGGGTGCCATTTGAAAGGTGCCATTTGAAGGGTTCCATTTGAAGGGTTCCATTTGAAGGGTGCCATTTGAAGGGTGCCATTTGAAGGGTGCTATTTGAAAGGTTCCATTTGAAAGGTGCCATTTGAAGGGTTCCACTTGAAGGGTTCCATTTGAAGGGTTCCATTTGAAGGGTTCCATTTGAAGGGTTCCATTTGAAGGGTGCCATTTGAAGGGTGCCATTTGAAGGGTGCCATTTGAAGGGTGCCATTTCGAGGGTGCCATTTCGAGGGTGCCATTTCGAGGGTTCCATTTCGAGGGTTCCATTTCGAGGGTTCCATTTCGAGGGTTCCATTTCGAGGGTTCCATTTCGAGGGTTCCATTTCGAGGGTGCCATTTCGAGGGTGCCATTTCGAGGGTGCCATTTCGAGGGTGCCATTTCGAGGGTGCCATTTCGAGGGTGCCATTTCGAGGGTGCCATTTCGAGGGTGCCATTTCGAGGGTGCCATTTCAAGGATGCCACTTGAAGGGTGCCATTTCAAGAGTGCATTTACAAAGGTACCTTTCCTAAGAAGATACTCAGCCTGTTGGCGGTATTGGGCGCGTGGCGTCGCGTTGGGCGCAGTGTACCGGGCGACGGCGCATGCCGTAACGGCTGCTTGTAAATACGGCCGCTGTGCTGACGCCCTCGGGACGAGCTGCTAACGACCTTCGCGAAGTTGGGGCGAGCGCGCGCGAGGGCTGGGGCGGGGTGTGGCGAGGCCGGAGCGGGGTTGGAGCGGCGGCGCGGGGGCTGTGCAGTCTGGGCGGCGCTGTTCTTATATCGCGGGCTGGGAACTAATTAGGAGTATTTATGCTCTCCCGGGGTTGCTCCAGGCTCGGTCGTGGCAAGTCGCGTGTCCACCGGATGAGGCGGTGGTGGCGGTGGCGATAGCTGTGGCGGTTGCGTGAAGGGGGTGGGAGCGCTGATGCTCTTGCCCTCAACTGTGGAACAGGCTGCTAAGTCTAGTGAAAGTTTTCATGGGTTTTTCGATTCCTTAACCCACTCACTTACTCCTGAATGAATCAGACTCAATAATGTTTCTAGTGTGAATGTGATGCCCAAAATGGCTACTATGTAATTTATTTTCACAACTTCAAATTAAAATATTTTCATTCATTTATCCTTTTTACTAGTTTTTGAAAGAAAAACACGGAGACTTAAACGAACATCTAGGCTTGAAGTTCATTTCTTAATATTACCGAAATCTAACAGAACAACATTAATGTCCTGCCTCTAATAAAATAAACATTTATTTTTCCTTGGACATTCCTTATACTTGGTGATATGTTCGATGCATTCAGAAGTTCTTTCCAGTTGTTTCACAAGTTTATGCATATCTAGCAACAAATTGAAAATGAAAGTTCTTTCCTTTCGTGTTCATTTATAGTGAACAGAATTGTTGCTAGAAATCACTACTAATTACATCCCATGACAAAACACTGCCTACAAATAAATCCACACACTTAACATTTCAAAATGTCAGAGTGACACCGTCAAGCGTACTCCCAGACGACCGTGCCCAAAGCTCCAAATTATTTTCGAACGTTGTAAGTCCGCTGCCTTTGAGCGCTGTCTGCGCGGGCGACGGGCACGAAATTCTCGGGCGCCCAGGCGGAGGCAGACAGAGTCAAGGCAGCGTCAAACTCCACCGCACCACCGCTACCGCCCCCGCCCCCTCGGCCACCGCCACCTCCCCAGCTTCCGCCTCCGCCTCCGCCACAGCCTCCGCCACCGCCACCGCCACCGCCACCGCCACCGCCACCGCCACCGCCACCGCCACCGCCACCGCCACCGCCACCGCCACCGCCACCGCCACCGCCTCCGCCTCCGCCTCCGCCTCCGCCTCCGCCTCCGCCTCCGCCTCCGCCTCCGCCTCCGCCTCCGCCACCGCCACCGCCACCGCCTCCGCCTCCGCCTCCGCCTCCGCCTCCGCCTCCGCCTCCGCCTCCGCCTCCGCCTCCGCCACCGCTCCCGCCACCGCCCCTGCAACCCTCCTTGCCACCGCCATCGCCAGCTCCACCTCCACCGCCTCCACATCCGCCTCCGCCCACGCCCCAGCTTCCGCCCCCGCCTCCGCCACCGCCTCCGCCACCGCCTCCACCACCGCCCCTACCACCACCCCCGCCACCTCCACCTCTACCTCCACTTCCACCGCTCCCCCTCCGCCACCGCCTCACCTTCCGCCTCCACCTCCCCATCCGTCACCACCACCGCCACCGCCACCGCCACCGCCTCCGCCTCCGCCGCCGCCTTCGCCTCCGCCTCCGCCTAATCCACAGATCCGCCCCCGCCGCCACCACCATCGCCTCCGTCTCCACCACCACCACCACCACCGCCTCTGCCTCCACCCCCGTCTTCGCCTCCACCTCCGCCTCCGCCCCAGCTTCCGCCTGCGCCTCCACCACCATCGCCTCCGTCTCCGCCACCACCACCGCCTCCGCCTCCACCCCCGTCTCCGCCGTGGCGCGTCGCGCCGCGACGTGTCGGGTCGTCGCGGGGGCCTAATCGGCGCGTGACGGACGCATGCGGCGCCGGATTCCGCCGCGACAGCCGAGGCCTGGGCTCAACCGGGGGCGAAGGCGGTGGCCCAAGCCCGCGCTTAGAGCCCGATAAACATCAGCCACGCACGGAGAAAATTGGGAATAAAAAGGAGCCGAATTCCTGACGGAGATGTGTCATCGGATGGAGGTGACGATTGATTAATTTAGATTACTACCACATTATTGCTCACCCACTACGGATCTCAGACGAAGACCCGCCATATGTTTAGAGCCAGAACTCGATGTTCTGAAAAATGTTTATTAAAATTATCGATTTTGAAAATGGTTTAATGTAACTATTCCACTTGTGAATTTGAAACCAATAGTGTTGAACTATAGATACAAAATGCCCCATTCAGAGCTGTGTATCTCAAAAGGATTATCGCTTTTTATATCTGATTTTTCTTACCGCTTCTACCTACTGGCCAATCATAAACTGTGACTCATCTATCTTTGGAGGCGGTATTTATCGATCGCTATATCGATGTCCAATAAACAACGTATATACTATAATAACCTCTGTTTTTAACATACTCTTCGAGTTATTATCAATATTTCGCGCATTTTGGAACTCTGATGAACATAATTTCATGGAATAGTCGTATTAAATACCACTCGTGCTTTGGAAATTCTCAGATAAATCCCCTCCTTGCTTCGCGTGTCGGGAATTTTGTCCACAATTTCCGAAGCACTCGTGGTATTGCCTATGATAATAGAATCATTAGTTAAGTTTGTGTTATTGGGACATAGCCTAGTATTAGTTGACCGGTTACTAATAATTATAATAATCACACTGAAATGTTTATTTTATTGATATTTCTGTCATTTCACCCAAAACAATGCACCAGTGCTTCAACCTATTCAAATATTCTAGATCTGGCAGCAAAGGAAAAATGACATTTCCTCACAGCGCAACCGGCTACAAATGTGTTTCTATTTCCCAAAAGTAGAATAAGGCGTAATGTTCAGTGTTTGCCTGCCTGTTACACAATGAGTCCGCGCGAGTTTGTGTCGCAGCGTTAAGCTTCAGCAATCACAAAAATTGTGTAATTCTTAATCGAAAATAAAGATATATTAAACTAGCGGTGAACGGAGGTCTACCGAGCAGTGAGCTATGTATTGTATGAAGATATATTAAACTACTTGGAAGACACAGTGCATTTCTCATAATATATAGCTAGTGAACGAGTAGAGAATTGGTAATTAGAGCGGTGAGCGGAGGTCTACCGAGCAGTGAGCTATGTAGAGGAGGCTGAGCGGATCTGGGTGGGCGAGGAGAGGGTCGAAGAACAGGGAGCGGTAAACTAAGTGAGAGAGCTGTGCTGGTCGAGGCAGTGCAGTACTGATGAGCAGAGAGCGGTGAACGAAGGCGTGCACTGCGCGGAGCATGAGGGGGCGGGTGATCGGCACTGGAAGAGTGACCGGCGGATAGATAGCAGAGAGCTGCCGAGCTGTGAGCGGTGTACGGAAGGCGGTGAGCGGAGCTGGGTGAATTAGTAAAGAGTTGGTGATTGGAAACGGTGAGCAGAGAGTTACCGATCAGTGCATGATGAACGTGGGTGTGCAAGCAGAGCTGGGTGGGCGAGGGGAGGGCCGAAGAGCAGAGAGCAAAGAGCGACGTACGTAAGCGACGACGAGCGGCGCTCGGTGAGGGAATGGAGGGCTGGTGAGCAGAGAGCGATGAACTGAGACTGGGGGCGGATGAGTCGAGTTGCGTGAGCTGCTGAGCAGAAAGCGTGAACTGAGGCGAGCAGTGAGCGGCGCCCAAGGGGGGCGGATGATCGGCGCTGGGAGAATGGCCGGACGGATGGTGAGCAGATAGCTGCCGAGCTGTGAGCGGTGTAGAGGAGGTGGTGAGCGGAGTTGGGTGAACAAGTAAAGTGTTGGTGATTAGAGAGCGGTGAGCAGAGGGTTACCGTGCCGTGCGACGTGAATATAGAGGGAGGGAATAAGCGGAGATGGGTGGGCGAGGGGAGGATCGAAGAGCACAGTGCGGTGAGCGACGTGGGCGAAGAAAGAGCAGTGTTCGGCGAGAGAGTGGATAGCTGATGATCAGAGAGCTGTGAACGGAGACGAGCATTGGGAGGCGTACGTAGGGGACAGATGCTAGGAGCCGCTGTGAGAGTGACCGTCGGATGGTGAGTGGTGAGCTCCCGAGCTGTGACCGGTGTATTTAAAGGAGAAGGGGAGCGGAGGGAGGTGATCGAGGTGAGGGTGAGCGAGCTGTGAGTGACGTACATGGGTGGCAGGTGAGCGATGCTGGGCGAGGGTGCGGAGGACTACCGACCAGTGAGTGGCGTACGTAGAAGAGTGGTGCTGGTGAGTGACCAGTGGATGGCGAGCGGAAGGCAACCGACCAGTGACCGATTAGAGAGCGATGAACAGACGATTACCGACCAGTGCCTGGTGAACGTGGGGGGGGAGCATAGCGAGCTGGGTGGGCCGGGTGGGCGTACGTGGAAAGGGGGATGGTGTACGGTGCTGGTGAGTGACCAGAAGATGGTGAGCGGAAAGCAACCGACCGGTGACCGATTAGAGAGCGATGAGCAGAGGATTACCGACCAGTGCGTGGTGAACGTGGGGTGTGTGAGCAGAGCTGGATAGGCTGGGTGGGCGTACGTGGAAAGGGGGATGGTGTACGGTGCTGGTGAGTGACCAGAAGATGGTGAGCGGAAGGCAACCGACCGGTGACCCATTATAGAGCGATGAGCACAGGATTACCGAGCAGTGCATGGTGAACGTGGGGGGGGGGAGCATAGCGAGCTGGGTGGGCCGGGTGGGCGTACGTGGAAAGGGGGATGGTGTACGGTGCTGGTGAGTGACCAGTGGATGGTGAGCGGAAGGCAACCGAGCAGTGACCGATTAGAGAGCGATGAGCACAGGGTTACCGAGCAGTGCCTGGTGAACTTGGGGGGGGGGGGGGGCATAGCGAGCTGGGTGGGCCGGGTGGGCGTACGTGGAAAGGGGGATGGTGTACGGTGCTGAGAGAGTGATCAGCGGGTGGTGAGCGGAGGGCTGCCGAGCGGTGAGCGGCGCGCGTGGGCGGCGGGTGAGCAGCGCTGGCTGGCATCGCGCGCGCATTCCGGTCTAAATGCGACCATTACGGTGATGGGCCTATTTTCTGCCCGCTTGCTACGGCGCGACGGCGGTGCGGCGCGGCGCGGCGCGACCCGCGTCGCTTAGCGCCCAGCGCCAGCCCACGCCCCCGGATCTTTGAAGGCGGCCTCTTTTAATTGGCGCGATTTGGCGCGCGCCTATCGGCCCTTGTCGTCTATCGCGCGAGCGTGAATCGCCTGATCTTTACATTCTCCGTCAAGCGATTTCGTGCACAACGGGCTGCCTGTGCGAGCGGTGGCAGCGCTCCAGAGGGCCGTGCGTTCGCTGCGTTCGCTGCGCAAGAGACCTAATTCTGCTGCGCGCGGCTGCGCGCCGCTTTGCCCGTGGGTGGGCGCATGGTGGGCGGTTCAGGGGGGGCGCGATTGTGGACGACGCCGATGTGTTCGGGCTGGAGGACGCCGACTCAAGGGCAAGGGAATATGCTCGATACAAAAATAGATTTCAAAGTATATTAAACAGTATGAAAAAAATTATTCGGGTCACTCGTCTCTTAACGCAGTCGTTTCTGTACTGTTAGTCGTTCAAGTTGATATTTCTTGCACTAGACCGATAGGAAACTTTTTGTTGGAATTGTTCTGTAAAAATGCACAGATCTGATGTCTAGTACGCAGTATGTATCATATTGCATTTAGACGTTTACCAACCTCGATGCTCACGGAAGCTTCCGCGGCTCGAATCCATAAATTCTTGGCTATCCGGGAGACGCCGCGTTGTTGGCTGGGAAGCCCGACCTCATCGGAAAAAAATCAACATTTTGGTCTTGATTCACAATTACTATTTTCCTAATATTATAACTTTTTACCAGCTCAGGAAAATAAACTAACCATAAACAATTATGTTGGATCTACACTTTACTGAGAAAATGTACATAACTATTTTGATTCTTGAGATCAGGGTTTCAAGAGGAGCTCACTCAACCTTTTTGTCAAGAATTTATTTTTTGTTAATTGTATTAAAATCTGAACGGGCGTAGTAAACGAAACAACCGTGTTCTGAATGTTCGTTTATCCGTGAAGACGGTTTATAAATATATCATTTCTTTATATCCATGATCCAAGATCTCCATTTAACGGATGTGGTTTTGTTGAATACTCGATGAGGAGATATTGCCCGAAAATTTTGTCGTGAGTGGACCTTTTGTTCACTATCACCATACATCTGACTGCATTATTAGCTAAGTGGGGAAATGATATACCTACCATTCAAAATTCATTAAATTTGTTGAACCTTATGGCTTATGGATGAAATCAGTACGAATACTTCTTTACTCATATATATATATATATTGTGACGTACCTGGTTTGCGGTACTTTTCACTACATTTATTTTTAGAAAGGACAGGTGTCTTGGTTCGTGAATGAGTCTCGTAAGGTTGGACAAGAACATTGGAAAAACTCAACTATAGTTTTCTTTGAACAAACAAGCAATTTATTGCCGAAATCACACATTTAGTACATCAATTTCAATCTAATTACTCCCTGTTTTGGTACCAAAACTATACCCGTGATCTTAGGTTTCACAATACCTTGAATACTAAAAATAGTTCGTTTCTTCTCGGATGGTTTCCAACGGCTGCGACGATCGGCGACCTTCGGCGCGACTCGGCGCCCTTCGGACGGTTGACTGCGTGGACGCCCGTGGCACCGGCCCTCTGCGGCGGTTACACGATACCTCTGCTTCAACTCCGACCGTTGCACGTGTCTTTCAAATCGAGTAGGCATTACTCCTATATTACTGTCCACCTATCCCTTGCAGTTTGTCTCAATGCTTTCTTGCGGCACAATCCACCAGTTCTCCTTCGCTTTCCTTTTACAATGACGCAGGCACGTGGCCACTACCCATGCCGTTACCAGCCACGCGGCTTACATTTCTTGCCTTTTGAACCACTGTTCCTGACGCCAATTCCACGATCAGCAGCTTGAACTATTTAACATTTGCCACTGTCACACTTAACTCACTTCTTGATAGCTTCCCTTACATTATTTGACTTCATTTTGTCCTTTTTCACCGCGCGCACCAGCATCGCTCCGATCTCCTTCGAGTTCTGTTCCACACTGCTACTGCCGTCGTCTCGCCCCGTCTCGCCGCCTTCTCGCGCCTGACCCGTTCCCTTGTCACGTCCGTTACTCGCCGCCGTTGCCGCGCAATTCAAAATAGGCGTAATTGGAAGAAAATGCCCTGCGTTTCGAATTAATTAAAGAAACGCTCCGTGTTTCAATATATATATATATATATATATATTGAAACACAGAATGTGTTCCCTTTACACTAATTAGAATATTAGTGTAAGTAATCAGTATATATTTTGGACTGCGCGGTACGTACGCCAAGCGCGGCGAACAACGACGGGAGCCAGCAACGGTCGCTACCGCCACCGTTGCCACCGCGGCGAGGACAGCGTGAGAATGTCGGTTACGAACGGGGCAGCGAACGGAAAAGATGTTCAGCCGTTAGGACAGTCAGGTCGAGCCGCCCGTCGCTGAAGGACGTGGCCGGCGCGCTCGTGGCTGGGAGAGGGTCGTTAGGAGTTGCGAAGAAGAAAGACGTTAGTGGAGCGGCGAAGAGCTCGCCGCTAATGCATGGACAAAATGAACATGCGAAGTAGCTTATGAAGTAATAGTAACTGTTGAACAATAGATAGGTGAAGTGAATACCGAGAGTATTATTAGAATAAGAGTTCGGTGCCGATAGAACAATCGATTGCACTCGTATTAATTAGTGTGGCGAAAACAATACTGAAGCTGTAATGTGCGGAACTGTGACCAGCACGTGTGGCAGCCGGGGGTTGAGTAATTAAGTTCAGCGACGGAAGGTAATTAGAGAAAGGTGTGGCGCCGAGGTGCCAGGAGCTGCATAAGGAAGAATTCGCCAGGTTACCAGCCGGGGCGACCGCCCTGCCATCAGCCGCCGACGGCGCGCAGCTGCTGCCGAGGTCAGCGACCCCTGCCGACACAAGCCGTGCTCCAAGCATCGAAGGTATTTGGTCGGGGCCCCGAAGGTATGATAAATGCATATTACACCTAATCTTGGTACCAAGGAAGAGTGTATAAATACTGTCAGATCATGTATTTAACAAATTCAGCTTGTAAATAAACATTGTTCATGATTGTATTTTCTTTTCTAATTAACTTTCCCAATGTTATACCAACTTACCTCAGGGACCCATTCACGGAAAAGATACCCTCCATTAGGATTTTATTGCAGTGAAATACCCGGTCTCACCAGGTACGTCACAATATATATATATATATATATATATATATATATATATATATATATATATATATATTGTAACACTACCGGTTACCTGGGGAACCGGATAGCGGCCCTGTCGCTAGCTCAAGTCGGTGATGGAAGGAATTGTTACACAGTACGATGGAAACACAAGAATAAACACTTGTTCACTGGTAAAAATTCACATTTATTCCTGGGCAATATGATTAAAATGCCCCAGGGAAGTTACACTCTTAAATTGAATAAAAGAATAGCGGGAAAATTAGATGAAGAAGAGAAAAAAAATAAAAAGTTAGTTTTAGGAGTTAAGCTTAAAAAACTAAGAAGAATTATAACTAACAATTACAATGGGTGAAATTGCTACTGGTCAGTGTGTCAGAGCGTGACACCGCATTACGAAAATTTTACACAATTGGGCGGTAGCCCTAAACGATACCGCTTGGAGAAGGGTCTTTGTGCAGCCGAGAATGGCCACGATGCGGTAGAGGGCGGCGGCTGGGCGTCCTTCAAAAAAAATGCAGCGGAGGTCAGTAACCCTCCGGGCTACAGCTGGCGGTCGGTTGTGACGTCACCAAAAGGCGGCGACGCGTGGCTCGTTGACAGCGCCCTTTGTAGTCTGGCTGATCTAGAAGTTCTGGAAGTGACTGGCAGTACTAGAAGTTCTGGTCGAAACTGGCAGTACTAGCTGAGCTGGCCGGACGATCTCAGGAACGGAGTTACCAACTATGCGTCCCTCTCTGACTTTTATGATAAGAAGTCGAACACAACTTCGGACAGTTTAAAATTCGATTGGAGAAACGTTCGCCTCTCTTCACGGCGAAAACCCACCCCAGAGAAAATTCTCTCTCCACTGCAGTCGGCTCACAGCTCAAAACTCGCAGTAAAATAACATAAGTCCCCACATAGGCATTATCGCCCGTATAATTCCCACCCCCACATAAGTTCCTCTCTCAACTGCCCTCGGTCTAATATTCAAGCTCGAAAAATAACAAGTTTTCCAGAGACACAATAGTCTTTTCCCCGATGCCTAATACTCTGGCCCCGTCTGATTGATGAAAAATTTATAAGTCCGGCAGAGGCGAACTTTGCCTCTGACCGACGACTGTCCCCCCCCCCCCCGTCTAATGATCTGGCCCCGTCTGATGCCCCAGCTCTTCTGATTTTTGTAAGTTGAAAATGTATAAGGTGAACTTTTACCCCCTCCCGTTTCTCTTATGTGCCCTAGCTCTTTATAAAAGTCAAGTCACTATTGGCTCTAGGTTGTTGCGCATCACGCTATTTTCAGCCAATCGCCACGCGAGAAGCCACAGAATTTTCCGCCCTGCGTGCCAGCTGCACGTGCACAATGTTATTTTAATTTCTTCTAGAACATCGCCCCGTGCTTGCATCAGGGGGCGCGTTTGCGTGAAAGAAATTTATGAATTTGGGTTTCCCCGAAACGAGCGTGCGATGTCGAAACTTTCGCAGCCGGCACAGTGAACACGTGTGCCCATTGGATCTGTCGTCACCGGCCCTCTAAACGACTTCGTTAATGCGCCGGGGGCGGGAGGGACTGTGGCGATAAGCGGAGTCGCGCACGTGTGACCGTCTGCGTAATCTCTCGGCAGAAATCCTGGGTGGCCGAGTCTGTGTGTTTAAATTTTGATCCGGTGTATTTCGTTTATAAAATTATGATGAAATCGGTTTCGCCACATTAGCCTTCCCCTCCGAATAAAAAAAAAATTGGAGTTCGAGAAATTAAATTTTGAAAAGCGAGAATTTTTTTTGTTTAAGTAAAAATTACAAAAAAATGGCGATACCGGAAGTTAATGCTTTTACCCGTAGTTCTAATAAAATTCTTATTCACCATTGTAAGTTAAAGATTAAATGCTATCTCTAATTAAATCTAATAAAGTACAAAAAAATTGAAAAACTTAGTAAAATTAAAAAATTTAGGAAAAGAGAGAAACGTTTGGTAAAGCCAGGGTGGTTTTGGATTTTCTTTCTGCTTGCCCCAGAAACACAAGTTCTGCGGAGGAATCCACGAGAATCTCAGATCTAATACGCCTAGCGAGTGTACTGTCGGATTATTTTCAGTTTCCTTCATTACTTCCACTTTCACTAATCGATTTAAACTTTGCACAACTTCCATCTTTAGATTTTCTTCCCTTTTCCTGATATTTTTCCCGTCGATGATATCTGATTTCTCGAATTTTTCATGAAATTGGCCGACTTCTGTGCTAAATTTGGGTTCAATTCTAGTCAGTTCGTCGCTCATTTTTGCCCTAATCTCGGTAATACTTCCGATAACTGGCTCGCGGTACGCTTCAATTTCGCTGTCACCTGCCTGGAGCTTTTGACTACTTTCTGCTTGAATATTCCCAGAATACGAATTTACATCAGTTCTCGAATTCTCTAATTCTTTGCTCAAATTTTCTACACTATTCTGAATTTTCACGAATCTATCATCGAGACTGTTCCGCACTGTTCCAATTCCACGATCAATTACTGCTTCTAATTTTCTAATTTTACGCCGTTGTCGGCTAAGCTGCTGTCCAGCCGGTCAAATCTCTGCGAATGTTTCTCGTTAATCTCCGAAATTTGTTCTGAGAGGGTTTTCTGATTTTCTGACATTTTCATGAGTTTATCATTATTTTCTAAAATTAATTTCATGAGTCTGTCATTACTTTCTGAGTGTTTTTTGTCACTTTCTAAATGTTTTTTGTCACTTTCGGAATGTTTTTCTGATATTTCTTTCGATAGAGATTCCTTAAGTTTTTCCATACTTTCAGAATGTTTTTCTGATTGTTTCACGATGATTCGCACTAGGTCATTGAGGGTGATCTCGGGCGGTGATTGTTCCCCTGAACTCCCCTCTTCTGCCACATCGATACCCGATTCGTCCAGCATTTTAGGGTATTTCGCGTGAAACGCGCACACGAGATTCACAACACACGACGCACAACACAATAGCACTCACAGACAAAATACAATAGTAAAGCAAATTGTTACCAGCTCACAAATTGTATCTCTCGTAACAATGTCCTTCCATCCATTTATAACAAAATTTTAGTTGAATTTAATTTTAAAATTTGGGCGTGAAAAAACCTCAATTATTCGGCCGTCGGGCCCCACGGTGGGAAACGCCAATTGTAACACTCACCGCGGTAATTAGTTCATCGAGCCCCACGTTGGGCGCCAATTGTAACACTACCGGTTACCTGGGGAACCGGATAGCGGCCCTGTC
The DNA here is from genome assembly GCA_038098605.1 of Gryllus longicercus. NCBI lineage: Eukaryota > Metazoa > Arthropoda > Insecta > Orthoptera > Gryllidae > Gryllus > Gryllus longicercus. The sequence goes on along the minus strand of JAZDUA010000223.1, from coordinate 648,844 downwards.
GCTAGCTCAAGTCGGTGATGGAAGGAATTGTTATACAGTACGATGGAAACACAAGAATAAACACTTGTTCACGTTCGGCGAGAATAAACACTTGTTCACGGGCTCGTTGACAGCGCCCTTTGTAGTCTGGCTGATCTAGAAGTTCTGGAAGTGACTGGCAGTACTAGAAGTTCTGGTCGAAACTGGCAGTACTAGCTGAGCTGGCCGGACGATCTCAGGAACGGAGTTACCAACTATGCGTCCCTCTCTGACTTTTATGATAAGAAGTCGAACACAACTTCGGACAGTTTAAAATTCGATTGGAGAAACGTTCGCCTCTCTTCACGGCGAAAACCCACCCCAGAGAAAATTCTCTCTCCACTGCAGTCGGCTCACAGCTCAAAACTCGCAGTAAAATAACATAAGTCCCCACATAGGCATTATCGCCCGAATAATTCCCACCCCCACATAAGTTCCTCTCTCAACTGCCCTCGGTCTAATATTCAAGCTCGAAAAATAACAAGTTTTCCAGAGACACAATAGTCTTTTCCCCGATGCCTAATACTCTGGCCCCGTCTGATTGATGAAAAATTTATAAGTCCGGCAGAGGCGAACTTTGCCTCTAACCGACGACTGTCCCCCCCGTCTAATGATCTGGCCCCGTCTGATGCCCCAGCTCTTCTGATTTTTGTAAGTTGAAAATGTATAAGGTGAACTTTTACCCCCTCCCGTTTCTCTTATGTGCCCTAGCTCTTTATAAAAGTCAAGTCACTATTGGCTCTAGGTTGTTGCGCATCACGCTATCTTCAGCCAATCGCCACGCGAGAAGCCACAGAATTTTCCGCCCTGCGTGCCAGCTGCACGTGCACAATGTTATTTTAATTTCTTCTAGAACATCGCCCCGTGCTTGCATCAGGGGGCGCGTTTGCGTGAAAGAAATTTATGAATTTGGGTTTCCCCGAAACGAGCGTGCGATGTCGAAACTTTCGCAGCCGGCACAGTGAACACGTGTGCCCATTGAATCTGTCGTCACCGGCCCTCTAAACGACTTCGTTAATGCGCCGGGGGCGGAGGGACTGTGGCGATAAGCGGAGTCGCGCACGTGTGACCGTCTGCGTAATCTCTCGGCAGAAATCCTGGGTGGCCGAGTCTGTGTGTTTAAATTTTGATCCGGTGTATTTCGTTTATAAAATTATGATGAAATCGGTTTCGCCACAATATATATATATATATATATATATATATATATATATATATATATATATATATATATATATATATCTGCTCGTACGAAATTTCGCCAATTTTTAATAAATTAATGTATACTGTGATCTAGCGTGCAACGTTTCTGACTAGGTAGGGGTAAAGGGGCTACTGGGTTGGAGGGCTGGGTAGGGGAATCCTGAAATCCTCTGAGGGGTCCAAAAAGAGGTTATTTTGAAGATTGTGGCATATTAAACTCTCCCGAGACCCGACAATTTGGTTTTAAGGGACAAAGACGAATTTTTTAGACGTTTCGCGAAATGACAGCTTGTGTTGCAGCATAAAGCGTATTGCGGGTAACATGTGTTCTTTTTATTTTTTTCCTCACATCGTAATCTCCGAACTCATAAATCTATTCGTGGTTAACCATGAGGATCGATCCCTCTCCATCAGTAGCCCTCTTATGCTGTTTTAAGACAAAGATTTCTATTAAATAATACTAAACATGATATTTACATAGCGTATTATACTATATAGAAGGGATAATCCAACACGGTTCGTGCTGCCTAGGTTTTCAAAATGCCATCTACGGAGGCAACAGTTGCAGAGAACAACAAACTAGCGCCTAGGAAATGCCATCTCAGCCAAGTCATTCGCCAAGTTATCTCCAACTTCAGTCGTGCAGAAAGCGCATCTCTCTTAATTGTGTCGCTTTTAATATATCATTCAATCCATTCAACAATAATAATTCTATTTTCCTCTTCTAGTCTTAATTAGTGTTCGTGCGCGAAGTTACAAACAAACTTGACTTGCGGGTTTATTAATGACTCAGGCGAAAATCGGCCGTTAATTGAGTTGGCCGCTTTATGAAGGTTACAAGAAGCCTTCATGAAATCTAATTGTGTTAACTGCTCTGAACTAAAGTATGCTTTCATTACAATCTGTTTTCTGCTGCAGTACTGCCGCTCTAAACAACTTGCCTGTCCTCAAACGTTTCGAATCGAGCTCTTTGAGGATAGCGACAGCTAGAGCATGGCTGCCTATTTGACGGGCCCTGGACCAGCGCTCTCCTGCGGGCGACCGGTGTGGCCCGCTACTAGTAGAGTCAGACGGCGAACAGGAAGGGGGAGGGGCGGGGGCGTTTGGCCGCGTTCGGCTCTAGTCTACTGAAAGGCGATTTCTGCGCGGGGTATAGCAGCGGACACAACCGCAGGTAGTCGGACTCAAATCAAGCATTTGAGCAGTCCTGCAATTAACAGTCCAACAAGTAGCTGGACTGTCATCCGTTAGTTGGCCTCCTGTAAATTATTCTTCAGGTTGTGCTACTGTTTGATATTATTACCATATGAAGACGTTCGGCGTTTTCAACGAAATCCTGCTTTTCAGTACACGAAAAAATGAAATTGTAGTGTATAATTTAGAATTTGACCACAACATTAAGACCCATTCACAATTCAAACGTAAACATAAGTCTAACGCATAGACGTAAACATTAACATAAGTGATAGACTGAAGTATGCACATTGTGTAACATAAACGTAAGAAAAAGAAGGGTTTCTATTGGCTGTGAGACATTCTAATTTACTATTGGTTGGATGTGAGAATCGATTTCGAGGTATCGCCTGTGTCCATTGTATCATATCGCGTTAGTTAGTCTATCGACTTCGCTCATATTCCGATTCTCGATTTTGAGTTAACATACTGTGATTGGCTCATTTATTTCTTATGTCTTACTTAAGCATAAGCACAGAAGATTGCAAGATTTTAAGTTAACGTCTTACGTGTTTTGCTTACGCGAACGTATTGTGAGTGAGTCCGCTTATGGACGTAGTCCTAACTTTTATGTTAAAGTCATGCTTATGTTTATGTTTGCATTGTGAATGGGTCTTTAAGGTGCTACTTCTTCGTGCAGCGTCGCGGCGGTGATAGAGATAGTGACTGTGATGGTGATAATCACTTTTCTTCCCCCCCCCACCCACCCACCCGCGTCCTTCACCTCAAGGAAATTTTGTAACCAGACATTTCGAAGCTTTCCATGCGCATGCTTTTGAGTTTCGGAGTTTGATACCCATTTTCTCGGAATAGCCTGTGAGGTGGAGAGATGTGGTCGCGATGTTTCAGAGTTATCCAATGTCCCATGCCTCCTCGTCGTCGTTATTTCCATGTATTCATCACGTCTTCGATGAGAGTTCCTGTTTATCATAGGCTGAGTAAACTCTACCTACTTCCTAAACTCTATTCACACTTACATTCGGTAGGAGCAAGGAATCAGCCTGGCCTTCAGGCCCGTTCTTTAAGATGTTATTCGAACGTGCATCGGTGTGCGGTGCAGGATAGCAGATGATTGGGATCGGGGTGGGGCAGGGAGATGTGAGGCGACATGGAGTGGAGCAAGGTGAGGCGGAATGGGGTGGGTCGGGGTGGGGTGGTTGTGGTTGGGGGGTAAGTAGGGGGCAAAGCAGGACGGGGCAGGCAGGAACATAGGGGACAGGCAGAGTTCACAGAGAGGCTGAGGAGTTGGGTGTGGTTCAAGAGGATGAGAAGGTGCGGGGCAGGCGGAGACGGGGTGGGAAAGTTAGAACTGGGAGAATCAGTCGGAGCACGAGATAGGCGTTCTGGAAAGGGACTAGATAGGGGAGAGGAGAGAGGACTGGGAGATACGGGGTAGGGCCGGCAGAAGGGTTGGGGAAGCGGGAGCGGGGAAGGATCGGCGGAGGTATTGGGGAAGTGGGACCGGGAAGGGTCGGTGGAGAGATCAGGGAAGCGGGAGCGGAGAAGGGTCAGCGGAGAGGTTGTGGAAGTGGGAGCGGGGAATGACCGGCGGAGAGATCGGGGAAGCGGGTGCGGGGAAGGGTAGGCAGAAGTGTCGGGGAAGAGGGACCGGGGAATGACCGGCGGAGAGATCGGGGAACCGGGAGAGGGGAAGGGTCGGAGAAGAGGCTGGGGAAGCGAGGTGGGTTGAAGAAGCTAGAAAGAGGAAAGGACGAGATAGAAAGGCGAACGAGGAGCAGGAGGAGCTGGTGAGGGCGTCCCGCGGGTGGCGGGGTGCCCCTGGCGGGTGCGGGACGAGGGGGCCGGGGCGAGGCGGCGCCTGTCGTCGGCCGCGCGCAAGTGGCCTCCGCTGGCAGACGGCGCCGGCGCCGCCGCAGCCGTAATGGCTATAAAATGAATTTAGTGCGGAACTACGAGATACTCGTCACTGTTTAATATATTCTTTATTGCGTTCCGCGCCCTGCTGTGAGTCTGGAAAGCATATTTCACTGGTAATTCGAATGGAGTGGAATATTAACGCACGAAATTCGGGAGCGGAGGCGCGTTGAACGAGTATTTATAGCGGCGCTTTACAAATTGTGGCTCGCCTGTCCCGCCCACCCTGCCCACTCGCCCGCCATGCCAACGCCACGCCCCACACACCTTCCCCGCCCCTCGCCCCGCCGCCGTCAGCTCCGTGTCGCTTCGCGATGCGGCGCCGCGTCTCACAGCCCAGTTAGTCACACGTCGCCGCTCGCTTGACATTCCATTTTAGCGCCCCAAACGAGCTATGCGGCCGATTTCAAGGCGCCCATTTCGCCCCGGCGCGTTAGTCTGTCCGGCGCGCTATCCGTCTTCTGCTATCTCCCGTCGCCTCGTTTGCTCTCGTCGCCAACGCGCCGCCGGCGCCGGGGGAGGAAACGGGGAGAGGATGGGGCGGGGACGGGAAACCCGGCGGGGACGGGAATCTCAGTGGGGACAGGGTGGAGGACTTAGTGAGGACGGCAACATGGATTAGAAAGGTATTGAGGGATCGGGTCGGGGACGGTACGGGAACGGGTCGGGGATGGGTCGGGGACGGGTCGGGGACGGGTCGGGGACGGGTCGGGGACGGGTCTGGGACGGGTCGGGGACGGGTCGGGGACGGGACGGAGCGGGGGACGGGACGGAGCGGGGGACGGGACGGAGCGGGGGACGGGACGGAGCGGGGGACGGGACGGGACGGAGCGGGGGAGGGGACGGGACGGAGCGGAGGACGGGACGGGGTGGGGGACGGGACGAGGCGGAGGACGGGGCGGGGACGAGGATATGTGCGAAGACGGGGCGGGGACGATGAGATGTGCGAAGACGGGGCTAGCGGATGGGGTCCGAATATGGGGGCGGGGAACAGTGGCGGGACTGGCAGAGCCGAGATTGAAAAAGCATAAGGACTTCGGAAACAGCAAAAGGCCTGAAAGAAACGTTTTACATCGGTTGTTGAATTCATCTCTAATCGTGTACTCGGTTCAATCACATTTACGATTTACTATAGGAATATTAATTTCTGTCAAATTGTATTGGGGGTAGTCGATGAGTACGAAACCACGGTTTGTTGAAACGACTGACAATAATTTCTTGAATGTCGGCCTACTCATGCCGAAGAATATTCTCATGATAACAGGCTATGTTGCTACAATTCAAGACACTTCAAAACTTCTATTTAAAGAAACATCTTTTTTGTGAATTAATACATTTTATTTAGACTTTGATCTATTGAGAGTTTAATTGAAAATACGAGAAATATTAATATTCAGTTTTTGTGAGTTGTTTACCATAAACGTGCGTAATTTCACGTATAATTTCAAATTATTTATGAAATTATTCATTTCAATTTTCTCACTTACTGTTAGACGTGAATTGTATCAATTCATGCACTATTACTTTTAGTTACGAAATCGAAGCAAGCAATCTTTCGTGAAATTTATTCTTAACCTCACATTCGCTGAACCAACTCTACCGACCCGATGTGTATCGGCTAATATGGCTAGTGGAAAAATACATTTCACTGAACGACGTGTTGTTCGGGGATGCTCAATAAGCTGTCAAGATAATAACTCGCTGGTCTGAACCGAGAATAGCTGCTTTAGTTTGGAATTCTAATTTCGGAGCTCCGTGTTCCAAAATAAATTACATTTTCATGAATTTGATTTTAACCATGCATCTGAATAAGCAAAAACAATCCTGTTCGTTTGCGAAGTAACAATACCTCTTCTGAAATAGAAACAAAAGCCGTCATCGACAACGTATTTCAATACCGTGACCTCCTGGTACTGAAACAAAACGCTTAAGCGATCATAATTCCACTAAACAGTTCAGAGTTTTAAAGCGAGTCTTTCATCACGCGGTGATGCAAAATACTGTTAGCATTTTGCGTGAAGAATGAGGCCTAAGGAGATCCCTACACTAGCGTACATTTCCATTTAATGCACTGTCTTTCCTCGGCGAGAAATTACAGGAAATCCAAATATGTCATTCCTTTTTTAACATTGGAATCTGACTTACATTGTGACGTCGAAATACGATAATTGTTTATGGTGACAAAGTTTATACGCTGTTGGTTGTGTGTGATTGTGTTTGCAATAGTAACCATAGATATAGAGTCAGTAGCAAAGGGTTTGTTGAGCTACAATGAGTGAGTTGCTACAAGCCATATCAATATATTCTAGTGAAAAAGATTATAAGATGTAATAGGAAATGAGATCTATATTACGTGTTCTACCACCATCGCCGTAGATTGGCAGGAACAGGACAACAAACGCAGGAGACGTTGACGCTTCAATAGATTGATTGGTGTTTCGGGGACCGCCAAGTACTTTAAAGGTCATTATTCATGTAACTGTAGTGTATTAGCGCTGAAGGTGGTAATGATCTTCCGCCGCTTTGTGGTGAGATCCGCCACCGACCTACACGTCAGATTGTGGAGTTTCCCGAATTAGGCATCTCCCATCAGACGGACACCGCTCCACCTCGGACAAACTCTATGGTCCCAACTGGTCTCCCGACGACGTGTGTGATAAATGTAGTTCATATAAGTGTAAGTCACGGTGTGTGTGTGTGTGTGTGTGTGTGTGTGTGGGTGGGTGGGTGTCTAAGGAGAGAGGATAGAACAAGGAAGAGGCAGGAAAGATCGCGCACGATCCGTGACCCGTTTGTGAGGGAACTGCTCCGGCATTCGCCTGGTGTTGCTTGGAGAAACCACGGAAATCTACCGAGCAGAGCAGCCGGCCGCTATAATTCTCCTTCAGACAGCGACAGAACACGACATAGCTATGAGAGTTATCGTTTCAAGTAATGAGAAGTCCGCAGAACAACAGAACCTTATGCAATCTCCTTTGGTATGCCGTATTAAGCGTGTCGCATTAGAGATGGCACTAAACGAAACTAGTTGTCCTATTAATACGAATGGGTTACTCGGATTCCTGAAACTTAATGGTTTTATCGTCATTCGAATTTTTAACAAAATCTTCTAAATTATTTTCATTTTTTCAGTCCTTACTAATATTGTATGTTAAGGTAGTAGTATTTTTCAAAGGCGTTTTTATTTTTTGAAGTCATACATCAAAAATTGTTTACTTCAAAAGGTTGTTTTCGCAGAGTTTGGTTCTTGGCTTAATTAATTCAATGACAGAACACAATATGTCTTTGTCTACTTTTGAATAGATCTTTAAATGTAGATTTGTATAGAATTTATAGAGAACGAATAAAATACGTTGTCAAACGCCCTCACGATATTAGAAAACTATTGAATTCTATTCTATTAAACCATTTGTGTTTATTAACAAATAATATTCGCATTTACTGCGCTTGCGCATTCGTAGAGAACGAATGAAATACGTGACAAAATGCCCTTGCGGTATTAGAAAACTATTAGTGTTTAACCATTAGTAAAAATCATTTGCTTAACCTTTAGTAAAAATCATTTGTGTTTAACCTTTAGTAAAAATCATTTGCGTTTTACCTTTAGTAAAAATCATTTGTGTTTAACCATTAGTAAAAATCATTTGTGTTCAACCATTAGTAAAAATCATTAATGTTTAACCATTAGTAAAAATCATTAATGTTTAACCATTAGTAAAAATCATTAATGTTTAACTATTAGTAAAAATCATTAATGTTTAACCATTAGTAAAAATAATTTGTGTTTAACCATTAGTAAGAATCATTTGTTTAACCTTTAGTAAAAATTTAGTAAATTACTTAAAAGTAACATTTAGTAAAAACCCTTTTTTATTAACATATAATATTTCCAATTATTGCGCTTGCGCATTCGGCCCTGTTCCGCCAAGCGAGTTCCGCGGGGCGGGGGCGCCTCGCCCAAGCAGCGTGTTTATTCCTGGCGGCGGCGGTGGCGGCGGCGGCCGTTTTTCCTTCCCCTCGTTATTCTCTCTCCGTTTCGCGCCGCGACGGCCTCGTTTGTTCTCCGCTGAGCGCCCGAGTGGCTTCGTTTCATCGCGCGCGCAGCCGCGGTGATCGTCCAATGAGCGAGCGATGGCGGCGCTGCCAGCGGGTGGCGGTTCATTGCTGAGTGAAGCTGCTGTTAATGAGTTTCGTGTTGTCATCGTTTCTAACTCGGCGCGTTTGTATTTCTTAAAAAACTGACGGAGTGGCATCGTTTTGTCTATAAGAATGGAGTTGCCTATTTAAAAAATAGAAGAGCGCGTTCCGTGAAGTACGTATAGGCACAAAAGTTATTTTAAAAATATACCTATTCTTCGAGAGAAATGTTGTGAATGTTTTAGCAAAAGACAAATCGCGTATGTATTGCATAAAAACAATATTGAGATAAAAGTGTGATCAAATATAAAAAATGATCATTAAGAGGAGAGATTATTGTTTTCGAGTTCTTATTTACGGTTTGTGCCATCAAATGTCATTTCTACGATTTGCGAAATGCAGCATCAAGTTTAACTGAATATATAAACCACTTTCTTTGCATCATACTTTATTTGTTCGGATTTACGCACGATCTTCTGTATTTTATGAACATTCTAGACTTCACGATATGATGTTAATATTAGATAATCTGATACCTAACAAAATATTAGGTAACAATATCTTCATAACAAAATTTCCGAAGGAGACACTATTATTGATATTAAAGTTTTGGAAAGTGCGCAAGAGCCAATGTTTAAAATCAGGAGTACAATATCGATTATCCGAATTACCTTAGATGACTTATTGTTACGAACTGTCTCTGTTACTCTCAGGAAAAGAAAATTGAAAGAAAACATTATTTTTTCTTTAATTCTAAATTATTTTTATTAGTTTCTATTAATGCTTGCCGCTTAGAGAAAAGCCTTGATGTACATAATGCAAGATTTGTGTACTGCAGGCCTCCGACCACAAAATCGTGTGAAAGTCCCTTTCTGGAAAGTGTCTTCCAGTTTTATTAAAAAAATGCGAATGATAGTACAATATCTTTTGGGCAAAGATATAAGAAAAAATGACTATTTGATTAACAATTGTTTTACAGAGACAAACATAGTGTATGTAATTTTTTCTAATATTTATTCTTTTATGGGACATACCCCTCCCCTCACATCAGAGAGGTTCCCTAAGCAGCTCATTATTATGCAAGTTGGTAAATCCGGTTCTAACTACGCAGCAATCATTGATACAAGGAGACTCGTCTATTCCCAACCAAGAGAACGTATTGTGAGTGCCCCATCGTTTCCTTCCCTCGCATACCGCCAGAGCCACTCACCCCGCCAGGCCCCACTTGAGGCGACGGCAGAGACAAAGAGGCCGTGATGAATGTGCCTCGTACGCGACGCATGGAGCTGCTTGTAAACGTTTCGCCACCCGGCAATCGAGCAGCGCGGCGCCGCCCCCCTCGCGGAGGGGAACTGGGGGGGGGGGGGCTCCTGGCGGCGACCGCCGCCACGTGCACCACACCCGCGCCGAGCTCCTCCCCCAACACGTGCACTCAAGCACGTTGCGATACTGCACGTATTTAAGTCTTCTGAATATTTTTCTGAAGTTGTATTTTACGGACTCTTTTTTTTAATGTAGGAAGTATCTGTCCTGCTAGATCAGAAGACTGAGAGAGGGAGCTCAGGGCACCAACTGATGCCACTGGAGTGCACCTCAGATCGGGAGGTCCTAGTTTCGAATCACGACGGTGGCATTTTGTTTTTCGAGACTAGCTAGATTACTAGCTCTAGTTTAGCCGCTGTCTGGAGGAGAATTCTAGCGGACGGCTGCTCCGATTGGTAGTTTCCCATGGATTTTTCGATAAGCACCAGGCGAATGCCGGATCAGTACCCTAACAAACGGGCCACGGACCACGCGCGATCTTTTCTTCCTGTTCCTTCACCTATCCTCACCGCTTACTTACACACACTTACACTGACATGTACTACACTATCACAGACGCCGGGAGACTGGTCGGCAGCTTAGAACTGGTCCCGGTTGAGGCGGTTCTCTGCTGGAGGGTCGCCGGATTTCACCGTCCAGTGGGGAAGGATCACCGCCTCTTCCCGAGGAAATAACATGCATTTCAATTACGGAACTAATGGCCTTGGTAATTGACGCGCCCAAAATCACCAATCAAAATACAGCGTGAAATTCGATCAGGAGCGCACACGTACCTGTTACTCTGAGGCTATGGATTCAACTCCCACGTAAAGCGTACATATGTTTGTTTTCTGGATCCGGGAATTTCAAATCCTCCTGTATCACTCCTAAGCACTTATTTTGTTCTTATGCCTTTGTATTACCAGTTAATAAGAAAGATGATATCCTAAGTTGAGGGTATTTGGATTGCGGCAGTTGCTACATTGGTAACTTACGTTCTATTTCTGTGAAAATAAACAAGCGCCGAGAAGAGCTCATTGCCTATCTTCCATGTATAGTTTTACTGTAGAATCATTATGGAAAATTTATAATTAATTAAAATCGATATGAGAATTGTACTATCGGTATCAAGGAGACAGCTATTATTTATTTTACCATTTTCGCTTCGGCAAAACTAGTAGATTTCTGCGTAGGTAGCAACTTCCCGTTTATGGGTGGCGACGGTTATGAACTGGTTTGTAAATATTCGCTAAGAAACACTTCACTTAGGGTTCCAATATTGAAGGTCCTTAATGACGAAAGAACAAATCCTTATCTAGTAAAAATGGAAGCAAAAAACTACCATGAAATCTGTATTTCACCCCCCCCCCATTGGCATGCAACTGTTAAAATTCATAAGCTTCTTCAGTCACTTCCTCTTGAAGAATCAAATGTGGAATGAACACTTCGTCTGCTGACGAACTGGAACTATTCCCAAGACACAGAGTGATCATTGTGTCTAAATGCCCTAATCGAATTTTTGTCAGTCACTCTACTTCCAAAACTCTCACAGTATTTGCCATTCAATGTAATTACACTTAAAACTCTCACGCCACGTCCCTATCCGTTCTGTCTCCTCTATTCGCATGTTTCACTCAGTGACGTACGTATTCATTAGAAAATAAATCATTCCTTCGTTTTATGATCTCAAAAAACTCATCGACATCTTCACTTCATCAATCAGTGCCGGCATAATACAAGTTGTTGTAGTCTTGGGGGTTCGTGTGAGCATCGTTCAGCTCAGATTCCACAATTACCATCCCTCGGCACTGATCAGCATCTCTCCCCAGCTTAACTTGGAAAAGACCTCGTTATTTATTGAAGAGAGAGTGATATTCTGCTAATCCATTCATCTTCACCTCCTCGGCCACTTACCAACCTTCGCGCCCCGCCCCTTCTCTCATCTCCCCACACCTCGCGGGCGCCCGTCATCTTCCGCCTACATCCCTCGACTGCCCCCGCCTTCCACTTCCCCCCTCCGCTTTTCGCAGGTCCCTTGCTCGGTCGTTTCCGCCGCTGCCGCCACCGCATTTGCCCCCCGCCTCTGCTTCTGCTTTTACCTCTGCGTCTCCGTCTCCGCCTCCGCCTACGCTGCCATCGTCCCCACCACCATCCACGCCATCTCCGCCTGCGACATCACCTCAACCGCCGTTTCCGCTTCGTCTCCAAATTTCAGCTTCCCCGCCTCCGCCTGCTCTTCTGCCAATGCTCTTCGCCTCCGCTTTCATCACCTCATCCGCCAGCGCACCCATAACATACAAGTTATCTCCACCTCAACCTACGCCTTCATCTCCATCGCCGCCTCCAGCTACGCCTCCGCCTCCACCTCTGACTTCACCTCCACCTCCACCTCTGACTTCACCTTCGCCTTCACCTTCACCTTCGCCTTCACCTTCGCCTCCACCTTCTCCTCCGACTCCTCCTCCTCCTCCTCCTCCTCCTCCTCCTCCTCCTCCTTCTTCTCCTCCGCCTCCGCCTGCGCCTCCGCCTCCGCCTCCGCCTCCACCTCCGCCTCCGTCTTCACCTCCACCACTACCTCCTCCGCCGCCTCTCTGTCACCCTCCGCCTTAACATCCGCCACAATCTCCGACTCTATCTCTACTGGGGGCGGGGCCTCTACCGTTGCCTTCACATTTGCCTCCGCCGATATCTCTACTGACATTGCCTCTGTTTCTGCCTAAACCTCCACCTAAACCTCCGCCTCCATTTTCACCTCTGCCTCCGCCTCCATGCCTCCTCCATCTTCTCCTCAGCCTCCACTTCCGCCTTCACCACCGCCTTCACCACCACCTCCACCATCACCTCCACCATCACCTCCACTATCATCTCTACCATCACCTCCACTATCACCTCCACTATCACCACCACCACCACCGCCTCCACCAACGCCTCAACCGTCGCCTCTACCTTTAATCCACCTGCATCATCGCTTATTTTTCCAATTTCGCCTCTTCCACATTCACCTCCTCCTTCCAAACCACCTTCGCCTCCATCTCCGCCTCCGCCTCTACCTCCGCCTCCGCCGCCGACTCTCCAGCCTCCGCCTCCGCCGTGTCGCAGCCCCACTGACAACTGACAAACGACTCGGGGGCCGCGCCGCGGGCCGCCCGCCGACTTAATTAGTGGCAGCCTGGAAATTAATGGCGCCCAAACGCGGCGCGCCCATCATAAAGAAGGATGGCGGCGCGGGCGGGGGCGGGGCGGAAGCGGAGGCGAAGGCGGGGGCGGGGGCCGAGAAGAATGGCGGCCGCCCTGACCGCCGGTCAAGGAGTCGGCTCGCGGGTCGCGCGAGCGGCGTCGGGTGGCCGCCCCGTCACGCGACGCCCCAAGACGTCAGCGCGCGGTCGCGTTGCACGCCCCGCAGGCATGCTGCCGATTGGCGGTTGGCTCCGAGGGGGCGAGTCGGGCAATTGATAAGGGGGATGAAGGCTACCATCGCTTACGCGTTGCGGCCTGAACGTTCTTCTACATAAATACAATTGGAATGGTTATGATTTCAAAATAACTGCCTTTTTATAATCTCTTATGGTTATTCTCTTGGAATAAAATCCCATATTATTATTTTTTCAGTTTTGTCTGTCCGTCTGGTTGTCCGGCAAATATCGGAATCGACTAAGCGAATTTTTTTTAGCTTTTCCTCTGAAATGTAGGGTATGTTGTTGAGCATTATTTAGACTAGTACTTTTATTTCAAATAATTATTTCTATGACATAAAGAAGAATGTTTGTTTCTGTTTTTCAATACAAATATACAGTTTTATTCAGTTCTTAATAAACGTTTTTACACGTGATCTTCAAATCACAAGTAGAGTTTACATGACATTTTCTAAAACAAACTATCCCAATTACTATCTTTATTTCCCCCAAAATGAACGTAAGTATCCATTTTTTTTGTAAGTTGCGAATATATTGACAATGATAAAGAAATCTATCAGTTTCTAAAAGCCCGAAAAACTTCCTACTAAATGCATTTTGATTTACATCAATAGCGCAATGGAGTTTTCAGTAAATGAGGGTCAAAATTGTTAATGGAAGAGTGCCTAGAGTACGTAACAATGCAACTAAATGATATCGTAAGCTTCCGCGACCAGAGTCATGATCTCGGTTGTCCCAATAACGACGCGACGAAGGCTGAGGTACCAACGTTTTGACCGACATATCGTGATCCTCTTCAAGGCTGTACTGCCGGACCCGGACAGACCAGATCACATCAATGCAACAGTTAACAGCTGCCCATCGCGACGTCGATGGTAGCAACAATCGTAGCAAATGTGGAAGGGACGGGAGGGACGAGGGAGAGGTGGGATGGGGCTGGTTGAGGAGGGACAGAATGAAGCTGAACGGATGGGACGGAGTTAGGGGACACCGCAAGGCAGGGCAGAGTGGGTCAGAGCAGAGTGGGTCAGGGCAGAGTGGGTCAGGGCAGAGTGGGTCAGGGCAGAGTGGGTCAGGGCAGAGTGGGTCAGGGCAGAGTGGGTCAGGGCAGAGAAAAAGCTACGTCCATAGAATTCATTTCTTTTTCTAACATACGATTGTGATTAATAAATATCTGCGCAACGCAATGTTCTTCAGGAAGGGAAGTCTATGACTGCTCTTGTGGAAGTTTCCTTATCCATTATTTTGAGTGTGGATTTCTTGATTTGAACATTTCAATATTTTATTCATACTCTCCAGGGGACAAACAATAGCCTACACACCCTCTCCTACCTATTCGTATCCTGGCCTGATAACAAAGATGATAGGAAATCGGTCTTCAGCAATTACACGTTTACACGGAAGTCAATTGGATACTCATACTGTGGGTTAGAGATTATTTGCATGTTAGGTAGGGAGATAAAATAATATACACCGCGGTGTAAAAAAGTTATGAATACTTATGTCATTCTATTCGTATAATTATAATTATAAAATGTTTCAAAACAAGTACAACTGAGAAGCCGTACGGTTTGCAATGCACTCTTTGCTTCCAGTATGGCAAAATCTTAACTATATTAGTTATAAGAACTAATATGGTGTGACTAATACTTCCAACGATTTACCGATAAAAATCTTATTGTAGTAATAGCACCATTGTGACACAATTGTTACATAACATATTAGGATATACACTGAAGAGCCAAAAAAACTGATACACCTGCCTAATATCTTGTAGGGCTTCCGCTAGCATGCAGGAGTGCCGTAACACGACGTGGCATGGACTCGACTAATGTCTGAAGTAGTGCTGAAGGGAATTGACACCATGAATCCTGCAGGGCTGTCCATAAACTCGTAAGAGTACGAGGGGATGGAGATCTCGTTCAAGCTCACTTAAATCGTGAATGCCTACCATTGTAGCAGCAGTAATCGATCTAAGAACTGTACCAGGCTCTGGTTGTCTTATATAGTCGTTGCCGACCGGAGCGCCGTATTCTGATTGGTTACAGATCTCTCTATTTCAATACACATAGTTGTACCAGTTCTTTTGGCTCTTCAGTGTATTTACATCGTATTTAGGGTTCATTAAAAGACAAAATGGTAGGAAGTGAATATAAACAATACTATAGTGATGTAGTACTATATTAGCAAAGAACTTTTCAATTTTTATCTACAAAATAAATGTGTCTCAACGGCACGTAGAAAGGAAAAAAAGAGTTAGAAACCCAATAATATTACATTTCTTATTCAGTGGTCGAGAGACCTGTGTAATGCAGTTTGCGATAGATCTGTGTTACGAAATGGAAAAACCAGGACAATTACAAGAAACAGGCTTCATAGGGATTATGGTGAAGATCTGCAGCTTGTAGTCGGGGAGTGTAGAGAAATTTAAGGGGCTGGGAGGGGCAGGGTCAAGCGGAGAAAAGCTGGGTGGAGTGAGAAAGGGAGTGGCGGGGTAGAATGGGAAATAACGAAGCGGTGTGAAGAGGAAGAGCGTAGCGAGATGAAGTCGGGAAGAGCGTGGTTGATGGTGTACGAGGAGCTTGGTGGGGTGGACGAGGCGGGGTAGAGAGGAAAAGAGCCAGGCGGGTGGAGTGGGGAATAACAGGACTAATTGAGTGGAGAAGAGAGTGGTGGGTGGATTGGGGAAGAGCTTGGGCGGAGTGGAGTGGAGTGGAGTGGAGTGGAGTGGAGTGGGAAAGAGTGTTGCAGAGTGGTTGGAAAGTGTGGCAAGATGGCGTTGAGTGGGGAAGAGCGTGGTGGAGAGTGGTTGGAAAGTGTGGCAAGATGGCGTTGAGTGGGGAAGAGCGTGGTGGAGAGTGGTTGGAAAGTGTGGCAAGATGGCGTTGAGTGGGGAAGAGCGTGGTGGAGAGTGGTTGGAAAGTGTGGCAAGATGGCGTTGAGTGGGGAAGAGCGTGGTGGAGAGTGGTTGGAAAGTGTGGCAAGATGGCGTTGAGTGGGGAAGAGCGTGGTGGAGAGTGGTTGGAAAGTGTGGCAAGATGGCGTTGAGTGGGGAAGAGCGTGGTGGAGAGTGGTTGGAAAGTGTGGCAAGATGGCGTTGAGTGGGGAAGAGCGTGGTGGAGAGTGGTTGGAAAGTGTGGCAAGATGGCGTTGAGTGGGGAAGAGCGTGGTGGAGAGTGG
Organism: Gryllus longicercus; assembly: GCA_038098605.1. Lineage (NCBI taxonomy): Eukaryota > Metazoa > Arthropoda > Insecta > Orthoptera > Gryllidae > Gryllus > Gryllus longicercus. The sequence goes on along the minus strand of JAZDUA010000223.1, from coordinate 632,483 downwards.
AAATGGGGAAGCGAGTGGAATAGAAGTTGGTGGGATGGAGTGGGATAGTGTGGGAAGGTCTGGAAAGAGCGAGGAGGGGTGAGTGGAGAATGGGGAAGCGAGTAGCGTATGAAGTGGGGAAGAGCTTGGCGGGGTGGTGTGGGGAAGAGAGTGGAATAGAAGTCGGCGGGATGGAGTGGGATAGAGTGTGGGATGGACTGGAAAGTGCGTGTAGGAGTGAGTGAGGAAGAACGTGGTGGGAAGGAGTTGGCTAGAGCATAGTGGGAAGGAATGACAAACAGCGTGGCTGGGCGAGCGGAGAGGAAGGTGGCGGTGTGAAACGGAGAAGAGCGTGGTGGTGGGTCAGGGCGGATTGCAGCCGAGCGGGGTGAGTGTGAGTGTGAGTGTGAGCGGAGCGGGGAGGCGACCGCCGCGTTACGTGCCGCTAAACCAATCGCGGCGGTGCGGGCGGTGGTGGGCGGGCGCGGGCGAGCGGGCTGGCCGTGATTTGGTGCGCGCTCTCACTCACTCTCTCTCTCTCTCTCTCGCTCGCTCGCCCGCTCGCCGCCCGCGCCGGGGGACGGATGAAAAATGGAGATGTAATCATCATCATCATTGGCGCGGCGGATCCCCCAGGAGCCACATCGCACGCGCCGCGCCGCGCCGCTCCGCCCCTCCCCTCCCCTCCCCTCCCCTCCCCTCCCCGCCCCTCCCCATCCCGCCTCGACCCGACCCGGGCGCGCTGAATGTTTCATAAGACGCGCCAGGCCGCGCGCCCCCGCCTCCCTCGCCCACGATTGCGCCCCTTCGTGCACAGTGCGTCCGAATGGCGGCGCCTCCGCGGAGCTCACACGTCTTTTGCTACGAGAAAACCGAGTTAATTGTTTCAAGTATCATCGCCCTGTTCGGGAGTTCAGCCTGGGTCTCCGGGCTTACGTTGCTTTAACCACTAAGCTGCCGAGATGAAAGCGATGCTTTGAACACATTATGAACGAGAAATGGGAAAAACAGAAATGAACCAAATTAGCATACAATGATTACTTGATTTGTCGCTAACTTGTTTTAATGTTCGTAATTACATTCAACGTACCGTGTCATGCTAATAATGTCTGAATATCAGTTGAAGCAATATATTCCATTTTCGTAACAAACAACATGTAACGTATTGTAGAATACTGTATCTCTTTGAATATATTTGTTTTTTGGTTATCTTTATATACACTTTCTATCTCGTTACGTCATAAAACATCATTTCTTCTCTTCATGCGTGCTTTTCCCATTGAGCATGACAATTTCTGAGTTTCTTTCGCCTGTGGGTGGGTGTAGTGCTGATTATTTAATGCTAATATGCCGAAATTATTTATATTATATTACTATTGTTTCTAATGTTTCGTTTCCAAACTGATTGTCCTCTTCTCATGAGTCACAAATGACTGCAGAACGACCTAGCGCTCGTTTGGGGTAAATATTCAACTGTATTATGAGTTTCCATCGTAAGTCCGACATCCTCTGATGTAGTAGTAGTAGTAGTTTGCGGGTTTGCCTATCCATTCTGGGTGAATGTTGCTGTAGTACGTTAAAAAACGGTCATTCTATCTTTCCTTATCCTTGTCTCCTCGTCTTCCCCTTACATACACACACACACACAAACACACTTTCATGTACTCTCCAAACACTCATGTTGACGCTTAGTGCTCGCCTGGAGAGTGTCAAAGAAGCGGAGATACCAGGAGGAGGGAAACCCGCGAGTCGTCATGTGTGTTGGCGCCAGATCACACTTTCCAGAGGGGGAGGTCCATCACCTCCTCTCTAGACAGAACACGCACTACACTTAGGGTATTAATGACAATAGCACTTGTCGCGCCTGAAATCACCAAGTAATCAATCAATCTAGATTTATTTATTTAGTCAAAAAACAGTAAAAACTGAATGTGACGTATGGGGGAGAAGTACGGGGGAGAAGGACAGGGACGTATGGGGGAGAAGACGTATCGGGTATCAATTCACCCCTGCATCTTAAATACGACGGGCGTTTGGCGGGAGAGGTTCGGCTTTCGGCCAGCGCGCCGCCGGCCTCGCCTGGGAGCGGCGGCAGCTGCGGAGGTTCTGTCGGCTGCCGCCGGTCGCGCTGCCGCCGTAGCCATCGCGGTTATTAACGTCTCCACCCCCACCACAACAACGCTCCGTCAAGCGTCGGGTTGAGAATTATTTGACTCTCGTAATCGCTGCGGCTTTAACCGCCTCCGCTGCTGGCATTGCTACCTGCAACTGTCGTCCCTTTGATTACTCAGTACGTATCAAGCATAGTCCCAAATATAAACTACTGCAATAATCATTTCTCTCAATACAATTATTATAACTCCCCTTACTTATATTATTGACATAATCGTTTATTGCCTTATATTTACACAGCAGAGCTGTTCGTATTTTTTCCACATTTCCACCTTCTAATTCCATCCACTCCCCTCCTACATTCTTCTTGTGATCTCCATCGCCTCCATGTCTTCTTCATAATCCATATTAGAAATTAATTATAATATTTCCGTAGAGCCCCAGAATGGCAAGCGAGTTCCCTTATTATGCGCAAGGACCCGAGTTTGATTCCTGGTGAAGGTATGAAATAATTTTGATTTCATAAAAATGTCGCAGTCGCTGAGACTCGGACAATAGGAATGATAGTGTGGGTGTGCTTAGTAATGGTATTTGTGCTGTGATTGTCTTAGGGCTGGTCGGAATTTAGAAGATTTTGGACTCATGAAGAAAACAGTCGCAAAACAAACACTTCCTCGGAATTACCTTGCATTTCTCACCCTGCCAGGCCCCAACAACCTTCGAATTGAGAAGGTTATAGATATTTATTTACATACGTTGAACTATCATTACTTCTGTCACTACTTTTCCGTTTATTATTTGAAGACCACATTACAACAGTGAGATAAAATTCTTATTTGGTTTATCATTACAATGACCTACATTCTTACCGCTTTTTGTTTTATTCTATTACCATGACTGTTTATCGCTAATACTGTTCATATTATATTTCATTGCCGTCCCCATTTCGCAACAACATTCCTCGGTCCAGGCAACTCTCTCCACCCCCGCCTTCTTTCGTCGTTCACTAATGGCATTCCAGCCCTGACGCTCTCTTCATCCATCAACTTCTTCGTTTCCGCGTGTGGTGTATTCCCGTCGTTTGCAGGAACCGTTTTAATTATCTCACAGACGGCTACCCTTGCCCAGTCGACAACGGCTTTACTAACACTTTCACCACCTCCTCAAAATGGTTCAATTGGCATCTTTGACATGCCAAAATTTAGCATCTAAAAAACTAAACAAAATATGTAAAAAAATAGTTGTATTCGTTTTTTAAAAATGTAATTGAATATACTGAAATAGGTTAAAAAAGTTTCGTGAGGATGATCTGAATAGTTCATAACTCATACAATGGTTATAAGTATATTTATTTCAATAAAAGTTTTAATTTGTTAATATATGTTTAAAAATATTCGAATATTATTTTAGTTTTAATGTTACAATTTTAACATTAAATTTGGTTTGTATACATTTAGTTATTGATTCCCAAAGCTTAGATGTACTTACGGCCTTTTAAGATTTGGCCCTTGACCTTATCTATTATCTTTTTGCTTACAAAAGCTAAGAAAATAAAATAATGAAAGATAATTTGGGGCCGTCACGCGCGTTAAAAGCGAAACTTCAAGGATTCAGAAATACGAAAGAGGTATATATACGAATTATTTTACTAATGCATGCAATAGTATACCAATTCCTTTCCCGACACTCGCCTTCGCGCTCAATTAATGTATTCTATGTTATAATAATCATCTGAAAGAGAAGAAAGAAAGTAATATAATCCGCGACGGCGGCCACCGGCTCCGGACTGACACAGGAAAGTGAACTCTTTTAATTTCTCGGCTTCTGTGGAAGGAACGCTTCGGTTTTTGGCCTTTGTTTAGTTCTCGTTAGGCAAGAACATAAGATTTCAAACATTTTTTCATCTGTGACGCGTAGTTTAGCGACGGAAAAACCGTTGTACTCTGGGACGGCAATTGGTGTGAAGTCCGAGAGGGTAATTGACCATTGTAGGGGTACCGTTCCCTCTTTATCACCCACCGAAAATGTGTATGAAGGGAATAATACAAAACATTTTTCTAATTGTCATGTATGTCATTATATTGTTATCACATTTATTTTCTGTAACTTCATCAGTTGATTTTGGAAATGCAAAAACAGTGCTCGGCGTTGCTATTTTTTATATAAACTCATTTAACAATTTTTCAAATTGATTTTGTAGGTCACAGTGCAAACAACATGTAAAAACGCAATATTGTTTAGACGATTTTGCAACTTAGTTGATCGAATATATACGTTTTGAGTCGACGCACTACCGAGAAACCTCTGGAATTTGATGTTTATTCAATTTTACCCATTTGTCTCATCGCAAATTGTGAGTGGAAATTTTACCCATTCGGAATTTTTCGTGCGGGTTGAGCTTCCCACCATAACCACATTATCCGCCGGGCCTGGTAGCACTTACGTTTAGTTGAACCGTCCCAACGTGCCATCTTCCCCAACAGCCAGAAAAGGACTGTTACTTCGAAAAACTTCCGCTCCCCCTCATTGTACGTTCAACCTCACCGCACGCCGCCTTTCTCGCGTGCCGTCTCACCGCCACGCGCCGTCTCCTGCCTCCGCCGTCCCCGCTGGCACACGCGCTGTCCGCAGCCGGCGGAGGAGACGACTTGCGCCGATCGCTGCTCCATTATTTAAATATAATCCTGCCGAGGGCGCGGCGCTCATTTGCGCCGCGGCGCCGCGTGCCATGTTTACAGATGAGCCGCGTCGCGCGCAGCCAGCGCCGCGCCGCGGCCGGCGCTCTCTTTTGGATTTCGCTGCTCCTTATTCTAAAAGGTTCGCCCCCTCCTCGAATGCGGCGGGCGAATAGCGTGCGAATGGCGCATTCGTCAGTTGAGTTGATTGCGCGGGTTATTTGTGTAAACAGACGCAAGAAGCGTGCGAAATATTTTATAAAGTAATACAGCCTGAGAATGCTTGAATGCTATTCATGAAAACGTCGATTTTGACAGCATGTTTCGAGTGATTCTGGTTTACTGGTTCGTTGAGATAGTGTCTGCGAGTTTATGACAGCTTTGGATGCTGTACTAATCGAATGGTTGTAGATGAGATCTTTGTACTGGTCGTAGCGATCAGAATTGATTCGGGGAAATTAGTATAAAGGACACCTACAACTGCATACGTATGCCCTATCTGGATCAACGCCTCTAAAACTAACATCAATAAATTACAAATCATCCAAAATCATTTCTTCTGACTTGCCACTCATGCACCCTCAAATGTTTGACAACAGAAAGAATTGAATTTTCCCCCTATAGTTCACCATATTGCGTTCCTATCTAACAGTTTCTTCTCCAAAATAAACGCAATAATCCAAGCCATCCATTACGACTAAGCTACCAACTACCAGCTCCCAACTAGAACAAAAAATAGATACCCATTAGATTCATTCCTCAACATATTTTCAGAACTGAATTAATCCCATAGGCGCTCTGTGAGATTCCTATTCATGTGTAGTTAGATATGTGTAACATTAGATTTAAGTTAAATATTAACTCAGAAAATACATATGATGTAGTATATATAATACTGAACAAGATATATTCATTCATTAATAAAAATATATTTTAAAAAAACTTACAACTATATTGTTGAAATCATCTATGTCTTTCACGGGACTTGATCTGGCAGCCTTCTGCTCCGCGTACTTGAACATTCTTCCAAGATATTGTGCCACCGAGGTCGGCATGAGGTTAACCGAACTAGATCTGTTAAATACTAAATTGGTTAGTTTTCGATACTTTATGTGCATTTACTCTGCACATTGTTTAAGATAATAAATAGACCTTTTCGAGGCAGCGGTCAGTTCGTTTTAGGAGCTTAACCCCCACCCCAACGTGCTTTTTCGAAAACTCATTTCAAAATTATTTTTAACTGTCAGGAATCTGATGAATCATATTGTAACGAATCATGTGTAAATGTCGGAAAGAGAGTGTCGAAGAGCACAGCGTTTAACCAGTGTTCTGATGGGTGCATTAAAAACGCTATAATTTTTATTTTAGACACTAGCGCGCAGCGTTGTAGCGACCTTTTTAATAAACGTTGTTAAATATTATGCTGGGTATTAGCCATGCTAATAATTACTACCAATAAACGTTAAATAACTGAAGGAGAAAATCAGCGATGTATGATTTCTATAATAACAATTTTTTCGACGAGACTTCGCGTCGGGCAGAATTTAAAAGAAAGTGCAAGCGAACGCAATGCAAACTTCCCGACGATAATACCTCAAGATCCGGCACCAAAACATAAATCCATACGCCAAACATGTTACACGAAGCAACGTTGACAAATATTGAGTCAGCATTAAAGAATAAATGGTTCCGCCGCGGTTTATTTGCCTCAACCACGGCCATGTCATGGGGCACATATTTGTTTAGTCTGCTTTTCTTGCATCGCGGCGATTCGCAATTGTAAGGTCGATTCTACCTCATGAAACTCGATTAAAGGGAACATGCATTTGTCATCAACAGACATACGGCTTGCGCCAGATTTTAATATGATACACATTTTTTCAAATGAGACCGTTTGTTCGTAAAAATAAAACCTGAGTCATTAGTAAGTTTTTTAATAACCAGTTATTTCTATTTATTTCAATAACTGAGTTCTTCAATGTCTGGGTACTTCAATAACTGTGTTTTTATGAGGGATTCAATAAAAGGCAGACGTCAGTAACTGGAAGTTTTCACTAATTGGGTTACTCAATAACAGTGCACCTCAATATCCTGTTACTTCAGTCACCACCTTCTTTAATGTCAGCTTAGTTATTTCTTCAATAATCTGTTATTTCAATTACCTGTTACTTCAATAACGAGCTTTTTTAAATAATATGCTTCTTCAATAACCTGTTTATTGAACTCTCGGTTATTTTGATAACCTTTTTCCCATAACCGTTTTTTTCAATAACCTTTTTTCATAACAAGACCGTTCAATAATTATTGAACTGTCATTTTATGAAAGAAAAGATTATTGAAAAAATCGGTTATTGAAAAAATCGGTTATTGAAATAATCGGTTATTGAAATAATCGGTTATTGAAATAATCGGTTATTGAAATAATCGGTTATTGAAATAATCGGTTATTGAAATAATCGGTTATTGAAATAATCGGTTATTGAAATAATCGGTTATTGAAATAATCGGTTATTGAAATAATCGGTTATTGAAATAATCGGTTATGGAATAACCGGTTATTGAAATAATCGGTTATTGAAATAATAGGTTATTGAAAAAAAACTCTTAAAATATGTTTCTTCAATTTTGTTACTTCGATAACCTGTTATTTCAAAAACCGGTAGTTTTATCAGTTATAACCCGCTGATGAAAATGCTAAGCACATAAATCCGTAATTTTTTGAATAACCGCCATCATCTCTGCGTCTGTGTTCCTCGTCATGTGGCGGTCGAGCGCGCGCCTTCACGGCGCGGACGCGCGGCGGCGACGACGCGAGAGGGCGCAGCGCTGCACGGCGCGGCGCGATTTGTCGCGGCCCGATTTGTCGCGGCGCGCGTGAAATACGCGCGTGAGCGGACGGTGGGCGCGCGAGGAGCGCGGCGCGTAATTGAACTGCCAGCGTGAGAAACGCTCCCGAGGAGGTGGACGCGTTTTAGCGCCCTATTTTCACACGCGAGACGAGACGCACGTGAGAGAGCGCTGGGGCTGAGCGCCGTGCCAGCGGCAGAGCGGCTTGGGAGGGGAAGCCCAATCTGTTTTCGCTCTCCGAAATAGTTTAAACCTAAGTAGCAAACCGAAAGCAATCCATACACGTTATTAGCCATTCCGGCAATGAGACCTAATCTGTTCTTTCGCACCAAACAGTTTTTTTTTCTCTAAGAATACGTTGAGTCAACGTTTTGCTGGAAATAATATTACAACATACTATTTGGTTCTCTTATTCATTTCATCGTTTGTGAATAATCACATAAGTTTAAAAAACCTAATTGTAGAATAATTATTATGGGCGCATTGATGTACATTACATACATTTAATAAATCATAGATTGTAGTTAGGTTTCAGGGTAAACAAGATTCTTAGAAATACGTCAAATTGTCTTATTCATACCATGAACAGGATTTGAGATCATCGATTAACATAAAATACACCGGGCCACGACATCGGCCTAAACACAAGTAAAAGATAAGTCGGAGCAGGACGTAAATCAGTTTCAACATAATCAGTTTTTCATAAGAAGATAGGAATTAGGCTTCGAACCGTTTCAAAACTAAGCAGAAAGCGAAATACTTTTTAATTAAAAACCAAAATCAAAGCCCAAACAGAATCCTAAATATTTTATTAATTGAAAACAAGATCGGAATGTTGTTTAAACGTGATGATGCCTTGATTAAATCTCTTATTGAAATATAATGAGCCAAACTGTAGTAAACGTAGTGGGAAATCCGCATCTGAAATTTGACACACTGAATTTTGATTGCAACTAGATAGCAAGATCAAAACCGGTCAGTGTAGGGAAGAAAATTCTGGGTCAATGCTATTTTAATCTCTTCCGATCGGCCGTATGGTCGGTTTCCTGCGGTCAAATCCCGCCAGTTACCAGAGCGATACTTTCAACAACAGATCCTGGACCATTCGTCACACTCCTTATCCTGTTTCGCTCCCGTCCTCAGGGTCGGTAAATGGATGGATTTTCCATCACTTCATTTCCTTGAGCTCGAGAGCAGAAATCTAGAGATCTAGCAGCGTAGCAAGAACTCCAAGAATTGAATTGCATGGTATGTGACTCCAAGGATTGATTTGCAGTCTACGTCTAGAAGTTGCTGACGTTCAGAGATATTAACGTTTTAAGAAAAATTAGGGTCTTGCTATGGACTTTATTCTTTCATTTAAAATCGCATTTGTGTTGTATATGTTTAGCGTGTTGTAATTTAGAAATATATATGACGTTTTAAAGTTGTAGTGCAGAGAAATGTAGAATTGAAATTAAATAAATAAATTGTTGACAACTTTTCCCAAATTGGTTTTAGTGGGGTATTTTTTTAATGGCGTATTTATATTATATCGTGTTGGGGAAAATAGACTTTATCATAGGCTTTTTTAGCGGGCTTTTTTGTCGTCAAATACTGAGATTTGACTTGAGATTTGATACTTGAGATTTGATACTAATTTTTGTATTATCGTTTCTACATATTATCGTAAATTTAGATGATTGCTGTTGACAGATTGCAATATATGTCCTACTATTGATTAAATTGTTAAAACTTATAAAAACACAGTTGTATCCATTACTTAAGAGTAAGTCAATAAGTATCTGCCCTCTATGTTTATAATTGATTACATCAGTACAAAATGTACAGGAGACCAATTTCCAATAAGCGCCAAAGTGCTCATCAACTAGGTACCGGGAATCACTCCATGGATTGTTCGCTAATTGTGATGGCATGAGAGATTGGGAGTCCGCTACTAAGCTCATTTCCTCCATTTGCTATTTTTACAAGATTATTCATCATTCATCATCTTGTAAATGAATCATCAGTTCATTAGTCGCAGTGATCTACGAGATATTCCTAAGCATTCGTCATAGTTTGCATCCACATCAACGTATTTGAAAAGAAAAAATAAATTAAAATACTAGTGCACATGAAAAGAGAGAGGTTTTCAAATCTGAAAAAAACACACAACAGAACTATTAGACTGAGCTACAATTTAGGGGAGGAAATAAGTATATATTTTGATAGATTTTGTATAAGCAGAAGGCCTTAGGAACAGGTAATTATGCACAAAATGTAAAAAAGTTTAAGTAGTTAGGCGGAAGAGCAGGTCTTATAGCATAAACGGAAATAAGGAATATAATAATATTAATAATAGTAATAATAACAACAATAAAAATTATTATTAGGAAACGTGATGGAAGGTTTATAGGAATATAAAAAACTAAAACTAGTTAATATATTTTGGATAGCAAATGAAAGTTTAAAAAATTAATATAAAGACGACGATATATTGAAGGCACTTCAGACAAAAATAAAAAATAAATATTAAGGTATTTCAGTTATGAATAGCAGATTATTAAAGAAAATTTTGAAAGATTCCATTGATTATTCTATTCATCGGAAATATTATCTATTGGCTTTTCAAGTTATTACCTTTTTCATTAAGAACACTATATTGCGTGCTGTTTGAGAAGCAGGTGCAAGATTAATAACATCTTTTGAAAAAAGCAAAAAAATGACAAAAGCTAAACGAATACAAAAGTAATGTTATTTGTATCAAATTACAAATTACTCTATATTGCAATTTGGTAATTAATAAATGTATTTTATATAAGTGATTAATAGCAAGTTGTTAAACTTCAACTTTGTCGCTTGTTCAAACATTCTTCTCCTTCTACCAGCTACTGCATCGCAATCCTATAATAAGAGCTTATTTTTTGCAAAATTGTTGATTGGTGTTCTCTTACTGCCCTGTTACAAACATCTAACATATGCAAATCATAACCGTAAGAATGATAATGTGATATTACAGATAATTTGATCATTATCTTAAAGTGGATAAAAGTAATTCATATTATATATCGTAAATAGATCTAAAGGTAAAGACGTACGTTGCATATGAACTTCTAATTGCAGTTTTTTAAAGCAGCTTCCAAACCGGCATCAAAAGATCACCATCATCTCTGACTCGCTTCCGCTCTTTACATTAATAAATATAATAATATTTCCCTTATTGCTAATAATGTCATAGGTATCTAAATTCTATGTCTTCTGAAAATATTATTACTTTTAAATATTCTGAGCATTTAAATTGTTAGAGGTTCATGTCTCTGAGCATTCTCCAGAAACTCAGAAACTGACTTTAATGATGATGATGATGATGACGTGATGACGATTCAACCTCGGGCGCTGCATGGTCGGGGCTGATCGCGCCGCGGAAGTAGCTCCTTTCGGGAGATAAAGAGGACGAGCGCCGGCCCGAGTCTTGGGGGACCCCTGTGAATCGAACGCGCCGGCGAAAGCAGGGGCCGGCGAACCACTCTCTCTCCCTCTCCCTCTTTTCCCTTTCCCTCTCTTTCTCTCTCTCTGTCTCCCTCTTTCTCTCCCTCGCTTCCCCGCCCACTCGCGGGCGCGCGCTGGCTGGCTACGAGTGGCGCGCCGGGGGGGCGGGGCCGGGCCCGGGGTCGGGAAAGGCCGTTTCGTCCGGCGCACCACTTTGATGGAGTCTCGGCGCTGCCGTATCAACTAATGGTGCACGTGTTACCCTTTGCAGGCGCTTCTGCGGCGGGGACGAGGTCCGGGGTCCGGGGGCGGGGGGACGGCAGGGGCCGCACCCGACGAGAACGGCGGCGGCGGTGGTAGCAGCGCCGCGCGCGCTGTGCGCTGCGAATCTGTCTGCAGCCCCATCACGACGCGGCACATCAGCATTAGAAGTAGGTTGAGCCGCGGAATAACATTTTAAAATATAATAAGGCTATTATTTCGACGCTCCGAAACTCGCTGCCATCATTTAATAAACACCATCAAGTGTGAAGCGCGGGGCAGAGGGCCCGCCTGCTAACCTACGAAATATATTAATATTTCAAAACTCAATTTGGATCTTATAGGAGGGGCTGCAGTTTCACGGTCCCGCGCGCGCTACGGCCATTTGAAATATTTCATACGGCGCGTGATACACTTACATGAGTGTTGTTTATACCTTTATGGTTCATTGTTTGCAAAATTGAGTGGAATTACAAAATCACGAGTGCGCGCGTATAGGTGAGCGTGGGGAGGAGGAGGGGGTGGTGAGGGTAAAAATTGAACGAATAATGAGAGAGGAGAATTAAATAATTTGCTCGACTAACGGGATGTAATTTGCAATAAAGTTGCGCCCGCGTGGGCCGCACGGGGGGGGGGGGCGAGGAGCCCTCATCGGAGCTCGCCCTCCAAATTAACATCCACTCGACTGCGCGTTGTTTTGCGCGCGTTACGTATTAATGGCACTCGACCTGGAGCGCCGCCATTCAATAAATAAGCCGGAATAAATATTGGAGCGGGCGGCGCGCGGGGGCGCGGGCGCGGGCCGTGCGTGGACAGCGGTGGGCAGCGAGCCGGCGGCGACGCGCGACAGCCCGATGTCTTGGTATTGATGACGAGATCATTACGATGATGTGGTGCGGTTTGGAAACTGGCCTAGGTAATCTTTTTTTAAGGTCCCATCAACTTCTAGATAATTAGCGACTGCTATTGCTTGTAACGGTACGGTAACTGTGAGGACGACACGATATGATGATGATAGGGGGTGAAAGAACGAACACAATACAACCATCCCCGAGGCGGGACTCGAACCCGCGACCCTTCGGTACGAGATCACTACGGCACTATTGCCTTAGCGATCTTTTCTACCGGGTCGACTAAATAATGCTGTTGTTTAGAGTGGGGGATCTTATGTGTCGATGCTGAAAATGAGTGTTGTTTTGGATCTGGTGCGATGTTTCAAAATGTATGTATTTACTGCGAACTCGAGGAATACCGTATTATTACCCATTACAATTAGATAAAGGGGATGGGCACAATAAACAGGGGATGGGCACAAGGAGAGTGGAAGATGCGCGACCATGGGTGAATAGTGGGATTTTTTTAAAACTAACGTTGAAACTGCTATTTTTCGTGTGGAAGAATGAATGTGTCCGTAATGGGTTGTTGTTGCAAATGCGATATCATAACCCGGCATTTATCTTCGCTTTTAGTTTTCGTCAATCCATTTCAGATCTTCAGATAATTTGGAACAACTCCCTCCTTTAGAGTTATAAAGTCGAAATGAATGTGGATTTGAAGCTTCGCAGCGCGGGGCGAAGAGAGATGAGAAAGGCGGGAAATTTATTGAAATTTATATTACTCTTAAATGAAACGACGAATTAAAATTAGGCAATCAATAAAAATTAACAAGCATTGCTTTGTAGATTTTGTGACTATTTTCCCTTATTTCATTCCAATGATTCCACGTTTTATCAAGAAATAATGCTGGAAATATATATATTATTTTTCTAGATTTCCATTGATGCTGCTTCCAAATACATTGTGATTGTGTGTTGTATAATTCAGTTTTTTGAATCCAAATTATTGTTCACTTTGACTTATCAGACAGAATTATAAAATTGCGTAGTTTAATATTTTAAAATCTATCGTTAGAATTTGGACTGAATATCAACATTCAACACAATTCTTGAAGAATGTTTTCAGTTTCAGGATATAATATTAAATAATTGCAAACATTACTAGGTGTTTGACTAAACTAAACTGCTTACAGACCATTCACATTATTTACATTTCCCCTTCAAATACATTATTTATCCTCAAACCACAGGTCATTTCTCTGACTCTTGTTGTCAGACTCTAGTGCCTGGTACCCACTGCCACGACTTCTCCGTCAGAATACATTTATTTCACTTCATCATACCACCCTTTGCAGTAGGAAACCAGGATGAATATTTGATCAGTGACCCCAGGGAGAGATGGGGAGTAGAAATCTTTAGACCCTAAGCAATGCCGAAAAAGTAATGTGAGAAATCCAGTATTACTTCATATCGATAATTAAATGATTGTCATCAAATTGGATGTCCTACCGCCGATTTCTGAGATGAATGGTTTTAATGAATTATGAATGATGATTATGTAGCAATAGTGAGATGAAAAGCATGGAAAACGGAGCATGCGAGAACATTGAGTAAATCTAACGCGAACCCGATGTGTCCACAAATTCCATGAATTGATTGATTGAAGTTACCTCGCTTCATGGTATGGTCATTGGTCCCGTTAGTGTAGTGAATTCCTTATCTCTGAAGGTGGTGATGTTTCTTATCCGCTGGATGGTGAGATTCGGCGACGACCTTCACGTCGGCTTGCTGGTATTTCCCACTTCATGTATCTCTCCCCAGGGGGGGGGGGCATCGCCCCAGCCAGGACACCACACCAGTCGGGTCAAGCTCTAAGCTCCTATCTAGTCTCCAGATAGTGTAGGGAAGTGTAGTACATGTGTGTATGTAAAGAGGGAGAGGATAGGACAAGGAAATGGAAGGAAATTTCACGCGCATTCAGTGACCCCTTTGTTAGGGTACTGCGACGTCAGCCACATCGATTGAGGAAGATCAGTTTAGGGGAAAATCGGCTGAACGGGTTATCCGCTAGACACATAGACACAGTCACAGACAGACAGATCTACGGACGGACACAGACTGACGGACAGATGAATGGACGGGCAGATGAACGGACGGGCAGATGAACGGACGGACAGATGAACGGGCATACAGATGAACGGACGGACAGATGAACGGACGGACAGATGAACGGACGGACAGATGAACGGACGGACAGATGAACGGACGGACAGATGAACGGACGGACAGATGAACGGACAGACAGATGAACGGACGGACAGATGGGCGGACGGACAAACATACTGGCCGTTTTGCCATCAAGCAATTTTTCGGTATTACGGAGCCAGAAAATATGGATTCTGGCTACATTACATGTTACAGGATTTTTTTCTACATTTAGCAACTGAATTTGTCTAGTTTTTCGTTAACAGGGCGGGGCAATAAGAGGTTTTCTGCATTACATAACTATCTCTTCTTAGGAATATCTTCTTAAGGGCGAGAAAGTAAAAATAGTATTTTAGATAAACACTTTGTTGAACACCATGGCGCAGTGCGTTACGAACAAGGAATCTGCATCTGCAGCGATGTATACCGAACGATGCGCATCACAAGTAGCCCAGCGAAAAATCTTCCGTATCTCAGCGATCTGAGAGAAAGCGCTACCGTGATGGGTTAAGGCACCTACAGTGATGAAACTCTACAGCGTGAATTAGAAAATTTGATTTAGTAATGAAATATTTTTTTTTAAATTTTAAAAGGTTTTTCTACTGATACATTCTCATGTAATTTTGTATATCCCAGCAGGAAGAAGTCAAACAGTTGTAAAAATATTAACATGTATTTTTATTATGAACACGCATAGCAAAAAAATATTTTGTCACGATAAACCCTGCCGGAGATATTTCGCCAAGCTAATAAACTGATAAATCACAAAAAACAATTTTTCAGGACAGCAGCAGTAAATGAGGCACTTGCAGCAAAATCCTATTTCTTCTTCTTCTTCTTCCTCGCGAATAGGCCACATAGGACCACGCGTACATACATCCTGCATTTACCGTGGCTCAGTCTCATATATCGCGGTAGCAGGTGTATGTGTCACCCAATTGGGGGGGGGGGGGGATCAGTATTTTCTACTGAATCCAATTTTTATCCCCCAGGGCTGTTAGCTCTGAGGGTATGAAAGATGAAATGATGATGATAATGAGGGGCGAAAGGACGACACACTCATACAAACACACACAAATACACCCATGCCCGAGGCGGGACTCGAACCCGCGATCTTCTGGTCCGAGACCACTCCGGCACTACTTCCTTAGCGATCTCGGCCATCTGATCGGCTAAAATCCTATTTAATGCAATATTCTTATTTCTTCAGTTTTCAACTCCATCTAAATTAGTTAAACTTTGAATGATTATGAGATTTACCTTGCGTATTAAATCAGAAATGAAATAGAAATGTATATTTTTATCCTATGAGTATTTGAACTAATCTTCTAGCAGGAACATACTTATATAGAATACACAGAACACAAATATAAGAAACAAATGAAACGTATTGTAGATATGTTTGTCAAGTATGTCAAATCTTTGATAAATAGTGAATTATGAAGCAACTGATTTTGTAAAGGTTATCTGAAATTTAGTTTCATTTGTAAATAAATGTGAGCCCATTTCTCAAAATTCAGAAGAAATATAACTTATATATAACATATAAATTGTAAATATAACTTAAAAATATATATAATACACACTATATATATAGTGTGTATTATATATATATATATATATATATATATATATATATATATATATATTAGCAGAGAGTGGTTAGGAGTCGTTAACGTGTATAGATGCAGCAGTTGATTAGAAACGTATTTCAAAGACGTTTTCATAGATAAAATGAGAACGAACCTAGTGGTGCTTCGGAATGGCACAGACTTTTCCGTATTAGTTTTCTATATCCTATGGTCACGGCTAGCTACTCGTACTTGCCACATACTCTCGCCATCTGCCATCTATCACCGAACAAAGTACTTTTCTTGACATTTTCTTAATTTTTCGGTTTTCTACTGTAGAAAGGTAAGGTAGAAAATTTTAAGAATATTAAAGAACAGTATATACAGTAATATTAAAGAGTGCAATAAGCACTATCCGTTCGAAACATTTGAAGAAACAAATTAGAGACGTTTCTGAGAAAATGGCGTTTGAGCGTTTCTGAAAATGCGGAATTTTGAGTCAGGTTTCACAGAAACTGTCGAGTTTTCGAGAAACTATATTTGACAGTATTTAAAGCACATGTATTTATAAATATAATTATGTGAAAAAATCTCCGATAATACTAATAAACGACGTGAGAGACAAGTCAAAAAAAATAATTTTTGTAATTTTTCAAAAAACGAAAGAATTGATCAACATCGCGTTTATGTCATCTACATGGTAAATTTAACACAACTGTACCAAAAGTTTAAAGAAAAAAATTGGAGTCATTTTTGAGAAAATCTTGTTTTTGTTATATTTTGAAGTTGCACATTTTGCACACAGTATTGCGCAATAACTACTACCTTCAAGCTTGCAGTTGTAGGAAGACGCCGCTAAAAATTCAAAAGGATGCAATTTTCGAAAATTCACAGTTAACGGTGAATATCCGAACTATTAAGTGCATTTTACTCTATTCTTCCAAGAAATTCAAAAAAATATTGGATCCGTTTGAGAAAATGTTGAAAATGTCTGGGGCGCTTCATTTAAAGTACCCCCAAATTTTGAAGAAAGGTTTTCAAAATCGCGGCGCTTCGCCATCGACCAGGCAATATCCATTGTGGAAAAAATCCTACGAATATTTTAGGCGCTAGTGATTTTTTTTAAATTTATTTTATTTATTTGATTGTTTTGTACATAGTTCAGTTTATAAATAACTCTACATATGTATTGATGGCTTATTGCTTAACTTATTCTATCCTTATTCTAACTTAATACTACTACAGAGGTTGAGGGGACCATATTGGCACCTCATAAGAACTATTCCAGGTCTGAGAACAATTTACAAAAAATATGGAATGGGTATTTATTTTTTATGCGAGTGGGGAGGATGGGGTTTTTGCAAAGTTTGAATGAAGATAATGTTTGGATATGGTGTAATTTTGAGAAGAAATTGTGGGATAGGTAGGTGATGTGGTGCATGATGAGATCGAGGTTGAATTCATTATGTAATTGATGGTTAGATATGAACCAGGGTGCATTAGTTATTGTACGGAGGAATTGGTTCTGAACAATTTGAATTTTGTTGATGTTTGTTTTTGCAGCATTGATCCATACAGGGCAGGCGTAGAGGAGGGTAGGTCTGATAATTGTTTTGAATAAGGTTATTGCTGTTTTGTATGGGAGGAAGTTATTTCTGTTTATTAGAGATTTTAATTGATGCAATTTGTTTTTGGTTTGGGTTATTTTGATGTCTATATGCTGTTTCCAGTTCATTTTGGTGTCCAAGTGCAGTCCAAGATATTTTATGGGTTTATTTGGAGGATACCAAGGGATGGGCTCATTGTTTAATGTGAGTGGGGTTGGTGAAGTGTATGGTCTTAAAGTGAATATTTTAGCTGCAGTTTTGTTTGGGTTTAATTTTATTTTTAATTTGGATGACCAACTGTCTATTTGGTTAAGATACAATTGTATGTGATTTTTGATATTGATTAGAGAGTGGCTGGAGGAGAAGATAAGTGTGTCATCAGCAAACTGTGCTATTTTTACTGTTTCATCACTGGGGATGTCTGCTACATAAAGATTAAACAGTGTGGGTGATAGGGGGGAACCTTGAGGTAATCCTGCTTTGATTAACCTGGGGTTTGATAGATAGTTGTTGATTGTTACTGCAAAGGTTTTATTGCTTAAATAGTTTTGAATTACTGAGGTGATGTAATGTGGAGTGCCTATTTTCCTTAATTTATAAATTAGTGCCTGATGCCAGACTCTGTCAAATGCCTGAGTTATGTCGAGTGATATGAGTATTGTGTGATGTTTTCTCTGAAATGCTGTGTTGAGATGTTCTGTGATTCTGAGGAGTTGATGTTGTGTGGATATGTGATCTGTGAATCCAAACTGTTCTTTTGGGATAGCTTTTGTAATTTGTAGATGCTTTTTAAGACGTTGGAGTATTATTTTTTCGAAGATTTTTGACAGAGATGGTAGAAGACTTATCGGGCGATAGCTGTCGGTGTTAGCTGAATTTTTATTTGGCTTTGGAACAGGTAGGATGATGGCATGCTTCCATGAGGATGGAAAATGAGTTGTTCTGAAGCATGAATGGTATATATTAGTTAAGTATGCTATTGCGGGGGCTGGTAAATGTTTTAGTATTGAGTTATTGATTTTATCATGACCTGGTGCTTTTTTTATCGGGAGAGAGTTAATGATTTGTTTTATTTCTTTAGGGTTTGTGTAATGTATTTTGTGATATGGACCGTAGTTTGGGAGGTTTATGGACTGTATTATTGTGTTGTGATCCGGGTGCGGTTTAGATTGGTTGAGTGTGAAAGTTGACTCAAAGTAATTGGCGATTTCCTCAGCCTTGTCGGTTGGGGTGTATAACTTGCCTCTCGGTGAGTTGATGGGAGGAATTATTGTTTTCTTTTTTAGTATTTGTTTGGTGAATTTCCAAATAGAGTTATTTTGTACAGTTAAGGAACTTATCTTGTTCTGGAATTTGAGGTTCATATGATTTTTTATTGATTTCTTAACTATGTTAGTTAATATATTTAGTTCTGCTTTTATATGTGGGTTTTTGGTTTGATTCCATAGCCTTCTGGTCCTGTTTTTGACGCATATCAAGTTTTTGATTTCTACCGGTAGGGAAGAATGATTAATTTTGTTATGTGATTGAGTATTTGAGGGCTGCGATTCTGATATAGCTGTATGTATTATGGTGTTTAATAATGTTACGGCGTTGTCTATTTCTAAAGAATTATTTAAAATTTTGATTTTTGGTATTAAATTGCTGGTTATGTTTTGGAATTTAATCCAGTTTAATTTGAGTGTGTTTATTTTGGGGGTTGGGGATCGCGGGGTAGGGATTTGACGAGTGAATATATTAACCGGTAGATGGTCAGAGTCGAGTTCGTGATACGGTGTCGAATAAAAATTTATGTTGCTGTCAGTCAGTCCGATGTCAAGGATGTCTGGTTGCTTTGTAACGTCTCTTGGGTAGTATGTAGGTTCAGGAGGCGATAGTATGTTGATAGTGGTATTGTTTGTGATTTGTGATAGTATTTTTCCTGCTTGGTTGCATGTACGACATCCCCAGTTTGTGTGTTTAGCGTTTAGGTCTCCTAGAATTAGTGTTTTTATGTTTGGGGTGAATAAATTGAGAATATTTTGGGGTTGTATTTTTATTGATGAAGGTTTGTATGCTGTTATTATATTCCATGGTTCATTGTTTAGTGTTAGGGTTATTGCCACTGTTTCTATTCCTGCGTTGTTTGGTGTATTAATTTGATGATGGGTTATGTTATTCCTGACAGCAATGAGTACACCACCTCCTTTTTGTTCGGTCCTGTCATTTCTATAAATTTTATAATCTGGAATGTATAATTTGTTGCTATTGTTTAGGTGTGTCTCTGTTATGCAAGCAATGTCTATGTTATATGTGTGCAGGTATTGAGTTAGTTCTATTTTTTCGGATGAGATCCCATTTGCGTTCCAATTTGTGAGTGATAAATTACTATGGACTTGTATTGGCATTGTTGTTATTGAAAAATGCTGTTACTGCACTTTGAATTGTATTGATTATAGATGGTATGAGGGAGTTTATGAAGTTAATAATACAGGACGATATAGAATTAATTATTTATTTAAAAGGGGATTGTTATTATTGTCTTGTTGGTTTTGTTGGGTACGGATTTGCTGTGATCTCATGTTGTTTTCGAATCCTGATTGGATTACAGGGTGATTGTTTCTAGTGAAGTTGCGTAAAGGCTGGGTTGGGGGTAGAGATGGAAATTGTTCTTTTTGGTTGATAAAAGATGATTGAGTTGCTCTTTGGAATGAGTTTCTTGTATTAAAGGTAGTGGTGGTTTTCTTTTCGACAATATCCTTGTAGTACATACAGTTTTCATTTCTTACGTCTGCACGGTGATTACCTTTGCAGAGAATACAGGTAGGGTTTGTTTTACTTTCGGGACACGTTACTGTATAATGATTACCGGAACATATTGCACAGTTAATTTTGTGGTTGCAGTTATTTCTAGTGTGCCCGAAATCAAGACATCTGAGACATTGAATGGGGCCTTTGGCTTTGCGCCTTTTTTCTGGTTTGACTATCAAGTTACAGATTTGGTTAGTTTGTAATATATAGTCTATATTTTGATTGCCGTCGAACTCGGCTGCCACTACCGGGATGGGGATGTTGTCTTTATATAACCTAGTTACACTGATTAGCGAAGGGCACTTTGCCTTGAGATCTTGGTATATTTCTTCTTGCGTAATGGATGGATGGAGATTCTTGAAGACTATTGAAAATTTTTTGTTTGCAGGGTCTTTATAAGTGTGAAATTTTCTGTTTGTGCTGATAAGGTATTTAATTGCCTGTCTAAAGTCGGATATATTTTTAAAGAGCACTTTGAGCTTGTTATTAACCATGATTGATGTAAATTGGTTGGTTATTGAGTTCTTAATTTCTTTATTGAATTCTGCGACGTTCTGAATATGGGCTATATATATATGGGTGGTATCTTAATGTTTGGATTGGTGTGGTCATTAATTTGTTCGTTTATGTATTGAAACCTATTGTTCTCGCGTTCATCACTTTGTTCACCGAGCTCTGTAAATCTGTTCATTATGGGGACATTGTAAAGGAGCTCAGTGGGTTTATTTGAATTTACACTCGTAATGTAACTGGACCGATTCATTTTTTTGTTCTCGGAGTCACTTTCACTAACACTGACTGACCTTTTTTGTGCGAGTGCAGGTTGTGATGTTGGGAGTGATGCCGACCCGTATATCTGGCTGAGGTAGGCCGGATTGTTGCTGGCCTCGGTGATGGTTGGAATAGGGGTCCCAGCGAGGCTTGTATCCATGGCCTCGCAGCTAGCTGGAGTTGTTGTCGCTGGTGAAACGACGCCGTTGTCGCCGTTGTGGATGGTGCGCAGGGCTTCCGATAATGTTTGCCCTGTGTTTGGATTAATGGCATATGCCATTAGTCTTTAAACTTTTCGTATCTGGTTGAGATCAGTATTGTTTGTATACGTACACCAGCACGAACACTTTATACACTCGGTTGAGCAAGCGGCAGTGTGGCGCTAGTGATGTTCACAGACTGACAGACATACAGTCGGACTGACGTTTTGGCGTCAATTTGTTTTTCGGTATCAAGGACCCACAAAACGGATTTTGGCTATACCACGTGCTAGAGGACTTTTCTCGTCATTTAGCATCTGGATTTATCCACTTTTTCGTAATGAGGGACCGGCAATGAATTTTTTTCTGCCGAAAATCCGCCGTTTTTTCACGTAACATTACATAACTTTCCGTATACTACGTTTATTTCTCCGTATATACGTATGTATACGAGAAAGTAAAAAGAATGAAACAATTGCATTGTTGACAAAATATTGCCCTCGCATTTCTAATAATCTGTAATATTGGGAAAACTCTCTGCAGCTCGGTAGTAATCCAAACGGTCGTGGCTAATCTCACCAGCGAGATGGCAGCGCCGCTGTACCACCAATCCGCGCGCCATCCACGCAGCGGTGACATCGAGTATCGGCCCGAAAGGGAATCGCTGAACGCGCGCCCGGCGGGGCGGGGCGGGCCGGGGAGGGCTTCCGGGGCCGCCCTTTGAGCGACCTCTGACGGGTTTTTTCCCGGGTGCCGCCCTCGCTCCCACCTCCGCCCGCGCCTCCGCCCGCGCCTCCACCCGCGCCTCCACCCGCACCCCCGCACCCGCCCCGCCCCCGCGCCTTTGACCCCGCTATCGCCCCGGCCCCCCGCTCTCCCGATTCCGTCCACGTCCCCGCCCCATCCCCGTCCCCGCCCACTCCCCTCCCCGCTCTGTCCCCATTCCCGCCCGCGCCCCGCCCCGCCCCCGTCTCCGCCCCATCCCCCTCATCCCCGCCACGGCCCCCGTACCCCCCCTCCCCCTCCCCCTCCCCTCCCCCTTCCCCACCCCCTGCCGCCTCCGACACCCCGCGACACCGCATCCGCCCCCACATCCTCTGTAGCCTCCGTCCCCCGCCCACATCCACGCCCACGCCTCCGCCGCGCCCCCAGCGCATCGCAGGATGGACACGCGCGCGAGCGGGCGAACGATCTCTCTGAAAAAACACGATGAATGTTTGACGCGTAATGCTGTTTGTCAACGCGAGCGATCGAGTACGTGTGGTCGGGCGGCGACCCAGCACTCGATTGTCCGCGCGGCGAAATTATTAATACGCGGATATGGCAGAAGCTCTGCGCGCCCCCGCCCGCGTCCGCCCCCAAATACACAGCAGCACCTGCAGGAACAGTGCGAGGTGTTGCGGGCAACCGCGAAAGCGCCTGCTGCGAGACGGTGCTGTGCGTCGTGTTGCGGGTGACTCATGACGCGATACGCTGGACCGGCTGATGATGTGATGTCACTGCAGAGGGTGATGTCACTGACGAGGAGGTCTTAGAGTTCGAGGCCCGGCGGTGGGATTTTCGATAGAAGCTAGAAAGTCGGGACGAATTCATTTACTGTGTGGAGGAGAATTCTAGCGGCGACAGTATTTCTCAGCTCGACGAGTTAAAGGCGAGTATTATACCTCCGTATATCGAACCTCTACACATCGAAATTATCTATTACATCAAATAATTTTTGTGTCCCTTGAAAATTCCGTTAAAAAATTTTCTATATATTGAAAATTATTTCTATATATAAAACTCCTTTTCAGAAATGATTGTTTTTTCTACGAAACAAAATTTTACAGTACATATTACAAATTATGTTCAATAACTCGGCAGGGATTTTGATTGATACAAAATGTTCCAGATGAAGTGTTTCAAATATGAACAAATTTTGAACGGGGTGCATCATATGTGTAACAAGGCATTTTATTACTTTAAATTTTCAATTCAATTATTTGGTCAGGTACATACTCGTATGTAATAATAATTTCATGTTTTTTTTACACATCGAAGTTTCTGTATATCGAATATTATCAAAAGAATCGTCAGATTCGATATATGGAGGTCTGACTTTAGCAGATTATTTGTTTATTGGGGTTTAGAGTCCCTACCGATCTATCCAGCCGAACGCTAGAATTATCTCCAGGCAGCGGCCGAATTCTCCCTATCTATCTAGCCAGTGTTTAAAATCCTGCCACATCGAAAACTAAGACTTGTCAATCAGAGGCACTGCAGTGACGCCCTGATCTACCCAAGCTGGTAGTTTCCTCGAGCGGTATTGTCTCGTTATCTGTTGGCGTCAGTCGCGTCTGGTAAATGCCGGAAAATGTTTTTAGATTGCGATCCCCATATGTGCCTGAAATTTCAAAAAGGGCCCTTTGCTCTTCGAAATAAAATTATTTCATTTCCGTACATATCGATTCCTGATTTTCCTCTTTTTAAGCTTATATCTTGGGGGATTTGGTACTCGATGTTTGGGGAAGAAGCTCTCCAAACCTCGTAACCTAAAGATGTAGGGCCGGATTAATCAGTAGGCATGTTAGGCACAGTGCCTAGGGGAACATGAGAGGCCTACAACAGGGTCTCCTGATAATTTTTTGGTTAGTTAATTTCAGTATTAAAAATAAATAAATCATATATACAAAATTATCGATTTTTTAATCTTGATAAACTAAATTCAATAATTAATACATTACAATCTACACCACATTACGTTACGGACGTAGGTTTGTAAAATAGAGCGAAAAAATTAAAAATCAAAAAAGGAGAAATCTTTTAGTCGCATAACACGATGTAGATTTCGAATGTATTTTGTTTTCTGCATTCTTCTTAATTATGTTTTTTTAGTTCTGAAAAAGTCCAATAATTACATTTTATACGACCCTATATTGTTTCTGATACTTACGAAAAAATTGTGCCTTAGGCCTACTTCAAGCTTAACCGGCCCGAGAAGATGGTTTAACATTAAATCAATTGTACAAAACTTGTTTATTGTCATTGAATTAATAACGTCGCTCCCCTTGTGGTATGTTTTATTTATTTCCTAGTAAAACAGGTTTTATATGAATAAAAAAGATTAATGGAAAAGGGGGTTCAGTGGGTCTCAGAAATATATTTGCTCCTATCCCTCTTGGTTTAGTGTGCGCATGCCTTTGACGATCCCAAACCAAAATTCCCTTGAGCATTCCTAGACATCGGAGAGGTACAGATATGCATTCTTCCCAAAATATAGCATCCCTGAGGAGCGTACATCTTACAAAGCAACTCACCCACAGACACAGACCGGGAAGGGGCAATTTAGTTGCTGAGAGGTAGAGTAGTATAAGTCACTGAAAGCGCGATTTTGACTTATTTCATATTTGAATAGTCTTGGGTGTAATACGTCCTTAGGCAAAGTGTCATAAGACTAACTTTCGTGGTGGCCTGTTAGTAGCAACACGGAGAGTCGAAACAGAATAGCCGAATATGCTGCGTGGTACAGTGGTATAAATCAGTGTTCCCTGCTGAAAGCATATGCAATTGCTCATTGTGTGTGTTTGACTGCTGATTGCAGATGAGTATGTTTTTAGCGAGCTAGGAGTATTACATGTAGAAAGTACATAATAAAACTTACGCCGGTAATACTCTTTGTAATGATTATCGGCAGATTGATGTTGCAGAACAACAAAATGCACTACCAGATGATATTGATGATGCAGGAAAAGAAGAAGAGGAAAGAACGAAGTGATAGGTTTTCATTTAATCCACAAAGTCCCAAGAAAAAATTGACTTCACAATCATTCTTAACGTAACTTCGACAGTTTTTTTTTTTGTGTTTTACACACAAAAATGTAATTTAATTCTTAGGGGAAGCTTTCTAGGAGAGCTTAAAATCTACTCGAGTGTCACATGACGTGATATCCGCCCACGCAACATGTTCCTGGAGCTCAAGATTGACTGCGATTGTCTAGTGCGGTGAATGTATTCATCCTCAGATTTGCAGGAAATAGATTGTAAAGTAACGATCAGCCAGCGGTAAACATTTACCTTTGTTTCCATCCCAGTCACGTCTGAACCTCTATCTCTCCGCTCTGCCCGCACCCGACTTTACCCGCACCGGCATAGGTGACTCATTAACTGATGTCAGTACTGTGTCTCTAACCGGGAGGTCTTAGGGTTCGAATTCTGACGGTGGAGGAATTTTCGACACTAACTGGACAGCAAAGTCGAATGGAGAATTCTAGTAGCTGGCTGAAATTGATATTTTTTCGTGGTTTCTCCGTTCAACAATAGGCGAATGCTAGTGGCAGTATTACAACAACGAACGGACTACGAAACATATGCGATCTTTCCTTCTTCTTTCTTATATTATCACCGCTTACTTACACACACCCTTATCCTCACATGCACTGCACCAGCACCCTTGCCGGGAACTTAGAGCTTCGTTCTGGGTCGGCCGGTGCCCTGTTGGTTGGAGATACCTGGTTGAGGAAAGACCCGCTAGCCGACGGTAGGTCGGCGCCGAATCTCGCCATCCAGCGGGGGAAGATCACCGCCACCTCCCTCTATGAAAAAACGTACACACTACACTTACGGGACTAATGACCTTGGCAATTGACATGCCATATATCACTAATCAATCAATGGTCTTCACCCGCTCCCCTCTGCCCCACCCACCGTCCCCACCACGAGGTGAGGCCTCGCAATGAGAAGAGGCGGACTATAAATAAATGCTCGTATTCACTGTCCGTCTCCACTGTCCGTTTCCACTGTTCGTTCTCGCAGCACGTCCTGGCTTTCCCTCCCCTCTCTCTTCGTCCTCACGTTCTCTACCATTTTCGGCCTTATTTTCCTAACCTTTTCCCTAATGAAAAAATTTCTTCTTAAATCCCTTGTCATAAAAATTACTTTGTTGTTTCTTGAACAAATTAAATAGTGGTTTACATCGCTGAAATGAATAATTTATAATTCATACAATCCCATTTTCAGATATCCGCTACTACATACATCTCAAGGCGGCAAAGCCTGAAACGGAGGATACCAAAAAGGGAAAAGTGAGGGTGGTGTCTGTCAACATGCCCTCTGTTCCCTTCTCCCACAGGTGAGAAGCGACACCTTGATAAGCTTTGTTGGTGGGGGACGTCAAGACTTCCACCTACTCGTTCCCCCTTACCTCTCTTCTGGTAGCAAGAGCCCCTGCTTACTGTTTACAGCAATATAACCATTTTTATTTTATTGGCATTTTTTGAAACCTGGTTAGATTATTAATTTGAGTTTTTGTTAATTGAAATAGTTTGAATGAAAGATACATATTCCTCTGCATTAGCCCTTTTAATTAATTAAACTAGACATTCTTTACATTATACTGCCGTGGACCACTATTTCTTTCCCAGTATTCGCCGCGGTGCCGTCTTCTAAAGATGGAAAGCGCGGCAGGTGCTTCGGCAGCCACATGTCCCCATCATCCTCCCCCTCTCCCGACCTCGTCTTCGCCAACGCCCCCTTTCCCACCCCCGTCTCCGCCCTCGCTCCTCTCCCGCCCCCGCCCCAGCCGCCCCGTCCGCATGCCTGCCTCTTCGGCGACGGCGCGAGGTGAGTGACAGGCTAATTACACAATCCTCCGCCAGGCTGCGCCAGTGAGCGCTATTTCAGCGAGGGAGTGTTTAATCATTTTAAAATTGGAAGCCACTAAGCGGAAGGGAACGGCGTGCGGGGCGAGGGGGGCCGTGACGCGGGCGGCAGGGGGGGGGGGCGGCGCTGCTCACGGTGATCCCTTCAGACCATCCAGCTGGGCGAACACCCAGCGCTCCACAACGCGCTTCTTAATCCACTCTGCGCTCGTAATTGGCCATAAATTCAACATTATGCGGATGGTTTCAGATTTACAGAAAATTAATGATAAGTTGGCCTGTGTAACATATACTAAGATTAAGTGAATATTTTATGCTATATATAAAGTTATAATAATTTAATGTTATCCATAATACTAACAATTAGGAGAATTTCTGTTCTTATTATCTTTCGTGGTCCCCAGTCTCATACACCCAGTCCCCAGTCACAGTTGTTGCAACTAAAAAAGCTTTAAGTCAAAATAAATACGTTCTACGTTAAATATTCTTCTAGATGAAGAATTACATGACTTTCTTCTAGCTACAAGCATTGCTCGGCAACAGAGAAATCTAAGAACTTAATATGCCTATGATCAAAGCCGCAATACCTTTGCCAATTCCATGTATTTCACTAAATATGTCATGTGAAGAAAGAAAGAGAACAACCCGAATGCACTTGTTAATCGACGTGATGGTATTTTGCTTTATGATATAAAATAATAGAGTTCGAGAACGCGATAGAAATAAAAAATGAAGTAGATATGAAAGGAAATAAGAAATATTAAAAATAAATTAGAAAACTGTGCAACCCAATAAATATAAGATCTTATGAAACAAATTTGTGAAGTGAATTAAAAACGATTCTCGTGTTAACACGTGGGTTGAGGGCAAAACAGATGGCAGATCGAGACAAAAGTTGACAAAGTTAACGATGGACTAGCTACAAAGGGATGCCGAAGGAAGTCAATGGCGGAAACGGTATGATACCAAATTGAATTTCTAGATTAAAAGACAAAATATAAAAGGTGATGGTGATGTTGGTGAGTGTTGAAGCTTTCGTCCAGCTACTTTTTCCAACCGAGTCCACAGCGTTGGAATGGCGTGGTCGGAGCGACAGCGGAGGCGGGGTAGCGGAGGAGCGCCTCTTGCTATCGAGCTAATTGCACGCTCAGGGGCTTCATTAATATTGAGGCAGCGCGACACGCGGTGACACGCGCTCAGATCTTGAGGCCCCACCTCTCCGCTTCCCCTCCCACTCCATTCACCACCCCTTGCGCCGAGCCCTGACCCCCTCCATTTCACGCACCGCACCGCACCGCACACCGCACCGCACACCGCACCGCACACCGCACCGCACACCGCACCGCACACCGCACCGCACACCGCACCGCACACCGCACCGCACACCGCACCGCACACCGCACCGCACACCGCACCGCACACCGCACCGCACACCGCACCGCACACCGCACCGCACACCGCACCGCACACCGCACCGCACACCGCACCGCACACCGCACCGCACACCGCGCCGCACACCGCGCCGCACACTGCACGGCACACTGCACGGCACACCGCACCGCACACTGCACGGCACACCGCACCGCACACCGCACTACACACCGCACTGCACATCGCTCGACGCAGTTCCCATCATATATCTCACCGCTGAGCCCGCACACCGCTTCGTCTCACACCGCTTCGTCTCACATCGCTCCGTCTCACACCGCTTCGTCTCACCCCGCTTCGTCTCACACGGCTTCGTCTCAGCCACCCCCTCCCATCTTTGCCTGCAGCGCCTCCGGCGCTCTTGCGGAGAGGGTGCTGGTTATTTCAAGGGGCGTGGGCGTGGAGAGGGGCGTGGGCACGGGGAGGGGCGGGGCGGGCGGAGAAGAGAGGGGAGGCAGCATCACGGCGCGACGACGCGACGGTGCGGCTTCGCCCGGCAACTCCCATACAGCAGCGGAGCAGCCTCTACGAGGAAGCAACGGAGCGAGTTCGTCAGCGAGCGTCACCCCTTACGCGCGTTTTACACGGAACACGTTGAAGTCCCTTTCACCCCAACGACGAGCCATCTTCGATCGCGTGATTACAATTCGAAAATGAGCGCAGTTCTCACAACCGAATGATTTAAAATTCAAGTGAAACGATGCACAGTGAGGTTCCACCTAGTTACGAAAAATATAAGGAGATATAAAATACTAAATTAAAACTAGAATTCTAAAAATTGGTATGGATTTACAAGTCGCTCTTAAGTACCGATATTCAATAAAATTTTAGTATATTAGACGACAGTAACGAAATGTTTAGTCATCACTTTGTAGTACACGCACGTACATTTTGCGTGCGATCGGTTATGAAACAAGGGAGGAACAAAAAATCTGGGAAATATCTGGTAATGCAAAATCTGAGTATCACAATTCTTGATAATAAGCAACCGCAATATGCATGACTGGTTGGATAATATTTACCTCTACAGTACAAAACAAAACATATAAATCGACCCCTATGTTTCGTCGGCGGAAGAACTCCTTTCCAGCAAGAGAACGACACATCACGATTTCGACAAAAGGTGTAATTATTCCACATTAATTGTGTTCTATATAATAATGCTAATATAATATTAATGTGCTTGCAAAGACTTATTTAGTCATTACACTGGAGCTCTACAAAGAGAGGCATTCTCCGCTACCATTTTTATTCCTATTCTCATTGAACACAGAATTCTGACAGTATGTGTAACAGGGGTGTAAAAACAGTTTCGTACAGGAATTATCGTTATTAAGAGCAAAAATCAAGACGTTCTTTGGAGAATAATTCTTTGCAGCGTGTTCTGGTTTGAATTTTTACTACCCGTACATATGCATATACAGAGTATAGGTAGTATAGGGAACGTTATGTAGTGCTGCGGAAAATCAATTTCGAAATTTTCGTGGAAATCCATGTTTTTGGGTCCCCTGATGCCGAAAAAGTGTTGTTTTTTTTTATTTCAAAACATCCGTCTGTTCATATGTAAACACTACCAGGGCCTAAACTATACGCAAGATGTTTTCCAAATTGAATAAACCCCTGCCCATCTGGCTCGAGTTGAAGCTTTGCGATTTTCAGAAACATTCTTCAAAATTTGGGGTTACTTTACATGAAGCCCCTAAAGCATTTTCCAAACTCTCTCAAAAATGGCTCCAAATTTTTTGTGTATTTTTTTTCTTATAAGAATAGAGTAAAATACGCTTATAAAGGTGGCATAGGTGCGATTTCCACGGTTAGATCTAAATTTTCGAAGATTGCAAAAATTGAAGATTTTTTTCCGCGTCTTCTCACAACTACAAAATTGAAGATAGAGATTTTTCCTTCCAATGAAATTTGTTGCTCGTAATCAGTTCTTTCAATAAAGTCATGTACATTTTTTTGAAAATTTTAGTAGTTTTGTACAATATTGTAAAATATATGATCAATATTAAAATATTACAAAAACAAGATTTTCTCAATCACGGCTCAACATTTTTATTTGTAAACTTTTGGTAGGGATAGTGCTAAATGCACTCTATAAGATGACATAAACATGTCATTGCTCTAATTTTTTGTTTATTCAAAAAATTCAAAACTTTAATTCTTTTGGTGTGTCTCTCACATCAGCACCTCCACCCACTTCACACTTCCGTTCCTGGAAGAACAGTGGAGCGGAGTTCATTCAATATCGTCCTTTTCATTCGCGTCTGCTCCTCTTAGCAACATCCGCACGCACTTCGCATGGTCCTCGCGACAAGCCCAGTACAGAGCAGTCCATCCTCTACCGACCTTAGCACAGGCGACTGCGCCTTGTTCCAAAAGTTCTCGCATGCACTCCACAAGCACTCGCATGCAATCCATCTCTGGCCCTCGCGATGGTGTCTGCACCGCCCCTCCGCAGCTCCACAACGCAATCCGTGAGGCCTCTACCGGAATCCTCATAGAGAGGAGTTTGTCTTATGTACACTGAATTAATTGAATTGAATTGATGCCTTATTTTACGTGGCAAGATGCAGGCCATAAAGCCTACTCTTCCGTCTGACCACGTAAATTTCGCTACGCCCCTTTCACCAACTCCTTTCATCCGGAGAAAAAAGGTATTTTTTGAGCGATGGAACTGGCGATTTGAATTTAGTTCTTCATTTAGGCTTGAGGATCTTTTACATGCAGTAAATCTACTATCATGGGACAGCCGGCTTTACTTCCCCTCCGAAGGAAGGCGTACGAAGGATTTTCTCGCCCTTCGATCGGGTTTGAACCCGCGAACTTGGGTATAACAGTCCGATGCGCTAACCGTTACACCATCTCCGCCGCTGTACACGATACATATACATCGCATATAGACGTGTACCAACCTCGAACCTATTGGTCGGTGGTAAGCAAGAGATAGCGCACGATATCAGCCTAGCCGTCTTCCGACGCAAACACCAGCGCGCACTCTTCAGCCACTTTGCACTTCGTAGGAGAAGCTACTTTCTCCGATAGATACTGCACAACATCCTAACGTCTTTCTTTAGCAGCTTGGGACAGTAAGGGTTCCCCAGTTTCACTACATGCATCAACTGGTACTCCCCGCAGTAAAAACAGTTCAACTGACTTCGTATTGCATCTCGGAGACAGTTCAACCGGGATTACGCCGTCCCTCGCGTCGGTGAGGTATGCCCCGCCATCCAGGAGGCACTGGACGTCCTCCAGGTGGCCGTGAGCGACGGCGCAGTGCAGCGGTGTGCGAAGTCGGTGGTCCAAAGCGCCCATTTGGGACCCTCCACCCACACGTAGTGAACGAAAAATAGTTTATTTCGGTAATCTTCAAACAGTGATGTTTATGATTACATCGTAGCTCAGCGAATCACATTTAGCAGCCTCCGAAGTGACCTCTATTCTAAAAATGCACACCAATGCGAGAGCAGCGGTACGTTTCTGCGGTTTTAGTAGCACAATTACATTGTTACTGTAAAGGTACTGAAATGGGTGCTACGACCTGGCGAAGGCGTCTCGTGGCACAGCAATGCGACACTAAAAGTTGTTAAATAACGGTCACTTAAAAAGGAGCGTGTTACCAAGAAATAATTGCATACGACTTTATAACAAAAAGGTTTCTTAGAAAATTGTAGTGGCAAAAAATTGTCTAGAACACGCAGTTTCTGATGCCGGTATTTTTTCCGCATTGTCTGGGACATCAGTAGAGAAAGTTATGTTGCAAAAATCGTTCTAGAGATTTTGACAAAAAAACCCGTGTGAAGATCTCTGATACCAAAAAAGTGTAACAACTAATCCTGTGCCCTACCTTCCCACCTGCGTTCTCTAAATGGTACACAAATTTTTACCCAAAATGAATATTTCTAATTAGATCTGACAGATTTCGAGCCTTTTGGGGATTTTTGAATGGATATTTTCTTTTGGGAGGTACTTTACCTTACCCTTCATGATATTTTCAAATTTCCCTAAAATGCCTCCAACATTTTTCTTACATTTTCTCAAATGCAACACAGTGCGTTTATTAAATGATAAAAGTCTGATTTTCATTAATATCTCTAAAACTTCTAAAAATTTGCATGCATTTAAAATTGTTTTGTACTTTCATTCATAAAGCGATACTTACTTTAATACAATATTTTTCAGAATTAGATGGTGGGATATTTGAGAACTAGTAGTAAAGAATAAATGATGAACATTGTGAACATCCTGAATCTGTGAAACCCCTTTAAACACTCGAAACTGCTATGCGGTCGGTTACACCTGGCGAGTTACGACACTCCTCAGAACCCCAAATGGTACACTTGAATCCTCTTAAGAACTATTTGAATTTTTTAATATTCTAACTTCGTATTTTTCACAATCTAAAATAAAATGTTGTTTAAAAAGATGTTATTGTTTTGGGCTGAATGTATTTCGAATCATCGATCTTTACCTATCTTTACGTGATAATGGGAGTGCTATATTAAGTCTCCCTGTTTTTCTATTTCATCTTCTTCTTCCTCTTCTTCTTCCTCTTCTTCCTCTTCTTCTTCTTTTCTTCTTCTTCCTCTTCTGCTTCTTCTTCCTCTTCTGCTTCTTTTTCTTTTTCTTCACCTGCTTCAAAATACCTAGATCCAATGAGAACTAAATCAGACACTCAGAAGACTCTCAACTCTCCCACATTCCCCCGAGCCGTGCTTCATTCCATCACCTCCGCATTCTCATGACATACCCTTAACAACCCCACAGACGAGCGTTATTTCTCTTACTGTGAATCGAATGCAGCATACGGCAAGCGATGCCTCGCGTTGTGCATTACAAGTTTCGGGTCACCACCTGATTTTTGCCGCTCGTCTCCTGAATAAATACGAACCACTCACAAAATCAACAAAGCAGCCGCCCGCGATCCACGACCCGCTTTCTTCTTTCGCGCAGCAACAGCTTCCCCTCCACTCCCCTGCCCTCCCCTCCCCTCCCCTCCTCCAGCCTTCCCCTCCGTCCCTCTCACGGATCCCTCAGCCTCCTGGCTGCCTCACGGTCTCATCATTTGAAAGCATCTCACGGTAATTAAAAAAATCATGCAGATGTGAAAACAGCAGCACAAACACGGGATTCCTTAATTATATAGATTAATCATTAATTGAAATAGTCTTTTCTGTTTATGTAATAAACATATTTTTATTTCGAAAATGAGAACGAAGGCTCTGGGCGGACAGAAAAACACAATTACATTTTAAAACTCCAAACGAACGCTTCTTTCTTAATTGCGATCTAATTAAAGAGACTCTATCGCAGGCCCCTCGCCGGTAACTTCAGAGGGGAGGCATCCACCTACAGCGACTAAGTAGCAATTAAGTTTTCAAAAATAATTAGATGAAATGTAGACAGCGCTCTTTGTTTCATCTCTGAAATTAATTTGCATGCAAATGTAAAAAAATTCACGCTTTTCTGCATTATTTTAAATACGCCTTTGATTCGGGCGCGGCTCAAATTAGGAGCCCGGGCGCTGGAGGCGGACGCAGCGGTAGACAGCGCCTTCTTATCTTCGCTTTCATTAATGTGTCGTCTTAAACCCATCGGCGCGGGGCGTGGCGGAGCAGTGCAGCAATCTGGCTGGCGGATGGCCTGAGGACGGCGCGGCCGTACGGCGCTGGAGGATTCCAAGCGCGCAAGCAAAAAGCGCTACTGATGCACATCCAAAGGGCTGTGAGCAATCGAAGTGGAAGAAGGCTTGAAGTTCAATTACGACGTTACCAGCAATAATATTAGAGATAATAATAATAATAATAATAATAATAATAATAATAATAATAGTAATAATAGTAATAATAGTAATAATAGTAAAAATAGTAAAAATAGTAAAAATAGTAAAAATAGTAAAAATAGTAATAATAGTAAAAATAGTAATAATAGTAATAATAGTAATAGTAATAATAGTAATAATAGTAATAATAGTAATAATAGTAATAATAGTAATAATAATAATAATAATAATAATAATAATAATAATAATAATAATAATAATAATAATAATAAACATCGATCAAAACGTGTAACGAAGGAGGTAGAGAAACGTCTTAAATACAAGAGTTTAGAAATCGAGATCAGCCGAATGTGGGGCGTAAAACCACAGGTCACGAATAGTCATCGAAACTCAGGGACTTCCGCAAAATTTGTGTAAGAACGTGACTAAACTCTCAAGTTACTCAAAAGACTGGGAAGTGCAAGCCATTGCTTTATTTTGGAACAGCTCAAAAGTTGTGCAAAATATGGTAGAGGCACCGACAGTCCTTGGATCTTCTCCTTAGAAAGCTGGTTGCAATCTGGAGTAGACTTCATAATCAACCGACTCATAACATCTTGAATCGTGCATTGGAGGGATAAAAGTAGTAGTGATGGTAGAGGTGATGGTTGTGTTGGTGTTTGTGATTGTAATGGTTAAAGAGATTGTGATGGTAGTTATATTGGTTGTGACAGAAGAAGTTTTGTTTTACCTCTGCAGATCTCTTACTCTTGTCCAAGGTTGTATTTTTTTAAATTTATTTATATTCTCGGTGAAATTACAAAGTTCAGTTTATGTCAACTTTACATTTGCATTTACAGGCTTACAATCTAACTTAATCCAACTTAGTACCAACACTAACCTACATCTGACGAGGGAACTTACAGAGCACCTCATTTGATTTATTCTATATTGCTGAATATGTCCAAGAATGCATGTAACAGATATCTGCCTTTTATTCAAGTTTGACGTTCTGAATATTTACCCATTTTGAGATTTCTACTTTGGTTGATTAATTAGGTTGTATGTGTGTGTGTGTAAGGGGAGAGGTGAAAACAGAAATGAAGAAAAGATGGCGCGCTGACGGTGCCTCATTGCTATTGCTATTGCTAATATTCTAACACTATTGTTCTCACTTAAATTCATTCTTTATTAATCTACTTCGAAATAGAAGCTAATGTCGACAATTTTCACAATAACAATGTTTTTAAGTGTCATTTAGATCAATTAGATTATTTCTTCAAAAGATCACAAAACATTGGAAAGGTTTTGGAGATATTTTTGCAACGTGTTTATATTCAAAAATCTTGCTAATCACTCTTTTAAATCAAAAGAATAACCTTACTGATATGAATTGTAGAATTGTAGTCGGTGTGTGCGTAAAATTGAGTCCACGCAAGAGCACGTTAAGAACGTTGCGGAATATATGGAAATCAGAGCGAGAGAAAACAACTGGATACACAAAATCAGATACGAATCGAAGAAAGCAGGAATAAAATCAAAATTCCACTGGAAACAGTACAGGATAAGATAGAATATTAGAGCCTGGTGGAAAAACACAAGTAAATCTAAAATATCGTAGTATTTTTAAAGAAGGAGAAATGAATTGAAGAAGCGAAATGAACACTTTCTCAGAACAACGGATATGAATTGAATATGCTTGTATCACTCGTGATGCTGAACGTTGTTAACGAACCCAAAGGAGGAGGAGAAAGAAGAAGAAGAAGTAGTAGAAGAAGAAGAAGAAGAAGAAGAAGATAATGATGATGATGATGATGATGATGATATGAGTCGATGGCATAGGTCTGCATACGAGAGTATCGTGGAAAGAAAAATACATCCACCTGTCAAGAAACACTAAACAATTAAATATCATTAACACAAAATTCTGCCAGTGAGTATCGCCTCCATCTGGAGTGATGGATGAACTGCAAAGGGACGTCGCTCCCTTGGCCCTTTTCCAGGCTGCCCCCGTGCTCTCAGACGAGCCCCGTCGTCCTACGGAGGCAGCGCCGCTCCCAATCAGAACGAACGGCCCGGAAATTAATTTCCCAACAGCCATTTGCGGCCGGAAGTTTTGGGGGCGACAATGACCCGTGAAATGCGTGTGAGAGGTGAACGAGATGGAATAGTCACGGCGAGAAAGACCTCGTAAATCTTCAAAACGAATAGGCTTATTAAGGCAAATGACGTGCTATTTTTCTAGAATTCTTCGAGACAATAAAATATTTAGAAACTTATTCAAAGGATGGTATTACTCTCGATAGATGAATGTGGTATTGTTCTTTTTATATTCATCAAACGTATTTAAATAAACAACACTCATATTTAATTAAGTTGTAATTTGTCTTCAGTGTATTAATTTTAATGTATTCCATGTAACTAAATGCACTTACTGGGTCTTCAGTAAATTGTTTTTTTTGACGGAGTACTCATTCATATACAGTTAATACATGTAGGCTACCACTGGAATACACATATGTCCTCCATATTTTCAGTCTGGGAAAAGGTATGTTGGACGTCAAAAGACCCGCAGGTGTGGCGAATTTAGAACAGAGTCGGGAATTCATGGACAACGATAGCGACGCGCAAAATCTGTTTTTTCTAATGTGATAGGTTTGAAAACATTTCCAGAAGGTACTTTTCTCAAAAAGACAGTTAAAAATATGCTGTTTCGAGGCTTTTTGCCAAAATCAACTTCAAATTTAATTTGTAAAGAAATGGTAAGAGGAGGGGAGGAGATATAAGGTTGAAAATATCAATTCCGGAACAGTTATATAATGATCCATGTTTCTTATTTCTTACTGGAATCTTAAGAAGGCTATTCAGTGTTAGTTATAAATGCTTTTAACATTATTTTCTCTCTGGCTAAAATTTGGCTGTAATTTACCCACTATGTAGGCTATTAGTAAATGAAAAATTGTTTTTAGCTACATTTAGCATAGCAAAAAAAGTTAAACAAGTAAGCAAACGATTTCATTCGTTTATCAATAATGGTGAAGGAAATATCGTTT
This sequence comes from Gryllus longicercus, assembly GCA_038098605.1. Lineage (NCBI taxonomy): Eukaryota > Metazoa > Arthropoda > Insecta > Orthoptera > Gryllidae > Gryllus > Gryllus longicercus. The sequence goes on along the minus strand of JAZDUA010000223.1, from coordinate 595,283 downwards.
TCCAAATTTGCGAACATCTAATAGTTGTACTGTACATTGACTAACGCTTCTCGGGTTCAAACAAACCGCTTTATCTCAAAACTTTTTCACCTGTTAACCTACAACCTTATAATGTTCCTTTTAAACACTCTTAGCCTACAATTGTTTTCAAAATTCTTTATGGTTACGCGAATCCCTTTTTCAAAATCTTCTTAGGAATGACCCTTTTTACAGCTCCATCACAACATTTCTCTTCATGTGTTCACAAATTATCTTTATCTCACAAATAGTACGAAATACCAAAACGTATGTACGAACATCTCTTAATGAATACTTTATTACCTTTAATTTAATACTAAAAACAAAAAGAGGACCTGAAGATACTGATATTATTATCATCTCCCATTTTTAATGGCGTCTCAACATAAGCCCGACCACATTTGGCAGCACCTTGCACTTATACTTATAATAAGTAACACAGTTAAGAATTTAACAACAAAGGTTTTGCATACTTATGTGCCACTACGGGCTGCTCCATAAAGCGGCAAAGTTTCTCGCTGTATAGAATGTAATTTTGGATTGTTGAATACATTTGCTGTAAAAGAATTGTATAAACATTTGTACAGTGTTTCAGGAAGTTATAATATTTAAATGATAAAAGACGATAGGTTTCTAACTTTTTTTGGATTCACACGTGCGTATATCCTTCTATTGATTAGTCATCCTTCCCAGGATGGGAGCTTTCGTATTTCAAGTAATCGAGCCAAACGAATATTAAATTATTCTTACTTTCCTGTACAACAACTTTCTGTTATTTAGTATAGAACCTTAATCAGGTGTAATATTAAACATATTCAAAGAAAACACAATTTAAAACTATGTGATAAATAATAATACTAATACAATGTGACAATAAATAATACTATCATGGTATTGTCGAGAATTTGACTAATTACATCCTGTGATGATTGAATTCATAACAGGTGTTCGTGTGTATTGGACAGGAATATAAAAACAAAATTAATATTACAAAGAGGTCAATTTACATTTTGAAACTACAAAGAAATAAGACTCGTCCAATAAGCCACGCACTAATTCCAAAAAAATACAATTTCATAAAACTATTAAGAAAGAGTTCAAAAGTAGATGAGACATCATGGGAAGTATGAAGTAGAGGTTGTCCGTTTTTAGCCTATAGGATATATGGTTATGAAAGGGACACAGTTGGTTAGCAAAATGATTTCTGTATTCCAGTATTGCAAACGACCTTTTTCGTTACTAGAAATTGTTCGTAAAATGACATCTTACGGCACAGATTATGTCGTATTTGGCGTATACGGCAGGAATAATTGCATCACACGTTCAGCCAACCGCACCGTGAGAATCGTGAGGAACTAGCGATAAACCGAATGCGAAAAACAGTGGCCAGTTGTTACCGCCCACTGTTTTTCGCATAGATATCAAATACTCGTGACATCACAAATGTTGGTTTCTAAAACACTACTTTGATTCATTTATAAATTTGTAATGATGTTATACAAAAAAATAACGTATTTAACTCGTTTATAATGTCGCTTTGTTACATTCGTACATATTTGAAAACTAACTTCTAACTTCGCTCATTGTCAAACATGCAATAAGGCTTAATATTATATACTGGTTGCATGATATAGTAGTACCGCAAGCGCAGTGGAACGTTGACGTACATAATTATAAATATGTTGTCGGTCATTTGTGCGAGTTGGGCCGTCGTTGGGCGACTGATGCAGAAGGCGCGTGTGAAACGAGAGGCGGCGCCCTGCAGGGCGCGTGGGGCGTGGGCGGCGGGAGCATTTGCGAGCCAGCTGCCGGGGAAGGCTGCGCGCGGCGTCGAGCGCTGAGCGGCGTAGGGCAGAGCGGAGCACGGTAGCGCTGGGAGCGGCGCGGAGAGGAGCGGCGCGCGAGCTCCAATTAGGCTCTGCCGCGCCCAATTGGCGGCGACTAACGACGCCTCGCGCCTCCGCCCACCCTGCCCTCCTCTCTGCCTCTGCCCTCGCCTCCGCCCGCGCCACGGCCCTCGCCTCCGCCCTCGCCTCCGCCCTCGCCTCCGCCCTCGCCTCCGCCCTCGCCTCCGCCCTCGCCTCCGCCCTCGCCTCCGCCCTCGCCGCCGCCCTCGCCTCCGCCCTCGCCTCCGCCCTCGCCTCCGCCCTCGCCTCCGCCCTCGCCTCCGCCCTCGCCTCCGCCCTCGCCTCCGCCCTCGTGCCGCGAACTCCTCAACAGCCCTAACTCGTAGATAAACACACGTATTGCTTCGACTGTTCTCGTGGCTTTCCAAGATTATAAATATAGGAGTCAAAATCTACCGGCAACGCTGGAGGCCTAACAGGTGCCAAGTATAAAATCAAAGCAATTTCACTCCATTTCAATGAGAACCAAACCTCCAACTGTCCGGCAATAAAAACAATGAGAATGGTAATGGACAGAGGGAGGGTTTCTGAGTCTTAAAAGTAGGAAATAAGCGTACATTTTAAGTACTAAAGAAGTATACAATCAAGTTGTACTGATAGTCAACTTTTGGAATCTGAAATTTCCCATTGGAAGCAAATGGCATTACGAATCTGTACCCAAGCTATACACAATATTCCAAATGATACATTAAATTATTTTGCAAATAGTTTCGCAAAACAATATCCCAGGTGATGAAAAAGAAATATTCACGGAAACAATGGATCTCATTTACAGTTAGAATAGTTCTTTAAAATAACGCGAATGCACTATCCATGTACTATACCAGTTAATTTTGTAATAGTGGGTGTGTTTTTTCAATGTTTCATTTAGCTAATTCCTGTGAAATATCATGATCATTATCGAGATGCCAACAGTTCCCTACGCAGCATTTGAGTCGATAATTAATCATGTATTTGTAACGTCAATAATTGTGTACGCTAATTGTCAACATGTTAGTAAACTACTTCACGTAAGCCAGTTGTGAGTGTATTATGCATTTGTGTGAAATGTTTTGTCACTTTCTTAAACGCCTCCAAGATAGGCTTGTAATTATAGTTACCTATGCATGTTTGTTCCCTTCATCGCTCATGTAATTATGAAAATAGAATGAATATATAATGATTGAAGGGAAAATTATTCAATACGTATATGCAGCTCATTGATCAACAGATTCTGGCTTTGCTCATTTACTCGTATATTGTATGCAAGAGCAAAGATTTGCTAATCTTGCTGATTGAATACATTTACAGTACCGTGTGTCCATTGCATGTAAAAGAAATACCGAAAATGTACGAAAAACGAAATAATACCGAAAACGTACAAGTCTGTTATAAAGGAGCTACTCTTACAAGGGACCAGTTTGACAGATCGGGAAACAAATAAACGTCATGTAGAGCGATGGCATTGCAAGAGATGGGATAAAACCATTTACGAATTAGCTAACTAAACGATCGCATTGACGAATTCAGTGTATGGACATAACCCGCAGTTATGTTGCCATCAGTTTCTGTAAAAACGGCCCCTTCTTATACAAATATCTCTATAACAGCGAACCTGATCGGTTGGGATCGCTAAGGCTTGATCGCAGTTACGATCACGCAGTGACGGGCCACAGCTTCGAATACCTGGACGTCTACAGATGTGTTGTGGCATGATGAACATTTCCACCCACCATACAGTACCTCTCTAACTTAATTCTATCTTTCCTAACCTGCAGATGTGGGGGAGAATTGTGACCTGTCAAGCACACGTTATAAAGTACCTGCCCTTCTGACGGTAACAATGTACGTAAAACTTGCGATACCATGTTGCCTCCTGCAGTGAACTATGCGTCTAAGCAAAACGCTGAGTCTGAAAGTTGGAAGGTGCGATCATGATTCTTCTATCCGCTAATACCGAGGCACATTAAGGCCCTTGTCTAGGCTAGTGCGGTTCGGTAGGGTTATCACCAAAAGTATTCGATCACACGTGCCACATCAGTGTGATAAAATGCGAGAGGTATGGTAAGTGCGGGTCACACCTGGAGGACGCACATGTAACCTTTCTCAGCCGGAAAAAGATTCTTCAATATCAGCAGATGGGATGTTGTAGACGAAGATACAGCTACCTAGCAGTGGTTTGCTCAAAGCCTTAGAAAATGTGAGAGATAAAATACAAGCTTTTTAACAATATACTCAATATCCAAATGCTTGTAAATATTTTATTATCCGTATACTTATCAAATTAACTCATATGTATTATGTAATCACTCAGCTAAATAGCGGCAACATAACTGGCAGAATTTTCTTATTCTGTTTGTTTACGATGTTTTTGTGAAGATGTCCACACTTTACATTTATGTAACTCTCTGTATTAATGAGTAATCTGCTAGTGTTTTATAGTAAAGTGTTACGTAGTGTTACATATTTTTTGTTTACAAGGAATAACTTCTAACATTCATATTAACATTAAGTAATATTTTAATTAACTTAACGTTATAATTAAAATCCATTAATATGATTAGAATTCTTTTGAAATGCAAAATTAAATTCCATCTGCTTAAAAACAGTACACATTACAAAAGAACTTTTAAACATATCTAACGTGTTTAATTTAATGATAATTTATTCTCGATATTGTGTTGAAGAACCATCGTGCCACACTTGTTTTGTCGTGTGTCTTCATTAAAGAAGTGATCTGAGTAATTCCACCTAGCCTTAAGAAAATCATCGTAGGTGAATTAATTAGGACACATCTGTTTAAATTACGACTGTAACTGGTTATAAACATTCTCGTCAGTGAAGTCAATTACCATGAAATGCATTCTTAACTCCGCATTAATTTGCCTTCCTCCGACAGCCAAGCCCCAAACTTAACTCCATGCTCATTTGCCTGTCATTGAATCGTGCGTCAAGCAGACGGTAATTACTATATCTTCCAGCTTTAACACACCAAAAAGAGAACTCGTTAAACATACATGTTTGCAAAGATGAGAGTCTATGATGAGTTAATTTCCGTTGGCGAGATTTTCTTTAAAGATTAAGAGTTGGTAGGGGTTCTCCATTAAAACGAAACATCTACTTTCTCTGAGAATAATATTCATACATATATATTCACGTATGTAATATTCATTCATCTATACAAACATATTTTGTAGCTTCAATGAGTGAATGACCATGTTTTATTGTTTTATAATTTTAAAAAGAAAACAACGTGATAATCTTATCTCTTATAAACCAAAGAATCTGATGAAAATATAAACTTTTGAAATAATGACAAATGCTGCCATCGACAATTGTATTTAAATGTTGAGGCCTCGTAATAATGAAATTATACGCTAATCTAATCTTAATTGCCTTAAACTTCTTGAACATAAAGTAGCAGCACTTCTTGGACCGTTCCTTGATAACGTGAGAACATTGTTTTGTGTGAAGCATAAAGCCCAAGAACAGACCTGCATACTGTCCTACATTTACATTTAATGAACTGCTCTTTCTCAATGATAAATTGCCAAGTACGTGAGAGGAAAATCTTGTGTCGCTCCCTTTTGAACATAGGGAACTGAGTTGTAAGACATTGTGTCATCAAAAGATTAATGATAGAAACAAAATTTATTCTTTCATAGAGTTTAATATATTTAATATTAACAAAATTATGTCAGTGTCCACGTTGAAAATTAGTCACACTTTACCTTTTCCACTGCCACCAACACAACATCGAAAGGGAATTTTCCACTAAGCCGTGTGTAACATAACCGCTGGGATGTTCTTCACCATAATGATCAGTACCGGGAACAAACATTAGATTACATCTCAGCCTTTGGGGGCAATGGCAAATATTGTAAAGCATACTTCAGATGACATGAGGATTATAGAAGTAAGTAGTTGGCACGTGCAGTGGGAGAAAAGGCAGAAAAAAAACAAAATATTTTCATTTTTCTGTGAAAAACGGAAGGATTTGTGTTTTTATTTTAGTTCCCGGGTATCTAACAAAACCGTAGACATATCTCAAAATATCAGAGGATGCATAATTTTGTTTTAATTTATGTGCGCATTGGAAATTAGTAATATACACATTTCCGTGAGAGAAAGAGAAAGTCTGTCGACCATCCTTAGGCATAAAACTACCCATTTCGCTCCGGTCGGAGAATAATTTGTTCTGGCCGCAGTTTTTAAGATCATAAAGAACAACAGTTCACGGGAATAAGTCGCACACGTCATTGTGTGGTCACTGCTTTAATCGAGAAACATTAATTATCACAATTAACTCCCGCACACACGTTTGCCTTTATAGGTTTTACAAGTGGTTACATAACTTTCGCAGTTTCACTCTGTTGGTGATTTTGTAATCTAGTGCTTCTTTCACAATGTCAGTTCATGTATCACCAGGGGAGATAGTTATGGAAATAACCTAGCGTGCCAACTAAAGCCCGGTCGCCCACTTCTCAAGGTGAGCTGAAAATAAAATACGCAGAGGTAAATAGGCTTACAGATGCTCTGCATTGCTATCACTAAATGTTACATTTCTCAGTGATTTTTCGATGATATTTATGTTATTAGGCCGTTTTACCCGATCGGGTAAAATAAATCACAAATGTCTCGAACGTGAGCTGCAGTCTCCTGATTTTGGACAGAATTCATATTCGTGGCTGTGTATTCTGAAGGTCTGTGCTCGAAACCTGGTTCCGAGTACCATCCTCTACATGATGAAATTACTACAACTAAAACCTATTATCAATAGGAATTCCTCACCACAATATAGCAGAGCCGTAACAATATGCAAAACCATCTTATTACCCATCCTTTCATACCCGTGCCTCATTTGGATTAATGCTGCTAACATTAACAAAAACATAAACCAGTACCTTAGGTAATCACCAACGCCCCTTAGTTTCTTACCAACGATCAACTCCATAAAGAACGTATCATTGAATCCAGAGGTAATCACACCAGTTACCTCGTCTCCAACTTATATTTCTCCACACCACAAATCCCCACGAAAAAAGCACTCGATCTTGGCCGAAATCCTACACAGCCAACCCGAATTCAAAACAAATTCCCTTTTCACGTAAACCTGAAGAAAATCGCTGAAATTTAAATTAACAGAGGTGCCTAATTTGCTTCCTCGTGCATGTATTACGATTAAGCAAAGTATGTAACTAGTAAACAACTAAAACATATGTATAGTATAACGTTTTACTTATCTATGTATTAATAAATAAGAAAATAAATTTTGAAAGCGAACCTCTACAGATTAGAAGGGACGCTTTGCCTCCCAGTTAAAAACCATCTAGACGGGCAACGAATTTAATATGGATGCTCGTTGATCTCAAAATAAGAGATATGCTCAGATCGTATGATCCAAACTGTGCGTCTTTGGGATACGGTTGTAGCAAGACACGTACAAAATTGAATTGTGAATAAGTTTCTTAAAAAAACGTTTCTTTTGAAAACGAACCTCTACAGACTAGAAGGGACGCTTTGCTTCCCAGTTAAAAAACATCTAGACGGGCAACGAATGTATTATGGATGTTGAGCTGAAAATAATAGATATGCTCAGATCGTATGATCCAAACTGTGCGTCTTCGGGATACGGTTGTAGCAAGACACGTAACAAATTGAATTGTGAATAGGTTTCTTAACATTTCCGTGTGACAAAGTCCTGGCGGGCCTGCTTCGAAGGCTGCTCTTGCTACCGAATTCTCCCTCCGCCTCACCGTCACACCTCTCTCCTCCGCCCGCCCCCCCCCCGCCCCCCCTCTCCGCGCTGTAGCTATTCTGGGAGCGGCGGCAGGAAGACGTATTCGCCCCGGACTGCAATTAGAGTTCCGAGACAAATTGCTCGTTAGTTCTCCCCGTTCTTTTGACGCCTCATTTTAAGCTAAATTACCTGTCTTAGAACCGATCTATTTTTAGCGAACGTAACACCCCGCCTGTTTGTTTAATATTTTAGTCTTCATATTAAAAGTCCTTCACGCATATAAACGGCCTCTAGGTGGCGCGCGACGGCCTCAAACTGGCGGTGGCCGCGCGTTGCTGATAACGCTCTTCCTTGTTCTTTCGGCAGGCGCGTATCCCAATAATTGCCAGGCGCAGGAAAATTAGTCTTTGAGGGAAGCGGTCAGAGACATTAGAGATAATTACGGAGCACACGACTCATTTGGAAAGAAACTCTCGGGCTTAATTAAATTAGGAACGATGAAAGGACGTTTCGCGTTAACGCGGGGTGAACATTTGAACCGAAAAGGTTGTTCCTTTGCAGCCCTTTTCGCCATCTCTGCGGTTGTCTTTGCGTCGGAGGGAGATTTGAGCGGCAGCATAATTAAATTACTGAATTAACGTGAAAATACACACCAACCCACCTCTCGTCGAGGCAAATGTTTCGTTCCGTCCACAAAGGGAATTAGAGCGTTGCTTCAGTTCCGAGCCGGCCGCATCTCTTCGTGATACCGCGAACCCGGTTAACTTCTTGCTAACAGGTCATTTGATTTTGAATTCTGGGAAAATCGCTCTTTGTTTTCCTGCGAGTTGTGGTGGGACGGTTATTAACAAATGGAAGTGCGCAGTGCGCGACCGAAAAGATGCTCGAATGTTTCCGACAAAATTACAAGAACGTTTGTTGTTGTTGTTTTTTTTTCTTTTTTTGAAAATAAGCACATATTTTCTGACACATTGTTTATACCTCCATTCGTTCAATATTGTATTTTTCCTTTCCTTAATATTATTAGGTAAATAACACAAAATTTTAAGTTCAAAAACATTTATAAATTATATTTAATTTGGTTCAGTTTTCTTTGAATACTTTTAGCTAGAAAGGGACAGAACGGGACAATACAAAACAGTCTTTTGTGTCAACGAGAAAAATAGTTCACTTTATACTTTCAATTTCATTGCTCTACTATGCTATTTTAGTAGAATTGTACTCCCCCAATTGAAATAGAAAGTTCTTTCTTAGGTTAATAAAATCTGCATTACTCACAACAGACTCATCATTCCTCTGTGATATTTAGTTACTAATTATGCTTGTAGGTTACATGTTTCTGCAAGTTTTCTACAGACTTGTAAAGATTTCAATGTTCCGTAAGATTACATAACTTTCTCTACACCACATAAATTACTCCCTATATACGTACGTATACGAGAAAGTAAAAATAATTCATAGGAATATTAGCCTATGTTTGAATCTAACTCTTCCCAGTCTCTCGAATTTTCACAGGGTAAGTTTCTCATTTGCATTCGGTATCCAGGTAAAGATTTTTTCTTTCTGCTATAATGACCAGGAAAAGAATCAAAAGAAAGAAAATTGGAGCACTTTTGAGAAGCAAATGAAGCAATTAAGTGGAAAAATAAGTATTCCCGAGAGAAATTCCTGCAATATTTTATTCGACATATCACTAATCAAAAGAACGACCAACCTCGAAAACAGACGCCAGTTATAATTCTGCAGCCAGGCATTAGGTACGCTTTTACTCACAAATAATTACATAAAAGACAATCAAACTTCGATTTATTGTACTATTTTTGCGACTAGCTCTGAAGCAATCCAGTAGTATTTTCTCCAAACACTGAATTTTTTCAAACTTGCTCCCTCTCTGCATCAAAACAGTCATTTTAAGCGAAGCCTATACAGAAAAAAGTACGCCTCGTTTACTCTCTACACCTGTTATTACCATCTACACCTGTGTCCTCATAGAGGCCAAACATAGAGAACCGAACGACACTGGATAAGAAATTCTGGTCGATATTGTAAAGAATCAATGTGGCAAAACATTCGTAGATCATTAGATGTTACCAAAGCTGCTGGGAAGAAATTGTGGGGGAGGGAATCAATAAACCAAATCGATCTAAATATCTTCGAAAACAGTCGTGAGCTCATCAACAGTCATGCTCAGTGAGAGAGAAAAGGGTGTTGACGAGGAACTTGAAGTTGAACTTCAATGAGGCTGAAAGAAAGAAAAAAAATAGTGGATTCATGAAATTGATAGATATTGAAGTCTGCGTGAATTGATTGATCAGTGGATGCGCCAACTTCTAAATCAGAGGTGTGCGTATATTTTTACACTCGGGAGGTGGCGGTAATCATCCCCCACTGGATGGTGAGATTCAGTGCCAACTTGCCCGTCGGCTAACGGTTTATTTTTTTCAGCGGGTGGCTCTCAACAGTGGAGCACCGCCCTAGCCGGGACAAGCTCTAAGCTACCGACAAGCTTGATAGTGTAGTTCGTATAAGTGTGAGTAAGGAGGACAAGAAAGACGAAGGCAAGATCGCGCGCGGTCCGTGGCCAGTTTGTTAGGGCTGTTCAACTCCGGCATTCGCCTGGTGTTGATCAAAGAAACCACGAAAAACTACCGATCAATAGACAAAGAATGTTTTTAAATTTCATTTACTACTATAATGTTGTTAAATACGTGAAAACTAAACAAGATATTTACAACAATCTTTGCAAAGGGCTACCAATCAACCCCAGTTTACGGTATCAGTAGCTTGCTGATTTTTTTTATTCCTTTTCATTTAACGTTTTTTTTTCAAGTTAATTTGTATCTTATTACTTGATAATGATCAGTAAGATTTTGTTCAAGCTTATAATGTACAGATATTGTAGGAATTATCAACCCTTTACTTTCTTTATTGTGACTTTTATTTTCTATTTATAAATTAATAATTATTCCAAAAGAAAAAATAGTACAATATTGCATACCGAGTAACATGATATATTTGAATATTGAATTCTTGTATAAAAAGACACTGTCGAATAGCTTTAATCAAAAGCAAAAATCGCAGCAGACACCGTGGTCGTTCACCATTCACCCCAAACAACCATCACTAGGATTATGAAATCAGCCTGCCGTCTCTATGGCGGCAGAGGCATGAGCCCTTATTAAAAATAAATAAATAAATAAATAATTTAATTTATTTATTTAAATTAAATAAATTAATTAATTAAAATAAATAAATAAATTAATTAAAATAAATAAATAAATAAATTAAAATAAATAAATAAATTAAAATAAATAAAATAGTTCACACTATTATTAGAAGACTAGAGGCAACAACACAGCTACCGTTCAGCTTCTGAGCTGATTTTTGCTCAATATGTGCTTTTTTCTTATTTGAACATTAACCCTCTGATCGATCAAATTTTAAGCACAGGGTGAGCTGTTTCAGAAAAATTCCCTACACGATACTTCCAAACGCTCTTTGTGTTTATTTTAACTTTGCCACAGCATTGCATATATTTACTAAATACAAATATACAAATATTTAGTAAAGTTGTTAATCAATTTCTTTCAAGAATTATTTTTTTTACTTTCTCCAGCACGAAAATTTGTTTGGAGGAGGAAAATTGCTTTTTATAATTTTCAGGTCAGTTAATCACGGCGTAAAGTAATACAACGTTGAAAACCGGGAAGCATTCTTTTTCAAATTGATGCTGTCTTCATACTCATTGTTTACTTATTGTTTGCGCAAGTATTCTTTAGTTACTGACTTTTCGTGGTGTGTCACAAATACAAGTTTCAAAACAGTATACTATGCACTTATACAAATATTACAGTGTTGTAGTTTCTTGTCAATTTTGTTAATCAATATAAATTAATACAGTACTTCTACAGTGAGTCAGGAAAGTCTTTCCGCAGTGGCAGCTTGCTGATGAAAGAGCTTTTTTTAAAGAAAGAAACAGTGACAATTTATTTATTTACGTCCAAAACAGTTAAAAACTGTGTGTGACGTGCTATGGAGAGAAGTTAATTTGAAGTTACATTTGATAAATGACTAAAGATATTGTCCGGTATCAAATCCGGTTTTGATACCGGACAATATCTTTAGTCATTTATCATAATAAAAAGGTATCTACATCACCAACAATCCAATTAATTAAGAAGTTACATTTATATCCAGGAGCAAAACAAGGGGCTATCTCAGTATTTGCTCGATGATCAGGGACCTGATCGAGATGGGGGTCATTGACCCAGAAGATGAAGTACAATACTTGTTACAGGTTACAATTATACAATCCAAATAGTACAAAAACATTAAATGTGCTTGCAACATAATGTATGTTGCTACACGAGATGCAGCTTCTAACAAAACAAAACGCAGATTGCGTGCTCACCACATTCAAGACAAGCTATAAGTGTCCCCTTCACGTTTCCCAGTGATCTGCTTGCTACCAACATAAATGTAATTTATCATAGGGGGTTCCAGACTGAGCTAGGTGCGGAGAGACTTTCCTGGCGCTCTTGAATTTCTATAAATGATTTCCATGTTATATATTCACAGTACATATAATCAAATTCATTTACAGTTATAATATTTTTAAAATATCAATTGAAACATTTTCCCCAATTGGTATCTTTGCATCAATACTAGCATCTCTAGGAAATTAATCACATGTACACTTCAACTGGAATTTCTGATAGTTGATTTTCAACATTCTTATCCTGGAGTTTCGTTTCCAGGTTTCAATTAACAAACAAGAACCTCAACCAACGAAACGAAATTGACTATTTTTCAAATATTGCTAATCTTGCGATTTTTTACATTTTATTTTTAAAATTTATTTTATTGATTTATGTTAAACTTTTACTCATCTTTCAACTATTTATAGTTAAAATGGCGGGAAGGGATTCTGGAACTCAAGAAAACGTGCGCAGATAATCTTTTCCTCCCTACGTCACATAGTGTTTACTGTTTTTTTGGCTGAATAAATCTAAATCTAAACCATATTACAACGCGCGACATCTATTATTGCCACAGGAACCGCTTCGCATGACGTAACGTCTTCCTTCAGTTCGTTAACGTTATAAAAGTCGCGCGTGCTGGCTCCCAGCGTGCCACGCATGCGCAGAGGCGAGCGACCTTCAATCCTGCAGGAGAAGACATGGGGGTTTTCTTCAGACGTCAAAGTCCCTTGCTGATTACCCGATATCACTTGCTTATTACCCGATATCCAGAGCCGTGGTATCCAGCAACTGGTCTGTATACAATGAATTTGCGCCTTTTTCGAAAACATAACAAGTTACTTGAAGAAATTACCATTAATTTAACTGCTTTCTTATGTAGAATTAGTATATGCATTTAATTTACAAATAAATACAAGTTTATTTGCTTTATCCTTATAAGCTCTCCTCCAAAGGCTTGTACATTTTGAATTGATCAAAAAGTCTCTCAATTTGTAAAGATATCAATAAGGATAAAGATAGACAGAATTTGTCAAGACAGCACTTGTTAGTGATGCGTCATACAGCGTTGTTCGATTTACGAGAAAAAAGAACTTGCTTAGCACAAAGACAAAACGCTAAAGCTTGCTAAGAAATTGTGCAGGCTCTGGTATTTTTCAATCTACTAGTTTCAATATATGTATTCTCTAAGACAATGTTATTGCACATTTAAATCGTATGTAAGATAATTTTCATCGGTTATATTACCGCTGAATAACAATCTACGTAAAATTAAAAAAATATGTAGAAATTTCAATCCAAAGTGATTTTAATTAACAAATAATTGAGTAGACTGCTAGTCGTTTCTACGTGCAGATAATTATTTGCTCTTAAGTGTTAACTGTTCTGATTCCTAATTCAATCCTAAGCGCCTCAATCAAATTTCTAAAATTACTTTATGTGATTAATATAAACCATAACTCAAACAAAATCAATTGAAATAAAAACCATTGCTCTGTGGTCTCTGTTTTTAATTTCTTACAATTACTGTAGAAGAACTCTGGGCTTCCGAAATCCACATCTTTGATTTCATGCCAGTTTTATTCCCTACGAATCCCCTTCCCGTCATGTATATCTCCGGATTCTCCAAAAAAAAAAGGGCGTTCGCACTAAGCGCTGCTGACGTCACAGTCTGGTGAATAGGCAGCGATCACCCGTTGGAAGGCCATCGCTCATGCTCGGGGCGAGCCGTCGGAGGTCGCGAGCGCCTAACCGCCGGGGCGAGGGGAGGGGGCGCGGCGGAGGGGGCGTGGCGCCCACTGAGGGAAGCCGCGACATGTGCGCTGACAAACGAGCTCGTACAGAGATGAATGCGCTCCCGCCCGCCTGCCCGCCGCGGCGTTTGATTCAGCGCAGCCGCCGCCGCCGCCGCCGCCGCGCCTCACTTGCGCCCAGTCGGGGGAAGCACCCACTGCCGCCGCTCGACTCCAAGGGATCCGCCCCCTGCGCCGCCAGCGTGTTTCGAAACCATAAAAGGGGCTCACACACGTAGGGGATACTTGCTGGGCAGGCATATTAGCATGTTCAAAGCATTCATAAGCGTGTTCAAATTGTGTCCGTCATTAATATTGATTTTTTAAAAATAAAATTAGTGTTCAAATAATAAAATAACCTTCGTTCACAATTTCTGTCCGGCATTTTCTCAAATGCAATCGTCATGTATTGTTTTTATTGTATATATCTACATAACACTATTACTACTACGTTTTGTTTAGCTTTGTTTTTGATCTTTCTGACCGAGTGTGAATGCCTTAATTGTACAAATAGCTTCGTTGATTACTTTACACTTCAGTGATATTACTCCTTTCTTGCCTCACCAAATTCCCGACCGAACACCTGCAACTGCGACTGCAACTGCGACTGCAACTGCGACTGCAACTGCTACTGCAACTGCGACTGCAACTGCAACTGCGACTGCCACTGCATCTGCGACTGCGACTGCGACTGCGACTGCCACTGCGACTGCCTCTGCGACTGCCACTGCCACTGCGACTGCCACTGCGACTGCCACGGCGACTGCCACTGCGACTGCCACTGCGACTGCCACTGCGACTGCCACTGCGACTGCCACTGCGATTGCCACGGCGACTGCCACTGCGACTGCCACTGCGACTGCCCTGCGACTGCCACTGCGACTGCCACTGCGACTGCCACTGCGACTGCCACTGCGATTGCCACTGCGACTGCCACTGCGACTGCCACTGCGACTGCCACTGCGACTGCCACTGCGACTGCCACTGCGACTGCCACTGCGACTGCCACTGCGACTGCCACTGCGACTGCCACTGCGACTGCCACTGCGACTGCCACTGCGACTGCCACTGCGACTGCCACTGCGACTGCCACTGCGACTGCCACTGCGACTGCCACTGCGACTGCCACTGCGACTGCCACTGCGACTGCCACTGCGACTGCCACTGCGACTGCCACTGCGACTGCCACTGCGACTGCCACTGCGACTGCCACTGCGACTGCCACTGCGACTGCCACTGCGACTGCCACTGCGACTGCCACTGCGACTGCCACTGCGACTGCCACTGCGACTGCCACTGCGACTGCCACTGCGACTGCCACTGCGACTGCCACTGCGACTGCCACTGCGACTGCCACTGCGACTGCCACTGCGACTGCCACTGCGACTGCCACTGCGACTGCCACTGCGACTGCCACTGCGACTGCCACTGCGACTGCCACTGCGACTGCCACTGCGACTGCCACTGCGACTGCCACTGCGACTGCCACTGCGACTGCCACTGCGACTGCCACTGCAACTCCATTTTGCAACCAACTGCAACTGCAACTCCATTTTGCAACAAACTGCAATACGGCAAGTTCCTTTTCCTCTTCTTCCCTCTGTTGCCTGAACAGCCTCTCTTGTTGAGCTGTGCCTCTTACGACGTGCGCCTTTCCATTTCTTTGCCCGCGATCCCTCCGTCGTCGCTCTCCCCTGCCCGCGCCGCCGCCGCCGCCGCTTCGGAAGCTGAGCTTGTGCTCCGCCGCCGCCGTCACGCTTCTGTCGCGAGAGCCTGTGTCTTGTGCCGCCGCCGGGGCTCCGCCATGCTGCCTCCAGATGTGGAGCCTCCTCCAGGCCTCAATTAATTCAGCTGGTAATTACCGCAGCCGCGGTCGCCCATCGCCCGCCCACCCATCGCCCCGCCGCCGCCGCCGCCGCCGCCTGGGCCCCCGCAAGCCACAGGTTGCGAACACTCGGTCACGAGGCGGAGACACGCCCCGCCGCCCGCGCCGCCCCTACTCTCCTCTGCCCTTGTCACCTCCGTGGCCCTTCCTCCAACACCGCTCTTGCCGTTCCTGATGTCTTTGCCGCCTCCGCCATCCCGCCGCCCGCGCCGCCCGCGCCGCCCACGTCCCCCCGTCACAGCGTCCTCCCTTCCACCGCCTCCACCGCCGCCTCCATGGCTTCTTTGTCGCACCTCTTTCATCCCCCCCGCGCCATCCCATTCCAACACTATCACTGCAACCACCTTCCGGATTGTTCCTGCAGCACACCTCCTTCCCGATGCGCAACTCTCAGTGCCTCGCGCGCTAAGCCCGGTAAGTCAGGGCCCCTGCTCCCGGGCCCTCGCACATACAATTCATACTCGAAAGTTCAGGGTTCTAGCCGGCCCACCCCTTCGTTCATGTCCTCCCATCCGCGCCCTACTTTGCCCTCCGTCCTCCTCCGTACGCCTCCCTGCTACATAGTTTCGTCTCCTCCCTGATCCTCCTTCTTCCCAACCCATTTCCTTTGCATCAGCCTTTGCCACTGATCAGGCCTGTCAGGTTTGAAAGAAGGCTGAAGAAATTTATTGTTTCAAACTCTCGAATTTACATGTTTAAGTAAAATTTAAAAAAAAAAGAATCTAGTGCTCTTGTACTATATTTTCCTATTGTGTTGTTCGTTATTGGGCAGTGCACTTTCTAATGTGGAGAATGTTTAACAAGTTGAGAGGTCATAAATTCATGATTTTAGATTCCACGTATCTTAGTAACTGTTGGTCATAAATATTTATAAGGAAATGTTCTAGGAGAATCATTACATTTATATTAAAAAAATAGCGGCAGAGTTAGCTCAGAGTCAGTATTGGCGCTATTTCTGCACTGACTCTGACCGGAAGATCTAGGGTTCGAGGCCGTTGTCTAGAGGAGAATTCTAGCGGTCAGCCGCTAACAAAACAGTAGTTTTTTTGTAGTTTCTCCAATCAATACCAGGGGAATGCCGGAGCAGAATTTTAGCAAACGGGCCACTGTTGCATCCAGCGGGGCACCGCCCCTTTCGGGACAATCTCTAAGCTTCCGACTGGTGGTAGTGTAGAGAATGTAAGGATAAGTTGAATTGAATTGAATTATTGCCTTATTTTACGTGGCGAGACTCGGGCCATCAGGCCCGCTCTTCCGTCTGACCACGCAAATTTCGCTACGCTCCTTTCACCAACTAGCAGAGAAAGGAGGTGTTTCTTGGGCGAGAAACTGGCGATTTGAATTTAGCTCAGAGGCGTCATTTAGGCTTGAGGATCTTTTACATGCAAGTAAATCTACGAACATGGGACAGCCGGCTTTACTTCCCCTTCGAAGGAAGGCGTACGAAGGATTTTTTCGCCCTCAAAAATCCACGGCTTCGATCAGGTTTGTAAGTTTGTAAGGTATAAGTGTCTGTAAGGAAAGAGAAAATTTGTTCAAAACATTTGTTTGACAACGTTTGTTAGGGTCCTGCATACGGCATTCACCTGAGGTTGGAGAAACCACGGAAAACTACCGAACATAGTAGCCGGTCGCTAGAATTTTCCTCCAGACAGCGGCTGAATTCGACCTAACTGTCTAGCTAGTCTTGATAACTGTGCCACTGTCGGGACTCGAACCCTAGAACCTCCCGATCAGAGGCACTGCAATGACATCAAGTGATGCCTTAAACCACCTAAGCCAGTGTACGTCACAGGTCATTGAAGAAATCAGTTGGCCTAAAAGGGATGTTCGTTCCTATTTCCTTCACTAAATTAAAGAAATGATCCATTGAAATGAAATACATCAGCCCCACTTCAAATTGACAATTGAGAGTAAAATTAAACATTTTAAAATAAAAGAATCTTGATTTCGTAATCGGGTTAAATTGAGAGTCCAATAAATCCGTTAACTCCCTACATTCACATTAGGAGGTTTGGCATACAAAGAGTCTTCGCTGCCACCCCTAAGAGAGTCACCCCTAAGAGACACTTTTTAATTTATTTCACATCTGCTAAATCCACGCGACTCGTAGGGCGAAGGGGTGGCTTACTGACCTCTGAACTCCGAGTGCGCAGGTTCCATTCCTGCTGAGGTGAGAGGATATCCGAAGGGCGGAATATCCCTCAGTGACCATGAGATGCATATGGCTTGTGAATAGAAACTGGCAGGTGCCTGGCAGAATTGATACCCTCCAGCAATTTACCGTCCTAACGAGATCTCACGTTCTCCCAACCAGAGAGCTCGGATATAGTTAACTGAGACCAACATCTAGCAGAAAAAGTGAACCTTGGCGCTTAAAGGGACGCCCGAGGGGTGCGCCTGCTCGAAGGAGGTCCCCCAGACCCGCGCCAGGGGCAGGCTGCAAAGGAAGCCAGAGTTGAATGCACGCGTACGAAACTACGACAAATGGCCGTGTGGCCGCATAATAACATATTCAATAATATTTATTTATGCACCAAGGGTGCTGTAAAGGGCGTTATAATGATTGAGCGGCGACAAATTGTTCGAGGTCTTTTGCCGCCAGAGATCATTAGAAGCAGTTAACCCCCGAGCTACATACAGGATTTTATTATTTACCTAATTTTATTGATTCGTATTTACTTATTATTACATATTTCCCTCCCATAATTCCCTTTCATATTCCCTCTCATAATTCCCTCTTATAATTCCCTCTCATAATTCCCTCTCATAATTCCCTCTCATAATTCCCTCTCATAATTCCCTCTTATAATTCCCTCTCATAATTCCCTCTCATAATTCCCTCTCATAATTCCCTCTTATAATTCCCTCTCATAATTCCCTCTCATAATTACCTCTCACAATTCCCTCTTATAATTCCCTCTCACAATTCCCTCTCACAATTCCCTCTCACAATTCCCTCTCACAATTCCCTCTCACAATTCCCTCTCATAATTCCCTCTCATACCTGTAATTCTCTCTCATAATTCCTTCACATAATTCCCTCCAAGAAAGAACATGTAGCATCGTTTAATTGTTTTCGTATTTCCCTCATAACCACAATCCTCTCGATCCAAGTACGTCATGCAATGAATATTGAGCTCCGTTTTAAGGTAATAACAAACTAAAACGTATCAGTAAAAATAAATCAATTTATTTCACATTATTTCTGTTCACAACAAATAGCAATGATTTAATAAAAATAACTTACAAACCCACAAGTAATAATTCATGACACAATTTATTCACCATTCAAACATAAGCCTGCCACTTAGCAATAATGTTTATCAAGGCAGAATTTAAAAATAAAATATGTGAAGTAGTATAATAAATAGTAAATAATATTTAAACATTATTCAAATGTCGGTTAATTGAAAACATCAGGCAAACATGCTTTCGTATAAAGTAACTGTTCTTCTTGGTATTTACAGTGCACTTTGAACTTAGTTTGCCGGGATCACTTCTCGCGCCCCCCTTTCAGGATTTGGAGGGGGAATAAGAATGAAGTCAAGGCACGATGACGATGCTGGCAAGAGCGCACGGCTTCCCAGGCAGGTTTCACGAGGGGACGCAGTTTTGACATGCCCACTTTAAGCAAAGAAACTATTTTCTCTTGATTCAAAATAACACGTCCATGAATCTGAGAATCAATGTGGTGGTTACACACTGCTGCAAGCGAGCCAGAACTCGCCCTTTGAAAGGGAGATCTTGATTGAATAATTAGTGATTCCGGGCGCGTCAACCGCTAAGGTGATAAGTCCCGTAAGCGTAACGCATGTTTTTTTCTCGTTAGGTGGCTGCGATCTCTCGCTGGAGAGCGAGATCCGGCGCCTACAGGCTTTTCCTAAACCAGGTATCTCCCACCAGCGGGGCACCGCTCCAGCCGGGACAAGCTCTAAGTTCCCAATCGGTCTCCCGACATCTGTGGTAGTGTAATGCATGTAAATGTAAGGAGTGAGGATAGGACAAGGAAGAGGAAGGAAGGATCGCGCACAGTCCATGAACCGCTTGTTAGGGCATCGCTCCGGCATTATCTGGTGTTGATCGGAGAAACCACGAAAATCCAGTGCAGCCGACCAGTGCAGCCGGCCGCTGGAATTCTCCTCCTAGCTTTCTGGCTAGTGTCGACAATCCGGCCACCGTCGGAACTCGAACCTAGAACACCCCCGGTCAGAAGCGCTGCTGTGAATCCCCGACGACTCATCTCCCGGTAGGGAGGTCTTTTCGTCCTCGTTTTCCTACTCGGGACCACAGCGCGTCCTGGCTTCCGCCGCCGGCCGCCCGCCGGGAGTGGCGCGGAAGGGGCGTGGGAGGGGCGTGGGAGGGGCCCCGGAGCGCACGCTCCAACGCCGCCCCTCCAGTTTCGCTTCCTGTGATCGGCCGCCGCCAGAGCGCGCGCGGCGCGACCCCGCGCGACCCCTCCCAGCGACAGGACGATGAGCGATGCGAACGACGCGCGTTTAGGGCCGCTTCGCGAGCCCCTCCGGCTAATGCGACTCGCGGCAATTTGTCTCGGAATTAATGAGCGTGGAATTGATGAGGCATGTCGTCCTAGCGTTCCTACCGGTCTAAGAATACAGATTTCACCTTATTGCAGGGGGAGTACACGGCGATATTCCGCTTCCGGAACGGTGTTGTTGTTGCTGCTGCTGTTTCTAACGTCCGCGACCGCTTTGATTGATTATTTAGTGTTTCCGAGCGCGTCAACTTCCATGGTCATTAGCCCCGTAAACGTAGTGCGTGTTATGTCCCTTGAGATGGCATCTACCATTCTCGATGGAATGTAAGATCCAGTACCAACCTACACGTCTGCTATCAGATTTCCCTCTCCAGGTATCTCCTCCAGCGAACCATGAATCCAGCTGGGACAAGCTTTAAGTTTACGACTTCTGCGTGAAAAGCATGTGAGTGTAGTGTATAGCTAAAGGGAGAGGAGGAACAAGAATGAGGAAGGAAATATCGCGTGCGGTGAGTGGCCCGTTTGGGATTCGTGTGTGGAAGCTGCACAAGTTCCATCGCGAGCGCCACGGCCAGAGGGGTGTGGGGGAAGCACTTTTCCGGTATTCGTCTGGCATCAATAGGAAAGATCATGAAAAACTACCGATCAGAGCAGCCGGCCGCCGGAATTCTCCTCCCGACAGTGCCTGAAGTCGACCTAGCTACGTAGCTAGTATCAAAAACTCGCCACCATCCGTACTCGAACTCAAATATCCCTGTCAGCGACTCTGCAATATCAAAAGCATAGCCAGGGGCAGCCAACGGTTCCTGGTCCCGATCCAAATCGTCCGATCCGTTCCCGAATCCGATTTTTTTTTTTTTTTTTTTTTTTTTTTTTTTTTTTTTTTTTTTTTTTTTGTGAATGAATATGGCATCTGGTTAGAACGGGTATTGTCGGTTTGAAATTGGCCGGATCCAAGGTTATTGTACATGCAACGAACATTGCACAGCACACTAAGGATTTACCTCACTGCTAAAATGCCTCGACTGATGCCGGGTTTGAACCTACGAACAGGAGTTTAGGAACGGAGGAGTTTAGCCTACGTTAGGAGTTCAGTGTGCTAACACCCAAATCCTTAGGACTAGGGCACCAGAACGTTTGATTATATATTGTAACATTTCGCATAAAATATATTTTTTTTATTTTCTCCTTCTTATTTTTTGGTTTATCACAACACTTCTATTCAATTGATATAAAAATAATTGATTACATGTGATACTCCTGTTTATAGAAATTTTTAGAAGGGTCGATAGACACTAGTTCTTCAAGTTGGGCGATCAGGACAGAATCCATTGTAATGCACTCTGAAACAGTTTCTTTTCACTTCTTAGGAGGGCCTCGCTTGAGGTTTTGTCGGGCAATTTTTGTAGACGTGTATATCAGTAAAACATAATAATGATTGTGCAATCCGTGTTTTATATCTTAATATATAGCACATCCTTACTAATGAGTAATAACTGTGTACGTTATCATTTCGTTCTATTTGAATTGCTATCTACATTTCATTTTCAAAATTTGTAAACAACAATTTCATATCATTCTTTAACTTGCTTTAATTACGAAAACCATTTATTTTCACTTTGCAAATTTTTTGTGTAAAAGTACACAAAATACCAAAGGATTTACATAGCTTCCGATTTCACTTCATACAGAGCCATTCAAAGGGTCATAAATTTCCTTCACTGTTGCTCTCACTTAAATGGCGCAATTGAGTGTTTTTTTATCCCCGTAGTTGGACCACCATTCGCATCGATAGGCGAAGCAGGAGAGCGTCTGCAGACAAGCACCGCACAGCCTTGAAGAAGTGACACAGCACCCACTTAAACAGTCGGCCGCGGGGCGGGTGGGTTCCTAAACAATGCATGCAGCCGCCGGAATGTCACGGGCACGCGGGGAGCCGGGCGGTTCGCACCGAGCCCTCTCGGCCTCCGCTCCTCCCACGCCATTCATGCTGCGACCGTCCCTCAATCTCCCTACCCGTTCTCGCCGTCTGCCACCAATCGCCTTCTTCATTCGGCATCCTCGCCCTCCACGCCCAACCCTGCCACTCTTCGCCCGTCGCCCCTCGCCCCTCGCCCGCAATTCACACGCTACATCTCTCTCCACCATCCTCGTTGCCCTACCTTCTTCGCACTTTCGGCTCTGTCGTCCGCACCATCCCTTCGAAGTCCCTGCAGCTCGCATATCCCTGCTGCCGCCTACTCTGCCATTCCCATCGCCCCCAACACCCCCGCCACCTCGACCACCTCCTTCACCGTATCCGTTCCTCTCTTCCCCTCGCCTCTTTCGCCGCCGCCATTGCTTCCTCCACCCCGCCGCGCCGCCTCCCGATTCCCACGACATCCTCGTCGCCCCAGCCGTCCCCATGGTCACCGCTAGTTCCATCCCCACCCCTACCATCCCCTCCCTCTTCTCTGTCATCGTCCCGGCCAGCCGCTCCCACACCGTCTCTGACTCCCTCTCCCCTCTTTCCACCTCCACCACTCTCGATACCCCCATCTCTCCCGCCAACTCTTCTCGCTCCTGCCCCTCGACCGCCCCCGCCAGCTCCGCCATCCCCACCGCTCACCCCTCCCCCTCCACCCCGACTCCTTTGCCTTCCCCGCCGCTCGCGTCCTCTCCCTCGTCTCCGCGGCCGCCCCCGGCGCCAGCCGCCATCGCGCCCGCCGCGCCGCGCCGCCGCCGCTGAATTATACATGGGCCCTTTCCATTACACGCTGCTGCCGGCCCACTAATGGCGCAGGCGATGCGGAAGTTGGGCGCGTCTGATTATGTGCATTTATAACTGATGAGGCGCCTGCCGCCCCCCCCCCCGCCCCGACACCCGTGGCGAGGCGTCTCGGCGCGGGAGGACGGGGGACAGAGGGGGTCGGACCCCCTCTGGGCGCTCGCTCTGTCGCGCGCTGACCACGCGTCCAGCCCCGCCGACCGCCACCACGACGGCACTCCTTGCGAACGTAAAGAAAATTACGGCGCTTCAGAGTCACGGGTGTAAGAGGTGATATCCGACAGTTTGCGAAATCAAGAATTAAAACTTTTGGACGAGATGTTTGCATCTCTTTATATTACAAGACTTTCTACAAGAGAACAAATGAAAGTTACAAATGTCACCCGCATGTTGCCACTTCTGAAAACACGATCTCAGACGTGTTAGGATGAGTGTTGTCTCGGGGTCGGTTCTGGTAGTATCGCAACAACGTACAACGTGATGTTTACATGTTTCGCATTTGATTCCCGACCACAACGAATTTTGTATGTAATTTTTTGCATAAATATGCTTTGGAAATTGTACATTGTTTAGAGATCCCTTTTTAATCGATCACCTGCATCCCTGTAGTCGTGCACATTTCACAGCCCCAGAAACGTAGCAATGATATTTATAATAGATAATCTTGAGCTTACGAGGAATATTAATTTATTTTCGAAACAATAAATAAGTTTGGTGGAGCCTCTAAATTTTCCTCAGAAAGAGAATCGTAGCTTCATATCTGATAGAAAATCAAGTCTACAAAGAATTGCCGAGAATTGAATAATTTTGTATCCGAGTAAAAATTATTTCTGTGGTTATTGTTTTTTTTTTTTTGTTTTCAATTTAAGAGTACATAAAAGGATGTGAACAACTGAATTATAATTATTCACTTCATGGTAAATAGGAAAATTAGCTTACGTGTCCGTTTTTATTTTCTCAGAAGCTTTATTATACTTCTCCGGGTCCACGAAAGTGGATTTGGGCTGGGGAAATACCCACTACGTGAGCCAGCTCACTTTTTTACCAAGTTAGAAAATACTACCTCCAAATCACATTAAATCTCACTATTTAGTGTATACATGAGTAGAGCTCTCAAACTGCAACGTCTAAACTATTATGTATAGATTTTAATAATTTTCCTCCTCAATAGGGATCGCTTAAGCCCAAAACCGCCCAGGGCAACGTCGGACATAGGGGTTGCCACCAGGGGTTGCGCAGTATTTCAAGTCAGTTCTTAGATTACGTTCGTAGATCCGGCGAGGCCACCGCCCGACCAACATGTTGCGCTTTTGTCACACTTTCCTTTCTGGCAAGGAATACTTCTGCCTTGTTTTCGAATGTCTAATTAGCGTGTAATACAAGCGAGATAATGAATCAATAAAGACTTACTCGTTTTTTGTTGGTTTCGTCAATAGAATTTTCAGTGCAGTCTCTTTCACCCTTTTCTCGGGAAACACAGCAAAGGCCCTGGAATCGCGGCAGAAATGATGTCGTTGGGAATTTCATGCGCCGCTGCGAGCCTCCCAAAGAGAGGAATTGGGAGACCGAGGACGGAAGGATTGATTGATTCATTCATTCATTGATGTTTCCGGTCATGTCAACTGCTATGGTCAATAGTCCCGTAAGAGTAGTGCACGTGTATGCCTGGAGGTGGCGGAATTCTCCCTCGATGTATGGTGAGAACGGGCGCCGACCTGCACGACGGCTTGGGGGAGAATTTCCTCTCGAGAAATCTCCACAAGCCGGACACTGCCGCAGTCTAGACTGTCTAGACCTAAACTGTCTGGTCTGCCGACATTTGGTTGATTGATTGATTATTTCGAGTTTCCAAGCGCGTCAACTGCTGAGGTCATTAGCCCCGTAAGTGAATTGCATGTTTTTTTTCATCGGAAAGAGGTGGTGATCTTCTCTTCGCTGGATGGCGAGATCCGGACATCTAAGTAGGCTAGTGGGCATACCAGCAGGGCACCGACCAAATCGAATCAAGGTCCAAGCTCCAGACCAGTCTCGAGGCATGTGCGGTAGTGTAGTGAGTGTAAGTGTAAGATTGTGTGCGTGTAAGGGACGAGGGTAGGCCAAGGAAGAGAAAGGAAATATCGCGCGCAATCCGTGACCCATTTGTTAGGGGACTGCTCGCCTGGTGTTGATAGGAAAAGCCACAGAAAACTATTGAACCGAGTAGCCGGCAGCTGGATATCTCCTCCCAAGCGACTGAATTGGACTTAGCTATCTTTTATCGACCATCGAGACCCGAACTCGAGGGCCTCCAGGTTTGAGTCGCTGCAGAACCAGCGGTAGCACTGGCTATGCGATAAACTCAGCCGGTGTGACTCGAGGAAGTGGCCTGGCCGATTCCCCGGACATTTTCCCGGTCACAATGATCCTATGTTGTCTAGGCTATCCGGGGCGGGCCGCGTCACTGACATGGTGGCTAACGTTTCGGCCAGAGTATTGTGGCCTTCTTCAGAGCCTAATGAGCCTAATCCAGTTAGGCAGGCCTGGCTGTAACGTTTCTTTGTAGCTCTCCTCTGTTTTAAATGGCGGAGGCCTTCTTGGCGAGCCCTTGTCCAGGGCTTATCCGTGGGTCGCAGGTGTGGCTCGCTGCTCTTTGCAACAGCCCGACGGGAGAGGATGGGGATCTCAAGCGCAATCGTTCATAGTTTTTTGTTGTTTTTAATTTATTTTGTTCCTGTTCGGCAGTTTTGCCTTTCAGGGATTTGTACATTTTTATTTTTAATACCTAGCTTTTGGGCATACAACCTCTCACTCTTGTATCTTACTACTAGCTAATGTACAGAATTTCATACTTATATTTTTAACATATCTTTACAATTTACACACAATACTCAAATTTTACTATACAATATTAATTCTTAAATCTAGTCTGTGATAGGCGATTGGCTCGCAAGCCACTGCAGCGGATCACCGGGGACTCTCTGCCCCAATTATTGCATTTGAGCTGCCCTTTTTCAAATAAAGAGTTATGTCAGTATTACCACTTTTGTGAGGGCACGTGAGCCTGCCCACTTACTCTTGGAAGGAGTAAGTGGGCAGGCTCACGTGCTTTTTATGTCTCGCGTGCTTCCGGGCTTCTCGCGTGCTTGTAAGTTTAGGCTGTCTACACTTTCTATATAATAATATTAAATATTTATTAATTGTATTTTTTTCTGAAAGCACCTTACAGAATCGTCCCTTATGGTTCTTACCACTTACGAGATATTCTGTCATCAATAAATTTTAAAGGTCGCATAGGAGGTTTTGTATTTTCTTTTTTAGGATAATTAATTTCTATTTTTCTTTGGGAATGTTCTTTCCAAAAACTAAAGAACAAGCAAATTTCGAATCATTGATACCGAAATGTAAAAATCGCCAATTCCATCTCATGGGAGGAGGTTTCCATAGTCAAAGACGATGTATCCTTGACTAATCTTTACACTCAGCCCTTAGCCACTCTGATTAGCGCTGGAGGGCAAGGGCGAGGGCGAGGATCTGCGTATCGACGTCCTGTCGCTGCCTCCACCCGCGCCGCCCGTCGCCCAGCCCTCGCGTGCTTCCGGGGGAGAAAGAGATCCGCGAGGGATCCAGCGATCGCGCCCTTTGAGGTTAAGAACGGTGATTCGATTGCGAGGCTCTGAGCGAATCGCTCTTGTGCTCTCCCTCAAGTGTTCCACCCACTCCAAGGAATAAATCCTTGAAGTGGGACTGATTCGAAATGAGGATTCGTAGGTGCTGTGGTCGACTGCGTGCCTTGAAAAGTGCCGCCGGAAATTAGTTCCGGCGCCACTCAAGAGAGGGCGGCGATAGCAGACGCCGCGGCGCCGTCACGCTCGACCAGGCTCCGGAGCGGACGGCGCATCCCTACCTGACAGCTGGCCAGCGGACCCGCAGCCCGAGCCGGCTATAAGAGCCGCGCCCGGCGAGCGGAGGGACAGTCAAGCGCCTGCCTGCATCGAGAAGTGATTAGTGAATGGTGAACAAGTGCGACGACACGGCTACGGATATGGACTTCCTCTCTGGTGATACAGTGAACGGTACATCGGCTGCGATTTTGGGCATCTCCCCGGGAAATTGTGACTTGGACATTCTTCGGTACATCTTCTGGAAAATTGTTTGGATCTGGCTTGAATTTGTCTACCTCTGTACTGATTGTGTTTGGAATAAATCAATTTTAGAAATTGCTTTCTTTTGGATACTACAGTAGGCTTCCGCGGCCGGAGTCATTTGGGACTTGGCCCTCCGGGACAGTCCTGTCCGACTCTCCGGCAGAAGTAGAGCTCAGAAGAAGGTCACAACATAATGGTGGAAACGTCAGCTCGTCCGTGACGTTCCTCGTCCCGGACAGCCAAGTTCCAATTCTAATTTTTCTCCATTATCAATCATAAATTATTATCATATCTTTCGAATCTCTTTAATATTGAATATTTAGAATCTTCATTAATTATTCCGTCTATTGATACAGCTAACCACGATTGCAAGTCATCGTGACGGCTTGATTATGACTATCCAACAACAATTGAATTGAGAGACAAGTAAAACGCGTAAAAGAATTCAGACACCCTTCATAAAATATGATTTATTGTTTAAACTGTGGTAAATAACCTAATACATCTTGGCCTCACTTTATATTACTGATACCTTCCTACAGTATTTAAGGTACTTGTGCATAAACGTAAAAAGATGCGTCCATTGCGTTTGGTCTATTTGCGGTTTAAAAACTTCGTAATCTACACAATTGTGAAAAATACATCTAACTCATCAAACGAGAGCTCTATAAAGCTAAGCTTTTGCAAATAAAGAAATACACATCTATTAAGTTGGTGAAATGGATTATTTCTCTGAAAAATGAATGTGAATTCTAATAGTATATTGTTCTATATACATGTTATTGAAATTATCTTGAACAAACCTAGGGAATCAACAAAACATTTCTTTATTTTATGTAAGGTAACGATTCAAATCGACGTTGTAAATACCTTCACTGGAGTCTTAAATATTAACGTTTCGGTATCTTGTTCTGTTGTTTGAATCGATACCGAATATTCTGCGAATCGAGTGTCACCAGATTTCCGGCCTCCCATCTCCCACATATTCTTTTCCATTCCTCCCCCTATGCCCTCAGTCTATTCCCGCATCTCGTGGGTGCCTTTTCTCACTCCCCTTGTACTTTTCTATTCACAACGTCTCCGTTACCTGATCCGCACAACTTTTTTTTAATTTCATTGTATGTCCCACATCACATTACCACCACGACGCCAAATGACCGTCAAATACCTAATTAATTTTCTTTTTAACGACGCCTCATTTGTAATGATTCACTGGGTGTAAAAACCAAAAGAAGAAAATTTTCGAAAATAAATAAAATATACGATTAATATTATTGGATATAAGTTAGTAAGATCCCAGACGCGGGGAATTTGAGAACAAGGAGTCGAAAAAAATTCAGATGTCTCAAAAAGCTACGCTCGTTATCGGCACCCATCCGACTGCTTTCCTCTACTCTGCTGCTACTCTACTTCCTTCCTCTCTCCCGCCCCCCGACCCGAATCCCCTGCATTCTCCTCGACCTGCCCTACCTCGAAGCCTCGCCTCGAAGCGTTCGGGATCCGGCGACCCGCCTCGTCACCTCGCTTCGCGCGGGCCCCGCCCTCTCGCCCCTCTCCGCGTCTCCTGCCCGCGCCGCCCTGCCCCGCCCCGCCCCCGCGGCCCGCCCTAAGCAGCGCCCCCAAATTGGGCGCCACCTGCCTGGGCGAGCAAAGTAATTGGGAAGTGCGCTCGGGCGCGTTTTCCTCCATCGGCCGCAAGGAGCGCTCCGCCCCCGCCTCCGCCCCACCCCCACCCCCGCCACCCCGCGCCCTGCTCCGCCGCACCGCCTCGGCGCGCGCTTGATAGAAGCCGCTATCATGTAATGCAGCGTACTCTCTTTCTAATTTGCTCCAATGTTTAGATTCTTTTCCAGCTTCATCCATTATGGATGGACCTTTTTACGGGAAAAAAACCCTTCTGGTTAGCAGCGAGTATGCAAACATTGCATATAGGCGCGCTATTGCACATTTTATAAAAGAGAACGGAGGGAAAAAATGGAATGGTAAAAGAGTACCTCTATCATAGAGGGCTGCATAAAACATGATGTTGACGGCGCTGGGACCAGCTGCGCACGCCGCCGCCATCCACGCCCCCACCCCCACCCCTGGCCACCCCAGGCCCCGCCCCGCCTTCCCCGCCTCCTCCCTGTCCCCGTCTGCCGCGCCTCGCCGCCATCCCCGTCCTAACCATCGACGCAGCTCCACGTCACCCCTGCTGCGCCAGTCGCCCGCGTGTCCTTCCGTTTCCTGCTGCAACATCCGCTCCCCGCCATTCCAGTCCCTAACCCTTTTATCCAACGGCCATCCTCCCACCACAGACACCACCCCCCTCTACCATTCTAAGCTCGCCCCATTTCCCTCTCTCCAGCCGCACCTCTATCGCCCCCCATCTACGCCCCCATCTACGCCCCCATCTACGCCCCCATCTACGCCCCCATCTACGCCCCCATCTACGGCCCCGTCTACGCCCCCGTCTACGCCCCCATCTACGTCCCCATCTACGCCCCCATCTACGCCCCCATCTACGGCCCCGTCTACGCCCCCGTCTACGCCCCCATCTACGCCCCCATCTACGCCCCCATCTACGCTCCATCCTCGCCCCATCTACGCCTCCATCTACGCTCCATCTACGCCCCATCTACGCCTCCATCTACGCCCCCATCTACGCCTCCATCTACGCCCCCATCTACGCCCCCATCTACGCCCCCATCTACGCCCCCATCTACGGCCCCGTCTACGCCCCCGTCTACGCCCCCATCTACGCCCCCATCTACGCCCCCGTCTACGCCCCCGTCTACGCCCCCATCTACGCCCCCATCTACGCCCCCATCTACGGCCCCGTCTACGCCCCCGTCTACGCCCCCATCTACGCCCCCATCTACGCTCCATCCTCGCCCCATCTACGCCTCCATCTACGCTCCATCTACGCCCCATCTACGCCTCCATCTACGCCCCCATCTACGCCTCCATCTATGCCCCCATCTACGCCCCCATCTACGCCCCCATCTACGCCCCCATCTACGGCCCCGTCTACGCCCCCGTCTACGCCCCCATCTACGCCCCCATCTACGCCCCCGTCTACGCCCCCGTCTACGCCCCCATCTACGCCCCCATCTACGCCCCCAAATACGCCCCCATCTACGCCCCCATCTACGCCCCATCTACGCCTCCATCTACGCCCCCATCTACGCCTCCATCTACGCCCCCATCTACGCCCCCATCTACGCCTCCATCTACGCCCCCATCTACGCCCCTATCTACGCCTCCATCTACGCCCCCATCTACGCCCCCATCTACACCCCCATCTACGCTCCATCCTCGCCCCCATCTACGCCTCCATCTACGCCCCATCTACGCCCCATCTACGCCCCCATCTACGCCCCCATCTACGCTCCATCCTCGCCCCCATCTACGCCTCCATCTACGCCCCATCTACGCCCCCATCTACGCCTCCATCTACGCCCCCATTACGCCTCCATCTACGCCCCATCCTAACCCCCATCCCCACCTGCCGCCGCCCCCGCCACCAACCCCCGTTCTCACTGCCGCCGCCACGGGGCCCTGAGCTGAATACTGCTGAACTCTGATGGTGCGGTCACAAACGAACCGGAACGTGTAAGAGGTATTAAGATAGCTGGCTGAGCGATTTTTGCTTCCTCCAAAGTACCGTCTTTACTGCCACACTCTGCGGATATGATAATTATATGTTAATAAAATACTGCGCATTTCCGACAGCAGTCATTTGCAATCTGTAGAATTATGTGTCAAAGATATGATGAATTCACAAATCTTGCATTCAATTGACACAACAGAAGAGGCTGAACCGTTTTGTACTCTTTATTCTACCGTAATAAATAAGAAACACCGCAACAAGTGAGATTCTGATTCTACACAAAAATGAACATCGGAAAGAAATCGGCGGAAACGTAAAAGCAAATCTTCAAAAATAATAATTAATTGTGTAATTTACTTTCTTTCGTTTTATTTCCATTTATGTAAGTCGCGTCATTTTATTTTCCATTGATGTAATGTTTGCTTGTAGCCGCAGAAAATATGTTGCCTCCTTCGGTGTCATTTGATCCCACTGTGCGGCGCGGGCGGGGGCTGCGTGCGGGGGCTGTGGCGGGTGCGGAGCGGTGTTCGGGGCGGGCGGGGCGCGCAAAGGGGCGGGGCGGGTGCGGCGCCGGCGCAGGCGCACTAATGCAGACTAAATTGTTGCATTTGCAAGTCGGCTGCGCTGGGATTAGACTCGGCGGGGCAGCTGCGTCTCGGCTCGCTCTCTCTACCGCCCCCCCCGCCGGCACCGCCGCCCACGCCAATTCCCTCGCTTCCCCATGCCGCTTCTACAACTCCCCCGCCACCTCTGCCACCGACTCCTTTGCTACCACTTCCAGGAACTCCTACTTCGTCGGCACTGCCACTGTCACCACTCCCGCAACTGCCTACGCCTTCACGCCCCATCCGCAGATTCCACCACTGCCATCATCCCCTGCCACTACCACCGCCGCACATGGCGCCTTCACCACTATATCTACCGTCCCCCCCCCCCCTCGGCACCTCCTCCCACTCCAATTTCCTCACTTCCCCCTGAGGCCTCTACAACTCCCCCACATTCTCTGCCACAGACTCCTTTGCCACCGCTCCCAGCACCTCCTACCTCATCGGCACTGCCACTGTCGCCACTCCCGTAGCTCCCTCCGCCTTCACGCCACATCCGCAGATTCCACCACTGTCCTCACTCGCGGCCACTACCACCGCCGCACTTGATTCATTCACCACTGCCCTCATCCCCTGCCTCTACCACTGCCGCACTTGATCCATTCACCACCGCCCTCATCCCCTGCCTCTACCACTGCCGCACTTGATCAATTCACCACTGCCCTCATCCCCTGCCTCTACCACTGCCGCACTTGATCCAGTCACCACTGCCCTCATCCCCTGCCACTACCACCGCCGCACATGTCGCCTTCACCACTATATCTACCGCCCCCCCTCGGCACCTCCGCCCACTCCAATTTCCTCACTTCCCCCTGAGGCCTCTACTACTCCCCTACATTCTCTGCCACAGTCTCCTTTGCCACCGCTCCCAGCACCTCCTACCTCATCGGCACTGCCACTGTCGCCACTCCCGTAGCTCCCTCCGCCTTCACGCCACATCAGCAGATTCCACCACTGCCCTCACTCGCGGCCACTACCACTGCCGCACTTGATCCATTCACCACCGCCCTCATCCCCTGCCACTACCACTGCCGCATTTGATTCATTCACCACTGCCCTCATCCCCTGCCTCTACCACTGCCGCACTTGATTCATTCACCACCGCCCTCATCCCCTGCCACTACCACTGCCGCGCTTGATTCATTCACCACTGCCCTCATCCCCTGCCACTACCACCGCCGCACCTGCCACCTTCACCACTGCATTTACCGCCGTCCCGCCACGTCCTCGCCATGGTTTCCCATCCCCCACCACTACCCTCATCGCCGCCGCCCCCGCCATCGCCGCTCCACCTCCACCTCCGCCTCCGTCTCCACGACCGCGGACACCTCTTTGTCTCGGCCTTCTGCGCTGTCTCCTTTCTCCGACCCGGGTCCGTGACTCTTGCTTACATTACTGCCCCCCCCCCCATGATACCACAGCGTTTGGAATTCCCGTCTTCCAGCTCAGTTCTCCCGCTTAATTTTCCTGTGCGTCCCGGCAACTTTTTGGAACACTCGCTCCAACTCTTTCTCTCTCTACATATTACATTCTCCTTGACCTGTAAAGGTAGCGGGCCTTCATGGGTTTGCTCGTTGGTTAATTCCTCTGTTTCCATTGTATCTGTTGCATCGCCTTCCCTCTAGCGTTTCCCTGTGGGTGATGAAAAGATCCATGATAGCCTCGACTGATTTATTTCATTCTTTCATTATCCTTGCGTACTCTCTGTTAAATTCGAATGTCTCATGTTTAGCACCGTCATGCTTTGTTTTTCTCTGACACAACTCTTTCTCTCCATATTTCTTTTCCCTCACCACCCCTAATATCGTATTTATTCTTCTCTATTCTTGTGTCTATGTAGCTAGGCGTCCACCGCAAAACCTATTGTCTCCTCTGCACAGCTCAGTCTCCTTCATTTTGATGTACTCGCTCCCATTCGGCGGTTCCCTTTCTGCATTACTATTATAGAAACCACAGACGGCTTCTCCGCAGCTGAATCTCAGCGCCCGTCTGCGTCTCTCTCCCCTCTTCCTCCTCCCTCACCTCCTCGCCCTCCCCCACCTCCTCCTCCTCCCCCACCTCCTCCTCTCCCACCTCCTTCTCTCACACCTCCTCCTCTCCCACCTCCCCCTCCCCCACCTCCTCCTCCTCCACGCCTCCTCCTCCCCCACCTCCTCCTCCCCCACCTCCTCCCCCACCTCCTCCTCTACCTCCCCCTCCCCCACCTCCTCCTCCTCCCCCACCTCCTCCTCCCCCACCTCCTCCTCCTTCCTTACCTCCTCCTTCCTTACCTCCTCCTCCCCCACCTCCTCCTCTACCTCCTCCTCCCTCATCTCCTCCTCCCCCACCTCCTCCTCCTCCGCCGCCGCCGCCACGATCCGCCACCGGCGCTCCCTTTATCGCGCCGCCTCTGTTCCCTCGCAACGCGCAGTCCCCGCCCCCTCACACATAATTGTATCGGGAAAGAAATGAACCACGTCGCGGGAGAGGCAGCCGCCGAGGCGCGCCATTTCGCAGCCGGTACGTGCTCGAATAACCACCCGAATGGGCCGCAAAATGACTCGGTTTTGTAAGAGACGTCGGAGGAGAGACCGAGAGAGAGAGAGAGAGAGAGAGAGAGAGGGGGGAGAAGAAAGCAGTCTGGTGACGAAAGGCCTCTCTCTCTCTCTCTTCATGAAGGGAATGCGAGGATATTTTTTTTATTTACAAAATATGAGCACTTGACCTTCTATTACATTTTTATTTCATTTCTTTTACTTTGTATTATGACACCAAGTCTGCGTTGGAATATGTGTTGAGCCGTATAGAGCATAAAGGTACACGATCTTCTCTATGATCCTTAACATAAAAATCATAACTTGCAATATACCTATTGAATATCACTGAAGAAAGAGTTAAGATATTCGAGTAAAACATAGTATTGAATTGTGTTGTTGCTTTCGGATACTTTGTTCAAAATTATTGGAGTTTAAACAGAGTGCCTGTGAATAAATGTTACAAATTTCTATGGATCGGGCGAGAGTCGACGATGATCACCGCCTCCTCATCAACATGTGATAGGAAATTTCATAGAACATTTCCTCTTTTTAGCAGGCAACTTTCACGTGTTGGTGTTTGGCAGGTAATGTCCTGATGCAAAAAGAATCCAGCCGAATCCAACACCCGAAGATTTACCTAACAACCAGGAACAAATTTCGCGTGTATAACTTTTATATACGAACCAAACCAAATATTTCCAACCAAATATTCGTCGGCAAAACGTTATTATCTTCGACCCCCTTCATGCCCTCAAAGTTTGTAACATTTATACAGAGAAGCTTGAATAGACGTTACAATTGAAAATGAAATAAAAAAATATTTTCTCTGATCTAAATTCTTTAAAAATATTTCTTGATACAATATTTTCCTCTGAACTTTTGTTATTTATTTTGCCTATAACGAGAGTACAAATCTCGTGCACGCCACAAGTTCACTGAACGAGGAGGAGGCATGGGTGTGGAAAGCATAGCGCGTTTACATCAAAGTGGCTTGCATCCTTCTACTTAATGCATACACTTTTACTCTCACGGTGCACCGAAAAGACATATCGTGTGGTCGTTTCCCATAAGAGCGTCATGGGAAGGTATGGGCTATGGTGCTGTCAGCTGCCAGTCGCCCCCCCTCTCCCCCAACCCCCCTTGGGGCGATCGCAGCGCCGCATTCCTCTGTTTAATTGGTTCATTTGCAGCGGCGGCAGGTGGTCCCCCACGTATTTTCACACGCGACCGACCGGCTGGCTCCACCACTGGACCCGAAGGTGCGCAGGCCAAAAAATAAGACCATGAGTGGAATCTACTGTCTCGAAATGTTCAACCGTTTGAAGATCGTGAGTGAGGTAATGAAAGAGTGCCGAGACGGAGATATGAAAATTAAATTTGAAAAAGTGAAGTCCAATGGCACGCATTTGCAACTCAAGATTTTAAGTATCGTCCCAAAACTGGCATCTTGGCGCTATAAACACCGCTAAGAGTGTTTCTAATTGAAGAGAAATTACTAAAATGCAATGCTACGTTGCTCTCGATAGAACTGACAATAAACTTTGTGTTTAAGTTGCAGACATATCTCTGAAATTCGCACAGTTTGAACTGTGGCACAACTCAGGCTACTTATTTACGAATTATTATTTTCATTTAAGTAAAGGTTGTTTTTTTAATCATGTAAATCTACAGATTTATTCCGATCTTAATGGCATTTTATTCACGTTACCTTCAAAACAGAGGAAAAATTAAGGTCTACATGAGATATCGTAAAATGTACGCCTATTTTCCCTTTCCTACCCTTTAGAGCAAATTTGAAGTGTGAACTCCTTCCATTTCCACAAATATCGCCACAACAATGTGTAAATTCACCAAAGTGAATAACATGTTTCAAAAAACAGTAAACTTTGCTACCCGTAAAATACACGTTTTGAATCTTTTCAATAACGCATTTAGGCTCAAGTAATTGAAAGTCGTTGGTCCGGATAGCCGAAATCGCTAGGGCAGTAGTATCGTGGCAATCTCGGATCGAAGGATCGCGGGTTCGACTACCGTCTCGGGCATGGATGTATTTGTGATCGTCCCTTCACACTTCATCATTCTATCGCTTCATTAAAAGAAGGATTAATAATGCCCTGCGCGAGCAGGAAGCCCTTGCCCTTAATGAAATGTGGTTGGATTTTAAAAAATAATAAAAAATTGAAGGTCAAAATTGATAATATAAATTTAAAAGTTTGCCGGCAGTATGCAACAATCCATATTTACAGCTGGCCATAGCAACGATGTTCGTAGCAAATGCACTAGGATGGGAAGGGACATGGCGGGTCAGGGGGTGAAGTGGGGTGCGGCAGGGTTAAGAGGGGGAGGGTGGAGCTAGGTGGGTGTAACGGGGAATGATGAGACGGAGATACACCACACAAAGAATTCATTCTTTTTACCGTCTAATAGACGATTATGATTAATAAAAATCCGGACAGCGCTAGGTTTTTTAGTTAGTAACTAGTATGAATAAAGATAGCATCAAGTATTGTTGGCAAGATTTGGTAACAAAAAATTTCTACTGTGTAATGGAAAGTATCTGCATTGGCAAACGAGCTACAAATTTGATTTATTAATACTACTGACGAAATAACGTACTCTCTCCTACGCACTCACTCATGCTCGCACTCATCACACACACACACACACACATACACACACACACGAAACCATGCGCGCGTAGTAAAGGTATCAAGAAGAGCTTATTGATGCCACTGCAGTGCCTTGAACCGGGAGGGCCTAGGGTTCGAATCAGAGCCAGAGTTTTCGACTCTTGCTAGACAGCTAGGTCGAATTTAGCAGCGCGCTGTTTGGAGGACAATGCTAGCGATCGACTGCTCTGATCGGTAGTTTTCCGTGGTTTCTCCAATTAAAATCAGGCGAATGCCGGAGTAGTACACTAATAAACTGGCCTTAAACCGGGCGAGATCTCTCCTTCCTCTTCCTTGTCCTCCTCTCGCTCCTACTTACACACACTTACACGCACTTACGTTAAACTACCACACTTGTCGGGAGATCTGTCGGGAACATCGAGCTTGTTCCAACGAATTAGTAAGGAAAATTTTCTAGCTTCCGAAAAGTGAAGGGCAGGTTCAAGAAACGTTACATTTAACAATTTAACATTTAACAATAATAATGTCTCATGTACACTGCACGCCCCTAATTGCAATGGTTTGCCATCGGAATTCAACTCGTCTCCAATGTACTTTGCACGATGCACTTTCTTAGAGCGTCTCCAATATCACTCAAAGACCCATTTTTTAAAGAGAAAGAGTTGAAAACTTTTCCTTACTTCTTAATTAGTATTTCTATTTATTGGCCTGGAAAATAATTAACTTACAAGAGGGGAATTCACCTTCCTGTGAAAAAATATAATGAAGCCTGAAAAAATGTTTTTTTTTTTTAACGACTCTTCGATTTTCTTCAAGACTGTGATGTAAACATTGGAAGATCAAGAAAAGGCAAATCATATTGTGCCTTTTAATTAATAACTATCGTGCCTAATAATTAACTATCGTGAATTCTTTTGCTAGCAAAATTATAGTATTTTGTTGACACCTACCTAAATATAAGTTTTACTTCTTCCAAAAGAAAATTATTTTGATAGAGGTCAGGCAACAATAGGAACTATTTACAGGAGAAACCTTTCAAGCATGTGAGAACTTCCTAAACTTTAATCTCATATATACGTTTTTACTACCTCGTAGTAATAGAGAAAGTTCTGTAAGACTACAAAATTTTGATGTTAAGATTTTGTTGGAAATGCACGTATTCCCCTAATACTTTAAAAATGGTTGTTTCAATAACGTCTCTCCCTCGTACCGGGATTATTCGAAAGAAAAACTCGTTTTGTTGGGTCTTGATAC
Organism: Gryllus longicercus; assembly: GCA_038098605.1. NCBI lineage: Eukaryota > Metazoa > Arthropoda > Insecta > Orthoptera > Gryllidae > Gryllus > Gryllus longicercus. Next base: position 557,497 of record JAZDUA010000223.1, on the reverse strand, counting down.
CGAAAAATGGAAAATTCTTGTTTCGTTAAACGTTTTACTAAAATAGAGGACATTTGCGATTTATCATCATCATCATCATCATCGACAGCAAGGATTAGACCTCTTGGTCTGTTCCGTCTCAGAATTGTTCATGCCATCTCTTCAAGGGACGTCCTACACTTCTTTTTCCTTTAGGTACATATTGAAGAATAGTTTTACTTATTCTATGTTCTGGCATTCTCAGGACATGACCTTTCCAGTTTTCTCGATATTTCTTTATGGTATCTATAACCAGTTCAACATTTAGTTCTTCTCTGATATCTACACTTTTTTTGTGGTCTAATAGTGAATATCCTGCCACAAAACGAAGAAATCTCATTTCTGCAGATTCAATTCGGCGCAGCTGATCTGATGTTAATGTCCAGCTCTCACTTCCATAAAGTAGTAATGGCAAAGCAATAACTTTGTAAAATCTGAGAAGAGTTTCCTTTTGCGCATTATGATGTAGAGTTCGCTGTAACGTTCCACAGAAACTATGTGAAGTTGTTCAGCTTTATTTCCATATCCCTTGATTTTATATAAATAAAATGATATCCAAGATATTTAAATTCATTTACTTGTTCAATTATTTGGTCATATATAACTATCTTTGCTCTTAAAGGTTCAAGTCCTTTAAATGCCATCACTTTTGTTTTACTTGGTGAGATATTTGCGATTTATAAATGTTGTAATTCCTCTGCATAGTGAAAAAAAAATTCAAAAGCTTTAATTTTTTCGGACTTGTTCTTCACCTTTATTATTGCATCTAGATTTTTTCTTAATGAAAACTATTTTTCAATATTAATCCTTTGATTAATTTCATGTCTTTGCAAAATGATAGTAGTCGCGCAATTTGAAGTCAAATCGCGTCAATTTTCCAATGATACATAAATAGGATTTTCTCAAAAAAGTTCATTTTTTCTTTAAACTGTTTGTAACTATAGAAATCAAAACACTAAATTACACTGTTCTGTTACATGTCTTCAAAGTCGTATTTTTATTAACATTTTTAAAATTGTCAATAAAATTAATTTTATCAATTCCTCACGCTTCATATCTCTCGCGCTTCGTAGAGTATTTCCTGTGTCTAAATTTCTTAAAGAGAAGAACGAGAGTAGGATACAAGCTGAATATTATATTACATTTTTTTTTTTATAAATAATACGAGTCGTACGTGTTGCTAAAGCACCACTATTTATCTCCTATAATCCTCACCCACATAACTGATAGGCGAAATTCGTTGAATATTCGCATAGTAACCTCGAACGTAATTAATTAGAAGTATTCTTTTCTTTAACTAAATGATGACAAGATGATTTCCTTCATTATTATCGTTTGTCGTTTCTCACCTTCCCTTAGACGCAGAAAGTATGGTCAGCGAAATCTGTTGGCAACAAAGAAAACTTCTATTGATATTCGTTCGATTACAAGTTCTCGATATTTTAATCGAAGAAAAATATCCAACAAATCAGGAAAGAATTGGGAAAGTAGATGTGCAAATGTTTCTGGAATTTAAATTTATATTATTCCTCTCAATTCTTATGAATAAAAGAGAGAGGCAAAAACGACAGACATTTTTCTCTCTCATTTCTTACGTAGCATTAAAAAGAGGAATATAAATGACAGGCATATGTTTCCCTCTTTTTTGGCATATTCATTGCAGTTTCCACAGAAACTTTTCCCAGTAGTAAAAAGTGTGTTATTTATTAAATGTGTAATAATAATAATTGAGTGTAGGGTAAATGCAAAGAGAGAATATGTAATAATTTGGTGGATATTTTTTCTTTTAAATTTGTAAAATTTTGTTTCATTTGACTGGTTCTTTGGGGAAATTTCATAGTAGCAGAGGGGAAACAGCTCAGAACGTATCTGGCAACTCTGTTCAAGAGAAACAAACAATTTTTGGTTTGTTTAGATTTTAGTTTCAAAACAGCCAGAAGGAAATAATTTCAAACTATTATTCATCCTCACAAAACAGAAAATGTTAAAAATTTGAAAAGAAGACAACTAATTAAAAATTAATCATGAACCTGATAGAAAAACATCAACTGACATGCCATTTCCAAATGAAATAGGTACTAACAGTACTAAGCAACTAAGAAGTTGCAATGAGACTTTTCTGAGTTTATTCAAAAGCTTTTGATGTAGTGGGCCATCAAGTTCTTACAAATAATGAAATTTATGGAATTAATCTTTTTCAAACATTCATATTTTAAATCATATCTTCCTGTTCTCCAACAGATTGTAAATATAGCTTTTCAAAACACTAAATCCCTAGTTTATTATTACTACACATGAACCACAATGTTAAACATTGGCATCCTCTCATGTTCAAACATTGCATTATTGCTTATGCAATGTTTTTTTCAAATGCACTCTTTATCATGAATTTCTGCAGATTGCTGTTGAGTTCATGTAAGGCTTGGATATTTTATAACATATGATAGTGAAGTGATTGGCATAGCAACATGAAGCCTATTCCGTCTGAACCATCATCACAACTTTAATTATTCATCCATCATCACTATTGACAACTCATTACCTTTACAATCATCCATCCAAGAAAAGGAAATGATACACCATCAATGTTTTTATAGGATAGTAGGAAAGACATAATTATCATACTCGTGATCAGTGTTCTCAAAGCATACAGTTTTGAGATCTCTCTAAAATTCTATTGTTACTAACTTATATCCTTGAATAAATGTTGATTAAGAAAAAGAACTTACTGAAAATTCTATTTATAGAATTATTAAAATTTTAATATCTAAAACCCAAACCCTTTTTTTCCCCTAAATACAATTTCTTTAAGCTGCCCCACCTATGTAACCACAAACATAAAGCCAGCAGCTTAGCATGGTTTTACAAAAAGATCTGAACCAATGCAAATGTTGAATATGTTCGGGCCAGGAGTGTACATTGCTGTAAGTAATCTCAACTAAATCAAAATCTCACATTCAGAAATTCCAGACTTATGTATGAAGTATATTTAGGGTGGATATGTCTCTTAAGGTTATAATATTTAAAATATAAGCAAAGGAAAAATATGTAACATGTCTAGAAATGTGCATTCCCAAATGAGGACGTTGAGCAGATTTGGGTCAAGGAGGTATTCAGGTGATGAATACACAGAATACAAAAATACAGCAGACAGGCAGGCATGCATGAATATAAAGTAAAGCAATAGGTGATCAATCATCAATTTCTAAAAGCTTTACCTTGTCACTACAACAAGAGGCTTTTCTTTTAGCTACTCTCTTTGTCAGTATTGCCAAAAATGAAAATGATCTTTAATAACCAACTCCTCCCAGAGAGATCAACCAATTTTTATTCTTTTTTTGAGACAGAGGTAATCATTGTCTATTTACAATCTCATCTGAATTGTGGTGTTCAGATGTCAATGTGGAGTGATAAACCAGTTTAATTTTGATTTTTAAATGACAGTATGGTATTTGACAGATAACTGATTTTGATGAGTTTTGAGATAGATATATCATGCTCCAACTAAGGATCTCACCAAATCACTTTGATGGTCTATTATCAAATCAGTCATAGTCAAGAGAGTCAACTCGTTTTTGGGATATATCTCCCAAATCAATGCAATTTGAGTACAACAAAAAATGTTTGCAAAAAGGAATAAACGAGATCATTTCAAATTTGTGCAAAACAAAAGTTATGAATATTTTACTCAGGAAAGTCTAGATCCAACACCTACCATTCTTGAACATTTGTATTCAATACTCAAATATCTGTAAATATAAATGATTTCTTTGCCATCTCATTTTGATTGACAATTCTTATGTGTACGTGTTAAATGGCCAAACAATTTTGTAATTTTTTTCTGTTAATGTTAATAGAAACCCAGAGGATGATGCAGCCATACTTTTAAATAAAATTACTAATGGTGCTAGAGAATGACACTGACTTCCCTGTATTAGGTTTCTATTTCCTTTCGTCTCGGCTAACTATTCAGACTTGCCACATTTTCTTGCCAACTGCCATCTATCACTGCCCAAAGAACATTTTTTAAAATTTTCTCAATTGCTTTGTTTCCTAATAGTAGAATTGAATTATTACTTTAAGATTATTATATTACTTTAAGTATATTAAGAGTAAAACCTCGCCCTATATGGAACTTTTCATTGAAAAATTTAGAGCTGTTTTTAAGAAATTGGTGTTTAAGCATTACTGTGAATGCGAAAATTGAACCTTTCTTCATAGTTTTACAAATTGCTTGAAATGTGCATATTAAAGGCATGAAGGATATATCAAAAAAATTACAATTGTGTAATTTTTGAAAAAACAAAGAATACAGCAAAATGAACTTTGTCATATTACACAGTTCAATAAGCACTATCTGTTGGAAAAGTTTGTAGAAAAGAATTGGAGCTATTTTTGAGAAAATGGTGTAGAAAAGAATTGGAGCTCTTTTTGAGAAAATGGCATATGAGCGTTTTTGAGCTAGTTTTGACAGAAAATAGTAGAGTTTTTGGGAAATTTTATGACATTATTTACAGAACATATTCGCATATCTATAATAATGTGAACAAATTGCCGCTAATACAAATATTAATAGTGTGAGACACACGTCAAAAAAATTAAAGTTTTGTAATTTATGATTACACATAAGAATAGAGCAATATGGTGTATATGTCATTTTGTAGAGTGCATTTAGCACTATCCCTACCAAAAGTTAACAAAAAGAAATTTGAGTCTTTTTTGAGAAAATCTTGTTTTTGTAATATTTTAAAATTGCACTTATTGCTCACAATATTGCACAAAACGACTAAAAGTTTCAAAAAAATGTACATGATCTTATTGAAAGAACCGATTATAAGCAACAAATTTCATTGTAAGGAAAAATCTCTACCTTCAATTTTGTAGTTGTAGGAAAATGCCAGAAATAATTCAAACTTTTGTAATTTTCAAAAATTCAGTTAACTGTGAAAATTGAACCAATGCCACTTCTATAACTGTATGTTACTCCATTCTTAAAAGAATTTTTTAAAAAAATTTGGAGCAGTTTTTGAGAAAATTTTAAAAATTTCTGGAGGGTTTCATGTAAAGTACCCCCAAGTTTTAAAGAATGTTTTTGAAAATCTCAAAGCTTTGACTTGAGCCAAATGGACAGGGGTACCTTCAATTTGGAAAAAATCCTACGCATGGTTTAGGTGCTAGTGTTTACAGATGAAAAGAACTACTTCTTTGATAACAGGGGACCCCAAAACATGAATTCCTTTGAAATCTGAAAATCAATTTTCCGCAGCATACAAACTTTCCGTATAGTTCATATATATGGAAAAGTAAAAAATACTAATAGAGCTGTATTAGTAGTTCTATTAGTAGAACCCAGCTCATCCTATCCCCGCAAATCCAAAATTTCAGATAATCCGATCAAAATTCTGGATTGAGGAAAAACTATTTTTTTTTTTTTTAATGCATATTTGCAGAGTAAAGAAAGGATTTTATAATTATTGTAGGAACGAACAAACTAATTACTGAAACAAAGTTGTCGAAATGAAATGTTTATTGAACTGGTATCATATGTTTATGTAGCAGGAATTATCACTTAGAGGATCTTGCAAAATCGGTACCCATCTGCCGTAAGGAATTAAATCTGCTTGATTTGATGTGATCATGCAATCGCTATGCCACATTGCCATTTTCTCATCTCAGGCTGCAGAGCATTGTGACTACCTCTAGATGTATTTGTATATGAACTACAATTTTCAGATAATCCAAACATTTCTGATTCCGAACACATTACACCCCCCAAGTTAGTTTCTTCATAACTATTGAATCCCATCTGTATCATACCATCATCTTCCAGGTCATTCAAGAACATTTCCTTCCAAGATTCACTTCATACAGTTATAAAAAAAATAATTTAATTTTAAAGCCACTTATCTTATCAACATATTCAAGGCTTGAGTCTGAATTAATGTAACAAATGAATACATATGTTGATTATTATTTTACATTAGAGAAACGTATCTTGTCTAACAAATGCTTCTTTTGAGATTTTCTTGAAGACATAAACTCAGGTATGAAGAATTATACAAAAGTATGATAAATAAAAAACTCAAAATAATATTTTAATATTCAAAAATAAATATTTGGCACCATGAATTTAACAACGCTCTCTTACAAATAATATACATTATCATACATACTTACATAATTACAAATGGCATTACATTTAGGCAACTATCTACTTATAACATTATTTTAGTAAAATCCCTGCCACTCTCCCTGAGATTCCTTTACAATTTACATGCTTATATACATGAAAAATTAGGTGAGGTTGCAGTCATAGAATTACACTAATGAATCACAGTATCACATAAATCTATACATTTGTATCAACAACAACAACAACAAATAACAAAAATAGCACAGAAATATCACAGTTTTTTGTTGGAGTTGTAATTCATCCAGGTTCATCAAGGCTCAATGGAGGACTCTCATCATTTTCAACACTTTCCACAACAGGCTTACACAGAATATTAGAAGAAGTACAAGGAGGGTTTTTTGAAGGAATGTGGAATTGTTTCTTCAATGAAAGCCCAGGTGAAGGAAGAAATAGAGGTGAAATCGGAGGAGGATCTGCATACTGCTCCAATTTACGCAACTTCTTACGAACAGGAGTTTCTTTCACATCTTCTTCGGGTACTTCAGACAGAGCTGAATGAGACCTTGCAGACAGAGGTGTCACTTGTTTTTCCTTCTGGTAACTAGAAGTTTCACCAGTGAGTTTCTCATTTATATGAGAGAAAATTAATTCTTTACATGCTGATGAAAATTGTTTTAGATCCTGCAAGAGACAAGATAGTCAGCTCATACCATATTTACAAATAGCATTTTAAAAGCACAAATTAGGCAGAAAAGACACAAATAAGGCAAAGTGCCACAAACAGAAAATAAAATAGGCCAGAAAAAGGCAAAATGAAAATGTACTAAAACAACTCCAGAAGTACAATTAAATGATTCCTATTTTTAAAAGGCATAAAATTCTAACAATAATAAAAAGGTATTTTGCCAAACTTCCAGACTCCACTCAACACATTTTCAACACTTTCCATCACACGCTTACACAGAATACTGCAATAACCACAAGCAGTAGAGTTTTTATTATTATATCATTACAGTAGGATTTAATCATAATGTAATGATACAACACATGCAAATGGTTGAAATACATTGATGATTGATGACATAAAACGACTGAAAGATTTACCATTTGGATGTTGTACTTGAGATCATCAAGTGCTTCTTTCAGAAGAATCTGCTTTGGGCTTTTTGTGAAAGTTGAAAATTCTGATGCATAAGTACATATTACTCTTTGGGTGATTGAGTTTTGCCGCCACTGCAGGTTAGAAGCTGCTACAAAGGAATTGGGCCGCAAAAGGTCTTCCCAACCAAATTCCTGTAATGCAAATTCATAGTTCCTAGAATGAATAATGAAGGATAGAACAAACAGAATGATCATGCTAAATGTTTCCATTTACAAACAGGCAGCCAATCAGTTGCAGGAAATTTACTTGCGTTTTTCTCTTGTTATTCAAAAGTAAACCAACTCATAATATTAATTGTATATCTAGCTTTGAATCCACCATTTTTATGACTAATTGTTTTTCTTTTCATAAACATCTTTAAATAACTTAATTAAGATCGATTAGGAAAGCGTCCATGTTAACACAGGATCAACTTAGTTTGGATGAATATAAAAAATTAAGTTTTCTTACTCACCTTCATACCACCCCAAAAAGACACTCCAATGATTCTCATATCAGCATCAGCTAAGTACATTGTCTCAAAATGAGAAGACTGAGGACCTGAACCAACATGAACTATAAGCCCCACTGTATCCATCTCATTGAAAGGCGGTTGAAAGTTTGGTGATAAGATTTCATCAAAACTGGAAACACGCCTTTGAAAGTATGGAACCAGCCTTGGTAAGGGTACGGGGCAATATCTTGTTTGTCTCCCAGTTGATAGCTGCAAGCTTCCCATTCTGTTACCATGGGCAGTCACACTGAACAGTTTCACCATGCATCCTTCCTTTAGAAGATTCACCGCCTCTTCTGACGGCCTCCACACAGAAAGAAGAGCTGTTTTGGAACTGTCCCTCGTTTTCACATCCAGACATCGAATCTATAATGTTGACACTCAAATAAGATTTTACATTTTTCAAAATAGGGTTGGGTTAAGGTAATGTGGGGAAAGTGCACATTAGATTTTACAACGTTGGACTTTTAGTGACTGTAAAATCGTAATTTTTGAAGCAAGATTTTCTTCATTTTTTCCCCACATGTTCTTGTAATCATTTTATTTTGAAATATACATTCAAATTCAAGCTTTATCCATATCCATTTTTTAAAAATAATAATTCAATTCAGATGCTGATATGCACTTGCCCCTGTCTATTGGGGTAAGTGTGGATGAAGTTCCTAAAAATTTCATTATTGAAGCAGTAGCCCTTGTGACACAAGTGCAAAATGGTTTGTTTCTAGAGTATTATTTTACACCTGAAATCATCAAAAAATGTTTAAAAATAGTAAAAGACATATCTCAGCCAATTTTTCAGTCATAAATTACGAAAGTGGGAAACTTAATGTAATAGAAAAACTTACTAAAGAAATAATTTTTAGATTATCACAACAATTTTACAAAATATTTCTTAAGTACTCAAGTGCTGACTAGAATTGTCCCACAGGAAAAATCTGCATTTACTCCTATGACCATGTTTTGCTGGGGCAAGTGTATACCACTGCAGAAAATTATCAAGGAAAACAATAAATTATAAAATATTTTAAAGAACAGTAGAGATTCTTATCACAGTATTTAAAAAACAACAAAAAAACACCAACACAGATCTGGTTGAGTATGAATCCGAGTAAAGTAAGACAGCAGAACTTACTAGGTGCAGCTCAATCAACTTGTTGAAATTAAAACCTCAAGTTATGTTTCATCTTAGCAAACTCTTGTATTGTTTTATGTCACATCAATGTTTATATTTCTGCTCCATGGAGGGGAGCTCTTTTTCGTTTGTGGTTTGGATTTAATGGAGGATTTAAAGACTTATCCCAAAAAGCACACTTACCCCACATTACCTTATTTCAATTTAAGTGATTGTTTTTCTATGAAGTATTTCCATAATTACCTTCAAAACACACACCACATTACGAGATGTTGATTTCTCTTCACCCAGTTGTTGTTGTATTCTGGATTGAAGTTCTCTGGTTAGTTGATCTCTATATCCTTGTTGGAATTCCCTCACAGCATTCTGTTGTTCCTCAGTTAAAAGGGACTGCACAACAAACATTAAGCACTCAAAAAACTTTATTGTGGATAATATTCTACACATTATATAGCTATTCAAGATAAACTACACAAGACTCTTGGCTCTCCAAGACTTGCCACTTCCTGGGCATGGTTGCTAACCTTTCAGCAAACTGCATTTGCCCTGGGAAAGGTCACAGTATGACAGTCAAAACGTTGGCAACTATATCTAGGACACAGCATCTCTCAGACAGCCAAGAACCTATTGACTCTGGCTGCAGAAGCCTACACTTTCAGGTCTACACCAATACATCATGTATGTAGGAGGAGAAATAAAAAAAAATGTGTTTGGCTTGTGAATAAAGATCATTCAAATAATGAAATGAACTAAACATACCTGAAGGCTAGAAGGATCTGGATCACTATCCAATAGTTCACATAACTCATGACCAGATGTTATTTGTGCAAGCTCACGAATGCTTACACGCCGCTTACCACGTCGCTCTTGAGAAAATTTGGCTCTTTCCTGACTGTACAGCTGTTCCAATTTTAATTGACGTTGTTGTTCAAAATGAGCTGCCACTCGCATCTCAGCACGTTCTGTCCGAGCAACTGCAAAAGCAAAGAAATGAAACAAAAATCAATTTGAATGAAAATAGTTAATAATAATGCAATGAAGAACATCTCTCCTTTTATGCTCTCTATAGTTTCACTTCAACTACTTTCACAAGCAGTGATAAAGAGACTATGGGTGGATATGACTACGACACACAACTGTGTCACAAATTACTCAAAAGATGGGTAATGCAAAATTTATACTTAACCCATTAAGGCCCAAATTAATTTTGTATGCATAGTGCTTGCAACTTCTTCTTGTTCTTCATTATCATCATCATCATCATCGTGAACTTTTGAGGTTTAAGCCACTTGGCCTGTACCTTCTTTCCAGTATTTCCTTAATTGCTATTGAGGTGTTCCTGGTCCATCCACCTCTTCTTCAGTCTCCCTGGTTCTTGTTTTCCCTGTGGCTTTTATCTCATTGCCATTTTGGGGTATCTGTTGGATTTCATTCTTTTTGTATGTTGATGCCATTTTATTTGGTGCGTCTCTATTTCCTAGACAATGTTCTTTATTTTAAGTATTTTTGTTATATGTTCATTTCTTATCCTACCTTTCTTTGAGATCTTTAATACCACTCTGAAGTATCTTATTTGGGCCGCATCAATCCTTTCCTTGTCTCTTTGTCGTAATACACAGGTTTCACTACCATATAATAGGGTTGGTTTGGATACAATGTTGTGTAGTCTAATTTTTGTTTCTGTATTCATATTTTGGAAATGCCTTTTACTGCATCCATTACTGTTTGCAACTATTACTGCTAAATTATATTACTGTATTATTTATATACCACTCCATCAAAGCACCAACAGTTGATTATATAAGCAATTATTCTCTGTACGAAATAGCAAAATTGTTAGACCTTAGCTGATATGCCCTGCCAATTTTGGAGTAAACCACACGTTTTGCTTTACACCAGTCTTTCCCTCCAACTTATGCATAGGCATATAGCAGTGAAGCATGGTTTAAGAAGATTTGAACCAATGCATGCCATGAATACACCCTGGCCAGGAGTGTACAATGCTTTAGTGATCTCAGCTAAATTGACAACCAACATTCAGGAATTCTAAAACTTGCATATATGTTCTGTTTAGGATGCCTATGTCTAATGAAGATATAAAATTCATGGATTACGGCAAAAGAAAGAAACCTGAGTACACCAGAAGCATGCATCCTTAAATGAGGATGTTGGGTGTTAATGTGTTAAATAAATATCTGCATTTGATGTGAAGTTAAGACAGTTATTGCAGGTTTACAGATAGAGTTACAGGTTATTTGAGTGTAAGATTCAGCAAAAACTTAATAATTCACTTACCAGACTTGCCATTTGAAAGCTTCTCTAAATACATAACAGGATACACACGTGAAATCAGCACTCGCACACAACCAACCAAACCTCCGTTTGGTAAAACTGAATTCAACTGAACAGGAAAGGGACCTGTACAATTCTGGAAGCCTAATCTTGCATCCCAACATGCCCTTCGAGTTGAGTTAGTGTGTAATTTTAGTCTCACTGCTGATGGTGCCTAAAGAAAGAATTAAACTTTAATCAAAAGCTTACTTTGCAAGTCTTAAATTTAAAATAAGTTGTTTTTTAACTATAAAATTTAAATTTTTGCTTTAACCGTGTTCACTATCTTTATAATGCAATATTTAGGAGATTACTTAATTTATATTTTGAGTTGTCTGTTTTTACTATCAAAACTATAATTTATTCTGAAATTATTCACAAGAGCAAGAAACTTTGAAATTGAAAAAATAAATAAATCTGATAGTACCTTAAAAAATATAGAATGAATAACAATCCACCCTTATTTTATGACCTCCAAAACTACCATTTTGTCAAATAATTTGTCTGAGGAACAAGAGAATGCTCAATATTACATCATTCATAAGTTTGTGAACAATATTAAGAATAATAAAACTGCAAGGCTTAATAATATTATGTTCTTATATGCAATGTTTTTTCACATTTTACTCTCTTTTAACTCAAAAAATGTCTAGTTGCAAAAATATCAATGAAATGCATCTATTTATAAGGAAGAGAAAATGTTATACACCAACTTACTTCTAAAGGTGAACAACCTTCATCACAATTGACTAGTTCAGCACCGTGAGTTATGAGTTTGGTACCAACAGCTACCTGACCACTACGCACCAAACGACACATTTCACGATCCACTGCCCCAATCACACTGTACCAACCATCTGTCAGAAGCAGCTCACAATCAGAACTGAATCGTTCATCAACAGATGCAACTGTGGCTGGTGAATCCGACTCATTTTTATTTTGGGTCCCAGCTTGTACCTGTTACATATTTATATTTGTCAGTAAATCATACATAGGTAAAAAAATCCAAAAATGACAGCTCTAAAATTTATGAATAAACACTAATACTGTAGTTGAGGAAAGAATATAAAAGAAAGCACTAGATTTACTTATTCATATTGTAAAGAATCACAAAGTAAGGAATGCCATCATTGAAGAAATTTCTGCTCTGAGAACAAAATCACTTCTTCGCAGTTGCCATTATATTTTCCTTCATCCAATGAATAGTGAATAACCTTGAATGTTGTATCAGGAAGTTGAAAAGGAGAAAATCACAAACATTTACACCAGGTTCCTAGGTTAAACAACTTATCATCCAGTCATTAAGTAGGTTTCTCAGATCACTTGAAACGTAGACAGGTGGTAAATAAATGCAGAAGCATTTTCACATAGCAAAATATTGCATTTCCAGAGCATCTATGGTACATTTTCCTGATTGCTAATTCCAGATAGACAGTGTTATAGAATGCAGTTTAATTCCTGCTGCTAAGGTTTGTCCTTTAGAGAGAAATCAGCAAGATCTTTCCAGCAAACTCAAGAGTTTTAGAGAGATCTTCAGCAAGAGCTTTCCAGGAGAGGGAATTATTCTGCTTCTCTAGCTCTGATAGTTCCATGTGTCCACATTTTGGTTCAGATAAAACAGTTCCCTCTAGATATATCAGGAATAGATATCAAAGAAATTCAAATTTGGACATAATGAGTCAAGAAATTCCATTCTCTTCAAATTTTATTTCTCTGGCCATCACTTTGGTACAAACTTCTCTATAACTGTAAGTTTCCTTTCAGTGAGTTGTACCCTTCCAAAGGACCACTTGATGCATTCCTAAGCAATTCTCCCTCTAACTTGAATCAATCCAACGTGTGATCTATTTAATAATTAGACAAGTTCACATTCTCTCTACCAGAAAACTAGACTACTATACACCAGAGGAAAAGATGGCAACTGTGAAGAGGCTTTCATACTGAGGGCAAGAACTTTGAATACTTTCTTGTTTCACAGGGGACAAGAGCCTAAATAGTGCAGTGAAGAAAACAAATCTAGTTATGAAAGTTCTGTAGGAAAATAACTTTTCATTTGTCTATTTAAAAGTCCCAGCTGAAATTGGGTTGAATCAAGTTTTGCAATACATTCAATGTGTGTAAATAATTACAATCTAGAATATTTCTAAAAAGTCTCAGTGTTGTTTCAGAAACTTGGTAATACCAACAGAAAAAACAAAATTTCATCCAGTCATATAACTCTATCTATATAACTCCATAACTAAGCTTAAAATATAATCAACTATTCCAAAATGCAATGCATTTTCTAAAAAGTAACATCTCAACTCAGGCATACAATAAATTCAACACATTATTCAGCCACTCAAGATATATTCCACATACTGGTAAAACAGCTGCAACACACAGGATAAGACGCTTGCCTGGTGCATCATCTTTCTCTAATATTCGTCGTAGAGCAGGTCGTTCACAACAGTCCAACTCTCGATCATATCGATACTTTAACTGAAGCAGCAACACATTTGGTGTCAAACATCTAAAAAGAAAGAAAAAATTAAATAAAAAATATTATTTTCATTCTCATAAATGAGCAGGTCCAAGTAAGAATGTAAATGCAACATTACTTAGAATGTATGAACAAAAAGAAACGTGTAGTAACAATGGGCAGCAATCTTGCAAATAGGTGGTAAACTAAGAGTTCAATAGATTTACCTGCCAGCAAAGAGCTGCGGAAAGCTTCTTTCAGTAGTAGCCAATTTCCAAACCAACCAACGAAAATGATTTTCTACCCAGCCCTCAGGGACCAAGGAAGACTGCACCCCAGGGCTGGCCAAGAAGGCACGAGCCACTTCCACCACTCCTGCTTTGCTCTCAGCATCCAGAATTAGCATGGCTCCATCTCCCACAGGTATGCCATCCACATTCTCAGCACTCAGCTTTGGGCTGTCAAAAAAATTAGGTATGATATTTCCATGTTGTTTTGCAACCAATGACAAGTTAAGCATAGAGAAATAGTATTAACTCTTTTTTCTTCTTCCTTTTAAAACTAAATACAGTTTTGGAACTTTTCAATCCTTTAAAACAAAGAACATACCTATTGCTTGGTTTGAACTTTTATCATAAGGTTCAGTGACCCAAACTGCTTACCAATATTTAAAGTTAAAATTAAAAAGAAATATAAAATTCAATAAAAATCATGAGTGATCTTTGCTGCTTTGGCACAGACTCAAAATCAGATATGTGTGATGTATTTTTTATTGTAGTATTTTATGAAATAACTAAGTTAGTACACCTTTCATAAGTTGTGCCTTTTGTTTTTGTGTTCTTGCAATTACTTTGCAGTTTTATTTCTAGGTTAATTGCATTAAAAGCAGGATCAATCAAACTTTTTTCTGTATTTATTGCCTTTAACCTGTGAAAGCCCACTGTCATCTACAGGTGAGGCACAATAATTTCACTTTCCTTTTGTTCAGTCTATGCTTATAAACAAAGTTTTCATTACAGATTGTAAAATACAGTTCTGAGAAAGAGATAAGACCATTATAGTTTGCGTTGCTCTTAGTAGAGCGATAAAATTATCAATATCATGGAAGCAGTTGTAGCGGAAAGTGATTATGTGCGAGATAATTACTTATGGCAAGGAGAAATCATAAAGAAAGATAATATATATATTTCATTACTGAAAACTTTTATCTTTTTGTGAAATATCAATTAAAGAATTTGTATTATCAATTTCCGGAATTTGATGCAGTTGAGTGCAATGTTACGTCAGAAATCCCAAGTGTCACCTGACACACGTGACATTGGGCACATGCACAACCATTTGCATACATTTACGTGCTTCTGAAGTAACGATTATGAGTTTGACCTTACTGGGATATTATCATATCAAAATAATTACTTTTAATTTATAACTTGACTTTGCATGAAGCATTAGTGTTTGGAAGAAAAAACTGATGAATCGATAGATGACATCACGATTTTTCCTTTTGAATAT
The DNA here is from genome assembly GCA_038098605.1 of Gryllus longicercus. Classification (NCBI taxonomy): domain Eukaryota; kingdom Metazoa; phylum Arthropoda; class Insecta; order Orthoptera; family Gryllidae; genus Gryllus; species Gryllus longicercus. The sequence goes on along the minus strand of JAZDUA010000223.1, from coordinate 542,255 downwards.
GGTTTTGTCAAGGATGAAGAAAGTGGGGATGAGAATACCCCTAAAGTAAATCATCTTTCAGATATGATGTTGAGATCGAGAGAAGACGTAAATCTGACCTCAGCACCTGAGGAACCAAATCAAACTGTTCTCTCAATGAAAGAACAAAATATTTGCTCTTCCATAAAAACTAAGAAACTTACAAATAAAAGATGTAATCAGAAATGGTACAATGATGAAAATAGCTTTTCTCTCATTCATTATGTGGTGACAAAGATGAAAATATTGAAAAATATGATGATGAGCTCACACTGAATCATTATTTATTTTACGTTTGGGCTTTAATGGGTTAATACTTTTCAAATTAAAGCAACTGCTCACCTGTAAAACTCCCAAGCAAGGAATTTGAAACGTGGAGAATTTTCTGAAGTAACATTGATTACACACTCCTTCATGCCATATCGAAGAAGCTGATAACAAAGAAAATGGAAACCTCAGTAAGAACATAGATTTTGGGTGGGGTACATGTCACTTTTTAAACACCAAATTTTGTATACTAAAAGCATGCAAATAGGTAATAATTCCTTCAAGAGCAGACTAAGCATATTTGATTAGCCAGGTCAATTTCAATGAAATATACGCATACATGAGTGTGAATCTATAAGAGAGCAGTTATTTCTTTCCTTTAGAAATACGAGAAGCATCTGGTTCATGCAACTATATCAGTGGAATGTAGTGCTAATTATTTATTTGCCAACATACAGGAAAACTTATTTCTGTGAACAGTGATCGGCTCATATAAGATAAAAAAAATAAACATTTTGAATGTTATTTTTACGTTATAAATGTTATAAAATTGCCTAACGTTTTTAATCAACTATTTTTTTTCAATCTTATGTTTGTTCCGTCCTAATGATGGCAATAAATTTTCTGAAACATCAACAAATGAGTATGTTTTTTATTATTTCATTGATCATGTCTCATGAAGCGGCTACTTCTATTACAATATTTATGGTCATCTGTACACAATATTTATGGTCATCTCGTAAGGCTTGTCTACGCTACAATTATGTATACACTTGGTCGTTGGCAGCGAACTAAAGAACTCTGCTCAAGACCAAACCGTCCTCCCACCAAATGTCAAAAGGCCAAAGTCAATTGTCATGTTCAATGTCCAATGTCAAAAGTCCAAAATCAAATGTCAAATGTCCAATGGCAAATGGCAAAAGACCAGTGGCAAATGCCAAAAGCCCAATGGCAAATGTCAAAAGTCGAATGCCAAATAGCAAAAGTGCAATGGCAAACGTCGAAAGTCAAATGGCAAACGTCGAAAGTGAAATGGTAAAAGTCCAATGGCAAATGCGAAATACCGCGCTGCGTGACTGACCGTGCGGAGCGGAAGGCGCGCCGGGTGGCGCCCGCGGGCGACGGCGCGCCACGTGAGGCGGGCGGCGCGCTCCGTCCTCTTGCGCAGGAGCAGGCTGCCCTGGCACGGCCTCGCCCCTCCCCCTCCACCGGCCGCCGCAGCCGCCCCCTGCGCCACGGCCTTGCGCGCCTCCGCCACCGCCGCCGCCTGCGCCGCCGCGGCGCGCGCGCGCGCGCTGCCCACCGCCTCGGCGGGCGGCGGGGGCGGCGGCGGCGGCCGGGCGGGGGGCGGGCGGGCGCGCGCGCCGCCGGGCCGCCGGAGGAACGGGGTGCCGTAGCAGGGGCTGCTGCCCGCAGGCCGCTTGCTGGCGGGCGGCGCGCTGGCGGGGCTGTTGCTGGCCGACGCCGGCGCGCCTGTGGGCGTCGTTAGCGTCTTGTACGGCACCTGGGGACACAGCGACACCCCGCGCTGTCTAAGGGACGGCATTTATTAAAATGGACAGTCACAAAGAGCAATATTTGACACCACCGAGAACCGAACCCTACAATATTTGATTCATTTGTCATCCCCTTTATTGGAAAATCAGTCTACTTTGTGGCGTGACTCACCTTGAAGCTGGACGCAGGTGCCTTGGGGGCGGCGCCGGCGGAGGCGGAGGCGGTGGTGAGGGGCGTGGTCGCTGCGTGGGCGGGGGACGGTGAAGGCTGCGGAGTGCAGGAGAGCGAGTCGGCGGGGGAGCTGCACACAGAGCCGCTGTCGTCCAGGGCTAATGCTGTCTTGCGCACGCGCCTGCACACACACACACGCAAGGACAATGACGTCACATTTCATACGTAATAGGAATACTAATACTAATATACTCGTTTCTTATTACTGCCGATGCACAAGTCAGCTCTTCTACGTAACCACTTGAATCAATATGCATTAATACTCATTGAAATAGAATTGGGGAGGAGGAGGAGGATAAACCAAACATTTCCTTCGGGAGTGCGAAGCATGGAGCCATCCCGTCAAGAGATTAATACCCACGACAACCTAAACCACGATGACGGCTTAGTTGTGATTATTACATAATTATTTTACTTATCTACCAATGAACCGTAAAATAAATGCAGGTAAAATTGTTTGTTCTAAGGGCAAACATTTTTACATCAAAATTCTTGTGCAGAAGGCAATTCTGCTCTTTGGGCTTTTGAGATTTCAGCTCGTGCTGCAGGTCTTACAGATGTGCCTCTGTTCGTAGCCACTGACAGCAGACTCGCGTTCCTTCTTTGTGGCTCGCAAGGGTGCGCCCTGCCCTTTTGCTAGCCTGGGGCGGTGGCGGTGCCTGTCCCAGAGGGAAAGAACAATATTTGAAGGGCGCGGCTCAAGTATGGTTTCCGCCTCGCTCCGCCATGCCCCGCCTTCCTGCCCGGCACGATCACTTCAGAAGAGGAACGACTACGATTTACGATTTTCGAACAACGAGACCCACTCTCATGGACAGAGAACGAGGAGGAAATTTGTTCCAATTTCTCTCGACATATATTCTTATGTTTGGTCTCGGGATGAAATTGACATGATCAGAAGTCACTTTTACTACTATATAATTACACAAATTCATGCTTTCCTATAATGAATACCAAGGAATTAAAGCGTAACTTTTCAAAACGGTTTCAACAAAAATACCGAAACCGTTATTCTTTCATTGAATATATTACTGGTACCGGAAACTAATTTAAGGCTTTAAAATCCGAAGTAAACAAATACAATCTTATTTTCAAAATTTGAAAATGTCGGAGATAAAATTTCATACTCCGTATTCAGCAGACATTGATACAAAAGCTAATGATTTAGAGTTAAAATTATTTTATCTCAGATTTGGAACTGAAATATCGATTCTCTTGTGAAGAAAAAATAATATATTTACTTTTTATAGAATTTCCTCCGAACACGCTTTTTATGTCTTACTCCAAAGTTACAATGTATTTTTGGTCAAGTTACGTTTGCGAATAAAGAAAGGAATTATTGCTTCTTCTCCGATTACGAGAGTTAAATCAAAGCAGGGAAGTGGTACAATTAATTACATTTTAAAATGTTTGCTCCTGAACAATGTTCGAAGTATCGTTGCATATATAGATGAACTCGCAGTGAAATTTATATCACAAATACAATTTTCCATAAAATTGTATTTGTGACGATTTTCCATAATGAATGTACATTTCCTATTAAATAAGCGTTTGTAACAACTGTACCCTTTTTCTGTACACACGTTTATAATACAATAGTTTGTGATAACCATAGATATTAATAAAACCAGTGTAAATTAAAGTATTTAGTTGTAAATTAAACAGTCGGCGGTTACCGCAACCGTCTGCGCCACGGGGTCGACGTTTTTATTTTTATTATTATTTATTGTTATTATTAATTATTATTATTATTATTATTATTAATTATTATTATTATTATTATTATTAATTATTATTATTTTTTTTATTGTGGTTGTTGTATGAGAAAGTTGCGAGGAGGCGGCTATTGGCCGCAGGTTCTGCACATTTAATTTGGACCCAGGTTTGCTTTATCCCCAAGCACGGGTCTAATGGGTCTTCCCAGCAGGCGCCCTTCTTGAGGGAACGTTAATGCTCCTAGATGCGATTATCACTTTCTCTGCCTGATGTCGGTTTCGATTAACCACTATATCCGAACTATCTGTCTTGGAAAACGTGTGATCCCCACACTATGGAATTCATTTTATCGCGCACCTGCCAGGATTCTTTTACGCGCCGCAAGCACACCCAGGGACAGTCGCTCCTCAAAAATCCACCGCCCTTCAGTCGGAATCGAACCTGCGAAGTTTGAAAGGCAGTTTGGAGGACCCTATTCCGTCAGGAAGTCGGGTGGAAAGCCGATGAATGATAATAAAGGAAAAGGAAGGAGGGGAGGAAGAGAAGAGAAAGAAGAGAAATGATGAATACTATGGACGAGCAAGTGGGGGAGGAAAAAGGACGAGGGGGAAAGAAAGAAAAGGAAGAGGGCGGGAAGGAGATGGAAGGGAGGAGAGGAAGGGGTAAGAAGAGAAGAAAAAAATGGGAAATGAAGGTTACGAAGAACGAGCAAGTGGGGGAGGAAAAGGAAGGAGGGTGAGAGGAAGGAAGAGGGAGGGGAGGAGGAGAGGAAGGAAATAATTATGACGAAGTGAAGGAGAATCAGGGGTAAGAGAATGCGGAGGAGATTAACAAGGAGAGGCAGAAATGTAAGGAGGGGGAGGGGCTGTCCCACTCACCTGCGTAGCGCCCGGCGCGGGCGCCGCGCGAAGCGGTCGGTGCGGCCCAGCACGGGGCTGGCGGGGCCGTCGGGGTGCAGGGCGTCGTCGGGGTCGGCGGCGCTGAGCAGCGGGGCGGGCGCCGGGCTGCGGTCGTGCACCATGTCCGGGCACGAGAGCAGGCTGCGCGCCCACGCCGGCGCCCTCCCGCCGCCCCGCCCGCCCGCGCCCGCCACCGCCCCCGCCTCGTCCGCCAGCAGCGCCGACATGCACTCGCGCACCTCCTGCGCACCAAGCAGAACGCAATGCGCTTTAGGCACTCCAAATTAACACAAGTAATATTCTACAGAATGCCTTTCATTAAATAAACTTGGTTTGGTTTATTTGAAATAAATATATATTATACATTTTAAAATTATATATGGATTTTTGTTCGAGATTGATTAACTCTGACGTTTAACCGCTCTCTGTAGAAGTTGGCCCATTACGTGATTCTTTTTTTTATGGAGAAGGTTTAATACCGGTCATTTTGTAGTAAATCCACTAGATGGCGCTTCAGTTAATGTAAAATTCCACCCAAAGAAATAGAAAAATATCAATTTTTGTTTTCTAAATTTAAAATAAAACCTAGACTTTTCTGAACATTTTGATATATTTATTGAAAAAGTGTCGCTTTTTGTTTATTTTATTGTTTTTTGAATCTGCATCAACACAGGCTGACGTTCCAAAAGTTCCATAGTTCCACATAAACAGAAATATTTCTGAAACTATTGATCCTTGAAGGTTGTAGTTTTCGCAGTTTCATATCAGGTTATCTTGTTTATATGTGCGATTTGGCGGGCGTGTTGTTTATTTTGTGTTTTTAAAGTTAAGTGTTATTTTCTCTCTCTTGGGGTAAGAGGTGAAAGTGGTGAAAAAGTGGACAATTAGTTCAACACAAATGACTCAGAGAGAGAGAGAGAGAGAGAGAGAGAGAGAGAGGGTGGGGAGAGAGAGAGGGGGGAGAGAGGCTGGGGGGAGAGAGAGGCTGGGGGGCGAGAGAGAGGGTGGGGGAGAGAGAGGTCTAGTTTTCCGTCATTTCACCACAAAATACAAGGCTAATGCCGAACCACTATCTTAACAAACGAGCCACAAACCGTGCGCGATCTTTCCTTCCTCTTCCTCGTTCTATCCTCATCCCTTGCAAACACACTTACATTACGCTAACCACACATGTCAGAAGACTAGTCGGAGTCCTAGAGCTTGTCCGTCTGGGGCGGTGCCTCGCTGGTGGGAGATACCAGGTTGGGGAAAACCGCGCTAGCCGATGTATAGATCGGCGCTGGATCTTGCCATCCAGCTGAGGAATATCACCGCCATATCCCAGACAAAAAACCCGCACTACACTTACGAGACTAATGCATTTGTCAGATGACGTGCCTGGCAACACCAATCAATCAGTGAACCTACCCGCGAGAGCTCGTCGTCGGGCGGCGCGGAGAGGCGGGGGCCGTCAGCCGCGCCCGCGAACGACAGCTTACGCGACACGCCCCCTCCGGCGCCGGCGGCCGCGGCCACGCCGGACAGGCGCGCGCAGAAGCTGTTGTCGAGGAAGTCGCGGCAGATGTCGTCGATGTCGGCGTCGCTCGCGTCCAGCAGCTGCTTCTCGTGGCGGAGGCAGCTCTCCGGGCGGCGACGGGGCGGGGCGGGCTCGTCGGCGCTGCTGGCGGTCGGCGCGCCGTCCGCCCGGCCGGAAGGGGCGGCCTCGCGCTGGGCCAGCGCGCTCTCCTCGTCAGATGCCCGTGGCTTCGCTGGATCCGATTGCTCGGCAAAGCTCGGTTGTTCTCCGACGGTTCCGCTGAACGAATCGTCCTTGCGGAACTTCTTGGCGGGATGCGAAGAGTCGAAGGTCCTCTTCGCGCAAACTGACCTCTCCACGCGCGATCTCACGGGCGTCTCCACGTACGAGGCGGCTTCCTTCGCGGATTCTCTCTTTGTCGATACATTGTGGTCGGAAGTTATAATCGTTTTTTTGCTTGCGGTGAAACTGCTTTCTTCTTGAAGCTGCGAGTTTTTGTTTGTTGGAAGAGTCTTGGTGGATGCAGTACGATTCTTCCTGTCGGAAGAACATTCTGTCAGTTCGAAGGAAGGAGTGGTGTCTGCACATTCTTCTAGGAGTTTCTGAGCCTTATTTACGGCTTCTTCAGTTACTGTTACGTTTTTTCCGCTTGCAGTTGAAAATCCTCCGAAAATAGGAACTCGACTGAAAGTATTTGGAGTTTTTACTTCTTGACATTTGTTAGCGACAATAGGTGCTCTGTCGCTGTTCGCGAACGAATTTTCAAACTGAGCACGATCGACACATTCTTCAAACATCTTCGGTACTTTTTTTAGTTTATCATCTGAAACATGCGCATTCTTCACACTAGCAGTAGAAAATTCTTTGAATGCTAGATCTGTAGAATTTTGACCCATTGATTTACTCGGAGTCGTCACAGACATGTTATGACCACCAGAAACAATTTCAGACGACTCGATTAGGTTAAATGGTGAAGTGCCATTACTTTCTTCAAACAACTTCTGTACCTTTTTTAAGGCTACTTCAGAAACATTTACTTTCTTTCCACTGGCAGTAGAAAATCCTTTGAAAGACTGATCTGTAGAATTGGGTCCCGTGAACTCACACGGTGTATTTTTTGGCTTCACAGTAGACCCATTACCAATACCAAAAGGGATTTCAGATGTCTCAGGAAGGTTCAATAGTGTGCTCTCACCAGATTCTTCAAATAATTTTTGTGCCTTTTTCAATGATTCTTCAGAAATATTTACTTTTTTTCCACTAGCAGTAGAAAATCCTTTGAAAGCCTGATCTGTAGAATTGGGTCCCGTGAACTCACACGGTGTATTTTTTGGCTTCACAGTAGACCCATTACCAATACCAAATGGGATTTCAGATGTCTCAGGAAGGTTCAATAGTGTGCTCTCATCAGATTCTTCAAACAATTTTTGAGCCTTTTTCAATGATTCTTCAGAAATATTTACTTTTTTTCCACTAGCAGTAGAAAATCCTTTGAAAGCCTGATCTGCAGAATTGGGTCCCGTGAACTCACACGGTGTCTTTTTTGGCTTCACAGTAGACCCATTACCAATACCAAAAGGGATTTCAGATGTCTCAGGAAGGTTCAATAGTGTGCTCTCATCAGATTCTTCAAACAATTTTTGAGCCTTTTTCAATGATTCTTCAGAAATATTTACTTTTTTTCCACTAGCAGTAGAAAATCCTTTGAAAGCCTGATCTGCAGAATTGGGTCCCGTGAACTCACACGGTGTCTTTTTTGGCTTCACAGTAGACCCATTACCAATACCAAAAGGGATTTCAGATGTCTCAGGAAGGTTCAATAGTGTGCTCTCATCAGATTCTTCAAACAATTTTTGAGCCTTTTTCAATGATTCTTCAGAAATATTTACTTTTTTTCCACTAGCAGTAGAAAATCCTTTGAAAGCCTGATCTGTAGAATTGGGTCCCCTGAACTCACACAGTGTCTTTTTTGGCTTCACAGTAGACTCATTACCAATACCAAAAGGGATTTCAGATGTCTCAGGAAGGTTCAATAGTGTGCTCTCACCAGATTCTTCAAATAATTTTTGTGCCTTTTTCAATGATTCTTCAGAAATATTTACTTTTTTTCCACTAGCAGTAGAAAATCCTTTGAAAGCCTGATCTGTAGAATTGGGTCCCGTGAACTCACACGGTGTCTTTTTTGGCTTCACAGTAGACCCATTACCAATACCAAAAGGGATTTCAGATGTCTCAGGAAGGTTCAATAGTGTGCTCTCATCAGATTCTTCAAACAATTTTTGTGCTTTTTTCAATGATTCTTCAGAAATATTTACTTTTTTTCCACTAGCAGTAGAAAATCCTTTGAAAGCCTGATCTGCAGAATTGGGTCCCGTGAACTCACACGGTGTCTTTTTTGGCTTCACAGTAGACCCATTACCAATACCAAAAGGGATTTCAGATGTCTCAGGAAGGTTCAATAGTGTGCTCTCATCAGATTCTTCAAACAATTTTTGTGCTTTTTTCAACGATTCTTCAGAAATATTTACTTTTTTTCCACTAGCAGTAGAAAATCCTTTGAAAGCCTGATCTGTAGAATTGGGTCCCGTGAACTCACACAGTGTCTTTTTTGGCTTCACAGTAGACCCATTACCAATACCAAAAGGGATTTCAGATGTCTCAGGAAGGTTCAATAGTGTGCTCTCATCAGATTCTTCAAACAATTTTTGTGCTTTTTTCAACGATTCTTCAGAAATATTTACTTTTTTTCCACTAGCAGTAGAAAATCCTTTGAAAGCCTGATCTGTAGAATTGGGTTCCGTGAACTCACACAGTGTCTTTTTTGGCTTCACAGTAGACCCATTACCAATACCAAATGGGATTTCAGATGTCTCAGGAAGGTTCAATAGTGTGCTCTCATCAGATTCTTCAAACAATTTTTGTGCCTTTTTCAGTGATTCTTCAGAAATATTTACTTTTTTTCCACTAGCAGTAGAAAATCCTTTGAATGCCAGATCAGTAGAATCTTTCAATTCAGGCCGGGTCTTCAATATCTTCATTGCTGTACCCTTATCAACGTCAACAGGAACTTCTGGCGTCTGAGAGATCTTAAATGATGTAGCATCTTCATCGCATTCCTGAAACTTTTTCTGTGGCTTCTTGAGAGATTCTGCGGAAACAGGTTTTTTTTTTCCTTTGGCAGAAACAAATCCTTTGACGCCTAGAGAAATTTCTGACTGATCTGGAAGGTTTAACAAAGAAGCACCTTCTTCACATTCCTGAAACATTTTCTCTGCCTTCTTCAAAGATTCTTTGGAAATTGATATTTTCTTTCCTTTAGCAGAAACAAACCCTTTGATGCTCACAGGAATTTCTGATGGATAGGGGAGAGTATTTGACGAAGCACTTTCTTCAAATTCCTGGAAAATTTTCTGAGCCTTCTTCATTGATTCTTCAGAAATATTTACTTTCTTTCCACTGGCAGTAGAGAATCCTTGGAATGTGTGAGCCGGCAAAAATTCATGGAGATCCTTCAAAGACTTCTCACTGGCAGAATATTCCTTCTTGCCTGACGGGGTATTTTCCTGCAAGTCAGCTGATTTATTCAAAATAATTGTTACCCTTTCATTTAGCAATTTCCTGGCCTTGGCCTGCCGTTCCTCTGAATGTGGTACTTTTTTGACATTGGAAGAACACGAAGCTATAAATTCAAGAGACATTGCAGAATCCTCAGGAGATTCAAAGGGCCGCTTCATAGAAATTCTGTTGCTAACTGAACATACAGTTGGTTTCATAGGGTCTGGCGTACCCTCACAATCCCTACAAACCTTCTGCAATGATTCTTCAGAAATAGCAACTGCCTTCCCACTGGTCAAGGACAGTCTATGAACTTCCTGTCTTTTGTGGGTGGTACGTCCACCTAAAGACTTTTTTGATTTTATGTGAGGTGGAAATGACGCAGCACGTTTTTGATTAGGCACATCTGGGACAGCGGAAGGCTCTTTGGAAATGTTCTCTTCACTCAAAAGTTTCTGCGCCTCCTCAACAGCTTCTTCAAAAACTGTTGCATTCTTTCCACTGGCAGAAGAGTATACTCTGAGTGTAGGCTGTGGAGTTGTATCACGTTCTTGTAAAGAGACACGTGACTTTTTTTGTGGAATGTTTGGCCCAAGTTCATTATTATAATGAACAATTTCCATGTCTTCAGGAAGTTGCTCACATTCTTCAAATATTTTCGGTGCCTTTTTCATTGATTGTTCAGAAATACTTATAGACTTCCCACCAGCAGTGGAAAATCCTTTCAATTCAGGGTGCACAGAAGAATCATTTACTAATAATACATTAGATTTTATTTGATGAATGTACGATTCTGTTTTAACATTTCTAGCAAGGTAAGAATCTTCTATTTCATCATACACCTCATGATTTTTTGGCTCCAGAGCCTTCTTAGGTGATGTATTAATAATAGATATTTTTTCTTTTGCTGCAGAAAAACCATAAACTTCATTTTTCACTTTAGAATTATTCATCCTTAAAGCATTGTTTGTAGGTAACAATTCCTGTATTTCAGTATGTACATCACATTTCTCAAATAACGTTTTTGCCTTTTCTAATGACTCTTTTGAAAAACCAACATTCTCCCCACCAGCAGTGGCAAATCCTTTAAATTCAGGTTGTAGAATTGCTTTTCCTGAAGTGCCATCTGCCTTTATTTCACGATTGTTTAACCCTGAAATGTTGTTATATGTAGGGAAGCAATTCCGAAACCCAGTATGTTCCTCAACGTCTTCAAATAATGACTGTGCTTTCTTCAATGATCCTTCTGCAACACTTTTCATGTTTCCACTGGTGGAATACTTCAGAGTACATTTCCCTAATAATTTAGTACTTTGCCTGTTAAGAGAATGATCTTCATCTAAAAATTTGTTGTGAGCAGATGAAATATTTTGAAATGCTTTAAGTTCAAATGAAACCTCTTTATGATCTCTCAACTTCTTTTCAGAATTACGCATAGTTTTCTTCTTTAATAAAGCACTTTTCTCATCAGGATTTCTTTCTCGTTCCACATGTATAGGTGTGTGATTTTGTGGTTGTTGGTGAATAGGAGAGTTTTGATGATTGTCTATTTTTGGAACATTATTACTAGTAGTTAAAAATTCTAGAGACTCAGTTAATTCCTTACATTCTTCAAACAATTCCTGACCTTTTTTCAATGATTCCTCAGAAATGTTTACTTTCTTACCACTAGTAGTAGAAAAACTGAATTCTGGTATCATATCACATCTTTCCAACATTTTATTTGGTCTCTTGGAACAGTCTAATAATGCTACTTCACTCTCCATGGTAAACAAATCTTCAGTTACAAAAGATTTTTTTGTTAAATGTTTACTATTTTCTTCATGAATGTTTCTCTTTGTAGTGTTCTCAGACACTGCTTCTTTCTTCGCATTAGCATTAGAGGACAGTTTGAATTCACACTGCAAAGACTTATCATAACTGAGTAATGACATATTTTGAGGAGCTAATTTTGTATGAAAATTGTCTGAATTCCCAACATTATTGCTAATAAGTAAAAGATCTTCAACATCAGTACATTCATAACTTTCTTCAAATATTGTTTGCATTTTTCTTAATGACTCTTTTGAAACAGTTATATTTTTTCCATTTGCAGCAGAAAATCCCTCAAATCCATGTTCTGAGGCAACAGAATTTCCTTCAACTGTGGTATCTTGCTCACTAGATTCTGAGTCTTCATGTTTCTTGCCTTTTATAGAAGTGAAATCCTGCGAATCAGAAGATCTATTGTTCTCACAGCATTCTTCAAACATCTTCTGTGCCCTCTCCACAGCTTCCTTTGAGACAGATATTTTCTTACCTTTGCCAGTGGTGAAACCCTGACACATTGGGTCTGAAAGACTTATGTTCATACCATTAGCTTTGGCAAATGACTCCTGGGCAAGAACATTCTCTTCTTTCGCCGGAACTTCTTGGACCTTAGTACACTGAGATGTGGCTTTACATACTTTAAGTCTCTTCTTAGTTTTAATAGATGATTCTTTAGATATAATAGCGATTCCAGACAAGGGCTTTTTAAATTCACATAGTTCCTCTGTAGTAACTTCCAAAGATTGGCTTTTCCCATCAACGAGAGAAGAACATCTTTCAACATTAAAAGCTTTCTTAGAAGTGCTGTCATCACAGCTTCTCAACAGCTTCTGTGTCGGTCTCAGTGCTTTTTCTGGATCTACAGTAAGCTTGTTTATCTCCTTCACAATTCCTTGGTTTTCAAATTTCACACAAGAGGCCAAAGACTTTTCTAAAATGTTTTCAGGTACAATATTTTTAACATCATCATCATCACACTCTTCTAATAATTTATAGGCATTCTTCATAGCTTCTTCAGAAACAGATATTCTTTTGCCTCTTGCTGTTGAGAACCCCATAAGCTCAGGTTTAAAGTCTTCAAATTTCATTTTAGTTTCCCTTGATTTTGGTTTCTCATGATTGGTTGATTGATCTATTGGTGAATGAAGCTCATGATTTATAGAAAAAGGTTCCCTCAATTCATGAAAAATTTTGGGAAAAGCGTCCTCCAACAACTCTTCATTCATTGAATCCATATCACATTCTACCTGTTTTGCATTTTTCATATTCAAATTTTCCTCAACAAAGATATTAGACATTGCGTTCTCTGTGGAAAATTCTTGAGCTCTTTTCACAGAATTATCTTTGAAACATGTATGTACAGATTCACAGAAATCTACTGAAGCCAAAGTATTATTTTTTTCTACTTCATGCATGGGAACTCTCTCTTTCTCATTACTTACATTATTAATTGGAGGAGACATATCTTCTTTATTTTCAACTGTCACTTGTTTTTCAGAATCCTGATATTTTTTATCATTTTCCCTATTTTCAAACATTTCATCTGGAAGTTCACCTGAAAAACAAGGCCAATACTGTGATGAATGAAGATTTTTGGAAAAATCTTTATGTACTACCTCCTGAACTCCTGGTGTCACAAAATGTGTGTGGTTATTAGCCAATGATCCCAATGCATCACAATCTTCAAATACGTCTTGTGATAACTGCAATTCAGATTCCTCTTGCATTTTTAATGAATTTTCAATCATTTTGTCTCCTAGTATGTTTTCAACCTTCTCCCGTTCAATTATTAAATTGTTTTCAGTACAACTGATCATCCCATTATCTAATAGCTTCATAAGAAGATCAAGGTCTTCAGTTTCTTCAGATTTTAGGTTTGGATACCTTTTTGATTCTTTCATATGTAGCATATTTTTCTGTCCCTCTGTTTTCATTGTTCCACAACTTTGTTCACTTCCATTTTCATTTTCATTTTTAAGTTCATAGTCATTTGATTTGATACACACACTTTCTCTGCTACCCTCTCTCAGAGATTTCCTGGTGTTAACCTGAAAAACATTGTTGGTTACAGCAATTGGAATCCCCCTTGTGGACATTTTATCACAAACACTGGACACTTCAGGCAATTCTGGAGAACATAATGGAGGGCATTTTGAGTCTTTGAATTGTTCTGAATGAATATAGAGATTTTCTCTTTCATTGTGTTCATCTACTCTATCCTCAACAACTTCTGCAAGTGTGATAGAAACATTTTTCTCTCTGGATGTGTTTTCTGTTTCTTTTACTGTTTTCAATACACTAAATGCAACAAATTCTTCAGGAAGACATTCAGGGCCTTGCATTTCTTTGGTATTAGTTTTCAAATTGCTTCTTACCTTCTCACCCTCTTCCAAAATTAATGCTGCTTTCATTATTTTCTCATACAGAGCAGAACCATCAACTGATTCATTCAATGTGTGACTGGAAGATTTGGAATACAACACAGAATTACATCGATTTGTTATTCTATATTTCTGTAAACTAACTACAGGAGATGATGGATCATTTACATTCACATTTTCTTTAGATTCTTTTTCTTCTGATACAGAGTCTCTAGTCTCTACATCTTCGCCTAAAATATCTACTGTCCTTTCAGCTTGGGAAGTTATAGAAGCCATATCTCTGAAATTAGATTCTTGTATGTAACTTTCATCAACTTTACAAGACTCATAGTTTTTTATTATCTTGGAGCACTCCTTTACTTCTGAAAATGAATCATTTTGAAACACATCTTGAATGTCATCACAATTTTTAACAGAACTCATAATTTCAGTTGCTAGACAAACTTCTTCAAGCATGCTTGCAGAGAGATCATGAGAAAATTGCTGAGTAACACTAGGTGTGTGTTTCTTAGACAAATTGTTTTCAGTGTTATTTCTTATCATGAGAGGGCTTTCTAAGACATGAATATCATTTGCTTTCCCTTTCTCAAGCCTCTCTCCATTATGAGCCCCCAATTCTTCATCTCTGTCATTACTACTTTTAAAAATTGACTCTTGTGAAAAATTAGTATCAAACAAGAAATTTTCTGACTTCTGGCATTCAGAAAACTGTGATCTTCTACTTGACAATTTCAATTGTGATTTTTCACCCCTCCGCAAAGAACTCCTCCTTCGGGGTGTTCGACAAACCAATTTCTGAGAGTCAGCCCAGTACCAGTAACTTCCATCACTTTTCCCACCCAAAACAGGGGAAGTTCGTGATGTTTTCTGGTCACTATCCTTGGGGGTGAGATTCAATATTTCACACCATGCGTTATTATCAGCCTCTTCAGAAAATAGCACCCGCTAGAGAAAAAACAAACAAACAAACAAACAAAAATTACCAGATATTTCAACAGAAAAATACATTGAACGAAATTTTGGCTGAAAAGATGTATTATTCCTCCAAGCTGAAGCTGAAGCAAATGAAAATTAGAATACGGAAAGTTCTAGACAGCCAAGATCTCATGGATGTTAGCTACAAAAGACTTGAACTACAAATTCATCTGACACTTAAAAGTTATAAAAATACCAAAAAGAATATTATCCACACGTTAGCAGTCTTATTTCAGAAAGGTCTTTTTTATTAGCTAAAAAGTGTATCACACCCCTCTTTCTAAACTATTTTTATTATAAGTAGTATCCCTGTCTTGGAAGTGTTGGGTCTATCCTTCAGACTGCCTTTCTGACCACTCAGCTGCCTTATATTCCTGAAGTAACTTTCCATGACACTCTCATAAACTTACAGCTTATCTGGGTCAATCTACCCAGCATGAACAACCACTTTACCTGCAAATCTCATGCTCTTGATCCTATCTCGAACCAGAACTAACTTAAATGCCGTGAGTTGAGACTGAAGGGAACCATTACCCTGGTTGCACCATCCCACTGTAAAATCCTATTATAGAAGCACTTAATACGGACCCATTATGGCATGCACTCTACCTTGGCATTCCCCAGTTTTCCAAGAATAGGGAAAGGAATAAGGTTCAAAATTAGTTCTTAAGGAACTAAAAATGCCTCCATGCCACAATTGCAACTGAAACATCCATGCCTTAGGTGAGATTCGAACCCACAGGCCTAGTGTCTCATTATTCGGGTACAACTATGCTAAGCCCCTTGTCTGTTTCTAAATTATTATTTTCTTGATCAGCTCAGGTTATTATGACATGTGATATGTGTGAAGGCCATAGTGAAATTGTTTTGCATCCAGCACAAAGAGAAACTTTTGCATTCTTGACCAATTTTAATTCTCCCCGCCTCCTCACCAACCTTTCTTTTTCTGTTTTTTCCTTGTTAAGAAGAGCCATTTCTCTTGTGCATTAGCAAGAGAAAAGTTTGATTTTCCTATTGGGCATTTTATTTACAAAAGACTTGCTTTTTGTCAGTAACTCTGAGAACTTAATAAGTTACAACAAACACTTACAAACATACATATTATTTCTTTATGATTTTTTTTTCATTAACACCACAAATATATTATGTCTGAAGGAGAAAACAAAGAGGCCTAGGGTTACAAATAAGATCAAAACCACACTCTTTTCCATTGTAACTTAAGTTATGAAAGATTTGTTGGGGGTTTTAAGAAAAATTATTTTAACTTAGGAACTATTCTAATGAACTAAGTGAGAGTAACATGGAAAAATCATTATTTAGTAACTTCTCTCACTATAGAAGCCATTCAGAAAGACAATTGGCAATCCCTTTAAAACATACAAAAAGAATATCACATTTTTTGAGAAAATGATGTAAAATTGATATCAAGGAAATAAAGTGAAGTTCCTATTTTTTTACTCACGTTTGCGGAACACAAAGGAGCTGAAGAGTGTTCACTATCATTTTCACTGGGCATTAAAAGTTTCTTTTCTTCTGTGTTGAAAGATGTCGACTGAGCATCACGGACAGGAGTTGCCATTGAGCTGGTCCATGACACATCTTTTTTATCCACAAGTGAAGAAATAGTGCCAAATGTTTCTTCCGTAGCAAAAATGAGATTCAAACCAGGGCTGAAATAAATACTAATCCTTATAATCCATGCAAAAGATATTTAATGTTCTAATTATCACTACAAACTCATTAATTTGTGTTAATATTCACATAAAACAAATATCACAGAAATTACTATAGATTTTTAGACACCATCAGTACCACCACTACCAGAACATGTTTATTATATCATTTTTGCTATGCTATGCCATAGTACCCACACAAGTTACAGTAACCATGCAAACATTTTCTACATTACTCAGCTCAACAAAAGTAGATGTTTGCATATTTATTACAGGAGCATTAAATCATGGTTCCAGCATTCTTTCCCAACAATTAAAGTCAGTTCATTCACTGACTTTACAGTAATTTCTTTTTCAGTATAAATCTTTACAGTAGATATCATTCAAATTTACCTTTCTTTTTCCAACCTACTACATGATGGCACAGGAGTAGAAGAAAATGGGCAATGAATTACATCATCTTTCGTACACTCTAGGGCAATGTCTGAGGAAGAAGACAATTTCCTTTTCCAAATACATCTATTAATAGGAGTCTTGAATAATGGGCTATGATTTTGAGGTTCCAAAACTGGGCTGCTTCTGAAGCCTTCATTTTCATCCACAAAATCATTTTCCGAAGTACTGTCAGGAGAACTGTCACCAGCAACGCCTGTGAAAAAATATTGTCTATTAACTTACATGGCACACTCTTACCCAAAGTGACAGAAAAAATTTGCACTCTGAATAATTCTGAATTTATTCCGAACTAATGTAATACGTACCTGTTCCATCTGCTGCAAATACATCGCAAAACGACGTATTCTGAAACCTTTTGTCTGAAGGATGGGACATATTTCAAAAAAATAAATTTTATTCATGAGTGTTTAGTGATTCCCAATGGAACTTCTCACATAGTGGATTAGACTGCATTAGAAACTGAATACTGCCAATTCGGAAGTTCACCGTAAATTTAAGTAATAACATAACATTCATTCGACCTTATTCATCTAGTGAAGCCAGAACTGAAACGCCCGAAACGTGCGGGAAAGTAGAAATAAATGAAAGTCATCACCCGTAAGACGTTGCCAACGTGATAAAAAAATCATAACATTTTATATTTTATTTTCTTAAAAGTGTTCTACATTTAACAAAAAAAAGTATCTGATAGGTAAGTAGTGTACAAGAAAATAACATTTATAAAAAATAATATCTTTATGTTTAGTGTTCTAAAATATACAAGACTATTGTGTTTCTGTGGTTGTGCTGGTACTATGCGGCAGTCTGAAATTCAGCATAGCGTGCTCCCAGCGTTTGTAAAATTCCCGTCAGCTCTGTGGCTGCACAGTGCGGGCGTTGCGTTTATGCTGGCGTGTTTTCGTACACTAGCGAGATGGTAACTTCTCGTTTTAACGCAGCAGATTTAAGCAAGCTATTGAAAAAACCTAATGCGTGTGTTTTTCTCCAAAAGTCTAAACGACATATAGCTCTCACCCCTAAAGCTTTAAACAACACCAATGACGCCGTTCTTGTTCACTTGAACAGGCTAGTCAGAAAGTTTGATCCAGAGTAAGATAATGTTTTGTGAATTTGAAGTGAATATTTAATTCTGCCTCCTCTTCAATTGTGTTGTGTATTTCAGGCTGGATGCTGTGGTTTTAGGATGTCGGAATGTTAGCATTCTCACGGATTTGGGCACCATTGTGGATGACTCTCCCCATGTACACATTGATATTGAAGCTGAATTTTATTTATTCAAACCAGAGAAGGACAGCTTACTTTCAGGTGTGTATAGTTGTGAGGAAATTACTTTTGTGTGAAGTGCTAATTTTACATTTGTATCTGTGATTTCCAGCATTCAGTGTCTAGTCCATAAAATTTAGGGTTTGGAAGTTTGCTCTGTTAATTATCTTGGAAGCATGCTTTATTGCTGAAAGATTATAAGAAATATTTGATGAAAATGTCTTGTTTTGAAAGGGCAAATCTTCTGTCAGGCCCATAATGTTCAGTGTTATTTCGATTATTCAATATTTACATTCTGAAATAAGATATAATTCTTAGGCACCATGCCGCACCAACTTTCTTATGAAGAAGAAATGGTGTTATTGTTGGATACTAGAGGCTAAGTTTTTATAACAAGTTGAAAGAAGATAATGTGGCCTGTTAATCATTAAAGGTCTTCTGTAAATTTTCTAATCAGTTTTCACAATATTATGTAGTCCTTTTGTAAACAGAACGTAAGCAATAATTAACACTCATGATGTGATAATGAAAATTTATTTAAAATAGATAAAGCTAGCACTAATATACCCAATTAGTGTCTTAAAAAAACAAAAAACAACTAGTTTATAATGGCAGCTACGTATCTCATCTCAGAATGACAAATGGAAGAAAGAGTTCACAAATAAATCAGTTTTGTTACTGCAAGTTAATCAAATTTTGTGAATAATTCACAAGTCATAGTCACAACTGAAAATTATTAACATTATCGATCACTTTACAAAACTGAAAATTAACAAGAAGTTTATCTGTAAGTGTAGTTATACAGAGGCTTGTAAGAGTGGTGTATGCCGTGGAACAAACAGGAGATCTGGTCATGATCGTGTAGACAACAAATAATGTTAATAAGAATTTTAATGAAAAAAGAGATCATGATTAGCTTCCTCCTGCCAGCCAGGCTCTTAATATCGAATTTACCCAAAAGATACTGCCGCTCAATGCCCTGATCCACACAGACAGAGATTTTTCTCAAAGCTTTTATTTCACGCTAGTATTCATACTAAAGCAATGTGGAATATAAAAAATCATCTCAAGATTTTGTAAAGAATATTGTTTTGAAGGATAATGAAAGGGAAGCAAGTAATTCAGAAAAAGTTGCAAATCTCTTCAACTAACACTTTTCTAGAATTTGGAATTGTCCTCACAAAGGAGCTAAAACCACAAAATTCATCATTATATGCTTCCCAATAATTTTTTGCACAATGTTAATTTCCAAAACTTCTAACAAAATCCTGAGAATAGTCAATAAACTAAAAGATAAATATTTATCTGGATTAAATGAATTTTTGGATTCTTTATTAATAACTTCTGCACCTGCCTTTGTTCATCTGTTAACTCTCATTTTAGATGCTTCTTTATGCACAGGAGTATTTTTAGATATTTTCAAAACACTGAAAATTAAGCCACTTTTTAGAAAAAAGGGAATAAAATAAAATTCAAAATTACCAGCCAATTTCTCTTTTGTCAGTTTTCTCAAAAATATTAGAGAGGCTTTTCTGTATATGAATGGAAACATTTGTCGGGAAAAACCAAGCATTTTCAGACTCAACACTATTTTAGAAAATGAAAATCTAGAGAAACTGCCATTTTTCTCTTAAAGATTTTGCTTCATCAGTGAAGCACTCATTGCAATATATTTAGATCTTTTGAAAGCTTTTGATGTTATTGACCATAACATCTTGCTTTCAAAATTACCTTCATACGGAATTCATGATGTTACCATAGGATTGGATAAACTCACGCCATAAACATCGAAGAGTAGAAATACCATATTGGCACAAAGGGACATTTACTTATCTGTCCAATTCTCTACCAAGTGGACATGGGGTTCTGCAAGGATCGATCTTAGGTCCTATTCGTTTTCTTTTATACCTAAACGATATGCCCTCATCTTTTAACAGTGGAAGAATAGTTCTGTTTACTTATGACATGAATGTGCTTTGCAAAAAAGAAAGAATAAATAGTATGATTTCAGACGTTTCAAATTGTTTTTGTAATTACAAATTAATAGTTAATGAAGGAAAAAGTTTCAATGAATTTTTGCATTTCAGATCAGCAATTACATGCTCCATTGAAAATGAACAATATGCATTTAGCTGATGTTAAAGTAACAAAATTTCTAGGTCTCTCAATTCAGTCAAACCTCAAATGGAATGTGCATATAACAGAATTAAACACTAAATTAAGTTCATTATGTTATGCATTCAGATTTCTTTCAAATTCTGTCAGCCTTCATGCAGCTCGTTGTGTATATGTTGGAAATGTAGTAGTACAATGAGTAAGATGTCATTATTCTACATTCATTTAAAGAAGTCATTACAGAATAAGTAATGAAAGATTTCGTGCTCATTTCAATAGGCCCAAATCATAAGTGCAGCAAAATATAAAATGAAATGGTTCAAATATTTGTAATATATTATTATTATTTGAAATATTTGTTACTTCTGGTGTTCTTCAGTGAACTTATCTGGAACTGTTGGTCTTATTATTTGTCAATGATCTGAAACACATACTAACAAATAGTAAATTTTTATTATTTGCAGATGACTTGAAATTGTACTCTGAAGTCATTTTCTTGCAATGTGATCTAAATCATTAAAAATTTTTCATACTCACAATCTTCTGGACCGTAATACTAGTAAATTAAATATTTATCATTCTGTAGATCTAAACACATATTGGATTTCTGTTATGTCCTTGATGATTGTTCACTTGAAAGAGTAACAAAATTTAAATATTTGGGTGTGATTTATGATCCTAAAAAGAGTTTTTTATAGTTTTGACTATGTTATATCTAAATCAAACAAGATTCTAGGATTTATGAGAAGAATGGTTGAAGATTTCAAAATTCCCGTGTCATTTTAAATCTTATATCAAATCTTGTCTGTCGTATTTTATTACAAGCATCGCCAGCCTGGTCTCCCTTTTTTCATGTTCATATAAATAGGGTTGAAACTATCCCGCATAAGTTTTTTAACTTTGTTTGTTATAAAACGAAATTGCCATAACCGTATGTCTCACGTGATTATAATGAAATTGCAACTATACTGGATCTTCGCTCATTAAATTCTCATAGAATGCATGTTGATTATTTATTTTTGTATAATTTATGCAACTACCGTATTGATTGTCTTGATTTATTAAAATATTGTTATGGAAAGCTTCTGTATCCAAACTTTGCAATGTTAACCCAGCTGTATTTAATATACAGTTTTGTAAAACAAATGCTTATCAAAATGTGCCCCTTTGGGGTATGTGTAAAATAGCGAATAATGCAATTATTGATTTGTCTGTTTTTGTTCTGAAATTTAAGTTTTTAGCGAAAGAGAAATTATTATATAATTTAACTAAATTGGATTTTGTTTTGCACATTATATATTTTAATTGGGCATTGCCTATACCAATAAATAAAGTATTTGTTATGAAATTTTGCCTCCTCTGCTGCCCCCACTAAGTTACGCCACTGGTTTTTATATACCTATTTTAGTTCAAATAAATGCCTTTTTGCATGCCTATTTTGGGTAAAATAAATGCCAGAACTTCCAGGCTCTGGAGAGAACAATCGGCTAAACAGAGTGAACAAGAACTGATCTTAAATTGAAGATCATGGTCCATAAGTGTGCAGGAACTTCTACAATCACAAATATTTTAGTTCCCACTATTAATCGTTTATTCGAAAAAAAACGGAATTTCAAAATACCACTCTGTGCTGTGCGAGGAGTAGCAAAATCTTCCCTTCTACCCTGGGTGAGTAGATAGTCAGATGCCAGTGAGTTTGGGTCAGGATGGTGAAGTGGCACACAGCATGAGGAAAGGGCTTGTGGGGTCAGGTAACCGCAGAAGTGGATCCGGAAAGTAATTTAGGGGGAGAGCAATTTCAGTTCGGACACCTCATTAACATCTTTGAAATATTTTTTTAATTGTTAGTTTGAAATAAAAAAGTGTGTGAGGAAATACATAAGGGGAATACTGTATATATTGTGGTATTTAGTTTGAATAAATTGATTAAAATTACTTGCTGCCTGTCATTTATAAATTTATATCCCTTATTTAAAGTGAGGGAGTATGTTCCCACTGCCCCGTGTATCTGCTACATGGTAATCATTTGACTTCTCCACATGTATGGAGATATGCGCCTTCTAGACCAAATTCATCTTTTAGGTAGGTTTTCCATCTTAAAAAACTATACAAGTGAACAAAGGTAGTGCCTAAACCATACACAGATTTTTTAGCAAAATGAATATTTACCATTGAATCTAGGTTTTGCTGCAAATCCTATAATTTGATGTGAATTTTTTCATACTAAAATACTTTTCACAATGGTCAGTTTCTTTAAAGTTTTTGGATATTCAAAAATTAAAGACTTGTACTTTTTGAGAAATATGTTAGGATATATAAACTGTTGAACCACCTGGCTGCTGAATATATGGCGAGCTCGCTACAGAAACCTACATTCTGTTAAATATGCCAGTTCAAGCAAGTGCTTTAAGAGATGGGATGATTCTGAAATCATTTATGGGTGAATGATCCCCAAATGAAGTAACATATGTTGGGCATCAAAACATGCAAGAGAGTTAGTGTGGAAATTTTCTCACTGGTTCAGCTAGCACACAATACTTGTACACAAATCTGTGTATGTAAAAAGTTTTGCGAAATATGTTTTGAATTTTTTCTGGTAGTTTCTCTCAATTGAATAAAAGTGTATCCATCATTTATAAATTATATCCCATATTTAAAGTGCCAGGTGGCAACCTTATTCCTATCTTAGCATTGCCATTGGATCAGACACTTTCAGTGTTCACATTTTTACATCAAATCTGGTGACACAAACTAAAAAGATATTTGAAAACCTTATTTTTAGTAGATATCACCTTTTGTAGTTAATGAAGAACAATTTGGAAATAACATATAATCTTTTTTACTTATACCATCACTAATCGTATAAAATTCACGAAATTTTTAATGTTTAAACAAAATTTTCTACTTATGGAACAATTTTCATAGATCCAATGGTCTAAGAAAATAACTTTAGACTTTTGTTTCAAAATAGTTTTCTGTTGTTTTTTCTCTCTCTCGGTTTTGGTATTAAAATTTTTCAACATTGTTATAAAATGATATTTTGTTGAATGGGAACGGATTCAAGCAAAGAGCAGGCATCCTGTTTCGTGTCTCGTATCAATCCCAATTTACCATTTCTTTCACATGTGATCTTGATGTGGGTGTATTAGACCCCATTTTTATTTATCTCAAGGGAATTATTTTATTTGGTTGTAATAAGAGATTGGTAAGAATACTAAAAAGTGTAGGTTGCTCTAGTTTGGTCTTCCACATAGTAGGAACGTCAATTTTGTGCATGGTACAGCACATTAGAAATGTATCAAGATTCTAATGGTCTTGTTTAAGTAAATCCTTTACAGCATCTATATTCCAACTACTCTTTCATCTAAAAGAGAACTGTTGAGCTAGAATATTCAGTAGAACATGCTCCATCTCTTGTAGGTAAGATTGATGTCAGGGTAAAGAGGGTGAGTGCGACTCGCAATTGTGATAACCAATTGCTATGGAGGTATAGGTATACCAACAAATAAGGAATTGAAGTGGTATCTACTTGGCTATCACGGAGACACTGTTTGCTTTTCACCTTGAAGGTCACAACATGGTGGCCGAAAGGTGCCTATAGGATGGCACATCGACCAGACAGCCAAGTTCATACTGACTCCAGCCATGGAAGACTATGCTTTGATGGGATTGATGTTCTGACAAAAAAGTTTTGAGGATCCTCAGCTGTAGGAGAAGGAACTCTTGATGCTTTTGCATTAGCTCTCCAAGTTGAGGATTGTGGCATGTTATTCCATAGAAGCACTCTATCAAAACAATTTCTTTCCCTATTGAGGCACGTTCTAATTATTTTTTCTCATTGTTATTAATACATTTTTATTTTAGGTGTCGTAAACAAGAAGAGTAGAGACAACATTGGCTGTTTAGTTCATGATATATTTAATGTATCCATTCCTATAGAACCAGATGAAGGAATTGATATTGACAATATAAGCATTGGGCAAACATTGACGTTCTGTGTTGTAGTGGTTGATTTTTCACATCCAATTCCTTTCATAAAAGGAAAACTCATTGATTCTCGGTGAGTATATAAATATATTTAATTCATTGGGAGTTAAATATGAATACAACAGCAGCATGCGTAATATAATGTCATAAGAACAAATTCTTTTAATTGTGAATATCCTGTATCATTACATTATCATTATATCATTATACTATATGTCATTACATATCAAGGAGTACAATTTTGGGAGAAGTTCCTTGCAAAATCATCATGGACTTTAATAATATTTCTAGGTCCCATAAGTCTCGAAGGATTGTAAAATTTTGTAAAATTGTAGCTTCTCAGGTTAAAAAATTTTGGATGTACAACTGTTGGTTTGAAACTTTGAAGTATTGATGTGAAATAGAACTTGAAGATTTTATCTTCTGAGGGAAACAAATTCCTTTCATTTTCAAAATTCCAAAAAGGAATTGGTTTCCATAAGTTGTCAAAATATTCAAGTCCTATTGTTATTTCTGAACAAATGAAATTGAGGATGCTTATATAATTTTTCTGCTCTATTTAATGAATCTAAAATCAACTCTCACTTTATTAATTCTCTGCAATTGGAGTAAACTTGAAAAAATGAAGTGTTAAAAAGAAATTGGAACTTTGACATTGTATAATTTATACTACGTATATTCAAATAAGATAAGGAAATTAACATATAATATCTGATTATTGTTTTTGAATGCTCAATTTCAATTGAATCCTACTATTAGTTTACATGGAGTTGAAAATTTAAGGATTTAGCAATATTTTAGGTTTTAGCAAAATCTATGATATTTTCAGGGAACTCTTTTCCACCACTTGATATGGAATGACCTATCTGCTCAATGCCCTTGAATGGTGGTTTTGTACAACTTGTGTAAAAAAAGAAGAAAACAAAACAAATTAATATTACAGAACCTTAATGCATGTAACATGTTCTCTTCTCATACATGTTTTGTTTTCAATGCAAGAATAATATACTGTTTCCATTTCAGATCACTTCTAGAGTTAAATGTCTGGCATGTCAGAAAATAAGGCGATTGTCAGTTCACTAAACATTATATCAGCAATGTAGAGTACATTGTAGTTGTGTTATCATAGTGCATGTCATTAAACTTATTAATTTCCTAATCATTTTTCAATACCACTTTGATAACTAAGAAATCCTTATAATTATAAAGAAAAACAATGAGGCTTATACAGAAAGATTGTGATGCTGTTGATGCTATTTTTACTCTCATTGATGTTAAAAGATGATGTGTACAAAATTTGTCAATATTTTGTGTGCATAATGCGAAAATTTATCAATAAACATGAAAAGACTGGAAAAATCTGGAACCAGGATAGCACTGACAGTGGCCTAATAAAAGCCACTTAGAGTCTAAATAAGAAATCTGAAATTAAAATTTGATGGAAGGACCAAAATAGCAATTCCAAGAAATTTTGTTCTTTACCAAGGCTATACCTTTGCCACTCCTGTTGAAAGTTTTTATCACTGTTGCATATGCAAAACTGTGCTTTTTATAAAAATTAGTTATGTATACATTACAAACCGTTACATTTATAACATCATGATGTGTATTACAACATCGATTCAGAGTAATATGGAGGGTTCAACAGCCAATCAGCATACTCCTTTATTTCTCACCCTCAGTGTGATATTCTTCAGGCTCATGCCTCTTTCTATACGAAGTCACCTCTTCCACTTTTTGAAGAATACATACTATAGGATGTCAGATAATATGAAACATAAATCTAATCCATAGTATAAATGTCAACAGATAATGGTATCTTAATTGTAAGAAATAAAACAGTGGATTAACAAGCACAACAAAGAAAAGTAATTGTAAGTAAGATCTGTTGTATCTCTCTCCTGTAAAATGATATTCATTGCTCATGGCTATTTCAATAGGCACTATGACCATACAAAGATAATAGGAAGTGCAAAGAGACATAAAAATTGAAAGAAGGCAAAGAAATAAAAAATATTCTCTACACATGTGATTGAATAATTGTAGCAATATCAAAAGATGGCTTATAAACAACAGCCTTCAAACTATATAATATAAGCAAATAATATGTATTAAAAATTTCCATGGCACATTCCCCCCCCCCAAAAAAAAAAAAAAATATTTTGCTCTTTATTATTTACATTGCAGGTATAATTCGTAATTGAATGCTTTTTGTGGTCAGAAATTATTCAAATGATCTCTCTATGATATGAAGTTTCTCAAACACACTCAATGTTTTTCAGTGAATAATTATCCCAAAATTGCGCATTTTGAAAAATGTTCTAATGACAGCTCCAAATTTTCCCCCAGAAGTTTCAAAACATAAAGAGGTATTGCACTTTTAAGATATTCCGAAACTCTTGTTGCCTTTATATAGGTATAGACCTGCAATTTTTATAACCAAACTGGAAATGAATGGTCAGGGAATTAGAGATCAGATTGGTCATCATAAGAGCTTGAATAAAAAGTAAGGAGTCTTCCAGAGTTGTTCATCAAGTCATCATTATTCTCTGTAATTTAAATTTTCTTTTTCCAGAGCACAATCTCCGAGTAAGCAGGCTTCCGAAGGCAAGAAAAGGAAAAGGAGTGACCAGCTCGAAGTGTGCAAAAAGATAAAATTGGAAATTGACTCCCCCTTATGTGCAGAAGATAATGTTAATACCTTTACACCACCTATTAAATTTCCAACTTCTATTCTTAAAAAAACTACTCCATTTGGTGTTGAGAGCAGTCCTGCAAGGAGAATATCATTTTTTGGTGATGTTCCTGAGGCTCCAGATGAAACAAATACTACTGAAGGCAAAGCCAAAAAGAAAAAGAAGAACGAAGCCTCATTTTTGGAAGAGAGCCCTTCTCGGCGGAAGAAAAAACCGTCTGTCAGTTCACTTGGAAATGAACCAGAAACTGAAGTTGGCATTCAAGACAGCAGACAAATTGATTCTGATTCAACTGGAAATCAAAAAGTGAAGAAAAAGCATTCTGAGCAAACAAATCAAGTTCATGATTTTGCAGATGAACCAGAGCAAGACTTCAACATTTTACAAGATTTTAAAGTCCATTCAAAAAAGACAAAAAACAAAGCTGCTTTTGAAAATTCTTCAAAGTTAATGGAAGCAGATGAAATATCAAAAGAAATTAATGATCTTTCAGCTTCACACTTAAAAACTAAAAAGAAGAAAAAAAAACATGAAATTTTAGAAGAGATACCAGGAACGTATAATGCAAGCAATATTCATGAAAAGATCAAGAAACAAGGGAACAGGAATGAGAATGAAACATGGATAACTAAACAAAACCACCATGATCAAGAGCAAAGTAACGAGACACCCAATCGGAAGAAGCCGAAGAAAAGTAACAAAATGGCCTTGAATGAGCAAGAGAACACAAGTTTCATTACTAGCAAAGGAGAACATTCTGAAGAGACAGTCCAGGGTAGTCCTCAAAAAAGAAAAAAAAGAATATCTGAAGAAGAGGGAGAATTGAAAATAAGAGAGTTTAATGTTGCAGAAATTATTAATAAGACAGTGGAAGATGCAATGAAAAGTAAAAAGAGAAAAGAGCAGGGTATATCAGAAGTAGATGTTCAACAGAATGAATCTTCTGTTTCTTCCCCAAAGAAGCAAAATCCAAACATCACAAATGAAATTAAACAAAGAAAGAAAGCATTAAGCAAGGGTAAGAAAGATCCTTTGCAGACTCTCACTTCTTTTCCAGAGCATTGTCCCACAGAAGAGCAACATCCTCAACCAAGCATTTTGCAATCTGTACAGTTAACACCAGTTGTCAAGAAAAAGAAGAACGAAAAAATTAGTCCGGAGCATGGTGAAGTGTCAGATTCCAGAGTACATGAATATTTTGGTAAAAAAGACAAGTCTTTCTCAGAAAACTCTAAAATAAAAAGAATAATTAATAGTACCACCATAGATAGTTCAAATCGTTTGCAAGAAAATCACTACAGTGGTGCTGGTGATAATAGTTTTGAATCTTTGTCTCCCATTAAGAAATCTAATGATGGTGATGATGATGATGATGATGATGATGATAATGAAGAAGAAGAAGAACCCTCAGGATTCATTACATCTACCCAGATTGAAGGTTCTAAAACTAAGAAGATGGTTTCCAATGCTGCATCGTTTGGTAATGATCTTAATGAAGTTTCTGTGAGAAATTCCTTTTCCGATTCAGATTCATTTGATGTAGAAGAATTTTCACTTAGTTATGTACCTCAAAATGTGAAACAAAAGAAAGAAAGTAAAGACCATATTGCATCACCTATCAGTTCTCAGGAAAGGAAATCACAAATCTCAGATGACGGCATAGATGCTACAAACTCCACCAATGTTACTACTAAACGTGGTAAACATTCAGATATTGATAACATCAGCAACAATATGCTTGTACCTAGACTTTCTCCTTTTACTTCGAAGCAGAACATGACTGTTCAAAGCATGAACCAAAAACGCCATTCCAAATCTTCTGGAGCAGATTCTAGCATTAGTGATTCAGAATCTCATTCTCGTGAACAGAACAAGAAGCTACGAATATCTAGAATTAAATCTACAGAAATGTGTTCTCCGAAATCAATGATTTCAAAAGGAGTGCAGACTGATGAAGAAAGTGATGGTGTAAAGAGTAATGAACATGCAGCAGGAAAAGAGAAGAAAATGTATTTCTCTGACAAACAAATGAAAGTACAAAGTAGAACTCTTACCAGTACAAAGCATGAGCGTAATGAATCTAATGATGCTGATAGCACAGATTCTGACCTGCCAACTTTCCTTAAAAAACCCACCAAGTTATCATCAGTAACTACCCAGAGTGGAAATGTACCACATGAACCTATGGTAAGCAGTAACAACACGCATAAGAAAGGAACAAGAAAGTCGAAGATAACTGATGGAGGACCACATCTTAATCCTCAGAAGCAAGATCCAATGTCTCCTGTCAAAAAGAATATATTTGACAAGCCGAAAAGCAAGGGAATGGATAAAAAACATGACCCTGTAAGTAGTAGTGTTGATTCAAATTTACATCTATCCAAGACAGCCAA
The DNA here is from genome assembly GCA_038098605.1 of Gryllus longicercus. Taxonomy (NCBI): domain Eukaryota; kingdom Metazoa; phylum Arthropoda; class Insecta; order Orthoptera; family Gryllidae; genus Gryllus; species Gryllus longicercus. The sequence continues at coordinate 512,808 of JAZDUA010000223.1, read as the reverse complement.
ACCAGCAAAACAAAAGCAATTCCCTAATTCGTATCAAGAACATGGTTCGGACAGTAGTAGTTCCGACTCTGATGTACCATCACCCAAGCATTTACCTCCATCCAAGGCTGCCAAAACAAAAACACAAAAGGAAGTTCATGTTTCATATCAAGAACAGGGCAGCAGTAGTTCTGATGAAGATTTACCTTTGTCCATGGATGTGCCTCTATCCAAGGCAGCCAAAACAACTACACAAAAGCAAGTCCCTGTGTCACATAAAAAACAAGCTTCTGTTAGTAGTGTTGATTTAAATTTACCTCCTTCAAAGGCGGCCAAACCAGCAAAACAAAAGCAATTCCCTATTTCGTATCAAGAACATGGCTCGGACAGTAGTAGTTCTGACTCTGATGTACCATCATCCAAGCATTTATCTCCATCCAAGGCTGACAAAACAAAACCACAAAAGAAAGTTCCTGTTTCACATCAACAACATGACAGCAGTAGTTCTGACTCAGATTTACCTTTGTCCATGGATGTGCCTCTATCCAAAGCAGCCAAAACAACTACACAAAAGCAAGTCCCTGTTGCACATAAAAAACAATCCTCTGTAAGTAGTAGTGTTTCAAATTTATCTCTATCCAAGGCGACCAAACTAGTAACACAAAAGCAGATCCCTGTTCCGTATCAAGAACATGGCTCACACAGCAGTAATTCTGACTCTGATGTGTCATCATCCAATCATTTATCTCCATCCAAGGCTGCCAGAACAAAATCACAAAAGAAAGTTCCTGTTTCACATCAACAACATGACAGCAGTAGTTCTGACTCAGATTTACCTTTGCCCATGGATGTGCCTCTATCCAAAGCAGCCAAAACAACTACACAAAAGCAAGTCCCTGTTTCACATAAAAAACAAGCCTCTGTAAGTAGTAGTGTTTCAAATTTACCTCTATCCAAGGCGACCAAACTAGTAACACAAAAGCAGATCCCTGTTTCGTATCAAGAACATGGCTCACACAGCAGTAGTTCTGACTCTGATGTACCTTTGTCCGTGGATGTGCCTCCATCTAAGACAGCCAAAACAACACAAAAGAAAGTTCCTGTTTCTCATCAACAACATGACAGCAGTAGTTCTGACTCAGATTTACCTTTGTCCATGGATGTGCCTCTATCCAAAGCAGCCAAAACAACTACACAAAAGCAAGTCCCTGTTGCACATAAAAAACAAGCCTCTGTAAGTAGTAGTGTTTCAAATTTATCTCTATCCAAGGCGACCAAACTAGTAACACAAAAGCAGATCCCTGTTCCGTATCAAGAACATGGCTCACACAGCAGTAATTCTGACTCTGATGTGTCATCATCCAATCATTTATCTCCATCCAAGTCTGCCAGAACAAAATCACAAAAGAAAGTTCCTGTTTCACATCAACAACATGACAGCAGTAGTTCTGACTCAGATTTACCTTTGCCCATGGATGTGCCTCTATCCAAAGCAGCCAAAACAACTACACAAAAGCAAGTCCCTGTTTCACATAAAAAACAAGCCTCTGTAAGTAGTAGTGTTTCAAATTTACCTCTATCCAAGGCGACCAAACTAGTAACACAAAAGCAGATCCCCATTTCGTATCAAGAACATGGCTCACACAGCAGTAGTTCTGACTCTGATGTACCTTTGTCCATAAATGTGCCTCCATCTAAGACAGCCAAAACAACACAAAAGCAAGTGTCTGTTTCACATAAAAAACATGACTCGGACAGTAGTAGTTCCGACTCTGATTTACCTTCATCCAAGGATTTACTTCCATCCAAGGCTGCCAAAACAACAACACATAAGCAACTTCTTGTTTCTCATAAAAAACATGGATCAGAGAGTAGTAGTTCCGACTCAGATCTACCTTCATCCAAGGCAGCCAGAATAACACCACCAAATAAAGTCTCTGTTTCACGTGAAAAACCTGACTCAGGCAGCAGTAGTTCTGATTCAGATTTACCATTATCCATGGATTTACCTCTATCAAAGGCAATCAAAATGACAACGCAAAAGCAATTCCCTGTTTCACATAAAAAACATAAGCGTGAAAGTAGTTCTGGCTCAGATTTACCTCTATCCAAGGTAGCCAAAATAATGAAACAAAAGCAATCCTCCACTTCAAATAAAAAATCTGGCTTGCAAAGTAGTAATTCTATTTCAAATCCTTCCTCTCATTTGATGACCAAAACACTTTTAGTGAAGTTAGAACCTCTCTCCCCACATAAATCATTTAGTTCAGTTGGCAAAAAAAGCTCCGGAACAGAAATGACTACTCAGCCAAACAGTAAAATATCCACTACAAAAAAGAAAGACACTAAAGCATCAAAACGTGTTACGCAGCACTTAGGATCAAAGGAAACAAAGTCTAGTGGAAGTGAAACTAATTCAATTGTTAAAGGTTTATTAGCAAAAATGAAAACGGAAATATTAGATCCTCCCCTGAAGAGTTCGAAAACTGGTAAGATGGAGGAGAGTAAGAAGGCTTCCAAAGAGAAACATGGTGATAATTCTCTTGCGCATACAAATGAAAGGAAAGGGAAAAAAACTAATAATTCAAAAGAGACTGTTGACAGCTCAAAACCAAGAAAAAAACATGAAGTGAAAGAAAAATCTGATGGATTTGAAAATTTAACAGATGAGTTACTGAAAAATATGGTACTGAGAAAAGAAAAAAAGAAATAGAATATATGAAATTACAGAAACATGCGTTACGTTTTGCTTTCTGATGTCCTTAAATGTTGCTTAAGGATAAATGTTGATTTTCATTAATAGGGTTGTACATTGTACATACCTTTGTACAGTTTTTCTACAAACTCCTAGTATTTTTATATTTAGAAACATGAATATAAAAGGTAAAATTTTTATGGTGCCCTCTGTACTTTTACTTCCTTACGTATTTCTTAACTTATGATTGACTTAACTTAAGAGTTCAGTGTTGCGTGTATAGTTGGTGTCTAGAAATTGTGCCTAAGTGGAAAATACCAGGAATATTATGTATTCATTATTTTCCTCAATTTTTAAATATTTCCATATTTTATATGCATATAGAACCTGCAATTTAGCAGCTCTATTGTTATTGTTCAAAATGTTCATTAATTATGTAACATTTGTTTATTGTACATTGTCTTAATTTTGAATTGAAACCCAACTTGTTAATAAATCTCAAGTTTTGTTCTTTTATAGAAATTTATTTATTCTTAACAAGAATTATATCCTTCTGTGTTCAGTAAAATATTTAATTTAACTGAAATTTTCAGGAGGGGAGTTCCAAACAATTTTGCCAGAAACTCATTTATGTAAGGTAGTTGTTGGTGTAGAGAGATGAGGTATAAATAATTTAGTTCTACAGAGAATTCTTTTATGATATTCTATTCATAGGACCACTTTGCTTTGGGGATACAGGCATTTTGTGTCAAGAGAGTAGTATTGGGAAGTATTGCTGCTCAGTAAAATTTGTGTATAATATTATCTCGGATCATTACATGAGTGATCATTTGGATACATTTCTTCCAAACCATATTGGGAAGTGTCAGGTTGATGAGCAATGTGTAGAAGTTATTTACATTTATTTCACAAATATTGGTTAACTTGTTTTTGTTTGTTATTATTTTTGTCATTCCACCAACATGAAACCAAAACTTATAGATATATGTAGTTGGAATGCCAAAAAGTTCACTTTTAACCTATTAAAAAAAAAAATTCCTTACATTGAGTATTCTTTGATGACGTACTGACTCAAAAGAGATGACTTACTGCGAACTTTGTAGCATGTGAATAACTCAAGCTTTTTGGTATTCAGTAATTGTGGTGAGTCGGTTATTTATGAAAAGTTACCTTGTTTGAATTTCTTTATCAAAGAATTCACATTAATATTCTCACATACTTTTCAACATTTATATCAATTCTTACAACGTTATACTTAGCTATGATTAGTGGCATCTCATGAATAAACGTTCAGAGTAGACAAAACACTATTTGGGGAGTAATGGAAAAGGGGTTTTACTAGGTTGTGTCCTCCACATGATCATGTACAGCAGGGGTATTAAACATGTTACCATTTGAGCCCAAGGTTTGAATAGCAGATTAAATAGTTTTTATCAAGTTGTTTTCTACTCATTTGCAATATTATTTAAGCAGTCAAAAATATTATAGAGTGATTGTCATTAAATATTTATAATTTAATACCGGTATCCCTTTTTCTTTGATAGTTCAAAATTTGTATGTGTTTTATTTTTCACCTATTCTGAAACGACGTTTCACGTAATGTAGTATTACGCATCCTTAGGTGTGAACTATACTGCGATTTTCGGAACTCTGCCCCTGGCAGGCATAAGCTGTCACTATGGACGTTCAAGCTCCCGATTGGATGAAACCGTGAACAGCTGATACCTGCCAGTGGCAGAATTGCATAAATCGCAGTATAGAGTGAGTTTCAGAGCAACGAATCGAAACCGCTATTTGTAGTTCTCTAGGTCTCACACGCACAGCAGAGGTTGCCACCCAACACTTTCCCGCCAAACGTTGTGACGCCATTCCGGACATCTTTTTGCCTTTGTCATATTACGCTTTTATTTCTGTATACCACTATTTCAGGCAAGACTAGAGCGCGCAACGATCCATTTATTAAGAATAGTTAAATTTATTTGTCTGAAAATGAATGGAGAGGGGAACAACGTATTTTTATGTATTTATGTTTTCTTCTTATAAGCTTTTTAATTGTTTAATCAATCTTGCATGCTTATTCTATCAACTGCCTTTTTATATCCAATTTATATTAATATTGTAATTTTTGCTTAACTATTATATTAATGTACTATTTTAGTGAGACAGTCCACTACCCTGACCTTACATGAAACATTTTTTGCATAGATTTCCATTTTATTTATTTTGACCTAACAATTAATGATTACTTACAGAACCGCTGTCAAGACATAGAAAGGTATGGGTGAGTTTTGTTGGCCATGCAGAAAAATCAAATCTGCAGTTCGTTTACCGTTGCAAATAAAATTTTATAACTCGGGAACGAAAATGACTAGTTTTTCAAATGTTGCTAATTTTGCGCTGTTTTAAACTTTATTTATTTATCTTTAACTTTTACTTATCCATCAACTAATTAGAGTTAAAACGTTTGGAAGGGGACTCAAGAAAACGTGCGTAGATGATCTTCTCCCCCTTATGTCACATAAAGTTTTTACTGGTTTTTGACTAAATAAATAAAACCTTCCTGGGAACCCATGATGAAGACGCCTGGTGTACTGCATTCGAATATTAGATGCAATGAATATTACCATTTGCCTGGAACTAATGTGCAAACTTCTCTGGAAAAGCAGCAATTGATTGAAGACTGAATGGTATGCATCTTTAAAGGAGAGGAGAATTGACAAATCTTCAATAAATCTATTCAATCTTGCATGTTGGGTTTTATAATGTCTATGGTGTGGATTTTTGAAGTTGAAGGTTCGCCTGTAATGAATAAAATGTGGTAAGGTAACTATTCTTAATAAATGGACCGTTGCGCGCTCTAGTCTTGCCTGAAATAGTGAAAAGCGTAACATGACATAAATAAAGGCAAAAAGATGTCCGTAATGGCGTCACGGCGGGAAAGTGTTGGCGGTTTCCATTCGTTGTTCTCCATTCGAAACTCACCCTATACTGCGATTTATGTAATTCTGCCCCTGGCAGGTATCAGCTGTTGACGATTTCATCCAATGGGGAGCGTGAACGTCACTATGGTGACGTTTACGCTTTCTTTTGGATGAAGGTGTCATCAGCTGATGCCTGCCAGGGACAGAGTTGCTAAAATCGCAAAATGGTGTGGAGCAAACACATCGCTCCGCAACAGTGCTGCCCCACACGCGCGAAGGGCAGCCACGAATGAAACGGATTCCGGAAGTGAGTCGGTGCGTGTGCACTGCGCAGTGAGATAATAGGCAGCCGTTCTTGATCTGTAACTATAGTTCACGAGATTTGGAACCGAAAGGCGTCTGCACAATTGTTTGGTTATTGAAAATCACAAAACATTAACAAGAGTATACAACTTACGGAAGTCGTTTAAACCGTCACTTCGCATCGCTCCAGCATTAACTAGGCAGTTTGAATTCTAGAGGCTTTCTTGGAAAGTGATTTCTTATACAAGTGAATTGGTAATTATGCGGTGGATAGACTCAAGGATGTATACAGTGAACGCGAGGTCCGAAGGCCCGAGCCTCGCCGTGACTTGGATCAGGGCGAGCGAAGCGAGAAAACGTGCCTTGGGAAGTTAATTGGCATTACGATGCGGCGGGGACATGGCATATGAAAGACAAATCACGAAAATCGCATTTACGTTTGTTTTTTTCCCCTCATTTCTATCAAAGTACGTACAGCAATTAGGGCTCAAGGAGACCCTCTTAGATTCTCACAAAGTCCCCGTAGAGCAGCATGTGAAATTTGTTACGGCAAAACGAATTTGCGTGCTTTACAAGGGTTAGTCCAATCCCTACGAAGCGTCCTATTCCTTACCGTATCCTTATTCTCTCACAATTTTGGCCGATGGGTAGATGACGCATTGGCGCGTGCGAGACGCGAGCGCGAAGACTCTACCTGTCGGCGATTCCCTGACTTGACTATGACTGACGTGACTTGACAATACCGTGGCGCTTATTAACGGAGGATTACTCCATTGCGTTCAACGCTCCAAACGGAGACGCGTTCCTATATAGACAGAACAAGTTAAAAAGAATGTAAAACGCTATAAGTTTTAGGCGTTGCCGAGGTGCGTCTTTTTATCACATTTGTTATTTACAATATTTGCTTTCTTTCGTTTTATTTAGGCTCTGCCTGCGAATTTTTACCGACAATTTGGATTTTAAAAAGCACTTTTATCAACTCACGTCAAGTCACTACCGTTTCTTTTTGAAAACAGTTCGAAGTAAATATTTTCACGACTTTCGTAATGATGCCAAGGTGGTGCTTTACAATAAAATGAAGTGTATGAAATTTTGGTTCCATATGCTCTTTCGCCGATTATGAAAATTGCCAACGAATTTCGAGCCCCTGTGCCATTATTAATGTAGACGTCACTCCTTCCGTATATTTTTATAAACTCGGCTTTTTCAATATTTACTTTAGAAATTTGTATTAATTAATGCAGGGTCAGATTCAGAGACTATTTTTTTTATGGGGAGGGGGATATCAAAATGTTTTCGTCAAATATGCATATTACAGATTTTTTTTAAACGTAGCAGGCTACCCTCAGCTCATGCTGCGATACGATTTTTTTCGTTTTAATGAACATCTAAAAATATTTTTGCTCGAAAGTTTCGTGACAATTTAAGATTAATAGTTACTGAGAAATTTTAGGGGAGGGATTTCCCTGTTATACGTGCAATTAAGAAACCACAACAGCCAATCAGAACTCAGAGAACTGATTGAGATCGTTTAATTATGTATATAATACTGGCATTTCCAGACGGCCATGAATAATGATGTGGCACGTAACATCAAAAACATGTAACCAATGAACGAATGAAACAAAGTTATAAACGAATAATTAGTAATATTTCGTAGATAATCATGTTAATATTTAAGAGCGTAGGCTTCCGCGGCCGGAGTCAGTATTTACTAGGCTGTCCGGGTGACGCCGCGTCCATGCATTACGCCCTGAGGAAGGTCGCAGAATTGCGACCGAAACGTCGGCACCTTCGCCATGGACGCGGCGTCACCCGGACAGCCTAGTAAATACACCATTGAATTTCTCGTCGAGAGTTGTACTTACATACGTGATTTCAGAAAGAAATAACGAAATTAAGTTTATTACCATTTTTTGCCCCAATTTCTGGATTTGGTCTTTATTTTATTTCAAACGTATAATTTCGAAACTAATAGTCGGATATACGTCTGGATGCACCATCGAATTTCTCGTTAAGGGTTGTAGTTATATATGTGATTTCAGATAGATACTACGAAATTAGGTTTTTTCCCATTTTTTGCCCCAATTTCGGGATTTGAGCTTCATTTGTTTTCAAGCATATAATTTCGAAACTAATAGTTGAATTGACGTCGGGTTTGCACTGTTGAATTTCTCGTCGAGAGTTTTACTTACATACGTGATTTCAAAAAGAAATTACGAAATTCATTTTTTTCTAATTTTTTGCCCCAATATCGGGATTTGGTCTTCATTTGATTTCAAGCGTATAATTTCGAAACTAACAGTCGGATTGACGTCGCGTTTTCATCATTGAATTTCTCGTCGAGAGTTGTACTTACATACGTGATTTCAGAAAGAAATTACGAAAATAAGTTTTTTCCCATTTTTTGCCACAATTTCGGGAATTTTCCTTTATTTGATTTAAAGCGTATAATTTCTAAACTAATAGTCTGATTGACGTCTGGTTTGAACCATCGAATTTCTCGTTAAGGGTTGTAGTTATATATGTGATTTCAGATAGATACTACGAAATTAGGTTTTTTCGGAATTTTTTACCCCAATTTCTGGATTTGGGCATCATTTGTTTTTAAGCATATAATTTCGAAACTAATAGTCTGATTGACGTCGGGTTTGCACCATCGAATTTCTCGTCAAGGGTTGTAGTTATCTACGTGATTTCATATAGATACTGCGAAATAAGGTTTTTTTTCCCATTTTTTGGCCCAATTTCGGGATTTTAGTTTTATTTGTTTTAGAGCATTTAGTTTTAAAATTAATAGTGGGATTGACGTTTGGATGGCACCATTGAATTTCTCATCGAGAGTTGTACTTACATACGTCATTTCCGAAAGAAAAAACGAAATTAAGTTTTTTCCCATTTTTTGCCCCAATTTCGGGTTTTAGGCTTCATTTGATTTTAAGCGTATAATTTCGAAACTAATAGTCGGATTGACGTCTGGTTTGCACTATTAAATTTCTTGTCGAGATTTGTACTTACATACGTAGTTTCAGAAAGAAATTACGAAATTAAGTTTTTTCAATTTTTTTGCCCCAATTTCGGGATTTTAGCTTCATTTGTTTTAGAGCGTTTAGTTTTGAAATTAATAGTCGGATTGACGTTTCGTTGGCACTATTGACTTTCTCGTCTTGAGTTGTACATTTATACGTCATTTCAGAAAGAAATAACGAAATTAAGTTTATTACCATTTTTTGCCCAAATTTCGGGATGTGGGCTTCATTTGATTTCAAGCGTATAATTTCGAAACTAAGAGTCGCATTGACGTCTGGGTTGTACCATTAAATTTCTCGTCGAAAGTTGTACTTACCTACGTGATTTCAGAAAGAAATTACGAAATTAAGTTTTTTCCCATTTTTTGCCACAATTTCGGGATTGGGGCATAATTTGATTTTAAGCATATTTTTTCGACACTAATAGTGGGATTGACGTCTGGTTTGCACCATTGAATTTCTCGTCGAGAGTTGTAGTTGTATACGTGATTTCAGATAGATAACAAAAAATGGTTTTTTTTCCCATTTTTGCCCCAATTTCGGTATTTGGGCTTCATTTGATTTCAAGCATATAATTTCGAAACTAATAGTCGGATATACGTTTTGTTGGTACCATTGAATTTCTGGTCGAGAGTTGTACTTACATACGTGATTTCAGAAAGAAATTACGAAATTAAGTTTTTTCCCATTTTTTGCCACAATTTCGGGATTTGGGCTTTATTTGATGTTAAGCGTATAATTTCGAAACTAATAGTCGGATTGACGTTGCGTTTGCACCATTGAATTTCTCGTCGAGAGTTGTGCTTACATACGTGATTTCAGAAAGAAATTACGAAATTAAGTTTTTTCCCCATTTTTTGCCACAATTTCGGGATTTGGGCTTTATTTGATGTCAAGCGTACAATTTCGAAACCAATAGTCGGATTGACGTTGCGTTTGCACCATTGAATTTCTCGTCGAGAGTTGTACCTACATACGTGATTTCAGAAAGAAATTACGAAATTAAGTTTTTTTCCAATCCATGATTTGGTCTTAGAATATTAGAAATATGAGGTGTAACGGTCAGTTGAATTTACCCGCTCTGGATAGAACACCAGCAAAACGTCAGTCAGAACTGAATCGTCTTCCTCCTTTCCAACATTAACATGTGTTGTTCTCATGCTCTTACTTTCCATACAAGAAATGTTTTCATGGCTTTTTCATCTTCTAATATTCAAACCAGAATACGTTAAATATTTTCCAATTTCAAATGTAAATATCAATAAGTCACCAAGATCGTAAATATTGGAAGTCCTACTAAAATAGGTCTTTTGAGAACAAATATGTCATTAGACATATACCTCTCACGGTAAAGATATTATTGAATTTCTCAAAATTAAAATTATTCTCTAATGGAGGAGAAAAAATATTGAACGAAACACATGGATAAAGGGGTATAATTGCACTCATGGTAAATAAGTAAACTCACTCCTACCGTCGCTCGTTTTCTTGATCATACTGTAACGTTTTTCGGTGGTGAATTAAAACACATACGTAATATTTTAACAAAGACGTTTATTTTGTTTTTTAATGCTACACTAAAGTACTTAATTTGTTTACAGATAGGATACACAGTCCTTGTGTTCTTCACTTGATTATTTTCCTTACACACGACTCCGTTCTTTTGATTATTTATTTACACTGTTCACTTCTTCTGAATATTTATTTACACTATTCACTTTTACTCTATTGCACAGGCCGATGCACTGTCCACGGTCCACTGCGCAGACCACACTTCACTGCGCTGATCAGGGCCTGCTGCACTGCTGTTCACTGCGATGCACACTTCACAGCTCGGCTTCCAACGTGAGGCTGCTGTTCACCTACTGCACCAACTAACTGACTGCTTATTCACTGACTGACTCGCGACGAGGCTTAGCTTTTGTACAAATAAAGTCTTGAAGTTCCTCAAAAGTTAGTGACTCATACATGTTATGATGCTATGTTTCTACAACACGTTCAGGCAATTCATGTAAATGACAACTTGAACAAATGACACGGACAGTCAAGAAGTTATGTATTGAGAGCCATGTTCTTTAGTGGGGTGTTTATATTCTTTCAAAAATGTGGAAAATCTACATTACGTCGAACATTTGATATGTCAGAAAATGTTTAGACGTGTGAATCGCGAATTACGAGGTTGGGGGAATCTGCAACCCACTATTGACCATGGTGAAGATAACCAAATGACCATGGTGGAAATGTAAATGTAGCTTCACTATGCGCACGTTTCGTTGAACTCTCCTTTTGCTTGTAATGGTAAGAGTATATGTAAGGGCGAGTTACAATTTTGTTAGCAATGCAGAAAAATCATACTTACAATTCGTTTACCGATGCAAATATGTTTTCTATAACTCAGGAACGAAAATGTCTCGTTTTATTCAAATACAGGAAATCTCGCACTTTTTTAAAATTTATTTATTTATTTTAAACTTTTACTCATATTTCAACTATTTATAGTTAAAATGACGGGAAGGGATTCTGGAACTCAAGAAAACGTGGGCAGATGATCTTCTACCCCATACGTCACATACAGTTTTTACAGGCTTTTTACTAAATAAATCTAAAAATCTAAATTTGACATTCATTTGTCATTCAGCTCACACGATTGTCATCGCGACTTCTAGTGAGGACATTTCTAACTACTAAAAATGCCTTCAAGATTCTGACCAATGAGAAGACTTAATTTGGGGCTCAAGGATATACATGGTTACGATTTAGAAATATGCGACCGGCTAACGGTACCGGTGTTTGTAGTTTGTAGTGCAGTGAAGTGCGAATGAATGGAAAGAATGAATGTTTATGTATATAATGGAATAAGTATGAATGATGTGTGAATGAAGAGAGAGAAAAAACATCTCACATGTATAATAATAAGAACAATTTTTTTAGTAATTAATAAAAAGCCATTTTAGTGTGTTAGTATTGCCAAAGTGCAAGTAATTTAACTTAAGGACAAAAATATTAAAATTAGCTGTAAGACAAAGCCCCTCCTCTAGCTTCTTAAGCCGCATGGCAGCAGCTTAATGTACAAATCAAAAGTAAATAAATTCTCCTTCTCCACAGGGTTACTGTGGAGGGGACATAAGAAAACTAGCGGTACTTTCTCTCTTTGATTCTTGCCTAGACGCGCAGCGATTGTCACGTACAACGAGCATAAACGTCATTAATGCTGAAAGCTTCCCAGGGAAATCTCCACCTGGATTTTGGGCCACGATCCGCAACATTTCTATAAAATTGACACCATTCCTTTTCATAGCAACAATGTCAACCAAGTTTGTTTTTTTTATAAAAAACGTATAACATTGCACTCAGTAATAAACAGTTTTCTCAAAATTAACTAACTACGTAAAATATTGCAGAATATAATATTTACAGTGCCTACACAATGGATTAATATTAGTTTCGTGTAATATTTGTATTGTGACAATTGAGATTGATAAAAAAAACAAGTACTTGTCTTTCAAATTTACTTAATTTTTTGTCTCCTAATGCTAGTCGTAAAATATAACTTTAAGAATGTTATAGAAGAGTAAAACCTGGTCCCCTGTGCATATTTCCGTAAAAAAATATGGAGTAGAAGATTGCTTTTCAGGGTTTTTTACAATTCTCAAATTTTGAGGTCATTTTCACTATAAGTTTTTAGTTTTCGAGAAACTTCATCATTCCATTTAAAGCGCTTGTACTCACAAATGCGATAGTGCAAGAATGGTTTTAATGGAAATATTAACGAGATGAATATTTCGAATTTCTTTTTTTTAAACGGATGCGTTATATTATCAACAACAATTTATACACTTTTGTCAACAACGGGTAAAAGTAATTAATATAAACAAATTACTCTTAGATTATTTAGGGTTTATGAAACACTGTATAAATATGTATGTATTTTGTCGATTTTTGTTATATTTTGTTCTACTCATATGTCCAAGCAATTGTCATGTCCAGAATTATTATTGCTCATTTGTGTGGTATATTTTACTTTCCCGTATACGTATGTACGTAGGAGGCTGGCGACGCCTAGGTATGATACTGGTACGGGGCCATCAAGGTGTATGTATCGCCGCCACCGTGAAAGACGGTGTCTTCCTACAACTACTAAACCAAAGATAGATATTTTCCTTCAAATACAATTTTGTTCTCCACAGTGAGTTCTTTCATTAAGGTCATGTTCATTTTTTTTTGAAAATTTTATAGTTTTTGCGCAATATTGTTTGCAATATCTGCAATTTAAAAAAAATACCAAACAAGATTTTCTCAAAAACGGCTACAAATCTTTCCTTTAAACTTTTAGTAGTGATAGTGCTAAATATGACTATAATTTGGCATAAACATCATATTGCTATATTCTTTTGTTTTCTCAAAAATTACAAAAATGTAAATTTTTGAAATGTCTCTAATGTCGTCAATAATTATATTAGTGGCACTTTGTTCACATTATATTATTTATGAGTACATGTGCTTAAAATAATGTCAGATAAGTTTCTCGAGCCCTCAACCATTTTCTGTGAAAACTACCTCAAAATTCCATATTGTCAGAAACGCTCTAACGCCATTTTCTCAAAAACGGCTCCAAATGTTTCTTCAAACATTTCGAACGGATAGTGCTAATTGCACTCTTTAATACGACGTAAAGCTAATTGGGGTATATTGTTGTTTTTCAAAAATTACACAAATGTAAATTTTTTTGTAAGATTTCTCGTTGATATGCATATTTGCAGCAACTTGCAAACAAACTTAAAATGGCTTCAAATTAAATTTTTCGAAAACTTTAACATTTTCTGTAAAAAGCTTCAAATTTCTAAACAAGTGCTTAAGCACCATTTTCTTAAAAACGGCTCCAATGTTTTCAAAAGAAGTTGCAATTTAGAACGATATTTCACTGTTCTTAATATTCTTAAAATAATATTTCCGTTCTACTCTTAAAAAACCGAAAAATTAAGAAAATGTCAAAAAAATGTACTTTGGGCGGCGATAGATGGCAGCTGGCAAGAGTATGTGGCAAGCCCGAGAAACCAGCCGAGACCAAAGGAAATAGAAAACTAATAAGGGGGAAAGTTTGTGTCATTCTGTAACACCACAAGTTTAAACGTGGTTTAAACCCGCTAGTCCAAATTATCGCTTTGATCAATTGATGTGTTGTTTGACTTTCTGAGAAAGATATAAAAGGGTAAAGTGATCCCTTTTCGTTTTTCGTATTTTTCAGCGGTATTTAGGCAAGTGGCTAGCTTGCTTCAGTCTAAAGGTAACTGACTCTCATTTTTTCAGATAATGGCTGGCGTAATTAATTTAAAATTGTGCTAATTAGTACTAAATGTTGGGTAAGACTGGCCTGCCAGCTTCAATATGTGTAATATGCGAGAAAGTAAATGATGATATAATTTTCAACTAATATGATTTCCAGCTGTCACCTGAGCAGGGAAGAAGTAGTTTGCGCGAAGTCCTGAGCGATATACTGTCCGCTTTTATCTTTGAGGTTTTTTGCAGGCGCCCCTGCGTTGCTGCGCGCCGCGCGTGGCCGTGTCCGCAGTTAGCTCTGGACCACGAGTCATCGAGCATCTCAGCGCAGCAACTCGCCGCACAGCTGCGAACTAGGCGGCAGGTGAGTCTTGCCCACAGATGCCAGATGCAGATCCAGGGACATACCGCATTTGCATCTAGGTGACACTACAGGTGACTCTGCATCTCTAACTAGGGACTCGACACCTGCATCTAGGGACACTACAGGTGACACTTCATCAGAATCGGGGGGGGGGGGGGGGCTACGTGTGGCACTACATTAGTATAAGTCTGGGGATAGGGGGGGGGGTTGAGGGTTAATACAGAGACGAGTACACCGATTGCTCTCACCACGCCTCGCCCTACGTCACGTTGCTCCTCCAATCCACCATCGCCTCGTCGAACCCATGCACTCAATGCACTCACCTTCTCCGCCACCGCCCCTAATATTTTCGGAAGAGAACCCCTTTTAATTAAAGCCGAAGTCAGACTTTGCTTTAGACTTCAACTTTCAACCTGACCACATATTACAGAGTTAACTCAAGATTTTTATTTTCTTTATAGTACTTACATAGTAGTAGTGAGGCCCTTGATAACAAACCTCAATTTTGAGTGAAATAAGGGCAATATAATTTTTTTTAAATAATCAAAACTTTTTAAAAATCTTTAACATAACATAAACACCATTTTGATGTACTCTTTTGATTTTTCGAAAATTAAACATTTCATTAAGTATCACTAACATCGTTAATATTTACATTACATGCAGTTTTTATACGTTATTGCATTTGTGAGTACAAGCGATTCAAATGATTTCTTAGGCAGTTGCTCGGAAACTCAAACTTTTCGGTGAAAGCGAGCTCAAATTTGCGCATTTTCAGAAAAGCTCATTATTTTCTCAAAATAGGTTCTCAATTTTTGAATGATAATGTACATATAGGACTAGATTTTACTCTTCTATAATATTATTAAAGTTATATATCAATTCAACTGTTAGGAAAACTGAGAAAGTGAAAAATATATTTCAGACGCCGATAGATAGTATCTGTTAGAAAAGAGCTAGTACAATAAGGCTATACAATTCTTGGTATAATGTTACAAAACACCAAATCTAGTATTAACGTGTGTTTTTCGCGCTAATGTCATTGAGTCTGACATTTTTCTTTGTATGTATGTGTGCGTGTGTAATCAACATTCGAAAATGTTAATCTACAGCTTAAATAAAGGAGCAGGCACAGAGAGTTGTAGGCACCTCGGCTGGAAGGTTATGTTAATCGACTCGCTTTTTTTACCTTCCGATGGAGAGCGTAGCAATGCCGCTGGTGTAAAATGGCCTTTTTTAGTACAATTACCTTTCATCCTTGAACCACATTCGCGCTGATGTTTTGCCACTGACATACCTATCTGTCTTGTTACTAGCTCAAACTGAAACTTCATACAGATACAAACAAGTTCAATTTCCCATCACCAGACCTGGACGAGAGAGTATTAGGAAGTTTGTGCCACTTCGAACGTAAAGGACTATTGATCTTATGTCCAAGGCGTCTCCCGGAGAGTCAAGTACTTACAGACTCCGGCCCCGGAAGCCTACGCTCTCGCAGGCTGCTGTGGCTGGCGAGTTATTTTCTCACTGGCGGGTTCATTGCTTCGAATATAATCTACAGGTGTCTCACCAATTATTGGATACTCCTAAAACTCGTAAACGGTTCAGGATATTAAAGCGCAGTTTTCACTTAACAATGCGAAATCATGAGGCTAATAATAATAAAGATATTGTTTGAAATATTTGTAGTTTTCGAGAAATTTAATAGTATTTTATTTTTTAAGTGTAATTATACATTTTTGTCACTAGCAAAGGATCATAGAAAGAGTAATTCAATGTTATATCCAATTTCAATGTTTGGATACCTCTACTATACAGGTATTTCTTCATTTATGCATCATTTCATAAACCAAGGATACGATGTCAAGGACACTAAGAAAACATATTCAAACGACTTTCACATGTCACATAAAATTTATTCTAAAGGCAAATAACTCATTGCTTCCTAGAACTGTGCAGACTTTCCTTATTCTTTATGAACCTTTTTCTACATTCTCGCATTTATCATACGCAGTTTAGAGAAAGTTGTGTAATGCGGTAGCGAGAAGCGGTGTTTTTTCGACAGAAAAAAATTATATTGGAGGTACCTGATTCCGAAACAAGTAGATAATTCTTGTTCATATATGCAGTAAATTTCTTCCTACAATACATTAACGTATATATTAAGTTTTTGTGAGTACTTAACATGAGGCTACCGGGAGAGATGGAAGTAGATGGGATATGAGAGTCCGGGGCCAGGAAGTGCTTATCTTATCAGCTTATCTTATCTACTTCCGGTCCACCGCCCCCACATCCGGTGTAAACAACCGGCGCCACCAATTATAATGGCAGGAAGTGCTTATCTTATCAGCTTATCTTATCAGCTTATCTTATCTACTTCCGGTCCAGCGCCCAACAGTGGATGTCAACAACCCACCACCCCTCCCCCCACCCCACCCACTTCCGATGTCAACAACCGGCGCCACCCATTATAATGCCCCGCCGAATGTCAACAACCCACCACCCCCTCCCCCTCCCACCCACCCCTCCGATGTAAACAACCGGCGCCACCCATTATAATGCCCCCCCCCTCCCCCTCCCACCCACCCCTCCGATGTAAACAACCGGCGCCACCAATTATAATCTCCCCCCTCCCACCCGATGTAAACAACCGGCGCCACCATTTATAATGCCCCCACCGACCGAGGTCAATGACCCCACCCTTGCGACCTCTGGCGGCGAATGGTGGAAGCGTGCGCGCACTCTGGTGGTGAATTGTGGAAGCGTATGTGTCTGCGCTCTGGTGGTGAATTGTGGAAGCGTGTGTGTGTATGTGTGTGTTTCAAAAATGCTGCTGGCTGAAGCGGATTCGAACCAGCCTCAATCCCCCTGAGGCGACCAGCACTTTGGCTCTGAGCTACGGTGACATCTCGAGTCAAGCTGTCTGCTTTGGGGTACAGATATTACACGCGGTCGGGAGGCTGGCGGCCGGGTGGATGATAAGGGGGGGCAGGGGCGGGCGGCTGAGGGTGCGCGCTGCGGAAGTAGATAAGATAGCGGCGGGCAGGGGCCGCTGAGGGCGCGCGCTGGCGACCGGATGTTGATAAGATAGCGGCGGGCAGGGCCCGGCGCGGGTGGCAGAGGACGCGCGCTGCGCAGACTAATGAGTATAGAGATACGCGCGCTCTCTAGGAGCCGGAGAACGAGTTGGAGTTGTGAGCAACGTCGGGCGCGCATTTTGAATGCACTCTATATAAGATAGCCAGCCGCGCGTCTCTCTCTCACTCTCTCTCTCTCTCTCTCTCTCGAGAGCGCTGACGCTCGCTGCCCCGCTGAAAAGACTTTCATAATAGAAGAAAGGGAAACCCTAAAAGGCGGTGATAGGAAAAACAAATGAAAAACAATACAAATTGAAAGAATGTTTTTTTTTTATTGAAATCAAATAAAAATCAAATTATACATAGAATAAATAACATTCATGTTTGTTTGTCTGTTAGATATTTAGCGATTTCCCCACACAATTTCACAGTTAAACTGCGGTGGACTTATCACCAGTGACAACACATCCCCCTCTTGTCGACATATCACACCACCCCTCGTCGAGCTCGTCGAATAGCTCGTTGAGCTATTGCCTCGGCGTTACGTCGTCGACATATTTCATCACAGAGAGCCTCCAGGACCTCTCGAACCGCTACTCTCTCGTTGGCGGGAAGTGTGCACATGACGTTGCAGAGATAAATGTACGCCTGCATAATGATTCTGTCATCCACCATCGATGCCATAATGTATTCATCTAGATTCAGATAAGCTTCGGGTGGGGGAGGTTTTAATTCGCGTCGACACATAGGACATGTGTTGTTCACGTCTAGCCATGTTTGCAAACACTCAAGACAAAAAAAGTGATTGCACGGTGTGCGCGCCATCACAGGCGGGGGAGTGTCATCGTTTTGACAAATGGTGCAACATAGAGGAGGGGATGCAGTGGATCGAACTTCCACAAAAGGAGGTGGAGGCGGTGATGGTGGCGGTGTGTCACTTGTCCATTGGTCTTCCATTTTTCTTCTTTTTGTTTCACGTCAAAATATTAAACAGATAAAAGCAGCGAACACGAAAGCAAAGTTCAGGAGGGCTACACCAACAATGATGCTATCTATCCAATTCATAGCACACACACGTCACAATATTCCTCTTACAAAACACACACACATCATTCCGTTTCAATGGCCGAGATCCGTTGTCGTGTTGAGCGTAGTGCTGCGTGCAGACGAGAAGGGTGACGGTTTGTCACGACGGGCAGCCCGACGGTGCGGCAGCGTCCTCCTCCTCAGAGTAGTGTTGGATGCAAGACTGGCGGAGATAGATGCAAAAGCGACAATTCCGCTTCGACGGCGGCGGTCCATCGATGTGCGTGCGTCCGCGATTCCAATGCTCTTTACACGAACGAAGTTCTTCAATACACGGTAGTTTTTTGATGTCTTCAGGGAGTTTCTCGAAAACGCGCTCAACCTCGTGAGACGCGGGCCAATGACACAAAAATTCGACCGGCAATTGACTCAATGTATCCGAGTCGAGAAGTGTAAGCTTGTAATCGGCTTCATACAACTTTCTGAAAGCGCGCTCGATGTTTTCGCGCGTCTCTCGCCTGATCTCTTGTCTGGTATGCTCCAATACTTCGGCAACGTAGCAGATGAGCGGATGAGCGGATGCGTACGACGGAACACTCGACATCGTACTGATGAGCGACGCGGTGGAGAGCGTGATTATAACATGCACGAACCTGTTCATCTTATCGTTCTCGAACGGAAGAGGCAGATTACACAATCTCCCTTTTCGACTCCTCCCCTTCATGATGCAACATGCAGGAACTTGTTTATCTTATCGTCCTTGAACGGAAGAGACCGATTACACAATCTCACTTTTCGGGTCCTCCCCTTCATGTTGCAACATGCAGAAACTTGTTCATCTTATCGTCCTTGAATGGAAGAGGTCGATTACACAATCTTCCTTTTCGACTCCTCACATTCATGATGCAATAAGTGCGGTCGATTGACACTCATCCAGTCGTACAGGGCGATGACGTGCTGTCCTGCTAAGCTAACATCACCGCAAGCGTAGAGTTCGCGGTACGCTTGTAAACACTCCTTCAGCGGAGGGCATCCGATCGACTCCAGATCAACAATACGTTTTCCTTGAATAACATCCAGCAGCCACTCTTTCTTCTGTGCTCCCTTAACGTATATTGTTGTGACACCTTCGAAAGCTTTCAACATCACAAACGTCCTGTCTCGATAATCGTAACGGCCGCTACTCCACGGCGGTGTGGCGTGATGGCAGCTTTTGATCCACCACACTTGTCTCTTGTCGTCGCTGTTCAAAGTATAGAAAGGTCGCGGTGGACGAAAGGTGAATTTCTGAACGAACCGTTCCTCAGGATCATCTTTGGGGGCCCGGATGACGGTTAGCACTTTAATAATGAATTGTCCACCTATCCAAAACCCTTGAAGATCAGCGACAGCTGTGAGCACACGTCTTCTTCTTCTTCTTCTACCGGATTCGTTTTCGCGCCACGGGCTGGTCGGCTGTGTTGACCACAAAGTCCCCTCCCCCTCGTTCTCGTTTCGAAATGATTTTTCTTCTTGCGAACTGTTCTGTTCAGGTGAAGAAGAAGCATTGTCTCGCTGTTCGTCTTCTTCTTTCAATAGATTGTATAAAGAATGTTTCACGTAGCGCAACATGATCAAAGGAGCGCAGACACAGTTACAGAGGAAAACAAAAAATCGAATGACACAGCGCAATGATCATCGAGCAGGGTAGCAGCGACTCGCTTTCGCACGCGACAAGAACTGACGATTGTTGTGCTTTCGTCGTCCTTCTTATACAAGACTGTGACGTCAGCAAACATGTCGAAGTGTGATTGTCCGCGCGAGGATGCAAATCCCTCTTATGCTTCAATGTCTCTCGCATGTACCCACGAATTATGGCGTGAGTCGAAACCGAGCCATTTCACGAGACGAAGCGGACCCTTTTTCCGTACGACACGCTCGACTAAATATCGATCGAGATATCGCGTGCGATGCAATTCCTCGGTATAGAAGCGGCCCTTGATTGTTTCACCTTGCAGATCTTCTAGCGAGTACGTGACGGGATTCGAGAGATGCACACGAACGATTTTGAAGAGTTCGGTTCCCCATCGCGCTTCGTAGCCTTTCCGAAACGGTGAGCTTTTGTACGTGCTCACCCGAACAATGTCCCCAACGCGAAATCGATTTGTCCTCAGGAGACGCGGGTCGAGCGTTTTCACTTGCCCGTACACCGTGCGCATGAGTCTATCGTCCTTGACGTCCTTCGGCTTCATGTCGATTGTTCGATGTTTGGTATTGTTGTAATCTCGGAGGAGGGTGGGGAGCATAAGGGTCCACCGTCGCGTCCCCTCGGCAGTGAAGCGTCTCCACATCCGCTCCTTGAGCGTTCGATTGAAACGTTCGACAACGCCGGCTTTCACGTTGGAAAAGGTGGAATAATGACGAATGTCACGCTCTCGGAGCCACTTGTTGAGTGCGGTATTGTAAAACTCGGTGCCTTGGTCGGTTTGTAGGAAGTGAGGCACTCGCCCGCTCGACGTCACGATGCTGTTGAAAGCCTTGACGACTTCCGCTCCCGTCTTTTTCTTTATCGCTTCCGCCCAGGCGTACTTGCTATACACGTCGATGACGGTGAGAATGTATCGCATTCCTCTATTGCTTTTGGAGTACGGTTGCATGTCGACCAAATCGGCTTGCCATAGATCATCGAGTCCTTTCGTTATCACCCGCCGTCTCGCGTAACGGCGTCGGGCAGGCGCATGCAATTCATCAGCGAGTCCTTGTCGAACGGTCGGCAATACGGTCGTCTTCTTCTTGTTCTGCATGGTTAGAGGCACTAGCCGATAATACCGGCGTCACGCAATTCATCTTCTATTTCTACTATTTCACCATCGAGCCCATTGTTACCGGCCGTTTTCGAAGCGTGTAACAGACTTAACCTCTCCACAAGTGTGTTCGGATCGCGCCAATATTTGTAGTCTGGTGCCGTCACAAAACGTAGACCGCTCCCCTTCTTCTTCTTCTTCTTCCTTTCTTCAAGTCTTTTGCTTTGTCTTTCCCCTCCACCGAAAAGACGTGAGATAATTGTACGATATTTCCATCGATTTCCTTTCGTGTTAAACGGACAACTCGATTTGAAGCTCTTCTTGTGCGCGGAAGTGAGTTCGAGAATTGTTTTGTATTTTTCCAAATCGTCTTCCGTGACATCCTCTAAGTTGGGCCGTTTTTCAAAAAGGAGTTCGAGAAGACCAGGTTCTGGATAGAATGTGTGACCCTGAACAGAGAATGTTCCATCTTCCGGGTCAAGTTCTAGGATGGAGTTACCGATGTGAGGTCGCCCTCCTTTATAGTACGGTTCGAAAGTCGTATCGCCTATGTCGAGCGCAGCATTCGACAAGTAGCTCCGTAATTGCTCATAATGTTGACTGTGATCATCTCTATTTCTTTCTGTGTTCCCTTCGTCTTCGACCTCTGGGAGAGTTTCGAAGGAGGACCCTTCTTCTTTTTCTTCTACTCTTGATTCCGATTTGATACGCGTGGACGATGGGTTGTTCTTTTTTCCCTCCCTTTGAGAGCGGTGCAGCGCATTCGAGACGGGCGTTGTGAGATAAGTATCGAGTATTCGATTGCGCATCGTTTCGGCGTCTTTCAAGATGCTCATTTTGTTGCGAATGTTTTCGCGTGCCTTCTCCAACTCCGTTTTCAACCTCTCTTCCGACGTGACGAGTCGAGGGGGAGCGGGTGGTGAGGAAGGACGAGGACGCGCTGTCTTTCCACGCAAGCTCTTTTTCGTTTTCTCAAGTGCATACAGCGTTTTCAAGTCTATGTTTGATTGTTTGTTATATTTTTTAGTTGTTTCACTGTCTACGTTTCTTCTTCTCAAGTTTTCGCGAATCTGTTTTATTTTTTTCACACGTCCTCCTATTTTGGATTTCACTTTCATCACTCCCGCCACACCGAGCGCGGCCGCTCTTTCACCGACACTCGCGTCTCTGGACGTGACGCGCTCCCACGCTGTCTTGGCGAGTGCTTCGTCTGCCCTTTTGCGTTCCTCACCGCTTTTGTAGTTGTGGTAAGCGATGTCATGTTCCCTACACGCTTCGTCCAAAGGATTAATACCGCGGTCACCTCTTTGCAGTCTCTTCATGAGCTTTGTACCGGGCCCACAAAATTGATATCCGCCGGGAATGTGAAGTTCGAAGGGCAGTTTGTCTATCGCCCGATTCAACATCCGTCCTATAAATCCTCTTCCGCGATAGTGTCGGTCCCCCCGTCCCGCGACATTGAAATGCTGTCGCACGTACACCATGGCGTAGAGTGAAGACTATAGCGAAAGAAAAGATATTATATAACCTTAAAATCAACACCACCATCGTCCGTCGGCACGAGAAACCGGTCGAAGCCCGATCGGTATCGACCATTATGAAGTGCACTTGGTTTACAGATGACCACAAATGCAAAACGGTCGGCATTCCACACGTTGGAACACACCGCCTTAAAATCGTTGAATGTACGGAAATCGTTTCCGACATGCTCTTTGTAGATATAATCGAGGTTGTTATCGTCTTGTCGGAAGATGACAATCATATTCGCGTTATCACGAATCAACTGCTTGGGAATTTTGGTGTACGTTTGACATAGATAGAGCACGTCCGTGTGTTTATGTCTCCCGGCCGCGAAGTAGGCTTTGATGCAGTCTTGTTTTTCGGTGGCGATGTCGTCGAAAATGAAAACACTGTCGGGCAACGCCGCGGCTGGCGGCACGATGCTATCGTGTTGCGAAAACGAACGAAAAGGAAGGAGTCCGTCGCAGACTTGCTTCAAGTACATGTACATGGGCTGCGTGTCTGTGGTGGAATATAAATACACGTTGCGGAACGCCAGTCCGAACTGTCCGGTGAGAAGCGAGACGACCACGTTTGTCTTTCCACATCCGGAAGGTCCCACGATAAGAGCGCGCACGCTATCTGGGAAAAGCGGGCCGTGTCGACTCTTGTTCTCATCATCTTGCCCACGCCATAAGGCCGTCACGTTCACGACGGGCAGTGTCGCCGATTGTTGAACAACGTTCATCGCCTTGCGAAGAAAGAGAGAGACTGTTTGCATGCTAGCGAAGGAGACTGTTTTTAAAACCAACAAAGGAGAGTGGGAGGGGGAAAGGGATACCCTACTCGGTGTGTGATAAGGATAAGAAATGAAAAAAAATATGAATAGAAATACATCATTTTATTGATAATTAAAAAATACAAATGTGACACATTACACATGACAGTTATGGTTGTCTGTTGGGGTAGACATCGATACAATTGCCATCTGCACAGCTCTCGCTAACCAATTTGCTGCGTTGCGCGCGCATTCGCCGACGTCCAGTGGAAGAAGAAGATCGCAGCAGACCGTATCCGGTGAAGTGGATGTTGATCGTTCTGTCGTCGTCTTGCGGCGTCGCGCTGTTTTTTTGATCTTTCGCTCTTTTGGTTTCTCGTCCTTTCTGGTTTTCTTCTTTTTTTTCGATGTGCAATGCATCGGACAGGGATGACCGCATGCAGAAGGAAAATCAGTTGATGAAGACGCCGCTCTCACCTCCAGGTCCTCCTCCATGTTTTCTTTGATGTCAATAAAAACTGCGAGTTGCGAATCGCGAGACGAAGAAGAATCAACGTCGTCTTCACCGGGCGAAGCAGATGGAGCTTCTTCTTCGTTCATCATCTCATGAAGGAAAGACACGGAATGATGGTAGTGCACGAAACACGCGACGTCTTATACGATCACGTTTTTCTTCACCACAAAGTCGTCGATTGGTGCGTATTGCACTTCCGTTTTGTAGATAATGACACAATAGGCTGTGACGTCGGCAGGCATGGCTGTACCCGTTTCCCACGTGATCTTGATGTCGGTTTGCGAGGGGAGTACGGCAGACGCTCTGGCGGAGACGTCCCACACAATAATAGGAAACCAAGTATTCAGATACCAATATTCCATGCTCGAGATGGGATTGCGATTGTAGTAAGAACGTTCAGCTTTTTGCATCATTTCAAAAAGATACGGGTGCCATTTTTCATCGCCAGTATAAAATTTTACATTGCATTGAAGTTCAGAATAAGGGTAAAACTCGTCGTTTAAATACAGTTTTGCTCTTGTCATATCGTTACCATCGAATTCACCCGAATTCTGTTTCAGATCCTTGTCTCTCCCCGTTTGCATTCCAAAGAAAATGTACAAGGGATGATCCTCTTTTGCGGCAGTCTTCACCGTCCACTGAAACGGTCCCATGCCTCCACTTGGAACGTTGGGGTATTCGTGAAGTTCCCATCGTCTGAATTGCACGGGGATCGGTCGCCGACTGTCCAGCGTTCGCGTCACCGCGAGGGAAGCTGCATCATTCAGTGTCAAATGAGGCATTCTCCAAATCACATCCGTCACGGTAATCGTTGTTTCGTCTGGTGTGTCGATTTTCGTCGTGAGACATCGATTATCGTGACGTCCTCGAATGAGGACGAGGTCGTGTTTCACGCCAGTCATGATACGCGTGTGATCTTCGAAAAATCCCATCCACAGTCGCAATGGCACGATACCGTAAAATTTTCCCCCGGTCTTACTGAGCATGAATTTGGTGTTGCTGACAGCAGACTCGTATAATAGAAGGTCTTCGGTCCAACATGCGTTGCCAAATGATCTTCTTTCTGCCGGCGAAAGGAAACACACGTTCTTCATCGTGCTCGTGATGCCCGGATTTTTCACAACGTCGACGATCACGTTGTTGATTTCGTAACGAATTTCGCTAAAAAGAAAGGCGAAAGCATTGTTGATCAATTCACAGTTGGTGCGTGTGGCGGTGCCCGTTTTGACAGCAGATCCCGTGATGACGAGCGAACTCTCGCAAGGTAAGAGAACGGCGTCCTTATTCACGATACTAATGCGAATTTCATCGTTTTGTCCAAACGATTTAATGTATGGAAAGTGTTCGTGAACAGCTTCGTTGACGATGTGGTGTTTTATATTCTCCTTGCGGAGAATGTCGATCGCGTGTTCGTCCACAAATTCAATTGAAGAATGATGATTGGTCTTCATTTTCTTCGACGACATTCTTCAGTTTTCTTCTTTTTAGAAAAAATATAGTAACCCAACGCTCGTAAGGTTTGTCGACTGGATGGTGTTAACGTGGTGAGCGGACAAAGCACTCTGTGCCTCGGTCGCGGTACGACCTGCATTTTATAGTGCTTTTTCAATGTTCTTTTAGAAGAAAGCATTGGGATTGCTTCTGGGGCGTACGAGTAAGGTGCACGTCAACGGTGTTTCCGAGTACAATGGAATCAGATGACCGTCCGCATTCTCCAGTCGAATCGATATCTCATCAATCCAACGTCGCGTGACGCGGTGAAAAATTTTTTCGGCCGGCCTTTCTTCGACGATGGCGGCGGGTAAATCGTTCACGTGAAACTGATACAGCACGTGCGCTATTCGATGGTTTATATATCCACTTTCGATCACATTACACGTCACGAACACCTCGAAATCTTTCACAATCGTCGGCGCAGCATCAGCCGCCACGTACACCCCGAAAGGTGTGGGTGACACGGTCTTTGAAAATCCGAGGAGAGGACCGATGGACTCGGCGTGATCGAAACGCAGCGTGAATGACGTGTTGACGCGCACTTTGTTCGTCTGCGGGTCCGCTTCCAATTCGAAAAAGTGCTTCTTCGCCGCAAAGTCGCCGGGAAACTGTTGCTGTAGATTGTTTGATATACGATGATGGATGTCTTCTAAAGTATACGTACCCGGAGAGACGGACAGACTATAGCTTGCTGGAGCCCCATCCCCCTCGACAACTTCGTAGTGGAGTCGGTTGTGACCGTCCTTCACGTTGCGAATGGTGTGAACGGTGCTGAGATGCACTAAGGCAATCTCATATACATCATTCGAGAGGTCGACACCCGGCGCAAACTTCACCGAGACCTCTGGACCCTTCCCGATTAAGGTGTACGTGCGCATGACACAATCGTCACAAGCAAAATGACAATGTCCGGTGTTTAATCTTCCTTTTTCTTCTTCCATTCATGAAAAAGAAATTGCAAACATAACTTGCCGCAATTGTTCGCGTTGTATTGTTGAACTTGACGTGTGTTGTACGTCACGTGCTGTCTTTGCATGTATCGAAGGAATTCGGGAGGGGGCGGAAGTCCGAACGAATCGAAATAACGCACCGTTCGGCCTCGTTTCGCGTACGCGACGAAATGAGTACCGTCGCCGCTGACGTCGTCGAGATTGATGACGCCGCACTCACGCTCCGCCCTTGTTCTTTTGGGCAGCGCATCCCGCGTAAACACACCACGAAAATGAGGAATATTCAAAATCTTCGCAAAACGTGACATTTCCTCGTGCGTGAGCGCTCGACGCGGTACTCCGCTCATTCGTTTTTTTGAGGCCTCCCCCTCCTCCCCTTCGTCTTCCTGCTCGTTCGAAGCATTTTCGCGGCCCTTAGCAACACGCCCGAGCCTTTTTTGGTCTCTTCCATGACCTTGTTATGACGCACCATTTCCGATAATTCTTTGTTTTTATTTTTGGCGTTTTTCACAGCGTTTGCGATAGCGGTCGCGCCGCCTGCGACAGTCCCGAGCGCGCTCAGTCCGCTGAGGATGGTTGGAATCAGAGGTATGAGGGCGGGCAGAAAGCCGCCTCTCTTACTCTTTCTACCGCCACGCGCCGTACTCGTCGTCTTCCGTCCTCGTACGCCTCTCCCCTGCAGACGACGATTCCCCCTCCTACAGGGGCCGCCGACGCACCGACCTCGCAAAGAAATGCCGCGACCCATCGCGGTCGGAGTAATCACCGCGTCGGAAACAGGAAAAGAATCAGTTCTTCTCTCTCTCTGTGAGCCTCTTTGTCGTAACTCCCTATCAGGTTGTCTCCTACAATCTCTCGTCGTTGTTGTTCTACACACGGTGCGAACCATGACAGTACTAATACACGAGCGCAAGTGTCGAAATATATATACAAATCCGATCGATCTTTTTTCAACCATCACTCGGGAATGGCGCCCATCAAGGACGTCATGGGAATGGTGCTAAGCAAAGACGTCAATGATGAGTTTGAGGTGCCACCAATCATTTTCCCCATTATCTTTGTAAGACTGGAAACGACTGTATTGAGGTTTTTCAAATTTTCTTTATCGTTATTGAAGTCATCGCGCAACTTACCGAATTGACTTACCATTTGCTCATAGTATCTCTTGAGAACAGTAACATCGTTCGCCACTTCCAACACTCGGCTCTGAGAGCTGTTAAAGAGTTTCTCGAGATTAGAATAATCTGCCTCGAGCTTTTTCAATTTTTCTTCGCAAACGGATGCATTTATACGCTTATCGACTTCCTCACGCAATGCATTTAAACGAGTCGTCAGAGCTCTACCTAAACTCGTCTTGCGCTTATCGACTTCCTCCTGCAATACTGTCTTCACATCGACCTTTTCCAATTTTTCTATCTTTGTTTCGAGATTAGAAAAATCGTTTTTGACTAGTTCTTTATGTATATGAAAAAGATTCTCCGCGTGTTTCTTCGCATCCGCCAGCGTGCCATCCAATTGCGATTTAATCACAACGTCCGAGCTGTTTGTGCCAGGGCCTACTTTGCGAATAAGTTTGTCATGAAAATTGAAATTACCGGACGAACCGACTTGCGGTAACATGTCCAAGAGCCTGGGAGGAATTTTACTTTCGTGCGCGGTCACGAGCGCCTTGCATTCGTTTTTCGCGAACGCCTTTAATTGATTTTCCTGTTCTCCGAAACGCGTAGAGAGCTTCTGCTCGAGAGCATCGAGGTCGCTTTCTTTGATCACGGTTTCCATAGTCTCATCAACTCTCCTTATACGCTTCACAACGTCATCGATTTGTTCATCGATGTATCGCTTTGTGACGGCGTGACGCGCCCGAACCGCATGTCCGAAGACATCCATCGCATCGATACAACTGAGAGTTTTGTTTTCGACTTGCGAGTTTTATATAAACATTTGATTTAAATAAAGAAAAACTTTTCAAATGCACTATTTGATATCCTGGCACAACCTTGTATGGTAAATTTTGAAATGAATGTAATAATTTACATTATAAATATTTGATACATTTTCCTCTGTAATTTTATCACCTTCATATTGTATTTTTAAGTTTGAGGATTTGGAGAGTGGAGTAGGAAAATAAGAAGAACTCTGCAGTTATATTTCATATTTTGTTTTATTCTGTAATAAATATACATCATTTTTTCAGCTGTGCAATAAACATTTTGACAACAATTATTGAATGTATTAAAAAATTGATATAAATATAAGAGAGACAATCATTTTGATTTATTTATTAAGTTGTACATTATTTCCTTTTTTTCTAGAAGTCCATATTGCTTGAACCATATTAAGAGATTTTCCCAACTTGTTTGTTTCAATAAATCTTTGTACTTGTATATAAGTACAACACTTGCTTTATTCTTAGGATGAATCCCAAGAAAAGTTAAATGCGGCCTTTCCGCTAAAAATTCTTCTTTGCCTATGGCTTCAATTTCTGATGTAAATCTATAAAGAAAAGTATTATTGTATAATTTTTTAAAAAAAAACCTTTTTACAAACATATTAAAACATATTTTGCATACCTTGTTGGGAGAAATACATCGAATGTATTGTGCAGAGTCGCTACATACGATGATTTTTTATATGCCTCACTGACAGTGAGGTGTATGTCTGTAATTTCGAAGAAAATACCTTTCGGCAACTGCCTCATGTTTACTCGAGTTGTAGTGGCTTCCATCTTTTTTATTAATGCTTCCCACGAACTAAACAATGAAAACAAACATTTTTAATGACAACTCAGAGTAAAACAGCTACAAGGAAAATTATTTCACTTACTCGGTCGTTCTTTTCGACGTGTATATAAATACAGCACTATTACTAATCTGTATGCAGTCTGTGTTGACATTCATTTGTACTGCTTGCATTGCATTGTCTTCCTGTCTTGAAGAGAACGGGAGAAGCATGTTGTTTTTTGATGTTTCTTCTACCAGAGCAATGGACTGATCTCCCTCATCATCATATAATAACTTCAATGTCTCTTCACACGCTTGTTTCTTTATCACTTTTCTTTTTTCTTTTACCTCTTCTGATATACTTTAAAAAAAAGAAACACTTTGAAACTACTCACTGAATGTATGATATATGAAATTGAAAAAATTGAAAATGACTTACAGTTTTCGTTTTCGAAGTGCTGGTGGCGATGTTTCAACCAATTCTCCAGCGAAGTCCATGGAGTCTTCTGGCATCCCGTTCATGACGTGTTGCGAGCTGCTCATGGTGTCTAGTTAGTTGGGGCACGCGAGCGAGTGAGCGTTGCTCGAATGGAACCCCTTTTTAAGTCGGCGCGTTGAGATTATTAAATTATCAGTGACTTCACTCTCTCTTCCGATGCTCCAATTAGAATGTCCGCTGGACCCCCGAATGCTTCCCCACTCTCTTCCGGTGCTCCAATTAGAATGTCCGCTGGACCGCCGAATGCTTCCACTATCTCTTCCGGCGCACCAATTAGAATGTCCGCTGGATCGGCGGATGCTTCCACTATCTCTTCCGGCGCTCGAGGGATATCAATACATCCTGTTTTCCTAATTATCTCATCCGGCGCTCGAGTGATATCAATACATCCTGTTTTCCTAATTATCTCTTCCGGCGCTCGAGTGATATCAATACATCCTGTTTTCCTAATTATCTCTTCCGGCCCTCGAGTGATATCAATGGCATCCTGTTTTCCTAATTATAACTTCCGGCTGTGGTCGACTGCTGTTCTTATCACTATCGCTTGGGGGAGTGATGAATGGCTTCTGCGCATGCGCACTGCACGTGCTGGATGTGATAGTGTGAGATAACATAGGGTTTAAAACTCCATGTCCACAGAGCTCTGCCATTAGTCTGCCATTGCTCTTGAAGCGTGCGGACCTTCTTGTGTACTGCTATTTCAGTGTTGACGTCGTGTTAGTCACGTGTGATTCAACTCTGTCTTGTGTACTGCTATTTGAGTGTTAGTCACGTGTGATTGTTAGCATTCAGTGATTCGATTTGAGATGAAGAAATTTCTGTTAAATCGGCACATTCGTGACGAAAGTGAGTCTCATGCAGGTCGACAAGCGGAAGTGTCTTCTCCGCAGCGTGAGGATGGTAAAATAAATTTCTTTTAATAGGAGTGCTTAGTGATGTGTTGAATGATTATCATTTATGTATGTGTTTTCATGGATTCTATAGATGTCCCGTTTCTATTCAATCGTCGTGACGAAAGTGAGTCTCATGCAGGTCGACAAGCGGTAGTGTCTTCTCCGCAGCGTGAGGATGGTAAAATAAATTTATTTTAATAGGAGTGCTTAGTGATGTGTTGTATGATTATCATTTATGTATGTGTTTTCATGGATTCTATAGATGTCCCGTTTCTATTCAATCGTCGTGACGAAAGTGAGTCTCATGCAGGTCGACAAGCGGAAGTGTCTTCTCCGCAGCGTGAGGATGGTAAAATAAATTTCTTTTAATAGGAGTGGTTAGTGGTGTGTTGAATGATTATCATTTATGTGTGTGTGTTTTGTTTGATTCTATAGATTGCCCGTACCAACAACAACAACAACGAGACATTGCAAACGCTCCCCAATGGACGGACGTCGTTCAGTCTTTAAACACCCGTGTATTTCGAGGTGTCATTTTGAATCCTCCTCCCCCACATGACATTGCGGATCCGGTCGAGTTTCTCAACCGTTGTCGTGTTCCCTTCCATCGTAAGATGTTTGAAGAGCTCAACAACACTCTCGGTCGAACTAATTTCAAAATTTTCGCGCAACTCGAGTGTCAATTTTTAATTGAGAAAGAGAACGTCGAGACGCACGAAATTGTAGGGGTGCTGCAGCCTATCTTTCTTTCGGCACGAACGGCTGTGTTAACGCAAGCGGATGACATTTCGGAATTTTTCCTTTCTCATATAGCACAACCTATAAATTCCAAATTCGACGAGTTTTCCGAGAGAGATTCCGGGAAATCGTTGGCCTCTATCGTCGCTCTTCATGTTTCGGCTCACTTGTTTGAACCTATCGCTCATTCTGCCTCATCTTATCTTCCTCTTCCGGCAACCATCGCGAGACGTCAAGGTGTGATCAACGTGCAAAATCGAGACGAGAAATGTTTCCTGTGGGCGGTGGCTTCGGCTCTTTTTCATAAACGTCAGCCCCCACACATCAAAATTATGCATTCATATCGTACCAGTATCTATCAAACCCTTTTCGATGAATTGGAAAACAGTCTCGATTTGCGCGGCATCTCCTGGCCCCTGCCCGTTCACGAGATCAAACGTTTCGAACGTCAAAATTCTAGCTTTTCATTCAATGTTTTCACGTTAGAGTTTGATTCGGCCAACAAAACTTGGAAAATCGTAGGTCCTGTACACTTTTCGGGGTCGAAGAAAGAGAACCATTTCAATTTCTTGTTGATTCATGGCGATGGCGGACAGTCCCATTACGTTTGGATCAAAAATTTAAGTAGACTGGTTGGACCTCAACATACAGCTCACAATGGTAGGATTTTCGTTTGCGACAGATGTTTGAATGTATTTTACTCGCAAGCGCATCTCGAGGCTCACGAAATTGATTGTCGATCCGTGGGGTCCCCCGCACGTTTGATCCTTCCGTCGGAGACGAGCAAAGAGGAGGAGCGCTTCATGCAATTTCAACATCTCGAAAGACAACAACGATGCCCTATTGCGGTTTATGTTGACTTCGAAGCGCTCACGGTCCCCGTGTCTTCGTGTGAGCCGTCGTTGAATGGATCCTTCCTTCAACCATATCAAATTCACAAACCCTTTTCGGCCGCGCTTCAAGTGGTGTGCTCGTTTGATGAGTCGCGAAATCAACTGGTCAACTTTCATGGTCCCGACGTCGCGATACAATTATTAGCATTCTTGGAAGGTCTCGCGAAAGATTATGAGCAACTTTTGAGTCATCCTTCTCCCCTCGTGATGAACAACGAAAACGAGGCGTCTTTTCAAAATTCCGATATATGCCACATATGCAAAGGACCTTTTCTTCCAAATTCCGTTCGCGTCAGGGACCACGATCATTTTTCGGGTGTCTTTCGCGGCGCGGCTCATCAAGCGTGCAACGTCAACTTTCCAGCACCAAAGTTCATCCCCGTCGTCATGCACAACGGGAGCGGTTACGATTGGCATTTTCTCCTTCAGGCCTGGGGCGAAAAGAACTGTATGAACAACGACGGGCTGCGCGTGGTTCCACACAATCACGAGAGATTCGTGGCGATTTCCCAGAGAATCGGGAAAGTGGAACTACGCTTTTTAGATTCATTGAAATTTTTAGGTGCATCGCTCGACTCTTTAAGTCGATCGCTCGATTCGGCCGATTTGAAGTTCACCCGTGCAGCCTTTCCCGACGATCGCCTTTTCGAGTTGGCCAGAAGGAAGGGGGTGTTTCCCTACGATTATGTCAATGACATGTCCAAATTGGACGACACGAGGTTACCGTCGCCCGAGGCCTTTTACAGTCGCCTCACAGACACACCCGTGTCGGACTCGGAGTACGCGCACGCGCAGGCCGTGTGGGACGCGTTCTCTATTCAAAATTTGCTGCAGTACGCCGATTTGTACTTGAAAGTCGACGTGCTGTTAGAAACCGACACGATGGAAACTTTTCGAAATTTGTGTTTGGAGGTGTACGGGCTCGATCCTCTCTTTTACTACACCGCTCCCGGGCTTTCGTGGGACGCCATGTTGAAAACCACCGGCGTTCGACTAGAGCTACTCACAGACATCGACATGGTTCTCTTTTTCGAACGGGGCATCCGGGGGGGACTCGTGCAAGTGATCGGTCGTCACGCTGAGGCCAATCACCCCTTTGCGGGTGAACGCTTCCGGCCAAGCGATAAGGCATCTTATCTCGCCTACGTTGACGCGAATAACTTATATGGTTTCTCGATGTCACATCCGCTTCCGGTGGGCGACTTCCGGTGGATGCCGGAAACCGACATCGAGCGGTTGAACATCGCAGAGGCGGCTGCGGAGGTCGACCGGGGATACGTTTTGGAGGTCGACCTCGACTATCCTGACGCCATCCACGATCGCTTGAGCGATTTGCCGCCCTGTCCGGAAACCCGCGTCCCCCCCGACTCGAAGAGCAGGCAAGCCAAGTTGCTAGCGACGCTGCTCCCCAAGCGTCGTTACATCATTCACATTCGAAATTTAGTTCAGGCCCTCGAGTTGGGAGTGCAACTCACGAAAATTCACCGCGTTCTCTCTTTTTCGCAACGACCTTGGCTTGCCACGTACATGGACCTGAACAACGCACGTCGACAGCGCGCGTCCTCCGATTTCGAGGATAAATTTTTCAAACTCATGAACAATTCAATTTACGGCAAGTCGATGGAGGACGTGCGCAACCACCGACGCATTTATCTCGTGAACAAGTGGGAGGGGAGGTGCGGGGCCAGACGTCTCATCGCCGATCCCGCTTTCGTGCGTAGTCACCACGTGAATGGCGATCTCATGACCATCGAGTTGCGAAAAACGGAGGTGAAGTTCACAAAGCCCATCTATTTGGGGTTTTGTATATTAGAAATTTCGAAGCATAGAATGTATGACTTTTTTTATAATTACTGTCAAAAACATCTTTGTGATCTTCACCTTCTCTACATGGATACCGATTCATTCATTCTTTCTACTTCCACGAGTGTGTACGCTGAGATGAATCGGCATCCATCCTGGTTTGATACATCCTGTTTCGCTCCCGATAACGCATTTGGCGTGACACCTCGCAATAAAAAGGTCTTAGGGTTGTTTAAGGACGAATGCGGAAGTGATCCCCTGCTCGGCTATGTAGGTTTACGTCCAAAAATGTACTCCATCGAAACCCGATCTCGGGCATGTTCTTCTCGGGCGAAGGGAGTACAACGTTCGGTTGTCAAACGCTATAAATTTCAAAATTATTTGGACTGTTTATTTCGAAACGAAAATAGAATCGACAAACAATGTACTATTCGGTCCAAATCCCATATCAATTATTCATTTGTTCAAAACAAGCGTTCGTTGTCCGTGTCCGACGACAAACGCTATTGGATCGATAAATTTACAAGTCTGCCATGGGGTCATTTCCGCATCCTGCGTACGCGTCCGTCCGTTTCTTCTTCTTCTTCTTCTTCTTCAGCGTGCACGCTCGTCCCTGCAGGCGGGGTTCAGTTAGACTAGCATTCATTTTTATTTATTTTATGATTAGACATTTTTAGTAGTATTTTTCAATTTTTTATATATTTTATGGTTAGACTCTTTTAGTAGTATTTTGCAATTTTTTATATATTTTATGGTTAGACTCTTTTAGTAGTATTTTTCAATTTTTTATATATTTTATGGTTAGACTCTTTTAGTAGTATTTTTAATTTTTTTATATTATTTATGGTTAGACTCTTTTAGTAGGTGGGAGATTTATGATGAATCACTTTCAACTAGTAGTAGGGGGAGCGTTTGCAAACACGTTGAGACAGGTCTCAACACGTTTAGACAGGTCTCAACACGTTTAGACAGGTCTCAACATGTTGAGACAGGTCTCAACACTCGTCCATCACCTGTCGCCATGGAACAAACTCACTTAGACGAAGAGGCGTATGATGAGTGGAAGAAGCAGATGATAATGAACTGGGCCAGCCTCTGCGACGCCGCCGCCGATCTCGCCATCATTGCACACAATAGCAGTCTTCAGCGCCCCTACTACGCTGCACCCTATCGCTCGATCATAGACGTCGCCGTTGATGTGGCGTGTGCTGCCCGACGCTGTCACGAGGAAATACCATCAGATGCCGAAGAAGATAAGGAAAAAACTCTTCACAATCTCGCGATTACATGTCACGAGAAAGTGCTATGGATGATGATGGTTCTCGGTGAAGTGAACTCCTGTCTGTGTTGTGAGTGTGAAGCTGATGATTTATTCGTGCGCTATTGCGTCATCCAGAAAGCTTTGAATGCTCCCTGTGATTCCTTCAACATGCCCCCTCCCTTTATCATAGACAATGATAAGCAATCACCACCATTCCACAACTCATACGGGGCGGAAGGAGTCGGTAAAAGAAGATCTCCACAACCGGAAGAGTTTATTCTCACGGTGCACGCTGAAGTGTTAGCTGTCCTCGAAGCTCTCGGTCATCTCCTTCAAGATCCGTACGGTGAAGCACTGCGACAGCGCGTCTCTCGCGTTCGTCAAATCATTCAGACGCTGCGTTGTCCATTCGAAAATACGCCTCCGGCGTACTCTCCAGCCCACAGTGATAGTGACAGTGACGAAGTTTGACGCCCATCTACGTCAGCGCCATTTCGAGATGGAACGTGCCATACAACGTTTCATCAATGACGGGTGTTCTCTTCTCGGACTTGATGATTGGTCTCTGCAGCTTCTTCCTATGGACTTGCTATTACATTGGGCCGCGAAGGACGTGCCTTCTGTCTTCCATCGCCTGTCGAAAGACGTGCAGCGGAACCGAGACATTCGTCGCCTCCTTCCTTGTCTTCGTCATTACAACAATGGACACACGCATGTCGACAACAAACAACCGTTGCCGAAGTGGAAGTGTTTGCGGTGTCGGGGAGAAGAAGTGCTACCTTGTTTCGAGCACGCGCATATCGAGCCGCCGCCGAAGTGGAAGTGCATCGAGTGTAGAAGAGAGGACTTTTAAGATGGAGAATTCTATGTATAATTTGATTTTTATTTGTTTTCAATAAACAAAAACATTCTTTCAATTTGTAATGTTTTTCAGGGGGATGTGTTGTCACTGGTGATAAGTCCACCGCAGTTTAACGGTGAAATTGTGTGGGGAAATCGCTAAATATCTAACAGGCAAACAAACATGAATGTTATTTATTCTATGTATAATTTGATTTTTATTTGATTTCAATAAACAAAAAACATTATTTCAATTTGTATTGTTTTTCATTTGTTTTTCCTATCACCGCCTTTTAGGGTTTCCCTTTCTTCTATTATGAAAGTCTTTTCAGCGGGACAGCGAGCGTCAGCGCTCTCGAGAGAGAGAGAGTGAGAGAGAAACACGCGGCTGGCTATCTTATATAGAGTGCATTCAAAATGCGCGCCCCGACGCACAGCGTCATCTCCTCTCGTTCTCCGAATCGCTCATAGAGGGCGCGCGCGTGTAGTATCTCTATAGCGCTAATGAGTGGGCGAACAGAGCAGCCAGCGCCCGCCGCTATCTTATCAGCCACCCGGCCGCCAGCGCCGCCAGCGCGCGCCCTCAGCGCCCCCTTCCCCCCGCTATCTTATCTACTTCCGCAGCGTGCACCCTCAGCGGCCCCCGCCCTTATCAGCATCCGCAGCGCGCGCCCTCCCGACCGCGTGTAATATCTGTACCCCAAAGCAGGCAGCTTGACTCGAG
The DNA here is from genome assembly GCA_038098605.1 of Gryllus longicercus. NCBI lineage: Eukaryota > Metazoa > Arthropoda > Insecta > Orthoptera > Gryllidae > Gryllus > Gryllus longicercus. The sequence goes on along the minus strand of JAZDUA010000223.1, from coordinate 475,747 downwards.
ATGTCACCGTAGCTCAGAGCCAAAGTGCTGGTCGCCTCAGGGGAATTGAGGCTGGTTCGAATCCACTTCAGGGAGCAGCATTTTTGAAACATATACACACACACACACGCTTCCACAATTCACCACCAGAGCGCAGACACATACGCTTCCACAATTCACCACCAGAGTGCGCGCACGCTTCCACACTTCGCCACCAGAGGTCGCAAGGGTGGGGTCATTGACCTCGGTCGGTGGGGGCATTATAAATGGTGGCGCCGGTTGTTTACATCGGGTGGGCGGGGGGAGGGGGAGGGGGGAGATTATAATTGGTGGCGCCGGTTGTTTACATCGGAGGGGTGGGTGGGAGGGGGAGGGGGGCATTATAATGGGTGGCGCCGGTTGTTTACATCGGAGGGGTGGGTGGGAGGGGGAGGGGGTGGTGGGTTGTTGACATTCGGCGGGGCATTATAATTGGTGGCGCCGGTTGTTGACATCGGAAGTGGGCGGGGTGGGGGGAGGGGTGGTGGGTTGTTGACATCCACTGTTGGGCGCTGGACCGGAAGTAGATAAGATAAGCTGATAAGATAAGCTGATAAGATAAGCACTTCCTGCCATTATAATTGGTGGCGCCGGTTGTTTACACCGGATGTGGGGGCGGTGGACCGGAAGTAGATAAGATAAGCTGATAAGATAAGCACTTCCTGGCCCCGGACTCTCATATCCCATCTACTGATGGATCAGAGTATTAGCTGATGTCACTGCAGTCCCTCTGACCGGAAGGTTGGAGTTCGACTGTGATAAGTTTTTCGATACTGTCTTTTCAGCTAGGTCGAATTCAATCGCTGTCTGGAGGAGAATTCTAGAGGTCGGCTGCTCTGATCGGTAGTTTTTCGTGATTTCTCCAACCCCCCCCCCCCCACGAATGCCGGAGCAATATCCTAATAAACGGGCTACGGAGCACGCGATTTAACCTTCCTCTTCCTTGTCCTATTCTCACCCCTTACACACATAGCAACATGCAATACACTACCAAATATGCCGGGAGACCGACCGGGAGCTCAGAGCGTGTCTCGGCTGGGGCGGGTTGAGTTCTACGTAGGTGACAAGAAGCACGCGACTGCCATAGCTTGGCGATATCCGCCGTGTCTTGCGGAAAAGCGATTACCCGCTTGCGCCATCCCGCTACCGAAAGCATCTCGTATGTTATTAGGCGTGTGCAGGAACCTTCGGAGAGTAGGAGGGCATTCCAACGGTGCAAGATGCATTGAAGGTTGTCAAGACTGCATTACGGCACTTAGACACAGAAGACAAAACATAATTACGGCGGAGCACGAACTCTGGTGGATCTAGAGATATTACTAATAAAAAAGTACGAAGCAAACAATTGAAAATCATTTTTTAAGGACAATTAAAGATATTGAAATTTTCATTTCGTGCTGTTAATGTATTTTGCAGTATCTCTATATTAATAAAATCAATCGTTAAGGAGAAATTATGTTTCATTTTGATATCATCGGATATAGTGAACGAAAAATGTTAGTCCCTAGAAGTTCACTATAACTTGAGTCGACTGTATTTTGCTTCGATAGTATTTTCGAAAATTGCAAACGGCATCATAAGCGACAAAATATGTGATGTTGTGGCACCACTTCTTTGTGTGTTTGATACTGACAAAGTTGATATTTTTGTTCCTAAAGGTTTAGGAACCTTTAGGAACAAAAATATCAACATTGTCAGTTTGCTCTTCATATAGATAGTGCAATCTGAATTCATGTTTTGAGTTATATTGCTAGGTTAATTCAGCCGCTGTTCGGACGAGCCGAGTGAAAACTACGTTTAGTAGTTTTTCGTAGTATCTCCAGTAAATCAGTACCAGGTGAAAATCGGAGCAGTATCCTTATAAACAGGTACGAATCGCGCGCGATCTTCCCTTCCACATCCTTGTTCCCTTTCTTTTTCCACACAGACACGTACTTACGTGCTCTACACTATCACACATGCTGCGAGACTAGTAGGGAACTTGGTGAGTGTCCCGATCAGGGCGGTGCATCAAAGGAGGAGTTGTCTAGAGGAGAATACCCGCATGTTGACGTTTGATCGGCGCTGGATCTTACGTTCTAGCGGTGGAAGAAAACCGCCACCTCCAGCTACAACATGCACTACACTCGCGAGACTAATGATCGAAGTAGAAGACGCACCCGGAAATATGAAATATTCACTCTCTATTATGCGTGATTAGTTTCGGTTAGGTGAGAACAATATGGCAAAGCATATTGTGGAGTATTATTATTATTATTATTATTATTATTATTATTGTTATTATTATTATTATTTGTATGGTGTAGTTGTATTATTTGTGGAGTCTCTATTGTCCAGTATAGATTGAGTGAGTAAATGTGATGAGTAGTACTTTCTGATTATAAATATGACTTTAATTGCTCGATTTTTATTTCTTTCCAAATTCATGTCTCTATCTGTCTCTGCCTGTCTGAATCGGTCCGCCTCTCTCTCTCTCTCTCTCTCTCTCTCTCTCTCTCTCTCTCTCTCTGCCTCACTCTATCTGTCTAGCTAGCTAGCTTGCTAGAGAGAGAGATATTTGTATTTACACTTTAAAAAAACATTTTACAGCTTAAAAAATGATCCATATAAAATCCCACATGCTTGTAATTAAGTTACCAAAATAAAGGTAAGTAATGGGCGCTCATTTATTAGGGTAGGTAAAATGAAATTGAATAATGATTTTTGTAAAATCGTGAATTATGTTTTGCTGACTGCAACTTAGAGTAACATTTCACTGTACTTTTTTTCATTTTCTAGTAAGATACTATTGCATTTGTTTTTCCGCACGTTTAAAAAGGTGGAAGTATTCTTACAAAGATCGTTTACAAATTAAATATTTCAAGATTTTTTGTTTTGAAAAAAATTAATTTGTACAGTATTTGTATTTTCATTTTTCTGTCATTGTTTTTCCTTTCTCGTCCTTCGTAAGAAGAGAAAGTATGCTTGAAACAATGCTTGAAAACTGCGAATATTACACAGAAAATCGCTGATTGCCGGGCCCTGGTAACCAAAAGTGGATAAACCTTGTACATATGTAGTACAGCTAATTAGTATTTCCTATAACACGTTGTGTAGTCAGAATCTATCTTTGAGCGTCCTTTATACCGAAATCGATTGACGATAAAACGTCTCTCTGTCGGTCGATCTGTTCTTTGACCGTTTGTGGTCAACGCTAAACAAATAGCGTATTATCGTAAAGCCTCCTGCTGCTATTGTTGTAATCAAATTTATATGTTGTATACAAACTCATAATAAAAAGAAATTTCAACATTATGCATTTGCCTTGCTTATTTATCCTCGTAGACAGAAAGTTACGAACAAGTATTGATACAAGTGTATATACTTTTTCTTTCCTCTATAAAATTAAGGTAATTATCGTCAACGTGGTGAATGAACTTGTACCAATTGGTGTTGTCCTGGAAAGTCAGTATGTGGTTTTCAGAACTGCTGATTCCTTGAAACCTCCCAAACACGTCTTTTGTTTAGAATTCCTAAATTTAATTTGGAAGGATGAGGTTAAAATCGAGCGTGAAAGTTTCCTTGTCGGGAGGAAACGAACGAGCAGTTGACAATTACTGTAGGTGATTTAAAAACCGACCAATATCTCCTATTTCCTTTAGAATTGTAACAGAGTGTTCTGGAAGTATATGTATCACTATACAGTATTTCAGTATAGCTCTTGAATGTGCGGATGTGCGTTTTTGCCATCACTGGCGTCTAGACTTCTTCCCGTGCAATCGAAACGTATGAGGTGGTATTTGACGTGTCTCGGTCTCCAGATGGGGAACTGATAATTGTTTTCGGATCCTACTAGAATATTTAAAGATATTTCCAATATTGTTTTTTCGTATTTACCGCTGCGATCTTAGTGATAATGCCAGGAATTGAACCAACGCCTCCTAAATCGACCTATAGGTGGCGTTGATTAAATACCAGAACCCAAAGGCTTATTTTCAATGCCACCTGAAACATATTGTGTCTAGGTGGCATTGCTTATTTTGCTTATTACGCCATAATTTTCTTTCACGACATTGGCAACACTGATGTTGACAGATTTAAGTGAACAATTGATCTACCAAGTAAATCGCGTTGCAGTTTGCTGGTCCGACGCTTCTCGATATTACCCCACCTGCTCAGAGACGTGCAGAATCTGCAACTGAATATGTATGAGAGAGGGAGAGGGACAGAGACAGAGACAGACAGAGCGAGAACGAGAGAGACGAAGAGAAAGGGAGAGTCGAAGGGAGAGGGAGAGACGGAGAGAGAGGGAGAGACGGAGAGAGAGAGCGAGAAGGAGAGAGAGATGAAAGGCAGAACAACGTTTGCCGGGTTCCGCTAGTAAATACATAAAAGAAACTTGTAGTTGGAAGAACAGTATATGAAAAAATATTTCTAGATCCTGGAGACAGATAATAAAACTGGGTAAAGACTACAAAATTTAACAGTACCAATACGTTTTAACTGATTCTCAAGACAGTCTGATTTTCATTGGTGCTCACTAGGCAGTCATATGACTAAAATATCTTTGCATATAGTATGCATCACACATTTTCTAAATCTTCTGGGTCTGTAGTAGATAATATTTCATCATGATTGACGTTTAATCTTGATTAATATCGCAGCAGCACCTCTATAGTAAGATATACTAGAACTAATCATCAACAACAAACAATCAGAGTTCAAATACGTTTGAATGCATTATTAAATGGAATAATTATTTGGAAAATCCAAAACTTTTGAATAAATTATGTACTAGTATGTCTGAGTTGGAATGCTTTATAGGAATTATGAATAATGAAAAAAGAGTACAGTAGAGTAATCTATTGAAAAAAGAGCGAGCACAAAAGAGGATACCATCTAAAAGAGTACTTGTACTCTTAAAAGTGTACGTCTGATAACCAAATATAATATTTCTATTCACGTAAACTAAATTGAACTCGTGGGTGTAGACTCATCTCAATCGTTGTTTTCTATTCAGTTTTCCATCCATCCATTGGTCCTTGAAGAGAATACTGAGATATCCCTCGTTTGTCTCTGGGCTGAAACGAAGTTTACTCCCTGAAAATATGAAATTAATCATCAACATTGTTTCGTTTCTTTTTGTCAAAGGTGCAATTGTTTTGGAAAAACATTTAGTATCCACTCCAATATCAGCAATGATTTCGGGGTACAAACCTGCGACGACAGGACACTACCGCGAAGTTTTACTATGCCATATAATACATATAATATTTATACACATAATGTTTAAAAAAATCGATTCGAGTAAATACGCAATGCATTCCGAATCTCGTGAATTTCAATTAGAAATGTTTATCTCTTTATAAATTGTAGTTACTTGAAGATCAAAAAATACCTATGTCTAGATTACCAGAAAAGATTATAGTAAGTTTAAATTTCCTGTATTTTAGGAATTGAGTGGTCATAAGGCTACAGACGTAGTCTACACTGGTGATACATACGAGATCTGATAACATTTTTGTGAAGTATCATTAACCCTTTAGTATCAACTTGAAATTATGTAAATAAATTAAAAACGCACTATCCATGAAATGTAAAGAAAAGAAGTAAACTAAATTCAGACATGTAAGACACAAGAAAAGACGAAGTAAAATATTAAATGTGTTTTGACTTATACCGTATCGTGTGATGGTTGAAATGTAGGATAAAAGGGCAGCATATTTCATTACCGCTATGAATATTAGGAGGCATTATGTGCTGTTGTACTAGGTTTTACCTCTGAAACGTACGCTTAGAGCGTAACTGAACGTATAAATGCAAAATTCTCCAGACGGTTAACGGTATTATAGAAATGTATTACGAGTAGATAATATTTAAGCAGTATATGAAAAACGAGATTAACTTCTAAGATGAAATTAACCTTTAATACGCCTTTGGTGTTTAATGTATTTTTGAGTGACTTCCGTGTTTTCTAAGAACATTTCTACTTCAAATGATACCGGTAACTGATACCGGTAAATATTCATTTGTAAATCGCACAATTAGGGATTGGAACGAAATATCTGCAACAGTCATGGAACCCTTTCCCAAGGATGTAAAGTGTTTTAAAAATCGCTTAAGAAGTCGCAAATAGTATTTTTTTTCTTTTTTCTTTTTCTTTTCTTCAAATTATTAGCTACTTTTAGTGAAGTGAAGTGCAGTTCCAGGGAAATTCAGCGTGATGCGACATTACCAATGTTAAAAATAAAATAAAATATAGTGGAGTGTAGGGCTATGTGTGTGTGTGCGTGTGTGTGTATACGTATTTGTGCGTGGTGCGTGCGTGTTTGGGTGTGTGCACAGAGAGTCTGAGTTTCACATGTGTACGCGTGAAATGGAGGCTTTCTTTCTGTGCTGGGGTATATATGGTTCTAGGTCATACATTATTTAAATTTTCATTTGTATAGTGTAATTAATTGGCTACCACCTGGCAAAGACGCCAATTGTGGCCAAAATAAATATTATTATTATTATTATTATTATTATTATTATTATTATTATTATTATTATTATTATTATTATTATTATTATTATTATAAATGAGACACTAGTTGGATGTCCATACAGTATACTTTTCAATGGCTGTCCAATAGCGTTCACCTTCCTAACAAAGTGACAAACCCCTCTTTTCTATGATGTGTAGGGAATTCTCGAGTGAACCACAATGAAAAGCGAGGTCGCCCTGTTTGGGCGAAAGGAAAGTGAGCGCGAAAGGCGACCTTTCCTTGTGGCTGCCGCAGCGCATTCCGGCGGAGAGAAGAGGAAAGTGCTCGGTAGCGGCCAACAGAGAAATTTCAGTGGCCCTGAATAGGAATACATGCATCCCCTTCCTCTCTTGGTTCAAATGACTCATTGCGTCCATCAGCATTACAGTTCTGCAATGTGACTATTCTTCTGTAAATTTCGTATCGAAATGAAAATGATGCTATTCGCACGCTGGTAAAACAGACTTGTGCAAACAAAGGTGTTCCCATGTAAAAAGTGTTTGTTTTCTTGCCGCCTGTATTTATAAACGAAATAAAATTATTTAATATTTTACAAAATATATTTCTGTCATTGCAAGTGTCATATACTGGGTTATCATCATCATTATCAAGTCATTATCATTTACTAGATTGAACGGTAAGTTAAGAATATAAAAGTATACTTTGGTAGGATGTGTTATTTTGTCATAAGTATTGTTAATTAGTGTTTATAGATCAAATTAAAAAAATCTACACTCTGCAACCTTTCTCTTTAGAATCTTTCTTTACGCCTTGTCATCGGCTCCTTCGCAGGTGCATTACAAAGATTTGAAAATAAACAGAGTGGCAAACGAAAAAGGAACAAAAATCCGGCATTTTGGCGTATGAATTTTCCAGAGATTTATGGTTAACTTACTTAGTGCTCAGAGCAACACTAAACAACTTATCAAATTATGATATGTCTTGGGAGATGCCTAATTAAATAAGCGCGCTTTATTCAATAGAGAAGGTAAATAACGTGTTTATTCACAAGAAAGAGAATGTATGTGTACCAAATATCCATTTTCAGAATATTTAATCTGATATTGGCGAAAATTGCGTGCTTCCATACTAAAACAGTAATGTTCTTAGTATGATTATGAAGTGATGTGAAAAGTATATTGGACAATCAAATTTGTTCCTTTTTGTAGGCAGATAGCTTATTTGATCGGTTTTTGGCTGTAGTAAGCGCCATTTCATAAAATAATTATAAATACTATTAAACAAAATATTATTAATTAAATCAGTCGATTCCTGTTCTGTTTTCAAATATATTTCGTCGGAGCGTTACACCTAAGCGAGACACATTACATCTAAAATATCGTTATTTTAGAGTTAAGGTACACGTTTACAGAACAGTCTGTTTTTACTAGTAAGAATCTGATTATGATTCAGAACACGGTGTAGTATAGAAGAGTAGAAAACGCTGTCTTTGGTCGTGAAATAAACCGTTTAGCTGAAGATAAAACCATTCTTCTGGGGGAAAAAATTTAATGTGTCACTTATCTTGATCACCATCAACATATGCAAAAAGTCCTTATTAATGTATCTATTTTGTCGAATTTTGTTTCGTACTTAGGTTTGCCAACCGTTGCGAATAAGGCTTTCTTTAATGATTTCCTCGTATGTATCAATAGACGGTAAAATAATTGGTGCTGGTCCCATTTTCTGTATCCAACTCTCTGTATTTTTGAAAATTGCAAAAAACTTAACATTGCAAAAATACAATAATGGTGACATTTGTTTATAAAACAGTTCTAAAATATAGATGTTTAAATACGGTCATGTACATTTTTTTAAACTAGTTTTCGAGTAATTTCTTCTTGAAGTTAATTCAATATATGAAACAATTACTCAAACTCAATTTTTTCTCGACATTTTTCTACTGTTTAGCGAAGGTACATAAAATGGCGCAAGTCTCATTTTCGTTGACCTGAAATTTTTTTCAAAAATTAAAACAGTTATAAAAATGCGAGAAAGTTTGTTCTTCTGTTGCATCACTAGTTTTTCTTGCAGTTCTTTAAAGCATTTTTTCAATGCAATTAGCTTAGAGCAACATTCATTGTATTGATGAATATTGCAACGTATTGTTTGTGTGCGAGGCAAAGTCTTGTGAGAGTTACTGTAAACCCTGTGTCATTACAAAACCCTGTAAATAAACTTGTAGAAAGTTAAGAGGAACGGAACTACTGAGAGTAGTTCAGTTCATCAAGTGCCTTCTTCACCCCATTAACACTCATGGCTTGTTGAAGACATTAGTGGTGTAAACTCGAGAAGTGAAACAATTAATTTTGCTCTGAAATTAAGGATCGAAGCCTCATTCATTCTTTTTCATTTCAGTGACTTTTTAAAATACTATATATCGTAAAAATGCTGCCGAGTATGCATCCGAATGGATTAGTATGTGTCACATTCCGATCGCTGAGCAAAATAGCTCGCAATCTACACTACTCAAGAAGGAGAAAAAACACTATCAACCCAGAACCGGTGGTATGTTATTTTGGGGGGAATAACAGGAAACATCTAATTTTAAGTTTACTTGTAAATGTTTCTGTGAATCGTATCTTGCAGGAGGAAAAGAAGATTGATATTGAAGGAATTGACATCAACTACGTGCAAGTTGGAACTGGACCACATCACATTCTGCTTACACCTGGTGCTTTAGGTATGGAATATTAATATAAAATTCAAATTTTTTAATGAATAGTGAAAATAAAGAATGTGTGCTCTTGATTAGGTTCGTGCGTATATAGTCATACTAGCCCCAGGCTTGGAGCTCACTCACATTATAGAAATATTGAAACTTTATTGAATATAATTATTAAAGACAAAGAAAAGTAACAGATCTAAAAAACCGTCAGTTTTTAAGAATGTGAATAAATATGTTCAGAAAATAGTTACTTTTTCTAGTATCAATCCATTAAGATAGTTCCGATTTTATAAGATGATAAGATATAAGATGATTTTGTTTCATGGTGCGAAATAAACTGCTGTACTCAGCATTCGAGTGAAATCGTTCTCCTGCAAAATGACAATTTTTAAACGAGTCGCTTTTCATGCACACCGGCAAAATATAAATTTACTTAACATTGTAACTTACTTTACTCCTTCATTATACTGAAATATACTAAACAGCCAACCAGGAGTTTTCTAATGTCGGGGGGTGGGGGAGGGGCAGCAAGTAGTGCCTAGTGAATTTAATATTTTTTGATAAATTAATTTTTATTTGTTAATTTATAGTTATTGATAACGTATGATGTATGATGCCTGGGGCGCACAAAATTGCTAGACGTGTACTTTTCAAGAGCAATTAACTTTCAATGTCATATATTGATCAATTTCTACGAATTAGTTCGCAATTTTTAAAGTAGGTACTGAAATTGGGAATTTGAAATCTCGGACAAAAATGTAACCTAATTATACACTATTTCGGCTACTCTGCAGGTGAAATGATTACGATTGAAGATATTAACCTGTCGAAAATGAAATGTCAGGGTATTTTTTTATATAAGCAGGACTTTAAATAAATCACAGCTGACAAGTCGCTACAAAAGACATACATGTTTGAGGATTGAAATGTTTAGTTTCGAAGGTAACTATTCTCCTAGTTTAAAGAGCAATACCCTCAGGTTTTCACCAGAATGTTCATCTTGTCTTGTTTTATTTGTCTCGTTTTTCGTGTATCGTTTTTCGTGGCTTGTTTATCTTGTCTCGTTGTTCGCGTCTTGAATGTCGGGTCTCCTTTTTCATGTCTCGTATTATGTCTTGTTTTCGTGTCCTGTTCTTTGTTACTCGTTTTTCTTGTCCCGTTTTTCTCGTTTCGTTTTGCGTTTTTTCTCTTTTTCGATATTCGTTTTCCCTTTCTCGTGTCTTGTTCTTTGTGTCTCGTTTTCTGATCTTAATCTTTCGCTTTTTAATTTTTTTGTTTTGTTTCTTGATTTCCGTAATTCGTTATTTGTTTTTCGTATTTCATTTTTCGTTTTTTGTTTTTCGGGTTTTTGTTCCTTGTTTTTCGTGCCTTGTTTCTGGTGTGTTGTTTTTGGGTGTCGTTTTTCGGGTCTCTTTTTCCTGTCTCGTTTATCGTGTCCGGTTTTCCACGACTCGTTTTTCGTGTCTCAGTTTTCGTGTGTTGTTTTCGTAAATGGTTTTTCTTGACACTTGAAATGAACTTCTCTTTTTTCGTGTCTTGTTTTCCTTGTCTCGTGTTTTGTTCTTCAACACTCGTTTTTTTTATTTCTAGTGTTTTGTTTGTAATATTCGTTATTTGTTTCGTTTTTCTTTTCTCATATTTCGTTTTTCGGTTTTTCCCGTATTTTGTTTTCAGTTTACAGTTATCTTGTCTTGTTTTTCGGGTCCCGTTTTTCGTGTCTCGTTTTTCGTGTCTCGGTTTTCGTGTTACGTTTTTGTGTCGTTTTTCGTGTCAGGTTTTTGTGTCTCGTTTATCATGCTTCGTTTCTGGTGTGTCCTTTTTTGTGTGACGTGTTTTGTTTCTCGTTTTGCGTGTCTCGTTTTTCGTGACGCGTTCGTCCTTTCTTTTCATGTCTCGTTTTTCTTGATTCTTTATTGTGTCACGTTCTTCATGTGTCCTTTTCGTATCTCATTCTTCGTGTGTTTTTCGTGTCTCGTTTTTCGTGGTTCTTCTTCTCGCCACGTTTTTTGTGTCTCGTTTTTCGTATTTCTCTTATTGTCTTGTTTTTCCGTTTTCCCTTTTTTTGTTTCAGTTTTCGGTTTTCGATTATCGTGGCCTGTATTTTGTTTCTCGATTTCGTGTCTCGTTCTTCGTGACTTGATTTTTGTGCTTTGTGTTTTTTTGTGTGTGTCGTTTTTCGTGTCTCGTTTTACTGCCTCGTTTTTTGTGGGTCTTTTTTGTGCCAGGTTTTTTGGGTCCCGTTTTTCGGGTCACATTTTTCGGAACTCTTTTTTCGTGTCTCGATATTCATGCCTCGTTTATCGGGTCTCGATTTTTATGTCTGTTTTTCGTGAATCTCTTTTTGTGGCTGGTTTTTGTGTTGTTTATCGTGCCTTATTTATTGTCTCTTTTTGGTCTCGTTTTTCATGTATTGTTTTTCGTGTTTAATTTTTGTGTGTTGTTTTTTGTCTTGGTTTTCATATATCGGTTTTCGTCTGTCGTTCGCGTCTCGAATGTCGGGTATTGTTTTTGGTGGCTCGTTTTTCGTGTCCTGTTTATCGTATATTGTAATGTTTCTCGTTTTTCTTGTCCCGTTTTTCGTATTTGTTCTTTCTCTTTATCGTTTCCCTTTTTCGTGTTTTGTTTTTTGTGAAGAATTTCTTTATCTTTGTTTTTTTATTTTTTTTACTTAAGTTATTTGTTTTTCTTTTTTCCTTTTTTGTTTTCTAGTTTTCTGTTTCCGTTTTTCCATATTGTTTTCAGTTTTCAGTTTTCATTTTGGTGTCGAGTTTTGGGGTTTTTGTGACTCTTTATCGTTTAACTTTTTTCGAGACTCAATTTTCGTGTGTCGTTTTTTGTGTCTCTTCTTTCGTGTCTCATTTTTAGTTTCTGGTTTTCCATGTCTCGATTATTGTGTCTCGATTTTCGCGTCTCATTATTCATGTATCGTTGTTCGTGTATGGTCTTTGTATCTCGTTTCTCTTGTCTTGTTTTTCGTGTTTCGTGTTTTATTTTTATTTTTTATTTTTTAGTGTTTTGTTGTTTTAATATTCGTTATTTCATGTTTTTCGTACCGCATCTTCGTTTTACGGTTTCTGTATTCCTTTTTTTTGCATTCAGATTTTAGTTTTCGGTTTCGTGACTCGTATTTTGTCTCTCAGTTTTCGTGACTCATTCTTCATGTCTCGTCGTGTTTGTCGTTTTTTGTGTGACGTTTTTCGTGTCACGTTTTCCTGTCTCGTGTTTCGTGAGTCGTTTTTCGTGTGTCGTTTTACGTTTCTCGTTTCACTGGTCTCGTTTTCGTTTCTCGTTTTTGGAGTCCGGTTTTTTGTTTTTCGTGTATCGTTTTTTCGTTTTTCGTTTTGCCGCTTTCCATGTCTTGTTGTCCGTGTCTCGTGTTTTGTTTTTAAACTTTCCTTTTTTTATTTTTGGACTTTTTTAAATAGTCGTTGTTTTTCGTTTTTCATTTTTCGGTTTTTCCCGTTTTTTGTTTTCAGTTTTCGGTTTTCGATTATCATGTCCGTTTTTGTTGTGTGTCGTTTTTCGTGTCTCATTTTTTGTGTCTCGTTTTCTGTCTCATTTTTCATGTCTTGTTTATCTTGTCTCGTTGTTTGCGTCTTGAATGTTGGGTCTCGTTTTTCATGTCTCGTTTTTTAACTTGTTTTCGGTTCTTGTTTTTTCTTTCTCGTTTTTGTTCCTTTTTTTGGTCCCGTTTTGCGTTTTTTCTCTTTGTCGTTATTCGTTTTCCATTTTTCGTGTCATGTATTCTGATCTTAATCTTTCGTTTAATATTTTTTTTTGATTTCCGTAATTCGTTATTTGTTTTTCGTATTCCATTTTTCGTTTTTAGTTTTCCGGTTTTTTGTTTCCGTTTTTCGGTTTTCAGTTTTAATTTTTAAATTTGGTGTGCCGATTTTCGTTATTTGCGAGTCGTATGGCGTGTTTCGGTCTTCGTTTCAAGTTTTTCGTATCTTGTATTTCGTGTCTCGTTTTTCATGTCTCGATTCGTGTTTCGTGTCTCGTTTTTCGTATCTCGTTCTTTGTGTCTCTGTGTGTTTTTTCGTGTCTCTTTTGTCCTGTCGTTTATTCGTGACTTTTTCTTTAACGTTTATCGTGTCCTGATTTTAGTGTCTCGTGTTTTGTGTCTTGTTTTACCTGACTCGTTTTACGTGTTTTGTTTTTCGTGCCTCGTTTTTTGTCTCGTTTTTCGTGTCTCTTTTGTCCTGTCGTTTTTTCGTGACACTTTTTCCTGCAACGTTTATCATGTCCTGATCTTAGTGTCTCGTTTTTTAGGTCTCGTTTTACGTGACTCGCTTGACGTGTCTGGTTTTTTGTGTCTCGATTTACGTGACACGTTTTTCGTGTGTCGTTTTTCGTGTCTCGTTTTTCGTGCCTCGTTTTCTGTGTCTCATTTACGTGACTCGTTTTTCGAGACTGGTTTTTTGTGTCTCGTTTTACGTGACTCGGTTTTCGTGTGTCATTTTTCGTGTCTCGTTTTTTGTCTCGTTTTTCGTGTCTCTTTTGTCTTGTCGTTTTTTCGTGACTCTTTTAGCTGCAATGTTTACCTGTCCGGATTTTCGTGTCTCGTTTTTTGTGCCTCCCTTTACGTGACTCTTTTATCGTGTCTCGTTTTTTGTTTCTCGTTTTACGTGATTCGTTTAACGTGTCTCGTGTTTTGTGTCTCGTTTTACGCGTCTCGTATTTCGTGTATCGTTTTTGTCTCGTTTTTCGTGTCTCCTTTGATCTGTTGTTTTTTCGTGACTCTTTTTCCTGCCACGTTTATCGTTTCCTCTTTTTCGTGTCTCGTTTTTTGTCTCGTTTTTCGTGTCTCTTTTGTCCTGTCGTGTTTTCGTGACACTTTTTCCTGCAACGTTTATCGTGTCCTGATTTTAGTGTCTCGTTTTTAGTGTCTCGTTGTACGTAACTCGTTTTACGTGTCTCGTTTTTTGTGTCTCGTTTCACGTGACTCCTTTAACGTGCTCGTTTTTTGTGTCTCGTTATACGTGACTCGTTTTACGTGTCTTGTTTTTCGTGTCTCTTTTTTTGTCTCGTTTTTCGTGTCTCTTTTGTCCTGTCGTTTTTTCGTGACTCTTTTTCCTGCAACGTTTATCGTGTCCTGATTTTAGTGTCACGTTTTTAGTGTCTCGTTGTACGTAACTCGTTTTACGAGTCTCGTTTTTTGTGTCTCGTTTTACGTGACTGTTTTACGTGTCTTGTTTTTCGTGTCTCGTTTTTGTCTCGTTTTTCGTGTCTCTTTTGACCTGTCGCTTTTTTGAGACTTTGCCTGCCACGTTTATGGTTTCCTGTTCTTCGTGTCTCCTTTGTTGTATCTCGTTTTACGTGTCTTAATTTTCGTACTCGTTCTTCGTGTCTCGTTCTTCGTTTCTCGCTCTTCGGGTCTCGTATTTTGTTTTTCGAGTCCTCTTTATCGTGTCTACTTTTTCGAGTTTTGTTTTTCGTGTCACGTTTATCGTGTCAAATTTTTGTGTCTCCCTTTTTGTGTTTGGTTTTTCTTGACTCGTTAATCGCGTAATAATGTCAATATCTCGTATTTGGTGTCCCGTTTTTCGTGCTTTATTTTCGTTTCACGTTTTTGTGCCTCGTTTATCGTGTCTCTTTTGTCCTGTCGTTTTTTCGTGACTCTTTTTCGTGCAATGTGTATCGTGTTCTGATTTTAGTGTCTCGTATTTTGTGTCTCGTTTTACGTGACACGTTTTTGTGTGTCGTTTTTCGTGACTCGTTTTTCGTGTCTGGTTTTTTGTGTCTCGTTTTACGTGACTCGTTTAACGTGCTCGTTTTTTGTGTCTTGTTTTACCTGACTCATTTTACGTGTCTTGTTTTTCGTGCCTCGTTTTTTGTCTCGTTTTTCGTGTCTCTTTTGTCCTGTCGTGTTTTCGTGACACTTTTTCCTGCAACGTTTATCATGTCCTGATCTTAGTGTCTGTTTTTTTGTGTCTCGTTTTACGTGACTCGCTTTACGTGTCTGTTTTTTTGTCTCGATTTACGTGACACGTTTTTCGTGTGACTTTTTCGTGTCTCGTTTTTCGTGTCTCGTTTTCTGTGTCTCATTTACGTGACTCGTTTTTCGTGTCTGGTTTTTTGTGTCTCGTTTTACGTGACTCGGTTTTCGTGTGTCATTTTTCATGTCTCGTTTTTTGTCTCGTTTTTCGTGTCTCTTTTGTCCTGTCATTTTTTCGTGACTCTTTTACCTGCAATGTTTACCTCTCCGGATTTTAGTGTCTCGTTTTTTGTGCCTCCTTTTACGTGACTCGTTTAACGTGTCTCGTTTTTTGTGTCTCGTTTTACGTGTCTCGTTTTTCATTTCTCGTTTTTGTCTCGTTTTTCGTGTCTCCTTTGACCTGTCGTTTTTTCGTGACATTTTCCTGCCACGTTTATCTTTTCATCTTTTTCGTGTCTCGTTTTTTGTTTCGTTTTATGTAACTCGTTTATGTGTCTAATTTTTCGTGTCTCGTTTTTGTCTCGTTTTCGTGTCTCTTTGTATTGTCGTTTTTCGTGACCCTTCTTCCTGCAACGTTTATCGTGTCCTGATTTTAGTGTCTCGTTTTTTGTGACTTAGTGTCTCGTTTTTTGATTCTCGTTTTACGTGACTCGTTTTTTGTCTCGTTTTTCGTGTCTCGTTTTTTGTTTCGTTTTTCGGATTTCTTTTGTCCTGTCGTTTTTTCGTAAAACTTTTTCCTGCAACGTTTATCGTGTCCTGATCTTAGTGTCTCGCTTTTTGTGTCTCGTTTTTCGTGTCTCGTTTTTTGTCTCGTTTTTCGTGTCTCTTTTGTCCTGTCGTTTTTCGTGACACTTTTTCCTGAAATTTTTATCGTTTCCTGATCTTAGTGCCTCGTTTTTGTGTCTCGTATTACGTGACTCGTTTTACGAGACTTTTTTAACGTGTCTCGTTTTTTGTGTCTCGTTTTTTGTGTCTCGTATTTTGTCTCGTTTTTCGGGTTTCTTTTGACCTGTCGTTTTTTCGTGACTCTTCTTCCTGCCCCGTTTATCGTTTCCTCTTATTCGTGTCTCGTTTTACATGACTCCTTTTACGGTTCTCGTTTTTCGTGTCTCGTTTTTTGCGTCCTTTTTCGTGTTTTTTCTGCTGTTGTTTATTCGTTACCATTTTTTCTGATTTTAGTGTCCTGATTTTAGTGTCTCGCTTTTTGTGTCTCGTTTTACGTGTCTCGTTTTTTGTCTCGTTTTTCGTTTCTCTTTTGTCCTGTCGTTTTTTCGTGACACCTTTTTCTGCAACGTTTATCGTGATCCTAATGTCTCGTTTTTTGTGTCTCGTTTTACATGACTTGTTTTACGTGTCTGGGTTTTTTGTCTCGTTGTACGTGTCTTTTTTTTCGTGTCGCTGGAAAAGGACTTACGAAAAACGCAAAAGGAAAAACAAGAAGCGAAAAACGAGACACGAAAAACGTGGCTGGAGAAACACTCACGAAAAACGCGAAAGCAAGAACAATACACTAAAAACGAGACACGAAGAACCATACATGAAAAACGAGAGACGAAAAACTTATCACGAGACACAACAAACGACACACGAAAATTGGGACAAGAAAAACGAGACTCGTAAAACAAGACATAAAACGAGACACAAAAATCGAGACACGAAAAACATGGAAGGAAAAAGACTCACGAAAAACGTGACAAGAAATACGAGACACGAAAAACGAGACATGTAAAACGAGTCACGTAAAACAAGACAAAAACGAGACACGAAAAACCGGACACGATAAACGTGGCAGGAAAAACAGTCAATGACATACAAAAGATGAGACACGTAAAACGAGACACGTAAAACGAGACACGAAAAATGGGACACGGAAAAAGACACACGGAAAACGAGACAAATACAACGAGACACGATAACCGGGACACAAAATGCTTGGCAGGAAAAAGACTCACGAAATACGCGTCAAGAAACGAAAAACGTGACACGATAACGAGACACAAACAACTTGACACGAAAAACGAGAAACGAAAAACGAGACATGTAAAACGAGACACGAAAACGAGACACGTAATACAAGTCACGTAGAACGAGAAAAAAACGAGACACGGGAAACAGGACATGATAAACGTTACAGAAAAAACTCACGAAAAAGCGACCGGACAAAAGAAACACGAGAAAAGAGACACGGAAAACGAAAAACATAAAACGAGACACGAAAAACGAGAAACGAAAAACGTGTCACTTAAAGCGAGACACAACAAACAAGACACAACAAACGAGACACAAAAAATGGAACACGGAAAACGAGACATACAACGAGACACGAAAAACGGGACACGAAAAGCTTGAGAGGAAAGAACTTACGAAAACGCGACAAGGAAAACGAGACACGAAAGACGAGACACGAAAAACGTGTCACGTAAAACGAGACACAACAAACGAGACACAAAAATGGGACACGGAAAACGAGACATACAACGAGACACGAAAAACGGGACACGAAAAATGTGTCACGTAAAACGAGACAACAAATAAGACACAAAATGGGACACGGAAAACGAGACACGGAAAACGAGACATACAACGAGACACGAAAAACGGGACACGAAAAGCTTGTCAGGAAATAACTTACGAAAACGCGACAAGAAAAACGAGACACGAAAAACGAAACACAAAAAACCAGACACGAAAGACGAGACACGAAAAACATGTCACGTAAACCGAGACAATACAGTCGAGACACAAAAAATGAGACACGGAAAACGAGACATAAAACGAGACAAGAAAAACCGGACACAAAAAATGTTTCACGTAAGACGAGACACAACAAACGAGACACAAACAATAAGACACGGAAAACGAGACATACAACGAGACACGAAAAACGGGACACGAAAAATGTGTCACGTAAAACGAGACACAACAAACGAGACACAAAATTGTGACACGGAAAACGAGACACGGAAAACGAGACATACAACGAGACTCGAAAAACGGGAGACGAAAAGCTTGGCAGGAAAAAACTTACGAAAACGCGACAAGAAAAACGAGACACGAAAAACGTGGCATGAAGAAGAGTCACAAATAACCGACAGGATCAAGGAGACACGATAAACGAGACAAAAAACGAAACACGAAAAACAAGACACGTAAAATGAGACACAAAAAACGAACATGAAAAAATGACACGAAAAACGAGACACGAAACCTTGGCAGGAATATGACTAAAGAAATACGCGACATGTAAAACGAGCCAAGTAAATTTGGTAGAAAAACGACTTACAAAAAACGGGACAGGAAAAACGAGACATGAAAAACGAGACACGAAGAACGAGACACGAAAAACGAGACACCAAAACGAGACACGTAAGACAGGTCACCTAAAACGAGAAAAATCGAGACACGGGAAACAGGACATGATAAACGTTAAAGAAAAAAGAGTCACGAAAGAACGACGGGACCAAAGAAACACGAGAAAAGAGACACGTAAAACGAAAAACATAAAACGAGACACGAAAAACGTGGCTGGAAAGAGACTCACGAAAAACGAGCAGGAAAAAGAAGACAATAAAACAAGACACGAAAAACGAGACACGAAAAACGAGACATGTAAAACGAGTCACTTAAAAAAAGACAAAAAACGAGACACGAAAAACCGGACACGATAAACGTGGCAGGAAAAAGAGTCACGAAATATCGATAGGATCAAGGAGACACGATGAAAGAGACAAAAACGATACACCAAAAAAGAGACACCAAAAACTTGGCAAGAAAAAGACTCACGAAGAACGAGACACGAAAAATTGGAAACAAAAACGAGACACGTAAAACGCGACACATACAACGAGACAAGACAAACGGGACACGAAAAGCTTGGCAGGAAAAATACTCAGGAAAAACGCGTCAAGAAAAACGTGAAACGAATAACGAGACACGAAAACGAGACACCAGCAACTTGACACGAAAAACGAGCAACGAAAAACGAGACATGTAAAAAGAGTCACGAAAAACGAGAAACGAAAAACCAGACACGATAAACGTGGCAGGAAAAAGAGTCACGAAAAATCGACAGGATAGAGGAGACTCGATAAACGAGACAAAAACCGATACACAAAAAACGAGACATGTAAAACGAGACACGAAAAACGAGACACGAAGAACTTATCAGGAAAAGACTCACGAAAAGCGCGACACGAAAAACAAGACACTAAAAACGAGACACGAAGAACGAAACAAAAAAACGAGTAAGGAAAAACGTGTCACGTAAAACGAGACACAAAAACGAAACACGAAAAATGGGACACGAAAAACGAGATACGTAAAAGGAGATGCATAAACGAGACACGAAAAAGAGACACAAAAACGTGTCACGTAAAACGAGACACAACAAACGAGACACAAAAAATGGGACACGGAAAACGCGACACGGAAAACGAGACACAACGAGACACGAAAAACGGGACACGAAAAGCTTGGGAAGAAACTAGGGGAGAACTTACAAAAAAGCGACAAGAAAAACGAGACACGAAAAACGAGACACGAAAGACGAGACACGAAAACGAGACACGAAAACGAGACCCGAAAACGAGACACGTGATACAAGTCACGTAAAACGAGAAAAACACGAGACACGGGAAACAGGACATGATAAATGTTAAAGAAAAAACTCACGAAAAGCGACAGGACAAAAGAAACACGAGAAAAGAGACACGGAAAACGAAAAACATAAAACGAGACACGAAGAACGAGACACGAAAAACGAGAATCGAAAAACGTGTCACGTAAAACGACACACAACAAACGAGACACAACAAACGCGACACAAAGAATGGGACACGGAAAACGAGACACGGAAAACGAACCTACAACGAGACACGGAAAACGGGACACGAAAAGCTTGAGAGGAAAAAACTTACGAAAACGCGACAAGAAAAACGAGACACGAAAAACGAGACACAAAAAACGAGATACGAAAGACGAGACACGAAAAACGTGTCACGTAAAACAAGACAATACAAACGAGACACAAAAAAATTGGACACGGAAAACAAATCATACAACGAGACATACAACGAGACACGAAAAACGGGACACGAAAAACGAGACATGTAAAACGAGACACGTAAACGAGACAAAAAGAGAGATACGAAAAACCGGACACGATAAACATGGCAGGAAGAAGAGTCACGACAAATCGATTGGATCAAGGAGACACGATAAAAGAGAAAAAAACGATACACGAAAAAGAAGACACGTAAAACGAGACACAAAAAACGAGACATGAAAAACAGGACACGAAAAACAAGACACAAAAAACGGGACACGAAACCTTGGCAGAAAAATGACTAACGAAATACGCGACATGAAAAACGAGACACGAAAAACGAGACAAGTATATTTGGCAGAAAAACGACTCACACAAAACGCGACAGGAAAAACGAAACATGATAAACGAGACACGAAAAACGAGACACGAAAAACAGGACACGAAAAACGAGACACGAAAGACGAGACACGAAAAACGAATACGAAAACGAGTTACGTAAAACGAGACACGAAAACGAGACATGTAGAACGAGAAACGTAAACGAGACAAAAAACGAGACACGAAAAACAAGATACGTAAAACGAGACACAAAAAAACAGACATGAAAAACAGGACACGAAAAACGAGACATTAAAAACGGTACAGGAAACCTTGGCAGGAAAATAAAAACGAAATACGCGACATGACAAACGAGACACGAAAAACGAGACGAGTAAATTTGGCAGAAAAACGACTCACAAAAAACGAGACAGGAAAAACGAGTCATGTAAAACGAGACACGAAAAACGAGACACGAAAAACGAGACAAAAACGGGACACGTAATACAAGTCACGTTTAACGAGAAAAAAACGAGACACGGAAAACAGGACATGATAAACGTTAAAGAAAAAAGAGTAACGAAAGAACGACGGGGCCAAAGAAACACGAACAGAAACACGTAAAACGAAAAACATAAGACGAGACACGAAAAACGAGACACGAAAAACTTGGCTGGAAAGAGACACACGAAAACGCGACAGGAAAAACAAGACAATAAAACGAGACACGAAGAACGAGACTCGAAAAACGAGACACAAAAAACATGGCAGGAAAATGACTCACGAAAAACGCGACAAGAAATACGAGGCACGAAAAACCAGACACGAAAAATGAGACATGTAATACGAGTCACGTAAAAACAGACAAAAAATGAGACACGAAAAACCGGACACGATAAACGTGGCAGGAAAAAGAGTCACGAAAAATCGATAAGATCAAGGAGACACGATGAACGAGACAAAAAACGATACACGAAAAAAGAGACACGAAAAACTTGGCAGGAAAAAGACTCACGAAGAACGAGACACGAAAAACGAGACACGAAAAATTGGAAACAAAAAAGAGACACGTAAAAGGAGACACGAAAAATGGGACACATAAACGGCACACGGAAAACGAGAAACATACAACAAGACACGACAAACGGGACACGAAAAGCTTGGCAGGAAAAAGACTCACGAAAAACGCGACAAGAAAAACGAGAAACGAAAAAGGAGACACGAAAACGTGACACAAACAACTTGACACGAAAAACGAGAGAAATGTAAATGAGTCACGAAAAACGAGAGAAAAAACGAGACACGAAAAACCGGACACGATAAACGTGGCAGGAAAAAGAGTCACGAAAAATTGACAGGATCAAGGAGTCACGATAAACGAGACAGAAACCGATACACAAAAAACGAGACATGTAAAACGAGACACATTAAACGAGACACGAAAAACAAGACACGAAGAACTTATCAGGAAAAGACTCACAATAAGCGCGACACGAAAAACAAAACACTAAATACGAGACACGAAGAAGGAAACACGAAAAAGAGGCACGAAAAACGTGTCACGCAAAACGAGACACAAAAAATTGGACACGGAAAACGAGACACGGAAAACAAGACACGAAACACGGGACACGAAAAGCTTGGCAGGAAAAACTTACGAAAACGCGACAAGAAAAACAAGACACGAAAAACAAGACAAAAAATCAAACACGAAAGGCGAGACATGAAAAACGTGTCACGTAAAACGAGACAATACAAACGAAACACAAAAAATGGGACACGGAAAACGAGACATACAACGAGACACGAAAAACGGGCTACGAAAAATGTGACACGCAAAACGAGACACAACAAACGAGACACAAAAAATGGGACACGGAAAACGAGACATACGAGACATACAATGAGACACGAAAGACGAGACACGAAAAACGAGACACGAAAGACGAGACACGAAAAACGAGACACGAAAACGAGACACGTAAAACGAGACACGAAAAATTAGACACGATAGACGAGAAACGGAAAACGAGACATGTAAAACGAGACACGTAAACGAGACAAAAAACGAGACACGAAAAACCGGACACGATATACGTGGCAGGAAGAAGAGTCACGAAAAATCGAAAGGATCAAGGAGACACGATAAACGAGACAAAAAACGATACACGAAAAACAAGACACGTAAAACGAGACACAAAAAACGAACATGAAAAACATGACACGAAAAACGAGACACGAAAAACGGGACACGAAACCTTGGCAGGAAAATGACTAACGAAATACGCGACATGAAAAACGAGACACGAAAAACGAGTCAAGTAAATTTCGCAGAAAAACGACTCACAAAAAACGCGACAAAAATAACGAGACACGAAAAACGAGACACGGAAAATGAGACCCGAAAACGAGACACGTGATCAAGTCACGTAAAACGAGAAAAAAACGAGACACGGGAAACAGGACATGATAAACGTTAAAGAAAAAACTCACAAAAAAGCGACAGGACAAAAAACACGAGAAAAGTGACACGGAAAACGAAAAACAAAAAACGAGACACGAAAAACGAGACACGAAGAACGAGACTCGAAAAACGAGAAATGAAAAACGTATCACGTAAAACGAGACACAACAAACGAGACACAAAAATTGGGAAACGGAAAACGAGACACGGAAAACGAGACATACAACGAGACACGAAAAACGGGACACGAAAAGCTTGGGAGGAAAAAACTTACGAAAATGCGACAAGAAAAACGAGACACGAAAAACGAGACACAAAAAACGAGACACGAAAGACGAGACACGAAAAAGTGTCACGTAAAACGAGACACAACTAACGAGACACAAAAAAAAGGACACGGAAAACGAGACATACAACGAGACACGAAAAACGGGACACGAAAAATGTGTCACGTAAAACGAGACACAACAAACGAGACACAAAAAAGGGACACGGAAAACGAGACACGGAAAACGAGACATACAACGAGACACGAAAAACGGGACACGAAAAGCTTGGGAGGAAAAAACTTACAAAATCGCGACAAGAAAAACGAGACACGAAAGACGAGACATGAAAAACGAGACACGAAAACGAGACACGTAAAACGGTACACGAAAAACCAGACACGAATGACGAGAAACGAAAAACGAGACATGTAAAAATAGACACGTAAACGTGACAAAAAACGAGACACGAAAAACCGGACACGATAAACGTGGCAGGAAGAAGAGTCACTAAAAATCGAAAGGATCAAGGAGATACGATAAACGAGACAAAAAACGATACACGAAAAACAAGACACGTAAAACGAGACACAAAAAACGAACATAAAAAAATGACACGAAAAACGAGACACGAAAAACGGGACACGAGACCTTGGCAGGAAAATGACTAACGAAATACGCGACATGAAAAACGAGACACGAAAAACGAGTCAAGTAAATTTGGCAGAAAAAGACTCACAAAAAACGCGACAGGACTAACGAGACACGAAAACGAGACCCGAAAACGAGACACTTGATACGAGTCACGTAAAACGAGAAAAAAACGAGACACGGGAAACAGAACATGATAAACGTTAAAGAAAAAACTCACGAAAAAGCGACAGGACAAAAGAAACACGAGAAACGAGACACGGAAAACGAAAAACATAAAACGAGACACGAAA
Source organism: Gryllus longicercus (assembly GCA_038098605.1). Classification (NCBI taxonomy): domain Eukaryota; kingdom Metazoa; phylum Arthropoda; class Insecta; order Orthoptera; family Gryllidae; genus Gryllus; species Gryllus longicercus. The sequence goes on along the minus strand of JAZDUA010000223.1, from coordinate 451,578 downwards.
AACGCGACACGAAGTACGAGACACGAAAAACGAGACACGAAAAACGTGTCACGTAAAACGAGACACAACAAACGAGACACAAAAAATGGGACACGGAAAATGAGACATACAACGAGACACGAAAAACGGGACACGAAAAATGTGTCACGTAAAACGAGACGCAACAAACGAGACACAAAAAATGGGACACGGAAAACGAGACACGGAATACGAGACATATGAGACACGAAAAACGGGACACGAAAAGTTTGGCAGAAAAAACTTACGAAAACGCGACAAGAAAAACGAGACACGAAAAACGAGACCCAAAAAACGAGACCTGAAAGACGAGACACGAAAATCGTGTCACGTAAAACAAGACAATACAAACGAGACTCAAAAAATGGGACACGGAAAACGAGTCATACAACGAAACACGAAAAACGGGACAAGAAAAATGTGTCAGGTAAAACGAGACACAAAAACGAGACACAAAAAATGGGAACGGGTAACGAGACACGAAAAACGTGACACAAAAAACGGGACACGAAAATCTTGGCAGGAAAAACTTACGAAAACGCGACAAGAAAAACAAGACACGAAAAAAGTCACAAAAAACCAGACACGAAAGACGAGACACGAAAAACGTGACAATACAAACAAAACACAACAAATGGGACGCGGAAAACGAGACATACAACGAGACATACGAGTCACGAAAAACCGGACATAAAAAATGTGTCACGTAAGACGAGACACAACAAACGAGACACAAAAAATGGGACACGGAATACGAGACATACAACGAGACACGAAAAACCGGACACGAAAAATGTGTCACGTAAAACGAGACAACAAACGAGACACAAAAAATGGGAGACGGAAAACGAGACATACAACGAGACACGAAAAACGGGACACGAAAAGCTTGGGAGGAAAAAACTTACAAAAACGCGACAAGAAAAACGAGACACGAAAAACGAGACACGAAAACGAGACACGTAAAACGGTACACGAAAAACCAGACACGAATGACGAGAAACGAAAAACGAGACATGTAAAAATAGGCACGTAAACGAGACAAAAAACGAGACACGAAAAACCGGACACGATAAACGTGGCAGGAAGAAGTGTCACGAAAAATCGAAAGGATCAAGGAGATACGATAAACGAGACAAAAAACGATACACGAAAAACAAGACAGGTAAAACGAGACACAAAAAACGAACATAAAAAATGACACGAAAAACGAGACACGAAAAACGGGACACGAAACCTTGGCTGGAAAATGACTAACGAAATACGCGACATGAAAAACGAGACACGAAAAACGAGTCAAGTAAATTTGGCAGAAAAAGACTCACAAAAAACGCGAACGGACTAACGAGACAGGAAAACGAGACCCGAAAACGAGACACGTGATACGAGTCACGTAAAACGAGAAAAAAACGAGACACGGGAAACAGAACATGATAAACGTTAAAGAAAAAACTCACGAAAAAGCGACAGGACAAAAGTAACACGAGAAAAGAGACACGGAAAACGAAAAACATAAAACGAGACACGAAAAACGCGACACGAAGAAGGAGACACGAAAAACGAGAAACGAAAAACGTGTCACGTAAAACGAGACACAACAAACGAGACACAGAAAATGGGACACGGAAAACGAGACATACAACGAGACACGAAAAACGGGACACGAAAAGTTTGGCAGAAAAAAATTACGAAAACGCGACAAGAAAAACGAGACACGAAAAACGAGACACAAAAAACCAAACACGAAAGACGAGACACGAAAAACATGTCACGTAAAACGAGACAATTTAACGAGACACTAAAATGGGACACGGAAAACGAGACATACTACGAGACATACAACGAGACACGAAAAACGGGACACGAAAAATGTGTCACATAAAACGAGACACAACAAACGAGACACAAAAAATGGGACACGAAAACGAGTCACGGAAAACGAGACATTCAACGAGACACGAAAAACGGGACACGAAAAGCTTGGCAGGAAAAAACTTACGAAGACGCGACAAGAAAAACGAAACACGAAAAAGGAGACATGTAAAACGAGACACGTAAACGTGACAAAAAACGAGACACGAAAAACCGGACACGATAAACGTGGCAGGAAGAACAGTCTCGAAAAATCGACAGGATCAAGGAGACACGATAAACGTGACAAAAAACGATACACGAAAAACAAGACATGTAAAACGAGACATGAAGAAATGATGAAACATGAAAAAAACATGAAAAAAATGACACGATAAACGAGACACGAAAAACGGGACACGAAACCTTTGCAGGAATATGACTAACGAAGTACGCGACATGAAAAACGAGACACGAAAAACGAGACAAGTAAATTTGGCAGAAAAACGACTCACAAAAAAGTCGACAGGAAAAACGAGACATGAAAAACGAGAACGAAGAACGAGACACGAAAAACGAGACACGAAAAATGGGATACGAAAAACGATACGTAAAACGAGACGCATAAACGAGACACGAAAAAAGAGACACGAAAAACGTGTCACGTAAAACGAGACAACACAAACGAGACACAAAAAATGGGACACCGAAAACGAGACACGGAAAACGAGACATACAACGAGACACGAAAGCTTGGGAGAAAAAACTTAAGAAAACGCGACAAAAAAACGAGACACGAAAAACGAGACACGAAATACGAGACACGAAAAACTTTTCACGTAAAACGAGACACAACAAACGAGTTACAAAAAATTGGACACGGAAAACGAGACACGGAAAACGGGACACGAAAGACGAGACACGGAAAACGAGACATGCAAAACGAGACACGTAAACGAGACAAAAAGAGAGACACGAAAAACCGGACACGATAAACATGGCAGGAAGAAGAGTCACGACAAATCGATTGGATCAAGGAGACACGATAAACGAGACAAAAAACGATACACGAAAAAGAAGACACGTAAAACGAGACACAAAAACGAGACATAAAAAACAGGACACGAAAAACGAGACACAAAAAACGGGACACGAAACCTTGGCAGGAAAATGACTAACGAAATACGCGACATGAAAAACGAGACACGAAAAACGAGACAAGTATATTTGGCACAAAAACGACTCGCAAAAAACGCGACAGGAAAAACGAAACATGATAAACGAGACACGAAAAACGAGACACGCAAGACGAGACACGAAAAACGAGATTGAAAATGAGTTACGGAAAACGAAACACGAAAAACGAGACACGAAAGACGAGACACGAAAAACGAATACGAAAACGAGTTACGTAAAACGAGACACGAAAACGAGACATGTAGAACGAGACACGTAAACGAGACAAAAACGAGACACGAAAAACAAGATACGTAAAACGAGACACAAAAAACGTGACATGAAAAACAGGACACGAAAAACGAGACATTAAAAACGGGACAGGAAACCTTGGCAGGAAAATGACTAACGAAATACGCGACATGTAAAACGAGACACGAAAAACGAGACAAGTAAATTTGGCAGAAAAACGACTCACAAAAAACGAGACAGGAAAAACGAGTCATGTAAAACGAGACACGAAAAACGAGACACGAAAAACGAGACACGAAAACGGGACATGTAATACAAGTCACGTTAAACGAGAAAAAAACGAGACAAGGAAAACAGGACATGATAAACGTTAAAGAAAAAAGAGTAACGAAAGAACGACGGGACCAAAGAAACACGAAAACACGTAAAGAAACACGAACAGAAACACGTAAAACGAAAAACATAAGACGAGACACGAAAAACGAGACACGAAAAACTTGGCTGGAAAGAGACTCACGACAACGCGACAGGAAAAACAAGACAATAAAACGAAACACGAAGAACGAGACTCGAAAAACGAGACACAGAAAACATGGCAGGAAAAAGACTTACGAAAAACGCGACAAGAAATACGAGGCACGAAAAACCAGACACGAAAAACGAGACATGTAATACAAGTCACGTAAAAACAGACAAAAAACGAGACACGAAAAACCGGACACGATAAACGTGGCAGGAAAAAGAGTCACGAAAAATCGATAAGATCAAGGAGACACGATGAACGAGACAAAAAACGATACACGAAAAAAGAGACACGAAAAACTTGGCAGGAAAAAGACTCACGAAGAACGAGACACGAAAAACGAGACACGAAAAATTGGAAACAAAAACGAGACACGTAAAAGGAGACACGAAAAATGGGACACAGAAACCGACACACGGAAAACGAGAAACATACGAGACACGACAAACGGGACACGAAAAGCTTGGCAGGAAAAAGACTCACGAAAAACGCGACAAGAAAAACGAGAAACGAAAAAGGAGACACGAAAACGAGACACGAACAACTTGACACGAAAAACGAGAAACGAAAAACGAGACATGTAAAACGAGTCACGAAAAACGAGAGAAAAAACGAGACACGAAAAACATGACACGATAAACGTGGCAGGAAAAAGAGTCACGAAAAATTGACAGGATCAAGGAGTCACGATAAACGAGACAGAAACCGATATACAAAAAACGAGACATGTAAAACGAGACACATTAAACGAGACACGAAAAACGAGACACGAAGAACTTATCAGGAAAAGACTCACAAAAAGCGCGACACGAAAAACAAGACACCAAATACGAGACACGAAGAACGAAACACGAAAAACGAGACACGAAAAACGTGTCACGCAAAACGAGAGACAACAAACGAGACACTAAAAATGGGACACGAAAAACGAGACACGTAAAACGAGACACATACAACGGGACACGAAAAGCTTGGCAGGAAAAAGACTCACGAAAAACGAGACAAGAAATTCGAAACACGAAAAACTAGACACGAAAAACGAGACATGTAAATCGAGTCACATAAAACGAGACAAAAAACGAGACACGAAATCCGGACACGATAAACGTGGCAGGAAAAAGTGTCACGAAAAACCGACAGGATGAAGGAGACGCGATAAACGAGACAAAAAACGATACACGAAAACGAGGCACGTAAAAGGAGACACAAAAAAGTGACACGAAAAACGTGACCCGAAAAACGTGACTCGAAAAATTACACACGATAAATAGGAGACGAAAAACAATTTACGAGACACGAAAAACGAGACACGAAGAACGAGACACGAAAAACGCGACAGGAAAAACGATACACGAAAAACGAGACACAATATACGAGACACGAAAAAAGAGGCACGAAAAACGAGACACGAAAGACGAGAATCGTAAAACGAAACACGTAAAAAAGTCACAAAAACGAGACACGAAAAACGGGTCACGAAAAACGTGGCAGGAAAAAAACTCACGAAAAACGAAACAGGAATACGAGAAACGTAAAACGACAACAGAAATAACAAAACACCAGAAACAAGACAGGACAATCTAAATACGTAGAACGAGGCACGAAAACGAGAGAGAAAATACGGTCTCGATAATCGCAAACCGAAAACTGAAAACAGAAAACGGAAAAGGGAAACCGAAACACGAAATATGAGAATCAAAAAACGAAAAACAAATAAGGGATATTAAAATACAAAACACCAAAAATAAATTAAACACAGTTGATGAAAATACAAGAGACACGGAAACCATGACAAGAAAAACGGGACAAAAAACAATACACGAAAACCACACACGAAAACTGAGACCCGAAAAACGAGACACGAAAAACGCGACACGATAACAAAACACGAAAAAGAGACACAAAAAAGGAGGGACAAAAATCGAGACACAAAAACGAGACACGAAAACGGGACACGAAAATCGCGTTCGGAAAAACGAGACACGAACGAGACACGGAAAAACAGTCACGAAAAACGAGACAAGAATAACGAGTTACAAAAATTGAGACTCGAAGAATGAGACACGAAAAACAAGACACTAAAAAATAAACACAAAGAACGAGACACTAATAACCATACACGACAAACAAAAAATGAACACTAAAAACGAGACCCGAAAAGCGATAAATGAGTCACAAAAAACGAAAAACGGGAAACCAAATTCGAAAACTGGAAAAGAAAACAGAAAATCGAAAACTGGAAAAAGAAAAACGAAAAACAAAAATCGAAAACTCAAAAACGAAAGATGGGAGGACTCGAAAATCCAAAAACGAAAGATGAACATCAAAAAACGAGACACAATAAACAAGACACGGTAAACAAAAAACGAATCTCGTTATTCTTGTCTCGTTTTTCGCTTCCCATTTTTCTTTTATCCTCATTTGGATAAACGAAAAATGGGAAGCGAAAAACGAGACAAGAATAACGAAATTCAAAAAAATTACACGCAAAGCATGACAAATAAAACGGGACGAAAAACAGGACACGAATCACGGAAACAAGACAAGGAAAACTAGACACGAAAAACGACACGCAAAATGAGACACGAAAAAAGTGACACGAAAAACCAGAAACGCAAAACGTAACTCGAAACACGAGATGCGAAAAACGAGACACGAAGCACGAAAAACGAGATTTGAATAACGAGACCCAAAAAATGAGTTGCCAACAACAGGACTCGAATCACGAAAATGAGACACTAAAAACCAGATACGACACACGGAAAACAAGACACGAAAACGAGACGTGAAAGTTGAAAAAAAAAATAGCGAAAACAAAAAACATATTTAAAAAAACGAAAAATGTATATCAAAAAAGAGACAAAAAACAAGAAACAAAAAACGGAAAACGAAAACGGGAAAAAAGAAAAACGGGAAGTTAAAAACGAGACAAGAAAAACAAGAAAGAAAAAAGAAGACACGCTAAACAAAACGCGAAAACCGAAAACTGAAAACCGAAAACGTAAACATAAACCGAAACGGTAAACATAAACAAAAGACGGAAAACAAAAAACGAAAAATGAGAAACGGAAAACAAATAATTAATAACGATTATCAAAAAACAAAAGATGAAGATCAAAAATCGAGACACAAAAAACAAGACACGGAAAACTAAAAACGAAAATGTGAAAAAACGGAAAATGGCCGCGAAAAACGGGGCAAGAAAAACGAAAAACAAAAAACAAGCAAGCAAATTGACCATTTTTCAATTTGGGAATTCGAATTTCACAAGCTGCTTGTGCTTGTCTCAGAAAATATAAGTTTGGAATCGACAATGGCACGCAACGCAACATGGCAGTTTGAAAATCTAGATTGCCTTCTTATTGTTGAATGCTTTATTATTGTAAGTAACAACAGCTGACTATCAGAAATCCACATACAATACATGTACGTTACTTTACAACGCATTGCCAGATGGCATTAAACAACTGAAGTCCGTTCACAAATTTAAGTTAAAAGTAAAATCTTTTCTGTTGCACAACTGTTTCTATACAATTAGAGACTATATTGATTATCAAAAAGAAAAATAATGTTTATTTTAACAAAACAGTGATGTATATTGAATTAGTTTAATTTTTATTGTAAATTTTTTTAACAAGACTTGGTATGTTTGTAACAAATAATGTACTTCAGCTTCCGGGTCAGTGACCCCATCTCGATCAGGTTTTTGTCGTTTCCCTGATCCATTGAGCAAATGCTGAGATGGCCCTTTGTTTTGCTTCTGAACGTAAATGAATTTTCACTATGCGCACGTTTTGTTGATCTCTCCTTTTGTTGTAATGGTAGGAGAAGAGGTAAGGGCGAGTTGCTATTTTGTTAGCAATGCAGAAAAATCGTACTTGCAATTCGTGTACCGATGCAAATATGTTTTCTATAACTCGGGAACGAAAATGTCTCGTTTTTTTCAAATATTGCTAATCTCGCGCTTTTGTTAAAATTTATTTTTATTTATTTATTTTAAACTTTTACTCATCTTTCAACTATTTATAGTTAAAAGGACGGGATGGGATTCTGGAACTCAAGAAAACGTGCGCAACGTGATCTCCCCCATACGTCACATACAGTTTTTACTGTTTTTTGACTAAATGAATCTAAATTGTTGGGAGATGTTATAGATGCATGAAATTGAGTTTTAATTATCGAATTTGTGTTGATATATCAGATTTAAAACTAGAGTTTTCGCGTCTAACGTACTGCGATTGTTAATGAGTTTAACAAGTAGTGACTGAGAGGTGTTAACATGGACATAAGTTGCAATATATGCAACCGTTACTAAGAACGAGAAAGTACAAGCTGATGTAGCACCACAAGTTTATTTTTATTCAGTGCAGCCCTCCCAAGTAAAAGTAGCTTGGATCGCCACTGAAATTCATCGCAGAGCTGTACCATTCAAGGATAGAAGTAAGACTGATACTCGCAGATAGCCTATTGGTTGAGAGATATCTTCAATTAATTATATTAAGATTAAATGTTTAATACTTCCTTTCTGATAGCCAGTGCCGTGTGAACGCACGGGCCCACAATGTTCAAGGTCCCCTGATAGTTCTTAAAAACATTATTTAATAATAAATTTAAAAAATAATGTGTAATAATAATAATATTCATGATTAAACTATAGACAAAACATTGGCAAAAAGAAGTAATTCTTACATATTCGTATATGTATAATTTTTTGTTTGTTTAATGTTAGTTAAATTGAAACACTAAGAAATACTTTCAAAATATTTTTAAAAAGTTACAAAATACGATGTAAATTGATAGAACTTTCTTTATATTTCGGCACCGAAATTGGGAGGGGGGATTGGTGTAAGAATAGAGGACCCCAAATTAACCTAGGCACAATACCGCCCGAAACTGTTAAAACGGCCCTGCTGATGTTTTTATTGAATTTGCATTTCTATTATTCCACTTTTCATCTCTTATAGGTTCCATCTGGACAGATTTTAAACCTCAAATCGATCATTTGAACAAATCGAAGTTCACGCTGGTTGCTTGGGACCCGCCCGGTTATGGAAAAAGTCGCCCACCGAAGAGAAGTTTTTCTCCTGGTTTTTATTACAGAGATGCAGATTTTGGAGTTAAATTGATGGAGGTGATTTCGAATTTCACTATATAATAAGTATTTCAGCACAGTTTTTTGTTTTATTTTTACGAAATTCAACTTTTGTTTTTCAGAAATTGGGAATTGGAAATTATTCTTTGTTAGGTTGGAACAATGGTGGTACATCATCAATAATTATGGCTGCAAAACAACCAAGCAAAGTCATGAACCTTGTTGTGTGGGGTTCGTACACCTATATTACAGAAAATGAAGCTATAGCTTTGAAAGGTACTCGGCAGTTTTCAACAAAATTAATTGTCTGAAAGATAATGGAGTCATCACAAAAGTAGCAAATTGTATATATTTATATTGTTTAAGGTTTTCGGGATCACACGTTGATTCCGCCTAGATTGAAAAATCCGTATATTGATTTGTACGGAGAAGAGCATTACGCCGAGTTGTGGACAAAGTGGATAGATGCAACAATAGCTGGATATAACAGTGAAACAAGAGGAGATATTTGCACTCATCTCCTTCCAAACATTATATGCCCTACGTTGATTCTACATGGGTGGAAAGATATAAATATTTCTATGGAACATTATCAATTTTTAGCAAATTCCATCCAAAATGCAAAGTAATATAATTTATTTAATGTTACATAATCATTTTATTTAATATTTTATATAATAAACTGTTTTATTCTGAAGATTCATTAAATATGGTTTTCAAATATTTTCAGACTAATTTTATGAATAAATTTTTAAAAGTTATTACGTTCATTGATCTTTAAAATAAAATTATTACGAGAAAAAGACATGTTGGAGTACTCATAACTATAAATGTACTAATAGCTACATATTTATATCATAATTAATATCTAAATTGTGTGTAGAATTTATTTAAATTCAAAATCCGAAAGAAGTCAAGGCACGGGAATTTACTAAGACCGCACCTCTAATGCAACAGGGCCACAATTCCAAAATCACTCATTTCGCAGGAGAGCCTTCGAAAGTTTTCTCGAGGGCATTTAAAAACAGGAATTGAATTTATATTACTTGGCTATTTTTGAAACTAAAAAATTACGTTGTTGAATATTACGTAATCAAAAACGAGGAATCTAACAATGGGTGTATCTCAATTATCAATCTTTTGGAGATGTGACCCTCTTGCATTAAAGGTGTGATATCTGATTCAAGTTCTTGAAAAAAATGTGTTTCTTTTTTCAGATTCTTTACATTTGAAGAAGGAAAGCACTACTTGCATTTGCAGTTTTGGAAAGAATTTAATCGAATAATAGAATACTTTTTATTAAAGGAATAGAATGGTAATGTATAGCAACAATATTAAAAAATAATGCAACTGTTTGTAAGATTCAGTTACGATTATATTTCATTTAAATGATATCTTCATATTAAAACAATGTACTACAGCACAGTGCTATTCAGTTTAATGTGAATTTACCCCTTTTTATATTGTTAAAACAATAAAGAAATTACAAGTAAAAAACTAGTAAACGATCATTTGTTTTTTTTCTCCTCTCAATACAATAGTAACCTTAAAATTTCCACAAATATCATGCTGTTTTCAAAACTAGTCAAATGAATCAAAATTTATATTTAGAAGAAACGCTGTTCATTAAAAACAAATATTAATAAATCTATTAATCCGTCTTATTTTGTCTTCGTGACTTCTTCGTTTCCGGTCTTACCAATAAAGCACAATCGTTTTGTTATTTTCTCTTCGCCTTGCCTGCGACCTTTCATGATGATCGTTTGACCTTCGTCGTCTTTTTTGGTGTTTCGTTGTCACTGTAAAATATGCAACACGCTAGAAAGAGCCTTGTAGCGAGTGTGTCTACAGGATCAGACCGGGTTTCAGAAGATTGTTTCCCTTTAAGGTGAATGAAAGGCATTACACAGTTACGAATTAATTGAAATTTAATCATGCTATGTACAAGTGAATTAAATGAGTTAGTAGTAAGCCGGAGGATCAGCGAAAGTTAATATAGATTTTGGTTGTTCTTCTATCTTGAAGTTTAAGTTCACTTTACTTACAATTTGTCATCCCAAATCAGACGAAGAGTGTGTGGAGGCCGTCAGTTCTGACGTTGGCTCCAAACTATTCGGCTAGCGACATGAATGTTATTTTATTTGTCCCCTCCACACTAACCTTGGAATTTATTTTCTTTTGATTAATACATTAAGCTGCTGCCTTGCGGCTTAATCAGCTAGAGGAGGGGCTTTGTCTTATAGCTAAATTTAATATTTTAATCCCAAAGTTCAATTACTTGCACTTTGGTATTCCTAACTTACAATAAGATGAGTTTTTATTAATTAACTAGAGAAACTGTTCTTATTATACATGTGAGGTTTTTTTTCTCTACATTCCCACATCATTCATACTTGTCGTTCATACAAGGATATATATATATATATATATATATATATATATATATATATATATATATATATATATATATATATATATCCTTTCATTCTTCCCATTCATTCATCCCAATCATACGCACTTCACTGCACTACAAAACACTGTTCGCCACGGCACTGACTTGGCTCAAAGTGTCCGTGGCGCTCGGGCCCATTGGGGGGCGCGGCAGGTGGGGCGCGGCGTCGCGTTCCCCTCGCGTTCGGCTGCCTCCGCTCGCTCGCACAAGGCAGCAAGCGTGTCGTGCGGCAGCGCGCGGAAGGTGAAGGCTTCGGACCTGTCCGGAGGTGGGACCGATGCGCGTCGCTGTTCGCCTCTCGGCCGGTGTCGCGCAGGCTGCGCGGCGCCTTCGGGCCCAGCGCCCTTGCAAGCGCCGTTGTTGAGCGCATTTGAGGTAGTGTTATAGTAATTAGTGTAAATTAGTGTAAATAGTGTTTAGGATGTATATAGTGTCGTGTGAAAATATAATCTAGTGTGAATGTGCGTGTGAATGAAAAAAAAAAACAAGAAAACTAAAACTAATAAGCATGAAGAAAAATACAGTCTTGTGTTAATCTTAGGTTGCCGGCCAAAGTGCCGGCTTCATCCATAGGTTAAGTTAGAAATAAGTTAGTAAGTAAGCACTGCCCCCTTCTTTGCCGCATAAGCCGTAGAGCTGCGGCGTATGTTGTACCCCAACAAGAAAATAAACTCCCGCCTCGCCTGGGCTACTGGCGGGGGGAAAGTTGAAAAAAGCGCATTTGAAGCTCCGGCAAGACTTGGTTTTTTACGCCCAGATCTCCTTACTCGTCGGTGTTTCTAGGGTATCTATTGGGTAGGGGAGGAGGGAGGTGAGGGTACGCCGCGAGACGCGCAGCGCGGTTTTCCGCCGTGCGAAGCGGACGGAGGGTGGAGGAGGGAGATGCCGCCGCGAATCCCTTGCAGGCATACGTCCAAATGGTTGCGTAGGCTTCCGCGGCTGGAGTTTATGTTGGCTAGGCGCTCCGAAGAATGCCAGCAGTACGCTCTGAAGAAGGCCACAATACGCTGGCCGAAACGTTAGCCACCATGACATTGTCGCGGCTCGTCCCGGATAGCCTACACAACATACGTCTAAATGGACCGCACTCAGGCGGTGAATAGGGCAGGATGGAGTTCGGGGGCTCGTAGGAGGGCGTAGGAGGGTGGCAGTTATTTTATACATTAAACTGCTGCCTTGCGGCTTAGGCAGCTAGAGGAGGGACTTTGTCTTACAGCTGTTAAACATTCTAAACCTAAAGTTAACTTACTTGCACTTTGGCATTACTAACTTACACTAAGATGAGTTATGTTAATTACCAGAGAAATTGATCTTATTTTACATGTGAAATTTTGTTTCTTTTCTACATTCACAGTGTGCGCCGACCAAGCTCGCGACTTCATCAGGGTCGGCCCTCTGTCGAGTGAAGTTGACGGCCCGAATGTCACAACGGGCACAGACTCGGTGGAGACTGGTGCTGCCCGGTTGTTTAGTTTTTCATTCGGCCAGGTGACGGCTGATGCCCGTGAGTGGCCCGAATTTAGAGCCATCGGCCCGTTGGCCGCGCTGGTAGATTGTTGAAGCCTTGGTAGGCGAAGCAAGGGCAGCCAACTCGTTCGTAGGCTCTCTGCCGGTGGAACCAGTGTTGATACACTCGTCCGTAGTATTGACGGGTGATTCAATAACAGTCGTTTGCGTCTACACGGTGGTAGGTTGATGCCTAAATTCGCAAGTGAGCTAAATAGTCGCCTATTACTTTTGCTATTAGTTTTGAGCAGCGATGGCGAAGGTGTAGTACTTTGTAAATTGTTCGAAAAGGTCTCTGACAGTTACAGTTCACTAATGCATAGTGATGACAGTTGTTGGGTTAGTCTGTTAGTGGGAACGAAGTGACCCTATTTAATATAGCGGATGTATCCGAGTTCAGTGAAGTGGGAAGTGAAGAAGCGTGAAGTGCGAATGAATGGGAAGAATGAATGGTTATGTATATAATGAAACTAGTATGAATGATGTGTGAATGTAGAAAAATAATAATAATAATAATAATAATAATAATAACAATTTACCAACAATACAAAATACAATGTACGTAGAATATAAAAAATAGAATTAAAAAATGATTTTAGTGTAAGTTAGTAATGCCAAAGTGCAATTAAGATAACTTTAGGTCTAGATTGTAAATTAGTTGTAAGAAAAAGCCCCGCCTGTAGCTGCTTAAGCCCGCTATGCAGCCGGAATACGTGAGGGAGGACGCCGCGAAAAGCGAACTCTTCGCGGAGACGCTTGAACGGCAGTTCCGCCCATTCGAGTCCGGCGATTTCGGGGACCAGAGCACTGTTGCACGCTTACGCAGCTACCTGACCGCTACGCCGAGCACCTCGGCGCGACGTGTGACGGGAAGGGAGCTCCGCGAGGCGCTGCGACAACTCAATACGCGCAAGGCATGCGGGCCGGACGGAATAACAGCCGCCCAGCTCCGCGCGCTCGGCGCCGACGGGGTGGAGTTCCTGCGGGAGCTCCTAAATGCGTGCCTAGCGCTAGGATACTACCCCAGAGCGTGGAAAATCGCGACAGTATCCATGATACCAAAGCCTAACAAGGACCAACTCCTGGCGAGCGGTTACAGACCAATTAGTCTCCTCTCGCTTCTTGCGAAAGCTTTCGAGCGCCTGATCCTGGAGCGCTTGCAACAGGAAATACGGCGTCTTAAGCTTCTTAGAGATGAGCAATTCGGTTTTCGAATTGGTCTAAGTTCCGCGCAACAACTGACGCGGCTAAGTACCGAGATCGGTCTCTCTCTCGAAAGACGGCAGAACTTGCCAGTGGTTTTTCTAGACATGCGGTCGGCATTCGATTCTGTATGGCACGAGGGGGCGCTCGCGTGTCTTGCGGACATTGGAATCAGCGACTGCTACGTCAGACTAATCGCCAGCTTCTTGACAGATAGACGATTCAAGGTTCGCGTCAATGGCGTACATTCGTCCCCAAGGCGAGCCGCAGCCGGTGTGCCTCAGGGAAGTGTGCTCTCACCGACACTATTTGGCCTGTACGTCAACGACGCGCCGCTTCCGGTTGAAAAAAATACAGGCATTCAACATTGCGGGCTCCTAATGTTCGCGGATGATTTCGCTTACTATGCGAAATCGGCGGACAAAAGGAAATCGGTGAGATATCTGAATGATTGTCTCGCCGAGCTTCCCAAATGGCTAAGCCATAAAAAGCTTGCCCTCAACCCTGACAAGTGCGTAGCCGTCAACTTCACTCGACAGAGGGCCGACCCCGATGAAGTCGTGAGCTTGTTAGGCACGCATATACCGTGGCAAAAGACGGCGAAGTATCTTGGTGTGAAGCTTGACAGCGGCCTCCGCTGGCACGCCCACGCCAAGTACGTTAGCCAAAAAATAACTGCCCGAACCACTCTCCTACGCCCACTCCTTCGAGCCCCCGAACTTCATCCAGCCCTCAAACGCCGCCTATTCACCGCCTGCGTGCGGTCCATTTGGACGTATGCTTGCGAGGTATTCGCGGCGGCACCCCCCTCCACCCTCCGCCCGATTCGCACGGCGGAAAACCGCGCTGCGCGTCTCGCGGCGTACCCCCACCTCCCTCCTCCCATTCCCAATAGATACCCTAGAAACACCGACGTGTTCGGAGTTCTGGGTATAAAAAAACAATTCTTGCCGGAGCTCCAAAGGCGGTCAGTGACGGCGCTTAGAAGGGCTCTGGGTCCGAAGGCGCCGCGCATCCTGCGCGACACCGGCCGTGAGGCGAACAGTGACGCGCATCGGTCCCACCTCCGGAAAGGTCCGAAGCGCGTCGCCTTCTCCTTCCGCGCGCTGCCTCACGACACGCTTGCTGCCTTGTGCGAGCAAGCGGAGGCAACCGAGCGTGAGGGGGAAGACTTGCCATCGGCCGAGGGACGCGCGGGGAACGCGACGCCGCGCCCCACCTGCCACGCCTCCCAATGGGCCCGAGCGCCACGGACACTTTGAGTCAAGTCAGTGCCGTGGCGAACAGTGAGTGTAGTGTCAAGTAGTCAGTGCGTTGTAGTCAGTAGTAGTAGTCAAGTGCGAATGAATGGGAAGAATGAATGGTTATGTATATAATGAAAATAGTATGAATGATGTGTGAATGTAGAAAAAAAAATACTAATAATAATAACAATGTACCATTATATAAAAACAATTTACCTATAAAATAGAATTACAAAAAATGATTTTAGCTGCTTAAGCCGCAAGGCAGCAGCATAATATAAAAACATTTATAGTTAATCAATTCCCCTTCTTCACAGGGTTACTGTGGAGGGGACAAAAGAAAAAAAATCCGAGGTCAGGGAGGGGAGGGGCATGTGACATTAGCAGCTAGTGTAAAGTGTGCAGTGAGTAGTGAGCAGCCCGCGATAGTTGCTTGCTATTTGTTGGCGCCTTCGGGCTCGGGGAGAGGAGCGTAACGAGGCATTTGTATTATTTGAGGTTTGGTTCGCACGAAACCGCGGCATCTGGCGCCGGTTAAGAGAAGGTGGAGGCGGCCACGCGGGCGCATCTGCATTGCAGATGTCTACTGTCGGCGAGATGCTTTTTGTATTGGCGAGAGGCACGTTTTAGAAATGTTTGTAAACATCTAGCAGGAATTGGGACGATGGGGGACGTGAGGCCGACCGCGCGATCGCTCGCCGGGGGAATGGCACAGCCTTTTGCTAATGACTCCTCACCGGCAGCCGGGGCGTCGGTCAGTACTTGCGAGCAGAGGCTCGACGTGTTAGGCCGCTTGCCCACGCCGCCACAGAAGCGCGCGAACGTCAATCATCAGGGCTCTTTGCCGACCCTCCGGCGACGACGGACAAAGGGACCGCAGCAGGTACCTGCTTCGGTCCCTTTGTCCGTCGTCGGCGAAGAGCCCTGATGATTGACGTTCGCGCGCTTCTGTGGCGGCGTGGGGAAGCGGCCTTAGCTTGAAAGCTTTTCAATTGCTTTTTATCTTTGTGTTTTGTGCATTTCGTACGTGCTGCGGCGGAAGTGTTGGTGACGTGAGGGAGGCTCGCGTAAAATACTTTATTGCCTATTTGTATTGCTTTCAATTCGCTGATGCACTTGAATGTTGTGAATGTACTGTCGTGGGAGACAGCCCTAGGAATGGCGGCGAAAGAATGTCCAAAAAAGGGGGACCGCGCGGGTAGAGGATAGTGATGCGAGGTCGATATCGAATCATCCATGTTCAAAATTAAAACATCGATGATAAAAATACATCGACCAAAAACCATCAATGTTTATCAACATCGATGGTTTTAGACTGGGTTAGTAATCTTTAACGTTAAATTCGCGTGCGTTAAAATTTAATTTGACAGTGTTTGTGTTTATCAATTCGCCGAATAAGACTATGAGAAGGAGAAGACCCCTTTGTTAACCAAATTTCAATATGCGAAATGAATATGAAGAAAGAGTTAATACACGGGTATGGAGGTCATTTCAGGCAAGAGAGTCGGGTGACTTTTATAGATTTGTGATCGAGGGATTTTTTTCATTCTAAAACAAATCCTGCCACCGTCAGGTCTCGAATCTAGGACCTCCCGGTCAGACGGACTGCAGTGACATTATTCAATGCCCTAAACCATCTCTCCCGGTTCAAACGTTTCAATAAATCAGTTTCAATAACTTAAAGGACATTCGATACAATTGTATTCCTGTTTCTTCCCTCGGAAAGATAAAAGAAAGTTTAAAGAAATGGCATATGTCGCATTTTCGTTAAGAGATCTTTTTTTTCGGCACCTTCTAACAACTGCAATCACTGAAAGAAATATTTTTCTTAATAAATTCTGTTCATCAAAATAATCAGTAAGGTCATGAACAACGTTTAGAAAATGTTAATAGTTCTACGTAATTTTGTGTGACACATGGGCAATTTTTTTAACAATA
This sequence comes from Gryllus longicercus, assembly GCA_038098605.1. Taxonomy (NCBI): domain Eukaryota; kingdom Metazoa; phylum Arthropoda; class Insecta; order Orthoptera; family Gryllidae; genus Gryllus; species Gryllus longicercus. The sequence goes on along the minus strand of JAZDUA010000223.1, from coordinate 434,323 downwards.
TAAAGAGCCAAACCATTCCACCTGTGACGTGTAAGTTCGCAATTTAGCGGGAAGTTCATGGCGCAAAACTTATAAAGAATTCAATTAATGGGAAATGAGAAGAAAAACACCTTCCTAACTCACCCATTTTCTCCTCTAGTTTTCTTTAGTAGTAGTAGTAGTAGTAGTAGTAGTAGTATTTTTTTTTATAAACCTTAAATTATCAAAAAGCACATTATTATCAAATGAAAACAGTTTTAGTATTTCACTCAATATTTCGGTAGGCTTCTTCCCGCAGCCTAATAAGTAGCCACGCCGTTGATCGCTAAATCAATATAAATGTTTCTTCAATATTAGAAGAATATTCGATAATTAATTTGCCCGATTGATACTTACATTTTCTTACGTAGATCGACAAATAATCCGTACGTAACAAAATTATTTTGAAAATGTTATCAAATTCAGCATTTAAAATGTGACTATAAGTGACTATAATACTAAACTAGACTTAATGAGACTAAACTGTATTAATAAATAAGTTGTCTAACTATTCTTTACATTTCCTTATATCTTGAGAATATAAATTGATGAACATCTTTTAGATGTGTAGAATGAGCGTTCATCAACATAATGCGGCATGTCTTTGAATAAACTACAAGTTGAAATGATCTTCCGAAATCAGTCTTTATTAATCAACGAACAGAAGTAAAGAACCCGCAAAAATTCAACGCGAACACAATATCACATCAAAGACGCATTACGAAAACAATCATTACAGTGCCGCTTGCCACATTCAAAGTGCAAGAACGTAAGGCAGTTCCCGTCCATATAACTATTTGACAGACCCACGACGGTGAATTTTAGGTAATCAAAGAATATTTGAAATATCATGCGAGACCCGAAAGACGGAAATGCAATTCACGGACAGTTTGGCACGTAGATGTTTTGAAGATTTTCCGTGGAAAATCCAATTCATGATGGAGGTGGAGAAACACTGCATTTTGATGTTCACCATATCCGCCGTCTTCACTGAGCAACACTCTCTTACCAGGTTTTCCCCATGCACAGCAATTCAACCTTCTCGAGTTCGTTCGCCCACAGGAGAGGTCGCTTCTTGTGCGGCAGGTAGCGTTGAGGGATTAAACGGAGCGGAGCTCGCTGCAAGTAGGGAGTTCGATGACATTACCTTTCTTCTGAAAAGTCCAGCTTTTCCGTTCTTTTCAGATGATCTACCTTCTTTCACTATCGTATATATCTTCATTAGAAACACGTACTCCATCATCATAGCTTTACGACTGATAATAATATAATTTTACTATCATTTTCGCCACATCCCTAAAGTCCTGGAAATTCCCGTGCTCGAAATCCATCATACGTTACTGGTTTTATGATATTGTTTCATATTGCTGTTTCTTTACTACCAGAAGTCTTGAGAGAGCGGTTTAATTCGAATAGCGCTGTGATTTTCACAGTGAACTTTTTAATTGAAGACTATCGATATTCAGCAGCAGTCGAATTGTGAATACGCTCAAACTAAAGTTATTCCAACACAATTTTGTTAGTATATTTCATAAAATAACTTGAACTCGCCCGGAAGCGATCGGTAAACATATCGATCAGCGTGAATGACCTACGAACTCGGTGCTGGTGACACTAGGGATTTTTTGTGCGGCAAAGCTTACAGCAATCGACTGCAATCTCGTCCTTTTGTGCATACGCAGATGAAACAAAAGTGATGCGAAACTCGAACTGCGCACAGAACATAGATAGTGTGCATTCTGCGCATGCGCAATACTCAAAAGTGAAGGCGGCTCCTCACATTCGGCATTCGCCCCAAGTTGCGAGCGACAGTTCGCCCAATCTCGAGCAGCGATGTGCTCGGCGAATGTTCGCTCCCTTTGATGTGTCATAAAGACCGACACGACATGGGTAGGGGGTGAATACCGAATGTTCGGAGCTCGGAGAATAGCGAGCAACCCGTCCACACTACTCGGGATTCGGCGAGCGGTTGCTCGGGATTCGCCGAATGCCGCATGTGTGGAGCCGCCTTGATATGCAACTCGAACTGTGCATGCGCAGGAGCACCAACATTTGATATTGTCGATTTGCTGTGCTGAAACCCGCTCCTACGAACTCGCTGATTCGTCCCATCAAACAAATTTCCGAATCCCGCGACTTCCCGGCCACCGATATTAGTCAACCTTAGACCTCTTTTACAACCGCCTCTTCCGATGCTGATAATTCATTATGCTGCATTTTACCAAATTATAATTTCCATTTTTGTGAAGAAATATTTTGATTTTGTGAAGCATGAGAAGACAACCAACTTCTTTTCGAAGAAGGGCGATAAATCTTGCTACATTTGTACTGAGGTTCATGGTCATTATTGTACTCATATATTACAAAACAAAGAAATCCGGCGTTGTGTCGATATTAATCATAATCATCCATTGTAAAAGGAGTGTAAATTGGAAAAAATCTTATTTACGACCCCGGTTTGCTAACTCTGAGCAGTTCCCGTTCACCAAACTCCGTCCTCACTACTCCATCCCGCCTCGCCCCGCCCCCTCTCCTCGGCCAACCTCCCCTGTCCTTCATCACATCTCTTCGTCCCGACTATCAACTGTTCACACCGCTCCTCTACAACCCTGTGCATTACAGGGTGTATTCAAACTGATTTAGGAAGGGGAGAAATTATAAATTTTGAAACGCGAACCCACATTTTTTCTCCGCTGACATAATTCATGTCAGGTGATATAAGAACAAAATTTGCTTAAAATTGTGTTGCAGTGTTATGCTGGAACAAATGCTCATAGATCATCTTAGCTTCATGTATTAATATTATATTATCTGAGAACTGTTTAAAGAAATTATCATCAATCAAATGTGGTCTCATTTTATAAAATTTGTAAATAAATTTTCCCTAAGTAATACAGGTTAAAAGTGGGTTCAACTTTTATTTTGTTTTCAATACAACTAACTAAATAATTTTAATAAATATGAAACAAAAAGTGTTAAATGGCAAAAATACTTACAATCAAACTACTCTTACAAAAATGTTTAATGAAGAGAAATAGAAAAACTGGAAAAAAAGGAGGGAAAATTTGAAGGGTCACAAACACACAAATGTATCATCTTTGAGCAAAATAAAGTATTCTTTTAATATTCTCAAAATTTATTTTTGTGTGGACTTATTAACAAAGATACAATTCTTGAATCAAAATGATTCAATCTCTGCAATGTTTCCAAATAAGAAGGTACTGGAAAGAGATATACATTATTTCATAATTTGCATGCCTGACTAGTATAAAGTACAAGTTATGTCCTGCCATTTTCATGATGTAAATAGTTAACTTCCTTCAAATAAGTTTATTTTGCTATTTTCACTTGCAGTTGAAATAATTTATGCTCCATTTTCTAACTCACTATAAAACTGACCATTCTGAAACCAAAATATATCATTGTTTTCACACCTAATGCATTTTTAATAATACACTGTCATGTGAAAATAACTTCACCTCTCTTCAAAGGAGTATTCAATGTGTTTCCATCATTTTATAAACATCACATGGCACACACAGTGCTGCAAATCATATCAAAGACATACAGCACAACATTTTTGTAATTACTAACTATAAATATGTTCTCTCACTTACAAGAATGCTGCACCACAAAACTGTAAAATATATTAAAAAATCTTTTGCTCATAATGTTTCTTCGTATAGCCGATTTATTATGGCTGGTGAACTACAGGGTTTGTTAAAAATGTATATGAGAATATATTTTATTTTCAAATATATTTCTCTCTGCACAACTACGTACATCATAAAAAATTAAATTGGTCAGAGTTGTTGTACACTGCCCTTTTGCACAAATAAGGCCTCTATGCTGATTACCTTGTGCTTTCTTCAGAATTTCTGATATGTATTCAGCCTAACCCATGTCTAAGATGAATCTCAAAGACAACAATGCCACATTGTGCATTTTCACCAAGGGAGAGACAGACATCATAACTTTTCTCATTGACATTTGCTTTCATAACCATACGAGACACTGAACTAAAATGTCCTCATTACAACAGACACTTGGAATGTTTTCTTTATATTAACATCAAAATATATCAAGAGGTCATGCTTGTATTAGGTACCTGGACAACTACACTATTGAGAAGGATACAACAATCACAGAAAATTGCTTACTGGCCAGTGAAAAAAAAAAGTCACTTTCACTTTGACTTGACAAGACGTGACACTAGTGTTCACTCACCCCACCTCTTTGATGCACTTCAGTAATATGAAATAAGGTGCTAGGGAAGAGGCCATGGTAATCCAGAGAAATCCACAGGACCACCTAAACCTGCATCAGCTTCCAGTAGGCTCATGATAACAGCCATAGCAGCCTCATCGTTTCCATCATTAGAAGCACTAGGATGAGGTGAATCAGGAAGAATAGACCCTCCAATCATCTCCATCATATCATCAGCTTCCACACCTATGGAACGAAATCGAACTGGATAACACTGAATTTATATTTGAAAAACACACTGAATGAAATTTTCATTAAAGAATTATTTCTCCAATGAAGCATATTTTGTAGCTCTAATTCATTTCACTTTACAAAAAAAAAATGCTGAAATTTTATCCAAGATAAATTTTAAACCAAATAATTTTATGCAAAATAAAGGTATTCTTTATATCAAATATCACTCTCTGTTCCAACTATGTCCTCAAATTTGTACAAAAAGGCTCAAATTGAAATATGTCTTAAGAGTCTAGCCAAACAAGTGTTTTCATTTGTCTGAAGGCACCTTCGCCATGGACACCTATGCCATGTCACCCGGACAGCCTAGTAAATAATGTTAACTTATTACAAATCTTCTAAAATCAAAGCAGAAAGTTAAAAAAATTCTGTATTTTCACAAATTCAAAAAACATGAGTTACTAACCCTCGACACAGATGTAGGAGAAACTGACAATTAGGAGAGAGTCAAGTTTCCACATGCCAGTGTTTTTGGTGTTAAACTATTGTTAATATAGTATGACTGTTATTAATTTTCTTTCTTCCCCTCCCTCCACAAAAAAGTTTTAGTGATAATTAGAAGTTGGATATCCATGCAAATGTAAGTTTACTACAGTTCTTACACAAATTTTGGGAGAAATTCATTCTTAATACACGCTTATATATTTTTCCATTTAATTTACACTTTTGGCCATCATGTTTAATACTTTTTATTAGTTTTTGTACACATTTCTTTGCCATTAAAATTAATATGTATTATTGATAAATAACATACGAATATTAATCTAACACTTAACAGACATTGCTGTTGCTTCTTTTAATACTAAGTTGCATGTTTAAAGTCTCAGAAAACTGGAAGAAAAGCCATTTTGAACTGCCTCTCTTTTTGTAATAAGGGAGGTTTGTGAAATGGTCTTTGCAGGAGGCCAGCTGGTTGATTCCATGCAATGACACATTGCAAAATTACTTTGTCAGACATCAGAAGAAGGGGAAAGTGTCAAACAGCCACCTCAATTATGCCATCACCTCCACATCATGTCCACTTTTTCTAGAACAGATTGATTTTTCTATATGTTTAAAAAAATTATGTTTAAGCGGCCCCATGGAACAACAACCAGCACCCAGACACATTTCGCAGTTTGAGCTCCATTAAGAGGTCAGTGATTTGGAACTGTTATAAAACAAGAAGCACTATGGAGAAGAAAGCTGTAGGAAGAGCTACGGAGATCCGTTCATGTAGTATCTTATTTTGATGGCACCCAAGTATCAGATTACTCACAATAGTGACATCTAGAATCACTTAACTGGCAGGGTGTTAAATTATAATGAAGATGATAAAAAGTAACAAAGATGATTTTAATAAGTTATTTAGCAATTTATTTATTTGTTTATTTATTTGATATAAAAAAAATTAAAAAGTGTGTGTGATAGACAATGGGGAGAAGTGTATTCCATGCATATTTTCTTAAATTCTGGGATCCCTACCCTAACCAATATACAAGTTGAATTCTCAATTGAGAAAATGAGTGTTTATGGAAAGAACTCATAAGAAAATATTAGTACCTTCCATATAATAAAACTATTTGCAAAGGTGAATCACCTATATATTGAGGCTACTATCCCTCATTGGGTCCTTCAAGGAGGAATTGACTTAATGCCAGGAGAACATAGAGAACAATAATTATATTTCCCACTGAACTCTAGAAAATGAGCACAGGGAGTGAAGTTTCATTTAGTATGTCCTGAAGCAAAACAAGGGCCCATCTCCACATTTGCTTTAAGGATCAAGGAAACTGGACAGAAAATCTAATTGAGAAAGGGGTCATTGACCCAGAAGATGAGCTTCAATACTTTGGTTAGAATTATGCAATTCAAACGGTAACTAATACATTAGATATAATTATTAAATTTAGTATTACCACTTTCTTTTTTGATGATAAGAACTTCCATTCCCTTTTGTCATAACATAAAATTAATGTCTATGTTAAAAGTCCCAAAGTGAAAAGAAAAAATGACATTTCACAAAAATCTGCCCCTAAGATAACATGTGATAATTGTGTGTGATTTTTTTTTCTTTTCTCCATTTTCCCAATACAAATTTGAATGACAAATTTGCTGATACAAGTAGACACACAAGTGGATAGACACCAAATATCATTACGTATTTACACTGACATCACAAAAATAAAAATTTAGCATATCCTAAAATTTTGCATTTTAGTACTAAATATTTTGTCATTGTTTTTGAACTCATATTTATAATTAATAAAAAACAAAAGAACCTAATACTACATACTAACCTGGATCACTGGCCCCAGACAGTTGAACATTATTACGGATATTGTTGAAACTAGATGGATTGTTGTTATTATGATTAGGTCTCAGCATCATAAAACGGTTAGGTTGCTGACGATCACCCACAACAGCACTAGTAGAGATCTGAGGCTGAAAACATTAATATTATTAAATATTACTGCAAAAATTGGTATAAGGTAATAAAAATAAATATGATAAAATAAACAAATAAAAACTTGGTTAATTAAAATTTGAGGAATTATAAATATTTTATCTTATGGCTCTTGAGCTACTGTTTTACAAAGGACAATTTGTAGCACAGACTCTGAAATGGAGATATGAAAGTATAATAAATCTTTGAAGTCCTATTGTTCTAATAATTGACTTCATCATTATCATGAACTGATCAGAAATTAGGCTTTACAGCCTGTTTCTTTTGGTTTATTACAGTATTCTGGGTATGGTTAGAGATATAATTAGTCTTCCAAGTGTTCCTGCTGTTGACACTTCTTTAGAGGTGTGCCTCTATCTTGGATCCCTCTTGTTTGTTAATTTATATGTAAATAATGCATGTACATCAACATCCACTTGCAGAGAATATTGGGACTAAGTTATTACCAGGTTAAAGTCATCATTCCATCTTATTTACAGAACTCACAGAGCACCAATCGAAATATTGGGAAAGAAGAAATGTGACATATTTCAGTGAATTTTCAATGTTTAATGAATGACAGAAAATGAATCATACACATGGTTTAATTATCTTTTTGCTTTGAGGCAGAGGATGTAAACTCATGGGCAGTCCACAGGTTGGCTCCCATATATTCAAAGGGAGAAGTAGTCTTGTTGCATAAATCATTTATTATGCATACTTCATCAATGACAGAGTTTAAATGATTCTCATGTTAGTATTACATGTGCCTAATGTTGGTTGGAAATTACATTGAAAATGGTGGTAGGTCATAGCTTTGAAACACTAAAGGAATTTCAGTAATTTGAACCTCAAAAACTCAAATTTCTTAATATCTTGAATGTTCAAAATTAAACCAGAATGGAAACATGAGCAAGAAGTAAAATATTACAAATTATGTGAGAAAATAAATGATAATGTTTTATTTAAAAATCAAAAACTAAGAGAAACAATCTTAATAAAAAAAATATAGCATCAAGTTCATTTTCATAAAACAATGTTTAGACTTAAGATTGCAACTGTAGCAAGCCTGCAGAATGTGCATGAAAGGAGGATAGAGTCTACTGGGTGAATGTAATTTCACTTTGCTCGGTGAGAGATGTGAAATAGCGTGTCATTCTTAAGGTAAGAATTGATATTGGCTCCATTAATTGTGAACAATAATATCTTTTTGAAATGCACCATTTCACAAAGGTATCAACTTTTCATCAGAAAGTAAAAATTTCATTATTTTATCTAAATAGCAGCCTCTACTCTATAAAATAATCTTTAAAGATGTATAATTTATAAATAATGAATGATACAAATGTGTTCTATTTCACTCATTTGACAATCCATCATCAGGATCAAGTATTCATTCTTCAATATCCTTCTTACCCATAAATTTTCAATCTACCAGTTTTTTATTTCCTTCTTTTATTCCTTGTTTTATTTTACTTTCATAAGTTTGAAAAGTATTTTTATAGTTTTATGAGACATCATTTTCTTAATTTTACTCATCTTTATTTTCCAGACTTGAACGATGAAATTCTGTGATATTTCATTTCCTTTCTTCAACTAAAGATCAGTTGTATCAAAATATCAGGGGCATTCGATAAGTAACTTGTTTCGATATGGAAAACAATGATCTGAGTTTTGTAATTTACCTTATTTTTCAACATAATACCCTCGAAGTTCAGCACACTTGACCCAACGGTTCTCCAGGCTCAGGATCCCTTCTCTAAAGTGACCCTCGAAATAGTCATTGACTATCTGGATGGCTTCTTCATTGCTGACAAATTTTTGTCCAGCCAGGAAAGTTTTTAATTTTGGGAAAAAATGTAAGTCTGAGGGGTCCAAATCAGGTGAATAGGGTGGATGTGGAAGCAGTTGGAAACGAAGTTCAGTGAATTTTTGCTGGGCAATTTGGCTTGAATGTGCTAAGGCATTATCATGATGGAACAACACTTTTTTTTCTTGCCATTCCAGGACATTTATCCACGACAGCTGCCTTGAGTTTGTTCAGAAGTGATGCATAGTATTTTCCAGTGATGTTTTTCCCTTTTCCAGATAGTCTATAAGAAGAATACCTTTAGCATCCCAAAAGACAGACGCCGTCACCTTCCCTGCTGATGGATTGCATTTCACCTTCTTTGGAGCCTGGTTCTCCTCTTGCAACCCTTTGTTTTCACTGCTGCTTTTTATCTGGAGTGTAATGGTGAGTACCGAGCGAAGTGGCTCAGTGCGTAGCGCACTGACTTCGCAATCGGGAGGTCCGGGTTCGATTCCCGGGCCGGCCATCCTGACCGGGGTTTTCGTGGTTTCCCTCAGTCATAAAGGCGAATGCTGGGATGGTTCCAAAAGTCCACGATCATCTATCACCTCCTTTCACTCTTCTTTCATTCTTCCCTATTCCTCTTTCATAACCGCTACTCAAGGATAGGCACCCGTAGTCGATCGTCGCAGCTAGCTGTGCCACCGACCCTAGGATGTCTATCTGTAGCAGCAGGCGGGGTATGCAGCACAAGCCCCCCTGTTCTTCCTTCATGTGCAGTCACCAGTTACTATTGCGGTATTTAGGTAGCAATAGTAAACTGAGGGATCCTCGGCCGCGAGGTTGACCCGACGACGAATGGTGAGTCCAAGTTTCGTCCATGGTAACAAAACGATGCAAAAAATCTACTGGATTTTGATTGAATAGCTGCAAACACTCAACAGATGTTCTCATGCAATTTCGTTTCATCTCTGCAGTCAGCAATCATGAAACCCATCATACGCAAAGCTTATTCATGCTCAATTCGTGATGCAAAATAAAATGCACTCAGTCGTTTGAGATACCTGTGGCCTCTGCTAACTTGCGCACTTTCACTCGTATGTCTGCTAAAACAATATCATGGATTTTGTCAATGTTTTCTGGCGTCACAGCTGTTTTTGGAGCCCCAGGTCTTGGGGCATCTTCGATGCTTATCCTGCCTTGCTGAAATTCGTTGACCCAAAGTCTTACTCTCACACAAAGGGCATGAATCACCCAATGTAGACACTATCCTTTCATTGATTTCTTTTGCGTTTTTACCCTCCATAAAAAAGAATTGGATAGCACCACGAATACCAGTTCTATCCATTTTTCACACTGACTCACTAACGCTTTTGTTCAAGTTTTGTTCAAGTTCAAGTCTTGTCCAACAATGAGCTAAAGTGATAATGACTTGCAACAATGAAATTTTATCGTATGTTGTTGTAACTTTAAATTAAAATTCACAGAAGTTGCTTTCGTCATCTCTTAGTATGCAAACCAAGTTACTTATTGAACAACCTCCGTTTTAACTACAGCTCCACCCGGGGGGTTCAATTTGAGATTTTGAGGTGCAAATGTTTTATGAAAATACTTTAATTACATGTTTGTTTTTTGATGTTGTTTTTCCCCTCCCCTCCCTAGCACTAAATGGAAGTAGCATTTCTAATAGACTATGACATTTTTTTCTCCTTGCCAATTAGGCAATATCAAAACTCACCTCCAGATTGGACAGTGGTTGCACTCCAAAAAATGTATCTGCCCCAGGTGAAGGACTACCTACACCTGATGAGGAGTCACTGCCCCGTCGTTGAGTGTCTAAAACAGCCTCGGCAATTTGGCGACCAATTTTACTTGCCTCAACATGTGTTTTGATGAGGCATTGAATATCTCGGCCCCCATTTGCTGCTGCCACAGCTGCCATGGAACCACTACTCATGTCATCTCGCACTGTTGGATCTGTTAAAAGAAAAATGATAAATTAAAAATGTAGTAATGTAAATCTTTACAAATAAATGGAAATGATTCAAAATATTGCTTACTATGTAAATTTATAAGTAAAGATAATGTATAAATAAAAATTGTTCAAGGAAGAATTAACAAAGCAGAACTCAAAACAAATGAAACAACAAGGAAAAGAAAGATGAAAGGAAATGTATAAGACCTTCATGAAGAAATGCACGGATGGATCCATTGGGGGTGGAAATGGGGGGGTCATCATAGATTTTTGTTAAATAATAAACATATTTGTCACTCTATTGTGTATAATTTATGTACTGTAGATATAATACTATACAATATTACTGATATAACAATTACATAATTAGAATATAAATGAATATTTAAATCAATTTTTCCAAATAATGGAATTTAAATGAAAACTCTAGGCCTATTGGGGGAGAGAGGCATGCCCCCCCCCCCCCCCCCCTTTGGATGTGGACAAATGTAACCAGTCACTCAGTAAAACAACTTATTCTTTGCATTCAGATACTGTGAACCTGAAGAGGCATTCTTTCAAAGTCACAACAGTTATAAAATGCTGAAACCTTGGGAGCCTTCTGAATACTTTGACAACAGCAGCATGAATAAATGAATGAAAAAATAAAAATAAATTTCTTTATTTTTATTCATTTATGAATTTCATGAATAATGTAAAATGCAAAATTAAACTCCATGGAATACCAATTACTTAAAGTTTTAGTTAATAGTTCTGTGAGCAAAATATAAATAGATGACAGCAAATGAGCCCATCATTAGTCATTTGAATGCACGAATGTTGCTGTCTTAAAGTCACGTTTACATTGCCTTATGTGAATCATTGAGCATCTCGTAGGATTCATCCAACAGCAAAAATATTTTGAATCCAAATTTTATTCTGAAGAAAATTTAATTTCAATTTCACTTTGTATAATCTCATTGCTTAACATTAACAAATAACTAAGTAAAGTAAACAAATGTTACTTTCAAAGGTTGGTTCAAACATAAACAAACTTCATCAAACCAAAGGAGCCTAATCTGCTGAGGTAGAAAGAGACTTTAAAGTCTATATCTGATGATTCTTGGTCACATTACTGAATTAAGCTCAAAATAAAGCATACTGGGGTTTCAAAAACAAACCAAATATAAAACAAGCCATGAGCATGACCCGAGGAAAGGAAGCAGTAACAATGGAAATATACCCAACAGTACTGGGTGATTGTGAAAGGCCAAGGAGAAAGACAGTTGAAATAATGTTATCCATAGTTGGCCACAATGACCAGAAAAACTTATTGCAAAGCAAGCAAATAAAAATAAATATGACTGCAATGTATGTTGTTATTTAATATCAACACACATGTCAGGAATGTCTCTCTGCAATGGCACCTTGGTGCTTGCAACAAAAATTATGGAAGTGTTATGCCCTTCATTTGTTTCCCAGCGATCTGTTTGCTACCAATATAAATGCAATTTTTAATAGGAGGCCCTGACTCGGACCACTTTGGAGAGACTTTCCTGGTGTACTATACTTCATGTTGCTACACAAAAATCATATAATAATTGTATATAAGTACAGAACTAAAACTATTCCTCAAATAGCATTATCTTTCAACGTTTTTTGTCTTCTCTATTCTTCTCTTTTGCAAGTTCCTAATCTTTAGTGTATATAAATTAAGAGCAGACTATATGGTAAGGACCAGAAATTCTATGAACCCTACTACAGTAATAAGGGAACTACACTTCCACTTAACATAAAATAAAAGTCATGACTCTACACCTTCAAATGCTTTTGAGGAACTTTAAAGAACATCTACTAGTAACCAACTACAACATTGGGGGTTAAAAAGACTGCTTTTCTTTCAAGGTAGAAATATATGCTTTTTATTTAGGTTTCAGTTTCACTTTCTTCATAAAGTGTCTTTCTAAATTATTGTTCTCATTTCAGAAGTAAAGAATAACTGTTCATATAGATGAATGTTTTTACTTTTGAATAAAAGATATTCCCCATCTGCAACAGAGTATAGCTGAATTGCTTCTCGACTTCATTCTTCACAACTTTGTTGTCCTTGCAATAAAATTTGTTCATAAAAGAGAGATCCTTAGTTCTATCATGGGTGGAAATTAGACAATGGTAAAGGACAAATCACTGATATAGCAGGTAAAATTTGAATGATGAAATAAGGAAAATTGTGAAAATAAACTGTTCTAAAATAAACCAAATCATTGAGAACTGTTCATCCAATTAAAACTTATGGCTGTAATTATTACATCAAAGTTACAACAGTAACAGAACTCCAAGCACTTGCCTGCAAGCCAACCTTGCCTGCCCTGCATTGCAGGGCTTCGTAACTCACACTGTGAGAAGTAGTCAAAGCTTGTGTGTGAGGTACATTCAGGTCGCAAAAGGGTGCTTTCTGCCACATGCTCCGTCCTAAGGAACAAACAAACACAGTTAGTAAGTAACTCAAATGAAATTGCCGACTTAATTAATATATTCACACATTGGTAAAAAATCATGATTCTTCTCCAATAATTCTTCTTTCTAAAGAGACTGTATATATACTAACTTTATCAATTGGCATGCCTATGGATTTGTGAATCATGTCATAATTTGACAAAATTTAAATCTATGATTGTTATTACTACTAGTAGCTTTTATGGACTTGAAACAAACATGAAAATACTACTTGTACTCACAAAACAAGTGAATTCTTAGCTACTAAGTATTCTACATCCTTTGTCCATGGGTTTCGGAAGGATTTCCATTCACTCTGTAACCGCACAAAGGAACCATCCTTGCTGCGAAACCTGTATACCTGAAAGTAAACATTACTACATAGGTTTAAATTGCACTTACAATTTACAGGACTAGGAATTAGAAATATGTTAACAAATTAAAAAACAAAGATCACCTCTTTCCCTACGGTTAAGGATCAACGCCCAAAGTCAAAAGACTTCACAGAAATTAATACAAAATTTTCTATAGATGATATTCCTATTACCAATTGTGGTATATGAAAGAGTATTCATAAGATAGCCCACATAAGAAATTTTTTGAAAGTAAGTAAATTTACAACTGAAAAATACATTATTATCCATAATAATTAAGAATATTACTTACAAGCTGATATATATCAAATTAAGAATTTAATCCTACTTTCTATTGATTGAATTTCATATTATCTACTTAAAACAGAAATTATGAAATGCATAAAAAAAATTTGTTTTGTGTAAAAGAAAAAGGAATTTTTTATTTCTGAATTGCATTATTTCCAAAAATTTTAAAAACTAGACAAAAGAAAACAAATAATAGTAACTTCATTTTCAAAATATACAGTTTCTTTAAAATTAATTTGAATAACAAATTCACTAAATAGTATTTTCATCATGAAAACCCAAAATGAAACAAAACAAACATTTTTAAGAATGCAATAAGGAAAATTCAAGCTTCATTGGAAGACCTAAAAGTAAGGGATGAATGAGACAATGAAGATTTCAGAGCATTTTATTTTCATTATCTACTCTCATTCTCTCAATATTTCTCTCATTCTCTACTCTCTCAAAATTAACAATTTTACATTGACCTAAATGAAACATATTTATTTAATCATTCTCAGAACAGTCAGTACACAAGAAACAAACTAGTAGTGCTACAAAATGACATAGACTTTCTAGTATTTGTTAGTTTTCTAATTTCATTAGACTAACTTCATTAGTCTGGACTAGTTTTCAATCTTGCCCAATCATTATGTCAGCTGCCATCTATCAATATCTAAAGTAGATTTTTTTTTTTATTTCCCAATTTTTTTGTTTCCTAATGGTAGAACCAGGATATTACTTTAAGAATATTAAAGAAGAGTAAAACCTCATCTTAAGTAGACATTTTTGTTGAAAAATTTGGAGCTGTTTTTAAGAAAATGTCTTTTGAGTATTACTGTAAATGTGAAAATTTAAGTTCTTTTACACAGAAAACTTTTGAGTATTTGAGAAAATTTACTGGAAGTCATTTGAAAGCACTGCCGCTCACAAATACAATAATATTTACAAATCGCTGAAAATGTGCTTATTAACAGTGAGAGATTTTTAAAAAAATACATTGGTGTGATTTGAAAAACAAAAAAAGAATCTAGAAAAATTAATTTTATATTATATTAAACAGTACAATTAGCACTATCAGTACAAAAAGTTCAAAGAAAAAATTTGGAGCCGTTTTTGATAAAATGGCATTTGAGAGTTTCTGACAATGCGGAATTTTGAATTAATTATTGCAAAAAGCTATTGAGTATTCAAGAAACTTTATAAGACATTATTTAAAGCATATGTGCTCATAAATGCAATAATGTTAACAAATCTCTGCTAATGTACATATTAACATAGTGAGAGACAACTAAACAAAGTACAATTTTGTAAGTTTTGAAAAACAAAAGAATAGAGCAAAAGGTTTAACACTATTCATACCAAAAGTTTAAAGAAAAAAAAATTGGAGCAGATTTCAAGAAAATCTTGTTTTTTTTTAATGTACAAATTGCACGCAATAATGTGTGAAAACTACTAAAATTTTCAAAAAACTGTATACGACTTTAATTAAAGAACTAACTATGGAGAGAATAAAAATACTTGAAGGAAACATTTTTATCTTCAATTTTGGAATAGTCGGAATAAGCCGAAAAAATTTAAAACTTTTGAAATTTCCGAAAATTCTGAGTTAACAGTGAAAAACGAACCTATGCAATCTTCATAAGTATATTTTACTCTTTTTTTTTTCTTTTTTTTTTTCTTCAGAAAATTTAAAGAAAAAATGTGAGTAATTTTTGAGAAATTTTCGAAAATGTCCGTGGGACGTTATGTAAAGTACCCCCAAATTTTAAAGAATGTTTTTCAAAATCGCAAAGCTTCGAGTCGAGCCAGATCGACCGGAGAATACTCATTTTGGAAAAAATCCTACGTATGGTTTAAGAGCTAGTGACAGTACGGGCGATGGACGGACGGACGGACGGACGGACGGACGTTTTGAAAAAATAACACTTCTTCTATTGAACAGTACACTATTTGGGCTCACTATTGTGACTACATGTGACTACAACATGCAACTACTAAATGTGACTACAAAACCTGTTAGAGGGAGTATTTGACGACATATTAGATTTGTTGACTCTTTCTGTATCAGGGCCCCACACAATGCGAGTTATTCTTTCGAAAAATTGCTGTTTTTTGCCGCAGCATTACATACGTTCCTTTGGACTACGTGTAATTATCCGTATATACGCACGTAGCCGAGAAAGTAAAATTGGATATTGTAAGTTCATATGCTAAGAAAAATGTTTTTGCTGGCACTTGTATACAATTACATACCTATACTGAAAATCAAAAATTAAAATTATATCTATTTTATAATAATTATATCAACGCATTTGTCATCTGTTGAATCTTTGCATAATGTATAAGTCTGGATACGCCTATTAGAACTATTATACATAGCTTCCAGGTAAACGACTTCATCTTAAAAGATTATTTGTTGAGTCTTCCATGATTCACTCAGCGAATTTTGGGGATGATCCTTTTCTTTCCTTTTGAACACTACACGGAGCATTTCTCCCTTCCAAAAAACACTTTTAGTATCTTCAATTTTTGAGAATAAATTATTATATAATTCACTATTCAAATCAAATTCCAAGGATTTTTTAAGAAGACTTCAACAGCGGATCAATTAATATTTGTTATTTGACATGTGCTATTGCCTGGAGAACAAGGTACCTGTGTGATGACACGTTCAGATCCCTGCAGCGCCACTTTATGAGCTTCGGCCAATAGTGAGATATCTTCATGGTGGTAGTATTCGTACATTGAGGTGCCATGCAGCTCCTGCGGAAGGAAGCCCAGCACAAGTGTTGCCCTAAGAACATGGAAAAATTTACACATGAAACACGATTTGTGAAAAATGAAGACCACAACATGGGAAAAATAATTTTACTCCATTTATTTTCTTTAAAAATACCAGTTACTGACTACAGTAAATTACAAAGAAATGTGTCCATGAAGTCCAAGCAGACGGAATTTCAAGAAGAAATTCTTATTGGAAAAAAGGGTCATTATTCTTGAGCAATTTATGTGGGGTGAAGTCAGTACTTGATAATCTTATAATAAACTGCATGAAATGATAATAAACTGCATGAAATTAAAAGAATATGATGGTATCTGCTACTAGTACGAGTATTAATTTATCTAGAACTAATGAAAAATAAGATATTTTTCTGTTGATTGATTTCTATTTTATTATTGATTGATTGATTGATCATTGATCACTGGTAGGCTCGTTAGACCCGTTAGTGTAGTGAACGCTTGATCCCAGTGGTTGTGTTCATCCAGCACCACCTACATACAAGGCATGTTGTTTTTCGAAGTCAATATGGCGGCTAAAGAAGGCGAACTTGTTCGAGATAAGATGATCCAGTTGTGTTCGTTGAATCCGACACCGTAACTTTGGAGTTGTTGTTATATAGATGTGGTCTGTTGTTGACAATAGTGAGAATCATGGCGAATAAGAGCAGTGTCCCCTGAGAGGGAATTGTGATAAAAAGTGAAGAAAAAGTAAGTTGCTAAGTTACTTTCAGCTTTGTGAATTGCATTTGCAAACGTGGGATATCGAGAAGAATTCAGGGCTCTATTACGATAATGTACTAAAATTCAGTCTTCCTTTAAACCATACACAACTGTCTCGTGGAGCTATGCGTTCTTTGTTGCGGCCTGATAGTGTAATTTATTAAATAATGTAAGTGATGCAAATATGGCCATGTAAATTGGCCGAACTCTGACTTAATCATGAAAAGCCGCCACATTATAAAATAAGCTATTTTAAATTTTATTTGACATTTTTAATTATAAATGTATAAGTTTCATGAAAATCGACTAATTAGCATTTTACTCCTTTTCTATTCCGAATGACAGAAATGGTCGAAAACTATCTTACTCAAAAACTAACTTACGGGTTTGTGAGAATATGTAATACAGATATCTATAATTACAAACCACGTCGGAGGAACAATATTCGCCAAGTATCAGTATCAACAAATCACAATAATCATGGTTATATACATTTCAAAATAACATTGAACTAATTGTTCCTCGAATTTCAAGATTAAATTTAAAGTGAAATGCTTGATGTAAGAGTAGTAGGGGGTTCAGTTATTTCGACAGTAGTAATAAACAATTGTCTTCATCAAACGAAGAGCAGTAACAACCAAACACACACTACATTCCTACAATTTGTAGTCTCTCAAGACCATATCTTGATTTTAGTTAACGTGAGATATGGATTATCGTGTCCTACCCCAGGCTCTTCAAATCAAACCCGAAGCTCGTTTACAGATGCAAATAGTTTCTAATACACGGAAAAGGGATTTTCTTGTTTTCAACAGTTGCCGACAACCACATCATCTCTTCATTCATTCGTAATTCAACAAGGTAGAGTTCTACCCGAGGGGTAACTATTCCAGATAAAAAAATAAAAAAAAAAAAAGTATACAGATTGTACTCACCCCATATGTTCAATACAATTTTGTACTGTTTTTGACGATAAATAATTTTAAAAAACAAAAACCCAAATTAAGTTACCAAACTGCCTCAATACGAGTTTGGGGAAAGCACGAAGTTACACCAGTCTCGACATAATCCCAAGTGATGCGTTTGCTATAAAAAATAGCTCATTCCATTTGCCAAAATTTTACAAGGGAGACAATCATATTTTCGCGTTCACACGCTATTTTGTGTTATGTTGACATATTCTCGCCATAATTGAAGAGTTATTTCCAAGTGACATATTTCTATGACACATTTTTTCAGGGAGAAAATAAAAATTCACATTCAGCCTGAGAAATCCAAATATGATTCAACGGTTTTCGGATACCATTTAATAGTAACGAAATTGTTTAACACAATATCTGTCCGCATGAGGGAGAAGCATCCTATAAATACATTGATACGTAAAATGAGAAAATAGAAAAATGACACTCTAAAAAATAAGGTCTTCAATTTAGGAGGGAATGAGCAGGAATTGAAAATTTCAATCTAACAATTTAAAAAAGTAATTTCGCAAGGGTGAGAAAGTAAAGAAAAAGAATTTCAAAAGCATAATGGGAGTCCAAACTGAAATACTTCCGGGATCCTTCCCCGAGCGGAGCAAAAATGGAAATGAGGGAACATTTTGACAGCAAACGCCTCGAGAGCGCGCGGACGTCTTGGTACTACCTCTGGTCTACGAAGAGGAACTTGCCGTCCATGGCGTGTCGGGAGATGAACTGAATGGCGCGCAGGTTGGGCCGGCGGGGGCCGGGCGGGAGCGCTCCTATCGTCGCCGGCCCGGCCCCGAGCCCCACCCCGGCGCCCGCCGCCTGCGCCGCCTGCGCCGCCTGCGCCGCCGCCGCCGCCCCCACCGCCGCCGCCGCCTGCGCCGCCGCCTGCGCCGCCGCCGCGCCGCCGAGCGTGGGCTGCAGGCGCCCCACCGCCACCAGGCACGACAGGTTGCACGCCTCCCCGTCGCCGTCGCCCTCCGCCTCCTCCAGCCCGATCTTGGCCGGCGCCCACGACTTGAGGTAGCCCGTGCACTGGATCACGCAGTACTTGCGGTCTGCGAACGGAGGGCGAGGGCGGGTCTCACTCTCGGCGCTGCACTCGCATTGAAATGGAGGGCGAATTGACTCCGAGCAAGGTTTGGTACTGAAACTCCCAATTGGATAACAGCGTCCCACGTGATAGAAAGTCAATTCGCCCTACATTAAAATCTGAGTAAAAAGGCGGGTTCTTAACACTATTCATACTTTTCATCTTTCAAAGCAGGGTTTCACTGAGGTTCCATTAATAGTAAACAAATACACGTTGACTAGAACGGAGAAAAACCTAAATTGAAATAAATAATCCATAGTTTAAGTGATTTGAAAACAAATGATAATTAACGAATGCAATGGTATAGAGAAACCCTATAAATCCTTACGACTCAAATTTGTAAAATAGTGGTGCTACAAAATCACCCACTTTCTCGCATTATCTGTAAATTTTCAATTTTCGAAAATTGAGAGAGAAAATTGAGAATTATTTTAAGCGTTCATTCTTTCATCCGTAGAAAAAAATTCGAAGAAAACTTTTGAAGCGACAGACTTTGTCCAAGGCAAAAAACTATTTTCAATTTTGTAGTTTTAAAATGTTAACATTTTGCAATTTTCGAAAATTCTGAGTCACTTGAAAATGTGACTAGTTAAACGAGACATATTTTTACTCTTGCTTGATACACATGAGGAGAAAATTTAAAGAAAAAATTGCTACAGTTTTTGAGAAAAAAAATTATTAAGAAAATTAAAGTTACCTACATTTCGCACAAAATTACGCAAAGACTACTCATATTTTCGACAAATTGAACTATAAGTGAATAAGTGAACTATTGAAAAATAAGTGACCTTATTTCAAATCTATATTTAAGGAACAGATATTTAAGGAAAAATCTATATTTAAGGAAAAAATTATGTCTTCAATATTATAGTTGTAGGAAGACGCCCCAAAAAATTACGTGTTAGAGGAAGCAATTTATTATATATAGTAACAGGATGTATCCACTTTTTCTTTAACTTGGCGTGGCAACAAGAGTTTTTCTGCCGAAAATCTGTATCTTCAATAATAAAGTAGAAGTAAGACGCTGGCATTTTCTAATCTTTGGCAATTTTTGAAATTTCAGAGATTTACTCAAAATGCGACCCTTTGCCGTTTTATAAGCGTACGTTGTCCTATCCGAGAAAATTATGTAAAAACAATCTGAAGAACCTTTTCGAGAATTTTTCGAAAATCCCGTTTGGTCTTAATGTAAATTAAATTAAAATATTCATTCAAATTCGAGAGTCTGCGACACCAAGCACATCGGTCGAGGAGTAACAATTTTGGTTAAAATTCTGGATAGGGTTTCGGTGCTGATGTTTACCGTCAAACCCCACGTTTTCGGTAAAGGAAATTTCTGAGTACTGCGCAAACGAAAAAGGAAATGTATAAATATAACAGTATTGGCGTGCGCTTCCTAAAAGAAGAGAGAGGACCAACGTTCTGGGCTTCCTTATCTATTGAACCTTTTTTATTTATCTAGTACATTCTTCTACTTAACAATTTTCGGTCTATTTTTGAATTTCTGAAATGTATTTTTAATTGGTTGTAGGAGAGATTGACTTCGGATTAGCGTAATTAGCGTAATCTTTTCGCGATAATTTCGTACATTTTTAGCCTTTTTTGCTGTTGTCTGTCACTTTTGGATTTTTTACGCATTTTAGGGAGTACCTAGGGGGAGGGGATTGAATTAAACTAGTCACTTTTCAAGGGCAGATCCGAAAATGCACAGTTTGCACTTCCCCCATAGTACGTTACTCACAGTTTTAAATGTTTTTAACGTAATAAAAACAGTTTCTTCACGTTTTTGCCTTCAATTCTTCCGTTACATTGCATTCCGTTACTATGTACAATTTCGAACTTTTTTTTTTTTTTTTTTTTTTTTTTTTTCGAAAATCGAAGAGTTTATCACATTATTTCATTCCGAATTCCTTGTGTAATACATTTAATATGACTTTACACAGTTTACAAAATGGCATGATGTCAAAACGCGATCAATGTTAGGAGGCTGATTTTGGGGGAACTTGAAATCAGTGAACTCTAATTCACCAAATTACAAATGTTCGGATTCAATTTCAGATAACACCTTAATTCCAAGTTTAAATAATCGAAAATATAAAGTACTTGAAAATCTGCACACTATTTTTCAATTTTTTAAATACTGATTATTTTTTATAAAACACAATAAGAATTAAATATTTAAACATTAATGTTATTAAAAATCCAGTCAACAAATTAATCACTATAGCACAAATGTTCACTTTTACAACTAAGTAAAAAATCGATTTTTTCAACTTTTGTATCCCAAAGCAATAGTGATAATAATAACAATAATAATAATAATAATAATAATAATAATATAACAAAAGGGAGAAGCAAAGAGTTTTCTTCTGTTGAAAAATCACCTTTTCTTTACCGTAACTTTTCCTTTCTACGAAATAGATGCGAGAAAGTAAAATATGTTAACCTAAATAAGTAAACTTGTCTGACATTTTCACTAACTTTCCAGGCAATACGACCTACCCTGGCGTTCTAAGTCTCCTGGCGATGGGAGAAGAGAGCGGTACTCACCGAGGTTCTGCTGCTTCTTTCGGCGGTGACAGCCCGTGGTAGTGTCGGCCTCCTCCTTCACCTGCACCGACAACTTGCACTTCATGCGACAGAAGAAGGAGCGACGTGCGCCGGGGCACAGCCGCGACACGCCCTGCGGCACGTCCGTCTTCACCGGGAGCATCGCTGCGCACACGCACAAGCCCTTCACACATCGGCACCAACGGCTCGCTCATGCACAAGCACTTTACTCACGACTTCACCGGCACCAACGGTACGCTCATGCACAAGCACTTCACTCATGCACTCACGGCTTCACCGGTAGCGCCGATGCGCACATGCACAAGCCCTTCACTCACGTCTTCACCGGCAGCAACGGTTCGCTCATACACAAGCACTTCACTGCTGCACTCACGGCTTCACCGGGAGCACATTTGCGCACAAGTACAAGCCCTTCACTCACGCACTTAGGACTTCACCGGCAGCATCGCTACCAACATGCACAAGCCCTCCATTCATGCATCCATGGCTTGACCGGGAGCATCGCTGCGCACACGTACAAACCTTTCACTCACACACTCTCGTCTTCACCGGCAGCGCCGATTCGCACATGCACAAGCCCTTCACTCACGCACTCAGGGCGTCGCCTGCAGCATCGCTACCAATATGCACACGCCCTTCATTCATGCACTCACGTCTTTACCGGCAGCACCGCTGCGCACCTGCTCACGGCCATCGCTCACGTCTTCACCGGAAGGATCACTGCGCACACGCACAAGCCCTTCACTCATGCACTCAAATCCTCAGTCCTTTTCACAGATAGCAAAATTGCGCACATGCTCAAGCGCATCGCTTATTCATTCATTCATTCATTCATTCATACATTCATGTTCCCTTTGGTGGCATCACTGCGTATACGCACATAAATTTTGCTAAAAAAATCGCGTGCCCTTCACAGGAAGCAAAGATGTGCACATACTCAAGCACTTCACTCAAGCAAACCCACTACACGGCCGGCAAAGCTAAAGAATGTGGAGCCTTCATACCTTCTTTTTCTGTCATTTTGTATCGACTACATCGCTGCGCATAGACAGACTCCGCGAGGAATCTGTGCAATCGGCTAATGTCGGAGGAAGTAGATTGCACTGAATGCCGCGTCATAAACACCGACTTTCTATTTTTCGGTAGGCAATTCACATTTCGAGTGAGAGAGAATACAATAAAACCCATGTAGCAAATCACTAACGTGGCCAAAACAAATTTATTCGCAATTACAATCTCTAACTCTCATTAGAAATTTTTCCCGACGTTTTCTGAAGAGCGATATCTGTAGATGGCTATACTGCGCATGCGCAGTGATTCCCTTCTTGTAGGTCTGGCTCGCGCTAAAACGTTAGTCGAGTGCACGAACTCTACAAACACGCGTCCTCACTCATTCACGTACTTCTGCCCCGCACCAGTAGCACCATTGCGCTACGACACAAATACATTACTGATTCCCTCACGACTGTTTTCTCCGCTGCATCGATGCGCACAACCACAAGCACTTCACCGATTGCTCATCCTCAACATGCGCACAACCACAACACTTCACCCATTGCTCATCGTCAGCATGCGCACAACCACAACACTTCACCCATTGCTCATCGTCAGCATGCGCACAACCACAACACTTCACCCATTGCTCATCGTCAGCATGCGTACAACCACAAGCGCACAACCACATTGCTCATCCTCGGCATGCGCACAACCACAAGCACTTCACCTATTGCTCATCGTCAACATTTCCGAGCTCTGGCAATAGCACGCTCACTCATTCACTACTATTCGATATAAGAAATATCGCGCAGAGAAACAAACAAGCTCACTTATCACATCTGCTCGCCCCAGAACCATAATTGCACACTGCTGTGAGCACACTCACTGATTTCCGTTATTCACAACCGTCTTCACCGGAACCATCGTTGCGGTGACAAATGTGCACCATCACTTACTCGGATACTTGGCTGTCCGGGGTGACACGCGTCTCAGTCTACCGAGCTGACGTTTCGGCCATCATCTTGTGGCCTTCTTCAGAGCTATACTACTGCTATCTGAAGGAGGCCACAAGACGATGGCCGAAACGTCAGCTCGATCGACTGAGACGCGTGTCACCCCGGACAGCCAAGTATCCAATGACTCCGACCGCGGAAGCGTACGAATACATTCATTCACGACCACATTCATTCATCGCAGACAGGCACAAGCAGATTCCCTCTTTCATTCTCGCCAGTCTTCACATATCAGGGTAAATACGTGCGGAAAAAGCTAATCATGTGCGTGTATGTATGGGTAGCAAGCCATTGTGTATATGGGAGTTCGGTGGATGGATAATAGAATCAATGTGAAGTGGACCAATAAAAATACCGTTTCTACTTATACTTCTGAAAAACTTGTGAGAAAAAAAAGCAACTTAGTACTTCGTTACAGTGATTTGTTGATGAACATTTCAAGATCAATAAATCTATTACAGAACCCGACTTATTTGATTAGTTGTGAAATAAGCAAATTAAATAGAATGTTAATGAAGTTTTTCTGCTAGGGAACGGCGCTCAACTATATTGAAATATTTTTCTCACGACTAACATTTGCCACCGCAACATCAGAGGACCATCCTCACATATGAATCTCTTTACGTAAGTTCCCTAGGTATTGATCTACGTCCAACATGAAACCTTTCTATTTATATTACTGTGGAATCCAGCGGGGAAGTTGCGTTTGTAGAAAAAATGAAGAACGTAAAGGCCATTTTGCCATCAAATTGTTTTCAACTGATCATTCGTAATATGCCGTAAGGTACACAACCACTGCTTCGCATACGAATTTCAAATAATTATACATTTCGGCAACCAGGTAGAACGTTTATTATTATTATTATTATTATTATTATTATTATTATTATTATTATTATTATTATTAAAACATACGTTACTGGGTATAGTAATGAAAGTGAGTCAAAACGCGCCACAGTGCGTTAAGGTGCGTCGCAGCAGTGCAACTTGTCGCGGACTATCGCAGCGTGACGGAGTTTCCGTCCGTCCAGGTGAGCTGCAGAGTGTGACGGTGTGATGCGAATCATCGCGATGTGGCGCAGAACGAAGATGTGACGATTGCGAGGCGAATCATTGTGGGATCCAACGAGGAATGTCTTAGCGGATCCCGAAACAGACTATTTTGTTACAAGGTTTCAATTTATTGTACGGCGGTGGGTGGTAGTGTATGACGGCGTGTCGCAGTATGAGGCGGTGTGAGGCAGTGTGTGAGAGTGAATGGCGGTGTGTGGGGCGTCCAAGGACTGACTCACTCTTGGCGTCGATGAGTCGCTCCCGAGGGCTGAGATCGGACGACGACAGCTGCTCCTTCACCTTGGCCACGTCCTTCGGGTGCAGGATGTCGAACCAGCTCTGGCCCAGCAGGTCGCCCTATGCACACACACACATGCCGTAAGGTACACAACCACATTGCTTCGCATACGAATTTCAAATAATTATACATTTCGGCAACCAGATAGAACGTATTATTATTATTATTATTATTATTATTATTATTATTATTATTATTATTATTATTATTATTATTATTATTATTATTATTATTATTATTATTATTATTATTATTATTATTATTATTATTATTATTATTATTTATTTTTCGTTAATCGGCCGACTAGGACCACGCAAGCAAGCATCCTGTATTTACCGTGGCTCAGTTTTTATTTATTATCACGGTAGCAGGTGCTTGCGACAATTCTTTGGGGGGACCAGCATTTAAGCTGGATCCGATTTTTATCCCCCATGGTTGTTAGCCCGGGGGTATGGAAGATGAAAGATGATAGGAATGGATTAGGAGGCGATAGGTGATCGTGGACTTTTGGTACCATCCCAGCATTCGCCTTTATGACCGAGGGAAACCACGAAAACCCCGGTCAGGATGGCCGGCCCGGGAATCGAACCCGAACCTCCCGATTACGAAGTCAGTGCGCTACGCACTGAGCCACTTCGCTCGGTATTATTATTATTATTATTATTATTATTATTATTATTATTATTATTATTATTATTATTATTATTAGGAAAACATACGTTATTGGGCCAGGAAATAATGTATGGAGGAATCGGCACAATCCACAAGTGTGTGAAATAAACAAAGAATGAAGGTTATCCCTGTCGGTAGGAGTCATCTCCAGAAAACGGATGAAGCGCGAATCGTTGCAATACTGTTGGCTCCGGTCAAGCCGTGTGACAAAAGGATTAGCTGCCGAGCAAAAGCAGGATGTAGGAAGAAATGCGGAAGGGTTCGGAATTGAAAAAAATAGGGCAATGCACCTCTGATGATAGTTTTGGAAAGCTGGTTATGTTGTGATATCATTTCAGTCAGTCAGCATTAATTACGAATAAGCAGGTGCAGCTGCAAACAGTAACTTCTGCTGAAAAGTTGGTTGTATCCAATCGGAAGACCTAGAGTATCTCATTTTCTGTCCAGAAATTATTTAAAAATAGTTCGCCCGTGTACAGAAAGATCAAAATAAGTGAAAATAGTATATCAAATTATAGATTATTAATTATAGCATTAGATATGTAATTTTTGTAAAATCTTCCTATTCTGTACTGTTGTTTCATGATAGTTATTTCGTTACCGTTGAAAGAGAGAATGCAAAATGGTTTTAGAGCATGCAAAATGAAGTTTCTAGAATCATTTCTTTAAAATTCTTTTTCATTTCCCTGGTGGAAATATCGCGTGTCTCAGAACTAGAATAATTATTTCAATCGGCTGCGGTACCTATTGTTTGGTTTGATCGATCATTCGCTCAATGTTGTCCTGTAGAAAGTAAAAAGCTCAAAATTTGTGACAGAGCATGTGGAACATGACTCTTGTGTCAAGACAGATTCAAGACACACTAATTTAAGTACAATTCATCTACAAAAATATTCACCGTGAGATGGTTCGGGGCGAAAACAGTAGACACTGCAGTCCCTTACTGGGAGATCCTAGGGTTCGTTTCTCGAAAAAGGTGGAGTTTTTACACTAGATTATCGGCCGGATTCAGCTGTTTGGAGGAGAATCCAAAAGTCGACTTCTCTGATCGTCCGTTTTCCGGAGTTTCTCCGATCAATACGATAGGCAAATGTACTTCAACACTCTGGTGGGAACAGAACTTCTTTTCCCAATTAGTGGGAATATTTGGCTCAGACTTTACCAAAATGCATCAATGACCCACTTAATACCATTTCCATGTGAACAATAGAAGAATAAGCAATTA
The DNA here is from genome assembly GCA_038098605.1 of Gryllus longicercus. Lineage (NCBI taxonomy): Eukaryota > Metazoa > Arthropoda > Insecta > Orthoptera > Gryllidae > Gryllus > Gryllus longicercus. The sequence continues at coordinate 407,107 of JAZDUA010000223.1, read as the reverse complement.
AAGATTTCAAATCAACTTGACGCAAACATACTAAACTCATTAAAAAACACCAATAAAACTTACCCCAATCCAAACAAAATTTTACTTTATGCAAATATACACTATAATACTAAAAATACGTATTAATCCCCTAATTTCAATAATACAGTCGCTAATACCATGAAAACAGAAATAGAAGACCCAAAATGAGCCTTAGATAACTATAAATAAATCATGTATATAGGCATTTTAACAAAAAATGCAATCATTATACTTGAACAAATATATAAATTATTAATTTCAGTACCTCAAAATCCACACAAATACAAAGTAACACTTAATTTATGAAAAATAATAAACTAATTAATAATGGGAAAGCTGGTAATAATGTATAAAATAAAAATAAAATTAACAGCCTACAAGCTCAGGTTGATATCCCTACTCCAAAATGTATATGTATGTGTCTCAGAACTAGAATAATTATTTCAATCGGCTGCGGTACCTATTGTTTGGTTTGATCGATCATTCGCTCAATGTTGTCCTGTTGTCCTCAATGTTGTACGAGTTAGAACAGATTCCAGAGCTCAAGAAACCACGCACATCTGGCACTTCTCCCCATAGTACATCACACAGTTTTACCTCCCTTTGTGACAAATAAATTAACAAACTTCAAAATAACATAGGTATTAATCTTCAAAAAGATGTAAAAAGATAATATATCAACTCTAGAAAAAACACCCAACTTGGAATTTTCATCAAGCAATTCGGTAACTTTCTGGTTTTTCCTATACGTTCGTATTATTACTTTATTAAAAAAATTAACGTGCTTTTACTATCTTTGACAACAAATACAATGGAAAGTTTTATTGTCTTTTGGCACAGTCATTGTCGGGCTATCTGTAGGCAACCAAAGTCAACATCTTTTAAGTAATTAATATAAAAGTCCATAAAAAATGTGATTAAAATAAGTGCACGTAAGAGTGGAGTCAGAGCACGAGTAGTCAAGTATATATCGCATATTTGCTTTGATTGCATTTTTTAGTGAAATAAAATATTAAAACTGTTGTGATAATTTACAACAGGTCAAATAAATTCCTGCACCGCCGTCGACTGTTTTTTTTTATTCCAGCGTTATAAACGATCTTTGTTCTTTGAAACAAGAAATCGTTCATAAAAGATCATAACATCTTACAGCACAAATTTTGTATTTCCCGCTTAAGACACGAATAATTACATCATCACACATTCAGCTAATCGCAGCGAGAGAATCATGGAGAGGTAAGAAACAACCAAACAGCCAACCACCTTTTTTTGCATAGATACGGGTACGATACTGTGTAAGTCAAATACCCGTGACGTCACAATAATGTTGTCACGTCGCTTGTTTTCAATACACGTACTCATGCAATAAAACTTAACATCATAAACTAGTTGCATAATATACTATTTTCCTAGACAGGAAGAAAAAGTGAATTATATTATAAACAAATTAGGGACCTAAGTGAAGCATACGCTCCCTAAGGAGATAATATTTTCTCTGTAGAGATTAAATATTTTCTCCCTTGTTTACATTACGATAATGAAAACAAACGATACATAGGACTAAAAAAAATATTTATTTGAACACAACGTGAAACACAAGTACTTCTTTGCTTCCTCACAAAATACACCAGCAAGACGTTCTAACTTATATTTAATATTTCTTTATCTTTACACCAATCTTTACATTTGCTGCACCATACATTTTCTTAGATATTTTGGTATTAAATTTCCAATAGCTTCATTAGCAGCGTCAGATGTGCATTTAGGTTCAGCCATGGCCTCCATTAAACGCGTAGTTGTATTGACAGTTTCCTTGCTAACAAACACTATCCACGTATCCCGAATTTTAAATTCCATAATTTAATATTTTAACTAAATTTTCTGAAAAAAATATGGCTGGAGGAAAATAATAGTATGTACACCTCGGGGGAGAAATTATTTTTCCCTCGGCATAATAATTATTATTACAATTATATGCCTTATGTAATAATTATTATTACAATTATTGCATCTCTCGGGCAACAATTACACTTTGGGAAAAATAACGCATTTCTCTTGATGTGTAATCTACTGATTATCACCCTTGTGCGGTAAGGCGGTTCTACGACAAAACTTTCTTAAACCTTAAGAAGCGTCGTCAAGCACCTGTATACGAGGGTTGCCTTTTATATTTCAGGATTAGAGAACAAAAACAAATAATAAAAATCGAAAATCACTTTATTGTTTTTCAAAATATTCCCCATGAAGATATATACACTTTTGCATGCGTTTGAACCAATTGTCGAAGCACTTTGCCACTCTGATTGAGGTATCTCCAAAACATGCATTCTGAATGCAGCAACCGCTTTTTCAGGTGTCGAAAAACGTTGACCTCTCAGTTTGTTTTTTACGTACGGGAATAAAAAGAAGTCATTCGGTGCCAAGTCAGGACTATACGGCGGATGACTCATCAAAGATTGTTTTGGGTGCTCAAAAATGCAGTTGTTTGAGCCGATGTGTGAGAGCTCGCATTGTCGTGGTGAAGAGTGATCCGTCTTCAGCGGTTGGTTTTCCGGTTTTCTTGGAAGATAGCTGGCAAACAAATCGTTGTGTACCACTCAGAATTGACTGTTCTGCGTTGTTCTAGTGGTACGGTTGCGACATGTCAAGTTTTTTCGAAAAAAAACAGGCGACCATCTGTTTGGAAGTGCTTCGTGCGCGAACAACTTTTGTTGGATTTTGCTCATCTTGAAACACCCATACAGTCGACTGCTGTTTACTTTCTGGCTCATACACGTAAATCCACGATTCATTACCTGTCACGATGTCATAGACGTGTTTCGAAGCACCGCGATCGTATTTTTTGAGCATTTCTTTCGACCAATCGACACGAGCCTTTCTTTGAGCGATTGACAAATTGTGTGGGATCGAACGCGAACAAATTTTTTTGACAGTCACATGTTCATGCAATATTGAATGTATGCTGGTCCCACTAATGCCTAAGGTTGACTCAATCTCACGATAGGTCACATGACGATCTTGCAATATCAGTTCACGCACAGCATCAATGGTTTTCGGAACAACTGATTTTGGACGACCTTCGCGAAATTCGTCTTGGAGTGAACTACGACCACGATTGAATTCACCATACCATCGATAAACACTGGTCCTTGATGGAGCCTCATCGCCAAAAATTGAATTAAGTTCATCCATGTTGTAAAAATTATCGGACGAAAATGTTCACGATTTAATTCCATTTTTAGGCCAAGATGAATCGTTTAAGTTACTGTAAACAACACAAATAGCGCTAGTATGTCAAAACGTTCTAAGTACATATAACCTCAAAACATCCAACTTTACGATAGAGCTGTCGGTTGCCAAACACCGAAACATAAAAGGCAACCTTCGTAAAACATCTGTCTGGAGCATCAGTGGCGCGGAGTGACCGCGCGGGAGAGAGTCAGAGGGCCTGCGCGGGTGCCTCCGCCGGAGGCCGCGAGGGGCCCTCATCAGCCTCATTCAGACAGATGGCGGCGCGCGAGTCGCGGACAAAAGCGAGGCGAGGCGTCGGCCGGAAGCGGGCGACGCCACGCTACGAGCAGAAGTCGCCTCCGCCTCCGCCTCGGCCCGAGCCGCAGCCCCCGTGCCCGCTCCCTGTCGCGAGCCGCGCGCGGAAACGCACTTTCACATTTACGACCGATATAACAGTCGACTCCCGATGTAGAGCATGTGCGGTTATTCGCGCAGTCAACCAAAGGCAACGGTCCGGTTCCATATACGAAGGTTGCCTTTTATGTTTCGGGATTTGGCAACGCTGGTGTTGCAATCTGGCAACTGACAGCTCTATCGTAAAGTTGGATGTTTTGAGGTTATACGTACTCAGAACGTTTTGACATACGAGCGCTATTTGTGTTGTTTACAGAAACTTAAAAGATTCATCTTGGCCCAAAAATGGAATTAAATCGTGAACATTTGCGTGCCATTATTTTTTACAACTTTCGACGTGGATTAACTCAGCAACAGTGCATGGATGAACTTAATTCAATTTTTGGCGATGAAGCTCCATCAAGGACCAGTGTTTATCGATGGTATGGTGAATTCAATCTTCATTCAATACACTACGGGACCAAAAGTATCCGGACACGTCCAAAATGGCGTTATGGAGTGATCGTGTTTTTCTTGCAGGGGGCTTGCGCCACTTGTTATTTAGTGTGGCACTATCACGGCACAGGTCTACGTTGATGCTTTAATCACATTTTTGCTTCACACTGTTGAAGAGCAATTCGGGGATGGCGATTGCATCTTTCAACACGATCGACCACCTGTTCACACTGCACGGCCTGTGGCGGAGTGGTCACACGACAATGACATCCCTGTAATGGACTGGCCTGCACAGAGTTCCGACTTGAATCCTATCGATCACCTTTGGGATGTTTTGGAACGCCGAATTCGTGCCAGGCCTTACCAATCTTCATGGATACCTCTCCTCAGGGCAGCACTCCGTGAAGACTGGGCTGCCATTCCCCAAGAAACCTTCCAGCACCTGATTGAAAGTATGCCTGCGAGAGTGGAAGCTGTCATCAAGGCTAAGGGTGGGCCAACACACTATTGAATTCCAGCATTGCCGATGGAGGTCGCCACGAATTGATAAGTCAATTTTAGCCACGTGTCCGGATACTTTTGATCTCACAGTGTAACAGTCGAACCTCGATGTAGAGAATTTACTGTTATTCGCGCAGTGAACCAAAGGCAACGGTCCGATTCCACATACATTACATATTAACATTAGATGTATGTATTTGACATTTTAGGGTCGGGACAATCCGGATTTGGACAACTAGCAGTGTTCCAAGGCCTGGGCTATGTTTTAATTTATTATCAAAGCTTGAGGGCATGAATTTTTGCCCATCACCGTACCTGGCTTATTTGGCCTACCTGAGCTGTTCTTACCTCGCACAGCTATTTGGCGATTGTAGTGGAACGCTACAGCTACATTTTTGTCCCGACTGTACACACGGAAGAACAACAGGATTTTAGATCATGCACTAACGCAACTTTTATCATCCGTGGAAAAAGCTCCAGAACTTAACAAACCAGCTTTCCTATGTTTTGCGGACCTAAGCAAAGTATCTGATAATATAATACTAATTGATGCCATTAGAATTCTTAAACAAGTTTGTTTATTTATTGAAAATTAATATTATTATAAAACAACTGAATACAAAAAAGGATATAAATATCATATGTTACGCAAACGACAATTTGTAAGAATTTTAAATTAAAAATATCTACCCAGAAGACGAAAGCTATGACAATTGCTAAGAATCCCATTAGGTGTAAATTGGTAGTGGATAATCAAATAATGACTTTTATAGATGAAGTATTTGGGAGTAACTTTAAAAAGCTCAGGGCACACGGAGAAAGAATTCAAAGAGAAACTAATGAAGGGTAATAGGATCGCTGGCTGTCTCAACTAAACAATGTGGTATAATAAACATTTAAAACAGGTCTCGAAGGTTAGAATATATTAGTCAATAATTAGACCAATATTAACATATGCAGGAGAAACAAGAAGCGAAACAAAACGTACGAAATGAGAGTTATGAGAAAAATTACAAATCACACTCTACTGTATAAGGAAAGAAACAGAGACATAAAAGAAGTGTCCAAAGTTAAGCCCATTACGGAATGGGTAGCAGACCGAAGAAAGGAATGGAACTCTCATAATGAGAGAATAGAAGAGAAACAAATCGTGAGAATTACTAGAGATGAAAGGCCGTGGGGCAGAAGCGAAGCTGGCAGACAAAGGAGAAAATGGAAAGACTCGTTATAATTCTTGGAAAGAAACAAGTCATACTCTTTTCAAGAAGAAGATGAAGAAGAAGAAGAAGAGGAAGAATATAAACACTAGACGATTCGGTTGTACGTAGTTACCCTTTCGCATTAGATGTTGTTGACATACGAAATGAAGTTTCAGGAAAGAAGTATTTCGCCTCAGGTCCAATTCCAATAACAGCAAGCGGAGGTCTCGTGAGCAATTTGTATAGTAGCTACTGTGAATTAAAGGGATTGAGAGAACTGACAACATTGTTTCAGCTCACCTATAGCAACTCTGCCGAACCTAAAGGCTTGAATCACGCGGACTGAGAGATTAAAAGTAGTAAAATCCCATCTGGCAGGACATCGTTAATGTTAAAAGAATCTTCCACAACTGAAGAAAATCTGCGTGACGACAGAGGATACAAATAAAGCAAAGTTCCACTTGTGTAAGAGTCATTTAAGGATATGAAGACTACTAAAATATCTTGAGTGTGTGGTCAGTGTAGAGAAAAGTGTGGAAAATGTACGGACCTGCAAAAAATATTCATTAAAAACAGAAAAAATATATTTCTATTCATTCTATTTATCTTTATTAAGGAAATGAACACGTTCAGTATCACCCATCACTCCCCATTCAGAAATAGACGAGTCCCCCTGAAAAAGCGTACGAGCAGAACGATTTTTTATTTCATTTCAGAAGTATTTAAATTCAACTAACCGTTAATAAAATTAAGTAAGTTATACATTGGTTTTCTTTCTTCTTGTATATGGGCCTTTTTTGGAAATAAAAGCGAGTGTTTTGAACAATTTTAGAAAAACTCTCTCAAAACCATTCTTCTCGAAATAAGCAAATTTCCAAACGCAGTGATACTGATAATATTTGTGTGATTCAGAATATTCAATTATGAGATGCAGCTGAGTTGATTGTCCGTCAGACCATACTGATGTCACAAGGAAGAATTTGTAAACTGATTCGGTCGTTCAATTTGCTGTTGGAGGACATCAACTAATAAAGCAAGTGTAACTCTCAATTACTGGAATTCACATTCAAACAAATGCTGAAAACTAAACGAAAAGTTACATGAATTTCTCAAAAAACAATAACAACAACAAAAACATGCATATAAAATATATAAGAATGTTTATTGAAAGGGCCTCTTAATCATTACCAAGATGTACGGGATGTTCAAGACATTACTAAGATGGATGTTACATACATGGCCGATATTACAGTGAAAACAAAAGTTTAATTGTTATTCGAGTAAATTCCCTCAGGATCTGACGTTTGAAGAAGAAAAACGTCTGTTCAAGGACTCTTCCTCTTTTGGAGTTGTTTTGGTACAAAACGAACGGGATACGGAGTATTCAGTAATAATCATCCCCACTTAAGATGTAAGATTGATATACAGTTAGAGAGGACAGGAGTAGAGAATGATGCACCGGAGAAGAGAACTGCGCCGAACGCAGCCAGCCAACCGCGCGGGGAGCTTACCTGCGAGTAGCTGAGCACCTGCGATACAGACTCGGAGACGTAGAGGATGCGGCCGCGGTCACACCCAACCACGAACAGGAAGCCCTCGGCCGCCTGAAATACAAGTGGATGCAAGTTTAGTTTCCTGCTTTGTAATAATAATAACAGTAATAATAATAATAATAATAATAACAATAATAATAACAATAATAATAACAATAACAATAATTATTATCATTACTTTTTCTTATCATTAAGCTAATATACTTGCAATAGTCTATAGCAACCGACGTACGGACGGCCAGACGGACGGAGGGACGAACGGACGAAGGGGCGGACGGACGGAGGGGCGGACGGACGGAGGGGCGGACGGACGGAGGGGCGGACGGACGGAGGGGCGGACGGACGGAGGGGCGGACGGACGGAGGGGCGGACGGACGGAGCGGCGGACGGACGGAGGGGCGGACGGAGGGACCGACGAAGGGACCGACGAAGGGACGGACGAAGGGACGGACGGAGGGACGGACGGATGGACCGAGGGACGGACGGACGGAGGAGCGGACGGACGGAGGGGCGTACGGATGGAGGGACGGACGGAGGGACTTTGGCCCTCAATTGTTCTTTCGCTATCAAGGATCCACAAAACATGGATTCTGCCTACCCAACTTGTTAGAGGAAGTAATTTACTATTTATAAAGGAAAAATATTAATCCTATTTTTAGTTACCACGCAGTAAGAGGTTTTGGGTCGAAAATTTGCCGTTTTCAGCGCACGACCACAATACTCTCTTTTCTTACATACCTACGAGCGAGAAAGTAAAAACGAATAATTTGTTTTTTTGGAATATTATAATTAATAGAAAGAAAAAAATCAGCAGCCGCGGATAAAACAAAAACATTCATCTGTCGATTCGTGCTTGTTACCAACTGCACCAGATAATACCTCAGGACCGGCTCAAGTCAGCTTTCTTGCGAGTCCCGGGCGTCTCGCACGAATTTTGCTGATTTTACTTTCTCGTGCTTAACAAGGAATTTTTTTCTACATGTGTGGTCATTGTGCTATTTTCAATAACCAACAAATGAAGTCGTATTGAAGGATTGCATTCACGCAGAGTTCCGCATGTCGCAATCACTTTGTGTGAGGTACGAGCAGGAATATGCGTGCGGACATATTCACAACAATTTACGGATGCTACAATTCGTCCGCGGAAAGTGTGAGTAATTATGAGCAAAGGTGGCATGTTGAGTGCTGGAAATTTTTTTCTCTTCCACAACAATGTTCGACCTATGTGACTATTACTTACTACTGTGTGTAACTGAATACACTTACTACGTAAATTAACACTAATTGCACATCGGAAATTCTAGTTCCTCTTTGCATATTCAATTTTATTAAAAAATCTCTAAGAAAATGTTATTGACATAATTACGGAACAGTGTAAGAAGAAAACAAAATACCACGCTGAAGTAATCAAAACCATTTCGTTGAAGCCATACTATGGGAACTTTCTTCTACACAAACGAGCAAACAGTTGGCCAAACGTATAATTAACAGCCAACGAGGAAGAAATACACTTGCTGCTACCCGCCAAGGAACGTGGAGTTGCTGGGACTCGAAACACAAGACGGGGAACTTGGTAATGAAAGAGCGGGCAGAAATCAGAGCGAGTTGCTCAAGACGACAGCACAATCGGCCTCCCCCCTCCCCCCGAGGCAGGGGAGGGGGGTGTCGTGCGTCACAATATGCGAGCCATAAACTAATTTGCGGCCCCGCACGGGATTTGTAGGGCTTGTCGCCACCCTCACCCCCGCCCCCGCGGCCTTGCGACGGCCGGCGGTCGCATTCAACAGTTGCAAGCGACTGCGATGGAGGGCAAGCACCTCTAGCGCGTCGAGAATTCTACGTACTACTTCGAAATCAGAATTTTTAATTTCCTCTAAGAAACGGAATCGCGAAGCAGAAGTTAACACAATTTCCCACGCTATTTTTCCAACAATATTTTTCGTCTAAGAAACGCAATCGACACGGCAGCAACCAATGCTGCTGTGACGAACATTTCAGTTTTTCTTGAGTTTCACGGGCGAATGGCATGAATGCATTGGTGAAATCAACATCCAGCACGACAACGTATTCTTCAATTATTGAAGGCACGAAATGGAAAACGCAGAAATGGCCAAACTCACTTACTCGGCACATTCAGCTTCCGAAAGCACAGATTATCGAACACATTTCTACATCCATTTGCGTCACTTTGAACTACGAGAAAACACTGCTGTTACTTCCAACTTATCCCAAGTTATTCGTCTTTTTACAATCAGCGATTTCCATGAAAAATAATGAAAAAGTTTAACTTTGGGTCTCTCAGCATTTCCCACTCTCAGCCTTCATTCGGTTGAAGGTCTTTGACAACTCACAACTGTTCGCAACATTTTTAAAAAGTTTGAAAAGAATTGGGAATGAACGAGAGAAGAATATAAAGAAAGGAAGGGAGAGATAATAGCAAGAAAATAAAAAAGAAAACAAATAGTTCAATATAGAGGTAGTGGAACAACAAAAGCACATGCTTTCTCGCATTATTTATAAGTTTGCAATTTTTCACGAAAATGGGACCCGTGCCATTCTTTTAAGTGTTCCCTTCTTATATCCGTGGAAAAAAATTGAAGAGTAATTTTGAAGTGGTTTTTGAAAAATTGCAAACTAGGCGAAAAAACTGAACGTGACCTTTTTAAAGGGCTGATTTTTTTACAACAGACAAAAAATCTTCATCATCAATTTTGTAGTTTTGAAATGGTAACTTTTTGCAATTTTCAAAAATACGGAGAGTTTGCGAAGATGACTATAAGAGCGTTTCTGACGAAAATGCGCCGTTTTCCGGCGCACGATTATATTGCTCTCTCTTTTTACATACGTAAGGGCTAGTAAGTAAAAATGTGTATTTGAAACAGCATAGCAAATTTCCTGCACATTCCAAACTTGAATGCCAAAAGGCGTTCAAGACAATAATGTCAATTCGATCAAATAACCCTAATAGAATTTTTGCAAATCTTCGGAAAATCTCAAGAATTATTGTTACTGTCATCTATTCTTTAATCGAACTATCAATCACCAACCCTGTTTCTCTTTAATTCCAACTTCATAATCTGCCTCGTTAGGAAGTTTTTGCACGACGAAGTGTTATAGCAACCGACAGCACTATCAATCTTCAGCGCATGCGCAGTTCCAATTTCGTATCACGTTTGTGCATCTGCGCATGTGCAGAAAATCAATTGATAAGTCATTCCGGTTACGTCAACTGCTTAAGTCATTAGACCCATACGTGTAATGCATGTTTTTATGTCAGGAGGACTGGTGATCTTCCCTCGCTGGATGGCGAGATTCGGCGCCGACTTACTCATCGGCTTGTGGGGTTTTCCCCAACCAGGTGTCTCGCATTAGGTAACTCCCGGCTGAGGCGGACAAGCTCTGACCTCCCGAATGATCTCCCGCCATGTGTAGCAAATTGTGTGTGTGTGTGTGTGTGTGTGTGTGTGTGTGTGAGGATTAGGATAGGACAAGGAAGGGGAAGGAAAGTTCGCGCGCGATCCGTGGCCCGTTTGTTAAAGTACTCCGTGTAGAACTGCAGCATTCGCCTGGTGTTGAACGGAGAAATCTCAGAATATTGCCGATCAGAGCAGCTGGCCACAAGAATGCTCCTTCAGACAGAGGATGAGTTTGATCCTATTGTCTAAAAGTAGCTAGTTTCGAAAATCCTGCCACCGTAGGCAATGGAGAAACATCTATTTAGATTTATTTAGTCAAAAAAACAAACAGTAAAAACTGTAAGTGACCTATGGGGGAGAAAATTATCTGCGCACGTTTTCTTGAGTTCCAGAATCCCTTTCCGCCATTTTAACTATAAATAGTTAAAAGATGAGTAAAAGTTTAAAATAAATGAATAAAAATAAATTTTAAAAAATCGTGACTTGGCAATATTTGGAAAAAATAGACATTTTCGTTCCCGGGTTATAGAAAACTTATTTGCATCGGTAAACGAACTGCAACTATGATTTTTCTGCATTGCTAACAAAATAGTAACTCGCCCTTACCTCTACTGCAACCATTACAAGCAAAAGAAGAGCTCAACAAAACCTACGCATAGTGAAGCTACATTTACGTCTGATGACCTGAGACATCTAACCCGGTGAGAAGATCGAGAGTGCAGTCGATTTTGCACGCTATGCCGTACAAGAACTCCCGGGTCCCGTCGAATCCCGTCTCTCGAGCGTCGTCCGTGCGCGCGTTTCAATTCCGCGCGCGCGCGCGCGCGTACGTCAGCCATCCGCGCGCGCCGCATCGGCCGTCGATTCTCCGCCGCGGGCGACGCGCCGGGCGACTGGCAGGAGGGGCTTACGTAATCGGGGATTATGACATCGGCCACGTAACTAACTGAGCAGCGCTCGGCGAAGGCGCGCTTTAATCGTCCGTTTAATCGGAGGTACGGGAGGGGACGGGACGGGGGGGAGTAAACGTGTTTTTCATACAATTCGCGACTTCTCGCCTCGCAATCGGGCACCGGAGAAGGTGTCGCGAACGGTACACGTGGTTTCCACCGGGTGCATCCCGACTGCATCCCGCGGATAAACGTTTTTCTAAGCCGTTTATCTATCTCCCCAAAAAGTCATATCCAACTGCATCCCGTGCCGTTTTCCTCCTCTGTGAAAGAATTGTCTACGTTTACCGTTTATGCTTAGTACTATATTGATCCATTATAATTGGTGCAGTTCTGTTGTAAAAAAAAATGTTTGCACGTCTTTTTAGAGCACTGCTGCCAACATTGGAAATTCCACTTGCATGTTTGTGAAAACAAAACTTACCCCGCATCTACTTACCTCGCTCACTTAACATACACAATTCCGAAGCCATATTCTCCTGTGTTCGAGGATTTTTATGGACCCGTGCGAAAACATCTATTTGCGCTACTTATGAATGAAATTTGATAAAAATTGTTACTCCTTCCGAAACGCCAGAAGAAAGAAACGGGATGCAGAAAGACTAGGCCTTAACAGGTAAGGGTGTGGGGGTGACGGGGTGGTGGAACACTGATCGCGTCAACTGCTCGCGTATCGTACAAAATATTATTTGCTTTCTCTGATGATAATTGACCGGATCGGATGATAAAAGTTTCAAACGGAAAAAAGTGACTATTTTATTTATTCATTTTTGTAGAGTTTAATTCCATAATTGAAAAATAATTCAACTTTTTTTTTCATAATTGTCGAAAGCTATAGAGCGCCCCTCGTGAGTGTCACCCACGGCACGTGCCATGTCTGCCATACCGTAGATAGGCATCTGCGTAGGCTTTAGAGTTGTTCACAGACAGACGTACTGGCGAAAAGGTCTTTTTTCACTTTCGATATCAAGGACTCAAAAACCGTGGGTTCTGACAACACAACGTATTAGAGAAACTCATTTTCTACATACTTGAGCTGATCTTCCTACTTTCAATGGTGTTCTTTAGCCTTAAGGCGTTGCCTTAAAGCTCACCGCTATGGGTGTAATTTAATTGGTGTAATTTTCAAAGCTTATTTTAGGGCCTAATGTAGATTGTGGAGCCTAAACATCCGAAATCTCATTGTGTTTCTCCATCCAAAAAAAAAAAAAAAAACGACCCTGCCTGTAAAGGCGTTGAGGCGGAGACGGGCTCACCTGCAAGATGAGCGTCTTGAGCTCCTGGTCGGAGTAAGGCGTTGCCTTAACGCTCACCGCTATGGGTGTAATTTAATTGGCGAAATTTAAAACCGCATTTTCAAAGCTTATTTTAGGGCCTAATATAGATTGTGGAGCCTAAACATGCGATATCTCATTGTTTCTCCATCCAAAAAAACCGACCCTGCCTGTAAAGGCGCTGAGGCGGAGACGGACTCACCTGCAAGATGAGCGTCTTGAGCTCCTGGTCGGAGTAAGGCGTTGCCTTAACGCTCACCGCTATGGGTGTAATTTAATTGGCGAAATTTAAAACCGCATTTTCAAAGCTTATTTTAGGGCCTAATATAGATTGTGGAGCCTAAACATGCGATATCTCATTGTTTCTCCATCCAAAAAAACCGACCCTGCCTGTAAAGGCGCTGAGGCGGAGACGGACTCACCTGCAAGATGAGCGTCTTGAGCTCCTGGTCGGAGTAAGGCGTTGCCTTAACGCTCACCGCTATGGGTGTAATTTAATTGGCGAAATTTAAAACCGCATTTTCAAAGCTTATTTTAGGGCCTAATATAGATTGTGGAGCCTAAACATGCGATATCTCATTGTTTCTCCATCCAAAAAAACCGACCCTGCCTGTAAAGGCGCTGAGGCGGAGACGGACTCACCTGCAAGATGAGCGTCTTGAGCTCCTGGTCGGAGTAAGGCGTTGCCTTAACGCTCACCGCTATGGGTGTAATTTAATTGGCGAAATTTAAAACCGCATTTTCAAAGCTTATTTTAGGGCCTAATATAGATTTTGGAGCCTAAACATGCGATATCTCATTGTTTCTCCATCCAAAAAAACCGACCCTGCCTGTAAAGGCGCTGAGGCGGAGACGGACTCACCTGCAAGATGAGCGTCTTGAGCTCCTGGTCGGAGTAAGGCGTTGCCTTAACGCTCACCGCTATGGGTGTAATTTAATTGGCGAAATTTAAAACCGCATTTTCAAAGCTTATTTTAGGGCCTAATATAGATTTTGGAGCCTAAACATGCGATATCTCATTGTTTCTCCATCCAAAAAAACCGACCCTGCCTGTAAAGGCGCTGAGGCGGAGACGGACTCACCTGCAAGATGAGCGTCTTGAGCTCCTGGTCGGAGTAAGGCGTTGCCTTAACGCTCACCGCTATGGGTGTAATTTAATTGGCGAAATTTAAAACCGCATTTTCAAAGCTTATTTTAGGGTCTAATATAGATTTTGGAGCCTAAACATGCGATATCTCATTGTTTCTCCATCCAAAAAAACCACCCTGCCTGTAAAGGCGTTGAGGCGGAGACGGGCTCACCTGCAAGATGAGCGTCTTGAGCTCCTGGTCGGAGTAAGGCGTTGCCTTAACGCTCACCGCTATGGGTGTAATTTAATTGGCGAAATTTAAAACCGCATTTTCAAAGCTTATTTTAGGGTCTAATATAGATTTTGGAGCCTAAACATGCGATATCTCATTGTTTCTCCATCCAAAAAAACCGACCCTGCCTGTAAAGGCGTTGAGGCGGAGACGGGCTCACCTGCAAGATGAGCGTCTTGAGCTCCTGGTCGGAGTAAGGCGTTGCCTTAACGCTCACCGCTATGGGTGTAATTTAATTGGCGAAATTTAAAACCGCATTTTCAAAGCTTATTTTAGGGCCTAATATAGATTGTGGAGCCTAAACATCCGAAATCTCATTGTTTCTCCATCCAAAAAAACCGACCCTGCCTGTAAAGGCGCTGAGGCGGAGACGGGCTCACCTGCAAGATGAGCGTCTTGAGCTCCTGGTCGGAGTAAGGCGTTGCCTTAACGTTCACCGCTATGGGTGTAATTTAATTGGCGAAATTTAAAACCGCATTTTCAAAGCTTATTTTAGGGCCTAATATAGATTGTGGAGCCTAAACATCCGAAATCTCATTGTTTCTCCATCCAAAAAAACCGACCCTGCCTGTAAAGGCGCTGAGGCGGAGACGGGCTCACCTGCAAGATGAGCGTCTTGAGCTCCTGGTCGGAGAGGAAGGCCGGCTTGTAGTGGCCCTCGGTGTACGAGTGCACGGCGCCCCGGATGGTCTTCAGGTGCTGCACGGCCATGCGCAGCACCGTCAGCTTGTCCAGCTTGCGCGACATGGCGTGGCACATGGGCACCATGGCCGACAGCTCCGTGATGTACGTGTTCATCTTGTCCCGCCGCCGCTTCTCGATCTCGCTGTGGTTCTGCCTGCGCACCGCACACACACCCACAAAACATATTTCTGTATTACGCTCCTGAGAAGCTACGCCTTTTCGGCCATAACTGAGACACACATCACAAAAAAAAAAAAAAGAACGGTTGCAATATACCAGATTCATGATACTGTAACAAGTTACCTCATAGTATCATAGATCTGGTATAATGGTTGCAATATACCAGATCCATGATACTGTAACAAGTTACCTTGTAGTATCATAGATCTGGTACAATGCAACTGTTCTTTTTTTTCGTTTGGTTAAACGGATGGATGGGGAAGTATTGTAAGGATTTGAACAATGATGTAATAATGGTGAAATGAGAGGCAAGGAAAGCGGGAGTACCCCGAGAAAACCTGCTGGCAACCCGCTCTGCCCGCCACAAATTCTACATGGATCGACTGGGATTTGAATTATGGTGCTCAGATAGGGATATGACTTAGACGCGGCAGAAGCAATGATGATTGCAATAGAATCGAAATCCACTTATGTGGTTCAGAATAAACTACTGATGCTACAATACGGCTAACTTTCTTATTATTAGTAAAAGTAACGTGCGATTTTTTCGAGAAACGTAATATAATGGTTTTGAAAATAAAAAAAACTAAAAATGAATATGGCTTTTTGACATTAAATTCAGTGTATTCTGGTGTATTCTTACCAACAGTTAATTAAATTTATGTATTAATTAATTATTAATTAATATTAATATTTAATAATAATATTAATTATTAATTAAAGAAAAATAAATTACCCGAACCGGGATTAGCTCGAGCACTTAGCTTAAGAAGCAAATCTTTCACCGGGGCAACCGTTCCACACTCACATAGGCACACACAGACGCACACAGACACACACATGCACGCACTCACACATAAACACACGCACTCACACACACACACATACACGCGCACGCGCACCCGCACGTACACACACATACAGACACACATTATAGACATGCACGCACACACACAGATATCTTGTTTAAGTATTTTCTTAAACCTGTCACCATTTCACTCAAAATAATTACGCAAAAAATACTCCCGTTTTCAGGAAATTCTACATCACATTATTTAAAAATAAGATTTTTAAAAACAAAGTGTATTTCAAAAACATTCCTACCTTTTTTAATGTAGATGTAGCAGGGGAGTTCAAACATTCCATACTTTTACAATTTTCGATAACATCGAGGTTTTACTGAAAATCGGACCTGCACCATTTTTAGCGTTCATTGCGCTGTTCGGAGGAAAAGTTCGTCGGGGGAAGCTCGTTCTGAGGAATATCGTCGGTTGTGCGTTATTAAAACATTTAAAGTTTTTTCATTCGTGTGCTATTACAATATTTAACGCCAAAAATTGTAGAACGTTATCGACATGTTTGATGTAAGAGTAGGTAGCATTTCATTTCAAACTGATATTTTCCTCAGATCGTTTTCTAAGAATCGAAGCGTCATTTCTTTTTGAACAAAACAATTACTTTTACAATTTCCTCAGACTCAAGAAATTATTCCTAGTAAGGGGTAATGATGCTAACCATCAGCTTTTTTCTCTCTGGAATACAAATCGAGGTTGCGTAATGTAATTTGAAACCCATTACCAATTATGCTGATGATACTTCCTTAACTACGATTTCAAACGTTGGAAAGAAGGCAGTAAGAACAAGTTAAGATAAAAAATGAAGGTCATTATAAGGCGTGGCGAAAATACTTCGCATGAAGTAACACTAGTCACATAGCAATAAGTGCGAGAAGATAGTAAATGTCAAAGGTACAAACAAAAAGCTAATTATTAAAACGTACAGTTGTGAGAATAGTCTAAACTATTCTTCCTATTGTTTGAGGGAGTAATATTTTCATACATCACTGCGTTTACTTTCCTTCCAATGGACACAATAATTTACACTATTAACTTTCATAATTTAGGTACTTTGAAGGGATTAGGATACGGGTATGCAATGAGGTTTCTAGAAAGAAAAGAATGCCGGACCGAATGACTTCTATCAAGTGCAATGGCGGATTCAAGAAAGAGACGCTCTGAAGAACTGTGACTAATCGTGATGCTGTAGTCACTGAAAGTCCACAGTTGGGCGAAAAGACTGGGGAGGTATTTCTATAGCTCCATGTTATTGTCGTGCAACCACACCGCTACAGGCCGTGCGGTATGTTCGCCACAGGCCGTGCAGATTGCTCGATCATGTTGAAAGCTGCAATCGCCATCCCCGATTTTCCCGCCAGCCCTAATCCAGGCCCGGGTAATTATTTTTTTTAAAAACTGTTTGTAAGAATACAGAAGAATACACTGAATTTAATGTCAAAACTGATGTAATGAAGTTGATGGAAAAGAACAAATTGAATTTGGGTATTCAGAAAGGTCTCTGTTACCAGGGAGCAGTCAGAACAACATTTCAATGGATTTGTAGGAAAACCTCGCTCACTCGAACAATCGAATCCTTTATCGATTTTCTGGACATCTGGAAATATATCCATTCCCATCATTCTCCATATACATAGTTCGGTAGTTCGGTAGTACAAATCTCAATCAGTCGTTAAAATTTTTTTATTTTTTCCCTTTCCCTGTCCGGATTTAAGATATTGGCTCTGAATTTCTACAAGCTTTGTGACAACAAGGTTCACAATATTTTTTAACACTATAAAAGCTCTCTTCAAAGACACATTTTATTCACTAAGCCCTACATGCCCCATTAAGGTTTTTAGCTTCTTATGGTTTAATTATACTGTTAAGTACACAAACCTGAGATAATTAGTAAGTCGACCGAAATTGAATAAGTGAATAAGACCAATTTTGATGTGCTAAATGCCAATACGCAAACCATTTGAAAAATCATATTCGTTTTTTTAACAATGGGGTCTAAACTATCTAATTTTAAAGACTTTATTGTAGAGAATGTTTCATAAACGCCTGAAATATGCACCACGATCAAAAATATTTTAGTTCTTAAAATGTGGAATGTAAGAAAAATAAATTTTTTCTAGTGATCGTCGAAAATGAACATAATGTGGACTGACGTTTGTGTACAAGTGAACGTCAATCTATACCATTCAACATTTCAATAGTATTGCGAAGACTAAGGAATCATTTCGATGACAGTTATTTTATCAGCGTTAAGTATTAGTATTCAATTAGAGTAACAAGAATGATATTGCGTATCCAAACACATCATCAGCTACGGAAACTGAGCTGCGTGTTGGATTGGAACGATTGATACTCAACATTAAACCCAAAGTACAAAAGAACGAGCACTTTTCTCTCATAAGACCCCATTGAAATTCTCCTTCACATGAAATTATTTATATTCAGAACCAAATCGACACGAACTCAGTTGTTCCAGCCACGAGTCGACTGAACGTTGGAGTGGTCCTGAGCATATTAGGTGCGTCATAGCCTGTCGCGGCGGCGACGTCTATTATGGTCGTTTCGAGGCTTGCGGTCGTATTAATTAAATAACGAATGTGTGGTGGTATCCATAAATTGAACCATTTGTGATTCGAACTATGCTTCGGGCTACCTTATGGATTACAAATTCATATGCAAGAGGCATTAACATCCCATACATACTACCAGCTTTCTTCAACTTCGTTTTTCTTTCTCGCTAGTACCATATTTTTTAGCGTACGTTGTTACTCGAACACATGAGGAGAAAATTTAATGAAAGACTTGATTAGTTTTTGAGAAAGTAATTTTTGAAGAAATAAATTTCAGACACTATGTTCGCGAAATCTACTATTTGTGTTTTCAAAAAGTTCTATTTGTAGATTCTCTTTTGTACTCGTCGTCGTTCGTTGTAATGTACTCGTCGTCGTTCACTAGGCAATAGCATACCTCTCCCCTCCGCGCGAAGCTACGAAGACCATCCGCTGCTGGCACTTCGACCGCCCCCGTCGCACTTAAGCGAAGAGCGCCCGCGGCTACCAGCGTTGCGCAGGACTCCTCAAGATAATCGAGATAAAAATGGAAGTACGTTTGCAATTTTTTGCACATAACACATGGCATTTCGCACTTATATGGAGCAGATTTTATGGACCTTCTTCGGGGAGACCATTTTCGACGGAGAACACGTTAAACTATTTTTGTTTGTTAAAAAGTAGAAAGGAATTCATTTAGTCTGATACATAAATCAATCTTGGTTTATTCACTGTTCTACATCGGCATATCTAAAGTCTTGGCCAGGGAGGTAAATAATTTACTTTTCATGAACAGGGTTCGAGTATTTTCTGATGGAGATGGGGTAACGATTTATTCAAGATTTAAATCGGTGTCGTTCATACTTATGGCAAATGGTGGAAGAGTTAATTTCAGAATATAGTGGACTATCTAAATGATTCAGTGCCGCGATGAATCAAACTTTTGCATCAAAACAATCAAAAAACATACCGGAGCACATAATATATTAACGTGATTTTGTTATAATGCATTAGTACGTTTGACAAAACAACATAATCCAAAATTATGGAGTGATGAATTATAACTAAGTAGAAATAAGATCTATGAATCTTTTTCTAAGGTTGTTTCTAACGCGTGTTTTACAAATTGTCATGAAAAAGAAGTTGAATCGACATTATAACGGTATTTCTTACATGAATTTGAAATTTCAAACGTGCCTTCTGAAAAACAAGCATACTTGAGTTTAACAACTATTGCGGCAAATAAAGGAAAAGGGAATGCTGACTGTCCTTGATATGGACACTCTTGCCAATCCATAATGCAATGTGCGGACGCTTCATCTCAGTTTCATTGAGGAGGAAATGTTTACAACGAACATGTAAGGTAGGAAGCAGAAAAATAAAGGTTATCGTTACAACTTTAAAAATACTATATTGTAGCGATACAGATTTCCTCATACGTTTTAAACAAAATTCACCGGACCAAAGATTAAATAAAACAAACTCGATCGCCCCGAGTTCTACTGGGAGAATAAACAGATGGCGACACGCGCGCAACCTCGCTTATCGTGACAGCCATTTGCGCCCCCGGCCCATTAAGAAAGTCGTTATAAGGGTCGGTGTCAAAAGATTAACGGAGAGAGAGGCGCGCGGACGCCAGAACAGCTGCGAAATCTTTAGAACGATAATTCTTTCACCGGACAACGCGCCCCCTTGCGCGGGCATGGCCGATGTTCTAGAAGGAATAAGAATAACACTGTGCACTCGCAGCTGGCACAGAGAGCGGAAACTTCCTTCACTCTCCCGTCACGATTGGTTGAAAATAGTGCAATGCGCCATTACCTTTGGCCAATAGCGACGCGACCTATTATAAGGAGCTGGAGCACACGAGAAAGAGGGTGGGGGTAAAAGTTGACTTGATACGATTTCGACTGATAGAATATCAGAAGGGCCAGAGCATCAGACGGGGCCGGAGCATTAGGCTGAGGGCAGTTGAGAGAGATTTCTACGGGGGGGAGCTATTCGGGCGAGTGCGCCTATGAAGGACTTATATAATTTTACTGCGAGCTTGAGCATTGGGCCGACGGCAGTAGACAGAGAAACTTCTCTGAAGTGGGAATTAGTTGTGAAGAGAGGCGAATGTTTCTCCGAAGGAGTTCTTGACTTTCCGAAGTTGTGTTCGACAATTATCACGGAAAGCAGAGGTACGCATAGTTGACTGCTACGCTCCTGAGATCGAGAGAATCCCGGCCGCTCCGAGTTCAACCAGACACTATCAGACGCCGTTACAACGCTGCCAGACTCCGCCGCCCCTTGGTGACGTCACGACCCGACCGCCCAGCTGTTGGCCCGGGAGGCCATCGACCTCCGCTGCATTCTTTTGAAGGCCGCCAGACGCCCCTCTCGACCGCGCCCGCCCTCCCCGGGCGCGCAAAGACCTTTTTCCAGGCAGTATCATTCTAGGGCATTCGTCCCTGTGTAAATTTTGTAATGCGGTGCCGCGCTATGGCACATTGACCTGTAACTTTTGTTTTTACCATTGTAATGTTAGTTATAAATTCTTCCTAGTTTTTAAGCTTTACTCTGAATTCTAACATTTCATCTTCTTTTCTTTTCACCTAATTTTCTCAATTTTTTACTAAATTTACAAATGTAACTTCCCTGGGGCATTAGATTTGATTGCCCAGGAATAAAAGTAATTTTTACCAGTGATCAAAGTGTTTGTTTCGCACTGCCATTGTATCTGTTTAACGATTCCTTCCATCACCGACTGAGCTATAACCGGGGCCGCTAACCGGGCGTTCTCTAACGAGACGACCGGGGGTGTTACAATATACTTACTAAATCTCCTCCGATGACTCTTGCAAAACTTTCTGAATCTTTACTTCTAAATACACAATACAAAATTAGTAGTTTGCCGATGAAAATAGTGTCTACTACACGTTGGTGAAATATTCTAATTTTCATGCTTGCCAACCACGACCCTCTGTCACCTATACCCCAAATTAAACTCAGTGTTAAAAGAGCGGTGGTAAAAAAATTTGGAGCTTAAGAAAACGGCGGCAGATTATACTTCTCACCCATATCTCACATTCAGTTTTTACTGTTTTCAGAAGATAAATAAATAAATAATCTAATGAAGTTTTCCTTCAGATTACTACTGTTGCTGACAAGCTAGTGTCGAAAATCCTGCCACCGTCGGGACTCTAACCAAGGACCTCCCGGTCAGAGGCACGGCAGTGACATCAGTTGATGCCCTCAGCCATCTCTCCCGGTAATAATCATAGAATTTTGCCACATTCTTCCCTTGCCATGAATGAATAAGGTCAGAGTTAATTCCAAGATTTTATCTGTCTCTTGCTATATTCACATATTCCAGAAGAAGATGGGATGTCAACGATTCTCGCATGGCGTCTGACGCGCAATACCTCACATCGGCCAATACGCGCTCAGACGCGGCCGCTGCGTGGTCCAGAAATCCCGAGCGCACAGCCAAAGCACAGCCAAAGTGGTTAAACGCAACACGTGTGGAATGCGCTGCGTAGATGGTGGGGATTTGAAACGTACGTGTGGGGGTAATTGGATTGAGTTAGCGGTTTAGGCGCTAGTAAAAAAGTCAATTTGATACGGCCAATTTGATTCGATTCTCTCGCTCAGATCGCAGTTAACAGGCACTGATCTTCACGATTAAAATGCATCCTTCAGCCCACTAAATGCAATGTTTGCAACGCATTTTCGCCAAATTACAGATAGCGGTGAACTTGACACGCTTCGCTCGTATTAGTACAACTACTTAAGTATTTATACTTAATTAAATGAAAAAGAAACTCACGTTCCAAATCCGTTTGTTATAAATAATTCTTTACAATCACCTCTACAGACTTACATTCCTTGATGTGACTAATTTATCTAGCTAACCTACACACTCAATTTTAGTTCAGATCACCTCTAAAGTTGCATTTTAGTCTAACATATTTTAAATATTTGACTGACTTATCTAGCTAACATACAAAAGCAATTTGTAGTACATCTCTCTGAATTACCGCTGCCAAAACAGCTTTGGGTGTTTGTATTAGAAACATTCTGCTCCGGAGAGTCCCGATTCCGGGAAGTGTCCATTGTCAGTGTTGAGGGTAGAAGAGGGGGGGGGGCATTAGGGCAGTACTCACTTCTTGCTCTCCTCGTTGGTGCGCACCGACTTGGCGTCGTCGCCCGCGTCATCGTCCAGGTCGCTCGAGCGGCTGCAACACACGGCACACATTCATGAAAGATCTCGCACATTTGTACACGTAGGCTTCCGCGGCTCGAGTCCATTACTTCTAGGCTGGCCGGGTGACGCCGCGTCGTTGGCAGATAGGCTGACGTTTCGCCAGTCATGTCGCAGGCTTCTTCAGGGTAGTGACAGGGTATTCACTACCCTGAAGAAGGCTGCGACATGACAGGCGAAACGTCGGCCTATCTGCCAACGACGCGGCGTCACCCGGACAGCCTAGAAGTGATCTTGCACATTTGACCATGGCTAGTTTCATATACAGCAATCCTCACATATTTGTTCTGAAATTTAGTAATTGGTTCCAGGACAATCTTGACATTAAAACATACCAATAATAATACAACGGTTTTCTTAAAACTGATAATTTCCTAAAACACCAATTAGAAAAGCAAAATAGCTGCAGACAGTGCCAGGCTTTGTATACAATAATTTTATACAATCATTTGCCAAAATAATCAATGTAAATTTTATGCAACTGCAGGACATTTTGAAGAACGTTGGATGAATGAATGTCAATCAATATCATCTCCAACATGAACTCTCAAAATGTTACTTTTCACTCTGAAATCGATGTTCAGCTAGATCGAACACAAAACTCTTTGTTCAATTACTTCAAAGTTATCTCCACATTTTAAACGCCGATTACACGATCGCAACATGAATTTCTGCGAAGTTGTAAAAATATTTTTTACCCCATTTATCCAAATTATCGTTGAAAATAATAAATCGTCGATCTCAGAGACAAACTAGCTTATGTAGCAAAATCACGGAAAATGGAGATTGTTGGGATTAAAACAACCCCTCTCATTAAGGGTTTCAAAGTATTTCAGACGCCTAAAGCACGCTATTAAAATGCGAACATATGTTTATACGTTATCTAAACAGGTAAAATTTGACAAGGAAATAACATTTTCGCATACATCTTATTATATTTAACTTTTAATAAAAACATTAGCCTGAATTAGTAAAAGAAATACAGGAAATAAAAGGCTAAAACAGCTACAACGTTTCCAACTTAAAATCATTTTATGAACAGAAAGTGCACAAAAAAATTTAAACACTTGTGACTGGTGCACTTTTAATGTTGGAATAACGGCCAACGTATTAATTGTCACTTTCTCTTTCATTGCAGTGCACAGTCCTGGTAATTCGGGATGTTTCATTAATTTAGATTTCAGCATTAGTCGCACTTTTTGCCAAGGAACACATTCTGGGAAATTCCCCGCGACTTCATTTGCACCCAACAGGCATTATTAGGCTTTACACAAAGAACAGGTGTTTTATGGACAGTAAATGGTTTCATTGATAGAGTATAGAACCATGAAGTGTTATATTTAATTTAGAGTGCGTACATCAAAAGAGTAACTTATGCATTAGCTCTAAAATCTGAGGTCAATTTTTGAGAGGTACCTACCACACTACGCTACTCGCATGCCTTACATTTTCGCAGGGCCACACCAAAGGTTCTACAGATACGGAAACAGCGTGATAAACTGAGACAACTGGTTAATTTTCTATTGACGTCATCAAATAATTTATTAGTTATTACTTTCCAAATATAATGTAACAAATTGAGAATCTCTGGCCGGAGACCAAAGGGTGAGGAACGTTTCTTCAGTTTCATACAACTGAGTAAATGCTCTGGGATATCTTAACACTTCAATTGTTTTTACAAAACACACAGAATTTACATCTATAATACTGACACAATACATTTTCATATTAAATATAAATATATATATATACATTATATTATATAATACATTATATTGTTGGAATAATAAAATTATAACACAAAAGTATTATATTGAGTATTTGAAAATTTTAAGTAAGTATGTGTTCAGCAATTCAAAACCTAATGTATTTTGAGAATGTATTTAAATACTTATTTACAAAGTAGTTTCGCGAAGTACTTATATACAAAATTTAAAGCATTTTGCTCAACCCTGAATACAGCGATAGCGTTGAAGACCACGAGCCACGGCACTTCAACGCACATTATCACAGACGTGTGAGCTGTCAAAAGCATTGACAGCAAACGCTGACAAATTATGTATTGTTGTAAATCATGTATTACATAAACAACTCCATCTCACTGGATCACATTTTGTATATGCGCAACATGAGTCTCCATAAAAATGTAATATTTCAGAATCGGTGCGATACACCATCTACAACGCCTCAATAACTTGCAACGGACATTTTCTGCAATTGAGTAGGCTTCACAAGCAAATTAATTTTAAAGGCCTACGCAAGGTAAAAAAAAAAATCTTGAACAGCCGCAGTAGAGAATTTTGAAGAATTCGTATCGGAAATGACTTTGAAAGCCCCCTTTCCCCCAAAATATTCCCCCTTGATCATTCCCCAATGTCGACCGATGTAAGAAATTCGTCTCTGGGCGGGAGGAGTCAAATAAACTTCAGAGCGGTGAATTTTGAACACTTCGAATTTTACGAGTCAGTAACAATTCGAAAGAGATTATCTGTTGAGCAATTGAAAGACAAACTCGGTACTTCACTAACCTTTTGTCCGAGGTTGCTCTGGAAAATGTTAACATGAAGCAACACATATCATTACGATCTTACAAAAAATTTAACTTACGCAATCGCCCAATTTCTACCATTATCAGACATCGGACTATGGAGAAAAGAGATTAAAATCGTCCATTTACTTCATTTTTAGATTCACTTAGTTCTTCATTCGTATCTGATTATTCAGGCTTCCTGAGTTTGCATTAATATTTATTGGCATCTTAAATCTTGAGTATGAAGTCATGAAACATAATTCTTCGCTCGCTTCAGTGACAAACGCATTCATTGAAACCCTACATAAAATGTTTCATTTGAATACAATAAAAACATTTTTAAGCTGCCTTTATTGAATTTTCCTGACGATAAACTATGAACCTTTAGAGAAATAAAGCTGAATAATGAAAGGATAAGTAACGATATATAAAAAAACATCAAGAAAAGATTGAAATACAGAGACAATGAAAAGTAACAGTAAATGAGTCATCAGGAGGGAAAAAAATAATAAAGAGTTGTGCACTTCCAAACCGAAAATCAACAATGCCACAGCAAAAACCATTAGTCGCCAAACTGCCTAAAACATCTGGTTTTCCTTCCTCAACCCTAGAGAAAGGAGGTAAATTGGGCTGCTCGAAGGATCCCGGTACGCATTACACATTCACCCTACTTATTATTTTTCCTGTGCACTAGAAAACCTCGCTATTTCGAACCCCGCAAATCCAAAATTTCGAATAATCCGTACAAAATTCGAGATGAAAGAAAAAGAAACAAAATAAATATAATGCTTATTTGTAGTGTAAAGAAAGGCTTTTATAATTATTTTAGAACTGAATAACTAATTAGTCAAACAAGAATTGTCGAAATTAAACAATTTTACACTAGTAACTACGGTGTGTATCTCGTTTATTTAGCAATAATTTTCACTTAGAGGAATTTGCAAAATCGGTAATCTTCTTTAGCCGTAAGCAACTGAATCTGCTTAATGTTGCGAAGTAATGATGAGATCTCTACACCACAATGCCTTTTCCTCACATCGCACGCTAAATTACATTGTCTGCTAATCCTATAGATGTGTTGGTATATGTACGGTACATTTTTTTGGGGTAAACCGAACATTTCCGAATCCGAACAGACCACACCCCCAATTAGTTCCGATTATCCGAGTTCTGCTGTAGTCATAGTGTAAAACAACTTAGCCTCCTGGGAGACGAACTACGTCAAGAGGCTGACAGTAGAATGACTTTACGCATAATAATCTGGAGCTGCGACTAAGAATTCGTAATGTCTCCGAAGCAGAGACCTCAGGGCATGTGTGGAGTTGACGTAACGGTGAGCGGACGTCCATTGACCACGTGTTGGGTTAACGAGTGCCGGTCTCTCAAGAAGCTAACAAAAAATAAGGAAGTAAGAGCAACACACACGACATTTCAGCTACCTCTAGGGTTTGTGGTTTGTCGGTACTCCAGTTGATAATCACTGCTGCAGGCTAACCAAAGCAGTGCTTATCTAACAGCCAAGAATTGTAATGAAGATATGATGCGCTACAAGTTTGAAGTTACTTGGCTTGAGAATGCCAAGAATGTACGAGAAACTTACATAGTGTACGCAATAATAATAATAATAATAATAATAATAATAATAATAATAATAATAATAACAAAGAAGAAGAAAAAGAAGTTGCCTTAGGTGCCTTGTACCTGAAGGGTCGAGGGTTCGAATCCCGGCCAGGGCATGGATATTTGTGTGTCTGTATGTTTGTAATTGTTCATTCATCCTTCATCATCACCACTTCATACCTCGCCCCCAGGGCTAACAACCTCGGGGTCTAAAAATGGATTCAGCGTAGAAATGCTGATCTACTCCCCCCAAAAAAGTGGTGTGCACTCACCCCCAGGAAAATACGAATGGTGCCTCAGTGGGTAGTTGCACATTCGAGTGGTCCAAAAATGACCGATTTGCGACCAAAAAATTTTAAAAAAAAAGAAAAAGAAAAAGAAAGAAGAATGATAAAGATGATGATGACGATGTCACTGGTGAGAGGTGCACTATTTAAAAAAGTTTGAGAGCCGCTGGTTCGCCTTCTCGACCCCCCCCCCCCTCGCGTGTCCATCCACTCGGGGGCTGCCCTGCCAGACCGCCCTCGTAGCCGACGCGGTCCGCGCCTCGCGCCACCTCCCGAGCGGGACTCCGCCCCCGCGCGGACTTTGAAGTCGACGGTAAATTACCCGCGCGGGTTTCTTAGACGCAGAGGGCGGCGGCGGCGGCGCCGGCGGCTGCGCGGGAGGTTAATCAAAGCCGACTAATTAGGAGGCAATTAACGCGAGCGGGGCTTCCTCTCGATTCTTCGGCTCTTTGCTTGGCGCCTTGCTTGGCCCTCGGCGCGCGGGGGCGCAGGAGAGGCGGCAACTGGTGCAAGTGCGGAGTTGGAAGGCTACCGAAGCGAGGCCTCAATGGGCCCTGTTGTTGTCGCCCTCGCTTTTCTTACCCCCCCCCCTGCGCATTCTTCGGCGTTCTCAGTTCTTGTTGCAGGCCGTGCGTGAGGTACTGTGACTTCGATTCTTGTCCCTCGGCGTCATTACGTTAATTTTCTCTCTGTTAGTGTGTTAGGGTGGATCAATCGAATAGGTTTGTGACTCATTTCGAAAAATGCCTTAAGAAAATATGGCATTTGAGTACTTTAAATTCAAAAAAAAATCGTCCTGTGTTATTTGTAAAGACTGGTATTTATTGCATGATTTTTAATTTTATCAGATGTTAAATAATCGTTAAATTATAGAATTATGATTAAATATTCGTATGTCTTGACGTTTAAATATATAGGGCAATATTACATCACTTCGGGTTCTTTTGACTTTACAAAACAGCAGATTATGGAATATTATGATGGTCACCAGCACCATTCTACCCTCAAGTTACGAGTGCATTTGTATGAACGAACTTTGAAGAACACAGAGATATTTAAATTCAATTCAATAGTGTGTCCAATACGATATTTAAATAAATTAATTGAAGAGTTTATGCAGCTTACATAATCTATAAAAATGAACGAATAAAAATCATAAGCCGAACATAAGCTCACAAACTTCTCCCAGCTTTGGGAGGCCAAATATTATTCTAAAAATCTCTTCGCGTTCATCACTGAAAGGAATGAAACCTCACATTACTATAAAAAAATCAGGTCTTTAACTGAAAATCATTATCTCATCTTCATAACAGTAGTTTTATAGGCAACTGACGCTCCGCAAATTATGGACGTCCTTACAGCGAATCATGGTAATCGCATACGCTCGCCGCTTACGCAGGCCCTAATTGGTCTTGAGGCGTCACGTGGCTGTCGTCGAGAACGCTTATCTTATTCGTCGTGGGGTAAAAACTATCTATATTTGTAAAAACGTGAGTTTTCCAAACGCGATTTAATGAAGGATATTCAGTACTGACGTCAAAATTGTATTTTAGGATTCACATACGTAAACAAGCATATTTGCTTCAGTGTCTAAAATAGTAAAGAAATTTTACTCCGCTGTAATGTCTTCGCATGGTTTCTTCTCGGTTTATCATTATCGCAGTTCACGTACTACGTAGAAGACTGTAATACAAATCCATTTCGAATTCTCACACGCCTTTAATTTCCACTTGCAGTCCTATCCTGAAGTAGTCGTCTCGCCAGTCTGACGAGTTATTTCTTTTGCGTTGCCTAGGGCGCGTTTATTTCCAGCGACAAATTAACAAGCACGGGAACATTTTTTCGCGCCTTATAATAGCACGTGTAAGATATTTTTTTCACGCACTCTTTTCCAACGTTTATAAGATGTTCCTGATGAATTCGCTTAGTCAACGAGCAAGACAATATAATACACTAAGTAAAGCTACGACAGAAAATAGATGTTTGATTTCTGCACAATTAAACTAACAACTTGAAATTAGCTGCTCCACAACCGAAGTCAGGGCCCATGTCATTCCTTGTTCGGGGCATGGAAACTTTCTGAACACCTTTTAGTACATTTCAAACTTACATTATTAGAAGTCAGTAGAAAGCCTGGGAGATACGTAGCTTTGCCTAGTGGAAATACTACACTATGACTCAAGTATGTTTATTTAGAATGTTATGTAGTAATGTGTTCGTGTAGCTGAGAAAACTGTTTTTTAAAACGAAGCCGAGTGGATTGGCAAATTTGAGCTAGGCGAATATTAATAACATGTTTAATGAAACGTAATGCAATTTTGAAAATATTCTAAATAATACAAATATTCGAAAACGAAATACAAATATCACAGTTGAGGACTTAGTTCACTATTGAAATTCAAAAATGAAAATAACATACATTCAGTGCATAAACCACAGAAGATAAACCATACAAAATAACAAAGAGATTTACATTTTTGTGCAATGTTTTATATAACATTAATACTTATTTAGTACACAACATTTTTTTTTAATTTTCCAGGAAAACGGTAAATTGTATGATCGAATTGTATGATTGTCCGTTTGATTATTATTATGTATTCATAAAATCTTTTTTTCCACATAATTTATTTTTTGATACAACTCAAAATGTTTTCATAAAACTTTCTCTGAAGACTGAAATTAATAAATTCGTGAGTAACGACGTCATTAATGCTCATATTTCTTATTATACATCATAAATGTTTTATTAAGTTTTATACAGTTATTACGAAAGAAAAAAATATCTCACCAAGCTCAAGAGGTGAGATCGTGGAGGGGGCAGTCCATTCAGTGCCGTGGAGGTCAAGCAAAAATGTTTCAAAACCTTTTCTTTCCTCAAATTGAGAGTATGCGTTTCAGAAACCAAACATCCCGTTGCAGTGTCCCAGTAGACGGTAGATTTCAAACCCGTTTGACAGCCGCGAGTGGTGGCTTCCACGGAAGTGCCGGGAGAGAAGTCCTAGAGGTGTCAATCACATTGTTACGCAAAACATACCCTCTCCCATTGATGTGTTATGCAATTTAGGAATAATTCCCTACATTTAGAGGTATGAAGACTGCCATTCTTCCTCTTGTCCTTTTTCTCCACAGATTATTTCCAAAATTGTATTCATTTGTGTATTTGCATTTTGTATTAAAGCCCTCGTAGTCTCTTTTCTCTCAGTGCAGTAGTTTTTGTCCAGCATTCTTTTTTGACATGTGTTATTTAATCTTACATTCTACCTTACGTTGTTTACGAAGTTTTAAAAAAAATATTTACAGTTCAATTACTTTTTAGGAGTTGTTAGCGGCAGACTTCCAGAAACTCACAGAAGGCCGAGATCTGCAGACTTGCGCTCACGGTGTGACGTGGCGGTGGTATCTGATGTGGTGTGTGGTTCCGTGTGGTATGGCACAGTGTGGTGAAATATGGTGTGATGATTTGATGTAACGGGTGGTGTTGTGTGATGTGGTGCGGATTGATGTGAGGTGTGAAGTGGCGTGGTGCGGCGTGCCGCGGAGGGCGCCTCGTCCTTCGCGGGGGCCTTGGTGGAGCAGGGGCGCCGCAATTACCCCAATTACACGGCGGCGCCCAACGCGGCGACGGCGACGACGGCGGCGGCGGCGACTGTGAAGAGAAGGCGGCGACGGCGGCGGCTGCGACTGTGAAGAGAAGGCGGCGACGGCGGCGGCGGTGGTGGCGACTGTGAAGAGAAGGCGGCGACGGCGGCGGCGGCGGCGGCGGCGACTGTGAAGAGAAGGCGGCGACGGCGGCGGCTGCGACTGTGAAGAGAAGGCGGCGACGGCGGCGGCGGTGGTGGCGACTGTGAAGAGAAAGCGGCGACGGCGGCGGCGGTGGTGGCGGCGGCGGCGGCGACTGTGAAGAGAAGGCGGCGATGGCGGCGGCTGCGACTGTGAAGAGAAGGCGGCGACGGCGACGGCGGCGACTGTGAAGAGAAGGCGGCGACGGCGGCGGCGGTGGTGGCGGCGGCGGTGGCGGCGGCGGCGACTGTGAAGAGAAGGCGGCGATGGCGGCGGCTGCGACTGTGAAGAGAAGGCGGCGGCGGCGGCGGCGGCGGCGGCGGTGGCGGCGGCGGCGGCGGCGGCGGCGGCGGCGGCGGCGGCGGCGGCGGCGGCGGCGGTGGCGGTGGCGGCGACGGCGACGGCGGCGGCGGCGGTGGTGGTCATCGTTAGTGGTGGGGTTGGCGAGGAGCTCGTGTGAGCGGCGGCGGTGGTGAACCCATCCTGTCCACCACAAGTATCAGACGGAGACAGCTGGATTTAAAACCCAGGTGAGATGTGTGAAGCTACCGTGCGTGCAGGGAGATGACAATGAGAACGCAAAGAACAGACGCCACCATTCCCGCTCGTTTGAAGTAGATGCAAACATCGTTAGCTGAACTCGTAACGTATACTATAATTCATTATAATTTCCGAAGAAAATTCGGACCAGACATGTCAGATCAGGTATCCAATCGTCAAAGATACATCATCACTACGACTCGTCTACGTTAAAGGAAACTCTCCCGACTGCGGTGTCGGAGACAGTTACGATAGTGATAGTAGCGACTACGACGGTGGCATCTTGTTTACTTCAACCGTTACGGAGGTGGTGGCCACAACAATAACGATGTCGTTGGAGAGCGGTTGTGTACGGATGTCTCATGCAGGAGACTTCGTTTAACTCGACATCGCTTCCTCATTGCTCTCACTCGGCCAATGGTTCTGTCGTAATTATAACACTTGCTTCTGCAACCACTTCCGTCGCTACTACGCTGCATTCCATGCAAATAGCTCAATGTTTATCGTGAGTTAAATTAAAAGTCTAAGAACTGGATTAGGATAGGGTGGATAATAGTAATGGGTCAGGTAATTTCCTTTTTAATAAAAAGATATTTGTAGTGAGATACAGGTAGCGTTTTAATGGATCACTAAACTACTTGTTACGTTCACTGGGAACTAATTGAATTTTACTTATTCTTTCAGTCACAATTCGCAGTAAACCTCGAAACTTTTCTTCTTCCATTCCCTTAACGCACTTATACAATTTTTTCTACGGCATATTAACAAAAATTTGTCATAATATTCGTTACCAATGTTCTCCCAACTATTTGTGAATGTGTACGCAATCACTTGGTGTAATTTCATTCAATGAGGCTTTAAGAGGTACGGTAAAAAGAATGTTCACGTCGCAATCTAGTGGTCGGAGACAATATTAAGAAACATTGAGTTCTCCAGGCCAAACTAGGAATATCTTTATAATTACATCTTCTGAACTGGCATTCTCCCAACTTCTATCAGGAAATTTTTATCAGTTGGGGAGAAATGACAGCACAAAGCGCCAGCCCACATGGAATTATTTGCGGGAGATCGCATCGCTCTGGAAATGCGCCCAGGACGTCAAGGAGCAAGAATGTTCAAAGGTGAGAGATACATTTGAGTGCGCGTACACTACAAGAAATTCTTCTACAAATTAGTGCGGCAAATAAGTGGAATATACTTAACTATAAATGTCGCTTAAAAAATGAAATATCTCCACAGAGCATTTCAATACCTCTAGTTTAGACACCAAAGCTGAATCTTCTCCGTGCTAATCATATTCAGCATCACAATCCGTATTACCACATCGTGACTGCTAAGGTCTCTTAAATGCAGTCGCACGTGACGTACTTTAAGTATACACTAGAGTTAGGGTTTTTAGACACTACAGAAAAACTGAAAATGCACACGAGTAAGAGTTTTTAAGAAGTAATACATCGGTTTGAAATTCGAGGAGTCTTGACATCAGCCATATCCTTTCGAAAATACCAAATACCAGCCATATCCTTTTGGTGAAAATCCTGACTACCATTTAGGCGTAAGTGTTATTCACAGATGGACAGATAGAGACATTGAGGAAAAAAACTTTGTATCAAGGATACACAAAAAATGAATTGCTACAGTACGTACTCGAGAAAGTAATTTACAATATATAGGGGAGGACAAAATACCCCCATTCAATTAAATTATCCATAAAATATACACAAAGTTTCACAGACCTCTAATTAAGCTTACAAAATAAAAATCATAATCACCATTTCCGAGCACAGAAATACGTTCTCTCATTTACATCAATTTTCTAAGGAAAGATAACAATTTTACACCATTTACAAGTCATTAAAAACCGTAAATATGTAACTGATGGATGATTGCTGGAACTGATGGAAAATTGCTGTTGATGCATTCGTCAAACAGACACAAGACGAAAAAGCATCATTTTATTTATCATTATGACAATTAAGGATTAGCCAGACACGCATGCAAGCCGCACTACACATTTCGCATGTTTCCTGACACCCTGTGTGTGCATAACTCGGAAATGGGTGTCGTAGCCTTTAAACCTGGTTTTAGACGCCCGAGGGGGGCACAAAATATATTCGTTCGACCGAAATCCACAAAATGAGACCTTTCAGTACGTTCTCAAACACTTCGAGGAGCTCAGCACTTGTAGCTACCTCACACTGTGACACAGCTAATGAGACGTGCGGAATAGACAATTCAAAGGAAAAATGAAATTCGTATTTGATATGCTGAGGGATTGTATTGCGCAGGTCTTCGTTAATACACTCTTAGAAATACTACATAGAATTTATACTCGAGAACATTGGCGGACCTATATGCACTCCGATGCTGCATTCGTTCTCAAACTGCCCATCCCCCTCGCTGTGAGCGGCACCGCGAATTAGCCAACCCGCATGCGCAGCTGGGCGGCGGCGCCGGGCGCTCGGATCGCAGCGCCCACAGCGCCAGGCGGAGGTCGCGGCACTCGGAAGCGTTTTTCTGCACTCCTTCGCCGCGCGCGCGTTCTCCCAGGCGGGAACGCGCGATGGCCGGTTCACCTCGCGCCGCCGCCGCCGCCGTCAGTGCTACCACCATCACCACCATCACCCCACCACCACCGTCTTCGCCACCTCCACCTTTACCATGCAACCACTGCCACCATTACCATTACTTCCACCACCGTCATCGCCACCTCCACCTCAACCACTACTGCAACCACTACCACCTCCATCATCATCATCATTACCGCCGCCACCTCCATCTGAACCACTACCACCGCCGTTGACAGATTGTTAGTGATTCCGGGCACGTTGACTGCAAAGGTCAGTAGTCCCATATGAATTGAATTGAAGCCTTATTTTACGTGGCGAGACTCAGGCCATTAGGCCTGCTCTTCCGTCTGACCACGCAAATTTCGCTACACTCCTTTCACCAACTAGCAGAGAAAGAGGTATTTCTTGGGCGAGAAACAGGCAATTTGAATTTAGCTCAGAGGCGTCATTTAGGCTTGAGGATCTTTTACATGCAAGTCAATCTACTAACATGGGACAGCCGGCTTTACTTCCCCTCCGAAGGAAGGCGTACGAAGGATTTCTTCGCCCTTAAAAATCCACGGCTTCGATCAGGTTTGAACCCGCCAACTTGGATACAACAGTCCGAAACGCTAACCGTTACACCATCGCCGCCGGTGTGCAGTACGTACATGTCGTTGTTTTTGCTAGGGAGGTGGCGGTGAGCTTCCTACGCTGGACGGTGAGATCCAGCGCCCATCTACTGTCGGCTATCGGGGTTTTCCACAACTAGGTATCTCCCACCACCGCCTCTTCCGAAACAAGCTGTGAGCTCCCAACAAACGGTCTCCTGGCATTTGAGAGTGTAGTACGTGTTAGTGTTTAAGGGGCGACGATAGGACAAGGAAGAGGAAGGAACGATCGCGCGCTCTGCCGTGGCCAGTTCGTTAGGGAACTGCTCCGGCATTGATCGAAGAAACCACAGAAAACTACATTTCAGAGCAACCGGTCGCTAGAATTCCCCTCCAGACAGCGACTGAATTCGACCTCGCTAAAATGCTAGTGTCGAAAATCCTGCCAACGTCGGGACTCGAACCTCCTGGCCAGAGGCACTGCAGTGACAGTTGATGCCCTGACCCACCTCGCCTGGTACCATCTCCACCATCATACCGCCGCCACCAATGCCGTGCCCCCCTCCACCTCAACCACCACTGGAACCACGGCCACCGTCAATACCACCACCGCCAACTCCATCACCACCATCATTATCGCTGCTACCGTCTCTGCTGTCGCCCCTTCCACCTCCACCACTACCGCAACCACTACCTCCGCCTCCGCTGCCACTACTCCCGTCACCGTCACCGTCGCCCCTTATCTGCTTGATTGCTCTGACGCGCGTTTGATTTACGCTATGCAGGCCCGACACGATGATTTCAGGGCCTCCGTGCTGATTCGCAATTAATATTCCATAAAACGACTAACGCGCCCGTTGCAAAAACGACGCAGCCCACATTTGATATTTACTTGAGGATATTGCAATTACTTAAGGAATTTATAGGTTAATTACTAGAATAAGCGAGAAGGAGCTGTTGTCTCATATTCATGAGAGAGCGGATACAGCATTTGAAGGATTCTGAGCTGGAGAGAGCAACAATATTTTAGCATTCCATTTTCCCTGACCTGAACCACGCCCTGGCGCTGGAAATCAAATTCAAACAATCAACTACTTCGATTTCCAAGACGACAACTATTGTGAATTCCACAAGAATGATAATACGAAAGAATATAGCAGAAATACTGCAGGATGCTGTAAATATGAATTCACTGATTAATCTTTTTTTAAAGTTATTTAAAGCCAAATTGCGACCTATGAAAGAATTATTGAAAACTAAGGGTAGCGTCCCCCCCAAGGCATTTAATAACGGGAAATATGCATCAAACATATGTTTACTTTAGAATTGGATGCATACCAACAGTGTAGACCAAGGAATACACGTCGTCAGGACAACGTGTCAACAAACGTTGTGTTCCGTGCTCGGGGGTCTGAACGCGAGATTCTTGTGCGAAGCATGGCCCCGGGAGATAATGTTGAATAAATGACAAGATGGCGTTGAAAATCGAGGTTCCGCGATTATTTAGAATGAGCCAGTCTCTCTCCCTCTCTCCCTCCCTCTCACTGTCTGTCTGCCTGTTTCTCTGTCTCTGTCTGTCTGCCTGTTTCTCTGTCTCTGTCTGTCTGCCTGTTTCTCTGTCTCTGTCTGTCTGCCTGTTTCTCTGTCTCTGTCTGACTGCCTGTTTCTCTGTCTCTGTCTGTCTGCCTGTTTCTCTGTCTCTGTCTGTCTGCCTGTTTCTCTGTCTCTGTCTGACTGCCTGTTTCTCTGTCTCTGTCTGTCTGCCTGTTTCTCTGTCTCTGTCTGTCTGCCTGTTTCTCTGTCTCTGTCTGCCTGTTTCTCTGTCTCTGTCTGCCTGTTTCTCTGTCTCTGTCTGTCTGCCTGTTTCTCTGTCTCTGTCTGCCTGTTTCACTGTCTCTGTCTGTCTGCCTGTTTCTCTGTCTCTGTCTGACTGCCTGTTTCTCTGTCTCTGTCTGTCTGCCTGTTTCTCTGTCTCTGTCTGTCTGCCTGTTTCTCTGTCTCTGTCTGACTGCCTGTTTCTCTGTCTCTGTCTGTCTGCCTGTTTCTCTGTCTCTGTCTGACTGCCTGTTTCTCTGTCTCTGTCTGTCTGCCTGTTTCTCTGTCTCTGTCTGTCTGCCTGTTTCTCTGTCTCTGTCTGTCTGCCTGTTTCTCTGTCTCTGTCTGTCTGCCTGTTTCTCTGTCTCTGTCTGCCTGTTTCTCTGTCTCTGTCTGCCTGTTTCTCTGTCTCTGTCTGTCTGCCTGTTTCTCTGTCTCTGTCTGCCTGTTTCACTGTCTCTGTCTGTCTGCCTGTTTCTCTGTCTCTGTCTGTCTGCCTGTTTCTCTGTCTCTGTCTGTCTGCCTGTTTCTCTGTCTCTGTCTGCCTGTTTCTGTCTCTGTCTGCCTGTTTCACTGTATCTGTCTGTCTGCCTGTTTCTCTGTCTCTGTCTGTCTGCCTGTTTCTCTGTCTCTGTCTGTCTGTCTCTGTCTCTGTGTCTGTCTGTCTCTGTCTCTGTGTGTGTCTGTCTGTCTGTCTCTGTGTCTGTCTGTCTCTGTCTGTATCTGTCTCTGTGTCTGTCTGTCTCTGTCTCTGTCTCTCTCTCTCTCCCTCTCTCTCTCTCTTGGCAATCAAAGTGACGGTAATAATTTTGCAGACCTACGATGGGTAACTTTGATGTTAGGAAACGGAAACTTACGTGAATCGTGTGATTTGTTTATGTGTAGAATATATTTTCTTAATTTGAGGGTATCATTCTTTGCTTGCGTTGTAATTTGTGATTTTCGGGTTTCATGTAAAATAGACTTCGTACGTGGGGAATTAATGTAGAATAGTTTCGTAACTGGACATACATGACGTTTTATGTTAAGTAAAATGACAGTCGCGAGTAGACGCTTCATCCGAGGCGCAGGAAGAGAAAGACGCGATTGCGGACAGCATTAATTGAATAGATCGTAGTATAGAATTTATTATCACACAGTTAGAATTTTCGGGGTAGAAATAACAAAAATTCTGCCGCCGTCAGAATTTATGACTACAGCAGGAGCAACGCGAGGACACCCCATCGACGGCATCCGGACGGAAGACATCTTGAATACCGGCGTGGAAGATATTTCCGTACGCTTACGAACATTGATACAAGAAATATCGCACGGAATTTGTGAATGTACAAATTAAAGATAATTCTAATA
The DNA here is from genome assembly GCA_038098605.1 of Gryllus longicercus. NCBI lineage: Eukaryota > Metazoa > Arthropoda > Insecta > Orthoptera > Gryllidae > Gryllus > Gryllus longicercus. The sequence goes on along the minus strand of JAZDUA010000223.1, from coordinate 369,154 downwards.
ATTAATGAGCTTAAAGACTAAATACCTAAATCTGCAGAATAAATGTTTACTTGTTATTATCACACAAAGTAACAAGGCATATAATTGAAGAAATTCCCATAAATTTTCAATAACAGGATAATACAGCAGACCTTCCAGAAATTGTGGCTCTGTACAGAGTCGCACGTCCACATATAATAGTAAAATAAGAAGGTAAAGTGTTATATGTCGAATCCAGGTTTTTAAAATCAATGTAATGTTTGAAATAGCAATTTTAATCAATATCGTAATAAATGTAATATTAACAGGGCAACATAAACTATTAGTGGAAATTAATCAAATTAAAAGTGCTATAGAATAGAAAACTATTTTAAATGGCTGCCTAACCTGGGGCAGATGAAAATAAGTAATTAATTAGTGGAAGTTTAGTTAGTTAAAAATAAAAACTAAGCTTCAATTTTTTCGATTTAAATACATTGCAATGTTTTGGAAACTGAATACAAAATTTGTTAGAAAGATTTTGATAAAAATGTAACAAAACAAATTACTACTTTAATGTACTAAAAACAAATGATTCAATACTCAATTTCACTTATCAATTCGCCTCTAACGAGATTCAATAACTGAGAGGCATCTCTACATACTTTACTCATTTTCATTGCTTATTATTTGCTTAAATTTGGCGGATCGTATTCTTTTGAAATTTAATCACATTTGCGAAACTTACCTTGTACATGTTAGTTAATTAAACGACGAGTTTAGCTTTTTCGATCGCGAAGGCTATCATCATCGTCAGGGTGTCACAGAATGCGACCTCGTTTAGCGAACAGTCCCAGTGTGACCAGATCAAGCGGACCGCACCGTGTGATTTTGGGGAGGCAATTGATCCATGTTTGATTAGTATGTCGATGAATTTAGGTGTTACATGTTTCTTGATGAATTGTGTGATGAACTATATCCAGACAGTCCGAAATTTCAAACTAGTCCCGTAAGATTAGAGTCTAATGATGTGTAACATGCCGACGTCATTAAGTTGTTGTTGTGAAAGTTGATACCTGTCCTAAAAGGAAAAAAAATAAGATCCCGACATAACCTTGACATTTTTATTAACGCTATAAAAAGGTATCGACCTGCTCAACATGCCAGTTGACATAATAATAAAGTTTATGATTAAATAATATTCCTTTCAGGAATTCTTCAAAACCTGCCATGTTAAATATTCAGCAGAAAAGCGTTGACTTGTACAGTGGCACTCTTTGGCGTATCATGCACTCGCGTAGCCATGACCTGCAAAACCGACGGTCAAGGAGACATTTTTTCACTTCGCTGCAAAAGCACTCTAGCATGAACAGCTGCGTTTAGAGTGAATGAGAAAAGGTACTTGTCGCTCTTCAAATGTGAATTCTGTTCATATCTGTGGAAAATTTGGTGAAAGTAATTTCAATCCACATTTTCTTAATATCCCTGTGGGTATCAACTCTGAATGCAAGGATTCTCCTGTATTTGATCTGGTTATTATAAGGTTATTATATTATAACTCATGATCTCTTAAATGAGAAATCAATATCATTTCATCAATTTATGGTAATTTTAACTGCCCAGAACTTGTAAGTTTAATTGCGTCCCGGACACTAAGTGACGTCAGTACGCAGGGATACTTAGTCAGTGGTCATTACCGTAACCAGCTAGATTAACATCGCCGTCAGACTACTGAGGACTTGTAATGGATACCTGTCATTTATGTCCAATTTTTCAAAGAAATTTTTTGTAAGGATTCTGCAGAATACACTAAATTTAATTGCACAAGTGGCATTTCATTAACATGTTTCATTTTTCATAACTCGAAGATTTTTTTTTGAATCTCTTGAGGTTCGTTTGGCAAAAAGAGCTTAAGAGAACAATGAAGTAGGATAGACCTTGCCATATTGCCACGCGATTCTTACAAATAATACGAGAAAGTATGTGCTGTTCCATCTCGACTAGTTTTCAAAGGCGGTCTCTCGTCTTCGTCGCCACTGCCAGTGAGCGAGGGCTCGAGGAGAGCGGAAGCCAAAAGCGGAAGAGGGGCTCAGGCTGCGGCGGCGGCGGCGACAGCGGCAGAGACGGAGACGGAGGTTGAGGCAGAATTCTGCCGACGCGGCACCGCGCCGCGCCGCGCCACGCCGCGCCGCTCCCCTCCGCTCTCTGCGCCCCGCGCCACCACGTGCGAAGGTCAGCGCCACGCACAGAGCGACGCCGACGTCCACGCGCTGACCTACAAGGGGCGACGGAGGAGGGTGCTGTATTTTGGGGGGAATTAAAAGATAATATGCAGCCTGCCTCTGATCGATGGTCGCAGTTTCCAATTTGTACTCTCGGTATTATTATTATTATTATTATTATTATTATTATTATTATTATTATTATTATTATTATTATTATTATTATTATTATTATTATTATTGGCGTATAAGAGCCATTGCCGTCCACGCTATACGATTAATAGGTGTAATTTTTCCAAAATCAGCTACTTTCCTTTCAGCGCGACAAGGTTGTTACGCCTTGAAGCGTGAATTATGAGATGATAGGATGATGATGAGGGATGACGGGACAATCACAAATACGACCATGTCTAAGCAGGACTCGAACCTGCAGCCTCCTTGTCGCAGGTGACGGCTGCCGCAACGGTCTGCGCCGGGGCCGACTTTATTATTATTATTATTATTATTATTATTATTATTATTATTATTATTATTATTATTATTATTATTATTACTATTATTATTCATATTATTTTTTAACGAATAGGTTTAAATTCTGTTAAATGCTTTTATAGCTAAAATTTTAATTATTTATTGTAAAGTATAAATAAGACACACTGTATTGAAAATATTGTAGATTAGGGATTCCCAATTTTTTTCGTCTTATCGTCCCTTTTAAAAGAATTATTGGCTTAATCAACTCCTTACGTTATACTCTAGAAAATAATATCATACTACGTAATCATAACACAAAGAATTACATAAATATCTTAACGATAACAATTTTTTACGCCAATATTTTGGTAAATTTCTTGTTTCCCAAGAAGATGTTTCCGCTTTTGGGTAGCTGAGTTTCTAATCTTCATATTTCTGCAAACTGTTACAAACGTTCAGTATTTTTTACTGGTCATTACATTTCTCCTGTACGTATTGTAGGAAGTATCTTCTTTCGCGATAGAACATAGACGTGAATACATAGTTATCATTTGTCGAGTTTTCGATACATCGTAAGCAATTGCGTAGTTAAGTTTTCGGATGCCTCGGTGCAGAAAGTCGAAATGGGTTCCCTATTGGCACTAGACGTGAAATGAAGAGTTTTAAATATAATTCGTATAACAATATGGCTGTTGCAATGGAGAAAATGGGCGTGGAGCCAAATCCTTTTCAGTCTTGCTTACACCCGGGGTGAGTCGTTATTAAGGGTCCTTTACTTCGAGCGACCGGTGCGGTGCATCGGCAGCACCAACGTAGCACCTGACCTAAGGATGAATGACGGCTTCGAAAGAAGAGGAGCGATTGTGTAAAAATGATTTGTTGCTCTAAATTAAAAAAAAACTGTTAATTATCAAGTTCATTTAATATTTCACTTTTTCGCTTATAGGAATCAATGTGTCGCTTTTTGTTTATACCTAACAATTGCCGATCATATTCCGCTATAGATTCCCAATCGACCTTTGTTCGTCATTGACCTTCAAATTTTCATTGACTACCAGCGGGGCGATACCGTTCCCGTTTGGAGCCCTTGTTGCAGATAAACGTTTATAACAGTGATTTTTAATTAAATAATTATATTAAAATACTTTCATGTAATTAATATTATTAATATCAATTAATATTTGAAATTAATATTGCAGTGTGATGAGTAAATTGTTCTGTATTGACTCTCTTGACTATAGGGATATCAGCTGAGTAGATAAAATAGGGTAGGTAATAGTGGTTAGACCAGTGGGAGTCCTGTCAATTTAGTCTTGAGGGTTCAAAGGTGTTTATCTATTGGAACAGAGTAGGTACTAATACTTATCAAGCTAGGTATTAAAAATGTTGATTAATTATTTGAGTGTGCCATTGATTATGTGTAAATTAGGCCTTGATCGGCGTTTTTGGGAAATAAAGAGGAAAGCTTTGATAATATGCAATTTTTTAAACGCTGTTTTGTGATTATATTCGGAGTGTTATGTGGTTGTATATGTTCTGTGATTCTTAACAATTAACATGTGATTGACATCTTTTCTATGAATGTCCGGGAATGGTATTTTTCTTTGAGGTAATAATTACATCTCTTCTTTCTCGATTAGACGAATAGGGTAACAAACTTACAGGTCGATAATTCTCTGCATTTCTTGGGTTTTACTTAAGTTTGAAATGGGAATGAATTTTGTTGTGTTTCCGTACGAGTGAAAAATAATATATTCTTAATAAAGAGTTGTAGATGGTGCTATGGCTTTGTTGGGCGGATTTTTAAGAAATGTGTGATTTATTTTTATCGTGTTCTAGTGCCCTTTTAGGAAGACTTTTTATTATCTATAATATTTTTCGAAGGATATGAAGCTGATTCTGGAGAATACGTTGTAATTAGTAGAAGCTGTATGATTGTTTTGTCTTTATTGAGTGGAAGTGAATTGTTGGGTATGGTTGTATCTGCAAAATGATTTGGTACTGTTTGAACTTTTTCAAAGGGTGAGAAATCTTTCCTGTGCTGTTGCTGAATGGAGACATATATTCATTTTTTTTGGAATTGAATATTTAAATTGCCACAAGTATTGTTATTTGAGCGTAGTTTGTGTGTAATGCTGTTGCTGTTTGAATAGTGGTTTTTGGTAATATATGTTCAATTCCATTCTATATTTCTGGATTTCTAGGAGAATTACGTAACCTTCTGGTGTTATATTTTACATAAAATAAATTACTTAGTATACATTTGAGGATTTTATTTAATACTGTGTGACTATATGTTTTACTGTTTTGAAGTTCACTTATTAGTGTATTACTGAAGATTGCTTGATTGTGTTCTTGAGGAATTTTTAATATATTAATTTTGGGGATTGTTTTTGTTTGGGGTTATTTTTTTAATTTGTATCTATTAATAGGGAGTTAGTTGTGGTGTGCGATAATGTGTGGGTAGAGATCATATTAATCGTTTTGCTTAATTGATGATTTGCTACTCGTAAGAAGTCTAAATCCTACAATAACAATATTGAAGACATTAATTTTTCTTAATGAAATCAGTTCTCCAAGAACATGTCTTAAACTAAGGCCATGTACAATTTTTCGAAAATATGAGTAGCTTTCGCGTAATATCGCGTGAAATACAGGCAATTTAACAAAAAATATTGCCGCGGAAACGGATATAAATTTTTCTTCTTTTTTTCTCGAGTAGGCAAAATACGCTTATAAATATATCACAAGTCCAAATTTTTGTGAACTCAATATTGTCAGTCGAATGCGGAATGAAAGAAGCACCCGCTATCCGGAGAAAACCGACCCAGCGGGATCGATAGGATCCCGATCATCAGCCACGTTAACTCATACTATCCCTTCCTCTCCCCATTCTCTAGTGAAGTAAAATTTGACGTGCTTTCTCCATCAAGTGTCTCGCTCACAAAGGTCCCACCGACCATTAGGTTACGACCCTTCACGATACGATCCTTGCGCTGAACACACTTTAATACAATAAAATATAAAGTTACTGTAACCACATCTTTTCGAAGTAATTGACTTGCGAGTAGTCAAGTTCGTCACCCCAGCTGCATTCAACTCACCCTCTCTGTTGGGCTTCAGGTCACTCCGTCCGTAAACAATTCACCGTCTCTGTTTGTCTTCAGGTCACCCAGGGGAGTCAACCTGAATCTTAGTCCCGAACTCACACGAAATCAATTTTTCATCGTAGTTGTTACTAATGCTCCCCGTATATGAATAATAACTTGCTACGTATTGCATACATCCATTTCTATACTACTGGTAAGTGGAAAGAGAAAGTTCGATGATACTGAAATCAAAGTAATAAAGAGATCCCGCATAACTGAAGATGTGACGTCAGCACAGTGATAACCATCATTTCTGTAATTTGTGTAAGCCATACAACACACAAAGATTGTGCAAATCCAGACATTTCTCAATGAATGTACTATTCCAGTTTGAAGATGAGTTGTAGCATCTTCTGGATCACGCGTTGGTTTTATGAGTGAAATTTTAAGATATTTATTTTGAATATGTAAAATGAGGGTTATCCGATTGCTCCGACTCCTTTAAGACATAACTTCAATACAAACAAAAATGAACCAGTTTTATTAACTTTTCTGTTACAACAGAAAAAATAACCCTTATAAATGTAGTAAAGTCTAATTTTCATTTAAACCTCAATTTTTGAAAATGACTTAAGTTGAACTTCGCCGTTTAACCTCTTTTGAACATTTGTTCATAAATGAACCAGGTGTAGTAAAAGAGTGAAAGGTTTCTGAAGCCCAAGAAAATGTGAGTAGCGTACTTCTCTCACATGTCACATCATTTTTACTGTTTTTGGAAAATAAATTAAATTTGACTAAATCAGCGCAGGGCTATAGTCCACTGTTACACTTGTTTGAGTTATTCCATTTCCTTCCCACCCGAACAATGTATTAAGGTCATGACCCGCGATACGCAATGTCCACGCACTCGTCGAAATGCACTGACCCTTCTCACTTGGAAATGTTATCCAGTAGGTAGTCCGAATCCTGAAAGCCATCTGACACACTTCTAAAATTGAATTTCAGTAACATCATGCCTGTATGTCTATGGCGGAACACTTCAACTAAACCAGAAAAAGTTTCCTCTCAAAATTGAAAAGTTTTTATTAATTATTTTATTACTCTACATCACTATTGGGTATTTAAATGTCTAACTCGTAGAACTTACAGCACAATACAAAACAATTCAGCACGACGATTTATGCCTCACAAATTGTGTTATTCTTTTCGGTAACTCACACCATAATGAGTCGAAAGCTTCAAGAAATATAACTCTTTTTGCGCTTTTAGATCGATATTACTATTGTCATGAGCGAATCTTTTTCTATATACTTGTATATGATGGGTGGTCGTCATCGCAAGGAAGCGACAGCGATGGGAAAAATAACTAGTGGTGCTACAGAGTGGCACAGACTTTCGCGTATTAGTTGTGTTTTCTTTGGTCTCGGCTAGCTATTCGTACATGCCACATTCAAGCATACCACTCGCCAGCTGCCATCTACCGCCACCGAAAGTATTTTTTTTTTTTTTTACATTTTCTTAATTTTTTGGGTTTTTAATAGTAGAACGGAAATATTATTTTACGAATATTAAAGAACAGTAAAACCTCGTCTTAAATGGCAATTTTCTTTGAAAAAATTGGAGCCGTTTTTAAGGAAATGGCGTTTATCCGCTACTGTAAATTCTAAAAATTTGAAACACTTTTTCACAGAAAATTTTTGAGTCTTCGAAAAACTTCATTAGAAGTCATTTGAAGCACATTAACTCGCGAATTTATGGAAATAGTGTTTGCAAATTTCTGAAAATGTGCATATTAATTGAGTGAGAGATCTTTCAAGAAAAAATACAGATTTATTTAAAGCACATGTACTCATAAATATAAGGCGAACAAATCGCCGCTTAAGTGAATATAAACATCGTAAGAGACAAGTAAAAAATTACATTTTTGTACATTGAAAACAAACAAACAAAAGAACAGAGCTACATGGCGTTTCTGTCACCTCATAGAGTACATTTAGCCCTCTCCCTATCAAAAGTTTAAAGAAAAAATTGAAGCCGTTTTTGAGAAAATTTTGTTTTTGTTATTTTTAAAATTGCAAAATTGGTTTCAATTGTTTTCAATTTTTGCAAAATTGCACATTTTGCACGACCGACCGGGGAAAATAATTTTTGGAAAAAATTGTACGTATGGTTTAGGCGCTATTGGTGTTCACAGATTGACAGACAAACAAACGGATTTCAATTGGTTTTCGGTATGAAGGACCCCCAAAACAGGGATTCTGGCTATAGAACGCGTTAAAGGATTTTTTTTCGTAATTTAGCAACTGTATGTATCCACTTTTTCGTTATCAGGTGTCGGCAATGAATGTTTTCTGCCGACGATTTTTTTGCGCAGCATTACATAACTTTTCCTATACTACGTATATTACTTTTTCCTTATTTACGTATGTATACGGGAAAGTATACAAGATGTAGAAGCAGCAGAACGGAAGAAGAAACAGAGGAAGAAAAGCAGAAGTAGAAGGCAGAGAAGAGGAAGAAAATATCAAAATAAAATAAAAGGGCCAATGCCTCGACCGACGGCAGGCGGAAGCTGGCGGCGGCGCGGGCGAGGGGCGGGCGGGTCATTGGGCGGGGACATTCCTGCGGCTGAGCTCGGCTCGGCTCGGCACGGCACGGCGCGGCACGCCAGCGCCCTCGCAGCCCATGCAGCATTCACGAGCGAAGGCCACTGGCGCGTGCCGGGCGCCACACCTCCCCCGCCGCCGCCGCCGCCGCCGCCAGCCCACCCGCTACACCGCCCGGTCAAGGCAGCGGCGACCGCGCGCCGCCTCCCTTCCCACGCCTCAGGCGCCCATCTTTTCTTGCGGGCGGAAGGTTTCAGGCAGAGGAGGATAAAACTTAACGACAACGCGTCTTTTCTACGTATAATCTACGTCAAGACTACATGTCTCTTTTTGGCTGTAGGCTACGTAGATTAGTTAATATTTCTCATCAAATAATGAAAAAAAAAATATTAGTAATGGCACTTTTGCCGGTCAGATGGCCGAGATCGATAGGGCAGAAGTGCCGTAGCTATTTCAGACCAGAAGACAACGATTTCGAGTCTCACCTCAGACATGGGTACATTTGTATATGTCTATATGTGTGTGCCGTCCTTTCATTCCTCACCATCATCACCATCTCATCGTCCATACCGCCAGGGCTAACAACCTTGGGGATATATCGGGATTCAGCTAAAATCCTGATCCCCAGAAAGGTACTGGCACCTGCTGAAGCAGGATGCACGCGTGGTGTGAGTTGGCCTATACGCGAAAAAAAAAAAGTCTCTTATGACTAATTTGTCTCTACCTCATCTACCACTCTTGCTATCAAAGCAATAAATGTGATTTCATATTCATAATACTAAACCAGGCAGACGTTTCAGTAAACAGGGAGGCACTATCCATTATCTATGGGCTTCTTGCTTTCCTCTAGAAAAGCAGATAAGAAGCACTTCAGAATTTTAAAAAAAAGTTAATTGTGTTCACTTTTTTTATCGTTTCGTCAGCGTTATGCGACCAGATTTTCATCGAAAGAGAGGGAAAAACCGTACAGCGGAACAGAATAGCTCAACTCTCACTAGTGACTTAACTTTGTGGGAATGATGATCATTTCATTTAACCCTCCATCCCTACTGTGGAGTCCATACGTACTTTTTTAGTTATTTATAGGCTTGAACATTAGCTCTAAGGGTGTCAGACTAGTCGTAGGGCCTTGAGTACCAGCTCCCTCATGCACCAAGTAATCAATGCGAAATGGGTGCTCTTTGATTGTGAGTCACGCTGTTTTTTAGTGAAATACGTCAGTCAGTCTGTTTTGCAGTCAGCACAGATCCCGCAGTTGGGATTGTGAATGTGATATTCTCGGACTATCGTTTCAACTAGTTTTGTGCATGTATGTGTATATATATATGTGTGTGTGTGTGTGTATGTGCTTTCGTGCCAGTGCGTGGTCACGGGTATGCGAGTGTGTGTGTGTGTGTGTGTGTGTGTGTGTGTGCATGCGCGTGTGCGTGTGTGTGTGCATGCGCGCGCCAGAGCTTCTTACGAAAAATGACAGAGCTCTGGCATTTTCCCCTAAGGCTGAGGCTGATTTGTTTTTCCCGTTATGGTTTTGCTTCCTACTCTATTTCCATTATTCGGTCCGGGAGAGATGGCTCAGGGCATCAACAGATGTCACTACAGCCACTCAGACCGGGAGGTCCTAGGCTCGATTTCCGACTGTGGCAGGATTTGCGACACTAGCTTCTCAGCTAGAACGAATTCAGTCGCTGTCTGAAGGAGAATTCTAGAGGACGGCTGCTCTCATCGGTAGTTTTTCGTCGGTTTTTCGATCAATACCACGCAAATGCCGGAGCAGTACACTAACAAACGGCCCACGGACCGCGCGCTATCTTTCCTATCTCTTCCTTGTCATCTCCTCAAACCTTTCACACACGTACACAAATATGCACTACACTACTACATAAGTAGAGAAACCGGTCGGGAGTTTAGTGAATGTCCCGGCAGGAACGGTGCCCCACTCTTGGGAGATACCTCGTTAGGGAAAACCCCGCTAGCCGACCGTATGTCGGAGCCGGATGTCGCCATAGTGAGGGAGAGATCACAGCCACCTCCCGAGCAAAAATACGCATTTCATTTACGGGAATAGTGATACTGTTAGTTGACAGGCCCAGAATCACTAAAACAATCAATCAATCAATCAATCAATCCATTATTCTGTATACGTGCAACATCAATGTAATTTTTTCTGATCTGCAACACTCAATACCATTTGGTGTACCTTACGACTTGAATATACCACCATGTCTCATTAGTCTTTATGAAGTTTTCAATATACTGTTTTCTGGTTTTCATTAAGAAAATTACATTATTGGGTACCTTTTGATTTGCCCAAGAGGTTACCTAGTCTACACTAATTCGTTGTAATGTTGTAATATTTATTTTTGTAATATTTAGTTTGAAGACGTAGTAGTAATATTTATTTTAAAAAAATTAAAATTCGTGTTAATATTTGTTTAGAATACACTGTTTGTTAATAATGATATAAAATAATGTTCTTTCTTCAAATTGTAGAGTATTTATGGTCCCAATGCTGTGGAAACTCATAAAAGCTGGTTCAGTCCACACAGACAACACGGTTCATACAGACGCCATGGCAAGGGACATGCCACGGAGCCCCGCAGTAGAGACGGAGAGTAAATGCATTTACGCCGTTGGCAACACATAGAAACATCAACTTCTATCTATTCTGAATAGGTGCTGTGAGCTACCTTGTCCAGTTTGAACCAAACTCCTTACTCGTTGTCTCAGCGAACGCGATAACTCGAGATCAATTGCCAGTGGAAGACGTGTAGTATCGAGAAAGGAAAATACGTCTGTTGAATTGTAGAAGACGACTGCAAAACCGAGTAGTTCAAAGGTGCATGCAGATACAATAACCACAAATCATTCTTCAAGGCTCTTAGCATAGACGATCCACTACATCTTAGACCCGCCCGTTGTATAACAAAAAAGGCTGACGCAGGCTGCTTCTCTAGAATGGTGTTTATCTCGATAAAATATTTGAAGATAGTAGGAGTTATGCAATGTATAGTTTCGAGGAGCTAATTAGAGGGAGAATGAACTCTGATATATCCTTAAAGAATAATTATTCAATTTCAAGGGAATGTTTGAATTTTGGGGTACACAGACTCAAAGGTTATTGACAAAGCAAGATATGGAAATCATTCATTTGTGAATTGGACCAAAACATACATAAATCTAATAGCAATTTTTCAAGTAAATTATTGAAATACATTTTTGTTGTTTTCCATTATTCTTTTTACGTAACACAAGGCTGAATCTCTCTAGAAATTTCTCGAAAACCGATCTGTTTTCCAGATAAGCAGCCGACGACCGTTTGGGGGAGGAAACACCGAGCATTTAATCACTTCCAGATAAAACTAGTGCTATCCACAGCCGGAGAGAAAAATGTTCCTGAAAGCGATTTACCAACAAGGCGCCCATTACCTACCAGTTAACCGTAGTTACAGACCCGGGAATGCGACAGAGACGTAACTGAGACACTAGTTGCAGCAGGTAAAGGATCATGGATGGTTAAGGTAGAAGTAATTCATTGTATGGCTTAAATTTTCGAGGAGTGTGCCGACTCCTTCCTCTTACTTGACGAATGACCATAGTTCCGGAGGAACACTGTCAGTCGCCGGGTGGTGTGTATGTTCAGATGAAATGATGATGTGAGTAATGGGCATGATAATGCAGACAATGGTGCAATGAAAAGTACGGAAAAGACAACCGTACGCGAAATACAAGCCCGCTTTGACCGCCACAAATGCACTTGGATCGTGGGGGGAAGGAGCCAAGACCACAACGGTGGAGAGCGGTGGGAACAGTTTTTGTCAGTTAGCTATAATGTAAGTTTTACTGAGTACTGCATTTCTGGGTGCAAAAAACTATAAAACTATTATAACCGATAGTAACTATAAAACTAAACTATAAATCTATTGTAACCGAATAGCATTGTAATTAAAAAGGTAATACTAGTTACAGAACGTTCAAAGAGGCTTATAAATACTGCTACTTCAAATATATTCGTTTGAAATACCAAACGTCTATCAAGAGACGTGTCCTCCTAACTGAAACCAAAAAAGGGATAGCGTTGGTATAGTCGATATTGATGGTGTGGACGCTGATGACTGAATTAATTTTTTTTATTTATTTACAGCCAAAAAAGTTAAAATGTACGTAACTCGAGTACAAGAGCTAGAATCTGTGGGTGTGTATGAAGGTGCCGGTGTAGATGGCGGCGACGGTGATGGTAATTGGCTTATTGGATTGACTGATTCAGTAGTGATTCCGGGCGCGTCAACTGCTAAGGTCATTAGTTCCAGAAGCGTAGTACATGTTTTTTTTATCGCGGGAGGTGGCGGTGATCTTGCCTCGCTGGATGCCGAGATCCGGCGCCGACCTACGTCTACTTGCGGGGATTTCCACCAAATAGGAGGCACCGCGCCAGCCGGGACAGGCTCGGAGCTGCCGACTGGTCTCACGACGTGTTTGGTAGTGTAGTGTAGTGTAGTAAGGGGTGAGGAAGAAGAGACAAGCAAGAAGAAAGATAGTTCACGCGCGGTCCGTGCCCCGTTCGTTGAGGCACTGCGTCGGCATTCGCCTTGCGTTGATCTAGGAAACCACGGGGAAAACTACCGATCACAGCAGCCGGCAGCTAGAATTATATTCCAGGCAGCGGCTGATTTCGTCCTAGTTATGTAGCTGGTGCGCTGCCACCGCCGGGGAAGCGAACTCTAGGACTTCCCGGTCAGAGACGCTACAGAAACATAAGTTGATGCCCTGAGCCATCTTCAGCAGTGAGTGGACTAGTGAGGGAATAAGTGAGTGAGTAAATGAGCGAGTAAGTGAATGAGTGACTGAATGAATCAATGAATGAATGAATCAATGAATGCAAGAGAGAGTGAGTAGGTTTTGGACGGTGCGCCGCAAGTCCGTTTCGTCGTCTTGTCTGCGACAGGTCCTGTAGAGCTCGTGTTAGCGCAGGCTCGGCCTTGCGCGCCTGGACAATGCATACGGAATGGGCCGCGCCTCCGCCCTTGCCCTCGCGGCGCGCACGAAATGTCAGCGTCTGGTGGCGCTCTCCGCCCCGCCCCTCACCACGCCGCCATTCCCTGCTCCGCCATTCCCTGCTCCGCCACTCCCCGCCCCGCCACTCCTCGCTCCGACACTCCCCGCTCCGACACTCCCCGCCCCGACACTCCCCGCTCCGACACTCCCCGCTCCGACACTCTCCGCTCCGACACTCTCCGCTCCGACACTCTCCGCTCCGACACTCTCCGCTCCGACACTCTCCGCTCCGACACTCTCCGCTCCGACACTCCCCGCCCCGACACTCCTCACCCCGACACTCCCCGCTCCGCTATTCCCCGCCTTGCCACTCCTCGCAGCGCCAGTCCCCGCTCCGCTACTCCCCGCTCCACTACTTCCCGCTCCACTACTCCCCGCCCCGCCAATCACTGCTCCACCCTCCCCGCTCCGACACTCCCCGCTCCGACACTCCCCGCTCCGACACTTCCCGCTCCGACACTCCTCGCCCCGACACTCCCCGCCCCGACACTCCCCGCTCCGCTATTCCCCGCCTTGCCACTCCTCGCAGCGCCAGTCCCCGCTCCGCTACTCCCCGCTCCACTACTCCCCGCTCCACTACTTCCCGCTCCACTACTCCCCGCCCCGCCAATCACTGCTCCCCCCTCCCCCCCAAAACTCCTCGCTCTGCTACTCCCCGCTCCACTATTCCCCGCACCGCTATTCCCCGCCCCGCCACTCCCCGCCCCACCACTTCTCGCTCCGCTATTCCCCGCTCCGCTACTCCCCGCGCCGCTACTCCCCGCGCCCCTACTCCCCGCGCCCCTACTCCCCGCGCCCCTACTCCCCGCGCCCCTACTCCCCGCGCCCCTACTCCCCGCGCCCCTACTCCCCGCTTCGCTACTCCTCGCTCCGCTCCGCTATTCTCCGCTCAGCCACTTCCTGCTCCGTTCCGGTCCATTTACCACGCGCCGCTCGCGCCGGCCTCCGAAGGAAGAGAAGGGATGATCGCCGTCACTTCCTTCTACGATCGGGAGCGGGCACTCACCAGGCGGGGGGCGATTGTATCGGCCAGAGGAGCGCAACATCATGAAGGACGCGGGACAAAAATTATAAAACAATCTTATGGGCAGTCTCAGCGAGGTCACAATATTTTGACTTCCAATGACCAACTAGCGTTGTGGAAACGCCGAGAGAGAGAGGAGAGAGACAGGAGACAGAGAGACAGAAGGAAGAGAGAGAGACAGAGAGTGAGAGTGTTTGTGTGTGAGAGAGAGAGTGAGAGTGTTTGTGTGTGAGAGAGAGTGAGTGTGTGTGTGTGTGAGAGAGAGAGAGAGAGAGAGAGAGAGAGAGAGAGAGAGAGAGAGAGAGAGAGAGAGAGTCGACTCACATAAACTTCCAGAAAAAATATCTTCGAATTCAGCTCCTCCCTCACAATAGTATTCTGTTTTTGTTGATATCTCCATCAATCCGTTCCAAACCAAACATGCAACTTTGCTAGTTCTTCCTTAACATCTTTGTAAGCGGCACCATTTGTTTTCTGTCGCGGTCACGAAGCTGAAACATCTTTTGTGTCCACGTGCGATTCCATTTGAAGAAGTCAAGAGGATAGCTAGTCCATCAGCTGCTACCCTATAATTGCGGTCGTGTCGCATTACAACCTTAACACCCTCCATTTTTACTTTCTTAAGGATCGACTCCCGATGGAGACGAGTTAACTACGAAGTTAGGACAGATCATCCGCAGCCTGCAGAGGAATTCTAGCCGCCGGCTGTTCTGATTGGAAGTTTTCCGTGAGTTCTCTAACTAGTACCAGACGAACCCCGCACTGTTCGCACCATGTTTGTTAGGGTACTGCTTCGGCATTAACCTGGTACTGATGAGAGACACAAAGGAAAACTATCGATCAGAGCAGTCGGCCGCTAGAATTGTCCTCCAAACAGAGGCTCAATTCGTTCTAAGTAGCTCGCTAGTCTCGAAAATACGCCACCTTCGGGCTCGAAGCTTAGAAACTCTAGGACAGAGATGCTGCAGTAGCTACAGAAGTTATTACTGAGCCATTTCAACCGGTTATAACAATGATATGGACATGAGTAAGAACAGTAGTTGCAAAGAAGGTTCGAAAAATTAAAAAAAGAGTGAGAAGCAAAATTCTTGATAAGAAAATACGCGAGAAGAATATACGAAAGTGGGAATCAGAAAGACATTGAAACAGGAAAAAGCATGTACAAAAACTGGAGTGATAGCGAGGGGGGACATTAAATGTGAAACATTTCCAAAGAGGGGAAGAAGGGAAATTTGTATTTGTATTTAACCATTAGCCAATTTGGATGGCCGAGGAGGTTAAGAGCGCCTACCGACTCAGCACCTCGATCCGCAGGGACGTGGGTTCGAGTTGCGCCTTGGGCATGGTTGTTTGTCCCTTGTTTCTCATCTATTTGTTGTCGCGTACAGCCTCGCATTCTGCTGACACAAGATCAGAGAAGCCCGCAAGTGTGTTCGTGTCTATTGTATGGCCGAATATGCGCCCCATCAGAACGTACAGGATAACCGCATGTCGTTTGGAAAAAGCCCTAGAAAAAAAAGAGCTGTTACATGTCCCGTTAAGGGCAATTGGCCTCGGCGAGGTTAGATCCCGTGAATCCTAGTCGGTCACCAAGCCAAGAACCCGCGATGTGTCGAACTGGCTTAACCTACGTTACTTCACGTAGTTTACGAATTTGGCTAGCGACGCCAGGTTCGCGGCCGTGGCCCTTCAGTAGAACCATCCTAGCATTCGCCTGGATAACCGACAGAATTTACGAAAACCCCGGTCAGGATGTCCGGCACGGGGATTGAACCCGGGCCTCCCGATTACAAAGTCAGCGATATACGCCGTGACTTGTATAAATAATATGGACAATAAAGCAGTTCAAATAAAAAGACGGAAAAAATACTATAAATATTACGATTGAGAGAATGGTAATAATATTAGAAGAAGAACTTCACGAAAGAATAGTCTGAGTATTGGAATCCAAAAGAGGAATAAAATGAAGGTTGTGAAAATACAAGTGAATAAAACAACTCAATGTGCTAAACAACGTGGAGTCATATTAAATTATTAACCGAGGAGAATTTGAGAGGCCAAATTTCTCATTGTTTCCAATGTAAAAAGAATTACAGGACACATTTTAATATCCAACAAAATACTTCAGTCGGTTTTGAGAGAATTGGAGGAGACCCCAGGAAACTTTTTGTTGAACTTTTGAAGGAAGAGATCTGGGCGAACAAAAAGATGAAGACCGAGAAATAGAACAGTTCAATCTCGACAATTCGATTCTCTGTAGCGAAAGCAAAAGATGGAGCAACGGAATATTTCCACAAATCGATTGAGTTTATGAGAAGAATAATTCAAATGAACGGCATTTAAAACGCCCAACATATATTCAAATACACCTAACTGATTCAATGCAGGCGTTCAGCCAAACACAAAGAAATTTTTTTGCGAACTATTTAGAATTTGCATCCTATCACATCAAATTCATATTCTGTGTTTTATTAAATATTTATTTTCTTTAAGTGGTAGAGATTCAGCTAAAGAGAAGTAAAATAGCGAGGATGTAAATAAGGAAAGTGGAGATGAATGAAAAAATCCAAATATCAAGGAATTCTAGGTATGACTTACCAAAGGTCCCACTGTAGTATGTGCAAACCGAAAAGGAAATAAAACGACTATTAACTAACTCTTGCGACGACGTCGTAATGTACGAAAGATTACGATCAACTCGTGGGAATTCCTGCGTCGCACGGGGGGCCTTCGGTCGGGTAACTACAGCTCGATGAAAAGTAATGGGCTACTTCGGAGATGTAAGGCGAAGGTTTCAGAAACTCGATCCTGCTATCCTTGAGACATGTGTATTGTGTGGCAGGAGCATTGCGTGACGTACGATAAGAAAAGGTCGCGCAATTTTCGGTAGCGTTCTTGAGTATCACGCGTAATTCGACAAGAATGGATTTGCATTTTAAAATTTTTAAAAAAGGTTCATTTTTAACTTTCTCAGATATCACTTACTACTTCCTTTCTATAGTACTACTGTAACGTACGAATAGTCATTTGCATCAATTTTGTTTCTTACGTTTTGAAAATGTGGTCACGAAAGTTGACAAGGCCGTATTTCTCATTCAATCGTATTTGGTATTAAATCATAGTGCATACACAACTGTTGCAAAAATTCCCTGCATTCCTTCCCCAACAACCTGCTTCAGACGTAATTTACCCCAAATTATGTTAATTTAGAGACGAAAATATATTCTCTCGTCGGTTAATGAATTAATGAAAAAAGATAAGATTACATGTTTGCACCACGTGAAGGAAAACATCTATTCTAAACAAATCTGTACCTTTAATTCATTATCACAAACCTTCGATTCCTATCAGAGTATTCGTTTCTTATCGTCCTGTGTTGCACCACTATTAATTAGAAGGCTAAATTGCAAGCCGACGATAAAAAAAAAACATGATTCCGAGAAGAAGAAAAAATGCAACATCTACAGCGGGCGGATCGTCCAGGAGCTTCGCCTACGGGGGGTAGTGAGGGTAAAGGGAATAGAGAGCTTTAGGGCGTGAGGTATCCCGTGTCGGCCAGAGATAGATATGGTGGGGGCGAAGAAGATTGGCGACACCCGAGATACGCGATGATCGGAAGAGCCCGCCTTCCGTTAGGGGATGAGGGAGGGGGTCCCGATTTCTGGCCACGGCGCGGGGGTGCGGGGCGATGGTCAATATCGGGAAGCGGCATTTTCATCTCTCCCGAGCAGAAGCAGCGATGCGGTTCCTGGAAAGAAGTTTTATTTCGAGATGGCGTAGGCCGCAGCGGTCAGTTATGCGAATGCTCACGGCTCGTCATTATGGGCATGCAGTTATTATTTCATATTTTACCTCTTACAAAATAGTGATTATGGGCATTCAGTTATTATTTCATATTTTACCTCTTAGAAAATAGTGATTATGGGCATGCAGTTATTATTTCATATTTTACCTCTTACAAAATAATGATTATGGGCATGCAGTTATTATTTCATATTTTACCTCTTACAAAATAGTGATTATGGGCATTCAGTTATTATTTCATATTTTACCTCTTAGAAAATAGTGATTATGGGCATGCAGTTATTATTTCATATTTTACCTCTTACAAAATAGTGATTATGGGCGTATGCGTGGTAATGTGATGCTGTAAAATATCAACACCGACATTATGACTGAAATACACGTCCAGGATACTAAAAAAGTATTTTTTTTTTCATAAACATGTCTGTCCATTTGTCCGTCTGCCCATTAATGAGGCGACCTGACAAAAAAACATAGATGTTCTCGAATTTATCGATGATAAATACATAGATATTTTTAAACATCGAGTTTGGTTAAGTAACCTCTAACATTGAATTCGTACGCAAGAAAATTAAATTTGACAGTTGCTGTATATATTCATTTAAAATTAAAATTTATCAAGAAACTCATCCACGACCAAAACAGAGAAAACGTAAAAAATCTAACCCAACCAAACGATGCTAATAAACATCGGCTTCAATACATCGATGTTTAAAGCATCGATGTTTAAAGCATCGAAAATATGTTTTCAAAACATCGACGACGATGTTGCATCCTTACTGTCCATCCGTCCGTCTCTTCATCTTCCGTATGTTCATTCGTCTGTCCGTCCATGAAAAACACTTAGGTTAAAGCAGGTCACCGCATTTTCTCCAAAATGAATATTCCTCAGGCTGAACTCCAAGTCGTGCAAATTTGAAACAGATCTTCTAATTTTGTCTTCTTTTAATTTTCAAGACGTACGTGAGCGCTGAGTACGGTACTTCGGTCCACTTTTATAAAATTATACAATAACTTTCCAAAAATTAGAATTATTATTGCTATTTTTTAAAATCTGGGACTTATTTCATACGACCATATTCTGTATGTGAAACGCATAGAACGGTTTTTCAGTTGAAGTTAATTGAAAATATGAAATTATTCTGGGCCAATGTCATCCATGAGTCTGAGTTTCTTTGGTATACTTTGTTTCTCTGCATGTAAAACGTACTTAGAGCTTGGGCCAAAAACATACTGGTTAATTAAGTTCATCAAGTTTGAAATGGAAATATATTTAAAGCTAACTTTACATATTTTAGAACAAGGATTTCATTTCTTTTAACTTTTTAAATCGTACACGTTTCATTTCGTCGACAAGTAAAGGAACCCTTTTAACAGACTTTGAAGGTTCACTTTCTTAATGTCCCATTTTGTTTGTTGCATGTAATCAACAGTAGAATCTCCTTCTTCTACAGATACCACCAACCCCGAAAACTCTTAACCTTTCCAACTAACAACCACATAATTTTCAGTTTTCAATATTTACTTTTCGTTTTCTGGATTTCTCAGGCTTCCATGTTTGCTTGAGCTTCTTTGACTCAGATTATACTTTTCCTCAAAGATTGTGTCGTAGCCCTCCTCCTCATTATTTGAAAACATCCAATTTCTTTGGTCAGATGGAATAAGACAACACGCATTGCAATGTCCACCTTTTAATAAGTAATCCACGTTTTTCTTCTTTGTTTTCTTTTCCCTAATTTTGTCCCTCTACCTTTGTGACGTAAAGTTGTGGGGCCAAAGTAGGTAGTATTTTGAGGTTGATGAACATTCAAGAGCTCAATAACATTTTGGGTAACTACATCTTCCTTACATTACAATTAAAATACGACAAATGTGTACATACCGAACTTTTCTACGTCGGTTTACAACACCCTCAATTGAAAGTTTCAGGAGCATAAAAACAAGTGCTATCATAAACCTGTTGCCTTGACGAGATTATTGTTCACTACTAACACATCACACGCTAAGCGTGATGCCGCGATTTTGCAGTAATGTCTGACAATACAGTTCTGAAAAAGCCTGAACACTGCATTCGTTTCAACTGGTATATATCTTTTTGCGTTCACTGGAGCCAAATATTGAAACCGTTTTTTTCTTTCATCTTCAGTTTTCTTTGCAATAGCAGAGTAGCTAGGATACGCACTCGGTCATGAAGAGTAAACATTTTCATTGTTAAGCCTCTTCGAAAGCATTTTTTCAGGGCAACTAAGACAACATCTTACATTTTTCGCATTTTTATCTGAACTTGCTTATGTCACTTTATTTCTCTTCGTGGTTCTTGTCCGTTTCATTTTGTAAGAGCCGAAGGTTCGCGCTCTTTTATCCAGCAGTTAATAAGGACACACATCCTCAACACAGACATACATTTTTTTCTCCGTAACCTCTCTCAAAATTTTTTTGAACTCTTTTTCGAATTTCATCGTTTATTTTTTCGACGTGGTGAACTATTTCCTCTTGCTCTCTACTAAAGTCTCCTAACTTCTCTGGGAAGTGGTTTACATGCGAATGCATGTTATGCAGTTTCAAGCTCATTTTATAACTTTGAGCTTCGAATGCTGTAGACATACGTATGACGAAGCTGTTTGTTGGAATCTATGACATCCTTCTATGATTCTAAAACTTCTTTTTCAGCTTCATTCACCATTTGAATGAATAATTTATATAACGTCATGGGGACAAACATTTTCTCATTCAATTTGGCTTCAAAAAGTGAGGGAAATTTGATGCACAAAACTGAAAAGTTTCTTTTCTTGTGAGGGCGATTTCATGGATTGGTAGACTCCATATTAAGTGTGTGAAGAGGAATACGGGAACATTGTCAAAGGACACCAAGTTTAAATTGAAATTTTTCGCCTGATCGGAGTAAAAGCATCTTGAAAAGGACAGTTTTCTGTTTCCTAATGAGCATCTCTTTTCCGACTGTCCCACGAGCAAAGAAAGAAGAGATATCTTGTGTTCACTAATTGTTGTTCTATAAGTATAGTCATTATTTTAAATTTTCCATTGTATATTAAGAAATTATTCAAGAGAACGTAAACACCATTGCAGTAAGTAAGATGGCCGCCCTCGGAGAAATACGAAACTAATTCTTTCTCATGATATTTGTACCAAGAGAATGATGTATCTGGAATTTCTTTTTTATTTTTACTTTAGATTAACCAACTCATCTGCATATTTTAAGACCAACGTATCTTAAAATAGCCTATCATAAAGTTCATTTTGAGAAAATAAGTTAAGGTCCCCTCTTTAACTTCAAAATCTGAGTTAGATTCTTCCCCAAATACTGTTATTCAAACATCTATATCTAATGTAATATTACTTAAACAAGACCATCGTATTTTATATTAGTATGTCACTACTGGGAGGAAATGGACCGAATAAGTTTGGTTGGGTTTCTCTTTTGGTTTGTTTGCTGTAGATATACGTATGCCAAAGCTTATCTCAAAATTGAACAAAAATAGAAGATATCCCTGTGATATCGTTACTCACGCCACATTATATTCCACAACAAAACGATACATTGTATCTTTAAATGACAGGAAGATCTTCACATTTTGTACACAATTTATAATGAATCAGCTTTTTGTCAATACCATCCAATTTCAGTACATGGTAGTCTAATAATTTCGTCAGTTACTGATCTCTACTTCTTAGTTTCTTTTTATTAGCATATTAATCTCAAATAAAACAGGAACTGTTTAATCAGTTAACACAATCTCTAGTTGTCATTTTTCCAGAGCTAATAAATACGTTGACACTATTGCAGAAAGATTAAAACTGACAAATCACACAATTTATCGGTCTCAATGTTCGAAGCAAGATAAAAGGTAGATACAAGGGAAAATCCAAAGCAATAATTGATTCTGTCTGAAACCAATAATAGCATTACTGTTAATTTTCCAATTTACTAGAAAACAACAAATCAATCATCTGCAAAAAATGTACATGATGAAGAAACATGGTCATTTTCAATTTACACACACGAAGAGGTACCTGAATTAGTCACTAAGTCATATACAGCTTTCGGTCCCAAATGAAAGTAATAATTAAAAAATGATTCTTTAGAGATGGACTCCACGGCTAACAGTATCCCACATTGACAGCACTTCACCTAAAGCACCTAAGGTATTTTCAAAAGTTTCTGAAAAGTAGTTGAAATTTCTTTCTTGTCTGCTTTGGTCTCTCTATTGCAACGGTTTGGTAGATAGATAGATAGACAGATAAATAGGTATGTAGATAGATAGGTATGTAGATAGATAGGTATGTAGATTGATAGATAGGTATGTATGTAGATAGATAGATAGGTACGTAGATAGATAGATAGATAGATAGATAGATAGATAGGTAGGTATGTAGATAGATAATTTATTTAATTCACTTTGGGCATTAAGCCCGGTGGCAAATTCTTCATACTTATTATACAATAATACAATAAAGAGCACTAAAATACATACAATGCATCGCAACAGTTTCGCTTTGACAATTTCGACGCTAGGGGACGCGCGTCCGTCCCCGTCTCCTGCGCGCCGTCAACATCCTGCCCGCCCCCCTCGCGCGCCCAGCCCCCCGGATGCAGACGCGTCTGGAGGGCGCGCCGCCGGCTCGCCATCTGCAAGTCGACGATCGCGCATTGCGGGCGACGGCGGCGATTTAATGCCCCCCCTCCCCGTGAGGGCGAACCAAGGGCGCCGGGGTGCGGGAGGAGACGCCGACGCGGCGCGGACGGGCGGTGGGACACGGCGGGGGACAAAACGGGCTCGGCCCGAAACAACGACGAACCACACTCCGTACTTTTTGACGGCAGCTCCACACATTCGGCATTCTCCGAGCAGCGAGCTACTGCTCGCCCGTTCCGGAACAGGTGGTGTGTTGGGCGAATGTTCGCTTCCTTTGACGTGTCCTAAAGACTGACCTGCAATAGGTAGGGCGAATACCGAAAGTTGGGCGCTCGGCAAATCGCAAGCAACCCGTCCATACTACTCGGGATTTGCCGATGGGTTGCTGGGGATTCGCCGAATGTCGCACGTGTGGAGTCGCCTTTAGACTTTCTCCACTAAAGACATTATAATCCAAACGCTGTATAACCGTGTTTACCTAACTAAATTATGCTTATACGAGTAGAAAGTAACGGGAAATGTGTATACGCTAGCTGAGAAATGTCTCAATGTGCACTAAATATATTTTCTCTGTATTACAAACATTAGATTAATGAGAATTATCATTGTAATTTTTTTCGAATATCGTGCTGTAATTGATTAAACACAAATTATGCTCACAAAAGTGGCCTACCATTGACGACCAGCTGTAAAAAGAGATCCTGGCAACGATGGAGTAAACCGGAACAGCCCTTCTGGCCTAAACCGTTAAAAAGGATGAAGAATCACGCTTTTTTGACTTGTTTTGTCAGATAAACAACAATCTTTTACAAATAAAAAAAAACTATACCACTTTTAAATTACATCCCTCACACACGTCAACTTCAATGGTTACATATCTATTTATAAGCTTATGTTTCGAAACATTGATGTTTTGTCGTCGACGTCGCGTGCCTAACCCAAGACCCAGAAGGTAATTCCAAGCAAGAGCGACCGGGAGACACCCTTGCCGGAAAGCGTGAATCCATGGCCAGAAGCTCGTGAGGCGGTCGAGGCCACACGTGCCGACGGGAGGTGAATTGAATTGAACTGAATTGAATTGAATTGAATTAATGCCTTATTTTACGTGGCGAGACTCGGGCCATCAGGCCCGCTCTTCCGTCTGACCCCGTAAATTTCGCTACGCTCCTTTCACCAACTAGCAGAGAAAGGAGGTATAGAGATTTCTTGGGCGAGAAACAGGCGATTTGAATTTAGCTCAGAGGCGTCATTTAGGCTTGAGGATCTTTTACATGCAAGTAAATCTACAAACATGGGACAGCCGGCTTTACTTCCCCTCCGAAGGAAGGTGTACGAAGGATTTTTTCGCCCTTAAAAATCCACGGCTTCAATCGGGTTTGAACCCGCCAACTTGGGTACAACAGTCCGGTACGCTAACCATTACACCGTCGCCACCGTGAAGGTGAAGGTACCAGCAAGGACACGAACCCGGTGCATCGCGACTTCCTCTTTTTTCGGCGGCGGCGGCGGCGGCGTGGGCGGCGTCTCTCACCTTCGCGGGCGTCCGTTTCCTCCAGTAATTTCTCGCTTATGTAAGACGAACACTTTACATTCATGTAGTCTTACGCGCGAAGCATCGCACGGCCCTCTACCTTCATCAAATCCTTCGAAGTCGTGATATGCACCGTCCGTTCTCTGTGAGGACTAACAGACAATCCAATTCTACCCCCAACCTCCACACTTAGAAACCGATACCCTCTCTACTAGTTTCCCACACATTACGTTGGAAGTATCCGGAAGTCACTAAATCAATTGGAGGTGGTCAAATGAGTTTCCCCATCTATATTATACTGTACAGTATGGATTGTTTGTCGGTCAGTGTTGTGTTAAGTATTTTGTGTTCACTTAAATTCGAAAGAGTCAAATAGCTGAACGATATAAAATCAAGCTCTTAATAAAGTTGTTTACATATAGATATATACATATATATTATATATATTATAATCTATAATCTATAATATATAATATATAATATATAATATGTAATATATAATATAAAATATATAATATATAATATATAATATATAATATATTCCACTTAGGGACAAATATATTTTTATACGTTACACCTCTGCAATCTTGAGAATCACACAACGTATTCAATGATGAGACATTAGTTTACCTCGAGCTAATAAAAATACTTGGCACTTCATAAATCGATGTACAGCTGGGACCTTTTCTGTGTGTTACATCGTATAGGAAAAATACTAAGCGTGGATATTAATTCCAATTTTGCTAAGAGTGTTCAACAGAAACATCTATCAGATAGTAAATTCAAGTATGCATAGAATTGAGATTGCCCGCTTTTCTGATCCCCTGTACTTCAGAGTGAGGGTATTCTAAGAGCTAATCCCAAAAAATGTATTATACGCACAAATGTCCCATTGTTTAGATTAAGGAATATTAATTGCATTCCTAAAGAGCATCGAACAGCAGGATTTAAAGTAGTACATACGTGCCAGTCGCTGGTCAAATAATCAATCATTTATTACATCTGCAAATTAACAATAGCTGCCTCTAAGTCTGACTAGAGGCTTTACATATTTACTTGTAAATACTTAACAGAGAAGTATTGAAATGCAGCTCTAGAAAAACGATAGTAATATTAAATTTAGTCTCATACGATTTTTTACTTTCGTAAATTGGCAACACTAATATAGGTCATAGTGATTTTGGTTCTCGCGATTTTCTTTCTTTCAACGTTGAATAAAATTCCCCTTTTTGAATCGAAAATAAATTATAGTCAAGAACTTATGGATACGTGTGATTCAAAATTCTAATTACGCGCGGTTTTCGGTAGCAGTACCCTAAGAAAGATAGTGCTGACAGAAGGATGATTTGCAACTAGCCAGGGGCCTATACTTCGGTTGCGATGAATTACGCAGCAGATTTTTGCTTTTCAGAATGCGCGGTGAGGTATGTTACATTTCATATCATTTGATTTTTTTAAAACATTTTTACTTATCGAATAAAATAAAAAGGTACGCTGATCATAATACTTCTTCAATATCTGGAAAAAATAACTTATGCCCGCGAAAGTTTCTCCATAAGAGCCTGTACTAATTATATTCAAACATAGTTTTTTAAATAAACCGGTAAGGGCCAAATCTTTCTTAACATCACAAAGATAAAAAAATTCACTTTCATCTAAAGTGTAATTGGGGATACATCGACATGGTCGATCGAACGAACGTATTACAGAAAGATCTTAGATTGCACCATTTCTGACTTAAGCGCGATCGATGTGCCAAGAGAAAGATACGCTGCGGGTTGCATAGCGCGTTTACGAAAGGATAATCAGAAGAGTAAAATTATATTTATAATCTTCATCACGTATTTTTAATGAAATATCATTTGAATAAATTAGTTACCTTTTAAGGCCCATTCACAATGCAAACGTAAACATAAGCATAGCGCATAGACATAAACATTAACATAAGCGATAGACTGAATTATTCACAATGCCTAACATAAACGTAAGCAAGATAAGTTCCTATTGGCTGTGAGACTTTCTGGTTGGATGTGAGAATCGATTTCAAGATAACGACTCTGTCTATGTCCCATATGACGTTAGTCCTTCTATCAACTTCGCTCCAATGTCGATTCTCGATTTTGAGTTACCTTTCTGTGATTGGTTCATTTCTTATGTCTTCCGTAAGGATAAGCACAGAAAGTTGAAGTTTGCAATCTTTTAAGTTAACGTCTTACGTGTTATGCTTATGCGAACGCATTGTGAATGAGTCCGCTTATGGACGAAGTCCTAACTTTTATGTCAACGCCATCTTTATGCTTACGTTTGCATTCTGAATGGGCCTTTATGCACAAACAGGAGTAGAAATATCGGTTAAATTTGCGTAATAAAATGTACGATGAGATTAAGATGAAAGTAGAAAATTAGTGTGGAAAACACTGCTCCACATGAAACGAATCTCTTTTACAACAAAACATTTTAACAACTGTTTATTTACGTATGCTGTGGTTGGTGCTTTTTTTTCAACAATGTTCTCTCCGGGGTTATAACGAACGCACTGTTATTGTCATGGGTCATATATTTATTGGAGCAGAGCCAGCAATTTAAATTTGTTGTGCTCGTTGAAAAGACGTCAAGATGTCTCTTGTAAGTTTTGTTCTCAATCTTACTATATTGACATCGTCAAGAGAGTAAAGAACAGTGTAGTAAATATGAATGAGTATAAAGTAGGTTTCATTAATATGGAAAGATCATACGAGATCACTTTAGATACTGGGAAATCATATTCAGCAGTGCAGAACTATTCTACGCATTAATATGAAAGCCTGCCCTGTAAATAAGTGTCAAGCTTTCGTTAATACATAAATCGAAGTGCGTAAAATAAAGCGTGGAGATGTACTTTTAATACGAGTACTAATAATGCAAGTAAGCCTGTATTAATTTATCATAATTCATCAGTCACATGAAATATTCTCATCTTGTTAATATATTATGTTCTTGAAAACATGTAAAAACACGATGTTGAGTTGGAGCAAGGAGAGAGGTATAGAGGAGAGAGGGATGGAACGGAAAGAGAAAGGGGGAACAGGGGGGAAGGGAGAGGTAAGAGGGAGGGAAAAGGAGGGGAAGACGCAAGCAGAGAAAGACGGGCCAGAGAACAAGAGAGGGGGAAGGGAGTGCGATCAAAAGTGAGAGATGCCGAAACTCAAAGCTTTGGGAAGGAAAGTGGTAGATGAGGAGAGTGGAGAAGAGAGTCTAGGGGAAGAAGGGTAGTGGCAAAGGCTCATTAACAGCGCTTTCCTCCCCTGACCTCACACAGTCCACCAACTTCTTACAATCACACAACCCACTTTATAATCAGGGGAAGGGAGGAAAGTTATTTCTTTAGGTGATACATAGCGGATTGGAAAAACCCCGGCCTCGCCACTGCACAAAATCTAACATCTATGCCCGCGAGGCAGGATTCGAACCCGTTACCATTCGAGCAGAGACCGACGAGGCGATCTCGGCCTTTAGATTACTAGAGTCGCTCTGGCCGCAGGGGCGGGTACTCACTTGTAGGAGCTCTTGCGCTTGCGCGACGGATCGCACACGGCGTCCATGGGCTGCATGTCCATGGCGGCGGCGGCGGCGGCGACGGCGGCGGCGGCGGCGGCGGCGGCGCTGCTAGGCGCGGAGTGCGCCGGCGCCCCGCTCACGTACATGGGCACCGAACACGAACTCCTGCGACATAACGCCACGCCGCTCTCAGTTCCTCGCCTCGCACACGCACAGCGCGAGGGCGGTCAGCCACGCACAGTACACACATTCGACAAATACACACGATCAAGACGTCGACCTTTGAACGCGGAGGTGTAGACTTGCCGCGGCGGCATTCCGATGCAGGTGAAAGGAAAAAGGGAGCTCGTGCGTCACCACGGTAGCAAGTGAACAGTTCAGGGTGACGTTAAGGCGACTTAACTCAGTCTTAACACAGCATCCCGTCGTTCAGGGGAAAATCCCTTGCCGTGGAGAGATGCGCGCTGGACGGTAGAGGTGAATCGAAGTTGTGGTTCCAAGGAGGCATTCTGTGTTAAAAGGGTGGATATTTGTATAATTTCACTAATATTACAATTTACGAAAAAGGCTGGGAGCAGTACCGTATCGTGAGATAAGAAAAAGTAGATACAGTATACTACTCAAACAAAAGTATCAATAAAATTTGCCGTATAGAGGTGTCCCAGAATAAATGCTACAAGCTTCTAGAGTATGGAAAGGGGACGAAAAATGAAAAGTTTTGACAATGAAAATTTAGTGTAAAATTGAAAATAACTGAGTTAAATGCATTTGTACTGTGTATGTAGCCCGTGACTTTTAGACTAACTCGTATGCGCAGATATTTGCCAGGCACATGAAATCTCCTTGACTGCGTCTGAACGTGATTTGCCGAACATCGATGCATGCAAGGTTGCCTGAAATTTAGGGGTAAATAGGGCCACATATATAAATGAACATAACTCCTTTAAATTAAATTGCCCGCCACATGTTAATTGGCAAAATGTGATCTTTTTTATCTCTGTCCTAGAAATTTGTAACATTTTTTTCTGAGAAAGCTGAACATATTTCTATTTGTATGTTTCTTTTTTCATTACGGGTCTCAACGTTGAAAGTAGAAGAGTTCGCGTTGGGGTAGTGCCCTAACAGCACTTGCAGAAATCTAATTAAAACACCACAAATTGACATATTTTAATTATTTTCTCGCTCTACTCTCAGTCAGAAAATCCTGCGCGTGCATCGTAGCAGAAATCGAAGTGACGAGCATCCTGGTGGTCGGAAAGCACATCACTTGAAACACTGTGGAACGTTTCAACCTCTTGTAGAATCACTTGAACCACTGTAGGTAGTCAATTCTTGTGTAGGAATGTTTGAGTGCTTTGTGATTCTTGATGTTTGAGTGCTTGATGACACAGGTCTCCAGAGTTCTGGACGTTTTTGTGTTACTCTTACATTTTGTTTAATAGTAATAATAATAATAATAGTAATAATAATAGTAATAATAATAATAATAATAATAATAATAATAATAATAATAATACGCCGATCAGATGGCCGAAATCGCTAAGGCAGTAGTGCCGGAGTGGTTTCGGACCAGAAGATCGCGGGTTCGAGTCCCGCCTCGGGCATAGATGTATTTGTGTATGTCTGTATGTGTTGTCCTTTCACCCCCATTATCATCGTATCATCATTTCATCTTCCATACCCCCAGGGCTAACAACCGTGGGGGATAAAAATCGGATCCAGCTAAAATGCTGGTCCCCCCAAAGAATTGTTGCAAGCACCTGCCACCGCGATAATAAATAAAAACTGAGCCACGGTGAATGCAGGATGCTTGGTTGCGTGGTCCTAGTCGGCCGATTAACGAAAAAAAAAAAAAAAAAAATAATAATAATAATAATAATAATAATAATAATAATAATAATAATAATAATAATAATAATAATAATAATAATAATAATAATAATAAACCGAGCCAACTGCTCAGTGCGTATCGCGCTGAGTTCGCAGTCGCGTGGCCCAGGTTCGATCCTCGGGCCGGCCATCCTGACCGGGTTTATAGTGGTTTCCTTCGGTCATACAGGCGAATGCTGTGATGGTTCAAAAAAGGCCACGATCGCCTCTCATCATCATATCACCTCATAATTCATAATTCAAGGCTTAACAACCTTGTCTTATGAAGGGATACAGCCGGAAAGCTGATCCCCATAATCACATATCTCTCTCCAGGATAAAAGATAGCTCGATCTCGGAAGAGAACGTGTAGCGCTGTCAGAAATGCCCGATGTGTTAATAATAATAATAATAATAATAATAATAATAATAATAATAATAATAATAATAATAATAATAATAATAATAATAATAATAACCGAGCGAAGTGGCTCAGTGCGTAGCGCACTGACTTCGTAATCGGGAGGTCCGGGTTCGATTCCCGGGCCGGCCATCCTGACCGGGGTTTTCGTGGTTTCCCTCGGTCATAAAGGCGAATGCTGGGATGGTTCCAAAAGTACACGATCACCTATCGCCTCCTAATCCATTCCTATCATCTTTCATCTTCCATACCCCCGGGCTAACAACCATGGGGGATAAAAATCGGATCCAGCTAAATGCTGGTACCCCCTAAGAATTGTTGCAAGCACCTGCCACCGCGATAATAAATAAAAACTGAGCCACGGTAAATGCAGGATGCTTGCTTGCGTGGTCCTAGTCGGCCGATTAACGAAAATAATAATAATAATAATAATAATAATAATAATAATAATAATAATAATAAGTGCAGAATTATACAAATACAAAATTCGTAGTTGAAAGATTTGCATAAATATTTTGCAAATTTAGAAGAAAGTGTTAAAAAATATAATACAGTCACAATTTGTTGAATATTTGGCAACGGCGAGTGGGGAACTACTTATAATCAGACTAATCCGCAAAGATGAGCTTTTCAGAACACATGTTTCGAATAATTCCACCAATTATTGTGATTTTCATTCAGAGTCCTAACTGGACAATAATTCCTTTGGGGACTCGCCACCTGCAACCTTTCCGCCTGGGGATCGCTGTCCTCTGTGCCACAGCTGAGGAGACGCCCCGATTGGAAAACTTCGCGGCCCCGCTGCTCGCGAGAGCTCTACAAACAGAAGGCAGGGCGCTCCATACCAAGTTGAGACGGGGTTCTGCAACTTTGTTGTACAGGGTAACGCCCGAAACATTATGTGCTGGTTAAGCTGATTTCCAACGATGGATGCATTATTTATAGAAAATCAAATCCATTTCATTAAGATAATTGAAGAGCCTCATACAGAATAAAGGGAAGAAGTCATTATTATTGAGTAGTGTATTAAATGAGAATGTGAATAACCCTTCTTTGAATAATTGGGTTCCCCCCCCCCCCGATACTCATTGTAATCAGTCGGTTACTCGATGTCACCGGGCGGAGCAAGTGCGACATTTTTTTTATTTTTTAAAATTCTTTTTTTTTTTACAAAAGCGGGGGTTCCATATTTTGACTATAGCGTATTAGACATTCGCCTAATTTGAGATGACAAACGAGATATAGAAAAAGTCATGTACTTTTGCAGAAAATCATCGTCCAGACTGTAACGGAGAAGCACAATTTTAGATCTCCTGGTGCCAAAAAATCGTTTGTTTCAAAACGTCCGTTTTTTTTGCATGCGTCTGCTTCCAGAGGTCTATTTGTCCGTCTGTTCATCTCCCTGTCCGTCTGTCTATCTCCCTGTCCGTCTGTCTATCTCCCTGTCCGTCTGTCTATCTCCCTGTCCGTCTGTCTATCTCCCTGTCCGTCTGTCTATCTCCCTGTCCGTCTGTCTATCTCCCTGTCCGTCTGTCTATCTCCCTGTCCGTCTGTCTATCTCCCTGTCCGTCTGTCTATCTCCCTGTCCGTCTGTCTATCTCCCTGTCCGTCTGTCTATCTCCCTGTCCGTCTGTCTATCTCCCTGTCCGTCTGTCTATCTCCCTGTCCGTCTGTCTATCTCCCTGTCCGTCTGTCTATCTCCCTGTCCGTCTGTCTATCTCCCTGTCCGTCTGTCTATCTCCCTGTCCGTCTGTCTATCTCCCTGTCCGTCTGTCTATCTCCCTGTCCGTCTGTCTATCTCCCTGTCCGTCTGTCTATCTCCCTGTCCGTCTGTCTATCTCCCTGTCCGTCTGTCTATCTCCCTGTCCGTCTGTCTATCTCCCTGTCCGTCTGTCTATCTCCCTGTCCGTCTGTCTATCTCCCTGTCCGTCTGTCTATCTCCCTGTCCGTCTGTCTATCTCCCTGTCCGTCTGTCTATCTCCCTGTCCGTCTGTCTATCTCCCTGTCCGTCTGTCTATCTCCCTGTCCGTCTGTCTATCTCCCTGTCCGTCTGTCTATCTCCCTGTCCGTCTGTCTATCTCCCTGTCCGTCTGTCTATCTCCCTGTCCGTCTGTCTATCTCCCTGTCCGTCTGTCTATCTCTCTATCCGTCTGTCTATCTCTCGGTCCGTCCGTCTATCTCTCGGTCCGTCTGTCTATCTCCCTGTCCGTCTGTCTATCTCCCTGTCCGTCTGTCTATCTCCCTGTCCGTCTGTCTATCTCCCTGTCCGTCTGTCTATCTCCCTGTCCGTCTGTCTATCTCCCTGTCCGTCTGTCTATCTCCCTGTCCGTCTGTCTATCTCCCTGTCCGTCTGTCTATCTCCCTGTCCGTCTGTCTATCTCCCTGTCCGTCTGTCTATCTCCCTGTCCGTCTGTCTATCTCCCTGTCCGTCTGTCTATCTCCCTGTCCGTCTGTCTATCTCCCTGTCCGTCTGTCTATCTCCCTGTCCGTCTGTCTATCTCCCTGTCCGTCTGTCTATCTCCCTGTCCGTCTGTCTATCTCCCTGTCCGTCTGTCTATCTCCCTGTCCGTCTGTCTATCTCCCTGTCCGTCTGTCTATCTCCCTGTCCGTCTGTCTATCTCTCTATCCGTCTGTCTATCTCTCGGTCCGTCCGTCTATCTCTCGGTCCGTCTGTCTATCTCTCGGTCCGTCTGTCTATCTCTCTGTCCATCTGTCTATCTCTCTGTCCGTCTGTCTGTCCACCCATCTGTCCTTCTGTCTGTCCACCCATCTGTCCTTCTGTCTGTCCGTCCGTCTGTCCTCCCGCCTGTCCATCCATCCATCCATTCTTCTGTCCGTCCGTGTGTCCGTCTGTCTGCCCGTCCGTCCGCCGATCTACTTGTCCTTCTGTCCGGCCGGCCGCCTGTATGTTGATGCGTCCGTCCGTTTGGCTGTCTATCCGTCTGCCAGCCCGTGTATCAGTTCGTAAGGAACAGTAGCAGTTGAAATATTTGTAGAATTCGTTCCAAAATTAACATTCCTCAATCAATCTGACCCGCCTCGAGGCCCTGGGAATTTGAAACGCAATCTTTTAATTTTGGGTGTTCTTTCCACGAAGCTCCTGAGACATTTTCCGACTTATAAGTTCATAATGATAATCGGACCTACGCTCTATTTATAAGTGTGTTTAACTCTATTGTTACAAGAACTTTAAAGAAAGCATTTAAACCCTTTTCTGCAAGAGTTTTGAAAATGTTGTTGAGTCTTCGAATAAAATACCTACCGAAAAAATCGAAATATCCGTTTGAAATCAGAGAAGCAGCTAATCAGCCATGTAGATAAGGGGATGTTGATTCTGGTGAAAATCCTGTCTTTAGCACAGAAAGTTGTTCACAGACGGAGGGACGGACGGACATACAAGCAGATGTTTTACTGTAAACAAAATTCTCGGTATCAAAGATCCACAAAATGTGGATTCTGACCACATAACTAATTAGAAGAAGTAATTTACTAAATATGGGAGAAAGAATTATCCACATTTTCGATAACAGGTATCCACAACACGCGGTTTTCGATTGAAAAATTGCCGTGTTTCCTTGCAGAATTACAATAGTTTCTCTTTATTACGTGAGAAGTACATTATTAGGTAAAACCCTTGTGTTACATGATTTTACAATTTTATTAGAAATATTTATTCATGGAGAGTTAAAAAATGTGCGTAAACTCAGAAAAGAGATTCGTAATAGGAAAATATACAAAACATTGTCTAGTGAACATATGTTTGAAAATACATCTTTAAGGGTAATTCGTTTCGGAAGCACAGGACCTTGCATTCCTGTATAGCGGACCAGCGGTTGGTTACGAGGACTTTCGATGCGACAAAAGTAACGGTGGCGACGGGCATTGAGAGATATCGACAATGTCAGGACAACAAACACGAACTGGTAATTTGTATACACAGGATTGATAATAGAAAATACAACAGATTAAGTCCTAAGAATCATCTTAGATATATACAAATGGTTTGCTCTATTTTAACATGAAATGAAATATTGAGTTAATTTAAGAAATTGAAACACTTACTTCAAATGATCTACATATTGGATTCAACATTTGTTTTGCCCGGATCAAAAATTAAAAGTTTACCGTAGTTGACTTGAAAAGTTGTCTACATTACGGACTCTTTATACATATTTGCAATCTCGGCGAGTTCAAAATGACAAGAGTTTCTCAAAAGCTGTCCATGTAACCGTATTATCGGAGCGTGTTCATAATATGGCCCTCCTCACAACTGTGATCTGAAATTAAAGATTGGTTTATGCGCAGGCAGAAATAAATGTTAAGGTAAAATTTACAACTATAGGCACCATTTATGAATAGAATACGTTCGATTTAATGACGGGAAAATGAGATAAAAGATGTTTAAATGATGTGAAAATGGAAATAAAATAAAGTAACTGCAAATATGAAGGTGTGGTACTTTCTAATTAAGCATGAATAAAAAAATCAACATTATTTTTCAATGATAAATTGACACCGCTGAAATGATGGCAAAATATCCCAGCTGGTAATATATTAAATCCATAGAGGTGTCACAAGAAACAATGACCAAGCAACAGTTTGAAATTATTCCAAGAAAATAACGAAGTTTGTATTATAATTCTACGTCAGTGTAGCTACTCATTTCCTGAACACTAAAATTTCCAACACTTTTCCCGGATTTTCAGAGCATTTTAAAAATGTTTAACTGATCAGATTTCTAGTATTTCACACAAATTTGTCATCACCTTGATTTCGCCGTCATAAAGTACAAATTAAAAAAACTCAGAAATAGAAATAGAAAATGAACAAAAAATAACGCTGTACATTTGTTTAGGAATGATATCTAGTTTTATTGTCTCATAATTTTTTCTAACTTCTAAAAATTATTTCCAAATTTCCTGATATTTTATTGCCTTTCCCGGAACAAAGAAATCCCCCCATTTTCAGTATTCTAGGTTTTCCAGATAGTGGCCAGCCTGTACGTTAAAAATAAAGCAGAAATAAATATAATTGGTTTATTTTGAACCATAAAATATGGGTGTTTTTCCTTCAGAAGGCGGCTAACAACAAAAGAAAAAACGTTCAAAATCACTCATCAAGTTGTAAATGTAGGATTAATTCTTCATTTTTCATTGCAACCTATGTTCTAAGTGAAATGTATATTGTCCGATGGGATATTTCCAGTCATCTTATACAACCGATTGGCGGCAAATTGGATCCAAAAATATTCAAAACATTTTATTCTATTGATTTGGAACTCTGCTAGTGGCGAAAACTATTCAAGTGAATTTCATTTGATATGATGTTTAAAGAACATTCTCATACGATTGTCTGAATGTCAGGGCCATAATGGATTATATGGCCCTGGAAGAGGTTATTTACCTTTTGGATCCATGACTTATATCAAGCTCTGGCAAGACAAATTGCTCGTTACATATACAGATGACGTTCGATGGCCTGAGCGCCTTATGACTGATGAGAAACGAACTCGTGCATTTCAACAACAATAATATCCATTCCAGAAACGCGAATTAATCGACTAGACGTGATTCAATGTCACGAGAACTCGATGATCAGGCTTGCATTAAAGGACCTTGTATCCTACCATTTATCACTTTGCATAGGAACAAGATGTTAATCTCCAATACGGCGCAAGTTAATTCACGTATGGGCGCTCATTTTTTTCTTTCCCCGATATATTCGTATAAAACATATTCCCATACATTAAAATAATAAATTTTTAAATGTAACTAATAGCTATGAAATTGGAATCACGTTTATTATACTCTCCCCTGAACCTTCTTTAACGTACATCTCTAACGTTTAAAGGCCTGGTAAAGAGCTTCAATTTTTTATGAAAACTATATTAAAGAAAACTTCCTCACGATTTAATATGTTAAAATATAAATCTTATTTCATTTCATTTTTTGCTTACTCCATCGTGTAGCGTTGCGGGAGGGGTATGATGTCAATGAAATTCATACGAATAAAAAGAAGTTGTATCGCCAATATCGTTTTACGCACAGAGAAACATATTTCGGATGTTTACTCTAACCATTTTTATTAGTGACAAAAGTTCGCGTTTCACCCTTCAAACCATACAAATTATTTCAAAATAACTAATGTCCTAACAAATCAAGAAGTTATTGATCACAAAAAGATAAATATTTGATCATATAACACAATACTTATTAATAATTTGACATAAAAGATACCCAAAATCTTGCGCCAAAATCTACTATTGAAAAGTTGTAATGCAAAAACCAAAAAATGCCCGAGTTGTTCTTTTGGCTACCAAAATTTTTCCTGAAATATTGCGAGGTGAAAATCTTAGGGTTTTCTCACTGATAAAAATGTTAACAAAATAAAAAATAAAATCTATCTACCTCACCTTTTGCAAAGTAGTCCCTCTTATGGTTTCCCATCGACTGTACTACTAGTAATAGAAGCATTTATATAAGGTCATAGTAAAATTCGTATATTTCTTGGGATAAATGATTGTTTATTGTACGGTCTGTTGTTTTGTTGTTTTTCTTTTTTTGCCCTCGACCTCACGTCCTCAATAAACCCTCATCGCACCCACATTGTGCAAAAAACAATTATTTTACGTCCTTAATATACAAATAACTATTTTCCACCATGAATGTATTTCCTATATTACACTCCTCTTGGTAATGGGATAAATTATCTCGTCAATGTAAAATACTATGTTCAGATGTTAATTTTGTTGGAGAGAAGCGAAGTCTCGAAACAAATGCGGAAAATTTGCGTTACATAATGCTAGAAATGAATCTGTAGCAGGATAATTTCCGAAACAAAATTGCTTTTGAAGAATTTTCCACCGATTTTCCAATTCTTAAATAATACCTACTGTAATAATTATTCATTGTCTATTATTATTATTACCATTATTATTATTATTATTATTATTATTAGTTACATTCCATAATTATAGTATTAAAATAAAAAGACACCAAGGATAGTTTTCCTAAACGACAAATGCAGCTTCTAGGACAAAGAAGCAAACAATATTAAAACAAGATCATCTCTGCATTCATTACGTACATCCGTTAAGGACATCTGATCAAGATTTTATACATAACATCTTGTTCAGACATTTGCAGACAGACGAATACTCAATAAGGATAAAACGATTTTAAAACGTCGATTAAGTTGTTTTGTCAAGAGTGCAACCAAACAGGTTACTCGTACCAGAATACAGCTACACGATTCAATTAGCATTCTGTATCCAATTAGGTCACCGGATCCGTGACTAATTAGTTGCATACGTGTTTCAGGCGTGTCTAGAAGCCGCGGGTTAACGCGTTTCGGATTAGACAAAAGACCATGAAATTTCTTAGCATATTTCGGGAGTATTTTTCGGCACTTGGAATCATTAGGACCACGGGTGCATAAAGTACGATTGCATGCAACTACGCAGATGTAATACTATTTAAATATCCTCGAACCTTGTTTATTCGGATTCTTCATTATCTTGTTGTTTTAGAATTCGCAACGCCTATTAATTTGCATCCAACTTTTTTTTAGCCAACTGCACACCTCTTTAAGGGCAAGGGCCTCCTGCTTGTGCAGGGAATTATTAATACTTCTTTAATGAAGTGATAGGATGATGATGATGATGAAGAGTGAAGGGACGGTCACAAAACACATCCATACTCGAGGCGGGATTTGAGCCCGCGATCCACCGACCCGAGATTTCAACGACACTATTGCCTTAGCGATCTCGGCTATACGGATCGACGCATCCAATATTAAAGGATAAATAAAACTTCCTTTTTTGCACACACGTCATTTTATTTACCATTCTCAATTTGATGTTTTACCTTTTTGATACCGATTTACTCTTTTACTTCCAGAGATCTGTGAGTTCGAAAACTCGAGAAGAGTTTACGGGTCCTGTATTACTAGAATTCGTGAAGGTTCAGTGTTAATGTTGACTAACAACAGTTTCGAATATTCTATTTTACTCTTTGAGACAATTCGTTTATAAAACCTCGAAACGCGACATGAATTTCTAGAGCACCTTTTGTATGAAGCAGCCTTCCGTAACGAAGTTTTAATGAGTTTCAAGACTGCGATAATTACAAAACGATGCTAGGCGCTTAAAATATGTTAGATACTTCGCCCGAGAGCATTGCGAGAACAATAAGAAAAATCTCAATTTCTTGTCAAAGTACTTGCGTTCAATTAATTGTTAATTGTTAATTAATTGTTAAATGTTTCGATTGTCGATTTCCGTTCTCGAAACCTCACACTATTTTCTCCTTCTTTCTCATTTCCTTTTTAGTGTCGATATACAGTAGTTCCATTGTACATAATTTAGTAACCTCTCAATGTAGATTCAAGATGCATGTGTCCTGTTTCAACATCAAAAGGTCTATTTCCCCTCAATCGAACGTTGACTCCTTCGCTAATCAGAAAAATCCAGGAATTTTATGATATCTAAGTCATCTCTAGAATTCATAATCCTTTTCGGGGAAGAATATAATACAAAAGCACCGAAATAAAACTAATCAAGTTACATGACTACCTCAGTTATGATCAATCACCAGTAATGTATGTTCTAATGAATAAATATCATTGGGTATCAAGTATCTGTTATCCACCACCAAACCAAACTAGAAATGTGTAGGATGCGTGTCATCTTGTTTACTTAACTCTTATGTAACTAGCGAATACTATAGTCACGCAGCAATAACTCATCAACGGCATTCTCTGGCAGATCTGATAGAAATTGCCTACAGCGATGCGGCAACTATACGAGGAAACGATTAAAGGGACGAAATGCAACAGGTGATCTTTTGCCCTCAGAACAAATGAAACAACACTTTCTCGAAGGATTTTTTCGTAGGAATAACGAAAATATCACGTAATAAACATAAAAAGAAGTTATACATATGGAAGATTTGAATGCTTTCTGGAGGAGGACGCTAAAACTCGTTTACACGAATAACCTCTTCCAACAAAACAAGAAGAGACGAAAGAAAAGTAATGGACATTGGCCAGTTTCTTCAAAGTTCCAACAAAACAAAGAAAAACAATCAAATGAGATGAGATTGCAAGACGAAGCCTTGTATTCTGAGACCAGAACCTGACGAAGTTTCTGGACGTACACACGTTCCAAAGTCCACGAGGGTTCTAGAAGCAAACATCAAGGGGGAAAACCACTCCAAAAGTGGGAGACCCAGACGCGGGAATAGACAACGAACAGTCCGCCGCAGCCCACAGCGCCAGCGCATGGATTAAACATGGAGGCGCATGCATAAGCAGAGCCCAGCCTCCGCGCTGCATCCGGCAGCAGGGGACGCGGTTGCGGAGAGAGAAGGAGAAAGAGAGAGAGGGAGGGAGAGGGAGAGAGATGGCTTCTGGAGTAAGCACAGATCCCGCGCCACCGAAGTTTGTAGGGACATGCACTCAACCGTATCGCCACAATATAATTGATCACCACCTACATTATTTCTAGAGTAAATACACGTTTTGTGGCTATTAAGAGTAACTAATCTGAAATGTGAAGGCTCCACAAGAAATTCACGATGAAGAGAAGAATTTCACTTTCACTTAAAAAAAATATTAATTCAAACAACGCGTCTTTAAACACAAATGTAATTCCGCTGGTCTGATAAATCGTCTCTTTCTTGACGTTGATCTTGTGTAACTCATAAGCGGTACGTCCAAGGACCTTAAAAATCGTTTGTTTTTTAGGCCCGTGGTTTATCTTATTTACACATGTAACAAAATATGTAATCTACAAATTGAAAACTTTTCGGATCATCTTTTAGATATTTGTCGGTTCAGCTCTTTCGTGTACCGTCACTCTATGGTAGGGGTGGAGGTGCACAATTTAGAATTCCCAAATCTCCCCGAATATATTGAAACAATCTTTTCGCTCAAATATTTCTTTTTATATGGAATTGAGGGGGATTGGTGTGAGAATTCCCCATGCAAGAGTATACTCTTTGTAAATATGTGA
The DNA here is from genome assembly GCA_038098605.1 of Gryllus longicercus. Lineage (NCBI taxonomy): Eukaryota > Metazoa > Arthropoda > Insecta > Orthoptera > Gryllidae > Gryllus > Gryllus longicercus. The sequence goes on along the minus strand of JAZDUA010000223.1, from coordinate 328,900 downwards.
ACAGAAGTTACTAATGCTGATCAACGTCGTTGACTGAGTTGCCTGCACAAGCCAACCAACGATGTAAACGGGCCAGGAAATTCTGTGTAAGTAAATAACATAATGTGTAATTAAACATCATGTACATAGAAGACAGCTAATTAATGCTGAACCCTGAACCAGCGTCTCAGAGTAGATGTTTCTGACAAGCTCGAATCGCGTGGGATTTGTGAGAGACCAATACGATAGTTATAAAACGGATTTTAAGACATTGGTTGAATCAAAATACAACAGTTTAATGAAATGTGTGAAATACCATAATACAAACATAAAATTACAAATATTACTATTCTTGTCTACAATTGTTGCACGTGAATCTAAATTAAGTTTTTCATTTATCTAATTCGATGCAAATAATGTGCTTCCTGGGAGGGACGGAACACGAATCAATGGCTGAAACTAGAGTCGGAGCATTCGTACCTTCGATTCTCTGATATACTCAATTTTGTCTTCGAATCGTGTTAAAAAGATAGCGTGACGAATATTTCAATCTTTGTTGGATCTTTTCGCACACCGTAATATTTCGATTCCTCATTTGCAAAGTGTTTCTTCTATTTTCTCAGAAAAATGCTGTTAAACAAGTACTCGTGAAGAGTTTCTTGTAGTAAGTAGTGAGAAGATTGCTTTAAGAATAAATCATGATTTAATGGTACTTTTTATAAAACATTCACACTTCCAGAAGACAAACAATCATGCAAACTCATATCTGCAATATCAGAAATTCATGAGATTTGAAACCCTTTTGAGATTCGAGTGCTCTTTCCGCCTCATATCTCACTCCTCTTGGTCCCCAGCAACCTTGATGTTGACGGCAACATCACTTACCGCCAAGGCCTTGAAGAACCATCCCTCCAGCAGCCGAAGACATCTCCGGATTCTGAATGCCCCCGCCCCCAACGTGCTGAATATCCGAGAGAATCCCTGACGACGTTAATGGATTGCCCCTCTTCGGCATGTGACGTGAATGAGTGTTCCACCATAGTTGGGTCGCATTGTCGCCCGCCAGAGCTAGGCGAGGTAGGCGTGTCTCTCACGACCCACGGCAACTGCAGATGAACGGCAACCACACACACGTTTCTATTCCCAATCAGACGCCGGCGAGCTAGCAATATAGAAGTTCGTAATATGAGGTCCGTAATAAAATTGTCGAAAATATGTGGCAAAATAGTTATTCCATAATATGAGCTTTTCTCTCATACTGGTGCAGATGAATACTCAACGAATCGGGAAAAGTAATGATATTCTATTTAGATTGTTTTGTTAAGTAGTTGACACCTTTGTTCATGAAATTAACAATTTTCATCTTAGCAAGAGCATGGGCGTGGGCGATATCTCCCCAAAAAACAGATAACCAGTATTGTCACGGAAGTTATACACGTCCTCAAAATTTCGCAAGACTAATTTAGAAAGAAGAGATATTGTAAGATCTGATTCTATACTGTGCTAGATAGATTGCAGCGCTTACAAAAGGGGGAGAGACGGACACTGGAGAGAACAAGAAGAAACACAAAAGAGGCACTGGCGAGAGAGGAAAAGGATAGCCGTGTGAGCGGAAGCGACGGGAACAAATGACGGTAGGCGGTCGCGACGTCTACCTGACGGCGGGGGAGGGGGGAAGGGGGCGGGGGCGGCGCGTGGCTTCTCAAAGGGCGCACATCAACAGCGGCCAGGCGCTTCTCAATTAGAGGGATAAAGGAAGCGGGGCAGCAGCGCCAATGCAAATGAGTCGGGTGGACGCTCACGTGGCGATGGGCAGACAGATAAGTGAGCGGTGGGTGGGAGGTGAAACGTTCGTTCGTCGTCGTAAACAAGGATACATAGGACTGATCATGCAATACGTCGCGTTAATTTGTTTACGACACTTCAAAAAAATGAAGAAACAGCCAGGCTGTTTCTGTGTTTATGATTTTCGATACCTGAAGACAAATGAATATGAAGATATGGATGTAAATATGTAAGAACCTAAATTGATTATCGCGACTCTGAGAGAGGTTCTTATGTTCGGGAAATTTTGTATGTTGGAGAACCCTCATGATATGGAATTATATAAAGAAACGGATTAATCAAGAACCATGTAAAGATGTCCTAGCTGAGGGGAAAGTCTGCGCGTCTGTACTGGTCGGCGCGTCACCAAATGGCGAACATGCCAAGGGTGGGCGTTGGCTAACAACAACATGTAAAGATGTCCAAAGTATTTTATTGCAAATAATGATGTCTTGAAAATATGTAACAAATATCTCATATTAGAGAGAAGTAATGCACATTCTTGAAAAATATTAAATTTACAATATATTTATTCAGAAATATTTGTGCTTGAAGAAGCGTATATCTTTTTTGTAAAATCTGAACAGCAATTTGCTTGCAGATAAAGGCTACAATGCGAATATAATTTTTGAAAAACTTATTCCAACTTCGAATATTTTTGAACATATTAGTACGAGAGTCACATCTCTGATTTAAAAAGCTTATCCGTGACCCCAACACGTTTGCTTATTTGATAAAGATGAAGTTCCATTCAGGAAAATGTATTCATAATAATACACTTCAGAGTTGCATTACTAAAAGTAGAATCTACTTTAATTACTATTTTCTAATATTCAATTTAGCATTATTACTTGAATATGAATTTTGAAAATTCGATACGTTACGTCACGTTTTAGAAGAAGTAATGTACTACAGGAAAAGATTTATCACCTTTATCGTTTACAGAGCCCGGCAAAACGAGTTTTTCTGACGATAATTAGCCGTTTTGGGGCGCACTATTACAATACTTTCTCTTCTTACAAATAAGGGCGAGAAAGTAAAAAGGTATTACTTTGTAAGATACATAACAATACATAATGTAACGAATATTGCACCACCTGCCGAAGTCGCTGCGCGTGGATTGCGTCACCTGCCGCCGCCACTCCCCTTCCCCCGAACTAGACGGTTCCGGACAATCCGCGAGCCGCGGAGAAACGCCGTGAAAGAGCCAGGTGCCTCGAGACAAGCGCCGGGCAGGTATAAATGCGCCGGCCGCGGCGGCCGCGAGTTAGTTAGTTTAGTGAGAAAGAGTTACAGAAGTCAGTCAGTAGTGAGCAGTAAGACGTCAGTCCGTCAGTGTGTCCGAAGTGGAAGCTGTGCTGGGAAGTGTGCATTGCGGTGAAGAGTGGTGCAGTGGTTGAACAGCAGTCAGCAGTCTGAAGTCTGCAGTGGAAGCTGAGCTGTGAAGGGTGCATCGCGGTAAGCAGTGGTGCAGTGGGGAAACAGCAGTCAGCAGTTTGAAGTCTGCAGTGGAAGCTGAGCTGTGAAGTGGGCATCGCGGTAAACAGCAGTGCAGTGGACCCTGGTGTGCGCAGTGAAGTGTGGTCTGCGCCAGGAATTGTGGTCTGCGCAGGGGAATTGTGGTCTGTGCAGGGAATTAGGGTCAAGTGTAGTGGACCGTGGACAGTGCATGGACTGACTGATACTGTAGAAGAAGAGAACTGTTTAAATAAATAGGGTGTAAGAAGAGAACTGTTTAAATAAATAGGGTGTAAGAAGAGAACTGTTTAAATAAATAGGGTGTAAGAAGCGAACTGTGTAAATAAATCAAGAGAACGGAGTCGTGTGTAACAGTGTAAATAATTAAGTGTAATATATCTGTAAATAGACCAAGTAGTTTTTAGTGTCAGTAGATTTTAGTGTATAGTTGTTCACGAATAAACGTTTTTGTGTTAAATATTTTGTTGGTTTTAATTCACCACGAGAAACGTTACAATTGGTGTCAGGTGTGTCGGGTGTGTGTGTGTTTAAATCAGAATAACGTGTGGTGAATTAAAACCTTAATGAAAATGGTTTTCACAAAATCCTTACGGGAACTGAAAGTAACCGAGTTGAAGATGGAGTTAGAAGACAGGGATCTGGAGACCACCGGAACGAAAGCAATATTACAAGAACGTCTTGCTAACGCGTTGAAGGCAGCAGGAGAGGATCCAGAGAGTTTTCGCTTCGAGATGTGTTACGGGGGTATCTGTGTCCGAGCATTCGTAACAGAATGGGGGAAAAAATGGAAGGAAGCTGACACAACGTCAGAAGAAAAACTGACAGAAAATTCCAGAATTTCGGAAGAAAAGGTGTCAGAAAACCTGGAACAACAGATAACGCCGAATAATACATTGGTTAGAGAAGAAATCGAGGAGATAATTTTAAAGAACGAAGAGAAGGTTGACAAAATTGAAGAGGAATTTCTGAAGAGCGAGGAAAAATTACTAAATCCACAAGAAGCGGCAGCGAAAGAAGAAGAAGCGGCAGCGAAAGAAGAAGAAGCGGCAGCGAAAGAAGAAGAAGCGGCAGCGAAAGAAGAAGAAGCGGCAGCGAAAGAAGAAGAAGCGGCAGCAAAAGAAGAAGAAGCGGCAGCAAAAGAAGAAGAAGCGGCAGCAAAAGAAGAAGAAGAAGCGGCAGCAAAAGAAGAAGAAGCGGCAGCAAAAGAAGAAGAAGCGGCAGCAAAAGAAGAAGAAGAAGCAGCAAAAGAAGAAGAAGAAGAAGCAAAAGAAGAAGAAGAAGCAAAAGAAGAAGAAGCAGCAGCAAAAGAAGAAGAAGAAGCAGGAAAAGAAGAAGAAGAAGAAGCAGCAAAAGAAGAAGAAGAAGAAGAAGCAAAAGAAGAAGAAGCAGCAAAAGAAGAAGAAGCAGCAAAAGAAGAAGAAGAAGCAGCAAAAGAAGAAGAAGAAGCAGCAAAAGAAGAAGAAGAAGAAGCAGCAAAAGAAAAAGAAGAAGAAGCAGCAAAAGAAGAAGAAGAAGAAGCAGCAAAAGAAAAAGAAGAAGAAGCAGCAAAAGAAGAAGAAGAAGAAGAAGAAGCAAAAGAAGAAGAAGAAAAAGCAGCAAAAGAAGAAGAAGAAGCAGCAAAAGAAGAAGAAGAAGAAGCAAAAGAAGAAGAAGAAGCAGCAAAAGAAGAAGAAGAAGCAGCAAAAGAAGAAGAAGAAGCAGCAAAAGAAGAAGAAGAAGAAGAAGAAGCAGCAAAAGAAGAAGAAGAAGAAGCAGCAAAAGAAGAAGAAGCAGCAAAAGAAGAAGAAGCAGCAGCAAAAGAAAAAGCAGAAGTCGAAAAAGAAGTTTTTAAACGAGTGGTAGAAAAAGAAGATGGCTCCCAGAAGAGGAAAAATGATTTTGTCTACCGAATTGAAAGGTTCCAGTATGAAAACACGCGGGTCATCCATTCCAGTCGGCTGGCCCCGTGCGCGGGAGGTAATGAAAATGACGGAGAAGACACCACAGGAGTTTGTGAGTTGGGCATGAAAATGTTCACTTTTGACGAGTTTATGTCTCATAATGGCGGGAATGATATGGCGCGTTGTGGTGTGGCAATGGAGGTGCAACAGGATCTGTTTACGGTACGCCAGAAATATTCATTAGCGCATTGTGTTGCCCAGGATCTGGATATGACCAGAGGTGTTGCTGCTGTATTCGGAAGAAAATACAAGAGAATGGAAGAATTGGAGAACCTGCGACCGGATATTGGGAATGACCTGCTTCTCCGCGACGTGAGTAAAGATGTGCATTTTGTTATCACAAAAAGGAAGTCACATCGCAAGGCCACCTTCAGAATCTTGGGAAAACTCTGCTTGAGTTACGCCAACAATATCTGCATGATTTCACTAAACGCGATCCGGGACGGATCGCATCTAAGGAGGGGGCAATGTAACGAATATTGCACCACCTGCCGAAGTCGCTGCGCGTGGATTGCGTCACCTGCCGCCGCCACTCCCCTTCCCCCGAACTAGACGGTTCCGGACAATCCGCGAGCCGCGGAGAAACGCCGTGAAAGAGCCAGGTGCCTCGAGACAAGCGCCGGGCAGGTATAAATGCGCCGGCCGCGGCGGCCGCGAGTTAGTTAGTTTAGTGAGAAAGAGTTACAGAAGTCAGTCAGTAGTGAGCAGTAAGACGTCAGTCCGTCAGTGTGTCCGAAGTGGAAGCTGTGCTGGGAAGTGTGCATTGCGGTGAAGAGTGGTGCAGTGGTTGAACAGCAGTCAGCAGTCTGAAGTCTGCAGTGGAAGCTGAGCTGTGAAGGGTGCATCGCGGTAAGCAGTGGTGCAGTGGGGAAACAGCAGTCAGCAGTTTGAAGTCTGCAGTGGAAGCTGAGCTGTGAAGTGGGCATCGCGGTAAACAGCAGTGCAGTGGACCCTGGTGTGCGCAGTGAAGTGTGGTCTGCGCCAGGAATTGTGGTCTGCGCAGGGGAATTGTGGTCTGTGCAGGGAATTAGGGTCAAGTGTAGTGGACCGTGGACAGTGCATGGACTGACTGATACTGTAGAAGAAGAGAACTGTTTAAATAAATAGGGTGTAAGAAGAGAACTGTTTAAATAAATAGGGTGTAAGAAGAGAACTGTTTAAATAAATAGGGTGTAAGAAGCGAACTGTGTAAATAAATCAAGAGAACGGAGTCGTGTGTAACAGTGTAAATAATTAAGTGTAATATATCTGTAAATAGACCAAGTAGTTTTTAGTGTCAGTAGATTTTAGTGTATAGTTGTTCACGAATAAACGTTTTTGTGTTAAATATTTTGTTGGTTTTAATTCACCACGAGAAACGTTACAATAATATAACCCAGGTTCTCCAAGGGTTGTTTCAGGGGGCTTTGTAGACTATGGACACGTCTTATGTACTCAATAGTAACTTGTGTTACAATTTCCACAGTCTACGAAATTCTACTTCTTTCATCATCAATTTGTCCGACGTTACTCAGGAAAGGAAGTTATTTCCTTTCCAGTAGTTGCACACTTCCGTTTTGTATCGTCAAGACCAATAGGGAGGCGAGAACGATGATGAGAGCTGAATTGAGAGCACAGGTGAAAGCGCGGGCGAGAGCGTAGACGAGAGAGCGGGCGACAGCAGAGCGGGAGCAGGAGTGCGAGTAAAGTTCTAGCAGGGTCGCGAACGGGGTAGAGTGCGATGGTGACAGCGGAGGCAAGAGCGAGGCAAGCTCGGAGGCAAGAGTGGAGGCGAAAGCGGAGGCAAGAGTGGAGGCAAGAGCAGAGGAAAGAATGGGGGCAAGAACAGAGGCAAGACCGGAGATAAGAGCGGAGGCGAGAATTGCGGCGAGAGCGGAGGTGAGAGCGGAGGCAAGAGCAGAGGCAAGAGCAGAACGGAGGTGAGAGCGGAGGCGATAGCGGAGACGAGAGCGGTGGCGAGAGAGGAGGCGAGAGCGGAGGCGAAAGCAGAGGAAAGAATGGGGGCAAGAACAGAGGCAAGACCGGAGATAAGAGCGGAGGCGAGAATTGCGGCGAGAGCGGAGGTGAGAGCGGAGGCAAGAGCAGAGGCAAGAGCAGAGGCAAGAGCAGAGGCAAGAGCAGAGGCAAGAGCAGAACGGAGGCGGTAGCGGAGATGAGAGCGGTGGCGAGAGAGGAGGCGAGAGCGGAGATAATGGAGGGGAGAGCAAGTGCGGTAGCAGGAGCGCCAGCGGGAGCGCGAGCGGGGTCGCGCGGAACCTCCAGCATAGGCGAGAGCGGGGGCGGTGGCGGGAAACAGGGTCAGGTGTCGGGCGTCAGCCGCGCTTACGGGACGAGCGCGAACGTAAGCGGGGGGATGACACTCATATAGCAACGCACTTATTTCCAAACTTGGCGCCCAGTCAGTCCACCCAGATGCAATTAGTGCTCCAGGCCCTCATTTTCCCGTGCCCGAGCAAGTGCGCGCGTCCCGCCCCGTCCGCCCGAGCAGCGGCGAAAGTAGGTCGCCCGGGGGCAACCCCGGGGGAGGAGCGGAGTAAGCTACGCGGCGCGACGCGACACGACGCGACGCGACGGCCACTGGCCTTGACTAGGGCGAGAAGCCCCGCAGCCCCGGCGGCTGACGTTGCGGGCGCTAATCGGCTTGGTGCCCCCGCCCCCGCCCGCGCCCGCGCCCGCGTGCGGCCGCCGCTGCCCCAGTCCCACAGGCAATTAATGGCCGCCTCAGCTCTCGGCGCGAGCGGGCTCCCACTACGCGGCTCGTTCAATCCCTCCAACACTTTCACGCGCTCCGAACGGGAGCCACGCGAATGACCGGACAGTTCCTTGACAAATGGGCCACGCATACGCGCGAGTTTCCTTTCCTCAACTTTGAACTCATCTTGCTCTTCCTTTACATACACATATGCAGTGCACTACATTGCCGCTCATATCGGGAGACCAATCGGGTATTTGAGCTTGTCGTGGTTCAGGCGAGATAAGCCCGTAAGGCCCGTGTGGAGAGGGTAAGGCCGCGAGCTGACGTGTAGGTCCGCACCGGACCTCACGTTGCAGTAGGGGAGGAATATCGCTACCTCCCGTCTACAACACCCACTGGACTAATGGTCAACATTTTTGACGCGTCGGGAAACATGTTCACTCACCCGTACGGGACAGAACGGGATATAAGGATCAAACTAAAGTGACGACGGCAGCCTCAACCTTAATCAATGACTGACCTGAAAAGCCTTATGTTCGGATCGGAAGTCCGGCTATTAAATACAAATTAAGACAGATGGTGGTTGCATTTTGGCGTTGTCCTACCTGATGTCCACGGTAGAAGTATCATCCAATTGCGTTTCACAACTTTTCTCTTTATGTCAGAAAATATATTAATTTGATAATGAGAATAAAGAAAATATATTCTTAATTAGCAATAAATGATTTGGGGATATCGAACAACAAAACTATGTCCTATTATTAGAACGAAAATTTGTAACTTGTTTTCATTTTCGAAAGAACTTTCTCGGCTTAAAGATATATTATGTTTCTTTAGATGTGCTAACTTCAATATTACATCAGTATTTCTTTTAGAAAATTGATGTTATGATATTCGTGGTGATAAATAACGGATCGATGACAGAAGTAATGCAACCGCTAGCTCGTGTACACAGCGATAGCGCAGTACAGATGATACGTTTGCCCAGTACGTTCATCAAAGATCGATCGCATAATGAAAAATATCGTGTTTTACCCGGGTTCATATTTAAAACTATACCCCATAACCCGAACAGTGTAATTTCGTCACGCAGTTGGCAGCGCTGTTCTCTCTGGCCGTAAGGATAAGGCGCGCGGTTCAAATCAGCGGCCCGGCCGTCGCCTTTGCACACCACACAAAACTCCTACATATTACCTCCTTCATATTGTGTGTACTTGGTGCGACAGCCCGTGAACGGGCTCAGGCCTATTGGCGACGTCCCTGCCTCGCGGCCATGGGTTAAGGGGGTATGTGTGGTTATCACGTAGACATCCACACGCCGTATTTCGGTCTTCTCAACCTGGGAAGTGAATTTTCTCTTCGTCGCAGCAACATACACTAGGGCATTGTAAGGAAAACGCACACTATAGTCTTTCGTCGTCTGGGAATCGAACCCGGGGCCGCGCAGACTTCCTTCATGTTACATATTATATATGTTCATATTACTTGGGCGATCAGCTGCCGTACCGTGAATTGTATTCTTTGTGAGGAAGAAGCAGATACGTTTCCTGAGCGGATACTGCGATGGCACGTCCAAAGCAGTATTTATAATATATAGAGAGAATACCCTGGACGGGTGTCGAACAAATAAGACTGCATAATCAGCACAATTACACAGTACTGCAGTACGCTCTGAAGAAAGCCACAATACGCTGGCCGAAACGTTAGCCACCATGTCAGTGACGCGGCTCACCCCGCATAGCCTAGACAACAAGGAACTGGCGGGAGAGAATGAATAAGAGATAAAGAAAGAGATATAAATAAAATTTGAGAAAGGGAGGACGAGAATGAGAATGGGGGAATAAAAGAGTGACAATGAGAAAGAAAGCAAAAACAAGAGTGAGAACGACCATGATAAACTATAAATATGAAAACGACCATTCAAAACGCGAAATGCTGTGGAAGCCCTAACGAGACGTTTCTAGCATCTCATTGGGGGATCGTGAACATCCACACAATTATCCTCCGAGATCCCCACTCTCAAATCCTTGGGATTATTTGGTGCGCGCATGTGAAATAATTAATTCAACCGAAAAAGATACAGAGTAAAGATTAACATTTCATCCGTATTTTTTGCGCTTCAGAGAAAATAAAAGCTAACAGTCGTCATGCAATGCCATGCTTCTCTTGTCCAGCGCGCTCACCGTGGTGGTCCAGAGTGAAGCTGGCAACTGTTCCATTCAAGTGCCTCACAAATTATCATTTTCTTAAAGTATCTTTAGTTGCTCTTCCTGTTTCGAAAGTATTTAAAGGAAAAAATTAAGGAATTTAACTACAAAGCGGGAAACCAACGAAAATTACATTAAAGTTCCTGTAAATGGATAAGCTTGCAATTTTTTGAAACAATGTAGTTGGTTGTTTTGCTTTAGCTTGTCTTGAACGATTTGAAGGAGAATAAAATAAAATGATAAATGTGGAGGGTCAACGCCGAAGCACAGAATAAATTGCAATATAACTGAAAGACTTTTTTAATATTTACGAATTATTGATATAAGTACTTAACAATCATGTTCTTCATATTTATTTTAAATATTTCCAGTTTGAGGTACTATGTCAAAGGCATTTGTAAATTGAACATTGCCTGATCTTGCGGTCACCGTCGGCAACGAACTTTTTAAATCTATTTCACTATTCATTATGTCGCTCCGATTGCAATCGACAAATATTAAAATACGTTTTCAACGTGATTACGGACAATCCTGGCTAAACGAGAAAGCTGGAGTTTCCGTAAACCGATTATGTATGGCGAGTTCCGATTTTGTTTTGTAAACTCGATAAGCAATGTAAGACGAAACTATCACTACGGGATCAGCGAGGTTCTAATAATTGAAGTTCAAATGATGAAGCAAAGACTACCTAAAAATACACTGAAAAAAAGTAAACTGGAGTCCGTCATTAATCCCTTCCTGCCTATTTAGAACGTTAATAGACAATTTAAAACTGAAATACATGAATGAGGCAATCGATTGTTTGGACAAAAAATAATACCGTGACACGTATCTCCCGTACTGAATTTCAGGTATCACTCCCTCAACTGAATACTTTAAATTTCAATAAAGTATTATTACAATTCCCAACATAGACATAAACAATAAAATATATCCCACGCAAAATGTGCATTCTGACTAAAATGAAAAACAACTAAAAATTCCAGTTACGTGGTTTTAATTTGGATCTATTATATTTTAGCTTGTAATAATTAGTTTTCACCTTCACTGAGAATTCCTGCAGTTAAAACAAAAGCACCACGCATAATCCTTTCTGGAGTTGTGGGTTGATACTTGGCAGATTTCCTATGGTTCTCAATGACTCCGTTTGCAACAGAAATTATATCAATTACGCTTTTACAAGGGCATAAGGCATTAATACGGATCATTGGTTCAGTTCCGACCACGGGTTAATACGTTCATACGCAGAGTGATTTAGTACCACTGTTTAATTCGACTTGCCAATAACTTCCCAAGTGCCCACGGCTCGGAGATGTGTTCAAAAGTATCCGGACACGTCCAAAATTATGTTATGGTGTGGTCGTGTTTTTCTTGTTGGTTTGTGTGGCATTATGACGGCACAGGCCTTCGTTTATGTTTTAAACACCTTTGTGCTTCCCACTGTTGAAGAGTAATTTGGTGATGGCGATTGCATCTTTCACATGATCGAGCACCTGTTCGTACTGCACGGCCTGTGGCGGTGTGGCATCGGGGCACTGCCCCAGCTGGGACAAGCTCTCGTCTGGTATACCGTCATATGTGGGAGTGTAGTTTATGTGTACGTGTGTGTGGTTAAGAGATGAGGACAGGGAAGAGGAAGGAATGATCACGCGCGATCCGTACCCCGTTTGTTCGAGTACTGCTCCGGCATTCTCCAAGTGCTAATCGGAGAAACCACGGAATACTAGCGACCATACTAGCTAGAATTCGCCTCCAGAGGCTGAATTCTACTTAGCTATGTAGGTAGTGTCGAAAATCCTGCCACCGTCGAACCTAGGACCTCCCGGTCGGAGGAATTGCAGTGACATCAATTGATGCCCTGAGCCACCTCAACTGATGCGCTCTTCTAAGAGTCTTCAGTAAAATTCCATCTGAAGTCAGAGGTCACGGGCTACGGGGTGGCAACTTCCCGGACGTTTCGTTTGGGAAACCAGCCAGCTGCCATACATACAGCAACCATACGTCTCACGGGGCACTACACTGTCAGAAACTCGAAACCTTAGATATTGGAATCTCAGCTAGACCCTTGTTCGGCAATATCTCGTCCACGCACCTGCTACCTACTACACACTACCCACGTCGTACCCACCCACGCTGCAGCGCTTGAAGTCGTGTTACCCGAGAGGAGAGAATTTACGAATAATTCGCAGTCCTAAAGTTTACGTATACATTTTTTACTTCGTTTTTAATATTTTATATATAATGAATTGAATCGAATCATGCATTAAACAGAATATGATGACCTATGTGAATATGTAAAAATAGTCGGAGGTAAATTAAAAACAATGAAAATTCTCAGTTTTTAAATCAAATTCACATTTTTAGAAGGATGTGGAATGAACAGTTTACTATTTTTCCAGTCTTCTTCAAATTGCCGTTTTTGTTTTATTTCGTTTTTTGTTTGTTTTTTATTACCAAGTTTTCTAGATTCGTTTGCCTCCCTCACAACGAATCTTACTGCTAATAGTGATTGAGTTTTTGTGACCAAAAATCGTTCAACAGCGAAAACGCTCGTTTAGTTGGTGCATTAGGGTCAGAATGCCAGAACAAAATTCAACCTACTTTAACATAATTGATTTAGAACAGCATTTTAACATAGATAGATAAAGCTTTCTACTCACATATCAGAGTTTTAATTTCCCTCTATTTGATTAACTTCCCTTCCTTTATGAATTTACTTATAAATAAATTTCCTTCAAATCTGAAACTCGGGAAAAACTGATATCTCTTATGACTCACTAAAATTTCGGGATACTACCTCGATAACAACGTCTATAGTGAAAAAGTCGGGAGGTCCAGTTACTGCGGTAGAAGTTGGATCTTTAGTAGGGGGCATTAGCAGATAAGGCGGCAGTAGGTCTAGGAGGAGCAGGAAGATTCCCCGCCAAACCTCGCTACGGAACCTCCATGTTGGCAGGTACCAGGATTGCTGGAATCCTAAAGAAAGTAAATAGCTATCTCAAAAGTACTTCTGGGAGGAAAATTAATCTCTATTTAAACAGCCACAAAGGTAGCATTGATATCAATTCAGTTAAAAACGTAGTGAAATTCTTATGAACCCTAACAGAACTGACAATATCATTCACAAATGAACACATGTTTAGTAATTGATTCAACTTGAAAGCCCTTACCATCGCAATTATTTCGTGCAAATGAGTTTTCTTTTAACTTTATTTAGTTAATTTTGGTTATTTATCGTTGAAGCAATAAAAAACTGTGACGTAAAAGGGAGGTACGATATCGTTTCGAATTGTACTCTGAAAAACAATGTATCATATTTCTTACTGCGACGTCCATATACCACGTTCCCTAACAGAACCGTTTGACTGTCATGCCAAAACGACGCGAGACACTGGTTGTACAAATTACAGAGAAATAGTAAGAAAGTCATGAAATGTGATTCAGAAGCGAGAAAACCTATGGAAAGTAAAATCATTTTTTTACATTGGAAAACGAGTGATGTTGACCTAGAAAATTGTTGCAGCGAGATATAAAAAAATATTATGAATTTTGCGGTGTGTATTATCTTTTATCAAACGATCAGCTGTTGAACGATGAGTAACACAGAACTACAGCATTTTTTACAACAAGGCTGGAAAGTCAGCGGTTATTTATGGTACGCCTAGATATTTTAGTTCCAAAGCTGATAATACTAAACTATCAAAATTCATATTATAATGTTGCTATGATAAGAGATGTGTTTGTGCAACGACAACAGATTCCATATCCAGCTCTGGTCATTAAATATGATTTATTACATTTACAATGTTTGCTTAGATACTGAAAGAGACTTAAGAAAGACAATGTGCGTGATTTCCATTCTAATGAGGCTAATTGGAATTCTCATAATAATGTGAGGTGTCTGCCTTTTGGCACATCAATCAAATTTACAGGACAAAACACTAGTATTTCTGTGAGCAGACGTCAACAAATTAACAACTGCGGTTCATTGCAGTCAAGCCAATATTGTCAATCATTGGGGAGAAGACATATTGTGTCTTTTTGTAAGGCTTCAATAAACAATCATGCCGAATACGAAGTAAATGGAATAAATCGTTTGCATGTGAATGTATAACAAAAAACGTTACAAATTTACTGACTGCAATCAATCGAATTCTATTTCGTTATAAATTTTGAAAAATATTATTACTTCAAACTGATCACTTACTACAGCCACCATTTAGAAGCGTAGTGAAGAAACTAAAATCCTTACAATATCGAACAAGTTTATGCGTGACTGCAACAAACAAACTTAGAGAGAGGCGAATTGCCGAACTGTGAATTTAAAAACGAACTGAGAATACGTCAAATAACGTTCCGTCAATGAAAGATCATTTGGCTTATCCCGAGTAACTTACCAGAGATGAACGGAAACAACATCATTAATGGATACAGATGTGAGGTTTAGATCATTTTGTGCAACCCTTATACAATAACATAGGTGTGAATGCGCTAAGAATATACATTGAAGAGCCAAAAAACTGGTACAGCCATGCGTATTGAAATAAAGAAATCTGGAACCAATCAGAAAACGGTGGTCCAGTCGGCAAAGACTTTTTAAGATAACCAATTTGGCACAGTTGTTGGATCTGTTACTGCTGCTATAATGGCAGGTTATCACAATTTAAATGAGTTTGAATGTGGTGTTAAGGTCGACGCAAGAGAGATTGGGCATAGAATCTCCGAGATTGCGTAGGAATTCGGATTTTCTCCCTATTTCTCCCCATTTCACGAGTGTACCGTGAATATCGGGAATCTGGTAAAACAAATAACCTCCGGCATCGCTGCGGCCGCATAAAGATTGTGCACGAACTAGACCGACGACGGTAGGAGAATCATTACACGTGACAAAAGAGCAACCCTTCCGCAAATTGCTGCATATTTCAATGCTGGGCCATTAATAGATGTCAGCGTGCGAACCATTCAACGAGACATCGATATGGGGTTTCGAAGCCGAAGGCCCACTCGTGAACCCTTGATGACTGCACGACACAAAGCTTTACGCCTCGCCTGGGCCCGACAACACTGACATTGGACAGTAGATGACTGGAAACGCGATTCCTGGATTTACGAGTCTCGTTTTACATTTTTTAGGGCGAATGGACGTGTACGAGTACGGCGACAATCTCATGAAACCATGGACCCTGCATGTCGACAGGGGACTATTGAAGATGGTGGAGGCTTTGTGATGGTATGCGGCGTGAGCAGTTGTAGTGATATGAGACCCTTGATACGTCTAGCAATGACTCTGACATGTGATATGTATGTAAGTTTATTGTCTGATCACCTGCACCCCGTCATGTCCATTGTGCATCCCGACGGGCATGGGCAATTCTAACAAGACAATGCTCCGCCCCTTCGTACTCTTACGAGTTTGTGGCTAGCTCTGCAGGTTTCATGATATCAAGTACCTCCAGCACTACTTCAGACATTAGTCGAGTCCATGCCACGTCGTGTTGCGGAACTTCTGCGTGCACGCGAGGACCCTACGCGACATTAAGCAGGTGTACCAATTTCTTGGCTCTTCAGTGTATTTGAAGCAACACGTACATGATGATTAGATGTAATTAGTTGAAATAAAAATTTCTAACATGTCACATTTTAGATTGTGAGGCAAGTTTTCTGGTGAAGGATGTTAGTCGGCGCGTAGTCTTTCATGGAAATTATTTCACAACTAACTGAACCCATGAGAACATTCATGGGCACTTTGTGAATCAGGGTTTTAAAAGTGAAAATAACTTCACAATGGACACTAACTTATAATGTCCATGCCCTTAACAGTACGTAATATGAAATAGGCCCGGTATCGTTCATGGAAAAGGTTCTACCACTGACAAACCTTTATTTAACAACTTAAATACTATACCCATACGGTTCAATTGCACATAATATTAAATTGTAAATTTAATTTTACGTAATTTTCAAATTCTGCAGTTTTTTACCATCCGCGTTACGAAGTGTAGGTATCCAGAAGAGCTTCAACTCCAAAAATAAAAAAGAAATCCAAAAGCATCTCATTTTGAAAGTTTTTATTTAGATTAACGTAACTCCGTTATCCCTGAAAATATATTGTAAAGGCTAGACTGTTTACTATGCAGGTCAGGAAATAGATAACTCGTGTATCAGATTGATTTGGCTGCTGACTTTCCTAAGAAAACGACTTCTGGCGGTTTTAGCAAAATGTTTGATGTGAAAAAAACGATGTGTTGATTAAATTTACCGTCATTACGGCAAACACTTTCTATTGGTACCCATACTTTTGGATATAGAAAAAATTGTAAATATAATAAGAAAATGTAATTGCTGCAAGACGTTATTGCTGCAAGATAATCTTCATTCAGGTTAAAATTCTACCGTAGCTTTGCCTATGACTATTGCCTTGCTATTAACTTTACGATTAATTGTCGAACATTTTGGATACTACTATTGACA
This sequence comes from Gryllus longicercus, assembly GCA_038098605.1. NCBI lineage: Eukaryota > Metazoa > Arthropoda > Insecta > Orthoptera > Gryllidae > Gryllus > Gryllus longicercus. The sequence goes on along the minus strand of JAZDUA010000223.1, from coordinate 312,305 downwards.
GATCTGTGAAACATCAGTTAATACTTCGGTAGAAGTATTAAAAGCTGATCGACATCATGATTGTCAAACGTGTGGCTGATACCCTGAAATTTTGTGAACGATTCTCGTTCGAAATGAAATACTAGTTTGGTAAAAACCGTCATAAAGCGCCCAAACCAAAGTCAACAACTAAATTTGACGTTATTTTTCCTGACAACTGATATTGATAATGGTAGGGAATTACATGGTACTGGTTACCTGTCCTCCTAAAATGACAGCATTTTTATTTTCTCTTACTAAATGTTCGATAGAGAGTTTATGTATCGCGATAACAACTGATGTCCGTATTTGTTGTAAATTCGCGTCTTGAAGTTACCTGATAAAAAAAAGTATTGATTTTTTTAACCTTGTCAGTCTCTCAATTCGTTAATGAGTCCAACACAAACGCCAAAACGGTATACTATATTTTTCTCCAAACCAATACTAGGTTCAGATTAATTTGGCCGAAAAAGGCCGTGCGAATTTGAAACTGCTATTTTAGTTTGTTTTATACTTTATATAAAGCTCTTGAAGCTCAAAAACTCCAATTTTGTTTCTTTAGTTTTGTTTTTTACTTAAAAAGAATGCCTGCACTTACAATTACGGTACAGAACCGAACCCTCTCCAAAACATTTTTTCGATATTTCATTACAAAATTAGATTGAATTATATTCAATCAGAGAAATAAAATCCGATCGATTAGTGTAAATGGAGGAAAGAGTGTTTAATAACTTATAACCGTTATACTAGTATGTTTTCATAGAAGGAACCGAATAGGAACTGTATCAATCGAATTGTCTTGTCGAGAGGAATCGAATCAGCTACAGCTCACTTCTGTAGTCATCGTGTCACCGAAAACGCTTAAAGCTGGTGATTTTGAGTTGCTTACAAAACAGAAACCACACTTTGTAGAGAACTTTCTTAGAATCTTGTGTATGAATCGAAGTAATAAAAATTGGAAAAATCCCAGTGGTGAATTCCCAGCCAGGAGACAGAAACGCATCGAATAACGCACCATTTGTCTCGACTGGGGAACCGGAAAGGGTCAAACCGTGAATGACGGACACATGGACGGATAGAGATTAGTAAGTTTCTATATAAGAATATTAATTGATTGATTGATTGGTGATATTAGGCACGTCAACTAGCAGGGACATTACTCCCGTAAGTGTAATGCATGTTTTTTGCTCGGGAGGTGGGGTGATCTTTCCACCTCTGTATGGCGAGATACGGCGTCGACCTGCCGTCGGCTAGCGGGGTTTTCCCCTACAAGGCATCTCCCACCAGCGGAGCACCGCCTCAGCCGCGACAAGCTCTTGGCTCCTGACGGGTCTCCCGGCGTGTGTGGTAGTGTAGTGCGAGTTAGTGTTAAGTGTGTGTGTGTAAAGGGTGAGGATAGGACAAGGAAGAGGACGGTGAGATCGTGCGCGGGCCGTGGCCCGTTGGTTAGGGTACTGCTCCGGCATTCGTCTGGTGTTGATCGGAGAACCCACGGAAAACTACCGATCAGAGCAGCCGAACTCGAATTACGGCAAATCGCCTGTCCGTCCGTCTGTGAACAACGCGCAGCCCATTTTCTCCAAAATTGATGTTCCTTGATCGATCTGGCTGATCTCGTGGCTGCTTGAATTTGAAACCTATATTTCAATTTTGCGGGGTACTTTACATGAAGCCAATGGGGCATTTTCAAAATGTTCAAATAAAGTGGCTCCATCGCTTTCGATTAAATTTTGTTGTTGGATAGTGTGAAGAACGTTTAAGAGAATGTGCAGGTCTCATGTTCGTCAAAAACTCTGATTTTTCAAAAATTGCAAAAATTCAAAATTTTTTCGGCGTGTTCCTACAACTCTAATTATGAAGATGGACATTTTTATACCTTAATGAAATCTGTTCCTTAATGGTAGATTTTGAAATAAGGTCATGTACACTTTTTCAAAAAATGAGTACTTTTTGCGTAATTTTGTGTAAAAGTAAGTGCTCTTTTAGCACCATTAGTTTCATTTCATAGCAGACAGTCCATTATTGTGCCTGAACCTAAAATTGTTGTAGACCATGCATATTAGCAATAGTAAAGGGCTACGTTAATTGATATTGCTACCATTGATATTTAAAAATTCTAATTGAAATCCTTGTAAAAAGAATTATCAAAAAATGTTAAACGGATCTTGAGTTATGATGTTACAAATCATACCTATTTTTTGGAAGAAAAAGGGCATAACGGATGAAAATATTAAAATATGTTTAAAAAACATTATAGACTTTGTTAATACCTAATCCAACACTTAAGCATGTTTACATGCAGATATATTCTACAAATAAAAAAATTAAAACTTGGGTAGACAATTTCTATAATTCATATTTTGAAACTCGCGAGTTATTTTAAATTGGAGGCGGGGTGTCGAGAAAATAACGTTTTATTAAAGTAGGGCTTTTCCATAGCTTTCATGCATGACCAAATTGAATACGACACTTTTTTATCTTAAAAGTGTTTTAGATCATTCAAATATCCATTCTTATTACTTTTCCTTCCTATACTATAGTTCAGGGAGAACAAATATGGGAAACCGACCAGAATTATCAGGTGCAAAATCCGTGTTTAAAGCTATTTTCGGCTGTATCTTCGCACACACGTCAGAATTAAGCTCTCTAGGTGTTGTTGCAAAGATTGTTAAGATTGGTGCATGTGGATAGGCGTTACATGCAATTTTATCCCCAAAAATCGATTTGTATAGTATACGGCAGGATGTTTCTTTTGACAGTTTCAACATTTTCTGGAAAGTTGCTGAAAATGTTTCCTTGAAACGTTTTGATCGTATGGAAGAAAGTGCATATTCAGGTCTGATAGAGTTCCTATTTCCATTAAAACCTGTGACATCGAGAAAATTGAAAAAAAATCTTTACATTCAAAACACCAAGGGTTTTCGTTAAGAAAGAAGTCTCAGCGTCCCACTCAAAAAAATTTTGTGATTAATGCTTCAAATGAAAGGTAGTGAGCTTCATATGCTTTTCCGTTTATTGAATATATATAATTTATTTAAGTGTTCTACAGCCACATCCCACATTTTTCCTTTTTCGGCGCGCGACCTCGCTGCTCGAAATTTTAAAGATATGTCTTAACTTCCCAAGCCATGTTTCTACCAAATTCATTCTTGTGAGTTGGATGTTTTCTGAAAAAATCCATGCAATTGTAGGTCTTTAAATGATGTCATGAACTTCTGAAAAAATCGAATTGTTGAGTAATAACACTACGAGGTGGAAACGCTTCAGTATGCCGCCCATTTCCTCTAGTTTTGAAAAGTCGAGAAGAAAGTGTCTCAGGTAATGATGCCAAATGTCAAGAAACGAGATCTGAAACCTTATTCCTGACTTTGTCGCATTTACAACGCCTACCCGTTGAAAGCCGACAAAAGCTGATGCAAAATTAAAGTGTGAAAACTATATAATATACAATGTTCTACACTTCGTAATTATTTGCATAGAAACAGTATCACGACATACTTCGTAGATTCGAAATTACTCGAGACCAAATCATTCAGATATATTCTTTAATGCATTCATATTTGGAAAAGCAATTTTGCTCAATTTAGGAGTAACAATGATACTTCTGATAAACAATTGTTATGTTTCTCTCATCAGTTTTTGAAATACTTAATACTGTTTTTTTGATTCATCTTTGGACCCCCCCCCCCCCGGGAAACTCAAACTATATTTTATACATAGTTTCAAACAGTTATTTTCCACACCGAAGTGTCATATCGAATAGCTATAAAGCAATGAGTTTATAAACTCGGTTGCAATTACAAAATTCACTCCGTGAATGAAATATTAAATATAAACAATAATTAAAAACGATAATAAAAATACATGCATCATCACGGTGAATTGTTTTTTCCGAAATGTTAATTATATGTAAAATCATATTTAATTTTTTTTTTTTGCGAATCTCTCTATTATAATGTCTAACCTATTTTACGATACGCTTTTTAGAACTGATATCCCACAAATAAGGACCAAAACGTCAGCTAAACTTAAATCTTGGTATCAATAACAGTTTGAAGGAGATGGATAAGAGATATGTTCATCCTTGATAATTCTTTATCATTCGAAATAACACTGAAGATATGAAATTCGAGTATTTACAACAAAATGAAAATGTTTTGTCGAATAAGAAATGGGTCTCTACGAAAATGTTTTATAAATAAAATAATTTAAAGCAATATTTGTGTTCAATAAAACCACATTATTAATTTAAAAACATGTTTATAATCAAGACATAAAAGGAAAAATGCACATATATCCTTATAAAATGTCTTTAAGAATAATTAAGTTTCAAGAATAGGAAAAATATCGTATTTTTGCAATTTAATTAGACCCAAATTATTATATTTTATGACAACCAGTAAATTAATCTTAAACAATAAATTTTCAAAATAAAATATTGAAAAATACCAATCCATCTTTTTCTCTCGCATACACATGCTGCTTGAAAAAGATTCTTCAGGTGATTTCAAACGACTTAGAGGTAAAAAGCTAACAGGTTTGAGAGTTTTTCCTGTTTACTAATTTGCCTCGATTCTATTTATCTTTTCCATGACGATATTACATAAAATTCTTACGTAAATTTTCTTCATTATGCATAATGAATATATTTCTTAAAACTCGAATGATTTTGCGAGCAAGAGCTTTAAAGCAAATATACTCCCCACTTACTTACCATCCACTAAGCGTAAAAAAATAATAACATGTTGTTTTCATTCACTTGCATCGTCAAATTATTTTATGTTGATTGAGTGATGAATATTTGCTTATAACTAATTGTTCCAAAACCAATGCATTCAAGATATTCCTTAGTTGCTGAGAAATAAACCATTGTACATCTAAGTGAACTGTTATCTAATCAAAGTGGTTTCCATTGTTTAGTCTACTACAATACTCCAGAATGTAGACAAATAACTTTAGATATGTAGAAAAAATCGCATATAGGACTGATATGCGTACACCCTCATTTTCTTGACTCACATAGTGCAAACTGCTTACGGATAATGGATATACAAGACCTCTTCTTTCTGCAATCGCGAAATTTAAAATGAACAATACTCCACTTCAGTGGGACACGCGAAACGGATATTTCACAAGCTTACCAAAAATTACGATAGATTAGATTTTGGAAACGAACGCAATTGTGGTTGAATACATATTGCCCTGAAATTGTCCAACATTCACTATAAAAAACGTCGCTCTTCCCTCAACCACATGCAGATTCACATCAGCAATAAAGATCTTTCTAATGTGCAATACGCTGGAAGTGAACTAAACGACGAGATAAAATTTCCTAAAGACATTCCTGAAGGTTATGTGACTCTAGTAAATTTTATTCCAACATAGAGAAGAAAGTTATATTTGTATTTTCGCGCAATGAAGAAAATGCATTCTTGGAATTGTTATTACACACGCCGGTAAATACACAATAGTCAATGAGGGGAGACTAGATAAATACTGTCTGACAATTGAACAAGGAAGGGACAAATAAACATGTGATATAAGTTTCTGTTGAACATATTTTTTTCCGTGCTGCGACTGTTTCGAATGTGGAAATCAGAGGTCGTCGCTGTGAATCGACCGAGCCCGACTGGAGAAACTAAAATGGAAAGTGTCAGGGGTGACAAATCAAGATCCCTCAACCCCAGATTTAATTCTCTGAGGGGGGCTTCCTGCGCATACACAACGCAGGAGAAACCCAAGTGAAGAGCCTCCTCATGGAGGTAAAACACATCACATTAACCGCAGGGGTAGACACGTCCTTCCCTCCCGAAACCGTCTCATCTCTCTCTGATAATGAATGACTTGAGTAATTCAACAAGAAATGATATCGATGGACTTCACTATGGAATAACTAAACTTCTATTTTTTTGTGGCCGATGACATTAAGTCATTTTTGTACCGTCTGCCTTATAAAATGATTTTTTTAAATTAATTCGCGAACGTTCTTCTCAATGAGGCTCGTGGCCTTAGAAATGTGCTTACCACTATAAAAAAAATCATTTTATAAGGCAGGAAGTGTAACAATGACCTAATGTCATCGGTTACTTAAAAAGAATTCGAAGTATATAGGTGGGGCACCTGTCAAAATCCCTGTCTCGGGGCTGTGTACATACGACTGGGTCACGCTACGCCAGCGATCACCGGCGGTTGGAGCCCGGCGGGCGGGCGGGCGAGCGAGAGGGGGCGTGGCACTCACTGGGGCTGCACGCCGGCGGCCAGCTCGAAGTAGACGTCGGCGGGCAGCAGCGACGGCGGGCGCAGCTCGGGCAGGCCCACGACGTGGTGCGGGTGCTGCAGCTGGTGCGGGGCCAGCCCCACGTCGCCCATGGCGGCGGGCAGCGCGTGGTGCTGCGGGTGGAGGAACGCCTGCTGCTGCTGCTGGTGGTGGTGTTGGTGCTGCTGCTGTTGGTGCGGCGGGGGTGGCAGGGGCTGCGCCAGCGGCAGCGGCAGCGCCTGCGGTGGCGGCGGCCCCAGCAGCGACCGCGCCGCGCAGCCGCCCGCCATGTCGTAGGCGGCGCGGGCGGCCACGGCGGGCGGCGCGGGCACCAAGCCTAGGTCCAGGGCGACGACGGCGTCGGCGGCGTCGACGGCGACGGCGCCGGCCGCATGGCGACCGGCCGACACGAGGCGAGCAGGCCGCGCGCCCGCACCGCTCCGCACGGACCGCGCCGGCTTCTCGGGCCGGCGGCGCGATGTAAACAACTGAGCCGCGGCGGCCGCGCCGGCCACGCGCGCTGCCGCCGCTAGAGAGCGTGTGCGCATGCGCGACGCCGCCGCCGCCTCCCGGCCCCGCCCTCTCGCGCGCCGCCGCCGCCGCCGCCGCCAAAATACAACGGGGCGGCCGCGCACGCCGCGACAGAACGGAGGCGGAGAGGGGCGCTTGTGCCCTCTGCAACTCGCCCTTCGACGGTGCGGTAACAGCGGACGTTATACATAGCTAGAGGATCGTAATTATAACTGTAGCCGTAGCGTGGCGTAGTCACACGAGTAGGCAGCAGCACGAATTCGAAGTGGTTTCTAAGAGGTGATGCCCAATAGTTATTCCGTAACTAAGGCCTCGAATATCATTGAAATTTGTTGAATTACTCAGGGGCGTAACTCGACTGTCACCCGAAGAAACACTCAAACATTATACCTCGTTCTCTTTGTCTTTTCCCAAGATATTTTCTCCTCATTTCTCTAAGACCTGCCCACACAAACAAATCACAAAATAGGCAAAATCTTATTACTAGAAGTAGTAATGTTGAAGCAAGATTGTAAATATCTTTGTCGTCGCAGACGTAATACAGCCGTGACGAGGAAACGTTGCTCAGCTATTCGTCTCTATTAAGAAACCCTAATAACTCACTTCTTTCAATGGCGCTAGAGAGTTTTCGCCTAATGTCTGCGTTATCGCAGCTCTGTGGAGCCTCTCGGGCTACACAGATAAACGCTTCCGTATGACAGATGAGACATAGACTGACAAAACTGATTTACATTGAGTAATAAGTATCACAGAGAGTTCTAGAGAGTTATACTGTCTGATATACAAAGAGTCGCATCAGATTGAGAATCATCAGTGAATTTCATAGTGCTATTAGAATCACATTCTCTATTGCTATTTATTTGGACTCCTTGAAATATAATAACGGTTTTATTCGAGATGAAGACCTAATGTTCAATTATGCAGACCAACCAGAGGAGGCGATACAGTTTTACGCAGTTACATCAGATATTAATGACATGTTTTGTAGGTTTAAGAACTTTCTTGTTATGACAATGACATGTGCGATTACCCAATAATGTGGAAGAAACTTTGCACATTATTGGGTAACTGCATTGCAATAGAATATTCTTGCGCTTTTCAATATAAAGAACAATTAACTGTGGGCTTATTTCAAAGTTTAAGTGAATTCAATCACTCTCTGATCATATTTTTTTAGCAGATTACATGAATGAATTTGTTACCTCAAGAACAAACAAACGTATAATTTATATCCAGGCATTTTTTAAAACAATTTAAAAGAGAGTGAATATCTGGTGGAAGAAAAATCTGCGTACGTTATGATACAGAATCCAGTGAACCAGATTATGATTATTTTTTGCAGACGTATTTAGTCTTCTATAATTATACAATACAAACGACAACTAATGTAATAAACATCACTGAAAAATAAACGTTATTTTTGATACAGAGAGACAGGCAGAGATAGGCAGACAGAGACACAGACGGAGACAGACAGAGACAGACAGACGGAGACAGACAGACGGAGATAAACAGATGGAGACAGAGACAGACCGACAGAGACAGAGACAAACAGACAGACAGAGACAAACAAACAGACACAGTCAGAGACAATGGAACGACAAGCCGATCTCCCCTTCCCAGACAGAGACAGACCGACAGGGAGAGACAGAGACAAACAGACAAGAGACAAACACACAGACAGACAAACAAACAGAGTCATACAGAGACAATGGAGCGACAAGCCGCTCTGCCCTTCCAGTGATGCAACGCCTGACGGCGGTTCCGCGGGAACGGAATCGGAGGAATGAGCGATGTTTTTTTAGTGGGTAAGGCACAGGCGAGCTATGAATCCCACATGCTGCGGAGTATGGGTTCTGTAGTCTTTGAAAGATTTTCCCCGTCCTCAAAATTAAAAAAAACAACGAATCGTGCTATATGTTGTAGTAATGTATATGTAGAATTCTTCTGATGTAATATTTGGCTTAACAGTACTTCCCTCTATATACAATAGTTAAAGAAATTACTCTTCTGAGTTATCTCCATTCCTTAACATGGGTGGTCATGCGTGCATGGGTCAGAAGTAAGTTGAATTTTGGCATCTACGTAAAATATAATTGACTATTCTGTCCCATTTGCTTTCAACGCTACGCAATATCAGAATGTTGACGCACATATAATGCGTGAATGTCACGCACACTTTACTTAAAATGCTTTTATGTACAGTTCACGAACTTGTGCAGTTTGATTAATCATTTCGTGCTTCCGGGATCGTCAACGATGATGGTCATTGGTACCTTAAGTGCAGTAAATGTTTTGTCACGGAAGGTGACTGCGGTTTTTCCTTGCTGGATAGTGAGATCCAGTGACGACCTACAAGCAGGCTAGCGGGGTATCCCCATCCAGGAATCTGCCATGGTCGAGGAATTGCCTCAGCCGGAAAGAGCACTAGCTATGAATTGGTTTCCAGACGTGTGTATTAATGTAGTAGCGCATGCAAATGCGAGTGTAAGAAATGGTTGAGGATAGGACAAGGAAGAGGTAGGAAAGTTCGCGCGGGGTCTGTGGCCCGTTTGTGAGAATACTGCTCCGGCGTTCGTCTGGTGTTGATCGGAGTAACTACGGAATACTACCGATCAAAGCAGCCTACCGCTAGAATTCTCCTTCACACAGCGCTGAATTCGATCTACCTATCTAGCTAGGGCCGAAAATCTTCGACCATCGGGACTCGATTTTCACTTTTAAAACAATGTTTTACAAGGTGCAAAATGTTTGCACGGGTACAATTAGCGATTTATTTGAAAACCCTAGAAGTTTGATAGTGTTTTTACCGACATGTATTTGTTCAGAGAGTTTAACAAATTGTTATACTAATGGTTGTTCAAATTCTATTTCTTAAATAAATTGTTCAAATAGTTTGCCACCGTACTTAGGAGTATACTTGTAATGTGTTGTTGTAGGGTTGATAAGTTAAAATCATTATGGATCTCATCATTTTGAATGTTGCCATTCGAACAAAAAATAATTTTCTAATTAGTCAATTCATCGAGCAAATTTGCACGTTATGAAGCTGTGCTGTTAATTAACTGGTTGATGCCTGCTTTCGAGACAGACTCACGTTTTAAATATGAGATTGTATTTGGATTATTGAAGTGTCTTTATTACTTGCTCCAGATTAGTTAAAAGTACAATTCCTAATATTTTTTTTTTAGAAAGCAGGGTATGTACTAAAATGATTACTGGACGTGAGCCCAAAAAATAAAAATACACGTCCCCTAGCGAAGGTGTTCCATCACTTGCCCTTGGCAGTGAATGACAACAGAATTGGTATTTACTGAGTTTATATTTAAAAAATATAAATGTTTTCATATTAGGCATGTGTTTTTATTAATGAAACTAATTTATTATAAAATAATTTGACATAAAGAGTACTGTGACGCGACGAATCCAACTAATTGCGGTGGCTAGGGATATGCAACTTGGTCCCGTCCCTCGCGCTGTTTTAAATAATCCATTCCCCTCATAGTTAAGGATTTTCATTTAAGTGGTATCGAACTGTTTTGGAGACGACGCCAAACCCCAGCATTTTCATTACCCCACTTACTATAATAAATCTAGACTTGAAAAAGAGAGAAGAGTTTACCTGAAATAACTAATGTTTCATTACCATTTGCAGCATTTGTTCGCACCCCCTCTACGATTTTTAGACGTCGTGAGACGTGTGACGTGTGACGTCGACTTTTAGAGGGAATCTGAGATAGACCTCACAGCAGTGAAGATATCGAGCAGTATCTCCAATGAATGTGTATGCTTTGTAAAACTTATGATCAATTAATACAATGAAAAAAAGAGTGCTATAACCAGGCATTGACTGCCTTGGTTGAAACTTCCACTTCTACTACATACATCCACTCGATCCTCTGAACTGTTGTCCGCAGTCAAGTAAAACCACTCTGAGGCCGTTTGAGGTACCTTACGTTTCTTCCGGGTAAGGTGAAAACATGCGCGTCCTCCAGAAAAATGAGGAAAGGCAGTCCAGGTACTTAGTTTCAGGCATCGATATGCAGTTTCCTTAACTGAGCAGGTGGCGGACTGTTTGCGTGACTTGCACGCGCATTAATGGAAGAGCCAACAACACGTCGGTCTTGAGAGGCCTGCACAAGGCCTGTTCTGTCACATGGTACACTTTTCGACGGTCGACAGGCCGTCGAAATACAAAACATATTTGAAACAAACTGGAAATCGGGTAAGCCCACAATTTCGAGCCAATCGTCCTACAAATTATGGGCGAAAATTAGGTGCGTGAATGTGTCGTTCCTCTTCAAACTCTGACACTCATGCTTTAAATGATATTAACTAATATTTTTTGGTTGTAGTTTATTAATGTTCATTATGTTAGTTAATTATTGTTATTATGTTACGTTTATACTCAATTTAATATAAATAATATTAATTACTATGTTTATTAACATTAACTAAATCGTCACAATGACCTGACGAACTATTCGAAAAATTTAATTTCACTAACTTTATATTTTCAATATAAATAGCATATCTTTAACGATATATAGCTCGTGTGGTAAATAACCGTACATGCTTAATTCTTTTTTTCGGTTCTCCGGGAAAGGTTGCTGAAGCGTAACATTCAGACATGTTCAGAGAGCGTCACGGCACAACCTTCTCAAAACAAGAGGATGAGAGCCTCATTTGGACTCCTTTTGTGTCTTTGTCACTCCTCCGTTTCTTACAAAACAATCGCTAACTCGACGTCTGTATCTGACTTCGATTTGATGAGGATACAAAACAACGAGCTCCTGAAGAAGACGTGAACATTTTTTTGAAAGTTGATTGCAAAGAAAATGAGGAAATATTTTTAGAAGCGAAGGTGGTGCTTTTGCTGCGTAAATTAAACCATCCGCCAACCGTTCTGCTCGTTGATATTGATACGAAATTAGAGGTCAGTCGACACGCTATTCGAGAGAGATTGCTCCTCCCCGTCTGGGGGGGGGGGGGCAGAATCTAAATTTGGAAGATACTGCTACCTGGTTTACTTACATAAATGTTGCGTGCGGCTTCCGTTACCTTCTTAATCTCTAAACAGTCCGTGATTTTTCCTGGTAATTCAATATATTTTTAAAGTGCTCGAGGATCTGGAAAGAGTCTTATGGCACTGAGGGAAAATGTTGTTTGTGTATATATAGTTTCCTCCTAGTATATAAACTCCTAGTATATAAACCATAGTGTATATATAGTCATGACAGAGAGGACATTGCAACATCTGACTTTTAAGCTCAGATAACTGAAAAAGGAAATAGAAAGTAGAGATTCTCAACTTTTTTCGTTCTTCTAATACTTTTTTGTTGACAATTATTGCTTCAAAACTTCATTAGTAAATAGAGATTCGCATGTTTTTCCTTTTACATATTTACACAATGGAATTATTATTATTATTATTATTATTATTATTATTATTATTATTATTGGAGTAGACTTTTTTAACTCTACCCTGAGCACACTCGTAATCACATATGGTTAATTTTATTTTTAAATTCTAGAGAAAAAAGTGTTATGATGATTTTAAATGGTAACCATATACACAGAAAATAGTATTAGGTCTTAAAAAGCTCCAGGGAATGTATTTTCGTCACGAAAACATTTTACGTAAAAGGGTCTTTGATGAAAGCTCTTTCGTTGGTCCAAAGAATGTAAATGTATTTCTGAAACAGCTCTGAGATATTTTCGTGTTTCGCTAATGAGATTGAACACATTTTTAGACATCCTTTATTCTCTGGTGAGAACCAAATACCTCACTAAAAATAAATGAAAAACAAATTAAAATTAAATGCCTCACACATAATTACATTTATACTTAAGAACTACACAACATTATTATTATTATTATTATTATTATTATTATTATTATTATTATTATTATTATTATTGTTGTTGTTGTTGTTGTTGTTGTTGTTGTTATTATTATTAGTATTGTTGTTATTATTATTATTATTATTATTATTATTATTATTATTATTATTATCCCTGTACATCACGACTGTAGATGTTATGAGTCAGCTGAATCTACACACCCTGTCGGGTCTTCTCAAGCACTCGGTCTATGCTAGAATTGGACAAGCAGAGACTATATGATCAATATTTTCTACTTGTTCCTGACAGACGCGGCATTTATCATCTTTGGAAATTTTGAGAACCGCTTTATCATAATGTCGTATTCTCAACGCCAGATGCCAACTCCAACGCCAACCCCATCTCGATCAGGTTTTTGTCCAGTTTCCCTGATCCATTGAGCAAATGCTGAGATGGCCCCTTGTTTCGCTTCTGGACGTAACTGTAGCTTCACTATGCGCACGTAGTGTTGAACCCTCGTTTTGCTTGTAATGGTAAGAGTAGTGGTAAGGGTGAGTTACTATTTTGTTACCAATGCAGAAAAATGAAATCTGCAGTTCGTATACCGTTGCAAATAAGTTTTCTATAACTCGGGGACAAAAATGTCTACTTTTTCAAATGTTGCTAATCCCGCGCTTCTTTTATTATATTTATTTTTAACTTTTACGCATCTTTTAACTATACACAGTTAAAATGACGGGAAGCAATTCTGAACTCAAGAAAACGTGCGCAGATAATCTTCTCCCCCCTACGTCACATACAGTTTTTACTGGTGTTTTTTTTGTTTTGTTTTGTTTTTTGTTTTGTTTTAATAAATCTAAGAAAACTAATATTCTGAGCAGCTGTTAGCACTGCTTCTGATTCTGGTTTCATTCATCCCTTTTTAAGTCACATAAATGAGTGATCTTTATTGATCTGCACCTTGTCCTTTCTTTTTAGATATTGTTCAAGGAGTGGTTTGTCTCTTCACTATTTCATCATTTTTTGTCTCACATTTCATGTTTAGTAGCAGCAGAAGATCAGTGTCTGTGTTATTCTGCCTGTCTTGCATAATTTTCTTTGCAATGCTTCTTGCTACACTAACAATGCCTCTGTTTCCCATTCTTCGGCCGATTTCATGACCTGCCTCATTAGAGGGTCATCTTGATGACTGACTTTCCCATCCCGACTATTGTATGGTGCCAAGAGGCTTCCATTTGTTCGAGGCCTCTTCCTCCCTCCTTACGTGACACATAAAGTCTATGTACATCAGCTCGAGGGTGGGCGACATGATGCATTGATGATGATTATTATTATTATTATTATTATTATTATTATTATTATTATTATTATTCCTATTAATTTAACTTATTTTGGTTTCTAGTACAAGCATATTCCTAATCATGTGTAGTTAATTCTATTGTTAAATTCTAGATAAAGAAAACGGGTTACAGAATGAAATTTGTTTTTGTTATTTAAGGACGCATCAACTACTAGGTCATTAGCCACCACTATTGCGTGTAATGGTATGGTAACTATGAGGATAACACGATAAGGGTAGGGGAGTGACTGGAACCCGCGATCCTTCGGTCCGAGATCGCTACGGCACTACTGTCTTAGCGATCTCGGCCATTCGGACAGGTAGAATGAAATTTAAATATGTTCTTTTAAAAAAACTACCATATACACTACGAAAGGCACACCAATCCTAGTTTCAAAATGAGATATTATGACATACACCGTTCTCAAAATAAAATATGAAACATTACACAATCTATAACGATTATGAACTTCAGTTACAAGTAAAGACAATAATACATAATAAAAAAGGAGTGAAAAAATTATAAAATGTATCGTATGAAGATACACGAAAGGAAAAATTGTTACGCACACGTCATTTGGCGAGCTTTGTACTGAAACAGTCATCTCTTACAGAACTCTTAATATTGATTCTGATGTTGTAACTCAAACTGTAAGTAAACTAATGTCAAGTACAAGTACAATGATAAAGTCAGAAAACGAGCACGTCGGGAGATAGCGTGGGATGGAGATGCGAATTTGAGTAGTGGCTGCAGGTCCAAGGTTGAGGTTGGAGGATGATTGGTTGAGGTGGGAACATAGATATCAAATGATAAGAAATTATGGGAAGAAAAAAAGGACCAATGCTCTTAACGAGTATTGTATTTCCAAATGCTATTCAGATTTGAATAGGTTTCAAATGTGAATACAAATTGTAAATAATAATAATAATAATAATAATAATAATATATAATAACACTAGCTGACCCGGCCACGCGTTGCTGTGGCTAAAGTTTTTGTTATATTACATTATAGTAAACAATCTAAGAGGAACAATAAGAGAACATCAGTCACGGAGTCCACTATGCTTTTTCACACAGATGGTATTTGTAAAAAAATATGGTGATCTCCTTATTTGACTTTCTACTACTATAACCCTTTAGTACAATGAAATTATTTACCAATAAAGACGAAAATATTGATGTTGGTATACAAATTCACTGGATTGAGATTTGAAGGGGAAGTACGTTGAACACAATTAATTAAAATGTTCTTACACTTGATATTAAGCAGAAATCAATAGGTACAAAATAAAAATTTATCAGATTTATTATTTCCATTTAATTTGTATAACAAATATAAGTACTATTCAATTATAAATACTTTCAAATTCAATTTAATTTAACACCAATCGGTGCACAATGTTTTTGGTTAACCTGTCTTTAGCTAACACAAATATATTAGACGGTTTCCCAACACGTGAACACGCAACATATAGTTGCCCATGAGAAAAACATGGATTTTCCAAATCTAAACCACAAATGGACATTGTTTGACCTTGAGATTTATTTATAGAAATGGCGAAAGCTAAACGAATTGGAAACTGTAGCCTTTTGAAGGGTATGGTAGAATCTGATGGTATCATCGGAATACGTGGCAGCAGGACCACTTTTCCTTTAAACTTCCCAGCCAAAATGGTTGCTTCAAGAATGTTTCCGGTGATCTTTTTGATGACCAAACGCGTACCGTTACATAATTGAGGTGGATTCAAATTACGGAGGAGAATAATAGTGGAACCAATCTTTAATCGAAGATTATGTGGTGGCATTCCAGGGATATCTAATGAATTTAAAAATTCAATCGGAAAATTTACACTTTCATTTTCATCAACAACAGTATCGATTGATTTAAAAGACATCATATCGCCTGGTAATAACTGTAGTATCTGGAAGTTAATTTCGTCAACATCAACGTTTTTGGCTGCCAAAATCGCCCGTTGACTAAGCCATTCATGATTCAAATAATTATTCTGTATATCCGGGAAAATACTCTGAATCAATTCATTTTTATCCTGAACAACAGTGCAAAAATTGTCTGGTAGTTTAATGCATTGCGTATTTGGTTGCAGTTCTATTTTACCGTTCCCAATATCTAGTAGTTGTTCGGAAAATATTTGTGCTGATGGATCATTTTGCAATTGTACTCGCATATTTATGGTCAATCGAAGTGTTTCAACACTTCGCCATAAGAATGATTGTTTCAAACATGCATTAATCTCATCCGCGAAAGTAGAGCGAGGTATAACCGGTAAGGTCTGCCGGAAGTCACCAGACAAAAGTAAGATAGCACCACCGAAAAGTTTATTATTGCTGTTTAAATCTTGCATAGTTCTGTTTAATGCTTCAAGTGAATATTTGTGTGCCATTGTGCACTCATCCCAAATTATTATAGAACTCTTCCGCAACACTGCAGCTATTCCACTATTCTTTTTGATGTTACACATTGCATCTTGTTTATTATGAACGTCCAATGGCAGCTTGAATGTTGAATGTGCTGTTCGCCCACCATCCAGTAAAGTAGCCGCAATGCCTGACGATGCTACTGCTAATGCGATTTTTTGTTGCGACCGTATTTTGGCAAGAATCAACGATATTAAAAATGTCTTACCGGTTCCACCGGGTGCATCCAAGAAAAAAAAACCGCCTTGTTCAGCAGCAACAGCCAGCATAATCCGATCATAAATAATTTTTTGTTCTGCTGTCAGTAATGGTTCACTGTTCATGATAATTGTTGCTAAACTTTCATGGTCATATTGATTTTCTCGTTGTAAATCGGTATTGACTAAGTCGGTGGCTGGACGATTAGGTGATGGCATACCATAATGATTAAGTGGTAAATTTGAAATAAGAACACATAAATCCTCGATCAAGACCAATGCTTCATTGTACATCTCTGGTGTATAATCTATGTTTTGCCATTGATTTGTTTGTCTAATTCGGTGCAATATGTCTTCTGTCATACAATTTTTATATTTTTCCCACAAAGTTTGTGCTTGCGAGGGATAACATGTCGTCAAAATAATTGCAAACAACTGACGAATGTTATTCGGTGTTGATGTCAACGCAGCATCAGCAAGCGTTAAGTCCCAATGGTTATCGTCTTCTAGCAATTGCAGTTCACGACATGCATCCTGGTATGTATTGAATACTCGACCATTAACTGTTCGTAAAAATTCAAAAGACGTTGGTCCGGGAACATTCACCAATAACAAACGTAAATAGAAGCACTCACGTTGCTTTGGATGTACCGTGTAAAGTCTCCCCAATGTCTTAGCTTTGAATATGCCTGTAATGGAAGGATGTGCTTTTCCTTGTTTCCGTGGCTCCCATTTTTTACTGGATTTGTTCCATGTGAAATAACGTGGAACATCACCAAACACCAATGTCTTCGCGAATTGGCCAAAAACATCAGGTTTTTGACACAATGTAAAAAATTCAGTTAGAGTCGTTTTCGGAGCTTCGAACGCTCTTTGGAGAACATTTTTTTCAGTGAAGTATACACGTTGACCGTTTTCAAGATGTATTGCCAGATGTTGGACATCAGGATCTCTTTCGTGGATGGGAAAGCTGAGAATATGCCAAATAGCTTCATTGCTGCTAATGTATCTGCCCATTTGGTATCGTGCTATTTCGTCATTTTTATTTATGTTTTGTACTTCAAATATGGCCAAATCACTGCCTTTGTTTACATATTTACAAATATACTTAATTGATTTAACAGAACTGCAAAGCTCAACATTGATATGAGCTTTGTAAGTTTTTGAAAGTAGTGGTGAGTATGGTACCACCCACTGATTATCAAACTCAACTTGATTTGGAAAGTTCGGCAGTCGCATTGTAAATGTGTGGCCACCATTCTCAGTACTTCTGCGGCGATACATTGGATAACCATCAATATCCGTGATCGTGTCATTCGTATACGGCTTTGGGAATTTTTTTTTACATTTTCCATTTTCCATGCACGGTGACGTCATGTTGAAAGCACCGCATGGCCCATGGATCATGTGTTTGGTGACAATATCAAATAATTCTTGATCAATTAATGGGTCTGGAATTTCGGCTGAAATTATTTGATCGATTTCTTCAGGACGGATTCTATCTTTAAGCCAAACCAAAATGTGGGCATGAGGCAAACCTCGCTTTTGCCACTCTATCGTATACAGCCAACAACGTGTGATACCAAAAATTGAATATTTAACAATAAAATCAATTAAGGATTTCAATTTTTGTTTAAACACACGTGCAGTTAAATCATGACGATGAATGGCTTGTTGTTCTGGCAATAGTAAAGTTTGTATCTCTTCCCAATTCGGATTACATGTGAATGTAATAAATAAATCCGGTCGGCCGTAATGACGTACGTAAGTCATCGCATCTTGTATGTATTCCTGCATGTTCCGTGGACTGCCGATGTAGCTTGAAGGTAAAATGAAAGCATTACCGATGTCAATGGGATTTAAATTTCCATCGATGTTTCCAGCAACAGCATCTCGTAAGTGAATATATTCTTCCGATCGTAGTTTTGCCTGGTTGAATCGAAGGAATCGCAAGCGTTCGCTTTCGACCTTAGCATACATATCAACAATGTATTGATGGAACAGCTGACGATATCGAAGGATATAATTGTCTTGATGTTGTCTAACCATTATTCGGTGTGCGTAGTAGTTCATTGAGCTAACTTTATTATTTCTGTAATCACCTAAAAAAAAAAAAAAATTAAATGCAATACGAAATTAAAATCTATACATACAGTAAGAAAGTAAATAGATAATTGTAAAATTTACCGGTATTTGGATCATACTGTTTGATATTAAGGTGATATTCATCTTGTCCTTGCCAAAATATCAATGGATATTGTAGTGCGTCATATGAACGGTGTAGATCCGAAATCGTACTGACAGTGTTGTCTCGCCGTGTAATTTTTATAGATCTTTTGTCAACTGGATCACCAACCATGATAACAGCAACCTCATCAACAGTTGGAGCGTTGAATCTACCAGCATGTTCACCTAATGGTACTTTGTCGGCTTTTATGACGATTTGATAATTGTCATTTTGCAGTCGTGGCGAAACTCTTTTGATCAATTGAATTAGTTGATTGTGATCTTCTAAAAAATTTTCCAATAATATCACAATTGCTCTTTCCTCTGCTTGTTCAATAAAATTATACAGGCACCGAGTCGTCACGCGCTCTTCACAATCGCCCATAAAATAAATTTGAAGAAATTTCGGATTGTTATCAGGCATTGGCATCAGTGATCCGATTTTATGGTACACCTGGCCTTGAATTTTGAATGTAGTTTCAAAATTACGTCCATCGGATGCACGATCGCAAATTTTAGTTGCCCCAAATGACGTCATTTGGAAGCAAGAATTAAATTTGCGTATCTTACGCAAAAATAATTTGGAATCATCTGAATTGCCAGTAAGAAGGGATAATAAAGGCTCCGGCGGAGCGGGTAGAGGTGACAGCACAACTTTTCCTGATGCTCGGCACATGCCGGCTGCTTCATTCCGAAATTTCAATGCCTGACAATATTGACATACTTTATCCATTCCACCGATAGCAATTTTTGAATGCGCCGAGTAGTTAATATCTGGTGCATATTCATAGGCAAGCCGAACGAATGATGCACGTGTTAATGAGCGGCTGATCCGTTGCCTTTGTCGATCTAATCCTCGTATTGTAGCTATGTTTCGTTCTCGTGCCGCTCTTGTTCTCGTAATATTCTGTTGCAGACGTTCGTCACGCTGTTCTTGAGATTCTTGTGTACGACTTTCTGCAGTCCTGATTCTTTGAGCTACATTTCTTGTTTCGATTTGTTCTGGTAATTGCTGAGCTCTTTCAACACGTTTGCGTCGTGACCCTTTGCTGCACGCGTTGTTGAGGTTAGATTTTTTCGGTGGCATTTGACTGAAAATAATAATAATAATAATAATATTAATAATAATAATAATAATAATAATAGTTTAAATATTAGAAAGAGGAACTGAAAAACATGTTATCATAGCACATTGAAATAATAAGTGCAAAATAATTTTAAATGGAGGTAAAATAATCTTAATATATATAAATCCGTTGCCTTTGTCGATCTAGTCCTCGTATTGTAGCTATGTTTCGTTCTCGTGCCGCTCTTGTTCTCGTAATATTCTGTTGCAGACGTTCGTCACGCTGTTCTTGAGATTCTTGTGTACGACTTTCTGCAGTCATGATTCTTTGAGCTGCATTTCTTGTTTCGATTTGTTCTGGTAATTGCTGAGCTCTTTCAACACGTTTGCGTCGTGACCCTTTGCTGCTCGCGTTGTTGAGGTTAGATTTTTTCGGTGGCATTTGACTGAAAATAATAATAATAGTTTAAATATTAGAAAGAGGAACTGAAAAACATGTCATCATAGCACATTGAAATAATAAGTGCAAAATAATTTTAAATGGAGGTTAAATAATCTTAATATATATAAATCTCGTGTCACAGTGTTCTTATGATATTCTCTTGAATACGTTCGTTACACTGTTATTGAGATTCTTGTGCATGACCTTCTGCTGTCCTGATTCTTGGAGCTGATTTTTTACCATAGCAGCGCCATCTATTGATTACTTACTCAACCCAGTCGAAAGGTGTCGACATCTGTTAGAATCATTTGGAGTTAACAGATAATTGCTTCATTGTACATCTCTGGTGTATAATCTATGTTTTGGCATTGATTTGTTTGTCTAATTCGGTGCAATATGTCTTCTGTCATACAATTTTTATATTTTTCCCACAAAGTTTGTGCTTGCGAAAGTTTGTGCTTGAAATTATTTACCAATAAAGACGAAAATATTGATGTTGGTATACAAATTCACTGGATTGAGATTTGAAGGGGAAGTACGTTGAACACAATTAATTAAAATGTTCTTACACTTGATATTAAGCAGAAATCAATAGGTACAAAATAAAAATTTATCAGATTTATTATTTCCATTTAATTTGTATAACAAATATAAGTACTATTCAATTATAAATACTTTCAAATTCAATTTAATTTAACACCAATCGGTGCACAATGTTTTTGGTTAACCTGTCTTTAGCTAACACAAATAGATTAGACGGTTTCCCAACACGTGAACACGCAACATATAGTTGCCCATGAGAAAAACATGGATTTTCCAAATCTAAACCACAAATGGACATTGTTTGACCTTGAGATTTATTTATAGAAATGGCGAAAGCTAAACGAATTGGAAACTGTAGCCTTTTGAAGGGTATGGTAGAATCTGATGGTATCATCGGAATACGTGGCAGCAGGACCACTTTTCCTTTAAACTTCCCAGCCAAAATGGTTGCTTCAAGAATGTTTCCGGTGATCTTTTTGATGACCAAACGCGTACCGTTACATAATTGAGGTGGATTCAAATTACGGAGGAGAATAATAGTGGAACCAATCTTTAATCGAAGATTATGTGGTGGCATTCCAGGGATATCTAATGAATTTAAAAATTCAATCGGAAAATTTACACTTTCATTTTCATCAACAACAGTATCGATTGATTTAAAAGACATCATATCGCCTGGTAATAACTGTAGTATCTGGAAGTTAATTTCGTCAACATCAACGTTTTTGGCTGCCAAAATCGCCCGTTGACTAAGCCATTCATGATTCAAATAATTATTCTGTATATCCGGGAAAATACTCTGAATCAATTCATTTTTATCCTGAACAACAGTGCAAAAATTGTCTGGTAGTTTAATGCATTGCGTATTTGGTTGCAGTTCTATTTTACCGTTCCCAATATCTAGTAGTTGTTCGGAAAATATTTGTGCTGATGGATCATTTTGCAATTGTACTCGCATATTTATGGTCAATCGAAGTGTTTCAACACTTCGCCATAAGAATGATTGTTTCAAACATGCATTAATCTCATCCGCGAAAGTAGAGCGAGGTATAACCGGTAAGGTCTGCCGGAAGTCACCAGACAAAAGTAAGATAGCACCACCGAAAAGTTTATTATTGCTGTTTAAATCTTGCATAGTTCTGTTTAATGCTTCAAGTGAATATTTGTGTGCCATTGTGCACTCATCCCAAATTATTATAGAACTCTTCCGCAACACTGCAGCTATTCCACTATTCTTTTTGATGTTACACATTGCATCTGGTTTATTATGAACGTCCAATGGCAGCTTGAATGGTGAATGTGCTGTTCGCCCACCATCCAGTAAAGTAGCCGCAATGCCTGACGATGCTACTGCTAATGCGATTTTTTGTTGCGACCGTATTTTGGCAAGAATCAACGATATTAAAAATGTCTTACCTGTTCCACCGGGTGCATCCAAGAAAAAAAACCGCCTTGTTCAGCAGCAACAGCCAGCGTAATCCGATCATAAATAATTTTTTGTTCTGCTGTCAGTAATGGTTCACTGTTCATGATAATTGTTGCTAAACTTTCATGGTCATATTGATTTTCTCGTTGTAAATCGGTATTGACTAAGTAGGTGGCTGGACGATTAGGTGATGGCATACCATAATGATTAATTGGTAAATTTGAAATAAGAACACATAAATCCTCGATCAAGACCAATGCTTCATTGTACATCTCTGGTGTATAATCTATGTTTTGCCATTGATTTGTTTGTCTAATTCGGTGCAATATGTCTTCTGTCATACAATTTTTATATTTTTCCCACAAAGTTTGTGCTTGCGAGGGATAACATGTCGTCAAAATAATTGCAAACAACTGACGAATGTTATTCGGTGTTGATGTCAACGCAGCATCAGCAAGCGTTAAGTCCCAATGGTTATCGTCTTCTAGCAATGCATGCATCCTGGTATGTATTGAATACTCGACCATTAACTGTTCGTAAAAATTCAAAAGACGTTGGTCCGGGAACATTCACCAATAACAAACGTAAATAGAAGTACTCACGTTGCTTTGGATGTACCGTGTAAAGTCTCCCCAATGTCTTAGCTTTGAATATGCCTGTAATGGAAGGATGTGGTTTTCCTTGTTTCCGTGGCAGCACAACGCGTGCAACGCGTGGCCGGGTCAGCTAGCTGATTGTTGTATTCTTAATATATATAAATCTCGTCTCGTGTCACAATTTTTGTCCTCAATGGACTCCTAAACCACTTAACCGATTATAATAAAATTCGCACACCATGTGCAGTTCGATCCAACTTGAAAGATAGGATAGTTTAAATCTCAAATTATAGTCGCAATTTTAATTTATTGCTAATTATTTGTCTGTTATTATTTGACAGTCACAATTATCTACAATTATTACAACAATCAAATTTGTAATAAATTAGCAATAAATTAAAATTGCGACTATAATTTGAGATTTAAACTATCCTATCTTTCAAGTTGGATCGAACTGCACATGGTGTGCGAATTTTATTATAATCGGTTAAGTGGTTTAGGAGTTCTTTGAGGACAAACATTGTGACACGAGATTTATATATATTAAGATAAAAGTCGACATCAGGAAAAGACGACTGAAATTCTTCGGACACATAGACAGGCTACCAAATACTCGACTAACTAAAAGAATGCTAAACTATATATCCTCACTTAAAAGTACAACACCATGGATGAAAGAAACAAAAAAAGACATGCGACACGCCGACATAACCGACACCTCAGACAAAAACACCTTCCGCAACAAAGTGAACAAATGGAAAGTCAAAGCAGAACAACCAAAATCAAAACCCTACAGACCGAAATGGTCTGAAGAAAGAAAACTGGCATTCTCCAACAGAATGAAAGAATATTGGAAAATTAAGAAGAACTCCACAAAAACTAATTAGAACTCCACAAAAACGAGTCAATTTTTGCTTAACGTTTTCCATTATTGGGAAAATACGCTAATAATAATAATAATAATAATAATAATAATAAAAATTTGTCTCTCCTTGCGGCGGGGCGCGGACAATAACATTTGCCCTACCGAGTAACTACTACTACTACATTTTGAGTAAGTTTACTTTTTTATCACCTTTCTCTAATGATTTTTGCGGCAACTATCGATTTAATCTGATAAGACATTTACCACAGTTAAAGAATTCTTCTCCTCTTAAGTAAATTTTCAATGGCTCAGATCGACTCTTCCGGGATAACAGACGAATTTATTAATATTAGCGGTAACGTGGGATCAGGCAATCTTCCCTAAAAGTATAATTTGTGTTTATAAACAACATTTAATATTGCTTATTATTCACTATTTAGCAAGACGTTCGTGCTGTTATAAAAACTATCTAGAAAACCAACTTTCATGTGCCTTAAAGAGTAAATCTGTCTAAAGTGCTTTACTGTTTTATTTATAAAGTCATTTAATATATGATGAAACAACGCTGAATTGTCTGGTTTCACCAAACACTTTTTGTGTTGTAGTTGTAGGAAGACCAAAAAAACTCGACTTAATTTAAACTCGACGTAATTTTCTAAAATTCAGAGAGTTTAACGAAAATCAGACCAGCGCCATATTTAAAAGAGTAATTTGCTCTATCCGAGAAAACAACAACTAGTGGTGGTAGAACAGCACCACTCGTTGTCAAGGTCGCACAAAACATGGATTCTACACACGTATTAGAGAATTTATTCTTCTAAATTTAGCAACTGGATTTATCCACTTTTTCTTTACCAGGGCCGTGCATTAAGAGTTTTTCATCCAGAAATTCGCTGTTTTTGCGTGCAGCATTACATCACTTTGTCTCTACTGCGTAAACGGTAGCATGAAAGTAAAAATTGGAGCCATTTTTGAGAACATTTTGAAAATGAAGTAGAAACTTCATGTAAAGATGCCCGAAAATCCAAATACGTGTCTGTTTCAAATTCCCTGGGCTTCACGTTCGGTCAGATCGGTTGTGGAATATCAATTATGGAAAAACTCCCACGAAAAATCGAGATACGAGTATTGTCCAGGCTTTCAGACAGGCGTTTTTGCTGCATATTAATTTTTAAATGTTAAGAACCTGCAATATGTAGATTCTGAGAACACATCGTATTGGATCACTCATTACAAATAGGAGGAAAAAGTATCCACTTAAAAATCGGCTCTATACGCTGCAGCATTTTATTACTTGCTCTTTACTACGTAAATACATAATAGGGGAAAGGAAAAGGACCTTAGTAATAACAGTGCTAAATTCTTAACTGAGCTCCTCAATTGCACTTCATCATCACTACAGTTTAAACCCTCTAAAGTCAGATCCACCACATAAATTATAAAGAAGAATCACATTCGTTCCTGTATGATTGCGTCCTCTTTATTTATTCTCGATTGAACGTGAGTCTTAAGCCCAAGAATCCATTTACACGTGTTATATCAATAAATCTCGCTTCTCGTTTACAGTAATTGAGATTGTACGATATGATGAAGTTAAACACCTCTGTTTCTGTTCTCACGACAACACTGCTTTCATTGCAAACCAAACCTGAAAGTTATAAAACATGTAACGAGTGCGTTGGCCGAACTTTAGTGCTAAGATGAAAATATTTGAATCATTTTTAAACGTATTAATATTGTTTTACATCACAATATTATTATTTAAAAAGAATGACTATGTTGTCACGTCTTAGATTGTACAAGTAAATTCTTCGAGCATTAATCGCGTTTATACCCCCGACGACCTTGCTGTGTTCGATGCAGCATACTTCTAGTATTGGCGTATCAACTCTATATTTTGTAAAATTTCAATTTTATTTTCAAAAGATTCCTTGACGTATCTTTCTTCAAAAAATTGTTGAATTCAAACTTTCCCTCCCTGTGGATCTGCGTCTGAATCACTATATAAATGCCTACGGGCATACTTTGAAATAGTAACATTTCTTTTTAAGACATGAAGATTGAACTCCGAAATGACGAAACTATCCAGATATTGATTTACCGTTGGAATACGGAAGTGCAATCTCTTCCCAAACGCTTCTTAATCCCCTCTCATTCATTCATTTACGGACATTTTCATTTTTTTTTTTTTTCACAAATTGGTCTCTCAGGCACCAAGGCACATATATGATGTTTGCTACAAATGACACGTACATTCTTCTAACAATTATGTCAATCCTCTAAACCAGACGCATACTCTCTGAAGACTACCCATTAGCATTAGGGTCGTTCATAAGCCTAGGCGTGTTTGCAAGTAAGGAAACGAAAATGCAAAATGACATAGACTTTCTCATACAAGTTACTTATTCTTTTGGGTCGGTTTCCCTAAACCCTCTTCCCAGCTGCCATCTATCGGTGGCTAAAATACCTACCAATGCCTTTCGCAGTGTCTTCCGCTCTTCTAAGAACAATGTTGTGAAGACGTCCTTCACACACCAAACATCGCGCTGACATATCCTTAAGGCCATCTCGCTCCCTGACCTTTACATACTCCACATATATGTAGTACGTATCGAGATATTAAAAATTAAATCATGTAAAAATGTATAAATGTAAAAATTAAATAGTGTAAAAATAAAATATTATATACGATCTGTGAAATTTTAATTTAGCAAAACTCATTAGTAATAATTACTTCGCTTGCGGTATCGCGCACAGAACCTACCCATTCTCCCCCAAGAAGCGAGCTCTAGTTAAACCTTTTATCGCATTAAACAGCTATTAGAGCGGCCAGTGCTTTGCTTCTTAACCGACGGACAACCAGAAGCGGGTGCCAAAGAGCGTTTTAAGCGCGGCGGGCGCGTGCGGCCGTGAATGAGACGAAGCCGGGGTGGGGGCGGGGCCGGCGCCGCTGACACAGGAATTTGCGCCGACGGAACAGCACGCAAACACGCACGCACCCACGCACGCCCGACCGCACGGCCGCGCCTAGCCCTACCGCCACCGAATAAGGCAGGTCGAGGCCGCCGCCACCGCCGCCGGCGCGCTCGGCACAGCGGCCCGCCGTCGCCCGCCCCCGCTGGCGTGACCGCGCCGAGATAAAAGGTATTGCAGTGAGCAAAAAACGATCAGTCATAAACGCAGTAACACCGGCTGAGGTGTCTCAGGGCGTCAACTGATGTCACTACAGTGTCTCAGACCAGGAGATCCTACGGTTGGACCTCCCTCTGTGGCAGGATCTTGAACCCTAGCTAGGTAGCTAGATCGAACCCAGAAGCTGTTTGGAGGAGAATTGTAGCGAGCAGCTGCTGTGATCAGTAAGTTTTCGTGGTTTCTCCGATCAACATCACGCAAATGCCGGAGCAGTGCCCTAACAAATGGGCCACGCACCGCGTGCGATCTTTATATCCTCTTCCTTCTCCTATTATCATCTTTTACTTACACACACTTATATGTACTACACTACCATACATGTAGGCAGAACAGTCGGGGTCTTAAGCTTGTTTTACACGATCATTTGTTCATCATTTTTCACCGGTACAGAAGAGATACAGACTAGTCTGGATGTAATTCGTACGAAAAAATTACGCATGCTTAATTTTTCGGTACAGATTTCATCCAGTTCGACTACCGCGTTCCTGGCGGCACTTTACGAGACTTTCTCTGGTTTGTTATGCGTGTGAAGAGATTTGTTCATTTTGTAGTTGCGTGAGAGCGTTCTGATGTGTTGAATTGTTGCGTGAAGTGATTATGTAGTGAGGAATAAATTATATACTGTATTCGCCGCATCCGTGCTCAGACCTAACATAACCTAACTTAATTTGTTACCACAGATGCGATGTTCAAATGTTTGAACTTCAGCGCTATAAGCGGCGTCCAGAGGAAGTATTTTCTTCACAAATACGTACAAAGACAGAAATGACCGTGTAAAATGTTCGAATCACTCTCATCCAGTTTCGGCACCGAAATATACTGCGTAGAAACGAGCTTCCTTTTTCCATCCACTATCGGCATAGAAAAATGACGAAAAAAGGATGAGAAAATGACCGTGTAAATTAGGCATTCGAGCTTGTCCCGGTAGAGGTGGTGCGCCTCTGGTAGGAGATACCTGGGGGAGAAACCCCGCAAGCCCACGTGCCGGTCGGCGCTGCATATATCCACTCAACGAGGGCAGACCACCGCCACCTTCCGGGACAAAACATACACTACACCCAAGGGACTAATGACTAAAGGAGTTGTCGCGCCCGGAAGCCCGAAATAATCAATCTATCAACCAAATAAACAAATGAAGGTCCTAGAAGTTCGTTTAGAACTACCGAGTCTGCTAAGAAATTTGGATTTTTTTAAAACTTTCTTAATTGCGCAGCCTCGAATCTTTTTGTGTAATAATTAATATACATGTCTGAGGTTCAAAATGAGTCATAAAACATTTATTTTAAAAAAACCCAACAAGGATCACGTGGGTTCAGTTAATTCGATGATGTTCGGGGTAAAGGAAGTTAAGTAAAGAGAGTACAGTCGAAAAGCTGATCGCTATAATGGCACACGTTAATCTCTCCGGGATAACTGAGCCTCGAAAGAGAACGTGTAGCGGGATCAGAAATGGCCGATAGGCAATTATTATTATTATTATTATTATTATTATTATTATTATTATTATACATACAAAAATCCACCAAACTACTCCGCGCAATATTACTTAATCCAATTCCAAATCTCGATGAACTTTACTTCAAAATGTAAATAAAAATTAGAATGATATACTTCTGAATCAAGATCACAATAAACTGGTATCATTAATATAGATAGAGGTATAGATTAAGTATCACAAATCTTCGCTTCATGATACACGGGACGGAGCGAATCGCGAGATCTCGGCATTGGAATGTGGATCACCGCTCTTTCGTCCTTACTTGCATTAGCCATGGCTCATTACCTCGGCCGAGCGGCAAGCCAGTGAGTTCGCAATATTCGCATCTACTGATTATCAAATACATGTTTTGGATCTCAGTCTAGATATGTACTTTTAGTTATTACTACTTCTTTGCTTTCACAATATCAACAATAGAAACAATATCTTTAATATCAACAATAGAAACAATATCTTTAATATCAACAATATCAACAATTTCTTTCTTGCCTGCTGTACGTAAATTGGCAATAGCTTCTTTATATTTAGCGCGAGCTCTAGCGGCAGACGTTGGTCCTCGAGGGAATGCGGGCTCGTGCAAACCGGAAACATACACATGCCTATTCTCCTGACAGAGACCAGGAGCAGCTGTCCATCGACACGCGTCCCCTTGGTCACAGACACGAAGTCTGACGGGCGCTGGGTATATACAATTTCCCGCCTCGCTGGCAGTTTTCAAACACCTGGACTCACAGCTTTAACACGTAAGTGCAACTGCCGCGCTCCGGGGTGATCCTCACAGCTTCTTCCCATTACCTACTACAATTCTGTGTAATTATTCAAATAGCATACACACGTAATGCAATATTATTAAATAGTACTAGTTAAAGAGACATCAGCTCGTTTGTCTAAAAAAATTAATTTCATTACTAGTAAACTATTTTCTTTCTTCTCGAGTATTCCTTTAGGATCATTTGTGTATGTAGAATCAACACTTTCATGAACACCTTTCTGAATTACACACCTCAGAATTTGCATTCTTAATGGGAAGAGGAAAAGTTGTATATATTTAATATTTTGACGTAACGATATTTAAGATTTAAATGTAGTACATGCGAGTGGCAAGGTAACAAACAATTGCTATGGAGAAATCCTAGCGAACGAGAATATTGTGGCATACATCAGCAGCAATAATTTCACACCCACTTATTACCTAACTTCCTTCCCCTTAATCTCCATTTCCAATAGTTTCAAGAGAGTTCTACATATGAGTATCCTAAAGATCTACAGTATGGTTTTTTTCAGTCAGATACCAGATAAGTACCCTAAACAAGGGGCCACGGATAATGCTCGATCCAGTCCTCATTCCCATTCTTACAAAGGTAGGAGATCTACTAGCTGTCCTTTTCCCAGGGCATCTTTTCTTTTTAAGACCGTTTTTTTTTCGGGTTCTTTTTTCAGCAAAATTATTATTACTACCTTCCTTTTTTAAGAAATAAAACTTGACGTCATATTTTCATTTTCCATATCGCTCTCAGAATATTTGACACGGGATAAAATTGAAAGTTACCTAAAAATATGAATAAGAAGATTGATAATTTCTGGGCGAGTCAACAGCTATATTCATTAGGCCCGTAAGTGCAGTGATTGTTTTCATTACGTGAGTCGGTGGTCTTTCCCCTGTTGGTAGGTCAGATATGGCGCCGTTCTACAAGTCGGCTTGCAAGGATCCCTCATCATATGTGAAACTCCCCCGACGGGGCACCGCCCCAGTCGGGGCAAGCTATGAGATCACGGCTGATCTCCAACATGTGTGGTAATGTATTGCATGTAAATGTAAATGTGGGCGAGTAGAGAATGGGTAGGATAAGGGATAGGACAAGAAAGAGGAAAAGATCGTGGCCCGTTTGTTAGGGAACTGCTCTGGCATTCGCCTGGTGTTGATTGGCGAAGCCACGGAACTGCCGATCAGAGCAGCCGGCGGCTAGGCTTTACTCCTGACAGCTTCTGAATTCAAATTAGCTAATGTCCAAAATCTTGCCACCGTCGGGTCCACGAACCCTAGGACCTCACAAATCTAGGCCATGCAGGGACATCAGTTGATGCACTGAACCAGTTGTGAATAAAAAGCATGTGTGGCTAGATGAGGGCAAATCTGTTGATCAATTCGTAATGCTTTTTTATGCAAATTGTAAAATGGTTTGTGAAGCTTTAAAAAAAATGGTATGTCACTTTAATTTACAGAATACTTCAAACAAAACGGCAATTGAGAGATTCATTCATAACTGGTGATAAATGAATATTCCTTTTCTTGCAATTCCTTCGTATAATGGTAAAGAGGAAATAACCTTTTCTTGAACTCAAGCACAATGGATTAATGTAAGAAATACTTAATCTGTAAAAAGAGTGAAAGACACTTTGTTTGTAGAAAGCAATCTTACAACAATTTTGATGTCGACATTTTCGTAGTACTTACTCAATTAATACCGGGTTTGCTCAAGAAAAAACGTCACAAAGAAACGTATTTGAAACACTTAGTACTATTTTTTAAAATTTACTTATACATTTCGCGTTATAACGTCAAAGTCATTTGCGACCCCTGTCATTATACAATTGTATATATAAACATAATAGTTACAATTATATAAGGAACAAAAATGTTAAAACTGATCACATTTTCACGATATGTACGAATTAATCTAACAATAGTTCTAATACATTATGCAGCTATATAATGCTGTAGAGTTTTGTAGTTGTTAAGAATTTTACTATTTTGGCACACCCGTTTGTGGAACTGAGTAATAATCAATCAATTTTTAGATGTTTTCTCATATTATCAGTAGCAGAGCATTCAAGAATAAGGTGGGAGGTGGAGACTGCTGCACCACTATTATATATAGTACTACTTTTGTTGGAGTGAAGAATTAGATGTGAATTCTATAGTCTTTAGGAGTTCTGAGATTCTGTACGAGTACATTAGCACATTCTTTTGACTACGTCAGGCATATCAATCTGCTCCCGCGCCAGTCTGGGTTGCCGAGGTCCTAAGGCAGAAGGACCGTGACTTCCTGGGCTCGAAACCCTACTCTGGCATGGATATTTGTGTGCGTTAATGTTGTTGTTATGAGTTCCCCTTACAGTTACCCCAATGTTAAAAATCACAGCGATCGCTATATGACCAAGCAGTTCACAAGCGACCTGAAGTAAATGTAGCTTCACTATGCGCACGTTTTGTTGAACTCTACTTTTGCTTGTAGTGGTAGGAGTAGAGGTAAGGGTAAGTTACTATTTTGTTAGCAAAATCACACCTGCAGTTCGTTTACCGTTGCAAACAAGTTTTCTATAACTTGGGAACAAAATGTCTAGTTTTTCAAACGTTGCTAATCTGGCGCTTTTATAAATTTCATTTTTATTTATTTAGCATTAACTTTTACTCATCCTTCAACTATCTATAGTAAAATGACGGGAACAGATTCTGAAACTCAAGAAAACGTGCGCAGAATTTCTTCTCCCCCCTACGTGACCTACCGTTTTTACTGTTTTTTGATTAAATAAAGTAATAAGTGAAAAAATCTACTTGCCCGCGTGGAATTCCCGGCATTGCTATGAGAACGAGCAACTTCCCCTAACTCCGTTCTCATTTTCCTTCCAAATACAGGAACGGGTTACATGCTCAAGAGGAGAATGTACGTGCACAGCGGGCTCAAAGTTCAATTTTGTGTATATACTTTACTGTGTATTACATCATGTCATTAATGTTTTCTTTTTAAATTCTACCTTGTATAAATAATGTTTGCAAGGGAAAGAAATATGTTTATTTGTCTAAATATTTGCTTCTTTTCGTTTTGTGTCCGTTTATTGAATCATTTTCTTATTTATTGAATGTAGCAGTAATTTGAAATAAATTAACAAGCGTGTCTAAAGAGCGAACATAACTTAAAAAAACTGTAGAATTAATAAAATATCCTATCAACGAAGAGAGTCAATGTAATTATTGCACTTTTTAAGTAAACGCGCTTTTCGACTGAAAATTAACTCTCAATTTTGATCTTAATTTAATTATTAATTGTACTCTCAATTGGCAATTTCAAGTATAACATATGTATTTTATTTTAATGGATAATTTGTTTTTATTTTAGTGGGGGAAATTAGAATTTATATCGCTTTTGGGGATAGAGGGAGAGATAGAGAGAGAGAGAGAGAGAGAGAGAGAGAGAGAGAGAGAGAGAGAGAGACAGAGAGAGACAGAGGGAAAGACAGAGAGAGAGACCGAGAGGGACACAGAGAGGCAGAGAGAGACAGAGAGAGACAGAGAGAGAGAGAGAGAGAGAGAGAGAGAGAGAGAGAGAGAGAGAGAGAGGTGCCGATACCCTATTCTAAAATGTTCATCCTTCAAAAATCGCCAACTTCCTACAATGATTAGAAATGCAGTGACCTGTAAAACTATGTGCATCATGGTGGGGTAACCAAGTGTAAAAATAATTTCTAAACCTTTGCAGAAGTTGTAATGCTGTTAGAGAGGAACAACTGATACGATATTCTTTGATGAGAAAAATGTTTATCTTCCAAATACAGGAAATATATAATATAGGAATATTAATTTTGGGAACTCCAAAAAAGGAAATAAAAAAGTGGATCATTGTACGGGTTGTTGAGGAATCCGAATAATTGAATCTACAGGATCTGGCGAACTTTTCGAGGGTTTGTGATGAAAATTTAGAAGGCAAAGTACGCACACATGCCAGCGCGTTTGTCGTACCCTACTTGCAAACGTTCGCTTCTCTGGAAGGCTCTATTAGTCAGCGCGTATGCTGCGTCACCGCACACTCGCCGCCCACCTGGAAGTGTCCACCGCCCCCAAAAACGCGTTACGAGAGAGCTCTCTTTAACAAGGCGCCTCGGAAATACTCTAGCCAGCGGTCGTGTGTGTGTGTGTCGGAGTGAGAAGGTGGGCAGGGGAGGTGAGGGGAGGGAGGGAGAGGGGAGGGGAGGGGGAGGGGCCGCGAACACGTAACGCAGTTACGTCACCTTCCGGACGCCCTCGCATTTCCTCCAGCGGAATAAGCGAGTTCCCAGCCGCCGCCGCCGCCGCCGCCCGGACAATCGCGAATCGATGAAAGATGGAAAAGCAGCGGGGCGGCGAGGGGGAGTGGTCGAGGAGGGAGGCTGCGACGTGGCAGAGCCTCTTGCTGCGCTTATGTAACCCGCAGACCAGGGCTATTTCCCAGCCCTAGCGACGCAGCGCGCGGAATATCGCTGCTGACGTCCAGAGGCGGGGGGGGGGGGGCGTGAAGGCGGGGGAGGGAAATTGGGAATCGGAGGGGAGGGAGCGGGGGAGGGGATCGGAGGGAGGTCGCGAAAGGTTAACAGGATGCCTAGCGTTCTCCTGAATGCGTTTCCCTAATTGTTTCTCCTTATTTTCCAAGTTCACAAGTTTTCTCTTGGAGCTGGTCTATGGTCTGTGGTCTGTGAACTTCGCACTGGAAATTTCCGATGAATTTAGGAGTCATGTGGCGTCGGGGCAATTTGTCTGGAAAATTATAATGCACGACGAAGTGTGTTTAATCAGACTAACTCACAGATAAAATTACCTCCAAGCGAGTTTCAGAGTGCGCCAAATATTAATTATATTAATGAAACTCGCGCTTTCAATGCAAACGGCCTCCTATGATTGATTTATCGAAGTTTATGATTACCATTTGTGACGAGGTAGTACGAGCAAGTGGTAGGAAAGATTGATACACCGCCTTAATTGGGGTTTGCCAGTTATATTGCTAAACGCTATTGGTGTTAATTTAATCAATGGAATAGTCAAGGATGGTTTTAAGTCATGATAAATTATTTATTTTTTACTGTAATGTCGTTGAAGAAAGACGAATTCTATGATGATTACGGGCAAACCGTAATAAATAGCATCTGAGCATTATTTCTATCACAGGGATGCTTGTTCTCTGACCGCTAGTCCTTGCGGGAAATTCGCTGCATTGCATACATCATTCTTCCTCTCTGAAATTTTTTATATCTCATTTGTTTATATCGAATAAAGTTTTAAAGTGAAAAAGAAATTCCCTCAGTTTTTTCTCAATATTGTCTAAGTTTTGCTATTCCTGCGTTTTCCCCTTTTTTCTTATTTCAGAAATAGATCCTCCAACTTATTTTAGCTGTGGAAAAGCGAGAAGCTTCATATTTGAGGAATAAAAATGCTCCCAATTTAATTACGCATTCTAATAATTAGTAATAAAATTAACTGTAAATGTAACGTCAATTTAACTTCTCCCCATAGCACGTCACACACAGTTTTTAACTGTTTTTGACGTAAATAAATAAAGTGGTAAATAATCGTACTACTATGGTAGTAGACTGGAAATTATTTTAATCTTCTACCACGTTTTTGAACAATGCTGAACTGTATTAACAGAACGGTAACGGTAACTTCGCTGCAAACGAATGAAGATAACCATTTTATTTTATGACTTCATCGGACTTCAAAGTTAAAACTTAACAGTATCATATAAGTAATTTTAACATTACCATGTGGTATAGATGTCGTGAAAATTAAGTTTCAATAAGTCAATAATAAAAAAACTTGCGCAAACGTCGTCTTTGAACCCATCTCAAAATCGCCGGTCAAATTTTTATTTTCTAATAGTGAAGACGGCTCATGGAAACAGTATTATCAAGAGACATTTCGTGTTATCTTACAAAGGGGTAATTAACTACGTATTAATTTCAGAATATGAATTGAAATTCAAACCAGACCATCAATATCACAATTCGTAATATATATTTTGTTGGCCACTTTTTTTCTGATTGGTTGCCACGAAAAATTATTATCTGTACGGAGTATGAAGTATCTTCATAAAAATAAATTATTTCCTATGTCATCTAGGAAGGATAAGAAGAGTGTTTACTAGTCAGCCAATAGACACAAAAACTGCCTTTGCTGCTATAATTACAGGATTGTTTAGAAACAAAATAGTTCAGTTATTGGTTTCGGAATCATTTGACGTTAAATTTCATCATATAGAAATAATATTTCCAAACTTCTTATATTTTTCATCCCTCACTTACTTGAAGTTCATTAAGTGGCAATAGTAGTATTTTTTCTTTCGAATATTTTCTATCATTACTTACTATCGTTGTCATTCAAACTTCAACCGCTCGCTCATTTGAAGGAAAGTGTCGTAAAAGAAAAACGCGAAAGATAAAAAAAACAATGTAGCAACGTAACTACAATAGCAACATTTTTCAATGTCAAGAAGTGACATTCTAAATGCAAGCCACACACACACACACACGTGCTCTGTATGTACGCGGTAGGATTGAAAATTGTGAGCGGATCGTCACTGCGCTTATGAGACGTAATAAATAAACGTCAATTAAATAAAACGAGAACAATAACTTGCTTTAAAAACTTCCTGGAAATCGTACTTCCTCACAAATCGCTTGAACTCGGTGTCAATGATCATTTACAAAGAGATGCCTTCTTAACTTTAGGCTCATAAAATTTAGTGCGTAATTCTCTTGTGACTGACGGATATATGAAACGACAATGAATATGAGCCACGTGTATGTCTTTGGTGATCACAGAGAATCATAAATTTGAGATCGTGGAAATAAGAAGTATGTTTTACGACTAGTAAGCATTAAGATTTAATTTTTATGAACTTTTGACATCTTGGTATACGCTTCCCTCAAGGTAGTTTATAAGAAAAAATTATAACTACATAGCAAGGATTCAGAATATATACATGGAACATCAATGTTTTCGCACACAGAAGACAGCCTACTCGCACCATACGCAGAGGGACCACACTGAGTTTGTTGGCGGAGACAGCTTTATAAAACAAACAACGAAAACACGTTTGACGCGCCCACTGTCGCAAACAGAATTTTTAGGGCTTTCGGGCTGCACTTAGGCACAACGGGCGGCGCGCCGCGGCGAGGTGCTGTAAAGAAACACTTCTTTTCTTTCTTCTTCTTTTTTTTTCTTTCTTTCTTTTTTTTTGTTTATATTTTTTTATTTTTCTTTTTATATATATATATATATATATATATATATATATATATATATATATATATATTTTATACTACTTTTCTAAACGAAGCGCGCTCTTATCGCACACCTTGACGCCACGGCCAACCACCGCTTGACCTTGCGGCCATCCTCGCCGCTGAGGCGTTGGGGCGTGTGCGAGGGTCCCGTTATGTTGCCGTAATAGCGAGGAGCATTTTTCTGCTTTGACAATTGTTGTGTGTAGCAGCGAATAGACTTGGGTCAGCAATAAGGTTGGTGATGATATAAATTGGGTCTGGTATTTCAACGGCATCGGATGTAAGACTTTTAGAGCTGCAGAATGTGTGACCTTAACATCACGTATTGAAAGGTACAATGGGTTTTTCCTTTAGTAAGCAAGTGCTAAAAACAATTATATCAAAAAACAAAAAACAAACAGAAAGTATACCTTACCACAAATATCAGGAATAACTATTGAATGACAACTCCATCACATTTCTATATCAGTTAAGATCGGCAAATAAATTAAGAGTACAAACAGATGGGACAACTGATGATTTGTACGAAAAACTAAAAGCAGCAATACGTGAAGCAGCGTTTGAAGCTGTGGGGGAAGAGAATAATGAAAGACCTAGGCAATATTGGGGGAATAATGAAGTAGAAACTAAGATAAAGGCGAAAATAAGATGTTATGAAAATGGGCTTGCGACCCCAAATCTGAACAACAGGAAAGAATATGAGAGTTTGAATAGAGAGGTGAAAAAAACTGCAAATTAAAAGATGAATGGTCGAATAAAATTGCTTAGAAGCGGAAGAGAACACAGTGTAAAAATCATGGAAATTTATAAAAAGTTAAAACAAGATAATAAAACACAGATAATAATATCTAATTTACCAAGTATAAAAATGGACGAATGGTTAAATATTACTCAGATATGTTTGAAGAGAATAGACACAAATTCAAGGAAACATTGAAATAAATTAACAGAAAATTGGATTCTACACCTGCTCATTACGTAGAAGAAATATATTTTATAATACACGAGATAAAAAACTACATCAAAAAGATTTAAAAATAGTGAATATCTTGGCCCTGGAGGTATTCCTGTAGAACTATTGAAAAATGCTCCAACCAATGTATTTAAAAAACTACAAATAATTTTTAATGTTTGCGAGTAGAAAAGTTGTCTTGGGAACGGAAGCAAGCTTATTTAACATCAATTCACAAAAAGGACCAAAATCGTAGTGTAAAAATTATACAGGTATAACTGTAACAGGTAAGACTGTATGGGCGAATAGTAAAACAATTGAAAGGGAGTTTAATACAGAAGAGAAGCAAAATGGGTTAACAGCTGGTAGAAGTTGTCATTACAATAAAGCAGGTTCTAGAAAAGAGAATAGCTAGGAACAAAGAAACTGCCACAAAAATTAAGGTATTCAGGTCACCTACTCTTCTCACACCCACATCTAGGCCTTGATTGCCAAGGGCAGTAGCCACCTGGCTCCACGCACGTAGGGTCGGACAACGGAGAAGACTTACCTCTCAAGCTAAGTAGATGGATCAACTCTGACTTGAATAAAACTTACGTTCGGAACGAAATATCCGGATGGTCGAATGTTAGCCCTTTGCCCTAACTCGGTACTAGCTGCATTAGTATATGTGTTTATACAACCAGACGTCACAATACGATGGTAGGCGCCGCAAATTTGCATATCGGCTCTAGGTTAAGTAGACATTAATTAGTTATAAGTTAAATTAAACAATGTGGGTATTTAAGACTAGCGCCCTAAGCGCTATATAAATGATTGTTTAATGTATAAATTTCTAGAAAGAGGAAATCCAGAGGACGAGACGCTTACGTCCTCGGTGGAAGCAACCAGGTCGTCTTAGCACGTAGCACGACATGTATTTAAAGAAATAAAGGCCATTCCCACATATGAGTCGCTTATCGCAAGGTCAATTATACTGGTTATTGTCCTTTTGTGTCTCTCGGATGGCTCATGTACAGCGTGTTAGCATTCAGACGGTCCCGGGTTTGATTCCCGGCTGGGGATAAAAGGTTGTGGATTTCCAATACTAATTGATTGTTCTATAGTCGCTGGCTGCCGATAAAAACCTATGTCGTTTCCCACCCTGGCATGGGACATCAGGGCAGGGACAGACGCCGGAGATAATGGAAGTACGCGACGAGGCAGAATACAGAATAGAAAATTTGGAAAAGAATGTTCATCCTTACGAGAAACAGGCAGAAAATTATGAGAAAACGAGGCAGAAGCGAGCTACCCCGCTTCACGGCCTTGTTGTCTGTTTGAGAGAAGAAATTTCAGCTCGGTATATGTCCGAGAAATCTACAGATCAGTAATATAGTATTCGAGTAACCTGCACTCGACCATCACTGCCAGTAGGATCCCCTTCCCGGCTATCAGAAGCAAAAAAGGTGTCATTCGACACTCGGTCGAAAGAGTTATCACAGGCGAGATTTTAAAATTTGTTTTCTTCGTGAGGTAAAACTTGGAAAAAAATAAAGAAAATAGAATCCTGCTCAGTATGATTTTGGTATTATTGAATTAGTTCTAAGGGTAGTTTTTGATGATATTTAATTAGTTCTTAGTTCTACGTTCTCGGTCTTTTGGTGGAGAACTGACGGTTTGTTTTCTGATCCATCTACAAGATTCTAAGAAATTTCTCCAAAGAATTGTTTTGTGTTTTTTGCGGTGGCCACGCGGCCCACGTGCCCCAACCTCACGGCACCCAGGCGATGACATGTCGCTAAATCAGCCGGGCGTCGGTATTTACAAGAGCGAAGCAGAAAATCGTGGCAATGCCACATTAAGCTAGTATGAAAAATAACTCTTAACGCCTAACCTTTAGAGGGCTTTGGATAACAATCTGTCATACGTGAGCCATATTCACTGGCCATCTGCTTTTTTGTGCCGACGTTGAGTAAGAGGATACGATAGCGTGCATCGCCTAGAGCCAGGATTGGACAAAATACTTTATATTTACTATTTAAATATTTCTACAAAATTCTTTGTAATTAAGTATTTAAATAATACTAAAAATACAATAGGCTTTGATTTGCTAAATACATACGTATTTAAAATAATTCAAATACTCAAAATAAAGTAAATGTAATATTTTTATGTAATATCATTTTATTGCTTCATTATTTTGTAATTGTCATTGACAATTTATTAGTATTTTAATAGTATAATTGTTGAGTCATACAAATGTTAACAATTGTAACAATACGTATAAACATTTTCAAATATAAAATAATATAAAATATACGTCTAACACAAAGAGAATTTCCTTCTAAAATGACTTTTTTTTTCAAACAAATCTTAATACAATCAACCCCTAGTTGGCAAATATATAAAACGTGCAAAGGAAAACAGACATTCAACAGGTGCGGATGAACATAGTTATAACAAAAACACGCCTTTTTATTGTTGGATAATAGTCCAATATTTTTAATGATTTACATTTATCGTTTAAAAATTAATAGAATTGAAATTCAACAATTGAAAGAAGCGTTTATTTTTGTTTCAATGAGGTACACTCACTAGTGCAATGAAACAAAAAGGAGCTTTCCTCGTTATCTTCTTCATCTGTATTTAAAGTATACCTTTTTAAATACACCTATATTACTATTTAAATACATACAATTTACCACGTACAAAGTTACTCCCATGCTTGAACTTCAAGGGTTTCTAATCCAGTTTTAAAAACATCTATGTTTATTACCATCGACGGTTTTTGATCGATGTTTAATAGCATCGATGGTTTCGGATCGATGTTTAATACCATAGATGGTTTTGGATGAATATTTACTACCATCGATGGTTTGGGATCAATTTTTAATAGCATCGATGGTTTTGGATAGATGTTTAATACTGTCGATGGTTTTGGATCGTTGTTTAATACCGTCGATGGTTTTGGATCGATTTTTAATACCGTCGATTGTTTTGGGTCAATGTTTCAATTTGGAGAATCGTTGTTTAGAAACTTCGAGGTTGAGTCTGCGTTCGCGCATCCCTACATTTGGCGCTGACCTTTTTCCTCGGGCGTGCTACGTGCGTCGCCCGCTAGCCAGTAAATAATTCACTCGCCGCCGTTACCTACAGTTATTGTGAAGTATGCATGATTATGCAAGAAGTCGAGTGAAAAGGAAGGTTATTAACTTGTCAACCGCGCAGAACGCCCCGTCGCGCCGAGCGTCTAGGCTGGAAAGAAAAGAATAACACACAATGCTTTGGAGAATATCATCATCTGAAATTGTTTAATGGACAGCCACGGGTCAACTAGTTTAATTATGCGAAATTCTAAAAGAACCCATAATAATTGTAGTTTTGTTTATGTTATTTAGATTCAAAATTATTGTATTAAATTCAGTTTGGCTGAAGAAAAACGTTTTCAATAATGACGAAGTTGCCGATCGACAAATATACATCCTGCAATAGTTTAGAGCATTAGCGTGGCAAATGTGTATATGTCAATTAACAAAGGTACTTCTGAGACGCGATGAGCTCCAGCTAACAGCAAAAGAATTATTAGGGGTCGGATTTCAATGAAATGTTTTGTTTTTTTTCACTTTAGAACAATGAGGACTAGTATAGAAATTCATTTTATGTTAAGACGAAACGAAATGACCCATTTTTATGTCATGTTTTTGCATTTTTCGTCGATTTTGTCTAATACGTCATTTTACCTTTTTACGTAATTTATTCTGCATTTTTCGCTGATTCCGTCGGTTGTAATATCATTTCAATGGTATTTGTTTCAAACAATATTTATAGAGGAGCAACAAATGTTCACGACAGAATTCCTGAGTAACCTATTCGATTTATTGGCTTATATATTGTAATGTCAGCCGTTTTGAGTACTATGTAATCTAAGGTTCCTGTGACGTTTTTCGACGCCATTGTCAGTTCGTCCTATTTTGCAGTAAATAAAGGCAGATATTTTCTTTTAAAGAGCAGTCCAAACCCAACGTTTCCAAACTGAGTTCTCTTTAACAAAAGGAAGAAGCATCGATTACATCAGTAACATATCCAACAGCTTCAGTTCATTTGAAGTGGTTAATATTCAATTTTTTACGTCATTTTTCTTTGTTTTTAAGTCATTTTGAAAGCATTTTAAGAGCAATTTATTAATAATTTTTGGCAACGTTTTAGGTCATCAAAATCCGCACCCTATTGATTACAATTCGGTTATCCATCCAGATTACAATACAGTGCCAACACTTAAAAAGCATTGTTGGTTTATTTTCAAATGTCTATAAAAAGTGGAGCTCTTCGATCTTCCACACAAGAGCAATTCTCCGCAACGCCCACAGTGGCCAGCGGCCGATCGCGTCACCCAAGTTCCTCTGAGGCGCCTCCGCGAAGGTGATTCGCTTGCAGAGTGATTTGCGTCACAGGCGACGCTCGCGACGGCTGCAGTGAGGGCGGCCGACGGCGACTCCTCCCACGAGCGGAGCAAACTCGAAAAGTGACTTCGGCAGAAATGATGGTGACTCATTATGCACTTTATTAACTAATAACGCTATAAAACTTACAACATACTTTTTTCCATTTTTTTTTATTTTTAAATTATTATTTAATAATTTATAAATTTAATATTATTACTAATTATATATAAATTAATAATTAATAATTTAATAATAATTAATAATAAATTTAATTATTATAAAATTTACAGACGTATGGGATTCGACAAAGCCACTCAAAAAGCTAAAGTGAGATATTGTTCGCTTCTACTGAAGATTGCCCAGTCACTGGCAAAGTAATACAATACCATATTTTAATGGAATAAATACATAATTAATATGTATTACAAATTATTCTTTAAATTTTTAAAGAATTGTATCCCCTGTGAAAGTGAATCGAGGTATGTTAACATTATTTAATCCCGAGTACCTACATTCTTCAACAGTTTCTTTCTTAACAATTTGCAATCTGATCCAATACGATCGCTTATCCGTTGGTCTCTTCGCATGCTGTTGTGGTTTCAGAAGTAGCTGTTTGTGCAATTTGTAGAAAATTGTTCTTCTCACTGTCATTTAATAATATAATATTATTAAAACGTATTAAATTCAAAATTTCTCTCTTATAAACTACTTTGTGCGAATATTACGCAAAATTGACACACGTTTATAAAAACTGCCTCCTAATATGTCCTGCAATACCGAAGGAAGCGGCTCAGTACGTAGCGAGCTGACCTCGCAATCGGGAGGTCCGGGCTCAATTCCCGGGCCGGCCATCCTGAGCGGTTCTTTTCGTGGTTTCCCTCGGTCATAAGGCGAATGCTAGGATGGTTCAAAAAGTCCACGATCACCTCCCACAACCCCAACTGCCACCACCATCATCCTAGTCCTTTCACCCCGCCCTACACGTCATTCAGCATTCCATGCCAAAAGCATGATGCCCTTGCCCTTAATGGGATCT
The DNA here is from genome assembly GCA_038098605.1 of Gryllus longicercus. Classification (NCBI taxonomy): domain Eukaryota; kingdom Metazoa; phylum Arthropoda; class Insecta; order Orthoptera; family Gryllidae; genus Gryllus; species Gryllus longicercus. The sequence continues at coordinate 269,383 of JAZDUA010000223.1, read as the reverse complement.
TAGTTGGCTAATAATAATAATAATAATAATAATAATAATAATAATAATAATAATAATCTAGATTACGAAAATATACTCCTATTCTACATTATAATATATCCTAAATCAGCAGTCACAATTTGTTTCTCTTTGATTATCAGTGTCACGTGGATCACATAATACACAGTATACGTGGATCACATAAATTGCTGTTTCATATACAAGTCAGCCAATCAAGTCAAGAAAATAACACTAAAGTTGATGAGGATGCGATTAAAGTAAAAATGCGAGTGAATGACTATAGAAGCCCATATAAATAAGTCAATTTAAGTAGCCGACAGGCCCCGAATACACTACAATACCGATGAAACTGAATGAACATTCAAATAAAGGAAATCCACAAACATTATTTCCTTTGAAACGAACCAGATCATCAGATAAACTGGCATTGAATTTAATGATAATGAAAAGAAAATTGGAAGAAAAAGTGTGTGCATAGCATGTACTACCTGAATTAAAGGACAACGACGAAGATCTGACGACCATATATAGAACTTCCAGAAAGCCATTCCCACGTTGAGAAGATATCGATAAACAGCGTCTCTTTGGGATTCAAAATCAGGGCTTCCAGTATTCCAACCCAAAGCGTTCCAATGTTCATCCAAATGGGTCTTGAGAATTGATGCTCCGGCAATCCACAAGAGTAAAGTTTGCTGCGGTGATGCAATGTCAACGAAATGTTTCCTCTCCGTGATCTTACACTGCAGTTTCGAAAGGAAGAAGCTCTACTTAACGTGAGAAGAAAGGGACAAGCGGATGCGGTTAACTTTGTTACCTCTTCCATTTTCCGTACAAAATCACCTGAAATCTTAAAACGATAATTATGCTAACTCCATTTTGAAAAGACGATTCATATTAATGGAACAATGACAAACGTTCATACGAATGCATACGGTATTTTCATACATAGACTATTTTCTCGTATTTACCCTTAACCCTCCGTAAAACTTGTGTTACTGACAGAATACTGTGTCTTGGGTCGCAGGACATGAGTGCTTACAGAACTCGCATAAAAGTCAAGGGATCATCAGGGAGTAACAAAAAAATTGTTCAAAACATCCCTCCCCATGGATTTTACAATTATTTTTGGTCCTAATAGATAATATACAATGTTTCAGCTCTCTAGTTAAATAGGAAAGTGTGCCTCTAAAGCTAAACCAATTTTAAAAAGGAATACACAAATGTACAATTTTTGAGTCTTTATTTTAGATGGTTACCGATGTGTTAAAACTATGTATGCTTCTATGGACATTATATTTAGAATTGCACACAAAATAGTGTAAATTATATTCTTGGCAACTAGAAAAAAAACAAGCTTGAAATTATGAACATTGTATTTATTGTAATATTTGTTAGTTTGTATAAATTTTGTTGGCTTTTATACAACTCTACAGTTTTATTTGTTCTTTAATGAAATGTTGTACACGTGATCATTAAAAACAAGAAGAATTTACTGTCTACATGATATTTCTTGAAAACTGCTGCTATCCGTTTCTACCTCTCAAAACAAAATTTAATCAGTTAAAACACTATCGAAACAATTTGCGATCTTTCTATTTATCGCAAATATCTAAAAACGCTGAAACATCCATCAAGGGTGCTGAACGTATCTAAAAGACCATAAAATTTCCTGCTAAATGCGGTTTCAATAATTCCGAGGGTGCAATTAGGTTTTGAGTAATAGAAGATAAAATTTGTTACAAGGAGTTTGCCGGGAAAATGCAATAATGCACCTGCCTAGCCGTCCATAGCAACGACGGAAACATCAACGGTGGTTATACATTAGAGATATCATCGATTGTCCTATCGAATAGATGAATGTGATAAATACGTGACAACGTGGGACACTTGTTACTGATAAATATTCAGCTACGCTATGAATTCAGAGATTTATAAAATGATATAAAATGGGTCTTCACGGAGTTCTTCGTTTTTTTGTTGTTGTTTTTTACTTTTATTTCAAACATGTTCACCAGGGCATACTTTATCTTAGCCATCAGTTAATAAGAAAACAACAATGAGGAAACCTCATGAAATAAGGAAACAAACCAATGAGGAAATCTCAGAGAATCCAATCACTTCCCTCTAAAATTAGCAAGCGCGCCACTTTACGCAACGCATCGAAGGAGGAAGCTGGGTTTGCCAACATTTAATAGAAGTTTTAATAAACGAACTGATTGTGGCGATAACTGAGATGCCATACATATGCCTGGATAACATGTTTGTTCCTCGAAGAAGTCAATGTTCGATTGAGGAAATGGACACCCTGGAGTTTGATTATCTACACGTGGATGTTCACGTGCTTCCTGAATAAAATTCGACAATACTGACTGATGTGTAACGGCGGTTTCAGAAGATCCAGACAGCAGAATTGAGGTTACCGATTTTGAGTAACAAATCGTTAACCCTTTGCGCGCTGGGTTTTTAAAAAATGCGTCAGGATTGACATGGCTAACAGAAGTAACCATGTCATGTGTGTCAGCTCTGATTTGTTTTTCGCTTGAGCGGGTCTCACATCTTTGAGAACCAGTAGTAATGGCCAATTCGAAACCCCCAAACATTCTCCTGGGTAGTAGTAGTAGTCACATCCATAAAATACCTTCTTATGTAGCAATGACTTGACAACAGGTAAATTGGAATTTTATAATAAAATATATGTATGTAAACATTTAGGTACACATTTCACCTGGCCGTAAAAAACAAATTTGAAACCCAAATTGTCTGATTTTGTAAATCTCTATCCAATTAACACATGAAAGTGTCTGTGCCTTCCTCCATCATGCATTAGAGTAGCCTTATTCGAAAATGATTTCTTGTTTTCTTGTGTTTTAAAATTTTGTAACGAAACGTAGGATCCATTATACATTTACGAACTCGACGCTTCGTCCTCTTTATAATAGACCAAAGAAATATACACAAAAAAGTATGTTGAAATCTCTGGAACAAAAAATGAAAATTAATAATATTAAACAGTTTTTGTGTGCATTACGCATGAACTACTAGTTTTAATGAAAACTCCATCTTAACATCTGCAACTGTTCTGGAGATATTTAAGGGCAGCACCTTAGGTGAGCCACACTCTATACTTAAATTAAAACATTAAGCAGAAAGTAAAGGACTTCGATATCTCGATTTTCTGAAAACAGTAATGAAAGTTGTCTGCGGAACAGTAAAAATTCGAATACTGTAATACATCAACCCCTCAGGTTTCCAGTTATCAAGAGAAAGAAAACACATTTGTTATTTTGAGATTAAAATTTGGCAGACTCAGAAGGGTGACTCATCTTTCAAGAACAAAATCTTCTACTAAATGACCACAAAACATCTATTCGCAGCCCCAATGTTTACAACAATTTCAAAGAGGACACGTTTTTGTTTGGCAGTAACACCTTTCTCTAAGAATGGTGTGGAGAGTTAAAACTGTAGTAAATGATCCCCTATGTATTGGACGCGTTCTTACACTCAACCTTATGGACGTTGAGCCCTCTGACCGTGATTTGATGAGATGAGGTAGATTATCTCTACTCGCACTTCGCACCAAACATGCGACGTCGACAACAAAACATTGATGTAACTAATCATCGATGTTCTAAACATCGCTGCTCAAAATCAAAACAGCGATGTGAATAAAACGTCGACCCAAAAACATTGATGTTTCTAATCATCGATGTTCTAAACATCGCTGCTCAAAATGAAAACAGCGATGTGAATAAAACGTCGACCGAAAAACATCGATGTTTCTAATCATCGATGTTCTAAACATCGCTGCTCAAAATGAAAACAGCGATGTGAATAAAACGTCGACCCAAAAACATCGATGTTTCTAATCATCGATGTTCTAAACATCGCTGCTCAAAATGAAAACAGCGATGTGAATAAAACGTCGACCGAAAAACATCGATGTTTCTAATCATCGATGTTCTAAACATCGCTGCTCAAAATGAAAACAGCGATGTTAATAAAACGTCGACCCAAAAACATCGATGTTTCTAATCATCGATGTTCTAAACATCGCTGCTCAAAATGAAAACAGCGATGTGAATAAAACGTCGACCCAAAAACATCGATGTTTCTAATCATCGATGTTCTAAACATCGCTGCTCAAAATGAAAACAGCGATGTTAATAAAACGTCGACCCAAAAACATCGATGTTTCTAATCATCGATGTTCTAAACATCGCTGCTCAAAATGAAAACAGAGATGTGAATAAAACGTCGACCCAAAACCATCGATGTTTTAAAACTGGCTAAATAACCATTTAATACACGCGCGGAGATGATTGAATTTGAAAGTGGTCTCCTTTATTAAATTTTAATTGAGATTTATCTGTCAACAAATCATCAGTATAATTAACAAAACTGATTATCTGATTCGGTAATCAGAAAATAATGCGGTCTTCTTTATTGACGAAAAATCGTTTTGTTTTCCACCCTAGATCACTTTGGTCTGAAGAATATTCAATTTACAGATATCTGAATATTATTTAAGAATTTGGTTATAGTGGCCTTTTTTCATTTATGAAGTATCAACTACATAAAAATATCGAACACAGAACATCGATCTTAAAGAAACATCGGCTTGAAAATATCGTTGTTAAATACATCGATGCTGGTATTCAATACGACTCGTTTGCTTCTGCTAGCTTTCCCTTATTCAATAGTTGCACTAACTGCGAAAAATAGTTCCCTGCAAGAGCTGCGCGCTACGTAACCGTACTTTCTGGATATCCGTCGTATTCTAACCGTTATTTAGTGAGCTTCAACATCGTACTCACAAGAAAATCGAACTAACATCATCATCGTCATCATCAACTACATCATGAACGGAGCTGAAACTTGACTTCTTTTTTAATTTTTTAAATGTTTTATACTAATCACGTCGAAAAGATAAAGTAAGTAATTGTTTTATTACCAGATGAATAAAGACTTTATCTTAAAAGTCTTATTGGCATGTTCAACGAGCTCGTGACGGGAGTTGGCAAGGGAGAAGTTTCTCGACCCCAGCCATATGAGAGGTTTACCATAGCCTTGAGTAAACAGCTACGAAGCAACCTCGTGGCCACAGTGGTGTAAGCGGTGTAGGTGTAAGTGTAAAAGTTTTTGCATTTCATTGCATTTTTAAACAGAGGTATAGAACTTTGGCGGAGAATTTGCTGCTAACGCGAAATTCTCATAACGCTACATCCTCATCACAACCATTTGTTCAATTAGATCTGCCCACCAACCACAGATATATAATATTTGATAATGCAATTATTAGTATATTATTAAAAAAACATAGTATTACTCGTATGTAATTAGTACCAGCAACATGATGCTACATCATCGAGATAGTTATAAGCATTCTCTGCCGCCATAGTTGAGAACATTTACCGTGACCGCGAGTCTGCTTTTATACTCGACAAAGTTCGCAAAGTTCGACAAAAGTCACGTTATTGCGCACGCTAATTCTGGTGAACTACCGTAAGTCGCTACGACACTAACGTAACGTAGTTCGGGCCCGCGCAGAAGCTAAAATCAAGTTCCGTAGCGCATACTGTAAGGTTATTCCCGCCAAGTAAAATCTCTGCTAGATGATGTTAGTTGTTGGTGACTCCAGGCGCGTCAACTGTTAGGACTATCAGTCCCATAAGCGTAGTGCACGTTTGTTTCCTCGGGAGGTGGCGGTGATCTTCCCCGCAGGTTACCGTGGGCTAGCGAGGTTTTTCCCAACCAGGTATCTCCCACCAGCAGGTCACAGCACCGGGCAGGACAAGCTGTATGCTCCCCACCGGTCTCCCGGCATGTGGCAGTGTAGTGCATGTTAGTGTAAGTGTATGCAAGTACGGGGTGAGGATTTGTGATGCGACATCGATGTCGCATCCATCACTAGTGAGGATAGGACAAGGAAGAGGCAGGGAATATTGCGCGCGGTCCGTTGCCCATTTGTTAGGGTGCTGTTCCGGCATTCACCTGGTGTTGATCGGAGAAACCACGGAAAACTGGAGATCAGTGCAGCCGGCCGCTAGAATTCTCCGCGGGTCAGCGGCTAATTTCGACCTAGCTGACAAACTAGTGCGGAAAATCCTGCCACCATGGGGAACTCCCGGTGAGAGGCACTGCAGTGACATCAGTTGATGTCCTGAGCCCCCTCTCCGTCTCTCTACTATACTTGATTTAACCGTCCAATTGACGTAAACCAGCTGTTGACGTATTCATCCAATCGGGAGCTTGAACGTCCCGATAGCGACGTCACTGTAGCAACGTATAAGCTCCCGATTGGATGAAACCGCAAAAGCCGATTTACGTCAAGTGCACGACTAACTGCCGAAGAGCCCTGCCGATTGACGTATGCGCGCTACCGTGGCGGCATGGGAAGGCGGCATGGGAAGGCGGCATGGGAAGGCGCCCCTGCGCGCCCGCGGCGGGGCGACGCCCTGACGGCATTCGCCGTCGTCGTTTCGCGTCGCGTCGCGTCGCCTATTGTCGTTCCAGAGGAATTAATTGACAAAGTGCGTATTTTAGTTTGAACATTGAAAAGCCGAAAGAGTTGCAAAAGGGCAAAGAAAAAATCCTTCCAGGGCCCAAACTGGCCGCCCGAAAATTCTGAAACATTGGATTCCTAGAGAAAAAGGCACACCGGAATAGATGGAGTTGTTTTCGAGAACGCCACGCAATTGTTTAAAGAAATCGTTTAAACAAATTCGCTAATTTGCAATACGCCGTTTACGAAAAAAATACCGCCGTCTCCGTCTCCGGACGCGCCGTCTCGAGTCGTCTGGTTAATTTCAAATCGAGACGCGATCCGACCACCCGTTCCGAAGGAATTAATTACCAAAGTGCGAATTCCAGTTTCAACATTTCAAAGCCGTACGAGTTGCAAATGGGCAAAGAAAAATTTCTTCCAGGGCCCAAACTGGCCGCCCGAAAATTCCGAAACATTGGATTCCTATAGAAAAAAGCACGCCGGGACAGATGCAGTTGTTTTCGGGAACGCAACGCTATTGTTTAAAGAAATTGTTTAAGCGTCATAGGCAATCGTTTTATGAGCACTTAACGCTATGCACAAACCCCCGTAGTGACGTCGCCGTCCACTGCCCCCCCCGCCCCCCTTGCCGCAGTGGGCGCGAGGCGCGTGCCGCCCACGCCGCACAGGTCAAGCGGAACGGCGGGCGGGCGGGCGGCGGCGGCGGCGTACCCCAAGGCCGGCGCTACAGTTAGACGCGCGCCCCGCGCGACCTTTCGGCCGCAGGCGCAGGCGGAAGAGGGAAGCGACGCGCCCAGGAGACAACGAGGCGAAGCCGCGCGCAGGCAAGTTAGTCTAAGAAGGGACCAGTTCGACAGGGCGGAAAACAAAAGAAAGTCACGCTAGAGGATGGCATTGCGAGAGGTTGTGTCGAAAGCTGTTACAAGCGAGCCACCTGCACTCGAACTCATTGAATTGAATTGAATTGAATTAATGCCTTATTTTACGTGGCGAGACTCAGGCCATGAGGCCTGCTCTTCCGTCTGACCACGCAAATTTCGCTACGCTCCTTTCACCAACTAGCAGAGAAAGGAGGTATATCTTGGGCGAGAAACAGGCGATTTCAATTTAGCTAAGAGGCGTCATTTAGGCTTGAGGATCTTTTACACGCAAGTAAATCTACTAACATGGGACAGCCGGCTTTACTTCCCCTCCGATCGAAGGCGTACGAAGGATTTTTTCGCCCTTAAAAATGCACGGCAACTTGGGTACAAGAGTCCGGTACGCTAACCGTTACACCATGGCCGCGCGCAATTAATTAACCATACTGCGATTTTCGCAGCTCTGCCCTTGGTAGGTATCAGCTTTTCACAGTTTCATCGAATCGGGAGCTTGAACCCCATAGTGACCCCATAGGGACGTCACTATGGTAACGTTCAAGCTCCCGATTGGATGAAACCGTCAACAGCTGATACCTGCCAGGGGGAGAATTGCATAAATCGCAGTATAATTGCACATAATCTGCAGTAATGCTGCCAGCAGTAGCTTTCAAAGCGGTCCCTTCGTACAGTAATCTGCCTATACACCAGGAAGCAGGGCCGAAGTGTCTTGGATCCCGTACTTATGTGACTCTCGAATGACGAAACCCCGGAAATGGGCAATGAATTTTTATTAATTGGAAAGTTAGGCTTCGCAAAAGAAATTTCATTGTCCCCTTGCAATTCTAGGGCTGTACATAATAGACGTATAGGTCATAAAACAGAATTTGCCAGAGAAGGAAATAAGTGTTTATTTCCATCATTACATGGCAATCGAGATAACTTAAGAATCCTACTAATGTAATCTCGATACTCGTAGTATGCTACTATTTATTTTGAGAGGCCCCAGTGCTGAAGATAAGAAAACAATATTTAATTTGAAAATGTTTCATCATTGCAGAGTTCCGAAAAAGGCAGTCCTAATGACCCGATCAATACAGAAGAACGCGATAGGTTATTGGTGATGCTTTGTCCTGACGTCAACTGGCTTTATCCCCTTTTAATGTTAAGTCATAAACATTAAGTTCATCGTTCACAATAATCATTGCGATAAAAATATGGATGCATCCAATGCAATGCTCGGTGCAGCGGCGGTTCGAGGAACAATTATTAGTACTGATGAAGTTATAGTAATGACCACTAAAACTGATGTACATAAATGAACTTCCAAATCAATTAACGCACAATGAGCGTGAACATCTGCTAATGCAGAGTGAGAACCTTAGAATAAATAAAAATATCAAAATAAAAAGGAATATGGTCGATTTTGTACGACAATATCGGGGATATCTAAAAAAAAAAAATTACTTTACACAGAGATGTATAAATTCATTTCCACTTACTAGGTTGACAGAGAATTTATTCTCTATTTATTCATCACAATATAAATCAGAAGCAGAAGCTACAACAAAGATAATAGCAATACTGTTCTACCGAACCTCTTATCTCCGCAAGAACCGAAATGATGTTTGCAAGCGCAATGCAAACCTAATCACATCTCGAAGCGCCGACTAAAATTATGAGGTGCGCGAGATCAAAAAGTGAATCGGCAGTTCTCTTTGCCGTCACGACAGCAAATCTCTCTGGCGGGAGCTAACAAGCAGGAAGCTTTAAAGTTCAAACGAATCACAACTCAAATAATATAAAATGATGTTGGAGAAATGATAAATAACAATACATTTATTTAAAATAATCTGTTAATGAATTTCCGAATCGTAGAAATAATTAAAACGGTCATTGGACAAACCTACGACCATGCCATAAACAATCCATGGTACCGGGCCATAAACAGGCTCGGATAGAGTGGTTGAAAATGTTAGATGATTAGATTCAACACTTACAGATCGAAATGCATGAGAATCAGTGTAAGTCGCAGCTGGATTGTGGGCTGAGTGCGAGTCCTGTGTACACCGAGGGAAGAGTTGTATTGAACTGTTCCACGTCCATTCATTCTGCGAATTGTTTCCTCGAGGAGATAAACAAGATGCAGAAGGGGTCATCGTCTTCCTCTGATAACAGCGATCCTGCTGTCGAGTTCACTAGTTCAGGCCGAAAGAATGAGGAAACTATGGGCACAATTTCTCATCAAAGCAGTCGCAGAAAGACGCCCCAGATGAAGTACGCCAACGTCTATTCCTTCGGAGAGTTAAATTTAGACTGCGGAAATAGAGAAAATATTCGTGGTTGTAGGCTTGGTGTATGACCATTATCAGTTCGTGTTTTCAAGAAACACTACTATTCGAATAACAAAAAATAAAATGAGCAAAATATAAGATGATTTGCTTCCACAATGTCATTCAAAATTTGCCAAAATTATGTCTGAGAAAAAAAATTAAATACAATAACAAAATTATACTCCCTCATTAAGACTTTACCATTTTTTGTCATCGCAAATGAATTTTAAAATAGTCTGAGTGCCTCACTAAGAAGTATATATGATGCATGATTTCACAAATTATGACGACCTCAGACGGGAAAGGTATTTTTGACAGTTTCACATGCAAAATGAGAAAAATTGAAGGATGGAGTACTTATATTATATTTGTTAGTTATTGTTATTATAAATCCACTCAACAGTGGCAATCAGTAGAAAAACCAAATTGTTATTCGTCCAGCCAGCAACTTAAATGGGAAAACCATCGTGATCCAAACAAGAATGTATTCGTAAAAGAAAACATTCGGTAATGATTAGGCAACCGTTCCCAGGCCCACTAAAATTGAATCGTTTATTTAAAAAACCCGTGAAACCCCAAATTCCTTGTTTCGAGAAAACTGAGAATAACTCTCCCAATTTTTCAGATTTCAAAACATTTTTTTTTATTAAAGAAGTTAATAAATAAATATTTTTCACATAAATGTACATTAAATCAAGCGTCTATCTTACTGGAACAATAATCCGTCGCTAAAGCGTGTTTTGTATTTTGGCGTTGGACGTGTTTTTGAAATAAACGATTCAATTGAATAAAATGTAAAAACGCGGGTCCCATTAACCGTACGCCACTTCGTTGTTCACAAGCGCATTCTCCAATACGCAGACGAAAAAGTAGGGCCATTGCTAATATTGTGCAGAAAAGGTGAGAGGATGAGGGAGACTAGAGAGTAGTGGGGGAGGCCTTGAAAATGACCTACAGCCAACTAAATTTATCGTCTCTGGAATAGCGGCTCGAAAGCGCCGTCTGCGTTCGTTGCTTGCAATAATTCATACTCCGCCTCCGCACCTTCAGGTGACCAATACTGCGCTGCGGTCACAACGTACCCTCCTGGCACCTTCTTTATGCGCCCTTTCCATTTAATATTATTTCCCAAAGTGTTGTTTGAGTAAAAGGGTAGCCCACTAACTCCATAATAGTTGATACCGTTGCCTTTTAACTTCAATGATATCTAAATTACATAACGTTGGAATAAAAAACTGTTGACTTCAGCAGAAGTACAGTACTGTTGGATAGTGAGCTGATGCAGGACACAGAAGTGGCAGTTGTATACTAAAAGTAGACGGAGAACAACGGATTTACTTACCGTAAAGTTGGCGGACGTACGTTAAACGAATAAAAAAGGCAAATATGAAAATCGCATCTGACAGACAACTGACATATCTGACAAATTGTTCACTAAAGGCATTCACATGCGTTATGCTGAAGATATTGTTCTTGGTTTCCAACATCACTGCAAAGTTTTAGAACTAATTTAATTAGTGTGGAATCCAAAACATTATGGAACGGTTCAACTAATTGTAAAAATCTGTATATAGCGATGTTATTGTGTAAATAAAAGGAGATCGTGTTGGATCTATTCAATACCAATTTCAATGTTCGCATATCAATAAGAGGATCATTTGCGGCTCGTATTAAAAGAAATGGGTGATTAGCATTATCCCAGCGTGGGCTACAACCCCACACTTCTTTTGTTTGCTACCAGAAGGATAAATTCCCGGAGTGGGCACCTCGTCACTTGTGCGTTTATCCTTTCTCCCCTCGGACAACACGAACGCTTTGGGCTATTGGTATCCTCATCCCGCCGGAACGCAGTTATCCCTCACGGAAACCTCCCTATTCAATATATGGGTCGGCCCGCCTTCCCAGCTAAGAGCTACTTGCTTTCCAGGCCAGTGCCCTAGTTGAAACGACGCGCCACTCACAATGCGCGGGGACAAGTCCCTCCTCTATGCACAGAGTATCGACCCACTGCCACGACGAAGCCGCGATCCCAAGAAGGAATGATCACGTGCAGTCTGTGGCCTGTTTCTTAGCTTACTGCTCCGGCATTCGCCTGGTGTTACACGGAGAAACCACGGAAAACTTCCGATGAAAGCAGCCGGCCGCTAGAATTCTTCTCCAGGCAGCGACTGAAATCACTAGCTATCTAGCTAGTGACGAAAATTCTGCCACCGTCGGGACTCGAACCTAGTACCTCCCAGTCAGAGGGACTGCAGTGACATCTGAGCCGTCTCTCCCGGTGACATCACTCATGTCGCGCATGCGTAGGCAAGCCACAAAAAGACAATAGAACATCAACGTATGAACTATTCTGCTCGCTTACATAATGACGAAGAAAATTGGCATTTTTCGATTACCAGAGAGTTTACCTTATTTGATCAAATTGTTCTACTGTGTGATTCGGCAAATACTATTTTAATTGATAGTCACCCAGTGTAATGGCTGGTGAAGGAACTGAGAGTAGCCTTGCAGACATGAAATGCCTTGAATCGCCTCGTGATTTAGTCAACCAATGGCGCAATTGGTAGCGGGCGAACAAACTAATTCCTTGGGATTTCGATTTGCAACCACAACACATTTTATGTCAGTTTGCAAATAAAAAAGGGGAAAAAAGCATTGTTAATTATACAAATCAGTCGAAATTCTTGTTCAGATAATAATTTCATTGTATTGACGTAAATAATTTATATGAATTTTCTTATTTTTCTCGTCCCCAACGAGTCTTGTCACTAACTTGGAAACGCGAAGCGAAGCATCAAATGAACCCTATTATTAGGTTAAGTAAGATGCCATTCCCGCCGGTCAGTTCACGGCTTTGCCGTTGGCGCTGCTGTGGGAGCCTATTTGTATTTAGCCAGTAAAGGGCAATTGGCCTTATTGCCCTTAGATCTCGGGTTTCCTAGTCGGACATCCAACCAGGAACAGCGATGCCTCGAATTCGCTTAACCTTCGTGACTTCACGAAGTTAACGAATTGGACTAGCGACGCCAGTTTTGTGGCCTTTCAGTAGAACCATCCCAGCATTCACCTGGATGACTGAGGGAAACCACGAAAACCGCGGTCAGGACGGCCGGTAAAGAATTTGAGCCCAGGCCTTCCGAATGCGAAGTCAGCGCGCTACACCCTAAGCCACTTCGCTCGGTGTCGGAGTCTATAGCTGTGTCCAAAGGCGGCTTCCACAAATGCGGCATTCGGCAAATCCCTTGCAACCGCTCGCCGAATCCCGAGTAGTGTGGACGGGTTGCTTGCGATTCGCCGAGCACCGAACATTCGGTATTCGCCCTACCCACCACGTGTCGGTCTTTAGGACACATCAAAGGGAGCGAACATTCGCCGGACACATGAGCTGTTCGGGATGCGGCATTCGGCGAATCCCGAGTAGTGTGGACGGCGCCTATGGTTCGGCACTCGCCGAACACATCGACTGTTCGAGATTAGTGGAGCTGTTCGGCGAATGCCGAATGTGTGGAGCCGCCTTAACGTCGCGCCCCACGACGCCCCGCGAGCGCGGCGGAAGACTGGGCGGTCGGCGCGACGATGCGGAGGACGCTCTCATTATGTCGCTGATCCCACCGCAAACGAAGCGCAGCGAACCGCCCGCCAGTAAACGGTTTAGCGCTCGTTACGCGGCCCTCGCGCCCGCCCCTGCGCCCGGCCCCGCGCTCGCGAGAGCTAATCGATCTCTAGAATCGATATATATCCTGCTACTGACTTACAAAAATACGTTCACCCAAACTATGCTGGTGGGATGAAATAAATAAATAAATAAATAAATAAATAAATAAATAAATAAATAAATAAATAAATAAATAAATAAATAAATAAATAAATAAATAAATAAATAAATAAATAAATAAATAAATAAATAAATAAATAAATAAATAAATAAATAAATAAATATGTGTAGAAGTTTTCTCACCTAACCACCGGGTGGCCGTGACATTAAAATTGGTGACATCTAAATAAATGAAGTCTGCACATGAACGCAGGCGTTCAGGTGGTGACGTATTCATTTCTCTTGTATAAAAGAAGTTAACGTTGATAATAAGGTTTAATACAGATTGCGTCACTGCTCGTGTGTAAAATAATATTTGTGGTTTTTAGGGGCTTATTAAGACCGTACGAACGGTGACATTTAATGCCGTGACCGGCATAATTAAATAATGCTATGTTAAGGTAAACTGAACCGTTACTTTAATCGATACTTCAATCTCGTCATTCCTTCGAACTAGGAAGAAGGAAGTCGCTCGAGTTAATCCTATTTGAATGGAATAGGAGGCGGCGATGACCTATAGACTCTACGTGCCAGCGAACACATTACTAATGCAGTGAGAGCGTTCTGCAAATATCAGCTATATCGAAAGCCACATTATTGATTGAAATGTCACCGCAGAGTAAGGCAGAATAAAGAAAATAAGCTGAAGCATGTAGTTTGGTTGTAGTAGGTACGTGGCTCAGTTCATAGTCCATTTCCTTCAATTACCTACGGAAAACTCAGTAACATTTGAAGATTCTCAAAAGTATAGCTTGTGCGAATAACGCAAGAATTACAGTCAGTTAAACTTGTAAACTTACCGTTTTTCCAGTGTTTCCAAAAAATGCTGTACACTGAATGCTGATGATGAACGAATTCTTCATATATTTATTTCGCAATACGAGTTATAGGCCTACATAACATTCCTAAAAGTCATCGCAGGGTTCAGCCAACACCTAGATGGAAGTTGCATTTCGTTGCCAGCTAAACTATTTTTTTCCCACATCTGACATTATAAGTGAAAAGACGGACGGAGTTTTTGCCGCAAAAATCACTTTCGGTACCAACGCCCCACAAAACGTGAGTTGTGACTATAGCAATAAATTAGAGACTACATAAAGAAAAATCCACTTTTTATCAGCGACCAAATATAAGAAATGAAATTTTCCGTCAAAAAAATGGACTCTTCGCGCTCCGGCATTTCAATACCACGTCGTGGTAATCGAGAACATAAAAAACTTAAGATCATCCACAGAACGTGAAGTTAACTTACCTTCTTTCCAGTGTTTCCAAAAGATTCTGTACACTGAATGCTGACTATGAACGAATTCTTCATATATTTATTTCGCAATACGAGTTATAGGCCTACATAATTTTCCTAAAAGTCATTTTATCGCAGTTTTTTTTTTTTTTTTTTTTTTTTTTTTTTTTTTTTTTTTTTTTTTTTGGTTCAGAGGTAAACAGTAGGGGCGCAAGGCGCAGGGTACTCACCAGGTGCGGCGCGCGAAGGCGGCGGCGGTGGCGGTGGCGACGGCGGCGGCGGCAGCAGCGGGCGTAGAGCGCGGGCGCGGGCGAGGGCGAGGGCGAAGGCGAAGGCGACGGGTCGCGGGGCGTGGGCGTCGGCATCAGGGGCGAAGCGGCGCGGCCGCCAGCCCCGCGCACAGCGCCACCTGCCACACCACACCACGCGCTGCTCACCCGCTCACCCGCCCAGCCTCAGGCGGCCATCGCCGCATGGTAGTGTCATTACACTCATTACGCAAGAAGAGAGAACACCGAATCGTCTATCAATGCACAGTCAAGGCCACTCAAGCTTAAAACGCGAAATGTGACTAATTCGTTTTTTCGTGTGCATCTACTTCTGTGGCCATGAGTCCCGTAGGTGTAGTGCATGTTTTAACATGGAAGGGGCTATTGTTTTCCCGCTAGAGGGCGAGATCCGGCTCGGACCTAAATGCCGGCTTGCGGTGTTTTCCCAACCAGGTATCTCCCACCAGCAAGTCAGTGTTCCAGCCGCGACAAGTGCTAAGCTCCACACTGGCCTTCCGACACATGAGGCAGAGTAGGGAGTGTAAGGAGTGAGGAAAAAGTAAGAAAGAGGAAGGAAAGATCGCGCGCGGTCCTGGCCCGTTTGATAGAGTACTGCTCCGACATTCGCCTGATGTTGTACGGAGAAACCACGGAAAAATACTGATCAGAGCAACCGGCCGCTAGAATTCTCTTATAGACAGCAGATATGTAGCTAGTCTCGGAAATTCTGCCATCGTCAGAATTCGAACCCCATGTCCCTCCTGGTCAGAGGTACTGCAGGGACATCAGCTGATTCCCTTACTCACTCAATCTGGTGTGAAATTTGACATAGTTTTGTAGGTTTCTTTTACGATGTACGTAATCATTATATAGAGACCGGAAATTCAGGCATTTATTTTACCTAAAAGAGGCACGCAAAAATACATTTATTTTACCTAAAATAGGCAGACAAAAATACATTTATTTTTACTAAAACAGGCCTGCAAAACAGCGTTTATTCTTGCTTAAGTAGGGGCCAAACAGTTACATAAACTACGAAAAATTATATTTACAAGTAAAAGGAATTATTCTAAAAAAATCATATTTATGAAAATATTAAACTTGGCTCAGTGCGTAGCGCACTGGATTCGCAACCAGGAGGTCCGGGTATGATCCCCGGGCCGGCCATCATCACCGTGGTTTTCCGTGGTTTCCCTTCGCTGAATAGGTGAATGCTGAGATAGTTCCGAAAATTCCAGGAACATCCCCACCTTCTACCATCATCTAGTCCTTTCACCCCTCATCATCACCTTACCACTCCACTTCAATCCTAATAATAATAATAATAATAATAATAATAATAATAATAATAATAATAATAATAATAATAATAATAATGTGTGTGTCTCTGTGTGTTTGTGTGTGAATATCATCACCATCACCATAATTTCATCCCATCCTCCAGGGCTTACAACCTTGCGGTGTAAAAATGGAATCAGCATTAAAATGCTGATTCTCCCAATACCAAAATTAATGTGCACCTACCCCAATAGTCATGATTGAGCCCCGGTGGGACGCACGTATCGCGTACCCCATGTTGGCCGATCCGCGAAACAAAAAAAATAATAAATTTTAGTAATAAATATCGTAATAAATAAATCCTACCGTTAATAAAAGAGACCTAACGTTAGAAATTTTAATTAACACTTAAGGGGTAAGGAAACGATCGGTTCTTTGTAATCTTCGTTCCATGTGACCATTCTTTGCGATGGATACGAATCTGTTCTCCCCGCGGTTCTGTGTCTTCGATATGCTATTGTGGATTCTTTTCCGAATCTTGAAATGACATCAGTAAACACGGAAACAGTTTTTTTTTTATCTTCGCACTAGAGTAATTGGCAGCAACGAGACGTGTGTATCATAGACAGAGATATGTCCTCCAAAGGGATCCCAGGCCGTACTCAAAAGTAGGATGGGATTTCTCATGAACGAACAAAGCCTGTCGGCATCAATAAAAAGACTGGCATCGTGTTTCTTTTTCATTTAGATTTTTAACACAGCCACTTCCTGCGCAGCAAGACAAAACCTTCGCGTAATTATTCAAGGTTGCAGATGTATATCTAGTTTGATCGAGATCGGTGTCAGGAAGGGAAAAATGTAAAACAGTGACGTAATAGGCAAAAATACAAAATGGGAAACATGGATATCAGAAGCCAAAACAAGTTAAAAAAGCGAAATGAAAATTTACTAAAACAACTCCAGAAGTCCAATTATGTTATTCCTTTTGTTGAAAGCCATTAAATGTTAACAACAACAAATATGCTTTTTTTTAATTTCCGGGCTCCAGCCATCATTAGGAACAGCTCTTTTATCATAGTATGATGCAAACCGCAATGCACTTAGGGATTACGGATTGCTGGGCAGTGGATCAGGCGGGGCATGGTCGATGCAGGGACGCCATTTTACCCAATACAGAACGCGAGGACGACATCACCGAAGACCTTAAAATTTCTTAACAACATCATACACTCGTAAGCACAATAACTTCTGATAGAGAACGTCGGTTTCAGTTTTATGCACAAAGTTGAGTGAGTTTTCTCGAATGAGAGACATCTGCTGGGGTCTTCTAACGCACTGCACGTCTCTTTGAAGGCCACGCGAGAGATAGATTTAGCTTTTATTGCTCCATTTGCGGAGCGCCCGCAGCGCCATCTACGCACGACATAACACGACTCACGCGTTATCTAGTAATGGCTTATTTCATCTACAAGACAATATTAAAATAAATCGTACAGGTAGTAAGGTTGCAAAGATATTATCATAAATAGTATAATAGCTGCAGTAAAGAAAACGGTAACTACAGCCTATAAACTTGCTGTGCCACCGAAACTTACAGAAAAGTGTGGATATGGGGAACAATAACTGTCGACATATAGGCAACTCTTCTCCAGAATGTATTACCAGAGAAGAGGTATCACTTTCTACAGCCATTATGAAAATTTCTAGGAAAGGCTCACTCTATTGGAGAATGTGTAATCAGCATCTGATACTGGGAAATACTGTAGTACTGATAGCAATGAGGAGCCTAAACCTGTTAGCAGCTATGGGATCACATTAAGGGAGTAAATAGGTTTGTGTGTGTTATACGTATATAAGCGTAGAGGCGAGGTTGTGGACGATTTTCTGTAGTGTTGTTTTGTTGTTGAAGGAGCCAAAGTCTGGAAGGAGAAAACATGTGTCGTCCGCACCTGGTTTAATTAGTTTGGGAAAAAGTTTACTAGATTAAGCTGTGTTCGCCTGCCTGGCGGAAGGTTTTCCCAATCCATTTACCCCCCCCCCCGGGTTTTCCAATTCGGTTTTTCACCCACGGTCTCTTCTCCCCGACGTTGATACGATGGATAGGCCATCTGGAAATGCCAAAATTCGGAAGGTTAGGCTATTGTTGGGTGTAGGCTTTGTAATCGCCTGTAAAGGCCTTCGACCCAGCTCCATACTACCTGCTATATATTTTATATTTGTAGTAAATGCTCATATAGAAAATAAGTTAAATCTCTCAAGGTGTAGATTTAACTTGGATTAGTGGAACATTTCAAAGGGAATACAACACTTCAATGGGACACTTCAAGGGGAATAGACAATTTAGCAATAGAAATTTAACAGGAATAGTTAAGCTAGCTCAGCTGTTTTTTGCAGCAAATACTTTGATGCAAATATATAGTAAAAGTCTTTACTTTTGTCATCAGGCAATCAATGTAATAATCATAACAATATTAAACCCACTAATACCAGTACGCGTGAGATATGATCTGAAAGTTCAAAACTATAGTAATATTCAAACAAATAATCAAATTCTAACAAAACAGACAACACGCGAGTATTAAAATAAGTGCAAACTGAGTAATGTAGTAAACTGGCTAGTTCGGTAAACAACCTGATAATATTACCCACCCACTTTACATGAATATTTCCCTTCCCCTCGAAGGCGGGAAGGCGCATTTAAACTGTGTTGATAAATCGTATCTCTTGCCATGGCAAGGATTTTAGTTTGGTATTGAAAGAGGAATGGCAAGAATTACGAAACGTGTCATGCCAAAAGCTCTGTAATTTGTGGCCAACATGAAGTACACGCCATCGTTCGTGGCGCTTGTTGCAGTCACGATGACACATCGGGTACAACCCAATTTTAAAATGGAAAGTGTCAATTAACTACTAGCATCTCAGAATATTTGTCACTGACGGCTAGCCATTTCAAAGCAATTCTATGAAATTACAGTTACGAGTAATGTTGAGAATTAAAGATACTAATGATGTTAAATTTATCTAAAAATTGACGAAACTTTCGGCGAAATTAAAATTTTTGTTAGAGTGTGAATCGTAAAATTGTCATTGTAAAAGTTATTTCGAATGTATGGTACAATTACAGTAAGACATTACGCAGTTGTAAAAATACTGCACCATTGGCAATATTATAGCTGAGAAAAATATTAATGAGTGACTAAGAGCTACGTATCACTTCGTTTGTTTCTATAATCCTTACAAAAAACAAAAGTCTTCAATGCAAGTTCAATAATTGTCATTGCCAACAGACTTATTACAATTTAAATGAGATCGTTGTCAACAACGTGCTTACATAAATTGCTCCATTTCGAACTACGTAGATTGGATTAATATATTTTATTTCAAAGAAGAATTAAAACATTAAGTATGTCACACGGGATAATAAATAACAGTTCACTCAGTGATAATAAATAAAAATCATAAATTTAATTTAATGTTCTTCTAAATTTCAATCGTATTAAAGACTTTAAGTTCCGCAGCAATATTTCCAGTGCTTTTAATATTCACAAGAATATACGAAGAAATTTAGGAACACGAGGTTCATTAATATGTATGATATATAATTTTATTTCCTCCCCACCGAAGGACAACACATCATTTTCAATACTACATATGAATAGTTCTAAAGAAACCTCAAGGTTTCTGTAAAATTCGTACGTCAAATATGCACCATGTTGTGAATATTCATGTCGACTAACCCTTACAAGCAGAATGACTTAACTGTTTGTACGTGGTATACCTGCAGATAAATCTACTTTCTAATTTTCTTACATTATGTTATTATGTATCTAAGTGAATTATTGACTCCGTAGTTAAGCCTCGGAGTACGAGTGATTTATCCAAGTAGTGGATTTGTCGCACAACGTACACAAGATAATGTGATCAATTAATGAAAAGAGTATCAGGAATATATCTCGAGATAGAAACTTTGTAGAAGTTTAGTTTACCATTAACAAACTAACTGAAAACCGCTGTCTACGACTGGAGTTTCCAGAAAAAGAGGGAATAATCTTCGTTTCTCATAATAACATTGATCTTTCTGCATCCACAAGCCAGGGATGATATTTTGATTTACGTTATCCTGAATCTATATATGGGATAAAAGTAACGAGTTATTTTATTTTTACGATAAAAAGGTTACCGTATACTTTTCACTATTATAAGTATATTAGTGAATGTGAATAGAATGTTCAGTCTATTCCAAGAAAAGCGTTCTCGAAAAAACAACCACAACCACGAAAGCTGAAATCTTCCTGATCTCACCAAGTTACCTTAAAGTACTAATCTACTTACGAGTAACAAACTATAATTTTGCTGTAGTGGTAGATCACTGTAGATGCGTTTTATGAAAATGCCTTCTATGTTCAAGATTTATTTCCAGCACTCAGCACCAGACAACTAGCCTGTTGCTGTAGGTTTCTGAGTTTCCAAGCGTTTATTTTCGAAGCGGTATTCAATTTAATGATGAAAGCCAATGAAAGAAAAATACATTGTATAATAGAAAGAAAAATACCTATAAAACATCACTATCAACCCTCAACTCCGGCTGTCAATAATCAAAACCATTTTTTCGGCCTTTGTCCTAGACGCAAAGAAGATAGTAACAAGTACCAATGGGAAACCCCATGGATAGCTACATACATTGTTGTATTAATTTTCTAGAGCAACCTTAATTTTGTCTTATTGTTGTATTAATTTCCTAGAGCAACCTTAATTTTGTTTTATTGTTGTATTAATTTTATAGAGTAACCACCATTTTTACTGATTGCCGATTTTGTAGCAGAAGAGATTATACATTTTCTTATATTGTACTGATTACCGGTTTTGTAGCAGAAGAGATTATACATTTTCTTATATTGCATTGCACTGATTGTCGGTGGCGTCTAAGCTGTAACGGTTAGCGTATCTGACTGTTGTACCCAAGTTTGAGGGTTTAAACTCGATCAAGCCGTGGATTTTTAAGGGCGAAAAAATCCTTCGTACGCCTTCCTTTGGAGGGAAAGTAAAGCCGGCTGCAACATGTTAGTAGATTTACTGCATGTAAAAGATCCTCAAGCCTGCATGAAGCCTTCGAGCTAAATTTGAATCGGCTGTTTCGTCGCCCAAGAAATACCTCCTTTCTCCGCTAGTGGGTGAAAGGAGCGAAATTTGCGTGGTCAGACGGAAGAGCAGGTCTCATGGCCTGAGTCTCGTCACGTAAAATAAGGCTTCAATTCAATTTTCAATCCGCTAGGTTGCCTCTTAGCCTTTCGGCCTTCTCAGCTACCGCACCACGGATTCCGGGGACATCTCCCGCGCCCCTTCACATTTCATTCAGCTTTTGTTCGGATGGGAGCATCCCCTCCGCGTCTGTCGGAGGCCCGTCTCTGACAGCCACTGGCTGTTAGAACTGCCCGATGAAGCCAGCCGGCACATCTCAGCCCCGGAAGACCAGCTTGGGAAATAGGTTTGAAGTGGTGAAACATGGTGGTTGGGAGAACCCAAAGATACCTCCACACATGAAAAAGTCTACGCCTAGGCAGGAAACCGTGACCATTCGATGAATCGATTATTTTATTGTTCCCTAACGTATCAACTGTTAAGGTATTTAGTCCCGTAAGCAGGGACAGATCCAGAGGCGAATTTCGGGAGAAGAATTTTTTTTTTAATTCAAAATGTTTTAGTCGAATGTTTCATATCACAGAGTATGTACAATGACGCAGGCTAACCTCAGCCCATGTTACGATACAATTTAATTCGTTTTAATGTTTATAGGAAAATATTGTTTACTTGAAAGTTTCGTGATAAGTAAATAATTCATAGTTATTGAAAAGTTTTGGGAGAAAAAATGTCCCCCATTTCCCTTCCTGTGGATCCGCGCATGCCCTTAAGTATAGTGCACGTTTTAATCACGGGATGTGGCGGTGTTCTTCCCCATCTGGATGATGAGATCCGGCGCCGACCTGTACGACGGCTCGTGGGGTTTTCTCCAACCAGGTATCTACCATCAGTGGGGATACCGCCCCAGCCGGGATTCCTTCCGACTGGTCTCCCGACATGAGTAGTGCATGTAAGTGTGTAAGAGGGTGAGGCTAGAAGAAGGAAGAGGGAGATTAGGTCGCATGCTGACTGTGGCTCGTTTCTATGGATACTGCTCCGGCGTTCGCCTGGCGTTAATCGGAAAACTACCGATCTGAGCAGCCAGCCGCTAGATTTCTCCTCCACACAGCGGCTGAACTCGACTTATGTGGCTACCGAATGCCTCAAATCTTACCACCGTCGAGACTCCAATCATAGGAGCTCCCGGTCAAGGGCACTGCAGTTACATCAGCTGAACCCCTAAGCAACCCCACGCGGTCTGACCATTGAGGCTCCCACCTCAACAACCTCGGCTAATCAGGTCGGCCAAATACTCTTAGGTGAGACTAAGAAACTCTCTCGTCGCCAAGGAGTGTTTTCCGTTTCTACAGAAAGCGTCTCTTTGGAGGCGATAATCCGGCGCCTTCAGAACCAGTGCCGGGTGGCTCTCCTCTGAGCGGGGGTGGCGATGGGGTGGGGGAGGGGTGTCGGCGCAGGTGTCGGCGCGGGGCGCGTAACGAGACGTCGCCACGGCGACAGCGACGCCAGCCGCTAATAAACAAAACGCGCGGGCGCGGGGCACCTCCTCCCTCGCCCCCACGAGCCGCCACCGGCGACAGTCCCTTCTTTCTTCCTCCACACAAAGCAGGGGATTCAATATACACTTCAATGGAGGTAATCAGTTCGTATTTCAACCGTGCATGTGTTATAACAACAGTAATTTTTTTCGAAGAGAAAGTTTGTTCTCAATTTCTCTCCTTATGTTACATACATTTCTTCAATGTCTTTGATGTTACGTACATAAATAAATTTTTAAAAAAACTGCATTGTTAACTACTAGTTGTATGATGCCAATTTAAGTTAGTCCGAAGAAGGTTTTCAAGGCAACTTTAGCTTTCAAGGGAGTCAAAATAGTTTTAGGTCTCTAGGGAACTGGGACAAACGAACGTGTTTTAAAAAAAACAATAAATACATAATGTATGAACGGTGTTTTATCATCCCTAACTCTGATTTCTATATTACAGGATCAAAAGCTCTATAAGTTGTAGCGGAAATACTAAATTTACCCATTTTACCACGTAATCGTGACACATTGCAATTTACCAGGAAGTCCTACTTCCGACAATCTAACATTCTTCATTCTTGTCTGATTATACTGCTAAAATTACGAAAAATGGTAAATTTATATATTTACGTACAATGGGAGATGATACAGAATTGTATCCACGTCGGAGATAAAGCCCCTCGTAGTAACGTGCTGGGGACTTTACAATTCTCCCTCGTGTATAAAACTATTTTAATCCCTAGTAACTATTTTGGAACAAATGAACTAGTTAATGAATTCACCAAAATCAGCAGTTTAGGCTGGGTAATGGAGGTTTGCGAGCCGATTCGTAAATCATGACAACTAATTTTCCTTCGCGTGACGTGATACAGGACGTGAAAAAAGATTATGATACACGGCTGAAAATGTGAACAACTGTGTATGTAATAAATCTGAACAACTATGTGGTCGTTCAGTCGATGAGCGAAAACGTTCATTTACACGAGTTACACAGAGCCTCTTTCCAACATATCTGAACATTCCGTAATTCTTCGAGAGTAACTATGTAGAATCATTTTTGCCGTTAGGGTACGACATCTGCAAGTACGTAACTTTGGGTGAGTAATGCATTTCGAACTGATGAGTAATAATGATGAGTAAAAGCGTATGTAACACTACTCAGATTTTTCTCACTTCCAAGGTTCCCTTTTACCAATATATGAGGCGTTCACGTTCTACTGAGAATTTTTGACATAGTTTGAATCAAATAAATGCGCATAAAGCTGACAACGGAAGCTTCTTATTGGGAAATCCACTTTCATCTTAACTCAGCTGTAAGAGCTAATTAGACGCCGGGGCTAATTACTTTTCAAATCTAACAAGAACAAATGAATTTCCAAAGTTCTAAGCAGAAAATACAAATTAATCAACGATAAAATAATTATCGTATTTTATTAAAACCTATGTCCACGAATAAATATTTAGGTGTTTTGTATTCCCATAATTTTAGCCGCAGATCTTCAACGTTTTTTTGCAAAGATCCATCAATAATAAATCAAGCAATGCCTCTTCACTTACTTCGTTTATTTGAGGTGAATCCAGTCTTTTTCAAGAAGTTGACATTTCTGCGTTCCGTAGAAATCTTTGTACATTAATGTCGTACAGCTTCGACACTTACAACTTTCACCGGCGCACACTTCGTCCTTGTCGTCCGTTCCGTCAACGACGAGACCTTTCCATCATGCCCGCTGTGAACGGCACAACGGGAAATGCTAATTAGAAAAAGAATAATGGCAATTTTATGTACCTAAATGCGGTGCATGCAAGAGGCGCGGAGGCAGGCCTTGGAATTTTATTGGTAACAGTAGCATTTTATTGGTAACGTGAGAATGCTGAAATTATCTGAGAGGGGTTGGTGCGGACGGCAAGGACTGCGTATGAGGTGTTTCCGCCTATGCGAGCGGCGGCCTGCTGCAAAGTTGCACGTGCCCATTATCACTGGGTACTGGCGCAAATCGCGATCGATTTCAACTTCATTATGGAGATTAGCGATTATGCGGAGCTAATGAACAGTTAAATCGCGAATTTTTTACGAACCTCATTCGGAGATTACGATTGCATCACTTAATTTCCTCAATGAAGTCCATTACTGGTAACATTTAATAAAGCGGTTCTATTGTATCACGAGTACGTTGCAAGAAATCGCAGACCACCGTAAACTCACACTTCACTTTGAATCTGATAAATGTTCGTGTACAGTAATGCTATAAACAATTGGAATTCTCAAAATATTCATTTGCCGGGTCTAAGTGATCCGAACAGTACATACGTAACAATGTGATATGAGAAAACTATGAAAAATGTTTCGCTTAAGAAAATAAAATATAGACAATGAGTAATGAAACAAAGTCGTAAGTAAAAGGTCGAGTGCTCACTTGTCAAATAAAAATTGTTACAGATTTTTTTTCTTTGGACCACATAGACCAGAATAGTACAGCAGGGTTAAAATCGTGTAGGCTTCCAAGAAAACAAATATACTGTTATTTTATTCAATATGCATCTACGTAATAAGAAAGTTCGAAAATTAAAATAAAATCATTATACGCCTGAAAGAATGCTTACTCATCATTTCACATCAATTATATTAGAAAGTATTATTTTGTTAAAACATAACTTATAGTAAAACTGGAAAAAGAAAATCCAAAAATAAGCGATAATCTCATTTGACTTGGGTCCGAAAGCAAAAACGTAACCAGGAAAATGTAAATAGAGATTTTCTTGCCACACCTCAATGTAGTATCTTACTTGTACGAAAACAGTTACATTTGAAAAACGATTTTCCTTCGCATTTAAACTTGTGC
This sequence comes from Gryllus longicercus, assembly GCA_038098605.1. Taxonomy (NCBI): domain Eukaryota; kingdom Metazoa; phylum Arthropoda; class Insecta; order Orthoptera; family Gryllidae; genus Gryllus; species Gryllus longicercus. Next base: position 243,586 of record JAZDUA010000223.1, on the reverse strand, counting down.
ACCAATTTTATCGATTGATTTTAAGTTAATTAATTAGTTCGAACGCATTCATTTTACTTTTGTGTGTAAGTTCCGACTCATTTCTCAATTACGATACACGACGCAGCGTACAAGAGAACAGGCTTGTAGAGAGTAGCACCTTCAGAGTTCCCACCCGGGGGGACCTCTGCCCAAGAGGATGGGTAACCAGGGACGAATTTAAGTATTGTGAGGCCCCCAAGCAAAAAAATGTGTTACCCCTCCACCCGCAAAAATTACTCCATTTTTATTAAATAAAAACCTTATCTTAATACAAGTACTTTCTGTACAAATACAAATGAATACTAATAATTTTTATACAAAATTGTATATATATACATATATACATATATACATATATACATATATACATATATACATATATACATATATACATATATACATATATACATATATACATATATACATATATACATATATACATATATACATATATACATATATACATATATACATATATACATATATACATATATACATATATACATATATACATATATACATATATACATATATACATATATACATATATACATATATACATATATACATACATATATATTGTATTAAATACATTTTATGTTACAAAATATGTTGTGCATATTTTTCCAAAGCGCGGGGCCCCTCATGGATGGGGGGAGGGCAAGCGACCGCTGTACCAGGTGTTCCTTGGACTATATACACCGCGCCTGTGGGCAGCGGTGGCAACGAGGGGGCGATCAGCAGCGATCGACCTTTTGATCGGCGCCCATTCGGCCCATCGCGCGCCCCGCAGCCGCATGCCGCCCGGGTCGGATCGCGGGCGCACGCGGCCTCGGCGGCGGCTGCGGCGACGGCGGCGGCGGCGGCGGGCGGGCGGGGCGCCTGGCGGCCTCGCAGAGGAATCCCATGGGCGGTGCCCCCTTCCTCACCCCACCCCACCCCACACCGCCCCGCGCTGCCCCTTCGCTGCCGGTAAGCCACGTCCACTCCACATCCGTCTTCGCGAAACGACACGTGGTCCAAAAATCCCCCACATCACCCACTACCTTGCCACGAACTACTAGCATATATCAAATCCCTGCACTCGCCGAATTCAGACACACATACAAAATATTACCCGTAGAATCAGAATGCAGGATAAATATTATTTCCATACGTTCCAAATCAAATTCTCAAACGTTGAACCAGAGGACCCATAATACATCTCCCAATATGTGGAATGTAAGTTAAGAGTAAGCTAGTAAGTAATAAAAATTACATTTGTAAAGTTTTAAAAAACTATGTATGTAGTTACTTTCAGAAATAAAATTTACTTTAATTTTTTAAGGCCCAAATTATGCATTCAAAGGTCGGCTTACATTCACTTCATGAATAACAGACATACTATGACCTCGCTTTTCTACGCAAATGGTTATTTTAATCTTTTGACCCAGACTAGGGTAATATTTTTAATTACATGTTAACAAAATCAATTAGTTTAATTAAACATACTCTGAAAATAGATCTCTGGATAAATGAGAGTTTGCCTTGGTTTAATCGCTATGCCCGATGTACGAGTACACTAAATTCCACAGCTCCCTAGGGCTTAAACCGTTCATCAGAGGAAAAACGTCCAACCGATATAATTTATATGTAAGTTTGATTGACGACAATTAAGACGATATGTAATGTATTTATTGTTTTCTAACAGTGCGAATACAAAAATAAAATGTACTTCATTCCCTTCAAATTATATGGAGAACACTCTTATCTAGAAGTGCGAGTTATACGAGGAAAACACGTTTTCTGGAATAATGCATTTTCCAACAATTTCTAACAGATCACAGCTTCTAAACGTTCAATTGTCAAAAAATACCCGTAGGAAATTAAACTTAATTTCCTTGTGTACGAGAACACTGTTCATGTCACAGTTTCATGTCACAAGCAAAACCGTGGGAAAAGAGCAATTATTTTGCAGTTTGCAAGTTATCTCAGGACATCATTTACAAGGTAATACAAGTCGAAATGTGAATTCTACCTCTTCTTTCTCCTTTCAACAAGATTTATACAGAAAATCTTCTACATTTTGATCTAAGTTAACATATTTCTTCACCAGATGACTGGACTGCAACAGGTGCAATACAAAATAGCAAACTGCATGCGATTTGACTCTGTATGCCAATGTCTTCACTTCAAATTCGTGAAGAAGCATCCATACCTTTACTTCTTCAAACTTTTCCTACGGTTTTGATGTCTGGTAAATGGTCTCATGAAAAACATCTTTCTTAATGATAAAACTGAGACAAGTCATACTCTTCAAAATTTAATCGATTTGGAATGAAAAGTAGAGCAATTCTATAACAGAATATTGTGAGCGAGTCCTTTATGCATTTTCTGACCACGGAAACAAAAAAAACAATTGTTTTGCAAGCAGTGTTTCACGCAACACCTACCACTGAGCCCAAACTGCCCTTTAACTGCTGCTTAAATGCTGAGTCAACGCAGTAATCGAGAACACCTCCCTTCTCCCCCAATGAATCACGAGCTTCTTCGTCACTTCTCTTTCAAGTGCATTCTGATCCCCGTCGCCTACGAGCAGGAAGTTGAAAACATTCGTATTCACTTTAGATCATAAAATGACCATATTTACAGAATTACATATAAAAGAGTATGTATTTTACAATATGTTTTTTATTTTTCAGACACCAAAGAAAATCAAAAAATCCTTGTCACTGTGGGGTTCGAGCGAAAGTTGTACCAATGAAAAGCAACAAACATTTTACACTATATGTCTGCTACGCAGAGTGTATATACGTATATAATAATATACTATGATATGTATGTACTGTAATGTTGCTATATAAGGATGTATCATATAAAAGTCTGAATGAATCTTTTCCATGAAGTTTGTAATCTCGCGGAAGAGCGGGCCTGATAGCCAGAGTCTCGACATATTAATAAAGTTATATTATTATTATTATTATTATTATTATTATTATTATTATTATTATTATTATTATTTGAACAATGCATGTATTATAACAAAATTATATATTATTAGTATTTTCATTCCGTAGATGTCAATACGTCAACAAAGCAGTCACAAAAATTTAAGTCACTGTTATGACACAATTAATGAAACGTTGCTGACCTTATACCTTTCCTCTGGGCAATTCAAATGTCAACTAAAGAGACAGATATAAACTGAAATAAAACAATGAGTTATTACCTACTCGAAATGTTAGATCGCGATACCGAGATCACAAGGATTGTTCTCGTTGACAGTAATATGATCATGAAATAACGAAACGAACAAGGTTAGCAGTTTTTGCTGTCGAGCACAGGGTGATTTCTAATTAGACGAGACACACACCTACATCGTACGTTCGTTTAGACGTAATAGAAAGTTACATTCAGGAAATAATCAGTAACACAAAGTTGACAAACGTGTCTCTCATAGCTTTACATCACGAACGATAGTACGCAATACGTACGATTTTTAAAATATTAACAGCATATATTTTCTAAATAGACAATAAGAATTGTTCATGGAATCCAGAATTTCCATCATTTCTTTTCCAAACAAGAACTCAATGATCATTTCCATTCGACATGCGGAATGAATGACACACTGGCAACAAGACGGTAATATCAAAAACAGAAAATTATTATGTATATAAAAAAAATCTTGTAAAACAGAATTACTTACAACAGGTACGTATTAATATAATGTATCTAAAAACCGTCTTGCAATACATATGGAAACAAATACTCCTACTGAGCGTAAATGAGCGGCTGGGGAATTGACGGCGAACTGTGTTTTTAATTCAATTACATGAATCGGGATTACTTGCAAACTTCCGCTTACCAAGGCATTCACGGAGGAAAATGCCTGAAAAAAAGCGCATTCCAACGTCACGCCCCAATTGACGGTCTGTGTTCGATCGTGGAAGGTGCGAACTCCAGACCAATCGTACGGTATTCACTACGTGACCAGGCTCCGGAAAAACACCGATAATAACACCAATAGCCGATCGTAATGAATAAATTGAACTTATTTGAAACTATTAACTCAAAGGTCGCGTTCATAAAACCTTACAAATAAAAAATTAACACGTAAATGTTCTTAACTTGCTACTAGTATTTCAAGTATATTTATCCCCAGCAAAACATCATAATATCATGACCTGGAAATGGGCTGCGGCATTAACTGATGAACTAAGAAGATATAATTTATTTTTCAGGCAATTAGACTTAATAACTCAATACATTGATGTTTTCATCCTAAACTTAGGATATATTTAAAAAAGTTAGTTGTGGAACCTTGAAGAGTTGGATAAGAATAAAATAAACACTTTAGTTCATATTCTTCAGCTGGAGATCTTGAATATCATCATATTGTGATCAACACTAATTATCTCACAACAAAACATGGAAACGGTCTATGAGTGACAGGTAGAAGATTGACAGACAGGTGCTCCACGCTAGAAACAAAATGAGGTTTTTATCTGCTAATAATGGGCAAAAAAGCTGACCGATTTAATACCAACAAAAATCATACTAATAGTTTCAAATATAGAATTAAATTATTATTATTATTATTATTATTATTATTATTATTATTATTATTATTATCTTTGTCATTATTATTGTCAAACTTGAGTAATTTATCTCTATAAACCAGAAAAAGAAATAAACCATAGAAACCATAAGATAAAGAAGAAAGGAAGAAACCATAAGATAAATTACGTGTAGCTTGAATGCAAATATAATTATCAAGTAAAGTTACCATAAGTAAAGTAACAATACGAATTGAGAAGTTGAAAGGGAGCACGTTAAAATGAGTTATACTCTACAGCGGCAAAAACAATAAAAACCGACCGGATGTTTGGGAATGAGAAAAGCAAAATGATGTTCAGAAGCCAAGGAAGATGCATTCTCAGCATTTACTAAACGGATCAAGGGAAACTGGAAGAACAAACAATTTGGATGGGAGTAGTTGACACTGGTCGAAAATGTGATTTCTTTTCAATGTTATTTTGGAAAAAATATAATCTTACTATTTATTGAGCTTAAAAAATCAGGCAAGAATGTTTCACCCTCCAAATAATGAAATTCTAAATTATGTTTGAAGCTTTCTGTGAATTAAACTTAAATTCTGTTTTCAGAGGAAAAAATAGTACAAAAAAAAACAATTTATAAAATAAAATTGTTTCATGTTTTTATAAATTAAAATACACAAATCGAAACTAAATGGTATAACTGAATGGTTAAGCAGGTACATCAGCAATTAAAAATATATTCAATAAAAATCGGAAAAAAAGAAAAATATTGAAAATAATATTTCTTAAAAATAAATGTTAAATGTGTACTATGTTTTGCATTCTAGCAACATAAATGCATAGATATCACGCGAGCATTCTTCCGTTATCGGAATTATAAAAATAATGAATAAAACGGCTCAGACACAAATTAGACGTTTGTGAAATAAATGGCAATTATTTCGACATGTCAACTCCTACTAAGTCCCTCCTCCCATTTCAGTTTCGCATCAATAAGTGTCAAAAACACGGGTCCCATGCCTGGACACACAATTGATGAGCCATCGTTTATATTATTTTAAAATTGTATTGCTTTGATTTGGCATACGTAGATCAGTGTCACACAGAACTATAAACATGTAGAGCATATTTAATCTAATTTACAATACTATTTAAAATAACGTATATCTATCAGATTGATGAATTCTGTTGAGAAACCTTTATAAACAACTTTGGTCAGCGAATTTATTGAGCAAAATGGGAAATGTTTGATCGTAGTTCTGTGAGGGGGGGTTTCCAGTTTAAAAGGGTTGATGTGAGCGATATGAGGTTGGTATGATACAATTAGGTGGAGAAGTTTGTTATTTGTTGTCCTATGGAGTCTAGCTGAAATTATTTATGGAGTAGGGGTATTTGTAGGATGAATCAGTGGGCGTTTGTGATTGATCATAGGAAGTAATTTAGGTTATATTAAAGTGAATTGACATTTGTCTTGCAGCACTGATACAGACTGGGCTCGCATTTAGTAGTATGGGTCTTATAACCGTTTAATAAATCTGTGGTCACTGGGTAAAAGTTCTAAGTCAAAAATTTTAGTTTGGAGAAAACAAGGGTTTAATTATTGAGTCGCCTATATTTCCCACCGCCGAGCTATATTTCCCAAAGTTTTTTTGTCGTTAAGGAGGCAACATTTGAATTCGATTGTTTCACTAAAATAAAATATAGATCCTTAATTATTAGTTTCAGTACTTAACCCAGTTTGACCTACAATTGACTTGAGTACATTTACTCCGTGACCACAGAGATTATGATTCCAGTTTTATACGCGAGATGAGCCACTTAACGTCACCCGCGAGCGGCGTCGGGCGTTCGCGCAGCGAAGCGCAGCACCTCTTGCGCAGACGCACGACCCAAACAGCGGCACCGCAGCGCAGAGCACGCACGCACGCACGCACGCAGGCGCCCGGCAGCCAGGGCGAGGCCAACGCGCAGACGCCGACACTGACACTGCTCCGCCCCCGCCCCGCCCCCTTCCCCGCCACTCCCTGCCCCGCCTCGCCCCCCGCCCCGCCTCGCCCCCCGCCCCGCCCAGCCCCGCCCCGCCCCGCCCCGCCCCATCCCGCCCCGCCCCGCCCCGCCCCGCCCTCGCCCTCCCAGCTCGCCTTGGTCCGTGGCACACTGCGCGCGAACGCTTAAAACGCCGCGCCGCACGGAGTAAAATGAAAAAGAGAAGAAGTGAGTGTTTTAAAAAAATTGAAAAAAGAATTGCTAAATTTTAAACCAGACGGCTTGTGCATTTTCTGGGCGTTTGAGAGGTGTTTGTAAGACGTTTCGACACACCATTTGTGATTTAACATTTCACATTGTCTTTATTGTAAAACTCCAGTACTTAAGGTGTTTTCCAGCATGTATTCCTTTTATTATTATTATTATTATTATTATTATTATGATTATTATTATTATTATATGGTTATTATTATTATTATTATTATTATCCTCTAAATTCACGACTAATTTTTTTTATGCAACGGTTCAATATAAAGTCTACTCCAGGTTGCAATCAGCTTCCTCAGGAGCTGATCCTGTGATTGGGTGACTTTAAAATACTTTATGTGACAAATATGGGCAGTTTCCACCCAAAAACGAATCGTCTTACACTTAGCTATTTGAATGGCTTCGGAGTTTGGGCAATTTTTTACATAAATTTTACGGAACATTAGCCAGAGCTCCGATTACTGCCGGTAGGACCGGTGTTTTAACGCCCTACGTTCGCCGTTTCTCAGCCTCATTTGTTTCGTTCTGATCGCGTGTCACAGCAACATATAAAAGTACATACGATTTTATCTCTAAACCCGGGATAACTATATCCGGTTTGGTAGCTGCTGTTGTAGGATCAGAAGTGATTGTTGCTGGACTCCTCGGGGCCATTTTCACATACCTTACCTCGCTAACCCTTTTATTACTAGAGTTTAGAGTGGACTGAAGGACGAGCTTTACTCTTCTGGCCACTTTCCCATTCTACCCATCTTTTCGCATTTCTAGGATATTTGTAGGCCTTGACAGGAGTACGACCTTGTATCACAATATGCTTATCAACTTGTAGATAAGGTGGAATGTAGCTATGAAGGGAAGGGTATGGAAAGGTAACATTGAGGGAGATTAGATGTTGCTCCACAATTCGTCTGAGAGTGATCACGCACAGAATCCTCCGATCTCAGCAGTCGACGTTCGGACTCAAATCTCGACAGACCCCGCCAGATGTTCAACATGTCGAGCAAAGATCTGGCGTCTTGCCGGGGTCAAACTCACGAGATATTCGATCATCGGCACGCTCGAAAGTCAGGCGTTCGGTGTTCCCTTAACTCTCACGGCAACCGACGCCTACTAATTAAGAGCGATTAAATAGATTTTCGTATCAGCACCTTAGCTTTCGACCTCTCCTTCACATATCAGCCACTACAACCTCTCCTCAACAGACTATACTCCAACACTAATAAAAAAAAACGTTACCCTTTCAAAGCCTTCCTAAACATATTCTCCAACAATTATAAACAGTAGGGGCAGATTGTAGCTTCCTACCGCTTCTTGTAGTTAGAGTTAGTTTTTAGATTAGGTAATAACAATACTTGTAAGCCATACAATACATATGAAAAAGTGATGTAACTGAACTATGTACTTCCGAACGAAAATAAAATATGTTAAAAAAAGTTTTAAAAAAACTTTACCCTACAGGCACCGCTGCCGCGAACATCATCGGTTTGTTCGAGAAGACATACTGTCGTTCGCCTTAATTGATGTCTACGCTTTTTCGCAAAAATTGCGCATTTAAGCCAAACCAGGTAAAATTTATAGTAAAATTGGTTGTTTCGTTATCGTGGGGATATTTTTCTGATACTTTAGGTTCTACTGTTATTCAAAATATCTTAAACAATAATTCAACGATTGAATAAATAATTTTCGATTAAAAGGTCAAAAACACAGTGATTTAAAAAAAAATTCCTAAATACTCTGCTTAATTCATACTATGTTTATAAATTCTACTATTAAAACCTTAAATTAAATGTAAGCAATATCTTTTTTTGACTTCTAGGCTGTCCGCATGACGCCGCGTCGTTGGCAGATGGGCCTACGTTTCGCCTGTCATGTCGCAGGCTTCTTCAGGGTAGTGACACAGTAAAGCTCCGCCTCCGGTACCCGGACAGCCTAGAAATCATGAACTCTAGCCGCGGAAGCCTACGTGTACAAATATCTTTTTTCGACGAAGAGAGTTCAATCTAAAACCAGATTGGATGTTTTTTCTAGGGCCATCTTTTATGTAATTTACTGAATTCCACAGTAATCATTTTAAAAAGTTGTAACCATAATGTCTCTTTTATCACTATTCGGTATTTTACGACTGCATGTTAATTACATGTTTACCAATAACAAGTAGTTGAGCTTATCGCCGGAGGGAGGACCGATTGTAAAACTGCATTGTGTTATTTGCTTCAATGACTTCCCGTTATTGACACACCTGTATTTGAAGACCAGTTAACGATTCGTTATGCATTTATTACCTCACTCGGCTGCAAAAGGTGCGCATATCGGGGGCCAGGGCATTGTTATTTTTCCGCACGCGTCTTTCGCTTCGCCCCGACCCAGTCCGCGCCCGGGCGTTGTTCCGCGGCGGCTGCGGCTGACAGTCGCGGGCGGTAAACAGCGGGGCAGGCGCGGGGGCGGTGGCGCGGGGGCGGGGGGGGGCGGGGCGGTAGGGCTCGTGCCGAGCGGAGCCCCGCGGCGCGCCGCCCCCGCCCCGCCCCCGCCGCTGGGGCTGCGGCTGACAGCCCGCTGCGCTCGCGCCTCCGCCCCCGCCCCCGGCCCGGCGCGCGCCGCCCGTCAGCGAGGCTCATTGTGCGCGTAACAGGTGGCTGTGCGGGCGCGGCTCGAATTACCCGGCGCGGCGGCCGAGCGGCGGAGGCGCGGGTGCACGGGCGGGAACGGCGGGGGCGGCGGTGAGAGCGGTGAAGGCGGTGGCGGTGACAATGGCGTGGGCAGACACGAAGACTGGGGTTGCAGCTGACGATGGCGACAGCGTCGATGGCGGGGGTGAGGGCCTGGTGAACAGGGGCGATGAGGGCGTTGGCGTTGGTGAGAAAGAAGGCTTGAGGGATAGGGGCGGTGGTGAGGGCGTTGGTGCAGGCGGGGGTGGCGGCATGGAAAACAGGGGCGATGGTGAGGGCGTTCGTGCTGGCGGGGATGGGGGCCAGGTAAACAGGGGGGATGGTGAGGGTGTTGGCGCTGATGGGGAGGGACAAGGGCGGTGGTGAGGGCGTTGGTACTGTCGGGGATGGCGGCCTGGGGAACAGGGACGATGGTGAGGGCGTTGGTGCTGGTGGGGAATAAGGCTTGAGGGACAAGGGCGGTGGTGAGGGCGTTGGTGCTGGCGGGGGTGGCGGCATGGGGAACAGGGGCGATGGTGAGCGCGTTCGTGCTAGCGGGGATGGGGCCTGGTGAACAGGGGCGATGGTGAGGGTGTCGGCGCTGATGGGGAGCGACAAGGGCGGTGGTGAGGGCGTTGGTACTGTCGGGGATGGTGGCCTGAGGAACAGGCGATGCCGAGGGCGTCGGCGCTGGTGGGGAAGAAGGCTTGAGGGACAGGGGCTGCGGTGATGGCGTTGATGCCGCCAGGGGTGGCGACCTGTGGGGCGGGGGCGGCAACGCGGGGAAAGTGGAAGACAGATGGCGGACAAGGGAAGGCAGCTGATGGAAGAGCAGCCCGTGCAGGGGCGACGCGATGAGACGACGTGGAGGGGGAAGGAGCCCGGCGTCGGGGCGAAGTCAAGGGGTGCGGCTGGAGGTGGCGTGGACTGGGAGGGCGGCCGGGGGAACGGCCTATGCAAGCAGATAATTGCCCGCTCAGACAAGCGCGAAACGGTGGAGCGGATGCAAATGCGCATGAAGCTTCTGCCTCGGGAGTTGGTACAGAGAGAACAGCCGGTGTGCGGCAGGCAAGGGGCGCCGTCCAGGGGATTTCCTTGGATTGTGTTTCCTACGCAACAAACGGTGTAACCTCAAAAAATGGTAAACTTTTACTCGACGTGAAGGGAACAAAAACCTTTCCAACAATGATTCTGACCCAAGATAAACATTTTTCAACATTTCTAATCCTTAATACTTTTATACAACGAAAACTGTTTTCGGTTGGATTTTTGAAATTTTATTTCTTATGTCTTTATGTTTGGAATTTTCATAAAAACATACTCGCACATTTAGACTACAAATTTACTGAAAGTTTGCTACTTGATTTTTGGAAATTTTTCATTACGTTTTCGAATTGAAAAAATATTTTCAAAAAGTTATTTTAAAAATTAGTAATAGTAAATAAATATTTTAAAAGCATTTTCTAAGATCTAGATTGCATGAAAAGCATCTTTTGCTTTGGACAGCGGACTGAGGGAGATTAATCAGTACTGCGATGCCAAGTCTTCAATATTATAAATAAATGACTAAAGATATTGTCTGGTATCAATTTTAATCAACTTATGATCATTTCGATCGCGTTGCGATCATCATCAGAGCTAAAATGTAATACATACAAATATTATTAAATACAAATATTATAACAGGTTGTAGGTAACAGGTTATTGTATGCACGATGCGTAAGCAAACTGGGTCGTACATACCTTGCAGCTTCTGGGCCGAAAACAAAGTTCTGCGAATTTTTTGGGCGTGTGTCTGTTTAAGAACACAGCCGGGCGGCAGCTGGGAGGGGGCGGGAAGAGGGGTGGGGTGCGGGTGTAGGGTCGTAAACCGCGGGGTTGCTGGTGGAGGCTGAGAGACGGTCGGGCGAGCGAAGGTCAGGGGAGTGGGGAGGGCTGGGGGTGGGTTAGGGGTGTACACTTTGTGCTAATTTTAGCAGAGGTGACGAGAGTTCAGGTATTTGCTGGTTGAGACATGTCATGTTCTGTTCTTTGAGGACGTTGTGTATGTGTATGGTTTCTAATTTTATTCTGTTCCAGTACCTGTTTTCAATTTCTAGAATTCGGAAATTTATGTGTTTATCAAATGTGTGTTTGTTTAAATTTAGGTGATCCGCAAAGTGTGAGACTGTGGTAGTGTTATTTTTCCATGCTTGTTCGTGTTCTTTGATTCTCTGTGTGAATTTACGGCCTGTTTGTCCTATGTATATGGCATTGCAATTGTTACACGTGAGAGCATAGACTCCGCATAAGGATGTAGGTGGGATTGGATCTTTAGTGTTCGATAGTGTTTTATATAATGTGTGAGTATTGTTGAAAGAAGTTTTTAGACCGAATTTATTGAGTGTGGAGGCTATTTTTAGAGAAAGGGGTCCTACATAAGGGATTGTGTGGTACGTGGCTGTAGTGCTTCTGTCAATTGGTGTGAGGGTAGTGTGTTTGCGGATATTGAGTGTATTTGTTTTTTTGGCTATTAATTTGTCAATCATGTTGCAGTCGTATCCATTTATTCTGGCTATATGTTTTATGGTGTTTATTTCCTTTTTTGTGTTTTCTGGGGACATAGGTATGGAAATTAATCGATGCACCATCGCATGGAAGGCTGCGTGTTTGTGTGTGTGGGGGTGTTGTGAAGTGTTGTGTATGATTGTGTCCGTGTGTGTGGGTTTTCTGAATATGTTAAATTCATGATGGTCCTGTGCTAGTGTGATGGTGAGATCAAGGAAGTTTAAAGATTTTTGTTCATTTTCTATCTCCGTGGTGAATTTTATGTTGGGGTGTAGGGAGTTGATGTACTGTGTAAAAATATAAAGTTGTCTGGTGGTGCCTGTCCATAGTGCTAACACGTCGTCTACGTATCTGTGCCAGTACAGGAGATTTTTTAGAAGTGGATGACCAGAAGTAAACAATGTGTTTTCCCAGTTGTCCATAAATATATCAGCTAATAAAGGTGAGAGGGGTGAACCCATGGGTAGTCCAGAATCTTGGGTGTAGAATTTGTCATTATATTTGAAGTAGTTGGCATCTATGCAACAGGAAATTAGATTGTACAGTTCAGTTTTGATGGGAACGGCACACTGGGATCTGTCAATTTTGTCTTTAAGAATATTCTTGCAGTCAGATGTAGGCACACTGGGAAAAAGATTTACCACATCGAAAGAAACAAGTTTGGCGTTAGAGGGCACTGGAAAGTCCTTTATCTTGTTAATGAGGTCAGGGCTGTTGAGTATTGTGTGTTGAGGAGTTTGTAAGCAATTCTGTGTGTTAGTGTGTTAGTGTATGATACTACAGGTCTAATGGGGATAGTAGATTTGTGTATTTTAGGTAAACCATATAATCGTGGAGGGAGTGGATTGCGTGGAAGAAATCTCTGTGGGTGAGTGAATAGAGCTTTAGATTCAGCGAGTTCTTGTTTTAAGGAAGTGTGGTGTTTGTTAGTGGGGTCGTTTTTTAGGAGTGAGATGCCGTTGTTGCCATTGATAAAATCGAGTACTTTGTTGTTGTATTCTTCCTTGTCCAGAATCACCTTTGTCCGCTTTCGTTATAACAATATTGTCTTGGGAGATTTTGTCTTTTAGTTTTTTAGCAGTTAGTTGTTCTGACGAGATGGGCTTTGGGTGCGAGTGGTGTTCAATATGTTGTTTGATAGTATGTGTAACAGTGTGCTTGATTTCTGTGTGATTAGTATCATTGGGAAGGACAGTGTCTAGGTGAATATACAGATTTTTTAGAGTATTGGCGTTGGGTGGAGAAGGAGGTGAAAATTTGAGACCTTTTTGTAGGAGTGTGGCTTCAGTATGGGATAGAGTAGAGGACGAGAGATTTATGATACGAGGATGAAAGTTGGGGTGAGTCACAGAGTCAGATTGTTTCGTATGTGTTTGATATAGCGCTTTGCTGCAAGATAGACGTTCCAGCTTGCTTACCTGTTTTTGTTTCTGGCGGGTGCATATTCTGAAGATGCGGCTTCTAATGGAGTCCAGGAGGACCTCCCACTCAGCAGGATGTAGTGAAGAGGCCAGGTGTAGAGACAGTTCAATATTATTTCTGAAGCTATGTACTTCAAAAGGAAAATATTTTTAGCCAGATTACACGGTTTGGGAAACCTTAATTCCGAAAAAGATTTTTTTTAAACGTCCGTCCGTCTGGGAAATGCATCTACACTATTCATACGATTTTCCGCAAAATTAATATCTAGCTCGACGATTAATATCGCCTGGTCTAGCTTTTCCATTGCCATGCCCTTATTCCAGCTGCTATCTACTGACATCTAAAATCTATTTTTCACATTTTCTCTATGTTCATACCCCTAACAGTAGAATTGAAATATGACATGCATAAATGATTTAAGAATATTAAGAAGTGTACAACAAAGTACAAATTTTTATTGGAAAATTTGGAGCCGTTTTTGACAAAATTTCGTTTGAGCGCTTCGTTTTCGTTTTTCTCAAAATGAGCAATTTAAATCTCGTTTTCACATAAATCTCGTTACATAAGAGTTCTAAGATGTCGACAAACTTTGTAACAAAAATTTGAAGAATTTGCACTCACAAATGCAATAGTGTAACAATAAAAGAACACCGTTAATGTCAATTTTAGCGTCGTGAGAAATATATCAGGATAGTTTTTATAAAATTAAAGAAATATATCAAAATTCCGTTCATGTTATTCAGTTCATTTAGCACTATCAGTAACAAATGTTTCAATATTTTTTTACCCAGTTTGGAAAAAAATGTTTGGGGCTTTTTTAAATAAGCAATTTTGGCTCATTTTCACAGAAACTTTTGAGTTTTTGAAAAACTTCATAAGAAATAATTTGAAGACTTGTACTCACAAGTTTAATAAGGAATAAAAATGCCTGAAATATAGATATTAACGACATGATATATATAAAAAATTACGTTTATGTAATTTTTGAAAAAAAAAGTATCAAAGTGGCGTTTGTGTCATGTTATTCAGTGCATTTAGGACTATCCGCAAAAAAAACTTAAAGACCCCATTTGGTGCCGTTATTAAGAAAGTAATGTTTTTATTGTTTTTAAATAGTGCCCACATTTCTTTCAAATGCACTTGACAATTATTAATGCATGTTTCAAAAAATGAGGTGGTCTAAAAACTTTCAAACTTCTAAACAACGGCTCCAATTTTTTTTTCACGGATAGAAGAATGTTTAATAAATGACAAAGGACCCAAAGCCTCGTTGAATTATCTCCATTTTCGAAAATGGCAAAAGTTAGAAATAATGCGAGAAAGTATGTGATGTTGTTACAGCACTATTGTTTGTTTGCTTTTTATCCATATGATGGAGATTCAATTAGAAGTTGTCAAAGAGTCTTCATACTTGTATTGCTAGTTATACTCCCTTTAAATAAATTCCAGTGATACATTTGGAGTTGTCAGTTGTAAATCCAACAGAACGGTGCACACAATTGTTCAATACCCAACCTGGGGTCTGACATTATACAATTGCTATTAATATACTGGTATCATGCACCAGTAGTGCTTGACTATGAATACAAAATTTTCTCTTTCACAAAATGAATTGATCCGCTGTTGGTACAGAAGGTAATACCTGCCGGATTCTATATACTATGTAATCATCGAAGCTCGCAGGTAATTGACAGCAATTCAACCGGTATCGTAATAATTACTTACATCACGACTCTTTTGGCTAAAAATTTGACTTTTTTAAATTCCCAAAGCCCCAGTACAATGTCCTTGACCTGCCTGCCTATGATTGTTTTCATTGTCCACGGCAATGTTCAGTCAATTACTTGATACACACAAAGATCTCGCCAAAACCACATTCCAAACAGATGAGGTTTAAGTGAGAACAAATACAATCACATAAGAAGATGAATGAGAATGTTGTCTCCGAGCAATAATGAAAAAAATAGTTTACTTGATGAGCATCGAAATCTCCTTGCAATCTGCCATGCATTCTGCGAATCAAACAAAAGAATCAGGAATTTAATAGCTAATATTTGCATTCCTTTTCCTGGCCATTACTCCTTACCTCAGGTAATTAGCCGGTTCCAACTACGTCAGTGCAGGCGGCTTCTCCCGGTAGATGTACATGACAACTCCATCCTTGCTTATTCCACCATGGAAATTGCAGTGAGAGTAATACCATCGAAGCTTCTCCAATTTTGCCTCACAATGCGCATCTGTGTTTCACATGCGAACACCAACGATATCTTCCTTCACTTTATCTCTTCGCCTCCCTTAGCCTTTCCCCGTCTCTCTCTCTCTCTCTCTCTCTCTCTCTCTTCACCTCTCACACTACCACTCTCCCTCCCTATCTCCCTCCCACCCCCTCTCCTTCCTTCCCTCTCTCCCTCCTTCCCTCTCTCCCTCCCTCCTTCCCTCTCTCCCTCCCTCCTTCCCTCTCTCCCTCCCTATCTCTTTCTTTGTTTTCTTTCTTTCTCTCCCTCTCTCTCTCTCTCTCTCGCACACACAGAATGTTCTGAGAGGCGTTGACAACCTGTCGATCACTCTGACCAATCGACTCCGCATGCGGCGATCGTTCTCGTAACAGCCGCTCTGTTAATTGGCAATGACGGAGACCGCCCGTGAGAAAGACAGGCGCCTCCTCTCGTTTTGAAGGCAGTGGAGAAATGAAACCGCTCGCTCTCGTTAATGAGTACGGAAATCGCACGACATTCAGACACACGCGGCGTCAGGCACACACACACACATTACACAAATGACGGGTTGTTTGCGGGACCGTCTGTCCTGTACGCAGGAGAAGGTAGGCCGCCAGAACACGAGGAGAGAGGAGTTGGAAGATGTTTTGAAAGTTTGAATGGAAAAGACAGAGGAATACAGACTGAAAAACGGAATGGAAAGTGAAAGAATGAAGTAGAGCAGCGATTTTCAATCTTTTTCTTTCATCGACCCCTATTAAGAAAATGTTCGCTTCAGCGACCGGATTATATTTTCTCGATCATGTACAGCATTCATTATCATGACACAAGGAATTGCACATAAATGCCTTACAGATAACAATTTCGTTTTCCAATATTCTCGAAAATCAAATGAATCTCGAAAATCTCAATTATATATCTCGAAAAATATCGATTTTTCAATTATTAAAGACATTTCCACATTTCAGTAGCAAAGTTTCATACCTTCATTGAAATGCAATCGTTACAAAATGTTTAGTGTCTTTTACAAACTGACCACATTTTTCCAGTACGTTTTGCGGAGAGTACTTTCATGCGCGATCGAGTACCGTTGTCAACGCAAACTTTTAATTTCTTGAGTTTCCCAAACATCCTTATTTTTTAATTTCAGAGGATGAAAAAAAGTTAGAAAGAAGAGGAGCTAATTTTTAATTTTTTATCATACATTTTGTTGCTTTGTATTTGCAAACAGTTAATTAAGTCCATATTTTTTATACCGAATTTATATCGATAAGGCGCTGGTTTCTATTCGGTTATTGACCCCCAATCGACCACTTGATCATCACTGACCTCCTTCAACATTTCATCTATGACTCAGGGGGTCTATACCGACCCTGAAGTCGTAGGCTTCCGCGGCCAGAGTCATGAGCGTGATCTTGGCTGTCCGGGTGACGCCGCGCCTGATATGCTAGCCCTGAGGAAGACCACGACAAGATGGTCGAAACGTCGGCAACACAGCCTTCGACGCGGCGTCACCCGGACAGCCAAGATCACGCACTATACCGACCCTGTTGGCAACCCTGAGGTAGAAGAGTACGGAAAGATAGTGGAAACGTAGGGTACCGCTGCCGGAGCCAAAAGAGTCTTGGCTTGGCCTGACGCTTGTCGTCGCGTCATAGGCCCAGATGCCAGCGTTTTGTCGTCATCAGGGCGAAATGATAAAAAAACAGTATGACCGAAACGTTGGCAACTACACCTAGGACTCGGTGCTACCCGGAGAGTCAAAAATATATGGTGATAGAAATAAGAGAAACAAGGGGAAACCAGTTAAATCCTTAATAACGTAAAATAAGAAAGATTGTGCCCAAAAACTCAGAAATTGTGGATCAAGGTAATCGCTAGTTTCTTTCACCATCTTCAGGGCATTTGTTGAACCGTTACATTTACCAATTGCGTAATATCGTCAATCAAGAGTAATAAAGCGTTAAGATCTTGTTCCTTGAGAACAAGACCTTATAAAAGTGTTTTTGTTTACCTTCATTTCCCAAGAAGTGCGTTGTTAAATGTACCTCACGAACTGGGCAACACGAGGCAGTGGAATTGAAAAAGTGGAAAGTGAATGTAGCTAACGCATTAAGTAGGAAAGTTGCTCACAATGCCCTATTCTTGGAAGGCTCAGAATTGCCCTTCATTCCATGCACCATGTCTTTTAACTCCCATTGGCTCTTTAACGAAAGAAATCCGCAAGACAACGAGAAGGCAGCGAGCGAAAGAAAAAATAGTATCAAAAAGGAGTATTTCCGGTCATCTTATAATCAAGACACTAGTTCAACACATCCGCATATCAATGATTGTTGTCTCAAACTACTACTCTAATTGGCAAAGTTTCTTAAGCCCCAAAAAATAACACTGCCGAACCAGGATATCCATTTTCTTTTAATAATTCGGGAATGACTGATTTGAATTAACGAACATTCACTTCTCATCTCAAAGCTGCTGAATGAAGTTCTTGACCATTTATGGTTAAACGGATGCAACAATATACTCACTGCCAACAGACAGAAAATTCCTAGAAAGGGTAGGACACAGGTTGGAGAAACTACAAACACATAGCCGATGGTCGGAACTCGTATCAAACAGGCGAACGCAAAAAAACTTGGTTAGGTGTATTTAAGGTGCCATTGATCTTAAACAATACATAACTTTGGGACTGTTTTTCCTGGTATACGCAGGTTGTACAACAAACGGCCGAGAAGTAGGGTTCGACACAAGCTGCTAGGAGCCACGTTCTTCCTTTCATAAGATTAGATGTTCATTGTTATGTCACTGAAAGTCGTTTCTCCTCATATTGTGAAAAAGCCGAGGAATCTTCTCAGAGCTGGCCCACTCCACATCCCAGAGTAACCCCGCGACACCTCGCAACTGGGACCAAAAATTATCGGAGCTCAAAGACTCGCAGTGTATTTGGAAACGCACGAACGGCACGAGTCAAATTTTGTAACTGGCTGCTTTTATTGTTTTCTTTTTGCTTTGTTTTTGCAAAACGTAGGGGTCACCCATCTTTAAACATACACAGCTTTTATTAATCATTGCCAACTAACAATTGCATTTCAATGAAGGTATGAAACTTTGCTACTGAAATGTGGAAATGTCTTTGATAATTGAAAAATCGATATATTCGAGAGATATAATTGAGATATTTTCGAGAATATTGGAAAACGAAATTGTTATCTGTAAGGCATTTATGTGCAATTCCTTGTGTCATGACAATGAATGCTGTATACCATAGAGAAAATTTAATCCGGTCGCTGAAGCGAACATTTTCTTAATAGGGGTTGATGAAAAACAAATGTTGAAAATCACTGCTCTACCTCATTCTTTCACTTTTCATTCCGTTTTCAGTCGGTATTCTTCAGTCTTTTCTATTCAAACTTTGAAAACATCTTCCAACTCCTCTCTCCTCTTGTTCTGGCGGCCTCTGCGTCCCGGACAGCCGGTCCCGCAAACAACCCCTCATTCGTGTAATGTATGTGCCTGACCCCGGGTGTGTCTGAATGTCGTGCGACAGGACTTGCTGCCTCTTCATCGTCTCTGAGCGGGAGGTCCAGGTTTCGAGCCCGACAGTTGCAGGTTTTCGACTCTAGCGAGATATCTAGGTCAAATGCAGCCGTGGTCTGCAGAATAATCCTATAGCTGCCGGCTGCTCTGATTGATCGTTTTTCGTCGTTTCTCCGATAAACACCAAGCGAATACTGGGGCATATATATATATATATATATATATATATATATATATATATATATATATATAACACAAATATTTATTTCTTAATCTAATATATACATTTATACATACATATATACATTTATACATTTCAGTTGCCGTCTGGCTTAGTGTAAATTCTTACTTCTGAGTATTATACATATATACATATATTTTTTTATAATACATAAATCTATTCGAGATCTACGCAGGGACTCCAGCTTGTCGTCTGGTGTTGTTGCAGATCTTATTTGTTGTTCCGCAGCTAGCTTCCTGTGGCACGGGGTGGAGGAGGGCGCCTCTGCGGACTCTGTCCCGCGCTATCTGTTATATAATGTTGTATATATATATATATATATATATATATATATATATATATATATATATAATGTTGCTCTACAGCTGTCGCCGTTTCTCCGCTCTCAGTCTCCATGCCTCTCTGTTGCCATAGATCGTCTTGCATATCTCTTGACGTCATAGCCTCTTGCACTCCCTGCTGCCATGCAAGTCTGGGTCTTCCTCTCTTCTGTCGTTTTGTCGGCACCCATTTTAGGACTCGTTTTGGCCATCTTTCGTCTGTCATTCGCATAACATGACCGTACTAGACGATTTGTTTTTTCTCTATTTCGTCAAGGATAGATTTCTTTACATTCATTTTCTTTCTTATGTAGTCGTTCCTCGTTGGAGCGTACAATACCCTAACAAACAGGACCATGGAACTCATCTTTTCTTTCTCTTGTCCTTCCCTCTCCACGTACACTTACATGCATTACACTGTCACATATGTCGGGAGCCTAGAATTTGTCCCTGCTGCCTAGCTGGGAGCGATATGTGGAGAAGGAAATTCCCTGAAAGCCGACGTGTAGGAAGGGGCGAGACCTGGAACGGGGTGAGACCGGTGAGACCTGGAACGAAGTCGGCGTTCCAAAACATGCCAAAGGTGTTCGATAGGATACAAGTAAGGACTGTGTGCAGGCCATTCCATTAAAGGGATGTCATTGTCGTGTAACCACTCCGCCAAAGACCGTGCAGTATGAACAGGTGCACAATCGTGTTGAAAGATGCAATCGCCATCCCCGCATTCAACAGTGGGAAAGAAGGTGTTTAAACCATCAGCGAAGGCCTGTGCGGTGCTAGTAGCCATACAAAACAACACGGGCCGCAAGCCCCCTTCATGAAAAATACGACCACACCATAACACCATTTCGGACGTGTCCGGATACTTTTGATCACATAGTGCACGTTTACAATTTGTCTTTGTTCCTACAGTATGTTAGCTGCCATTATATTTCAACAACAAAAAGACCCACCTACTGAATTTTTTAATTTTTTTTTCCAAAGCCGGGTTAGCCAATTAAATTCCCCAAAACACGTTAACATGGAAGGAAATGAACCGTAAAAAAACTATTAATCAAAACAAAAAACAAACAGTTTTCGGTGATTCCCAACCCTCACGTGCGACGCCAAGAAACCCGAGGCCACGTGCCAGCGTCGCTCGTGCCACCCCCGCGCCGCGTGCAACACGCGGCGAGTGCAGCCTCCGTGATAGACGTACGTCGGTTGCCTAGCGACACACACACCCACACATGGTGACGCGCTCTAAGCGGCGGCGGCGGCGGAGGGCGCGGGGCATAAGGTTCGGAAGGGAATCTTTTGAGGCGGCGGAGGGCGCTACGTGCGCCCGCTAATGAGATAGGCGTGCACAAAGGCGCGGGAAAAGGGCAGGGGGCCTCAATTTTCTTGTTATGGGGCCAGCGGCCGGGGCAACGGGTCCTTTCGTAAACAGCCCGTCGAGAAGTGGCAAAGGGAGCGACGCGCGCCGGAGGTCACCAAAGCGCGCGGACGAATTATTATTTCGTGTTCCCGGGCGCGTCAACTGCTCCGGCAAGTGTACTGCAAGTTTTTGTCACATGAGCTGGCGGTGATCTTCCTTCGCTGGATGCTGACATTCGACGCAGAACTGCACGTCGGTTTATGGAGTTTTCCTCAGCCAGGTATCTTCTACCCCGCCACAGCCAGGACGAGCTCTAAGCTCCCGACCGGTCTCCCGACAAGAATTGAATTGAATTGAATTTATGCCTTATTTTACGTGGCGAGACTCAGGCCATGAGGCCTGCTCTTCCGTCTGACCACGCAAATTTCGCGACGCTCCTTTCACCAGCTAGCAGAGAAAGGAGGTATTTCTTGGGCAAGAAACAGGCGATTTGAATTTACCTCAGAGGCATCATTTAGGCTTGAGGATCTTTTACATGCAAGTAAATCTACTAACATGGGACAGCCGGCTTTACTTCCCCTCCGAAGGAAAGCGTACGTAGCATTTTTTCGTCCTTAAAAATCCACGGCTTCGATCGGGTTTCAACCCGCCAATTTGGGTACAACAGTCAGACATGTGTGGTAGTGCAAGTAAAGGAGTGAGGATATGACAAGGAAACGGAAGGGAAAGATCGCGCACGGTCCATGGCCCGTTTGTTAGGGTACTTCTCTGGCATTCGACTGGTGTTGATCGGAGAAATCACAGAAAATTACCGATCAGAGCAGCCGGCCGCTAGAATTCTCCTCCAGGCGCGACTGAATTCCACTCAGCTATCTAGCTATCCTACCACCACCGTCGAGACTCCAACCTAGGACCTCCCGTGTGCGCGGATGAGATTCGCTTAGATTACCAAGCCGGTTTTAGAAAATTTTGTGAAAACGAAGTATTGCCACTATAATAAATACTAATAGATCCATGCGAATTATACGCACGACGTTCAATGTATTCCTAATCTCACAGAGCACATAAACACGAATTTACTCGAGTTTTTCTCAAGCTCTTCATCAAAATGGAAATGGAATGGAAATATTGTTCGGGGGGCCATCAGAGTTAATTGCTAACAGATTGTCGCTATTGTGCGAAACACCTTCGTTTTTATTACATGTCTTCATTTGAAAATAAAGTTTGTGAACAATAAACTGGTAAGAAATAAAAAACAAAGAATTATCAGCTTTTAAGGACTCTTTGATCATATGAATCCATACAACGGAAATCTAGATTTCAAAACTCTGGTATTTGTTTAACACATTTCTAGTTTTTATAAACTTTCATCGAGCTTCTCGTTCACGTCCATTGTTTATTTCTACATCGAGAGATGCGGGAATGTCTTTTGTACCAATCTCATTAAGGTTTATTGCACTGCAGAACCTCTTCCCAGTGAATTACCTATCCATTTATGTAGAAATATAACTTTTTTCTTTAACAGCATAATAGTAATTCCAAAAGCATAACCAATTGAAAATTATTTGAGACACTACTATGACCGGCATCTTCGCGAAAAACATTAAATAACCGGTGGTCGAATAACCTCGTGCTTACTACATTTTTTATAACATGACGTGTGCGAAACATCTTTTGCACACGCTTCGCGATGTTTCACGGACAGTTCGTAATCGTCTTTGCAAAAGTATTTTAGTAGTTAAAATTTTAAAAAAATTTCGCACATGCAGAAGAAGCACAAGAAACCGGTTTTTGGGCACGGAGTGTCAAAAAATATATTATTTACGTCGTTAGAGAAGCAACATCATTAATTTTATATTCTAGTGTACCACAAAATAATAACTTTGGCCATTCTTTGGAACATTTTTGAATTGTTACATGTAGGTGTGAGACTAAATAGCAAAATTCAAACAAAACTAAACAAAAAAGCTTGACCTTTGTTTCTTAACATTTTTTACTAATACTTTTAAAACATGCCACCCACTGAATACTAATTTCTTTAATTTATCTCTTTTCCAAAGCCAGTTTTTTGGTCTATTTCGTTTTCTGACCGGGAAAAAGCAGAAAAAAACAGCAAAGAAAAAAAGGTTTTCGATAACAAGAGGTAGAATATTATTTTCCATACTTTGTGGTCCAATGGCCATACGCGGTTGCGAACATAGCTCATCTGTAGAGGCTCAGCGGCAAAAGGGCGGGATCAGCAACAAAGGAGCTAAAGGCGCGGGAGAGAAGTCCACACAAATCACAAAGTAACAAGCAGGACGCTTTGAGGGAATTTATGTTGACCTTAAGATCTGAAGCTCCATTTCTCCATTGTGAATCCCCTGAAGGGTCAGAAAGGAGGGGTTCGAAGGACAAATTGCATCGAATGTCACGATAAACGTGTCTTCTTTGACATCCTCTACACATAGTAAAAATAGTAAACTAAAGAAAACATTTTAATAAGGTTTTAATTCAATATTTATTGACTGTATTGTGCTATGACGAGCCATGTAAAATATATTTTATACTTCTAATATTAAGTAATGTTGTTTTGAAGAAATTACGAACAAATTTTACTGCCTTAAATTATTCACGAAAGACGAATTTTCAAATTTCATCACGAGTATCCTAAAACGTGATCGTGAATATCCTTATTTATATTTACACATTCAAAGGTAGAGCGGTACTATTTGAAGAGTGCTTTCACAAATAGGTACAAACGTTCAGATACATCTGATATGGTGAAATTATAACTGTGATTTCTGCAGTGTTATAAAATGTTAATAAATGACAAGTTACAAAGGCGCCGCAAAGTTGACTAACGAAAGAACCAGAATTCTGTGTCAACGAAAAGCAATTCATCGATTTATGGAACAAGATATTACGCCCAACTCTGAAAAACCTTTGACAGTAACTGAGAATCAATCCATATAGTAAATTATTGTTTTGTAAAACAAAGAATTATAAATATTTTCCTTGTATTCCTATCTCTAACACTTCCGTCCCAAACTTCATGAACAGAAGAAAATTTGGTTTCAATCTATTGATCTAAATTAAGTCAAGCATCGAGTTCGGTGCATTTTAACTGTTCAAGCAATGCCTCAGAAGCATTGTCTTCAGTACAATACTCCTGGGGCAAAAGAACCGGAAAGAGGACGATACAGTGTGATTGTTCAGGCATATTGTAGGTTCGGTAGCAACTTCGGTAGCAAAGCTTCACATGGGTTCATATACCTGGCTTTTAAAAAAGCAAATACTTCATCATGAAAAATAATGTATCAATTTTCTGTTGTAATGTACATGCTTGCACTGTCACGACCGTCGTAAACATAACAACAACACAAGGACAGTCTTGCCCAAGGCATATGTGGAGTTAGCAACTCGCAGAACCAAATACGGAACATAGGACGGTATATGAACGTTCGTTTTATCAATTTTAAGATATTATTAAAATGTATTATTTATAGTACAAAACCGGTCAATAAAAGCAAGCGATAACATATCAGCGGCAAACTACCTCTCACTTAAAGTAATATTCACGAATGTAAGTTAAGTAGAAATCTAACGTTTCTTTCTAAACGAAAATACTTAGTGTTTTAAATATAGAGAGGATACTTTTATAGTTTAGATATTATCTGAAGAGGAGTGAAAATGTTAGAATAAAACATGGAGGTTTTACTTCAGTATCAAGAAAAGAAATGCTGTACGGATACACAAGTAGAATTAATTGTGCCAAAATGTCACGAGAAAATATTATATTAGATTTACAAATCCTTGTTTACTTAAGTTATGAGTAATATTAATAACAATAATAATAATAATAACAATAATAATAATATATTTAAATATATTTCAAATGAAATAACGAGTTTTTTTTCTGACGTAATAAAACTGATAAGGAACGTAAATGTGTTAAGAAATCATTTTTCCCGATTGTTCAAGGAACGAATTGAGTTTCCTCTTACCCTGGGATACATGATTTTCTAAGAATGGAACAAAACTGAATTAACAAAGAAATGAATGGATAAAGCAGATCAATGACAGTATGGAAAATTTCAATATAATATACAACTAAAATATGTATTGTATGTTTTCGAATAATTACATATTTCTTCAGAAAAAATAATGAGTACAACAGCGTTGTAAATGATTCTTTTATAGGCATATTTGTTATAACAAATTTGCATTTGCTGGTTAATAAAATAATAAAAATAAAAAATCAGTAGGAATTGATTAAATTTTAAAAAAAAACGTAAATTTTAGAATTAGAGAATTAAATGTAAGAATTTACAATCCTAAATTCTGGGGTCTTGTGATGGTTCTTATTTTTCCATTTAATAAATTAGATTCATGGGGATAAAAATAAAAATAACCATTCATTTTTTTATAAGGACTGATGATTGATTCCACGGCATACGCCGTAGATTTTATTTAAGGCAACTTACTGAATTATTAAATTTAAAACGTCACAAAATTCAAATTCAAAAAAGAAACATTTATTTACAACAATAATGACACCAGAAGCTTTACACAACAATTTGTAACTACAGAACACAATAATAAAATTTTCGTTTATACTTCAAGATGTATACCTCTCGTCAATACTCCAAGACGTCAAACTTACGTCTGTACTCCGAGACTTTTAACGTTTTTCTGTAATCCATCAGGTATATTATTCGTCTGTACTCCGAGACGTTTACTCTTCTTCTATACTCCAACTCGTTTCTCTTTAGTCTATCTTTCAAGACGTCAAACGTTCGTTCGTACACCGAAATATTTTCTGGTTGTTCATTTTATTCTTCTATATGACTTGCGTCTCCATAGTCTCCAACCTGTGTTTTCGTCTCAAGTAGGCAGAGTATATAAACGCATTTTCGATGTCAAATGTACACTGTATCTCGACTCGTTATAGGAGTTTTAATGAGGACTGAGATCTCATATTCACGCTATCTGCTGGTTCTACTCAGTCGTTTTTGAAGATGTTATAGAAATAATTCACTATTTTGAGACTGAGCCACGTATATATGACACTTCCTTCGAAATGATTACGTGGACCCACAGAGCTGACCTTTGTCGTCTGTAGGCACGAGAAAATGTCCGCCTTCCCCCCCACATCCACCACCCAAATAACCCAGGAAAGAAATTATATATAACAAGTATAATTTATGTTTCAAAATTGAACACACATTTATGATTAAAACAAAATATGATTGAATTAATAATTTATGCGTGTTCATTTTTTTCTATGGAGATCAATTAATTTTTAAATCATATTTTTGATATTTAGAAATAACTAAATTCCTTGTCTTTTTTGGTTTTATCGTATTTATAATTCTACCATTGTTCTAATTCTTAAAATTACGAAATATATACTTTGGACACTAAAAAAAATATGAACGAAAAAGGACATCTTCAAAGAGATTATCAAAATTAAATTCATTTAAATCTGTATAATCATTACAATAGGCAGTAATTTGGTCCACACTTTTTGGCGCCCCTAAAATTTTTCCGCCGAAGGCACGTGCCTCCTATGCCTTTGCGTAAATCCGCCCTTGCCCAGCCAAAGACAAATGCAATCGCATGCGTGCAGCTCTCGCGAGCAAGACGGCGAAGCGGGCGTAGAATCTGCGTGAAGCTTCTGGGCCGTCCGCGCGGTGCGGGGCAGTCGCGAGCAGCGCGCGCGCCCCTGCCGGCCGGAGGGCGAAGCCGGTGACACTTCGGCAACCGCAGAGGCCGCCAAGTGTGGCCAGGTGTCCTGTCCGCCGCTGGACTTGCCGGTCGACCCGCGCAGTTGAAGCTCACGCTCCATACAACCCTGGCGCTAATTTCCACTACCAGGATTTCGGTGACTAGCACGGAGGGTATGAATCAACAAAGGAGAGGGAAGCCCGAGGATTTTCCTCAACAGAGTGTTTGATATCTCGTGCTAGGAAAGAATTAATTTCTCTTCCAGAAACACAAGAAATCTTTATTTATTAACATAATAAATTGTAATACAATTATCTAATTCATCATAGGCCTATTAATACGCATTAAGAGCCGCAATAAAGATTTCCACATCCAAGTGACAAGAAAAGTTCAAATCATTAAAATGGGAAAAAACCTTTCCCTAAGCACTGTAAGAGCAAAAGCTTTCAGACTGTGGTGCACGGGCAGAGATAAACATTCATTTCATTCGTTAATTGGTCCAATCCTCCCCTACCGGAGGAAATAGTCAATTCGCACCCTACTTGAAGAGATGTGAGTCGTGGACAATGGTGAAAAGAGTGAAAGGACAGCAAATGTTGAGCTGTGGGTATGGAGAACGGTAAATGCCAAGGGGATGGACAGTTTGAACAATGAAGACGTGATAAGAGAGCTAGAAGAAAATCTTGATAAGAACCGAGTTAAGATGTAAAAAGAGTCGCATTGAAGGAACAAGGACGAAATTGATGAATGATTTGGATGAGGTCGGTGAGGCATGGAACGAAGAGAAGTGCAAAAGATAGGCAGAGATGAAGGGTGAAATAGCAAAGAGTGAGATTTACCACAAAGAAGTAGCCGATACCTTAAGCAGACGGCTAAAGTGGCATTTCTTCAATCACTGCCTCCAGAAGTATCCTAGAAGCCTGCTGCTCAGATCGGTAGATTGTGACGGTTTTCCGATTATTATCAGGCAATATGCCAGCGCAATTCTCTAAAAAACGGGCCACGGACCGCGATCTTTCCTTGCTCTTCCCTTCTTACACGCGCTTACACTTACGTGCAACACACTACCACACATGTTGGGAGACCAGTTGGGAGCTTAGAGCTGGGGAGATAACTGGACGGAGACCCCCCCCAAGAGGACGAGTAAGTCGAGCGCACGATATTATCCAAATGGGAAGGAACACTGCTATCTTTCGGATACAACTTGAACCTCTGTTCGGGACTAATGGCCACAACAGTTGGCGCGCCCTGAAAAATGAATGAATGGATCAAGCACTGTATACAAGACTTTCCAATATTATTTCATCATTCGTTTCCTGAAATTCATTCATTACCTTTCGGTAATTATTCGGTAATTAATACAACAGCTATGACCGTAACTAATAATTTAAATAGTGCTAATTATGATTAGTGATAAATCATTATTTATAAATGTTTACGCATATACAAAGACATATGCAATGACTCAACGACGTAGGAAAGTAAACAAATACAAGAAATAAAGGATATTAATAAAAACTGAGAACGAAGTACTTTCAGACTCACGATCGAGGAAAATCAGAGAAGGAAACAAAAAATATTTCTGGGAACCGTTCCCAGCGCTGTCTCCCGAAACGGCCAGTTCTCAGCCAACGCGTCTCATTACTGCTTGGGAGCATCGGGAGCAGATTCTTTTAATTGGAGCGACATCCAATTACCTAAGGCAGGCGGGCTCGGTGCCGCGTATCGATTGTCATTTACGTAAGCAGAAGCACGCGACGCGACGTCGCGCGGCGAGCAGGTGGACTGCCCACTGCCCGGCGGGCTCCGGTCTAGCGATGGCAAAAAAAATATATCGATGTTTCTAAAACATCGATATTTTCGAGCAGAATCATCGATATTACGACATCGATGTTTTCTTCATATCGATATATTTATTCACAAACATCGATCTTTCCAACAAAAAAACATTTTTAAGATATACATAAAATTTCCAGTATTTAATTGCTTTTGTGAATTGTCTTGCAATCAAAAGTCATTTCTGTCACTGTTTTCGATCCCCAAAGGCACTAAAACGATGCTATTCGCAACCATTCTCTAGTGTTATTCCTTTTTTTTTATTTTTTTATGTGGTAATATCCTTAAACTATACTTTGAACCTTCACTGCACAGAACATTGATTAGAAAATTAAGATGACAGTCAAATTTAAGGCATAATATACATTAAACTAATATTGGCGTGTTACTTATCACATTAGAACCAAGGCATTTTACTTCCGTATGTTTAATAGAATTTAAAACATCAATATTTATAATATCGATGTTTTCATCGACATCAATTTTTTTTATGTATGGAAGTATCGATGCATCGATGTTTTGCTAAAATTTTCCATCACTACTCCATTCACCTATGAGTCCGCAGATCCAACGGCCAGTGCTCTTAAGTCCAAAGCAGGAATCATCCTGCGCGATTAAACATACATACTGAAAATCACCT
This sequence comes from Gryllus longicercus, assembly GCA_038098605.1. Classification (NCBI taxonomy): domain Eukaryota; kingdom Metazoa; phylum Arthropoda; class Insecta; order Orthoptera; family Gryllidae; genus Gryllus; species Gryllus longicercus. The sequence goes on along the minus strand of JAZDUA010000223.1, from coordinate 214,301 downwards.
ACCGTGGCCGTAACTGGTTATGACGGCCGACAATCACAGATGTTTCTCCAGATGAACTCGTTGCAAAATGCAAGATCACATATGGTGTTAAATACGACAGCCCCCCTTCGCAAAACTGATAGTTTAAAACGTGACTCACTCGCTGACGTAAAAAGTAGGCAATCGCGATAAACCGCCATTGGCAATAATGAATCAATCAGTCCTAAGACTATTTTCTTGTAGCTGGAAGCGTAAACGTGAAAGATGCCATCCATTTACTCTCGTTCAAATGAAGTGAACGGAAACGCATCCGTTAAGGGGCACAACTTGGTCAGACGTCCCCGCTGCTGCTTGCGCCCGCCGGGGCTGCGCGTTTGGGACGCCCACGCACCAGAGCGCTCCCCGGCGGTACTGATAGGGGAATCGCGTGGCGACCGAGAGTCGATTTATAGACAGCGGCCGACCGGGTCAGCGCGTCCCCGGGGCGAGGGCACTGAGATGACGCTCCGTTAGAAGAATATGCGATCGCTTATTGACCACTCCTGCAGCACGCGCCGCTCCTCGTTACACTCGAAGCTCAAAACTACGCGAGACATTGAAAGGAACTTTCTTGAGTTTAGGCCAAGAGAAGAAACGTTATTTAAACTGCCAACATTTACTCTTTTATTAAGCCTTCATCAGGACTCAGTTTTTTTCTTATTCAGTAAGTGCAATTAATTAACGTACTTAGTGAAAAATCAAAAACATTATCTATGTTATAGCCCTAATGAAGGCTGTATAAAAGCCGAAACGTTGGCAGTTTAAATCGCTTTTCTTCTGTTGACCTAAACTCAAGAAAGTTGCTTTAAATTAATCAATGAGATCAAGAAATCAAGCTCGTGTGAAAATTACGTAGCACAGTATTTCAATATATCGTTGCGATTGGAATACGATTTCACACAGGTCATTAACACAAACGTTCGGTACAATCTCAAGTAATACATTTCAGGTAAGTATCAACAAAATGCAATTTTAACTTCAAACATTTCTTTTCTTCCTATTGATTTTGGAAGCGTGTACTTTTCCCTTACTGCTCTTCCAACTTCACTGTTTGAGAGAACGTGATCACGTGACTTAGTGAAACGACACAATTTCTGACAGCGTTGGATGAAAATAAAAATAAAATAATTTATGTTCCAATGGTCCAAAGAATCTTCCACTCGTCTGACGGCAACGTAATCCATTGGCAGGTGCAGAGAGGCGGCGCACGAGCCCCTGTGAGATGCAACCCACCGTACGCTGCGCACCTGAGCCGCAGGGCAGCAGCAACACGACCGTTGCGATGCCGTCCTGCCAGAAGATTCTGGAAATGTTCTAGGGGTTCCATGGAATTATCTTCAACTCCCCGTTTACCGAAACTGAGCTTGCTTCTTGAAATTGATATTTAATTCACTCGTAAAAAGCGAAATGAGAAAAAAAAAGCGAATTCTATTCAAACAGACATTACGCATTGAAAAACGTAAATTAATAGAAATATATATTTAAATTATATGAATGAATTCATCCATTTTTCGGTCTCAAAATCCTTGTTTCGCAGTTACGATATATTTTTTCCTTAAGCGCCAATAACTGTTTTTGCAAAAATTCGTAACTTTCCTTACGCTCTAGAGTTGTTTGAATGTTAAAGGTTCGCAATTCTTCATAGTTTGTTTTGATATATTTGGATTCCATATAATAATATAATAAAAATACCCAAGTGCCACACGGAAAAGAATCACTTCCGTCTCTTGATGTCTGCAAAAACTCGGACCTAAACCGTATTTAAAAGCACACTTCGCTCTATTGAAAAAAAAGAGGAACGAAAAAATTGGGGAGCGTTGTATAAAGAAAAAAGTCTGAATGACCTACGAGCTTTATAAAATACACCCAAAAGTTAAAATAACATTTCGTAATTCGCAGCGCTTCGAGGTCTCCCAAATCAATTTTCATTTTGGGGGAAAACTGTGAACGGTTATAGCGCTAGTGTTGTTCAAAACTTGTTCACTCACAAAACACTTTTGGAGTGTCTGGGAAGAACACATATTTCTACATGTAAAACCCTGGATATAAATCTTCTGCAGCATTAGATTCTTTGATTGATTCCGTGTTTTTATCGCGGGAGGTGGCGCTGATCTTCTCCTGCTAAATGGTGAGATCTGGCGCCGACCTACACGTCGGCTAGCGGGATTTTTCCCAACAAAGTATCTCCCACCAAAGAGGCACCGTCTCGATCGCGACAATCTCTAATATCCCTACTGGCCTTCCGTCATGTATGGTAGTGTAGTGCAAGTAAGTGTAAATAAGGGGTGAGGACAAGACAAGAAGAAATAAAGGTCTCGCGCCGTCCGTGGCCCATTTGTAATGCTCCGGTATTCACTGGAATTGATCGGATAAATCACGGAAAACTACCGACCAGAGCAGCCGGCCGCTAGTATTCCTCTGCAGACAGCGGCGGCTGAATTCAGCTTAGCTGCAAAGCTGGGGTGTCGAAAATCTTGGAACCGTCAGGACTCAAACTCTAAGGTCTGGCGGTCACAAGCATTTGCTGTGATATCGGTTCATACACTAAAGGGGTGAGGCATCTAAACCGGTGTAGCATTACGTCGAATATAGGTTTCACTATTTTTTTTTAATTAGCCAACTGCACATCCCATTAAGGGCAAGGGACTCCTGCTCGCGTAGGGAGTTATTAATCCTTTATTGATGAACTGATAGGATGATGATGATGATGATGTTGATGATGAAGAGTGAAGGGACGATCACAAATACATCTTGGCCCGAGGCGGGATTCGAACCCGCGATCCTTCAATCCCAGATCGCCACGACACTACTGCCTTAGCGATCTCGGTTATCCGGATCGACACTATATTAAGAGTATACTCTAAAGTAAGTTGAGTCTCTCAGTAGAAATAAGAGGGCGCGAAACACACCCATAGTAGCAGTATATCGCAGTTCTGGATGATCAACCGATAATTTCGCGCTTCTCTATTACTTAACTCTTGTCAATCCTTTAGATAATTGATGTCCAGACATTTGCCGCCAGTGACACTCCGAAGCTGTATTTCTAAATGAAATTTTTACTCCACGCAGTTCACCATCGCCCCAGAAGAGAGCAGTAATGAACGGGGAGAGACCTCTAGTCGGAGACAACCTTGAAATCACTGCCCTAGACCTTGTTCTTTGGCTCATTGCCTCAGTGTCGCCCGTTGACGTCAGGTACAAGGTATTCAACTTCGAGATTCTTCTGGCATGAGTTCAATTAAAGAGCTTTCATCGAAAACGAATTATCTCCATTAAACACAAAGTTTCAGGAAGGGAACGTATTCACACACAGTTTAGTAGTTCAAAATACAATTCAACGGTTTTTGAATACCGTTTAACATAGGAGAAATACAATTTGTGAACACAATATTTGGCAGCACAATCGAGATGCTTCTTAAGACGATTGTTTATTTACTAGCATACAGATGGAGCTACGTCACTTTCGATATAAATTCCATTGCGTTTTATGGACATTCAAGGAAGAGGTCATCACTTCTAATGTTCATGTAGGTCAATAGAAACAATCGTCTCGTGCGCAGGAAACACTTCTTCCCATTGAACTTTATACACATTTTTTTATGTTTTTGACATTAAATAAATATTATAAATAGTTATATCCCAATTCTTCGAGGAGCTGTTAATGTTGCATAACATTTGAAGAAGAGCCAGTTGTTGCAAAAATGACTGATGCTACTGAGCAGCCTCTGCCAAATCACATTCCCGATGGGAATTTCTTAAGTGCAAGTTTCACACATTCAATATATTATATTTAACATCATTAGGCGATTAGAAAATGGTGATCGATGCAGATCACATTTGAGGATGGCGAGGATGGCAGCCTGCTTTCCACACCAATACAGTAAACGCAAAGCATGCCTGTCTCGTGCGGGTTTCGAACACCGCAGCCCACCACAGGCTGTCACATCACTCGCCGACCAAAATACCTCTGTGAACTTGAACGCCGCCGTGCCCTGCCTCCGGAGGGCGCCACTGCGCGCCACGGCTTGACGGCCCCCATAAATCCCTGGACCAGGCGCGACCCTGGCGGCGGGCAGCGGTGGCTGCGCGGGAGCCACGCCTAGCAGCACAGTGGACCAGGGCCCGGCAACTCTCCATCAAAATTTGGGACAAAGCTAGTGGTTGCTTCTATAGGATGCACTAGTGTCGCCGGATACAGCTGCTGGTAAGGCTCGCCAACTTTCGCACATAAACATTGGTCAAGAAATACGAATACATTTTGATTATGAGCGATTTCTGAAATAAATTACAAAAGAAGTTAAATACTATGTGTTTATCTTCTAAAATTCATTTATTCATAAAAAAACACGCATGAAAGAAAAGGTAGCGCGAACAGCGGCGCGATCTTTTGTATCAAGCGCGTGTGTTTGCGTCCCGAGAACCCACGCACGTTTTAAATAACGTTGGTAGCAGTTCGTATTTTAGTTTGTGTAAGAATGTGATGCTCTACAGCGCGCCACTGTAATGGTCCCCACCACGTTACATGAGAGATATAGGGCCCTGCAGTGGACCACAGGGAAAACGCACGGGCAGCGAGTGGCGACTGAAGAACCATTTTCAATTTTAACTACGTAAGTCAGAAACACTTTTGGGGAACATCAGTTCTCAAAATCCAATAAATATCTAACCGAAAAGAAAAGGAAATCCAGATTACCTTTACATATCTTACAAAAGCATACAAATACAAACAAGGAAATAAAAAGAAATACAACACGACCAAGATACAAGCTGAAAATAACCAGAGCGTTAAAAGCGATATGACATCATAAACAAAACATGGCATGACAAAGCAAACAAACAAAAAGGAATACAAGGCCATAAACTTGTATTTTTAAGAAAAAACATGGACTATCATACACAATGACCGGCAACCTAAACATCGCCACTTATCGATATCAAACTAATTAATGCTCGGCGCAGAAATTCTCTACACAATCGAACGGCATTAAGTACACTGGAGACGATCATGCATGGATGATAAGTACTATTTTGTATACCATGAGCACAACAAATGATTCGTTTCGAGGAATTATCACATGAATGGCTTAATTACATTCGAGTCTAATAGCGATGGACTCCATAAACTCTGAGTATAGTCCTGATACCAAGATATTCTAAATTTCTTAGGGCTTAAGATGTGAAATGATAACCGTTGCTGGTAAGTGTTGATATTTATTGCTAAATTTCAATTAAACGTATTACACAGTTTCAAGGTCAGTTTACGACATCTTTTAAAGAGAGAAGTTTGAAAAACCGTTACATGGTAAATATTTCGTAAAAAACATTAACTAATATTACGAGCATAAAAATTTTGAAAACGCTCACGGTTTTAAAATACCAGCACACTTAATCAAACAAGTAAAATATACAACCGCCGAAATCTAAGAAGAAAAACTTTAGGGAACATAGTCCCGAAGTCAATAAAAATGTCCAACTGATAAATCACTGAGATGTAGAGCGGAATGAGGTCGCGCGGTCTCACAAAGGGAATGGAACTCAGCAAGAAACCTATATGAGCAAGGAGTTTTGAAGATATGATAAGTTACGAAATCGAGATTGATGTAAGGCACATAACATTACGAAAGAGGAGTCTAATAATTGTGTGCACCGAGGAAAGGAGATATATTAGGATTAAAACGTCTGACAAAATTACAAGTAAAGACATTTAAAGAAAATATGTAACTATTCAATAACATTCCTCTTTAACGGCATGTTTCTTCTTAATAATTCTCACTGTTTCCTTAATAATGCGCTTTGTGTAATATTTTTCTATGTAAATTTTCCTCTTACAATATTTTTATATTATCAAAATCAAAGGAATGTAGTTTCTCAAACTTGTGTTTGTAAAGAGCAGCTGAAGTCGTCGTAAACCGCACCCAAATGTGTGATATTCTTAATTCAAATATAACAATAAATATTAAGAACCACAACAAACTGCAACGTTAGGATTTTAAAACATTTCGGTATCAATGCATTATATTCTATCTAAGACTTCCATCTAAAGACGCTAGCTCTTCGAATCTCAGCGGTCCACGATAGTGTGTTGTTTTCGGATCACGTTAACGTGAACATGAATGTTGGCAGCTCACCAACGATCACTTATGTCTTGTGTTTGTGTTCACGTTTACGGTTTTACGTCCCGTTGTCAATAAGACTTAACAGCTTAAGCATAATAAGCATATAAGGGGGAATTGAAGACAAGGGAAACGCGATGTATAATATACAGCGGCCATTCTAAAAACTACGTTCTTTATTTTTTTAATTAGCTACATAGGCTATTACGCTCTTACACCTTATAGTGCCGTATGTGAAAGAACAGACTCACTACCTCGAGATCATTACGAATAACAACACGCACAACATTACGTGTAATATACGTAACATAATATTTTTAAGGTCCAGTTGACACTTCCCTACCAATGTCCAAGTTGGTGACAAGACTCCTGGCTTCTGCTTACGGCAATCTTAAAACAAACCATCATACTGCCCAACGCATTTTCTGCACTAATACCGTTGTTCTAGAAAATGCAGATATCATAACAAGGTTCATATTTTATCCATCTTCATTAGCCTGAGTTGAAAAACTGTGTATGAAACTCGATGTAACGGATATACACTCATATGAAGTTTACACTAGCTCGTTTATCGCTACCGTCGTATTACGCTTCATTCTCGTATATTTCATCATTGAGATCATTATCATCGACGAGATGATCACAAGCACATAGTTCTCAGGTCACAGAGAACAGATATTGCGGAGTTTCCCTTTTCAAATAGAGCAATTGTAGACTGGAATACGTTGCCTGCAACAGCTTTGGTATTTTTTTCTCCAGGTGTTTAAAAGTAAATGAATTAATAATATTAGTAAATTTTATTAATTAGTAAGTTAGCTTATTAATATCGTTATAGTTTTAGTATTATTAAGCGCGTTACTTTATTAAATACGCATCCTAATGATTTTTAATGTGTTTTTGTATCAATGCCCAGACAAATTAGTTATAACAATTATGATCGAAGGGGAAAAAACGGAGTTTTAAAACTTGACATGATTGTTTGTTGGTACCTACTGTATAACATACTAGAAATCCTGAAGTGTGAGGCGTGCGCAGAGAGCGGAGCAACGTTTGGAGGTGATTATTCGACGTTTTTAGCATATATCGCGATAACTATCAATTACACAGAAAATTATGTTCTATACAAAAGTTAAGTAGAAAACAAAGTCTACAAAAATATCATATAAGGTTTTGTTGTAAAATTAAACATTTTAGAGTTATCGGCTTGGAAAGGTTTTATTTTCGTTTACAAAGCCTAGTTATCTCTCTTACAAGTTTTTATTTTGGTCATTTCAATGCACGGAAGTAATTATATTTTGGTCCAACTTTTATCAACAATATGTATTTATATATTTAGTGAAAAAAAAACAGAAACATTCTACGTCTTTACAAATCTTAGTTGTGTATAGACGTGTATCATTGGCGTCCGAGATTACCTCGAGTACGAAAACTGATAATACATAGTTTATATGATAAGGATCTAGTACAAATATTTGGGAAAGAATTGTGTACACTGACAACATACAAGATACAAATTACATAAAACAATACAAATGGAATAATCATATTCACCGTGAACATTGATAGACAACTAAAACGGAGAAAAGAAATGGTTGGAAATGTAAATGTTGATTTTTGATTGGATATGTTTCTTCTATGTGAAACGTCTGTCTATATAAATTCGTAGTTATTCAACGATATCTGTTTTCAGTATTTGATTTCTGTTGATCATAACAAATGAACAAGTTTATTTCCTATGAGTAAAAGTTATTTTATGTGCTTATTTATTCGCATTTATTTTAATTCTTTACTTGCTATCCCAATATTCAAGTGCATTAAGGTGATATTGTAGTTTTTTATGCTTCTTGGGAATCATCCAGAGAAGTCAATATAACTGTATCATCTGCAAAAGTACCGATAATTTTGTTTTCAATCTCCGGAATATCTGCTGTATATAACAAATATACAGCACAAATACAATAGCACTGGTCCAAGTATGCTTCCTTGGGGCACTTCCTCAGACCTCTTTCCTATAAAATCCTCCCAAATTTTACAAGGTCAGGTTTCATTTTGGGTTTTGATTTGGAAATATCGAACTGAAAGATGGGACTAGAAGGTATCAAAATATGAGTGGGATAGGTAGCGCTTTAGGTTATACAAGAGGCCCTTGTGCCATACTTTATCGAAGGCGTGAAATATATCGAGAAAGACAGCATAACAACAATGTTAATTTTTCTATTTGCAATTTTATCCTTTTTATCTGCTCTATGGGAAGTGGAAGCTCTATGGGTGTTGCTAGCGAAATCCAAATTGATGGTCCGGTACGATGTTGTTGCATGATCACTAAGGACGTATTCTTGTCAATAGTAGTTTCCCAAATGCCTTAGCCTTGACCCAAATAACACAAAGTTAACAAGCTCTGAAATGCACAAACCTTCTCGCATTATATATGGCTACGCAATATTATAATGCTTCTTGCACATTCAAAAGTGTTTCCAACCAGCAATTCGTCTCCCCCAAGCCTTAGATTTTTCGACCTTAGATTTTTGAAGTTTGCACGACATTGACGTCACTCACAGCTAAACAGAACTTTTCCAAGGCTTTAAAAGCAACGTTCAATATGGCGTACACATTTTTTTTAAATTCAGACATTTTCACTTATCTTATTCACAGACATAGTTTGAAAGAACATATTTAAATAAATACATATTTAAAGAAAAAAGTCTCTCACAGCAATATTTAGTTTTGCAAATGATGTTTTGCAATTTTTTCGAAAGTAGTATTGGCGTTATTTCTTAGCATTTTTCTTCACCAAAAAAAGGGATCTGTTTTATTTTTAAATATATATTTCTTTATTAGAGAAGCAAAAAGGGAAAAATTTGGAGCAGTTTTTGATTTTTTATAACTTGCTTTGACATCAAGCAAAACTACTTTTTTCAAAAAATTGTGCCTGGATGATTTAAAGATTTTTTAGAACGGATTTTGTTGAAGAAAAATCTCTAATATCAATATTGTACTTGTATGTGTATTGTATGATTGTAATTTTGAATAAGAATAAAATCAAAGTCAGTAGGGTTTCTAAAAAGTAGTGTTTAACACGCTTTGTAAAAATTATTTTTAGAACAGATTTTGCTAAGAAAAATCTCTATTACCTATTATATATGGTATATTGAAAGTGTTGTCTTGTATCAAAAAATTATTTTGTGAATGATCACTACGATCGCGTAGCGACATCCGCAGACCTTTGTTTTGACCCGGAAGCTGCAAGCTCTGAGAATGATCGCTACGCGATCGAAACGATCATTAGCAAATAATTGTTTGATACCAGACAACACCTTTAATTTACCATATTTAATTATTACAAGTTATCTACCTCACCAGCGATCTAATTAACTCTATTACTTGTATCAACATTGTACTTATTGATACAGTATTGTACGAGGTACTTATTTATGGATTTCAGAAGCTGATATCCGGATTTTGGATGTTGCTCTGTTTAAAATCCCACTATGCTAAACGACACTTAACAACTCTCCGACATTTACTAAGACCTATTTAGTTCGATGAATAGAGTAAGGCACTTAGGAGGTGTGGAGGTAATAGAAATGGGATTGCCGGGAGTTGTGTAAAAGAATAATGAAAGCTGATAAAATATAGAGGAATGTATAAGTGGAAGGTGGAATTTTCCAATAAGAAGAATTTTGTAATTCTGTAAATCTGTAACGACTGTATCTGTAAAGAAATCTGAATAAATGACGATGAGTAAGGCAATTCAATACTCATCAAAAGCTAATGAATTACTAATCTTATTAAGCGACAAACTATCAATAGAAGTGAATTATGTCGTTTTTCTGAAAGATTTTGGTGGATTTTGGCTTGCTAAAAAGCAATTTAAAATTATTCATATTCCGTTATTAATGTTTAATGTGTAATCTATTTTTGAGGACTTGTTTCCACACAATTCTCGTTACATTTAATTCTCGCTACGGTCAGATTAAAATAAGTATGTGGTCGACACGCACGAGTAATAATCAACCGCAGAAACGGTACTCTTGCCGCCTATCTGAGCATTGTGGTTGGTGGTTACCTTGGAAGTGTGACAGCACGGCGTTTGCAAGTGTCAACGGGCAAATGGCAAGAGTCAAATAGTCGAGGGCACAAGAAATGTGACCCATTTCAAAAATCGTCATGTTTTGGTAAGTAAAGAAAATAAATTTAAGTTTTTTTATTTACTGAATAACATTGATTGAATTCAGAAATTTTTGGAAATAGTATTATTTCTTTTAGAAAATACAAATTTTCCTGCACCTGTACTGGAGCATTTCTCATCATTTTCAAATTACCACAATGTTTTTAGAAAACAAATAATTTGAACAGTAAAAAATATATTATAAGAAGAATAAAATAATTTTCTTGGAGATGACATTCTTAATAACATAATAGAACTTTTACAGATCGAGTAGCTGAAGTGAGGATGAAGAATAAAATAAATAACTGATAAAATAGGGATAAGATAAGGATTTAATTAATAATAATTGACTTCGAGACTGCCTTTTTTGCAATATTCTTGAAAATTGTGGAAGGTATATTTTGTTGAAATAATCGTGAAGTGCTAAATGCTGAAAAAATGTTAATGTTTTCAATTCACGTTTAGATGATGCGGATAAAAAAGTCGTACCGAATTTTTAAATACGATTCTATTCTTCAACTGACTTTTTTAACAGAAAATAGCCCATCTCCATACTTAGATTTTTGTATAGTTTGCGATGACAGGTAATTGGTATACCTCCTGCCTTATAAAATGAATCTTTCTAATTAATTCACGCCCCTTTCAACGGGGCTGGTTGACTCAGAAATGTGCAATGTGCTTACCACTGTTAAAATAAAACATATCATACATCACTAAATTATACCATAATTTTTACAATAATATGGCATCAGTTCATCGAAGTGGAAGATCTGTCAATCAATTGGCCCTAAGGATGGGATCGAGAAGTGAATGGGAAAAGAAGGATTGCGGGTTCTCCGTGACCAGTTGTAATAGGGCGTTTGTGCCAGCCTTAGCGGACGGCACTATCGATCATCTGAGCATGCGCAGATGCACTACAGTGGTGCGAAACTTAAACTGCACATGCGCAGAAGATCGATTGTGCTTTGTGTTCGAGGTGGCGCAAACTCTCTATTAAGTATTGGCACAAACCACGCAATTGATGGAGAATCGATTATTATCTAGTTTTTGTGTTATAAATAGTTAATGATGAGATTAATATTTAGTCTTTCAATACGGCAAATACTAAATTTGAGAAACAAATTTTTACCAGGAAAAATTATTGCCGAATTTTTAAATACGATTCTATTCTTCAACTGATTTTTTTTACAGAAAATAGACCATCTCCATACTTAGATTTTTGTATAGTATGCAATGACAGGTAATTGGTATACCTCCTGCCTTATGAAATGAATCTTTCTAATTAATTCACGCCCCATTCAACGGGGACGGTGGACTCAGAAACGAACAATGTGCTTACCACTGTTAAAATAAAACATATCATACATCACATCACTAAATTATACCATAAATGTTTACAATAATATGTCATCAATTACACAACTATCCAAATACAACCTAGGCAAAGCACCCATAAACGCCGCCAGAATAAAAGAATAGATTTCCCAAACATGTTTTTTATATACAATTTGCAAACTTGGATGATTCTTTGTGAGGTTCTCAGTGGGTTTCATCTCCCTAAGACATAATTGTAAAGAATTTACAGTTTAGTTTTTTGAAATAGATAGTAAGCATCAAAACATGTGAAAAAGTTTGTATTGTTCAACTGAACCATGAATTACGTTCAAAATAGTAATGAATAAATTGTAAAAAAAAAAACAGTGTTAAAAATATTCCTTTCATAAGGCAGAAGGTGTATCAATGATCAGTCATTGGCTACTGTATAAAAACCAAAGTATAAAGATGGACAATTTTATGTTTTAAAAAAATCCATAAATCTGCTCCATAACGCCATAATTCTGTTAAAAACATCCATCCGGCCACAACATAAAAATCGATGTGTAAGAGGGCTCTGCACAGAGCTTCCCCTTTGGAGCCACTGTGCGTGGGGCGAGGCGTCGCGACGCGGCGCGGCCGGTGCAGCGCCGCTCCCGACCTACCGCATTGCGCCGCCAGAGGCGCGGCCGGCCGGCCGGCCGACCGCACGGGTGCCCCTCCCACCGTCCACACGCGCTCGCCGCCGCCGCCGCCGCCGCCGCCGCCGCCGCCGAGGCGTTACGTAACGCAGCTCAATTCCAGCGCTTGCGCAAACGCCTCCTGCCCGCCCGCACCGCGCTGCCCTCGCGCGCCCCCGAGATTTTACTGCGCGACGACTCGGGTTCCCAATCCACTCGCTGGCGGCGCCACTGGCAAGGCCGCCCCGAGCGGGCCGCGTGCATCGCAGAGTTCACGCGCGAACTTTTAGCAGACGCGTGGTCAGAAACTATAGTCGATTGGGTAATTGTATACTAGCTTAGTTTTGGCTCGCGGCTAGCTCTTGGTCAGCGTGCTCGCTTTCCACTACGCGGCTTCGGATTCGATCCCCGGGCGAGCCAAGGCTAGAGTGTGCGTTTTCCTTGCAATGTCCCAGTGTATGTTGCTGTGTGACGAGGGAAAAATTCACTTCGCAGGTTGAGACGACCGGAATACGGCGTGGGGATGTCTACGTGCTAACCACACGTACCCCCTTAACCCGTGACCGCGAGGCAAGGACGTCTGAGCCTGTTCACGGGCTGTCCCGCCAAGTACATACACAGATTAGTTTTAGTAAATGTTAACTTTAATATGTAATACACGCAAGGATAGAGTATTTGCTATGTCAGTGTTCATGTTAAGAATTTGTACATCGTGGACACTATAACTTAGATCATTCGTTTCTATTTAACACAATGTTAACGTTTTGTTAATTATGAATGCATCCCATGAAGGTACATACACTGTAATATCTAAATTAAAATAATGAAGTGAATTTAGACACTGTCCTTTTTCGTGAGATTCGCCCAGAAAATCAATACTGAAATCTCCACATACAGCAATGGATCCAAAAGAGCAATTACTAATTTTGTTCAGAGTTATATAGAGATTTGCTAAAAAACTGAAATAAGCTTGATTTCTGATAATGTGCCACAACAAGAACTTCTAATAGGCTGGCCTATGTTGTGTAAACGTTTATGTAATGAGTGTGAACATTACATTAATGAAACAGATGTAACTTCACAACGCGTACCTAATGTTGAGTTCTCCATTTACTGGTTGCGGTAAGAGTAGAGCCGGGAATAGGGTTGGTATTTTGACAGCAGTACTAAAAAAATCTGCAGTTCATTCACCGATGCAAATAAGTTTTCTGTTTCTCAGGAGCAAAAAATGTGTAGTATTCTAATCTTGCTAATCTTCCTTCGCTGTTCGCACTTTTATTCATCACTCAAGTATGTGTAGTAAAAGGATGGGGATGAGATTCTGGAGCTCAAGTCAACGCAGATTGTATTTCTCCCCATATGTCTCACACAGTACGTGATTGCTGACATTTAACGAGAAATAAATCAAATCAGATATAAGGAGATCATATATTCATGAGGTAGTAGTAAACAATGATGTAGAACTAAGTATTTGTCCATTTCGTATCGTGTCTGGTGTTATGAACCCCACGTACACCGGTTTCTATTCAGTGTTTCACATTTACAAACTAGTGCTGCTGCATAATGACACATACTTTCTCCTACTAGTTAATTTTCTAATTTATTTGGTCGGAGCTAGCTTTGCGGTCTTGCTCCTTCTTCTTGACAGCTGACATCTGTAGCCGCCAAAATATTTTTTTTTTCTTTACTTTCCTCAATTTTACGGTTCCCCAATGACAGAACCAAAATATTAGTTTAAGAATAGAGTACAACTTCATGCCATACGGAAATTTGTGTTGAAAAAATTGAAACCATTTTTAAGAAAATGTCGTTTAAGCGTTACTGTAAAAGAGAAATTTGAAACTATTTTTCACAGAAAACTTTTAAGTTTTCAAGATACATTGGAAGTCATTTGATGCACTTTCACTCACTAATGCAATAATGCATTCAAATTTCTGGAAATGTGCAAATTAACGGCGTGAGAAATATTACAAAAAATAAATTTGCGTAATTTTTGAAAGAACAGCAGAAAACAGCAAAATGAAAATGAATGAGAATAATTTAGTCATCTTAATCCAATAAGTTCTTAGCCGAAGTCAATAAAGGTTCATACAGAGTTTTAAAATTCATTAATCTTTTAATTAAAAACAATGTGTTTTTCGGTGACAGCACGGAGGATGCGGAGGGGATGAATTCAGTTTTCACCTTCAACACTATTCAGTTATAAAGAGGACGCTTTCCTCTTTCAAATCTTTTCCGATCCCCGTCCCAGTACGGGGAGAGGAGTCTTTAACTATGATATTAATAATCAGTAATATCTTCCCAACGTGAAGAGTCTCTGAAACAGAGACAGGCACTTCTGCAAGAACAACCATTTGCTCCTTCCTTCCTTCCTTTCAGATCTAGGGGGAAACGGCCATCAATTTTGGAGGAAAACTGTAAACGTTATGAACACTAAAATATGAAACATTATTTTCTACGAATTCTTACTAGATCCCCCTTTTTGAACAGTAATTTTCATACGGAGCGTAAGCGTACAAGAATTGTCGAACTGTTCCAAAAATAAAGATTTAAAGCACATTCTTGCAACACTTGCTAAGAAACATCTAAGATTACGTATTTTGCACACCAAAGATAATTCAATAATCGAATCTCTATTCAGATCACTATTATTGGAGTGTAGCATTTTTTCACAAATAAAGAGTTTGGTCGATGTCGAAAGAGCTGTGTCGTAGCAGTCCAATCCGCTGCGAAGGGCCAAGGGAAAAAGAGCGGAGGACAAAAGAGAACCACGAACGCAGGAAACTTTCGCGAGTCACCCCCTGAGCACCGTCCTTCACGAAGGAAAGTCGGTCTTCATGGGTCGATAAACGGCGGATTGATTGAATCACATGAGAACGAAATACTTGAGAGAACACATTTCTATGTAATAAAAAAAACTTGAGAAAAATAAAAAATTCTTCTCATATTTACTGTGCCTGAAGTTGCCACTGACATACAAATTTTATGAACGATTTGGGGCACGTCTTGGAGATGATTCTGCTTAATGCTCTCGTAAACTTGCAGACACCAACACGGGAGTTTTTGAAAACTGAAAGAACTATAAGTGATCCCCAAACCTCTCAAGATAAAAGTGCCTCATGATTTCAATACATTGCATTTACCATTCACACGAAATTCCTCGGGGAAACGAGATGGGACCAGTGAAGATGTCACAAACATTAGCAGCAAATAGATTTTCACTCTTGAGGAAGTTCGAACCTCGTTTGCACGCGTATGTTTCTGCGCTTGCACCCCACGGGGGGGGGGGGGGGGGCATACGGTCGCAAAACCTGAGACTCTTGGTAGAGTTGGAAACGTCCACCCGGACCGGAGTATCTCGGCGGTACTCACGTCGTTAGTGTCAAGGATGGCGCAGTGAGAGAACGGTGCTAAGCTCCATGTTGCCGGGCTCGCCCGGTCACCAACCAGATGGGCCGACCTCTCGGCAGGTTTGGATGACGGACTTGTCCCCAGACCCACATACAAAAATTCGGCGAGGAGCATGAATCCCGCTGTCAGGTTGACTAGATTCCTGCGGCACTCACGTCCATAGCTTCAAAACCGCCGACCTCTCGGCAGGTTTGGATGACGGACTTGTCCCCAGACCCACATACAAAAGTTCGGCGGGGAGCATGAATCCCGCTGTCAGGTTGACTAGATTCCTGCGGCACTCACGTCCATAGCTTCAAAACCGCCGACCTCTCGGCAGGTTTGGATGACGGACTTGTCCCCAGACCCACATACAAAAGTTCGGCGAGGAGCATGAATCCCGCTGTCAGGTTGACTAGATTCCTGCGGCACTCACGTCCATAGCTTCAAAACCGCCGACCTCTCGGCAGGTTTGGATGACGGACTTGTCCCCAGACCCACATACAAAAGTTCGGCGAGGAGCATGAATCCCGCTGTCAGGTTGACTAGATTCCTGCGGCACTCACGTCCATAACTTCAAAGTGGAGGCAGTGAAGACGGGTTGAAGCCCTCGAGACATCCGAGCGGCCCTCAGATGGGGTCTCTGTTTCGTCGTGGGAGTACCCGATACCCATGGGCAATTGAGGAAGGTTTCGTTCCGGCCTATTTTGAGTGGGGCTTAATTCGACTCCGGTGCAAGCCTGGAAAGCTAGTAGCTCTAAGCTGACAGTGTGGCCTCATCCAGAAATCACTGGGAGGAGCCTTTGATGGATTCTGCGTTCAGGCGGGATCCGAGTTCCAGCCTGACAGGGCACTTGTGCGCCGAAAGGGGGTTTGGATAAAGGCACAGAACCTAGGTGCCCACCTTGGGCAGCAATCCCTCCTGGTAGAAAATAACTGTGTGGGGTCGTACCCCACGCATGGTCTAACGATGCGCTTGTACTCATCTGAACATAGCGGAAATATTAGTAATCTATAAAATTGAACAGTTAAAGTGAATAGCAGCAATGTACTCTATTCGAACATTAAATATTAAACGCGTTAATATTCCTGATGACTTTCATTCCTTAGAAATGGAATAAATAATGTCAAAAATGTAAGTTCATAAAATTACTACGATATCGTAGTTCATTTATAAAACCCTATTATAAACATCCTTCCAATGCCTACTCCGATGTTATCGAGCAACAAAAAAGGACAACGAAACAAAACATAAAGGAAATCAACCGTAGATCGTTGAAAATCAAGTTCTGTACGTCTTATACTAGTTAGGTCCGGTAGAGCATGATGTAGAGTATTACAAAAAAATGTTACTCGATCAATAAATCGTGGCGTGCCTTTGCCACTAATGGTATATATAACACGAAGACTTATTTAGTCAAGGCCACTCCCAGTTGCCATCAAGATCAGCTAGAACAATGTTAGAAAAGATTATCAGGAGGCCTGAAACATCTGCGATTCGTAGCAATAAGTTAAATATGAAGAACAAATTATATAAGGATTATCGGTCAAAAAAATGTAACCAAAAACACAGCTCGCAAATTCACACGAAGTATGTTTCCTCACGCTCAACACAGAAGTAATGGATAGAATGATGGTGAATTATTTGAATCATCAAGGGTTAGACTGTAAGGCGAAATAGAAAGATTCAGACAAAAAGTTAAAAAAATATATCTTGCACCGGTATACAATACCTTTAATTTCCTTTCAAACAGAATCGCAACGAAATACGTGGGATCCAAGTGGATGATACTTTTTCAACACTACAACAAAACTGAAGTAAATAATAATAATAATAATAATAATAATAATAATAATAATAATAATAATAATAATAATAATAATAATAATAAATTAATAAGCAAATAACAGTAACTCGTTGAAGAGATTTTATGCAACTTGAATGCAAACAGCAAAATTGGATCATCACATTTTCGCACAACCTTCGCAAATGGGCCACCTGTAGTAACTGCAATTTGTCTCCGGAACCATTAGTGAATGCTCGAGACAGGTTTCAAATGTCTAAGATGACACACGTCACTGTTCTCGGAGTTAAGAGCCGCCGGTTGACGATGTGTTCAATTGCCTTGACAAACTGGCGCTGCGCGATTTAGCCTAACTCAATTGACCCATTTCTCTGGGACTCGCGAGGGTCAATTCAATATTGGCCCTCCGCTGGGGCAGCGGCGCGGGGGGCGCAACGGGCGCCATCACGACCGCCTCTCGGGAGCTCTCATGTCCTTCCCCTCTGCATACAGGAATGATTCAAAATTGCCTTCGGACTTCGTGAAGAGGGTTCCGTCACGAAAGGACGTCGTGTGTGTGATAACTTGTTCTTGAAAAATCGGGAGCGTAGTCCCACCAGAGTCGAATAATGTCGTGCTCTGAGGTCGCTCAGGGCAACAACTGATGTCACCGCAGTGCCTCTCACCTGGAGGTCCTAGGTTTGAGTCTCGGGGTGGCAGGATGTTCGACCCTACCTTACCTACCCTACGACCCCTACCCTAGTTAGGTCGAATTCAGTCGCTGCCTGGAGGATAATTCTAGCGGCCGGCTGCTCTGATCGGTAGTTTTTTGTGTTTTTTTCTATCAACATTACGCAAATGCCGGAGAAATACCTTAACAAACGGGCCACGGACCGCGCGCGATCTTTCCTTCCTCTTCCTTAGGCTATCCTCACCCCCTTACTTACACCCGCTTACATGCACTACACTACCGCGTATGCTGGGAGACCAGACCGGTTGGGGCGGTGCCCAGATGGTGGGTGATACCTGGTTGTGGAAAACCGCGTAATCCAACGTGTAGGTCTGCGCCTTATCTCGTTACGCGGCGGAAGAATGATCACAGCCAACACATGTGTTAAAACTGCTCCTGTTACTGCACCGGCATTCGCCAGATGAAACGGATCGGAAAACTACCGATCAGAGCAGACGGTTGCTAGAATACGCTTGTCTGACCAATGTATTATAAGTAATTTGTATACTTGTATAAAAATAAAATGAAACTCAATAAGGCCGACTAAAAAAATGAGTATAACACAATGGTAAAGGTGATTTTACGAGTATTTTGTCGCAGGATTGCAACATTCGGCCTATCCATCTCGTGAAGCAACCTTTCCTACTCGCAAAATAAAAGTCACTTTTACAACGCGTATCAAAAATAACTATTCTCGACAACTTTCACTAACTACAGTATCTAATTTTAACCTATAATTTTAGCAGCAGTCAAACGTTAAAATATTTTCAATCCCCACCATCTTTTCTGTACATTCCACATGTGTTATTTTTATCAATAACATTAGCTGTTAGCGACAAAACGTCTTACGGCAAGCTCTTACAAATATTGCACGTTATCTCTTAGTAACGGGTCGGTGGGCTGAGCTACCCACCAACGTGAAACAATTTTTTTTCCTTGTTGTGACATTTAGTTTAGGAAACCGTTCACTCTTTCTGCGTTGACTTATTAGAGAAAACGGGCTTAATACGGAAGCATTCATTTTTCTGCATACATTAGTTTCAAAGATATAAAATGTTCATTGGATGAAAACCGTCATGAAGTGGTATGATGATGAAACAAATAAAACGCCAATTTCTCACATTTCCCAAAAAGGTTTGCAACGTTTTCCTGGATGCGCGGATGACCTGCCGAGTCTTCAAGCAACACTCCATGCCTCGGAAAAGGTTTTCGTTATGTTACGTTGAAACAGAGTCTGCGACGGGAACCTAAAATGTTTTCTATGTGTATTAGGTATTCTTGTAATATACCTACCAGCACTAAACTTTAAAGGAATTAAGTTTTGGAAACTTTACCCCATTTGAGCCCGACGTAATTTTGTGCACATAATACTCGCCATATTGTCTTCGCGTCCTTACGTAGAAATAGGAACTCGCAGGTAGCATGTATTTGCAACTTTTAATGCTAAACTATACTACTAGAACGCTCCAAAGCGCCAAACGATGGTAATAAAATACATTTTTTTTTTCTAGAAAAAGTAACAAAACCGTTGAACCTTAGCTGCATGTGCCCCTCAACCGGGGTGTGGACCAACCACCACTTGCTTTATAGTGGATTCACCCTCCGACGTATCCACAAGCGTATAGCAGCTAAGCACGGTTTTGATGAAGTCTCCAACCGACTCAAGTCATAAATACACCTTGGCCGAGGGCATACAATTCTTTATCGCTCTCGGCTAAATCGATATCTGTAAATCAGGAATTAAAAAAACTTGTTTATATATTTCATTTAGTATGTCTCCGTCTATTGACGTCACAAAATTCTTAAAGGAATATTTGAGATAAGAAAACAAACCCTAATTTGACTGTTCCATGTTTGAAACAGTGGGCTCTAACTTTAAAACGGTTTTACTGGCAGTCGAGGCAAAATTCCCCACGTGGGTCATGTTGACCAAGAGGTGACATTCTATACTGTGATAGAAGAGGTAGAATGCTCTGGTAGAATCTATTTAGTTCTAGACATGAGATCAAGCCTATAAGCCGCACATGTGGATTCTGAAAAATTTAGGACATATTTCTTTCTACTGGTTCTTCCCAAATAACAAGAATACTAGTATCATTGTTTTCGCCTTTTAGAGAAGTTACTAACGCTGGTGACAAAATGTACACGAGTACTTCTAATTTAAAAATCGACGCTGTATCTACATCATGAAAATCAAAAACGCTACAAACAAGGAAACGAAATATATTATTTCCTGCATCATCTTTAACTTGGCGCAAACCACATTTTGATATCTGAAACAGTTTCGAAAATATTTACTACATGGTTCCCTGTGCATTTTCTTTGATTTCTTGAGAAATAAATTTATTATTGTTTTGTCTAATGTATATCTCTTATTTCCAATATGTTCTTACAGCACAAATTCTTCAGAGTAACGCTATCAATATTTAGTTTGGAAAATCACTTCTGGTAAATAAATTCCGGAAGCATTTTCTTTTGTGAGACATTGATCTTAGATTTACTTCAGCCCGTATTCTTGGCAGAGCAAACGGCACATGAGGGTATACGCTGCCTCGGTTCTCCAGCTTTACCGGTTGCGAGCGCCCACGAAGTGAAAGTGCGAGCCGGGATGGTCGCTTGGTTCTATGAAGGATCACGACTCCCTAGGAATGTCAAGGCCACTGCAGCAGCGGCCGAGCTAAGCTAGGAGAAACACATTCACACATGCGAGCTTTCACAATCCGCCGGGACGGGCGAGTAAAATTGATTCATGCTCCCGGAAAGGTACATCTTTCAAGGTCAGTTAACGAGGATTCCATGTACCTAGAAAACAATCATAAACTATTATATTACGGAAATAAGTAGACTTAGAAGACGCCATTATAATTTCACTTTCTCGTGGTTACTCAACAAGCAAAGAAACATTGTGGTAGGACTAGCTCTAATTCCAAATTAAGACTGATCTTCAAGTTTTCGAGTTCAAGAACCCATATCAGGAAATAAGTTATTTTAAGAACAATGTCCAGTCGCCTAATCGTGTCCCAAACCTGGTAATTGTGTTTGTAATCCTGAGTTCTTTTTATGCAGTGTAAACAATTACTTGTTTAAATCAACCAAGTAACAATGACGACCATTAATTAAACGCGTACATTTATGAAACATCTACTTAATTTTCGGATTTAAGCCAAAATTACAACTGAAGTAGTTGTTTTTTTTCGACGCTTTACAATACGTTTACATGAATAAAAAGAAGTGTTTACTGTTTTTGACAGTTTGAACGCTTTTTACTGTTCTTTGCCTCAATTTATCAGATCTAAATGTCTGAGATATCAAAATAAATGAAATCTTGAACGCTTAGGTAGTCCCACGACACGTCGAGCGGGACAAGGTTGAACGGAGCTGGAGTGCTGCGGAGTGGAGAGATGTAGGGCTCACGCGAAGTGTAAATAAAATTACTAACACTTTACACACAACAAATCCTATTTTATAAATGATTGTGGTAAATATGTGTAATGAGACCAGTACATTATTGTATACCCAATATTAGTCATCTTGTTAATTACATTCAGTATGTGAAAGTTGCACCAAATTTGTAATAAGAAAATGTACAGTAATGAAAAGATTTCACTGTGTTCATCTTTTACTGCTATTTATAACTTACGGTAGGTCACATTACCTCCAGGACAGCAAAGTGATTTGCTGTCACAGTGTACCAACTGATAATAAGTTTCTGTTTTCATACTGATAATATATAACGACCGATTATACATCTCTATTTCCACGATGCATGCACGTGTGGTGTACTGTGCTTTTGTGATATCTATGGGCACGATGGGAGTTTGGTCGGCTATAAAAAAGAAGGCCTTCCGTCCAAAAATGAACTCCAAATTATGAATTCATGGAAATGGCGACATATCACGGACTGAGCGTGTGTTTTATTTCTTCAGTTTGAGTTGGAGCTATTGGATACAGGGATCCTTCGATCCTTCGCGTGCATTGTTATCGCAGATGCATTAATATTAAACGAATGATCGGAAAAGAAATGGAATTTAATAATTACATTGTAAGATTATCAGTTAGCCTTGAGCTGATTCCAACAGATTGAAAAAATGTAACATTTAATGGAATTTTCAAAATCATCCTGGTATAAGAAAATTACGAGTTCACTTCTCACGTAGATTAGAACAAGCAATATTTTGCGTTCTCCTGGCATGTATTCATCATTTTTTAGAAAGCCAATTAAATTAATAGTATAATATTGAACTTACAAAAATTTTCGAACTATTTGTATTACTTTTGTGGAAACAAGATTTTAATACTATATACATCTAGTAGCATAACTAAAATTTTTAATTATAACATTTTAATAATGCTATCATGTAAATACACTGAGTCCAGAATTAAGTAAATGTACCCGAGAACTCAATACAGCAATGGGGAAATAAAAGGCCGCCTGTTTGACATAACCGAATTAAAAGTCATCCCTTTAAACAGCGACATTCGTGCTGCCCTTCAGCCGCCCAATAAAATGATCAAAATAGATATATTTTTTTCTTACGAAAACAGTTTTATTTTGGAACGTATCTCGCGGGGGTCGGGGGTCAACGGGTTCGTTCACCCGCTCCTCAGTTTCTTGGCGATAGCCAGGTCGTTAATGCCGAGGGGTCCCAGTCTGGAGACACGCACGGTGTCTCGGCCCCTGGATTCGTCCGGGAGAGTCCTTAGTTGGGCCTTGGTTTCGTCGTGTCAGTCGACCTTTAACGGCCGAAATTCGTAGACCCTAAGGTGTGAAGAATATTTCTCACGTGATCAACATCTGAGACAGCAGACCTTACGGAAAGTTCGGAACGTTCTACCTACTTTGTAATCTCGTCTTCGTATCACAATCTTTATGTATATTATTCTATATTGTTTGATAATGGACGTTGAATTAATTGTCTTGGGTGGTTTTATTTCATAAAACTTTCCGTAAGGGCAGATGTCTCTGATGTTGAGCAAGTGAGAAAACTTATATTCATTTTGAAGTTTTAAAATAGAAACGACTCTTAGATTAGAGCACAGAAACATCACCCACAGCGTGCAAAAGACTGTGGGATGGGGAGACGCGCCCTCCCTAAGTTCCGAACGCTTTCGGGTGGCGTGATTGGGGAAGCCAAGTGCGCCGCGTTCTGGACTAAATCTAGATTCCAGCCTCCGGGGTCCTTGCGCGGTGGTTGCGGATGAAACCAAAAGGCTAAAAAGTCCAACCAGTGGAACCTCGAAGAGAAGCGTGAGGAGCCAGGGCATACACATCTGGCCACAACCAGAACTTTTTCACTGAAAGGAGATATCTGAAGAAGTGGTATGTCAACCCCAATTTCATGAATTAAAACAATCCAAGACAATTACTTCAACGTCCATAATCAAACGAACTCTATTTTGAGATTGTATTGCAGAGACGAAAACATGGAATTCAACTATACTAAATGCCTTTGACCGAAGTTTTAGTAATCGCCCTAGCAACATTTAATTGATTCTGTACTTTGTATACTTGCGTGATTGCATTATTAAAATGTTCTATCAATGAGGAGATAGGCCAGCCCCCTGTCATTCGATCACTAATACAGGTAATGATCATGATTAAATGAGTTCAATGTATATCATAGGTTTCTAGAAAAAAAACGCTCAAAGCAGGTGAATGACATTTTACAAACGTAACCGGAGCGGTGTTCAAATAAATGCCATGAGAGGTGCCCAGGTACATGACAGAGTCACGGGAAGGAGTGAGGGACGCGGGATTATCCAGACCAATGAAATTTTGTGATGCTTTCCGGCAAGTGACCCTCCTCCTTGGAGCAAAGTGGAGCTAAGCGTAAGAAAGACGGACGGGGTACGGACGTGGTGGCCTAAGCTGGTTGGGGCGGGGTGGGGTGGGATGGGTTGTAATGGAATGGGATGAAATAGAATGGGATGGAATGAGATAAGATGAAATGGGAGGAAATGGGATGGAATGGGATAGGATGGGTTGGAATGGGATGACGTGAAGTGAGATGTGATGAGATGAGATGGGATGGGATGGGATGGGATGGGATGGAATGGGATGGGATGGGATGGGATGGGATGGAATAGGATGGGATGGGATAGGATGGGATGGGATGGAACAGGATGGGGTCGGTCAGGTAGGGTCGGGTCGGATCGGGTTGAGACGAGTAGCATCGGTCTGAAATGGGTCGGGACGGGTTAGGAGGGTCGGGTCGAGCCACGAAAAACGGTGAGAGGGCGACGAGGGGCGGGGCGGCCGCGGAGCAGTCGCGTGCCGCGAGCGTGGATCGATCTGGCTCGCTCCATCGACTGCGGTGGCGCGACCGTGAGGCTATCGCAGGGCTATCGATGTGGCGGCGACCGGGGGCAGGTACCCACGCTGGTCGAAGCCTTCTCCCCCAGAACCTACTCACCGCGGGCGCCCAGCCCAAACGCGCCGACGCTACCACCACAAACAGTTCCCTCGCGTGGAGTAAATAGGAATTCTTGGTCTTGCCATTTGGAACCTTGTCATACTTGCCCTGACTTCGTCATTTCATTCAGAAGGAAATTCTACACTATTAATTTACAATTATTATTGCATTATAGGACATACTTTCACATTTAATACACTAAGGAAATATAAAGGTTTAAGTTGTCACTCGAAAAAACAAAAACAAAGGACAAACTAAATGTGATATTACTGAATAGGTAATTAATTCCTAATGCTACATCAAACAGATTTCTTAAAAAATATATAAAATTTCGCAGGCGCAACCCGCAACACATGTTTCACGGCAAAACACTTTGGTATAGACATAATTCACAAACCATGAGCCCTAGATCCTCGCAAGTCGGTTTACGTGTCTCTAGCAGGACACAAATATGAGATTGTTATGGCGTAATCTACAAAAAGAGGAAATTATTTTCGGAGGTATTCCCACCCCGGTCGGAAATGTTCGAAGTTGGGTTCCAGTACGAAGCTATTTTCTCTTTTCAAACAATAACTTAAAAAGCGTCGAATGTCCAATAGTTATTTGTCATAATTGTTATTATTTATTGATATAATATTTATCATTATGGTTGTTGTAATTCCACCATCAAGCTGCAAGTGACCACTGGCAAGAGCAAATGGGCTTATACCAGGAGATCCGGGTTCGATTCCCGGCTGAGGTATTCAATTCTTTAAACAGTCAAAATAATTTTTAATACCATTATAATTGTTATATTATTATTATTATTACGTATCGTAGCGGGGCCCCACACGAAATAAGTCATTATTTTTGTATCCTTTAATGAAGACTTGTTTATCAATTTTTTAATACAGTTTCCAACTTACCAAGTACCTTACCAGTGTGGCTCTTTGCTGTACAATGTAACTACAGACAGGCAACGTCTCCCTCTTCCGTGTCCTTCTGAAATCGCGCCAAGATTCTGAGAAACCAGACTGACAAGAGACCACACTGACTCACCAGACCGCCTCTTCCACTTGACTTTCCCACAATGTTCAGAAAATAGATAAGTCTGAAGTCGTAGTAATATTTTCAATGTATACTTTTGTAACCTCGAAAATGTCCCAGAAGAAATACGAATCATACATGATGAAAGAAAATAGAATTACTGCCAGGAAATCAGCTGCAATGGACACCGTTAATTTTTGTGAAGAATCGATTTTCAGCCACTTTATAAGGATAATCCCGCGCTGGCCCCCAGTAATATTTAACTAGGCGTATGGCGCGCAGGCAATGCTCAGGTATCAATACACCCACAGAGATCGCAATTATTTACACTGTGCATTATTCATTCATGACAATCGATGTCATCAGGGGTGCATCTGTTTGCTCCCGGACTTTCTATTGTGTCAGAAACAAATGGAATATTGTTGAATGTTTTACGCATTTAAAATGAAGAATTATAAAATCTCGGAACAATTTTTAAATAAATTTTTGCTTACATATTCACGATGTAAAAAAATGTATTATTATTTGAAGTGGCTCAAAACATTTAGAGTATTGGTGCAGTGGTACAGTATTGGTGCTCAATAAAAAATAAAAGGTATAAACGAAAACAATACTGTTGAGACACACTTGACCCTAAGGTGTCTCACGGAGCCCGCTCATTTCCCAATAAAAATTCATAGAGATATTAAGCCGTATCCCTTTAGCCCCATCATCAGAAATTTATCGCATTAGCCGCATCAGATTAGGCTGATTTGAAACACATTTTGAGTGTTTTAAAACACTGTGGTATGTCTTACGTCATTTTTTACTTTATACTCTGTCTTTAGCATCAAAAGGTAAATATTGAGTTGTTTTTAATGTGTTTGATGAAAATAGTATAGAAAATAAGGTGAAAAATGTTCTTTTCCGTATCATAAAAGCCTAGATTGACACTAATTATTGAAAATTCGAACTTGACAATATTGTCTAAAAGCTTGAAGAAAAAGTTATACTAATGAGATGTTTAACTACTATGTAAGTAACTCCCCCTTTTTTAAATTTATTTTTCTGCCTGTTCGGCATAATATGCCTTTCAGGGGTTTTAATTTACAATTTATTATTACACATAATTTTTTGGCCTTTCGGCTTACAGTATTTGAGGAGGACCACATGGCTACCTCATAAACAAAGTCTGCAGAGCATTAATTCAAAAGAATTTTTTTTTATTATTATTTTTTTTAATTTTTATTTTTTTTAACTCCCCCTGGTGAAGAAAATTTGAACTGCTTCTGCTAAGTCCATATTCTACCGCCCCTGAAAGCCGATGAATGAAAGTATTGGAGCCGAAGTTTGTCTATCAGATGCATTTGCAAATCGCATCAGACACGTGATTTGTGCCCATATCCCCAGAACTGAAACTTCTCAAAGGCCATTGTCCTTGCAGCAGAATAGAGCATAGGGAACAGATGTGACTCTGTTATGGGAAAGTTTTACAAAATCAGGTTCAGTAAACCGATACAGTGGTGTGAATCGACCAAAGAAAGGACAATATATTTTTGCATAGAGGAAATGAGAAAGATTTTCATTATAAATCATTAAACAAACCCAATAAGGAAGAGATTCGACGCATAACTCGCATCAATTGACGCTAAGCCACTGTTTCAGACAGACCTCCCTGTGCATGACATACATACATATCAGCTAAGTGCTGACGTTTATAGAAGTTCGAAGCCCGAAAACAATGGCATAGTTTACAATTGTGATATTCATGGATTCAAGGATAACGGTTCAGACCGAACTAGCATTTCCTGTAGACATCAAACCAAATGAAACAAAATCGTTGTATCATGCCGAAATTTAGTACGTCTATGAGAATAATTTTTAGTTGTCAAAAATATTATTTCTGAGAGATTACTCTGTTTTTAGAAAATTTTAGATATTTTTTATATATAATGAATATCAAGTTTTTATCTAAGTGCTAGCGGAAATTTCGGTATTAAAATGAACATTTAAAGCATTTACATTGAAGTTATTTTGAAATATTTTTTTTATGCAACGTACATTTCACATTGGGTTCGTATCTGATTCTATCATTCTTATATCTTGGGTTCGTAGGCTTCCGCGGCCGGAGTCAATGCATTCTTGGCTATCCGGGATGAACCGCGTCTGTACTGACGCAGTTCTGCAGCAGTATAGCTCTGAAGAAGGCCACAGCAATATGGCCGAAACGTCAGTACAATTGACCGAGACGCGGCTCATCCCGGATAGCTAAGAATACATTTCACACTCCTTTTGGCATTCCTATGTTAGGGAGAAAGATATCGCAGTTTGCCCACCTACTTTGGACAAAAGAAATGCCTCAAGCACTGGTAGCGACGACTGCGAGAGCGTGCAGTGCCATGCTGCTGCTGGCGTCGTCGGGGCGCGGCGGACGACGGCAGCCCATTAAGTACTTCCCGCCCCCGCCCCCGCCCTCCGCTCGCTAGCTCGGCGCCGCCGGCGCGCGCCACTGCTCCGATTCTTTTTCGGGCGGCAAATATTTACCCACCTCCCCCCGCCCCGCAGCTCTTGCAAACTGTGCGCGAGCAGGGACAGCACACAGCGGCCCGACCAACATTCGCACACAGTTTGCATCCCACAAAAATGCTTTTAATGTTTCGGCTATTATTATTATTACTATTATTATTATTACTATTATTATTACTATTATTATTATTACTATTATTATTATTACTATTATTATTATTATTATTATTATTATTATTATTGGCGTATAGGCCATTACTGACCACGCTACTCGATTAACGTTCGTAATTTTTCCAGGATCACCTTTTCAGCTGTATTCCTCAGTACGACAAGGTTGTTACGCCTTGAAATGTGAATTATGAGATGAGTGGATGATGATGAGGGATGAAGGGACATATACGACCATGTCTACGCAGGACTCGAACCTGCAGCCTCCTCGGCGCAGACGACGGAACCGTCTGTGTCACGGGGCCGACTTATTATTGCTATTATTATTATTATTATTATTATTATTATTATTATTATTATTATTATTATTATTATGACTATTATTCATATTATTATTAATATTATTCATATTATTACTATTATTAATTTTATTACATTATTTTTCACATCCTCTGTAACTAAAAAAATAAAATTTTGAATGCCATAGGTTGAGAAACATCAATCTTACATACTGATCGAACTTTACACCTGTGAATATACAGCAGGTTATAGCTGGAAGGTTCCCTGATGAAACGAAAGATCCGGCGCCAACCTATAAATCGTTTTGCGGGTGTCCCCTTTAGGTATCGCCCCCTATGGGACACTGAACCAGCCAGAACAAACTCTACCATTCCGACTGGTCTCAATGCATTGGGACACATAGTTACATATGCGTGTGTAAGAGGAGCCTGGTATTGATCGGAGAAAGCATGGTAAAGTTCCCGAACAGAAGTTCCCGATCGGCCGCCCGAATTGTCTTTCAGCCAGCCCTTAAATTCTACACAGCTTACGACGCAAATCCGTCACTAGCTGCTGAAACTCTACCTTCCCGGTCTACTCTGACTTCCCGGTTAGGGTTACCATACGTCCTCGTTTCCCCGGACATGTCCTTTAAGAGATGTCCTCCTTAAGTAAGAAAAACTGACTGGGTGTATTTTACAAGACAAAATGAAATGTTCTCTTTTTTATTCGAAAGGTGGCACTACTTTTAAAAGCAACCTAAACGAATGATGAACAAAGGATACTGCGCTTTGTTCAACTTTTTCGAGACTGAGGCATCGTAACATTTTATTCCTTTATAAAATTTATAACATTTAACTTAAACTATATCGCCTATCAACCTCCAAACTCCAAAGAGCATCTCCATCTACGTTTACGTCATTTTCTCCATGAAATGCGACAGTTCTGTCATAAGCCGGTACAACTTATTGGACGATGGTGCTCGTTTTAGAGTGTGTGCTCTGTGATGTTAATACTTTTATTCTGGCGTGTGGAGTGAATATTGCTCTGTGATGTTTATATTTCAAGCAGAATGGCAACAAGACAAGCCTTGTTTAATGACATGTTGAACGAGTTTGTTTCAAGGTTCAAAGCAAAGTATTAATTATTGCGGGAGATTTTATCATCCACCAAATACAACTGGTGTAAAAGTGGTATATTATGCATTTCATGGAGAAAAAGACGTAATTATAATGAAATAGGCCTTTTTAAAGATTGAGAAAGTGATAATTGAAGTATTTATTTTGTCAGTACTAAGTGCTTTGTCTTTCAGAAAAATTACTACATTAAAACATTTTATATGAAGCGTCCTCTTTTTAATAAGGAATGTCATCTTTTTAGGCAATGAAAGTATGGTAACCCGATTTCCGGTCACACCCCCTGCAGCAATAACTTGTTGCACTGCGCCATCTGAACTAGTTCTACGAACGAGAAGTTGTAAAGACTGGATAAATAAAATGACTTTAAATTACCAAAATTGTTAAACCTCTGAAGAACGTATTATACGCATAAATCATATTTCGTGCGTTAGCTGCAGCGTGTGGTCGATGTGATTACAATAATGAGTCATAATTACTGAAATTGTTAGATTTAGTAATTCAGCTGACTTCCAATAGATTACATTTCTTATGTTCAGAAACAACGAACTAGGAAAAGGTCGTAGATTGACCTCAAGTAAGAAAAACAAAAGAGATTAGATAGTAAAGGGCAACAAACATGAAATGAAAGGAGCACATAGGGAGTAAATACTGACAATGAATAGGAAAGAAGTGAATATATGTAGTAAGAAAAAAATGAACACCATTACAATGAAATTGGCCTTCGTTTGCAGTGCCGGGAACCAAAAAATCAGTCCCGTTCTTTCTGCTCAATAAAAGTGATATTCAATTGGATATACTATTAATAAAAATAATATTATGTAAATTCTTTGCGAAGCGATCATGTACAACCTTTTTAAGATCTCAGGCAATACGCAAAGGGCGAATGGCCTCAGCTCAGATGATAAGGGAAAAATTGACAAACAACATTCAGAACTTTATTTATTTCTGAGTAATTATTCTGTAATTGACTTTCATAGACTAAAAATGAAGTCTGATTAGTGTCATTATGAATTCTGAGCGCAAGCGGGAGAGGAAAATTACGTCTCATGGCACGCTCTTTCACGGGCAGATAATTGTAATAGTGGTTTTCCTTTACCTTCCTCTCGACGGATGATTTTAGAGAGTTAATGATGTTGAGAGATGATTGACTGTAGATAGGACACGTGAATATATGAGATGTCAACTAATTATACGACTTATTGAAAACACAGGTGTTTTCGGTTCCAAACGCAAACTCGAAAACGCAATCTTCGGTTCCAAACACCTTCGCCCTCGAGGCAGGCAGATATAATACTCGTAAATACGCGAAATAGAAAGAATCTTAAAGGAGTTTAGAAATGAGTGGTGGAGCCAGGGGGATTGAAACTAGGGATTCTTCTCCCAAACCTTCGGTTTTTCACTCGATTTATAAAAACAAGTAGCAAGTATTAAAAGCATCACGTTCCAAAAGAGTGTTTCCATCAACAAGAGTGGTCGTCATTCGGAAAAAAAATTCACATTCAAAAAACTGTAATTTTCCTCGAACAAATATGTGGGGGTGGCTTTCGAAGTGAGATTGCCCTACCCTCCGAAATACTCTTTGGATCCGCCCTGTCATAAATCGTAGCACGAGTAACTGAAAGGGGCAGAGAAAGATCACAAGGATAGATGAGGAAGGCATCTGAAGGCTGCTGGGAAGACTGCAGCACGAAAAAGTCGCGACGGCGCCTGCACTAGCGACCTCGCCTCCCACGCTGCCCCCCCCCCCCCCACGCCAAGCTGCTGCGGCGCGGCGCGACGGCTGAGTCAGGCTGTGAAACGCTGCGCCCTCCAGATGAGCGCCAACAGCTTCTTGAAGAGAAGACGGTTATTACGACCCTTGTCATGCTTAGAACTAGGGGGCGGATTTTTTTGATGAACTAAAATATTGCCAAAAATTATCAAAAAAATGCTCTTAAAATGTTTTTAAAATGTCCTAAAAACAAAGAAAAATGACGTTAAAAATGTATCAAAACTACTTCAGAGGAACAACTCAAGTTGTTGGATATGTTACTGAGGTAATTGAGGTTCCTTCCTCTCATTCAAGTGAACTCAGGTTGCAAACTTTTGGTTTGGACGGTTCTTTACAAGGAAATCTCTGTCTTTATTTAACGCGAAATCGGTGAAACTGAAAATGGTGCCGATAGGCGTCACAGGATCCCTAGATTTCATTGTACTCACAATGACCGACATTACAATTATGAGCGAAGAAATCTAATAGGCAATTCAGGAATTCTGTGGTGAAAATTTGTTGCATCTCGTAAATATAAATTCAAGAAGTACCATTAAAAGATATTAAAATCCCTTAAATCAGCGACAAATCCATTAAAAATAACGAAAAAGGTAAATATAACGTAACGACGTTATGAATGACGTAACGAAATCGACGAAAAATTAATATAAAATGTCATATCAAAATAGAGCATTTCCTTACGTTGTAGCATAAAAATAATACCTATACTAAAAGGCATTATTCTCAAGTGAAAAAGAAAAAAAATGACATTCATTAAAATCAGTCCCCTACTTATAACGTACTACGGTGTGTTAGATTGATTATATTGTATTGACAGAAACGTCAACTGCTAAAGTCATTACTCCCATTAGTGTGGTGGATGTTGACTGATTGACGCTAGTGACGAAAATCCTGCCATCTTCAGGGCTCGAACCCAGGACATCCGCGTCAGAAACACTGCGGTGTCATCAGTTGATGCCCTGAGCCACCCGATTTGTATCCCGGGAAGTGATGATGTACTTCCCATGCTGGCGCGTGAAATCACGTTGCGAGGGAGGCTCGCTCCCCCAGGCATATCTCCGCCAGTATGTCTTCGCTGCCACCATGGCACCGTCTCATCTCAGACAAGCTCGAAGATTCCGAATAAATACGAAAATAAGTTTAATATTTTTTTTTTAATTGTCTGGTACGCCACCCTAGACTTTGTCATACATCACGTAAATTCAAAGAACTTGCTTGCAACGTTATCCCTAAGGTAACTTTGAAAATATTGGTACATATTTTAAAGCGTGTGTGTCTTGAAAATATGAAATCCACAGTGCCAGGAAACTTACGTTCGTAATGCTTGCATTATTCATGTCTAAGGAAACAAATGGAAAACTAAATCATAAAGTGTTACTTAATGTCTCAACACGTGGAAGAAACATCTATCAACAGCCTTGGGAAACCATGTTATAAAATAGAGAATTGAGAAATATGGTCAAGATTCATTTAGTACTTGCCAACATTCTTATTTACAAGTATAATCATATGTGCAGGTAGTAAATCATGAGCGAATGAAACCGTACTCTCAACGATCGAGCTAGAAACGGATATCGATTATGAATCAAAACAAATCACGAACCGCCAGAGATGCCAGATAACCACATCATTTCTTCCTAAGCGCTATTAAAAGCCTGTTGATGGCTATCGTCAAGTGGAAAACAGAATGCAACCATTCAAGATCACTCATGAGATGTAGCCCTTTAAGGTGGATGGAGCTTCATTTTAATCCATATTTCTTAAGTCATTTTAATTTCTCAGAATCAAGTACTTCGGATAAATAATACTAGAAACTAATGAATCGTTTCCCACGGGATACAGCGGTCATTGCACGACAAAAGATAAAACAAGTACTGGGCGTATTAGGGCGCACAAGATCTGTTGATTGATGTCTTAAAGTATTTCGTGCTGAGAAGATCCTAGTAAAACTATCATTCCGCTCAATTCTATAGTGTTTTTTTTTGTCAACCACACCTCGCATAGCTAACCCCGGGTTGGGTAATTGTTCATAACCCAATAATATGTGTCTCGTACTAATTAGAACAGAAATTTCAATTAAATTAATGCAGCACACTTCAAAAGTAAAAGATTACTCCAAATACAATTACTCGTTTTAATTTTAATGTTTTGAAATCATCTTGCTACTAAATATACAAACTAGAAATGAATAAAACTAACTTCAGGAATTTCATAAAAAAGTCATTTCTTTATTGTCTGTAAAATATCACGCATTCTAGAATTCGAGATTACTTCATTCTATTGTCGGTGGCGGCTCGTAGCTGTGACGTTAGGTGCAGAGATAGTAGGGAAATATAAATTGACACATGATTATCTTAATAATTGAACTCGCTTACTTCTTGTCAACTAAATCGATCCTTCGGTTCTTGAAGACAGCAGACTTATCGCAGATGTCTTCATTCCCCTGCTCCCTTTATTAAGTACAGAAGAAGTTTCTTCTGAATTATAATATCCCTCAAAGAAGAAAATCTCTCAATCGAAATTGTACTCCTGAGGTATGTTATGAGCGTTTCACACAAGAGAAGTTCCTATCCACAGTTGATGCATTAGAAGAGGTGGGCAGAATGAGGAAGAACAATTGTAAGCATCCGTAAATGTGTCCTCATCCTCATGAAGCATTTGAAACATATTTTCAATAGAAATATGTCTATAATTTTATCGTAAAATAAATTATAAAGCTGTATTTAGTGCCAACATTTCGCACCTAGTGAACCATTGCTTCAAGAGTGGAATAGCTTTATATTGGATCAAGACTTCTGTTTTTGACGATTCGTGAAACAGTGAATCCCCTCTCTAATGGAATAAAATGCCCAACTTCAGCACAAACTCATTTGTGTGCCTTTCAGAACCTCAAATCCTGGTTTTAAGGGCCAAGGACGCATCGATTCCGAGCTATGCACTCGTATGTATCTAGAAACAAGTGCTGCGGTTGCATGTGCGTCTGTTGTTCCTGTTATGTCATAGCCTGCCAACTTCTATTTTTGTTTCCCCTTAAACCTGTTTTGTACAGTTTTATACAGACCTCGGGGGTCTTTCCCTTCCCAGCAGTTACACGCTTAGGTGTTTTTGTGACGATGGTCTCTTATAAATGATTCAAAAACGATATCACCGTCACTTCGCGTATTATTCCTGATGTCTCAGAATAAACGTTAAAACTTCTAGAGTATGTAGAGAGTTTGATGATCGCTTTATGCCATTTAACATGTGGGGAGAAATTATACATAACGCAGTTACACACGTGACACTCTCTTGCTGAGTTGCTCACCAATCAGGAGGAAATGCCTGTGGGACTTCGTTTCATGAATCTCCCTTCCACATGCTCACTGACCAAACGTGATCACTTTCGATACCTTTAGAACACTAGAAGATTGTAACATTCGTGTGTAAAGAGAGGATATGAAGAGATGACGTCAAAGGGATCGCAAAAGACACATGATTTCTTTCCAATGCGCATGTGGTCGTTGTGGGTTAATATAATAATCTTGTGTTGGCCTGCTCTGGTCTCGGTCGTGCCAAAATCGCTCATATAGGGGACAAAATTTCTCTCACACTCCGCACTCACAGGCGACCGTCACTTGCCAAACGCTAAATAGAGGACTTGAGAACGTCATGGGATGAAACTAAATTATCCTATTTTACAGACGAAACAGCTGCTGCGGCATTACATTATAAATGAACTTCTAAAGTGCAATTAGTCAAACCATTAAATGATATGCCAGTACGTTTACTTATAGTCAAAAGAAACACTGGGCTTTAAAATAGAAACTGTTTCATTGTTTTTGGATTTTTTCAGAGTTTCTGGGTATTAAACGAAACCATAGACTTCTCTCGCAAGGAAGGAGGCTGCATAGTTTTCATTCAACTTCTTCGCGCTTTGAAAATTAGTAATGTAAATACAAACCATTAGAATTTTCTAGGTAATTAACACCACGAAGAGAATATGTATAGATTTTTACTTTCCCTTATCTACTTGGTAGAAAGACAGTTATGTGATTCTACACGGAAAAGTGCTCACTTTTCGATAGGAAAACACATTTTATGGACCTCAGATAACGAAAAAGTGGACTTATATACATATGTGTAAATTACTTTGTAAAGAATACATTTTTTGTGGGTCTTTGGATCCTAGATACCGAAACTGTTTTTTTCTGAATTTCTTCGTCCGTTTGTGAACAATACTAGTTCCTAAGCTGAACCAACATATCTTTAATACTAATTTCCAATTCGCGTAGAAATTGAAAGGAAGCTACCCAGTCCTCGGCATTTTGAGAAGTGTGTAAGATTTTGTTAGATTCTCAGGAACTCAGAAAAAATTAAAAACAATTAATCAGTTTCGACTTCAACTGGAAAACGAAAATATTTGACCATGTTCCGTACATGACCATACTGCGCATATTGACTAAATTATAATACGTCATTCCTTGCGGCACAGCTGACGTCATGTGACAGCATGTTCCAAGCAAGAGGCCACACGCCGTTAAATATTTGCTATTCCGATGCTGCGTTATGGAACAACAACAATTGGTTTTATTTTTGTATGCAAATTATTCTGTGTATCTGTATGTACAATACTATGTTACTTCAATATTCATGATAATGAATTTTGTCAAAATACTCGTACTTAATTTATTGCAGTGTTTTACGAGACTATTTTATTTTTTTGTACTTGAGCAATGTGCTTGATATTTCGTGAAAAACCATTTAGGGTGGTTTTGTCCAGCAGCAATTGGTCCTGCCGCAGACCCCTAGTTTCAACTAAATTGATATCCCCCGATTAATCCATTTGGTGACACGGTCTCTCGAATATATCTCAGATATTTTAACTTTTGAGAGTATTTTACCCGAAGCCTCACAATTTCGAAATTCTCTCAAAAACTGCTCCGTCTTTTTCTTTACGGTTTTTGCTGTAATAGAGCACGGAACGTTTATAACAGTTTAAGGACGTCAACAGAGTCCCTGGGAATCATTCATGATGCCATAGAACTCTCATGAGCACAGAAGAGTTAGCACAATTATGTGCTACAGACTGGGAACCGCTGAGGTAAAAATTAGAAGTGATTTTATTCGGAAACCACATGTCTCACAACAGTATTCGTACTCTAAGGATCATCGTGCATTAAACCAGAGTATTTTCTCTAATGAAACAGTATCGCTTGAGTGTATTTGTGTGTGTGTGTGTGTGTGTGTGTGTGTGTGTAAGAATGACGATGTGTGTGAGAAAACCGTAGCATTTCCAAGAACCTTGAACTTTTGTGCCCAGCCAATGCATTCACAACACAACACTACAAATATACATTACATTCAAAAGTATAATTATCTCTCTTTACGTCTATGAACTCCCTAATCTTAATAATTTCCTATTTTCCGGCCGCAGCAATTTCTACTAATTAAATGCTAAGATCTTAACAGTTCTCTATTTCCGATTTTAGATAATGCCTTGCATGGTAACAACTGTTTCGAAATATACATCACATTAGACACGAAACTTTTGCTTGGGGGCATCGATTAATATGATATCAAAATCATATGATACAGCTTTCTTTGTTTTAATCTATTTGAGTGATATATCAGTTCGTAATCAAATTCTCAATGCAATAAGACTAAAGCCCGAGTGGGCGTCTAGATCAAAGATTATATTTTATAATTTTCACGATAGTGCAGTAAAAAATTAAGCTAAATTTTGCTAAAAAGATGCACAACTATAAATCATTACAAAATTATTTCGCGATCAAGCACCTTTAAATACATTGAAATGTATCTCAGAAGAATATTGATATGGAAAAAACCAAATGAAATGAACTAGATTTGATATATGTGAAAAATAGCTGGTTTATCATGGAAAACATTCCCTCCTTCTCCCTCTCTCTCTCTCTCTCTCTCTCTCTCTCTCTCTCTCTCTCTCTCTCTCTCTCTCTCTCGCTGTCTCCCCCTCTCTCTCCCTCTCGCCCCTTCTCTCTCTCTCCATCACCATCACTACCACCAACATCAACAACAAAATAATTATCTAAGAATCAGCCATCAAGCCAATACGGACATACCAAACAGACTTTGACAAAGTGCAAGTAACTTTAACCAAGTAAATCTTCAAAATTTCCAATGAAAACATCTGCCTGCAGCTAAAAAGCGACACGTCAGTATCTCAAAAATATACACTTCACACAGATCTGATTCCAATTACAAAAGAATAAATCAACGACCTCGCCAATAGACACCTATGCCACCGACGCAATCCCCACCACCTTAAAACAAATGACAATAGTCAAGAAACAATAACCTTCGAGATTTAGATGATAGAAGCCAATATGAAGACCATCTAGCTGCGATCCTTGGGAATGTCTCTTCAAGAATAGTTGTTGAATTATAATTAACATACAAACTCCGAATAAAGAAAACATATATGTAATGCAAATGTACCCATGACAATGGCGAGTGCATCAAATTTTGAGTTGACACAAGATTTTAATCTGTTAGTTAACAGTTTTGAATGCGAGACCCGCTGAAAAAATTTCGAATGATCTCATTTCCGGCCCCAGCTCTTAAGTAACCTAAGCCAATGTCCAAGCACAAACATATTCAACCTCAATAGAAATGGACCAACAAATCCTAGAATTAAATCTAAATTTCCCCAAGACCTACCCCTCTACTCCTAATAAAAGACTTCAAACATTTCATCTGGCATGAGGAAACCCACACCTCCTATCCACAAGACCAATCCCCTTAATTATATTTAGAAGTAATTGTAACAATAAAGTATATATATATATATATATATATATATATATATATATATATATATATATATAATACTCTATGTATTTTATGTTAATATATAGTTATCCTTTGTCATTTAATTATTACGTTCATCAGAAAAAAGTATACTTAATAAGCTAAACATGTCATCAAAATAATGTAAAGCAGCAACCAGCTGCTAATATTATTGAAGATAAATATTTTTAAAACAAGTTATTAAAACAATAAGAAATGTAATTTCATCAACACGCCGCGATGTATTAATCATGAACTTCTATGTTCCTTATAGTCAAATTAATGGTACAGCTATCTCGCTGCAGTATAGCGTAAACGTCTTGCGTAATACTTTTATCAAGACATAATTGTGTTGAAATATTTTCTTCCAACTTCAAAGAACAAGTGGTAGTTACTGTCTTGTCAATTAGTCCATAAAAATTATTTCTGTACGAATATACAATAAGCGCCTCCCCCACATGCAAGGAAAAAAGTCAATGAAATACACACTAATTTTTGGGAGAAGGAAAAAGAAGAAAAGAATGACGAAGAAGAAACAACAAGCGCGAATTATGACAAGGAGATCAGGAATGGGCTCAGACACTTAAATTACCTTTACATCCAGGGTTGCCACCTCTCCGGGTTTGACCCGGAGACTCCGGGTTTCATAGACAATCTCCGGGCTCCGGGTTACTGTTGAAGATCTCTGGGTTATATACAAAATGTAATACCTTTTTTCACTTTTTAAAAAAGTGTTTAATCTGTGTCGAATAATTTTATTTTATCGAATGATTTCATATAAATTTCAATAAATTACAGAAAATGCAGACAACTATTGTTTTTCTGCAAGGGTTGTCAGATGTCAGTGATATATGCATAAGAAAATATCTGTAATTTTGAGTAATTGTTCTTAAATCATCAATTCGAATCAGCCAATCATGGATACTTACGGATTTCGGCTCGACGGATTTTAGCGGGTGGTCAAAACATGTTAATTTGGCGCCATCTGTAGTAGATGTATTGACCCTCCCCCCCGGTTATAATCATCTCCAGGTGGCTTCCATCTCGAAAGTGGCAACCCTATTTACATCGGTGCGAAAAATATCACTGAGTCACCAATACAATACAATACAATACAATATAAGAATACAATATGTTGAATATACACAGTGAAGAACAGTTCAAACAGATATTCAGGTTTCTGCAGAATCGTGGATGTTTAATACATATCAGCACACTCAATTCGAATTAGAAATAAGTTGTATTTAATATTTCCACTTTCATCAAACACGTTGATTTTAACTATGCTAACGTTGATGAGGGTTTTAGATTATTATCTCACGATAATCTTATTCCGAATAAGAGAAACAAGTAATTTGCTCCTTAAAATGCATATTGAATGAATATTATGTGCTTCAAGAGACATTTTCGGCTTAAACTATTCTTAAATAACTACGAATTACAATGTTTCTGAATGTGAATAGTACCCAGCAGGGTATGAAAAAGGCACGACGCTTGTCACGCTTTCAGAATGGTTCCTAACATCCTTCACCATTCTCTAAACTATGTTGTGCGTTTCGGCTAAGTTCAACAAACCTACTGTGCATTCATGATGAAAGAGATGAAGACTTGTCAAGAAACTGGTTTTCGAGCTCAGTCTCACTAAATGATGTGATGAACCTGGTTATAATGTGTTTACGATGTATTCATTCACACTGGAAATATAAAGTGACTTTATTTAACATTCACCATTGCCAAGAATGTTGTACAAATAATAAGGCGGGATCAATATTTAATCAAGAGCTTTGATCTCCAAGCCTCACTCCCCCAACTAGCCATTTGCTTCCTCCTGCCTAATGGTTTCGGCCATGTACAGTGATTCGATCGTTAACGTCATAAAAAAATGTTCCCTGCCTGGGAGATACAGACACGGAACAACAGTTGAACTTACTTCTGTCAGCCAGAAAATGCAGAGGGTTACGTATTTTAGTTTCCAAAACCAATATATGAAAGTTGCAGAAAAAATGTTGCATGAAAATAATAGACATTTTACAGATTTTTTATGCGATAAATTCACATATTTTAATGCCTACCTAGTTTGTTGGATGTCAATACAGACACGACTGCAAACATACTGTAGATACGCATGCTGCACCCTATCAATTCGAGTAGTATCCATAAAAAAACTTCGCATTCTGGTCTATTTATGTGAAAATTACCAGCATCCAATGTTTCAAGTCAATGCTGTTTAGAAGACTCAAGTTTACAAAACGTCAGAATACTTCTGGAGCTCAAGGAGGCTGCCCGTGGCAAAGTTAAACATTTTCGTGGTATTTGTCTGTGAAGTGGTGATGAGAAGGAAATAATGTTAGTGGATTAGAGCGTATATTTTGGAGGTGGACGAACAACGAGGTCAAGGAGATCAGAAATGTATTCAAAACAATCTGGTGTAAATGTACGTTTGCCACAGCAAGTCGATTTAGTCGATTTATGTGTAATGAAGAATGTTTTGCTATTGGACATAAATGTAGCTCCACAATGTGCATGTTTTGTTGAGCTCTCCTTTTGCAAGTTGTGATGGGAATAGAGCACAGTTTGGATTATTTTGTTACCCATACTAAAAAAACTGTAGTTAATTTACCGATACAAATAAGTTTTCTAAAACACTGGAGCAAATATTTTTATTTTGCAAATGTTGCTAATATCGCTTTGTTGGTACCTTTTTTGTGTATTCATCATTCAACTATTTATGGTCTAAAGGCGGGGAGGTTCGAGAAAACATACATAGATAGTAATATTTCTCCCCCATACAAAAACAAAGTTATTAGCTTTTGTTCTTTGACAAAATAAATCTAATCATAAAACAATTAACCTTCCGGGTTCTGGTAATGAATCAATTGCGAGAACAGTTCTCAATGTAAATTAATGTTGACACAATAATTTATTTTGATATATGGGACGTGTTTAAAGTCCTTAAGATACAAACGGTTGCATCTACAATAGTAGAAAAATTACCAACTCCTTCAAACGCGTTATGCGCACTGAAAAACTTAAATAAATTATTTATATTTAGAAAAGGAAGAACGCGAGGATGCTGAAACTTGTTATAGGGAGACGAAATAGACTCAAGGGCCCCTATGCTACATACATGCTTCATTTGATGAAATTTGTTGCCAAAATAAGAAATGAAAGTTTTTTGTTTATTGGTTTTACCACCGTCTTAATCTACAACAACGAGCTAAACTTTATTACATAGAGTGGCTGTCCCTATAGTTTTGCGCTTTTGGTGGAGGCTTCTCGAACTCAGTGGCCGCCATGTTTTTTCAAGTCAAAACATACGAGTGGCGGTGTATTCAACTGCTATATTGAATCGACGTTGTGATGTTGTTCGTACCACTACTACTTTCTTTAATGTTTTTGGTTTAACTGTATTTAAATAACGGTATTATAATAACATTAACTTTCAGGCTTTATGCTAACTACAATAGGGAGTTTTAGCGGCAGGCGTAAGGAGATATCCTTAAACTCTATTAATCACGTGACTAACGCCTTTATACGGTCATAATGAACAACGTTCAGAAGAGTTTTAGCAAATTGCGACATTGCATTATGCATTATAACAAAGGAAGCATTTCAAGCGTTGAACACATAAATTGCATACTACATCAAAAAGTGTAAACTAGTGGTGAGACATTTAAAACAAGTTATGAGTCAACGGAACAACAAATATACATAGTGCATGGAGTTTTAGATTTTGTGGCTCTCCGTGATGAGTATGCAGTCAGGAATTATGAATCTGCTTTCCTTGACAATATAGGAAATACCTTAAAACAGCGTTCGTTATGAGCGTAAGACATAACCTATCGGGAAGATATGATTTGAACTAATTTTTATAGAATTTCTTTCCTGTCACCTCTCCAACATATCCCGTTAATTCTTGCCAGCGTTGTGGAGTTGGTAAGGAATACTTCTAACTGCCTCACATACGAGAATCGGTTTACCAGAGATGGAAAAACTCAACTTTTCCTGTTTTTAGGCGGCCATTGTAAAGGCGCTTGTAAAGTGACCGTAGAACTCCCATAGGCGTGCACTAATTATGAAGGTATAAGGTCGTACCTTACGCCCAAGGTGAGATGTTATGACTTCAAGGTCCGTCACGTGACTGATAGTGCATAACGCCACTACCTTACGCGTGGCGCTAAAACTCCCTAATAACATTAAATAGCTTCCATTCCTATAACAATAATCGATGCAGGAAGCAACGTGTATTTAACGTTTCTTAATTCGTTTTCCTTACATGTTGTTATTCCGTTTTTAAATGGTTGGTTTTCGATCGCGAGAGCACACAAGAAAAGAATTTATATTACGCTTGGCTCGAGCCCACCCGTCCGTAACCAGCGCCAAAAGTAATGCTAGAATACATTATTTCCCAAAAGGCGCTGCTTTGACTAAAAAAAGCTTGGCTTCAATTTGCTTCAAAGATGGAGGTGCTTCAGCCACTCTATGTAGTATATTCTAGCTCGTTGATCTACAACAACGAAAATTAAAAATTGACGACGATGGAGATTACGTCAGGTTATGCGTTGGTTATTGCGCGCTGCACAGATTCACTATTGTTTTTATGTAAATCGCGAAAGCTGAAGGCCGGAGCCTCGCCATTAAACCTGAAATGTATTCAATTTCGCTCTGAAATAACAACAATCAGTTATAATGGATCGGTATGGTTTGTCTATTTCCGTCTACTTAACATCTACGGTTCGTCCCCTCCTTCCGGCTAAAACAGGTTCCACCACTTAAGTAAGCCTCCAGACTTACCATTCATCGCGCAGACTGTGACTCGTAAGCCAAAGTTATAAATACCTACACGGGCTTCGCCCGTCAACGACTGCCCGCTGAGCTCATCAAGTGAGTTCGTACTCTATCGCAGCACTTAGGGTTAGCAACGTATCCACTGTAGTACTTCGCAATCAACGTGAACTTCACATAACCTTTTCTTACGACATTCACATTACATCACGGAATTGTGTAAGATGTTAATTACGCGCTTCTGGTGTGCGTATGCGCTGCCGTCTGCAAGCGAGCGCGTAAACATCCCCAACGAGAAGCTTCCGCGGGCGCACGCGGAGCGACGCGCGTATTCCGAGAGGTGACTCAAGGCGCGGGGAGCTGCGCGGCTTGCAGGCTGCTGGGATGAGGGGGGCGGGGCGGGGGAGGGGGCGTGGGTGGCGGTGACGGCCGTGACGGAGGAGAAGGTGAAGGTTACGCGGGAGGAAGTGCTCGAG
This sequence comes from Gryllus longicercus, assembly GCA_038098605.1. Taxonomy (NCBI): domain Eukaryota; kingdom Metazoa; phylum Arthropoda; class Insecta; order Orthoptera; family Gryllidae; genus Gryllus; species Gryllus longicercus. The sequence goes on along the minus strand of JAZDUA010000223.1, from coordinate 170,738 downwards.
CAGGCAAACGCGAACGCGATGCAATGGTGCGGAGGGAATGGACGTACCCCGATTGCGTGCCGGGTGCAATTTTTCCTCATTTACACGGTAACTTTCCTGATTTTGCAAAGCCTGATTTACACGGTAACTTTTTCATCATTTTTTCATCAATTTTTTGTAAAGAAAGTGGATGGGAAAAGGGCGTTCGTTTCAATGCGTTATGTTTCGGTGCCGAAACTGGATGATAGTGATTCCAATGTTTTACACGACCATTTCTGTATTGTACGTAATTGTGATGAAAATACTTCCTCCGGACGCCTCAAAAAGCGATAGATCAAACATTTGAACAACGCATCAGTGTAACAAATTAAGTCAAGTTATATTAAGACTAAACAGGGAACGCGATGACATTAGAACAGAGTACATAATTTATTTCTCACTGCATAATCACTTCACATTTCAATTCAACACATCAGAACGCTCTCGAAAAAAATGAACAAATCGCACAACACGCATAACAAACCATGGAAACCATGGAAACGCCATGAGCGCGGAAGCCAAACTGGATGAAATATGTACCGAAAAATTAAGTATGTGCCAATTTATTCGCACAAATTACATCTAGTCTGGTCTACCTCTTTTCTGTGCCGATGAAAAATGATGAAAAAATGATCGTGTAAGCCTTTTGCATACCTTTCCGAACAGGCATAGCTCGGTTGCACCCAACTCGTTTTCCTCGTGAGAACTAGATGAGCTCGTCCAGATATTATTATTTCGAATCTCTCTTTCGCCAGAGAGACTCCAATCATCTGGCAATCGCGTCAATGGTTTAACAAAAATTCAAATTCTAACCGATTAAAGTTATAATTTCATTTTCCTCAAAGTATTTTTTTATCAGGTTCATGTAAACAAATGTTTACTCGAAAAGATGGACGCGAAATGTACTTGTCCACTCCCCTCTTGTTTAATGCTGCACACGCCTATTATATCATCTATTAGAGATGAAAAAGGAAAAAAATATGAATGACTGATTAGTGATTTCGGGCGCATCAACTGCTAAGGTCATTAGTCCCGTAAGTGCAGTGCATGTTTTAGGATATGGCGGTGATCTTCCCCCACTGAATGGTGAGATGCGGTGCCGACCTATCGTCGACTAGCGGGGTTTTCCCAACCAGGTATCCCTCACCAGCACTGCACCGCCCCAAACGCGCAAGCTCTAAGCTCCCAACCGGTCCCCCGAGATGTGTGGTAGTGTAGTGCGTGTACGAAGAGGAGAATATAGGACAAGGAGTGGGAAGAAAAGATCACGCGCGATCTGTGACCTGTTTGTTAGGGTACTGCTCTGGCATTCATTTAGTACCGACCGGGAAAAACACGGAGAACTACCGATCAGAGCAGCCGGCCGCTAAAATTCTCCTCCAGACAGCGACAGAACTCGTCTTTGATATCTAGCCACAAAAATCCTACCTCCGTCGGGACGCGAACCTAGGATATCCAGGTCAGACACATCATATGTAGTGTAATTTGGAAAGTTTATCCTTACCCCCTCCTCATTAGGTGCACCTCGCTCCGTCCTGCTCTGTCCGACTCATAGTCATTGCATGATATCGGCATCAGCATCGAAGGAACTCTCGGGCCAGAACCCGTGTGGTGACGAGCCGCTTTACTATTCGCATTAATAAACTTTTTTTTTTGGTCCTATCTACCATATACGGCAGATAGGTGACCCATAGCGGGTTTTCTTGGGATGATGAATTATTCAGGGTGGTTTCCCGTTGCCTTCCCCGAAATGATGATAATAGGGGGTGAAAGGACGAACACAACACAACCATGCCCGAGGCGGGACTCGAACCCGCGATCCTTCGGTCTACTGCCTTAGCGATCTCGGCCACCGGATCGGCTATTGATAAACTAGCGCGCCTCTAATTCAACGGTGGGCAGAAAAGACTCAGAAACGAAACCCGCATATTTATTAGTTACTTATCAGAGCATTTAGCACTCCAGATATCCAAACGAAGCGAACAAAAATTGCATAGCTGTTAGTCGAGTACTTTTGGAGATAACCGCCTACAAATTCATTCTTCCATTACACATGTATTTTAGCGTATCATTAAATGTAGCATAGCATTACTATGCATATTAGCATTGCATTACTATGTATATTAGCATAGCATTAAACATTGCATGTTTCTTTTATTTATTTATATAAATTTCGGCTTCTGGAGACCTCACCGTTCGGGACTCAAGGAGTTATCCGACGACAACGATGACTGAGCAATGAAGTTGGCAACAAGAACGGCAAGGCAAGCAATCATCTCTAAATTAGCCGGCAAACGTAGCGACACGATGGCGCGGCGATGCAGGCCGCGATGGACGAGGCGGCAATGATGGGCGATGTCGCAACGTGGCTGGCGGAGTTACGAAACGGGCGAGGAAGACGTCAGCGAATCAGAGCAGCGTCATCGATGACGGAGGCGAGTAGGTAGTGGTGCGGGCGAGGAGGGGAGACGGCAAGAGGAAGCGGCCTTTCTCTCCCTCTCCCTCTCCCCCTCCCCCTCTCCCCCTCCCCCTCTCCCCCTCCCCCTCTCCCCCTCCCCCTCTCCCCCTCCCCCTCTCCCCCTCCCCCTCTCCCCCTCCCCCTCTCCCCCTCCCCCTCTCCCCCTCCCCCTCTCCCCCTCCCCCTCTCCCCCTCTCCCCCTCTCCCCCTCCCCCTCTCCCCCTCTCCCCCCTCTCCCCCTCCCCCCCTCCCCCTCTCCCCCTCTCCCCCTCCCCCTCTCCCCCCTCTCCCCCTCTCCCCCTCTCCCCCTCTCTCCCTCCCTCCCCCTCTCCCTCCCCCTCTCCCTCTCCCCTCCCCCTCTCCCTCCCCCTCCCCCTCCCCCTCCCCCTCTCCCTCCCCCTCCCCCCCCTCCCCCCTCCCCCTCCCCCCCTCCCTCCCTCCCCCCTCCCCCCTCCCCCCTCCCCCCTCCCCCCTTCCCCCCTCCCCCCTCCCCCCCTCCCCCTCTCCCCCTCTCCCCCTCTCCCCCTCTCCCCCTCTCCCCCTCTCCCCTCTCTCCCTCTCTCCCTCTCTCCTCTCTCCCTCTCCCCCTCCCTCCCTCCCTCCCCTCCCTCCCTCCCTCCCTCCCTCCCGTTTATTTTTTTAAAGACAAAATACTTTCTATTGACTAAATTCTTCAATCATAGTCATCACTTTCACAATCACAGAAATGTTTTGAATTTACAAGTGTGTAATTAAACAATGCATTTCTTTTTGGCATCCTGCTCGAATAGAAACACCACAGATCAGTATCAACTCCACACGCGAGCAGAGTAGTGTTAACAACACAAAGCACAGAATCTATAACAAGCACAATCATCCAATACGTTGTTTCCAGCTTATGACAGCACTGTCGCATTTCATTGACAGCGTAATGTAAGGACGTAAATGTAGATAAAATTGATGTATGGCGTTTGGCGGTTGATTGGCAATATAGTTTAAGTTAAGGGTCATTTATTTACAGAACAATTAACTGTTATGACGTCGGGGACATGAAAAAGTTTACGGGCATTTAAAAGTAGTTCCTTTTCATTAAATTTCCATTCTGACCATTCTTGTAAAATCCATCAGGATAGTTTTTATTACATCAAAAAGAGGACATGTTCGAGGAAAAGAGGATGTGTGGTAACCCTACATGAAAATCAAGCTGGCAAGCTATTTCCACGTGCTTTCTCTATTATATCAGTGAACACTGGTTATTGTAATCACGGTTAATGTAATCATTCGACAATGTTATCATTCGTATGTGCCTTGCCTGGACTGATAATACAGCATTAAGAAAACGTTTATTGCGATTGGAATTGGTTTTAAGTTATCATTATTTCGAAATACTTTCAATTAAGCACAGTTTGCAGCCGCTCCTGTTGAACATGGAGGACCCATAAGGAAATGAATGCCTTGCTAAAACGTCGAATGTTCTTGATGACCTACATATCTTAGCTATGTCATGGTATAAAGTGTCAGCAAACACAATTCAGAACCGGCGTGGAGATTTTTCAAGAGATACATTACAACGAGAAAACATTCTGTTAATTCGACCACCCAGTACGAGTAAAAACGAATTTCAGGAATTTGTTGGCTGAGGATGGAAACATCATTTCATCTGCAGTACGGACAAACGATGAATTGCAAAATCGTTAATTCTAAAGACTCACTGGCAGCAGAAGTGTTTGAAGAACAATGAAGTTACTAGGATGCTGTAAAAACCAACTAAGTCTGAAATGAGGCAGACGTTAGAAATATTGCGAATGGTGTTCAATTGATTTCCAAAAACATCATGAGTTCGAAATTTAAATTAATTGAATCCTCAGGGAAAACAGAAGCAGACTTAATCGATGGCATTTTTAATTATAAATTTTTTCCATTATAATTGTTTTCCTTTCGTTGACGTAATCTATATCACTAATTTCGAATATATGCAAAAATTGCCGGTAAACTAAGTAGCCTTGGCGCCAAGTGAGGTAAGTCAATGATATCATTAGATACCCAGGATCGTGGAAAAAATTAATTAAAAAATAAACTGTTTCTATTTTGGCTGAAAATGAAAATATTTGATGGTAATTATTCTCCCTACTCTGATTCTGCATGTGCCAACTTAATTCTGCATCACTGTTTACGATAAGCTGATGTCACGAGAGCAGGACGAAAGAAGCTTTGGCATTCACGTATGGCGTTTCAGCAAAGCCACTTTTTGCAGCACCAGTACCCCACCCTCCACTCACTTGACAGCAGCATTTTTGCTGCTGCAGGCCAATCATCATCATCATCATCATCATCATTATCATCCCAAAGGCAAAAAGTGTCTTGTTACTGTCGCTATGGCAATCTATTATCCGCTGTCCTCTTCATCTCTGTGTAATTTATGAAGTGTAGTACTTTTTTAAGTGCTTCTAAAATCTTCGTTCTAGATCTAGATCACTAGGTAGATTTTAAATTGTAATAATTTTTCTCTTCTTGGTAAATGCATAAATTAATTTTATTAGGAATGTATGCGTGCCCTGCAGGAAAGTACAGAAGTTACTTCATTTTTCATTTGATAATCTTCAATTAGAATATTTCGTCTTCGTAATCAATTAGCCAGTCATATTTTCTGTGGCTGTGAGTGACTCCTTTGTGTTTTCGGGGTATCGATTTCCTTCTGTGATCAGAAATAGGTCGCCCTGACGTGTGACCGGGAAAGCGAGGACCTGCCTGGCAGGCTTGCTCTAGGGCGGCAGGTGGGTCCGGCGAGGAGAGGGATTGAGGGCAGAGGGGGCAGTTCGCGGCAGAGTGGGGAAGGAGAGTGGTGGGGACTGACAGGGCGAGCGAGGGCGGAGAGAGACGCGCGCGCGAGCCCGGGCTCGACGCCAAGACGGAGCCTTGGAGTCGCCGGCGCGTGGCGTCGCGACGCTCGCGTGGCGCTCAAGGCCAAGTTCAAGGGCGCACGTGTTTAGGCCCAGCGGCGATATCGCTCGTGCGGCGGCGGCGGAGGCGGAGGCGGACGCCACCTGGGGGCCGGCTGGCTCAAGTGGCACGTGCCATTTAACCCCGCGCTAACTCGTTTCAAAAAACAAATAAAGATAATGATAATGATAATAATAATTGTAGTACTAATAATGATAATAGTAATAATAATAATAATAATAATAATAATAATAATAATAATAATAATAATAATAATAATAATAATAATAATAATAATAATAATAAAGTCGTCCCTCGGGGTTTTCGTGGTTTCCTTCGGTCATAAAGGCGAATGCTGGGATGGTTCCAAAAGTCCACGATCACCTATCGCCTCCTAATCCATTCCTATCATCTTTCATCTTCCATACCCCCGGGCTAACAACCATGGGGGATAAAAATCGGATCCAGCTAAAATGCTGGTCCCCCCTAAGAATTGTTGCAAGCACCTGCTACCGCGATAATAAATAAAAACTGAGCCACGGTAAATGCAGGATGCTTGCTTGCGTGGTCCTAGTCGGCCGATTAACAAAAAAAAAAAAGAAAAAAGTCGTCCCTGGGGTGCAGACGGTTGCGGCAGCCGTCTGCGCTGAGGAGGCTGCAGGTTCAAGTCCTGGGTAGACCTGATCGTTTGTGATTGCCCCTTTACCCCTCATGATCATCATCATCATCATCCTACCATCTCATAATTCACACGTCAAGGCGTAACAATCGTGTCTTACCAAGGGATACAGTCGAGAAAGCTGATGACTCACTTTTATCTCTCTCCGGGATAGAATGCGACTGGGCCTCGGAAGAGAACGTGCAGCGTCATCAGGAATGGCTGATACGTAAATAAATAAATAAATAAATTATTATTATTATTATTATTATTATTATTATTATTATTATTATTGTTAATAATTGTGAAAGTTTATACAAAAGTATACACAAACGGCGGCGCAGGAATATGCGAAGTCTATACCAACTTCGTTTTCACATAATTTCATTACTTCGTAATTCGAAACAAAAGGAGGAAGAGAAAGCAGTAATTTTTTGAGAACGTACGAGAGTATGTTTTCAGTGACTGCCCACACTTTGTCAGTCCCGGTGCGTATTGGGTTCGCGGCGATATGGCACTCCCTCTTGCAGCCACAGTGTGTCCTTAACATCTATATTTTTCAATTCTCATTTACACTTCCATTCCGGCAAATGCGGTATATTACTGTGGTAAACGGCAAACACACATAGCTTGCATCTGAGAGCACAGTAGGTTTTGTGAGTTTCTCTTGATGTAAAAGATAAGCTATGAAATTTGATCACGCTTTTTCTTCCGTAAAACGAAATAACTGTCAGGCATATATTAAGAGTAAATGGTTGTTACGAAAATATTAACCATGTATTCAAAATCATCCAAAAACACGGCTACTTCAGTATTACCCCCTGAGTTCTTTCCGAATCTGCAGCTAGTTAAAGGTTCCTTCAAAAACGATCTTAACACGGAACTTCTTATACCCACTCGCAAGAAAGTGTCATAACTGCTTGTTGCAGCTACAATCCCGTGTGAAATGTCGAAATGGGCACAAATCCAATCATTCTTCAGGCTAATCATCGACTGAAGTGGCCTAGGGCATTAACACTACAGTGCCTCTGACCGGGAGGTCGAATCTCAAGATATTCCACACTAATTAAATAGCTAGGGGAAATTCAGCCGTTGTCTGGAGAAGAATTCTAGCCGTCCCCTTCTCTGATCGGTACTTTTCCATGGCCTCTCCTATCAACCCCAAGTGAATGCCGAAACAGTACCCTAAAAAACGGGACACGGACCGCGCGCGATCGTTCTTTCCTCTACTTTATACTATCGTCCCCCTTACATACACACACTTGCACTGACTTTCACTACACTTGCACACAAGTCAGGAGACCAAAAGGGAAATTTGAGCTTGTCACAGTTGCGGTGATACCTGCTGGGAGAATGCTGGGTGAAGCAGCTGGGAGATACCTGGACGGAGAAACTTCTGCAAGCCCGACATGTAGATTGGCGTCCCATCTCTCCATTCAGCGAGTAAGAACACTGATCATTCCCGTGATAAAACATGTACTACACTGACTAATTAACTTAACAGTTGACCCGCCCGGAAATACGATGTTATCAATAAATCAACAATAAATAGTGTCAGCGCAAACCTCAAAGAAAACATTAACTCTATCGAAAAGTCTGCTTTCCCACCGTGGCTGCCCCCGCTATTCCTCTAGCGGAGCGATGAGTTCACGCGGCGGAATTATTCTTGCTTGGAGACGCACGAGCACCAAATAAGCCTACTTCCCGCCTGGCGCGGAGCCAAAATTGCTCCAGAGCAGATTTCGAAGAACACATCTTGCTAGCAGGATATTCTGAACACCGATGCATGGACTCGGATTGCATAGCACATTAGGCACGAATTACGGCCACGCATTTTCTTCAAAACAAGCTGGGTTTCGATCTGGAAACCACACCGACATGCTCACAACCATGATTTGAACGAAAAAGCTATAAAACTCGAACTGAGTATAAGAGTCAGTGAAGCGGTAAGAAATCCTCTGTTACCAGTAGCATTATCATACTAATACTACGAGTGCTTTGGAAATTGTCGAAAATTGTGCTTTGGAAATTTTAAACACACACTGCAATAAATCAGTAAATTAACGTGATATTTATTGGGTTGTTCGACTTCAGTCTATAACGACTAAATGAATCTTGTTCATTGTTCAGAGACAAACTGGAAATAAATTAACCGACGTAGGTAGTTAAACAGAAAAAAATCGATAAAAAAGTCATTTTATAAATTCTGTCACACAATCGAAAAATTCAGAGGAAAAAGGTAAAAAATAACATTAACTCACCAAAATGATGGTAAAATTGTGATAAGGAAAGATGCATGTATCAACTGCCACTTACCTGTAACAACAATACATGAAGAGTTATAGACACATAAACACACAGTGCAAATAGTCATGCCTAATATTAGGTAAAATTACAGTTTCATCTAATAGTTTTTGAAAAAACTCTCTGCCAAACGTATCCAATTTGTTAAATCGAAATTGCAAAACTAATTCTTTGTCGATGTTACGATTACAATGTAACGATTTATATATTTTAAGAAATGTTAAAGAGACTTCAAAATACTAAAATCTCCCTACACCACTCACATCTTACGTGAAAATGTATAAACAACCACGACATTCTCCAAACGTTTGGTCACAAGATTTCAAAGGAGAAACGTACCGGTGATATAAAAACAGATCAATTCAATCACGGGCCTAAAAACGAAATAGAACTACTTAAATGGTATAATATGGATCTGCGATCTTTTTGATCGCAGAAAATAAAGTTCAACTACAATAATCAGCAAATTCAATGAACGACTCACGAGTACATTCCAGATAGTAGGACGGCTATGATTTGCAATGTTATGAAATGTATTTGTAACAAATCAGAACTCATTATTACGATTTTCATTTGAATTATATCACAATCTAATCACAGCAATCCAGTCGATCCAGAGACAATATCCATTTGAGATTCGAAAGGCGATTTTTACGCGAGACTTGAGATTCGAAAGGCGAGACTTAGAAATAACGTTAAAGACAGATATTATGTCGTTTATTAGGATGAGTAGTCTCTTTTGGAAGCACATGGATCTACGGAAACACACTCGTCAATATAGGCAATACGGAACTCCACGACAGAAAATGACTTTAAATTTTATTTTGAGCGCAAGATGTAACTTGGGCTCATATATAAGATTTTGCCACGGTACTTAAGCGTATATTTTTCGACTTCCAGGAATCAGAATTTATCACTCCGAGGAAGTAAATGTGACAATGTTATGGTTCACTTCCAAAAATGGGTAGTGCGTTGGAACAAAATAAATTCGGATTCACAATGGGCATGTCTTAGCAAAATGTTACACGAAACAGCAAATCAATAATTACAAAAAATTAAATAAACGGTAACATCTAACTTCGATTTATTACGTGAGTACGATACATACGCGAGTACATATAGATCGATTTTCATTTCTATAATATCCACAACTTAATATTCACCGGAATGCAAACCATTTATTAAGCTTATGATATCAAGCTTATGATATCAACGCTGAGTCCACGCTGCCGATGTATAATACAAAATGGCAAGGAACGCAAACGAAATGACACCGTAATAATTTCACTAGCCTTTCTTAATGACTGGTACAACTCCAAAATACGAAGTTTAACTTATGGTCGTTATTTTATAACTCTTTGTAACAATAATTATGAATAGAGAGCTTATGAAGCACTTGAGTAAAGATTATGCGTACTCCATAATTCATAAATTATTAAGAGTGTGATATCTGCATTTCAACAGACAGTAAAACTTTAAAAGCTTTATCAAAAACGAGTTTTTCAGATATGTGCCACCACTGCCGACAGTTGGCGATTGTTCGATCTACCCAACACAACAATTCTGTATTTAACTCTGGGACGTTTTTACGCCCTGTGCGAAACGTGACCGGCGTACGTAGGTTGAAAGTAATGTATCATCCCTCTTCATTTCCACTGCACCTGCACCTCAGTGCGCGTAAGATGGTCTATCTTTATAGAGGCAAAGTCATCATGGTGCAGCGCGGAAATGGACGCATGTCGGAGTTTGGAAAGAAGCGAAGGCAGCAACAATTCGGCTTTGGAGACACTCGTAACATTATAACTTTATACATTGTAATTATCAACACTGTTTGTAATTTTCTAATACCTAAAAAATGGGTCCGATCACCCTAATGAGTCAACAATTGAATAATAAGGCTATCCTCGACGATATTTGGTTAATATTTAAACCCCTAATTAATCTATTTTCCATTATCACTATGGGTTTCCAAATAATCCGACCAAACGAAAATACATCATAAATCTTGAGGTAAGAAATAAAACTTCACCGAGACTGAACGTAATAAATGCAGTGAGACAATCAAAATAAGGAATCTGTAAATTTAACACCATTCACATCCAGAAATTCATAATTTTACGCACAGTATTTTTAAGCAGCCGAAATGAAACAGTTTGTAGATTAAATATCTTTATATCATTTTACGGGGCTGAATATAATAAGAAGAAATCCAAAAATTGGTAAAAGATGATACGTTGTGACCTTTTATGTAATATTATACCGTGTTCCACATTGAACATTACAAAAGCCAAGTACTCCTTCTTCGGATTGTGCCAATAAACACACTGCCTAAAAAATTAAATAATTCAATGAATAACCCTGAAACTTAAAATATACTTTTTGCTTTTTCATACGGCTTTGTCTAATCTCATGCTCTCCAACTCTACGGTTTACGCTTTGCCTTGGACGGTTCGGATCGGCAGTAAGGTCGAGTGAGATATCGACTCGATATACAGCTTTATCACTATTTTGAGGCGGATTTTGATGACTTAAAACACCGCCAAAAATTATCAATAAAATGCACTTAAAATGTTTTTAAAATTCCCTAAAATTACGAAACAAATAACGTAAAAAAATTGTTCAGATTAACAATTAATAATAATAATATTTATTTTTCTGCTAATGAGCTTTCGCTCGGTGGCAGAGTTTTACAGCACATATTAGTTATATATATATAATATAATTATACATTAGTTACATATATATAATATGAAAAGTACAACTAAGTAAAAACTATCGAAAGTAAAACTAAGGAGAATGTCTAAGAAGGCCTAACATACACGGTTATTTTGCATCACACGCAATTCTCTAGGCGTTTCCGGAAGCAACGCACATTGGAGGGAAGAGTCGCCAGTACAGCAGCAGGTAAACTGTTCCAGTCAGTTATTGTCCGGTTGGCAAAAGAGTATTTACCTACGTCGGTTTTTTGATTCCTATATTTGATTTTGTATGGATGATCTCCTCTTCCGAAATATTGAGGGTGCCCTATCCTAGTTCGAATGTCATTTAACGCTTTACATCCAGTGTACGCTTTCAGAAGGTTTACTAGTCTAGCGATCTTTCGACGTTTGCCTAAGGGTTCCCACATCTGAGTTTGATCAATGTTTTTTCCAACAAGTTTTATTGCTATATTTTGAATACGGTCTAACAAATTTATCTGCCCAGCCCTATACGGGTCCCAACACGCGGAGCTATATTCCATCACCGGACGCACAAGGGAAGTATACGCTAAGCGCTTTGTGTTCGCGTTTCCTTTCCTCAATATCCGCATTACAAAATGGAGTGATTTCCAAGCTTTGCGCGCAACGTGATTGATGTGGTCGGACCAGTTCAAGTCGCTACGAATAATTACCCCCAGATACTTAAAGCTACTAACTTCAGGCACAAGTTGATCTGTAAGTGTGTATTTTAGTGAAATTTTGTCACGTTTCCTACTGAAGGTTACCGCTTCAAGTTGTTGGATATGGTATAGATGTTACAGAGGCTCTTTTGTTCAAGTAAACTCAGCTTACAAACTTTTGGTTTGACCTGTTTCAGTTTGAACTGCAAACTTTTGGTTTGAACTGCATTTAATAATTTCGAAATCGACGAATCCAACAATTGCGCTGGACCTTACATTACATTTAACGACTGACATTACAATTTCAGAGCGAAGAAATCGAGTAAGCTACTTAGGAATTCTGTGGAGAACAATTGTTGCATCTGGTAAATAATGTTTGGAGGAAGTACCTTTAAAATGATATTAAAACCGATGAAATAAATGAAAATGCTTTAAAATGAATAAAAAAGATTAAAACGTCACCTATTAGTCAAAATCGACGAAAAATGTAAAAGAAAATGTCATACAAAAAAGGGTCATAACATAAAGTTAATGACTATTTAAAAAGGCATTGCATTAAAGTGAAAAGAAAAAAAGACTTTTCATTAAAATCTACCTCCCCAATGTATCACTCTCTAGGAGCCTAGTATCAGCCGGCCGAGGTAGTTTTGGGATCATACACCGTTACCATCAAGAATGGAAGACACTAGTAAATTCAACGTGACCTTGCATCTCTCAATGCAGAACCGACAATGGCGCTCTACGAGGCCCTTTGCGCCTCGGCGCATGTGAGTGGGGAAGGCCGCGGGAGGGCCTAAGGTAGTGAACTGCGCGCGAACCGGAAAAACAAGTAATTCCAGCTCGTTAACAGTCGGTTTCTCTCCGGGGACTAATAAACATTGGCTAAACACTGTTTTTTACGACAAGCTATTGTCTTTCACTGCAGCGAAGTGCGTTTGTAGATCGTAAGCTGGTTGCGCAGTTCATTGGACAATCGAGACGCTGAATGCAACAGTGGATTAACCCAACGACATTCGTATAATCAGATATTCCGGCACTAACGCAAACGTCGTGAAACAGGTATGCAACATTTTCCATATGCCAGACTCTGACTTCCAAAGCTACAGGGCATGAGTTATCATGAATCAGAAAGTCTTAAATAGCATCACGGACGCATATAGGACCGTTAGTTACACTTTTAGAATGTAATGTTAGATGTTAGACGCTGTTAGAACATCTTTGATTCTTAGTCTTAGATGTTAGTCGCATCTTGTTGTGGCCTTCTTCAGAGCTGTGCAGTTCAGCAGCAGCAGAGTTCTGAAAAAGCTTCAGTACAGCTCTGCAGAAGGCCACAGCAAGATGGCCGAAACGCGGCTCATCCCGGATAGCCAAGAATGTATAGACTCCGGCCGCGGAAGCCTACAAACTACGCCTTAGAACTCACGGGAGGAATCTTATTTAACTTTAATGCAGAGCAAATAGAATACAAGAAATAAAGTGTAGATGTACTTCCTAATACGGAATACAGGGAGAAAAATTGTATTTTCGGGGTTCGCCCCCACCTCCCACCCCTTAGGCTCAACATATCATCAGTGAACTACTCTGTGCCACATCTACCTGATAAATCCAGGCAACTCCATCACAAAAACAAAGCCATAGATGACGTTAGAATGGACCATCAACAGAGAAAAGAAATATGTTTTCTAATTGATGTTTCGATTTTTGTAATTTCGTATTATATGGAATTTTAGTTGATTATACTTCACAGTGGTATTTAAAAGAATGTAAGGTTTTTAAAGGTATTTAAATGGTCAAAATTACATCATTTTATAAAATTGGAAAGTGTTTACCCCATTGAAGAAAAAAAACGTCTAAACAAACCTGATAAAGAAAAAGCAGATTTGAGTTCAGCCTACCACATTCCCGCTTAAACATCCGTTCAATCTCGTTTCGAAAACTCATAGCAAGTCAGTTATTTATCCACGCCGGTTTTTTTATTTCTTTTTTGTTAGAGTCGCATCAACCTAAGGTTTTTAGCGACTGTTCATTATTTTATATTAAGGTTCGATATTTTGATTTTATATTAAATATATTCACTGTACAGTGTTTACAATAACAAGGGAATTAATTTAATAATTCAAAACTTGACACACAATCTTGCTTGGTATGTTAATATGGTATGTAATTTAAATTAAATAAATAATATTAATATTGTGTCAAAATGTTATAATTTCATGTTAATAAGGCTGGAGTAATGGCTTATTTTTATTTATTATTGAAATTGCATTTTATACGAAAAGGCAGCTCGAAAGGGCACTGCTGTAGCAGACCGCCATATTGAATTTAGTTGTAACTCCCAAAGCCTGGGAGAGGAGATGAACCCGCGCCCGTACAATTCCTAGTAGGAAAATCGTTCGGTCAGTGCGCTGGGCTTATCTCCACCAACCTCACCCCTTCTCAATCACTCCAAGCAACGCAGCTACAGCGCAGCTGACAGCTACAGCGCGTGTGTCATTGTAGCGCTGAGTATTTGTACTGCGGACCCCATCATTCTCGCTTCAGCTGCGGGCCAGTGCAGTCGCTCCGCCAACAGCAGCTAGAATCGTTCAGTGTGATAGTGCAGCGCAACATCACGCCAAACGTTAAGAACATTAAGTTCGTAATAGTGTTCAGTGACCAGCTATTCAACTACGAGTGCTTTAGTTGCTGAATGAACCACAATGTTTTATCCAGCACAGGGCGAGTGGTTAGTGAAGCCCTAAACTCATTATATCTAACGGAAGAGTCATCTAATGTGGTTCCCGACGAAGGCAACGTAAATCTCACCGACAGCATGGAATTCATCGAAATACCGCCTCAACGCCAACACTTCGCAAGTAACAACTACCAATTCGGGGTCGGATCATCAGGCCAGCCCGATGAACAATTGCATTCTCAACAGTCAGCCGCTTCAGCCCAACCGTATCAAAACAAGGTAATGTCGCAAGGAAAGCGAGCCAGCGATAACGACTGTGATAACAAAGACCTTAAACGTATAACCACAGACAGCCAGCCCCCGGCAGGGTCGAACCTACAAAATCAATATAACGTAGAAATCAAAAACAGATTTAGTTGGCTAAATGAAGAAATCCCAGATGATCTAAGTGACGAAAATAAAATCCCACCAATTTTTGTTACTAATTTCGAAAACCAAGTTTCTCTCGCGAATGAAATAAAGTCTAATGTTTCATCCAACTTCACCACAGAATTCAAAAATCAAAAGATTCGAATCCAATTTCAATCAGTGACCGACTTCCGAAAAGCAGTTAAATATTTTCTGGCCACCAAAAAACAATTTCATACGTATTCGGATAAAATTAGTAAAAAATACTCCATAGTTATCAAGAATATTCATCCTTCAATCTCAGAAAGTGAAATATTAGACGAAATCAAAAACAAATTCAACTCAGCTGTAAAAGTGACACGTCTGTATAAAAACAATTCCCCCATCCCAGTAGTGGCAGTAGACTTTGATGGAACCCATAAAATCGAGGATGTGTTGGAAATAAAACAAATAGGTAATAACATAGTGAAACCAGAAAGAAGAAAGAAAACCAAGGGCCCCCTACAATGCTACCGGTGTTTAGACTTTGGTCACAGCAAAAACAATTGTAATCATTCAATTTCATGTGTGTTTTGTGCAGGTGATCACCTATCAGCAAACTGCGAAAAAAAGAACTCCACTCCTACATGTAAACATTGTCTCGGGAAGCATAGGGCCGACCTCAGATCAGTAGAATGTCCATACTATCGAAAAATTTTAGAAAGTAAAAGAAACAATCCTAATGACAGACCTAGGAACAATCCTAATCCCCCGCAATTTAATACAACAAATTTTCCAACACTACCTCAAACCAACAACATACCTAATTTCTCACACGCAACAAATTTCAACCACCAACAAAACACAAGAAACACAAATCACCAGCAACATAACAACCAACAGACAAACAGAAACTACAACAATTTCAATATTGGTAACTCATTCATACAAAACATCACTCAATTCATAACTAATCACATCATTAATTTTATAAATTCATTAATTCCAACAATTATTCAGAATATCCAACAATCATTTGCTATGACATTTAGCAACAATTATGGATCACCATAGAGATATAATTATATTAAACTGGAATGCGAATGGCATTATCAACAAAAGATCCGAACTACAACACTTCTTACATGCTAACAAAATTGATATAGCATGCATCACAGAAACTCATCTCAACCAAGAAAACTCATTCTTCATTCAGGGATACATAACAATCAGAACAGATAGACAAAACTCGAAAGGTGGAGGAGTATTAATACTAATAAAATCCAGTATACCACATCACCAGATTACTCTACCACACACGCCCGGACTAGAAACAGCAGCAATTAATGTAAAGTATAATAATAATAATAATAATAATAGGACAATTACAATAGTAACTGCTTACAAATCTCCAAATATAAAAATCAATAATACCAACATATACACACTATTACAACTACCAAACCCATTCATAATTGCAGGTGATCTAAACTCTAAACACTATTCATGGGGATGTCGAACTACGAATACAGCTGGCAAATACTTATACAACATAAAAAGGAACTTGAATTTCAACATATTATCACCAACCGAACCCACTTACTTTCCATATGATTCAAACAAAAGTCCAGATATACTTGACATAGCTGTTACTAATATTAAAACTCAGTTCATTTCTACAACGTACCATGAACTAGATTCAGACCACTTACCAGTAATAATTTCAACTCGAGTAGAAAAGCCTCCTTCAACACCCCCACCCACTTTAAATACTTATCATATTAACTGGAAGAACTTTAAATGTTCCATAAATAAATCCATACCTCCATTTCACAACCTGAACTCTCCCCAAGAAATTAACCAAGCAATCATGACCCTCAACAATATAATACTTAGTAGTATTAGCAACAGTCATATCCAAAAAAGCCTAGATGTTAACAAAATAATGCACAAACCATTACCAACTAATATAATTAACTTAATCCGAATAAAAAATAAAACAAGAAGACTTTGGAATTCACTAAGAATTCCCTCTTTAAAAAAAGAACTAAACCTGCTAAATAATATTTGTAAAAAGGTTCTAAACAGATATAAACAAGAACAATACAACTCATATATCAATAGCTTAAATACTAAAAACAACTCACTATGGCAGTTTACTAAGAAACTCTTAAAAAAAAGAACAAGCATTCCCCCATTAGCAACTAGTGATGGTAAAAAATACTCCCCAATGGAAAAAGCTGAAGTACTGGCTTCACACTTTGTTGACACTTTCACCCCCAATAACACCCCTAAAGATCCGAAACACGATGAAATAATGACAATGTTCAATGCTCCCCTATATGATGTTCCCCATCAAATACAATTCATATCCCCTAATGAAATAAGAAAAATAATAAAGGACATGCCAAATAAAAAAGCACCAGGACATGATCGGATCAACACAATCATTCTAAAAAATCTACCAGAGAAAGCTATTGCTTTTCTAAATAACATTTACAACTCAGTATTGAGAACAGGATATTTCCCCCAAACATGGAAACACTCAATCATTCACCCAATAGCAAAACCGAGCATGAATCACTCAAAAGCCGAGAATTACAGACCTATCAGCCTGCTTCCTATAATGTCAAAAATCTTAGAGAAATTAATACTCTTCAGATTGAACAAATATATCAAGAAAACAAACAGTATTCCACAGCACCAGTTTGGCTTCAAATCACAATACTCTACCACCCATCAACTACTAAGACTTACGGAACACATTCACTCTGCATTTCAAAAGGGACAACATACCATCGCTGCATTCATAGATATTTCGCAAGCATTCGACAGAATTTGGCATCCAGCTCTCTATTTTAAATTAATATCAATAGAAACACCTAAATATCTAGTATCTATTATCCTTAGCTACATAACAAATAGAACATTTTCAGTTTCAGTCGAAGGCCACTGTTCCAACCCAAGGAAAATTGCTGCTGGGGTTCCCCAAGGTTCACCACTTTCCCCCACGTTGTTCAATTTATACACAGCAGATATTCCTACTACAGCACATATAAACACCGCTCAATTTGCCGATGACACTGCACTGTATATCTCAGGAAATTCCTTAACAACTCTTCAAACACAGCTTCAGAATCACATAAATTTAATAGCAAACTGGGCTAATGTCTGGAAAATAAAGTTAAACCCAACAAAATCTGTTGCAAAAATATTCACATTAAGACCTTTTACTCACCCTCTTCCATTCTTCATAAATAACGACATCATCAATTGGACACCAACTAATAAAACAATTAAATATTTGGGCTTAAACTTCGATACCCGTCTCAACTGGAAGCAACATATAGAGGCAAAAACTCATCAAGCCAAAATTAAACTAATTCAACTCCGACCCTTACTGAATCAACATAGCCAACTCTCCAAATCCAATGCTCTATTACTCTACAAAACAATAATCCGGCCGACATTACTCTATGCTTGTCCCATCTGGACCAATGCAGCTAATTCCAACCTATACAAAATACAAGTTATCCAAAATAAATTTTTAAGATTAATTACAAAAGCACCATGGTTCATCACCAACAATCAACTACACAATGATTTAAACATAAATACAATAAAAAACCAAATAGCCTATCTTGCACATAACTTTTACACTAATCTTCCCCTAATTCAAGCAACTTCCTTCTATAAACTAGGCAAAGCCCCCAATTATCGAACGAGAATTAACAACAGATTTCCCCTCCATTCATTTTATAAAATATTCGCAAACTTGGAATAATACTAATCTGAGGTGCTACCTGCTTCCTCTCCCAGTATATTGTTTTATATAAATTGTAATGTATAATTTTAAGTTAATGTAAGTTAGTATAAGATAGGTTAAGATCATCAATCATTTGCACAGTTAACATGTAAACTGAACAATGTAATGTCTACCAAAATAAAAATAAATATAAAAAAACTGCGGACCCCGAAAAATCGTATTTTCCCAGTGACGAAAATTTTCGAACGGAAACCGCTTGCACCAAACTTCTTCGATTAGCGATAAGAGTCAAATTGACTTCTTTGTCAATACAATTAATTGGCATTATTTGTAGAGATCAGCCGTCTGATCATGGCTGTGCGGCTACAACCAAAAGCACGAAGTCGTATTTTCCCGATAACGAAACTTTTCCCCGGGAAACCGCTTGCCCCAAATTCTATAGATTAACAATATGAGGAAACATGACGTTTTTGTCAGAACAATAAAAAAAACATCTTTTGAAGATCATTAATCAGTTCATTTGTCGGAGGCGCGGCATCCACCGACAGAAGCCGAGCAGGAGGGCGGGAAGGAGGGGGAGGAGCGCGCCAGCCAACGTCCTTCCGCGACTCGGGCACTTACGTAATCGCCGGCGGCGGCGGCGGCGGGGCGCACTATTGCGCAACGGGCAGCTGCCCCCGCCCGCCCGCCCCCCCCCCCGCGCCCCGCCCCGCCCCGCCCCGTTCCGCCCCGCCCCCACCGCGCTCCGGTCCCCCGCCCCGCCTCCGCCGTCGATTGAACTCGCGATGCTAACGGACGCATTATATATATATATATATATAAACATATAAAATTTACTAATGTCACTGCGTGTCCCAGCCGTGTGGAGGGGCAAATGCATCCGTTAGCATCGCGAGTTCAATTGACGGCGCCCCCAATATATACATATACATATATATATATATATATATATATATATATATATATATATATATATATATATATATATTGTGGCATCGCCAATAATAACATAATAATCTCATCGAGAGATAGCCTCCGTCGCGGCAGAAGTGGGTCGAGGGAAGCTGCCTTTGTCACGAAGGCTCCGCCCACGACCGCGCTCAGCCACCATCAGAGGCAGACATGTTTATTACCCCTCGTAGGACCCGGCCGAGCAGTCGGCCGAAACCCCCCTTCGAACAATGCACGCCCTCGCGCCCCCTTTCTCTGCCGCACACCCGGGGAAGGAACGCGGAGTCCCGAAGGGTTGGCACGGGTGGCGATTAGCAAGAAGACACTTTTATGACGCTTCGTGAACGAGACCTTTTTCAGCCGTCAGCCGACCCCCCTTCGAACAATGCCCGCCCCCGCACTCGTTTGGCACGCGCCTTGGGTAAGGCACCCGGATCCCCACAGGGGCTATTTATAAATTAACCATAGCAGGCTGCCGATTAGCCTTTGCCGACCGTTTATGGCCCTTGAAAATGCGCTCCTGCATGAACACGTGTCCAGACAGCTGCAAGAAGCTTCTGGAACCTTTTACAAAGGAAGTGAGAGAGAGGAGAGAAGCCGGAGTTAGAAAGAGAGCGATCTTTGGAAAATTACAAGAAAACTGCAACATGATTGGTAAATTAGAATGCTGAAACGCAGTTACCCTCAGCCAATGGGAAGCTTCGCTATGAGGGAAGGGGTAAACTTACAGAGTTAGAAACATTTTAGGAAGGGGGAAGGGAGTTTTCTTTAACACGAGATGCACAGAGGAAAGTTAATCACGATCGGGACGCGAGTAGGGAAAGACTTCCCGGAGTAGAGGAATGAGGATCGGAACGCGACTTGGGAAAGACTTTCCCAGAGTAAAGTTTATTTTATTTGAACGCGACTAGCGGACCTGTCGCGGAGGAAACTCGGGCAGGAGATCACAGGATCCCGCGCTATTTCCGCATAGGCCCGTCGGCCTCCGCCGCCTTTTACGCCGGGCCCATTGATAGCCCACATCGCATTACGTCAGCGCCCGTGGCCCCTCGACCGACTGAGCCTGCTCGAGTCGGCGACCTGAGACTGCCCGCCACCAGCTGAGAGGGGACGCGCCACGAGAGGTCGGCGACCTGGGACTGCCCGCCGCCCCTACATCCGAGGGCGCCGCGTGACCAGCCTGGGATTCAACACAGCCAGCGGTGAACGCTACGAGGCGAAGCCGCCTCGCAGGACAATTTTACGGCGAGAAATTAATAGTGGCCGCGCTCAGGCCCTGCAGATCATAGATGGTGGATTGCATGTGTCATTAGAGATTAAGCCTGATATGTTAGCCTTAAGGGAATTAGCCTATTAGTAATTAGGGAAATGAGCTCACAGAATAGAGATAAAAAGAAACTTGCGTCGCCCTTTGCGACCTGTAACTTCCCTGGCAGCTCATGGTGCCAGGAATAAACCACAATTTGTTATAAAATGACTCAGTGTGATAACTCATGACCTCCCACACTTCCATCCAGCCACATTTCAGGAGCTGAACCTGGCGCCCTCCCCCTCTTATATTACAATATATATTATTATTATTATTATTATTTTCGTTTCGGCCAACTAGGACCACGCAGGGCAAGCAACCTGCAATTACCGTGGCTCAGTTTTTCATTTAATATCACGGTGGCAGGTGCTTGCGAACACTTCTTTGGGGGGACCAGCATTAAGCTGGATCCGATTTTTATCCCCCAAGGTTGTTAGTCCTGGGGGTATGAAAGATGAAATGATGATAATGAGGGGTGAAAGGACGACACACTCATACAAACACACACAAATACACCCATGCCCGAGGCGGGACTCGAACCCGCGGTCTTCTGGTCCGAGACCACTCCGGCACTACTGCCTTAGCGATCTCGGCCATCTGATCGGCACATATATATATATATATATATATATATATATATATATATATATATATATATATATATATATATATATATATATATATATTTTCGTATTTTTTTCTTACATATTTTATGTAAGCATCGTAGCCTAGCTCTTGGTCACCGAGCTCGTTTTCCACAGGCTCCATTTCCCAGAGGCCCCGGGTTCGTTTCCCGGTCAGGCAAGATTATAGAGAGCGTTTTCCTTGCAATGTCCCAGTATATGTCTCTGTGACGTTAAGAAAATTCATTTCTCAGGTTGACAAGGCCGGAATACGGCGTGGGGATGTCTACGTGCTAACCACACGTACCTCCTTAACCCATGGCCGCGAGGCAGAGACGTATGGCTGAGCCAAGTACATACATACATATATTTTATGTATCTTTTAATTTTTGGCAATCACTGGTATGGATTAAAACGGAAACACATAAATTAAAACACATACATTTTGACTTTTTAAATTCTTGTGTTCCACAATAAATAACTAATTGGCAATAAATATTAGTAAGTTATATTTCCATTCATGCTAAAAAAAAGTTCAATATTAAATATGATATTGAATGATGAAAATTGTTCAATGACAATGATATGAAATGTAATCAGATATGTAAATATTATTATAATGCAAAGGTGTTAAAGAGACTTTAATTGCTTATGACCATGCAGTTGCAAAGCGATCTAAAATAAATTTAATTTAAAAAAAAGTGTGGGACTACCGCCTCCCAACCTGCCACAAGCACAATGGAAACCGCACACTCTGCCAGTTTGCCACGTTTTACTTTCTCGCCTGCTACGTACTTACGTATTAAAGAGAAAATATTGTAATGCTTCAGCGGAAAGTGGCGATTTTTTTTACACAAAAACTCATATTGTGCGCCCTTATAACGAAAGGTCGATAAATCTTGCTCTTACATGTAGTAAATAACTTCCTCTAACACGCTGTATAATCAGAATTATTTTGATGATCCTCCTTCCCGAAAAATTGATTAACAAAACGTCTGTCAGTTTTTGGTCAACACTAGCACCTAAATCGTTCAAAAGAGTTGCTCTAAAACTTACAAGCTTCCAATGATACGGACGAATTCGCGACCTCGCGAATTTGAAACTGATATTTTTTTTTTTTTTTTGAGGCAAGTAAAGTGTCAGACACATTCAAAATTTTCTCAAAAATGGCTCTCCAATTTTCGATTTGCAATTTTCGAAAAACCAGGGTTTTCAAGGAACATGACACCTGCACCACTCTCTTAAACATGCTTTACACCAACCAACAACAACTTGTATTAAAAAACTATTGTGCTATTGGTGTGAAAATTCGGAAAATGTCTCAGAGACTTAGTTATAAAGCATCCCCCAAAATTAAAATATCGGTTGCAAATCCAGGGACCGCGACAAGCGAGGTCGATTTCGGAATTTTGGATCAATTTTGGACAAAAGCAACTGAGCTAGCGGTTTAGCCGCTAGCCTTGTTCACAGACGGACAGGGTGACATGGACGGACAAACCAACGAACCTTGAGTTCGAATCCCATTGTGGAAAAATTGCTGATTTACTTTATTCACAAGTACTTTAATGGTTCATGTAGTACTTTAATAATTGGTACCCGTGCCCTCACATGTTAGCATATACTTATTTTGAATACAATGTTTTAATACGAGCCGCTATTTTCCTTATAAAAATTATTTTCGCAGCACACTGCTGTCCTGCAACACACTCTTTGAGAGCCAGTGCGTTAATAGAGACCACTGGTCTGAGAAGCACGGCGCACACTGCGTCCAGATCAGCTCCGCTCCGATCCAAACTAGTGGTACTACATCGACAATAACACTTCAATATTGAAAAATTTCGAAGTTCAAAATTAAAACATCGATGTTAATGATACATCAACCAAAAATCATCCAAGTTTTTAAACATTGATGTATTAAAGCTGGGTTAGAAACTCAACATTAAATTCGCGCGCAACAAAATTTAATTTGACAGTGACCGTTTATATAATTTATAATTAAAATTTAGCTGTAAATTAAATTTAAAAATGCCTCTCAATGTGCGAAATTCGAGGATAGGCGAAGGAAATACCAGGGCATCAGGATCATTCAAAACGGGAGATAGTCTGCTCGCTGAAGGTAGTACAAATCACGTTCTCTTGGTTCGAAAACGTGAACAGTACTACGTTATTATATCAGTTTTTAACTTTAACATAATTGTGATCACACGAATTTTTTAACCACGTACAAAACATCGAAACGTTCTAAAAACATTGGCTTCAATACAGGGATGTATAAACATATTTTTTTATAGAAACATCCATGTTTTGAAAGCATCGGCATCAATACCTCAGCGCTAATCCAAACCAGGCCTTCGAAAGGACTCCACGGCGGCCAACCACTGTGCTCAGGTCCGACCCGGAGCGTCCGCCATTTTATCCACTTCGGTCACAATTAGAGAAAAGAGTCGATGTTTACAAAACATCGACATTTTTGTAGAAATATCGATAGGTTAAAGCCGATGCTTTTCTTAAACATCGATTTATTTTATTTTCGACGTTTTAACGAAATGGATATATTCTTTGCGATTGAAAAATTCCGGTAATTACAATTTTGTAAAACTTAAAATATGAAATAATAACGGATGGCAGCATTGCCAGTTTGTCTACTAACCATAGGAACGTTGTTTGTTCTACTTTCTTTGAGCAGACTATCTCACGCCCGAGATGATGCCCTCGAACAAGACTCCCCGCATTTCGCACATGGGGAGGTGATAAACGCATGACATTAATAGGCACGGAATGGTTAAATTTAATTTTCTTAAGCACCAATTCAAAGTTAGTGGTCAAGGATCGCTACAAAGAAAACATCAGATCAGTTACACAAAAGTATAACGGGAATAGATTGACCTAGAGCATATTTTAATTCACTCCTCAGCTGCCTTCACGTAACAGACCCAAACCACCGGAGCAAACAAACACAGAGGATTCGATACGCAACGACATTTTTCCTCGTCTGCGACCTTAGGTGCGTAGGCCCTTCCCGTCCGCCAGGCGCGCGTCTGGCTCCGGCTCGTGGGAAAAACGCCTCCTGACGGCGAAATGTGAGAACGGCGGCGTCCACATTATGTAAACACCCGGGAGTTGGCGACCCTGCATGCGCTTCGCGACAATGGCGGTGGCGCTATCTTATCAGCAGCGACGGCGGAGGCGGGCGGAGGCGGCCGGAGGCTGTGCAAAGCTCCAATGAAGTTTTTTAAATTAAAATAATTAATAATATACACATATATGTACACATATAGATATATACATATAAACTCGTACATATTTGCCGACCTGGACGATCAAGGAGGCTAGAGCATGTACTGACTCAGCGCCTCTGTCGGAAGGATCGCGGGTTTGAGTCCCTCCGTGGTCATGGTTGTCTACGTCCCTTGTCTATCAGTATAGGTGTTGTCACAGAAGGCCTTGTGAGTCTGCTGAACACAGACCGAGGAGCCATCATGTATGTGTAGTGTAAAAGGTTAATATGTGTCTCCATGAGGGCAGGGCCGGATTTAAGTAGTGCGGGGCCCCAAGTACAAAATTGTGTTGCCCCCCCCCCCGAAAAAGTGGCTCCATTTTTATTAAATAAAAATGTATTATAGTTCAAGAACTTTCTGTACAGATACAAATGAAAACTGATAATTTTTTATAGAAATTTTTACTTGTGTTACATTTTTTTTACATTAAATACATTTTACATAATTTTTTTTCTGCTCTTCACTGCAGAACATTGGTCGATAACAATTATTTCACAGACAAAAAAATATGGTATGCGTATTTTTACGAAACGCGGGGCCCCTGGTGAATGGGGGCCCCCAAGCAACTGCTTGTTTTGCATGTAGGTAAATCCGGCCCTGCATGAGCGACAGTGGGTACCAGGCGTGGATAGCCGAAATCGGCATCTGCTAAAAGCTGGGAAAACCCCCCGTCAGAAAAAAGTTATATATACTTGTATTTATTTATATACCCCTCGAGCGGCACATGGACAGCATTGCTAGCTGCATCGGCAGCATCTTTGCTTGCTGGGTTCTATTCCCCGTGGGGGCAAAATGATGCTGTAGCTTCTTAATACAAATTATCTTAGTTTCTGAAGCTGTGACGTAAGAAGGCTCAGGCAGCCCAAATAAGCTAGGTACGGTAATGAGAAAACTCATGCTCCCCATAGGTTTTCCTTACACACTGAATATTAAATAAAAAGAGCGCTCAATCCTGGGAAAACCGTTATCTTGCAAAAGGCGGGTTAATCCGACCTTGAAATGCCAAAAACATAAATACATACACATTTATTCAATTTCTTGTCAACTATCACTATTTAACAGGGAATTGAATACATGGGGATGTAATTAATAAAAACCAAGGGCATAAGCAGGTGGCGAGTTAATTAATGCGATGCTCCCTATAGCATACAGTCTTTGATTTGCTTATTTTTTAATTTTTTTACTGTGGAGTTTGTGCAATTCCTAAAGCGGGCACGTTAGTGAATTCCGTTTACCAGCCCAGTCTTTTGCTGCCCTCTCCTGGAAACTTCCATACTCCACGCCACACTCAGTATCTCTCTTTCAACATCAGCTCGTGTCCGCAGTGTTGTTTTGATGTCACGCAAGGGTACGAGAATCCAGTTTTTGATCTTCATTTTCTGAACGACTGCATTGGGCGATCACGCATATGCACATAAGTGGGCGCAAATAGAGTTTAAAAACTTCATCCTTCATCGCAGTTTTAGAAGGTCTTGTCCGCTTTCCGGCCTCAGCGCATCCTTATGCGGTGTTCACCGCAAAGCGAATTCCGAAAGAACGAAAATTCAAATATAATTTTTTAAGCTGTATTTCTGAAATTTGGACCATGAAGAATTTACACTCGGCTCAGAATTTGTTCTCTTCGAGTTGGAGGCAAAAAGGCTTGTTAATGGTATCGGAGAAACTGATACTTATTCCGTCCGCTAACCCATATGCGACTTTCAATACGAAGTCATGCCCAAAGACTGGTATGCGCGTATCAATTTAGTGGACGTGAATCCCAACATGGGAGTGGATGTTTTCCTTTAATGTCTTGCCTTTAAGTGAATTCATTCTTAGACCCCCCCCCCGACCGAGAAATCCGTGTGTGCTAGCATCCCAACTAGGAATCATAAGTAACAGTTTTCGTATGAAGAGAATAGCGCTGCAGAAATGAAGAAACTGAGACCAATTTCCATAATATAACGCTGCACGTCATCCCTGGTGTGGTGCCGAGTTATTCAAGAATTGTCACTCTGTCCCGAACTCAGATTCTATATTAGGGATGCTACATCAATGTCGATGTTTTCGAAACATCGTTGGTTTTAACATTTTTTTTATAATTTGAATTCATTGATAGATATTTATTTTTGACTATAAAGTACCCTAATAACAAACGAATACCATAATGTTCCCATTTCAGTAAATGGAACTTTTCCAAAGGGACCAAGAGTGCAGGTTCAGAAGTGGACCCCACAGGGGAGAAGTTAACAACACTGTTTCTTTTTTCCAACTATGGGTTAAAGAACAAACATGGGAAAGGGAGGGATATGATAATATTTGTAAAAAGGAGATTGAGTTTTCGTCGATCAGTGTAGACTATTACGTTTCTATTAATTCATATTATAATAGTTATATTAATTGTTCTTTCTATTCTTTTCAGTTAAATAGTATTTATAAATAAAACACGGCCACTACCATATATTTCCTCCCGAATAAAAAATAAATTTAATGGCTACTCAAAGTGTTTAAAACCATCGGAGGGTTAGAGGCTAGGCATTAACATTGTTGTTTTTAATTGTGATAATCGATCCTTTGACTTCGAACATCGAACTCGCATTCCTACCAGAGACGATCGTGTAACAGTGCAACAGATCGGTCTTGACATTCTGAAGAACATACGTGTTTAGTGTCAGATATCAGGAGGGAGATGTCTTTTAACGCCACTGATTTTGTGCTCATGCACGTGATGGAAAACTTTACAACTGGCAATCTATAACTCTTCAGTGACAGACTATTAATATGGATAACTTGAATTAAAATTATATTAGGTCACAACATCAAGGTGACGTAAAAATTGCGATAAATTATTTGGCAACTACCAAACTCTGCCCTAAGCCAAACTCTATCACATGGTGTTAACTGCTCTTTGTCATTTAGGGTTCCAAATGCTGGAGCACCATATTCCCTTGAACATGTTTTACTGAGAACCCAGAACTTAAGGTAAGGGTCGGGTTTTCAAGAAAAAATACCCGAAGTTGAAAAGTAACTAATAAGAATACGTTGAGTACGAATAAATGAGAAGTATTCGTGGCGGAAGTGAAGCAAAAACATTAATTTATTATATTTGCAGATGGTGTAGGCAGAAACGTGAAGTACAAATCAAACAATGAAAATTATTTAATACACAAATTTAATAATATATTCGTATTAATAGTACAAACTCATTTCGTATTTTTTCTGAAGACAAAAAAGACCACAGAAAATAAATGTTTCCCCTTTTTCTAAAGTCTGTGTGACATAAATGACAGCTACAACATTGTGAGAATATGTCACTGTTTAAGTAACCAAATTAATTTACTGATTACCGTTCTAAAATAACTGATGAAAATTCTTATATATTCAAAGAAAATATAGAGGAAGGATTAGTAAGATTCGAACAGCTATATGCATTGTGTACGAGTACAAATCGCTATTACAAATATATTACAATATTAAATATTTTAAAAATACAGTAGTACAAATAATGGCTGCAATATCAATGATTTGGCAAAATTACCCAAATAGCACGTTGGATCTTTATTTTCGGCCATCGGATTTTTAGTCTCCAAAACCTCCCTAAAATAAAAATCGGAATAGTAGGCTCAAACAAGACAAAAAGATGCAACGTAGTGAATCAAAGAGGCAAGATTAAATTCATCTGATATTGCTTTTTAAAACACATTTATTTTTTATATAATTTTATTGAATACTCAAAATAGTATTTTAAAGTTCTCAACATAAATAACTATTTATTTTTATTCGCATTCAGTGTGAATGATTATTGTGTACAATTTCTGCACTTGACACACATTCTTATCTGCAAGTTCCACTACTTCACGACTGCAGTTCAACATGCATTTCATCTTCCTATCGTGCCATTTGCGGTTCTCATTATCTCCGTTTCCGTGAAGAAGAACAGGATACAGCGAAACAGAGTCCCTGACTCACTCCTGATTCAACATGAAATTGAAACTAACTCTCAGAATCAACGCAAAATGATGCTCCGAACACATTCAAGGTAACAAGAGGAGAGAGGATTTTCTCGGTGATCTGAGCTAGCTATTTCGCCAGAGTCAAAATCCCGCCACCGTCGGGAGTCGACTCCTAGAAAGCGGTAAAGCTGCCAATAAGGTATCTAAGACAGTGCTGGGCGCAGAAGAAAATTAATTAATAATAATAATAATAATAATAATAATAATAATAATAATAATAATCGGCAATGTTCAGTAATTATGGACTTAATGTTCCTATCACGTGATTTATCCTTTTCGTGCTTGCTTCTAACTACACGTAGAGGTATGAATGAATAATGACGATCTAAGGCTGTGATCTGATATCTACAGAAGTAGCTGCTATTTTGCCAACGAGAAATTATGTAAGATATAAAACACACACCCCTCTATGAACAATATCGAAAAAGAATGAAAAAAGTGCAGATCAATAAAGATCATTGATTTATGTGGATTCAAAAGAGAAGTATGAAGCCAGAATCGGAAACAGTTCTAATAGCAACTCAGGATCACGGGTTGAGATCACGACATTATGATAAAGCGATTCTCAAAATTTCCCAAAATGTTAAATGCCGCATGTGCCAGGAACAAGTAGAAACCATTGATCTTATCATCTCTGTTTGTCCAACTCTAGCAAAGACCTAATATTTGAAAAGACACGACAGGGTGTGTAGTTACCTCCACTGCCAGATCTGTACCGCTTTCGAAGTTCCAAACACATGCTCCAAGTGGTTCGAATACCCTCCAAACCGGTGACATCTGTTCGACTCTATACAATATTGTACAACAAATTTAAACGGATCGCACGATAGCAGCAAACAAAGCGGATTTGTTACCCGGGATTAGGAGAAAAATAATGTCTACTTGTAGATATTGCCGTGCCTTGCGATCAAAACGTCGTAACCAAGGAGGCAGAGAAACGTCTTTAAATACAAGAGTGTCGGAATCGAGATTAGCCGAATGAGAAGCATAAAAGCACGTATGTACGTACGTAAGCTATTATTATTATTATTATTGCTATTGTAAGCACGTATTTACGTAAAAGGTCCGATAGTCGATAGTCCGATAGTCATCGGAGCTCTGGGATTTGTTCCGCAAAATTTGTGTAAGAACTTGGCGAAACTCCCAGATCATTTAAAAGATTGGGAAGCGCAAGAAATTGCTTTATTTGGAATACCCACATTTTATGTATATAAGTATTTATGTATACTAGTATTGTAAAGGCACAGACAGTCACTAGATCTCCTCCTTAAGTAGCTGGTTGCAGCCAGAAGTATATTTTATATTCAGCCGCCACATATCTTAGTCGTAATGTAGAGGAAACATAATAATACTATTTCAATAGTATTATCATTATAAGACATACAGTTTATCAAATAAATTTAAAGATTCAATTCCTGATTTTTAGACTGACAATTTTAGAAATTGTCATGTATTTGGGGAAGAGACTCTCCGAGTCTTCAGGCAACCTTGAACACAGTTCAACGTCATAGTTATAACGTCAGTAGAGCGACAAACAGTGAAAAACACGTACTTTTTTCCATTTTTTGGTCCCTTAATAGTTGAATTGAAATATGATTTTAAGAATGAAAATTTTGAGAAAATGGGAAAATTGCGCTCATTTTAAGAGAAAACCTTCAACGTCCAGTACTCATTCTCTAAGACTAATGATATGAGGGGGGGTAACATACTGGGAAAATACCATTCACTGGGAACATAGTGAATTACACGCATAAAGAGAATTTATTTACCAAGAATTGGACATGTAGGTTGTAGTGGACTATTGTAGGAAATCCTGTTATTAACCGTATTTTAAAAACAAAACGCATCGCATCGCCAAATTATAAGCATGGAGCCTTTCTGGTAACAGGACACATGTTTCAAACAATTGCTGGATATTGTGTTCATACACACTCACTAATCTTCCTGTTTAAAATACTCAATCTTCGATCTTAAGAAAACTCACTATTTTCGCTTCTTTCACTATAATCTCACCCTCACACACGCTTGCTCGAGCAAAGAAGACCTTCTTGAAGAACACGACCACACAACGTAACGAACCAATGAGGCAGAAGGTGTTTGGTAAATTATGAAGTGCAGATATAATAAACATTGTGATAGAATTTTCCTGGTGTTATATTGAACGAATTTAGAATGCTACAGTATTGACCTGCTACAATTAGTACGATAAAAACATAATTAATTTACTTACAATGAGACCTGTTTGTAAGAATGAAATATTCCGTTCGCCCACCATAAATTCCATGTAGATCGACCGGCACGTGATCCTCCTGCAGTGGAAAATAAACGGTCTCACCGCAACACCACAGGTCCTACTAATCATTACATACGAGTAACTGTACTAGAGCCTTTCATCCAGCTAAAGCAATACCATTGAAATTACACTCGCATACTGATCGTCGACGCATTGGTCCATGTACAACCCGACAGCCTTATTTCCAGTTTGACCTCGCCCTCTGCGTCACAGACGTTGCCACAAACATCACGTCAAAGGACATTCAGTTGCAACTGTTATGTCACCTGAGAGGTCTTCCGCAACTCAATGCCGGAAATAGCGATGTCACGATTAGGGTCAGTGAACGAACGCAGTGAGAGGATTCACTGAAATTTCGGTACGCTACAGGCAGTTGCTAGGAGACCTCCGATGGTTCCGTGAAAAAGTGGTATTTTAGAGGGTCGGTCGCTCAAAAGGGGTCTTATTTGTTACAAAAGAAGGCTATTATTAGCACATATGGAATGTTTAGTGAGATATTTCCCCTCTTCTGCCCTTTCATTTATATTTATCTTCACTGTCGCATGCTCCTTGTTTATCTATATGTGTAAAGTTATTACAGATTACAATATTACAAAGGCCAAGGACGCTATGTCAAATAAATGAAGAAAGAAATACAAAAAAATTTAATTGCCTAACACGACTGTCTAAATCGAAAATAATATAGAAAGAAAATATTTGATCTCAAATTTCTTATAGGTGAAGAGAAGAATGTACTGCTGAAAGAAGAGCTGCGCAGTCGAATAGGATGAAGGACTCCTGGAGGAGAAAGGAGGAAACTACATGAAGTGATATATATATATATATATATATATATATATATATATATATATATATATATATATATATATATGAGAGAGAGAGAAAGAAAGAGAGAGAGAAAGAAAGAAAGAAAGAAAGAAAGAGCAAGAGAGAGAAAGAAAGAGAGAAAGAGAGAGAGAAAGAGAGAGAGAAAGAGAGAGAGAGAAAGAGAGAGAGAAAGAGAGAGAGAGAGAGAGAGGGAGAGATTCTACCAATCACACTTTTTGCTTATGCGGTGCCGAAAAGGGGGAGGTGACGAAGCGGAATACCTCAGAACATTCGTTTTTGTCGTGAGTCGTGTAAATCACGCCCCATATTGGGAACGTGGGTGCTTCAAGGAAAGAAGACTTTGTCTTTAATTTACTTAAAAAAATAAAACTTTCAGAAATCAGAGACCAGAAACATTTTTTTCCTCTTCTATGCATACAAATTTAAAGGCGAGTTGTTTCTTACAAAATTGTGTTAACATCGGTGCCTCGATTACATTACAGCGATTGTGTGGGAAGGTCTCCTTTCTTGTCTTAGCGCGATAAAATACAAAAAAAATGGTTTCTTAAATAATTTACAAAATCAATTTACATCGTTTTAGTTTCCCGCCCCTTTCTCTCTCTCTCTCTCTCTCTCTCTCTCTCTCTCTCTCTCTCTCTCTCTCTCTCCACCTCTCTCTCCTTCCCTCTCCTCTCTCTCTTCAATATTTGTGACAATGAATTCTAATTAATCTCTTGAACAGAAAAGTAACTTATGATCCCTATATTCACCTTTACACAAGGTCGCGTTTCCAACCCCTGCTCTTTCTCGACAAAGGAACTCCTACAAATGATGCAAGCCCGCTAAGCGCTTCAACTTGATGGCAATACCAGGCGAATGCCGGAGCAGAACCCTAAAAACGGGCCACGGGCCGGGCGCGATCTGACCTTCCTTAATAATGTCTTATCCTTACCCCTTACACACACATCTACTACACTAGCACACATGCCGAGAGACCGGTCGGGAGCTTACAGCTTGTCCCGGCTGGAGCGGTGCCGCACGGGTGGGAGATACCTGGCGTGGGAAAACCCGCTAGCCGACGGTAGATCGGCGCCGGATCTCGGCATTCAGCGGGGGAAAGATCACCGCCACCTCCCGAGCAAAAACATGCACTACACTCACGGGACTAATGACCCTGATAGTTGACGTGCCCAGAAGCACTAAATAATCAATCAATTGATTGCGTTTGGGCATGGCTGTGTTGCCCGCCTGGGCGGACCCCCAGTCCCATGCCCGTTCGAGATCAAATTTTGGAGGCTCGGCCTGTTGCTACTGAGATGCGCTGAGGAGGGCGCGGATGGCGTCAGCGGTGATTTGGTGATGTGGGTGTAGCCCGCGTCATCGTTCCTGGTTGTGGGGATGGGAACTCCGTTAGAAGTGTCCGTCGGGAGCTCGCTGTCTGCGCCCCGGAGGATGTGGAGCCTGATGGTGCTCCGGTGGTGGCTGACGGCGTGGGCGACCGGAGGGGCTGTTCGCGGCGCGGGAGTTGCCGCGTACGGTGGTACGTACACTATGTGATCAAAAGTATCCGGGCATGTCCAAAATAGTGTTATGGTGTGGTCGTGTTTTTGTTGGAGGGACTGGCTCCCCGTATTATTTTGTGTGGCACTATCACGGCACAGGCCTACGTTGATGTTTCAAACACCTTCTCGCTTCCCACTGTTGAAGAGCGATTCGGGGGTAGCGATTGCATCTTTCAACACGATCGTGCATTTGTTCATACTGCACGGCCTGTGGCGGAGTGGTTACACGACAATAACATCTCTATAATGGACTGGCCTGCCCAGAGACCTGACTTGAATCCTATCGAACTCCTTTGGGATGTTTTGGAACGCCGACGTGCCAGGCCTCATCGACCTTCATCGACCTACCTCTCCCCAGGGCAGCTCTCCGTGAAGAAGGCGCTGCCATTCCCCAAGAAATCTTCCAGCAGCTGATTGAAAGTATGCCTGCGAGAGTGGAAGCTGTCATCAAGGCTAAGGGCGGACCAACACCCTATTTAATTCCAGCATTACCGATGGAAGGCGCCACTAACTGGTGAGTCATTTTCAGCCACGTGTCCGGATACTTTTGATCGCATAGCGCAAGAGCGGACTGCACGGCACTGTCGCGGTACGAGCCGCCGGTCGGTCGGAGCGACGCAGGGGTGCCAGGTGGGCAGTCGCTGGTGAGACGCGAAAATAGAGTTGTCTTAGTCCTGGGGTAAGTTCGATGTTTTCTTGTGCTTGTATACTTTTTTTTGTAAGAGTCTGGGGTCTCTAGGTTGCAAAGTAAGTTCTTTTTGGTACTTTTCGCGTAAGCGCCGTCTGGAGAAGTCTTTTGTCGGTCCTCTAGTAATCGTTTGGAGTTTGTCAGTTCGTATTCCCCACATGAATAGATCCTACTTCGGCTCTGCGTGCCACGGTTGTCATTTGGAGGTTTTGTGATTGTTTAGGGGGTGAGTTTAAGAGTCATCTTCATTGCTTTTGACTACGTCCATGGATGGGACAAAATCAGGGAGGGGATCGAATCTATTTTGATATGCAGGAGGGGGTATTGGCCGGCTTTTGTACACGACGGCTAGCATCCTCTTCGTGCCACTACGACGTAAACGTTTTTTAATAAACGTTTACACAAATCTAATATTTTTTTCGTTACTATACTCATAATCTCTCACATAATTTATTACATTTACGTTGCAAACTTTGAGGGCTCATAGTTCTTGTGTTTCTCTAATTCTCTTATTTTTCGTAGTTTACACGTTACACAATAAAGTATTTCTTTTCATCATTTCATATTAATTCTTTTTGACGATGAAAACCAATATCTTTAAAAAAATAATTATAATATTTTATCAACACAGTTCCTTTAGATTACCTCTGATTACAAAAATGGAATAATATTTATTTCAGGTTTAAACACTACCCGGGGTGGCCGGCCGTAAGTAGTCTCTTCAAAGGAACAATTTCAGATATTTGGTATTAAGATATAGGATGTGGGTGGTCTGTTGACAAGGGTATAATTTGCATGCAATATATGGGTTTCAGAGTACGTTTCAAGAAAAAAAGGGGGGAAGAAAGGTTGTTGAGAGGTATGGCCGTTTTGTAGGGGTGGTCTTTCAGAGGAGTTTCACTGCAGTTATATAGTATCTTTGTTTCAGATGCCAAAGTGGCCCGATGTTGAATAAAACGATGGTAGCCAAACTCAAGAAAATTTTGAAAATGCAACTCACACTTCAATTTACAAAGGGTACGTAAATAACATTTTTTTGTATTCCAGCATTATAAAAGAACCTTTTCTGTTGCAAGAAATCGTTCACAATCGCGCATTTTACGGGACAAACGATGACTTTAGATTTTATGTCATGAATGATTGCGTCGTTACACATTCAGCCAATCGTAGCGAGAGAATCGGGGGGAGGTAGCGCTAAACGGAACAGCCGACTTCCGTTCACTCGCACGATGTCAAATACCCGAGTCGTCACAGGGAAGTTGTTTCGCAAAATTAAGTTTGATTCTCTTATAAATGTATAATGCTGTTATACAAAAAAATATAGTATGCAACTCGTTTATAATGTTGCTTTATTACATTCGTACAAATTCGAAAACTCGCTCCTAAAGTCGCTCGTTTTCAAAACATGTACTCAGGCAATAAAGTTTAACATTATAAACTAATTGCATAAACAAGTATTTAAATTTACTTTATTTTTTTATTGAATGATCGTTGACCTGCTCGTCGGCAATCATAAACCAAAACGACGCAAATTAGAACAACGTAAAAACATGCAATGCCCTATTTCGATTCGGTGGGTGTATGGTCAACAAACTGACTGATAACATTTATAACTTATTTTTCGAATTCAGCGACTCCAAATCATTGTGATCGCTCAAAATCACTAAATCAAACTGTCGACGTCGACACATTCTACATACGAGTATTTTCGAGAAATAAAGTCAAGTCATCGATCCACTGAGCTGTTCGAATGAGATTGAGACGATCTAGAAAAGTCGCATTATCTTCTATTTTTTCCTTCTTATCAAATGGGCGATAATACTGAATAAAAACAAACAGCCTGTCATGCGGTAAACAACGCTTTAATTAATCTTCAGGGTTACAGCGGATGATGCAACTCATAAAAATAGCTACGAACTTCCTCGATCTAGAATACCATAAATGCAACTATAGTTTGTGATATATTGTATTGGGCTCAGTGAAAGAAGTTCAGAGCGAAGTGGAGAAATCCTTCTCGAAAATTCGAACTTAATATAAATTTTAATTTAGATTCGTAACAACAAATAATTTTTAAATAATAGTTTTTTTCAATAAAATTTCATTTTTTCCCCACTCAACAATGCCAGAGATATGAATAAATTGTGACGAATTTGATTTCATTTGCTGGAAGATATTATACTCTGGTGTTTGTGAAAATTGCAACAGAGAACAGAGAAACATGGGTTAAGTCTTTGGGTCTGACAACATTTTTTTGTGCGCCTGTATAATAAAAGTGAAGAGCACTGGCGACTTCCTAGATGAATCAAGTGAAGTACCGACTCACTTTAAATTTTTCTCACAGCTCAATTACTGAATATTAGAGAAGTTGCAGGCAACAACTTAGTAACCATCATGAGACTGGTTGCGCACAAATCGCGATAAACGATGCTAAAACTTGATTTTGTTTAAAATCTTACTTAAATGAATCACTTAACTTAATTATTTCCAGAAACATACCTCAAGACCAAAAATATAGCTGTATCATCGATTTTTCATAACTTTTTCCATCATTAATAAAATGTGATGTGACATATTTAGCACACATCTCATTTAATTCCGCGTTTCTTGATTTTTCCGCTCAGAATAGTTATTTATGATACGAGTGGTAAAAGTGACATTTTATTTTCGATTAGGAAATATTGCGACACGAGCCCGACAGGACGAGTGACGCAACACTACGAGCAAAATAAAATCACTTTTCCCAAGTGTATCATACATATAATTTTTAGACGCCCCTACTGATTTTCATTCAATTTAAATTAAAGTATACAAATCACTTGATGATACATTAAGTTCACTAGCAGCTATTGCGGTCAGACAGTATTTGATTTTTTCGTTGCATTCACAGATTTATCCGAACGATTGAGCACTCCCTCACTTTTAGCAATTGTGCTAAAAGTTGATCATTTAGCACGCTTTGCATGCGAAATGAAAAACAATGCTGAAACCTGAAAGAACTGCTTTTACTAGTGACTGTCGTAAAAAATAAATCAAAATTATTTTATTTTGTATCTGAAAAATAGCATTCAGATTATATCCAGTTTGCGATATTTTACTTGAGAATAGAACGCTTCTTGCGGGAATAAAACAGCGAAGTGAATTAATTGACAGCACTGAGAGCATCCCCTTCCACCACGTGGTGCCTACTCCATGTCAAACATCGATTTTTGAAGCTGATGTTTTGTGTTTGATGTTAATATGATATTTTATTTTTGAATGGAAAAAATACTATCATAATAAAAACTTGTAATAATTTTGATATATCCATAAATTGAGTACTCTACAGACCAAGGATGAAAAAATATTAAAATAGAGGTTTCCTCGATAAAAAAAATCTATATTGTTTTTGAGTTAACCATTCAGATAATAGAACTTTTGTTAATTGTCCTGATCGTTTTTTGACATTAATTTGTCAGTTCAATCTGAATTTAAAAATTGATAAATGCGACCACCATGATTACGAATGCAGTTTTAAAAACACTGAATTTTCAAAACATCGATGGTTTTGGGATGATGTTTTATTAACATCGATGTTTTAATTTTGAACATCACTTTTGTGTTGGCGATGTAGCATCCCTAGTGGTAGTGGTTCAGGATATTATGCTGCTTCATGAGGCTGTGCGGCAATACTCTTGTCACACGACAGTCCACTTCTGAAGGCCTTGCTCACAAGTTCTCTCATGCATTACGCATGTGGAATGTATTATAAGTTATGTAACTGTCAATATGAACGTAATCGACACCAGTTTCTAGAATGAATACACTGACGAAGTTTTTCTCAGTCTGCTTTGAATTCGACATCGCTGATTGTTACTGTTACATTTATCATGATGTGACCTATACTCTTTCATTCTCTGCAACTGCAAAGCACACCTTTGTCCTAATTCGATTGATTCACTGATTATTTTGTATTTCAGAGCGCGTCAAAGGCTATGTTCGTTAGTCCAGTAGTGTATGATTTTATCACGGGAGGTGGCTGTTCTTCCCCCGCTGGATGGTGAGATCTGGCGCCAACCTACACGGTCGGGTGGCGAGGGTTTTCCCATCCAGGTATCAACCACCAGCGGGGACCGCCCCAGCAAGGACAAACTCGAAGCTCCCGACATGTGTGGTAGTGTAAGTGAGGGTATGGGCCGAGGAAAGGACAAGGAAGGGGAAAGAAAGATCCCGTGCGGACCTTGGCTCTCTTGTTAAAGTACTGATTCGTCATTCGCCTGGCGGTCATTAGAGAAACCACGAGAAACTACCGATTAGGGCAGCCGACCACTAGAATTCTCATCCATACAGCGGCTGGATTCGATCTAGCAACCTAGCTAGAATCAAAAATCCGGTCGGGTCACGAACCTTAGGACCTCCAGGTCAGAGACCCTGGAGTGAGATCAGTTGATGCCTTGAGTCGCCTCATCCGATCTCAGCATTCAAAGTTGGTGCGACTTTTTATCGCCGAAGTTCGAAAGAGAGTACTTCGTTTCCGTCGCTCGTAAGTTTTCGTTCCGAAGGCACCGAGTATATCATGACGTGAATTTCTCTGCCATTTGTGTTAAATGATACTTTCCCCTTTCCTGCCTCCCCCCCCCCCAAGATAAGAAAATGTAGGCACATTTCTATAGAGCATATTTTGCCGATTACTATTTATAAAGAATTCGATGGAGAAGCATAAGGAACGTCCATTGAATGACCTTATATATCCTTATTGGAACCCAACTTTGTCCGAATTATCGCAAATTTCATATTAAACGAGTTCGTACTAACGAGTATTCACTGTATATTTCTTACACTTTCAAAGACTACGTTATATATTATAAATATTTGTAGACACTTAACATGAATTTAATGTTTGAAAGAGCAGGCTATTCATCCAACTGCACAAGAGATGTTCATTTTGTTTACATATTTGTCTTACGTAATCATGATTAAATTTGAAGGCGTCGACCAAAAATAAATGTTGATGTAAATGCAGATTTCTAATGTCAAAAAAATCAGCTCGGCTTATGGACGCAATTACGGTTTTGAATTGCGTAATTGATTGAAAGAGTCAATAATTAATTGTGAATAATCATTTGAGAACAGAGTTGATATCAATTCTCCGAGTGGCCATGTAATTTCTAGCTGTTAGTCACGAGAGTTATACAGAGTCAAGGTCAGTTCCTAACATTTTGGCTTCTTTTTCTATGATCACCTCACCGCCAACCGATTGTAAACAATTGAAAGTTGATTGAATCGCCCCGCGGAACAATCGCACGACCCATTTGCCCAATCGTCGATGGAGCTCCAGGGCTTTGTGGCACTGCTTCAATCGACGCCCGTCAGCGGTGAAAGATAGTGTATAACCCACAAATCCCTAACAAATTGAAAAAATGTATCTATGGCAACTCTAAATTTCCTTTCATAAAAATGTTATCTACATCATTCGATGAAGACAACCAGCAACAATGACAAAAGTCATAAGAATTTCCAACCGCAGTGTTGCCATTTTTCGAACTGACATCGCCGCAAACCACCGCGGGAAATTCGAATATACAATATCGATTTTCTTTTTTCAATTTTCGCAAGTACAGAGATTGCGCCGTGCTGAAAATGGAACCAGCACCACTTTCTTTACGTTTT
Organism: Gryllus longicercus; assembly: GCA_038098605.1. Lineage (NCBI taxonomy): Eukaryota > Metazoa > Arthropoda > Insecta > Orthoptera > Gryllidae > Gryllus > Gryllus longicercus. The sequence continues at coordinate 131,026 of JAZDUA010000223.1, read as the reverse complement.
TTTTGCTACATACGAGGAAAAAAGTTAAAGAAAACATTTGGAGACGTTCCTGAAAAAAGTGGAAAATTACCTGTTGGAGGCAAAATTACGCCACAAATACTCATATTTACGAAAAATACAACTTGACCCTATTTCAAGACGTTTCTGATGAACACATTTCATTAAGGGAAAAACATATGTGCACAAAACATATGTGCATGCTCATAAATGCACTTGTAGAAAAAAATGTGAATTTTAGCAATTTTCGAAAAATCAGAGATTTCAACGAAAATGAGACCTGCAACATTGTCTCATGTGGCCTTCACGATATCTGAGGAAAATTTAATCAACAAATTCAGTGCCATTCTTTTTTTTAATTTTGAAAATGTCCTTCATGTAAAGTACCACCAAAAATGAAAATATCCGTTTCGAACTCTCAAAAGCCTCGAGTACCATCAAACACATCGGGGAGGATTTCGGAGAAAATCAGCTGAACAGTTTTGGCGCTAGTGTTGACCACGGACAGGTAAAAGGCCGTTTTGCCATCAATCGATTTTTCGGTATCAAGAACTGATGAAACATGGATTCTGACTACATATGTTAGACCGATGCCGATTTACTGTATAGGAACAAAATTCATCCACTTTCCGTTACCAAGGTTCGGTAATAAAGAGTTTCTGTCGAAAAATCGCCGTTTGCCGGAGCACGATTATAACTTTCTCTTCATACGAAGTAAGGCAAGGAAATGACAATGTGTAGTATTTTTTTAGAAAATTTTGAAAATGTCGTTGATACTTGTAAAGTACTCTCAAAAAAAATAAAATATCAGTTTCAATTTCAAAGGAACGTCTGCCAGTATAGTAACAAGAATCCTCAAAACGTTGATTCTGACTACACTAGTTTCAGAGAAAAACTTTCTAGGTTTAGAAGCCAGAAAAAACACTTTTCGGCAACGGGAACGCTCAAAACGATTTTTCCTGTCGAAAAATACACATTTTCCTGCAGAATTACGATACTTTCTATGTACATAGGTTACGTATGACTTTTAAACTAATAAAATACATCGTTCGCTCACGTGTGACCATCAATTCTAATAAAGTTTTCAATTTAGAAATATATTTAGTTCAAATGTTTCAGAAGACCTATCTCGCAGATCTCCCCATTGTTTTTCTATTATACCTACTGAGCCCAATGTTTTGTACACAAAAAAATGAAGCAATCATTTTTTTACCGTCGCCCAGTGATTTTTTATGACGTCTACTGTTTTCACGGATGTCTTCTTTACTGCTGTTAAAACTCCCTAAATACTACGATAAGTCATTCATATTTGTTAAGAGTGGGCACAATCTGCTTACAAGTCACTTTTTCCTTAACATTTGATAGCGAGTGCAATCTACTAATGGGACTCAACTCACAAGGAAGGGATGGTCAGTTTAATTTAGAAAGAGATCTTACGTAAACAAGGTTCCTTGCGTTTTTAAAAGTGGCTGTCAGAGAGTAATTCAATACCTTAAATATGACGTATAACCTTTTATTGGTCAGGAATTATTCGATGAATCCCAATTTTCGGTCGACAATTGTAGCCATAAATAAATAGGTACGCCCAGATCTTTTTTCATTGAACTTTAATCATATTTAATGAAAACCATATAGTAAACAAATAAAGATTTTTGTGAAGTTTAACAATATTCGTACTTCTCAAGGGGAATAGCTAAGACCAACTGAATATTTAATGTTCTCTAAAAATCGTGACAGGTTATAATCCTTGTTTTATGAAATTTGTTTCGATCCCTTCCCACAATCACTATTCATTCAGATCTTTTAGGAAAAACCACAACTGCCAACTGCAAGTACAATCTATCGAATTAATGGAGGCAACGCACACTCTGACGGCAAAATACCGCAGGAAGACTACACCCGCCAGCTGACGTCCTATATTACGTGTCCCCAGTCAGTTCCCGAAAAGTGCGCGGCCCCACCGCTCATGCCACCGTGCGCGGCCGCGGCGACAGTTGACTGCGAAAGACAGCGGCCGTCAGCTGTTTCTCAGACGCGCGCCGCAGGGATTACGCAAGGGTCCGGCCGGAGGACACAAAAAGCCCGGAAGCAGCGCGCCCCCGACGTGGCTCGCCGTCGCAAGGCAACCTTATCGAGCGCGATAAACCCCGAGGGCGGACATCTCTGCCGTAGGTAAAGCGAGCCCGCCAAGGCCGCCTCTGTAGCGGCGCGGTCGCTCCTCGGCAACGCAACGCCCTGCGCGTCCAAAGTCCGAGGGGGCCGATTCGATAGCGACGTTAGAGCGGCCGCATGCTCAGTGGACGTGGCAGGCGCGTGTCGCGCCAACTGCCCCGCGCCGTCAAAAATATTTGCGGAAGCCCAACAAGGTCGGCAATAGCTGCCGCCACGGGTCTGCGAAACGTTCCCATCACCGCGCCGTGACGCAACCTTGGAATAAACAGCTTTCGTGGCCTCCTGGGCGATCGCTCGCGTGGTTTGAATGCTCTGCGCGCGCGCGCACCGGAGGCCGAAGGCGACCGAAAACGCACGCGCCGATTGATGCAGTTTAGCTCCCCCCGAGCGAAGTACGCGTGCGTCTCCCGGTAGCGAGTGGCAATGAGTAAGCAGCCGGTGCGGTGCGGTGCGGCGCGGGCGGGAACGAGCAATGTCAAGGCTACGCAGGGCTGCGTGCTGCCATATGCTCCGCCCTGCACTCGCCACTCTGTCTTCGGGCACGAGCAGTTAATGATGCCAATTGACACTTCAGGCAATCAACTGGGCCCGCTTCGCACGGCTTTGCTCCACCGACTGCGTGTCGCCCACCCGACACACTGTTACGTAATATCCAATACTAAATCCGCTCGCTGTCGTTACAGGATAACGATATTCCTCTTGTGCTGCAATGAGTATTCCCTCGCTCGTGAAAGACGTCAAATATAATGTGTTCGCTAACCAGTCTACGCATGTGATTGTCGGAGTCTTTGAATAAACAATTACAGAAAATAATAAATGTGGCCTTCGTACTTACCAGCTACTGTGAAATCCAGAAAACTGCCGACGCACAGCTATTATTTTTGTTGACACGTCACCGCAAACACATTTTATTAAAGAAAACTGCAAAACAACACTTTGCGAATGTCGCGAATTGTTACGCGGTCGTCAAATCTCGCTGCAAAACGAAATATATACATCGTGTTCACTGCAGGAATCCGCTCGCCCCATGTACGTCTACAGGTCTGGCGGCAGTGACGTCACTCAAGGCTAGCACGTGGTACCAACTCCCACTGCGGAGATGGCAGCACGGCTCGACACGACGAGACTGGCTACGAATACAATCGGGCAGTTTGGGGCCCATACTTCGGGCTCCCGCTCGACGAATTGTAAACGTGGGTTGACAAAGTTTTATTAATTAACAGTTGAACGTGTTTGTGTATTTCCTCGAGTTATCCGTTCGTGAAATGGGTATCAAATGCAAAAATACACTCAAAACATTTTGGCAAGTAAATAAAGATCATTTTTGTAAGATAGGTGTCATTATTTTCTTATGACACTTCTGCCATTGTTAAGGATTCAAAATGAATAGGATTCTGGAAATACAAACTGAGTATGCATGGATATAACCCTTCCCAAAAAAATACGCACAAAAATTTGACTGTTACTCTGCTTCTTTAATACATGAATTAAATAGACATTCATACACAACAAAGATAGATTACAAAGCTTTTAATTTCATTTTGTGATATAAAATAAGTACAGCCTAATTAATGTAAAAACAAAAATATCAGAGTGAAAATATCAACAAATATTAAATTAAGCCTGCAAAACAGGTCTCTCATGTTTCCCTTCTAAGTTCTTGTTGGTCTCTGCATAACCTGTACCTCCCTGAAAGAACCAAAATAAGAATGTTACTTTAACATCGCAAATTCAGAGTGAATAGTTGCTACTGAAGAGAGGGACCATCAATGAATGTAACAAATTTTACCCGCTCAACCTCTTGGGGTTACCCACTCACCCGTTTTTTAACCACACCTCAAAGCTGAAGCCCCCACGACCCCCCTCCCAGTCCGCTTTCTATTTGAGTCGTATAAATAATTTATCAATGACTATTTCTGAAACTGTAATTCTAACTTCTGTATAATAATCTGACCTCAAGAAAAACAAAGTTCAGATCAAACAGACCACTTTCTACTTTTGTTAATTTTCTCTCATGCTTAAATAACTTACTGAAGACAAAAATGAACTTCATCAAAAATTCATCACTAAGATGTTTAATGATCAAAAATCAAACAGAATTATAATATTCACTTTACCACTATAATTCAATGTGACTTCTATATAATTCAAAAATTTAATATTTTGCATTACAAAATGTAATAAAGAAACTTTTAATATGACAAACCTTTCAAAATATTCTGAAAGTTCTTGGCTATTCAAGAAATCTGTAGCTTCCAGATTCACATTTATAAACCCATTTTTATCATTCGGTGTTATAAACACACATCATATAACCATACCATATGATATCCATAAACATACCACATGATATCCCAATATTGCTTTACCCACCTCTCCCAGAATTTGATTTTTGAATAATATAAATATTGTATCACCGAGCAAAGTGGCTCAGTGCATAGCACACTGGATTCGCAATCAGGAGGTCCGGGTTCAATCCCCAAGCAGGCCATCCTGATGGGGTTTTCATGGTGGCGAGTGCTGGAATGGTTTCAAAATCCCACGAACACCTCCCACTATCCCACGTACCATCATCCTAATATTTTCATCCCTCATCATCACCCCATCACTTCAATCCTAATAATAATAATAATAATAATAATAATAATAATAATAATAATAATAATAATAATAATAATAATAATAATAATAATAATAATGTGTGTGTGTGTGTGTGTGTAAGGAGTGTGTCTGTTTCATCATCATCATCACTCCATTTCCCAGGACTTACAACATTGGGGTGTAAAAATGGAATCAGCATTAAATGCTGATCCCCCCCCCCCCAACAGGAAAGGAACCTGCACCAACCCCGATAATCAAAACTGAGCCACAGTGGGATGCATGTATTGCATAGAACCATGATCACCAATTCATGAAACAGAAAAATAGTACTATCTAATCTGTTTTCTAGTTGTAGGTTTTAAGTCATATTATGGTCTTCTAGAAGCAGGAATTACTTATTATTTTATTTATTTGTAACATGCAAATTAGAATGTGTAATGTCACAAAGCAAGCCAAAAATTTGCTCTAACTGTCTAAGGTAGTAGATTTCCTACTTGCATAATACCACTTGCACTTTCTGTCGTTTTGAGACTGCGATGTTTAAACACAAACTACTGTACTTTAAATGCACGGGATTGGAACTGTTCTTCATTACTTCTAGGCTGTCCGGGTGACGTCGCGTCGTTGGCAGATAGGCCGACGTTTCGCATGTCATGTCTCAGGCTTCTTCAGGGTAGTGACGAAGAAGCCTGCGACATGACAGGCGAAACGTCGGCCTATCTGCCAACGACGCGGCGTCACCCGGACAGCCTAGAAGTAATGGACTCGAGCCACGGAAGCATACGTGTACATGGAACTGTTCTTGTCACATTCGATTGATGAAGAGTATACAGAGTTGGTATTTACAATTGTGTAGGAGGTTTGGGTCTTGTGAATTTTATACGGAAAATCAGAAGTACGTACTCTTTGCATTGGAATGATATCCTTTTCTGTTAGTTTCTCGCCAGTGATAGGATGCATCCAATCTTTCTTAATAATCTTCTCTACACACTCCATAGTAACAACATCACCTCTAAAATAAAAAAGTGAACACTGATAAGTCAGATAGATTAAAAAAAAAAGGTAATCATTAACTTTTTGGGATACTGACACTTTTAGCTTTATTATTACAGTACGAAAGCATCATCAACTTACGTCGTGCGAATTACCGCACAAGGCACAGAGTTGCCAAGAATATCATGAGTGATCGGACACATATATCGATTCTGTTTCACAATGAGTGCTTTCTTGTCATCTGGGTCCTTAACTTCTTTGAACTTTACATCAACCAAATCTTTAACTTTTAAAGGTTTTCCACTCATTGGACAATAAATAGTTTTATCCTGTGGGGCAGAATTGCAAATTTTGAAATATCGTCATAATTAAAGTCACAAATTCTATAATAGAATTATCTTACAGGTTTCTTGAGATTTGTGTCCTTAGCTTCTGGAGTTTTTGAAGGAATCCAAAAGCTAGGGAGATGTTTGTCACGACCCTCTGTCATATTTGATACTGATGGTTTTTCTGCCTTATCAGGATCTATAAATAAAAAAGGTTGTAAGTCTGTAGTGTCAGAATTTTCTCTAATGTTCCTCTAATAAATTTAAAAGTAAACAAGGATACCTTCTTTAAAAGCATTCACAGGCGCACTGACAATGTTCTTTTCTGTCTTCAGAAAGTCGTTCACCTTGGTAACATTGGCAGCAGCAAGAAGTTCTGCTTTCTCAGTCTGAAATTTCAAAACACCCAATATTTCACATGGGGAAAAATTCAGTTTATATTAGTAGTGAGGTTAAAAAAGAAATCACAAAAGGTATTCTTCTAATTATATTGCTACGGACAGGAACAAAAGAGGCATAAGGATTCAGAAGGTCGAGAAAACATGTAAACTATGCTCTCTCACTTTGTTCCAGTTTCCCTTGATCAATTCAGCAAATGTTGAGGTGGTCTCAAGTTTTGTTTATGGATACTAAAGATAGTTCCCCCCTTTTAATGTCACAAGCAAGTTTTATTTTTTTATGTTAAATAAATGAACAAATATTAAACAGTAGGATTTATTATTGAATGAAAATATTTCACAAAATTTTGTGTCATTCATTTCGTAGAATATTCAACCAATAATACAATAAAACCTCCTTGAAAAGAGTCAGTAAATGATGAACTATTTGATCTCTCTTTGCAGCACTCTTTGCATCAACCAGTGTCCAATTGATATGATCAATTCTAGAACTAGTAACATTTTTAATTTAAATTTGTAAGAATTATTTTGTATCTTGTAGTTTTTATTGTTTATTTCTATTTTTGAACAGTGAATTTGTTTCTGTTTTTATAAAAGAAAGAAAAAGCTACTTTGAAAAAAATGTTGAAACATGAAAAAACACTTGGTAAGGATATCTGTTAATGTGATGAATAGTGAATAGTATGAAAATAGTGTGTGTGTGTGTGTGTGTGGGGGGGGGGGGGGATTGCTTGAAAAGAGCATCAACCAATATTTACCTACTATTAAATCTGCTTTTCACAGAACACAGATATTATCTGAATGTATTTATGTATTTAACATTGAAAACTCTGTAATGTAATATGAGGAGAAATGCAACGTGCATGGTTTCTTGAGCTGCAGGATATCTGTATTAACTCATAAACATGAAGAATCATTTTTGTCAAGAAAATATTCATGCCCGTGTAATAAAATTTTTTGAAAAGGCAAATTAGGTATTGATTTTAGCTAGTATCACTAATCATGCCCTCTGTGACAACTGACTAATTGCCAAGAGAATTCTTGCTTGTTTGCAAGAGTGCTGCTGCTCAGACGTAACAATTACCCATTTCTTAAACGGAAATAATATAATTTGATTTTCACGTCATATATACTGCTTGATTTAACATGTTAAATAAAATAATTTCAAGTTGCAAAGATAAGCTTTTCAAATCTGCAATATACTGTAAAGAGGAAAAAAAATTACGAGCAAAAACAAAGTAAAATTCCACTGACACCACAACCTTACAAGACTTAATATTCAACTTATCTGCTCACCTGAAAAAGATATAAAATACGAGATATCTCAAAAAGGACTAATTAAATAATATGTGCAGAAAATACTGCACATTGTCTTTTAAAAAGATAATAAAAATTTCAGGGGTGCTTTGCACTAATTAAAAATAATTTTATGATTTTGTGTTTAAAATATCATTTGTCTATAATTCAAATCCACCCTTTGTTGTTCAATATCAGCATGAGCATGCACAATACTGTGGGGAATTTACACATCTCACATGGAACTAATTTTTCCAAATCTCTTATGGGCATCATTATAGTCGTGAATACAATTTTCCTCAATGTCATTAGTACTATAATCTGTCATAATTAGCTATTTCCTTGGTGTCATTATTTTATTATTAACTAGCGGAATCTGGCAATGTTCTTTTTGCCCTTCGTCTTCCTTTCTCCTTCCCTCTCCCCTTCTCTCTCTTTGTATCTCCCTGTCCTGTCTGTCTCCATCCCTCTCATATACATTTAATTGCACGATTCTGCACACCTCTGAGCAGAGGGGGTAATGTCAAGAAGTGTCGAACCAGCAAAAATGTAATAGAATGTTCAAGATCACACCTGTAGATTACGGTGTGAGAAAAGTTTCTTTGAGGTCTTTGGTCTAAAAAGTTTAGTTTTTAATACCTTAGAACACTCTGTTTAGGATTTATTTAATAATATAGAGTCAAAATCCTGCTGGGTGTTGCAGGTTGCATTTGGCATGAATATTAAATTTGTTCTTTTTTTCCCCTGTGAATTTTTCCAATACTTTAATAGTTATTCTGCTATTTGCAGCAGAGATGAATCCAACAAATCAGAGATAATTAAAATTTTGTCCATCTGTTCTTGAGTTATAAATGATGTGACTAACTTGATCTTGTTTTATTTATTTACATTATTTAAAAGGCAAACTACAAAATTTAAACTGACCTGACTTACACAATTGTGTGGATAAAAAAAATAAATCAGAGAGGGGGAAATAGAGAGGCAGGTATTGGGAGAGACAGGGGGAGAGAGGTGGTGATGGAGAGAGAGGAAGAGAGAGAGAGAGAGTTAATACGCCAGGTTTATCTTAGGACTTTCATTTCAGAAAAATTCTATATGTCCTTTAGTCAATCCACTGCATAATTACCAATTCACTTTTATAAGCAAGCACTTTTAAAGAATGCCTCCAGAATTCAAACTGTGTAGTTGCCGCCGGAGCGGTGTGAAGTGTCGGTTTAAACGACTTCCGAAAGTAGTACCATATACTACACTTCAGCCTCAGATCATTCATCAAATTCACTCCTTTCTAAAGGAGTGGGAATTCAACTATTCTAAAGGAATGATAAAGCTGTTCAATTTGACAAGACTTGCCAATAGAAACTTCTGAATCATTATCACTCTCATTGCTATCACTTTCAAGGTTCTTACTAGTAGACAGACCACAAACAAAATTATCATATGTTGCTGACAGCCAAATTGGTATATTCATTCTCAATATGAAGAATGAATGTACCAAGAATCAATTTACGAATTACATGTAATGTCTTAATCACCAGAGCATCACAAAAACATCATTATCGACTTCTGGTCAATCGCTTTTTCTTTGAGAAATAAGACTTTCTAGATAAAAAAAATAAAAAAAAACAACAATTTAATTCTAAGACTTCTGTCTTTCAGCTTTCAGTTCACTGGTTACAACTTCTTAACCCCTTGGGGCGTTATTACTGCTAACGTACCTAGCATTACATGCTTACATTTGCATAAACCCACATTCCCATAGATTTAAGAATCTTTCAAAATTGTCTCCACAACCTCACTATGCATTCTGCTTCTTTATTTAGGGCTTTCTATCATAATACTCCATTGCCAGGAGAAGATAACTGACAACGGTAATCTGCTACGGTACAATCTTACTGAAAACACTAATACCCATTACAAAGATGATTCATCAATTACTACTTGTTACACAGACAACTTCATTAATAATTTATAACAGGAACATCACTGTCATCTTTCCTAATACAGGTACTATTTTACTTTGAATGCATTTTGTTCTGACAAGTCAATTTCCAATATATTTTCTGTGCCAAGATTTCTTTGCATTTTCTATTCTTACAGAAATCTGTCACTCTGTCATTTGTTTTGTATAGTACTCTGTCATTCAAGCATGTAAAAATTTCCAAAAGATGCAAGCATGTAAAAATATGGGAAACTGACCTCATCTTTCTTCTTCTGCTTCTCATATTCTTTTAGTTTTCGGCTATATTCATTTTTCTTAGTAATTACATATTGAAGAATTGATTCCTTGTCAAATAAATATCCATCTGGACTGGAAAAATGTTTTGCGATTAGTACACATTCAATCTAAGAATAGTTCTCTACTAAGAGTTGTGATTGTGAACTTACGTGACGACAGGATTTCTGCAAGGCTGTAATGAAAGACAACAACAGTCAAAATCTTTCACAGAGTCCTTTCCAACGCGCTGAGTGTTGGTACCATATCCAGAAGCTTGGGCATCCTTTTTCTTCTCATGATAGGTGTAGACTGCTCCTGCGGTGCAATTTCTTGCGTGCCTAGTCATTTCCTTTGATTATATTTCACTCAAACCAATCTTTTGACAGACACTACACTTTGACTCTAACTTATTTCGTGTATGTATAAATACGAAACGAAAGAAGCAGATCGACCTCTGACTCAAACCAAAAGTACGATTAACATGAACAGCATCATTCAAGAAGGATCTTGGAGTTTACCTCGATCCGCCAATCCCTTACTATTGTTTACATTACAATACAATCCGATCCCAATCACCACGAGAAGTCTTCCAGTCACCTGACAGCCACCATGAAATAAGCTACTTCAGTTATACCAACTGTACTATCGAAAAAGCCTTTCATTTATTCCCAAATTCAGTGTTCATATATTGGCATTCCTGCAATTGTGAAAGAGCGTTCCATGCGACTGCCTCGAAAAACTTTGGAATCATATCAAACAAAGAGTTATCGGGTTATATTTATCAATTTAAAACTTTTTTATATTAAAAATGTCTGCGGAGTAATTTATATCAAAGTCACCTCCGTTAATGTTTAATTGTGAGGAAATAAATTGTAAGGCGGGGTGTTTAAAATTAGATTGTAATTCTTAACTTTTGTTTCAATGTTTTTACGAGAGTTGATTTAATAAAATATTAATGAAATACAGAAAGAAATTACATTGAAATATAAATTTGTCTAGGGTTTTCAAAATTTCTATTTCATACTTCATGATCAATTGCAACTACCTGTGTACACTGGCCAAAAGTCGTGTTCTTTTCAAATCTAGAATGCCTTCATTCTTTATCCTCAAAGTAGGCATCTTTAATCCACTCCTAGCAGATAATAATTGTACAATATTCACATAGTTTTAAATAAAGAACTTTTATTGGAAACAAGAAATAATATTAAAAAAATATTCTGTACTACATCATATAATGATGAAACTGTTAAATATTCATAATGAAAAAACTTCAAACATCATTAAAATGATCTTTAGCTTCTAACAATCGTACCGGGGCTCTAACTTAGCCACCACACTTGTAGCGGTGTGGGACACACAAGCTTGTCTAGAATTACATATGGGCTTGATACCCTTAAATTTCAAAACAAGAACTTTGTTAAAAATAATATTGTATTAAGGTGTGGGGATGGCTTCACTTGCTTATACATAAAATATTTTATTGGTTATATTAACCTGCACAAAGCAAATTGCTAGGTTTATGAAATCTGTGAAACAATTATACTTTGGCCCTGTGAACACTCGCGATTAATACTGTAAAACATTGTACTCTGTGAGAGAAAAAGCCAACCTAGTTTCAGATGAGTGGGCAGCATGTTCCAGGCTAGCCCAAGCTTGCAGCAGTCTGCATGGAGAGAACGGGCACTCTCACTGGTTGCTGCTCACAAGCATATGCTGGCAGGATTGTATTGTGCTCACAAAGACCCCTACTTGACCCTATCAGGACTACCTAATCCTAGAAGTGAATGAATTGTGAAATAGCAGTGCCTGGCAACTGGAATCTTCCTCCAGTTTGCATGTTCAGATAGCCTCACAACCAGTGAATGAATTACTGCCAATAGGTGCTTCATCCACCTAAGGCTCCAGCCCAGTTACTCAAACAGCATGGCAGATCCCCATTAATAAGTAACTTTTAAGAAATGTCTTTACTCAGAACTTCTAACATGCCACATTACAAGAAAACTTTCCTGCCCAAGAAATTGAAAATGTTCAGCACAACATTCCTAACTAAAAATTTAATCTTGAACCTTTCAAAAACTCTGGTTATTGTCTACTGTTTTTATCATTTATCAGAATTTCATATAAAATATTTAGCTACATGGCCCCAAAGCATCACACCAGAACACAGGAATCAGGCTGAAGATGTTGAGGTGAAGCTCTGCTATTATGAACAAGTTAAATTGCAGTGTTTTAGTATTTGGTTACTACTTCCAAACAATGAATATATTCAACTCTGTATGTTTAAGATCTTTTGTTTATTTATTTATTTTATTAACACCCAAACTTTTGACACTTGGTTGCTTGTTTTTACAGTTGTCGCTAGCTTGCAGAAAAAGACGGAAAGTCAGAATGAAACAAGAAGGAAATAAGAGGGATAGTTATTATTTAAAATATTTACAATGTATAATAATTAAAACCGTTAGAAGCAACTTTCCAGCCTGCTTCTGCAGCCAGCTGGGAGGGGCTGGGCGGGGGTCTGTGCAGCCCCGCCGCGCCCCATACCCCCCTGTCCCCAGCAATAACAAAGACCAAATGTAAGATTTGTGTAATGACCTTTTGTTTTAACAACACGGCAACACTAACCTACTGCACATCTAGGTCTACATATCCAGTTGCTCAAGCATGGGACTTGTTTGCTATGTATACTGTGGCTCATTCCATACACCTTGTCTGTGATTGCTACTCTAAAACTCATGACTCTAGGTATGTTACATATTTTGAAAGAAGAAAGAAAAATACTAGATAACTTACAGTCTTCAGCAAGGGAATTTACATTTAATACGTTGATGGACTTAGTTGCTTTGTTTCAACAACTTGAAATGCAACAGACAGGGCCAGTTCACACCAAGCTTGGAAAACAAAATTTTAAGAAACTCATATAATAAAGCTGATACACTTTTACATGAACGTTGTTGTTGTATGAAGTGTTGTGAGTGTTGATGCATGCGTGTGTGTGCTCTATACCATGAAACACCTTCCATTAAGGCAACTGTTCTGAACTCTGGAATGTCGTCTCCGACTACAGACTCGCGCGCAATGGCTGAAGGGCTCGACACTGAGTGGCTACACAGCAAGCAGTTAGAGCAACCTTCAGTTCAAGGCTGCCAGTACACACACTTGCTCGCCAGCTTGCATTCATGCTGATGAATTGGTTGTACTGAGTTTGTACAAGGCAGTACATTTAATTGTTTACATTGGTGACAGATTTTCCTTCTTTTTTTTTCAAAATTTTTATATCTTTTTAAAACTTTCCAACATACAACTCTATAATAAATGAACATTTTCTCTGTGTATGTAGGTGTTTATATAATCTTAATATATATCTATAATTATACGGTATTTACTCGCTCTTATCCCAAAACATTCAAATTTCATTTGCTTTTTTTTTTCCTATTCCATTTTTTTTTTCCAAAAACAGAAACAGAACAAAAATGTCGAGGTGTTTTCTTTCTTTACAAATGCATTGCTAGTGATGTCCTCACCCGGCCGGCTGGAGACGGGGCAGGGCTAAGACTCTCAAAGTTGAACACTAAAGAGCCTGTCCCTGACCCGTCATCCAATAACACCCCAGACCCGCCCACAGGAGGCTCTGCTCCCTGCCCTACATGACAACCTCAACAGTGTAGTTAGAACCCTGATCTAAACAAACTAAAACAAGTTAGAAGTGTAGATTTAACAGCAGAATCATATACATCTTGCAGTTATAACAACCAATTTTTTTACTCTTATTTCATAAAATACTTCATGATGAAACAGTCTAGCAAAAAATGCTTCATGGGTGTACCAGTAGCATTGGGTTTGCACTAGCTGTCTACACAAGGTCCTACAGCGGCTTCCACCGCCCGGTGCCCGTCTTCCGCGAATGGGCATGGCAGTCTGTCCACTCCATCCTAGCGGTTGCCTACTAAAACGTGGCTCCTTGAAGCGTTTTTTATTCATTTTTATTTTCAATTTTGAGAAATAACGATTTCGGTGCCCAAGAGTTCCTAGTAGAATGCTGCTGCTGCTGTTGCTGCTGTTGCTATGACTTTGAAGATGGACACAGAACAACCATCACTAGAGTCTGGGGACCCGTTGCCCATCGCAGCGTGCACCCACTTGGCCTGCTTGTTTGCCCAGCAGCCCACAGCCGCTTAATAGTATGTTTCTTGCTCCAGCCAACCTCCAGGGTTTCGACGAAGGTAGAAGCGTCGAACTTCATCATAGATGAAGATGGAAACCATGAAGGGCAGACCAGGGAGCCACCACACAAACCTGAAATTGAAGGAGTTAACGTCAGTATTGGTCACATTCTCTTCACTCTGAGCATCATCCAATTCCGCCTCATAATATAACTAATTAACCATTACATCATTTTAGTTTAATTTCCATTTGAGTTTTAATAGTGACAGAGAGTTTAATATTTTGATACTTATCTGAATTCCTCCTAAAAAATATATTTGAAACATTTAAAACCCAAGGGAAGTTTTTTTTATCTTTTTTCATGTGATAAAATGATAGCGAAATAGAACTACTGAATAACTGCATCACTGTCACCATCACTTCTTGTGTTTCCACAATGCCATTTAAATACTTATTTATTAGAGAATCATACAATTTTTTGATATAAGTAATTTGAAAACAAGAATCAAAAGTTTGGATACCTTCAGTTCAAATTTCCTTTGGAACAAAACAAATTTAAAAGACTTTAAGGAAAACTCACTTCAGAGGGTACATCCTAAGGCCTTTGTCCATTCCTGGGCAGTAGGACAAAAATGCAGCAAGAGCAGTTTCAAACACAAGACCAAAATTCAGAGCCCAGTTCCTAAAAACAAAGACACAAATAAAAAAAGGTTATTTTCAAGAAGTTTACAATTATTATTTCTTCTTTCAATTTTTTTTTTTTTTTTAATGACAACACACCTCATTCCCTGGTGGATGATGGAGTTTCGTCGAGTTTTGCAAATGATCAAATCAGCCCATTGTACAATAACAATAGTCACGAAGAAAGCAGTGTGACAAGTGTACTCCAACTTCTTCCGGTCACGGTAGGTCTGAAAAGAATAATTGCATTAAGTGTTTTTAATGAAAAGGAGTAAAAACAAATCTTCACAAAATTTACATTGTAGTATCAAAATCATACCCATTCTTGGCCATAAGAATCAGTTAGATCATTAACAGCCTTGGAATCCCAATGTTTTCGGATGCCAAACAGTGTGAGTGGCAAGAAACCATTCTCTGCCATGATGACAAAGTAGACAAAGAATCCAGCAGCTGCCTGGATCATGCCAATTTGTCCATATGCCATCGAGATCAACCTAGGAGTCAACATGTATTTAGTATCTGGAAGTCCTAAATATTCATATATCTGAAAAATTTATTTAATCCATGCAGAAGTGCCACTTTAGCAATTATTACTGTGCGTATTGAAAGCAATATTTTTTTTGAAAATATAATCCATTACTTTATCTAAATATTTCTTAATATTCATTTTTTGAAACGCTCATCCACACAAAGCACCACTCAAAATATTAGTGAGTGAGTTAATTAGTGATGTTATGTAACGCAGAACATGAATTGAGTTGATGTCAAAATTGAGAGCATTTGCACCAACTTCTTTTGTCACAGACAACATATATGCCCATGGCAAGAAAAGCAAGCATGCGCATTCAACATTAATACTTACGTTCTCCCATTTTGAGGTTAGGAAGCATGCGAGGCTGTGAATTTACCTGGAAGTTCCAGAAAGTTTGAATCCTGGCTACAGTCTTGAATGAGTCCTGGGAGGGAGGGAAGCTACCACACAGACAGATCATGACAAACACCAAAAAAGATTTTGGCACATTTGC
The DNA here is from genome assembly GCA_038098605.1 of Gryllus longicercus. NCBI lineage: Eukaryota > Metazoa > Arthropoda > Insecta > Orthoptera > Gryllidae > Gryllus > Gryllus longicercus. Next base: position 115,161 of record JAZDUA010000223.1, on the reverse strand, counting down.
ACCCTTCTTGCTCCAGTCCTTATGGTCATACCAGGAACTTAAGCAATCACATATCCAGTAAGGTCGAGCGACTCGCATCTACTAGCAACTATACGGCGCGTCTTATTTCCCTAAAGCAGCTATTGACATCTAGCACAAGCACGCAGCTGTAATCAGAACAGACACTAGAGCCATTTCTTGAATGCCTGTTTGTGAAAACAGCTCAGGTACGCCTAGTCTTCTGGTCAAGTCCTAAGTCCCACTGGTCACAAACATGTAAAGAAAATTTAATATCTAAATGCTAATTGTGTTGAATTGTATATCTATCGTCTATTGTTTATCTATACATGCATTATTACTACACTAAATGTACAATTTGGGTCTTTTTTATTTTGTTCTAATTTAAGAACACAAATAATCTTACAGACTTATCAAAATATAAATCTACTTGCTAAAAATCTGTCTGAAATTTAATCTTCTAGCCAAATATCATACAAAGGAAACCACGTTAAAAAACAAAAAATTACTTTAGGAATTCAGGCTTTTTTTTTTTTCCTTCTTCTTTCTTTTTGCTTTCAAGTAGGGCAACAATATATTTTGAGGAGGTCCATCTATTATGACTGGCATGTTATATTGCTAATGTAACACGAACACTAGAAGAAAGTTTCTAATTTTTGAGACAGGAATAAAAATCAAATACTACTCTGGCTGAATAATTTAATCCCTATAAACAAAAAAGGGAAGGAAAGCATGAATAACATTGTGAATGAAAACTTTTACTAATTTAGGAAACACTGATAGTGTGACCAGTTGGGGACAAACAGAACTTTTCCGTCTGTGTTTCGTACCAAAGCTTGCACTTTTAGCTTTCTTATCAAAACTAATCAACAAGATAATACACGGCTTTTCACACAACTAAACACTTAGTGATTCACCGTTAACCACTGTAGCCACTACGTCTAATGTGACTACACATGGCAACATCACATCTATTACCGTGCAACTACAACCGATAGCTAGGTGCACTGTCGTGCGAGTCTTCCGGCTGCGACCTGGCTGGTCTGCGGGCGAGAAGGATGCCGTGGCCTCCAGTCCAGAGGGAGAGCTCGGCAGGGAGGCTCCCATGCAAGGGGAGGGGAACATTAACACTCAGCTAGTCCGCTGCAGCTACAGGCAGGAAGAGGAAAAAGACACCCACCTGCGGTTCACCAGGTTATCCCTGTATGGGTCACGAGGCTGGCGTTTCATAATGTCAGACTCTGGAGCTTCATAAGCCAGAGAAATAGCAGGCACCTATAGTGTGGCAGTGTTAGTAACAGTAGAAAGTTAGTCAAATACATGCAGTGGTCATATTCCCTCTTCAGCACAGAGCTCTAAGATGCCCTGAGATAGACCCTAGCCATACCAGAGTTGAGAGATCACAGGGAGAAATGGGACCAAGAGTAGGCCGGCAGAGCAAAAAGAGGAGGAAGTGAGGCTGGAGTGGTGATTGTCCAGAGCATGAAGTGCGAACCAGAAGAGGCGATGGCTGAGGTGTGTCTTTGGCGTGCAGGGATGAGACTTTTAAGAGAAAAAGAAAGCGATGGCAAATTACTACGAAGAAAGAAAATGAGATACCGAGAAAAAGAGGAAATGAACTGCAGCAGACAAGTGATTAGGGGAAGAAGAAATGAACACAGTACTTACCTGCAAATCAACATGCCACAAGACGCACAAACACACATGAACAAGGGTTGCAAATCAACAACACACATGAATGCAGGGAGAAAGTTTCAAGAGAAAACAGGGTGGCGATAAACAACTGGGCAACCCAGTTGCCTACTGCCACAGGCAGACAGACAGATAAGACAGGAAGGTACCGACACCATTGAGAGTTCCAGCAAACAGTATTTGAGGATTGTGTTAATTTACCTTTCGTTTACGAGTTTATCAGTGAAAGGATTTCGAGGCTGACGCTTCATGATATCTGACTCAGCTTCTTCATAGGCCAGGGAAATAGCAGGGACCTAACAAAATGGTGCAATACGATGAAAAAATACAAACAAAATGAAAACTTAAAAATAATGTCTATTATACAACAGAAGAAGTACTCTAAGTAGGAGGACTGCTGGGGCACTAAGTCTATGCAAGACACAAACTGCAGGGGAAAAATAAAAACACATTCAAGGCAGCAAGTGCAGGCTGGAAAGGGTTAGCCAACACTGTGCACAAGGCACTCTTGTACATTGCGTGGCTAGGGCTACTCTGGGAAGGTCAGGGAACCTCCACTAGTAGTTTTAATGTTATATAGTATCTCTATTCTATATTAGTATCTCAACCTATTCTATACTAAGAACAATAATCTCAAACTTCCAAGGGCAAATATGGAAAACCAAAGGTCATCCAGAAAAAACAAACATTAAACATGGTTACAAAAAGGTCCTGTCAAACCAAATCAATTAGTGAAGTAATGATAATGCTGACACACCAGTTAATGTATTAACCCACTCTGGAGCACACCAGTGATCTGAGTACCTTTCATTTACGAGTTTATCTAAGAAAGGGTCCCTTGGGGGTCGCTTCATGATATCACTCTCTGCGCTCTCGTATGCCAGCGAGATGGCAGGCACCTATGGAGCAAGTGTCACCCCAATTTGAGCGCTCACACTAGTCAACTTGGCAAGACTGACAGAAGCAGCAGCATTCTTGCCCAAAGATATGCACCACAGCAACAGCCGTGTTTGCAACTGGAGCAAAATAGCTTCTGCTTTTGTCACGGACCAAGATCAACTCAAATAAAATGTCTACAGTAATATTTGAAGGTAATTAATGAAATAAAATGCTTTACAAAACACAAACAAAACGATTCCCTATTCTTTATCTACTTTCACAATCTATAAAATAAAAAGAAAATTACAATTAAATCACAAGGAATGTTACAATTGAAATTGCACAATGGTTCAATAAAACACAGCAGGTAGCTACAAGAGAGTCAGGATTTGACATTGGTCACATAGTAAGGAACTAGCCTAAGCGAGACCAATTCTGCAAATTGCCAAAGCCGAATCATATCTAGCAGCTACCTGCTGAGCATTGTTAAGAACCATCACAAATGTTTTCAATTCATCCCTTGCACCCCTCATTTCCCACTTCTTCTCCAGTTACAAGATGGATCTGAAAATGAATACACATAATTTCTGATGCTCAGCGGGTGTCATCTGCAACTGCAGAGCTCTTTACTTCTGCTTTACATTCTAGCCAGGGCTACAAATAGAAAGGTGTAATCAATACTTCAGCAGGTTGGTCAATTCTTTCATTTTAACTGAGAAAGGAAGATTCGAGTCAGAAATCACCAGAAGGAAAGCACCATTCTGTGCAATGTGACAGCCAAAGAAGAGGACAGAAAAAAAGAAACAAGGGAAAATGGAACTTACCCACTTGCCCATGGCAGGACTGTTGACCTTTGGACTGGGCAGACAAAAAGAATTTACTATGAGGTTGGAAATGCATGCTTTTTCCAGGAAGGAGAGAGAGAGAGAGAACTAGGCTAACATTACCAGGAATATAGAAAAGCACATAAAATGGGAAAAGTCACATTACTGGCATTCTTTCTTCCATCCTCTCTTCCTTGTCTTACTTTCATAACTGCACAGTGAGTTTCTGCATCCACAAGACTAAGACCAAACACTCCACAGAAACACCCTATCCTGCCCTTAATGGAAGAGCATCTGCAGGCACACTCAAGTGCTTATTCATTCACACAGGGAAGTACATTCGAGCAGCTGCATCATCTACAGAAAGATGCAGGGGATCAAGGCAGAGAAGAGAAAATCTAAAAGGAGAATGTAGTATATTCAAACGGTCCAAAACTTGCAAGAGCTGAGAAGACAGGATTGCTGACACCTGGGTTCAGTTACCTTTCATTGACCAAATTATCTTTGAAAGGATTACGTGGGCGACGCTTCATAATATCAGACTCAGCCTCCTCGTAAGCCAGGGATATAGCAGGCACCTGATGATTACAGAAAGGTGCCTCCATATTATCACATTACAACAAAATATGATAGAAAATATAAAACAAACAATATCCCAAAGGGTATACTGTAACACAAAGTCAATTACGATGGTTTGAAGAAGATTAAAATATTTTCAATAAGTAACTTGTGAGTGAGAGTCTCATAACTAAAATCTTAACCACTTTATGTATCTTTACACTTGCCTGGCAGTTATAATACACGTGGCTGGTAAGAAAAATTATTTCTTATGTCATAGGCCCACTAACAGTCAGGTGAATGAGAAAGATATCGAAATTAATGTAATATTTTTGAATGAACTGGGAAAATTTCAAAAAATACAGACATCCAAAAATATTTCACAAATGTCACTTTCCCATGTCTCCCCTTGCAAGAGACCTATGTGTGAATGTTTTAAAACAGAACAGAATAATAGAAGAATGAAGTTGACCAATTTCAACCTCCAGGGTGGATTTTGAGAATATGAATAATCCACATTGCAAGAAGGGATTTACTGCTTTATCTACAATAAAATAATGCGAGAAATCCAGAACGATCTTCTAGTAGAATATTCAGGAACATAATCTGCAACTTTGCTAATTAGGAGAATAGGAATGTTGACTATTTTCTCACAATCTCCAATTTTTGTAAAACGTTTGAATCGAAAAAACCCAGCAAGAATATTCATTTATGAAATAATGTCAGGACATCAGCTTTTTGACTATTCTGTAAAAAAATAAAAAATAAGTTCTCTCCCACCATTTTTCAGCAATCTGCAAAATAAACCAGTGTTATGTTTCAAGCATATTACAGTTTGAATATATTTTCACAGCAAGTTCCAAAGACATAGTTTTGAACCTGTGGAATGAATGAGCAAGGCAACTGCTAGCAACTATTAGCAGACTCACCATGTCAGTTCCCAAATCAATGCACAAAATAGTGACAGTGCCCAGGGGCAGGGGAATGTCACAGAGGATGAAAGCCAAGAAGGGGGAGATCTCAGGAATGTTAGACGTCAGAGTGTAGGCAATGGATTTCTTCAGGTTGTCAAAAATCAATCTTCCTTCTTCTACACCAGTTACAATAGAAGCAAAGTTGTCATCCAGCAAAATCATGTCAGCAGCTTGCTTCGATACATCAGAGCCAGCAATACCCATAGCAACACCTGTGGAAGTACAAAATTGTGTTAAAAACAAAAATAATATTAACCTACTTAAAGATGAAGATTATTTATTTTCACACCCACCAATATCTGCTTTCTTCAAGGCAGGGGAATCATTCACACCATCACCAGTCACAGCTACAATAGCACCCATTCGCTGGCAACCTTCTACAATAATTAGTTTCTGTTGAGGAGAAGTACGGGCGAACACGATCTCAGTGTGGTACCTGAAAATCAAAACATGAATATTTATCAGCGGAAACTTTTTTTTTTTTTTTTGCAACATATTTATTTTTCAAAAAACTTGCCTCAAAATTTCATCAATTTGGTCAGTATTCAGATCCCTGAGTTCAGTTCCATGTACTACAGCAGCCTTAGCTTCTCGAGGGTTTACTTCAGAGACAGGGATGTTCAATCGCTGCGCAATATCTTCTACTGTCTCATTACCTGAAAAAGCAAATATAGTTTAATACTTGCAAGATATTAAACATGATATGAAATTATTTGTGTCATTCATTTAGGCCACTCACCTTCTGAGATGATACCGACAGACTTAGCAATAGCTTTGGCAGTGATAGGATGATCACCAGTAACCATGATGACCTTGATACCAGCAGATCGACATTTGGCAACAGCATCAGGCACAGCAGCACGAGGAGGATCAATCATAGACATGAGTCCCACAAAACGAAGGTCCTTCAGGGGGAAGTTAGGGTCCTCACCATCAAACTTGAAGCCAACAGGGTACTTGTCAGAAGGCAGCATAAAGTCGCAGAAACCTGTAATAATATGTGGATTATTTCAAGATCACAACCTAAAATACTTCTGAGAAATTGTTTTTTAATAAACATACCCAACACTCGCTCTCCAAGACCACCAAGTTCAAGATAAGCATTGTTGAATGCTTCTTTCATTTCCTCATCCAACACTTTTTCCTTTCCACCAATGAAAATGCTTGAGCAACGATCCAAAATCCTCTCAGGAGCTCCCTTCATCACCATCAGATGGCGAGGATCATTTGCATCTTCTGTTTCATGAATGGAAACCTGGTACTTGTTGGTGGAGTTAAAGGGAATTTCACACACTTTCTTGTTGCGAGCTCGAATGGACATAACGTCACCAAGAGCAAGTTCCATACATTTCAGCAAAGCAGCTTCAGAAGCATCACCATTCACTTCCCTGTTAGAGAAAAGTGGCAGTAATTAGCATTTACTCGCTGACAACTAAAAGCTTACTGTACTCCATTTCATACGCGCGACTTATCTAACAAAATAACAGTCATTTACTCACTTCTTCAGAATAGATACTCCATCCTGGCCTGGCTTGAATTCTGCGCGGTTGCAAAGAGTAGCAATACGAGCCAAAGCTTTAAATCCAGGGCTTGTCCTATCATACTGCACACCTGAAAAAATATTTTAAGTTTTCAATATATTCCATGCAAATTGCTTTACTGCAATTTTCCTAAAAACAAGTATTATGTACATTAATTTAGTCATAATCTTACCAGACTGATCTTCAGTGGTATCTGCCTCAATAATTTGGTTGTCAAACCACATGTGAGCAACAGTCATACGGTTTTGTGTCAGGGTACCAGTCTTATCAGAGCAGATGGTCGATGTGGAGCCCAGAGTTTCTACAGCTTCCAAGTTCTTGACCAAGCAGTTCTTTGATGCCATTCGCTTGGCAGTAAGGGTGAGACACACAGTTACAGTGGCTAGCAAACCTTCAGGCACATTGGCTACAATGATACCTAGAGGACATTTAAACATAACAGCATGAGTAAAACTTCTTTTTTACTCTTTTTTACTCTTTTCTTTAGGCAAGACATTTTAGACACTTAAATAATAATCAGTGATTAATAGGTCAAAATATATTCATAAAATTAATAAAGAAAAGTGTATAAAATATTTGAAAAACGTGAATCCCTATGATTTGAAGTACATAAAATAAAACACAAAAGCCCAGAAAGTCACTACTTACCAATCAAGAAAATGACAGCATCCAGCCAATGGTATCCCAAGATGAAGGCAATGAGGAAGAAGGTTACACCAAGAAATACAGCCACACCAGTGATAAGGTGGATGAAGTGGTGAATTTCCTTTGCAATAGGTGTCTCACCAGTGTCCAAACCTGATGCCAAACCAGCAATACGACCCATTACAGTGTTGTCTCCACAGCTGATGACCACACCCTTTGCAGTACCTGTAACACCACACAACATTTTTAAAAATCACAAGATTGAGTTTAGGATCCCCCCCCCCAAAAAAAATAAAATAAAATAAAAAAAAATGGGTGAACATATTTTGCTTTTATTTTTATCATAATAGTAGGTGTGTATCATTTAAATATTCACGTCTATTACTCTTATGACAATACAAGAATTTTACCTTCTACAGCATTTGTAGAAAAGAATGCCAAATTCTTTGTTTCCAGAGGGTTTTCATGAGTGAAATCCGGTCCACGGCTCTGAGGTTCAGATTCACCCGTCAATGAGGAGTTGTCTACCTTGAAGCCTCGAGATTCAATGATACGGATATCAGCAGGGATGCGGTCACCAAATTTGACTTCCACAACATCTCCCAGCACAATGTCTTCAGCACGAAGTGTGAGTTTTTCACCTTCTCGAAGCACTGTTGCAAACTGTGCAAAACATTTGAGATTACAAATAAGGCAATACATTATAACAATATAATTGTAAATCTTTTTAAACCATTTCCCAGTGTTAGAAACCAATTAACTTTTTATTTGTCAAATCTATGTAATAGCATTTCTTACAGACCTACTCTACAGATTTGCTGTTCTAATTTGAAGCACTGTGTAGAGCACACAACAGCACACTTTAAAACTACATTTACTACAATGTTTCTACAGTGTGTCTACATCATCTAAGTTAGTGCACTCCATATGTTTAGCAAACTAACTGCCTCTATCTATCTATGTACTGGAGGCACTAGGCAGTGCTACCAAGCTGTCCAAATGTGTTCCTACCTCCGATGGTTCCCATATGCTGGACAGCTTGTTCCCTGTTTTTCACTACATAAAACATCCATATTGGGGCAGCAGGTAAAGATTACGACATTCAACATTCACAAAAGAACATCGGCCTTGAGACATCAAACATTGAACACTGAACACGTGACACCGAACAGCTGACATCGCAATAACTTTCATGCAGACATTCAAATACTCTTACCATGACCATCCTACGTACTTCTTGGGTAAACATCCAAAAGTGAGATGCATTTAACAAGTGTAATATGAGAATGTATTTTGCATACAGTAGAGTAACACCCATTTGTACAGAATTAAAAGAAGTGCTCATTTCATTAAGTCTTTTACAAGTACGAGAGAGTTTTGTAGAGAAACTACTGGATGAGATTTCAAGAAAGAGAATAGACTGTAGAGTTTTATCAGCAAAAATAGTTTTAATAGTACAAGTAACATATGAAGTAGGTCTATTACAGAGACAACGAGATATTTTCTGAAACCGGGCAAGATATTTCAGAAAGCAGGGGCTACAGAAGTGATAATAGTGTACTTGGTCGGGGCATAAATGAGATGAAGTGTCCTACAATCCTGACCTATCTCACAAACTCACCTGAGGCACCATGTTTTTGAACGATTCCATAATTTTGGAGCTCTTGCTCTCTTGGTAATACGAGAAGACACCAGTGACGATGACGACAGCAGCCAGCACTATGCCCAGGTACAACTGAAACGCGATGTTGGCAGAACTTTGAGATACTGAAGTCTTTACTAAAAATCAACCCCTTGTGACTGATGTAACCTGGTAATGATCCTTTAGGGCAAGTTGATTCAGCAACACCTGTTTCATGCAGAGGCCAATAACCTCCACAGACCTGGTTTTTGTCTGCAGAGGTAAGCAACAAGGAACAGAGTGTATGTACATGGGTCAGGCAACATTACGCTTATTCAATATGACATATGAAATTGGAGAAAATGACACACGATAAAAGGTGAGATCTGAAGAAATTTAAACTGGATACAATAAACAGTTTTGCAGAAATATCTCGCTTGCGAACAAAACTATGATATTCACTTTAACTGAGTATTTATACATTAAAATTTTGTTCACCAAGTGAAATCCAATGTATAAATTAAAATTACACTCAAAAAGGCCAAAAAACGCCTAATAAATATAAGAAGAAAATTTGAAAAATGAGTTAAATTCCAATATCATATCATAGTGAATATTCCATCTACTGGGAAACAGGATTTTTCTACTGTTCTACATGAGGAATATCAGGGAAGAGGTTCACAACACTGATACCATGTTAGAGCACACACAAAACACTGATTTGAACTACAGCGGTACAGACACCTACAGCACCTAGTGGCAAATCAAGCTACAGCCAGCTGCAAGCTGTACCTAGTTCATTTTGTGGCTCCTCTTACCTGAGGAACCATGTGCTTAAAGGATTCCATGATCGCAGAGGACTTGGCTTCTTGGTAGTATGAAAAGCATCCTGTGACGATCACGACAGCTGATAACACCACTCCCAAGAACAACTGTGTGCGTTGCCAGGGAAGAGAATATTGGTTAGATGAATGCAAGGTTCATATCACTGCACATGAAACTCAACAATTGGCTTCTGAAAGTTTAAAGCTTCATTGAAATTCCTATTCTAAACAAAAAAAGTAAACTTGGAAAAAATTAATGAAAGATAAGAAACTTTCAGAATTTTTAAAAATGTCTAGCTAAACATTCAGAGAATAAGATTTAATGTTCTCTCTTCACAATCCGTGCATGTAAAATTGTGTATATTTGATTTACTTAAGCAACTTCAAGAAATATCTTAGAGAAAATCTAAGTTATTAAAGAACTGTATAATGTTGAAGGTAGCATTTTTGCATATGCAAGAATATTTCTAAAGGAAGATCATTAATTATAGTTATGAAATTATGTTAACATGAGGAAGAAGATTGAACTCTTCAAATCAGATTTACTGAGAACTTTTTTTTGTAACAAAGGAGGGCCAAAATTATTTCTTGACTTCTTTACTAATTCGTTATATCAAATAACAAAAACATGGGTTAGGAAGTTAACAGGGGAAAAGGAGAAAATAGTTAAATTATAACAAAAATGAAACAATATCAACAAAAATGACAAAAGTAATTTCCATGCTGTATAAAATATTTATATAAATCATTTCTTCTCCTCTGCAATCTGGAACTATCCAGCTCTGTTGAAATAAAATAAAGTCATTTGTAAACAAGAGAAAATATCAGATATATTGTAAAATAAAAACAAGATAACTCTTTTTATAACCAAACTTTAGGGCCAGAGCAGGCATTTCCTTTCATTACAGAGTTTTGTTGATGCATATTAATACATAGGTTACCTTGATAGATCATGGGCATTTAAGATAAATCCACAAAATTCTAGGAAGACCTAGGGAGGTTTTTGTAATACTTTTTTTCCCTTCCTTTTGCAGAGTTTACACTGTTTCAAGCAATGCTGTTTTTCTGCTTATATTTAATTTAATAAAAGTTTCTTCTAATGAGAAATGAGAAAGTTTCAAAATACAAATTGTACTAAATGACGCTCTGGATCAATATCATTAGCTCTGAAAGGAAATGCCAAAGTGTGTACAGAAAGAACATACATTGACATGAATATTCTAGAAGAAATTCCTAGAACTTTTGTGCTTAACTTATGAGAACTTTTGAGTACACAGAAGAAAATATATTTACTGAAACAGCAGAAATCTGCCAATAAGTATTCACATACTATGTTTTGTACATGGAAGAATTAATTTCTTTTATTGAGCACCTCATTTGAAAACTGAGGAAAATATTACATTTTTTAAGACCAAGGCACAAGTCTCCTCAGATTTGTGTGTGTGTGTGTGTGTGTTTTTTTTTTTTTTTTTTTTTTTTTTTTGCTTTATGGTTGTAAAATAACTTGAAAATGCACAAGAGATGATAATATTAAACTATACATTGTTTGGTTCCACAAAAAAAGCTTCGTTGCCTAGACTTTTAAAATCATCACAAGGAAAAATGAAAAAAGGAAACTTTTTTTTATAAAATATAGTAACAAAATGTTAAGTGTAACCAATTTCATTTAAATACAACAATTGCTACAGCTCATTGCAGGCAAGAAATAACCAAGAAAGGAAATATTTTTTTTAAAATAAATATTCTTAATACAAATTTCTTTGCACAAATGAATCATTTGTAAGATTAGGAGAACTTGCGATTCCTTAGGGGTCTCAAAATGCTCATTGTCCCCAGTTCTTTGGGCTCTCTTTGATGCTTTACACATCTCAATTTTTGAATTTACCAAAACATTGTGGAAATTAGATAGCGAGTAACTGTAAGAACACAAATAAAGTCAGTCGCCAAATCTTATAACCCAAATGATTTAGAATCTCATAAGTAAACAGAAAAATTAAAATTATAAGAGAATTACAATTACAGTACGTTATCAACAAAAATCAATGAAAGTTTTTCTATTCACTTCTCTGTATTTCAAGAAGGCAGAGAGCATGGTCATAATCAACTTGGGGGGGGGGGAGAACCCCCCCCCCCCCCCAATCTAAGAACTTTCAGCCTTCTTCACACGAAGTATACCATAAATTATATTTTATACAGTTTGATTTAATTTCAGAAAAGTAGATTTCAAAACAAGGCCACATTTTTCTTGCTTTACCTTGCACTCCTTTAAGTGTGCAGTAGTCCACTGACCATTTTGCATAGGGTTAGAACATGATTAAGATTAACGCTGTCAGGAGAATGACTATGAAAACTTTTGATATAAAAATTTTTGTACGTAATAAGTAAATATATTTTGTAAGTAAATACACATAAAACTGGAAAACGATGTAATTATTATATTCTATAAAACTATTTTTTATTACTATAAGAAAAGAAAATTTTGTTGTTTTTTTAAATTCTTTATTTTCTATCTCTTTCTATTAAAGATTCCTTCATTTTAAGAAAATAAGAGAAAGCATAGCATTAAAATTATTTATTCATTTTTTATGTAATTGTAAATTTTATTGTTCTTTACTGTATTATGGTTTTACCATTATTATTCTATATTATGTAATAAAAATAATATTGATAACAAATCTCTTCCATCTCCACCCTATCTATGACAATCTTAACATTGCCCGTGGCAAAGAGCATGTTCAACGTTGCGAAATTTTAGACTTCGATTAGGCGAATGTACCTTGAATTGTGAACTTGGAGAAGAAAAGGAGAAAAGCGTAGGTTTTCTCCTCTCTATCAATCTGAGCTTCACCCTTCAAGCGTTCAATAAAGGAACCCAAATGCGAGGATTTACGTTGGTGAGCACTTACGTTGTCGTCCGACGGGTCCTCCACCGTGCTGGCCTGGATGGAGTAGGCGATGAAGCAGAGGATGGCGCCGATCCACAGCAGCAGGGCGAAGCCTCCGAAGAGGTTCTTGCAGAACTTGACCCACTCGGGCGTCTGCTTGGGCGGCGTGAGGGCGTTGGGGCCATCGCGTTCCAGCACCTCCTTTGCTTTGGCGTGAGTGAGACCCTGCGGCAAGCACAATTCCTCAGCAAAACATGCAATATCGCATGGATGTCAAAAAACGTTTAAACAAACTTATCGAGGAAATTATTTCAACAATAAACGTAGCATTTTTCAAATTTAATATCTGGCACAAACTCAATTTTAGTGCAAAAAGTAATCATGAAAAGCGAGATCACTTTGTTCTAATAGCCGATCACCTGGTACGAAAATTAGTGGACATTATTGTAAGTACACTTTTTTTCTGTTGTGGCGAGATCAGAGTATACACGGGCGAGATCTTGTGGAATCGCCTGCTTTACACGATCATGAAATAAGCTAGTGGGGCGCATAGTTCAGTGATTTTTGGTTTAATATAAAGTAATACCACATGGGCAAAATAACCTCTTATGATAGAAGTCCTAATAAAACCATCGTTTGGATGCTTATGAATTAAAATATTACTTATCATTTGGAAGTAATGAATAAATTAAATAAAGATTACCAAAAATACATTCATTAAAATTTTGTTTCCTTTAATTTATTAAGTAGCATCCTCTTAAACGTTTTGTTAAGATACCTCTGCCTCTTGGTCGCTGGCAATAATATATTATTTTCTCGTTTGAACATCGAAAGAAACTAGCTGACGTGTACGAGCCCAACCCATGTTATTAAGAAAATCTTGATTTTCGTCCAAGACTCAACGAGGCCAAACAATGTATGAGAAGTTCATTTTAGTTTAAAATTTGTTTCATTAGTTCTTCACGAGTTATTGCACCTTGACAACAGATATTATCTACTCAAACCTGCAATTCGTTTGCCGAAGCCAAGAATTTTTTTTCTCCCCCCCTTCCATGTAAGAGTTTTCCTTAAATAGGTTTGATTCAGATACCTGCCAAAACCCGCTAATTACCCTACACATGATTATTATAGAAGAAGGGGGAAAAATAGTGTTTAGTCTTTTGAGTTTGCTCGGTGCGCCATGAAGCAGGCTCAAGAACGAATCCCCTACGCTCGGCGGGGGCTCCAAACAAAACCCCTCGCGCCGTGATAAGCGCGGAAGCATTGATAAGGCAGCCTCCATCTGGCGTCTGTTGCGACAGGTGACGTCTGCAGGCAGAGCCAGTGTGTCTCCCTAATGCAATTTTTTGCACAATCGTAATGCATTAGAACTCCAATCGATTTAGGTGAATTAAACAGAGATCAGGCTGACGCCTGATATAATAATGCAGAAAATAGAACAAAGGTAAGAAATTACGTTGAAAAGACTGCCAGACTTTGAAAATTCACCACAAAACCATAATTTATGAAATTAAGGGTACTATGCACTAGGCGTAGACGAACGTAAAATATAGATAAAAAAGAAACCAGAAATAAAAATACATATGCAAGTTTACTAACTGCATTATGTAGATTTTTCAATTATTATTATTATTATTATTATTATTATTATTATTATTATTATTATTATTATTATTATTATTATTATTATTATTATTATTATTATTATTATTATTATTATTATTATTATTATTATTATTATTATTATTATTCGAACAATAACATATACACACTATTTTTAGTTTAAACACACCAAAAAAGCAACGAACTTTCCATTCGGTAATGTAGTGACATATTCCACCACCCCCCCCATTTCTGACCTTTCTCACCCCAGCCCTCCTTTCCCCCAAAAATAATGGGAATTCTGTTGTAAATTAACATTAAATGCACATAATCGTGTTTGCAGGTAGTCAATGGGACTGCAAAAAAAGGGACGAGGCGAATAGGGTCGGTGTGGAAAAGTACTGAAAAGCCCAGCACCCCGCCCACAAGGCTGCGAGCGTCGGGCGTTGGAGGGGGGAGAAGGGGGAGGGGGCGGGGCGGGGCGGTCTGAAATACCCCAGGTAAGAGGGCCTTCGTGCGTCACAAGACGTGCTTTTCCACAACCCCTCCCCACCCCTCCCACAACTTAACCTTCCCGGAAGAAAACATTCATTGAAGCAACTTCAACACTTTATAGCTGCATGGACTCTAGCGGCGGCGATAATTTTCTGCAAGAATTTACTTTCCCAAAATTCATTCCCAATTTCCCCATTTAACAAGTAAGAATATTCAGAAAAATAAATCATTCGCTGGATTTTCACATCTCTTACAGGAATGATAGTTCTCATTTCACTCTCGAAATCGTGCAAGGGCGAATAAATTGTCAATATTTATTAAAATTCTGTGCAGCCCATAAAGAAAAAGATCTGTGGTATTGGCAAATTTAATTTGAATTCAATATAAATATTTTTTTTACGTTTTCCGTTAATGTTTTAAAAGCTAAAATCAAAATTTTGTTTAAATACACTTTAAACTTTTCAGGCAGACAAGAAAACGCAATGCCACTTTTATACTCACTGTGTCGGGGTTAGTTCCAAAACGTGTGTAGAGTTCCTCAGGGGTGATTTTGTGGAAGTCGATATCCAACTCCTGTTTCAGATCATCTAGGTTGTCTCCCTTCTTTTTCGCTTTCACATTGGTTCGACGAGACTGGAACAAGGAAAAGAAGCAACACGTGAGTAAACGTCAGCCCGCCGATGGTCTCGTGGTCAGTCACCCACGCACCTCCAACCGCACCCTCGTCACCTCGCGTTACGAGTTTGGAACCTATCGGAGCAGGCCGATCGACAGGTCACGCAGCCACCACCAAGAGGAATGTTTTTAAGTTTTTAGAGAATTCCAGTTCGGGACCTTGTTCATCGTTAGGGGAATCTCGATATACCGTAGCCCCACGCTGCGCTCGTATCTGAACAGGCGAAAGCATTCACAGAACTTTTTTTTTTATTCGAGGAAGAAACATTTTGGAGCATAATTTAATAAAAACGATGTCAAAGCAAGATTAATCTGTTTTACTTAGTTTCATTGCATTATTGCTCACATCTGGTAGAGGGCCGCTTACCAGTTATGGCTCGTGGAACGTGAGCAAATGCCGCCTCATGTAAAGGTTTCCGAGAAGTCCACTCGGTCATAAACACTTCCTGTTAATTGCAGCAATAACGATGCAACTTCGTTTAATCCAACTGATCTATCACAGCACTCTACACACATTTTACACAGACTCACGTTCGGCGGCTGTCAAGAACGAACTACACACAGTACAGATGTCTCGTCAGAAAACATTGCCAGCTTTCACGATCTCTTCTCTAATACCAACTTTTACTGATCGATGAACAAATCACATTCACAATGTTAATACCATTTTGTGAAAAATTCTAGTCAACGCTTCGTGGTTCTTTTCACAAAAGCTCAATACATTCGTATTCGGAGCTTGCAATCCCAAAATAACATCGTAATCAATATTATCGCAAAAAATTCTTGAGAATAATTACGAAATTTTAAAATAAGGAGGACCTCCTGTTGTAAGCTCAAGTTCTGTATCGATGGTTTTATTGCTTCCATCTGTAACCATCTGTAACCATCTTCCATCTGTAACTGTGCTGTACCATCGAAAATAATCAAGGAGGAAATAAATGTCAAAGGCACTTCATAATAATAGTAGTAATAAATAGAGGCTCTCCAATATTTAAACGCACTAATAAAACTATGCTCTTCACTGGAAATGTCTCGGCCTGCTGAAACCTCGACATACCATAAACTAATGATCGAAGAAATAAGAGAAGTCGCTCTGGCGTAATAAATGTGGACTTTGTCCCTTGTTATGAAACTACCACAACTGGCTTCGCAAAAGTGAAACAAAAAGGAAAGGACATAATTTGAGTGTGGTAAAAACGAGATCAGATTAAATTCTGTGAGTTTAGGAAATTTACTCAGAAGAAAAACAGCCGAAATATTAATTCCCTTCTACAGACGTACCATGTAATGATTAGATGTTCCATGCATAGACGTTCAATGTAACACACAATTGGACAGTTCATTGTATTGTGAACCTGACTGGAGTCAAGTCAAACTTTGACTAGTCCAATGGTAAAATTTTAGATCTTTATTCCTACGCGTAATTGTTGTATTCGTCAATCGTCGTTTAAAGTTTCACTTACAAAAATCGCGGTAGACAATGCAAATTAAAATGTTTATCAAAACCAGTACGAGAAGCAACATATCAAAACTTATTAACTCTTGTGACAAATAAGTTTTTAATTTGTTTAATGTCAAGCCAGTAATTTTAATTTAATTTTTTTGATATTACAATGATGTAGTCTCCATTTTTAATGAAACTACTATTATTTTATTTGCTTTATCTTTGGGGAAGGTTCAGAATATTAAAAAACTAAGAATTGGCTTCCAATTAATTTTCAATGCATTTGGAAAAATATTCTGATCCACTATGCACTTATTATTTAGTTCATACATCGAACGTCAATATTTTTCTGTAATACCACACTGGTCACGATTTTTGTGTAAATTTAACAACGGAAATGACCACGATGGATTTTGTACCTATAATAATTCCGCTGAAAGTTACACAAATTTGGTGCCAAATGCCATGACAATTCAGTTGTACGAAAATCAATATATGTGAAACTATTCTTAAAAGGAAGAACGAACCTAGAAAGATGGGAAGACGTTAAACGCATATTCTGGCCTTTATTTGCCCCCCTAAAAAAATGCGAGAAATTGTTCCAATGTGCATCTGTTTGGCCGGGTCCGTGGGCGCCGGAGGCAGGAAGAACGAAGAGCGAAGACGCCCGCGGCCAAGCCGACAGCGGCGTCGGCGCTGATTTGCAGCACTTAACCCGGTCGCCCGACCGCCCGCGGAGGAGGAGGGGGAGGGGGGGCGGCAATCTCATGAAGACGCATGGATCCGGCTCCGCGCTGGGGGCGACCGGCCGGCCGGGCGGCAGTCTTCGGGCGGCCAACCGCCCGCAACGCCGCGCCGCGACCCGAGAACTTCTGCGGAGGCTACGCGCACGAGTGTGCGAGCGCGGAAAGAAAGGAGGAGGGGGCGGAGGCCGAGGAGTGTGGCTCGACGACCGCCTAACGAACGTAATCGGATGAAGCGCGATTCCCAGGCCGCGTCCCGAAACGTCCGTCTTGTGGCCCACCAGACAGTGAGCGATGCGCCCGGCCACCAGTTCAACGCACGCATCGCCGGTTTCGGCAACTATTCCCGGGCGTAACACGCGATCGACAGTACTTCTGCATAACGAATTGATCGCAACATCCATACAGCACTACCATTTTATTCTTACTTGACAACGCACACATTACTCCCGTGTAAAATTTGCGATATCTAAAGTTTTGTTGCAACATGCCGAAAAAGATCAAGTAGTGAAACCAGTGGTAAAGTTTGTTGGAAACGTTTTTAAATTATTTCCCCCAAAGGCAAATGACCGTTAGAATACGTGGTGACCGAGATTATGTGATGTGCGAGACTGGCATCCGGTGTAATTTCGCCATTTGAAATGAAGTTAGTATGCTAACACTCATTTACTCTTCAGGTACAAAATACCGGAAGCTTTTACTGCACGTACAGACTCTTAATTAACCATTTTGCTTTTTATTTTCACGGCAGTTTTTTTCGGTTTGTGGGTATTCTCAACAAGACATTATGCTGTAATTCACATCTTCTCGAGACTCCAGAGTATGGATCAGATAATTATATTGTTATATGAAACCGAAATTAATCCCTTGCGAAATGAACTCCAGATACCATTGTATTCAAAATTAATTTTTTATGAAGTTACCCGTTCATCAAATATGCGTCACGGAATGTTCTTAGTCATCTGACAAAGCGTCACACGCAGGATACTGAATTACCACCGCTTTTACGCTTGTTTTAGTGTTACGGCTCGAAATGTAAAAAATTGTCAGGAAGTAGTGAACATTACGAGTATTTTATGTCATGTACCTGACCATGGTCCGAGGTGTAATCTTAAAAAAGATGAACTTTTGAGAAGCGTCTTCTGAAAATCATTAGCAGGTATCACAAAAAAAAAAAAAAAAAAAAAGGTTCGTTAAATGGACATTTCAGCAGATTTCCTTACTTTCCTACTAGTACGTTTCTTTATGAAGGCACGTACTACTTTAGCTGTGGGCAGAAACTGTGTGAGAGAAGGGGCTGATCTTTTGTTTTCATGTGTTTCCCACGGACCTGGCGGGGGCTCGCGTAGCCCTATACCCCACTGCCAACCTCCAACTACAATTGTAACTGCAAAATCAGAATTCATATCTGTTTCTTTTACGTACTACAGTCACTAATGTTTAAATTAATTAGTTCGTAAAGGTAAAGCCTAATGGCATGAACGAACCAGTGATTGGGAGGTCGGAGATTCCGATCTCGGCAAGGTGGTAGGAACCTGATTTGTGTGCTCAACTGTAGTTCAAGAGTTTACGGCGCCTGACGTAATCTTCAAATCTATGATTATCCGTGGTATCTGTGGTTTCCTGATAATGTCCAGGAGAATGCCGGAGCATCCTGTACAAAGGACCGCGCGCGATCTCCGCCTTCAGTAATGGGGAGCCGTGGGAGATTACGTCCTAACGTTCCAAACCACCCTGTCAGAACCGCCATACGCCGGCAGGGATGCATCTCATAATGTAATTAAGATGAACCCACTCTGGGGGAAAAAGAAAATATTTATTGGAGTAAAACGCACCGAACAATATTCATAGAAATTCATAAGAAATATACGAAGTGCCCATGAAATAAATTAAAAAATTAAAATTAAAAATCAACAAAGTGTATCTTGTTGGACACTGAAATTAGGAGTACAATTTAGCTTCAGAAGGTATGCGTTAAATTAATTCGATTTAAGGAAAGAAAATGGGTTAAGTGGTTGATGTTAAAACAACGAACATGCAACTCCCAGAAGCCATAATACGTTCGCCATGAATTAGCATTACAGCACAAGCCCGATTATAATTTAGGTTCTGGATTCCATGCTACAGTCCACTCCAATGCCACTCACCGATCAGCATCACAGGTTGACAATTTAGCGCACGAGCACTTCAAGAGTAATTGCTTACGAAGAATTATGTCAACATTCAAGAAAAAGTGAACGGGGATGAATCTCAAAAAAAATTATTAGTTACAGGCAGACGTTCAAAAAGTGAATTAAGGTAAATCTGTCGTGTACTCACGCGTTCACGACGAAATTTGCAGACAAATTACATGTAACCCATTTACGTGGTAAAGTTTATAATGAACGAGTTGGAGCGTTATAAGACACACTCTAAATAATTTGACCACACTATAAGTCCATTTTATTACATATTTAATTTTTCATCTGGAATGAATACCCGATTCCAAAGGAGAAAGCGAAATTTGCTGCTACGAAATATGAAATTCGAATTTATCGCATTGTGCGAGCTTCATACAGACTGAAGTATCCTGATATTCACAAAACTAAATTTACGAGCCGAAAGTGTCACACTTCACTACGACTTATACTTGTGAGGAAATTCCATGTAATTTGAATATTCAGTACTCTCCAGGATAGTATTTGAATTACTTTCAAGGAATGATTACGTAATGAAATTTTAGCATTGACACGTTTTTATTACTACGCCTTTCCCCACTATGCCCGATTCCAGTTACTTCGAAAAGTTCAGAAAGGAGAGAGAAATTTGAGTTCCGAAAGAATTCATCGAAATGTATTATCCGAAAAAGTTTCACATGAAACGAAAAAATGAAATCGTGACCGGTTCTTATGATTCGGTCCATTATTCAAATTCCGCCAATAATGAAGGGTGAAGTTCGAAGATCTTTATTTCACTCTGTTTTTTTTTCCCTTTTTTTAATTTTTGCGTTTATATTCTAACATTTTCTAGTAAATATGAATTAACTGTCAAGAGCCGAGAAGACTAGAGAGATTCGAAATATACATATTATATATATATATATATATATATATATATATATATATATATTTATATTTATTATGACTACGAACATACGTTCCAGCCAAAGGCACAAAGAATGAAAAACTTGCAATGCAAAAACTTTTACTGTAAGGAACCTGGTTTTATGCACTGTAAGAAAAAGTATGGTTCTATGCATTAAATACAAAAGACATTTTGCAGATTAAATACTGCCGTGGGAAAAGCCAAATTCAATTGTGAAAATGTCCTGAAAAAAATGTATAGTCCCTAATACTATTTTTGTGATGGCTACGTGATCGTCGTCAGTGTAGGGGACTCCCACCTTGTGGCCTCCCCGTCAACACACGTCAACTACAAGAGCTACCGCAGCCGTTAATTTTTGGCTCGGTATAATAATTTGCACGTAAGTGACAAGTCGCTGGCGAGGTGGCGAGGTGCTGATCGTCTTCGTCCAAGGCTCGGCCGAGATGAACAGCATGCAGGAGCAGCCCCCAGGGCACAGCAGCCACGTTGTTAATGACGCGATGCATCAAAGCCCGCCACCACAGAGCAACAGAGAAAAAAGACGCTGCGGCGACATAGACGTCGAGCGGAGGGTGAGACAGAGGCGAGGCACAGAGACGAAGATAAGACAGAGAGAGAGAGAGGAGAGCAGAGCAGAGCGGAGCGGAGCAGAGCAGATAGCACTGAGACGCGCACGCGCGGTACCTTGAGGCTTCCGTCAGCAGCCTTGTTGTCGTCCGGCGTGGCGGCGATGGTGGCCACGCGGTAGGAGTCAGAGCGCCCGTGCTGTAACAGGGGCGAGGGTCAGGCAGGGCCACACAGCAGTACATACAGCGAGCGGGTTTGCGGATAGGACTGGGCAAGGGGATGTTCGAGTCTTGTCTTCTCTATTCTCTCTTCAATTCTGTAGATCTCTGCAACACCTTCGCCGAGAAGAGCTCGCGAATTCTTCGAACAGACGTTTTCCACGCCTGAAATCTTGCTGTAACTTGTCTAACGAGTAGATTTTGTATTTGCAGCACCTCTTCAATGTTAAGGTCATTCAACGCGTCATTTCCAAATTCGTATTAACTCCTCCTTTATTCACTCTTTATATTCGTCACGTACTCCTCGTTGCGTTATGTTTTAACGATAATTTTTATAGCCTAAGTGAATAATGCCGATATGCTAAATACAAATGGCTCGAGTTGAATAGACTTCGTGAACGAAACTAGTGACCGCTTCACTGGTGTGAATTTTGATATTCCGAGTGGATTCGATGCGATACACTTGACCTCTATTTCCAGGATCTTCTTCAATATCTATCGACAGCTAACCCCGATGAGTCAAGGCATGACATCGCTGTTTCGCAGCCCGATATCCACATTATTCTCCGTTCTCTTCTAACTGAATCCGTCCTCAGCACTAAGAAACCGTGACTTCGCTTACTCTTCTCGGCAATCGTCTTCAACGTACACCATAAAATTTCTTGGAATAAAATATTTGACTTTCGAGATAAAAACGTTAAAGCAATTCATATAATTAACGGAAGAAATTAATTAGTAATGAGCCTTTTAAAATCCTAATTCAGACTAATTCAAAACAAAATTTGTACTAAACCCACGCAGGTAGAGGATGCTGATTGAAATCTTGATTTGTAAATGATGTTCTCTTAGAAATGCGAAGATTCTTCTAATTTCGTTGGAAGTTTACTTCCGTGTAATTAAGAACAGTGGAAACGCACGGTAATCGACTCGAAACAAAAACAAAACAAAAAATCTCTTGTCTTCGAAAATCTTCGTTGTCTTGAAGTGCTGTTCCACGATCGAAGCTGTGAAGGTAAATTTACACGGGGTATAGGGATGGGAAATCGCTCAATTCAAGCAAAAAAACAAAATATATACAACACAAGTCAAACAAAAGCACTACAAAACAAAAGAACACTTCACTAGGATATATATAAAAAAACAATTCGAACAGGGCAACCAAATAAACTCCAAAACAATACAGTGCTAACGATTCGACAGGAAGGCGGCTTGGCGGTTGAAAAACATTGGGGGGGAGGAGGTAGCGTGCAGGGGCGGGGAGCTGGCGCGGCGGAAGTGGGCGGGGAAGAGAGGAGGGGGAGGGGGCGCCTGACCGGCGCGAGCTGGTGTTGAGCGCGGGCGGCGGGGGAGGGGGGGGAGCTGGACGAGAGACCTCGTCCGGTGCTGTTTATCGGCTCGTGTCGTCTGCCGGGCTATCCTGCCACCCAACTGGGCGCCAAACAGTCTGATGCACTCACGTGACACACGGTGGTTGAGAAATAACCCGAAGCGAAAAAGCAAAAGCAACATATCAAAACTATTTACAAGAAGTTTGCTCAATAATCCGTAGAATTGAGCGCTAACACGGAATAAGTGTATTAAATATGTTATATAATGTAAAATTTTCACAAACAGTAATCCAGTTTGTCACGGATGAGGCACACGTTGTAACCTGGGAGAATGTCCCTGACAAACTCGTTCCTGTGATAAATGTCATTTGGTGTACAAGATACACTATTTTAGTAAAGCACAAGATATCAGGAGTCCTTGTGTCGCGAAAAGGAAAATTTAAACGAATCGAGGACGCAGAAGAATGGGATATAGGAACAAAACAAAGTAAGCACGAGCACCCACGTTTACTCGGAAGACTGCTGGTGAAAGACTATCGCTGCTTTATTTTCACTGAAATGAATGGTCCATTTCAAATTTCCTCTTTCACGAATCGCCAGTTTTCGATCTTCACTTTTGAAAATATAACAACATATTAAGAACTAAAAAAGGTATTTCTTTCTAGAAAAAAAATGTACGGAAAAAAAAGTACCTTAACCCTCATCTCTAAACAAATTTACGCATACAAGCAAACTAGGAAAAAATATTGTACACAGTGCACCTTATTTTATACTCCCTTCTTCCGAAAAATGACAGTCCTTAGGTTTCTGGAGTCGCGTATGTAGAGGGGATTTAATACCCCGGGCTTTCGAGCAAGCCCCAATTAATTAGGAAGAAAGGGAGTACTGAATTGAGCGGGCCAGCGCAGCGGAATCCGGGAGAGCAGCGACGGGCATAGGCCGGAGGCTCGTACGGCGCTGACGGACCGCAGCACGTACTTCCGGCGTTGCGGTCGCCCACAGCAGCGGAGCGGCGTGACAAAGGGTGCGGGGAGGGGAGGGGAGGCGGGCGCGTGTGTGGACAGCCCTCGCGTTGCGTCACGGCGCGTAGGAATGCGAGGCGTCCACGCCGCCACGAACGAGCGAACAAGCGAGCGAGCGAGCCAGCCAGCCAGCCAGCCAGCCAGCCGGCTAGCCGAGTCCGCAGCAGCGACAGCTTGTCTGGGTCGAGTTGTAGGGCCTCCGGCTGTCAGCTAGGCTGAGGTACGCGCTGCCACATGGATGTACTGAGACGCCTTCTCGAACAGGCCAAGCTTCACAAATCATTATCGCAATCCCCCATTTTATTTAGGAAAATATAGTACTTTTTATTCGTGAAGTTAGATATTCGATTCTCGAATTTTCAAATATGCCACCTTGTCCTGACCCATAAACAATCTCGGTAGTTTTAAAATATACGGAGGCAATTTACCTTACAATATTTTCTAACAGGACAGAAATCCCTACAATATTTCCCTTCATGAATATCCCCCCCCCTCTTGTCTCATTTTTTCTACTATACCGCAAGAAATATTTGCGCAAGGCAAGGCAAGGCATTCGTATATTACATTGTCTATATTCACATTTGATGTCCTTGAAAAAGGAATTTGTTCTCAGTATATTTTCCTCAATTCATGAATAGTAAACGAAATACCCAGTAGCTCGGTTCCCGAGCACATCTGGCTACTATCGTTTACGAAACTAAACTACGTTGAAACCCACACATATTGCGTTCCTTTATTGCACAATAAATAATTAAAATATCGATCTGGAGTGAAAGCGTTGTATTAAATATATAGCGGTACCAATCCACTTAAAATCATTAAAGGTATTGTTTCGTAATTAAAGAAAGTCGATGCTATGTTGAACTCCCTTAAATTTTGGAGAAGAAACAGCAGTGAAATGATCTCCGTCAGATTTATGAAAGCCATTACACAAACTGACGGGAAAATGCGGGTGGATATAATCCAGCTCCTCCCGATAATTCACGTCCGCGTACGTTTACATCAATGAGAATAAAACTAACATCCAAGAGATACTTTATTGCACAGGTTTCTCCCTACAAAATAACATACTCCTAGTCTCTTGTCCAATATTAAAGTTCTCAAAATGCAGCATCCAAATAAGGAAAGAGACATAACATCAACGTGCATAATTGGATAACTTGGCACAGCAGTCCTTACGTCTATCACGCAACAGAGGCAAAATATTTAGATCTGTAAGGATGAGATTCGTCACAAGATATGAGAGTACTCTTTCGTAGGGTCCTTTAGCAATAATCCTCTACCTGTTCTCGCCTCAAGTGTTCATAACTTCAGCAGTGAATCATCACGAATTTTACCGAACCGCTTTTACAGAGATGAAGCCTTTACGGAGGCTGCGCACCGAATCCCAAAGGATCCGTCAAAAGGTGCAATGGAACACGGGTTACGTCACTCATGGTTCCGTTCCTAGGCACATTTGAAAACTGCAAGGATTACGTATTCAAGTCCATAAGCAATACCATCATCACAGAACAGTCTTATATTTTATTACGCAAGGCTATGGGGTTGATTTGAAAATTTTCGAGGGAGCCCTGCCCCTTCTTTTCGGAACGCCTATGCATTGAAGTATATCGAAGTGAACGTACATGACATTTAAACTATTAAGTCAATTATGATGAGTTGCCAGTCAACAATAACTCAAATCTATTTTGTCAAAAGCCTTCATATCACTTAGCC
Source organism: Gryllus longicercus (assembly GCA_038098605.1). Taxonomy (NCBI): domain Eukaryota; kingdom Metazoa; phylum Arthropoda; class Insecta; order Orthoptera; family Gryllidae; genus Gryllus; species Gryllus longicercus. Next base: position 89,827 of record JAZDUA010000223.1, on the reverse strand, counting down.
AGCAGGTCAGTATGCAGAATACCCCCCCCCATTTCATTTAAGCAACTATTGATTTTACAGTGTGTCAATTGTCATGGCACAGGTTGCAGTCCGTGCAGTTCAAGTAATCGGGAGTGTGACGGCCACCTAACACGAGAGAGAAGTTCATCACCAGTTTCCCTTGGAGCCGCCGTCCGCACCCGCGCTGCCCGGTCAGCTCAGTGCAGAGGTCGAGGGTCGCCCCCCCCCCGCCCCACCCACGCGCTGCCGCCCACTCCAGCTGCAACGGCCACTGCTAAGGTCGCCGCCGCGGAAACTCCGAAGCCAATTCACGGCGCCGCGTCTTCAGCGCTGCCAACTTCAACCAAACACACTGCCTATTACGAGCAACTTCCTTTTAATCATCGCCATTCGAAGTTCACCGCAAATGCATGTAAACGTGTTAATCGAAGAAAGGTAATTTATAAAAATAAAACACTTCTCTGCCTGAGCCGCCTCCAGAATCATTTGGGCGAGAGGGCAGGGAGTTGGGTACGACGGAGTGGAGTAGGGTAGGATAGGAGTGTGAGGAGGCGGGGGGCTTGACAAAGACTGTAGATCGTGCAAGGCCGAAATCTACACAGGAACTCTACATATCGTGGGTAAGAATAATCGCGACCATGTTTAATGTATGTCAGACTCCTCTTATTAGATCCTAAGCTACGACAACGTGCGTCTTTAGACCATAATCCTTTCCATATATCTAAGACGGGTGAATATAAAACAGAACACACAATAATTACGTGACTTTCCCGATTCTGTTTCTAGGTGCTATGAGCATTTGTCCCATGAATGTTGGGCCATTAAGAGCTTAGGCTTCCGCGACCGGAGTCCGTATATAATTGGCTGCCCGGGTGACGCCGCGTCCATGGCAAAGGTGCCTAATGTTGGGCCATTAGCTCCCCCGGAGGCAGAATCCGACCTAGTTACGAAGCTAGTATCGAAAATTCCCATCGTTGGTACTCCACAACTTCCGAGCCAGCGACGTCGCAGCAGCTTTAGAAGTTGTCACTGTGCCCAAAGTAACTAATGTACAACTTCATATTATCACTAGCGAAGATAAAGACGTATCATGTAATGTCAATTATAATTAATTGTATAAATAACATTTATTAATGACATTTAGAATAAAACGAATGAAAAATCACAAGACAACTCTCAATTGAAAGCAATGGCTGACGTATTCGAAAACTGTTAGCGGCCCCGGTTAGGGACGAAATCTGAGACCTAATGTGTTTGAAATCGACAAAATACTAATATGTCCATGGCGACTGATGTTTTAAGCACACAGCACCAGCTCCACAGCGCATCGCTGAATTCGGGCGAGAACGACCCCTACTTCAAGACCGGATTCCGGCGAGTTTCAGAAATGCGACTTATCTGTCTCCCGGTCTACCGCCTCCAAAAAAAATCTCAGTTTCACCCCGATCCCCTTCGGCAGTCCGCGGCCGCAGCCATTACGCCAGTTCCCGTTGGACCGTTCTGCTCCGTTGCGGCGTCTCCCACGCGCAACACGCGGCCTTTGAGGCCAGCGGGGGTCAATGCCCCCCCCACCCTCCGCGCGCCAAACCCTGACAAGCGCACCCCCCCCCCGGGTTGATGCTCGCCCAAGTCACGTGAGCGATCACTTTTACACTCCGGCTCGCCAAAAGGTAACTTGAACGGGGTAGTCTCTCTGCGAGTATCCTGAAGAATCGGATCTCATTAATTTCACGATCTTGTGCTTGGGACTGTGGCCACTACCTAGTGTTTGGTTATTTCGCCAACTGGACACAAGTCGCATAAAAAACATTTTATGTTGCGAAAATTTCACGAAAAATGCAGTTCAGAAAGTTTTATTTCAAGAAATAACTTTTACATTAAGTATTCGTTGATTAAATGATATGACAAGTTTAGTTCAAAGACTAAAGAAAGTAATACCGCCAGCTCTTTTGTGTGACGCACATTTATCTTTGAATTGTATGCCCTAGCCTTTTCGGTTTTCTTGCACTTTTTTTAAAGTTCTCCATACGCTTTTCGACTTTATTACACAGCTTTTTGGTGACTATAACGGTTCGAACTAAATAACTCTCAAAAAGTTTTCATGAACTAAATCCACGCGCTGGGTGGCGGAAAAATTTTCGCAGAGCGATCCGTTCTTTGGCGATGCTCAACTTTTTTTAAGAACAAAAACCCGTTCGATAGTATGAAACTGCCAAACGTACCTCAAAACTCTTCTAATTGAAAACTCACACCGTCGACCCCAACGTTCCGAGAAGGAGCAGCCTGGTCTACGTTCCAAGCACGGCGAAGGAAAATACAGGAGGCAGATTGTTCGCCAGGGCTTCCTCGAGAGCCGAGCATAATAGTTGCACGACCACTCCTAAGTGCTGGGCGTCGTTGCGTTCCAGGAAGACTGGGCGCGCCTAGAAAGCCCGACGGCTTCGAGGAAGCCTTCGCGCATGCGAATCACAAGGCGGTGTACAGTGCTCGTCGTTCTCTTTACCTTTTGCATTCGGTTTCGCCTCCCGTCAGGAAGGCGAAGTCGGGAGGGAACCGTCCCACTTCAAAAACGTCTACTCCAAGAGCTGTGGATACGAAAACCATTACGAGTACCGGTATCATTAGGATATTTGATATTGGGGACTTTATGCACCCTCTAACGTTAGAGCACTATCGATCATCTGAGTATGCGCAGTTTACATTTAGTGCATCTGCGCATGCGCCGAAGATCCATAGTGCTGTCCACCATGACGTGAACCAACTCCCTATTTTCGCCATGTAAAGGACTTCTCTGGATAATACTTGCACCACTTCAGAATTGTATGAATTTTATATAAATGCGTGGTAAACGTTATAAGATTTTTTTCGAGTCTTACTCGTAGATCGAATCAATACTAATCATAATAGACATGTAGGCAATAACTGTATTCATATACAACGGACTGGTTAATGCATGTGCTTTCAAAACGAAAGCAATTCCCAAATAAACGCCACCGGTCATGCGTACTACTGTGCTGCAACACCATTCCAATAGGGAGGCAACCCCCGACGCCAGTCAAATGATTTCGATTTCCTTTTCGCTACCCAGAACTTCCCGCCGTTCGCCTTGGCCACGGTGGAACTTCGTGGAAGCGAGGGTCCGCTGGCCGGCCGTTACGGCGCGGGCTGGGGGATTCACTTTCGCCCCGCCGCCACCGCCGCACGCCGAGTGGAAAAAATGCCGCCCGCGGCAGCCAATGACCTTGGGGAACATGTCCGCGCGACGCGCTCTCCAAGCGGCGCAGCAGGGAAAGGATTGGCGCTTGGTAACATCTCCGTCTCCACAGCCATTGCTGAATGTTAGCAACGCGGATCTTGAAATTTCGTTAGTGGTAAGATCTTCTACCGAATTCACGCGACATATCGCAAATTTACTGGAAATTTGTTAAAAATTAATGAAATATATAGTTTGTAATTGAAAATCTCCAATGTTTTTTTTCTACTTTATTCTAAAAAAGCAGAAATTTGTTTAGATAAATGTTAAAATTTAGCTTTCGATATACTGAACGATTATGGGGTGTACGAGTACCTGAGGGGTCGCGGGCGTTCCGCTTTCCCAGACGAGGGACCCTCGATTTTCACGATTGGAACCCAGAATTCCTTAATGTGAAAAGTTCCACATTCGCCAACTGGACTTAGTTTAACAATATTTAGAGTTTTTGAAAATTTTAACCTCCTCCAGATTCATAATTTGTTTTTATGTTTATAATAATTCACGAGATTTTGAAGGAAACCCCCAAAAAATATTAATAAATATAATTTCAATGACTCAATAATAACTACGAATTTAAAATCATCTACATATTTAATTTATGTTTTCATTCATTGTTTTATGTTTGGATTTAAGATAAATGACATGTCAATATCACTGAAGATATGTTACATTTATTACTTATTACGAGATTCCAAATTTTCATGCTTTTTTTCCTCACAAAAGTAATAATGAAACTATATTTAGATATAAAATAGGTAGTTTTGTCAAATTTAAAAGCGCACTATCCATCCGTTATATTGCTTTTGCCGCCAAACTTCCACAATGGTGGCCTACGAGAAAGGACTGGGTTAGAGAGCACTTTTGCCCATCTTTTAATACCAAGAGTTATATAGAGCGCGCCGTTGAAAACTCCTCCGAAGCGAGGGAATTAGTTTTCTTTGGCAGCTCCCCGAGCACGGCGAGCCAAACGACACCCCATTTGCCGCCGTCGTGCGAGGGTGGCCATCGAAGGGCGCGTGAACAATCGATCTAAGAGAAGCTCAAGGTGTCGAGAACGGATGACGTCACGAGCGAGGCGCACCTCCCACGCTTGTTACCGAAAGCGAAACTTACGGGGTCGATTGTTCAAAAACAAACCTGCGCCGCCGTGAAACATCGTTCTTAACTAAATGAATGCAACTTAATCACTCCCGGTGAAACTTTCTCTCGTAAGTGAAACTAATGAGAGCACGACGAAGACTAAGTTTTCTGACTATTCACACGCTACGTAGGCTATATTAGCATGAAATGTGTACGTAATATTAGCATAAAATATGGAACACAGCCAGTTGATAAATATCACTTCCACTGCACAACTTGTCATAACGGGCAAAGGCTGCAAATTTGATGGCATTGGAATATTAATTTCCAAGTGAAGCAATCTATGATCGGCCATTTCAGCATGTCAGTTTAGTTGAATGAATTACGCAGGTGTGCCAAACAATTGAACAGGCTTATTATACTCCGCAACATAAAAACCAAACCGCATTCTAACACATTCCCTTACCGGTACCACCTTCCCGACAATTATTTCTCCGAATGACTCAAGCGCAAAATTTTTTTACTTAGTCCCTTAGGTCATGCATATGTCAGGTCTGTTAATATCATTTAAACCTCCTGCAATTGTTCATAGGTCAGAAATATAATGCATTATAATTCTGACTGAAACCTTCGTTCTGGTTGCATTTTTAACTGAATGAAACCATAGCATGCAATGATACAATCGTGGACTGAAAATTCTTATGAGAGAACACAAGTTCACGAACCGCATTACCATGTTACGAAATTTATTTTCATACCGGAAAACGTCCCACTGAGCCTTTAGAGTGTCACGGTTCGGACTGCGAGTTCCCAACAACACATTTCGAGTCCACGCTACGCTCGCATCCCGGAAGGATGCACGCACGCTCCACGCACACGCTTCCCCCGGAACTCCACAACGCTGCGACCGCATACGGGAGGGGGGCGGCACTTTTTCCACAACACACCAAAAATTTGCCATACGACGCAGGCTCAATAGAATTTACTCCATAATTCTCGTACACTAAAATTTAAACTTGTGTCATCGGCAAGCGGGAACGCGACTTAACGATCCAAACCGTATCGAGGTCTGGGAGATGGGGCGCGATATTTGCTTGACGTGTTTACAATCTGCGAGTTTTGAGTCGCCTACCGGAATCGATTTCGTAATGCGAGTTGTCCGATAGGTGATTTTACCGGCTACTTACAGACAAACTGCGTGAAGTGTAGACCGTACCATCCTTCTCATAATCCGCAAAATCTCGCAAAAAGTGGCAAACGTCCTAAAATTCGTTACTGAAAATAATTAGAGTAAATAAGATGACGAAGAGGAAGCAAGGATCACGCGCGGTCCGTGGCCCATTTGTTAGGGTACTGTCCCGGGATTTGCCTGGTGTTGGTCTGAGAAACCACGGAAAAGTACCGATCAGAGCACCCCCCCCCCCCACTAGAATTCTCCACTGGACAGCCGCTGAATTCTACCGGCCATCTAGTTGACTTGTGTCGAAAATCCTGCCATTGTCGCGACTCGAGCCGTAGGAGAGGCACTATAGTGTCATTAGTTCACGCCCTCCGCTACCTCAGCCGGTCACGCGCCTTCGAAAGGGCAGGAAAGCAACTCCGGGTGCCACGCCGACAGGGGCAGCACGCCCTGACAATTTCTCTGCCAAGCGGGGCGCGGGGCGCGGGGCGCGGGGCGCGGCGGATGTGTCATCCGCGTGGAAAAAAAATGCGACGACGCAGCAGGAAAAGCGCGTTCGCAATCGCAGTGGGCGCGGGCCCCCGACGCAAACGCTCGCGCGAAGGCCCTCTGTGATCCTCGAACACATGGCAGGCGCGTTTTCGCAACCGTCCGACCACACAGGACCACATTGATCTATTTCTCGACAAATGAAACCACATGGCACTCTCAGAAAGATATGTAACTTCTCTGTGCTTGCCATTTTAGACTATTTTTACCTAGAAAGGGTTATATCGATGACAGGAATTGGTTTCAAAGAATTCATAACCAATATAAGGTAATAAAACTAAAAATTGCCTAAATTTAATTTTATTTATTTCAATCAAGGTTGCCAATTAATTTTTATTGTTATTAATACGAAAATATTTGCACACGTCTAAATTTCAGCAAATTATCATATGAAAAGTTCAAGCCTTATAGGAGGAGATGAATCAATAAAACCTGACAATATTTAAAGGCACGAAACGCGCAAATATATAATGAAAAACTGCCATTATTTACACATTTCCAACGAAAAGAACAGAACTGGAATTTTACCCCACACGTCTTGAAATTGAAGCAAGTATTCGCAGGAATAAGAGCGAAAACGCGACTGAGCACAATCTTTCAAATACGCGTCGCGTACCAGCGCCAACGGCGACCGCAGCGGTTGGAGAAGTGGTGGTACTCGCCGGGGACCGAGATGTAGATAAACCAGTCTCAAACCGGCTCATTCCAGCCCTCGCCTCTCCACCCGCCCCACATGCTCCATCTGCAATAACACTCTTCACTCGTTCCTGAACTTGCCCTCTCGTTTTGGAAGCGACTAGTCTACATCCTTACTTCGAGTCACTCAATTTCACCTCAACTAGACGTTTGCAGTGTTGTTTTAAAGGAGATAAAATAATTACTATATCATACCAGGTGTCTGACAACTTCAAATAACCGTGTTTCACCATGCTTCAAATTGTATTCCGGCGAACATGATTTTATGCGCAACATCGCGAAGGATGACTTGCGTGTCGCATTTCGCCCTTGACATAATTTTCGCCTGTCTGACTGATGCTGCTCACCTTAGCAGTACCTTCACTCCGTCAACATTTTTGATTAGGACAATCATTTAGAAATCTTCCTAATCACCACCACTGCAAAGTCACCATTTGTAATAATGAAAATATAATAGGTTTTTTAATGAAACTAAAAGTACAAGAGAGATGTTTTCATACATGTTACTATTCAATATTTTTGTAAAGCTGCACGAGGAATAATGAACTTTTTCAAAGATGCTCCGGAAAGCATTTTCAATTTATGAAAACATGGTGACAGTTTTCGATCAATTTCAGCAAATGTTATATTTATAAGTCTATTTTTTCCTCTGCCATATTTGCAGAACTAAAAACCACGGTTGTGGTTTCCACAAACCCCTCATCCTTGCCTATTGGACAGCTAATTTAACGCCTGGAGACGTTCAGAATCCGTTATATTGATCTTCATCAGAGGTAAATTTAAGAATCTTTTTCATCTAAATTACACTATTACTATGTATTCACTTTCAATCCACGTCTCTTAACTGGATTTCGCCGCTGACCAACGAGATCGGTGTATCAGGCGAGTAGCGAAAACCGGGGCACTTCCCGATGGAAATGTTCCGGAGAGAACCGTCTCCAACCCTTTCGCACGTCTTTTAGAGAAGCCACGCCTTCCACGGTAACAGCACGTGTTGTGTAACCTTTCTGGCGCCCTCGTGCTCTTTCGCCGGCGCGGCGCAGGGCGTGCTTGCGCGTGCAGCCGGCGGCGGCGGCGGCGGCGACGACGCACGAGCAGGCAGGCGAGCAGGCAGGCGAGCGGGCGGGTGGCCTCGACAGCGACAAAAAGACAACGGCGAGGAAAGGTGCGCGTCGCGTCGCGTGCAAGCTGCCACCGCCGCCTCGTCACGTGGGCGGGAGTCCGCGATACGCACGCGCGCATACACGCACGCAGCGCCGCGAGCCGCGCCGGCTGTACACACTGATACGACTCGCGTCCAGCGCAACACTATTGCAAGGAACGGAACATCAACCCCCTCACAGTATTCGTCTACGGGCATAGCTTGAAAATACGAATTTCGAGGCAAGACGTTTATTAAAAACTATTTTATTATAATGTAATAAATTATTAATGAAACTTCAAAGTTTTTAACATCAAGCGTGCGTCATTACACGCACATCTTATTAACTCCCTCCACCGAATTTTTTATTTTATTTTAAGATCTCCTAAATTACGAACAAAAGATATCAAAGAGCGTAATCGACAACATTTGAAAACAAAAATATGTTTTTGCTTCAGTGAAACAGAAATTATTTGCATTAGAAATAACCAAAACTCTTCTGCTTTGGTACCTACAGCAATGAGAATTAAAGAAGTACGCCGATCATATGTGAATTTCAATGACCAGCAGAAATTTAAATACGTTTGTCATGCTCTATTTTTAGGGTTGTACCGGTACTGCAGTCTACCAACGAAAAGTTTATTAGCTTTTATTAACAGAATAGATAATTCTTTTATAATATTTACAACAGTAAATGAACGCTTATAAATTTATTTCCCAAAACTACAATACAAAAGTAATTAAAAATTTTATTTAATGGCCAAACATTACACTGGTATACAGATATAAAATTCAGATATAAAATTACTTACTTTTCTCCAATTACCAACCTCTCAAAAATATTTACAATAATTTAATACAAGTGCATTATATTGATTTACGCCTGGCTGTTGCATTCTGCACTTGTACGCAGCTTCTTTAGGAGGCGACTGACCTAACCTCAAAGTCAGCCTTCGTGGACACCTGTGGCTTTGAGTAGCCTCACTCATGGCCGTTCCTTTTGCGAAAGCTGCACAAGTGTTTGGAGAGACTTCAGTCTTCCTCGTACACAGCCATTCGCATCTGACGATAACACAATGTCCGAAGGATATCTCTCGTGCAAAACATTTGCAGTACTTTATCACTGGCAGAACGTCCGCTATCCTTGGGGTCAGAATAAACAAATACTTCTGTCAACAAATCTATTTTTTCCATCACTAATAAAATGTCCTGCCACAGAACTTCCTTTGGCGTTTATAGCCAAATGCGCGATACTGATCGAACGTGTACACAATACTTGTGTGTTCATGTGACAGCAGATTACTCGAGATATGCAAAGAATTCTTCTGCGGGAGGTAGCGATCTACGACCACACACGGTTACAAGTATGTGTTATGGAGTCCTAGCTGTCATTGCTCGAGAACGATGGGGCAAGCGCCCAGCGCCACGACGTTGTGTACCTAGTCCACTGAAGGCCGTGGCAGCGTGATTCCGACAGATAAGCAGATAAGTCTTCACACACGCGCCCGCACGCTTACGCCGTCGGCCAGAGGAAAACATCGACTGTTCAAACGAGACGGGCACTGTCCGACAGTTACTAAATGCGGCAAAGCCGATTGGCTAGAATGACAACTTTGCCCGGTAATGTTTTGCGAACGTAATAAATAAATAAATAAATAAATAAATAAACATCAACTGGCCCGTAACAAATACCGATTTTTTTTGAGCCAGGGACAATTACTTGGTTGCGAGCAACACTATTACATGAAGCATTGTTAACAGCGTACGCAATTGCTTTCGCGTGGGTTTACGTTCGCGAATCATTAAAATGCCTTTTAGGCGCTGATAGCGAGGAAATGTGCCATTAAAGCATTCTTGCAAAGGTATGTCCAAGAGGCGCAGTTTCTCCTATTCTTCTCTTACGACATAGGAATATCGCTGAAACAAGGGGAGAAAATTCCATGCCAACGTTTGAAATGAGGAAAATTAAATATTAATTTAGAAACTAACGGAAAGAAGATGTAAATCGCTGCATTTGTGTAAAACTGCATATTCATTACTGCAACGCTATTTTCCTGTTTTTTAATAACTAAATCGGTTTTTCCATGATAAATGGTTATATCACAACATCATATATTGTATATAATTTTATTTTGATACTTCACAAAAAAATAATTTTGATCGTATATAGTCTGCGAACATGAATAACGATTTCTCCAAAATTAAGCGCACACTGGAAATCAGTAATATAGCAGACGCGGATCCACGGGGACCCCCCCCCCCTAAAATGTTTCAGTATCTATAAATTTTAACTAGTCCAGAAACTTTCAAGCAAAAAATATTTTAGGATAATAATTAAAACGAATAAACCCGTGTTGCAGCATGAGCTAGTGGAGCCTACGACATTTTACAAACTATGTAATATAATACCTTTGACCAAAACATTTTGAATTCACCCCCTTCCCCTCCCCCGAAAATTCGTCGTTGGATCCGCCCCTGGCAGTAGATAAGAACGTCGACAACCAGTTGAAAATCGACGCGTTCTTCTCAATGAAACTGTTTTCTTCTAGAATCGCTGTACGCTGATTGGTAACGAGTTCCCAGTTTCGTCGGATGAGTACGCGCAGGCGGGCGTGCCGTATTGCAGGGCGACCTTGGGTCGAGAGCGGCTTGCCCAGATTGAGCGGCGGGCATCGAATGGCGCCCATTGGCCGGGCGGTCCCCCATCCCGTCCCGACCCGTCCCGTCCCGGCTCGTTACGCAAGCCGAGCCAACGCGAGCGCGCAGGGTACACTTCCACTCCCAGGCGCAGAGGACGCGGACCCCAGGCGGGACGCGAGGCGAGGCAGACCGAGTCGCGAGTTATCTACGCAAATTGGCACCGCCGCGCTGCGCCGCCTGACGTCACATGCCGGCCGATTACGCCGCTGGGGCGCGAGCGGGGCGGGGATGAGGGGGCGGGGGCGGGGATGCGGGCGCGGGGCCGCGGCGAGGCGAGCGTAGGCGGCTCGAGTGACGATATCTACGACTGCCATGGGGATGGGGGGGGGAAACACTCACGATTACCATGACACCGATCATACCCAAGGTATCTCTTACGGTTGACAAGCTTGGGGGGGGGGAGGGAGGAGAAATTACTAGCGCATGTGCTTCGTACTGCTGGAGACCGAGTTCCATTCCCCACCAGTCCATGTCGATATGACCGTCGATACAGCGAACTCCCTCCAGCTCTTCTCGAAGATCTCTCCCCGCCTTTTTTTCAGCATCGTTCCATTGTTTACACATTGTATCGTTATTTACTACGATTACGCATGGAGCTAAATGACCTGATTCTCTAAATCCAAATGAAATAAGTAAGTCTGAGGTGTCAATTGTGATGGCAGGGGATTATCTAACGGTTGTAATATCGTACCCATGAATAAACTCATTTTTTTTTTTCCTTTTCAAATCTACATGAAAAGTCCAATTCAAAGTGATGATTACGCATAAAATGGACCATTCATATTTACGCGCAATCAATATCGGCGTTCCCAACGATTGCGATTTCGTTGATTGACTTAATGATACCATTGGCAGACGGAGAGGCTTCTTCAGTACTACAGATCTACTGTATACAGATAGACGACTTTCAATGGAACAGCTGTGAAGAACGTCTGTCTTATTCAGAAATACACGCGCGCGCGTGCGCTCAAACCGGGGTGGGGCGGGGCGGGGCGGGGTGTGTTGCGCGCTGCCCAAGCGGGTCACGGGGGCAAGGCCGGGGGACAACGGGGTCGCGGGCGGCGACGATGGCGGCCGCTGCGGCTGCTTTCTATCTGCGCGCTATCGCCGCCATCGACAGACGGTTGCCTCACCGCGCGCGTCCGCTTATCAGGCGCACCGGCACAGAGGTCTCCACCGCCCAAGGGCGACGAACTTGAGCGATGGCAAACCCAAGCACGCTGCTGCCCCCGTCCGGCTCGGCCACGCTGGACGCGTCAACTGCTCCGAAAGGCGCAACAGCTTACGAGAGAGAGGGTCTTGGAGCGCACGCAGTGGCGGATCCAGGGGGCAGCCATGAGTGGCAGCCTTCCCCCCTCAAAAAAAAGGGCATTCAGTTCGTTTTTGTTACCTATCTTTATTTGGAAAATTTGATTAAAAAAATTATATTAGAATTATCTTATTTCTTTGAAAAATAATGCTGTGTAATATCACATATACACTACAGAAATAATAAACATTTTGTTAAATTATATAGTATCAAATAAAATTTTATGATGACGCCCCCCCCCCCCCCCCTCATTATTGGGTGTGCTGCTTCTGAGGGGGCGAGAGGAGAGACTTGGGCCATAAAAGAAACACTTTCCCGCTATTCAGCATTAAGCACCTTTTAGTAGCTCCGTTCCAAATAAAGAGCTTATTTCGAAAGTGACATCTCCAATACAATAGATACAGTTTTCATAAAGTATTCGAACTAACTCTTATAGTTGAAGATAGGGTTAAACTATTTTTGAATATGATTAATGTAGGAGAAATGCCTGTTTGTACGTAGTACTAGGCAGCAGAGAAGAGTTTAGAATATATTGATATGTCAAACTAACTGACAGATGCGTCAATTTGGAAATAACATCAATTCTGGGCGACCCACGACGTAGTCTGACAACACTCCTCCCACCTCGGGAAAGGTAGTGGTTCAACTCGCAGTCGACCTATCGAATTCGTGGTGAACGAAGAGGGTCGACGGCAGGTTTTCTCAGGGCTCTCCCGTTTTCCCTGCCTTTGTACACTTGCTCCACCATTCAGAACTCCAGACCTATTAGTTTTGACACTATTCGTTTCAAATGTGGTGCAAACTGGCAGGCCACTGAGGGTCGTTATGAAGATCAAGTCCTCGCATTTCTCCCACTTCGAATCGGTGATGTGACGTTAATTAACGAACTTTACTGGCGGAGTAAAACTCATTCGGGTCTTACAGAAAGTTGCTCATAAGGTCGAAAACTAAAGAAACTTGACAATTCTGTTTATGTTGAGTAACCTGTGGCAATGATACAGGGAATGACTAGCTCTTGCGGCTAATCATATCTTTGAAAATTACGATTTTATTCAGTTCGCAAATATTATCATAGAGATACACTTATCAAAATTCAAACAACTGGGGGAAAGCATTAAAATCAATGCGTCACATGCATTTTATAGATCTGTTACTATAGTAACTAACCTAAAAATCTTAACTAACGATTATGATGACTACTATTTGCATTCACAAGCAGCTGACGTCACATACACAACCACAGAATGTTCTCGTTTACGTAAAAATAGATCAGAATCACCAAGTCGGCGCAGTGTAGTTATCCATTTCGGTCATTTGGTTACAACACGGTATATCATAGGACATAAAAAGCCGAGAATTTTCGACACTTGAGAAGCAGCAAGATTTATAAATAAAAGATAACACTAACTACTACTCCGCGCCAGGTCTCACACGTGGAAATTTCTGAATCGACTTGCGTAAGCTCGGCAGAGATAACAATCAGTTCGTGGAAATTTGCTCAAGATCTACGAAGTTTAATTGAACCAGAGCACTTCGCGAACAGATAACACGCCGACGGGATGTCAAGGGGAAACTACGCCTTCTCCGCGTTCCCCTTCGGCTAATTGAGAAGCCGAATCTGATGGAATGCCTTCTTGCGGGCGGTGCAGCCGCGACGACCAACGACCTACGAGCTCGCCCCGGCGTCTCGCCGCGCCGTTCATTCAGTTCATTAGCGCAGCACTCCGCTCGTAAACTAATCTGCAACTCACTCGCTGGCACTTCGTTATCGTACTCCGTCAGCTCTTTCGCAAGACGATTGCAATGCGAGTGCAATTGTTAGAGACAACTCAGCCAACTAACAAACGCCTCACATGTCATCAGATTCCTAAAGATTAAAACATTTGATGAATTGGAAAGCTTTTTATAAATGTTGGCTAATAACCTTGCAATTCATGTGAGTAAAAATGGCTAATTATTAAAAATAAACCTTTCAAAATGCATCCTCTGCCAATTGTGCGAGTTTGTGTGTCGTTAAGTGTATAACCTAAATTTTATAAGCGTGGGTTTAATGTTCACCAAAATTTAACTTTTATTGTTCAAACTGATAATTCGGACTAGATTACTTCGCTGACCCTAGAAAAAAAATTCTCATCTCCCAGCGATATCTTCCAGATAACACAGTTCTTAACCATTGTGAAAGTTTTGAAGATTTTTGTTTTCCCTGGAAACATTCTTAAAAAACACACACTGAAATCTCTTAAGTTCTTACCTAGGGCGAATATTCTGAAAGTTCTTTTGTTCGCTAATCTCAAACTAACAAAACAAAGAATTCTTTCATAATGAAATTTGAGATTAACGTTTTGACGAAATTTCAATTGTAATACAATCTCCGTTATCACATCAAGGGAGATAACTGAAGCCAAGAACGTTGATCAACGGCGCTTCAGGTGGATTGCCATAAACTCACGCAGAAACCTATTTTGCCACATTCCCATTACATCATGCACGTGATCTATTATCTTATCTGCGAACAAGGTGAACGAAATGTTATGCTACGTCCATCTCAAAATTCATGATTACGTGAACTCAGTTCAATCTAAATTTGTATCAGAATGTGAATAGAACGAACAACATGACGTATTCCGACTGGTGAAAGGGTATGCAGTAAGGCGATAACTAAACCAAGTTGAACGCGTTTCTGAACTATGAGCTCATAAACGGCATTTCGTGTACCCCGTGTGAACGCAGTACGCCTTTAGGGGTACGGGAACCTGCATGGGAACATTGAAGAAACAACCACCAAAATTTCGGCCACACTTTCGATCTCCAAGACATTCCTCTATAGCAATGTATGGAGAAACCAGCTTCTTCGTCGTTGTGGTCACAAAGATGGATATTTTCTGCGTCCTTTTAAGTTCGTAAATTTAAAAATTATTTTTCAATACATAAAAATTAGCTTAATTTAACCAGATAATATTTACAACCCATCATTTAGACACATTGGATTGAGGGACCACAATCATCGATTTGTCGCGTGAGGGCATCTGATCTGCTGGAATGACGCATATTATCCGCGTTTCTTGAGCCCCTATTTCGTTTGATGAGTTAGGAGGGAGGGAGGAGGGGAACAGACAGGACTCTTATTTTGATACAATAATTTCTATACATGCGCACATTCCCGGTTATCAGAGCTTTGTCAATAACGTTCGTTGCTATAATTTCCTCTCATTTCCACTAATGTTAGTAAAAGGAGTACGGGCAGGTATACCAAGGCTCAAGAAAACGTGCGCGTATTCGGTACAAATTAACGGATTGAAGCGGAGGCAACGGCGGCGTGAAAGGAAGAGGGAAGGGTGACAACCTCTCGGGGCAAAAGCGCCTGATCCGCGCACCTAAACGAAGCCGCTCCGCCGCCGCCGCCGCGTCGTAAAGAGGTTGGCGATAGCGGGGGTCGTAAAGGGCCCGGGGCGTCAGTTGCGCGGAGCGACGGAGGCGGAGGCGACGCCGGGGCAGGAGCAACGACCCCTGGCCTCGCCAGGCAGCCGCCCTCCCCCCCCCCTCCCGGTCATGACCTGCCTGGAACGTCTGGCCCGGCCCTCCCCTCCAATAAACATATACTACCCTCGTAAGCCTTAAATGCCTATCGCCTGAAATATCCTCCTCGTAAGCCTGAAATATTTGTTGTGTACTCTTTTTCCAGTAATGTTTGCAAGGTATGAGAGATATCTAAAACCAAGAAAGCGTATCTTACTCAGTCTAAGGAAGGTAAAAAAATATTAAAAAAATAAACTTGTATTAAACGGAAATAAATTTACTAAAATTTTCTGGCCGAAACTTTTAATTTTCTGAGATAACTTTTTATATTTAGAGGCTGAACACTGGCCGAATTCATTCAGACTTCCCCACAATTCGAAATGTTTAACTTGCATATATCTACTGAATTTAAACTCGTGAAGATAAACGTATAAATTAAACAGTGTTCTTTAATTTTAGCTGTAACTAATGCTTTAATATTCCGCATACACCGTTTCCTGATTCACGCCCGCAACTCTTAAGGTTTTGCTTTTCTGCTTATGTAGAGGACCGCGTATGTTTATCATGGACATACTCCATTATTTACTGTGACAATGTGCTTACACTACCGGGATCAATATCAATCCGCTTTAACTTTAGGAAATATTTTCATTCTAGTTCGGTAGAGGAGCACGAAGTCTCAAAATTCAGGCAAGGCAATTTATTGAACGGCATAACTACGCGCGGTTACAAGCAATGCACACGCGACATGAAGCTTAGAATTTTTTATCACGTATCATGAACAACAACCTTAATTCATTTCAGAGTCATTATTTGTCAGCATGACTAACCCTCCGCTCTCTTGGGCGACGGACACCGGTCCTTTGTTAACTCCTTCCGCGAGATTGCTCCTCGCTCCCATCTCCGCAAATAGCACTGACTTGCGGTACCCCACAGCGCTGCGCCAACACAGGGGGGCCGTTCTTTACGATTCATGAACGTCGTCTTAAACTGTCGGGGCCGCTATTTCAGATTCCGACAGAGATCCGGAACTCGCGCACGCTGCGAACAACTGCAGCCGAGAGCCCGATGCAAGTTCCGTGAAGCTCTTACGAATACGCAAACATCGGACAACTATAACGCATTGGGCGTTACTCGTTCTGAAACTTCACAGCAGGTCATTCCCAACAATTATTATCTAACCATTATTACCTCGTTCTACAGCGTCCTAGTGTTCAATGACCTTATCAGAAGTTGGGACTTAGAAACCTACCGTTTCTGCTTGGCGAGTAATTTTAGTCAAAGATAGCGCGTTTCCTTGTCGGGTACGAAACTCCCCTTTGTTGCACGAATAGGTCAGTAGCAAAAGTGTTCATTGGCAAAGTTGCCAATATGTGGCCACATGTAATGTTGTGCGGTAATTATGAACTAAGAGATTCACGTTTATTTCCCTAGTGCTTCGAATCATTTACTCGTGAATATGTTTAAGAAACGTTGATAAGTTTGCGATTACAGAAGGATATACGTCATTTATTGTTGGTAGTCTTATTTCCCACACCTTCAATCAAACCATGAGAAGCCATCACTCACCTCGTCAATACGTCGTTTCAATGCCATATATACAATTTATGATTTCTGTGCAGATCCTCCTAGAATAAACTAAACGTTTTTCTAATAGTTTTTCGTGCGAAAATATTTTGTTTCACAACTTTCTACATTTGCATTACAGCTTTTCGTGGATAGATGCATACAACGTGTGAAATATAAGATTCGATACGTAATGGAATCATTTCAAAGGGGAGAATGGAGAGTTGGAAGGTCTTCCGTCTTCCAACTTTATGACATTTTGGGGACAACTTCACAACAGGTATTTCCTCTTTCCGAGAGTAACATTACTGCAAAGTATTATTGCTCAATTTCATACGCTTGTTCGAGCCACATGACAAAACGACTGTTTTCGATAGATCGTTTGTAACATGCTGGGAAAAACTAAGATTAACATATGACCGTAGATTAAAGTTTTTTCGATTAATTTGAAGACATTAATCGGTGTTTATACTATAAAACAATACTATAAAACAAGCTAAAAAGAGCAAGAGACATCCCGGGCTCTCTCATTTCATTTAAAGGAAAAAAAAAAAAAAACACGAATTTCTGTCCAATATAAAGCTCAAACGACCAAAGGAAAACTCTTACTTTTAAACGTAAAGGAATATTTTGTGCGCGGCGAGCTTACGGTGGCGAAGACCCCTGCCCAGCGGTGAGCCGTGCCGTGCCGTGCGCTTGGTCGTAACATCGCTCGGACGCGTGTTTACACGCGAGGCACGGCGACGGCGGCGAACGCAACGACGCGGCGACGCCAAGGGGCGCGTTCCACTTCGCCTCACGCTCTGCGGCGGAGCGTGCAAAAAAATCCGCGAGAGCCCAGCACGCGTGCGGCTGGCGGGTCGAGTCGAGTCGGCCTGAGGAACGGGAAGGCGGGAGGGGGGAAAACCGGTGCTGAGGAAGAAGAAAAAGAAAAAAAAATGAGAGTTATCGCTGGAGTCCAGTGCACGAGGAAGAAGCAACAGCCAGAGTTCGCCGCGAAACTTGGCAACAGCGCCCTCAGCTTTCGCACATCTCGCGCGGCGGAGGCGGAGGCAAAGGCGGAGGCGGAGGCGGAGGCGGGCGGCGGGCGGCGTCGCTGAACTTGGCCCCGAGCGGGGCAAGCTGCTGTGGTGGCGGTTCAGAGTAATTCAAGAAAAACGTAGTTCACGCAATTGGGAAGGGGAGAGGAAAAGTGTTGGCTACTTTGTTACGAGAGAAGGGAAGAAATTTAAAAGTTTATAATCCAAAAATCAGTTTAAAGCTCTTTGGAACGACGGACGAAAAGATTTGGAAAATCGTTTTACCAAAAAACAAAAAAGGACAGTATTAATTATATTTCGTTTATACCTGGCTATATTATTTTACAACGCTTCTTACATTTTGTAGCACTGTCAACTGTAAACAGAAAAAGAATGGTTTCTTTATCTGTACGAACGCGTACACGCGAGGTGGAAAAAGATCGTTACAAAATGATGTGAAGTACGAACAGGCCATAATTACTCTTTTTGTGTGAACGTGTTTAACTCCTAAGGCAAACGCGCACTCCTTACTTGTTAAATGCACGAGACTTCAACTGCACCGAACCACACCTGTTCTCATTAAAAATTCAATGCAAGAGCTTTTCAGGCGTGGGCAGGACATTTGCTGACACATGTTGGTTAAGAAAAGCGTTTTTTTGCATTTAAATCGGGTAGAGCAAAATTATTAAACAAATTGTTCCAATTTGAAGATACGAGAGACTTTCCCCGAGTGAAAAATGTTATTTTCATTGTCATTGTCATCGGTCATTTGATTACAGTTTTGCAACGAACAGGAATAACTTTGTATTTTTACCATATTCCTTTTGCGTTTATTTCTTAGTTTGTGAGAATAATACAGACTGTTGTGCTTTTTAAGTTCGAATGTTGAACTATTTCCTCTTCAAATAGGGCTCCCTTCAATCAACTGAAAATGATGGTCCTCCTACGGAATCTTTGAATAATCTGGATATGACGCAAGCGACGAGAATGACACGGAAGCGATAGTATTTATAAATTTTATGTAATATAATCTAGATTCTTTCCCAATTTAGTCTAAAATAAACAGGAGCATTATGCGGTTACGGAAAAAAAAATCTACCAACTTCCGCGTATCTTCCAAGATTGCTGAAGTCATTTGCCTTAAGTGTCAAGTTACTCATCATGAGGTTGTCGGTTGTGTCAATTTACTAAGAATGTCTATTGTGCACAGTGCCGTAACGTTTCTCTTCGTGAACAGACCCACAGCCATTTAATAAAGTAAAAATAATATTCAGCGATGAGATAAAAGTACCCGGTTTTTACGCAGAGAAAACAAAAAATTTGCGAACAATTAATATGGACACGAAAACTATACCCTGAAATGCTTTAACGTGTTCTAAAGCATAGTTTGACAACTCGTCCGCGAGCGACCGGTCGCTCGCCACACCGTATCTTCTAGCTCTGGCAGACACTTTAGTGAAGGCCGTTCTTTGGTATTTTTAGTTGGCACTATCACTGCAGGAAGGCAGTACGTAACAAATATGAGCGTTCACCGTTTACTTCAGAGTAAGACAATCTAGGCCATTTCATGAACCGTACAACAGGAAATGCGAGACCAAACGATAAATTGAGATAAGACAGTTCAAATGCAAGTATAATGCTTCTTCGCATTTGCTAAAAAATGCGATTGGTGCCTCAACCCTACCAAGCGAAGTAAGAGGTTTTATTTTTTGGGGACCGTTATGTACACTTATGGATCAGTTATTTTTTGGGATTATGCGTTTTTGTTACATAATTTAACATTTTTATGAAAATAAAAATGCCGTATTACGTAAGCACACGAGGCCCCTTTCAAAAATTTCAGGGGAGCCACGACCTCCTTGCCCCATCCCCCGTGCGTAGTTTCTTCGGAATTCGAAGACAACTAAAATTTGGAAAATATTTTTTTCTTCTTGCAAAACGTTTCACTATTACTTTAAAATGTTTTGACTTATCTAAATTGATAGATAGCTGCAAGAACTACACGATCCTTGGGACCCGAGATATTAATGAAATATTTGCAGACACGATTTGTCTTTTATATACATTAAAGGTACTAAGCAAATAACGAATGTCATATTTTTTAGTAATTCATATTTCGAAGATGATCTGTAGCATATCGTTCCTTTAAGAAGCTCGCCAAGATACACACGATGCCGACATAATGCTCCTTCCCTTACTTATTACTTTGACGTTTCGAGTAACAGTGGGGGCAACCACATCCATATTACTCCGTCTGTTGCTTTCGCTTTCCGGTTAAATCCAGCAAGGCGCTGATTGATCTTCGGGAGAACAATCTGAGGGAACACAGCAACTGGGCCGTCGCCGCTAATCAAGCCCTTCGCAGGACTGGGATGGACAGTCTCTGAGGGCAGAGTCGTCAAGCAGCCTGTTCGCCAGCAAGCGCCTCGACTCCGACACATGGCCGCCACTGAATTCCGCAGGCCACAGCCAATGTGGGCCGTGCTTTCCGAATAGACACAGCCACCGCTCCCCGCTCCGCCCCGCCCCGCCCCGCCCCGGTTACTTAACGCGGGCGAAGGTTCAGGTGCGCTGGGGCGCTGCCAGCGGAGAAGACAAGCTCTGCGGAGAAGGCACTAGCCCCCTCCCCCCCCCCACAAAATAGAGAGCCGTCACGAATTCAAATGGAACTTTGTTAACTTTAGTATTTATCGTCGGGCCACACTGGGGGAGACATCTCGAAACTCGTTATTTTGCAGAAGAAAGATTTTATCTTGAGTGGATCTGTTGATGTCGTGACAAAGATTTTTTCTAAATTTACCAGAGGTAATTCGTTCAAAATTGTGCGATGATATGAAACTCCTATTCGATAATTCATTATAATGAATAGTATAATTTAATGTATTTAATACTAAATTTGAACTTGTTTTCACATCAATATATTCTTTATTATCGGTAAAAGGCTCTCAAATTGGAGTCCGTGGTCTTTGAGGCGACTGCCAAATTATTCTAGGGAGAACCTGAAGAGACTCCCAGGTGAAACTTCCAGCTATTTGCGATTATTCGACGGAAGAATTCAATTTAGTTCGTCTGATATTTGTTATAGTATTTTAGACACTGCGTTCTTGCAATCTAACAGCGTGTGTATCGAATGTTAGGTCCACTTACGTTCCGAATGTCTGCATTTTATAAAGAGGAAACTATCAATTCCCGCTATCGATACAGAAAAGACGTCCACATCCCGCTCGAAACAGAGTGCAAGTCTCCCCAAACAGCATGGGGTTAATCACCGAGGAATGGTTCACTATACTTTCGTACGAATATCCTATTATGTTTATCACATGATCATAATATGACCAATTGCTTCCTTTGGTGTGAAAAACCAGAGCAAGCCAATTATGAAAATTTATACATGTACGAAGACTGAACTTAGGTAAGTGGAACCATTACATTTTCATTACAAACATTCCGGGCTGTTTTCTTCTCTATTAAACGAAACGCGTTGGTTGCCGCTCGGTACACGCAAACTCAAAAACCCAAAACCACCAAAACGGTCTTCAATCAGAACAAGGCGTAACGAACAATCGAATCTTCCTGGGAGGCACTCTGTTTCGTCACGGGCTGTGTTCCGGAGCGGCAGAACATTTCCAACTGCCGCTTCATTTATTTTCAAGTTTCAGAAGTTCTTGGCGCATGCCGTGCGTCCTTGATAAACTATTTTAATACGACGGTCCTCAGCTGGACTGACTCCGAGCGCGGCCGGCCCGCCCGCCCGCTGCCCGCATGGCGCTCGGACGGCGGGCGCTGCGCGACTTCCGCGCAGCTGACGCATTTCCCGGCTGCAACTCGAGAGCGCGCGAGCGGGCAGGCGGGCGGGGGGGGGGAGGGGGGGGCTCGACCGCCAACTGGTTCATACTGGAGACTTTTGCAAGCCGTGCAGCATGATCTCGTATACGCCAGGCATTCGCTTCGGAGCATGTGCGCATACGCTAATGTTACGTTAGGGACCACGATGTTCCACCTGATGGATTATCAAGTCAAAGAGCGTGAATGATAAACGATACTTCTAATGGAAGTGGTTCCAACGTGCAACGGTAATGGATGCCGGTATCGATCGTAAACTGTAAAATCTAAAACGAATTATGAAACACCATAAGAAAAAATATAATGTACGATCTCTGGAATTTAGTGATGCCCATACCAGTTAGCAATGCCCATACAATTCGGATCAACTTCCATTATGGCAAAGTTTCATAACGAAAACTTTGTGCAAAATGCTATCAGTTCCTGAATCGTCAAATGTAGTTGTCAGCTAGCAGTTTACCAGTTTACATTGCGAAAAAAAGCCTCAGTTACGCTAACACAAAATTTTAAGACCGTTCATAAAATGGGAGGATTCAACATTCAATATTTTTTCAACTCTTTGTATCGTTCCGCAAGAATCATCTAGCTTGAATTGACCTTTGAAAAATAAACTATTTTGAGGGGGTGGAGGAGTTTGAAATATCCTAATGCTCAACACAAATATAGTAATTGAGATTAATTGGCAATCGGAGCGCATAATTACGAAATGATTGAAATTAATTCTCGGGTCCTAATATTACCGACAGAAGATCAATGGTATTTTGCTCCCGATATGAAAATAGTTTCATCTCATTTCCTTCTACACATCGTTTTCGAATTTCCTTAAACAATTATCACTTTAGATGGTCTATGATTGAACATAGACAACCTTAAAAGTTGAATGTTTGTAACGACTTTCCCAAAAATTTGCTTAGAAGCCACATGGGAAAAGACATGGACATCCGCTAGCTTTCGTCATTTGGGAGTTTCCTCTGAAGTCTCCAGTAGATAAAAATAGCGAAATCTTACGCTATTCATCATTTTCGGGGTCTCATCACGTCAGTCCGCGAAAGTAGAAGCGTTCATTTATTTATTTTGAGAGATGACACTCTTCATTACTCAATTTATAACGTTCTATAACCAGAGATGGATTTATGTAACGAATTTCGTACGTAACCATTTCAAACACATTAGAAAACGTAAAGAGGGCCTACAAAAGGGAGTTACATAACTCTCTCGTATGCTCCACATTAGTTTCGGAAACGGGCCAACGACTGTTGGTTCCCCTCCAAATGGGTCTGTCTGCTGGACAATATAATAATAATACCTACGCAGTTCCACGCGAAAGACGTCCCGAATCGCGGCACGGGGTACACAAAGCGCTTCGCACACCGGAATTTCCAGGTGTTTTTTCAACCGCAACCCACCACCCCTCGCTTCCTGGGTGGAGAGGAGAGAGGGAGAGGGCGAGGGCGAGGCGCGGGGCGGGGTGCAGCGTGGCATGGCGGCGTTCGGCGGACAGACACAATTAGGTCTGGCGGCCGGGGCGTCGCGACGCCTGCCGCCGTCACCGCCGCCGCAGCAGCGCCAGGGCATGTAAAAATAACCGCGCGCCTCGTCTCGCGCGCCAGCGCTCGCGTCGCCCGGCATCGCCCCGAGCCCCGCGCCCCGCGCCTCCACGCCCCGCGCTGCGCCGCCAGCGCTGCCTGCCTGCCGCTGCCCCTCTCGACGCGAAACCACTGTCTGCCAAGGGGACGTTTAGACTTTTTTTATTTTTGTTATCTCACTGTGACTCGGGCGTTTAGAGCAATGGGGCGTAAACCAGGAGACCCCAAGTTCGATTCCAAGGTGAGGTAATTGATACAATTTTATTTCAATTTGAACGATTCGAAGCCCAGCTGTTCGTATGAAGGATCTGCTGTCTGAATAAGCAATTCACCTCCTTAATACTCCAAATACAGTAGAATGAGGGCTCAAGAGAATTTGTGCGGATAGTGAAGGGAGGTAGTCTCTTAGATAGTGATGTTACATATTGTGATGAACGCGTTTTAAGAGTGATTTGCCGGAGCCGAATCGTCCATGCACAGTATTTGCATCCGAATGGATACCTAGACCAAAATAATTTATCTTTTAGACTATTGCAAAGGATCAGAAGCCCTCGTCAAAGTCTGCGTGCAAGGGCTATCTACCGATATGAAGCAATGTTATCTAATACTACTTGCAGTGTGCAGTGCTCCGCACAGACACTCCGTCTGGCAGGAGTCGGGCGTCTGGGGATCGAAGCAACCCCACCCCCGGCTGGCAACGCCCCCGCAGCACAGCCAAGTGCCCCGACGCACAGGGCGCGCCGAACAAATACACCGCCCCGAGATGCTCCTCACTTAATTAGCGAGTGAATCAGACTGGACCTTGGGATACTGAGCGCGCGTTAAGCAACGCGATGGTGCGATGGGGCTCGCGTAACAAGAGTGCGAAAGTCCACAACAGACGGCGTCCACGACACTAGCTCGCCCCCCTCCCTGGTGTTTTATATAACCTAACATGGAACAGATCGTCGCACTAGTTTTGACGAAAACTTTGGGAAGAACGAGAGAAACCAGAAACATTTAGTGGCAAGGCAGGAATCCCCCCGACACATTGGCGTTTATTTTTTCAACTTCTGTTTACATCCAGGACCTTGGTGTAGATCTCCGAGGTTGAACCCGCCTCCACTTCTTTAGCTGATATCATGCTGCATATTGAAAGAACAGGAGGGGGAATCAACATTAATGTTTTTATACATTAATTTATTTTTAATACATTCAGTTATTAATCATAGCAATATTCATAATAGTTTTTTTTCTAGAACAAAAAATATTACGTAAAGAAGTTTCATTGACCTTTCGGTATTAATAGTAAACTTCAATCGATGAGTTTTGCACGTTTCGACGAGATCAAAAAGCGTTTGAAATTTCGCATGTAGACGCCACACGTGTGCTTTGGGCAATTCCTACACATTCGTTTGCGTACACGAAGTTAAAAATATTCACATTTTAATAGGAAAACTATTACATTACATTATTTACACGACCCAACTTTTTCTTGCGTGATTCTTTTGTAAAAGATGGGAAGTTCAGTATTACTGCTTCAGAAGCCCTCTCCGTTTCCTGTACTCGGAATCTTTGCGGGACAGCAACTCCATTTCCGGACAGAGCCCATCGCTTCGGCGCCTGAAGTAGGTCACTGAGGAACTGCCATTTCTGAGGAAGCAGGGAAAGAAAGAGAAAGAAAGAAAAGCCACGATCACCGTGGGCGGCCTGAGAACCCGACCAGCTGGAGACAAGCTAGAGGAGCAGCGGGGTCCACCATCCTCTTTGCTGAAGCACAATTCCCTCCTCTCCTCTCCAACCCTCCTGACGTGGCCGTACTTTTCTACCGAACAGCCAGGGCACAGAGAGGCGGGGGCGTCCCACAAATCACAGAGCGCAGTGGTCGAAGGCCCGGGCAGCGGGGGCGGTGGCGGCGGCGGCGGCCGCGAGGGCAGTGGTCACGGGCCAACTTAATTACGGCCGACGCCCGGCTCCAGAAAAACAGCTAGTTAAAATTAATGCGGGTTAAAAAGGCATAGGCTGCCGGATTTTCTCGCGAATCACGGAAGCTGTTTCACGGCGAGTCCCGAGGCTTTTTCCTTTTCAGCAGCCTCTTTACTTTTGCTTTACTATGAACGGCCATTCCCCTCTTCGTTAGCGAAATACTATTTTACAAAAAGTACGAAGAGACATTTTTTATTATTCACGGCGAAAATGCACAATAAAAAGTCTTCTCTGGCACTAAAAATAATAACTTATTACATCTTAAAGAAAAAATGCTGGCAAAAATTGAAGAAAATAGAGTACACGAATTAATAAAAAGTTACAGGTTTTTCACACGTCCCCCTAAGATGAAATGAATTGCAGAAAGTAAACGGGCGTCAAGGAAGTTCGGAAATCGACATAAAGAATGTTCTCTACTTTGTGATACACATTTGTAAAATTTCTTGGAAGGACTGCGACAATGCAAGTACAACGTTAAAACAAAAATCACGCCCTAAAGCATTTATGCACGCGAGCGCGCGTGAAGTAAGTAATACGGGCGAAGGAGCTCTGGGCAAACAGCACGACTTCCGCACACCGCGTCGCGATTCCAGTCGAGTCGACCCTCCTACAGCCGATTAGCTATCGCGCCCCCTCCCTCCCTCCCTCCCGCGCGCTCTGCGTGGCTTCGGGGCGCCGCGCGGAAAGTCACCGCCCACGCATACGAGGGCCCCCGCACGGGAGAAACCTTGCAGCGCGCCGGCCCCTGTCGTAACAATGTAAAAACTCCAATTTTCATCTACGCACTAATTGCACACGTAATTTAAGATTTAAAATGGTATTTCCTTATTTTATACCAACACTAAATTATATTACTACAACTTCAAAGGTCGATGCTTTTCTATCTGACCCTCACCACCACACTGCCACACAATATGGGTAGAAAATGCAATTTGAAACCAATGTGGAAGCAAGCATTCGCTATATCATACAGTAATTGAAATCAACTGCAACTTCTCTGCCAGGTTTGAGGCAACAGAAAAAAATGTTTTTATTAGAATCGAACTCGAGACCAAGTGAACAGAAGGGAACTCGCTATCGGATAGAAACTAGGAATGTAGTGAATTATACCACACAAATATTACTGTCCGATACAACATTACTAATAGGCTATTATCAATAGGATTAGTACTAAAGAAGTGCTTAAAAATCGTACTTAAAATGTATAAGATATATTGAAGACATGCACAAGGTCATTTCTGAGCTTGATTTTCCTCGTGCTATATTTAAATTGGTGAATATTTTTCGATTATTAACCTGTTCTAGACGAAAATACGAGAGACTTGTTTGATCGGATGATGGCAGACCTCTTAAGTAGTATCTTCATTGATAACACAGAAATATTACGTCAACTTTTTGTTTGTTGGGAGTTCTCCACTCTACAATGAAACTGGGTCGATGGGATGGGACAACAAGAAAAAGCTGACCCAGAAAAAAATTTTAGTGTCAGGACCACTGGAGAAAACCCACATCCGAGGCAAAAATGACAATCAATTGCGCATTTATGTCCATGAAACGCGAGGTTAACTCCCACATACAATGCACACCCAGCTCTCCAGAGTAAGCAAGAAACTGGCAGCCAGCGCATGGAACAACAGCTCACAAGGAAAACAGATTTCTCTCGTCACGCTGTAACGCGAAGCACGTAATTGCTTGCGGCTGGGAACTCTTACTTTCAAGGTTCTCCGCGGAACATTTCCTACTGCTCACCTCGTTTCACACAGCCAAGCCGTCGGCCAAGGAATTATTAACTAGAAGTGCGCGAAGCGTTAAGAATTGCATTCTTGCTACTCGCGAAATCGCTCAACGATCTCCATAGACCCACGCCAGCGGCCCGCACCGCCCGTGAACGAATAAAAAAAAGTTTCCAAGAAGTTACGATACGGATTAAACTGCAAAACAGAGTTCGTTCTATTCCCCTGGTATGACGCATACAATTCCAGGTTCGTCGTCTTCCGAGAAATAAACAGATCTATGTTAACGAACGAGCAAATTGGGAAACGACAAGCAAATTTATTTTCCACTGTGCATCCTTTTCCCCCCAAGAATACGAAGACATCCAGTACAGGCTTTCGTGTCATACAGAAATATTAATTACAAATTGTAGTTCATCATCCTGATGAATGTGAATAGAATAGTGGGTGGACAAATTTAACAAATTTATCGGAAAAGGACCGCACCAATCAGGCCATTATTTACAGACATTCGCTCGTCAGTGACAAGACCAACAATTGTCTACGTGACGGAAGTCGGCAACCCTTAGGTTTGCCAAAATACTTTCTCGCGAGCGGGCGGGTGGGTGGGTCGATGAACCACTCGGCCGCCGCGTGGCACGCCGGGCGCACGGCGAGTGGCCTGCGCCAAACGCTCCCGCACGCGCGCGCGCGCCGGTATTTGCGGATCCACTGTTTGCGCTCGCGTCGCGACGCGACTCGACTCGACTCGCCCCCGACGGCGATAACCGCTTCTGGCCAGCGGGAGCAGGATCGAAGCGGGGCGCGGCGGTGGCGACCGCCCGCGCATGGGCGAAGTGGGGCGCGGGCGGCAGGCGGTGGCGAAGACCACAGCGGAGGTCGCTGACGCCCACGGGCCCCCCCAACACCGCCCGCTCGAGGTGAGCTGGCAGACGAAACCCAACCGAGGCACCTCTTGTCGACGCCAGCGCGGCGGCCGGCGGGTTGCTGACGCTGCTCTGATGCCAACGACTAGAGATGAGCACACTACTTTTTTTTTTCCTTTCTTCTTTTTTATCAGGGCAGCCTACTTCCTTACCCTCGACGCGAATTAAGGTTCGCAAAGTTCTCTCTATTGCGAAAGGAAGCGCTGGCATTATATAAGTGGCTCCCAATCTTTATGAACCCGCGGCGCGATTTTTATTCTCTGAGTACACACCGAGTACCGTCCAAGCATAAAGAAAGGTTATGGGCGTCATCTCAATCAAAACGCTTTATACGAGTATAACCTGAGTAGTATATACAATTGGGAGGAATTTACTAAATCTTAATACAAAAACATACGGATAATACAATTCACAACGGATTTTTTGGTATTGCTTTCAGATGTCCTACAGTACGATATAATATAAATTTTTGTAGTTATATTTAATATTTCAGTGTGAATTTTTTTCGGTACTTTACATTGAAAAAAACATTAAAGTGAAACGCAAATACGTATATGTATCGAGCAAAAAATTTAAATAAACGTAATTAAAATGAATTTTCTTCCGTCTTCTGGCAAATCCCTCTGCATACCGTAAGGAGAATATAACACTGGTTGAATGTATTTGATCAATCGGTTTCGAGATCATCCTTTCCTAACAATGTAAGTATTCTAAGAATTACGTAACCTAATTTAAATTTATCATAAGACCATCTGGCTCCTTTAACGTGGGCACAATTCATGCTACAAAGAAGCTTCAGAAATCAGGTTTGCGCATCAAATAGGTTTTACCACGTGCAGTGCACCTTATATATAATTACAACTATTTGCAAAATTTGCTTATGCTGAAATGATCACCTGCTTCAGGATATATTGCCGACTGGCTTCCCCCTATTCAATGAGGGCAATGGTAAAAAAACATTATCTAAATAAACATTAAAAACAGCATAGTAATTATTAGAAAGATAAATACAATTATTTATTTGGAATATTCAAATATTTAATATATACTATTGACGCTAACACAAGGTACGTGCGGAAGAACAGATTAAACGTCAAAAAGTATTAATTTTACTGGATGGAAGCTAGAAATGACAAGTACATTTTTTATTCTAAGGTTTCTGTAACTAAACGTTTTCGGTGGGAGGTACTATATACATACTTTGACGGAATTGAAACAAAACAGTCCCATCGAGAAACATCGTGCGTCATTTCAGACCAAGAACCCTTCTTCTCAAGAAGAAGGGTTAAGAATCGACAAACAGCGGATAACGAAACGGAGCCCCTCTCTAGATGCACGCGGAGTGGACTGCTCTCCAAGCGTTATCTGCGCCCCCGTCTCTTTCCCCAAGAGCCTATTTCCCTGGCGGGTGACCCGATTCCGCCACTCCACGCAACGCCTTCGCCGAGATGCGCGGAGGTGACGCTTCCTCGCGGTGTCCTTTTATCTCCGCGAGAGTGACGCAAGGAGCTCGCGGTCGCCGCCATCGGCGGTCGAAGAAGGAAAGTCCCGGCCAGCAAAGGCCGAGCGGGGTGGAGCCGGGCCGAGCGGGGTGGCGCCGGGCCGAGCGGGGTGGCGCCGGGCCGAGCGGGGTGGCGCCGGGCCGAGCGGGGTGGCGCCGGGCCGAGCGGGGTGGCGCCGGGCCGAGCGGGGTGGCGCCGGACCGAGCGGGGTGGCGCCGGACCGAGCGGGGTGGCGCCGGACCGAGCGGGGTGGCGCCGGACCGAGCGGGGTGGCGCCGGACCGAGCGGGGTGGCGCCGGACCGAGCGGGGTGGCGCCGGACCGAGCGGGGTGGCGCCGGACCGAGCGGGGTGGCGCCGGACCGAGCGGGGTGGCGCCGGACCGAGCGGGGTGGCGCCGGACCGAGCGGGGTGGCGCCGGACCGAGCGGGGTGGCGCCGGACCGAGCGGGGTGGCGCCGGACCGAGCGGGGTGGCGCCGGACCGAGCGGGGTGGCGCCGGACCGAGCGGGGTGGCGCCGGACCGAGCGGGGTGGCGCCGGACCGAGCGGGGTGGAGCCGGACCGAGCGGGGTGGAGCCGGACCGAGCGGGGTGGAGCCGGACCGAGCGGGGTGGAGCCGGACCGAGCGGGGTGGAGCCGGACCGAGCGGGGTGGAGCCGGACCGAGCGGGGTGGAGCCGGGCCGAGCGGGGTGGAGCCGGGCCGAGCGGGGTGGAGCCGGGCCGAGCGGGGTGGAGCCGGGCCGAGCGGGGTGGAGCCGGGCCGAGCGGGGTGGAGCCGGGCCGAGCGGGGTGGAGCCGGGCCGAGCGGGGTGGAGCCGGGCCGAGCGGGGTGGAGCCGGGCCGAGCGGGGTGGAGCCGGGCCGAGCGGGGTGGAGCCGGGCCGAGCGGGGTGGAGCCGGGCCGAGCGGGGTGGAGCGGGGCAGAGCCGCGCGATGTGGTGCGGAGCGGATGGTGGCGGTGGCATGAGCGGGGCTTATCGCGTCGCGCACGGCGAGCTATGGCGTGGCGGGACGGGAAGCTGCGGTGAGGCGGGAATCTTGGCGGGGCCGATAAACGCACACAGCCTATGTAGTACATGCTGCTCGCGACCCTCGGTTTGGCGGTTTGCACGCCAAGCTCAACCACTGACCACGCACCTCCGAAAAACTTCGGCCTCTAAGATATTTCGTCTTGGGGCCCCCTCCTGCTTGAAAGAGGAGACTGCAAGAGCTCAGCGTTCGAATATTGCAAAACAGTTGCCACCATTGTTCTTCGTGAAATTTACTAAAATGTATATACACTCAATTTTATTTGACCGGTAAAAGCAAAAATAAGTTCTGTCAAACACCCATTACTCAACGTCTTAGCAAGAATAGAATGGGCAGAACTTATCTATTATGACAAAAATTTCAAAAATCTGTAACCTAATACCATTTACTTTGCCAATTAGAAAGAATTTAAGTTTTTTATATCATGCATGCAATAGTTTAAGACTAAAATGTCTTGTCCTTTACACGAAATGTATGGATTATTCAGATCTATGTGTAGATTAAAAATTCGCGTTTGTATCTTTCGTTAGTGACCGACTAAAGTAAAACCTTTTTAAACAACAAAATTACAACTCTTTTCGAAGTAATTTCAAGTTTGCTTAAGAATATTAAAATACTTCTCTTTGCGTTGTCAGGACAAGAAAATTAGTTTCGTTGGGCGTAGAAATAAGAACACAATTTTAATAACTCTCGATATTGCGTATTTTTTCTAAAATTGAGAAATCCGTTGCGAATAAGTTTCAGACCCTTTCTCTCTTCAACAAAAAAATATCTATATCAGCGAACATTTTCTAGATAGAGTGAAAACGAAGCTCAGGGCCTACTTTACGCTCTCTCACACACTGTCAAATTAATCGCACCCAATCAATTGCACATCAGTGATGGACGGCGCGCGCTTGATTGACGCTCGTTGAGCGACATAAGCGGACTGACATTCTCAACACAACCGCCGCAAAATTATTTTACACTGCGCACAAACAACCCCACAAATCCCGAGCAAGTTCCTCCTGCTGTTGATACAGGAGGGGCTAGTAAATAGACAAACGTTCGGTGGGTTCTAAGCTCTTCCCTGAACACACGCAAAGCCGTAAAAAAAGCTTTTCGGTCCGCTTTCGGAGGGACGAGAGAGCGCGGACCTCCCCTTGCATTATTTCGACCGGTCGATATCCGTTGGCTCCCGCCCAAGTACAGCGGGACCGCGGGGCACGAAATGGAGCAAAGAGAGAGAGAGAAAGAGAGAGACGGCGACAGCCATTATGGTCCCCCACAAATCATTACTAACTTCCAGCCATTTATGGAAACTTAACTCTCTGCGATAAAAACTATAATTATTATTACATCAGATTTAATTACGATGTGACACCAATTACAATATTCTGTTGAAATCTCAGCATATCGCTTACACTCTGGCACGAAGATTTTAAAAATATTTCTTTCCATTAAACATACGTAAAAAATCTACCATATACTCCCACAAAACTTATGTACAGAAAAGTTACTCTGCGAGAGGTTAGTTCAACGAAGTTTGAGGGCCAACCGAAAAGAACCAGATTTTTTTAAATTCCAGACAGACTGATAAGTGTTACATGAATCCTTCCCCGCTTTGTTTCAGCCATCGACAATAGCAACAAGCGTATGGTTACATTGTAAGATAGGTCAAGAATACCTAAGATTAGTTTAGTTCCCCGTCTCAATTACATGTAAATCCAATATAAACAAAATAAAAATATCGCTTCCACCACCTTCATTACTATACGCATTTCCCAAGGAGTTCAGATATTCCTAAATTATACATTCGATACTATCGCAATACATTGGAGCTCACGAAAAATTCTGAAATTAAATGTATCTTGCGTTGTAACCATTATTCTTCCGAATTGTCTTAAATCGATTTCGAAACAAAAAATACCCTCTTTCGGCGCTCAATTTCAATCTCAATTTCAAAACTTGGGATTCAAAAGCTACGGGACTGGAAATATCTGATATATGAAACAAATGTATTTATTTCCAGGGGTAGGTTTGCGAACAAAACCGCTCCGTGGCCAACTTAACCGCCACGACCCCCCTTCGCTTTGGACCTGCTAACCGGTCCATGCAGTGCAATATAATGGAAAGGCCCAGTGAGCGAGCGAGTGAGTGAGCAGGGGTCGGGCTCCGAACTCCCAAGACCGCGCGCGTATTCGCTTGACGGGGGAGTGAGCGGGAGGGAGGAGGGGAGGTGGAGGGAGGGCGGAGGAGAGAGGGGCGAGGGCGCGGGCACTGCGCGGGGCGGTGGCGAGGTCGGGGCGACGGCGGAGGAGAAGGGGGAGGGGAGGGGAGGGGGAGGGGAGGGGAGCAGCGCGTGCGCGTGCGTGGGCGTTGGGTGAGAGGGCTAGAGAGCGGTCGATGACGGCGTCCATGCGGGGAGGGAGGCACAGGAAAACGGAATCTCTTACTGTTCACGAATCAAATTACCTGATACTAAGAAATAAGTTTTCGAAATTACGAAATAAGCAGTAAATACACACGCATAAAATACCTCATCCATTTTAACAGAAAGAAATGACCCATTGGCTATTTTACATATTTAAGAAAATGTAAATTAAGGTTATATTTTTTTAAATAGTCTTTTCGTATTGAAAACCATACATCAAAAGTTATAAGTATATATTTACATTACGTGGCAAATTACAAATCTTTTTTTTTTTTTTTTTTTTTTACTCTTGGGTAATAACCGGTCCGAAGACACGAGGTGTAGGTCCTGAAGTGTTGACAGGAAAATAAAGCTATCAATTCTTTGCCCTATTTTCAAAATTAAAAATGTTCTTCGTTGGCTAGCAATATCCTATAGAGTATATTCTCTCACACAATTGAATTGTCACATAGAAGATCATGAAAATACTTAAGAGCTCGCCAACTAACAATAGATGTACTAATAACCGATCATGGTATAATGTTCAGACTAATTTAATAATTGAAAAATCTTATGAAACGGGTTTGGAATAGAAGTTCTGCTACCTTTATTTTCACACTAGTGACATCCCTGGATTGATGGCCAGTGTGGTGGGGCCGTAAAACACTCCCCCTCCCCTATTCCCTCAGTAGCTATCGAGCTGTACCTCGAGTTCTTCATCGCGTTCTGAACATTGTGGGAGGAATATGCCATCTTTTCTCTTCGTTCTGTAATGCTGAAGAATATTATTCTCTGAAAACTTTTTTAGAGCCCCTAATAACTTCCGCCTCCCACACCTCTTCGAAAGAACTGGACCATCATCTTCGAAAAAACAATTGCGTCTATAGGAGCACCTTTTTTGTTTCCTGCAGTAAAGACCTTCCGGCGAACCATTTAATTTTGAGGCGATTTTTATTATTCTATTTATTAACTAAAGTGGGATCGAAAGTAGAAAGCGCAGACGAGAAAACACTTGTAATAACGTTAACAGGACTATTGTATTGCTAATAGAAGATCGTCCTCTTGTTCTCTTTAGAACTGGCCGAAAGCAAGTCAAATTCATTTGCAAGCACATGCAGCAAAACGCGCTTAGTTTCAGAGGAAGATCATGAGAGAATGAAAACGCTTCGTGTGTCACAGCGCGTTATCGCACCTCGCATTCCAGTGGCGAGCACTGCCAGCTCTGCCATGACACTCCCCGCCGCCCCCGCCATTCCTTCCACGCCAGCGCCCCCACACGAGAAGCAAGGCGTTTTTCATCGAGGATAACAAAGAGGCGAAAACGCTTCCTCAATAAACCCGACACCCTCAAAAGCGATTCCTCTTCCTGCTCGGGCCGACGGCCAACATCCATCGCGTTTTCCGCCCGAAAGAATGAGCTCAGGTCTCCCTTCGCCATTCTACTCTCAGAGAATGGGGAAAAAAATTTATCTCTAAAATCGAGTGATTCTTCTCCTCTGGGGAAATTACTTATCACTAATTATGAACAAACTTAAAAAAAGTCAACGAATAGGCCATTGACCTTGACCGATTACAAAATTCTCGTGCTTGCCAAGCTGATCATTAAAATCAGGATAGAAATGAATAGATTGAATACGAGACTAATGAAACGTCCGATGTTCCACATTTTCCTGGTCATAAATTTTACATCCAGAGACAGGAAACCGAAGAAAACCTCCGGAGTAAACAACCTGCTGTCTTGTCGAAAACTGTCGCAGCGGGAGGGCGGTCGGTGGGTCGGTTGGAGGAACCTGCTGTAGGGGCCCTCGTGCTGCACGGCACGTGCCAGGGCTTTCAGAGGGCTGACAAAATGCACCAGGGGGGCGCTCCCACCGCCCGACTGTCCCCCTCTAGGGAGAGTCAACACGAGAACCTTTTCAGGGGAGCCCCGCCCACGGCGACGACGGAGGTCCTCCGTGATGTTTTTGGAGAAAAGCGACCACTCCCCCCTTCGCAACCTATCGCGGAGTGCACTTCCAGAATGCCTCCGATCTTTGAAATTCCAACCCGAACAAACAATATCATGTCAATAAAATACAATATCAGGGTACAATTCGGGAATTATAACATTAACTCCTCATGCTGCATTACAAAATACTGCTCTATGAGAATAACTTACTAAAAAATTTCCATGAAAGAAGGACTAAATACGGATACAGCTAAATATTCTTATTCCCTAACCAACAAAATTGGCAAATTTGAAATTTTTCAAATCTAATGGGAACAACGCAATTCAATCTTTAATGTTTTCCCATTTTCTGGCTTATTAGGGGACTTCAAAGCTTCTTCTGTACGGTAAGATACTCGCAAACGATGATTTAAATAGAATCGTGAAAGAAAGAACGTATTGTATGCAAAATTTGAAGAAATTCGATTAATATATAAAACCGGTTTGACTGGATTCAGCAATGCCCGAAACACGTACTTCCTCTCAAGCAAATGGCGGGATATTTGAATCTTGAAACGGCCTGGCATAGTACCAAAAATCTCAAACGTTTTTGTTTTGAATTAGTAGCTTTTTTTTCTTTTAGTTTAGTTATCAGAGAATCACTAGTTATCATTAGAGGAAAGTTATCAAGTGGAAGTAAAATTAAAATGGCCCCTTCCCCAATTTACCTTCTCGAAACTACAGAGAAGTATTTTGTTCTCGCATCACAAAAAATAACCTTTCATACGCAGGGGGGAGAGGAGATGAAATAAAACTTATGGATTCACGGTTTAGTAGGATTTTTTAATGAAGCTGAGGGGCAGTACAACGTACGTCCGTCGCGCTAGTGGCGGCACGGCGGGGATGCGCGAAGAGAGAGAGAGAGAGAGAGAGAGAGAGAGAGAGAGAGAGAGAGAGGACATGGGCGGAGAGCGGGGACGGTGATGGGGCGTGGGCGGGGAGCGGCGGGGCCTAAGCAGGAAGGCGAGGGCGAGGGCGACCGTGACCCGCCCCGCCCCGCTCCGTTCCGCTCCCGCTCCCTCCGCGCCCCGCCACGCCCGGACCTGCATCGCCCGGCGATCCGCGGGACACTCCAACGGCCGCAGGCGGCGGGGAGAGGCGGGGCGGGGATGGCGGCGGTTACATAACCGGGTCGCTAGTGACGTCACAGCCATTGATTCGCGGCGTGACCGGGCGTGCGGGCTCTGCGAACGCGCGAGGGAAAAGGGGGGCGGCCGCGAGGGGGGCGACTGAGCGTTTC
This sequence comes from Gryllus longicercus, assembly GCA_038098605.1. NCBI lineage: Eukaryota > Metazoa > Arthropoda > Insecta > Orthoptera > Gryllidae > Gryllus > Gryllus longicercus. Next base: position 53,616 of record JAZDUA010000223.1, on the reverse strand, counting down.
GCGAACGCGCGACGGGAAAAGGGCGATTCCAATCCACTCCGCTCGACTCTACTCTACTTGACTCGATTCAACTCGCGCCTCGACTTGCGAGAAAAACCGGGTCGCGACACGACGCACCGAGCTTCGCCTCGGTAGCTCACGCACCGGGGCCAAGGGAGGGGCAGCCGAGGCACGCACGCGCACGCACAACGCCTGAGGTTCACGCCCGCCGCACGCATGTACCCGCACTCCCACCCTCCCTCCTACACGCCCACACTCGCGTACGACACGTCAGGCAAGAGACAAAGGAGAAGGGCAGGATAAGCGCTACCGGTTCCCGCAGATACGACAAAACCTGTTTTGTCCGGCCCGAGGAGGAGTGGCCGGGGGCCCGGGGCGATGCTCGCCAACGCCCGGTCGCGCTTCGCGGCCCGGGGCGCGCGCCCCTCGCCAGCAGCCGGCGAAGGCGTTCCCTCCCCACCCGCTGGTCGTGCGGGGGTGGCGCGGGGGGCCGGGGCGGGACGAGGCCGCGGAGGATTCGGCGGAGGCGGCGCGCAGGCGGCGGGTCTCGGTTCGATAAATCAATGCGCGAGTCGGGCGCCGGGCCACGGTGGTGGCGACGCCGACGGCTGCGGAGACGGCGGTGGTGACGGCGGCGGTGGTGGCGGTGGCGACGACGGCAGCGGGGCGAGCGCCCCGATCAATACCGCGCCGCCGGCCGCCCCAGCCGTCGCCGTCGCCGTCGCCGCCCTCCGCCGCCCCCGCACCGCCCCGGGCGAAGCCGGGCCGGGCCGGGCCTCTAGGGCCCCCCACGACCCGGCGGCTCGCCTCGGCGCGGCGCGGTGCGGTGCGCTGGCCCCGCTACCTGCTGGCGTCAGGGCGGCGACGCGCCGCGGAGTCCGTTACACCGACGCGGCAGGTCGCGCGGGCCGACATCTTGGAGCGAGGACTGGGCGGCGAGGCGCGGTGCAGGGGGAGCCGGCGAGGGTCGAAGCGGGGACGGGGAAGCAAAAGGGTTCCTCACCTGGTAGCCGGCACCGCGGGGCAGGGCAGGGCCCTGCTGGCGGCTGCGGAGCGAAAGCCCGAGCGCAGGAGGTACTAACCTTGTCAGCCGGCATGGTGGCGGCTGGCGCGGCGGCCGGCGGGGGGCTGCGGCGGCGCTGGTGCTGGGAGTCTAGGCGACCGCGGCGGGCGAGTTATCCTGTCGCACTGGCTGCCACAGGCGACGTGGAGGCGGTGGTGGCGGTGGCGACGGCGGCGACGGGAGCAGCGGTCGCGGGTGGAGCAGCAGACGAAGGCGTCGAGCACTAGTCCGCCTGGCCGACCTGCGGACGGCGACACACACGCACTCAAAGAGGTGGTCGTCACTCGCGGTGCTGCGGCAGCCTGGGCTCCTGGCGAGGGTGGTCGTTACGTTCACACCGCGCGCGCACAGTCCCACCAGCACACTCCCGGCGCGTGCAGGCTCAGCCGGGCAAGCCTTCGGACTGCTCGCCTGCACTGCAATGGCTTTATCGAGCGAGCGCCGCTGCTGCCGTCGCCGCGCGTCCGAGCGCTGCCTCTGACGTCACACTGCGTCACGGGGCCGCGATGGCGGCCGCCGGCGCTCGGGCGGCGTCGGCAGCGGTCGGGCGCGCTCGGCCCCGGCCGGCCCGGCAGCAGGTGCACGGCGGCGCCGCCTCCCTTCCCTCGGCAAACTTCGTCCCCCGCGCGGCCCCCGCCCCCTCCCCCGCGCGGGCGGCGGCCGCGGGGCCGTGAGGGCCGCCGCAGGGCCCGCGCTGGCCCAGCCTTTGGGCCTCGGCGCGGCCTTTGGGCCCTTACGTAAGGCGCCGGGCCGCGGCCGCGCGGAGGGCGAGGGGGCGGCGGTTGGGGCGGGCGAGGGCTGCTTTAGAGATGCACGAGTCGGAGCCGCCGCGCAGAGCGGCGCCGTGGCGCGCCGCCCGAGATCAATAGGCGGCCCCCGGCGCCGCGGCGCCGCTGCGCTTCTCGGCGCCGCCACCTGCACCCGCCCCGCTTCCGCCCCGCCCGCGCGGCCCCGGGCCACTTGTGCACATTCGAACGATACTTTACGCAGTTGGTCAACAAAATCGCGAAATTGAGTTTTTTTACCCCCCCCTCCTGCCCGTTTGCATAAAATCGTTACACTCCCCTCTCTCAGACGGACGTTTTAAGTCACAGCCCATGAGTGAATCAAAGCAATCTAATTAAAAATTTGCGACATTTAATGCATATTTTATACATCAACGAAATGAACTTGATATTTTAATATTTTGAACATTCATAATATTTTGGTATTATAAAGCATGTTAAAGCTAATATGTATTTAATAAAAGCATTTTATAATGTGAGTTAAAACACAAAATAAATAATGCGAAAAACGTGTGCACGTTACTTTATTTATCAGTTCCCACCCTACCATTGTTCTTTTTCGTCACACTTGAAGGACTCTCGCCCGCCTTCTCTACAACCCAACTTTATTGTTAATAGCCATTGAAAGAAATCTTAAGAAATCGGCACAATCCTTGTATTCTAATGCACTCAACATTAATGATTTAAGAGAGAAAATTTACCCCCGTATAGCGTCTTCGAAACTCATCAGTTCAAAAATTAAGTAGAGGGGAAACCAGAGAGGAGAAAAAATTCCAATTATTAAGCGGAGAGTCAGTAATTGAACATGTCATTTGATGTTTTCAACACTGGATTCCCAACACTCCTTTCACTCTCAGAATATTGATTTCGCTCCCGGTATTCAGAACACTGATATCACCCACTTCGCGAAGCACAATAATGTGCTTTTCCCCCCCTTCAAACACTAGTTTTTAAACCTCAAAACTTTTATTTATATTCTACACATCAGGCGTTTTTGAATGAAGTCAATTAGATCACTTTCCATCTCAAGAGCCGCATCAACATTTATTTCACTGATGATGAATCTCCTATTTCGCTTGAGACTAAGCTACTTGATACTGCGGGAAGTGAAGTGTCTCGGGAGAAATATTCCTTACTCTAAAATATTTCTTTGTGACAGACGATTCCTGAGAAGGGATCACATTTCAATTTCCCATGAAACAATACTAAAGCCGATACTCATATCTGTAATACTTCTTTGAATAAATATCGTGTAAGGGAACACGTGAAAAAACAATTGACTAAACGTATTCCAGAGGTATCAGATCAAACTTCCAAGGACAAAGAATGCGAGAAAATTGAGTGGAAAATGCTTAACAGAAGAACTTCTCTCAGACCAACGAAGGAACACTGAATTCGAGAAAATCGTGCAAAGCAAATGTTCCGTCGATCAAGAGTCGTCCCTGGAACTCCTAGTTTTCACCGAACTGCCCCACTGAGGTAACAAAACAGACATAGGTTGGAACAGGTTCTTGCGCCCGTATATTTACCGTATTGAATAGTCCTCACTCTGTCACAGTTAAGTACTTGTAGCAAGTCAAGTAATCGTGTCGAGGTGACGTATGACGAGATGACGAATTTACTCGTTTAATACGACTACACGCCAACAAGGTCACAACATGGATATCAATTACTGAGCGAAACAAGCCTTCTGTTGCATTTGTCTTGCAATAAACGAAGACCGGGTGTCACAATTAAATTGAATTAATTGTTGGGGAGGAGGAGGGAGGTTGATGGCGAAAGAGCTGGCACATTCACCTTCTGATGGGGCCTGAGTTCGATCTCCGGACTCTCCATGTGCAATTTGTTTTAGACAAAGCGAGTTTTCGGGAGGTTTTCTTGGGGTTCTCCCTTTTTCCCTGACCCATTTTACCATTTCTCTTATCTTTCACCTTATTATCATTATCGCTATCATCTCACTATCTGAGCGGTTGAATTTAGAAGTTGAAAGGTCCATAATTTCTAGTGAACAAATCAAATCAACTCATTGGAATGAAGATAAAAGACTGGAGCATTTACTAGACAATTAAATTAAAGGGATCAGTTGAACAAAAAGCTACCCCACATTTTTTTGTGAAATTGTGTTATTAGTATTAAATATAATTCAAATATTATTTTCGAGTAACTGTTATTTAAACCCAGTATGAACGTATGAAAGTATACTTTTAAAAATATAAAAGCCCCTTGTTCTACTGAGCCGTTCAATTCATTTGTAAAATAATGTTTGGTGCACATACGAGTTTTCAGAGAGTTTTAAAAAAGGTTTTGCGAAACAAGTTTTCTTGTGCAAGGTCAAACTTTCAATACAATATTTTTTATCGGTAATTATGAGGGAATATTCTGAACTAAGCTGTACGCGAATATATCAGTATAATAAATTTAGCTGGGCACTTTCATTCGGTGTCATCTCACTTCACGCAACCCAATTGACGTTTATGCGTACTGGGCTCTACGTTGCAGCGAACCCTCATATCAGTGATGGCGCTGCGCACCGTGAGGAAAAAGAAGAACAAGGAAGATAATTAGAGGAATTAGAAGAAGAAAAAGGAGAAGAAGGAAAAAATAACGAGAAGAAGAAGGAGTAGAAGAAGAAAAAGGAGAAGGAGAAGGAGAAGAAGAAGGAGAAGAAGGAAGGAGAAGAAGAAGGAGAAGAAGAAGAAGAAGAAGGAGGAGAAGGAGAAGAAGAAGGAGAAGAACGAGACGGAGGAGAATAAGAATAAGAAAGAGAGGAGAAGAAAAAGAAGAAAAAGAAGAAGAAGGAGAAGGAGAAGAAGGAGAAGAAGAAGGAGAAGAAGAAGGAGAAGAAGAAGGAGAAGAAGAAGAAGAAGAAGAAGGAGAAGACGGAGGAGAATAAGAATAAGAAGGAAAAGGAGAAAAAGGAGAAGAAGAAGAAGAAGAAGAAGAAGAAGGAGAAGGGGAAGAAGAAGAAGAAGAAGAAGAAGAAGAAGAAGGAGAAGGAGAAGAAGAAAAAGAAGAAGAAGGAGAAGAAGAAAAAGAAGAAGGAGAAGAAGAAGAAGGTTAAGAAAAATATAACTATTCATTTCCCCTAATATTGTGCGCTCTACAGTGTATTAACAAGACGATTCATGAATAATTATACCTACTACATTTCTTATTTCTCACTTAAAGGGCCATCGGTATTGCAGAGCTACGATAACTTAGTTTTCCAAATAATATGTGCAATTAGTAATTTGGTTACCCGCTGGGCATTTGTATTGAAATACGTTATTACACACAAATTGGGATATCTTAATATTCATCGATATGAATACGCTAACTGAAACCCACAATAGCCCAGAACCATCTACTGTAGTTGCCATTTTCAATGATGCACGCTAGTTTTGAGTTCGGAAACTTACGATAATATTTTAAATATTGGAGCAGTACCCATGTCGTTATTTGAGCATCGGTTTATGACACGTTTTTAGAGGTTTCATTAGTCTGTGTCGTCGACACATTAGTAGACAATTGTGTCATCAACGGGTGGTGCGAAAAAAAAAAGTTAGAGTATTTAATTCGTTTGAAATATTAGAAGGAACTGAAGTAATTTTTTTTCATTAAATGGAATTCAACCATGCTTCTGCATAGGAAAATACATACCTTTTGTTTGTAGTGTCAAATAGTGACGTTGGCTATCATTGACAACTGTATTTATACATCTCTGCGCCCTTTTATTGATAAATGAACGATAGTGCAGGTCTGTCCTTTAGAAAGAACAGTGGGTTAACTTTTAACACATGCTTTCTCAATGAGAAAGTACCGGAGACGCGAACGTGTAGCCCACATTTTGAACACAGAGGGATGCAAAAAAACTAAAAAATACCAGTGCGTCCAACAGGCATAAAACGTGTTTAACACTTCTAATATCGTTTGTGAACCCTTATGCAAGCCACCTCGTGGTCGTCGTGGAAGTGCTGTTGTCGTGCGCTGTGTGCATGGCTCTGAGGGGACTGCTGTCAGGTCCATGCACTTCGGCGCTTGATTGAAGCTTATCGGGTGCGGGTGCAGGTGCACCGGCGACGCAGCGGTGCGGAGCAAGGGGAGGAGGGAGGGTCGTGGGCCAGGTCAGGTCGCCGAGCACGCCCGTCCGACGCGCCCCGCCCCTACTCCGCACCGCGCCGCTCCGCCCCGCCCCGCCCCGCCCCGCCCACCCCCCGGCACCGCACCGTACCACCTCGTCCCGTCCCGTCCCGTCCCGCCCCGCCCCGCCCCGCCCCGCACCGCTCCGTCCCGTCTCGTCCGACCCCGTCCTGGCCCGTCCCATCCTGTCCCGTCCCTTCCCGTGCCGCCCTGTCGCGTGCCGTGCCGTCCCGTCCCGTCCCGTCCCGCTCTGCTCCGCCCCGCCATACCCCGTCCCGTCCCGCCATACCCTACCCCTCTCCGCCCTGCCCGGCCTAACCACGCCTCCCTCCGCTCCGCCCCGCTCCCCCTCGCCACACCCCGCCCCGCCCAGCCCCGCCCTGCCCTGCCCGCCATATCCCGCCCCGCTCCGCCCTGCCCCGCCTAACCACGCCTCCCTCCGCTCCGCCCCGCTCCCCCGCGCCACACCCCGCCCCGCCCAGCCCCGCCCTGCCCTGCCCGCCATATCCCGCCCCGCTCCGCCCTGCCCCGCCCCGTCCCGTCCCGCCCCGCCCCGCCCCGCCCCGTCGCGTCCCGTCCCGTCCCGTCCCGCCCCACCTACCCCGCCCCGTTCCGCTCCGCCTCGCCCCGTTCCGCTCCGCCTCGCCCCGCCCCGCCCCGCCCCGCCCCGCCCCGCTTCTCCACGGTGCGGCGGCGGCACGGCGTCACGCTGATTCTCGCGGGCGACCAAGTGCGACGGACATGCGCTCGGCACCTGCGCTGTGGCTGCGACGCCCAACGCCCAAGAACAATATCTCGTCGTTTCCCGTAAGATTCCCTCGTTGCCCCTATGTTATCGGAAACGAGCTTACTTCTTCCATCTGATATTCATTCTCAAAGACGTAAAATTCGTTTCTTCAAAATAGCGCAGATTTTCTCGTAATAGTTAATTCCTTTTGGAGTCCGGACTTCCTTTTAATATTTATCCTACTCCCTTCCAGGATGCCAACTATCGGTGCCTAAGGGGCCGACCAGGGCATCCCGAGTTAACAACCGATTCCCTGGAGACAATTTCTAGAGAAAATCTCCCTCAAGCTTCCCAAACAACAACCCGAGGTAGCTCCTACGCCGATCTAAGTAGTGGCTTTTTTTTACATAAATCTCCGTGCTAGCCCATGAGCTCATTTCGGTGCTTGTACCGTTGTTCTGCTTGCAGGGAGACAGTTCCTCAATTACACTCGGAAAAAGAGACAAATTGAACACCCATCTCTCTCCTTGCTGCCCTTCAGAGCAACGCAGAGTGAAAGGTGTGGATTATATATGTGATACGACGGAAGGGGTACCGGAAATGCCCTGCGTGTCACAAACACAACTGAATACATCCAATCTTACGCAGGATTCGAAACTACAACCTTAGTGTCCGCGTACACCATCTGGTAGATCAATAAATGAAGTTTCTTTTAGTATACTTAAAATTACATAAAATGTGGTAAGGTTTGAGATATTCATAATAAAAAAAATAATAAGGGGTATGACATTCAAATATCTCAGAATATTCAATATGAGAAATTCAGCGTTATCCCCCCCCCCCAAGTCTTCATATGTCTTAATTTCAGTATGTGCTGGTTGAGAAGAACGCTGTTTTTAATTGGACAGACTTTTTTAATAATTAATGGAACAATTTTTACTCTGAGAGCTTAAAATAATCCTTTCATTTAGCAGTACTTTTTTGTTGAACTCCATTAGTGAAAAGTTCACATTTTGTGTGGGTGCTGCTAGCTTTAGACCCAACTTTCCCAAAACGAAAATAACCTAAAATTCGGGAATGTGGCATTTAATTCCCCTGAAATTCCCATTTAATTTTTCCCTACATGGTTCTACAGTGTTTCGTTGTTTGAGCGCTGATGGATAGAGATTGCTTCGCCCGAGGCTATCGCAGTGCCCGCTGCCGACATGACGCTGCGTGGATGCTGATATTGGTGCGTTAGATTGATAATGTTGTATTACCACTAGCCATGATTATCGAAAATTCATGATTAAGGGCAGGAATTTTAAATTTTCTTTTGTGTTCTTTTACGCTTCATAAGCAAAAGTAATTATTTAAAAAATATATTTTTCACGTTGCACATTGCAGATACATCTAACATACTTATTTCCGTTTAGATTTCCGAAACACTCCTCTGCATATCTCAATTCTTTAACGTCATATTTATTTTAATTTTGGAAAAAATATTTTATTACATTTAACGTCTGGGAAGGAAAAACAATTTGTAAGAGAAAGTGTCATTTCACAGAAATAAAAATCACAGCACTCAAGACGTTGACTGCACGCGTGTTGGGTCTCTATCAACTGCGGTTTCGTGGTAGCTCCTCGATGACTATGCTTGTACTTCAATCATATTACGTCAATCACTTTATGATTATTTTATCCGACCGTTGACTGCTTTAATATTTGCCCATTTAGTATAATTTGTAGACTGATTGTAGACGATTAAATTGAATAAAAATGCGTCAAAGCTGTTAGGTAAATGTCAGAGGGTGTGGTGAACCCTCCCAATATATCTTTAGAAAACTGATGGGGGAGAATAGTTTAACAATACAGTTTATTTAATTTCCCTCTGGACCAAATTCATTATATTCATTCTACTTAGAATTTATTAAACTCGTATTATGCACCAGCAATATCAAAATCATTAAACAACAGGTCTACTTTCCTCTTACGTGAAATTCAAACAAAGAACAGAATACGTATGTGGAATGCTTGTTATTCTTTGCATTTCAGTCCGTTGTTTTGATTGTTCTGTTCGAGAGTAATAAAACAAGTGAACTAACATATAATTTAATAAGATTGCTGGTGAGGTTGATCCCTTGTAATAATTTGAGAAAAATATATTGTGTAGTATCAATACTTTTAATACTTATTACAAATAAGATATTACAGGGTAGTAAAGTATTACAAATTAAAAAATGAATAAAAATGTTAAAGAACTTTGCTATTAAGAAAATATAATAATCAAAACGATTTCATAATTAATACACGGTAATTTAAATCCATTAATCAATGATTTAAGTCAATTGAATAAAATTATCGCCTCCCGGTTACAATAATACTCCCGAATTAAGTCACTCCGGTCACAAAAATTACTCTCCAGCATCGCGTCACGCCGACAGCTTCTAGTGGCCGCGCTATCCGTCTCGTCGTTGTAACGTCCGATGAACAAATACAAGATAATCAGGCAACCAAATGTTTATACGAGAAGGGCTCCACACGTTCATTATCAATGTTTTCTCGCGTGTTTCAGATCACACTCCCTTGTTTTCCTCCCCGCGCGCTCTTATCACGGACGCCGGTGTCCTCTTGGGTTGGCAGGCCGTGTTCACGCTCTCCCGGTCAGTTTGACAGCTCTCGATGCCGAACCTTATCTTTCCAGTGAGAACGAGTTGCGGCAGAGCAGCTGACTCGGTGCCGGCTGGCTCTGCCCCCGTGATGCGCTGTTTATTTACTCGCGTTGGGCTAATTGTAGGGTACGCAACTGACACGTTTCAATGCAATACACAACCAGCATGAAATTTAGTTAAAGGCCCGAAAGTAAATGAAACAAATAATAATGATATGACGTGTGCTTGACTGTATTACAAACCGTACAGCTAATCGGCCGTAGGCCAATTTCATCTCTTGCCTGAATAGTTGTTACAATACGGTCGAAACGTACATTTTGCCTCGAAAAAGTTCATAAGACTTTGTTTTTTGTGTTAAAAGATTTGTTTAAATTTGTTTCATTACAAAACGAGGTTTAATCATTGACAACCTGAAGAATCACGTCATAATGATTCATGAAACTGCCGGACAGTCAATCTCTGCGTTTCAGCAATGTATCGTAGGTGCTTTAAAACAAAAATACGTATTTTTAAAAAAAATTCTTCCACAGTATTCTAGCGGGAACCGGCTAAGAATTGTGCCAATCGATTAGTCTTTTTGAGAAGAATCGAATGAGTACTACTGTACCGTAAGTCACCCAAATTGCACTTTGGTTCCTTAAGAAACAACAAAAAAGCACGCGAGTTGCATTTATCTATTTATTTTGTAAATGACAAACCCTTCCCACTCTATTCCTAGAGATGGCTTACCCTTACAGTATTTGCCCATTGTAAAAATAAAGTAAACCAAGTTTTGTTAAAAATATGTTTCCCGCGTTATAAATAGTTAAGTTGGAACGCGAACACACACATATAAACATCCGTCTACTTTTTCTTATATTAAGATGTTCGATAGTGTGTACATTCAGAGGCAATGTTTGCATTGGTGGGGAGATAAATAATAGTGTTTTATGTAACAGAACTCATAATTATTTTTATATTTATTATAAATTCAATAAAATTTAAATATGTGTATTTTTGTTCCCCTTTTTGATAAATGAAAAAATAGGTTTTTAAGATAAAGGTAGCTTGATAGTTCAGAAATAACACAAAATGAGGGAAATTTATCTTGTTTAAAACAGAATTGATTAATTTTCCGACAAGATTTCAGGTTATAAAATTATAAACAAAATTCGATAAAGATCGAAAAATCGTCCTGGACTTAGCACAAGATCCGGAACGTCGAAAAGTTGGGGTTTCAACTAGTGCCTGGATACAACATACCGAAAAAAAAGTTTTAATGACCTTTTTCCAAGAAACCCTTTTCAGTATTTGTCGATTGGATTATTAGTTTTTTTACCAACACGATGTCATTGGCAAATCGGTTGATATACGCCGCGAATATCTATCAATTGTTTTAAAACAAAAGGCAATCCGCTTGACGTTTATGCGTTTCACGATTTTGTTTAGCAGCGACCCTGCAATTTTCATGCATCTGTAATATTAGCTGGTACACAGAGGAGAAAAACGAAGCAAGGAGGAGAAAATGGAAGACAATAAAGAAAAAACAAGAATAAAAAGAAAGAAGAAACAGGAAATAGAAGAAGAAGAAGAAGGAATAGAAGGAGGAGGAGTAGGGGGAGGAGGAGAAGAAAAAGGAGAAGAAGGAGAAATAAATGAGATCTTTCGAGTTATTCCAGATCTGTGTGTATTTATGTAACAAATAGTGCACTCTGCTCATTATTATTTCTAGCTTATGAAAACCTGGTACAACGTGGGCTACGACAGTTAGTGTTCTGTACAACAACATTAACATTTTCAATCTCTATCCCTCATTATATTCAACCCACATCTAAACAATATAATTTCTCTGAGCGAACGGAACAAGAAAGACGAGCAATGAAAAAGAAAGAAAGAAATAGTGAATGGTAACGTTCCATCTCCCAGAAGAGGAGAAGTGAAACGCATGTGTTGAAGTAGGCAGTGTTCTCTATAGAAAGGAGACAGGTGTGCTGATCGCTGTTTCGCTGTCTATACTTCTGAATAGAACTAAGTGAAGCAGAACGGTACATACTACGTCGCCTATACGCTTTACGACCTCGCTTGTAAATGCAACAAATCTAACACTTGTGCGCATTGTAATATTCAAGGGCACAAATACACACTTTCACACCTCTGATATAACGACCACGGAGCAACACGTGCTCAAAGTTTTTCGAATTTAAACTGATGATGCTTCATGTTTCGAGTGACATATTTCTGAATTGAACCAGGCGAAGGGAAACAGAAGTTATTATTTCGTGCGTTAATTATTTCTATAACGACCTCACTCGTTTCTGCCAGAAATCCAACACCTGCGTGCACTATAACATTCAAGGGTGTCCATCAGCAAATAGAAGTGAATAAAATTATTCGAGTGTAGCCTTTTAAGGAATAGATCCTTTTAAGTAGTACGTTTATGTTGCTTGCAGTGTCGTCGCAGGTTTTTCTTACTTTAAATTTGTAAGAAACCTGCATTTTGGATACAGTAAGAATAAGTCTGATGCTAATGCATTATTACAGTATTAGTGACTGGTAATGTGAATATAACAAATGTTTGAAATTGAGAGTATACTAACTATTATATTATGTTACTGAAAATTATTTCACATTTTAATATACATTGTAATGTTTATATTAATTCTATATTCAAATTGATTCCACCTACAGATATTTTCACACATGTATGAAAATCTTTTAAATACGTATGCATTTCGTAATGCACGTAGTAGTTTAGAAAAAAATTCTACAAAGTTTAACGTGTTAAATCTTTAAATTAATTATTTTCTGCAACTTTTGTTGAAATGCGAGTACCCCATTAAATGCGCATTAAGAGCTTAAAAACTCTGTAAACTTATATTCGTAAAGTGAGTGTTTACTAGTAGTTTATTGATAATTCATTGACGGACAAGTCCGAAAAAAAACTTCTTAATGTGCGTGAGCAACAAAATGAGCAGACGTTAAGGAAGCCGGTTATTTTATTCAGGCACAGGAGTCCTTTCAGAGCGAAGGTAATGCAGGCCCATAAATAATCATGTAATGTGCGATAAAGATGACGAGGCGAACGATGGTGAAATTAAAGGAAAGGGAATCGGGAGAACATCGAGAAAACCGTCCGAGAGCTCCATAAAAAACCCTCGACTGGCGATGAGGATCGAATCCACGCCACAGCCCTGGAAGGCGAATACCATTATACCCACGGTAGTGCCACGGTAGCCACCCTATTATACGACTAGACTCCCTCCATCCGCAAGAGCGTTGGCATTAGGGATGACAAAAACAATCGAAGATTTGTTAAGATAGATATATTTTTCCAGAATCATCAATGTTTTAAAAAAATCTCAAATAAATAACATTTTCAGTATTTACCTTTTTGGGGCGAATTGCTCGCAGTCAACTGCCATTGAACACTGCCACTGTGTCGATCCCCAGGCGGCACGAAATAGTTTCTTAGAAAGCAATAGAACAACAAACAAATAGAAATAGCAATCTTTCTCCATTGTTGTCACCATTTTTAAAATTATTTTGTACGTAATAATAACATTAAACTTAATTTTGAACCTTGACCACATAGAACATTGATTAGGAAATTAAGATGGTAGTGACATGTAGGGTAGACTATTTTTTAAACTAATATTGGCGTGTTATGTATAACATTAGAACCAGGACGTTTTAATTACAGGATGTTTTTGTCGTTGTTTTCATCGACATCGAAAAGCTTGAGAGCGTAGGCTTCCGCGGCCGGAGTCAGTATTGCCGGCGTATTGCCCTGAGGAAGGTCGCAGAATGGCGACCGAAACATCGGCACCTTCGCCATGGATGCGGCGTCACCCGGACAGCCTAGTAAATATCGAAAAGCTTGTGGTGATGTATCGAAGAATTGCTGTTTTGCTCAAATTTGCCATCACCAGTTGGCATCGTCCCTGCCATCTCGTGGGCTCCTTCCCCAGCCGTGGAGCCCACCTGTGTTTCGACACCCGCCGCCCGCGGGCTGCCATCATTCGCTCGTTTCCGCGACCTCCGTTTCCTTATCGGCGGGCGACGGCGGCGGGCAGTGGGCGGTTATCACCCCGCCGCCGACGCAGCGCCTCCGGTCGCCGCCCCTAAAATATTTACGGCTCATAACCGGCCGAAACAAAACAGCAACAACTGTTCCGCCTCGCCGACCGGCCTCGCCTCGGCCCTAGCCTCCGGCCCGCCCTGCGGCGCACAGGAGGAGGAGGCGGCAGTGTTTCACCCAGACACTCCCTCGAGCTGGGGTATCAATTATTTAACTACCCCCTCCGAAATCTTTAAAATATCACGCAAAACACATGGGTTGAAGTCAACCACAATAGTTCGGGAGATAGATTCATAAAAAATCCATTGAGCCACATTTTATAATTTGATCAAGGAACCTGCAGAGGAAACAAATCGAAAACTATATCGTTGTTTTTCCTGTAGTACATCCGAGCGGTATGGGGCTCCAAAAACCGTGCAAAGATGCATTTGCGATGTCACGTCCGAAACTTTGTATACGCATTTTGCAATAATAATGATCTTAAAGTTTTTGTTCGGTTCATCTTTCGCAGGTATTGCAAGTTTGCCAAGAGATAGATACACACATTTAAAATATTTTAAAGTGATGTTAATACGTGATAAAGAACGGCAAATTAAAGTTTGTACAAAACGATGTAAAACGTAATACTTCTAAACACTAGTGATACTAAAACACCAAGTATTTTATCCCCCGTATTTGTAAAACACCACTTGATAAATACCCCATTCGCTCTTCTTGCAATGAAACCGCTGTATTTAGTTCTATTAATAGCATCCTTAGGAATTCACTGCGTGTCGTGGACGACGTTATTAAGAATGAATTGACCAAGTAAGTTATTCATGAATACAAAAGGAAATAGTGCAAAAGTTTTTTGTCACTGGCCATTTTTTGCCAAAAAGGTAGCCCAAATATTTCATTAAATCTTGTTCCCTGCTGCTATTCTTGCTTTCTTATTTAACGAATGTGAAATGAGAAAAAAAACATTATTTAAGTACTATTTATGATAGTTTATTATATTTGCGTACGCTACCAAAATTATGCATTTTCACCTCGTGTAACAGGGGCTCTACAAGTGTTCAAAATGGCTTTCTTCTGCGTGAACGCGAGGTAGGCATTTGTGCCGCACGGCCTCCGTGAAGCGCGCAACCTCGCCGGGTTGAGCCTTTATTTCTGCTTTCCTCGCTTTCAGTGAACCCGAAACAGGTCATCACGATAGGCGACTTCGGTAGCATAAACGCGGTCTTTCATTAACCCCCAGCTCCAAAAACCTTGTGAGTACTTGAATTATGAACATCAGTTACTGAACACCTCTTACTAGCTCGATAATTGTGCCAATTCTTGAAAAACATGCTTCTCCTGGACCCAAGAACAAAATTACTGGTTTTCTTCGCTTTGCGCAGGATATGCCTAGAGAATTGAAAACGACGTTATAAGTCTCTATTGTGCCAAAAAATGAAACAAATCTGAAAATGTAAAAGTCGTAATCCGTCCGCGTGAATTGTTCGCCAGACGAAGACTGTAATACGTTGACCTCGCGCGTTATTTACCTTGTGGTCGCTTCCGGGGCTTCTCGGATAGTATTAGGAACTGTTTTCCAGAGAAGTGGCGAGCCCTACAGCGCGTGGTGAAGCCTCTCCCTCGCTTAAGGTAGCCCATGTTACACGAGCACAAGCACGTCCTCCAAAATGGAAGGTTAGTTCTTTACAAAACTAAACGACGAATAGTATCCAATTTTGACAAATTCAGTCTGCACATTACATATGGGATAAGGTCCTCGCGTGTAAGCAACGAGAAATGAATCACCCTGTATGTGCTTTATACATGTGAGTCTTTGTTCCCTAATAACTTCTTAATGAATGGAGCGATTGATCTCAATTTTTGCAAGAACACTTTAGAGAAGCCTAAAATACAGAGGTCGGTTCGCAATCCCAAAATGATTACACCACCCGTTGTCACTAAAAATCCTTCAATTCGCAATAGGTGGCATTGGCGCCAGGCAGAGCGGGGACACGGTCAGACAGAGCGGGCGGAACGGGCAGCGGGCACAGCAGATGACCGGAATGTGATGTATCAGCTGCAATAAAGTTTTTCTATTACATTGTTTTCTTTCTGTTGACAACCGACAGAAAGCTACTTTCTGAACGGACCTCTTATGAATCTACTGATGCTGCGGCTAGAGCTAGATTTTGTTGTTTTTAGTCCGCGTTTAAGAATAACTGACCAATGCACGTCCTTATACATACTATATACTCAAAGAATCGTATATTAGCCATATATCCCCACATTTGATTGATGACAATGACGTCACACACCAGAGTGTTCTATGCCGCCCCATCTTTCGATGCCGTGGCAACACTGCGTCCGTCGTCCCAAGCAGGCGTTCGATAAAGTTCAATCCAGAGGACTTGTCGCGCCCTCTAAACCCGGGAAGCCCGCACGTAAACCTGGACTTCCGAAATCCTCAGGGCGAATCCGCGGCGGGCGGCGCGAAACGAAGCTGCGATTGGATAAGAATGGCCTGGGGGCCCGGCGGCGGCGGCGGCGGGGGCGGGGGCAGCGGCGGCGGGGGCGGGGGCTGCGGCGGCAGCGGCGATGGGGGCGGGGGCGGGGGCGGCAGGGGCGGGGCGGCAGGGGCGGGGGCGGCAGGGGCGGGGGCAGCGGCGGCGGGGGTGGGGGCGGCGGGGGCAGGGGGGCGGCGGCGGGGGCGGCGGCAGCGGGGGCGGCGGCGGCGGGGGCGGGAACGGGTTGGAGGCGGACCGTGCCGGATCAACAGTTCATCAAGGCGATAGAGGCTTTAAGCCTTGCCGCCCGCAGTCGCCGTATATCAAGATAGGCCGTGCCCGCGCCTGTACCCGCCCGGCCCCGCCCCGCCCCGCACCGCGCTGCACTAGATAAACACCTGATAGGCGCCAGGCGCACGTGGCGGCCTCGGTCACGTGACCTCTCTGAGGGCAACGCGATTCAGAAATCGCTCCTGGCTGAGTAGGGCCAGCGCGAATGCATTACCTGATTACACTCCCAGATAAAGCTGTAGATAGTATTTGCGAGTTCGCTCACTGAATCGATTACTAATTATACTTCGGAGGACAGATGATAAAAATTCTGAGAGATTATGCAAAAAAGTTATTTTCGTCAGTACGATTTAAGGAATGCTGACTAAAGGCGGTGTTGGGTTACTATTCTCATGACGAAGTAATGTTCCCGTTTGTATGAAAAACATGTATCAAAATAATGCATTGAGCTGTGATTGATTTATGTAGGCGAGTTTGGAACAAATGTAGCTCCAGTCATGGCTTCATATTTTGTAGCGTTTCCAAATGGATACGAAATCCTTATATAGAACAAACAAAGAACGACAAAAGACATTCTTCGGCGCTCTAAGGCAAACCCGGAGAGTGGCTGCTGAGGCTAAGAATGATGAATGAACTCTGCCACAGAAGGAAGAAGAGAAGTGGAACGACACCAAGAAATGTTGCCGCAAATCTGCCTCGCCCACAGCATTGATTGACCGCGTTACGAACTACAGAGCCACAGACAGAATACTGGCAGAATGCCACCGTAAGCAGAGTCAGCTAGAAAGAACGAACCCAAGAGTGGAAAATTAATTTCTAAATTAAGTGTGCACATATACTTTCTAGGAATGTTCAAAGATCGTACATTTTATTTTGACCTGTTAAATACTTCTAGAGAAATGCATTTTATACATAACATTTTTTTACAATTAATGGTCCATCACAGAGTAGACTCCTGCACACACACACACACACACACACACACACACACACACACACAAACACACACACACCAAAAAAGAAAGAAATAATAAGGGAAATAACGAGGAGTCACATATTCACTGAAAGATTCACGCCACTCAAAATGAAACTCATGACACTGAAAAAGAAATTGTATTTTTTCGCTCAACAATTTGTTTTTGCAATTTGGCATTGGGTAATGAAGTATATCACAAAGAAGGTAAAGGATAAAGGAAGATGGCCATTTGAAATTTGAAGATGTGTTACAGTGAACTCGCACTTGTCACTTGTTTTAGATATGGTTTTATAGTAAGAGAGATGGCAGATCACTAAAAAATTGCAAGAGATATGTTTTACTTCTTCGCTACGGAGTAGAGAGAAAGTTATGTAATTCTGCATGAAAAAATGGCGAATTTTCTGCAAAAAAAACACTCTTTATTTCATGGGCCTGGTAACAAAAAAGTGCATAAATCTAGCCGCTACATTTAGAAAAAAATCTTTATAACGTGGTGTAGCGAGATTCCATGTTTTATGGGTGCTTGAAACCAAAAAATAGAATGACGGCAAAACATCCCTTTATCTCTTGCTCTGTGAACAACGCTAGCGGCTAAACCGGTCAGCCGATTTTCTCCAAAATTTATATTCTCAAACCGATCTGGCTGATTTCGCGAGCCCTTGAATTTGAAACCTATATTTCAATTTTGAAGCCTCTGTGATATTTTTTTTCCAAATTTAAAAAAAAATTCTCCAACACTTTTGATTAAATTCTGTTGTTGGATACACTAGTTTTTAGTAGTATTACGTTTTAAATCTTTTAGTAAATAATTTTATGTTAATCTCACAAATGTATTCACTTAATGTTTCACTTAAAGTCGAAAATTTAGGAAATATGGAAAGATATTTGGAATTTGTTGATTTTACAACATTCCTTAATAATTTTCAGTAAAAAAAAACTGTGTTAATTTGTGACCATAAAGTATCTCAAGACCTTAAATTATAACATACTTTCCTTCGAATTTGTATCATACAGTTTAAGCAACTGAAGCAAGATAGAAACCTGTTTTTTGTGCTTATTATTACTTTTGATTTAATGATATACTGACAAAAATATTTTCTGGGTAGGACGCCTTCATTAAGCAGTAAAAAATAAAAAAATAAAAACCGACTGGTTCACTATAAAATGTACTGCAATTGGAACGGCATCTGGCACCACAGTTCGATAGTTTTCGCGTCGCGTAGTTCGGTCTCGCAGTTTAAGTGACTGGTGCGGCGGCAATCGCATTTGCACGCTTGTGAAGGAAATCGGCACCGTGCGCACACCCAGGAAATCTCACGCTTCGGAACTCGACATCTGCGGAGGCGGAAGGATTGAAAATCCCTGGACGCATCTCGCGCAAGGGATAAACAATGTTGGTGATGTGGGAAAAGCTACAGGAGATCGATTTTAAAGGAACTGTCAGATTCAACTAAATACTCTGTCAGTTAGTAAAATAAACCAAGACTACTGATTGATTACGAATAATCAATCAGTCATAATACAATATTATTTTATGGAAACAAATAAGCAAATGTTGTAAAATATAATAAATATACGACCGACAGGAGAGAATGGATTTTGGAGAGATTAGACCGGACTGCCTGCTGCTGTGGCAGAGGAGTGAGCGATTTCTAGGAACACAATGAACGAAATCATCGATACACACGCTGTTGGATTGCCAGAACGCAGTTCATAAAGGGTTACAATAAATTTTGTATGAATGTACTTGGCGCAACAGCCTGTGGACGGCCCAGGCCTACCGGCGACGTCCCTGCCTCGCGGCCATGGGTTAATGGGGGTACGTGTGGTTAGCACGTAGACATCCCTGCACCGTATTCCGGTGTTCTCAACCTGATAAGTGAATTTCCTCATCGTCACACAGCAACATACACTGGGACATTGCAAGGAAAACGCACACTATAATCTTGCCTCCTCGGAAATCGAACCTGGGGCCGCGTAGTGGAAAGCGATCACACTGACCAACAGCTAGCCACGAGGCTAGAGCTGTTTTCTCTACAATAAATTTTAGAGAAACTAAATTTGATTCTTTCACGGGACGTGGAAAACAGTGGCAAAAATAGGAAATAACCCAAACTGTCATGTGGCAGCCTCTTCAGGGACTTTCTAAAATAATTTCGCGGTTCCTTAAAGGAGTTTGATATTGTCCCTCATTTTAATGAGTTACCTCAAGCATTCGTACGACAATAAATATATTTTATCTGCAGTAAATGTAAATAATTGAAAATTTGAAAGTAATTCACACAAGTCATCCTGTAACGGAAACGCGACAAAGCCGAAGCCGATTCGGGTCTTAAAATAGCAAATACGTTAAAAATATATTTATTAACTTTACTTAGAAATACGGGCAGAAATAGGTAAGCTTATCTTTGCACAACAGTAATATTTTGATACGATCTAATAAGTTATTTTTCTGACATCTCTACCAATACATTATAGGTGTTTGCCTAACATCAGGTCTCTAGCGATAACGAAGACAAAACGTACTGCTATTTCTTCATCACAGCTAATTTTTCAAATGTTTCTGTGCCAGTCATAATGGGAACGTGACAACTGTTCATACTGTAAGAAAGGAAATAATCGTCCACAATCAAAGTTATAATAATTTTATTAATTATTACATTCCCAGTATAAACTTTCGGGGAAAAAACCCTTTCCCATCTTGAGTCGGTCATGCCCATGCAACGTGGATCACTTACAAACGTTCACAACATGGTCGAATAAATACGTAAAATGTTTATGTATTAAGTATGACCTAGTTTTAAGTATTTATCTGACCATCATTTGTAAATGATCCACGTTGCTTGGGCAAGACCCACCAAAGATGGAAAAAATGGTTTCCCGAAAGTGTACTCTGATAATGTTTTAATTAACTTTGACCGTGGACGATTATTTCCGTTCTCGCAGTATGGATTACCACAAGATGTCTGCTACCACGCATATCTGTTTTAATGGAATTCAACTGTTCATGCGCTGCAGCCTGCACCGCGTGCGCCGCGCTCCAATTGCGAATCCGCAGACGCTTATCCCGCATTGCTCTAGGCGTGGCCGCGGCGCGGGGCGGCGCGGGGCGGGCGGCGCGAACTCGCCCGATCTAGCGCCGGCCGGATGCTGGTTCGCGCGGTCGCGGAGCTCTGAACCGGTCCGGAGGAGTTGCGGCACCCCAAGATCGCCCGCGGCTCGGCCCCGACCCGCAACAAGGGGCACCCTGCGCCGAGTCGCGATTTGCTCCGACTAGCACGGCGCGGCGGCTGCACACATTCGGCATTCGCCAAGTTGCGAGCGACAGTTCGCCCTATCTCGGGCAGCGGATGTGTTGGGCGAATGTTCGCTTCCTTCGATGTGTCCGAAAGACCCACGCGCCGTGGGTAGGGCGAATACCGAATGTTCGGCGCTCGGTGAATCGCAAGCACCTCGTCCACACTACTCGGGATTCAGCGAGCGGTTGCTCTGGATTCGCCGAATGCCGTATCTCAAACAACTGATGTGTTCGGCGAATGTTGGCTTCCTTCGACGTGTCCGAATGGGTAGGGCGAATACCGAATGTTCGGCGCTCGGTGAATCGCAAGCACCTCGTCCACACTACTCGGGATTCAGCGAGCGGTTGCTCTGGATTCGCCGAATGCCGTATCTCAAACAACTGATGTGTTCGGCGAATGTTGGCTTCCTTCGACGTGTCCGAATGGGTAGGGCGAATACCGAATGTTCGGCGCTCGGCGAATCGCAAGCACCCCGTCCACACTACTCGGGATTCAGAGAGCGGTTGCTCTGGATTCGCTGAATGCCGTATCTCAAACAACTGATGTGTTCGGCGAATGTTCGCTTCCTTCAACGTGTCCGAATGGGTAGGGCGAATACCGAATGTTCGGCGCTTGTCGAATCGCAAGCACCCCGTCCACACTACTCGGGATTCAGCGAGCGGTTGCTCTGGATTCGCCGAATGCCGTATCTCAAACAACTGATGTGTTCGGCGAATGTTCGCTTCCTTCGACGTGTCCGAATGGGTAGGGCGAATACCGAATGTTCGGCGCTCGGCGAATCGCAAGCACCCCGTCCACACTACTCGGGATTCGTTGAATGTCGCACGTGAGGAGCTGCCTTTGTGCCCCCGTGTAGGTATCGATTCCCGACGGCGCGAGATGGGAGACTCGAAGCAGAGAACGATAAATCGAAATGACGAAGCAGAGAAATCGGCAAACGACGGCATTTCGAAGATTGGATTTATTACTTTAATTTTGTAATAATGGCTTGTTTTAAGTTCGTACGTTAATATGTCCTCTGTATGAGAAACCATTTAAAATTTTCTTCAAGACTACAATATTGTGCATTCATTTCGACAAAGTACAAAATTTTTATTTATAGATTTCAAGCCATACACGATATTTGTTTCTTTCTAATTTGATTTTCGATGAGAGCTGAAGCTCGCATTTTATCTCCATGGAAGCAGAATTTACATCTTTCTCTGAGATAGATGAGACAGATTCTCTGAGATTACTGTAATTGCATGAACATTTGACGACAATATGATTTTAAAACAGAAAAGGGCCGGTCATGACAAATGGGCTTGACAATGAACTTGACAAATGATATCTTGACAAATGGCAACCAGTCCAGGAAAAACCACTTTGAGGTCACTAAGAAAAAGAAAAATACACTTTTGAACCTCTTATTTCGAGGCGCAATTCGATGCCGAGTGTTATTATGTGTTAGCGCACTTTTTCCTATCACGTTAAATGTGATGCGGTTTTCGAAGAATATCGTTACCGATCATCATCGCAGAAGCCATTACCGTATTTCATTCCTAGATTCTCACCGATTCCATCTTTCCCGCGTGTACTTTATAGCTACTAAAGCTTCGCAAGAATTGCGGTCGCAGGATCGTTGGCCTCGTTTTGGCAAGTTCCAATCTTTATCTCACAACTTCCCACCCGTTCGGGTGCACTTAACGTCTCCCATAGTCGTCCCGCCGAAGGGGCCGATAGCAGAACGGCTCTCGCCATGTTCTCAAACAAACTTCCGAGGAAGTTGACTACTCGCACTCTTACACACGGGGACCATCCGCACAAAATTTCGTAGTACATAACCATGAACAAAAGTTACAGTGAATAGAGCCACGATTCTAGACTAAGATCTGGACCTGAACACCCTTCTGTCTCCTCTGTACGCACTGACGTGTCAATACAAAGAGTGTGGTAGAGTTAGTATGTTACGTACGAAGATATCAGAGACGTAACCTTCGCAAACTGTCCACAATGGTAAGAACCATACTTGCACCCATTTTAAAAGTTACCTAAATTATATTGCTTTAAATATTTTTTATGAAATATAACATGTCTTTTTTTTATTTTTTGAATCAAATATAATAAAGGCTTAATTTTATTACGAGTGGAAAATAGACGGCATTCCCAGTGATTTGAAAAAAAATAGATAAACATATTCACCTAAAACAATTCATCAATAGAATGCACAATATTACACACATACCAGTAATATTGAAGACGAATTTCCAAGGAACAAATCTTCTCTTACAGGACACAAAAATATCTCGGAATATAGAAAACATTGTGGAATTTTCGGTGTTTACTCACATCGCATCAAGAAACTCACTGACCCAATTTCTTCATGATAAGAGAAGTTTTAATGCAGCAGGAGTGGAGGATTTCGCGACCGAGAATTCGCGTTATTGGTCCCTATCTATTCATCTTATTGCTCTCTCCCACAACTGTACTTGGGAACTACTTCCTTTCTCTCAACACTTCCGGCAAATACATTCTGGAAGTGAAGATAACAAGTGGCAATATTTTATATATTTAAGAATTGCAATTCACCAAGAAAAAATTTTCTGCCTACTTTCTTGCATCTTGCATTGTGAAGTTATAGTTTTCTCTGTTTCTTAAGCAGATAACTCCAAAAATCTACCAAAGAAATGAAATTTATAGATGTATAATAATAAACTTTCCTGTACAAAATGCAAAGTTTAGTCACTTTTCTGGAATTTGAAGGTTATTATAATTTGCTATTAGTAAATGGTTGATAATAAGGATAATGTCTTAATATGTGGATGTACTCTAGGATATATACAGGACATATGAAGAATCCATTTCTCAAGTTTTGCCGTTATTTAGTATCTCTCTGAATAAGCACGTAGAGTGGCTTGGGGGATCCTCAGGTGATCGCTGTATCCTGGATTTTCGACGCTTCTAGAAGGTTTTCTCGACTAATGGGGGAAGGGCTGTATTAAGATGGGGAATCAGCCCATCGCTCGGTCGCCAGGATAGAATGACAATACGACGGAGAAGAATGGATTACACAAGGTATCTATCCCATTGTTTAGAGTAGTGCGGCATCCAAGTGGAATTGACTGAAAGATAGCATGGAAGTCACGAATCCAAGCAGCAGGTCTCTACGAGTTAGAATTCTCGTTCAGCCAGTGGTGGACAACAACCCATCAACTAAGTTTGGTGCTAGCCAGGACTTCCCGGTCTAGAAAGCTTCATATATTGACTCACACCTACGAGTACATATTGATCGTTATAATCTCGACGTTAAGACATTGAGTGACCCACATGCTCCAAATCACGACCATTTGTTGACAATATTCTAAGTAGATAATGGAATGATCTCCCGCAAATGAAAAAAATTTCATTAATTGTATGAAGATTATGTATAATAATTCATCATATTATACATATTGAGTAGTATAGCTCTCAAGAAGGCCACAACACGATAGCCGAAACGCCAGATCAATCGACTGAGACGCGGCTCACACCGGACAGCAAAGTATCCCCATCATATTATATAAATACATAATTTTCATTTACCTGACCAACATCCCATTACCTCACTACAATTTTCTGTGACTCAACAACAACCCGCATGCCAGGTCGGGTTGTGGGGGAATGGCAACGTTTGAGGCCACGAGTCTCAGGCCGTCGAACCAACCGCAGAGACGTCGGCTTCGGCGTTGCAACACGTCATTACCGGATCGCGCCCTCGGAGCTCCTACACGTGTCCGGGGAGGGGGTGGAAGGGGAGGGGAGGAGAGGGGAGGGGAGAGGCGGAACCGCACGCGGAGAGCCCGCCTTCGACCGCGGAGAGGGGCAGAGCAGGGAATCCGCTCCAGCGACGCGCCGCCTCGCCACCGCAGGGGTGTTCCACAAGGATGCGACATCCGCCGAGCTGCGCCGCGCCGCTCCGGCATCCATCAACATGCGGTCCGGGACAGAAACAAGGCCACCCGGAGCGGCTGCTTACGACAGTTCATATCGGCATTGCAGAAGCCTACTAGCTCGGCGGAGAGTCCTACACACTTGGACACTTATTACTTTCACGTATACTTATGTTTATACGGAGTAATATAGGTAGTACAGGAAAAGTTATGTAATGCTGAGGAAAATCGATTTCGCGATTTCAGCGGAATTACACGGTTTGGAGTCTTCAGATACCGAAATCGTGTTTTTTTCAGAACGTCAGCCCGCATGTCTGCCTGTAGTCTATGAACACCACAAGCGACTAACCCTATGAACGATTTTTTTCCAAAATGAATATTCCCCAGTCGATCTATCTCCACTCAAGGCGCCGCGATTTTGAAAAACTTTCTTCAAATTTTGGGGGTACTTCACATGAAGCCACCTGGACATATTCAAAATTTTCTCCAAAATCGCTCCAAATGAAAAAAAGTATTGCAAGAACAGAGTAAAATACACTTATAAAGGTGGCATATATCCGATTTTCACGGTTAACTGTGAATTTTCGAAAATTTCTTAAGTTTTAATTTTTTTCCGCCTTCCTACAACTACAAAATTGAAGATGGAGGCTTTTACTTCATATAAAATTTGTTGTCCGCAATTATTTCTTTTATTAAGGTCATGTACATTCTTTCGAAACTTTGCCCACATGTGGTTTTCTTACATATGTTGGTTGTGTTGATTTCATAATTGTGCCCATGTGTCTTAGTGCATAGTACCTGGTTGATTCTCCGCTTAGAGTGGCATGGTTAAGGCGATTCGTGTAAAATGACATGTGTATTTGCCACAATGTGTTCGAGACCATAGAATTAATTTCATGATCTTCAAAAATCTGAAAATGATTTTCTAGAAAGTGTGTTTACTCGAAAATACTATAAATTGCACTTACATTATTTACTATAAACTGAAACTTAAGACACCAAAACTGAACATGATGTTCAAAATGGAAAATACAACATTTACTGATCAGAAGCTAAGAAATAACATATTCACCAATTCCTCCTTAGATACGATCAAGGGAAGAGGGAACGAAAAATAGAATTTGGATGAGTGTCAGTGACCCTTTAATTCTTGCTCTTTTTTCCGACAATATGGAAAAATAAAACCAAAAAGTGTTCTTTCTCTTGAGATCATTAACGGAATGTATATTTCTTCTTAAAGAATTTATTAAGAAATAATAGATACTTCTACTTATTATTTCTCGAAGCAACTTGCATACCCAGAACTGTTTAAATTATTACTTGTATCCTGAAACAATTTGCATCAAACTTTGCCTTCGTTGGCAACGAGACGTCCTAATTCGCCGAGATAATTATGACGTCGAGAAAGTGAGCTCACGCATACTTTACTCAGGGAGAAGCGCGGGGTCAACAACCTATCGACCGTAATCCAACGAAAGGGTCACGATCATTTGGCTGCATTTTACAATTCACGTAATTTTATACACAGTTGAAAATAAAGCTACTTTTACTTCTGAATGTTAAAAAGGGGAACCCATCCAAAGGATTCTTTTTCGACAAATATATTAATAAAAAAATAAGTAGACGCAAATATATGGTTAACGTAATATTTTTATTAGTTCACAAACATTAAGTTAAGTAAGATTGTTAGAGAGGTGCGAAAAAAGTAGTGTTACTAAAATAAACGGCATTACAAAAAGAATTTGTGAATCGGTTCCTCCCTAATATCGTAGCTCACATGATGATTGGCTTCAGTGGTGTCTTGTGTATTAATAGTGTATCTTTTGAACTTCTATATAATAATTTTTTCTCGGAATATGAGAATGTGTTATTTAAAACATATGAACAGCAAGGAAAGATATCCCCTACGTCCAAGAAGTTGATTTAATTTTCGTGATTTCTTGTCAAACAACTAAGTGATATCTTTTCCTTTACCGTTGAAGTTCCGAGTCAATTCCGATTGATAGTTCGCAGATTTATTCAATCGATCAGAATTTTAATCACAGTTTGTATTTTATACTGAAGAATCTACATCAAAATGCATGAAATACCAATCATATGTATCAAGTTGCTGATACAGCGTGATATCGAGAAGAATTATGAGACACATTCTGTATTCTTCTAAAAATGTAGTCGATGTTTATGTAATAGGCTATTTCGATTAGGTTACAAAAATTAATATTTTGAAATAACATCAAGAAAATAGCTTAACTATAACTGTATCTTCAAACTAACTTCTCCCCATAGCACGTCACACACAGTTTTTAACTGTTTTTGACGTAAATAAATAAATAAATACCAGGAACATCGAATGTTTAAAAACTGAATTGTTTAGAGTTGTGAATGCTTGATTTGAAATAAATACCCGGCAGTATTATTCGCACACAAAAATTCTTACTGAAAGTGAGAAGGAATGACCAGAAGTCCTCTCACTATTAATTATCTGAGTACGTTACGGAACGGACAATGACGTAGTATTGCAATGCATTCTGAATGATACTGCGAATACCAAACTGTGCTTTGAAGTAGGTTCGCGACCTTACTAATATTCTAGAGAATAGTCTTCCCATGCAAACACCCCCAAGAGAATGTGACATCAATGCTTTGTGTCCTGTATGACAGGACTGTCCGCCAAGCAGTAGCTGCGGGCTTGACTTTCTTCATGCGGCAGGACGTAGAAATGTGCGAACACTAAAGTTGACCAGGGAGACAGAGCGCTGTCCGCGACAGCCAACAAAACGGCACCACGCACGAAGATTGAACGAGGAGAATGGACGAGCAAAGTTGTATGTTTCTTTTGAAACGAATTGAAAGATACATTAAGAAGCAAGAAACTGTTATGAGAGAAGCTGCTTCCGCTCGGAAGAAATTGGAAATAGCTTTGTCGTAAGGTATTGTTTCTTTGAGGCAGTAGATGACTTTTCTCGGGACACACTACCTCCTGATTTAAAATTCAAAGAGAACCCAGTGAGTGGAATATGACAAACCGCAGACAAGCGATTTGCTTCACGCTGCCCGCAATGCCTTATAAGACACCAGTCGTCCATTGTAGGGCAGCTAACTCTCCATGTAAATGATGCCTGAGATGTCACCAGACGCAACTACACAGCTCGACAGGACTCCTGTGAACAATCGTATAAGGAGGTGCCTCCAAAACCACCACCGAAATATTCAGTGGGGCCATAGAGAATGCGGTACTGATCTCTACAGTATCTGGACTGGACAGCGCATGGCCGAACAAAATTGTGACCTATTTAAGACCGCTGTTGTTGGGAAAATGTGCAATTCAATATGGTAGTGAGCAGTTGTTCAGGTACTCATATTGTGGCGAATTACGTTGCCTGACAGGTGGGATTTATTAAGTGTTATTCATTATTTCGAAAGCTGACTGCCCCTGCGACGCCACGCCAACCCTACCAGTGAGCAATATTTTTGACAAGGCAGAGCTCGGCGAGTGTACGATTCGGACTTATTCCTCATCCGGCGCTCCTAGCGGTTGTTCACCTCTGCTTTCCTCGAAGCGGGAAACCTTCTCGTTAGTCCGGGAACGAACTTTTAACTGCCCAGCGCTGGCGATGGAATGCCACCATGGTTTGAAGCGATCAGGTGTTCGTCTCCCCAGCTACACTCGCCAGTTCGAAATTTATGAATCGACTTGCGAGTCCGAGGGAGGAAAGCTGGAAGAAAGCTTCGTCGGGTAAATTAGCCTCACTTGATTTTGTCTTCTTCAGCGCGCGGTCGCTTTCCCGGAGATTTGTCACTCCCGCCACGCTGTACGGGAGTCTCGCGTCCCTAGAATAAGGCCGGCCAGCTAGCTGCCATGTGCTGTATTGAGCGCCATTGCCAGCGTACTGATCGCCGCCGTCTATATTTCATGACATCGGTACATCCCACGTTTAAGCGAGTAGACTAAAATGAAAGTGACGAGTAATTAAAGGAGTCAAGCATCAGGAAATATCAGGGGCAAGGCGCGAGTTGTCGAGAGCGCAAAATTTCGTCTGCCGACGAATGCATTGTCGGGCGCGGCTAGAGTGAACATCGATGAATTCCTATGGACGAGAGGCAATGCGGCTCCACGGACAAAAAGTGCCACTCTGGCGCCATTTACCGTGCTGGACCAACTACTAGCCTGAGACCGGTAATCTGACCGCTCCCTCTCATAAAGGCCATAATGCCATAAGCTTCGAAGGAAATGACAACAGTCACATGCATTCATCACAGTCGAGATGTATCAATTATGGATGTACGATGAACTAAGAACAGAGTTATGAGTGGGTTATGTAATAGAATGTAATTTCCTTTTCTGCTAATTTGTTCTGCTCAAAAGTTCAGTAAATTCTTACAAAAATTCTTCTCTTTCCATTGTACCGTTAATACTTTATTAAAATTAACTTTTTTCTCATGATTTAATGAAACCCCTTACTTACTCTATTCTCTGGCAATTTCGAAGCTTCAGAGCGAAATCAGATAGGCGAATGCAAGTTTCTTAATGGACATCTGAGTCTTTTGACTCGGGCAGTAGCGTTGTAATATGTGTCGAAGTGACGAGTTTAAAGACTGTTCAAAGACTGTTATTTCCAGAAATAACTCAGAGCGATCTTTTTGTGTTTAGTTGAGGCTGATGAGAGGCAAAAGCTTAAAAGATAATTAATTTCGCAATAATGTAATTTTGTAGGAAAGAGCAAGAAAATTAACTGTGTTTTCTTTTGATTCATGGTTTAGAAGAATTTTAATGGTCATGATTACATGCGTGACGAAGACTTCAACTTAAAAACCTCACCAATTGGTATAAATGCTCTGCCAATAATTGCACACGAATCTATATATTGCTCTGTCATTTATGATCATTTTAAATTTTAAATTTTTTGAAGCTCAAATTGTTCTGTTAAAGCTGACTCCACATTTTACTGTATTAGAAAATTCCAAAACTGGACGCAAATGTCTTTTACATGACGAATGACCTCTGTTTTCGTCAAGGGCTTTATTTGCGCAACTGACGCGAAATCCTGGATTCAGTTATACTGTCTAAGGTACAAATTGACAAATTTCACCAGAGGGGATGTTGAGCGTCGTCCCCATTCCCCCCCCCTCCACTCCAAATGGGAGAGAGACGTTTCGACAAGTATGACAAAGACCCACCTCTTAAGCAGGACATTGTAAATACATCCTAAAAATATTCCCGGGAAAGGATTGGTATCTGCTTTCTTTGATTTAATCTTTTCAAAGTGAGAAAACCGTACATGAGTCCCCTGGGTTCAGAATAATCACGTTCCTGGCACGGTCACATTAACATCTACAGGGGCATCCCGCCTCAATTCCCACCGCGGTTAGATGTAGCGATGAGTGGTGAACGGTCATTGACTTACTGCGCGCACCCCGCGCAGCCACTCACCTTGTGCGCAGCCCCGCTGCTGAGGACTCCCGCTTGCGCCAAGCGGGGCGCAGGCGCCGGCGCAAACGGAATTACGGGGGCTGCCTGGCGCCGATACAAATCGAATCGGCCGCTGATGAAACGACGCGGCGGCGAGGCGAGGGCGGACGGGAACACGGGCGAGGGCGGCCTCGGGGCTGCGTTTTATTCCGATCGCCCGACGCCCGCCGGCCGCCGCGCCGCGCCGGCAGGGGCGCGAGGGGAGGACGTGACCGGGTCACCGCGGCAGAGCGGGGCGGGGCGGGGCGGGGCGGGGAGGGACGGGGCGGGGAAGTGAGGGGGTGGAGAAGATGGAGGGCTGCTGCGGCGTTCCCGCCCCCAGTAGCTTCTTTGATGGCGCTCCTCGAGGGGTGCACAAAGGAGACGGGCGTTGCCAGCGGGATTTAGTGGCAGCGGCCGTGCGAATCAAACACCAAGCAGAGACATATTTTCCCTTTTCTGAATGAAAATCCCTCTACAAAACCACCTTTAATTATTATTATTATTATTATTATTATTATTATTATTATTTCGTGTTTCGATTAGTACATACAGGCAGGAAAAAACAATTTTATTGAGAATCATCGTAAGCAACTTGGCATTGCCAGGGTATTTATTCAACACTATCACTTATTAAGCCGATAAAATAATTATTTTCGGACGTCAACTTCTACAGTAATTAGTCTCGTTAGTGTAGAGAATGTTTTCCCCGAAGGTGAAAATGTTCCTCTCTATTGGATAGTCAAATCAAGAAGCGGCCTATATGCGCGGATATTTGTAAAAAAAAGATCCAGATGAAAGTATTGTGTTGAAATATTTCAAGTTTACAAGTATGCGTTATAAAATTTCATAAAAAATTCGGATTATCGTAGGTTATACCACGAGTGATGTGGAAATTGTCGATAAATTACCGACTTGCGAAGAAGGAGGAGATTTATCTGAGAATTTACAAAGCACATTTATTACGACTATTCTACGAATGAAATTACGTCCAACAGAGTTCCAAACTGCACGAAATATTGAAAATAACTAAAACCTATGTTAAAATCAAAGATATTATGTTATAGTACAAACATTTATTGCATATCGACACAGCGATCGATGTATTCTGCCTTCTAAGGTAGATGAATTAAAGTTTATGATTGGCGAGTGGGGAGAACAGGTAAGAAAAATCGGATAGAAAATGCGATAAACTCTTTGTGATACACCGACCTGACTGGGGTATTTTGTGTGTATAGTTGAACACTTTTGGGTTTAATTTGTGGAATAATCACTTCAAAGGTTTTTGCAGGACTTAAACATACATTATGTTTTATAATATAAAATTATTGTCAAAGTCACGTTTGGCCTGTCATTGTAACAACAAAAATGATAATATGCACCGATGCCAAGACCGGTAGCGGTAAGGGCAGCACTTTACTGCTCGATCGTCGCTGTGATTCTTGCGTTGTGGTTCGTGGGTTCGATCGTGGTAATGTACTTCACATGTTTAATATTGGTGAGTAGTGGGACCTGTAGGATTTGAATTCGTGAGCTGACTGCTCTGATCAGTGGTTTTAATGTCGTTTCAAAGCGAATTCCTCAGCCACCATCTTAGCATGAGCCAGTGATCGCGAGCGACCTTTCGTGCTCATTCCCTTGCCATCATTATCCGATCACATCTCTCAGTTCGGACTCGGGCGCTGCAACGGAACAAGTCCCGATCTATCCCACCCGTTACAATCGGCGGAGAGAAAGTCTGGCGGTCCCTCTGTATGAGGGGAACTAAGACTAGGATACAGAATTGGTAAGATTATCGGATTCTCGAAATCCAAATCCTATCAACTAGATTTGTTCGCCCCAGCGATTTCTTGACAAAAGATCGTTCCCTTCGTATTGTCCGAGCCATCATGACCGTTCCTGGAGTCCCAAAGAGAGAACAAATTTCTGTTCAAGGTTGTGGAAGACTTGAATGTGTTGGAGTCAACTTTAGTCCGCCTTTGGAAGGACGGGGAATCCTAACAACATATTCATAGATGGAGCACCACCTTCACCTCCCCCTTGGGCCATATCGGTCTGTGTACAATTTCACATGGGTACCATTATCTTTTATATTTTGCGTAGTTCTAGAAGCGAATGAAACTAGTATCACATTTTCCAGTTGACGTGAGATTACGTCCATAGGAAAATGTGACACTAATTTCATTGGCATTTTTTTGCTAACGTATGTTTTCGATCTGGTGAAATCTAATCTTTTGGGATGAGGAATCCATTTCCTACGGACTGTTAGTTGTCGATTCGGTAGTCTCATCAAGATAGATGAGTTGATATCAAGATAATTCACGGTGTCCACTTGATTAAAATACAGCAGTTCACAGTTCCCAGCAAGCAGTTATGAGCATATCTGGATACCAAAGCTGTTCTAAATAGTATGTAATCTAGTCGATTTGTTTTGCAGGTGGAAATTTGTAGGATTGCGTTTTTACTACATTTTGGACAAGTTACTCTAGCCTTCAGCAATTCTTTACTTAAGAACTACGAAATTTTGAAGTTTTCCATGTACGTAAGAGTTTTATAATCGATGTACTTGAATTAAACAATAGTATATATTTCATATTTCATTGAATTTTATAATTTAATACTTATGATATACGAAGGAAAGATATTAATAATTGAAATTTAGCCTTCAAATTTTAAAAAAAATATAATTTAGAAAATTTTTGTTGGGAAAAGCATGTACTTTGACCTTGTCGCACGTAAGTCAAAGATGAACTTAAGCGCTGTACTGGCGCTTGAAATAATCAGTTGCAACTATAAATTGAAGGATTATAAGTTTAGGATATTAAGTTTATCCACACTATTTAACTATTTATACAACTAAGATAGGTAAAGAGATGAGTTTATAGTAATGGATGTAATCGTGGACTAAAAACTTCATACACGACACGATACGAAAATACTTATCTTGTAGAGCGCGGAGCTTCTCAAGTACATATGATGTAAATCTATTCCGATTCTATTCATTGTTGCAGCGATAATAGAAATTAAATCACGTTAATGAAAGAAAAGGATTATGAAGAGAACTTTAATAATTCTTATGTCTTCTCCTGTTTTTAATGAAACGTTTTAGGATTTCACACAACGAAACGATTTTTTTGGATAATTAAGAAATCAGCTAGATATACAACCATACTGTAATCTCATCTAAATATCTGCAGAATATCAATGGAAAATTAATGAGGAAAGAAAATAAATGTCTTTTCCTAAATTTTGCTAAAATTTGACTCTCGTTGATGTCTTTTAGTGCAAATATTTACGGCCTTACGTGCTGCTTTCCGCTCTTTCTGAAATGTAGCCTTTGATACGACACAAATGAGTGTGGAGGTGACGATCTCATAGGAGCATGTTGTTTTGTAAACAGCTTATTACCGAATCCCTGGACTTTTACATTAGATCCAAGGACCACTTATTAACGAAAACGGCTTCTCCAAAATGTGCCCTGAGGTAGTACACATTTTTCTGAACCCCCTGCTGTTATTTTGCTTCGGTAACATTTTTTACCAAGTGTCTCTTCAAGATTCCCCGTTGCCATTTAAGTGCTTGAAGTACAGTCTGTCGCCCTTGTACCTTCGAGACGAATCGAAGAGCTTTTAACCAAAATGTCCTATCTCCATGAAATCCAAATTTTTTGCGAAGATTTTCATTCACATACATCCTGATAATTCACGATCGAATTCAATGGTATTCGCTACCGTTTAATAAGGAAGAAATGCAATTTTCGTACACAATATTTGGCAGCATGTTGGAGAAGAGTTGCACAGGAAAATACTGGTAAGTAAAGATACAGAAACGAATTAAAATGGAGATGTAACACTTAGTGAACGCCACTTAGGATCTCTGTGTTCAATTAGAGCGATGTAGCAGCACGCACGGTCCCGCCGGGGCGACCGCGAAGCCCTGTCTGGAGCGCGCGCGCGCCGCGTGCATTAGCAAGTTACGAGGCCCAGCGCAACCAGCCGGGGCGGGAGGGGGGGGGGGGGGGGCGGCGGCAGTACCCGGAGGTGCAGGTCGATTTGCACGAGGGCGGCGATGAGCCGCCGAGGCCGCGGGCCCTCGCGCGAAACTCCTTCAGCGGCTCCGCGGCTGTGGCCTCCGGGCCCCCGCAGCGGCTCCCGCTCGGGACACTGCACTCGCCCAACGATGGAGAAGACAACGAAAAAATCCGCTTTCCTTACTCCTCTTGCTGAGACTCCCTCATCTCCGGAGAGGATTTTTAAGAGCATGAACGACAATGAAATGCAGTGGGGATGATCTAGTGGTAGGCAACTGGCAATGCCGGTGCATTACATTGACAAAGGCCCCCTTTCCACCGGGAATTCCTAATAACGTTATATTACGAACATTCGTATTAATACATTTTATTCATTAAACGTTTTAATTTTTTTTCATCCTAGGAAAGTTAAGATTGCCTAAGTTATACAAAATAACTCGTTGTAGATATTTGTGAAATAAAAGCCGGAGGATAATTCTAATAGGGTCCCGTTTTTAATGTCCCAGAGCTCCCGATCATGTGCAGTTAAGAACCCCGACACTGCGGCTCGCTATCAGTTCAACTCTAAAAGAAAACTGTGCAAGGAAGGGAAGTGTCGTAGCTCACGATGCTCAGGATGACGAAATTGTCTCTTAACAGTATTTCAGCGGGTCACGCGCCTCTCGTGTTCGCCGGGTTGCGGCAACCAGGCCAAGCAGCACACACTTTTCAGCGGGTGCGTCGCCGCTGGCGGCGATTTTGATTATTTTGTGTTTCTAGTCGACTGCTAAGGGCTTTAATACCCGTAATTGTAGTGGATACTATATCTCGGGAGGTGGCAGTGTTCCTATGTCGCTGGAATGAGGTTTCGGCGCCGACTTACAACTCGAATTTTGGAGATCCCCCTTTTTTAGTATTTCCGCCCCCGGCACACCGCCTCAACCCGGTCAAGCTCTAAGCTCCTGAGCCGTCTACCGAAATGTGTGGTAGTGTGGTGAATGTATGTGTGTGTAAAGGGAGAGGAGGGGACAAGGGTTAGGAGGGAAAGATTGCGCGCGGTCCGTGGCCCATTTGTTAGGTTACTAATTCGGCATTCGCTACGTATTGATCGGAGAAACTATGCAAAACCAGCGATTAAAGCAGCCGGCCGCTAGGATTTTTCTGAAACAGAAAAGCGGCTAAATCCTTGCCAGCAATCTAGCTAGTGTCGAAAAAAAGCCCGTTGGAACACGAACTCCAGGATATCCCGATTAGAGACGATTTGTTAGGTTACTAATTCTGCATTCGCTAGACATTGATCGGAGAAAAACAATGGAAAACCAGCGATTAAAGCAGCCGGCCACTAGGATTTTGCTGAAACAGAAAAGCGGCTGATATCTAGCCAGCAATCTAGCTAGTGCCGAAAAAAAGCCCGTCGGGACTCGAGCTCCAGGATCTTCCGATTAGAGACGCCCCGAGCTCTGCCAGCCGGTTGTCGGCTTCGCAGCAGCCGCACTCCAGCGCGTGCATCACAGCTATCGGAAAGCGGCGGCCGCGGAGCTGACGCCAGCGGCCAAAGGGCGGAAGGCGAGGGCAGAGGCAGGAAGGAAGCGGTGGCGCGCAGGGAGCGCCCTGCCGTGGTGGGGCTGTGCGTACGCCAATCGGCTAGGCCCGCGGAGCACATCAGTTTCTGCCCAGCGTGGAGCTAGATAGCGTAAACCGCGAACCGACAACCACATTACCATTTCACATTTTGGGATCCGATTGTGCGTTTACGACATTTTTCCTTCTAACACTTTGAACTTGGTTCTTATTTTAACGGCAAACAGTGCTGCTTTAGCTAAACTTTCAGGATTGCACATTCTAATGGTTTGTGATACGTCATTACGTTTCGTACGTATTTACTTATAGAGACAGTGAGCACACTCTGCCATAAAGAGAGGCAACAGCATTTGAAATAAAAGCTAGTAGGGCTAAAAAATGACACAGACTTTCACGAACTAGTTACCTAAATCCTTAGTCTTGGCTAGCGTTTTGGTAATGCCCCACTCTCTCCCCAGCTATCTATCGGCGTTTAAAATACAAATTTAAGGCAGCTTTTGGTAAAATCTGTTACTTTCAGAGCATGCAATGCGCACTAAAAATTCAATTTATAGTACTAGTGCTACAAGTTAGACGAAGCTGAAATGTACACATTAAATATGAATAGAACAAAGAAAACAAAATACTTTCATCTGATTGAATCAGCTAAAACTTAATGCAACATAGTGATTTTATGCTTGAATTATAATACAAAGAATGTCAGTAGGCTGTCTGAAAAATAATCTATGACCCACGTGACAAAAATGAATTTATTTTGCTCACTCGCCACTTTGTTTACCGGCTTCGTGAGGGAACTTTTCCTATTCGCAAAATAAAATACTACTTTTATCAATCATATCATAAATACCTTTTTTTTCATTTTTGTACAGTTTTGCGGTCCCTTAATAGTAAAACTGAAATAGTAGGTCAAGATACTATATTCTGCAGAAAATAGTGAATTGATTTCAGCACCGTTAGTTCCGGTATCTGTCAGTAAAATTAGTTGTCCATGGGGTTTATTATGGAGTCATTTGAAGAGAAGTTGTAAGCAGTTTTCTTGTTAACACGTGTATGTCAGTTTTACCTTACATCATTGTTAATTAACGGACAGGACTCCAGGCACTGTGGTAAGAAATAAGCCTGACTGAGTAGTTTGAACGGGACTAAGTCTCCTCCACGCCGTAGGGTTAAGAGTGACTTTTTTTATCTTAAATGATAATTGACTTACAATCTCTGTATAATACAAGAAAAAAATATGTCTACGCTTATTTTACAGGGACTTACTTAGCTTTAACTTTAAGCAGTTTCAACAAAAAAGTCTATAAATATCAATGAGTTCATTTTTGTGAGTTTATTTAAGAAACTTTTCGGCATGTTTATACGCTTTTCGATTATTTCTAAATTAATGTAAAATATATTCGTTTATCAAAGAAGAATCTATTATTTCAAAGGACCAATTTGACAGAAATTTTTGCGAAATTCTACATAGTTAAATGTTTTGACCAATAATTTACCAAATAATTCTGGAAATTCACTTGCCACTGTATTATACTAATCATCGTTCTTACCACTTCAAGAAAAATATGATTGAGGGTAGAATAATGCAAGTGACACATTTTACCACCTCAATAGTAGTTATAAAAACTACATATTATTGGATATGTTGGAGACTAGTCGAAATCTTAAAAGCTTTAAGTATATTTGAGAGGTACAACGATGATCTACAGGATAACAATTTCATTTCCGCATGTCTCTTGTCACATAGGAAGTTTCATCGTCGACATTATATTCATTTTCGAAACACTGCTTTCACAGTTTCACCTATGGCAGGCTGGTCCCATTATGGGTTCGAGTCCCTGTTGTTGCATGGGTGCCGAGGAGGGCAGGAGACTGTGTTACTGATCGAAGAAGAAGCTCGCTTCTCATTTTCACTTAACATCGTTAAGTCGAGAAAACGGAAAGAGCAGTAGTTCACTCACCGAATCGTAAAAACGGATTAAAATTCAACTATATTAAGAATCAGGCAAATATTAATTTAAAAATAAAATAATAAATAATTCGAAACTGATAATCGCTTTCTCCAATCGTTTACTTGTTAATTAAACATATGCTACTTTTAATGAGAGTGGAAATCGCGGTTTTCCATGCCGGCAAGCAGTATCAGAATTTGCCTAAGTAGACTGCGCATGCATGCATGCATGGAGGATGGACAAAGCGTGGTACAGTAGTATGCTCTCAGCCTTTTCGCAGATTATGGCGTGAAGCCGGGCAACATCCGCACTTGCCAACCCTGGAAGACGAGGAGAGAGGAAATGAGACTAATAGCGAGGGGCTTATGATATGAAACGTTTGGAATGGGAATTAATTCGTGTCATGGTAGTGAAATACTGATTTCTCCAGAAGAAAAAATACAAAAACTATAAGAATCATTTAAAATTTGTTACGTGTGAAATTTATTAATATAATACATATTTATCAGGGTAGACACTACCTTTCTTGACTACTCCAGTGACTCGCCAATGAGAAAAAGGTAGGATAGTACTCGATATCATAGCAAAGTACTCGTATATCATAGCTTGTTATGAAAAAGAAATGCCACGCCTCTCTAATAAATTGTGCTGTTTATTTAAATCGTATGATTTTGTTAAATCTCAGAATTTCGTAACGAGCACCCAACTAGTGAGCCTGCCACTCCCCTCGTAGTACGTTCTCTGCTTCGGCCTTCAGCGGCACTGAATAGGAGAACTCTCGTCCTGCGAACTTGGGAGTTCACCAAACGCCGACATGGAGTGATGATAGCAGAAGTGCCAGCGTGTGGGCGCGTGGGCAGTTGAATTGGAACAGGCTGATGCAGAGTTTGTACGACAATAAACTTTGCGCAACTCGTCACACCCCCCCAAAGCCTACTCTTTTGAGCACACCGACGGGAGTTCCGAAGGATAACGGGAGCAGCATCTTGGGCGATGAGGCCGCGCAGACACTGAACTCTGCTCCATTTGGCCGAGCCGCGCGGGTCGAAGCGACGACGCCCCCGAGGCCCCGACGGCCTGACCTGGCTCTGGCATGCAAATCCCAACGAACCGCCCCGCCCCGCCCCGCCCCTTCCCCGCCCTGCTCCGCCCCAGCCCCGTCCCCCCTCCCCCGCCACTTCCACGCCCCGGCCCGGCCCGCCCCGCCCCGCCCCGCTCCGCCCCGCCCGACCCCACCCCGCACCGCTCTGCCGCGTCTGCCTTGCACTGCCCGCCGCCCACCGCGCCGCACCCCCTCCATCGCCCCGCAGACGCCGCCCGGCCGCACGTCGATATGTCCAACTTTTCCACCCCCTCGCCCCCTCCCCCCCACCACCGCCCACACCTTCGCCCTCGCCCGCGCCTCCGCAACGCGGGGGGCGGCGCGGCGTGTCAAAACGGCGACGCTAATGAAAATTTCCGAGTTGCCCGCCGCCGCCGTCGTCGCCGCCGCCGTGCAAGTTTTAGCGAGACAAACATTCCGGGCGAAAACTCGGCGAAGCGCGAGCCCCGCCGACGTGCGGGGACACATTGAGGAGATGGGGGGCGAAATTAGACGTCTCTCTCACCGGCGCCGGCATTCTTTCGGAGAACGCGATCTGACGAGTGCAAAGCTGTTTAAATTTTTTTTGTGTACACTTGTAAATCATTCTTAACATAACTGTCGAGGTCATATACTTAGGGGTTCTGGAATAACTTAATAACTCTTCGCTAGAGTAACTTCGTCCAATGAAACATCATTCAGAAAATTATTTTTTCTTGTGGCAGAAGTGCAACCAATATTTCGAATTTGTCATATTCATGTGCTAGAGGTACTTATATTTACAGTTACTAGGGTATAACTTTTCATCTGCTATGACTGATTCTACATTATTGAAAGAAAAAAAATTGGAAGCGACTGCGAGTTAAATATTTTCCATAAGTCTCTCAAAAATCTTGATATGTGGAATAATATGGGTAAAACCGGAGGCTACCCCAGAAACTTTGTAAAAATTTACATTGGGGAAGGAAATTCACCAAATCATAGGATATTATATTTAAAATACTATTGACATTTGAATATCACACTTAAACATACATGTTTAGAAGTCATCTTTAGTATTCATTTATCAGAAATTAAAAGAAACCCGAGTAAATAATGAAAAAACATAAAAAGAGAATAAGTTATGAGAAACAATACATATTACTAGATTACCGAAGTAAAATGGTTAGAATGATTTAGGGGCTATTTTGCACATGAAACGTAGCGGAGACAAGCGTTATCTGGAGTGGCGTCGAGCTTCAATTTTTACGATCTGCGTTTTACTTTAGTTTCGCCATTGGGCCAAGAGGCTCGAGGAATTGTCACCAAATTTTAAATTCGAATTTTTCTCAGATATTTACAAAATTATTTAAAAAAATAATTAACAATAATTACATATATTAGAAAATTCGTCAAGTCTGTGAGACATCATATCACTGAAAATATCGGGTCATATTAGTTTCACTGAGTTACTTTAATTCTTCTGCACCAAGAATGTAACGGATATAAGATGAAATAACGAAACATTGGTATATCTCGAGACCATTTTCACTGCGCGCCTCACTTTTGTATTCGGTGGGGTTACGACTCGTTAGATTGGCTTTTATGACTCGCTTTGATGTAGTGCGTGTTATTACGTCATGTTATTTGCTAACGATGGCAAATATTAGTAATGGATTGTTCCATTTCTTGAATGAGTTTTGGAAAATGAAAACATTTTGTCGCCTCTGAATGAAATTTGTAAGAACGTTTTGTTTTCTATTCCCCATTATAGAGCCAATAAAAACTTAAAATAATAATATTAATAATATCGGTATGTACTTCAATTACAACTACATTTAAAATATAGTTCAAATAATAATTGCAAAAGAACTTATCATTTTGGGTTCGGAGATCGAAGGTTAAAATATAAAGAAAATAATAAAAACTATGAAGTTTTTCTCGAGGCATTTTAGCAAATAATACCATAAATATATAATTGTTAAAAATGTTTTACAAAAAATAGCATGCAACAAAAGCTTTCAATATAATTTGCTCTGTCATAACTACAACTTCATAACTGCAAAAAAAGAAGTATGTTTTCATATACAGTTGTTACAGTAGTAAAAATAAAACTACCCTAATGTGACATCAATCAAAAAAGATCTTTGAACCAGCGTAAATATTTACATCAGCGATTTCAGTACCCAACAGCCGTTAGTAATTTCACGAATCTTCCAGAGGAAATTACAAAAATTTCTATCATTCGAATAAATCCCAATGAACTGTTAAAATTTCTCGAAATGTTCGACGTCACTACCAACACGACCGTGACTTGTCGATGAAACTATGCAACACTACAAAAACCAATGAAGATAATTTTAAATTTGCTTCTGCACTCGTGTTCATAGAACTAAGTGCCCGGCAGCCTTAGGTAGCCAAGACGCCCAGTTTCCATTATTGCTAAGTGCATTGCCCTTTGAGGAGATCGCAGGGCGCGGCCAAAATTAGCCCTCAGGCGTCTTCGCTCTCTCGATGGGCGAGTGCGGCAGCCCGGGCCGGCCTGCGACCCTACTCCCCTGCTGACCCCACGACCCCCCCGCACCACCCCAGCGCCGCCCCCGCGACTCCCGCGATGGTGGAACGGTTAGCGTATCGGACTGTTGTCCCTAAGTTCGTGGATTCAAACCCGACCGAAGCCGGGGATTATTAAAGGCGGAAACAATCCTTCGTACGCCTTCCTTCGGAGGGGAAGTAAAGCCGGCTGTCCCATGCTAGAAGATTTACTGCATGTAAAAGATCCTCAAGCCTAAATGACACCTCTGAGCTAAATTCAAAATAGCCTGTTCCGTCGCCCGACTGATACCTCTTCTCTCCACTAGTGGGTGAAAGGAGCGTATCGAAATTTGTGTGGTCAGACGGAAGAGCAGGCCTGATGGCCCGAGTCTCGCCACGTAAAATAAGGCATCAATTCAATTCAACTCCCTTTCCCGAGCCCGCTCCATTCTCGCCCCGCTATCCTTGCTGCCCCCACCACATCATGTATCCCCTGCTCCCTCAGCCTTATTTAGCAAGATGCTAAATATTTAACTAGTGTTATTCTTTGGATCTGTTGGCATGAATTGATAACAATAGTGGGTGCAAACACGAACAAAAACCCCTTAGTATAAGAACTGCATGATGGACACAAAACACATTGAAAAGTGCACAAGCACAGTCTAAAAGTTGAAAATTGAGGAAATAATCCAAATTAAGCACTACCTACTTCACATGACATAAAAAATAAATTTCACATAACAAGATTTATTTATTTTTATGAATGCATAAGTTTTGCTGTTTCCAAATGGAGACTTATTGACACATTTTTGGGCTAATTATTACAAACCATTTATTTAAACTTTGAAGAATTGATACGATTAATCGGCACGATGTGTGAAGATAAATGAAACTGAATGACACACATTATAGGCTTATCAGATGTTACTTGATGCCGAAATTTTTAAAATACCAACTATTATTAAACACTGAACATAAACTAATCATACACATTTACAAAGATAGTTAATCAGTCACGTTTCTTGTAAATTATGATCGTAATTATAATCATATTATTGTTTCCATATACGTACTCTCGATCTCTTGACAAGCTCTACTGCGTGAGTTTCGATTCATTACTTACTAAAATTAGTAGTTACATTTACGATTTTCCAGAAGACATGTTTATAATCCATTTACAAGAATGATTGCAATTATTGTTTATTATAAATTTTTATATGATTTTGACTATTACTAGAGAAGACTAGTATTTTGCACGCATATTTCGACAAACACAACGATGACAGAAGACATACAAGTTCAGAAATGTACACATGTACGATCTATACACTGATGACATATTTTTGAATTTTGATTGAATGCTTATTACATCTTCATTGATTGCACATTTGAAATATTCAACATAAAAATAGTACATAATACCTGAAGAATAAAATTAAATAAGCCTTAGATTTAAAATTACAGATCTTACACAAATACCATCCATCGCTGAATATCGATTTCAACTTTCAATTGGTTTTTTCTTCTCATGAATACGAAATATTCATGTAGAAGCAACTTGCTTGATGTTTTCTCCAACGTATCTCGAGCGCGCCGGGAGAAAATTGGAAAGAGAAGAAGTACATGCAATGCAATATCGTGTGCGCTATCGCCACATTGAATGAAAAATGTTGCCTTCTTTGTGCGTGCTCGTGTAAATACGTTCTCGGAAATCATGAAACATCGCTCTTCCCGACGGAGCTTCTTTGCGCCCGGGAGCTGTTGGCGACGCAGTAAAAGACATGCCCACGTAGCTAGAACGCCGACAGAATATTTCACGCAGTTTCCTTCTTTCTCAGGTGTCAGCGCGAAACGCTTAGGAGATGAGACAGCCCTCGCTAAAGGTTAGCGCTCTTATACGTTCTCATCCGCCGTCTGGTGTCCTGAACTGACAGCAGTGTTTATCGTAAAACGTTATAAATGTGTGTTCTGATAAATAACACTAAGCATTAAATATTTTTAAAATTGTTTGTAAGTACGTTAAAATTATAAAATATATTTAGTATATTTAGTTGTATTTGCTCACACAATCACAAAAGAATATAGTATTTGAAAGGTATTACCTGTTACTTTTAGGTTACACTTCCAAATACGCAATGGATATATATAAATATGGATAAATTATGGATATATGGATAAATACGCAAATATATATATATATATATATATATATATATATATATATATATATATATATATATATATGTACACTAACAAAACACTTTTTATAATGCTGGTTTACAGCTGCTACTGCAGACATCATTCACGGGTCCAAGATTGCGGATGAGAATACACATATTTAGTGCCTAACTGAAAGTGAGCCCTCGAGGGGAGTGGGAGGCTCCGGGTCGAGCCTGGACGGGACGGGGGTCCTCCCAACGGCGGCGGTGGAGAAGATGGCGCTGCCCCACTCAGAGCTATCGACCCGTCGCCTCTCGCCGCGATCGACTCGAGACCTTGCGCCGCCGTCTCCGCCCCACTCCCCCCCCGCCCCCCGGCCAACCCGCTCCGCTCCTCGCGCCGCACTCGTTGCCCCCTTCGTGTCCTCAGCAAACCCTCGGATCACCCACCTCATGCGCCTCCCAAGTTGCCGGATTCCGCTGACTTAACAGTCCCTCCCCTTCCCCCTCCTCCCCCTCCTGCCGCCACCTCCCTCCGCCGCATGCAAATTCTGCGCGGACGTGCCGGCGTGAACCGCTTGTCCCCTCCCCTCCGCTCGACCTCACGGCCATTCCCATCGGGCCCCCCTCCTCCTCCTCATCCTCCTCCTCCACTAACCT
Source organism: Gryllus longicercus (assembly GCA_038098605.1). Lineage (NCBI taxonomy): Eukaryota > Metazoa > Arthropoda > Insecta > Orthoptera > Gryllidae > Gryllus > Gryllus longicercus. The sequence continues at coordinate 9,858 of JAZDUA010000223.1, read as the reverse complement.
CTCGACCCCTCTTCACCTCCACGCGGCTCAGGCCCTGGGGCTGCTTCCCGATCGCCGCCAGCGCTGCTCCAGGCGACCGCCCTGCCCCTCCGAGGTAGCAGCAGACTCGGGATTACCCCGAGTAATTGAGAACGAGACTACCTCGGATTAAAAAAAACTCGGTTGATCCGGAATTCATTTGGCACAAGATTAAAAAAAAGTCAACTGAAAAAATCAAATTACAGAACATAATATAAATGAATGAACAGTATTACCGCACTCTCAGAGAGACCGAGTTTCAAAGACGATTAACACATTATTGGGGGAGAGAATTCGATCATTATCAATTCGGCAATATCCCAATATTCCTAGAATCGATAACAATATCGACCAGCGCCCTCGCTGGCTCCTTACTACAGCAGCAACTAATTTATACTCTTTAGTGTTCGTTTCTCGGTTAATTACTTTGTTTGTTTTTAAAGATTGTTTCGATTAATACGGAATAACCTGGGTTAATCGGCTATCGGATAATCGCCAGTCTACTACAAAGATTACAAGTTAAGAATGTCAGTTATATTCCAGTATATGTAGTGTGTTCTGAAAATAAATGTTTTCGTCCAACGTTTTGGGTAGTTGTATTGTTGAATAGTAGTGTCTATAGAATGCTAAAGGAGAAAAAGGCAAAAATACGGCAAAATACCAAAAATAGGCATCATAAGCTAAAATAGGCTAAAAAAGGTAAAATGAAAATCTGATAAAACAAGTCAAGAAGAACAAATAAGTAATTTCTATTGTTAAAATTCATAAAATTGTAAAAATGAAACAAGGCATCTTGCTCAACTTTCGGATTACGCATACGTGGTACTGATTTTTTTCAAAACGTTTGCCTGTTTGTTTGTCTGTCTGTCTATACATCTCTGATCAATAAAAGCGCCTAAATTATCCGTAGAATTTTTGTCAGAATGAATATTCCCCAATCGATCTGACTTGACTCGAAGCCCTGTCATTTCGAAAATAATTCTTGAAATTTTTGTGGTTTCACATGAAGCACCTAGGCAATTTTCAAAATTTTCTCAAAAATTGCTCCAATTTTTATCTTTAATTTTTTATGAGAATAGAGTAGAACATTATTAAAGAGACCAGAAGTCCTATTTTCTGTGTTAATTCTGAATTATCGAATATTGCAAAAGTTTCAATTTTGTTCGACCTCCTCATACATTTGCGTTATAGAGACTTTTTCTTCAAATTAAATTTGTTTTCAACAATGAGTTCTTTAATTAATATCTAGTATATTTTTTTTTAAAAAAAGTTAACTACTAATATTTTTGCCAAATGTTGAGTGAAATACGGGGCAATTTTAGAAACAGGCCTTCAAAAACGGCTCCATATTTTTTAACATTTTGGTACAGATGGTGCCAACTGCTCTAAATAACATGACCATTTCATTATTTAACAATTAAACAAATGTATTTTTGAAAGATTATTCTCATCGTTAACATTTACTCTACTGGCAATTTGTTTGCATTATTGCATTTGTAAGTATAAGTGCTTCAAACGATCTCGTAGGATGTTTTTCGCCAGCGATTTTTTCACACCAGCCGAGTTATCATCCAGTAAATTCAATAACATAAGAAAATATTTTGAAGAGCTTAACAGGAAATTTCATGAAGAGAGTGAGAATCGGATTAAGTCGTAAAGAACATACCATACCAAATTTTGAATTTTTTGTCACATAAAACAAACTTGTGAACTCTTGTGCATTTTTTGCCTGTTACGCAAAAAGAAATCAACAAAGTACTTTCTATTAAAATACAATATATTAGCTACTATTCCATATATATTCATTATTTTTAAAATTTTCAGTAAACTAAATGTTTTAAATAGCTATGCCTATCTTCAGAAACAATATCATGATGTTTATGTGTCAAGGAAGCTGATAAATGAAATATCATAGATGGAACAACTTAGTTAGCCACCGCGTTTTCTTAATGAAATATGTTCCAAAAACTAGATCTTTAAATAAGGTCAAGTATAATTTTTTGACAAAAAAAGAATAGTTTTCGTGTAAATTTCGCTTGAATTAGAGGCAATTTTTAAAGACAAAAGTTCTCGAAAACTGCTTTAATTTTTTTCTTAAATTTACTCCCTTGGATGTAGCAAAGAACCCTGAAAATATGGCACAGGTCTCACTTTCGTTCAACTTTCTGAATTTCGGAAAATTGCAAAAGTTACAAATTATGCGAGAATGTGCTGATAAAGCAATTTTTACGCTTTTTAAATGGGGATTATGTTAAGACGAATGCATTGATTTTTCAAGCGGAAGGAAGAGAATGAATGACGAAAGAGTTAAGATGTTTACTTTATTGCGAGGTTACATATCTAAGAATGTACGAGTTTTGAATACACTAGGAAGGTTTGATGAAATTATTGAAGATATTTTTTGTAGCCTGTCGGTCTCTCCTATCGTTATATTTTTTAAACTAATGTCGATTAACAGACTCTTCATCGAAATTGTCTAAATACGAAATTTGTTTACAAAATATAACTTCTTCGTATCACTCATATGTGAACTGTAACATGAATGACTGTTCGCAGTAAAGGATGATAAGCTGCAGTTATAATACAGATGTGTTTAAACGAAATTATAGTTAGCTATGTAATTATGAAGATGTGGCAGGGCTTATCTTAAAACTGATTATCATATTGCTCACCTTATTCAGAGGACATACTCGGGTCAATGCTCGCTTGATGGGGGAAGAGGAACATCGACTTCGGTTATCGCAAGCAAGTGGAGCTTAAGCACATGATCGTAAAACCATAGCCATTGGGTGGCTTTTTAGCACGAGATATCCAATGAGAGTATTCGAGATGAAGGAATCTTGCAGAGCAGTACCTCACGGAACGGACCTTTGGTTTAGGATTTTTTTTTTACTTATAGGGTTTTAGGGACCTTTAAAGCACCAAGGTGATAGAGAGGTAAACGTTGATGGAGAAATGGTGGAAAGAGAGGCAGGAGAAATGAGAAACTTCCGCGAAAAGTGCCGAGAGCTCGCTCTGTCCGCCCCAAATTCTTGATTGGTCGGGGATAGAAATCCAGCGGAGGAAGGTATATGTACCACTCATGTACCACCTGCATTTGAAGCAGTCGATCAGTAAAGTTTGAAATGTACACTTCAGGAATGTTTGTAAATAATGTGTTGAAAGATTTCCGCAATTTAAAATTTAAAAAAAAAACACATTATTTTTGCTCCATATAACAGTTTTTGAGATTTTAAAATCATACACAAGGTAAATTTTGTGAGTGTATTATTTGAATGGTCCTTTTCAGGGCGGTCTAAGCTCTTTTCCTGCACTTGATCAAGGATAACTAAAGGGGCCCACAGACGTTCAGAACATGCGACGGTTTCACTCCTTGTGGTCTACTTTTCCGCGCAAACACGAGCGTCTGCAATCGCGACTAAAACTCTTACGAACGAAACACGTCAGCTGCTGTTTTTTTCGGACACGTGATGATGGTTGACCACATCCTGACTGTCACGTGCGTAACGCTGTTCCTGGTAAAGACCTCTACAGGGCAAGTAGAGACGCACACTCGCCCTGCAAAGGCGAGACACGGTGGGGTCGGGAGAAGGCGTGGATATATTTTATTATATTTAAATTTAAAATAAAATATTACTCTCTTTAGTACATAAAGTGTAGTGCACAGCGATTTAAACTTGTTTTTGAAGTGTATACAGTTCTTCCGCAAATAAGTGCTTTGTTACTATTTCTGCGCGCAATATCTCAAAAAGGATTAAACTTACGAAAACAGTGTATGTAATCAATCTTGTATCTAATAATGATTCTTGAAAATATTTCTGTAACCCTGTAACCTCATTACCATATCATGCCATCTTCACAGTTACCATACCATTAAATGCAATAGTGGTCGCTAATGACCTATTATATATATATAATATATATATATAATATATATATATATATATATATATATATATATATATATATATATATGTGTGTGTGTGTGTGTGTGTGTGTGTGTGTGTGTGTGTGTGTGTGTATAATTTGACTGGACTACAATGGAAAAACGAAACACGAATGACCCGGGTGACTGTAACTGGGCACCTTCGTGATGTGGTGAACCATGAAACACAGGAAAAACGAATGGTTAAACCCTCACTCAAAACACACCCCGAACTTTTAAAGCCCCCTTATATGGTATCTCCCGCCTCGTTCCTTTTTTTATATATATATTTTTTGTAGGCGTCCCCCGGGCAGTGCCCCCGGCAGAACGACCTATCTACGCCTCCGGCGGGGAAGGGGGTGGGGGGTGGGGATGGGGGCGGGGTCGGCGCGTGGCAGTTCTCGACCCGTGACCTCCGCCGCCTTCCCCCGCTGCTCGCAACGCCTCCAGGACGGGCGCGCGGCGCCGCGCCAACCCGCGCCGTTTGTCTTCATCCGGCTTCGCGCGCGCGTCTCTCCACGGCAGCCCGCCCTCAGGTGGCTTGGCGCTTGGAGAGGGGAGCGGGCCGACGGCGGACCATTCATTCCGTTGGAAACGAAAACACTCGATCCCCCGGGAACAACACGGCCTGCAAATACTAGGCCACAGTCTGAGCTTGCAAGTTGTCCGCCATGTTCAACCGATCTCTTGTAGCAGTCCACCAACTCAACTTTTGTTTTTGGATTTCAACTGCAGTTCTCTTAATAGTGTTATTTCTGCAATTCGGAAGCCCAAGTGTAAAATTAACGTCATATTGTATGAGTTCCTAACGTTTTAATTATTAATTCCCTTTTTTGTCTACTGCGTTAGAACATTCAACATTAAAATATGCTACATTGTATGATTTTGTTGGAAGTTAATGCAAGTAATTATATTGAAAAATTAACTACACTTCATGATTTACTATTAATTAACTAAATTAAAAATATTGCATGGCTTAAAGATGAGAAATATCATTGAAATTCTCACGTGTGCCGCTGATGTAATAGCTAGACACTTAAGAGGCGGTGCTCTTTGCCCTCAGTATATCTTGGTTCACGGCTATCGCCAACTCTCACGAAGGAGTACAAGCAATGTAACTGATAGTGTGTGATTTGCGACTGATAACAACGATATGTTGTAAATTTCTTCTTTGAGGTGACATGGCAGAAAATGTGCGCTATTTAAAGTTTTTAAACATTCTTAACGAAAAAATAGCACATTGAAAGATTCTATATTTGGTTCATGGATAATGTAATAAATTCGTTCATGAGTTGAAAATTTACAGTTTGCTAATTAAAATAATAATTAAGGCGTTTCGTGTTAAAACAAGCTCATATCATTTGCGGTAAACTGAACTTTCGCGTCCACACGGTATTGATATGAACGAAACAAGTTCTCACCGCATTTTAGGTGCGCGTAAGCTGGATTTGAAATTCGAGGGTTTATAAAAAATTTTGTAAACGTAGCAAAAAAGATAGTTTGAGAATAATGATTGATTGATTGTTGGTGATTCCGGGCGCATCAACTGCTAAGGCCTTTAGTTTCGTAAGTATAGTGTACAGTTTTTCTCGGGAGGGGCGGTAATCATTCCTCCGCCAGATGGCGAGATCGGGCGCCGACCTACCACCGGCCAGAAGGGTTTCCCACAACCAGGTATCTCCCACCAGACGGGCAAGCCCCAACCGAGACAATCTCTAAGCTCACGACTGGTCTCTGAGCATGTGATGTAGTGTTGTGTATATTGATGTGTGTGTGTGTGTGTGTGTGTATGTTACTGTATTTTTCAATGGCGAAGGTAGGACAAGGAAGAGGAAGGAAAGATTGCGTGCTGTCTGTTAAGCTACTACTCCGGTATTCGCCTGAGTAGTAGCTTAACAGACAGAATCTGTTATCTGAGCAACCACGAAAAACTACCGATCAGAGCAAGTGGCTGCTAGAATTCTCTTCCAGACAGCATCTGAACTCGACCTAGCTGACAAGCTAGTGTGGAAAATCCTGTCTGGACTCAAACCTCTAATCTCCCGGTCAGAGGAACTGCAGTGACATGAATTGAGGCCTTGAATCACCTCTCTCGGTGCTTGAGAATAAGCCAATAAGCTGATTTTTGATAGCACATATCTCAATTAATGAAAAGTCGCCACACCTTTTTGCAGTAGAGAGAGACTATGAACTAATTTATCGTCAACACGTCGTATTAACTGCTGGTAGAGGGGATAATAACAATAGTGCATACACTTAACATGCGTTTTACACTCCCTGGATTACATTCGCTTTAACTTCAGCGACCTAGAAAATGATTACGTCAATGCGACTTTTTCGTTAAACATCTCACGAATTCTTAAGTTGTTGACACGATCAGTGCTGAGTGTTTGTTTATTTATTGGAATCAGACGGGTGAAGCCGTAACCTGCATTCGCATTTATTTGGAACTATTCGCTCCGCACATTAACTGCTTCAACTATTGATAAACAAGATTTAACGATTCCAACTCAGGCACTGGGATATTCTTAGTGCAGGGTCTAGGAGAGTACGTGAATAGAAAATGTAGGACCCTTTAAACACTTCTTTTTACAAATTGAAACACGACAGAGAATAATATTTATAGGAGTTTATTGAACTTCTGAAGTAAAGAAAATATCTTTCACTCATTGTTACACAAGCTCTACCAGTTTTTTTGCCACGATGCGAGATTCGGCTTTAAATAAAGTACGAAATGCTAAATTCTATAGCACGTAAAAACTTAGAAAGGATGAGGTGCCTGTGAACTTATAGAAGAATATCATATCTTAATTTTTGAAAGGGGTTTCGACCATTGCCAGTCAAAACTTTAAAACTGCAATTGGGAGATATGTGTACATATAACACTTTGAGGCAGATAAGCTCGTGGAATACCAGCTTCTATAAATATTATTTTATTCAGTAAATTAACGAGTATATGACTCTATTCGACAATGTATTAGTTTATGAACAATAACTAGCTGAACCGTTGCGAACATTCTGCGCTTCGAAAAGAAAGTTTTAAAAATGGAAATAACTGCATAGTGGATCAGAACTTTAATCAGCCAGTTCCGAAAGTGAACATTAAAGCATTAGCAGGCCCGTCATAATGAGCATATTGATGCGTCAATGTAATTTTTCACAGATTTGACGGCTCTACTCTATTCTGATGACCCTATGGAGCCGGGAAAGCTAGCAGAGCTAAATCTCCAATAATGAAAAAGAAGATTCAAAAGACTCATTTTGTAGGATACTGCTTAAGGAAACATAACTCGACCTTCACTTGCCTTCCGCATGTTTCCATGCATTTGACCTCCCTCCCTCTCATATTCCCCGCACGTTCTCAACCTTCCCGGCACGTTTCCAACATGTCTCCGTAAGTTCTTCACATGTCTCCTAATTTCCTCACATGTTCCCTCCCATTCTCCCCTTATGTTTCCCGCAGCTTTCGCATTCTTCCCGCATGTTTCCTAGATGCTTCCCATATGTTTACCATGTATACCTTTGTACGTTTGCCTGATGTACTCCAAATTTCCCCCACATGTTCTCTAAAAGATCCCCTACGCTGTTGACCGCATATTCTCCCGCATGATCTCCACATATTCCCTCCACATGTTCTCCACATATTCCCTCAATACGTTTCTTCTCTTATACCCCGTATGTTGTCCCTTACGCTGCGCACATGCTACTCAGCATGTTAACGCAAATGTTAATCAGAAAATTGAACTGTAAAACAAAAAAAAAGTATTTTTATTTCGAAATACGTTGATAAACTTTACAACGACAGAGAGTGCAGTGGCTTCCCTGCAGTATGAAATGGAAAGTTCTGAGTAGCTAGAAGAGTTCCGGAGAGCAGAAACTCCCGAAAACGTAATGGAAGGGTCCAAACATTTTTCGTAGAAAGATTGCAATCTCCAAAACAAACGACTTGTTTAAATCATTTTAACGTGAAAATAGTTTCTGTTTCCCTTACAGGGATACGGAAACGGGATTTTAAGTCCCTTGGATGTATTGTTCCCGAGCTACCTACGATGATAAAATGTGTTGGAGCGTAAAATGTATAGCTGATTGCATGTCCGCCTAATTTTCCAAATACGCCATAATCTGCAAAATTCTGTTTTTCGTCTTACAGCTCTTTTACGCAAGACCAGGGGGTAATTTTCCCAGGGGGTAAAGGTATTCAGCAGTAAAGAACTTACGGGGTCTTCTGTCAAAGGTTTCTCATAAAGCGGTCAAATTGGTCATCTTTCCTTAGCGTAATATATAAATATATTTATAAAGAGGATTGCAATTTTTATATAGTATTTAAAAATTAATTTAAATAATTTCTAAAGCATATAGATTTGATACGTAATGAACAAACACATAAATAATGACATATTTTTACAACAACCTACCTAATATGACCTTATTCCACATCTCATTCACGTACAAATTTACTACAATTTGAGTTTTATTTTAAACAAAGAAAACCACCTAAAACAAGTACTCTACAGCACGAAATTTGCAGCCGCAAGTATCACGCCGGGAAAGTTCTATGACGCACAATAAAAGGCACACGTGCTGACATAAGCGTCACTATTATGCGAAAGGCGCATCAAAGCAAAGTCGCGATAAATCTTGGCGAGCAACCTTGCTTCGAAATCACGCCACGCACCCTGAAATATTTCGCGATCTTCCTCTCCACGGGAACACTGTCGCTAGGCTAGTGAGCAAAGGCAGAAAGAGGTCTCTAGACACAATAAATCTGCTAAATTGAAGGGCAAAGAAAATGAGGGAACGTGAGATGAAATTGAAGGATAGAGCTGAATATATTTATATGAATATACATTTCTGAAGCACTAAATATTAATCCTTATTTCGGATTAAGGAATCGTCTCCATTCCAGTTACATGAAAAATATATACAGTGGACGCCGCCTATTGTTATCACTTTGTGCTGCAGGTAATATGATGACATTAACCGACTGATAACAAGAGGCGAAATATTCTAATGGAAGCTTAGCAAATGAAAAATACATCTACATCAAATAATTTACTATGGGGAACACATCCATTCATAATATATTCATAATATATTAATTTGTGACTTCACCGAGAAAGACTATTTATTTAGGCAATCATATTACGTTGACAACAAATAATATTACATGTTAATCACATTTTCTATCATGTTAAAACATTCTCTAATAAAGTCAGATTTTGATTTTATACCACTAATGTAAATTTCGTACTCCGTGTTTCATGAAATCAACTTACCTGTGTTGAACACTGCGTCTCGATATTTCTAATACCTGACACATTTTAGCCGATGTTGAGACGTTTTTCCACAGCATCATCGTAAATTTCTTGTTTTCTGAATAATATTATTTGCTCGTATTTCTCGAGCCGCTAGCCTTAATGGCTCATAACTGTGCATAACTGAAATGTGTTTCAAAACCATGATAACATTAAACGAATTCTGATCACTATAAACGATGTTTTCTTAATATTGTAATATTAGTCCGGGCGGGATATCATAAATATGATAACATTAAACGAATGATAACATTAACCGTGATTACAATAAGCGACGTCCACTGTAATAAAAATGTCAATCAGGATTTTTCTTGAGGTAATGCTGCCGACCTAATTTCAAGAAAAAGTCGCAATATTGACATGAGATTATGTAACGAGAAAGAGAAAGGGAACTACTATAAGTGCACTACGGTTAATTGGACTTGAAGACTTTTTCATATGACTATTATTTCTGGTGGAATTTTGTTATTAGTGTGAATGCTTAAAACATTTTTCAATTATTTAATGATTGAATGTTTCATTTTACCCAATTTTTGCAAACTTTTTTTAACAGCATTTGCGAACATTTCATAAATATTTCAATACATCAAAGTTTCTGTT